>OZ021732.1:27124122-31924122 GCA_963978545.1 Linyphia triangularis | reverse complement strand
TTTAACTACGCTTAAAATTGAATTTAAATCTTAATTTTGTATCGATAAATTATAATTTTTAATATTTCTTATAATATGCTTCCAATCATTATCTCCTCTGTAAAAATGTTATATATAAAATATTTCGTTATTAAAAATTCAAATTTCTAAAATATTTTTTAAATGTGATATATACTTTTTAATTGGTAACGATATTAAAATAATTGATAAAATAATTCAATATACACAGTTGTTCTGTAACAAAATAAACCGAAAACTAATATTTTCAAAGAAATTTTATGAACTGAATATTATATTTATAATGCAAATATAATTTGAACATTTCAAAACCGATGTAATGGATAATATCAAAGCTTTCAATCCTAAAGTTTCCATTCTGATATTTATCCATTATAAATACCTGTCTATCTCCGTGTCACCGTTTGAAATCAGCAATAATGGTACTCCAAGCTCATTTCAATATTTTGACGTATACTGCGAAGCCTTATCAAAGAACACACAGAATTCAGTATAATGCTGTCACCACTTGAATCTATAATCCTTGTCTATTTCACATCAATTGTAACTTAACCCCTAATGCAAATCCTTCCTCCCACCTCATCTCCGAAGCAGAGATATAGCTTTGCCTATTCTAAAGGGACTTAAAATCCCACTCCTGCAGTCAGAATATTCAATGTTATTAATTGAATTCAGTCATCGTTCAAATAGCGTTGGGAATTTTGAACTTTAAATGTGGATGGGGGAAAGCTTCTTGCTGGTATTCTGCTTGCAACAGACAGGTTATTAGTAATTAGATCAGGGGATCAAGTAATACAGAAAGACATGACCTAACAATTCGTACACTTGATACCATCGGATTCAACTATTCAACTTATGATAATTTACGAACTGCCTGATTTTTAAACCATTCATTCCTTCATGAATGAATCTCTTCACTTAATAACTATCATTCATTCCTTATTGTTTCACTCACATAAACCATTCATTAGTTTATGTATCCTGTAATTCAATAACTGATTCATCTATTCGTTAATTTCTTTCCTCCTCACTCAATAAGTAATTTCTTTCAAAAGTGTTTCACTCACTTAAACTATTTATTCCTGCATGTCTTTCTTTCGTCTACCAAACGGTATAGTGGTTAGGGTGCTAGCCTCTAGATCGCGAGGTTGCGGGTTCGAGTCCGGTGATAGGCATGGGTGTTTGTAAATGTATGTTGGCTTGTAAAATGACAAATGTTTCGGCGCATTATAGCCCTCGTGTTGCTGACGGTGCCAGATGATCTGAAAACAACCAAATCCTGCATGTCTTTCCTCTCTCAATAAATAAACTATTTCTTTATGTATCCCTTCATTTAATGAGTTTTGTATTCATTCATTGATTCGTGGTTTGCTCACTAAAAACTTTTATTTATTCGAGTATTTCTTTTCTAACACCTTCACTGCCTTCTTTTTATGTTTGGGCAATTATATTGCTTGTATATTTACTAAAATAAGTTTAAATTTAAAAATTTTGAATCCGCACACAAATCACATAATATGACCCATTTAAGCATTTAACAACCTACAATTTTACTTCTCAAATGTTTCAAAGTCAATAATTAATACAATTTTAAGTTTCAATTAATTAATGTAAAGTTGAATATTTGCATTAAGATTAATACTCCAAGTCCGATAATAATGTATAACTGAAGGTCTACACATTTTGAAATTAAGGGATTATGTATTAATTTTGTATGACTATACAGTGCAAATATTTTTACTACCAAATTAGACTACAGTATACAAAGATCATACAGCAAAAATAAAACAAAATGGACTGAGAAATTAAATGGCATTCTCATTTTTTCTAGAAACTGTGCATTACATTACTCGAAATATCCTATGGCATTCGTCCAGCATTTTAAGATCAAAATGAGATTTTATAGAGGACTGCACAAACATTTGGAGAGATTCCAGAATCCAGTGATGCAAAATTTATTTGTTTAAAAGATTGAAATAAGGATTGGTTGTTCAGCAATTTTCTTCTATGACAAAGAAGTCAAGCATTGTCATTTTAGACATCCATAGCAAAGCAGGCAATTTAACTGGAGACTATCTACTAGACTAGGAATAAAAAGTGTGTAATAAAGTAATAAAATTCGGCAATAACAAAACGTTGTTTTATGTTGTTTATTTACTTAAGTATAGTGAAGTTTCAGATAAGAAGGAAAATCATTAAACATTATACACGACAAATATATTTGTTAATTGTAATTCATGCAAAAAATAAACTTTCTAAAGGCTAGTAATTTTTATTCAAAGCATGTAAATTAATTTAGGAGTAAATTTCATTTATCTAATTTTATAACTTGAACATAAATTTAAAAACCTTATTATGGTTTTAGTGTATGTCATTTTAAAGTCACAATAATAATTCTATAATCATTCAGAGTAATTTAATACTACATTTCTGAACGTGTATGTTAACTGATAACTTTGAATACGACTGATTAGCTGGTAACGACTTCAATAGTTTAACACTGACTACATCTGAAAACAAATCTTTGTAAACATACATAATTCTATGTTTATTAACTGTATCGTATTCATTTTAAAATCTAAATTGTATGCTTATACACGATGTAAATTTAAATAACATACTTTTATAATTACACTTTTTTGTTCTCTTTGTTTTAAATTATTACTTTTGTACTTTTTATTAATAATTATATAAAAATATTAATGTTCTAATAGAGTTTTAATACTTAGAGGAAATATATTTAACTAACACGAGATATCTGAATTCAATTTGCATTATAGAATATATCATGTGACTACTTTTAAATAAAATAAAATATTTTATATTATACAAAATCTCTTATGAATACTCTAATTTTCATATGCAACTAATATGTTTAAATGTATAAAACGTTTAATTGTAGTTTCTAATAGTTTTTACAAAATAAATTTTAACGTAATATATAAAAATTATTAGAAACGAAACCATAATAGAATTTCTAGTACTCTACTGGATATAGTATACCTTGGGAGACGAGATAGTGTTTAAACCATTATAAAATTCGTGATTTGCCAACATTATCAGTTTATTGACTATATTACGAGCGTTGAAAGTGCAAAATCTTTGTCAGGAGAGAATTGTAAATTTTATTGGAACACTTGCAACTTTAATGCTTAATAATTCACAGCACTTTCCATTTTCCAGTACATCGTAAAATCCTGTAATATAACCTTCTCTACCCGTAGACATCTTTGGCATGTAACACACTCGGTGCTGCTCTATAACTATTAAAATAACTCTTAAAAATTTTTCAGGGTTTAAAGTTTTCACCATAACAGAACGAGTAAAATATTAAACGGGAACGTGCTACATAATACCAAAATATATTGCAGTACTATTTAAATACTACCGAAATATTTTTTTTGAAAACTTAACAATACTCATTGACTCTAATAATAACTGCAATAGTTTAGCACTGATTACATCAGAAAACAAATTGTGAACATATTGCTACCTTATGAATAATTGAAGGTCTAGGACTTTTTTGAATTTCATTGGAAATTTTAATTATTTGTTTTAGTTTGTCACAGCTTCTTTCCAAAACGAAGTAGAACGGCATCTTGATTGTTTAGCTTTCAATTAGTTAAAAATGCTGGTCTGCGAATTTTACTATACTTGTTGTCATTTCTTGATAGGTTTATGTTTAGTTGATTAATAGCAGTTTAGTTAGATTTTTTTGTTTTAAAATTCAAGCTATAAAACCAACGAGATGTCGCATAAGGAAGACATTTTTTTTCACTATCAAACGTTAGCATATATTAGAAATAACAAATAAAAGGTATCATTGCATCTACAAGGTGAGACCGAAAAGTAAGGTGACTGATGTCATAATAATCACTGTATACAATGTAAATACATCACTGTCCTTCAAAGTAGTTCCTGTCGTCTACAATACACTTCTTACAACGTTCATACAAGTTCTTGAAACTTCTGAAAAAGTCCTCCTTTGAGACTGTCTTAAGTTCCTTGGTAAAAGCAGCTTGAATGTCTGAGATGTTTGAAAATCGGTTTCCCTTCAGTACCAATTTCAGTCGTGGAAAGAAGAAAAAAATCTGCTGGTGCTAGAAATACTAGTATTATACCCTCCTTATTCCCCTGAACTAGCGCCAGCAGATTTTTTCCTCTTTCCACGACTGAAATTGGCACTGAAGGGAAACCGATTTTCAAGCATCTCAGATATTCAAGCTGCTGTTACCAAGGAACTTAAGACAGTCTCAAAGGAGGATTTTTTCAGAAGTTTCAAGAACTTGTATGAACGTTGTCAGAAGTGTATTGTAGACGGCGGGAACTACTTTGAAGGACAGTGATGTATTTATCTGGAAATATATAATACAGTAATTATTATGACATCAGTCACCTTACTTTTCGGTCTCACCTTGTATATGTTAATTTTTCGTTAAAAAATTATGGCAAAATTATCATTAATAAAATATGAATTGTGATTGAAATAGTTCCAATCATGCTTTTATACATTGCGTTGAACATATGCACTAAATAATAATTTTTTTTTGTGTATTTTAGTTTACATTCATCCCTTCATTCATAATATTTAAAGAAGTATTTTATTAAGTTCAATGTATTATAAACACTATATTCTATTAAGATTTGCTTTCTTAATAATTATTATACATTTCATTTTATAACTATTCAAAACTTCCCAACTGAAAACTTAGCTGAATTGCAATACATATAAAACACATTTAATATAAACAGGGTGCAACATCATTGCTAAAAATAATTTTATTTCTTAAAATATTGTAAGCATCGACTTAAATTAAAACAAACTATCTCCTACAGTGGGATTTGCATTGTATATTTGAGAATTGCTTTCATGTGATTTGTATTACCGCAGCAAAGTTACATCCCAAAAGCAACGCCCTCTGACATGAGAAAGAAGAAAATACTATAAAAAGAAGCTTTCACTTCCACTTCCCATAGAAACTATCATTTGCATACATTGTATAATTCATGAAGAAATCCCCTTTTCCAAGAACTCAAGAGTCATAAGGATCGATAGAGGCTAAAAATTTCACCATTAAAACTCCCTTTTATGTTATGGAGACGCAAGTCACCATGATAAATATAATAATAATAACAATAATAACAAAAAAACTAATTTCCCGCCTTTGATATTCAGAATAAGTGTAAAATGGAAATGACCTTATGAAATCCCTGCGCATTAGTTTCTTTTGATGTAAGGTCTGCTGTGGACAAATTTCGAGGGGTTATAGCCTTTAGTAGTCTCTCCTTGTTGAGTTTTTTTTTTTTTTTTTTTTTTTTTTTTTTTAAATCTCTTCTCTTAATTTCAAGAGATTTCCGTTGAGCCATTTATAAAACTGCGTTGCTCGCTGAGGCGGAACCGTTGAAAGAAGAATACATTATGTTGAGAAATATTTTATTGATCAAGTTATAGTCTTAAAGAAGGGCACGAATTAAAAAAAAAAAATGTTTTAAATATATTTTTTTAATGACTGAGTTCAGATCCGTGATTGATTCATTCGATAAAATTGTGTTATCTCATGATTAATATAATCATTAATATGATTTTAAATAATAATTTAGATACTTACACAAAATGTAAAAAGTTAGAATTATTTTGTGTGTGTGCAAAATGTATGGATTACTAATATTCGGTGTATTTGAGACAGTATTGAAAATGTAAGCATAGTTGTATATGATATATTCTCTTTAATTAGCAGTTTCTTAGAGATACAAAACACATATTTAAATTTAAGTCTCTCATATTTAATCCACGAGTGATCTCAATTTTTGTTTATTTTTATTTTCTTCAAAAATGATTAAGCATCCGTATTTATGAAATAAATCAAAAACGCAAGCTATTATGTTATCTATAATAATAAATCAAGCTGTATGAGTGTCTGTGGCTCTATAGAAAGCTACTTAAAATTGTAGTAGAGCTCAGAAATTTTTAACATAAGAAGTTTTGACCTTTTAACTGTACATAAGTCAAACAGAATGTTAAAATTTTAATTAGTTCGTTTTTAATTAATTTTTATAATTTTTTTTTTTTTTTACAAAGTGACTTCAAATACTGATACAGCTCTGAAATTTTGAACTTATGTAGTTTTTGCCTTCTAATTGCACTTTCGAAAAACAGAATGTTAAAATTTTTATTAGTTACTTTTTAATTAATTTTCTTAATTAATTAAAAAAAATCTACAAAACGACTTCTAATAGGGCTACAGCTCTGAAATTTTCAACATAAGTAGTTTTGTCCCCCTAATTGGACTTTTAAGAAACAAAATTTTAAATTTTTATTTACTTCCTTCTTGATAAATTTTTTTAATTAATTAATAAATATTTTACAAAACGTTTTCTAATAGGGATGCAGCTCTGTAATTTTCAACATAAGTAAATATGGCCTTCTAATTCAACTTTTGAAAAACAGAATTTTAAAATTTTATTTATTTTTTAACAAATATTTTTTTAATTAACTAAAAATAATTTACAAAACGATTTGTAATAGTGCTACAGTTCTGAAATTTTCAACGCAAGTATTTTTGCCCATCTAATTGTACTTTTGACAAAAAGGAATGTTAAAATTTTAATTAGTTCTTAATTAGTTTTTTCACAAAAAGCGACTTCTTATAGGCCCAGAGCTCTGAAAGTTTCAACATAAGTAGTTTTGGCTTTCTAATCTTGCTTTCCATAAATACGTATTAAAATAATCTTATAGAGGTGTTGTATTATTGTATTAATGGATATTTTTTTTGTCGAAAAGGGAGAGGTTTTTAATAATAAGGCTTTACGTAGCAATTACAATTTAGTGAGTGAAGCGAGCTTATGCTTACGTAGCAATGAACCTTTCAGCGAGCCTGTGCTTGCATAGCAATGAACCTTTCAACAAGTGAAGTAAGCCTGTGCTTATGAGAATGAACTTTTCAGCGAAAGATGCGAGCTCGATTTTTCATAGCGATGAACCTTCGTGCGACTGGGACCTATGCACCAATGACGAATTTCCCCAACGCGAGGTCTCACAGCTAGCAAAAGTATTGCACATGTTTAAATTTCGTAGTATACTCAGCTAGTATCAAATAACTGGACTAGGACTGTTTAGTAGAAGTAACTGCTATTTCAATTTTTCAAAATTTTCTCTCATTCGGACCTATTGATTTGCTATTTCAACAAATAAAAGTATTTTATCTTAGGCTAGTAAGGTTTTATATTAAAAGATATGTTTGATTAAATTTAATTGAGTTTTTCACATGTAGAACTTCATACACTAAAATAATCTTTCTCGGATATTAACATTTAAAAGCATTTGAAATAAATATGACGAACAATTGTGATAACATTAATTAAAATTTATTTCCAGAGTGTTTTCAAACACTAATAATTGAAATTGACATTTCAGTTGAAAATAAACTTTAAAAAAAAAATTAGAAATGGATGCCTTTTTACGATTTATACTACATAATGATCACATTTGATAAAACTTTGAGCTCAGTATATATGCTACTGCCATGAGTGCTTATGCCACATTTCAGTTTTATCTTTTCAGCAAATAGACAAAATAGAAATTGCTGTTGGCACTTCAACTTACGAAAGAGGTCCATTTTCTATTTCACGTCTGCACTTATAAAGGTGGCATCGTGTTAGGAGAAAGACAGTTTTCGTCGAGTACATCAAAAGAAATGCCTCGTATGACAGCTTATAAGAAAAGAGAGAGAGAAAAAAAAATACTTCCTTGAAGGAGCATGCTACTTTATCTATTGAAATATATTTTCAAATTTTAATATAATATAAACATGTTTGTTTATTATGAAGGTATTAAAAACTGTTAAAATTTTCTTCGTTCACATTCAGAACAATCACAGCCTGCTCTTTACTTTAATTATTAAAATTTTTAATCGCTTAGTATTAAAGTCTCAAATTTTTCTTCCTTTGATTTTCTATTATTTGAGGTGTAAATATATCGAAGACTTGCCAATACTTCTTTTTTTTTCCTTCTTCTTTACGGTGCAGTATAGTGTTTGAGTATTTATTGTATTGTGGTCAATCCTGTATAATAGACTACCAATTACTGGTAACTCTAAAATTATGAATCATAAAGGATTGAAAAATGAAAATCCTTTAAAACTTTCACTTTAAGTTAACTACCAACTATATTGAATAAATATAAAATATAGCAATTTAGTAGATTGGTGTTATTAGTTTTGGGAATTTTATAGCTATAATTTACTGACTATAATTATTAAATGAATAAATCTCATGTTAAAAGTAAAGTTAATTTACTTAATTAAATATGAACAGGTAAAGATTAAACTAGGAATTAAGCTATAATTATTGATTACATTTTCAGTATAAGATGTATTTTGAAACATACTTAACAATAAGTTTGAAAATTACCTGTGCGAATTCAATGAGTTACACTGTATTCTACCTCATTTATAGTAATAAAGATAACATACACTAAAGCACCAAAATTAACGTGTATGTTGGATAAACTAAACAATGAAATAATAATACAATTTTGCAAAGTCTAACAAATTAAATAACTCAAAAGAGACTATTTTTATACATCTAAGAAATCAATAACACACCGCGTTTCATAATAATGTAAACACCCTGTTTTTTAAAAGTAAAACTTTTAACAAAGATAATGACCTGACTCACCTTCAATGTAATTGAAATTGTTAATTTACTATCTTCATTAAGAAAAATTAAATTATTACAAATTTCGAAACTTAAAAATCTTTTTGTTGGTTTGAGCGTGGTGAATATTATAAGAGCAATTTTACAAAATTCCATTTATTTTCTTTATATAATCTACTCGCCCCCACCCTCCTTTTTTATACGGCATAATCACGATCAGGCATGGATCATATTAATTTATTTTTTTATATATAATTCCTATCTGATTTCTTCCCATTCTTTGATAACTACAGATCTTTATCAAATGATTCTTTTATATTATTTTCCATCTCTATAAACATCTCTGGATAGTAAAATCTAAACGTTTTTTGGTACTTACGTATTATCGCAACCAGGTTGGCGCGATTTGACGGCATTCAATCTAACCAGTAAGCAAAATAATTTCTTTACGAAAAACCACGTATAACACGTAGGGTTGCCGTATATAGGGTCGCCAAATGTGGCGATTTATGCGAATTTTGGCCTGGTTGCGTTAATACGTAAGTACCCGTTTTTTTATAGAATGAAGATCTAGGGAAACATTTGGCCAATCTGTCACGTGAACTCCTTTCAACATAATCTACTCCCATACGTTCGTTGTTAGCGGCGTGAATTGGGCATTGTCTTGCTGAAAGATAAAAGAAGGATCACACATTTTCTAAACGATAGGCAAAATATCCTCTTCCAGTGAATTTTAATAATCGAAATGATTCTTGCGAACTGTAGGGAATACAGAATTTATTTGACCACAATGTCTAAAATCTGTCCACACCATGAGTGATCTTCACTGTGTTGCCGTTATGAAAATAACTGGGATTCCTTTCTAAGGCTGAACCAAATAATACGATCAACCATTCGAGCCATCTAAATTGAATTTTTTCACCAGAACAGATGATTCTTTCATATTTGGTTTTCCAAGACATGAGCTATAGACTTCAATTTAATCTTTTCTTCTTGTGCTCTTGAGTCATACGGGGATATAACTTTTTCCTTGGTATTTCACTATTTCGGTACTTCTGGCGAACCTAGTCAGGGCAGCTATCGATGCAGCCACTTTGGGATCACAAGATACCAGACAATAGAAGCTTTGTAGTATTTTATTTCCCTGAAATGATTCCTTTTTTTTTTAAAGAAACAACATGTGTGACCGTTTTCTTTTTACCATATTTATCTTGTTGACGGGGAAATTTTAAAACTACACCTGGTGATCCTTTTAATATTTTGTAATTCATCTAGATGAAAGTTTTTGATCATTTAAATCTTCAACTTTCTCGATTTTATTTTCGCCATCCCATACTCAACAATTGCAATCTCTAACTCGAAATATCACTTAAAATTACTGACAACTGGTGATTTTGCATACGCTTGTTTCTCCTTCTTTAGTCCCTTCTACCGTATAACAATATATGAAACTGATGAAAAGTGTTCTTATCACTATACAACACTGGAAAAAATCAGAAAAATCGTTATTTAATTGAAAATTAGAATCTTTATCTAGGAACGCGGCAGTGTTCCGCCGCCGAGTCCGATGTCAGAGCGGCAGACATGCAAGTGCATATTATGTTGAAAGAGCGTAGGCCCGTTTTCGACCACACACAGCTCAGCTTCTGTTATAGCTAAAACAAATTTGTTTTGCCATACATCATGTTGCACCGAGTGAGTAGACGAAAAATAACTACATAATTGTTAACATTGAACACTTGAACATGGTAAAAAAATAATCTTTGAAAATAGCCGTAGTAACCAGAATTTTGTTCTTCTTCTAATTCTTCTGGTTCTGACCAAAATTTTAGCCAGGACTACAGCCATAATTATTTGATGGTTTTACACCATTCTTTTTTTTATTCTTCTCATCTTGATTAGAAGAAGTGCATTTTGTATGATTTGATAGGTAGGA
This sequence comes from Linyphia triangularis, assembly GCA_963978545.1. Taxonomy (NCBI): domain Eukaryota; kingdom Metazoa; phylum Arthropoda; class Arachnida; order Araneae; family Linyphiidae; genus Linyphia; species Linyphia triangularis. Next base: position 31,913,513 of record OZ021732.1, on the reverse strand, counting down.
GAATCTATACCCCCCTCAAATGATAATTTTAGCCAGGCTTAATTAGAGGATGTACCTTTTGTATCAACTTATGAGTGCGAGGATCTATAACCCCCAGAAATGATGCCGGAAGTTGGGAAATTTAGCCCTTGTAATGACTGATTAAAACGGATCAATGGATTTCAAATATTCATATTTCGCTCACTTTCAAGAAGGGACTTCGATACTCTAAGTTGAACAATTAAAACGGTGTAATTGGAAAAAAAAAATGCTTATTTTTAAATTAAATTGCATGCTTTTCAAAGCTTTGAAAACACTTGTTTCAACTTTTTACTTAAAAAACCACTTTCAGTTTAAAATAAAGTTTTCTAGGTGTTTAATTGGATTTGAGCAATGCACCTTCCGAGGTCTAGCCTGATATCTTAATGACTCCACAACTAAAGCTTGCTGAGTGTTGCTTAAAATAACAACAAGTCATATATTATAAACTTAAAGCGAAAATTGTTTTGCGACTCATTTTTTTTAATATATTTATTCATCTGATAATCCTCAATTTCGCATAAAGAACAAGTATTTTGTTTGTATGTTTTACTTACTTTGTATAATTACTTATTTTTAGTATATAATTGTATGTTTTTGTACTCAAGTTATAATAGATACATATTTTTTATTATGAAATTTTTTTCTTGGTGTGGTAAAGAAGATTTCTTCTTAAAAGAAACGAAAAGGATTTGGATTGCAAACCTGAATCTCTCTACAATACTGAGTCATGATTTTTATTGTCATTCTCAATACAAAGAGTAGTATGTGAATCGAATGGTGTTGTCGCTTACGCTTTAGAGAGACGATATGATTATTCACGATAAAATATCCATTGGCCTTGTCTTACTCATTTAGAACATAACAAACGCAATAAAAAGAATTGATACCTCAAAAAACAAAAAAACAAAAAAAACCTCTAGATGTTGTAAAAAAGGCCCGCCAAGTGAAATAATCAGTCAGAAAAAGTTTTTTGTTTGCTGCCAAGCGGCCGCCTTTTTTAACAAGGTCTAGTTGTTTTTTGGGATATATTTATTTTACTGTAATATAAATTCAAAATGAATATTTTTTAAAAAAGACTTGAAACTTGAATATTTCCAATCAATTTTGTCACGATTATATTGTTGCGTGGACGGGTTCAAAAGATTTGACGCCAAAGCAGATCAAAACTTGCAGAAATTTATTCCAAAATAACGCTTCACAGTTATCTTACAGCTCCAGAACTTCTCGTTCTAGTAGACACAATACAGCTCTTTTCACCTCAATAGAGCACAAAACAGCACTTAAAAACATGACAACAACTGCTAAATCGCCGCAAAAGACAATGCAATACAGTTAGCTCAGTATCTTCAGTCAACTAATTCAGTGACTCAAAATCCAAGAACTGACTCAAGTCAGGAATACAGCTCTCACAATGAACGTTGAGAGACAACTAACTTCAGTCAACTATCGGACTCAGCTAACAACTAGCTCCGTGACTCAAAATCAGTCAACTCACTCAGTCAGGAATACAGCTCTCACAATGAACGTTGAGAGACAACTAACTCAGTGGTTCAAAATCAACAAACTAACTGACTCACTCACGGCCGAGTATATATAGGGGAGGCTGCGAATCTTCACGAACCTTCCCGAGAGAGAAATTTGGAGAACTTTCCAGATAGTAGTCGAAAAGTCCTTATAACATACATGGGATACATGTACCGAAAATGTCGCCAAATGGTCATCAAGTTTGGCGACATTTAGCGATTTCTCGCCAAATTTGGAGACAAAAATTAGTCGCCAAAACCGTCGCCAACTTGGCGAGATTCCCATTACCATAATGTTAAATGCCCCCCCTTGAAACTCGCTTCCCAGAGTTACCTCTGTAAAACCCATTATCAAGCGATAACACCCCTATTGCCGGGAAACAAACCATTGAATTGCCTTATGCGAAATGTACAGAAATTTATCTATTTACAAAATTAGCCCAACGAAATATTTACAAATATACAAAAATTCGTAACAATATCATAATACTAGATGTCTATATGAATATGAAACATGAAGTATATTTAGCGATGTAATTGTGATTTGGAAAGAGAAGTAGTTAAAATCCTTAATAAGTGAATAAGTGAAATATAATGCTCAGAACTCGAAATCGCTTAACACGAAATTCCGTTTAATGCGAAGTAAATTGCATACGATGAAGCTTAAATTCTATATTAATTTTTTCGTTTCTACGTAACTTCACACAATGAAATTCATCTTAAAACGAAACAAAATGTGCAATTTAAACCCCTTTTTTTAGATAAAACTTTGCAGCGTTTTTTAATACATAAGTATATAATAGTATAGAAGTATAGCTCATGCGCTTTAAATAATTTATAAAATGCCAAATTTAAAGCTAAAATCACTAACAGACTACTTTAAATAATAAGTTACTGGAAAATACATTTACTATTTTTCTTGTTCTTAATGTTGTTAAACTATTGTATTAAGTATAAGTCTTGCGATGCAAATGTTCTAAGAAACAGCAGTATTAAATACACATATAACTAGTAGTTTAAATCTGCATTAATTAGTTGAAAAAGTTTTTAGATGGTTAGCACGAAGTCGGTTAATGCGAAAAATTTCGGCGGACCCATCAATTTCGCTTAAACGGAGGTTTGATTGTAATAAAATGGAAGATTATACGGTATAATATTTTAACATTTGCAAAAGTCATCATTAAATTAAAGGCATTGTCTTGAATAAGTCATTTATAATTTACGATGTAAAGTTATTTCTACTTAACAGTAATAGAAATATTGATAAGTTTGTAACGAATGTTGATATAAATTTGTAGGATAATAAGTGATCTGCTATATTTATGATGCATTGAAGATATATCTTTTAGAAAATAAAAGCATTTTAGTTATACAAATAACCTAAACGAAATGAGTGGTTTTTTTTTTTTTTTTTTTTTTTTTTGTAGAATTAGCCTAGTCTACATGATGTATGTCATGTATTAGTCTGCATGATGTATCTGCCTTAGCTAAACTAATTTTGAATTTTTTATTTGACTACAACCTGATCAGTGTACAAAATAGTCAAAATAGAGTTTATTTAATTTTCATGTATACAAACTAGAAACCCTTCAAAAATTTAAAATACTACAGCTTTGCAAAAAGTTTACATTAAATGTTTCATCATATAAGTGTGGTTTATATTATTAAAAAACAAATTAGCTTATTTAATGTACCTTAAAGAACATGGAATAAATTTCTTGATATAAATATTCTTGAAAATTTCACTACTTACCCAATTTTACATTTAGAGCAGTTAATTAAAACCCGTATTACTTTTTATATACGACTTTGGGTGGATTTATTACAAATCAAAAGGTTATTGGATGTAATGCAGGGGAATGATTGGTGTAATATAATTTTGAAGGGGTCATCTTATAGGGATGTTTCAGTTTCATCTTAACTATTTTCTATAGTTCCTCATATATAATGAATACTTAGTTAATTGTGGGACTTGGATAAATAATATTGACTCTCTGCATAATTCAAAATATGATTGCACTCAGACACACTAAATATGTTTCTGGACAAAGAATTATTCTCATCCTATAAGTCAACTTGTTAAGTACGCATCATATACATCAACTTCTAAACGGATTATTTTTATTACCGTGCGTGTCCAAGAAAACTGCTGAATTTCTCAGCCATGTATTTGCGTCTCTTTATCACTAATCACAAAATAATAAATCAAACTTTCTCAACCATTCTAGTGAAACCTCTACGGCAGTTTCTACCAAGTTCCTCGCACTTAATTAAAGACATTCCCTAATCCAAATTTCCCTTTTGGCTCGAGCCAGACTGTGGATCGCGTGCGGGGTGCGACCGAAGACAGAAAAAAACACAAATTCAAACAAAAAAGTGCTTCGTGCGGCACGAGCAACACGCACAATACCAATTAGAGACTGCAGTGAAACTCGGACCAGTTGATTCATAGTCCAACTTATTACGCAGACTTGTCGTTACTGAAGTTGTGTCTGCGGTCGATGCTGCTCGTTGCGTTTTTGTCAAACCATATTAGGATATATTATCTGGCCGGTGAGAATGTAATTGACTAAATGTTTGAAACATTCGCTTATCACGTGTTTGAGATAAGGATAATTTGTTTTCAGGACACACTGAATGGATTGAATTGTGTTTTTCACTTCGCCTTTTTGCCGTCATTTGCTTCAAACCTTTTACAAACAATAAAATGCAGGCAAACCTAATTAATAATAAAAACATGTTATCAAATGGGGATTATAGATGTTTTTAAGATTATTGAGCTTATGTGGTATTAATGCCAATTCTTTAGCATAACTAATATTAGTATTGTTTCATTTTAAGTTAAACCATGATTTATATTTAATTTATCATAACTCATAATTTTTTATTTATTATTTACACTTTAAAATTTTAAACCAAAACCATATTTCGTGTTTTACAGATGTATGAAGGTTGTGACTTCAGGCCTGACTATATTCTTGAGGACTATTTCAAATTTTAATCATGTAATTTTTCGAATTAATATATTACCATTTCATTATATTCATTAAAGTTTGTTCCCCCAATAGTATAAATAGTACTGATTTTTTTTTTTTTTTAATAATATGTAATTTTTTTTTCCACTCACAATTAAATTTGTATCCAACACGACGTAAATTTTTTTCAAGAAGTGCATCTGTAGATTTTAAAAGAGTTTTAAAAACTGTTAATGACTTTTTATGTTCACTCTAAAAACCAAAAGCTTAAACTATTACCTGGATTATGCAGCAACTTTTTATTGGAAACACGTCTTAACAAATCATGCAACGAATCGTACATTCTTGAGTATTTAAATAAATAAACACTTTTACCCCTGACTATACATACAATTTCTTCCATTCATTATGGATATTTGTTAAGCTCATTCGGATTTATACCCCTTTCCAGTAAAAAAATAAATAAATATCAAAAATATATGTTTTTGTATGGTGTGAAAATTAACACAAGCAATTACTTTTTTATAAGTTTCAACGTATTATAAATAGCTTGAACAGTTTTTACAAAATATGATGTTAATGAAATTAAGAAAAGAAAGTAACAACATTTCTATTTAAACTTGCAAGTTTTAAGAACAATTAATGAACATCCCAAAAGTGACAAAAAATACTAAAGTTAAGTTTTTCTAATTATTTTGTTGAAGCTGAAATGGAAACATAATTCTTCTCTCCCAACTATAAAAATAATCACGATGCAATTTTTTCAGCTTAGCTCCCTAAATATTTATAGCTTGAAATGTCGAAATGAGTAACGACGCACATATACGTAACGACTTTCATATTGGGTTCCGAGCTACCCAACGATCATTTTAAAGGATTCTTGTCACTTTTTATTAAATCTTAGAAGGGCAGTTTTGTTGTTTAAATGGCTATTTATTATAAGATTTTAACCCATCTGTTGTTTCATAACGTTCTTGAATTTATTGAACATCTAAAACACATAAAATGAATTTAGCACTAAGTAAAACATTTCGTTATTGGTTCAATGCACTTGTATAAATGAATAATAACAATAACTATTTTTAATCTCTATTGCTCTAATGTGCAGCATGCTTACTCTTTTAGAAACGTAGATTCCTTGTATAAATGTTCATTAAAAATATGGGGCGATTGATCCCATATATGTTTTATTTTAACGCAATAATAGTATGATAAAGAAATTCATAATACATATACAAACACATATATCTATTATTTACTATTAATAAAAAATAGAAGCTATTGTTATTTTCAAATTTGATTATTTTCACAAATTTTATAAGCACTTTGTACTGTTTTCATAATTATTCTAGGCTTTTGAATGATTTTGGTAGTATTATTTGAATACTATTCGCTTATTAGTTGTTTTCTGATTTTACCAAAAAAGTCGGAATTTTTTAATACGTGCTTCATCAGCGAAAAATTACACAAAAGTTATTTAAAAATATTTAATATCAGTAAGAATGTTTTCAAAGAATCAATAACATATGACTTTGTAATATAAGTGCAAAGACATAAATTAACTAATTATAGAAATATATTATTGGTTATTATAGAATTCTTGTTATGTTGAAATAGCTGTTAGTAGCTCAACATATTTCCACTTCCAATTTCATCATAGATTATAATAACTAATGTGTTGTCTCATATGCAAATCTTACACTAACTTTTTAATAAGTAAAATGTGAGCAGTTTTAGTTTAAAACAGCTTTTAGAAATAGCAACCAAATTATAAGTAATGAGATCAGCTTCAGACATTCTCACGTGGAAACGGTCCTTAGAATAAATTGGTAGTATTACTCACAAAGTTTACGAATGGCTGCAATCGTACAATATCTAGTTTTTCAGTGGTTAGTTGTTTCCTATCCAGAGTGCATAGTATCGGAAATATCTCTTTTCTTACCAGAGAAACAGACAAATATTGTCCAATGGGACCCTTATGGGCTTGTTCAAGTCTTCCCTTTCACAAGAGTTTCCGTAACGGAATTACATCCCGTGGGATGGTCATAGAAAATACAGAGAAAACACAATTTGTTTCTCCAAACTCCTTCTTTTCCTCTTCCTGTTCCCTTTTATAGCTAAGATTTCACAGTTCTCAAAAGAAAAAAAAGTTTGAAGGGAACTGCTTTGTTTGAGAAATAAGAAATTGATCGAGAGCAGTATGGGTTTTTAAAATCCAGGAATCAACTGAGAGAATTTGATTTCGATTCTTTTTTTGGAAACGGTTCAGATGATTGTGCTTTACACTAGAATCCACACAATAATTGAGGTTTTAGGAATGACATTCCTCAAACGCTTTCCAGTTCTCTAAATACAGCTGGTGTTTTTTGAGATTTTTTTATTAGTACTTTTTTATATATCTATTTCTTTTAAAGAGTTTTACAGAGGGTAACTTTTAAAGTGATAAAAAAGGCACTCTTATATAAATATGTCTTAGTATAAAAATGGTAGATGTTTTCTTTAAAAGTTTAACACAATTTTTAATTTACATATTGAAATGACTTTGAGTGTATTTTAGAAATAGAAAATAATTTTATATAAAAATAAATGTATAGCCCAAATATGCATTCAGAATGTATAGTATTTGCATAATAGAGGTAATTTATCCTCCACATGTGACATAATAATGGAATTTAGTTTGAGTTGTAAATTATATAAGATATAGCAAAATACTAGGTATGAAAAATAAAAAGTGTTAAAATGAAAGCTAATGAAATAATTATGTATTAAAATGGATGAAAAATATGTAAGAATAGTTAGATCAAATAGTCGAATTTGTATATTTTCTGAAAATAAATATATTGCTAAATACAACTGCACATTATTGGTAACAGGTATTTATTTTTGTCTAATCATGATTTTCAAGTTTAAAAAAAAAAAAAAAAAATATCATTAATTGCGATGAATACAAAATACTATTTTATGAAGTTATTTTAAAACGGCTTATAATTCTAATATTTGAAATTAAGTTCTGACTTTAATCAATAAGCATGCCTTAAGAGAGGTAATTGAAATGCCTGAAACGGTAAAAATGCGAATTAGATACATGCTATAGAAATGTTCTGTGAGTTAAAAAATAGTTCTTTAATAATTTTCTAGACTTAAAATGAACACAAATTATGCACTAAGTTATGTTATATGCTATCACTGTTATATAATGACAATAAATATATGATATGATTCTTTATATTAATATTAATACAAATAATAATGAATACAAATTTGATTTTGAAACAGTTTTTTTTTATTTCTAAACATTTCAATGATTATTTAAACATAGTTTAAATGAGTGAATAAAATATACGCAAGCTTTTTAATCCTCATTAAAGAAGATAGTTAGTAGAAGTAAAAGAATAATTTTATGTAGAAAACAAAATATTTATGTTACAACAAAAATGTTTGTTGTAACATAAATATTTTGAACTTAGGTTCATCAATCTAGCCATAACTTAGCAATCAGGCTATCTTGTGGCAAATGTTTAATGTTAAAAATAAGCATATAATAATATTTAAATATTCAAAGCAAATCTGTTTTGTTCAGAAAAAAGTGAATTACTACTATTTTAGTTAAAATTTGATGCTTTCATCAAATAGGGGGTAGGATATCTTAAACATAGGTATATCCTTTATTTTATATCTATGTTGAAATGTGTGGGTTTTTTTTGGGGGGTTTTTTTTGGCCCCCGAGACTTCATGGAAATCTTTCTCTCGACCATGGGGTTACTAAAGATCTAAATTCTTCTGGGTGAGAAATTACAGTCTGGGCTGTTGAATATATTTTATCGTGTTTTGGGAGTAAAAGAACTTAGTCGTAATCGATGGTTTTCTTCGTAGAAGTGAAAAACTATGAAAAATCGTGCTAGCTCAAAAATATTTAAATAGACTGAAATTGAACATAAAAGTTGTCAATGCATGTAATTGATTTCTAATAAAAACTTAGTTTTTGTCTATTATTGTTTTATAATTTTGTGATTTTTGCTTCAAACAAATAATATCGAATTTTTGCTTTTGGTCTTTTGAAGATTGGGGACAAGGTGACTCCAATAAGACACATTCGAGTGTTTAAGTGAAATATAAATATCTTGAAATGAATCAGTATGATATTTTTTCTTATACTTTTATATATATGCTAACTGTTTGTAAAAAGTTGGAGAACAATGATTTAAAGGTTAGAGAACTGAAAATTATCAAACCTTAGGTTGGCCTTATTTTCTTAATCAGTATACTTAAATTAAATCGTAAGGTTTAAATGAATTAAAATATCAGAAAACTTGTACTGATAAGTGAAATTAATGATAAATGGTTAGTAGTAATAAATTAATTCCCACGATTAGTACTTACATTTTGATTGAAACAATCCATCGCCATTGATTTCAATCTACGCCACCACTTCGCACACAGTATATGTTTAATGGTCAAATGATGGTGATTAATTCAACTTTGTTACTCAACGAGCTAAATAAATTTCTATCTTCTTCATCTTTACCCCTCATTTACTCCAGGATGCAATGGCGGCCAGATAAACGAGAGTGCTTACACACCCCAATATTCAGAAAACAATTTAACTTCCCATTTGGGTGCCGATTAAGCGAAATCTATCGATGCAGATAAAAGCAATCGAGAATTATTTTTATCGATTTATCGGATTCGCTTCCGTGCGGTGGCCAAAAGATGAGTATGCAGGCGTAATAACAAAGTTTTAATGAGATGCATCTGGCCTCATTAGTGACAAGTTAATGAGGTTAGCTTCCCTTTCCACATGATTAATGTCGTCAATATAGCTTCTCCGTACTCCTCTCTTAACTACTCTCACCAGTACTCCTTTATTAGAGGAAAAGGTAGTCCTCTTTGAAACTGAACCTTAAGGATAAGGGCTTTGTATCTACAAACAATATCAAGACGATATACGAGGCACGGAAGAAATTTCTGGGGTGTTGAAATGCTTTTGAAAGTGTTTAATTACCCATGGAAAGGGATGTACACTATAGAAACGGATAAGGTTACTATTCAGGTTTAAAAATAAAATGCAAATTTATAATGAAGGATGAAAGAGAATGATGGAGAATTTATGGATGCGTGTGAATAGGAGTGGCATAAAATAACATAATGAATAAAACTCTCATTACCTATTAAAGCATAGCGTTATACAGGGTGTCCACAAATTAGTTGGGCAATCGAGTTCAAATAGATCTGTATAACTCTTAATAACAAGGCATAATAAACCTTTTTTTTTTTTTTTTTTGCATATAGAATGACATGGTGAACATAAATAAATTGGGGGAAAGTAATTGTTTACTAGGCCTAGTTATTAAGAGTTGTTCAGATGTATTTGAACTCCATTGCTCGACTAATTTGTGGGCACCGTGTATTTGAGATTATACTTTCCTAAAGTTTCTCTAGTAGTTACTCAACAATGAATTGGTTCGAACCACTAATTGCTTACAACCAAGTGATATGTCTTGCCATTTTCTTTCTGTGCTGAAAACATATCACTATAGGACTACACCGTGTTATTTATTTTTAGCAAAATGTTAGTTTTGAAAGTAAATGCACAATAATTCTGTCTTTTATAGCAAAATACAAAAAATAGCATTTTGTTTCAAATTTACTGAATTCGACATTACGATATCAATTCGAATATTAAGATGAATTCATAAGTTATGTATTCAAAATAATCATTAGAGGCAAGTCTTCTGATTATCAAAGAATGATACATTTTTAATTGGTTCATATTTCTTTATTGAGTACCTCATGTACTTTAAAAAAAACTTTGCGATTTGGAAAAATAATTGATCATTTCTTCAAAAGAACAAAATAATTGGGAGCAATGTACAAATTAAAAAACAATGAAGCTTATAGTGAAGGAAAAGTTTCATGTTTTGCAATAATTGCAATTATTGTATCGATATATTTGCAATTGTTTAAATAAAATTAATCGTATACTAAATAATGTACTTTAAAAATAAATTTTAATATTTGGGGAATTAAAAAAGGCACATAGTATTTTTATAACAATAAACATTGTATTAATTTACTAACAAAAATAACAAATCAAATTATACTTAAATAATTTGCAATAAACAACACCAAAATCTAGTGCTTGTTTTTTTGTATGTACACATTTAGTGAAAAAGTTTTTTAGTTAGCAAGTCATTTGCCTTCAAAATGAGCTGTGAAATACCCAAGTCCTATTTGTTCACTGAATAAATAAAAGCAATTTAATAATAATTTCTTCTATTACTTTGGAATATACATAATAAAATATATATATTTAATATAATAAAAAAGTATTATTTCAATTATTTTTATAAATAAATTTTGCTTTAGGACTACTTCTGAATGATAATTTTCTTTTTATTATATAACACGTGCAACCTACAATGAGTTGATGAAATTTAAAATCAACTCTTTTTTATTTATCTTTATTATATATTGACGAAACAACGGGCGCACTACCTGAAGAAGCATTTTACAATTCCAAGTCCAGAACACGTTTTTCACATTATAATAACATCCAAGTTTCCTTAAACACAGGAATTAAGTCTCTGGAGGAGTTTTACCAAATAATCTATAGAAATACATTTGTGAGGTTTTGAGTTTGTATTGCAAACAATCATTCCCATTCGCATTCCGGTGCTTTTCTGCACTGTAAAAATAAAACTCTCTCGAAGAAACCGTATGGATTCGAAAGTATTCCGTAACACATATAAACAACTGTTTATTTTGTTGTTGCGAAACTCAAGATAAAGAATAGAATCAAAGCCGTGGACCCGGAAAGTCTCCATTTCTTTCTCTTCTTCCCCAGCTAAATTCATTCCTCCGTGAAAAAGTAAAATTTACTTTATTTCTACTGGATAAAGATTTCTCTGACTTAAACAAATACAAAAGTTCATGATCAACTGAATTTTCATTTTAAGTTTCATTCCTAAAAGAAAGATATAATTTTATATGGGACTTTCCGTTTTTATTGTTTTGTTAATTTTAAAGTAATAGTTATAATTTGTGAAATGTAGTAGATTATCAGAAAAATTTAGTTATTTAAAAAAAAATTATGTTATGCAGTCAGTTTTGCCATCCATAGACATCATTTTACTTAATATGGATTGATCAGTTCAATTGGGACCTCTTAAGATTACTCTGCATCAGGTGTGTGGAGTCGCAAAGAATATTTAAATTGGCTCAAAGTTAAGATGAATAATAAGAACAAAAGTTTATTTCATTAAGATTTCATTGAAAATTGAAAAAAAAATGCATGAACTTATAATTTTAAGTTCCTACAATTAATAACAAAATATTAAACTTAATATGTAATGTGTATCAACACTTCCACACTTATAGACTATGATAAAAAACAAAGTAGATATAATGCATTGCTTTGTAGGTGGATTGTTATTTTCATTGTTAAATATGGTTTTAAATTTTGAAAAATTTATTTATGAATAGTATTTTCCTAAATGGCGCTTTAATTTTACATAATGTTTCAACTGTAACAATCAAAAACTTTTAGAATATATTGTTTTTATCACATTTCACATTCATTCAATATAATGGCTAATATTTCTTTTATATCAATTATTTCTAATGTTATTTCTGCATTCCTTCTTATCTAGTTTCCTGCTGGACATTAGATAGCGTTTGAAAAAAATTATACTCATTATTAAATTATAAAAGATTTAGGATACAAATCAATTTATATTGTCCAATAAATCAAACATAATTACAAGCAGCAAAGCATAAAAAAAATACTTATTTTTCTAATGCTCAATGTTGTAAAATGTAAACATCCATAAACAAACTTGCGTAAAAATATTATATTTGTAACGCATAACAGGTTGTTTATAGTTGAAAAGACTTATTTTGAAGGAAATAGTTGGGGTTGTGTAAGAGATGTGAGATGTAAAATGAGAAGGGTAACAAATATTTAAAACGTACTCTCTGATAAAGCTTGAGATGTGGTTTATTTCAATATTCATTGTTTTAAATTCAACCATGATGTATTTTTCTAATGAATATTCGATAGATAATTCTTAGATAATTTTGGTAAAAGTGCAACAACAAAAAAAGTTGTCTATCATAATTTATTATCATTATTGAAATATTACTGAAAGTTGACTTTAATTTAATAACTTATCAATATGGAATAAAATACAAGTCAAATTGACCTTGTTGTTTCAGTTTGTAACTATATTTCAGAAGTGATTTCCATATTTATTCCTTCATTAAAAAAAATTATATGCATGCAATTTATTAAAATATAATTATAATGCAGTCAACAATCGTATTTGGTTAAGAATATATAATACAAATATAATACATTATGTCGAAATAAGCAATAAACATGTATAACTGATTCATTGCTAAAATATCCCCTAGTCAAACAAACAAAAAAAGTATCGAGGAATTATTCCAAGATTCTTGGTTTTCTCAGAGGGGTAGGGTAGAAGACTGATTACTGCATCGGGTGATGAGAGAAAGCCGGTAGCTTTACGAGGTTCTTCCGACTCATTTTAGGGGCTTCAAGGCGCATTTCCGCCTATTAGGTCGGCGCCGACGGTATTTAGGCTTCCTCACATGATTTATGTAGCCGATCCTCTGCATTTGTCCTTACCATGACTCTCGGCTGCCGACGCCAGCATTAGCCGGCTCATCTGATTAATGAATGGTTAATTAATTATTTATTGATGATTGCCAGACCTTACTCTGCTACTACGTTAAGCGAGATTTATTATACGGAGTTTGTTTAATAGGGGTGTAGTTAAACTTAAAAGCAAGTATAACTATCCAATAACCACACACATATCTTTAGCTTTATATTTCTGGTGTATTGAGTATTTTTAAATTTAAGAATAATTGTAAATATTTTTTTTCTACATACATAGCTGATTAATTTCATCTACAGTAGCTGGCAACGTTTTGAGACGATATGTTTTTCTGCCTTCATTTTTTCTGTAAGCCTTTTCTTAATGGTGTAAATTAATAATGTGTACCCCTTTTAAAGCTTAGCAAAATGCAACAATAGAACAATCGAGACATCTGCAAAAATTAAACATAATTTGAAAATTTCCAAAATTTCTTAAGCAAAAGTTTTAAGATGATTCAGGTTTTCTAAACTTTTATTGAAATTATGCATCTTAATGTAAGGAAATACTGCAATATTATTTAGATGCATATCCTTTTTCTTTGATGACTGAGGTACATCGTCTGAGCATGGAATTAACAGAGTCGTCTAAGGTGGACCTAGGGATTTTTGCAAATTCCGATTGAAGATCATGAAGAAGTTCTGCCTTTGAAGAATGCTTCTTTGTCCCGACTTTTCTTCTATGTGTACCCAAAGGTGTTCATTTGGATTCAGATCAAGTGGCTGACTCGGTCAGTCCAAAACTTTAAAACTTAGCATCCAGACGACGTCTTATGATGTCCCTACTCACTATGACCCATGTTTGGTGACCATCTCCTTGCATAACTTCCATTGGATTAACGCGCCTTGACGTTGAGCCGTTTTTCTTGGGGATCCTGATCTTGGAAGACCTTGCGCACTAGGGTGAGCCGAAAAAACTTTTTATAAACACGCTTTTATTAGCTTCATATGTATCTATGTAACTGAATTTTTGAACTCGATTTTCGACCACTGCAAAACGTTAGATTAATTTAAAATTTTGCACAGTTATCAAGGACCGATGACAATACAATAATTCAATAAGTTTGTCACATTATCGAATTTCTTCGTCTGCAATTTTTCTGAGGGTGAGTGTATATGAAATGTTAACCAAACCTCAGTCAATCATGTTGAAATATTAACTTGTTTGAAAATTCCGACAAAGAATTTGAAATTACAATTGCTTTGAACATTTTATGAGTGTCTTGAATAAATCCGCTGTTTTTCCTTATGGAAAACTATACTAGCATGTAATATTTCAAGATGAAATGAATGATTTCTGCTAGTTGAAAAGAAGAATCTTGTGCTCTAATGTCCAGATGAAGGATTTGGTTGGCCCTTGTCTACAATCGTGCATGGAAAACTGGGTCAGAATCGCGAACTGACAAATATTTTGAACAATCTCCATCTCAGATGACAAACGATATGTCTAAGAAGATGCTGCTCACCCTTACTGAAGGTTTTTCTGTCAATTTCTGGTATTTCACAATGAATTCCAATTCTCTTGATATCTACAATGAGAAGCTTTTCAAAATATATATCGGTTAGCGATCCAGACCCTCAAATGAATAATACGAAATTATTAACTGGGGCTCGTTTAACATTTCACCTTCAGAAGGACCACATATGAAGAAATTCGAGTTTTATTTGCTTTCGTGAAAAATCTGAATGCGATCTTGAAGCCTTCCCATGTTATATTCAAGCCGTTTGAGAGATACTTCAAATTGATTACGGTGGAAACATCCAAAATCTACTGAGCTGAACGTGATTTGGCAAAATAAGATCTACCCGAAGTCGAAAAATATTATGTCAAGTTTTACACAAAAATCGCTGTACAAATTAGTTTCTGAACAACCTATGCAATTTCTAATGCGTTATTTTTTCATTCTGTTGCAATGAAGTTACATACCTTATATACGAGTGGAATACTATGCTATGACTTCTAATCTCAAAAATATATTAATAATATATATCATAAGTTTAGTCAAACAAGTTGAAATCATCAATTGATTTCTTATACATTTCGTTATTTTAGCGTTTTTTCTTGAAAAATTATATTTTATGGTCTCATTGAGCATGATGTTAGTACAAATATTTTGACAACTTCTTTACATATTTTCATATTCTGATCTTGTTTTAGTCTCACACTGTTAGAACTCGAAATTACTATTTTAACTTAGGTTTACAAAAATTCGAAAGATAAGCGAATTTCATCACTCATAGTGAATTTCAACAGAGATGCACGAGTGGAAGACATGATCGAAAAAAATAAATAAAAATTGTTTCGTTCATTTGGAGTCAAATCGCAATATTTCCGCACTATTAGAAATGGAAACAAAGCCCATCCTAGTGAATCGGCCCACCCTAGCGCACACCTTTACCTCGAACATTCTGAGAGCATGGCTAAGTAAAGATAATTTACAAATATGCGCAAAGGTATCGAAATTATAAAGTCATTTGCATACAGCTCGTTTAAAAATGAAGCAATGAAAATACAATTTAAAAATCAAGAATGGCATATGAATCCACTTCTTTTGCGTGAAAATTCGCTTCTCTATTCACTGAGCTAGCAGAGCTCTTATATTTATAACAAATTCACACGTGTTTAGATCAAGTATTAAAAATTTTAATTTTATGAGATCGTCCCAAAACTCTGTTTTCAACTTTTCAAATTCATGTTTGGTATTTTTTAAATTCGATTTTCTCGATTTTCACACATGTCATTAGTTTTGCACCATGTAGAATGACTAAAAATACAAATTACTATTTTACATCATAGGAAATTTTGCTTACAGAAAAAGTTTGGACAGTAAAACGCATCGTCTCAAAACTTTTGCCAGCTACTGTATATACCTACATTTCGTACATGGAATTTCATACAAACTAAATTCTTTAATAATATAAATCAACTCGTACGATATTATTTATCACATTACATTAAACTTTGTTTTCAATAATCTGGTACTCTTTTTACAGAATGAATACGGAATCAAAGCAATTCAAGCTATTTTTTAGGAAAGCTCTGACTGACTAACTTATCACTATTACTTACATTTCTCAAAGTGCCAGAGAGCTGAAATTTAGCACATGTGTTTCTTACAACTTAACTATGAAAACTTTGATTAAAATTTATCCTCTAGAATGGCCCCATATGTGGTTTCCCAACTCCATCTTAACTGAAAAAGTTTTCAAATACATCTGAAGTTATGACAAGGCATTTGCGTCAGCAACCTGCAATTTACGTCAGCAACCTGCAAATTCCAACTTCTCAATTGATGTCATCGCTCTTTCAAAGTACTAAGAGCAAGTATTTAAGAAAGTTTGCTAAACTTGTCGATAAGTCTTCACACTACCAAATAAGGGTGGCCGTTGGTATAAACTTCTATTATTTCACAAAGCTAATTGCCTACTTTATTTAGAATAAAATACTTTATTTAATATTTTAATGGTGCTTCTATCGAATCATCTATCCCTTATTGAGTACATAAAAACGCCAAGCCATGAAGATAGTACCTACGTTTAGATTGTGAAAATTAGTAAAAGAGGTAAATAAAAAAGGTTTTCGCATTTATTTAAAATAACATTAGCTACCTTTCAATTTAACAACATGACTTATATATACTTTATATATGTCATCATTATATATGTCATATGTCATCATAACATGTCATCATTAAAATTCTGTGGTGTTCAATGATAATAACAATTACTATTTTAACAATAAATAAAGTATAAATGGTAAACTTATTACTTTACATTTCGAATCAGAAAAAATATATGTTTCGAATTGCCCGTTTTCCGTGTACATTTTTAAATTGAATTGATTATAAAAACTTCCCTATTAAATATGAATTGCACATTAAACTACGAAGGAAAGTCAGTATTATTACGAGGTAACCTTTTTTAAATTTCCATTCTTCGTAATGAGAAATATATTGCAATCAAAAATGCATTGATTTAAAACAATTCAAACACTAATATACACCTTATTCAAATTCCGCATACATTTTCGGTATCATTCCCTTCAACAAGGCTTCACAACACGGTTTAATAAGGCTTCCGTTTATTACCCATTAATCGCCCAGGCTTTAAACTATTCCAATGGTGATTTTAGTTCAAATACATCTACGCGACCAACCCTCGTCTGGCAGCCAATTAGCATAAATGAAGAATGGACGCTTTTGCAACCCGTCAGACCCTCCCCTCTACCCTGCTATCCATACATCACGTTGATAAGTGCATCTGTTTAACGCACGTAAAAGAAAAAGAAAATTAATGGAGTTGCTAGACTGTTTTGTGTGAGTGGAGACTTTCAACGCTTAGATAAGCTTTCGCCAACTTCTTACTTAGACAAACGGAGCTGGGTCCTCACTCCTTTATCACACAAAACCTGTTTCTTCACTGAGTTTATATAAAGAGAGATGGGGGGGGGGGAGGTTATATAATGAGTTGTTCTCTGAAGTTTCTAATTATCATGTTTCTTCTTTTGTCGTGCTTTCACTTTTCTTTGCAAATATTTGACACCAAAGCCAAGAAGTGGAAGAGTGGGCTTATTTATAATTTTGAAACTTTGAATTTAGTTAGAGAGAGTGTTTTTGACAATGTTGCTAGTAAAACGACTATGTCTATGTTAGAAATTGTGGGGACAAATTGGTATACAAATGGATATACAATTGGTATACAAATATTGGACAATATAATTTACTGTTTCGATAAAACTAAAGAGTTGTCGGTTAAAATAATTTTAGTATTGGAACCATTTAAACATTGCTCAAAATGCAATTATTATGGTTTAATTGAATTGCTTATGAAATCTATAATTACAGTTTATGCAAAATTAATTAAATGCATGATTTTACAGCGTATATTATGAGTAACATGCATACCTATTTTAATTATATTATGATTAAAAACTATTTAAACATTAATTTAAATTTAAACATTAAATTTGTCATCAAAAACATTTAAATATTAATGTGTACACATACGTTTGTATGAAACATAATTCACGGATATATACTTTAAAAAACAGCATAAATATATGTTCTTTTCAAAATTATCTGTCAAAATTATAACCAAAATCATTTTCAAGTACCCATTATCAAAAGTGTTTTCAAAACACGGTATGACATAATACTTAAAAAACATTCATTGTAACCATTTGAATAATACATTTCCTGAATATCATATAAAAATAGGCTATGCTTTGAAAATATTTCTACCAAATCTAATAGTGCAGAAAACAGAATATCTGCATCTTTGGGTCATTAAGTTTTTGCTCTGCATTAGTTTTGGTGAAAGCCGGCATAAACCATCTTGCAGAAACTCCGTTGGAAGCATTTTTTAGGCATTTATCAGAAAGACACGTTGCGCAATTTTAACAGAAGATATTTTTTTTTTATTTCATGTTTCGCGTGCGATGAGAACGTTGGGCTTCAAAAAAAGATTTTTACCTTCTTTTCGCGTTACAGAAGAACGATAACTTTTACATTAAAAATAAATACAACAGAAAAAACTAGAGGAGAGGGGAGGGGGTGTGTTCAGAATATTTTCCATTTCATGTCATTTGTTCATTTTATTAAGGTTCCTGCTGATCATTAGCCCCTCACGCTACGAGATTCGGGATCATCAAAAGCACATTAATCAGAAATGGCTCGGAACAGGAGTGCTAGGAATGGGGCATTTTCTTTGTTCTGATCACTCTTGAAAAAGCGATTCCAACAGATTTTTGTCTCCTGTTTTATGAATTGGATTTTCATCTGGAATTTTGAGTACGAAGAAGATGGATTTTTCTGCAAGTGAATGTGTATATTTCTATTTCGTCAATTGTATTTTAATAAAAGGGAATTTCATTTCGAATTCGAAAGCGCGCTATTCAAATTTATCTTCTGAAAGTTTAATATGCACTAATATATTCAGTCATCAGTTTTGATTTTATTTTAAAACAATTGTATAAAACGTTCCTTGTTACATTAGAGGGCATGATTTACATGTTAATTATAGAAAATATGTTTTACGCGTAATAAAAATTATATTACTTAAAGGTGTGATATGGTATAAAAGCAACTATTATTAATTAGTTAAATAAAATTATTTGAAACAATTGAAACAATTTACGAAAAATAGTATTTCATCAGTTTTGAAAATGGGTATTTATCATATAGATAATAAAATAAAAGAAATTGCACTTTTGATGAATTATACTCTTTTATTTAAATCCTTAATACAAATTAGATATAATATTAAAACATTATAATACATTAGGTTCGCAATTCACTGTGCCTAAATTAATATTCATGAATTTAAAGCATCAATCTTAAAAATAAACTTATTTCCGAATTAAATAAAGAATCTTTAAAATTGTATTTTACTTTTATAAAAATAATTTTAAATATGTCAACATGTGTTACATATGACTGATTACCAATACTGGAAAAACTTATCAAATCAGAAAAAGTTTTTTGTTTAGTCAAAAATCAATACCCAAAGTCAAATACTGCGATAAAAACTCCTAAAATTCAGTCACTGCTTGAAATAGCTCTATGTTTATATTCCCACTTCAAACCCTTTCAATCTCTATGGCATATTTCTCTCACTTGGACGTAAATCATCACTTTTATTGAACTATAGCTATCTCTCTCCTCGTAAGTGATAGAGCGTCAAGCCATTTCCGATTCATCGCGCCTCTCTATGATTTTTTAGAATCGCATCACGTAAAAGAGCGTGCCCTCTCGAGCATATTTTGCATCCCCCATTTCCCACAATTCTTGCTGACTATCGATTTATTTTCTTTGTTTTGTTTATCTATCGATACCTTATTGGTTGCTACGGGCACAGATTATGTGTTATGTTTCTGACAATGTGTTATTATCCTTCATTTCACTAATAGTGGATGATATGTGATTATAGGGGATGATATAATATAGATTGCGTACCTAGAAAAAATAATCGTAATTGTTGAAATTTCGATTTTCTCTTTATACTTTATCATATACTTTCAAAAGTAAGTATTATAAGTTGAACATGCACTTTGTAAAACTATTTTTTATTACTATTACTTTATATTTTTATACTATTCTTTTATATTTTTATTCTATTCTTTTATATTTTAATACTATTCTTTTATATTTTAATACTATTATTTTATATTTTAATGCTATTATTTTATATTTTTATACTATTCGCAAATATTGTACAAAGAACGTAATTGTAATTCATTAATGGAATTTTTTGTGTATGTATTGAATTCTAAAAATTATTTTAGCTTGTTTTGTTTTTTAAAGTTCTAATTTCATCCTATAGCTAACTAAATTAAATAAATTACACGTATGAGAATAAAAAACAACCCTGACAATACTATTTAAAAAAATAAAATATTTAGTATTAAATATAAAAGATACTTGTGACATTAGTTTTTAGGTATATATATATACCAAAAAGATTTATGTGTCAAAACTGTTATCCATCCCACATTCCTACCACATTAAATCCCAAAAGTATTAACTCCGTTTCTAATTAGCTAACTCTCGCTACAGTACGCTCTCTTGATAATTTTTTCTGGAAGATTACCAGGAAAGGATTATTTCTTCCCTACCGTTCTTACGATAATCTCAAATAATTGGTTTGTTTCTGCAGGAAACATTTTTTTTTCATGCACAGCTTATCTTTTAGCATTAAGTAATAGCATATTCACTGCTTATATTTAAGAATTTTAATGTCCCTGATACTTATTTTGAAAAAAAAAAATAATAATAATAATTTGTTTTTTAGATGTTTAATATTTTTGTAATGTATATTAATATGAAATCGCAGTTGATAAATATATTTTATGAATAAAAATACATTAATTTTTATATTCCAGTAATCCATTTGATTGATTCACGGATATTTACTTATTTGTGAAATTCACAATGTTTCATAATTTAATTCTTTGTTACATAAAACAAAAAAGTTTTGATCTCAAAATCCTTTCCCAAAATGCTATCGATTCTCATACGTCTCAAATAGATAACTTTTCATTCTGAGAGAGACAAAATTCTACTGATTAGCTTTAACTTTTTAATATTTTCCCTCATAAATTCTTAAAAATAGCATTAAGCATTTTAATACGTTTTTTGAACAAAACTACAAAAAAAAAAAAAAAAAATATTTTATTTCAATAATGTAATTTTAAAAAATATATATTTTATTCAAATCACTAATATCTTACGGTTTTATGAATCATAATGAAAACTATACATAGAAAATAATACAATTTCTCTAATAAAATACATCGAAGCAAACTCGGAAGTATCAGAAATACTCACCTTTTAATTCATATAATTTAATTCACTTTGCCTAAGAATGAAAACTACGACTTCAAAACAATGAATTATATATTCCCTTATCTGTAGTGGTTCCACATGATACTCAGGTATCCAACTACAAAGGACAGAGTTCCTCATTATCCCTCCAGAGAATGACCACACATAACTCTTGTATTTGCAAAAGCCGGTCTCAACCCCTTCCTCAGAGCGCGGGTAATAATATTATCTGGAATCCTTTCGTATTATTCTCAGTTAAATGGGTCCAGTTGTCTTTGCCGACAAAGCCTCGCCTGGACAAGAGGAGGCATTATTACACTGGCCAACTAATATCCTCATTGGGGTCAGTGAGGGATAGTGGAAGTTGCAGTTTGGCTTGAAAGACGCCCTGTGCAGGAAGAAGGAGGAGCGGGAAAATCTCAATTGGATGTGTTTGGAAATGTATGCGTTTTATCGAAGAAGATTAATTTTAGGGATTCGAAGTGAGGTTAGAGTACTTTGACTTCAAGAATCTTCTCAAGAAATATCTTAACCATAGGATGGATATATAGGTGAGTTACATAGTAGGGGGAACTAAGGATACTTGACCCAATGCCTTTTTCTCACAATTGGGAAGGTTTTATAAGTTTGAAGTGGTATCACTGCTTTCTCTTTATTTGACTAACTACATGGTGATAATAACAACTGGAATCTTTGCACCCGTTTTTAAACTATAAGACAACTTATATTTTTATGCTTCAAAAGTAATATCTTTGGGTTGTAAACGCTGATGTGAAAAGGGTTTTTGTTTAAAAGTAAGATAATTTTGTGTGCATACTTTTAGCTACAATTACATATATAATAGTGTTTATCCACTTACTTGCAAATAGTGGCATTTTAGGGTTATGTAGTAAATGTACAATTAGGGGTACTTGACCCAATACATATAGGGATTCTTGACCCAAAATAGGGATACTATTCGAATGCATTTGGCAGGTTTTATTGATTTTTTTATTCTTCTTACACCATTTTGTTAAGTATGTAAGATGTTCAATTGATAAAAAGGTATTGTTATTGATAGATATTCTTGAAAATTGTATGTCGTTGCCTAGCACCGATGTAGCATTAGCTAACGGTATTATAATTCCACCCTCATTGTTTTCACCGACTACAACTATTAGGTGCATCAGTTTACTCACCTTTCAAAAGATTTTATAATGTGCAATGCACAAATCACCTAAAGATACAAAAACCTGGCTGAATTCAGGCTATTTTTCATCCACCTTAGTTTTTGATGAAAAATTATAGAAATACTAATTTTGGGTTTTAATGTGAGTTTACATTTGCAGTTAAATAAATTGTCATTTTCTTATTCTTGAACTTGTATAAGAACAGAAATAGCTTTCAAACTGCTAATCTTTTTAGCTTTCTACAATAAAAATTAAAAGTGGACACCATGTTAACATTATGTAGCTGATAAAAATAAAAATGTATTGACCTCATTGAACAAGTATAGAAAAGTATTAACATTGTACTTATTAATTAGAGTTATGTTATTATTATTTAAAAGTGTTCGTTTATCATTTTAAATTGTATACTCCCAAATATATGACTTGGGTCAAGTATCCCTAAGGGGTGGGTCCAAGTATCCCTATACATTGGGATACTTAACCCAAGTTGAAGGTTTTTCAAGTTTAATATTCTACCACCTTTACAAAAAATACTTCAGAAAGATATTCATACATAATTTGTAATGCTTAATGGACATAGACATCATTTACATACCCATAAGTAACGTAAAATAAAAATTTAACACCCAAAACTAAAAATTGGGTCAAGTATATCTAATTTCCCCTACTATTTATGATGGTTTTAAGTAAGTATTGTAATAGTAGTTATTTTATTTTTCATTAGTACGTCCTTCTTGGGATGTTTCTTGAATGTACGCTCATGTGTATAAAAATTGCTTATTTTATTAAATTAATGGTAAATAAAAAATGTATAAGCATTCAAATGCACGATTCATTAAAAAAAAATAGCTGAATTAAAATTCTGGTGGTCACAGAAATAATTTATGTTGTAGAGATAACTAAATGCTAGTATAATACTGATGATATAACTCTATTGAGTTGAAAATAGTTCACATAATTTAGACTGGGTATAGATTAGAAGGAAAGGTGGGGAAATGGTATTTATTTAGCTCAGAAAAAATTATATATTAAAGTGAGTGAGTTATTGGTAATTGATTCATTCTGGTTGAAACTGATTAATGACAAAGGAAAACTAATAATAAGAATTGCGAATAGATCTTCAAATAGTCATATTCAGTCCTATTTAATTTTATGCAATTGAATAAAAACAAAACTTTCTCAAATGTAAAACACTCTGAATCAGAAGAGGCTAAAATAATCTACAAGAATGTTTGGTGAGACTTCAAGCTTGTCCTTATAAACATAAACGAGAGTTAGAAGTAAAACTTTTCTTGAATATTAATACTAACCAAAAAGGATTTTTTATTAATGTTTGGAGAAATGGGACAAAAGATTCTGCTTTAGTTCCATTATAACATAATCAGGTTAGTATAATTCAACATACTGAGGGAATGGCGAACATTTAAGCGTGTTTTACTTGTGTTTTTAACAAGAGTTTTTCTATAGGATTCCAAAGATGCTACAGAAACTGAGAAGATTGAGGAATTTTATTTTACCTGGAAGGGTGTTATGAGTTTTTGAAAGAGCATTAAACGTGTTAAGACTCTTGAACCAGATATCATGCTTCCTAAACTTCTTGTTCAATTCGCTGAGTGGGCTCAAGTTATTTAAATGAAAGCTACATACGTCAAATCTATCTCAGTTTAGAAATTTGATCTACTTCCGGAAGTCGAACCCTGTTCTTTTTTTCATTAATCGTATCTTGCTATTCCCTAAAATGTGTTACGCAGTAATTAAGGCTTGATTCCAGTAAATGTTAGTGATGATTTAGGAATAAATATATTTGTTTGCATGTTTAAGGTTTTTCTTCATTTCTTACAAGACTCAGTGTACACGAACCTTGTGATCACACATTTCTGCATTATCTAATTATTAGATTTCATAAAAGTACTATTTAGAGAATTACTACATCAAGAGCACCCAATTATGTAGCAAGTATTGCCCATTTTTTCGTAAGAATCCCCTCCACCCCGATAAAATGATTTTAAGTAAAGTATTCCTGATACCAACAGTTAAAGCATATGCCGAATTCTTACTGACTATATAAGTAGACAAAAATAAACTGGTATATTGTGCTGTATATATCCCCTAAGAGATTAAATAGACCAACAGAGAAAGCCAACACATTTCGCAATTTTTCTGACTCCCAAGCCCTCTTTCCACGATCTCATCACAGCCCTACATGAGTGGACTCCATCCAATACCCATAACTCTTCACATTCGACCTGAGTATCCTATATCAGCAGATGAAGGCATCGGTCACGAAGCTGAACATTAATACATTTCAGAATTGTGTTTGGACTGGAGACTGGGATTGTTATGTATGACTGTTGTTCCTGCAGATGCTTTTGTTATTGTTAGTTGAGGGTGAAAGGATGGCAAATGGAAGTAGGGCTGATGGCGTTTATTGATGGAGGATGGGCGTAGTGTTTTGACGGAATTGTTGGTATCAACAATTGACATCTTGGCATCATAATGTATATCTTTTGTACATGATGGGCTTAATGTCTGTGGTACATATAACACTTTTAAAATGCAGCATTCCTAGAATTATCTTAATTTTCCTGCTTCATTTGGAAATTAAGTTAAAATTTGTTATCACATATTCTTGGCTCATTAGACATCCGCCTTGACGAAACAAGATCTTGCTTTCACCCAAAAAAATTCTTAAGATATTTTTTTTTTTTTAGAAACAGTCCCATAAAATTCCTAAACTAATTAAAATATCTCTAAGTATAGAAAGTTCCTTGATTCAAGACTTTTTCAAGATCTCTTAAATTTGGATATTTTAACTCTTATTATTTAAAAATCCTACTGATCTAGACACTTGTAAGTGTGGTAGTTTATTGTTGTAAATAAAATAAATTCAAACCAGTTTTCAATCAGAATATTCATTGGTTAACTACTCACACATTTCCATTATACAATTCCAAAATTAAAAAAATATCAAGGCAAAGTCAAGGCACATAAAAAATTGGCACATGAAACTAAGTTTAAAGTATAATGCTTGTCACAATAAAAAATACTTGGGGACCAGTGTGAAACTTGTGCATTTTAGTTTGCTTAGAAGAAATTTGTGTTTGAAAGTTCATAATTAAATTATATACTATTTTCTATTACTGAGGGATATAATGAAACTTGATTTTTAAAGCATAACACTGTACGACCTAGTTTGTGTAACTAGTCAGTCTATTGGTCTAGGGATAAATCGTTCCTTACCTAATAGGATATCCTATGGAACATTTTTGACTTTTACGTTTCGTTTATCAACAAAATATAAAGTTAAATGTTTAAAACGGAAAACTATATCTTTAAAACTGCAATTAATTTATTTATTATATTTTAAAGTACTGTGGTAGAAGAAGGGATCATTGCCATACTAAGTTGATACTTCAACTACATAGAGTATACTCTGCATAGATTTCCCACTCATTGAGTACCAGAAATACGCTTTACACATAGTCCTTTCTCATAAAGTACCAAAATAAAAATAATTGGCTTTTATTTTTAAGCAAATACCACAATGTTCAATTGCAAATAAATTATTCATCAGAAGCGGATGGCTTAGGGCTTAGTCTTTAAATTGGTTAATGATTTACTAATTTTGGTTTTGCATAAAGGGGTAAAAATGGATAGTCACCAAAAATGTAGTATATATATATATATATATATATATATATATATATATATATATATATATATATATATATATATATATATATATATATATATATATATATATATATATTTAAGTTTAAATTTACTTTAATAAAAAGTAACACCAACTAATAAAATACATTTCAAGAATTATAAATTTAGAAAGGGTAATGAAATACCTTTGTATGAAGCTGGCTTTTATTACTCGTTTAAATTTTAATCAAAATTTAAAAACATGGATTTAATTATTCCCGTTTAAAAAAAATATACCTGAGTGTTTGAAAGTACATCAACCGATGTTTTAGCACATAAAATAATAAACACAATACTGAATGTACTAAATAATATTTTCAGGCTATTAAAGGCATCTTAATAGGATTTAAATAATAATAAGGCATTTTCGTAGACACTTTTGTAGAGCTAAGTAGTTTCTTTATTGAAAGTACTTCTTCTTAAGAGAAGTTTTCCTTAAAACAATTGACGGGGAAAAAAATTATCGATTTTGTTTTAATCGTCATATTTCTCAATTACATACTCACCATTAAAATCCTATGCTTAATTTCCTTTATTAGACCACATGAAAATTGTAGTATTTCAATAGGATCATCATATTCTTGAACTTATAGTAACATTTATCAGATAAGCTCGTATAGTTATTAATATAAAAAATTTATGCTTCAATAAAAACATATTTAAAGTCATAAAATTTGTACAAAATATTGATGAAACTTCTTTTTGAGCCAAACATCTACCAATTATATGGAGATTACGTACACGTATGTTATCAAGCCAAACAAAATGTATTGATTTTTTGGTATTGGGAAGAATATAACGCATTTTGTGAACTGAGTAACGCAATTTCAATAGGAATCCCATCTGCTCCCAGCTATAATCACGTAGAAAATCTAAAGCCAGGCTGTGGAAAGTTTTTGGTCTAAGGAAAGTTTTGTTCTAAGCTAACGACATTTTCTTTCAACTTATCGATCTGAAGGGAGCAGGGCATTTTGACTTTAATTTATTCTTGTTAGTTTAGAAGTCGCTATTTGCATATCGTATTTTTTATATTGGAAGGTGAGTTAGGTTCGGTAAATAATGAATAAAAAAACCAAGACTAAGGCAATAGATGATTATCATGTGAAAAGAAGGAGGTAAAATCTATGGAGATATATTTTGCATCCCCTTGTAGGCGTAAATTTAGGAAAAAATACGCATTGTCTTGTTTATTAAAGGAAGATGATTAAATCTGGAATGTGGAAAGGTATCTTCTCAAAAATCCATCTAAAAAAAGAACCATTATTTATTGACAAAGAAATTTTAAAGTAATTTTAAAATAACAACAGTTGAAACAACGTTTGAATGTTGATTAAGAATTGGTATAATGACAAATAAATGAGAATATATTAAAATATATATTTTTGTTCTTATTAGCTATTACATTTAAAAAAAAATATGAGTGTCAATAAATTTATTATAAATACAAAATATTTAATAATACGCATTTTCATAAATTTGAATTCGTAGTCATTCATTCGACTTTATTCATTTCTAATGTGCATGGAGTCCTTGAACTATATCTATGAAATAAGAAGGACGATCTTACATATCATTGAAATAAACTTTATTGTAAGATACCCGGATACCAAGCGATTTATTTATACCGAACGTATTACAGTAACATGCGCAAGTTAATATTTTAAAAGATACACAAATTTAATATCTAGCGTTTCCTTACCATGTGACAGGTAAATTAATCAAAATACGGCATTTGTTGCATATCTGATATTTGGCACTAGAAGGATTACCATTTTTCTTATTGAGCGTATGTATCGTATGAACTTATAATATGTCAAGCAACTATGATTCTTAAAGTGATATTTTAAGGATTCAACTAATGTGACAAAAACTATTGATTTAGTGATGCACAAAAGGAGCATATGAAGTGGATTGATCAGGACCCCTTGTAGATCTGACAACTGGTTCAGTTCATTAAGAAATTCTTCACTTTTCTAAAAGCTGCGTTTTTACATTTCTTCCGATAGAATAAATGGATTTTGATATTGGTTCGGACACACTGTATTTGACACACAAAAAATTGGCAAAACTAATATTAAAACATATTTGGTCAGCGATTAGGTCAATGATAGCCTGCATAATAACTAGTTTATGTAACTAGTTAGTTATGAAAATGAATGACAATTTCAGCTTTCATTTGGATTTCTCAATGTATTATGTTAACTTCAAGTAATTCATTTGCAGTTTGATAAAGAAACATCATGTAGAAATGCCTTTAATGTGAATTATTTCTAACTGTTTAAATATATTTTGTTAAAATATATAGGAATTACATATTGGTAATAGAATTATATATACGTTAAATAATTACAACAGAGTTAAATCACGTTTTCTGTATCCGCTTAGTAACCAGATGCAATTTCCCTAAATATTTATAATATGAGTGCTCTTCATTGATATATTTAATTATAAGTTCTAAAAGTACTTTTAGCCGTGTATAACGTGATTTATAAGTTATTCAACTTAGTCTAATGGTAAAGTTGTTCAGCTAGTCTAATTGAACTAATAGTTTCATAAAGTAAACATTTTGTTTTATGCCATACCTATAAATAGTAATTGATTATAGCTTTTCTAAAATTTTTATGTTCTAATTTTTGTATGATACATGTTAAATGTCATAATCATATTTATTTTTAAAACAAACAAATATACAATACAGTTATGCATTACAAGCAATACAGATAAGTAAAAACAGTCAAAAATGTGCTCAAAATGTGACAAAAATATGTTCTATTATTCATATTTTTCCAAATTTTCATTTTTGATATACTTAACTGTTGAATATTAATTTGAACTAAAATTGACTGAATTAAATTAAACTAATTGACTAAATTTGAATTAAAATGAACTTAAAATCTAAAAACTTACGTTAAGTTTCTTTATATATTATTGGATAAGCATGCACAAACTTAGCCCTTTTATGCAAGAGTAATGATCATCTCATTTTATGGGAAAGATTTATAGTGATAGTATCAGAATGTTTATTAACTAGGAAGATGACTACAAGACATTTTCTTTGTATTTACCAGACCATGTCAATGACATAAATCGTTATCTTATTATATACTTTATAGCCATTAAAATAAAGGGATAAATGGGCTAATGGATTTTTATTTTTATAATACAAAGAAAGAACATTGCTTCAGTGTAGTTAATATCAGAATAAAGATAAGGCATTGTTCGGTAGAGTACAAGTAATACATTATACCGACTTTGTAAGACTACAATGCATTAAAGCCTTTTATCATCAGATAATAATTTTATATGAACACTAAACGGTTTGGTAATTAAATAAGGGCAACTATAATATTTGATAATGAATAAAGTATCTTCCTTTAAAATCATTATTTTAATTTCTAGATATAAACCCCTTATCTTTAAGTTGTTATTAAGTATCGTATAATAATATTAGAAAACATATAAAATTTACGTTTTAGATAAGACTGCACTATAAATTAAACATATTCTTTTACGTTTATAAAATGCTAACATATCTGGTTATTATTACAAAAAATATTATTCAAAAATATAAAATTTATTTTTGCTTAGGCAACTATTTAAAAATTTACTACCCATAAAAATATTATGGGAATTTCACTTTGAATATTATTTCACATTAAGTAAAATTCGAAAAATATACTATACCTCAAGAAGTAAAAATATCAAAATATTTAAGACCATTTATTTAAAAAAAAAATAACGTGTAAAAATACGTATAAAATTTATTTTCAAAAGTTAAGAAACTTTAAAAGTTATATATTTTTTTATAAACAAAACACTACAGAATTCCCTTTACTCGTCATTTTAAACAATTCAAAATCAATTCAGCAACCTAAAACAATTCAAAGAAACAAACAACGAAACCCTTTATAACCTTAAAACACATACCCGCAAAACCAACCTAAGCAGGGCGATTTCCACGACTAGCCATACATTTCCGCTCAACCATTCGAGTTAAGCCCTGCGTAAAATTCCACACTCGCCTGACGGAAATGCAACGTAAAAGGGTTTAAAGGACCCTCCCTCCCCATGCAGTATATAATTGAGAGAAGTTTGTAGTGCAACCCGTCCCCATCTGTTACAGGGTATGTCAGAAGACACACGATTCCCGACCCTTTCGGTCGAAAACGTGTCAAGACTCGAGATAGACCTATAAGGAAGCATTTAGATTCATTCGCCACATGCTTTCGGGATTTGGGGTTGATTCCAAATGAGATAGAAATGGTAGTTTCCGTTGGTAAATGGTCACTACCCCCGACGGCCCCTGGGGTGCTGAGCTTGACGGCCCAGCCTAAATCTTATTTTATTCCAGACTCAATTCTTAAATTTTTTTAGATGTGAAAGAATCTGGATAAAATTGCTAGTTGAAATGTCTGTCAGTTATTTCATTTAATAAGGATTTTTACTCATTTTGTTTTCTACGCTACCTTGACGTAAGTAGTGTTTCAAAAATTTCATCCGTGTACATCAGTCCAATGTCAACATTTCCAGAAAAGACTAAAGTATTTGCATATTAGTCTTGCATATCTCGCTGGCGCTCTACAGTATCTCATTTCAAACTGAGAAGACATGATGATGGGGACCTTTATAAATATTTGCAGGTAGGTCATTGTGTTTGTCGGTAAAGTTTCCCAAGGTTTTCTAACATTAGAGACTCACATGTGGGAAAAATTTTCTATAGAACACTTACACTTGGTGAGGTACTTAATGTAATTATATATTATTTTTATTGCCAAATGTCTCCAAATCTTACTGCCATGTACTCCACTTCTAGTTAACAATTCTACATGCATCGAAAAAACAGGTAATATTTGGTAATATTAACACTAATGAAGAATTCCTGTATCAAGTACCAATACTGATCATCACTATCAAAATTAAACATCTTGTATAACTTTGGTAAACAAACAGTCTGAAAAAAGAATTTACCTCGCATCTCAATCATAGGATGGCCTTCAGCGACTCTTTAGATCCCAATGCACGTGGTTTCATAACCAGAAGTTTATAGTATCAAGCCAGCGTGCTACCATAAGGCTTGTAGAATTAATGTGGCTGTAACACATTAAATCCGTCGAGACTTCAAAATCTCCTTGTTATTGTGAGGGGTAAGGGGAAAGTGGATCTAGCTCATGAGTCGTCGATTAGTCATCTGATAAATTCAAAATTGCAATGCGATAGTAATTCAAAATTTTTAAGTTAAAAACTTCGAGTTCCAAATAACGATGAGAAATTGTTGTTGTTGATGTTACAATGAAACCGCTTTGGGTCTTCGTTTAGTTTTTGATAAAAGAAAACTCAACAAATAACTAAACGTGATAAGATAAATAAAGTAACATTCAAGTAAAATAAAATGGCTTTAAGAGCACATTTGATTTAACTAGATGCTTTTGCAGGTGAAGAAGCACCTTCAAAGATCACATTGCGAATAGAGTTCATAACTGTCAGTTCTTAACCCCTAACCTTGAGAATGTACAGAAGTATTTATAAATTGAAAGCCTCTTCCCTCTTCTCATCATTAAACAACTATTCTTAAAGCTATGAAGGACATAAAAATTTATTAAGAAGTTGGATCGATAACAAACGTATAACACTGAGTTCTGTTGGATTTTTTTCTTGCTATAGCATTAGCTAAAAGTATATTTCAGTTTAAATTGCAATTTGGTTGAAGTACTTTTGCGAAGTTTAAACATTTTTAAAGACTAATATCCAGAGAGGTATCAATAAGGGCACGTTGGAAAGGTAGAACTAAAAATGTTGCTGAAAATATAGTTGAATTCTTTAAACAGAATAAAACTATGCTAGAAGATTTTTCTTAACAGCAAAATAAATGAAAGACACAAAATATCTAAAGTGATATCATGGAATAAATATTGAAGTAGGATATGAGAGAAAATAAAGGTGCTTCATAATACCTAGTTAAAATTATTTCATTCTTTTAAAATTGGACAAAAAGATAATAGAAAGCAATCAATAATAATTCAGAATATGTATAACATGCTCAAATTCATTTTGAAACACTGTACATTAATTACAAGGCTACTTAAATAAAACAGATTTACATTTGCAGTTATTTGCGAACTACTACATTACTTTTAGAAACTAATAATATGATTTTCATACACAAAAGTTAGTTTTTCAAGAATAAGTAAATTCCTTGTTATGATTACTTTTAATCGTATTATTACTTTAATATTTTAGAAACTACAAACACATTTAGAGGTGTAAGTAGTAAACAAGAAATATAACACTTAAAAATCATCATATTAGTATAAAAAAATAAATGTATATTAGCTAGTTTATTATTATAAAAATCATCATATTAATATAAAAAAATAATGTACACTAGATAGTTTATTAATAAGGCACACTTAACCTACTTTATGGATTTTAATGAACTTTTCAACCTATATATACACTGTCTGCCAATAAGTATTTGGACACCCATGCAAATGAAGATATCTTCTCAAAGAGGCAGTAAAGACTCATGAAATTCACATCAAAGAGACATCTTACTAAATATATATCTATAAGTAAAACAACTCAGTCGCAAATTGAAATGTAAAGTGTACAGTAGGGGCATATGCAAAAGAATGGAGTACCATTAGCGTGCAGTTGTACAGATGAATTTACATTAAAAATCGCTCAAATCATGGAGTTGACTTTTAATGTCAGATATGATCTCCCCTGTCATCAATGTTTAATTGGCCCTGTATTATCATAATCAACATGAGTTTATTGATGAATTCTAGTGGCTAAATTGTTCGTACCACTTTTTGAGCTGTTTGCAAATGATGAAAAGTTCTCAATACATAAATCTTTACACAATGCGTATCGTAGAAACGTCCCACACACGTGCTTGATGAAATTTGGATTAGAGGAGTGATCTGGCTTACTTATAGGGGCGATATTCATATTTTTTAATCGTTTATCCAAGGCAAAAGTGAAATAAAATTTGCCATAAGTATCAATAAACACGATTAGAAACTGATATTTCACCATTAAAGACTTGTCTAGATCAAGTTAACATAATTGCAGTGAAAGAGTCGAATTTAATTATCTTTTGAGCTCTTGGGAAGCTTATTAAACCAATTCAACATATTGCACTCAATGGCCAAATCCTTTTAAAATCAATACTGTTTACTAAAAATAATTTTGTCTCTCTCATGTGTAATATTGGACGTCAGAGGATCTGTAGAAATGTGGAAAAATTATATTTCTTGGTAAATGCTAATTCAAGTTTACGATTTGGGGGGAAAGGAGTTTTGGTCTGTAGGCTTAATATGTTCAGTTTATTTAATAGCTCCCCAAGAGTGCCAAATATAAATAAATTCCATTTTTTCACTGTAATTACGTTAGCTTGATCTAGACAAGATTTTATTTGTGAAATATCAGTTTATAAATCATGTTTATTGATAGTTATGGTAAATTTTATCCCACTTTTGCTTTGGATAAACGATTAAAAAATATGAATACCGCACCTATAAGTAAGCCAGATCACTCCTCTAATCCAAATTTTATCAAACATGTGTGGGACGTTTCTACGATATGCATTGTGTAATGATTTAAAGTATTGAGAACTTTCCATCACTTGCAAACAGTTCAAAAGAGGGGGACGAACAATTTAGCCACTAGAATTCATCAAGAAATTCATATTAAGTATGAGAATACAGTGCCAAGTAAACACTGATGACAAGGGAGCTCATATCTCACACTAAAAGTCAAGTCCATGAGTTACGTGGTGCTTAATGTAAATGCAAGTGTACAACTGCAAACTAATGGTACTGTATTATTTTGCATATGCGAGCACTGTACACTTTGCATTTCAATTTGCGACTGAGTTGTTTTACTTATAGATATGTTACATAAAAATGTCTCTATGGTGTGAATTTCATGTGTCTATTCTTCCCCTTTGAGAAGACATCTTCATTTTCATGGGTGTCCAGATATTTATTGGTAGATAATGTAGAACATAAAAAGTGGGACATAGACAAAAAAGTATAATCAGGGAAGAAAGACATGAGCCAAAAAAAAAAAAAAAAAATATATATACATATATAGAAAGTATAATCTGCTGTTTGGGAAAGCTTGAAATTACCAATTTTTATCTGTATTCACATTAATCAATTTTTTAATTAATTGTTGAAACTAATGTATCATTAAAAGTCTTGATATAGACAATATATCTAAATATGGACACTATATTTCAATTAAATAACCACAATATACTAAAACTGAAATTTTTAACCAGAGCATTTCTCTTTTATTTACTATTTAAACCATTATACTTCTAACGATATAATCATCCTCTCTCAATCAATCAACCAGTTGTAGACTTTAGTCAATTGGAAAGCCTCTGTCCAATACCTCTCACCTCCAACTGAAGCTTGGGATCTGTAAATGCGTATCAAGGAATGCACTTTCCGCTTAGAATTAATTACCATTCTAGGGATGAATCCCTAAATACTCTCCAAGAAGAATGTTTGAACTCTGAAATTCTTAATGGGTGCGATGAATAACCATTAGTCCGTGTACATGAAGCTTTTGGATAGCACAAAATGAAGGATCTGAACAATGACTTCGACTGCTTTCTCTCACGAAAATATATAAATAAATGAAGGTGAGATTGGAAATTCCTTGAAATATAATAGGGAAAGAATTTGCATCGCATAGAAGACCTTTTTTGAAACTAAGTTGTTTAATGCCTCAATATCAATCAGGAAGCTCCATAAAATTTTGTGTAAAAATTTTGAAGCACTTTATTGCTTTAGGATTCTAGGATGCTATGTTTTCCTGTATATTTGTTGTAATTCCAGGATTGGGTGTGAACTTGATTAAATTAATTAAGTCTTAGTAGATGAAATTATATAAGTCTCTTTTGAATAGTAATTATTTTAAATAAACGCATTTTTAGTTGAATCTTTAATAATACATCTCATCTTATAAATTTTATATATCATCTTATAAATTTAGAATTTTCTCTGTTTCGTGATTTGTATGATTTAGCTTTAACTTTAATGGAATAAAGACTCTTTATTGTAAATATTTAAGTAGTTAAAGTAGTTATTAACAATAGTAGTTACACACCCCAATTTTATCAATATCATGAACGTATAATATTAAATTAAAGATATCAAGTAGGAAAATAAATTTCACCTAATTTTTCAATGACAATTTCATTATATTCTATGCAATATTATTAATTTGGAAAGGGAGGCGATGTATCATTTTTGTGTCTATCAAACTCACCATTCAAATGTCTTTACGATTAAGTATTTTTATTAACTTATCATCTTCTGCATAGTACTTTCAAAATTTTTAACTATGCTAAAGACATCTAACATACAACGTTTTAAATTTTCTATCACTTAATAGCCAATAAATCCAAAAATTACATTTGAATAAAAAAGTTTATCAGTTTCAAATTCTAAGAATTGTAAAATTTTAGGTTTGATACATATGTTCCATGATGCATTGTAAACGGGTTTGAGTGTATTTTATATCTATAACTGTCATTCCTTTCGTCACGTCTCAGGGAACCATTCTCGTGGCGAGATAGCATTTACCTTTAATATACTGGATCGTGCCATAAGAAAAAGAATTGAAGTTTCTGGAATTCTACAAAAAGTTTAACTTGAAAGAATGAGACACGGAGGACCTTAATGCTTTCAACTTCAAAGTCCCGATTGATTGCTTCTCTGATACATGGAGTGGGAAGAAATGTCTACCTCTCTTTCTTTAAATCAACTTAGAAGAAAACATCTTAGACTTTCTCAAAAGGTACTACCACTCTAATGAAAAGGTCCGTAAAGAATTGAAAGCGTATTTAATCTTATTACAAACAGTACAATTGGATGTTACATTGTTGAAGAGTTACAAAGTAACAAAGGAACTGCCATTAGAGTAATTTTGTTTAAATTTTAGTCCATTGTATATTTTATCTAAATTGGCTTTTATTAGCAATATATGTATCAAGACAACTAAAAAATAAATTTAAAGAAAGGTTTTTGTGTATATATATATATCAATGTATTTTGAAGATAAAAAAAAGAAGAAAAAAAAAAAAAACATTTTTTGAAACGAAACAATGCATTTTACTCTAATCTAATGCCTTATAATGCTGTTTCAATAAAATATGCAAACGCGAACTATTATTGACTGCCTTGCATAAATTATTTAGTTTAAAGTCCAGGACATCGAAAAAGTTGCAATTACAACTTCTTACATGTTATTTCAAACACGTTTTTTTATGTAAAATACTGATTCAAAATTTTTATTTCCTTTTATAATGGACTACTTTATTTGTAAGTTAAATAAACACATCTTTTTATGTTTTAGTTAGAATTTATGTGCGTATCCTTAAGAGAATTATAAATAGTTCTTTTAGAAATATTTTAGGAGTTTTATAAAAAGATAGAAACATCACATAATAATGCGTTTAATACGTAAAATCGAAATAAGTCAAATAAAATTATGCCCTTATAATTAATACTTGAAATATATATTTTTATTTTTTTTAATTAACAATAAGAATAAAATCCTGTGTTTGGGCTATGCAATTGTTTTTCAAATTTAAGTGATGTTTTGTGAAGTGCAATAGATTTATTTTTCGTCCCTCTAAATTTTCTAAAAATAATTAAAATTACTAATCTTCTCATTATTGAGATGGCTTAAATAATAATCGAGTAGAGTATTTTTATTTTTATTTCAATTCAAGAAAATATGTGAAAACAATTTCGCTATTTCTAACGACAAATATCCAATTATTTAAAAGCCACGATTTAAATACTCTGACTAAGTTTTGGTAGTTATTTTTTAAAACATGGTTTATTTGGAATATATCTTGCAAAACTCTCTAGAATGGCTCATTTATTATTTTTGAGGACAGAAATTCAACATGCATTGAGCCTTAAGCGGAAACAGCTTTCGTCACAAATATTTGTCAGAGAAGTATCTGCTTGACATAAAGATTGGTGGTGGAATAAATACTTCAGTATGGTTTCTTTCTCTTGTCTTTCTCTGCAGTATGTTTATCTTTCGACGTACTTTCAATTTGCACAACAGCGCATTTATTACTACAAGGACACCTCAGAAAGAAACCAGGTCATCTTGAAGATAAAAGGTTTTTAATATCAAGCTGTTGATTTTGGTCTCAGTCATCTATTGAAAACGAGTTATATTAAAGTAGTTTTTTTAATTTTTTCAGGGTTATTTATTGCATTTGCTAACTTTAATTCTTACAGAATATGGGATCACATTGAAATAATATTGTCTCTAAACAAAGCATTTTTTAGAAAAAAATTTATTTACAAAAGCGTTCTTATAAGTCATAAATTTAAATTTATTTAACTGTTTTGAGCGCCATGCTGTTCAGTGAATACCAAATAAATAGCAATTTGCATACGTTAAAACCCACTTGTTGGCTGTTTAATTAGATATCTGGCTTCGCACGCCGAAGGTGCCGGGTTTGACTTGTTGTTCGTTGAGGTTTGGAATGCACGCTCTCTGGATCTAGGCAAGAAGCCCCAGATAATTAACTGTTATTTTGCATAAATATAGGTTTTTAGAGTACAAACCAATCAACCAACCTGATATGTCAAATAAGATATTAAATTATTGGATTTAAAAGATTTTAATTTTAATTTGATGCCTGTTTTGAATAGTCATGAGTCCTAAAAAGTGGTTTGTTTTTATAATTTTTGAGAATGTGTGATTGAACAACATTACATACTATGATATCCAAATTTGGTATTTAGATCACTGGTATGCACATACCCAATTTTAACATATCTATATCTAAAACTAGAAATTAACAGCATCTTTCTTTAACCACTGATTGTCATGCACGTATATACATGTCATTTGACCCCCAATTTTTCCAGCAATACACAAGATTTTTAAATTTATAAATAAAATTTAAAATAAGATATTTTTTAAATATTTTTATTAGGATGATAGATGATGATAATAGATGATCAAAAAAAAAAAAAATTAAAAAAAAAATTAAAAATTATGTATTTGAATTATAAATATAATAAAAAAATTGTTGCAGGGAAAACAACTGTAGAATTTTGCCCATTCCCATGACCGTCAGTGGGTTAAAAATAATAATTCTGAAATCGTTACCTTGGAAGTATTTGAATTACCAAATATCGCTAATTGACACTCTTTTTAAGCTGCAGAAATGAAATCGAAAATATTGTGTAACGTTAACCAATTTTATAAATTCAAAAATAGAAGAAATGCAGTTTGAGTGATATATTCCCCATCTCTAATTTAAATAATTTAAACACAATTTAACGAATATATTGGAAATAAAAAAATCAATTTCTCTTTTTATTACAAACCAATACCATTGAGTCCCTCTGTTGACAGCAGTACCATAATGTACCCTTTTTGTTGCATCTACCTCCCCCTCCTCCCCACTCTCATTGATTGGAGCTCCATTAGAAGAGACATACAAACAGGTGTTCATCCAATATTCCAATCTGAAAACAGTTCTGCTCTGCTAACACCGATGCAAAGTACTAATCTAAGATTGAAGAGTAGGAATGGTTCGTTCCACAGGAGGCAGCTCGACTCTATCAGGATGGATTACCGAATTACCGACGGAGAGTACACAGCGCTCCAAATCGCAATTTACGTGGTATTATTAAAGGATCGTTTGATCGTTTCATGATTGTCATTGTGATTTGGTTGGTGGACTACTACTGATTATTATAAATCCTTACAATGTTTGAGTTAGTTGATTTATTTATGTTATAAATGTTTAGTGACAGGGATGAATGTTATAGATTTCGCTTCGTGTTGTTATTTCCGGATGTATATAAATTTGATCTATAGCTCTGCACAATGGCGCATTGAACTGATTTACATTACCTATAAGTTGATTTTTGTTTAAACAAATGAAGTAAGATGCAATTCTCATTTGAATTAAAACGTTTGAGATAAACTGCGGTAAACTATTTCCCAAGCTGTTTTTGAAATCATTAAATCATTACTTAAAATTTATCACTGTCAATGTTAACTAAGAAAACATTATTGGTTATTAGGTCTTGTAAAAAATTCTAGTGCAAATTATCAGACTGAAAATCTAATGAAATCGCAAATATTAATCATTCAACATCAATTCTCTGGGGGTTTTTTTGGTTCTTTTTGGACTACTTAGCAACCACTAACTGAACCAGGATTTGTTTCATAATCCATGTAGAAACATTTGAGATTGCGTAACTTTTTATGGTTGAAAAAATGCTTGTGTAGTTTTTTTTATAGCAAAGTTCGTTTTTGAAAATAGCAATACTTTTTGAAGCGGTTTGTTCTACCAATGGGTAAGATATTCGATTAATGTGTTGTTGGAAAAAGTTATTCGAATCACTGTGCAATATGATAAATACCATCCACAATAACTGACTCAATATTTTAGAAAACTCTCTATTGTCAATACAAATGGTATTAATGTCACATGTTCAATTATAAACATAACTTATAAAGAGAAGTTATTATAATTAAATATATAGCCCTTTTTATTTTGATGATACTTAAAAAAGAACAGATCTGCAAAAATGTTTTCATTTCCTTTAAAGTTTGAAAGAAAACTATTTTTATTATTTGAGGAGGATTTAAATGCAAATTTCTAGTTTTGATATAATAAAGTATTGATGATACCTACTAATTTAGCATATTATTAGAACGCTTTATTTATAACATAAATAATTAATCGCGTGCATGCGTATTATATCTGTTTTATATCTGAGTTTTTTGGCATTTAAAATCTTAAATCTTATATTAGAAATTAAAACTTTTCCATTGCAGCATAAATTAATTTTGTTATACAAATTATTATTCAACTAAACCTATTTGAAGTTAACAATTACTTTAAAACTTACCTCGGTTATTGCTAAAAGCTATTTTTTGGTTTAATAATTTACTTTATATATGGGATTTTTTCATGTAAATAAAACTATTCGTCACCAAAAACACCTAGGAGATCATAAGTTTAACTTAAAACAGATCATATCAAACTATTTCTTTTCTTTCGAATTGAATTTTTTGATTATATCAAGGAAACAGTTCTTACAAATAAAAGAACAGTAAAATTGGATGAATACGAATAAAAATTTAAAACATCTTTTAAGGCATCTGGGAGCGAAACAAAAAAAAGAAAACCACAAAATTTATCCTTGTGTTATATTATTTACAATTTAAACTATTACAGAAAATGCATTCAATTTTCTGAAAGCTATCGAATTGGTGTATTCTTTTTTTTTTTTTTTTTTTTTTTTTTTTTTTTTTTTAAGGTTAAGCTAAAGTGGCTGCATTTAAATGTTGCTAAAACTTAGGGTCTAAGTATAAAACCAATAAATTTCTTTTCAGTTCTTGCAATATGTTACAAAAAAATTCTGTAGAGCAAGTTCATTGGATATTTCAATATCTACAGCACCATTAGGTTTAAATCTAATTCACAAAATATTTTTATCTGTTTTTTAAACAATTTCTTCGCTTGAATGCCATAGTTTAGAAAATGTTGCGTAAATGGGAATACGAAAAATATTGTATTTCTACTCACTAAAAATTGAATTGCTATTATTTTTCTTTGAAATTTTCTTGTTGCAATAACTCGAAAATACTATACAAAGTATAAATTTGAGGAACGTTATTAAAATTATTTGGTTTTGTATAAGTACAACAAAAATCTTCTATTTTTATTTAAAAAGTAGTGCTAAGATCACAATGCCTACTTACAATCTTTCTTTCAACTCATCGTTGTTGTTATTTCCAGCTCCCGTTAGTTGGCTGAGGGAAAACACAAATAAACTGGTTTGGGCCAGTTGCTGATAGTAGATAAAATTGGAAATCACCATACTTCCATATCAGCCAACTGGTCAGAGACGATCAGTTCGCACTTTTTTATTTGATTCTACAATTGTACAAAAAAAAAAAAAAATATATATATATATATATATATATATATATATATATATATATATATATATATATATATATATATATATATATATATATATATATATATATATATATATATATATATATATATATATATATATATATATATATATATATATGAAAAGAGTTTTTAAAAACCCCATTCAGGTGTGATTACCACCTTTAAGTGTAATAAGGAACATCATATACTTTAATTTATTATTTATATTTCATGCTTAAATTTTTGCTGTTTTGATATCACAAGACGAAATTCAGATGGTTGGTTGATTGAATTTTAACTGCGCAAGGGAGAGTGGGGGGGGGGAGGGG
Source organism: Linyphia triangularis (assembly GCA_963978545.1). NCBI lineage: Eukaryota > Metazoa > Arthropoda > Arachnida > Araneae > Linyphiidae > Linyphia > Linyphia triangularis. Next base: position 31,871,807 of record OZ021732.1, on the reverse strand, counting down.
TGCAATTCTTGAGCCGTACTAAGCCAACGAAATTAAGAACTCAATATTATTTGTGTAAAACCATGTTTCAAATTTAATTTGTATTTTTCGAAAGTCGATATATTCCTCTATGCACCCAATGCCAAAGTAATTTTAATTTCAATAACAACAACAACAAAATATTTCCTTCTACCCGAAAACTGTCCACAAAAAATAATATAACACACACAAGAATTTTCTCACGATGCCTTACAATTTGTGAATCATTCTACTTTCAACATTTTCAGACTTTTCTTACAAAAGAGATCCTACCAAAAAAAAAAAAAAAAAAAAAAAAAAGCCAGAATATACAGCTGTCTATATCGACCTGCCCTTTTCTTTCCTTACTAAAGTGTCGTCTTTTAAATAAATGTAAATTCGTTATTTGGTGACAACAGAACGAGAACTAGATGTATAGAAAAGGGCCAGAGTATTCAATCCTCTTCCACTCAGATTTAAAATGAAAAGAAAAAGAGGAACAAATTGGTTTTGTTGGAGATTCTGGGAGCGGTGAAAGGTGATTATTTTGCATTTCAGTTTGTTTGTATTCGTGTCAGTCATTCATATAACATTGGACGGGACTCGTTTTTTAAAGCGGGTCGGTATGGGAAAATGGGCTTTTATTTATTCCCGTCTCGTTTCATAAGCAACGAATCGCTTATAAATTGTTTTTATAGAAATTTAAAACATTGGAATGCTTTCTACGATGAATCCAAATATATTTGGAACTCTTTTAAAGCGCGTGTTTTCTTTCGTTTAATGAATGGAAAGTTGCATGTTGCATTTCATTTTATGCTATTTATAGGAATATAAATGGTACTTTTCAATAATGGAAAGTTATTATTTTTTGAAGAGTTTAGAAAAGGTTAAAAAATAATTTTAAAATATGTAACATAGTATGTGGATTTTATTGTCGTTTTTAGGTCAAATGTTTCAAAGTTTATTTTGGAGCCGCATATATAATAACTTATTAATATGATTTGTATATGTGGCTGAATTCATAAAATAATTTATTGCATTTTAAGATGCATTTACTTTAAAAATGTATTTCTAGTTTTCGTTCAATTTATTTACAAAGGTATCAAAGTTATTAATTTTCAGTGTTTCCACACACCAAAACGATAACTTCAATGCATGTCTGTCCGTCTGAATTTATACAAGATGAATAATTAGGTAATATTTAGGATGATTTAAATGTTATTTACATATATCTGTAACTAACGTTTTCAAACAAAATATTGTGATTTTCATAAATATTAAGTTTTTGATTATTTATAATTTTTTTTAAGTTTTTTGAATAAAACTTTTTGTGTTTAGGACAAAATGAAATCTATGGATGAGAATATTTCTGATATATATGGCAGGTTTTTACTTACAAATTTTTGAACACAACATTTAATTAATAGACGTAAAACTCTGGTCAAATGTTATCAACACAATTTACAACTTTTAACCAATTCTTAATTTCGAGTTTTAAAAAAAGACAACTTTATTTAGCTTTTAAAAACCATAGTATGAAACAAGTAGATTATTTTTCTTCAACTATTCAAACTGTTCTGCATATAAAAAGACTTTTTTTTTTTTATTTTTTTATTATTTTTAAATTAATCTTTATTAAAAGAAATACGTATGAAATTTATAAAATAATACTTAAAAATATTTTTTTTTTACTATGTAAGTATAAAAAGGAATTTTTGAATGAAAATTATTCAAGCCATATCTGCTCAAATGAAAGTAAAGTTAAATTTATGATACAATTTTTTTCTTTAAACATACCTAGAATGATAAAAAAGTTCAAATTTTTTTGTTTTATTTGTAGTCGACATATTTATTATATAAGAATAACTATAACGGGAAATGTTTTTTTTTTCTCTTTCACTTAGAAGAACTTTAGTAGTTTTCGGTTCAGTCAGAACAGCACTGTGCATTGATGAAGTAAGACTAATTCTCTGTGTTGGGTGCATCGTTGAAATTTGTGTAACACGTAAACTTAGGTTTTGTACTGAAGAAATTGAAACGAATATCCTGAAACTGACCTACGCGTCAATGCTTTTTTGTTGATTCCAGAATTTTATTCGTCGATGGGTTGCCATGTTGAATTTGAATGGTTTTGAATCCTTTTCAATCGATGGAACCACATTTGTTCACACATTTTTGTCAAGGATTGAATTCAGCACACTAAAAAATGCGATGACTTTCACATTTTTCAATGCACATTTTCATACTTTGCACAGAAAAAAAAAATATTTAGATCGAGACAAGGTGACAAAAACGGTAGAATATAATTTTTGACAATCTATTGTGCTGTTTTGACATACTGAATTTCATGAAAGTTGTTCTACGCAAACGTAACAAACAATGTATTCAAGTCATGGTTACTGTTACTTAAAACACAAAACTACTTAAAGAATAATACCAAATTCCTCAAAACATATGATCAACCAACGTATGAAGATTCGTTTATAACGTGTTACTGCATTTATATTTTATCTGGTTAACTATACAAATACTCAATAAGATAAGAAATTAAAAATAAAAATAAAAAAATTCTATAAAACATGCTATCGCAACATAAATTTAGATTACTCTGGCTCCATTCTCATAACTTTATACGAGGCCAATTTATTATCGACACTCAAGAAGAAACACTTGAATGATTTATGACTTTGCTATCGTAACCAGGAAAAAACCCTCAACTGGTTTTCTTTGCTTAAACTGATACTAACATGGTGAACTTCTTTCTGGTTGCATCGTTAGTTCTCTTTCGTGCCTTTGTAGCAGTATCAGATGTAAGCTTAATTGATATTTTTTTTTACATTACTCCGATATCATGGATAGTTAGCTTTTTCTTGTTCTATTTTAATGTTATACTTTTAACATCGCAAAATGTTACCTCGTGCAGTGGAATTAAAAATTGTAATGCATTTTTCTTAACTACTGATTTTTATGAAAACAAATCGCAGACAAACTTTTTGGCTTTTGATTGCGTTGGTTAAATTAATGACATCTTTTTATCCTGTGGTCTATAAAATATTTTTTAACACTCATTAACTGCTTATGTGGAGGGTTTTATGGAAGTTGTGTGTTTGAGTTATTTAGCTGTTCACAATATTTTAATAAGTTTCTGATGCATTCAAAAAGATATATTGACGATTTCAAGATGAAGGTTATCAAGATACTTTATTTTCAATTTCTGATTCCTAGAGATAATGTAGTGTGTTAAATAGAATACTTTAATTTTTAAATAGTTCATATTTGTATAATGAAATTTTAATGCATTTATAGAAATATTTTGATGACTTAAATAATGAATTATTGATTGATCTATGGAACTTATAATTCAAAAGTGTATTTTAAATTAGAAGTGAAACATGAAGTATTCCCCCTTTTCTAAATCCTTTACATTAACTTCGATTTTGTATGTTGCCGGGCAAATCTGCGGAAGCCTAATTAACCTACTTTCAGACATTCAATCAGACAGAAACTTGGTAAATAAATTCGATGTCTATGACAATGTATTCTATCTAGTTTTGGGGGATGTCACTGTCAGAAAAAGGCCCCTTTTCCACACGCTTTTATTATAGTTTCGAAATACCAATAAATCAACTTGTCATCATTCAATCGAGCTGAAATTTGACAAATAGATTCGTTGTCAATAAGAATGTAAGGATGCATTATATAAAGTTTTGTTAGTTGTCTGTCACTAAAAAGCCGATTTTACACATGCTACTATTACATTCTGTATACGACTCAACCAACTTGCAGTCATCCAGTAGAGCTGAAATCTGACAGATTGATTCGTTTTCAATTAGAAATCAATATATTAACTTTTAGAGTCTGTCACTGTCATTGAAAGGTAACTTTTACACACGCTTCTATTACTGCTTCGGAATACAAATAAACCAACTTCCCGTCAGTCATCCATTCACTCTGAAATTTAACAGTTAGATTCACTGTCGATAAGAATGCATAATATTATGTTTTATGGTCTGTCACTGGCATCAATAGATCGTTTTTACAGATACTGCTATTGTCGTTTCAGATAACTAATTAACAAACTTACCTTCAACCAATCGAGGTTAAAGATGACAGATAGATTCGATGTCGATGATAATGCATTATACCAAGTTTTGGGGGCTATCACTGCCACTAAAAGGCTTTTTTTACACACTCTGAAAAAGGAGCTTCAAATAAATTTACTTTCTCTTATCCAATCGAGCTGACACTTTGAAACTTGGAAGGCACATTCTCTGTCGTTGGCAATGCTTTTTATCAAGTTTTGGGACTGTCACGCACAGGTAGCTGTTCCACACTTTTTATATTCCTTATGTCAAACACTTAAGTTCTTACTTACATTAGTATTTAGATATCAAGCTTAATTAGAGCATGTTAAATTTGATGGTAGATAATGACTGAAACCTTCTCTATTAAGGTTGACGAGGCAAAATCTTCGGAGGGCTAATTAACCCACTTGCCGTTATCCAATCGAGATGAATCATGGTAGATAAATTATTTGTGGGGGATAAAGTATTTAACCAAGTTTTGGATGCAAAAAAGTTAGTAAATAGTTAGGAATAAATGTTTTGTTAGTAGTGGTCACACAATGGAAACTCGATCTGATCTCAATAAGTAGAAATTGCACTTAGAAATTGGCAATGCATATAAAGGATTTGTATTAAAAGTGTTTGAATGGGTTATATCATTTCTACTAAAAAAAGAATTTTTATGGATTTTGTTCTTGCTATTAAAAAATGATTTTGTAAAAGTTTTTCATTTTTTTTTTTTTTTTTTTTTTTTTTTTATGTTTCGGTGACAGATTTTTACTGACGTTGAATAAAACTTTATTTAAATCATAATTATTTAAATTTCGGATAAAGACTAACTTGCTTTTATAACCTTTTCTTAATTTAGTTACCATTAATGACGAATAAACACAAAAATTTGAAATAACACGAAGCAGCATTCAGTTAAAAAATAATGACTTGCTTTTGATCGTAATCAATCTTTAACGTCACCCTTTTATGTTACTATAGGACAATAAATTACGTCTATTTGGTTGAATAACTTTTTTTTAAACAGTTAAAAACTGCAGCGATAGTATGCATTTTCTAGCTGTACTATAATTCATAATTAAAGTAGGCTACTAAATTTAATTCATATTAAATTTCAGTTGATATTTTTTAATAATAGATTATAAGTACTTGATTGTATTATTCACTTCTTCGTAACTGTTTCATAAATAAATAACTTTGTATGCATCCTTCCTAAACAATACATTGATTGCATATTAAACAGTTTAAAATACCACACTAAAAATGCATTACAGAACTTATAAACTTTCCATATTACCTTTTACTTCCAAAACTTCGTAGATATTCTTTTTCCGATAAGAAACGTCTTAAGAAAGAAATCAACAATTGTGAACATAAAACGGTATTTATTCATCAACGTCGTTACAAACGTTATCATTAGACCAACAAACACATTCGGTCGGTAAACGTGCCTTTCTCCAGGACTCATTCGTGATATCACTCATTGCCACCCAATTGATCACAACTTGTGAGATAAGACACAAAAAATAAATGAAATTTATTGATTGGTCTACACCCAAGGCCGATGCTGTAACGAACATAGAGATGGAGTAAAGATTTTCTTCCAGATCGATTTTGTTGTCCTCTTTTCACAGCACTATGTTTCCCTTTTTGACTTTACGCAGAAAGAGTCAAACAACTGACTCGAAACAGTTGCAACACAGTTGTTCACTGGACAGAAATTGGAGAGGACATTGTAACTGTCATATGCGATTGTGATATATTTTCTTTTGTTGTAGAAAGTCAGATATTTCCTCTGTTTTTTTTGTTCGTTATAAAATGACAAAAAGCGATTGTTGCTCAGTGAGGAGTTAGCGCGTAAAAATAAATTAAGCTGCTGTGTATTGACATACGTGTAAAATGTGCCACACAAAAGCACTACAATACATTGATAAATATATAGTAATGTAACTCATACAACATTTAACATATAGTTACATATTTAAATTGTACAATTATGTATTTTCAATATGTTATTCGTGCAAAACAATCTTTGCAACTTATTTCAATACATTTTATGAAAGAAAATTCTACACATTTATATTTCTTATGTTTTGGGAAAGTAAATTATATTTCACATTATTATTGTAAATATAGTGTTTAAAATATATATAGATTAAATTATATTAACTTATTTTCCTAGTTTATAACATCAAACAATTAATTAGTCATTGTGCATAACAAGAAATAATAATTGAGTAAAATTAAATAAAATGAAAAATTTAAATGTAATATTTTAATTGATTAAAGTATGCTAATAAATGTTGACTAATACATTAAAAGTTAAAAATTTATTTCAAGACTTAAATTAAAAACTAAAATGAAATAAGTACAGTTATTAAAAATAAAAAGTTTTTTTTTATCTGTGAAGAGCTAGAACTTACCGCTCATCAAGCATTTACATATAACATTAAAATATTTTTAGTTACATATTGCTGACAAATAATTTATAATTTTGAATTTTTGTTTATTGCTAAGTTATTTGATTCTTTTAAAGCTCTCATTTCTAAGAAATGCTTTAAAAGATGTTTTGTATTATATCAAATATAGATTATATCCGTACTCTTTAATTCTAAACTAAATTACATACGAAAGAAAGCATTTTATCCAAATTATTTGATTTTAAAAGGAACTGCTTATACATGGAGTACTTATTTTTGCAATTCCTGTATGAGAATAAAAATATTACTTACAACAGATTTTAATTCTCTTTCATTTTATAATATCACTATTACAAACATAATTTGAGTTATTAATATAAGTTTCAATTTATAATAAATTGTTTGGGAATTTTCTTAGTTATTTCTATCAATGAGTAGCATCTATATTCGTGTATTGTATATATTTAAGTTATATTAATTTATTATATTACATAAACAATTTAATCATATTTTTCAGCATACATCATACGAGTTGTTTCAAAGGGTGTATGCATGAAAAAGCAAGACAGCTTTACCAAATTGGTAAAAAAAAATCAACTCCTTTCACTCAATCAAACAAAAATATTTAAAAGCCGCAAAATGTCTATTCAAAATTACAAAAATCGTGTGGCACATTTAGTAGACACGTTCTAAAAATACCCGATAAATAAAGCACATTGAAAACACACACTCACAAATAACGTGCGGCTGATATTTCAAAGGAGAAGCTCAGTTCTTTGCCACGTATAACAAATATACATATATTGATTTCACACTGATAACGATGTACGATGCTTTTCAAAACGCAACACGATCATACATTCAGGAAATTGTATGACACCGGAATGATTCAAATTGACACCGGTTGATCTCTGTCCCATGTAAATAATGTTTTTTAATCACCCGCGCAAAATATCGCGTTGGACTTGCACTGGGCAGTATATATGGCACGACACCGCGTACAGGCACACATAGATACAAGCAGTTGCAAATACGGTTCCATACCCGTAGCTCACTTGGTCCTTAGTCATGTACAACCTAGAAAGATATATATGATTAGGAAAAATATTTATTTGTCTATACAATTAAGCTATCTGAAAAATAAAGCATTTATTTCTGTTACATCAAAAGGTAACAATCCTTTTAAAAAAATTTCACTTATTTAAAGCACACATATTGATTTTGAAATGTAGTAAATCACTTTAAAATTAAAAATATAATTTTGATTTCAAAACGATATATATTTATTAAAAAAAAAAAAAATGTTATTATTAAAAATATGTATTTTATATTGGAATATAAAGTTTAGTAATAAATATAAATTTCAATAATAAAAAATATAAATTTTAATAACAAAAAATATATTTTAATTCTAAAAAAACATTTTAATTTAAAAACATACATTTTAATTTCCAAAATTATAGTTAAAATTATAAAAGATCATTCATATTTTAAAACAATATAACTAATTACAAATCAATTTGAATCATGAAAACGTCAATTTTACATATAAAAAATAAATAATATAAATTTCGATTACAAAAATATATTTATTACAATTTTTTTTTGCAAATTATTAATATAAAATATAAGCACATTTTTATTTAATAAGAAGTAATATTTTAACAACATATAAAAATCATTATTTTTCCCCCGTTGAAAGATATTTTAAATTTGTGATATAGTAAAAAATTACGCATTTAAAGTTTCTTCAAATTGGCATGACACTATGAGCATTAGATGAAAACAATCGCAGCTGTCCAAGAAAAGCATCGAGGTTTCGAAGTGACCACCACAGAGTCAAAATATAAGTAATGTTTAAAAAATTTCGTGTCACCCCTTATTTAAAATTCCCGTCCAGCCCACACATCCACCCTCTCAAACCACCTCATTGACGTTCATTTTATTTCTTTCCTTCGACCAGTATGATTGAGGTCACATCCCGGCAATCAACACGAACAACGGAAATGTCCAAAACTGGATAGCTTCCTTACCTGCTAGACATGTCATACCGCCATCTCACGACCATCGTAAAGCTCTGGTAGCAGTTATAAAAACAAAGTTTTATTCGGTAATAAAGCGACAATAAAGAAGGACATTTTTACTCTTCGGAACAAGAAGAAATGTCGAATGTGTTTTCTGTGAAAAGACGCCTACGAAATTCTTTTCTTCCCAAAAGCCAATAGCGACATAAATTTAGAAGATGTCCACAGGTTGTCTCCGACTGTAACTTTAGCTAAGAGGGGCAAGGGGAATAGCTTTGCAGCTGACATAACATGTTTCAAGTCTTTTATGTCTCTCGTATCAAAGTTATCTAGGATTTAGGATTCGACAGCTTATATCACTAAAATCCTTCTTTGGTGATAAACCGTGCTGCGCAGAATTTTAAATTTAGTTTGAAGGGGTTGTGTGTCAGCTGAAATTTCGTGAATCTTTAATCCTTTGAAAGTTATGCTTGTTGTTCTAAGAAAAAGCATTCTTTAATAGCCCACCATTAAAAGAATTGTTTCATTACATAGGCTGTATTTCTTACTCGAAAGAGTAAGGTTTTATCATCTATAGCTGGTAGAATTTATGTATTCTACAACATTCAGCACACATAATACTAATATAATAGTAAGATTAGTTGGCTGGTTGATTTTGATTTTCTGGATCAAGGGCAACACTAGGGCCAAACTGCCCCGAATATAATAGTAATGCCTGTATTAAACAAAAATTAATTTAGTGACATAATTGGTCATGTTTTGATCATGATATTTTACTATTTTGTCATAAATATGCTTCGTCTAAATATTCAGTTCATCACTTCATTATTTAGATTAAAATGTATGTGTTAATTACAATAGACGCAAACTAATCATAAAAATATGTTTATTGAAGTTTGCTCGCTCAAACGCTTAATCATAGTTTTTCACTACTACACTTGTTACTTGTGGAAGAGTATTTACAAATACAAATCGTATTTAAATCAATTTTCGATTTATTACTTAAAAGATTATACTACTTATTAATTTACGATCAACCATTTTAAAATATGCTGGCACAAGTCCAAATTTATAATGTTACTTAAGAAAATTCTTTAACTACATGTTTTTAAACAACTATTCCAGGGTACCTAATTTTACTTGTATTTTTGCGTGATTTTTCCATAAAAAGTTTACTGAAAGTTTAAAATAAACCACTTATTAATCGATTTAAATTCGGAAACATGTCATTTGATCCTCCTAGCAACTTCGATTCTGTTATAACAAGACTTGTTGTAAAACATAATGACAAGTAAAAATAGAGCCGACTAATATGCATATGCATCATTATTGCCGTTGCATCGTATCGTACTATGAAGCAATAAAACATTTAATGTAGCCATAATTTAGACTAGCTTATTATGTTCAGATGCTTCGTTTACAACTTTACCTTCAAATGAAGTCATAACGCTAAGCTCGAACAACTACTTCATGAGTATAACGCCTTTTACGACATCGTTTCAATAGTTAACGATGTTTTGACAGTATTTTCCCATTAAGTGCGATAAGTTGAAAATAAAATCAGCGCTTGTTGGAGTGATTTAAACTTAAATAGCTGAATGCTCTGTACTGAAAATATAAATTGAACAATGCACTCTTTGAATTTGTTAAAATAAAATGTGTTTCTTTGCATAATGGGAATAAGTTTGCGTTTTAGTTATGCTGGCAATAATTGACAAGTATAAAAATTTTTACTGAAAGTGTGTTTAAAATATTTTTTGTTTGGAATTTAAGTACTTTATATTGTGTTGATAGTTAAAAAAAAATAATTATTTAACTTTTGATTTGTTTGTTAATAACGTCGGATAGTTAAATAAGCATAATGAAATTTCGTAAGAATGTTTTCTGAATTGATGCAAGGTTATGCAAATTTAATTTATGTATGTATGTATGTATGTATGTATGCATGTATGTATTTGTTTGTTTGTTTATTTATTTATTAGTGATGTTTATCAGGTACATTTAAAACCATTGAAAAATATCAGTAATTTTACTTCCCTTAGACACTACTTTATATTATTGTAAATATTAAATCTTACCTTTTACATGAGGGTGGTCCTAATTTCAGGTCGACACATTTTTTGTCATCCGACAAGCTTCCGTCCTTGTTGACTCCTATAGATTCCATTCGATTTGTCAAGTGAAGGGTCATGATAAACAAATTCATGATCTGAAAAAAATTGCAAAATGCGTATTATTAATGTATGAGTGGAACAATACGTTTTGGTTTGTTGCCATGTGAGTGCTATCAGAGGCTACTTGAATTTTAAAGTTATAATTTTAAAAGGGTCTGTTGTGATAAGTCGTATCCAAACAAAAACAACTCTGTAAAAAGGCGCCAAGCTCTTCAAAACTATGGCCATGAAAAGTATTGAGATCTAAAGTAGAGTCAAGTTTAACGTTGCTGTAAATTACGGGCCAGAAAATAAGTAAGATTTTCTTCTTAAAGTCAAAATTCCCTTTCATAGACCTAAACACCCAGCCACAAAAATACCTGGGACACTTGACCATTACGTATTTTGTATCACTTGTTGGTTGCGTTGGTACTGTGACACGTAATGGCTAAGTCGCACAAGTACTTTTGTAACTGGATATATAGGCATATATGAAGGGGAATTTTGACTTTGAAAAGAAAATTTCATTACCCGTAATTTACAACAACGTTAAACTTGGCTCTACTTTAGATCTCATTACTTTTCACGGCCATAGTTTTGAAGAACTTGGCGCTTTTTTAGAGGGATGTTTATGTTGGGATTTCACATTTTTTACGGTACCCTTTTGAGATTTATTACTTATTTGTACACATATAGCCAGAATAAATTTTTTAGCATGTATGATTTTGAAAATAAATTTGTGTAACCTTCCCATATGGAATATGCATTCTAGTACTAAGAACGGATATTTAAAAAATATTCCACGTGCACTTGAAAAGGCTCTAGATAACTTCGAATTGGTATCATATCATAAGCTATTATAACAGGTTTAATGCGCACGAGCCCTCATTAGATACATACCGATAATTGGCGGACCGAGGACTGAACCAACAATTCTCCGATCTAGACTATCGGAGCCTCTTAATTTTTTTTTTATAAATACAGATATAATTTTTTATTGTCAAACAGAACTTTCCAACTAAGCCTTAATAATAATATTGCACAATTAAATAAATAACTGTAGTTGCCATGTATAATAAATTCACACAGTAAAACTCTTCAAAGATGGCGCCCGAGTGGAGAATTACTTGAGATTTTTCTAGGAAAGTTCAATTTACCAGACCACACAGTCCATAAAGTATTTATGCATTCAATGTGAATGATGGCAATATAAAATTATTTTAAATAAATAGTTTATTCAGGTATGCAAAAAAAGTTGGCAAAGGGGAAAAAATCTTAACAATTGGTAATCAATTCATAGGCTATAAAATATCGTCAATGGTCGATTTTATAATGCCAAGTACCCTTTTTTTTATTATTTCTTGAATTTAGAAGCTATGCGGCGAGTTTCTCTACTATTTATATATGTTACTAGCTACTGGTATTCTAAGTTTTAAAATTCTAGACCCAATAAAAATGTATTAGAATTGAGATTCAATTTTCCCGAACATTGTCCATAGAGGAGTCGGACGGGAAAATCTTGATTTTTAGATTTTTTTTGTATATATGTTGAACCTTACAAGCATACTACATTTCCTAGTTCTAGCTTTGCTATAAGTATCTTAGTAATTCGATGATCTGTGAATGAGTTTATGGGAGATGTTAAAGTATATGGATTTTCGCCATTTTCGAATTTGATTATGAACTAATATTATTGGAGACTTGAAACTTAAGGGTCTTAGTAAAGTGACTAACAGATGCCCGTAAAAAAATTTCAGCTCTCAGGCAAACTGTAATACGCAGATATGAGAGGTCAAAATACTGATGAGTGGCTTCCGGTAAAAAATGGCTGGCAGTGAACTTTGCGGGTGCACTGCCGTTTACCTAGATCTGAACTGGGGTGTGATGTCATCATTTATCCTATGACAAGAGTGGCTATTTAAATACTAGATGATATTCTTGGGATGACCATAAGCAATTATATTCAATTTTCTTACTATATTCAAGAACTCTTACATCCTCCGAAGAAAACCCAACAACTCAAACAGATGCTGATTGAGGAATGGGCACTCCTACCACAAGAAATGTTGCACCAGCTGGTTCTGAGTATGCGGAGACGGTGCGAAGCAACCATTACAGTGGGGGGAGGGCATATCCCATATTAAGGGAATTTTGCTTGTTGTTCTTCTCTTGGATAGACAATCATGAGTCACGATACTATGCGTTCAATAAAGCTTGTTTTTGTTTGATTCCATGCCGTATGCATTGTATTCCTTTTTCAGTGCCGATACTTTCGTCATCAATTACGTACATAATACTCTCCCTCATTTCTGAATTTCATGTCTCTCAGATGATTTCTCGTGGAGTTATGGCAAAAAACCCACCTGTTGCTTAAGTTTTGCACACCAGTGTATATTTACTTTTTTTTTACACTTTTTTTTCACTGAATTTCAGTATTAGGAAATAATTTAGTAATCTTAATTTAAGGAGCAATACTTATTAAATTATTATAATCATCCCAGTATTATATGTTTAGTTTATTTAATTTATATAGATAGAAAATATGTTTTTGTAGTAAATTTGTTTCAAGATATACATTTTATTCATGTGATGAAACATTAATGATAATCGTAAAACTTTCCAGTTAATCTCAATATCTGAATCTATTATACTTAAACCGTTTAGTTAGCCATGCTTAAAGTATATGTATTATCTATCGAAATGGACACTATCGGCCTATTTATAGCTAGCATATGCTGCACTAGACCTGGTATAATCTAAGTTTCTATTTAAGTCCCTATTACCGAGATAGGGAGCATTATTTAATCAAAGCAAATACGTCACTTCAATTAATGTAAAGGTTAAATTCTAATTTCACCTCACAGTGAGTGCATGGGGATGCTGCTTTAGAATAAATTAAATTAAAGTTTGCACTGGTCAGCTGATTCTTGAAAAGGGGTAAATGTTTAAGCTTAAATTCTAAACCAATGTTTAAAAAGTTTTTTATCTTTTTGTTTAAAGTATACTTCATACATTTTAACTTCATTAGAAAACATTCAGAAATGCATCAAAGTCTGTTGCATAACAGCTACTATTATACTTCTGTGTAGAAAATAAAAAAAAATAAAGAGATGATTGCGTATAACTTGTAGAGCATAAATTGTTGTTTTGAATATAATGTGGTTGATAAACACTGTAATATATGGTTCCTTTTATATTCCAAAATATCATAATGAGTTGATTTACGACCACAATTACAGAAACTTGCGATTCCGTTAGATTTTTAACCAAGTACATTTATACTTTCTGTAGAATAATTTTGCCAACATATTAAATCAACCCAACTATGGGCCATATTAGATTTTGAAGGGTACTGGAAAAGTATTATCAACGCAAAATAATTATTATGTGTGATGATAATACAATACCTAAATTTAAGTTTTTATTTAAAAAAAATAATTTAAATAAACAATTCTATCCGTTCAATATGAGAAAAAGATGTTTTGACTAAGCTTCAATGATGTATAGAGCTTGAATATGGGGAGGTAAAAAGCAAAGAATGGAAGTTTTGTTCTAAGAATATAATTTTGCATGCATGTCTTAATTTATCACATACTTAATGCTTCATCATCTCAAAATTGAAACTTATAAGCTTTAAATGTTTCCAATTGCAAATGAAGCAAATTTTTGTATAAAACCAAGTAAATATGAATAAAAATACGCAATAACTTTTTAAATTATTCAGCTCTGTAAACAAAATCGTTCATTTTAGTCGCATTTTTGTTTCAAATGATCACAACTATATAGATCTAATGTAAGAAAAATAAAATATAAAAATTTTAGGCTTTTCTTAAAACATATGTTGGTAGCATCTTTCTAATATTTCTTAAATTAGTGTACTCTGTTTGCTGTATAGTTCATCATATTAGAGTGGATCATTAAATCATTTCACCTTCTAAAAGGATTTAAAAATTGGGTAAGCAGATAAAATTTGTTCCTCGTTTTTGCAATGTAAGATATAATTTATTAAAAAAAAAAAAAAAAAAAAAAAAAAATTGATATTTTGATATCGCTTGATTAGTTTGAAAAGTTTACGGTATTGTTAATAATATTTCTAAATAAACTTATTCTGAGATGAAGTGTTTAGAAAAACATTCCCAACTTAAATTTCTTCATTAACTGAAGAATAATGATATGGGTTTTAAAATCTTTCTCGCGTGCTGATTTCATTTTGTATAAAACGCATAAAAAATAATTTCATAAAAATTGTTTAATACATTTGTTTTATCAAATAAATGTTAAGTTGATTTTTTTTTTTTTAAATTAAATTTGAATAGAATAGCTGTTTTAAACAAATTTCATTTAAATACCCAAACACATTTCCCATTACCGTACAGTTATAATATTGAATGGAAATCAAATGGCTCTCTCTACAGACACTTCTATTTCAATACAAAGAGTGAGTGGTTAAGTAAAATACTACAGCAGTAAATGCATGCATAAACTTACCTGGGAATTTTTTTTTAAGAAGAGGACTATCATCCTGTCTATGGCCTGAAAGTAATGGGGAAGCTCCAATGGGGGTACAATCAGCTGCTCTATCTCCATTTTCAGGACTGAAAATGTTATACAAACATTTCACGTTATCACACTTTGAAATGATTTAGAAGCATACTAAACGGAGTATATTTCCATGAAACTTTTCTCGAGGAATACCTACCTGTGTTTACGAAAAAAAATATATTTATTCTTCTCCAATAATTTTACTATTTTTAAAACTTTCATCAGAAGCAAATTTCTGAATCGATCACACCAGATATTCAGACGTACCGACCCTTTTGGTATATATATTTAAAAAAAAAAAAAAAAACTAGAGTTACGTTCATTGCAGTTCTAAAGCTTTACCAAACTGAACTGGTCCGATCTGGTTCCCATTTAATTCTCATGCTGCACTTTTTAGATTGGCGACATTCTCAAATTTCCAGAAATATCCAGTTAAACTTTACAGTTGTCACTGTTTTGAAACTTGTATTTAGGATACCTTTAATTATTTTAACAATGATAAAAAGCTACAAATAAAGCTGATTACAAAATGAAAGTAGAATTATAATTTACGAAATTTTAAAATACTTTCAAACGTTGGCAATATTTAAATAACAACGTTATTATATAAACTACTGCTTTCACTAATTTAGATATTTCACATTTCAAATAACAACACTGAGTGACACAGTTTATAATTTATTGTACATTTTAATTGCAAAAGTCATCTGATCGTAATATTTAAAATCATTTATTTATTTCAACATGTTTTTCTGTTTAAAGTTTTATTACTTTTACAATCATCATATTACTTAAGTGCATTTTATAAAATTAGGAATTTGTAAAATATTTAAGCCATTATCATACATATGTTTTATTTCCATTAAACTTATTTTCTATTTTAAGTTCACCCTACAAGTTTTCCTTGTTATTACATGTCAATTTAAATAAATTATAATACATTTTACTTTGAGTATGTTGGTTGAAATTTGCTGTAAATATGGAGTTTTTATCTTGGTTTTGTTTTTTAATGCTTTATACAGAGAAGAATATTAAACAATTTCTCATTTTTGCTTATTTCAGTCTAGACGCTCACTTATTTTATTTTAAATGAATAATTTCAAAATCCATTACTTACTGATGTCTAACTTGTAAAGCTTCCTTGCTGTTTGCTGAAATAAGAAGAAAAAAAACTCTTAGACCATACATTTGAATTATTTTATATTTATAAGTTTAACTATACTCGTGAAACATAAAATTTTATTATATTATGGTTACCTTTTTAGGTAGCACATAAAGAGATGGGTTGCTTACTTATTAAGAAAACTCTAGATAATTGAGTATTATTGCTATCAATCTGTTACAAAACTTAAACTATAATAGTTTAAATCTAAATGTATATAGATATACGTCTATTTTATTTGAAAAATATGCAATTCAGTAGGATAGTATTTAATATTTAAGTAAATTAAATTCAAAACTAATTTATTACTGAAGTTTTAAAAGAGAGAATATTTAATCACAGGTGTTTTTTTTTTTTTTTTTTTTTTTTTTTTTTCCAACGTTAATATAGAAAATACCGAACTATATCATTGTATTTACTTTAAAAGTAAAACTTTTCAATACTTTTTTTTTCTCCTAATTACATTAAAATTATTGCTAAATAAAATATTGCTAAAACAGATAAGTAATAGATCTGTCCAACTTGAATTTAAAATGTGTTGGAAAAAAAGTTTATGAAGTTTTAAATTTTGTTAGACTGTATGAAGCTTATGGTGCTAATTAGAGACAATATATTTTTGCTGCTTTTTTGTTGATAACTCATATTTAAATTGCATTTTAGGGACAATGCCTTACAAACTTATGTATGTAGTGATACTTAAAAAAAAAAAAAAACGATTATTTATCAATTTACATTCCAAGGCTACTAATAAGTGTGTTTTACTTGTAAAGCAGAATTTCATAACTATATCGAAATCGATATACAATTTTGTTAATGAATTTATCTAGATTTCTTTCATACGTTTTGAAAAACAATCGAAAATTTTCGTAAGAAACTACAATGAAAATTTCAAACAGATTGTAGCGAATACGCATTTAACAATTGGTCGACCCTTGTTTCACAACTCTTATCCATTTAGAATATGTCTGAGTATTTCTTGGATTTTGCCTGCACCCTGCACAGATATTTTCACCTTCAGGTTTCCTTAACTGCTACTAGACACATTTTTTTTTAAATCACATGGGTGACACTTTCACGAGAATGGTTCTATTTCATACCCCTATAATATTTGACATTATTTGACAACTTGTAATTTGTCATTTGTTGAAATGTTTACTTCGCTGCAATATATCGTTTAAATATTTAGCTTATAATATTTCCTCATTGTAGATGGATGTCGTAAGCAACAGAAATAAGGAAAAACATATAAATGTTAATTTTGAATGAAGTTAACCTGCAAATATAATGAAATTAATTGAATAAAAATAAAAGTGATTATAAACAGAAGCAAGAAAGAAAGGAAAAAAAAAAGTCTGGCACAAGAAAATTCAATGCCATCTACAAATAATTATTTTCTATAGTTTTACAACTAGATACAGAATATAGTAGATATATTTTGTTAATTAAAAACCATATAATGTCCAATGTGGTTCAAGTAAAGTTACACAATCTATCAAGTGTTTTGTCCTATCTGAGGAGTCAAAGATTAAAATTTTATTCAGAATTACTCAAAATCTTAATTTCTATTAAAACATAATCAATTTCAAAATATACCAATACTTTTTGCTAAAATATTAATTCTTTATTTAATAAAACTTGAGATATAGACAATGGTTCTTAGCTTTAATTAATGAACGATACTTTAGAAAGCGTATTTTTATAACGTAACCCGTGCTTCACTATTAAATTTTAAAATTCATTTTTAGCTATCAAAAGACATTCATGCACTCCACATTTAGTGCATTTAAACTCATTTAGATCCCTGAAAACTGATTTATTAAAATCGGAATGGCTTACTTTATCTATTTTTGCCTTTGTTGACATTTGTACCAAATTTCACAGTTGTGACTACGTATTTTAACCTAATGAAAGATACAATTTGTTTTCCTTGTAGGAAGTTTATTGTCGCAAAGAAACATCTGACGAAAAAATAACTATTAATATCGAGTACTACGTTTTATTTTAGACTTCAACATAGTGCAGACAGAGCTTATATAAAGGCGTTGTCCGTTTGTAAATTATCGATATTTTCAGGCAAAACTACAAATATTAATTCACGTGTGATATTTCATATAAAAGGTCTCGCCGATACAAGTTCCCATGCCAAAATTCACCCATTAGTCCACAAGCAATTCCTTAAGTTTAAACTCTAAATATGACAAACATGCGTAATGTATACTTGTGAAAGTATTATTATATTAATAGGATTACATAAAATTTAACCGAAAGATACAATCGGAATGTTATAGAGTTATTATATCATTTATATGGGATATATTTTATAATCTATTATTGTAACCTTTTTCCGTTAAACTGCTTTCAGTCAGTAATTCATTTTAAGGTAATTTGTTTTAATTATAAGTAGGCATTTTGAATGTAGAATGCCTTTCATTCATATTAAAATATGATTAATTAATTTCCTTTGTTAGCCTATAATATAAGCACGGACATTTTTTGTTTTCATAAAATCTTGAATATGTGCCTCTCTATCATAAACCTAGATACACATAAAATTCTAACTAAACATGTATTAGTTTGGTCGGTAAATACTGTTATAAAAATGGAACAATATTAAAATCCATTGCTATTCATTCTCGCTTTTGTGGAATTAGAGAATGCGTCTTATGCATACCTAATCTAACAATACATTTTTATATAGAGTTGTTAATTTTTTTGATTAGTTCTTCTTTTTCATTGTTAATTTTCTACTTTCGTTTTTTGCATTGTTAGAGTCGCATTGTTCGTTCTTTGTCAGTGATTAGAGTATTTTACAACTGTATATTTATTTTAGCTTCTGAGTTACAATATGGTGAGAAACTTATGCATATACTCAGTTCATTCTTAATAGTCTGCCCATCTCTCTGTAAGCTTAAGGTCAATATTCCTAGACAAAAGAAATGAAATTGCCACACAAAATAAATATATAAAATGAAGGGTCTCATTGAAATGAGTTACTCTTCACAAATTCAATTTTTAATTAGAAATCTATTTAAAACTTATAATCACAAAATGCAAATGCTACAGATATTTGCATAGGTTAATTTCGAGACATCACCAAGTCTAGAAGTTTAGTATACACTTCAACCAAAAATTATTTCTGGAAAATTTAACAGAAATAATGCTTTAGTAGTAAATCCATAAGAGGTTTAAATCCGAATTGAGATATCGAACTAAAGCTTATATGTTTGGTGACAAATATCATGTGAAGACTTTTCTCCTGTTCTATGAGTTAGCGATACTTTTGCTTAAAAGAAAACCAAATATTCTGAACTTTATCTGCTACATTTCCTAAACTGTTTAACGATAAGAATTGTTTCTATATGCCGAATAAGTTTTACGTATTTGGTACCTAAATTAATAATATAAGAAACTGATGTATTAGGAAAATCCCACGTACTATGTGTGAAATTATGAAAAAGTTATGCTATGTTATATTGTAATAGAAACGTGTGAGAAGCAACTATTTAATAACAGTATTTATACTGTATTTATAATTATAAAATTGAAGTTGTACATTGGCAAAGTTTGGGAAGCAATGAAACTTTTTTTTCACTCACTAGAGCCGAGATGGAAGGGGAGTGTTGATTTATTTTTTAATAATTTTCCAAATATAATATCCTGTCCTAAACAAAATCTAATAAGTAAATTTCTACACAAACTGGTATTCAATTTCAGAAAGTAATTTCTTGAAACAAATTCAAAGGCTAGGTGAGTGATTTTAATATTCTCACCCTTCATGCGTTTCCGCATCACCACTGCCACTGCTGTTGTAAGAAGAATAATGAGAAGAACTCCGATGCCTCCGGATATTCCGGCAACAATAAGTAAGTTCTCCTCCTGAAGAAGCAGCTGCACCCATCCAGCTGGAGCTGAAACAAGAGATCGATTACCTTACAATCCAGCTTACAAGATAATGATGACAATGTGTTTTTTAATTTATATATTTTGAAATGTACTCAATCCAATCTAGGAATACAATTATTATATTTTATCACATGATAAGGATAATGATAACATAATGATAAGGATAAAAAATGATAATGAAAAATTAGGAATCAACTCAGCTGGAACTGAAACGAGAGATCGATTACTCTACGGTCCAGCTAACAAGAAAATAATGGTAATGACTTTTTTTAGATTATTCATTGTGAAATATACTCTTCGTATTCTTGGAATGCAATTATTATATTTTATAAATGGTAATGATGATGATTTTGCTAATTATAATTAAATGATAATGATAAAACTGACAATAATCATGCTAATGATAAATTAAGAACTCACCCAGCTGGATGCAAAGCAAAAGATCAACTACCCTATGGCATGGCTAACATGATAATTATGCTTATGTATTTCTTTTTTGAATATTCATCATTAAAAATAATCATTGTAGTCTTGGTGTAGACTTATTTTATTATATTATATGGTGATAATTATAATCATGCTAATGATGAATGATTATAATGATAAAAAATTAGAATAATTATGATAATGAAAAATTAAGGACCAAACCCATGAAATAAGAGATCATTTTACTATAGTCCGGTAATTGTGAAGTTTTTTTTTTTTTTTATTTATTTATCGTGAAAATTACTCATCGCAATTTTTGCATATAATCATTATATTTTATCACATAATAATGATCCTGCTAATGTACCATTAAAGATGACAGAAAAATCAAAGTGATCATGATAGTGTTAAATTAAGGATCCATCTGGCTGGAGCTGAAATAAGAGATCGATCCCCCTATGGCCCGGTTTATAAGAAAATAATATCAAATAGATTTATTTCAAATATTCATCATGAAAAATATTCATTGCAATTTTGGAACACTATTATTATATTCTATCACATTGTAATGATCATGTTAATTATAAATTATTATTAACTATCACGACCTTTAAATTACTGATAATGACCATAATTATGATAGACTAACTGTGTGGGCCCGCGCTGCTGGGGACCCGTTGAAGGATATCTATCAGTTATGTGTTACATAGACTCGGAATTTTTTCTTGTTAATTGTTGGTGATCAGCTTTCAATGTACTTTAACAGATGCATGTTTTGTTCCTTTTGTAATATTGCGCTCGGTCATTCTCTTGTCAAAGTTGTTTTTGCAGAAGTGATGCCCTAGTTCTCTTAACGGCAGACGCTCTATACTTAGCATTTATGTTCTTTCTTCTCTCTGGCGGCATATTAGCAAATGTCTAAATGCTTTGAAAGTGTTCAGTGAATTTCCATAATCTTCGGCGAATCTACAACTGAGGCTGTAAGTAATGAAGTCAAATAGAGTCTAAATAACCTGTTGCTATGCTAGATTCTAGGTATATTTTGAGTCACTCTCATCAAATGAAATTAGATCCGCAATTTAAGTTAATTCAGTCAGAAAAATGTTACCTTTTAAATTTGGATATTTTTTTAATATGGCCAAAACACCGGTAAACATACTCAACAAAATATGTCAGGTGTCTATAGTGCAGCTCTAGCCTCCGTTTTAAAAATAACCAAGAAAATATATTGTACAAAGTTCTTAAATTTTGTTTTAAAATAAAACAAAATATGTACAAAGCGAAAAATTAGCAGGCATTGAAACGATAGAGTTATCTACCAAATTGTTCACCAACAGAAAAATTATCACCAAGTGGCATGGATATAGTACCAATATTGATCAACGCGGTTCCTCACAACACATTTAATGATATACGTAGGTGTGTCACATTAAACGTCCTTCTTACATTTGATCATGTAATGGACACTACGTGGAAAAAAGATATAATAGATTTGTTAAGTTGATCAAAATCCGACTGAAAACACCCCATAACGGCACCAACGTATTGTGGTAAATTATGTTGGTAAACATTCTTTTAGATATATTGAGATAACTGCAATGCAGAAGATATTTGCTAATAAAATACAAAGGAATTTATTTTGTTTGAATGTTATTAATACTCAATAAATAAAATCAAAATATCAATACTCGCTGAGTACAATACATATTTGACGACAACACAAAATGTAAACAAAAACAGGATTAATTAAAAACGTAGAAAAAACAAAACGATGGACATAATAAATAATGCTTTAAAACTGCACATGCGTAGAAGATGTTTACGGTACCGGCTGACAGAATATTGAAATATTACAATAAAATTAGAAACGAATTCTTATCGGACAGACGATTGCAATACATAAAAATAATCAGAAAAAGAAGGAGGACACATTAAAATAACTTTTGGTTTTATTCTGATGTAATAAAAAAATATCGTTGCCAATCCAAGAATTTTTTTTAAAGTCATTATATTTTAATTAAAGCAACTTTTAATTGAATATAAAAGTTTTTCTCTACAATCTCCAAGTACTAAAGTGTACCAAATTTCGTACCTCTAGGTGCAAAACTGTGGATTTGTATAAGGCTCAGACCAACAGACAACTCAGTTTAGATGATAATGATACTGATAATAATGAATTAGTGATAATGTACACGTTACTTAAAAAGTAATGTTCAACAATAGATGGTATGATTAATTATTTTCTCATATATATCTGAAACTCGTATATATCTGAACCAAATATATTGTTACTTGGATGGGTTCGAAAGACTTGAAGCCAAAGCAGATCAAAACATGCAGAAATTTATTCCAATATAACTCTTCACAGATTCCTTTACAACTCTAGAACTTCTCGTTCTAGTAGACTCAATACAGCTTTTAACACAGCAATAGAGCACAAAACAGCAGTTAAAAACTGGTTAAACAACTACCAAGATCGACGCAAAAGACAATGCAATACAGCTCACTTTCGGAACTCTCTGAATGCTCACTGAGAGAGACAGCTAACTCAGTAACTCCAGTCAGCCAGTAACTCAACTAACTAACGGACTCAACTCAGTCAACTCACTCCATCATCTGCTCTCCTGGACTTATATAGGAAAGTTAAACCTTCGTGAATCTTCTAGAGATAAAAATTTGGAGAACTTTCCAGATCGTAGTTGAAAAGTCCTATACACCTACATGGGGACCGAAAATGTCACCAAATAATCGCCAAATTTGGCGAAAAAAATTAGTCGCCAAAACCATCGCCAACTTGGTTGTATCTCGCCAATTTGGAGAGATTTCCATTACCATAATGTTAAATGCCCTGCTCTTTGTAAAACTCGCTTCCCAGCATTATCTCTGTAAAACTCGTTATCAAGCATTAAGAGACACATTGCAGGAAAACAAACTCTTGCACTGCCCTATGCGAAATGTACATAAATGTTCCTTTTTACATAATTAATGCTACGAAATATTTACAAATATACAGAAATTCGTAACAATATATATATTGTGATGAAGCTATGTGTCATCACACTAGAAATTCATAGAGGAAGACTCAGAAAGATTACGACTTTTCCTCTCCCCCCCTTCCCCTTCTTGTGTCAGTTCAGAGTTGCGACGAGTAGACACGGAGTCTGACTGACAAACAGAAACATCTCTCCTCAGAAGAATGGATCATAAATCCAGTTGTCTTGGAAGCCAGACATAGCTGGATATTGGCGCCCATTTTAGACACTTTAGACGGTTTTGTAGAATTTAGGGTCCCCCTCGCCGGTCACAAAAAAGACCTACCGACTCACCAACCAGAAGACAAGGGCGTGTTTTTTCGCTACCTTCGCTCCTTGGAGATCACCAATAGAGAGAATATAACACACCTCTAGATGATGCCCCCAATGCTGGACCTTTAAAGTAATTTTTAAAAAGCAATGATGAGAACTGACTTTTAGATTTTTAACACTTCACTCCCAACTCTCTTAGTTCCAACACTATCTTTGGACTGAGGGACATAGTCCTGCTTTTTAGTAAAATCAAACTTGATTTAATTCCGACCATTTTGGGTCGCGTAGCTATGACAACAATATGGGTAAGTCCGAATTGATTGTAATCTTGTGACCCATTTGTAATTAAATGAATTGTTTTTAACTCGTGATCAAGCTGCTGTCATTCCTTTGACTTTTAACTGATGGCAAATTTGGATTGTATGAGATCTGGTGTTTTTTAAATACTTCGAAATCCACTATACGAATTAGTTATGCTGAGATTTAATGCAAATTGTAGTTTAAATCGATTTATCACAGTGCCTTTACCACATATATATATATAATCAAAACTGGAAAAAAACTAAAATGATAAAGGAAACAAAACTGACAGAAAAAATTAAATTGTAATGTAAGTAAAAAGTTTCTTTACGTAAAAAGTTTATTTACCTTGTTTTAATAACTATCCCAAAGCAAAAATTCAATAAATTTAAGTATCATACATTTCTATAAAGAAGCATCTAAATTCACAAACTAAGATTACAAAAGTGCATTCCAAATAATTATGCAACTTAATATTTAAAAAACAAACTTTATCCGAATCCACTTCAAGCCCTTTTAAAAAGCATTGAGACCAATATAAGAGAAACGGACATTCCTTCATTAATTAAATAAGTTTTTTTTATATGTGTAATTGCAGTCTCTAAAAGTAAGTTTATTTTTCATTTTCTCCCTCTATTTAGTGATGCAGATCATAAAGTTGATTAAAAGATTCACTTCATTCGAGGCACGTTGCCAGCAATTCTACTTATCCAATGTTACAAACTCATTCTGCGTAACTTCGGTAACTGCAATGAAACGGATGGAGAACAATGGAGGAAGGTTTGAAGAAAACTTAATTATAAAGATGGATTGTTGGAGAATTCCTTTAATTTAATCTCACTGAAATATTTATTATTTAGTCATGAATGGAGTATATGGTATACTAGTAGGATTGAAAAATATGTTATGTAACTTCATTTTTGAAGGTTGTTTTGCTAATAAATATAAAATATCACTAATAAATATAAAATATAACATTTTCATAAGATCAAAGTCATACAGTATTAATTTTGCACTAAAATATGAAAATCTTAATCAGTAACTAACCAGTGAAATCAATACCATCCGATGATTGATTTTGAATAACTTTTTAAAATTTCTATGTAAGATCTACATTAATATTTAATGGATGTAATTGAATACTTACTGTAACAAAGGTATCAAGCTAAACTTTGAACTTATATGTTAAAGCATCGTTAAGGGAAAGGTAAAGCGGGTTAAATTTTGTTGATGGCAGTGTTATCAACCATGATGTAGTGTATCGACTAACAACTCTGGTTTCTCCTTTAAAAGCACATGCAACCTTATTGTGGATCATTTTATAAACCTTTGTTTCTGCAAAAATAAGGTCGATGTCTAAAAATAAAGACATTCGGTAATTTTGGATACAAATATTATTTTGCAAGGTTTCACCACCTGTATAAATTTAGTAGGGATGACATCTAAATCATCTATAATGATAAAACATTAGAAACTATTAAATGTCTCTCAAAGTCAATGTCTCTCAAAATGTTATATATTTATTTTTACCTTATGACTCATAAGAGAACTAATATATGAAAGCATAAAAGGCTAAGAAGTTTAAAATACAGCAATCGAAGATACACTCTTTTTCATATACAAATTTATTAGGGGATAGCGAAGAGGTTTACAGGAACATCTAGCACTGTACCAAAAACACGCACTCACAAAATCCGAATATTACATTATAAATTTTGTGATATCTATAGACATTGTTGAAATAATATAATTAAACTATCTGATAGCTAAGGAATTTTGTATAAGTACGATTCTCTGGCTGACGTATTTGGCTCTTTTTTTTTACTCGTAAACAGATAAGAATCATAAAATTCAGATGAATCTAGTAGTTATAATTTTGTTTTATATAATATTTCTTGGGGAAAAAGAAATAAGGAAAAATAATTAATTTAACTAGGTCAAATATGCATTTATATCCATCGACGCACGGAACATGGACGTGTGTCCTGCGTCGGTGACTTATAAAAATATATTTGACCTAGTTAACATAATTATTTTTCACTATAACTTTGTCCCCAACTAGAGTTGTATAAAACAAAAATATAACTACTAGATTCATCATAATTTTATAATTCTAATTTGTTTATTAGTAGAAAAAAGACCCACAATGTCTCTTGTGTACGGCAGAGAATTGTCCATTATCTTACTTGGTTTTAATAACTGGCAGGTGGCAAATCAGCATAACTCTTGCCATTATTCCCCCTATTAAACAGTGTGTTTATCAATGTAATTTATTAAACTAAAAATATTACTTATAATTACATTTTTATACAGCTTGAAATTAAAGTATCCAGAAAAGAAATATATTTTTAAAAACATGTATGTTCTCTAAAAGTTAAATTTGGAAAATTTCTTGAAATGAATTAACAATATAGATTAGGATTCGAAATTAACATACTTAAAATACTTCAAATTAAACTATCAACAACAAAACTGACATCAGCACATGAACTCACACCAGATATATATTTGAGACAAATCCTTAAATCCAGAGTGTCAAACAGTTATAATTAATTTAGATCATTTACATACACTTTGACAGCTTATTTATTTGAAACAAACTTTTCTTGGAAATTACCTCCAGGACATCCTATCCCAAAACATCAATCTAAGTAATGAAACCCGAACTTACCTCCTCAGTAAGACAAATCCAGACTCTAGAAAATATGAAAGGAAGTCATCATCTTCGAGTAGACTCATACCAAAACTTAAATTAAAACTTTACATTAAATGGAGAGTTTAATCGTTTCCTGATGAACAGAACTGCAAGCATGGCCATTGCGGGCGTGTCTGCGGCATGGAAACGGAAGCCAGCGGAAACAGCGAATTTCTCAATAACGCTATTATCCGCAAGTAATTTGGTCGGCCTCAGCTTAACGACACCCCAGTGACCACTTAATGACCCTACCCCCCAGATCAACTGCTCCACACTTTGCTGAGAGAAGTCGTTAGAATCGCCTTGGGGAGGCCGAAAACGACATACGTCGCAAGAAGGAATCATAAGCATTAAATCCGTGTTCTTGCCATCTGGCTTAGTTAAGTTTATGGTTTAACTGTAGGGGAGTTGGTGATGGTCAGTGCCGAAGTGCTTGATTAATGCTAAATCTGCTGAAATTTGGAGGTGCGGTGGTGCTGTCGGTCAAATAGCGAACTACAGATGATCTATTGATTCGATGGAAGATGCATTGTCTTGGATTATTGCAAGTCTGTAATATATTAGACCCTCAAAGGGTTTGAGTTAAAGTAGGTATACTGCATCATATGAGCATACATTAGTTCATTATCAAAAACCATTTGAGGCATATTTTAAAGTTAAATAAATGGTGTGCAAACTGGTAACGATAAACCCAAAAGGTTATTTGAAATTACCTTTGAAGTTATTGCCTTTTAGAAAATTATGAAGATAGTTTCGTTGTTGAAAACAGCTATTAAACTCAGTAATTTATTGATCAGGTATTGCTTACAGAAGTTACAGTTTATTATTAACTGGTTCAACCTTTTCATTATTTAATGAATCTATGTTACTATATTTGCAATGAATGTAAACTTGTAATTAATTAATTCATATATGTAGTGCATTGTACCTCATAAATTTTAATTATTTTAAGTAGGTAATAATGAACTATATAAGTTTCTAAAAGAAATGATCATGAATTATATTCAGACAATGTCTATTAAAACTAATATTTCCTATAAATATCTTAGGAATTACAGTTTTTAGAAATTAGAGTTTCCGTTAAAACCATAACAAAAAAGAAAAATATAAAATATTTTCTTGGTACAATTTAGTAACAATTATTTAAACCTTGCATAAAACCTCACGGTACAAACTTAAAATTTATAATTCTCGATCAACTGGATTTTTTTTTTTTTTTTAAATTTTTTTTTGTTTTTCTAATCTAATGCTTAAAATACACGCGCATGATTTCTTCTCATGTTTGTTCAGCAGTGATCTTTTATGCTAACGTAATGAAGAAAGCAGTAACGTGAGCCATCATGTCAGTTCTACCGGATTTAATAATGCACAGCTCAAACTTCCACAAAAAAAAAAGAGAGGCTAGGAGGACATAAAACTGCATTTCCGACTCTACTTCACCCTCGCTCTAATTAAATTAATTGGATGTTTTCTTTTTCGACTGTGTATTAGGACAGGAAACAATACCGGTGGAGGGCTGTTTTTCTAGGAAACCTGGTACTCTTAAATTTTTCGTTCCAGTGAAAGCGAAGGGCAAACGAAGATGAGAAGAAAAAAAAAACTAGAGAAGCGACTGCGATTTAAAAGGCCCAGTCTTAATTATCTACTGCCCGTTCATTAGTACGAGAATGGCGGATCCCTTTTGTAGCTCATTAGCAAACGGCTGGTACATAGCAAGCTAATTGTTCTCCCCTGTTAACTTTCTGGAGACGGATGTCTACCAAGGAATAAGGAGGATAATGAACGGACTTTATATTCAAGATGATATTTAGACGTCCTTAATTGGAGATTTTTAATGAAAATGCTGAATCGGTGTAAAGTTTTTATGTTTTTTATTAACTGAATATCCCGTTTCAGAATTATTAACGACTGAATACACAGTGAAAAAAGGGATAAGAATAGGCGTGTTCGCTTAATAAGTTTTGTTTTTTAGGAGCACATGCGTTAACTAATATCCTAAAAGACATTTTAATTGGTATTGCATCTCTTCTCAGAGATAGTCTTATAGTTGTATTTTATACATCATTAACGTAGGTAAAATAATTTGATTCATTAAAATAAAATCGATTTGAAAGCAAAGATTGTTTTCAAAAACATTCGACGAAATTAAATCGTTTCCTTCAGACTCAATTTTGGAAGCATAATATAATCGAATTTTATACCGATTAAGTATATTGCAGGTTAGAACCAGGGCAGTCTCGAAGCAGCACTAATATAAGTTTCTTTTCTACGGGCCTGCTTCTTCAACTACTGACGTCACAAACGTGATCTGCGTTCCCCGGCAGAGAGTATTCTCTCTTCTCGGTATATAAGATCTTGCGCCTCTAAATAACCCTGATAATCATTTCATTTGGTGTTTGTTTTAATGTGAAGTAAAAATAAGAGTCAATTTAAAATGCATCAAACTTGTAAAATTATTTTTAGGCAAGTAAATGATTTTTACAGTGAAAATAAATTATCTTTCCTTCAAACATTAATAATATTTCATTAAAATTCATTATGCTGGAAAAATCATTTTAGCTAAAACTCATTTAAAAATGAAATGTTGCTGTAAAAAATATTTTTTTTTTTTTACGTTAACAGTTAAATGAAAAGAAATTTTTCTAATAAACACAGCGCAGGGCAACTAGAATATAATGAAAGAAAAGCAAAACGGTGCAGAATTTTTTTTTATCCACAATAAATCAAACAAATATAAATTAATGAATAAAATTTACACTCAAATTTACTACACACAAATATGAGTACATGCACATTTGAAATTGCTGACAAACATTGCTTAATTAGAAATAGTATTTGTTTCCCACAACTTCTACAGTTCACATTGAAATATATTCCTAAGTTTTCAATTTTTTCTATCGTTATGTGGATAGTTAAATGTTTAGGTTCCGGAAAATTTAGAAATTTTTTTTCATAGTCTTGGCCAATAAGTATCTGAAATTTGTTATGCCTGCTTCTTGCATTATAAAACTAGCAATTGTTGTAACCACTTTAATTGTCCTCTTTCTGTCAATAGAAAGTATTTAAAATTTCGTTGAGGCAATCTAGCTCCAATGTATTTTTTTTTATTTAGAAGGAAATACATTCATTACATTTCATAATATGCGAAACCTTATATGCTAAGTATCCAGCAATATAAATTAAAATACACAGTATCATCTGAAATTTCGGAATGATCTTTACCCCAGGTTAATACCTCATAAAAAAATTCCAAAAATTCCAATCTCCTTTTCAACTTCAGAAATTTGCTTGGATTTAAAATCTTATATTTCAAATTTCTCTTTTTTCTGAAACAGACTCAATAAATTAAGTCTTCTCAACTTTTTCTCAGTCTTCATAATCTGAGCACACGAAATGTTGTAATTGCCCCCACTCATTTGACGATATTGCCCAAATCGAGCTTCAATACCGCCGGTTTGAAATTTACCCAAAATAGTATAAGTGAAACCTAAAGTTTCAAACGTGTATTTAATGAGTTTAACAAGAGTTTGAGTAGTGTGGTTAAAAGCAAAAAAAAAAAGTTTCTTGTAACAAAAAAAAAACCCTCTTCTCCCATATACACTTAATATTTTTTCCACTTTAGCTTTTAAAGAGTATATTTCTCGTTATTGCTTTAACCAAATGCTTAAAAAAAAAATACCTTCCTAGAGTAATGTTATGTGATTGCATTTATCATCATTAAGATGCTTGCCTTTGAGAGTATTCTTCACATTTACTACTTTCCACCATTCAGAAATTAATTTAATGAACTGTTTTGAACATAACAAGCTATTATTATTTAATTTATAACCATATATTTTCAAAGTTAATATATTACTGTCATGAAACAAGTTTAAAGCTGTTCGTATAGTTTGCTTTTCTATTGAATTTGGATAAAGTGTCTTATGGGAAAGTTTTGGGGCCATCTTTAAAGTTTGTCTCTTTTCTTTTTCATAAACATCCTCTAAATGTTTTATATATATACTATGAACCGTACCAAAAAAGTAAAACATTTTGAAATCAAAATTATTCGGATTAATTATAAAATGTTTTAGTGTGCCACCGCCCAAAAGTGTAAACATGTTTTGATTGACACGGTTATTGTCCGAAATTAATGTTAAAACCTTAAAGCCGCAATTAGTAGCCGTCCAGATAAAACATGAGTCTATATTCTAAAAAACAAGCAGCATTACTTCTTCACAACATGGCATTAAAATACAACATGCTCTTATAACGAGTACTAATAACGATTGCTGCCCGCTGTTAGATCCCATGTTAGATTCGCTGTCCCCACTGTTAGATTCGTTCAGACCCCGATTGTGACGTCACACTCGTTTCCTGAAGGTAGGATCGGGCCCGGTGAACCAGACACTAGCAAGTGAAATGCGCTTTCGAGAAGGCCCTGGTAGAACCAGTTAAAAATTACGACACAAAATACTCCACTATGTTAAACTATTTTTAATTACCAACTGTACTTAAAAACATAATTAAACATATAAATGTTTATCAATATAACTTCAGAAAGCTACTACGTAGCAAAAACATTCCTTATTAAGATACCCATAAACATTTCAGAATCATAAAATTTCCTTTATTTAAAATTTTGTATAATGGTGACTATGTACAAAATTATAGAAACCACTAAATCAAACTAACTGTTGCACTATTTTCGAGCTTGTATTTTGTTACCACTCAGAATTTTTCATTCATAAAACAGTTATAACTAAAAGTGATTGTAAAATAAAAATCGATTCAAAATAAACAAAATAGTTAGGTTCAGTTATTAAAAAATATCGTTTGTAATTGTTATATTCAAAGAACTTATCAATATCTGAGCATCTGGCAACTCATTCACATCAACTGAACTGACCACAATATATTTTAAAATGTACTTAATGCACGAAATTTTTTGTTCAGCTAACCTTAAATATGTATTTTGTTAATTCTATATCAGATGAATTCTATATCAGATGGACACACCTCAGCAAGCATAAATTCCATACACTATTGTCATTTGTTAAAATAACACGTACTATCTAATCAATAAAAGATTTAAACATATTTCAAAAGTTCATTTTTATTTTTGTTTGGTTCTGAATTTTTTATCAATATACTGTCAAAATTAAATTGTTTTGTTAAAACTCCTGGTTTAAAATGACTTTATTTTTCTCTAATACATTTATGCAAAGTATTTTCAATATTTTTTCATAGAAAATGCAAAACTAAAATATTTCGCACCAAGTGAAACCTGACACTATTAGGTACACTTTTATAAGTCTCATAAATGCAATATGCCTCGCTTCGGAAAATTTCAGTTAACAAAAATAATATTTTTCATTAGTATTTATCGAGGTACGTAACAGCTGCTAAATCTAGCAATAAAGTACTAACGCGTACGATACTAAATCGTAACCAAATTAGGTATTTTCACATCCCAATCCTAAATATTTTTACTCGACCAATTACCATGATATTACATTCGCCATTGGACACATGTCCATAACATTTCCTATCACATTAGACATTTACAAAATTCATATGGCCAGAACTTTTGAAGAAACTGACAATTTATTTAAACTGTGATACATTTCTTTCGAGACCTGAGAATTAAACATAATTCTAAACAGATGATTAAATTATTTTAACTGCAACGTTTTATTGGAAAGTATTAAACATACAACATGTTACAACCTGTAAATCTCAAAGCATTTCCATTTGTAACCAACTTTGTCACCACTACAAGCAACCCCATTCCAAGTAAAGCTTACATTAAATGATGCATACCTACGAATATTATTAAGACTATTCCGAAATATTGTTTAAGATTCATCCAGACACTTTTCTCTTTTATTAGAGAAGATAAATTTTCGCTCCTTGAAGTTTCCAGTAATTCCCAACAGATGCCATGTGATCGTTTGTAGCATCTGTTAGAGCTGCTGTACCATTATCAGAGATATGGGCTATGAATCGTTTTCCTTCAGAGTGTTCTCTATAACTCAAGTTGTTGGAATTTCAGAATGAATTTAAGATCCGATTTCATGTAATGGCACATATTTATCTGTTTATTTGGAGAGGATGTGCGAGGGGATTGAAATTTATTTTATATAAAATATGGACAAGTACGTATCGGAAATTCTATTTTTAAAGTATTTTGAAGTATCTCTGGAGAAATATTTTCGTTGTATAAATTCAGGCATTCTTTCGGATATTTTAATGCTACGAAATGTGAAGTTAATTGATTTAAAAGTTGTTTTATTTCTGTAGAACATTGGCAATTTCTGTTATAACATAAACATGAATTAAAATGTAATGATCAACTTATGTAAAATATTTTGAATATGTATTCTAATACTAAACGCTTTATTTTTAAAATTTTAAGCTTGGTATATTTAAAAAATTGCCAAATAAAGTGAAAAGAATTGATGCTTGATCTTTCTCATATAAAATATAATATTATTAAATTTATAATTTTAAACATACTAATATTGAATATTGTATTACTTATAAATATTAAATAACTTAAATATCCAAAAAGTTGTTAATTGTATTTGTATGAAATTAAACTTTTCTATCTTTTAGAGTTTTAGATTAGTTATATATTTATATTTTGTTTTAAGAAATGGACTCATTGATTTTTCTCGCAAAAGTAAAATAAAATGTAAAAATAAACATAATCTTATCAAATTAGTATAATCAATGCTTAACGTTATAATTAGTTAAATAAATAAAATTTAATACATTTAACAAAATTTGAGTGTATCATTTGCAAACGCCCTTTAATCTATGATAGTATAATTCTTCTATATTGTGGACAAGTGTAGTAAAAATAAATAGTATTTACACACCCTTTGACTTAACAACCTACAAATTAGTGCTTGAAAATTTGATAAAATAGATTTGAATCCAAATTCTCTAATTCCCCCCAAAAAATAAACATTTCAATTCATATACTCGTGACCTATTTTGCTAACTCCTAAAGTTAAGAAAAAAATAATATTAAACAAAATAAATATACTTCTTTCAATTTTCCTTTACAACAGTATAACATTTAACTCCGATTGTCTCAATTTAGAATTTAGCATTAGATTTTAGAACAACTATTTATCTTACGACTTCAATTCCCAAGCGAAAATCCTCCCTAAACAATGTCTGCACAATTGAGCCAATCCGCAAATACATAAACCAACCCAGTCCCTTTGACTCCTGGGGGCGGAAGGCAAAGCACAGCACCAATCTTCAAACATTGGTTTCTTTCCCACCGTTGCATCCACGACAGGACTTCACATTTAAATGTAATGCATTTCCCTTTCGGCTGCTGATTTTATTCATGGGGAAGACGCCATGAAAAGAATCCCCCCAAAACATCCAAGTTCGCATCTCTTCAATTTCCATCGCTGGAATGTTAAGATGATCTAAAGATGGAAATATCCGTCCATTCCCCTGGACAGATGATAGATCCGTTTGGATTGGTGGAGGATGCAGCACTTAAAAAGATGTTTTCCCATGATCCTATAGGTCTGGTATACTTACATTCCGTCCAAATTTTTCTGGACTCATTGAAAAATATCTTCTCTACCGTGAGCGAGAGAGCTGCCCATAAATCTCTTCGCTCCCTTTGTGTGGTCTGTCATCTTCCTGGTCCAATGTTGGGCGGTTTTTATTTATGGGCTTTGATTTAGATGTTTTCTTGCTTCCTCTCCTCTCAAAGAAGGGAGGTACGAACGTAAAATAATCTTACATGGTGTAATCGATGTAGATTCTGGACTACAAATCATCGATATGATAGATTTTTCTGACAGGAAGGTAAACTTTAGAATGTCTGTAATGCATTTTTACTTCTTTTATATAGTTGGTGGGTTAGGACTTTTAATAGAAACTTGCGGAAAAGTAGGAGGATGTTTTTATGATTTCTCAGGTGCAGCAGAAAACTTTATTTTTTACGACATTCGTAAAATATTGAATGGTTGTGTGTACCCATATTTAATAGAGAACGTTCAATCTTTAACCTCCAATGTGTTTTGGCTGAATAGGTATTTTTGAAATAGTTTCTCATTTTAGGCAGATGTAAAAATATATAAAATATTTTGCTTGGTTGAATGAATCTATGTAGTTATAAATCGATAGAGTGGTAAATAATTTTTGATGGATGCATCAATATATATATAAAAAAAAAAAAAAAAAAAAAAAAAAAAAAAACTTTTCTCCGAGTATATATTATGAAAAGGCTACGCATGTATGTTTTAAAAGATTTTACGAGTTTGCTTAAAATTTACCTTTCAGAAAAAGTTAAGAACAAATACAACCTACAATTGAAACTGAACAACACAAAATTCATTAACATAAATAATTTATGGATAATTTTTTTAATTTTAGGAATTGATTTTTCAGCTTTTCATTATCGGTACTAAAAAAAATTTCAAAAAGTATTAAAGTCCAATTAAATATAATTTTTTCACATGCTATACAAATATACGTAACTATAAAAACATTATTTTAGTTCTATCCCTAAGCAAGAACAAGTGAACAATGGAGATCTTATAATATACTTACAAGGTAAAGCTGTCAAATCCAAAGAACAAGGATCAGACGCTCCAATGTCATTGGCAGCAATGCACGAATACTTCCCATAGACATTCGGCGCATTCCCCGACAATGCTATAATGCTCTCTTGACGACTGGATTCTCGGGTTTCACTGAATATTGAGTCATTGTTTCGGAACCACGAAAAATTGAAAGCCGCTGGATTGGCTGACGATCGACAACTCAACACAACATTTCCTTCGTCGGTGTAGTCTTTCAACAACTCACATACGGGTCGGTCTGAAATGACAAAAGGGAGATATGTCTCAGATTACTTATTAGAAAAGGTTACGTTATACTACCATTATTTGAGAAAGTTTTGCCTTGTCTTAGGAGGTATCTTATTTCAGAATATCCATTCAAAAGTGACAAGACATTGTATGCAATACATGCCTAAGCGTTTCAGTACTTTAAAAAATTCTTGGCCAAATTCGTAAAGAGTAGTATTTGAGCTTTGTTTGTATCTAAAGACAAGTATACAATATCGTGTTTCAGTTGTAGAACACAGTTTGAGATCAGTTAATAATATCGTCACATAGAAAATTGCGTAACCTAACACTGCATCTTCTAGAATTATTAAATATGAGGAATGCCTGCAATCTTTTAAATGCATGTTAACATTCCAATTTTTTTTATAAGGGCACCGTTGTAATTTCAGACAAGACAAGGCAAAACTATCAAACACTGCAATATTTACTATTTAGTTTGTAATTGTTGTTTCCATCGTATGTGTTTATCTTGATACATTATTTGTATATTAAATTTCCTTTATTATCTCTCTATATATTTTAATTTACACAGTTCACAAAAATACCGATATCATTGCTTAACTAAGTGATTGCCACTAAAACATTACATTTTGGTTACTTGGCATTTCGTTACAGTAGCTTATTTTAGTTTATATAAATATTACGCATTCCTACTTAAACCAAAAGTTATAACTGATATCAAAGCACATTTTAAATGATTATTGAAATAATGGTGAATACACTATTTTAATCGAAATATATTTGAATTTTTTTTTGGACTTTAACTTTTGTAATGAGTTTGCTATATGAAAGAATTGTTTTGTAACTTAGTAAAAAAATATGTGCTAAAATTTTACCAGTTCTCTAGATACGATAAAGTTTTTTATGCATTCATTAATTATTCACAATTATATTTCATACTTAAAATTATTAGTTAATTATTAGAAATTTTAAGAATTTAAACAATCACTATAAGTTGTATTTATTTATGTGAATTAAAGATTTGAACAATTTAAAATTCAAGAACACCAATAAATTTAAAGTGAATATTATTAAAAACCATATTAATAAAAAATATTGAATGAAAATTAACTAGATATTAACTATATTCTAGGTTTTCCCCTTAATATACAAAACAAATTAGAATCAAAGTATAAAAGCAAATTTCTATCAAAAGTCAGTCATAATTAAAATAAGTCACTTTCCCCAAACTAAACAAAGAAAATAAATCGCCCCTACATGTTTGTGAACTTCGTGGTGAAGAAAGAACATTTCTCAGAGAAACTAAATCAAGAAAAATTATTCACTCCTGGCAAACTTTCATAAAACAAATAAAAATGTCATATCTTATATAAGAAAAATAAACAAACTAGACGGCAGAAATTTGAAAAGAAATTATGTTTACTTTTTCCGGCATAAAAGGCGTGAAACTGAAACTTGTAATGCCTAAGCTCTGGATTTGAGTCTCTTTAGCTCTTATAAGCTTGCCCGATTCCTTACCATCTGGTGCCATGACAAAAAGCTTGCTTCTTTCTAGAAGCTGCTAATTCGATTTATTGACTAACATAAGATAGGGAGGTACTTCTTCTTGTCTATACTACTATATAAAAGAGTATAATGTAGGCTTTGTATGATACAATGCATACTGATGAAAGTACATTTTTGGCTAAAGGGAGATTTTCATATAGAATTGTAATATTATGTTATTAAGATTTTTATTATAAGCATCATTTTTCAAGATATATAAAGGTTTATCGTAAATAAATGTTCATCAAGGTATTGCGTGTTTGAATATTTGATTATGCATTTTGTTCTGAGGTAAAAAACTGGAAACATAAACCATTTAAACTACATTTCAAATATTTGCTTCAATAATGGTATTTTGAAACATATTTACTATCAATGTATAAATTTTATGCATCGTATGCTTTCATCCAGCTATATAGGCTGTTGCACTTTTTTTTAAGTGTTATTGTTTAAGTCTACTTCTGCTTTTACTAATTAGTTATTATAAAATCTATTTTACAAGATTACAATATTGAATTTATAAAGTCACGTATCCCACAATTGTACAATTGTAAATTTGCGAAAATGCCATGGTTTATAACTTTTGATAATAATACTTACGGTTTAATGGTTTGTAAAGTTTAAAAATACGTTATAACGTTTGAAAATATAGTTTATAACTGTTTAATAATAATAGTATTGATTACAATAGTTAATGAGCAAAAATTCTGAGATATAAAGCAAAAATTTAAATTATTCTACAATTTATTTAAATTATCAGCAATGTTCAGTAAAAAAGATAGTTTCTCTCCTACAAAAATTGAAAAAAATACCATAATTGTCAATGTTATAAGTATAATCCTTCAAGTACCGGGTATTTTTTGAAAATATAGCATTAATTTATTCACTGCCTCACAAACAAAATATTTCTACCGCTTAGCTTCATGAAAGTGAAAAAATACCACTGATGCCTAACTTATAGCTATAAACTGCGTGTTTACAAAACTAAATCTTTTCAAGGCTCTTTAAATAATTACCTTTTTGATGTCCTAAACTAATTAGTTCCAGCATTTTAAAAATATCTTCACATATTTTTCTTAGCTGCTCAACTTCTTTTTAAGGTGACTTAAACCAAAAAGATCCAGACACTTCTTTTGCAACGAAATCTGGATTAGCATACTCATTTAACTATATTCTGATGCAAGCTGCTCACTACTCGGAGAATGGTGGAAAAAATTTCATTTCATTAATTAACTTTAAAAACTTTAAGATATACTTTCTTACCTTTTCCAGTTCTTTAAGCGTTCGGCAAAATAATTCAAATAATGCAATCAAAAGTTGAAGGTTTGGGCTAAATTAATGGTTCTATTTGGAAGAGAAAGTAGCAGGTATCCCGAGGGGAAAGGTAAATTAGTTTTATGCAAATCAAGTGTAAAATTAAGCGACCTGCGCCAGACTTTGCAGTCGAAAAGGTAAATGACTGAGAAGAAGAATGGAGTGCTGCTTAATCTTTCTGGTCAGTTTTTAGAGCTACTTTGTACGAGTGAGTAACATTAGCTAATTTAACATAGGTATATTCTGTTGTAATGGTCAAAAATTGCAGTTGTATATTTTGTGTGCAAGAATTATTATTTTCTTCAATTGTTTCTCTAAACAGGGCATTATAAGCCGATGTAATTTCTAAATTATTTTTTAAATGTTTACTTTACAAATTTCGTTGCATCTATTGCTGCATTGATTAATTGTATCATAAAAACTCATTTTTTTTAAATACGGGACATCTAATTTATAATTTTTTTTTATTTTTTATTTATATAGTTAGAATAAATTTGAAATAGAACCTTTAAAATTTAAACTTTTCGTCATTATACTGATGATATGAAATGAGTGTAGAAAGTTCTGATATGAAATATAATTTTAAATTAAAAAACTGTTTTAATTAAGTTATATAAAATAAATTGATAATAGAAAATGCAGAAGTTTGGATAAGTATCTGGAAACATGTTTTTGCCGTTTTGTACATATCAATCACAATTTTACAAGCTTTGTATTTATCAATCTCAAATATAAAAAGTTTTCAAACCTCGCATACCTTTAAAAAATTGCAAAAACCATACAATAGACTGCATGAAATTTAAACGCTTTATCTTCAACTAGTATTTTTTTTTTTTTCAAATAAGTTCATTTATTCAGATTTTACTTGTTATTTACTATACTTACCTATTAATTTAATATAACAAATTCAAAAATTTGAATTCTCTGAATTAGTTTCTTAAGGCCATATATCAAAGGTATTTGGAATTAAACACCAAAAAAATATCTCTTTCAAAATTACTATTGTGTGTGGGTGAAACCAGTAGTATTTTATAGGGGTCTCAGTCAGTTCTCAATGTCCCCTAAGAAGAAAAAAACCTTGAAGTTGAATTTTAGGTTATATTCTAGCGAACTGTTGAGAAAAGCTGTCTGCGTTTGTGTATCATAGGCAGAAGATCTGCTTTACAATTTCTAATTTTTTTTTGGCTTTAAAAATATAGATTCCAAGAAATAATATTTCCAAGAAGTTAAATTTTTTTTAAAAATCCGTACCTTAAAATACTAATTTCACAATTATATTAAAAAAAATTCTGTAGCTGATTTCGACAAATATAGTTTTTATTAGATTTACAAAACATCACTTTAAGCAGTCAAAATTTAGTTTGATGTAAGTTTCTTCCATTGCTCGTTCATTTAAACCATCAGTTTGGGTTTAATCTACCAACTTATAAGTAATTCCTTGGAGTACTTACGCAAAACGGTGATAGAGACAGTTGCTCGTGCCATGCCATGCCTATTCATCACTACACACGTATAGTTTCCACCCATGGCCCTAGACAAGGACGAGTTGAAAGACAGGACGGGTCCTCTAGCCACCACACTTCCATCCACTCTCCACTCATAGTTGGCCAGTGGGTGAGCAGAAGCACTGCACACCAAGTCGTCCAGAATCTCCCCTTCCATTACTTCTAAACGCACGGCAGAAATCTGGATATTCTCGGGTGGATCTGAGAAAAGAAAGCGAAACAATATCAGTGAGTGCATTTTTTCTTTAATCTGCAGAAAGTCTTGGAGAGATTTTGCGTTTGTGTTTGTGAATGGGAGATTAAGTAAGGTGTTTAGATCCAGAATGGCATGTGTCTGTCGTGTTTTTAGTGCTGACAGGGGTATTTATTTATATTTTTTCTATGTTTAAAAAACCTAGATATAAAATGACATAACGCTTCTTAATTACTTCTTTAATATTACGCAATAAACATAGTATTCATAAAATCTAACTTCAAAATTTTATAATGTTATTTTCTTTCAAAAACGGGAATTTTCATTTAAACTTTATAATACAATTTAAAGAAGTTATAAAAAAATATTTTTAAAAGAATTTAATAGAAGAAAGTTATGAAAATCCAAACCTTTCTTCCTTAAACTATTTTAAGCCATATATCAATTCAAAGCGGAGTTAATAAGTATTTATTATATTTCGTAAAAATTTTCGAAACGATGATATTTGGAGGAATACTCTACAGTGACTTTTTTCAGATTTATCATCGAATAATATCCCTATTGCTAGTAACTGACATAAATTGCTTAACAATATGTTTATAAAAATACTGAGCATTTTAAAAAGTATACATCTCAAGATTAATGTAGTTTAAAAAATGTGGACTTTGCCATGTAGTATTCATTGTCATGAAAGGGGTCAAGCTGTAGAAGCTGAGTTTATTACTTTGTTTTCCCAATCAACTAATTCACATAAATTAGCTTTTATAACCAAAACTAAAAACAAAGTATCTTATCAAATATAATTATTTTTCTGAATCTTTAGAAAGCACCATATAGTCCATATGTGTCCTTGAGAGGTTGAAATAATGTATAAACTAGCTGCCTGAAAGCATGTGTATGTAAATACCAGTATTTCATTGCTCTGAAGTTATCTTAATTTATATTTCCTACTAGTACCAATTTTGCTCTCAACAACACAAGTTTAATCTTTTCTGTAGTGAATATGCTCTTTACTAAGACTTATTGCTGACATTTTTTCTAAGTGCATTGGCATTTGAAATTGTATGTTGTTATTTTTTTACGTCAAATAAGTACATTACATCGATTCGATACATAAAATAATCCTCAGATTTTATGACCAGATAGCATCGAAAGAGATGTATAAGCACTTTGAGATTTAAATGTCTTCTTTCTCAAGTTTTGCAAATACAATAAAAATTCTACTTAAGAGGCATAAATATAAATATGTTAATCCGAAATATTAACTTAAGAGTTGTATTTGTTGGTAGCAACTACTTTTCTTTCAATTTGAAATTTAAAGTAAAGTTTATGTTAGATTTAAAAAGATGGTTCAAAGAAACTAGAATCGTTTGCAAAAGAAAATGTTAATACATTAAAAAGATAAAAATAATTTTGTCCTTTTGATACTCAACTGAAAATGTGAGTTTAAAGTATATGTTTGTATGTTAAAATCTAGTATTTATAAACTGGTGTTTATAAATACTAGACAATGTTTCTTATTTAAGTTTTTATGTGTTTCTTTTTTATTTTTAATAAATGTGATTGAACAAATTATGATAAATAATGTTATATCAATATTGAAACCAGACATAAAAACATATTTTATTTTTAAAAAATTTGACAAATTCCTTTGTAAAAAGAAAGTTGTGGCAGAAAAGGTTTCAGTTATAATTTTAATGTTTCCATGCTTTAAAATAAATGCAAGTTTGTAAAACAAAAGTGAACTTATTTATTGTTATTAGCTTTTTTGTTTCATAATTATATTAATTTTAACTAAAATATGTTTTTTGTCAAAGGGAACATTTTGAAAATATAATTATTCCTTGTGTTTTTAGTGGCCACTGGTCTGGCTTTGACTTTTATTAGTAATTTAAATTGACTCACTTTGTGTTTATGATTAGAAAATAACTCACCAGAAAGAATTGTTTTTCAGCTTCATTATAAAAATATTGCTCGTAGTACTTAGGTTTATACTACGAATATTGACTACGAATATATTGAAATATTGATAAATCTCACTTATTTAAAATATATCCACATAATAACATTAAAATTTACTGCAATAATTGGGGTGTTCATTTACATATCGTTGAGGAAAAGTGTATGATTTAAACCATATACAATTATTCATAGAATCCTAAGTTGACAGTATCATATAAATACAACACTTTATACTTTCCAAATTTAACTAACTGAAT
The DNA here is from genome assembly GCA_963978545.1 of Linyphia triangularis. NCBI lineage: Eukaryota > Metazoa > Arthropoda > Arachnida > Araneae > Linyphiidae > Linyphia > Linyphia triangularis. Next base: position 31,829,203 of record OZ021732.1, on the reverse strand, counting down.
AATTCATTTGCACATAATTTCTGAATAATTCATTTGCCCATAATTATTATTCAAATCATGTGATAAATTTATATTTATATTTTATTATGAAATAAATTTTCACTGTTTCAAATTAAGGATTCGGTTTTAATGAGACATTCGGATGTAACGATTTTATAACTTCGTGGTTTTTTTTATAAATTTCTCTAACAATCATTGGAAATATTCTAATGTTTAACCATTTTTAGTTTTTGAACTTTGAAACCATTAGTCTTATAATTATGAGCTAGGAGGTCTCTATTAAAATAGTGCGACTTAAATCTTTGAATGAAATTTATCTTTTAAATTGGTGAGAACCTACATTGTTAAAATAAACCAATCTAACTAATAAAATAAATGTAAAATTATAAACTATTTATGGTAATTTATCAATTGTCCCTAGTATTATATTTAAACAGCCATACTTAGTGCCATTTCTAAACGTTAAATAGAAATAGAACTGTGAAAATTCTCCAAAGATTACTCAAAACCAAAACTTGAAATTTCACAAAACTTTTCTATAATAAATCCTGGAATATCGAAGAAAAATACCCAAACTGTCCATAAGCTGTAGTGGACAGGCGTTACAATTTTTTGTGTGATTTATACACTACGAAGAAAGACGAAAATATTCTTAGATTTTTCAAGTTCCTACACTTTCAAAACCCCTGAAGGGAATAATATTCTTCAAAGAGTCCTCTTTGCAGTCTTGGGAATTATTCAGAGGATCCCATACAGAATTACAGCATGCTTGGATTACCAAGCACAGGTCTAGCTTTCTGCTTCACGGATTAAAAGTGCCTTGAAAGGCTTATAACTTCTTAAATCTTAAAAGTTAAGTTTTATTTACAGTTGAAGTATAATGCAGCTTCTTTCATCCGCTACAACCATAGAATATGATGACGTAAGCTCTTTATAAGAACACGTCGTATAGTTAAAGAAGTGTATATGGGCTGAAATTAATCATAAATGATATTTAAGTAGAGTGTCACTTTAATTTCTAGTGATAAATAAAATAAAACTTTGCTTAGTAAACAAGTATAATAGCGTGAAGCATCATAATGCGAATTATTTTAAGTTGCAGTATGCAACGTAATGTAAAAGTTTTTAGTAAATACTAATAGATTTTGAAACTATCTGAACTATCCATTTGAAACTTTTGCCTGATTACTCAAAACAACATTGGCAGGTAAGTCATATATAATTGTATGTATTTTCTATAAACTTGACTAATTTTTGTTATGTGGTTCTTCAGTGTAGTTTAAGACTTATGTTTATCGAGAATTTCACATACTTTTAATTGTGCACATACTTTAAAAGTGTCTTAAACTCAAATGCATTATTGAAAGAAAAATGCACGTTTATAAATTGATCACTAAAAGATCGCATTACTTTAAAATTTATTTTAAACATGTTGATAAAATTGATAAAAATTATAGCCATACAAATAAAATGTCGTAATAATCATATATATTTTTATATGATAAATTTAACTGTTTTTTCTCAACATTAAATGGTTCAAAATGCTATGTATTTTACTCTTATAGTTTTTTTTTTTTTTTTTTTTTTTTTGTATCATTTAAAAAAATTCAAGAACATTTTCTAAAAGGTTAACAAATTAAAAAATTTCTCAAACAATTTTTCTTCTATCCATTGGAATATCTCGTCGTAACTAATTACATCTAAAAACTTTCTTATTTTATAAATTAAAAATTTTCAATCAAATTTATAGATCGCATTTTAAATCCAATATTATCCATAAAAGTGTTATACTTACGCTTAGCTTTTTTCAAATATTTATACCAAGTCAATAGATAAAATAGCCAATAACAAGTGCTTTTTTTTTTTTTTTAATTTATATTAATTTCTAAACAGGATACTCACACTCGACCCTGAATGCCATGGTACTGGAAACCCCTGCTCCAATTTCATTTCCGGAACTCCTACACGTAAATGTAGCATAATCAAATGAGTTAGCCGGGAGCAGACTCATATTCCACGTCAGCAGAGATGATATGGATGCAAAGAGATTCCTCCTTGGCTCTGGCCTGTGGTGGCTGAGCTTGCTCTCGAACACGATCGAGTCACGGAGGCTTTCGTTGTTACGCAGCCACTCAAGTTCGCAGAGAGGGTGGCACTCCACGTGGCATGACAGCTGCACGTTGGTCGTATTGCGAAGGACACCGCCTCGAGATGGAAGAGCTTTCACGAAGGACGGGGGAGCTAGAAAGGGGAGAGATGGTGGCGATTGAGGTTGAATGGAAGTAGAGATACTAGGAAATAGTAAAAGTTTTTTACAAGTTGTGTTTACGTTATTCGATTTCTTCTGTAAGGAACATGTTCGGTACTTTACAAATTTGCTAAATTTACTTTCTTTTAACTTTACACAATGTCCAATATTAAATTGTTAAATTATAATATATTATATGTTAGCCACAAGGCATTTCTTTGATGTGATTATACAGTTACTTTACACACCTATATCGCATAAATAAAAATATTTGTTAGTTGGTCTGGTATGTTTAATAGCCAATTTTAAAATACCTACATGTGATTTTTGCTCTTAATAATGTGCATAGAACATAGTCATAGTGCTAAATGAAAAAATAATAAAAAATAATAACAATTATAGCAACAAAATTTACAAAATTATACGTCGATTTTACAAACCAATGTCACAGATATAAGCGAATACTTGAATAATGTCAAATAAATTCTTCATAGTCTTATTTTCAAAAATTACGTTTAGTCCAAATGAACTAAATATTTTTCTAAACACTTGTAAATCAATATTAACTTTGAGGGAAAATGTCATGGCATATCCTATTATTAGAACAAATTGACAAATTGGGTAACCGCGTCTGCCTCTAAATGTGTATTACAATAATAAAAAGTAAGTAATAGGTGCAAGATTATATAGGTGCTTGGAAAAAAACATAATGTAGTTTTAAAAATTGCATTTGGAACTGTGTGAACTGTTTATCACACTGTCCATGATTTAAGTAAATATTGTGGATGTCTAACATCAACGTTTCCCTTGACACAATTTGCTTATCTGCTAAATTTACAAGGTTAATAACATTTATGAAATTTAAATCGTCATGTTAATTTTTCATACTTACACATATTGTATGAATGGCTCAGATTCATTCAAAATCAATTTTAAACATAGCGCAGTTTAATATTGACTAATACATTCATAGTTTGTGGTGTAAATATTATCAATACTTAGTCTTTACCAATCATTGTTCTGTTCGGGAAAATAGAATTTGTTTAATGCTTAAAGCCAATGTCCCTGAAAGATTTTTTTAAAACATTAGTTGTAAGAAATGAGAGTGCATGGCATATTTTACGATATTTTAATTATCTGAAATATGATGTGTGCCAATTAAATATACAAATATTTCAAAAGAAATTAAAATTACATTTTAATTGGCATCGGAAACGATTACGACTATTGAATTAGTTAATAGTTTAGTTTCAAACGTTTATTAAAAAAGAATCGCGCACTGTGACTTAATTAACAAAAACGAATATATGCGTGTAATTAGATCTACATTTCAAGCAGGATCTACAAGATCAATGGTTTACTGAGAATAAAATTTCTCATCTAATATATCCATTGTAATTTCCTTTATAGTAAATATACATCATATCCTTTTTATTTACTAAAAACGATATGTTTAAAGAAATGCATATTTATCTTGCATCAATCATAATAATACTAAATGGTATATACTCAGCTCATTGTTAATGTTTAAGAAATGCATTACGGTATTAAACATGTATTTTTGATGGAAAACAAAAAAATATTTGGCAGAACTTCAGTTAGAAAAGGGTAATTTATGATCGTCAAAAAACTCTGTCCGAAATACTCTTGAATTATAAAGCCATAAATCTCTCAAAAAGATTTATAGTCATTTTTAAGTATGCATTCTTTGAAACATAAAAATGATCTGTCACTAAAATAAATTCTGTATAAATGGGAAGTGTTTATTTTATTCTGCTATTTGAATGCTTTCTTTTTCGTTCGATGTGTGATTCAATTAACTGTTTATGCATAGTACTTTTTCTACCTCATACATACTTAATAAACATATTTCATTTTTCACATAGTAAAGTGGCAATATCTTTTACAAGAAATCATCTATACTTACAGAATGTCGGTGGGTTTCAAAACAAAATCTTCAACTGTGTAAAAAATCTAAAATTTTAAACATTACTCTTACATTTCTAATTCGACACCTCATAGTCAGAATTTTAAAATGTTAATTATGTTTTAATTAATATTTAAAGGTTGTATGCGACGAGCACATACTGTGCCGAGAATAAACCAGCAATTCAAAACAAGTTTTTAATCTAATAGAAACTCTCTACGCTGTTAGCAGGAATAATGACACAGGGGTAGTTTATATTATTCATTTAGAATGTTCCTCTTCGTTTGTTTGCGATTTATATTGCAAAACCACTTTAAAAAATAGGAGTAATCATTTGGTTTTTGGTTGTATAATTATCTTGGTTAGTTTGTCCCCAACATAAGTTTTAATTATTGTTTGAGTTAGAAAATTTTCAAAATGCGAAGATCTATACACATTTACAAGTTCCCAGCAAGGAAATGTCATATAGCTAGCCACCTAATAAAACTAATACATTTTTAAAGACATAATTCTCCAGAGATACAATTATTCTAAGATTTATAAAACGGTGCAAACAATAAAATTGTATAATACATTAACGCTTTGAATTTATTGTATAGTGGCGTATGAGAAGCAAATGTGACACCGAGCTATAAAATTCTCCTAAAAATCAACATAAATATGAAATTTAGTACTTAAAAATAATATTACGTACTTATAATTTTAACAGTTGTTGAATATCAGAAATTGTTTCAAGCTTTTACACATCAACGCTTAACATGAGAAAGGGAAATATCATTTATTATTTTGATTTAGCATACACACTATTGATTTTTTTTATTTATTTCCAGATAATTTTGATGAGGTTATTTATGTCATGTGCAGTATTTTCTCTAGCGTGGAAGATTTTTCGTGTTCCCCAAAATTCCAAGAGTCAAATAGCTATTTCTTCTGAGGAAGACGATTTCAGTTTCCTTAGTAGTAAAAATTTAAATAGTATGAAATGCCACACAAAATTGTGTATTATCTTAAACGAAAAAATAAACAAAAATATGTTTAATATTGAAAAGACTCTAAAACCATCTAAGGCTCATTTATAAATTCATTAATATAATATTATTTTTTTAAAGATTTAGCTATTTTAAATTTTACGTTTATTTTTACTTTATCATTTCCTTTTTGAAAGTGCTTACAACCTACTTAAAGATAAAGACTTTCAATAATTATAAAACTCTCAGGTTACCACAAAAAATTGGCAAAACTTCTGTTCCCCTAACTTTTATTTAATATCATTTTAGAACATATTTTCAGATCTTGGGTAAACATTTAGCGACCCCTAAGTGATTGTAGCCATGCGACAATTTTTTTAATTTTTTTTGGCAATTTTTAAAAATAATCAATAAATGTTTCAAAGTTTCTATTAAACAGGTATAACGTAAGCCAAATTTCATTACCCTGCTTGAAAAACAAAGACCAAAAATTGACTTCCAAATACTTAATAAAAACATAATTTAAATGTAATCCAGTATCTTCAGTTAACTTTTATCGAATACCATTAAGTTTTTAATAAAATGTTCAATACAAATTCTACTGATTTCTGATACACTATTAAAGAAATAACACATAAATCAAATTAGTATTGATATTAAATCAAGAGGTAATCTTGGATTTTTTGTATAGGCATGAGTACTAATTCTTCAAATTTAAAGTTAATCTTAAATCAAAAAGTTGTACTTAAGTGAACCTCAAATCACACGCATATAAAGCTACATTTTGAAATCAAAATTAATGAACTTATCATAAGCCTCCTCAAAAGAGAAATTACCCCAAATTCCCCATAAACATAAAGTCAGAAGATAGGGAAAGTAAATGATGATGTAAATGACTTTATCTCTGATGCGATTTCTGACAACCTCTCGAATCCGCCGGGCGGAAAGCATAAGCTTTTAATCCTTAAAGATTAATCTTTACGGATTACAGCATCGCGTATTACAACTGAACGCGTAATTTGCTTAATATCCAACCCCATTCATATTCAAAGGCCGCTTATGATCTCAATAAATATTCAGACATGCTTGATTGCGAAGTAGAAATGTTTATTATTTTTCTGGGGAACAAGATGTAGGTGGAATCCTAGTATACTTTACATTGAGAGAAAATTTAAACTTAGAAATTAATCTATAGAAATATTCGAGAATGTTATTCATAAATGTTTCTTAATTATTTTTAATATCGTAATGATTCATTTTAATTTGAACTCGGAAAAATTTTTCTACATGAAGCCCAAATGTTAAGTTTTGTAATTTCATTTGAATGGATCGATGGCTACAGAGTTTGGTAAAGAATTGTTCTTTAAAAGCATATTCAAATAACTAAAGTACAAAACAATGTTAATATTCTATGCGTCGTATATAATGTAAATGATAGATTTTGAAGATCAAATTAAAAGCAAATTTTAACATTTATATCAGGAATTCAAAAATTCGGAAGTATTAAAATGTGATGCTATTAGTACAAAGATTTGCGCAAATATTGGCTCTATTAAAGCAAATGAATACTAAAAAAATTTACAGTTACCAAACAGTAGATAGATCAGGGGGTAGAGAAGAAGATAGAGAGTGGTTTAATTCAATTGGAAGAGATTTTAAAATGCAATTTGTAGCTTTGAAAATGTATAGAAGCCTTTGAAAGTTTTAGAAAGAAAGTACTCTGTTAAATATCTCTGGAAGTATATGTTTATTCCTCATTGATGGATGGACCATCGGATAGTTACGCTGATGTGCAAACATGTAAAAATTTAATAATGTGATTAATGCTCTCAAAAATTAAACTTCTGTTCTACCTAAGTCTCGTCATCATTAATGGCGAAAACTTTAAAAAAAATCAAAATAAAGTAGGTTGAATTTGTAAATTCATCGACACTAAAAAAAGCTAATTTAAGTTTAATTCTAAGTTTCACAAATAATATGCAAACAAGTAATAAACGTTTGAGTCTAAAATAGGACACTGACTGTATATCATAATGTAATATGTTACAATCAGATGTATACACATAATCATTTTTTTTAATTTTAAATCTCACTGATAATATAAATCGAAAAAGTATTTCAACGTCATTTTCAATTTGAATACAAGTTCCTTGAAATTGTAATAAATATCTTTAAATTACAGTTTTAAATATATTTAAAGATATTTCAAACAACCATCTTTACAAATCGTAAACACATTTACTTTCGTAGTAAAGTTTATATTGAGAGTACAAATTTAAAAGCAAACATTACATACATCTGTCTGGATAAGGGATTATCTAAATGGAATATTACAATTCCTTTGCTGAATACATAAACTAACTTTTTTTTTGTAGAATAATTCCCCAGAGTTTTACAGCTCGTTAGACTTAAAAATAAATGCTTATTACAAACCATCAGAGAATTTTAAGTACTTAGGTAAGTGAAAAGAGAGCAGTTGTTGCATATATTATATTCAGAAATAATTCAACTATTCAAGAAAGAGTAAATTATTGTTATGGATCTTTAAAGTGGCGGTGTTAACATTAGACACTGATAAAAGATTTACCTGTACCAACGCCTAGATAAACCTTTATTATATAGAAATGGAAATGGTTCTTATAAAGAGAATATATTTATGCTCCATAGACACTTCAAGGTAGCATTGGGATATTAATATGAGTTCACATTTTATAATTCCTAATACTTTTCAAATTGCTTTTATCAAAATAATTTTTTTTATTTATTATAACACTGCTGACAAATTTTCAACACAATTATTCTGAAACCTTTCTTCATATTTTAAATGCTATAGTTATGTTTTGTGAGGTCATTTTTTTAATGAAATCCAGACACATATATTAGTATAATTCTTAACTATTTTTAGTTATTTAACACACATAGCTTTATTTCAAGGGGGAAATTATGTTGTACGTTGATACTGAATTCTTCATGTGACTTAATATAGCAGTAAGAGATGAAAACACATATAGCGTGCATATGTATTTTATTATTCAATAGGACTGCCTCTTGTAATGAGCCCAAAAATTATCGATATATTAATATTTTATTTACATTAGTATCAATCATTCAAATGTCAAATATCATAACTCTACATCATTTTCTGGAGTGGAATACAAAGCCGTTTCTAATATATGTTCAAGGTTTCAAACACATGCATTAGTGGCATCGATTATATGTAAACATGTAATGTTTGAAAGCTATTTCTAGTAGAGGCACGATAATTATATGGTGTTTGCAATCTATTAAAGTTACGTTTGTATTCAGGATTGATTGTTAACTCTGTTAAAATCATGACTAAATATGATAGATATATGAGGGGCAATAATTGATAAGGCAAAAGCATTTAGAGATTATAAACATATTTTCAGAGCATACGTACGAAACTAAATTACACTAAAATTTGAATTGAATTCTACAGTATGTATAACACATTTAAAACAGTATTATTACATTTTTGTTGATGTAGAAATATTGTAATGAGTATACAAAAGTCTCAAAATGGCCTGAAGACTCATACGAAAGTTATGGTGTTATAATAGTTAATAAAAAATTGTTAATATAATATTCCTTCTGTATTTTAACTGGATTATTAATTTTAATTTTAAAGGACCTAAAATTGTAATGAAACATAAATATCAAGAAAAAAGTATGTACCTATATGCAACAAACCTTAGATATTTAATATCGACTGATATTATAAGTAAGGGGGTTCAATGTAATAATAGTACGTACAAATGAAAATAAAACATTATATTTTTTTCTGTTTATTAATTAATTATATTTTTGATACCAATTATTGATACTTTATTTTGAATCCAATTCCTTTCATAAATTCCAACTTCTGTTCATACTATCTTAATACTGATCATGGATTATCTCTATTCCATATCGCGCCATATTATTGCATATACATCAGGTTTAGTGTATTAGGCATGTGGTGTTACTAATTATCCTCCCTTATACTGATAACCGCACATTCAACCGGTAAACGGCCAATCTGCTTGATACATATTACAATACATCGGACACAGTGATAACTAACCACTTCAAACGTCACAATCGCATACTGACGCAAATACAATTGGTTGGGAATACGCACCGAATGCAGGCACTATATTCGAATAAGATCATTGCCGATCCAGTAGGTAGGCTTGTTTATGTTTAAATTCCTTGAATTTGTGAGACTGTCATGGTAATAATGGTCTGCTTAATATGGAAAACATCTCATATCATTCGTTTGATGATCTTTGTCTAGTATAGATACGTATATCATAAACAAAAAGCAGTTATTTTTGCAAAAAGTTCAAAAAAATTCATCTCAGTATTACTATAGTTCAAAATGTGTCAAGTTATCAAGTCGATTACCATGTATTTTTGTGCGATAAATATTTTAGAAGTGAAATATATCAATCCACAATTTGTATAGGAAATTAATTGCATTAATACTTGCTAAATTATGTAGAGCTGTAGAAAAACTATGAATGAAAATGAACTCAAGGATGATGATTCTAATATTTCTGTCTCACTTACCTACGGCTGACAATTCGAAATATGATAAGGGTCCAGGTCCAATGTCGTTGACTGCAGCACAGGAGTAGTTTCCTTGAGTAGACACAGTTACCGGTTTGAGGTGTAGAAAAGGCCCAGTCTCATTCAGAGTGGTCGTTCCTTTATGCCATTCAAACATGGTGGACAGCGGATGACCCATGTCCAGAACTCTGCATTCCAGGGTGACTGCACGACCTTTAACTGCCAGGTCTTGCTGTTGTATGATAGTGGATGGACCAGGAGTGTCTGCATTTTAAAAAATAGTTTTGCAATAATTGCTGGGATTTATTTCGTTAGAAAAAAAAAATGCCTAAGCCTTTTCAACTTTAAATGATATTTGTATCTCAAATTATAGCCTAAAACTGTGTCTAGATGATTTTAGTTAAGAGGTAGGCAGAACCAATATTATTTGTTTTGTAATGCTGATGGTTCTCTTGAACATAAAAATGCTTGATTCTTGACCAAAGACACTGATAAATTTATGTAAATGTGGTAATAAGTCAAACAAGAAAAAGTGATATACATCAGCATGGGCAATGAGGAGTATTATCTTAACAAAAAAGTTCAACTTTATACATAACTTTTTACCTTAATGTAACCTATTTTAAGTTGAAATGGCGATGATTATAATATTATATTTTACTTTTTGAATGAGAATTTCTACTAAATTGAATTATTATATGGTAATGGTTAAATTGTTAAACATAATAATTAAAAAAATTAAAAAATTACATAAGTAATTTTCATAAAATTTTATGACTTGTATTAGACAGTTGAAAATGGAAGTAATACGACCTCGTATTCAATCTAATCTAAAAAGTTGATATAATCAGATTAACTTATTATTTATTTATATCTTTTCTTACTTTTTATATTGACTTCACATAAAGATCTTATGTAGAGAAAATATTTTGAGTTAATTTCATGTATGAGTTAATTCCATATATATATATATATATATATATATATATATATATATATATATATTGTTGCACAAATTGTCTGTATATATTGTAAATAGTGACGTATTATTTCAAAATTCTATTGTAATTTATTTTTATCTTATTTTATTTAGTAATTAATAGCGATTATACAAGTTAGAAAAAGGTGGCAACACCTGAAGTAATCGAGACGTTTCGAGAAATTTCTTTCCGATGAATTGGCTGGAAATTTCGAGAATGTCTCACGCGCTTGCTTATAAAAAGACTGGAGAACGGGAAAGTTTTCAGATTGACTTTGGAGTTCGTTGAAAGCTGATCGCTTTGTTTACCTATTGGAGTGAGCTTGTATAATCGCTGAATTCGAAGTTATTTTTGTTGAAGCTTGTGTTGAAGCTCGAGAGTAATTAAACTGTTTCCTGTGAATAAATTTTGTGAGTTTTCTGAAGAGAGAATAAATATTTTTAAACCGTGAAAACTGTGCCATCATTGCCTCAGTGGAAAAATTCATAACAGTGGTGTCAGAAGTGGGATATTGTAATTTTGAATGCCGACAACTAGAGGAATGATGGAAGACCAAATGAAGCAGTTGATGGAAATGATTGCTGGAATGAAGGCCCAACAGGAAACCACCGCCGCCGAAATAAAAGCCGGACAAGCCCGCCAAGAAACGACTAACGCCGAACTCGCAGCCGAAATGAAAGCCGAAATAAAAGCCAGCCAAGAGTCCACCGCCGCCGAAATAAAAGCCGGACAAGCCCGCCAAGAAACGACTAACGCCGAACTTGCCGCCGCAATCGCCGCCAGCCAAGAAGCAACATCGTCGGACATTAAATCTTTAGCCGCCAAGTGTGAAACAACATCTGCAGCAGTGAATGAAATCAAAGAAGAAATGAAGATAGAGCTAGCCTCAATGGTGGAATCAACCATAATAGAAACTACCTCAAATGTTCTGCAATCCGTGAAAGAAGAAGTGTTCAATGCAGTAAGGAAGGAAGTTGATGAAAAGTTTGAGGAGTTTAACGGCAAAGTGAACAACTTAGGAGACAAAGTTTCCACCTTGAAGGAGGAGCAGACAAAGTTTCATGACGCTGTAGAAGAAAGACTACGGAAAATGGAAGCTCGCGAAGCTGTAACCTTTGCAACGCCTAATTGGGATAATGTTTCCACTCCATTCATTGCGCCACGTTCCAACATCAAAGTGGCAACTTTTGATGGGAGGTCGTCTTGGCGCGTTTATCAAACGCAGTTTGAAATGATTGCTTCTGCAAATGGATGGGACGATACTTCGAAAGCATTCCATCTCGCGGCATCTCTTCGAGGTGAAGCTGCTGACATTTTACAGACGCTACCTGAAGAGAAGCGGGGAGAATTCGTGGCGCTGACAAGTGCGTTGGAGTTAAGGTTTGGGGAGCAGCATCTAAAGGATTACAACAGACTGCAATTGTAAGTGAGACAGCAGAAGGCCAATGAAACTCTTCAAGAATTGGCATCGGATATAGAAAGACTGTCGCTCCTCGCTTTCCCAGACTGTCCCTCGGACGTACGAGATAACCTGTCTCTTCAGTATTTCGTGGATGCCATCAAAGATCCCGACATACAGCAAGCTACCAGGATGTCAGACAGCAAAGATCTGAAGTCCACCCTCGTCTATGCCATGAGAGTAGAAGCCGCACAGCAAGCTTCTAGAAAAGATCGGCGTTTCGTACGTGGAACATTGGCAGACGATTCCTCTGAACTTTTCACGAAGAAGTTTCAAGAACTGGAAAACAAGATGGAGCGAATTATGAGAAATATTCCTGGCTCAAGGGATCGAAAAACTAGAGTGGTTTGTTGGCTCTGCAACCAGGAAGGACATTTCAGACGTGATTGCCCTGAATTGGACAGGAGAGGGGACAGACCCTCGTCCGAACCTCAGCATTTAAACTAAAGAGCGGCTATCTCGCGAGGCGGAGGTCGCCGTGTAGAGCAGGTGGTGCCCCACTCAGCCTCTATCACATCTCATCCCTTCAAGGAGGAAACCATGGTTTATTCGTGGAGGGCAAGATCAATGGAACTCCCTGTCGTCTAATAGTTGACTCAGGGGCAAATGTAACCATCTTACGGACGGATGTAGCCCGGCGCCTGGACAGCCAACCTCTTTACACGGCGCCTTCAGTTTCACTACAAACTGTGACTGGTGACAAAATTTCTGTGCATGGGAAATTAAATGTCAACATCTCTTTTGGATTTCACACCTACACTCACACCGTTTACGTCGCTGAAATTATTGACTCATGTATTCTGGGATTGGACTTTTTAAAGAAAAATGGAATTACTTTGAATTTCGAGAAAGGCGAGCTTCAAACAGGGAAAGAAGAAGTTCCATTGTTCGGTTTGGACTCGGAAGAGCCGTGTGCATATCGAATAGTAGCTCTTGAAGACATCACCATCCCCTCCATGACAGATTTGGTTGTAAAAGGTTCAACAGAGCTCCCGAAGGCCTTCCGATTTGGAGTAACGGACTTCCCATCAGCGAATAGCGTCCCGAGAGGAGTGCTAGTAGGAGCGACGCTTGTGGATCTCTCTCAAGAGGTGGTGCATGTGAGAATGGCCAACATCGGTGATTCTAAGAGAGTTATCAAGAAAGGAGAAGAAATTGCCACTTGCACACCTGTTACAAGCATCGAACGAGGATCGAAGGAGCTTACGACCGCACCACCCGCGGATTTAGTGGACCAGCTTCTCGAGGACTCTCGGTTGGAAAGAAGGCAAGAGAAGATTGTCGGAAACCTTATAAAAGAATTTCAAGACATTTTCTCCATGTCATCGAAAGATGTAGGAAGAGCAGAGCTTACTCAACATCGAATCGATACTGGGACCCATTTACCTATTAAACAACATCCTCGAAGACTTCCTTTCGCAAAACAAGAGGAGGTCGGGAAACTGTTACATGAAATGGAAGATAATGGAGTTATCGAACCCTCCTCAAGTCCATGGGCCTCTCCAATCGTACTCGTTCGAAAGAAGGATGGTTCCACCAGGTTTTGTGTGGATTACAGGAAACTGAACGAAATTACGAAAAAGGACAGCTACCCTCTGCCAAGAATTGATGACACTTTGGACACTCTATCAGGGAACCAGTAGTTTTCGACTTTGGATTTGAAGAGTGGATACTGGCAAGTGGAGATACATCCCGACGATCGTGAGAAGACTGCCATCACTACCGGCCAAGGATTATGGCAGTTTCAAGTTATGCCGTTTGGCTTGTGTAATGCACCGGCTACGTTCGAGCGACTAATGGAGACTGTGCTTAGAGGACTTTCCTACGAGACCTGTCTGGTATATTTGGACGATATCATTATCACCGGGCGGAGTTTTGATCAACACTTGCAAAATGTGAAGAACGTGTTCTTGAAGCTTAGGGAAGCCCACTTGAAACTTAGCCCATCAAAATGTAAGCTCTTTAGGCGGAAAGTCAGTTATCTCGGACACATCATCTCATCCGATGGAGTAAGCACAGATCCAGCCAAGATCCATGCTGTGCAAATTTGGTCTCGACCGCAAGACGTTCATCAATTGCGAAGCTTCCTAGGCCTGTGCACGTATTACCGTAAATTCGTGAAAGGTTTCTCCAAGATCGCCAGACCCTTGCATCGACTAACAGAGAGCAAGCAGAAGTTCCTATGGACTGCCGACTGTGACGACTCCTTCAATCAACTGAAGAACGCTTTAACATCCGCGCCTGTTTTGGCTTTTCCCGATGTTAACAAGGACTTTATTTTGGATACAGATGCCAGCAATGAGGGAGTGGGCGCCGTTCTTTCCCAGGAAATTGAAGGACAGGAGAAAGTCATCGCTTATTTTAGTAAGAGCCTGTCAAGATCCGAGCGGAACTACTGCGTCACAAGAAAGGAGTTACTGGCAATAGTAAAAGCCGTTGAGCACTTTCATCATTACTTGTACGGCCGAAAATTCCTTTTAAGAACTGATCATGCGTCTCTGACTTGGTTGCTGAATTTCAAGAATACAGAGGGACAAATAGCAAGGTGGATTCAGCGCCTGCAGGAATACGACATGGATATCCATCACAGAAAAGGAACGTTCCATGGGAATGCAGACGCTCTTTCTAGAAGACCATGTCCGGAGAACTGTCGATTTTGTTCCAATGCCGAGTCTAAGTTTGGGGTTAACACATCGGCCGTTCGGAAAATAACTACCAACTCAACTACTTCAGACTTGGACCCTTGGAGTGACCAGAATGTCCGAAAAAGTCAGGTCGAAGATCAAGACTTGAAACCTCTAATTGAATTCATGGAAGCAGCTACAGGAAAACCCAGTTGGCAGGAAATTGCACGCTATAGCCCAACAATGAAGAGATATTGGGCTATGTGGGACTCTTTGCACTTGAAGAAGGGAGTACTCTACCGTCGATGGGAGTCCGATGATGGCAAAAGCTTCCGGTGGCAATTAATCCTTCCAAGTTTTAGAGTTACCAACGTTCTAGAAGAACTTCACAGCAGTTCTACTGGAGGACATTTTGGTGTCACGAAAACTCTTCAGAAAGTCAGGGAGAGATTCTTCTGGGACAAAGCAAAATCCGACGTGGAGAAGTGGTGCAAGTCCTGTGATGCATGCAATTCACGGAAAGGACCGAAGACCCGAACTCGTGGAAAGTTGCAACGTTACAACGTAGGAGCACCATTCGAAAGAATTGCTTTGGACGTCTTAGGCCCCCTACCTCACACAACTAATGGCAACAAATACATCCTAGTTGTCATGGACTACTTTAGCAAGTGGCCAGAAGCTTACGCGATTCCGGACCAGGAAGCCACAACCGTAGCAGAAGTTCTCGTACAGAACTGGATCTCCCGATTTGGCGTACCCCTGCTGATACATTCTGACCAGGGGACGAACTTTAACTCTGCTGTCTTCACTGGGCTGTGTGACTTGCTCGACATGGAAAAGACTCGTACAACTCCCCTGCACCCACAAGCCGATGGAATGGTCGAACGCTTTAATAGAACAATTCTGAATCATCTCTCCTTGTTTGTTTCCAAGAACCAGCAAGATTGGGATCAGAACCTTCCACTGTTCCTTTTGGCCTACAGAAGTGCTACTCACGAGACCACCGGCTATACACCATCTCAAATGATTTTTGGAAGAGACCTTAGACTACCCTGCGATCTCCTCTTTGGACGACCACCGGACACTCCTTCCTCGCCTGTCCAGTATCTAGATGATCTCCAGGCACGTTTGGAAGCCGTACATCGGTTCGCCAGAGAAAGAATCAACATCATGACGGAGCGCATGAAGGTCCGCTACGATGCCAAGGCCACGGAACGTTCATTCCAGGAAGGTGACAAGGTGTGGTTATGGAATCCTAAACGTCGGAAAGGACTCTCCCCTAAGCTCCAGACGAACTGGGAAGGGCCGTATGTGGTCCTTAAGAAGATCAACGACGTCGTGGTAAGGATTCAACGGACACCCTCCTGTAAACCTAGAGTTGTACATAACAATAGACTAGCCCCATATTATAGTAGAAGTGATTGAATTGCCTTTCCTCTTAAGGACTTCACTGCCCGGGACGTGCAGTCTTTAAGAAGGGGGAAATGTTGCACAAATTGTCTGTATATATTGTAAATAGTGACGTATTATTTCAAAATTCTATTGTAATTTATTTTTATCTTATTTTATTTAGTAATTAATAGCGATTATACAAGTTAGAAAAAGGTGGCAACACCTGAAGTAATCGAGACGTTTCGAGAAATTTCTTTCCGATGAATTGGCTGGAAATTTCGAGAATGTCTCACGCGCTTGCTTATAAAAAGACTGGAGAACGGGAAAGTTTTCAGATTGACTTCGGAGTTCGTTGAAAGCTGATCGCTTTGTTTACCTATTGGAGTGAGCTTGTATAATCGCTGAATTCGAAGTTATTTTTGTTGAAGCTTGTGTTGAAGCTCGAGAGTAATTAAACTGTTGCCTGTGAATAAATTTTGTGAGTTTTCTGAAGAGAGAATAAATATTTTTAAACCGTGAAAACTGTGCCATCATTGCCTCAGTGGAAAAATTCATAACAATATATATATATATATATATATATATATATATATATATATATTTCAAAGATGCTTCTGTAGGACGCACAATTCAATCAGAAGAATATCTTTTAGAAAACAGTTTTTTAAAAATGTCAAATTTTATTATTTACTGAGAGTGTTCTTGAATAAATTTTATGTTTACAACTTAAACTAAAGTTAGCTTGTTATAAGCATAAATCCCATTTAGTCTAAGATGTATATAAAAATACTTCGTAACATTTCAATTTATGGTTTAAAAAAGTAAGTTGAATTCAAAGCTTAAGTTATTATATTTCAGAACAAGTTCATTCTATATAATTTGTGTTCTTTCACAAAACGAATTGGGATTATTCTTAAATGATAAAAAGCATATATAAATAATCTTTCGAAAAAGCGGTTCGTTTTTAAAATTAAATTTGAAAATCGGATTTAATCAGAATTTGTTTTCTCCAGTTATTTTCAAATGAATAAAATACCCATAAAATAAAAGAGACGAAATCGCAAATAAATCCATTCAAAAAGAAATTGTAAAATTCAATTTTCATCGCATTGAAATCCCAAGTAATATACCGACAGAGACATATTACTCAGAACTAAGTTCTAAGTGAAATAGTACATTAATTTTTATTTTGTGAAACAAATAAATTTTATACCTCAGAATTTTGTTTGTATAGGTAATTTGTATTAGTAATCCATATTTTCAAGTCTTTATTATATATAATGGTATTATTCAAAACATAAAATGAATCATATTGTGAAATCATGTACTAAAATATCTCAAGAAAAATTCAAGCTGTTTAAATATTTTTATTAAATGTTTTATTATTTTCTATTTTAAAGCTTCAATATTTTCAATTCTATAGCTTCATAAACTTTTTAAATAACTACTAAAAATACTAAAATGTAAGTTTCAGTTAAAGTTTTCTTAAAAAAGAAGTGCCAAAACTTTTACGTTGGAGGAATATTTTATTGTTTATTTCTATAAAAGTCATAACAAAGATTATATATTTTTATAAAAAAGACGTTATGGATGTTATACGAATACAAAAAGTTGCAGTAACTTTTAAATTCATTAAATATGTTGCAAAAGATGATTAAATGTGCAAAATTATGTTTATTGACAAATGATAATATTTTGACATCTAAAAATAATTGTATTCTATTTAGTTGTAAAATACGGTAATTTCCATTTTAATAGTTTGTTAAGAATTTTTTTTTTCTTAACAATTCTACAAATAAGTCCTTTAAATCTTAAATATATGTTTTTGTTACTTATAAAAATGAAATAAAAAATTTTAAGAAATCAAAATACAAAGTTATTTAAGTGGGATTAAATTGAATCAAAATTTGAAAGATACATGGTGCACGTATTTTTAATTTATAATAAATTAAATAGCTCAACCATTTTGACCTGATCGAAAAACAACAAAGAATAGCTGATTTTTATTTCATATTGTCAAAGGCAAGTGAAAAAACTTTATATTCATAAGCTAGAAGGGTATTATAAACTTACAATGAACTATGAGCTCTTCAAACTTTGGTCTATGGCTCCAACCTGCTGCATTTTTTCCTTCACAAGAATAATTCCCTCCATGATTCCTGCTGGCGTATTTGATATGAAGCACAGGATCAGACGTCTCGTTTACCAACTCACCGTTGCGGTACCACCGGACTGTGGTAAAATTACGTGGGTTACCATCAATTGCTTCACATGTCAAACTCACGGCAGAGTTGTCCCCTCCTTCCGATACAGTGGAAGAAGATATCTGCAATCTGACTATCTGTGGATCTGTAGAAAAATTGTATCTACTTAGGATTGCTTAGCGTATATTGAATGGGTTAAAAGAAATTAGTACAATTATTGTGTTTTTGAGTATGACAACAACGTAGTGATATATTATCTAATTATAATACGATTAGAATATAATAAAGTGGATTTAAAGAAAATATTCTTTAGTTAAAAAACTAAATGAGAAACATATATCATGAATCTAAGCTTCTAATCAAGTTTTGAATATTTTTCAAGCAATCGTATAAGAAGATAAAATCGTGAATATTGCGATTTTGAACTTAATCAGATTTTACTAAAAAGATCATTTAGCCATTCATTAATTAACAATTTTCTCTTTTCCTAAATTTATGTAATTAAAATTTGTAAAAGTTCCATACGGTTATTTGTGTAGAAACCTTTATAATAAATTATTTTACATTTATAGGTAAAAACTAGCAAAAGTGTGTGTTACTTTATAAGAAAATTAATTAATTACTAAGTATCTGAAAGTTAAGTATATTAGAATATCTCCCATGGTATGAATACAAAACAATTAAGCAAACTGATAAGTAAGAATTTTTTTAGGGCTAAGATAACGTTTCTTGAGAAAAGAGGTTATCAGAAGAAATACATGAAATAAAAAGGTTTCACTTCATTTATTTTCTGTCGAGGAAGTTGCAGTAACGTGTACTCCATAAATCTTCTAAAGCGATACGAACGTTTCTTTTACTTTTTGCGTAGTATATATCAGTTCTGATAAAGCTAGACTGCTAAAAAATTTATTGAACTAATTGTGCTTCGAATTAAAATAAATCGAATCGAATTATTATCTGTTAGTTAATGAAATGTACATTTAAATTAGTTTTGTAAATAGAAATGAATTGGCATTTTCTGAAAACAATTTAAGCTACTTTTACGTATAGAAGGTTGTTTAAACTTAAAAGAAAACCAACTATAATGCTGAAGGTAAAGTTTGATAATGGTATGACATGGAAATATTATATTTGCATCAAACAATTACATGTAGATTAAATAGATTTCGTTTTTCCTTTGTGCAATTTATTAGTTCTTTTTTTGTTAATTCGTTAGAAATGCAGTAAATGTCTGCTTCTTATTTCAAATCTTAAAATTAACATTTATTGGTGTCATTGTTATAAGATGTTCAATGAATACCATTATCAAGAAGAAAAAAAAGTTTATATTACAAATTGTTTTTAGTGAGGTAGAATAAACATGTTTAGATATTTTTAGGAATGAATAAATTGATAGTTGAGGAAGTACAATAAAAATCACCGCAATTTTACTATCAATAAATGTATAAAAAAATCTTGAAAAACTCTTTGATCTGTTGTAACGTTAAAGTGTAATTACATACACATTAAATGTAATTTTTTTAAACTGGTATTTTTTTTCTTCATAAATTAGGGGAATCCACTCTTGTTTGAACACTCACTTATCCTCGAGCATGCAATGTGGGCGGATCGCTTATGAAAATATCCTGTGTTTGATATTCTTCACAATCTCCAAGTCGTCTATGATTAATATAATTCAATCCTTTTAGTTTACTTAGCAATCTCCAAGTCACCTGCTCAGTAATGCTTTGATGAGACCAAACAAAAACAAATTGGGGATTGCCAACGCCAAAAAAATCTAAGCAGCTTCATATCGCTATTTCTTTGCTGTCCCATTCACTTTGGTTTGCATCGCAATCTGCAAGTCGCCTCTTGGTAACACTCGTCTAACTTCCAGAAGATTCATTGCTACACAATCCCATAGTTTCAATTGTGAACGTTTTGACCATGAATTTGCAATGCTTTTCAACAACCCCCCCCCCCCCCCTATCTCCCAGCCCCTCGAGAAACATACACGCTAACTGATTAACTCGTTGGGAGCAAGCTAAAATATTATCTATTCGTTCTGACCCTCTGGACACGAACTGTTGCAATAAAAGAATCCGACCAATAATTCACATTAAATACAATTACATTTTAAAGACAGTTTTGGTTTCATCTGAATTGGTCGGCGGGAACTCCCCATAACATTAATTATTTGTCACACTTTCTTTAGCATTGCAAGTGAAATAGTGGTATATGGTGTACAAGTAGAAAATATATAATATCCTCTCATACACATAACCTAGTTTTATATTATAAGTTAGCTGCGTGGACCACATTCCGGAGACCCGTCATTGCTGTACAGATTGTAGCTTTTGATGTCTTGCAAACAGGCTTGTTATGTTTACATAAAGGTTCATTGCTGCGCAAAACAAAACTAACTAAAAGTTTCATTGTTGCGCTAACATAGATCGCATCGATCGCACAAAAGTTTATTGACGCATAAGCACAGGCTCGTCTCGCTCATTGAAATATTCATTGCTACGCAAGCACAAGCTCGCTTCATTCACTGTAAAATTCATTTCCACGCAAGAACAGGCTCGCTTTGCTCTTAGGAAGGTTCATTTCTGCTCAAGCATATGTTCGCTTTGCTTGCTGGTCATCCTAAAATATTACTTTTATAAGCAACAGTCCTGCACAAAAATTTAGACACAACACAAAATTAGTGTTTTATAAAATAGTATTAAGACAGAATATTTAATCTTTATATCACTTAATAATATACACATATTACATTCAAAATAGAAATTTGAAAATGAAAAACAAATCTGTAGCGAATTAGTTGCAAAAATAACAAAAACGACAAAAATTCATTGCACATATGTTTAGGCACAAATTATTATTATTTTTTTAAAATTTTTATTAGCAAGCGAAAAGTTTTAGCAACCAATTAAGCTTTTACGAACTATTAGCAGGCCAATCGAGAACCAAGATTGTTTAGTCTCTAAACCACTTTTTCGTTGACCTGGATATGTGGATGGAGGCCTTGTCTAGTAGAAATTTCCTCTTAGGTCCACTTAAAATCTCATTAAATGGTTATAAGTTACTTTCTAGTGTTGCCTGGTAGGCCTCAGAGTTTTGTTTTCCCTTTGAAAACGCTAGGGAAGTTTGGCCGTGGAATCCAAATCCAACAATAACTGAACTTCCACCTAGAAGTCGGCTAAACTGAGTTACAGGATCTTTATGAAGATCATGCCAGTAGTAGGAAAATCTTTCTGGACCATCTAGACTCCATTTTTTTCATCTCTAAAGACCACCTGCAACCATTCGTCACTGTATGGCATGTGCTGCTGAGCCCAATTCAGTTTTGCTTCTTTGTGATAAGACTGCAAACGCGGCTTTCGTTGAAGTTTAGATTTTTTACAAAACCAGCATTCCACAATTTCCTGTACAACTTTAATTGAAATTATCTTTTTGATCTGATTTGCAGAGTTATGTTGATTAAAAGCTAGTTTTATAATTTGTCTATCATCCCATTTGTTGGTCGTTCGAGGCCTTCCAAATCTTGATTTTGGTGGATATACCTCACCATTTGCTTAAACTCTATAAATAACTCTTTTGGAATGATTTAATGCAATTGAAATATCATAAATGGATTTATCTCTGGCATTCAGCCTCCAAATTCTTAAAATATCTACATGCGAAAATTGTGTAGATTTAGGCATCATTCTAATCAGTGAAAATTACTTCAAATCTTTTATAGTAACTTAAAGACACTCCCCTTTGATGATGCGATCACTTCCTCTCAAGAACTTGCATAATTCTCACGTTTGTGCCTATACTTTTGAGGGATGGAATGTTTGCAAAGTTTCAACTTGTTGATGTTAGACAATTTTATTTAATTTTCCTGGAAATTTTGTAACCTACACTTTTGTCTTATGACTTTAAGAATATATATTTAAAAAAAAACTAGTACAAATTAAATAAATACTCTTGCTTTTTCGTGAATTGCCTCTGTGTCTAAACTTTTGTGTGAGACTGCATATCTTAAAACGAAAAAAAAAAAAAAAAAAAGGGAAAAAAAATGAGTAGGTTTTTCGAAAGCACTTACATTTATTTTTAAAAAGTATTTTTTTAAATAAAATTTCAGAGACTTAAATTCTTAATTGCAGAATATATTTTATATTAGAGTACTTCGTAAGTATACCAAGTTTCAACATTTAAAAAAAAAATGTAAAAATATGATTTTATCTACGTTTGGGAATATTCGAATCCTTACTTTTTTTAATATAGAAATATATGAACATTAAAACATTTTTTAAATAAACAAAAATATTAACAAATAAAATTATTAAAATATAATAATTTAATCGTGTATTATTTATTAATAATACATCGTTTGGAATTATTTAATGTGATTGAAAAATGCGTAAAATAATCTTATTGGTTAGGTTTCAATAACTCTCAAGATGCTGTTTGGTAAAACTTAAACATTTTTTCTTTGAATTATAAATTTCTGATAAACTTTTTTTTTCGTACAGCCACCAAATTTTTTGTAAATAAATTTTACTTATGGAGCTCAAGTGTATCTTGATACCAAAATAAAAGCATTTCCCATCTCTTTAACAAATAACTCCAAAATTCATTTTTTTGCACTCGATAATATATTTAATTGAGTATGTCCGTCTCTTTTAAGAAAGTGCCTGATTATGTGAACACATACATACATTTCCTGTCACACATTAAGTTATAATTGATATCCTTTTGACTAATCTTTAAATAAATTCGACTATAAATGTATTATTGTAAAAAGCAATTTTATAATTTGTCTGTTACTTAATTTCACTCCAAACAAAATATTACTGTGCTTGAAAACAATTCTAAGCCCAATCCAGTGCTAATATTTAAAAGGGTAACATTGTAGTTTCAAAATTGCATCATATACAACAACTTATTTAAGAAATAACATTCTAAGGATTTAGGTAGTTGTATTTAATTTCTAAAGATTTTCTAATCACTATTAATACACTTTCTTATAAAAGTGCAAAAATGAAAATTAATTAGAATAAAAATAATTCAGTATTAGTTTTGATAAAATATATGTCCTTATTAAATCCCATTTCTGTACATTACTGGTATACAGGGATATCAGAAAGCCTTGTCCTTATTAAAAAAATATTGTACGAAATGTGTAGGTATGCTGTTTGAAATATATATGTTTTTTTTACTAAGCAAGTGTTTTGAAATCAAATTAGTATTCCAGTTATCTCTATGTGTGGGCAAAGAAACCGCTTAAAGATCAAAGTAAAAAATTCCGTGTCAAGAGTTACATAGCAAAAGTGAAAAATCTCGTTTCGAGAACTGGACGATGAAATTTGTGTCAAGAAGGTGCAAGTCTAAAGTGGCTAAAATAATTGGCAATACTTTGGTATACAGTAGCTCAAATAATTTATAGCCACTGATGTACGAGACATGGATGCCTCTCGTGAGTCAGTGGGCTATAAATATGTATTTGACCAAGTTCAAAATATTTATTTTTCAATGTAACTTGGCCACCAAGTAATATTATAAAAAATGTTGCTCTAGATGCTATGTTTATGATAATTTTTCAATTCTAATATGTTTACGAGTAGAAAAAAGAGCGCAATGTTCTTTGCATCAATCCTATAGAAATGTCCAATTGATGGGTATGACCTTACAGTACCAAAAAATGCGTAATTCTTTATTAATTAGCATAAGAGTTTGTATCTTTTTCAATAAATTTCATTGAGATATTTCAATGACCTTGTATATTTATAATAGGTATTATAATCAACTTACAAAGTACGTTTAAAACTGACGCCGTCGTAGAATTTCCTCTTCCAAAAGCATTTTTCACATAACAGGTGTACACTCCTGAGTCTTGCCTGGATAGATTGTAAAGAGCCAGAACAGCAGATAGTGGGTGCCTCGTCGTTTCAAGACGCTGCGTAGTATCTCTCTGCAAGACGCTACCGTCCTTATACCAGACAATTTCTGTTACATCAGGTGGATTGGCGTCAAAAACACAGGTGATGTTGACGATAGATGATTCTTGGACAGTTACTGTTCCGGATGGTGTGACAAATACGGCAGGTGGATCTGATGAAGAAATGAAATAAAATTACAATATCAATACTCGCGTATACTAATGTACGAATTTTAGAGACACAAGTAAAAAGGTTAAAGAATCTCAGAGTAGTATAATGGTATACATGGTCACATCTTGTAAGTTAAATGTAAATCAGATTTATCACACGAATCACGTGGTTGAGGTTCTTTAGACACGATGGATCTTTTTTTTTTTTATATAATTCAAAAACCTATTCCGAACTGTCTGTTATTTCATATACTTGGGTAATTAAATTATTCTTCTAGCAAGCTGAAGGGACTACAACAAATACATTTTGAGAAGAAATCTCGATATTATAAGAAAAGGCAAAAATTAAAGTATAACAATATGAGTTTATTGTTTTTAAAAAAACTGATTGCAAACAAGAGTATTCTAACTCTCATATTGTTAAAAATACTATATCAGTTAATGTATATTTCAGTATGTAATGTAAAAATCAACAAGTTGTAAAATATGTATGTAATGTAGAGAGTGTTCATGATTAAACCTGCTCTGAAATTCAACAAAAACTATTCATCATGTATTTTTATTTTTATTCATCATGTATTTTTATTTTTATTCATCAGGTATTTTTAATTTTTATCCATAAGGTTTTTTTTTTTTTTTTTAAATTTTGAGCAGGGAATGATTTTACAAATTATACTTAGTTCCAAAAAATAGTATCGGAGAACATTTTAAGGTTTTAACTTGCATTTATTATTTATCAGAATATAATAAGAAAGTGTAAAATTGGCTTGCATAATGAGGTCCAAATAAGATGAATATGACTTTCAGTTACAATTTGAATCTTGAAATAGAATTTTCAAATGTTAAATGCAATAATTATTTTGAAATACTGAGCATGAGAAGCATTGTGTCGTATTGAAATCTTGATTAATATTTTAAATTTCCATGATATATCGGGCTTTTAAAATAGCATTTCTAGTATCTAAATAGAATTAGTTCTCTAATTATAGCACATTAACGTGTGTAGCGTGTTAAAATGATAGAATTTGAAATAAAATACGATACAAATGTCTGTCCTGTGGTTGATCACATAATATTCCATCAAAGAGGACAAGATCCCCAAAATAAAAGTTAAATGTAAAATTCTGCATTAAACTTTTACATTACCAGAGTTTAAAAACGTTTGGTGATTTAAATGGTGAATATGGCAGCCGAAATTGTTCAATTTTGGATGTTCAGTACGTTTCGCAATCCAAATAAAAATTTCCAGAATTCATTCCCAAAATATTCCACTGTATCACAGAAAATAAAATACTATATTGTAAAAGACTTTTGTTCAGAAAAATCAGTATCTAGAAATTAATTAAAAAATTTAAAATAAAAGTTATGTTATGTACGAAGTATATTTATGTATATATTTCAAACTCTTTTCACAAAATATCTAATTTGGAATCGAAACTCCTAAAATTTACAATATAACTGGAACAATTTCTCTATCGAATGACAGTTACAATGAGTTCTAACTTTATTTTTCAAACGCCATGAAAATTATTTTTTTTTTTAAATTAAAACCAAAGAAATTAATTTTAAAAAGCTACTAACTAATTAGCGAATGTAACTAATTAGAATATTAATACTTTGAAATTAAGTATACGTACAATTTTTTATCTTGTTTAACAATATTTAACTAAAAATATTACGATTGCTAAATTATCAGTAATTAATAATATTTGTATTTGATGAATAATAACCATTACTCGAGCGGCACAATTTTTTATAATTCAAAAATTATTTCCCTAAAATGTTTCAATTCAAAATACGACTAAAAAAAAAAAAAAAAAAATTCCGAACAAATAAAGAAACAATTTATTTTTTCTTCAGTTGTCAAAACAAGGAAGCCAATTATTCAGAATAAATTCTCGAAAACAATTGTATAACCTCCTCAATTGAAAATTTCTCTAAAAAATATATCAAAAGATTATTCATTTACAAAACCTTCTTTTCCATTCCCACTGTAATTAATTAATTTTTCGAAAAGAAATAAACAGAATCAGTAACTCTTTCTAAAGCATAGCTGAAACATGTGCAAAGGATTTCAAAGAAACAATATTAAAACACAATGATTAACAGTAAAAGTTGAAAGGATGTATTTCCTTTGTTTAATCTCAAGCAGTCATCGTATTACATATGGGACTAATCAACCAAGCTTTAATTAGTGTGTTGATTATACAAAAAATCTCCAAAAAAGTAAATGTTCTTACCGATTAGAGTCAGCAATAATACTAAGTAAAGCCTGTGAGATTTTTTGGCGCAGTTAAAATACTTCTCACATCCATGGGAATTAAGAAAAAATAACTCCTAAGCAAATATAACTTTGAATTAATTATGTTTTAGTCGTGAGTATTATCTTGTATGCTTTCTTATTTTATGATATTTATTTTAGGCTTTGGGTATTACTAATTAGACGCTAGGGTGTTGTTGAATAAATTTTAAGATTGGATATCATTAGTGAAGTGAGATTTATATTAGCAAATATTTAATTTCCTAAAACTTCAGGTAAATACCAAAAAAATTAACAAATACAAAAATTTCGTTTCAAATTAAGCTTCTAGTTTAATTGTTTTAAGAAAAAAAAATTTCAACTTTAAACAAAACTATTTACATAACATGTTGATATAAACATAAAAAAAAAGTGAAACACATTGTTTAAATTTTCAACCTTTAGCTTCTTAGATTTTATTATTTTTTATTTAAATATATTACCCATTTTTTTAATACTTTTAAAATACAATAGAAGTAGAATTAACGAAAAATAATGACTATTTAACTAATTGATAGAATTTTAATGTTTTGCATGTAAAAAAAAATAAAGAAACTATCATATTTGATGTGAGTATCCTACTTGTACTCTAATTGTTATAAGAACTTAAAATTTTTTCTCATCTTTTCATATCTATAAGAAGGTGAATAAAGAGATCAAAACTTATTTAATTATTTTTTCTTCAAATTATTTTATCTAATGCAACTCTGATATAATTTGTATTATTATTATTCAAAAAAAAAAAAACTAATTGAATTTTGCTGATGATTATGATAAAATAAAATAATAATTAATTCACATTAATATTAATAAAATATTCGCATGCGCATTTTTGTACCGATAGGATAAAATTTTGGTATAAATTTCATTTTAACTTTGTTTCAAATCGAATCGTTCATTAAATTTATAGATATTAAATTATGGATTCATGTATATTCACTATTTATGATTAAACATCAATACAGCTAATTATGAAAAATATTAGTGTAAATGTTAAATATTTTTAACAATCAGACATTTCTTAGCTTTTTGAATTGAGCTGATTTTACAAATAATAAGTTTTTGTGTGTCGGCTGCATGGTAGATAAGACATCATGTATAATTTTGGTTAACTCTCAAACTACATTTATTGACTCCCAGGGTGACTTTTCCAATTTACTTTAGTAGCACAGCAACTTTGGTCAATATCACTCATTGGCCGATTCGGATGCGGGATGTTGCAAATCAGCCAACATTGACTAACGTAATTCAATGAAATACATAATAAAATATCGAGGAAGTTTTAAAATATTGATGCACAGTATTAAAATTGAAATATTTTATTGATAAGAGAACGGATGACAAAAATAAATTTTGTTATGTTTCTGACATGTTTAAAAAAAAAAAAACGTACTCTTTGGTATGATGCTCGAGTTTCAGCTAGAACTGGCCAGTTTTTCAGAACCCCTTTTTTCCGACATTGGTCAATGCTGGTGTGCTACTTGAGAAATGCGTATTAATATCACTAAAAAAATTAGCTGTATTTTATACTACATGATGAAGGTATATTTTCATAGAGTCCAATGCACTCAACTTCTTATTCAGGGAAGTGTGACATTTGTAGTTTGGATTTCACAATAAATATTTTTATCTTTTCGAATAATAATGATTCTTAAATGGAAAAACTTCATAGCAATTTTTTTAATTGATATGGCTAAATTACAACCTCTGATTATACCGTGATTTCTTTTTGACTTGAAGAAGGACGAATTGGACAATCATCTTAGAAATATTTTGTGACAACTCTCCCCCAAGCTAATTAGTGATTGTTGGTAGCCAAAGGCAACCTGTTAGAAAACATTGAATGAGAGAGGGCAGATGTTCAATTGGCATTTTCTGTTTGCAGAGTAGAAACCAATATTAAGCTATCATGAAGATACAGTAAGAGAACAGAAGGCATTTTTTTTCTTGTAAACTCAATACTTAAAATGGTCATTAGAGTTACACCCAATTTACCCGATACTTTAGAGAGGGGTACAATGAAGAAGTAAATTCCCTCCTAATTGACTGTTAAATATTGCTTTTTGTTTTGGCATTAGCTTCTTTTGTTTAAATTTACAATTAATCAAAATGCTAATATCGTCAGATTTCGAACGTAATGAATCAACTTATACCAATAACTCTATTTGTTAAATTTTGATATTTGTCATATTTTTGTACTTGTTTAATTATTCGACATCATCCAATTATAGAAATTATGCTATATAAATCATCTTAAATGCGTGTTAATTCAGATACAGATTACAAGTTCATTTTAGTCGGACTTCATATTTTAAGTTCACTTTAGTCGATAGTTCAGTGACATGATAGTTTCGATTAATATGTACGACGTGAAAGTATACGAGCAAAGCTCACGCATATGCATTATTTCCAACATTCTAACAAAGTCGTCTCCATATCATTTCAATGAAATCCTCCAAAAGTCCTTGAAGAGAGAAAAGGTAAGATGTTCGAGAGAAAGAGAAACCGAGTTTTAAAAGTTAGAAAGTTGGGCTCAGAACATTCCGGGCACTTATCTCTGACAGTGATCGAGTGTTTGTGGTTCGGCCTCAGCTGGGGGAATTGAAAAATGGCGAAGGTATCATCTTTCAATTCTCTTTCACAACCACGCTCAAAAATAATAAAAAAGGAGAGAGAAATAATAAAGGAAAGGGATATTTCTGAAGTATTCCCCGTCTCCAATAAAATTGTTATTTTAAGCCTTCAATCATAATGGCGAGTCGTGAGTGATCGTGGTATCTTAAAGTCCAATCTGTGGGAGGTTCCTACCCGCTAGTCATGACGGTGAAATTTAAGAAGCTTCTAAGTCATCGCTGAAGACAGTATTGTCAGATTGCATTGCCGTGTTTAATACATCTTCTGATAAGACGATGTTTAAAATATCGAGCAATTTAAATGTTTTGCTTTTTTACTGTGATAGTAAAAACTACTTATATCTTAAAACGACTTTTTATAGAAAATAAAATTAACTTTGCAATGGAAATACTTAATACATTCATTTAAATTACAATGAAGTCTAAAGGATTCAATGCGGCACTTTTTTACTAATTTGATTATCTATGGAGTTTGGGGGATCAGTTGACTATACAAATTGACTTACATTCATATATTCTTAAGTCACCTAACGAGCGGTATTACTTTCTTACCAAAAATTTACATTATACCATATGAATTAGATTTTGCTCCGTTTTGGACATAGGTATAGGTATTAGATTTCGTTTGGGCGCTAAAAGTTACAGAAAAATTATAAATATGAATGTTGATAATTATTACTATACTTTATTGTGCATTGTGTTTAGAGTAGACATAAACATGTTTGGAAAATTTACAATTAGATCGTGTATTCTGACAAAAATTATATAATTGCTTAAGAAGAAAATAATAAGGCTTTGTGCAATGGTGTTGAAAGTATCTCAAATGTTTTATATTTAAAAGTATAAATATCAAATGAATTTGCACGGTTTAAATATTCAAATTTAGAAATCATAACAGAACTTCTATTTATATTAATGAGATAATTATTTAGTAGATGAATTTATCAGAGAAAATATCATAGCCTGTATTACTATGGTATTTTAAAATAACAGGATATCATATCAATTCTTAAATAATTAATTTATAAATTTGCAAAAATTACTCAAAGGATTGAATGTCAGATATATTAGGGACAATACCGGTAATAAACAAGCTATATAGTTTTATAAACGTCTATATAAATGTAAATATATAAATTTCTAATAATGATATTTCAGTTAATATAGAATTATTTCAAACGAAATGATGATATATGTCAAAGAAGTATATGAATTGGAACTACTGTACTAGTCCAATTTACTATGATTAGTAATAATATGAGAGAAATAATTTCTTAATATTTTACTATACACTTTAATTAATTTTAATTGGGCAGTTTAAAGTGAGAGTTCATAAGTATACGAATTATATAACTTTGCCCTTTTCTTTAGTAAGTTGATAAATGAAATTCGAAGGTAATACATGAAAAAGTTTTGACAACAGTAGGATTACTTCCTTAAATCTATTTCCCATTTCTAAAAAGAAGCTTATTAAAAAACTTTTTAACCCGATATCGGTTAGATATATTTAGCTTCTACAAGACTATGTCAACACGTCAAAAAATAAACAATACTGAACCAAACACACTCTACTTTTTAAAACATCTTTTGTAGACAGAACTCATTCGATGGTGAAAGAAAAAACTCTATTTGATCAATACTCTGGAACCATTAGATGAAAAGTGACCCCTGGGGTGATATAAATGGGGTTTTGTTGTTAAATCCACAAATGTAGTGTTCTATAAAATATCAGACGTATGTTTCAGTCTGGAAGTATTTTTTCTATTTGGTTTTTCTTTAATACGTTGGACAAAATGCTGTCAAACATTTGCGATAAAACACATGTATTTGAAAATGCTTTGGAATCATTCTTCTTTTCTAAGTAGTAAAAGCTTTCGTTGTATTAAAGTTGGGTAACGGCTTAAGATATTGTGCAATGTATAAGCTTTTGAGGAAAGTAAAGTTTTACTTTAAAGGATTATGTGTCATCAAAAGCCGAAGTTTGGAAATCCCAAAATGCTTTAAGTCAAAGTAGTTAAGTGATTTCGAACCACCTTAGAATTCTTAACAAAAGAATGCTTTCTAAACAATAGTTTCTTTTTGTAACGGTGTTCAATAAAATGAAAAAAAAAACTTTTTTACTACGAAGTGCGTATATAAATAAATAATAAAAGAATAAGTGCATATATAATAAAAGAAAAATTGTTTTATTTTACATTTTTTTAAGAGTTTTTAAAATGACAATAATATAATTAGACATTAAACAACAACATTAGAAGAAATCAATGTTTAATTATGCTAGAAATAAATTAAATCTTATGAATTGGTTATGAAATATACCTGTATAAATTGAATTGAAAAAAAAATTAAAAAAGGAACCGTATCATACCGATTATTTTAAAGCAAGTTTTTGAAAGTTTCTAGCAATTTATTTTACAAAAACGTTGTAAAGAATTCATTCTTGCATCAAAAGTTAAGTTTCTCAAACATATGATTAAAACTGTACACACTTTTTAACACACTTTTTTTAACACACTTTCTAATTTGGTTACAAAATAATTTTTTTATTATTTCATTTTGTGTTTTCTCACTGCACAAAAGCATTTATAAATACATACTTTAAGTTTTATATCTGAATATATACCGTATCGTCAAAACTTAACATGCAACTGCGTTTACTTACAAAGTGAAATAAATTTTATAAATATTCACGTTAAATTTGTAAATCATAAAATTTTACTTTTATCTTTGGAAGTGTTAAGACATAAGACACAAGAAAAATGGCAAATGAGTTTAAATTCAGAACATATAAAAGGAGTTTAAAAATTATTTTATATTCCCGATGATAACCTTGCTTAACATTCGATAACGTATACGTGTACTACATGATTTTGGAATCCAGTAGGTGAATTTTTGTTTCATTTATTTGGCTACAATTCCCGCATGACACTGGCGATGATTTTCACAGCCAAGTCACGTCGTTGCGAAGTATGATTTGTGACTAGGGCCCGGAACGTGTTCCTATGACTAGAGTGCAGTCATTGGGAAAAAAAAGTTAAAATATATAGGGAAAGGGTGAACCTTAGAACGAGAAAATGATCCTTTACATGTTCTGCGTAGAATTTTCTTTTTAGAGTGGATCAAGATTTCTTATCTTAAGAATTTTTTATGGTTAAAATAATGTATAATATTATCTTATAGATAAATTCGTGTCCCTCTATCTTTCAAACAAAAAGAGAAGAATTGGATATTTAGGTACATTTTGAATACTAATGTGTATTTATTTAGTTTTCAATATTTTTCATTATGGTAGATATTTAGTTTAGAAATGTACCTTTACGTTTTGTTTTCAATTACCTCTTAATTTCAACTCGCTCAATGTCCTTTTAAAAACGAATATGTTTTTTGTTGACCCATGTTTCCTATAGTAACTTACCACTTGCAAAACTATGGCTTAGTTACTTATTTAAATATGAAGTGAAACTAAAAGGGAGTCACATTTTCTAGGTACACGACAAAGCACCCAGTCAATTTCAGCCCTCCAAGATACAACTAGCACATTGATTGTTTTAGTACTCCCCTATTTCTGTTTCTAACGATGATTTTCCCACCTGATAGCTGGTTAATTAAATCTCCGATCTCAAAATTAGAGTATGAATCAAAGACCATTATTTCGAACTACTTTATTGAATTTGAAATTGTATTTCAATTTATTCATTAAATAAAGCACAATACCTCTTAACCTGTTTAACTGAGAACGAGGGTAAGCCGGTTAAGCAAAAATTCCTTTAAAGCAGAGATTTGAAGAGAAAAAAAAGAAAAAAAAATACATAAAGTTAACTAGATAAGGATACATGATTTTTTGCACAGTTAAAAAATGTAACAAATGCACAAGACTATTATTTAAAAAAAATTGATTTGATGGAAGGTGGTTAGATTA
Source organism: Linyphia triangularis (assembly GCA_963978545.1). Classification (NCBI taxonomy): domain Eukaryota; kingdom Metazoa; phylum Arthropoda; class Arachnida; order Araneae; family Linyphiidae; genus Linyphia; species Linyphia triangularis. The sequence continues at coordinate 31,795,899 of OZ021732.1, read as the reverse complement.
TTTGTAGGTTTGTTTGGCAATTTTTTATAGAAGAATCACATCAACAGAGGTAGCTTATATCTGCTGCTCTGTATAACAAAGAGCCGTTTTCAATGCCTTTAACACATACGTTTGTGATACGAGGCATTTGACATTGTAATATATATCAGGGTCATCATCTTTATCATCTGAACCACTTTGGTGATGGTTTATTGTCCAAAAGATCCTTTGGCTGGAGATCTTTGTGAATGACCAGCCACTGTTCCATGTCTTCTGCATTGATGTATGCGCATGCAAAAAATTTTAATTACTGATACAAAATTGTTTATAGAATATTCAAAAAGTTTTGTGGTATGATTAAATTAAAAAACAAGAGTGATACCAATAATACGCAAAGGAAAATTTGCTAAATTTTTCAATGTCATTAATTTAATTTATATTTTTTTGTGCATTTTTTACTATAAAATTTTTTAGCCCTTTAAACTGGATACTTAGTTAAAAAGGAGACTGGTTAAGAGAGATTCTACGTTACATATAAAAAAATTCGAGGAACAATTATAATATTTAAGACACTTCAATAAGTTTGAAACGATGACTCGATAAAACCAATCATTAAATCAGTAAAAGCTCGTTTCTAACTTTGAACGAAACAAAAAAACAAAAACAAAAATTATGATACAAAAACTTTAGTTCATTCAACATAAATAGAACTTTAAGAAAGCGCATTTCAGATATAACTTATTCTTTATCTAATTCAAACAATAAATTCAATTATTCTATGGATTTTCTGTGTACTCGATTGTAATGTTATTGATTGCGAAGGGTATTTGGTCTTTGGAAAAGCATAATTTTTGATTTTTACTCATTCGTTTAAAGTGTTTTAATTGCAATAATATTTTATCTGGATACAGGGAAGCATTCACAGATATTTAGAAAATGTCTTTGAAGCAGATTTAAACGAAACAACTTTGTTGCTCATATGCTTATAATCTGTTTACGATACTCAGTTATTGCTTTTAAAAGTGTGAATAGAAATTCGGAATCTGAATATTATTTTATTAAGAGCGTATAAATTTTATTTTAAATTTTATTTTTTCATTTGAAATACTTTAATATATCTAGGAATGCGGCAGTGTTCCACCGCCAAGTCCGATAACAAAGCGGCAGACATGCAAGTGTTGACAGAACTTAGGCCCGTTTTCGACCCCTCACAGCTCAGCTTCTATTATAGCTAGAACACTGATTTTTTTTGCCATCATGTTGCCCCGGGTGAGTTGACGACTAATAACAACATAATTGTTAGCATGAACAAGGAAACATGATAAAAAAATCCTTTGAAAATCGCCGAAGCCACCGGAATTTTGTTCTTCTGATTCGTCAGTTTCTTCAGATTTTTCTGGTTCTGACCGAAACTTTAGCCAGGGCTACAGCCAATTTTTTATTTTTTTATTTTTCTCAGCTTCATTGGAGGAAGTGCCTTTTGTATGATTTGATGGGTATAATCGGAAACTTGTAAAAAAAAAAAAAAAACTTAAAAACTGTACTTAGCGGAAATGATCCCGATGCTTGGGAATTTTAGCCTGGCTTATAGCTTAAACGCTTTATTATATTCAGACCATTCTTTTTTTATTCTTCTCGGATTGATTAGAGGAAGGGCCTTTTGTATGAATTAAGGCGTAAGAGGGTATGTACCCCCCAGAAATGATCCTGGAAATTGGAAATTTTAGCCTGGAAAATGATTGATTAAAACAGGTCAATGGATTTCGGATATTCATCTTTTGCTCAATTTCAAGAAGTGACTTTGATACTTTAAGTTGAACTATTTAAACAGTGTGATCAGAAAAATGTAAGAATTACTTATTGCTTAAATCAATCAAGTTGTATTATATATTAATGTGTATATAACGTTATACATTAATCAATAAAAATATTTTTATCAATTAAATGAAATAATTAAGGCATTTTTTCAGTGCTTTAAGTTGTGGCAATTCGACCGATGTTTTTATTACCGAAAAACATATTCAAAATTTCCCAATCTTGGCAGTGGTTTTTTTTTTTTTTTTTTTTTTTTTTCTTTCTTTAAATTATTACCAAAAATATCGCCAGACTGAATTTTTTTTTTAAGTATTGAAAATAGGATAACAAAAATAGTAAATTACACTGATCCATGTTATACTTAAATGCTGTGACCAGTATTAAAGTATAATTGAAAGTTTGGCCATATTCCACACTCCTAGTCTGTACTTTTATGATCAAGTGTAACGTTATCGCCTATTAAATATGTTATGCGGAGATTACTCAAAGAGATATTAGTCATATGATTTGAAAAGTGGTAAGATTATATTGTCTTTCTTGGCGAGGGTTAAAACAGAATTTATGTGAATAAAATGCAAATAAGCAGTTTGGAAAAATAAAAATATTTTGACTTAAAGTGTGAGTAACTGAAAACCTTGGCAATTTTTTAAAGGATGGTCATTTAATGAGAAAGACTAATGAAAAGCAGGGCTCGACTGCAGTTAAGTTAGCAAACTCTACAAAAAGAATTGATATATTCCCAAAAAAACAGCTAGACGTAAAAAAAAAAAAAAAAACGCCAAGTCAGACAGAAAAGGTTATGAAGTCTTATGTTTGCGCCAAACGGCCACGTTTAGTTTCTTTGGGTTACTTGTACACAATGTACGAATGATTACTTGTACATAGGAAATCAGTACTTGGCAGGCTAGAGTTTTTATAAAATTAATCTCAATTCAGTGCAATGAGTGCAAAGTAGCTGAAGCAAATGAAATGAGATTAATCTGAAATAACTCTATCTTGCAAAGTACTAATTGCATATGTACAAGTACCCCATTCGTACATTGTGTACAAGTAATCCAAAGAAACTAAACGCGGCCGCTGGAGGATTTTCTTACAACGTCTAGTTGTTTATTTGGAAAGATTTTACTTACTTTTCCCAATGACATAATATAATTGAACATGAATTGTACATATAAAATTTCATTTTTTAAACGACACTAGCATATGAAAGGTGAATAAAAATTAAATTGTTGTTATTTCAATAAGTCAAGATCTCCTTATAATTATGAGGTGTTTATTTTATTTTTACCAAACGTGCTACTTTTATTTAATTGTTATTCTACATTACTGATACATATCAAAGCAAAAGCCCCGTCTTAATCATTCACTTAGTTGTTTATTATTGATACTCCCACTTGACAAATAGCTGTGAATTTGAATTCAATTAACCAATTCAAAGGTTTAGAAAAGGGTATAAACGTTCAAAAGATGGAATACAACAGAGGTCTTATTTACCAAACAGCCAGCAGGATGCTGAAAATTGTTAAACATGTTCTCAAAACTTAACTTAACAAAACAAAGACAGCGTTTGAAAGTACTTCCTTTTTCTTACTTCATTATTTCTTGCATTGGTCTGCATTAAGATGAAATGATAATGGCTAAGTGACATATGCAACTAGGTTGATGATTTTGGAAATTCTTGAATTTTCTTTAAAAATATAATATGTATTTTTTACAATATAATTAAAATTGCTAAAAGTTTATTTTTTATATTCTAAATATATTCAGTAAAATTTATTTATTTTTTTCAGTGAATTTTATTAGTAGCATTTTTTGCGAGGACTTAATTAAGTATGTTTACAAACAACATTTAATATATTTTTTTTTAATTTAAGTATATAACATTTATGTTATACATTTGAATAAAATAAAACAAAATATAAAATGTTTCCATTATTGTATATAATATACTCCTTTTTTTTGCTAAATAATGAAAGAAATATCGAACTAGGTCATCTCTAAAGAATTATTTTAATGTGATTTTATTTTAATTGAGGGGAAAATTGAAAACATATTTTAAATCAATCAAGTTGTATTATATATTAATGTGTATATAACGTTATACATTAATCAATAAAAATATTTTTATCAATTAAATGAAATTATTAAGGCATTTTTTCAGTGCTTTAAGTTGTGGCAATTCGACCGATGTTTTTCATATTCTTAACGGGGATTTTTAAGATTCAAAACTTTGAACTTAATTGATCTGAAGTCCTATTTTTTTATGAGAATATTTGACACAATATTCAAATCAAAATGTAATTATAAAATCACGGATACTATCTGAAACTAATTGTCTTGTTAAAAAGAATAATGAAACAAAAAATGTACTATACTATTCAACACAGTCTTTCTACAGAAATAAACTATTTTCTCTTTTCGTATCGTATTGAAGATCATTCAGGCGTTTACGAATTGCAATATTTGTTACCCTTCAAAGAAAGAATTTTTCGTTATGAGTTGCCAGAGGCAAAATGGTATTGAAAAAGTATTTATTTTTAGAAAACTAAAATAGTTCTATTGCAATTGTGATGAAGTAAAGATTAATTTAGAATGAAAAAAATGTTGTTTTATACAATTAAAACGAGTAAATCACACATTTTTGAAACATAAGAAAAGTTGTTTTTTCTGAAAATTGATAAAACAATATGTATTTAATTTTTTTTTATTGTATTGATATAAATACTAATGAATTATAAGACGAAAACATTAATAAAATGTACATAAAGAAGTACCGTTGTAATTGAAGCGTTTCTAATAAATATTTATACTTTTTTTATTGTAGGGGACATCGCAAATTAAAACATAATCTGACTTTAAAATAAATAATACTAATTTATAATATTATTCCATGCATGCTAATCCAAAGACCTTCAAAATAATCTTGTAATATCGGTTCTTAAATTTCCTTTAAATTGTAAGAGGTTAAAATGATGATAAGGAAAGGGCCGACTTAATTAAAAACGTAAGTCCATGTTTTTAAGTAGAAATTGTACAACATAGGATATATTATTTAATTTCATTGACAAGCAATAGTTTATTACAGACAAAATATAAATAACTTGCAATTTTGGCTAATAGAAATTTATTTTAAAATATCGAGGAAAAAAAAAGAAAAAAAAAAACAACATATTTCTTTTCTCTATTAGATTTGCCGAATCCAAAGGTCCAACGTTAAAATGAGTTAACCCGGCAGGACGCGCCCGGGGTCTATATGGACCCCACGTGATTTTAAAAAGGAATTTATATTACATGTTTGACCTTGACCAGCCCTGCTTTTCAGTAGTCTACTTTTCCACGACCTTAACCTCTACCAGGTGTCAAAAATTCCTTAGGGTCATTATTTCTTCTTTAACAAAAGGGTTGTCACGTTTGGGGTACGTCTGGACCCCGCGCGACTTCCCGCGTTAGCCGAATTAGCTGCATTCATCCGCTGCTACTTTCAGTGTACGGACGTTATTTGTTGGCTTCGCCATGCAGACTCCATACGAAAAAGAGATGGAAAGACTGAGAATACTTTTGAATGAGGTTGAAAGTGATGAAGACCCTATTTCTGATGAAGAAGATTGTTCTGATCATGAGAATTTGAGTAACCATGATTCAGAATCAGAACTGGATTTGGATACCGACGTAGAAGAGGATATTTCCAACAAAAAAGATTTTCTGGGAAAAGATAAATGTACATTGTGGAAGAAAGAAAAATTTAAAACTGACGTTCGAACGCGTGCACACAACATCATTTCGCAACTACCAGGACCAAGATTGGCTGCAAAAAATGTGACAACGCCGAATGAAGCTTGGGAAATTTTTATAGACCGTGAAATTATGGATGAAATAATTATTTGTACAAATATTTACATTAAAAGAATATCATCGAAATTTTCCAGAACGAGAGATGCCAAAGAAACTGACGAATTTGAAATACGAGCGTTGTTTGGACTGTTATATTTGTGTGGTTTGCACCAAATCGTCGCACGTCAGTGACTTATGGGATAAAGATGGTACAGGAATCGAAATTTTTCCTAGGTATCCCTCCGTACAAGCGATTTTTATTTATTTTAAGATGCCTGAGGTTTGACAACATCATCACAAGGGAAGAAAGACAAAAAGAAGACAAAGTTGCTGCTATCAGAAACATTTTTCAAATTTTCATAAAGAAATGTAAAGACTCTTAGTGTGTTGGGGAATATGTCACCATTGACGAAAAACTTTTAGCTTTTCGGGGACGTTGCGGATTTCGTCAATATATACCCAACAAGTGTATATATTTAAATAATTAGTAGTATTAAAAATTTCGAAAATTCATAAATATTAGTTTTATAATCATGCTGACATTAAATATTATGCAAAAATTAGCATTTGAAATTCATTTTGTAAAAACAAACTACAAACAATTTTGAATCCGTTGGGGTGAAAAGTTTTGATCTTTCTATTCTCGAAATATTTTTTATATATTTTTGAAAAAAAATTGTGTAACAACTTGCATTCTAGTTTTTTACTTTAGAGACCCATATTTCCAAACGCAATTTTGGAGACATAAGGAACAATTACGCAAAAAACTATTAAAGAAAAATGCCTAAAATTTTTAACATATATTCTTACCAATATTACTCAAAATGAGAGTACCAATTACCAATAATACTCAAAATGAGAGTAGCATTTTTAAATGTTCTGTTTTTCGAAATAAAGTAAGAAATCCGATATTCTATACAATTTTAGGCCTTTATCTTTAATAGTTTCTGAGTAAATGTTCCTTACGTCTCCAAAATTGCGCTTGGAGATATGGGCCGTTAAAGTTGAAAACGGTAATACAAATTGATGCACACCACGTTTTTTAAGTATATATATATTAAAAAATACTCCTAATTTAGAGAGATTATAAGTTTTTGCACAGTCGTATTAAAAATTGTTTATATATATATATATATATATATATATATATATATTTTTTTTTTTTTTTTTTTTTGCAACCTCAAAATTGATTTTTAACTTTCTTAAACTCCGATTCTGCTTAAATATTCGGTCAATTCCTTTGAGGTATATAAACTGTGCTTCTCAATATTGATACAAACAGCAAACAAGTTTTATCTCATAAATGACCTACATTCTTATATGTAATTTTGACATTTATGGTTTAGGGTACGTGGAATAATGCAAATTGAGTGTTGTGATTAAGAATCGGAGTTTGTTTTGAAATGTTTAGATATTTTTTTCTAAATTAGACTAGCAGCCGACCCCTTACGAAAACAAATTTTATAAAAATCAATAGAAAATCGTAAACGAGAATGTAAACATCTTAACTTAGATAACGATGTGTAAACAGCTATATCTAAGACTTTTAGAACCAAAAATATAGCCATCGTTCGATTTTTTCTGCATGTTGTACCAGCTACGTTTTGGAAATGTATCAGCTATGTAACACATAAGTGTCATGCAACATTGGCGTAGTGGAAAATACATTTTTCAAGGGTTATGTATAAAAAAAGTCATGGTTATTCGTAGCCTCATTCGAAAAACTTCCGTAGAAGAAACTTGTGGAGATGTTTAACATGCAATTGACAGTTTCAGATTCACTCATAATTTGTTGTAACATTAGATAGCTTAGATGGTAAACGTTAAATCGGAGGAAAAAAATTCAACAACTTATTCTAAACAGAAATGGAAGAAAAAAAAACGTAATCTGGTAACTTTCCATATATAATACATAAAATACAAAACTATACGTATAAAAGAGAAAAAAACATTGATTGACTGTTTAAATGACTCATTCATCATTAATTATCCCACTTCCAACAGAGCTAGAAGGCTGAAACTTGTAGTAATTGTTTTTAAAAGCCAATTATGAAAATATGTTTCATTCCGATGTTTCATGATTAAAAAGGAATATAATAGGAGAAAGTGTTATTTTTAGTTGATAGTTATTTAACCGATTCAAATCACAGTTTATATATATATATTAGTATCTTGACCAATTTACATTATTGGGAAGATGTTTAGTTTTCCGTTGATCTATGATAATAAAACGTTGAAGTAAAAAAAAAAAAAAAAAAAAAAAAAAGAAAGAGTGTGTAAGGTAGTTGGCTCAAAACTTAAGATCTATCAGACCGATATAAATTCTTATTTTCTACAGGTATTCTAATCAGTCTAGATTATTGGGAAGATGTTTTATTCTAATATTTATCTTGGGATTAATAAAGGATTTTAGGAAAAGAAAGATGAAAGTGACCCTCCTCCGTCCAATGCACAAACCTAAAAAATCTACTAAATCCATTTTTACCAAGTGAATGTTTTAAGTATCATGAAGAATACAACATATAATCATATGTTTTGTTAACACAAAATAATTCGTTGAAGAATAAACAAAGTTTTAATTTGCGAGTTTGTAACAAATATAATTTTTACTTTATTTCTCAAGGTGAATCAGTTAATTACATGCCCCTTAAAAATAAATCCATTTATATTTACATCACTTATTTGGTTCGTCATTTTTATACATCCATCAATGATCACAATACAATGAAGCTATAGCAGATATCAAACTCAGTCACTTACATAATACTTCCAAGGTCGTCGCCTGCAACAATGGTGCCTCCAATCTCTTCCTAAGGACCTCATTGATACCTTTGCAGAAGAACTCCCCCTTGTGGTCGTATCTGGAAGCCACCAGTACCAATGAGCTGGCGGTTCTGTAAGTGCCATCACTCATCAAGTCAGTGGCAGTCTGGGGCTGGGGTCCAATTACCTCTGATCTGTTGTACCACGTGATGTTGGCCGCTGGTCTGGCCCCTTCCACTGTGCAAGTCAAAGAGACCATCTCGCCAGCTACCACTGGAGTCGTGGGACCGCGTACGTTCAGAGATGCTGGCCGTACTGGAATTGATAGAAAAGAAAAATTGATTGAAGGACATGCATGACCTTCCAACTATTAAATGGATGGTATTTTTGTAAATTTATTGTATGTATCAAATACTAATTTTAATGTTCATATTGTGCGTGTTCATAATGGGATATTTTTTGATCATTCAATGTGACCAGAAAATATCTGTCGATTTTTTGTCGATAAGCCTGTCAATTTTAGAAGAAAATAAAATACATTATGTGTCTTATATAATAACTGTATTATAATAACTAATATAACATTATTTAACACTTTATTTTATTTTTTAGCCTTTTTGTGACGGTATTTTATATTGTAAAAGCAACAATTCATTTTACAAACCTATAAATATGAAATATCACCCGAAACGTAATTATCCATCAATATATTTTAATTTATGTTGCCAGTTTTATAATGAAATAGAGATAAAAATAATTGTAAATGATTAAAAAAAAAGTGAGAGAGAGAGAAGATAACGGAATGACAGTAAATTGTTTTCTTAGTAAAAAGCTGAAATTTTTAACTCAAGCCATTGACTGATTATTTTTATTTTTGAAATATTATCATCTAATATAATAAAAACTTCCCTATGTGACTAATTTAAGTAATTATGAAATAAGTGCAAATAATAAACATATAAAAGAGGAACAAATTTTCTTCGTAACATGATAAACGAGCTGATATCAATGTCCTATAATATCTTCTCAAAAATAAAATACACATTTCTTTTCAAACTAAGCGTATAATTAAATTATGCACCTCCAGCAAAAAGTTTGACAAACAAACGATAGATGCGTTTTAATAATTTGAATTCTTAATGAATATAATAAATATATATGAAATTACGAAAGTCCACAAACATACATTAAACATACTAATTTGTTAGGTGAATTTATTTGAAATTCACAAAATATATATGTTGTGAATGTGTTTATTGAGAAATGTTAATTTGGTTCTAAACTTTTTCAGTACTTAAACAATCTTAATTTTAAATAACTTCGATACCATTATCTTAATATATATATATATATATATATATATATATATATATATATATATATATATATATATATATATATATATATATATATATATATATATATATATATATATATATATATATATATATTCATAAATAGAAGCTTCTGGTTTATTCCTTTATCCTTGCCGTTCTCGCATTATTATGTCGGCGAACATGCAAGTAGTAAATGTTTAAAAGAAGCAAACCGGTTTCAAATATGATAGTTATTAAACTCTGACAGTTTAATTCATATAAAATTCATGAATATTTATTTAAATTTTTACTACAGGCATATAGCAAGCTTCTAATATGACTAAAATATAACCAATACAGAATGCTTAATAAAATACATAAGAAAACGTCAAAACGTCAGTACTTTTATACCTTTAAATGATAAATTTTATAAAACATTTAGTGGGCAGATGGTATTGCTAAGATGAAACATTTAACTGGATTTTCGAAAGCTTTATTTTGAATGTGGTCAAAATTCGGCAGCGAAGCTTACATTTCGTGTCACTAGAAACTTATTGTTGATCAAAATACATTTAATAAAAATATTCTTCGAGCCGTCTCAAATAAATTCCCCAGAAAGAAAGAATTAAATTATACAGCAAAATTAGACTGAATGTTTTAAAGATTCCCCCCAGAACTCGAGTACCAAATTCAAACTTATATTCCTACATCCAGTTAATTCAGATTATTACAAAACATCACGTGTTTTCCTGCCCATGTTTCGTTTTCCTTGTCTCCTATTTCAAATTTATTTTTTCATGTTTTGCCAATAATTTCCCTATTTGAACTGATACATACCATTAGGTTAGAACGAAGGGATAACCAAGATATATCTCTAATTATAGTTACTTGTCGTTGGAGGAATAACCATTTATTTTAAAAGTGAAATACGTTCTCACATCTCATTCTTAAATTCTAATTACGTATTAAAGAGGATATTGTAGCATATCGTAACTGCAGTTTTTGGATAAAAATCTTTTATAGGTGGAAACATTTCGTCGCATACTTCTGTTCTCTTACTTTTTCCATATAGTAAAATGATATAGAATTATATTGGTTCTTTTAAAGGCAATACCTACCATGCTAATCATTCAACATCATATTCAGTAATGGTACATGATCTATAGGGAAAGATTTACTTTACATAAACTTAAAAATATTAATAAAATTGTTTACATTTTCTAAGATATATTTTACCTTAAATATATGTTGATAATGATAAACCAGAAAACAAGCTGCTGTCACAAATACAAACAAGAAACATTTCTGCTGTTTATACACTCGTTATTTTCAGTTCATTTAAATATGAAAAACCATTTTGACTAAAACGATCATATGTTTTTCTCTAAAACTAGCAACGTCATAATAAAACATATTTTAAAACTTGGTATTTAATAACTCTGATACGTTGTTTAAAGCAATACTACAAACTCAAATCTTTGAAAGTGCTGCATTTCCTAAAAAGCGTCACCCGACCGAAATTAAATTTTTCAAAAATATTAAAAATAAACAAACAGCATAAACTCTTTCTTCAGAGATGAATCTATTTTAACGACAACATTTTACGACACAAAATGACTTCCCATTCTACTTCCACCGATTTCCAAACGTAATGTCTTATTTTTAATATAACGTGCAGCTTAATGGAGTCTACGCTTAATTTTTTTATTTTTATTTTTGCTACTTTTATCTTCTTTCCCAAAAAATCCAACTTTTTTCCGGACACCGATCGATATAAATATATAAGATTTCTATCACTTGAGAACGTCAAAATCAGGAAGTGGAAGCAGGTGAAGAAGGAATCCGAAAGAAACTTTAACATTGGAGCCAGTGTTTCAGGTCCTTTTGGCCGGGGGCTTTGTCAAAATGGCTTAGTGCCATCTTACAATACATCCGTGATTTCTAACCTCTTTAGGTTCCAATCCTTTTTTTACAAGGTAAAAAACCTTAAGACGTTCTGTACTCCTTCTTCAATTCTGCCAAGTCTTGTTAACTTGAATTCAATTCCGGAAGACCTAAGGTCATAGTCCGTTCTCATGTCGCAAACTATTTCAAAATAATAGAAAATATGAACTGGGTTTCTTTCAGACTTCCAGAGTTTTGAAAAAACTTTAGTATATTTATGTATAAGTATAGCTAAAGTTAGTTCGAGTAAAAAATAATAAACAATTTATTTTTATGTAATTAATTCGGTTTTTATAATTAATAAGTATATTTTATTAGTTTATGTTACAAATTTTCCGTATAATAATTTATTGATATGATAAAATATATCTTTAAGTTGGTATCTATCACATATCAGAGTAAGATAGTCATCTAAAAATGTAACCTTTTGTCGGAAATTATCTCTATTTGTATTAAAATGTATTTAATATATGATGATAAATATCCATGTCTCTTATACATAGTTTTTTTCCGCCTAAGCAAGTTTTCATCCTCAGGAATTCTTGTTTAGTTTTGTGTGAACATTTGTATTTATGGAATACGTTTGGATATAAATATATATACCTCAGTAGCAGAGCTAATCTGGCAAATATCACTCGATATTGGCCAATCCCAATTTGTAACATCATCCCAGGTAGAACATCAGTATTGACCATTGTTGGAAAAAGAGGTTCTGGAAGATTGTCGTCCAATCCTGACCAAAACTCGAGCATCATTCCAAAATACACAATATATATATATATATATATATATATATATATTAAAACCATAACAAAACATGTTTTTTACCTTTATTTCCTATCATATGAACATAAATTTCCATTTTAAAATTCTGCATCAATATTTCAAAGCTTCCAGTATATTTAATTCAGCACTGAGCTAGATAAGCCAATATCAGTAACAACGACCAGCCTACAACAGCCCTGTGCCGATAGACCGGTGTCGAGCGATATTGACCAGAGCATTTGTTCTACTGGGGGTAGACCAGCCATTGTTACAGATATTTATCCATATCGCTCAATGATGAAAGAAATATACTGGAACTTTTGGAATGTTGATGCACAGTTTTAAAATTGAAATATAATTTTATAAGAAAGGACGGAAAGGTAAAAAATATGCTTTGTGATTGATTTGATGCGTTTATTTAAAAAATCATGTATTTTGGAATGATACTCGAGTTTCAGGAAAGATTGCCCAATCATCCAGAACCTCTGTTTACGACGTTGTTTAATACTACTGTGGTAAGTGAGTGTGTAAATATACAATTTTAAACACAGAAATTTATAACATAAACTTTAATAGAGAAAAAATAAACAAGATATTTAAATTTTACTTTTAAAAAATGAAGGAAAAATAAGAATAAGATTGAAAACCAAAAATAATAGATCTGGCTACTTTATCAGGTGGCAAGATCAACTAAATTACAAAAGGAAAAAGTTTTTCTGTATAAGATTAATCTATGTCTAAAAGTAAATCTGATTAAGACACGGAAGTGTTCGGATTTTAAAAAAATTAATTCAAAAAGCATGGACAAAAATGAAGTAAAATAAAGTAAAGTAGATGCATTTGAGGTACTTGTGAATAAATTGCAAGATAATAGTGACCCTTTAATTCTCGCTAAAGTATTACTTTGCAATCTCAATGATGTAATGGCCTTTCCAGGTATTTTTTTTATTTGTTGCTGCTGTCATAAAGTACATTATCTATTATTTGTCTTTCTTAAGTATTACAATTTTTTAAAAATAGTATTTTTTCTCGAATATATGTACTTTATTTTTGTTCTCAACATAATTTCATAGGAAAGTTTGCTAACGAGTCATGTGGTAAAAAATGAAATATAAAAATTTGAGGGGTGACTTATTGCCATAATTGTTATTCGTAAATTTTCAATCGTTCTAAAGGATTGAGAAAAGTATTTTTTCATGACTTGAGTATATTTAGTTAACGTCCCGTCCAATTATGCAGAGGTATTCTTGCATATGCTCGAGGATAAATATAAATCTACGTGCGAGCTTCTTTTGAATTTAGCTTTGCTGCCCATATTTTCTATAGTATCTGGCAAACGAAATATATTGAGAGAAATATTAAGGAATATAAATAATCAACAATAAGATTTCAATGTGTTTTAAAGGAAAAACATAGAAGGCTTAAATTCTTTTCTCTCATGGAGTGAGGTTATGCCATTTAAAATAGTCTTCTTTACAAACAACTTCAATTTATTTTGAAAATGTAACTAAAATTGAGATTTATATCCTTTTATGGAATTGTTTAATCACATAAAACAAATAACAACATAGATACTACATAATAACCTAAAAAAATGCCACAAAGTCCCCCCGTTTGAGGCAATGAATGAATTTGTATAAACAAGCATCACCATTAAATAGCATGTGAACCACTATAATTCATGATACATTATTATTAAATCTATATCAAAAATTTATTAAAGGAAGGGTGACATATGATACTAATGATTTTATAGTTAGATTTAAAATGCAAGGAATTGTGTTCATACCCTACATTGTTCAGTGTGAGGCAACTAATAGATCTGAATGAAGTTTTGCCATGAAGTAGCACGTGAACTGTGTAAATTTATGATATACATTTGTAAATCTAAATTAGAAATATCTAAGGAAGGGTAAAGTTATACTAAACAACATTTATATCAGTATTAAAAATATTATAAGAATATGCACATTTTTTATCTTTTGACATTTTGTTTTAAATTATAAATCAAATTAATTTTTGCTGAGTGTGTTTTTAATTCACAATCAAATATTTTAATAAGAATGTTCTCACACTACCATAACTTAATGAATCTATTAAAATGCAAACTATTTCATATATTGATTTTAAGTGCCTACAGTCAAAAATAAATCATGTCAAATATTAGGAATAAAATTTTATCTGTTGAATAGATATTATATAAATAGTTTTTATACAAAGATGAATTAAACATAAAAATAAATTAGGCTGTTATAAAATATTTCTGATTGAACAACAAAAATTAAAAATTGCATATTAAAACATTTATTTAAAAATAAAATTTACAATGCATTATTTAAAAAACAATTTGGTTGGCGCAATATTAAGCACTTACGTTATAATAAGTTTTTAAATAAGTTTCATTAAAAATTCATAATTTTTTTAAAAACTTCATACTTTAGCTTTTTTTTTTTTAAATAAACGATGGCTAAATATTTTTATAAAATGAGAAACTTGTATATTAATTTGAAAATATGTCTTATAATATTTTTCGTAGCTTCTTTTTGAGAATAGTTCAATTGGTTCTAACGTTTTGCGATTCTCTCAAAGGAGATGCATCTTTTAAAAAGAACCACAATTCCCCATTGGGAATAGTATGAATTCCTTTCTTCTTTCATTTTAGTTCAAATTTGTCATGAAAAAATGTTAAGGATCACTGTTTTTTAAAATGATATAGTTTATTTAAGAAGAATATTTAAATTATCTATCAACTATGATTTGAACTATACACAACACATGCAATTTTTATGCGAAAAAAAAAATCTTTTGTAACTGGTATTCAGTTAACTATCTTATTTTTTTTTTTTAAATATTTGATACAATGTTTCATTTATTATTATATTTTATGAATAGTACGTATCTATCACAACACTATCAATATGCATATGAATTAAAGCTTATTATGTGTCAATGCTTGATTTTCATTAGATATCTGTAAAATCTAATCAACTTTATTACTTTATTGATTCAAAAGTATCCTCTTTATGAAATCATACCAATCCAATAAGATAAAACAAAATCAAACTTAAAATAGTAATGAAAATAATAGTAATAATTTGTAAAATTGAAAAAAAAAAAATTCTATTTCTGCTTGAAACTGAAAAATTTTGAACGAAAACTGCGTATGTTGAAAAGTAAATTACGCCGACTTGTTTCGTTACTTACAATTTTAATTAACTACCACGCATTTTATTTTTAGTCATAATAACTGTCTAAGCTCAATTCTTCCCCAGCAATCAAAATTGCTATATCATCACGCTTTAAGTCTGGCCAATAATGATTAAATTTTACCATCAAGCATAAAAAAAATGCTTTCACAAAAGCTTTTTAAACATTTAGAGATTATACCAAATTTTGAGTAACATACATTTTATTTAATTAACGCCTGACTGGTGCATACGGCGTTATAAAAATTGTTTATTACATACTTAAGATTTCACTAGCCTTCCATATAGAATTCTATTAAATGAAGGAATGTGGCACAACAAATATTTTAAAAGATATATATATATATATATATATATATATATATATATATATATATATATATATATATATATATATATATATATATATATATATATATATATATATATATATATATATATATATAAATATTCAAACTCAATTTTTAAATCACTTCAAGGAATATTGAAAACAATAGTCATGCGATAAAATTGCGAACTTTTATGATTGCATTGGGATTATTAATTAGTAATGAGAAAAAAATTTCATTTGCATAATGTTAAATGTAATGAATGTTAAATAAGTATTTAGTGTTATTGAAAATAAAATGCATATTCATAAAAAAAAAATATTCATCATTTTTCGACGGGCGTCTTAGGAAACACGCCCACGTTTTTAATATGGTAACAGTATGAAAGTAATAAAATAAACATTATGACATGGAACACAGCTCCTAAACTTTCAAATATTATCATTTAAAGCCTCACAATATTTAGTTTTTCTTATCCAGAATAATTCTGCATGTATTAGTTGTTTGTGAAGTTAAGATACCTTCATTTACCTACCCCCGTTCAGGCAAGCACATATCTTATATTATTGCACTTGCGGCCACGAATTAAATACATCTTGATAATTTATCCGACTTCATTTAATGCCATTTAAAGCACACAACAACTTGCCATCGCCTCCCCCTTCTCTCCTCCTCCCAAGTTAATGCCATTACCTATTTAGAACATGTTGTCTTAACTTGATCAAAAGAATATTTCAGATCTTACTCTTCAGACACGGTTTCTTCCGCTGCAAAGATTCGTTCGTGTTTGTGGCAAAAAGAAACTCCGCGTTAATCAATTTATGCCCCTTCAAGTACTTTCGGAAACATATTCCGTCCGCAAATGTGTTTTCATTTGATGTCCTTTTAGTCAAAGGGGCGACGCACTTTTGAGAACTTACAAATTGAAACTGGCAGAGGCATTTCGCCTTTTGCTAATGCCCTCTCTTAGATTTAATCCGATTTGGTGGTTATCCTGTTTAGAATTTGTGAAATTTAATTTGGAAGCCAAATGTACATTAGTTATATGCTGCAACATTGGATTTTTACTTTATTCGCATGCTAGAAAAGTAACCGCTCTTCATCGTTAAAAATGTGTTGACTGGCATAGGTTAAAATAATGTGTTTTAATCCCTAAATAAAGTTAATATCTTACGAATGAGTGAAGAATGAAATTTATTATGAAATTAATACTGATTTATTACAAACGTTTTAAGCCTTCGTCTAAAAGTAACATTCAAAATAGATTTTACTGAATTTCAACTAGAAAATGGTTTATTTCATCAAAAACTTTTCTAGCTTTCTACACTTACGAAAGAATGGATTAATACTACTAAAATCGTTCGTATTCTTTCAAGTTCAGTATTGATATTACGATATATGGCAGAATGTATTTCTTTTGTTATTAGACATAGGAAGGAATCAATAGAAAGTACTAAAATGCTCGAAATAACGTAAAACAATATAAAAAGGCACCGTGGTTTGAATGGCAATTAATTTTTTGAAAAATTCTTGTTTTAAAATGTACATTGCTTGTTTTAGTGAAATCTTAATTAGAAAGATTTCTATGAAGTCAAATGACGATTAGAAAAATAAATTATCATTAACTTCAACTTAGGTCCGGCGTAACATGTTGATTTTAAATTCGAATGCAAGTGCTTGATGAGTACTCATTAAAACCTAATAAAGACATAATTCAGTTCATTCATACAAATTCCAAGTGATAAACATCATTATAAAGAATGTCAAAAGACGAAAAAATAAGTTTCTGCAAAGAATCATACATTTGACCAACAAGTAGTTGACGGCACCAGACAACAAATTCCTGCGCTGTTCTTGTCAGATTAAACATCCCTGCTTAAGAATAAGCAGACTGTACTTTTGAAAAAGTAAATTCACGTGTTAAAAATAACAATATAAAATGTGATCTTCTAAATTTATTTAATTGACCTCCTAAGGTTTATATGAGCATTCGAAACTCTAAGCAAAACATGACAGCTTAAAAATCCAAGTATTACCTGATAAGGTTAGAGGGCAACGACAAACACTTTTGGAATAAGATCACCTAAATCTCTGACAAATAAGTCGTTTTCTACAACAACAATAAAAAAAGAGACTATTGTGCAAAGTCACTTATGCTGAGTAACCCTGTTTGACAAGCCGTTGAGTAAATTATTTTGTTTACAAAATACATTGTGTTACTAAATTTAGAGCTTTTCATTCAGAACTAAGACAATTTAAATGCGGCACAAACTAATTTTTCCACTTCAGAGTCTTGAATGAATGTCAAAATCATTTTACGTTCACATAAAAAACACATATAACTGCAAAGTTTTGCAATGGCATCTCTCATGATTGGATTTCACCGGAATTTCCTCTTTGCTACAAGACACTCGTTACTAGTATTACGCACGGTAAGTCGCAGTTCAGGACCAAAGAGATTTATAGCTTTATCCCATGTTCTACTCCTCGGCTATCCTGAACCATAAATTAAATAGTAATTTCCACACTGATAAGCGGTATTCGCTACCTTCGGCGGAAAGACTTAATTTCCGGAAGTATTGGGTGGAGCGTGTTGCAAATTTCGGTTAAAGTGGTTGTAAATGTCAAGAGGAAAGACACGGCTTCTGCAGTTTCATCACTGTCTCAGAAGTTGTGAGTTTCCAATTATGCGAAAAATGGATTAAATAGCGCCAGCTCCATTATAACGCAAGGAGGTGTTAGTTAATTATTTTACTTCACAGAATGGGTGAACCGAATAAATTTTGGTTACATGAAAAGTATTTCACTGAAGGGATTGACTGGTAGTTTATTCACTAAATTTATTTATGATTGGTGGTTTTATGCTTTAAGCTTCAAGGTTTTCAAAGTGGGAAATGATCGTTGTTGGTTTTTAAAAATACTAAAACGGTAACCCTCAGCATATCTTTTCAATTTTATATTCAACTAATCTACAGCTCCACTTCTAGTCTCAATTTTTAAAGCTCTTTCATATCATGGCACTCTAATACAGCGGTCGGCAACATTTTACCAGAGAAGTGTTGAAAATTTAAAATTCGAAAATTTTACTCAACACTGTGAGCCACATTTGAAAATGTTAACTGTCCTACAAATCACATTAGCTAAAAATATTATATTGTAGAGATGAATTTTAAAATTTCTTATCAAAATGAATTACTATTTTAAAGTTTTCTCTACCAGATGATACATGTATACATTTTAATTGATAAAGAAATACGGTGTTTCATTAAAATTTAAGTTGAAAATTTAAATTCAAAATTGTGTGTATTATTAGTAGTAGTAGTAATAGTAGTAGTAGTAATAATAGTAGTAGCAGTAGTAGTATTGTTATTATTATTATGGTTACTGTTATTGTTATTATTATTATTAGTAGTAGTAGTAGTAGTAGTTGTATTATTATTATTATTATTATTAGTAGTAGTAGTAGTAGTAGTAGTTGTATTATTATTATTATTACTAGTAGTAGTTTTATTACTATAATTATTATTATTATTATTATTAATAGTAGTAGTAATTTTACTATTATTATTATTATTGGTAGTAGTAGTAGTTGCTGTGTTACTATTAACGGGATGAACGATTTAAACTGAATCAAGAAACTTTCTATTTCAAGCTTAAACAAATTCATTTTTAGTAACAATATCCAAAATTGAACAAGTAGTGATAATCAGTTGCCTGAAAATTTACGCTACACAAAAATAAACAGAAGAGAGAAACAGGTATAATAAGTCAAATTTGAAGTATAAAATAGGTAGAATAAGTCAAATTAGAATACTCATATAGGTATATCAGGTCAAAAAGAAAAGATTCATTCCACTCACCATGTATATCTAATTTAATCCACTGATGTACAGGGTGAGATGACGCATTAGTTCTCACCCTACATTCCACTTTTCCTCCCAGGTCCCATCGGGACAGCACAAATCGAGCCGTAGAGGTCACAAAGTAGGTCCCGTTCCCTTCAGGCATCACTGTGGTCTTGACCGGAAGTGGTTTGGTCCCATTCCACCACGTAACTTCCGGTGCAGGACGCCCGCCGGAGGATTTGCATTCTAGGACGAAAGTGGAACCCTCGGCGTATGGACCCACTGTACTCCCATTGCGAACTTTCTTGCCTTCAACCTCCATTTCTGGATCTGTGGGAGTGACTGGAAAGAAATAGGAAGTGTATGATTTATACATAATATTATTTCTTTTGATTAACAATAACTGCAGTTTAGCTATTCAAAACTTAGTTATCCTAACTGACTTCCAAATTCGAGTGAAGTTATGATCACCTCAATTCCAGGATTTTTTTTTTTCTTTTTTTTCAATTGTAGATAGATGAAAATTATACATGGGATGATCATTAGTTCACCTCGCAATTTTTATTGCTAGATGTACCGGTATATTAAGTAATGGTAACCACGATGGGGAAAAATGGTTCATTAATCATGTAGCATTTTTCGTGAAAGTTTGGTTCAACCAGAGCAGCACAGTGGGTTGTCAAAGTAATTTTGAGAAACTCAAGGATATTAAGTATTGTAAATACTCGGAAAATCTGCAACGGAAATTCTGAACTGAACCAACTAGTCAATGTGTTTTCCTCTATTTCCATTATTATTATATTATTATTATTATTATTATTATTATTATTATTATTATTATTATTATTATTATTATTATTATTATTATTATTATTATTATTATTATTATTATTATTATTATTATTATTATTATTATTATTATTATTATTATTATTATTATTATTATTATTATTATTATTATTATTATTATTATTATTATTATTATTATTATTATTATTATTATTATTATTATTATTATTATTATTATTATTATTATTATTATTATTATTATTATTATTATTATTATTATTATTATTATTATTATTATTATTATTATTATCATTATCATTATCATTATTATTATTATTATTATTATTATTATTATTATTATTATTATTATTATTATTATTATTATTATTATTATTATTATTATTATTATTATTATTTTTATTATTATTATTATTATTATTTGATGTCAATAGTTTTCCTTGTCGCTTATCATTTTCCAGCAATTTCTGTCTCTTTTTAATATCGGGAATAATTCATACACAGAAATTTTTAATTTTTAGACCCGCAAATAATTCGGGTGCTTCCAGATATTTCATTACAGATTTTTAAACTCGTAAAAAATGTTTATATGCTGCTCAAATTTAGACAATGCAACTAGTATACAACACTGGCCTTAATTTCAAAAGCACTTGCACCTTTTTTACCAAATTTCACAAATATGGCTCCACGTATGCGAAATAAAACATATCCTCCATCATAGATACAATTAATAAACAAATCAATATAAACAAATAAAGTAAAACAAATTTACTCTCAATGATCGCTAACTTTTTATGTCCTAATATGATGCACGTATTAATTGTTTTTCTATACATTAATGAAACTAGGAAAAAAACCCACTTTAAAAGATATTATGGAAAAAGGCAAACCATAGAAAGGAAAAGGGTTATAAAAAAATATAATTTTTGATATACAATTTTTTTCCGATTCCTTTTTGTAAATATATCACAATCTTTGATAAAATAATAAATAATGCCATGATAATAATACTTCTACAGGATATCATCCAAAGCAGATAATGTATGTGGACCAATTAATGTTTGCTGGGTAAACAAATAAAAATTTCAGTTAAAATGATCAGTTCATAAATTTTCATTAAGGAATGCAAGTCATTAAAATTTATTTCCTTTTCGGAAAGCGATAATTTAGAACTGTTTATGTTTTGCAAACGGAAGATTTTTAAGGTTTTAGATACAAGGTTATAAATATAGATTACAAGAAAATTTAAAACCCAAAAGGGAATGAAAAGTCTTTCGGTTTTTCTCACAAAAAATCTAACGAAACATAAAGAAAAATTACAGAAGCATGAAAAAACTTTATCAGAGAGATGGTATACGGCTCTTCTTATTAGCCTATAAAATCTCTTTGAGTCGCTCGTAAAAGCTGACAAACAGTCTCTTTCCATTAGTTTTACAACGTTCTGCGTGAAAAACATGTTACGCAAGATTGCTCACGATAAAAACTGAAGTGGTAACACTCTTTAAAATCGAAGCTCAGTTTCTAGACGCAATATAAATATATCAAAAGCATAATCCGAACTAAAGAATGTCAGGGGAAAATATTATTGAATTTAAACTCGAATTGTGAAATGTGTGCTTAGACTCAGGTTATCTTTCTATTCATGAGATTTTATGTTTCGTGCCTAGGAGATTTTCCTCAACAAATTGCATTTTAACTAGAAGTTTTAAGGCAAAGTATTGTTTTTATTTCGAAGCTTTTGAATAGTATTCATTACTTGCTGGAAGACAAATTCTTAGTTTTATATATTTTACATCGTACTTGAGGCTAAGGAATTTCAAGTAATTTTTGGTTTGACTTGAAATGGGAGATAACGGAAACTTTGTATGTTACCTCTTGTAAGTGTGTTAAATTTAATAATTTAGTTTAATGTGTAAGAATTTGTTTTTATTGTTACTTGAAGAAATTATGTTCAATGTAAAATAAGTATACCAACATAACTATTATTATTTAGTATATTTTCTTCATTTTGAAAATAATAATGTATCCTTTTATTTCAAATCGATAGCAAGAATATCTTTAAAAAAATTTAAGGTAAAGTTTTGTTTAAAATATCTTTTGCTAGTAAAATAATGTTCTGATTAATCAGAAGAAAAATAAAGTAATGTCTCTTATGTTTAAGGGAACTTCTTTCTCATCGAATGTTTAATCTCAAATATAGAATAAAAATTGGAATTTAAACACAATATGCTAAAATTTGTACAAAAATTCTGCGTAATTATAATTTTAAATAAAAAAATATTTTATCAGATGTTTTGTGAGTCTATGTCTTCGAAATTTTTTTACTTGTCTTAAAATTGAAATGTTTTGTTTTTTTTCTTCCGTATATATTCACGAATTTGATACATATTTTTTACTTAAAAATTTCATATTTTTTTAAAAATATTTTTATGAATATTTATTTTTATAGCGGCACAAGTGTTTTACAATTTAAAATAAACTGTGATCGTTTATGATACTTTAAATCATAAATGTGTTTTAAAATTCTATTTCTACTATTATAGAATAGAATAAAATAAATCTCCTATCTAACTGCACTTTCCACTTGAGTCTTCAAAAAGAATTTAAAATTCCATTTTATATCCCAAATTAAATTATGTAAAAGTTTGCTATTAGTTATATGCTTATTATTAATTATTTCTAGTTATTGTTCACTAAAGTTATTATTAGTTACGCTTTTTACTAGTTATATGTGTTGGGAAAAAAACACCTCTAAACTGGTGTAATTGACAATATGTTTTTCGGTAATTATTACATTATCCTTCTGGGTAAGTGAAACAGAGGAGAAACACTAAATGACGGGCAATGCTTAAAAGAAGAAATTCTGTGTTAAAGACATTAGTTTTCTTTTTCTTTTTTACCCCTTTATCGAATTTCTACTTGAATTTGAAAAGTGGGGATGCTTAGAAAACCTTAAGAAGTATAACCACGGTTATTTTGATCAATATCATTAAAGCTGATTTTCGGCAATTGCTGAAAACATGATTTTTTCATAAGTAGCTACTTTAAACACATTCGAAATTGTTACTAAAACTTAATGACAAGTCTCGTGACCGCCACTAACCCGTGTTCAAAAGTTGAATATCATAGGTTAATCCATTCAGTGGTTATGCTGACCACAGAAAGACACACGCATACATTTTTCTATACCCTTTTTCTCAGCTCAATCGTTCCAAAACAGAAAGAAATGCAAAAAAAAAAAAAAAAATTGAACGTATTAATACTTTCATTATCCTATGTTAAAGTGTGGATAGCTAAAAAAAATTATTTGGTACTTTTACACCAATACCCTATAACTAACTTTAACACCTATAATAATAATAATTATCATATTCCAATTAAGTTGAAGAGCTTAACTTCTTACTAACACTACCTTCGACTATCGTCTCAAATGAAACCTCATCATCTATTATCTCTGCTTACGTCACTTTACAGAATGAAAATTGTTTATGGACACATCATTTTCATATGAACAGTAAAATATAAAGCTTTTTCTCTTAAATCATTTATTTCATTCAAAACCGTCGATGGTGTTATTTCATCTTGAAATATTTACATTTAATACATGTTACTTCTTCCTTGGCAAATTAGTTGGCATTTTTCAAGCGCCAATGCATTTTGGGAAGAATTAGAAAACACCAAAAATCCCCCATCCAATAAGCAAGCATCTCCCGAGGCAATCCAATAAATCTCAAGAAGTTTCATTAAACTCTCGAACCTCCCTCCACAAGCTTACTTCATTTTAAGGAAGAGTGTGAAATCCCTTACCGACGTCGGAAAATGGTCGGAAAACGGTCGAAAATGAGACGTCTTCTCCTCACTACTCCCACTTGATCCCCTCACGGGAGCTTTTC
The DNA here is from genome assembly GCA_963978545.1 of Linyphia triangularis. Lineage (NCBI taxonomy): Eukaryota > Metazoa > Arthropoda > Arachnida > Araneae > Linyphiidae > Linyphia > Linyphia triangularis. The sequence continues at coordinate 31,771,406 of OZ021732.1, read as the reverse complement.
TTTCTTTTTTTTGAGGGAAAGGTGCTAGGCTATCAATCTTGGCGAATGGCTCTAGCGTGCCGGCAAGGGAGTGGTGTGTGTGAAAGACACGAGAAATCCGCCATGTTTTTTGCTCGTTCGACGTTTACCTGGCGATTTAGGGAGATCCATCTTCGCGACAGACAAGGGAACGGCCGTTGGTGTTGTTCCCGTTGGTGATGGATGTCGCACAACTGTAGATAAATATTGCAGATTGCGTGGATGAACCCTGGTAGGGCGACGTTTGGTTACTGATGTGAAACGGGATTTTGTTTCCTGTTTAGTGAAAAAAATTAGGTGTCCTGGGGACAAGTATTAGATTACGTGAAGTGAAGCGCAATATACATGGACGTTTTATGATGATGGGAAATTGAAACAAGGAGATTAATTCTAATCTGTACTGGATACACAATCTGAGCTTCTGTACGAACATGAATTTCATTTTTATAAATGAAAAACGCAGTTATGCAGCTGATAAATATCACTATGTGGCTGCGGAAAATGTCTGAATAATTATTTCTTTCAGTAAAATTATTTTGCTTCAGTAAATGGCTGACTGCATTACTCATAGTGTAAATTAAAGTTAAGTGAATTTTATCCCATGGTATCTTACTCTCCCCAAAACAATATAAATTTTGAAGTGAAATGTCAAAAGTATAAATTTAACACTTTTATTTAGATTATGAGGTTTTGTTTAATTTTTCAAATGAACGAATTTACAAAGAACTACTGCTGAGTTTTGGAATCGCTAAAACGTTGCTGTCCATAGAGATTATAGTAACTATTATTAGTTATGCAGAAAGATTTTTGAAAAAAGAATTAAACTATTTCTTAACTCCTGAGATCACAAAAATTAATTATGCTAATATACATAAACGTACATCTTCATCATCACACGTTCGACAATAACATTCTAGTTGAAATGCTTTAGTTTATCGGAACTGGTTTTTAAACGAAGATGTCAAAATCAGAAATCGACTTAACAAACACTCTAAAGATACAACTATTTTTTTACTATTTCTCTGATGAGATGGAGTTTAAACTTGGCTTTCAACTGTCAATACTTCTTACTAATCTAATCAATTTAATGTTATCTCAGAGATACACATGACGTTTTGTCTTCTATACACCCACTACGAGGACATTTTTGACTTATTGAAGGTAATTCATTTATTTTTAATGTAATAAATATAAGATTGAATGTGTGTTGTTATAGTGCAATTTAATGCATAGGATGAAAATAAGTACGTGTAGCCTGATTTTATAATAGTTGGTTTTTAAATAAATTGGCATAATTGTTATTCTAATCAGAACATAAAATTGTTCTTTCATTCCACCGATTTTAGGTAAACTTAATAAAACTTTTGCAACTTGCATTATGTTTTTACTCTACTTAGACTTATCCGTATACAATATACTTTTAAAAACAAAATATACACTTTTAATAAACATAATATACACTTTCAGTAAATACAATATACGCTTGTTTTTAACATAATATACATTCTTAGTAAACGCAATATATACTTTTAGTAAAAATAATATAATTTTTAAATATTATTGAAGTTTCATTGAAAGTTATTCGTTAAATCAGGAAAATATAAAAAGAGGCATCATACATTCATTAGGTATGATTAATAATTAAATACATACAAATAATAACAAACTAAAATAGACAAGAAACTGGGCACAGCTTGTTATATTGGTCAGATGATCTTATAACGATAACATTGGTCTGATTGGTCTTGCTAACATTAGTGACTGCATTTTTCTCTCAGAAAAAAATTTATAGGGCAACTGAAGCTACGTCTATAAAGAATTAACAAGAACTACACACATTTTACAAAAGCATAATAAAACACTTGGCGCAAATATATGAATTATATTGTTCTAGAAGTTCCAAAATCAATTTTTGGGTGTCAATGCTTAAGAATGAAAAATCTGGAAACATTTAACTTTTCACTCATATCCAGCACCAGTTAAGGTTTTTTATAACAAAACACAAACAATTTTAAATAAAAAAACACTCTTTCAAATACTAGATGTTACTTTGGTTTTGTTAACTATTTTTTTTTTTTTTTTTTTTTTTTTTTTTGTAGTTTACAACCACACTTGCCGAAAAGGTTGCATTTAACCCAGTTTCCTAAAACAATAAATAAATTACTTGGATTAATATAAGAATACATATTTGTCGTATAAGCGTTCTTTGACATGTTTTAAGGCTGGAAGAATCACATTTTTTATTTGTTCAATAACTGGCTACATCGGGCAGTTTTTCACTCTACTAAAAATGAATAAACACAAAAAGTGAATATTCCATTCTTTTTATCTATAATTCACTTATTCTCAATCAATAAACAAAAATATTCAAGACATATTTTCCGATCAAAATTATTGAAGCCTTTTTTTTTTTTTTTTTCAATAAAAGTAAAATAGGACATTATTTTTACTAACGCTCTGCTTTTTAAATACGGCTTCCGTAGGCAAAAAAAAAAAAAAAAAAAAATATTTGTCACCCTTCTTGGAAAAGAAATTATCTCCGAAAATATCTACGGCAGCCGCGACGAAAAATCAATTTTCTCTTAAATTATTAAAGTGAAGGAGGAGAAAAGAAGAAAAATATCTAATCGAAGCCTAACCAGGAGGTTTCATTTAATACCCTTAACGTATCCAGCAACGAACACTGCCATCAATCACATAAGAAGGATTCTTAGACTGGTCGATAGCTTATTTTTTATGTACATTTTCTCCTTTCCCAGAAAAAATATTCGTGTGAATGGTCTCATAAAGGGGGAAAAAAAAACTTAAAAAGTCAAAGAAAGAATATTTCTTTGTTTCAGCGAAGAGAAGGAGGGTGGAGGGAATAAGCATATAGGGAAAAGTGGGCAAATAATCAATAGACTTATTCCCTTATTTAGGATTTGTAAAATAGTTATTTATGAGGTAGAATTATTTGAAACGGTAAATTGTGAGTTGTTGACCTTTTATATAAAATAAGATTGAGGTGTAGTATGGATAATAAGTTTAAAACAATCTTAATGCAAAACACACTAATTGTTACAAATATGTATTAGAATGATTGTAATGAATAAATGTTATTATAAATAACTGTAAGGAAAAGGTATTGGTACCCATTTGATGAAACAATAATTTTAAAATGAAATGATTAATTTTATTTATTTCGAAACAATATAGTAATTTTGTAAAATACATTGAATTTCGTTGTTTAGAAAATAAAAGCTTTTAGCCAAATCTTTGCAAGCTGAAATATTAAATATTTTACTATCAATATAAAAATTGTGTGTTCTTAACACATATAAATCATTTTTATTTGAAAGTATTAAAACCAAATTTATGTCTGGTGTTTAAATTAAGACGATTTTATGTTTTCCATCTTTAATGATTGCACGGCTAAAATATTTTTTTTACCATTTTAGCACTTATTTGTTACCAATATTTTAATAAAATATTTTTTTCACAGAAACACGTTAGTTTCTATTGTTTTTTATTAAGTACTATTTCTTATTTTATAAATAATACACGTAAAGAGTATGATTACAAATTAATAAACTTTCATGTTATCTTATAATTTGTTATTGTTTTTATTTCGTGATATATCAGGAGTGTAATCAAGTACTACATATCAGTACAAAATAAGATGATTGAAAATTAAAAGCCAATAATAATTTATAGTTTTTATAAATTAAAAATATAACTTTAAACATAATTCTTATAATACTTTACTTTTAACTGCATCACCAGGATTTTAAAATCATAAATCCATTTGCTTTAAAACTTGTTGCATTATAGTAAACAACTAATCCTTATAGTACTAATCAGTTATTTTTATAAAATTTTTTACACTTTAATTAATTTTTCAACCAAAATTACGCGTACGTGAAAGTTAAAACTTTCTACATTGCTTCCAGAAACTTATCTCACTTCCTTAACTTCACCCGACATTACCTTCATTCTAAATTGTGAATCAAATTCCCCAAAACTCAAAGTACTTAAAAATATAACATTTCCCATAAAATATCACAAATGACAATTACAGAATAAAATGTCAAGATACATCTTAGTTGGTGGTGAAAATTCTAACGTGAAAACTCAATTTAAACTTTTGTCAAGTTTCAAACACGGCCGTTCATTATTCCCGGAATCAGACCGCTTCCGCTAAAAACTGTCATTGCTTGTTAGCCCCTTGTTACAAAGTTTATAGTGTAGCCAAGTGTATCAAATTTTCTTTGACACTTCTCAAAGAACTCGATCGATTTTCACACACTTACCAATGCTAGAAACATGATAATAATTATTATTATGTAGGATATAGGAATGGCACGTTTTCATGTTTATTACACTGCGCCAAGTATCAACACATCACTTCTAATTTGGAACGAGATTAAAGTGTTCTTAGTTAATCATAGTGTATTTTCTTCATATAATTTCAAAATTTTAATTATGTACCTTCTTTTTTTATAAAAATACTTAATTGATTCCTTTATCAGTGACAGATTCAACGAATTATCTTCAGACATGAAGGGGTTATATTCAGAGTAGTCTTAATTTTTAGGTGCAAAAGCTTTTAATTTAACAAAACACATGTTGGTATTTTGCATCTTTATTATACGTTATCATGCAAGTTTGCATTTCTAGACTTAAGTCAGTTATGTGCGAGGATAGATACTTTAAACCCTCACACACACACACACACACACACACACACACACACACACACACACACACACACACACACACACACACACACCTTATTTAATTTAGGGCAAGCGGTAAATAAAGATTAGTAATAACTTATTATATTAACTATTTAATTATTTGTAGTCCAAATTTAAACTTTATATTTTTAATAAAATATTGTAAATTTGTTTTAAATCATAGCCGGTGCATCTTCGTGACTTAATGCCAATGGCAATGTACCCCCTCATAATCTATTATTCGTTCTAACTCAAATAATTTTTTTTTATGAATATACTCTCTGAATCTATCTATAGTAACTGATAAATGGTGCTAGTAACAACCGTTTCCGAAATTAAATAGGTTTTAGAAAAAATATAGAGGATATAGAACTGGTTTATGATACTGACTGTCTATGTTCTACTCGGTGCTATTTTTTTACTATTTTTTTTTTATTTTTTTAATGATGATAATTTTACCTAAAACTAGCTAAGGTAAAAATATTTGCAGTTGAAAAATTACACGTGAATTTAATTGCTGTTTTAAACTACAACGAAACCATTGCCACTAAAAATTATTTAACTAAAAATAAAAATTCAATAAAAAACAATGGTAGGTAGAAAAATAGTTTGCTTAGGGACAATGTACAGTTTACCTTGGGTCTTAAGTCCAAGCGCATTACAAAGTTTTTTTTTTTTTTTTTTTTTAAATTGAGTTTTATAAAACATTGATACATCATTATTACTCAGCAACACCAGCATACATTTTCAAAAAGTCGGAGCAGGCGTACGCCGACACAATGCCTTTCCTCTGCATGCCCAAACATTAAGTGGGGATGGACACAGAATCACACTTTTAACCAATTGAAGACAATACCCTTGAGCTTAAGTCCCATTGTAATAAATGCTCACATTTCAATAATTAAGGCTAAGAGTAGAAAACAATAATGATACAAAATCTGAAAATCACTATATTGTTAATGAATGCAAAATTTAAAATAATTATACTTACAAGCATCTTTTTAAATATGTTACATTTACTGTTGTTTTTACTAGCTAAATGTATATTAGTAAAACGAACAAATAAAAAGTAACACAAAACAAATAATAAATATTTAACTGAAGTTGTAAATAAAGTTGTGTTTTATTTTTTTTTTCTTTAAACTTTTTTGTTTTGTTTTAAAATGTTTAATTATACTTTTTTAATGTTTTAAAAAAGAAGCACATATGGATAATTTGCTACAAATCCTCACACTCATAAATGCCAAAATCAAATAAAATCCGCCATTGCAGGGAAAATTGTGACGGCAACTTTTGATTCCAGCCCATTTCTTATTTTTCTAACATGTATTTTTGGTAATAGTACATGAGTTCCGTGCGTGTCTCAAATCATTAACCTCTTCTCTGTTCTCTGGTGGGAAATGTAATTTAGTTTCTAAAGTACCACCTGTCTTCGTTGCTACAAAAGAAACGGAATCAAAGATCCTTTGTAACCCGTTGAAGCACTTGTAATTAGTAGCAAGGGAGTTCGGAAGATCTGAGAACAAAATGGTGAGTCATTTGTTGCACCAATGGTATATAAATGTAGGAACATATTTTTTAAATTTTGTCCTTCATTTATAAAAGTTTTCTTAAAGATTATGAAGGTATTAAAATGTATGAACACTATACTACTTGTAATACTTGTATTTCTTTAAAAAAAAAATTTGTTGCTGGAGTTTACACTCTGATTTGTATAAATATTTAAATCTGATATTATCTGAAATTATACTTTATTATTGTGAAATTGTAAGTATTTGAATTGTCAAAATGGTGGGTCATGTTTTGCTCCAATTGTTGCTTCTAGTATATAAAAATTAAAAAGGTTAAACAAATTAAAAAGGTTCTCTTATATTTATATACCTTCCTTAAATATTAGGAATGTTGGACAATTATTTGCATTTATTTTAAAATAAACTTTTTTATTGCAGATTATATTCCGACTTATGTAAATATTTAAACCTATCGATTATGTAATTAAATTATATTTTGATATTGAATAGAGTTCGGAAAAAAAGATCTTATTTTTTAAAATTATGTTTACAAAGCAGAATTTTGGGAGATGCAATTATTATTAACCTTTGAACTTCTTTGCAAAGCTTTTAAAATAGAATATCTATCACATCAAAATTAATGATAAGTCACATCAGAAAAAGCAATAGATAAAATTATGTAAGTTGTACATGTCCAAAAGTATCCCTATATTTAAAAATAACACCTTGGAAATACTAACTAACTGAGGTTTGAGACTATTTGGTTATTAGTTGGCTAGAACATAAAATTCAAATTAACTTTCAATAAATATTAAAAATAATTTAAATTCCCTGTGAGTAACTGTTTCCGAGATGTACATTTTTAGAAATAGGGAGTCAATTTTGGGACACCCTGTGCATAACTAGGATTAGTATGTAACTTTTGCCTGATGCATAAATATGTTACTTTTTATTGCACTTTTAAAGAGTATAATTTATATTAAAAATAATTATATTGTACTTTTGTTTTACTGCACATTATAAAAATTTTTGATTTGAATTTGCAAATCAATGCAAATTTTAAAGGAATTAGATGTACTATAATTTTGTTGAATTGTAACTAAAAAAAGTCTGATTTTGAGGCACCTTAATTTAAACAAAAAATATTTTTAATTTTAAATCATTGTATTTGGCCATATATTTGTACTCTGCTGGGTAAATTTTGAATTTGATTTTCTGAATTATTTTTAGTGCATATTTTGCAATAAAACATTCTGTCATCCTTCATATGTTACTGATTATTACTTGTTTTAAGAGTTATTTGTGTATTAATTTGTAAATGATACGTTTCGAATAAATTTTTCAAACGTATACATTTATAAATTTGCAATATTTGGTACGTATTCTGTTCTAAATTTATTGAATTCCATTACGGATTATCTTAATTTGAATTGTTATTTATCGTGAAATTACTAGAATATTTCGTTAGCTCGTATAGTTTAAATTATATATTGTTGAGTATGTTTACCGTTTTTGTGTACATGTTAAAAAAATATACAAAATTCTTTTGAGCATAAAAACTAATAGCGGTAATATTTTTTTATATGCTTATATAATTTTAAATCATCAAATTTTTCTGACTAGATTAATTTAAATTATGAATCCAACTTCATTTTTAATGAGAGTGAGCCAAAATGAACATGGAATCTAGCATAGCAACGGATTATTTAGACTTAATTTACTTCATCACTTGCAGCCTCGATCGTAGATTCAGCGAAGATTATTGAAATTCACTGAACACTTTCAAATCATTTTATTTGTTAATATGGCTCAAAAGTAAAGAACGAATATAAATGCTAAGTATAGAGCATCTGCCGCTAAGAGAGCCAGGAAATCAAGGCTGCAAAGACTGCATCGACTGGAGAATAACCGAGCTAGTAAACGAAAAATGAACGAAACCATGCATCTGTTAAAGTAGATTGGATGCTAATCACCAACAATAATTAATCCAGAGAAATTTCGAGTCTATGTAACACATAACTTATAGATGTCTTTCAACAGGTCCCCAGCAGCAAGGGAAAACGTAGCTAGTTACATAATAAATCTCGACCAATCTTCAGTAACGAGGACCTGAGAGAACTTAATACAGGTGAAATTTCTACAATCATATATAAGGATTTTTAAAGAATATTTAAAATCTACACAGAAATACAAAAACTTCTTCAGAAAAATTATCATAGACAGAATTAAAAGAGTATAAATTTAAGTACTAAATTCAGATAAAATGATTTTGTTTGTTCAGTATGAAGGTAAATTGAAAAAAGCTAAGTGATCACCTATACGACAATTATGTCTTTGTGTAAATGCATGGTGAACCACTATAAGATGCATGATGAATTTTGGCTATGTTCCAATATCTATAATCATACTGCAAATATAGTATTATAAGTTTCTCAATTTCAGGTAGTCAGCGCACATTATTTTTTTCTGCATTAATAAATAGGGGTACGTGGACTCCATCATAAAGTAGCTTCTGGATTCTTATTTATGGTACTAAGTGCTCATTTGAGCTAAATACGCTTTGTAATTGGTTTTTCAGTCAGATGATAAGGTCAACAATTGTAAATGCCATTTTTATCCCCATATCCACACCATGTCAATAACGTGACATTAAATCAACGACGAATTTCATGTGTATCATTCACCATTATTGTATACATCGGCCTTTCAGGTAACCAGAGTCCCGAACTCTCACTCAATAGTTATTTTGTTGTTGTTTCTTATCCCACTTGACTGACAGCTTGTCCTACTTGGCCCACTTGATCAGATCAAGTCCAAGAACTCGTGATCTTTCAGAAGAGTAAGAACATTGCCAGGATTAGAGTGCAGCTGGTTCTTCTGGTATTCAATACATGCCAAGGCGAGATCAGGCGTGGCCTGAATCAAGTTACACTTGGAGCAAAGAAAGTAGATTTTTAAACCCGACACAAACCGTAGAGCACTAAGATGACTGCTGCGGAGTCTCGATGAGTCATGATGAAGGGGAGAAAATGCAACTTCAAAGGGTTCGAGGATTGTAAGGCTCCCGATTACTTATTTTAAGCCAAACTAATGTAAAATACATTCATGATAAAATTCATTTACTATTCGTTTTATCTTTATTTGGAAACTGATAGAGAAAATTTCAAACATGTTGAAACTCATAAGACTATATTAAATTTATTCTAACACCTAATCTTAGATAAGTACTTGGGGCTTATGATTGCATTGGTAATTTATATTTAAATGGCTGTTTTTTTTGCACCTGATAAACAAGAAACTATTTTTTTTTAAATTTAATTTATTCCAAATGTAGGCATTGTTTTTCCATTTTATAACATTACCAATGAAAATATCGTTTCGATCCAAAAATTCCAAATAAGTTTAAAAAAAAACAAAAAAAAAAACACTAATGACACGCATGGTATAAATGCGATGACATTTCAGTACAATCTAAAATGTCCATTATGAAACACTAACTGCAAATTTCTTTTCTGTTAAGAAAAGACATTCATATATAAATATTAAAGCTACATTAATAGCCTTATCTTACGAGTAAAACGATAGCGATGCCAAGAGAAGTTTTTAATTTAATTAGATTCTAATATTCAGTCATGTAGAAAATATACCCACATTATATGCAACTCCACGTGACAAAACATTATATTCCAGACAATTTCCACATCATATTTCCAGAATAATAAACCATTCCGACGCAGAAGTCCTCACGTTACCAAAGATATTCTTTATGCAGCTGGAAATATTATGTGCATCGTTTATCTTTAAAAAGAAAATAAAAATACACCTTGGAGGGGGTGAAATATCCCCCGAGTAAGAGCGAAGACCCAACGGAGACATCAAAGCAGGCGGATATTGAAGTTTTAAATAACGCCCGGCAGCACTACCCACCACCCACGGCGTCAGCGACAAGCAGCCACCAACACAACAGTCAACACACCCTTCCCCCTCCCTACTACTCACACCGCTAGTTTACCTTTTCTCCAAGAAATATTTCCTCGTTTTTACTCAAAAAGAAACAAAAAACAAAAACAAAAAAAAAAATAACTTCCTTCCACTACGGTAGTTTCCTCTTACTGAAGGCAGCTACCTTTGGCATGGATCCAATGTGGGTGAAATGTAGTCTTCGACTACAAAATATCAACTGATGTCTAAGAAAGGTATAGGTTCTTTGATGGGGAATAAGGTTTTTTGTGAATGGAGTAGCGTGATTTAAATAATGGTAAGTGGCTGTGAAGTAAGTTTTTCAATAAAAGCACGGCTGTAAAAATTTTATATTTATAGAAATAATAAAGATGTATACTGTTATTTAGTAAATATGTAAATCTGCTTTGACCAAGGTTCGTTGCATGAACTTTGCAGGTATACTAACTTCTGCAAACAAAAAAAAAAGAACAAAAAAAAAAAATTATAAAAAAATATTTACATAATTCTCTTTAATTGAATTTTGAATGCAATTATTGGATTCAATTTATAAAGTAACGCTGCGCCAACACACCTCCAACGATCGTTTATTTTCGATAGTAAACGAATACGCAGCGAATTTTTTTATAGTATAAACTTCTATGGCGAATAACTTATAACTCACAAAATACACTCATGCCTAAATTTATCTTTACATTCCCAAAAATAACGATATTCAATGAAATACTCAATCAATGTGATCCATGCTTGCAGGGAATATGTGAAAAGTAAGTATAATTAGCATCATCCAATCAAAAGCAATTAAACATCAATTTCGCGGCATTTTTTTGTGTAAATCTAGGCTTACGTCATCCGACGTTGAATCAAGCGCTATGAGCAAAGTTAATATCTGAGTGAATTTCTGCAACACATAGTTTTATTTCAGTGTGTATGGGCTAAAATCGTTTTGTTATGGTTTCGAAGAATCATTTGGAAGAATCTGTGCATAGCAAATTCTGTGCATAGCATGTAGATAGCAAATCTCAGAAGCAGTCAGGTGTCTGAATATTTCAAGATAGATAGTCTATACGTTATAGAAACAATTTCAAAATGACGGAATTGTTGTAAGACGCTTTCTATAAGATTCTAAACGAATGTTAACTGCTTCTGACGATTGAAATCTTGAAATCACTGCCTGTCGTAACAGGAAGTCTACTGCTCGCCAGTTAAGTTCAGAGCTTGCAACCATCATTGGAACTGTTGTATCAAGGCAAACGGAATACAGAAGGCTTATTAAGAAAGGTCTTTCTGACAAAAGCGAAGGGTATGTGTTTCACTGCCTTCACAAAGAAGAGGTATCGCTTTAATTGGGGCAAAGAACATCATAAATGGAGTGAACACCAATGGTCCCATCCTCCTTACTAATGAGACGAGGTTTAGTTTTACAGGTGATTTTAAACATGTTTACGTCTGGAAAGAGACAGGAGCGAGAAATTTTCTTTCGAACATTACGGAACGTGACCGTTTAGGTTGTGGAGGCGTGATAGCATGGGGAGGAGTAATGATCGATGGACGTACGCACCTACACGTTTTCAACAGCAGATCTGTGACCGTTCATAGATATCGGGATGAGGTCTTAAAGTCTTACGTAAGACTTTTCAGAAGTGCATATGGATCTGACTTTTTATTTATGGACAACAATGCTCGTCCACATCGAGCAAACCTCGTTGACGAATTCCTTAAAAGTGAAGGCATTGATTATTGCCAGCAAAAAAACACGTAGTGACATATGCGTAGAAGTCAGGTGAGATCACATTCCATATTAAATTCGAAAGGCTTAATTTTTTTCAGAGTTATTACTTTTTTTTTTTCCGAACTTTATTTTCACATTTTATTATCATTTTTATTTTTTCCTGCTACAATTTTATATCATATACTGTTCTCTTAAATTTTTTCCTTCGTATTTATGTGTCATAATGTTATGTATATTTCCAGAAAAGTTCAGAGCTTCTGAAAAATCTGAGAATTTATGGATGTAAAGATAATTGTGAAAAAATTATAAAAAAATCACAAAATACTGTTGAATTGAAAACAACTATTCCAAAGACTCAGTTGAGAATATTTTGTTGCTCTACTGCTGTTTGGATAAAACTGTTGGTATAATTTTAACTACATATGGCAATTATCACATGTACTAATAATAATAAAACTATAATGGTAACAATTATAGTAAAATAATAGTAACTAACACAGTAAAAATATATTTCTTTGTTTTTGTAATATTATATTTGTTTAAATGAGATCCTCAATATATTAGAAAACATTTCCTAACAAAATAACATGTTTTGCATTACTACCTGCACATCAATCGAATTACTTTTTTTATGCACTGCAAGAAAAGAGTAATTGGAAATTAATAGAGTATGATAATTTTTTATAGTATTGTTTTAAATAATACTGTCTTTCGTTTAAATTTCTAAAATTATTTTTACGAGGTTCTTTTTTTCTAATGCCCCCCCCCCCCTCCCAAGAAAGCGGAATTGATTTGAACAGTTAAACTTATCATTACAAAATGTTTCACTAAAATATTTTAGAACAAAAAAGGTAAGTTTATGATATCACTTCTATTGATGTTTCTAATGTTAAAAATCGAAGAAAAAAAAATTGCAATAGAAAATTTAGAATAATAACAATAAAATTTACTTGTACATTAACATTCATCATATATAAAAAATTAATATTATTGTACTTCTATATTTACTCTCCTTCTACATCCCCTTTTATAAATAATCTTTCCCATTGTCAAATTGAAAATCTCAACTATTCTCACTGTGATTCCGCAGGCGCAATTTCCTTTTTCACAAATCGAATTATTCAAATCGAAGTGGCTCGGTTGGCGAGAAAACTCTGGGTCCGCCATGTCACGTGGAAAACAGTCCCTACCCTATCTGATAAATCCAATCACTTTTTCTGTGTCCAATGCGATAGAAATTTGTATTACATGCGCCTCGCCATGGCTTAAACGTCGCATTATCCGATGAAGCGATGCCGTTATCTGATTTTCGATCTTCCCGAACCCGATCGTTATCTCAATACTTCCACGGGAGTTTGCTACAGTCATAAAAAAGGAAACTGTTGAGCCTCCTGGAACCTCCAGCCCGGTTTATCTTCCTAAAAATGTCGCAGCAAATGGAGGTTTGTCGCCTTTCTCGTACAAAGATTGTAAACAACGGTTAGGTTCGATATTGCTGAAGACCTAGAAATGGACAACACTATTTAGTTGGCTCGTTGCTTGGACGATTTTTTTTTTTTTTTTTTTTTACAAATGATGATGATTTTACTTAATAAAATGTATGATCTTATTAATGGAAAAACACAATCCCATCACCCATATGTTAACATAGTGTAATGCAAGGGTTGCATTCGGTTAAAAAAAAAAATTGACTTTTTTGCATTTGTGACTGTTTTAGAACGTTCTCAGTTCAAAATAGTTATCTAGAAAAAGTGTATGTGTGTCTGTCTGTGGTCAGTATAGTTCCCGAATGGATTAATCTACGATGTTTAATTTTTATATACGTGTTAGTGGTGGCCATTTGACCTACCATTAAGGTTCTTCCTGCATTTGTGACTGTTTTAGAACGTTCTCAGTTCAAAATAGTTATCTAGAAAAAGTGTATGTGTGTCTGTCTGTGGTCAGTATAGTTCCCGAATGGATTAATCTACGATGTTTAATTTTTATATACGTGTTAGTGGTGGCCATTTGACCTACCATTAAGGTTCTCCTCAATGTTTCACGTATGCGCATAAGATAGTTGCCATTAAAAAAATAATGTTTTTAAGCAGTTGCCAATAAAACGACTCTTTTGATTTTTATGGAACTCTAAACATTTCCATCTCCGAAATGTCCGTAGAAATCCCATAAAAATGTAAAAGTTGAGAAACGACTGTCTTTAACCCATAGCCCTCTTTCTTTGAGCATCGCTTACCGACGATTAATACCTGTTTCACTTAGAAGAAAGTACACGATAATGTTTATCGAAATTACTATATATATATATTACACAGTATCACCATTAAAAACGCCAAACTGGCTATATATATATATATATTTTTTAAAATAACAGAAGAACGAAAATGGTAAATTACGCCAATCATAGCAAAGTCAAATGCGGGACCAGTATTAAGTGCATTTAAAAGTTGTGAGAAGTTCCACACTCCTAGTTTATAAACTAAAACAGGAATATTTGTTTATCTTTATTAATTCTAATCTGAATAAATTTTTGCCAATCAAACTAATAGTTCTGGTAATTAAAAAAATAATAATAGTTAAAAAAAAAAAAAAACGAGCAAAGTGGAAACTGTCGCTTGCACTCTACTTAGCCCTGCAATACTAGTTAGAATGTGCATTGCACACGATGGCTTTACTAAACAATCAAATCAGGCAGCACAACTGTATTGGCCAATGTCGGAAAAGGGGGTTCTGAACAATTGGCTAATTCTTGTTGAAGCTCGAACATCCTACCGAAATACATGATTTTTTTAAATGATAAATTTCCTTAAAACATATTTTTCAACATATTCAAAACCTATTTAAATTAAACATATTCATAAACATTCAACTTAAATATTAAATTCCTTTACAAAAAAACACATATTCATAAACATTCAACTCAAATATTAAATTCATTATAAAAACACATATTCATAAACATTCAAAGCAAATTAAACATTATTTCAAACATATTCAAAACCTATTTTTTTCCTTTCATCCTTTCTTATAAATAAAATATTTTAAAACTGTGTATTAGTATTTCAAAGCTTCCAGCATATTTCTTTCCAATATTGGAGGAGATTAGCCAATATTGGTAACGGCGTTACAATATATTGGCTTACAACGTTCCACATCGCGACAGGCCAATGTCGAGGAATATTGGCCTGTTGTTATGCTGTTGGGGACTTTGTAATTGGTCTGTTTAAAACTGAATATTTAGCTAATGATGATGAAATAATTGACATACTATGAGTATTTAATAACTACCACTTTATCTAATTACAACTAAACATAATTCATTATGTGTTTAATGAAATTAGTTATGTCTCGTAGCTATTTTAATTTCCGTAAGTAAAACGCATTGCTTGTAAGTAGGCCCTCGAACTTTTACAGTTGCTATCAAAATATGCAATTTCTGTAGAAATTGTTTCAGAAGCTAACACTATAGGCTACATTCAATATTTATCCTCAAATACACAGTAGCAAACTATACAAAATGAAGTAATAAAAAATAAACTACATTTTATTTCATTTAACAAAATATTTTTTGAAAAGAAAAGTATATGCAATCAAACGGTAAGACATTAAAAGAATTTTGTTAAGCAAACTCAACGACTATTTTTTAAGTTTTTCTCACTTAGGTTCATGGTGGATAATTTTTGCTAAGTCTGTAAAAATTTAAGATGCATTTTCCAGATAATTGCGTTTCTGGAACAGTAAAAATGCATTTGACAAGTAACGTATAAACCGATGTGGAATTTATTTGACAAAAAAGTTCTTCTAGACAAAGAAACTATTCCTTCCAAACTGATAAAATTCCCCCAAACTCCACGATGACACTTCATCGACACAAAAAAGCAACTCCATTAACAACTTTCTTAACCCAATTTGCTAGGACAAAAGAACGCGATACCGAGATAACGGAACCTCAAGGAGACTCTTGGGGAAATGGAAAGTGTCGAAGTTGTTAGCGCGATGCATTTCTTCCACAGAATCGCGTTATATCTCGTGACTTGTCTAACTGATTATTTACGTCGCGACACTGCACACGGGCATCGCCCATGGCGTAATTGCTGCAATTAGTCCTTCCAGACTATCGCCATCCGATGATCACGGTAATGAGATTGCTTTGTTTAAAGCAAAGCTGACTCGTCGAACTTGGGGACTTTTTCTCCCCTTCTTATCTAAGCCTGCCAAACGATAAAAGGGTTGAGGACAGCAGAAGACATCTCAACCCGAGTGGTGTTTAGTTAGGGGTTTTGTTTCCCCTATCTGGTGGCAGGATCAGGGTTGTACTGCAGAAGGGGTGAGTTTCTGCTGAAACCTGCAGAATTGTTTTATCCTCGGACCAGCATATTTGGTAGATTATTGAGTCGAGGGTTTTTTCCCCTCTCGTTTCTGCTTTACTTTTGTCCTCTCCAATAGCCACTTTCAGACGTGATAAAGTTTAATATGGTGGTAATCAGAAACTTCAGCGGAAATTGCCACAACGGAGTTTTATTTTGGAAAAAAAAAAGTTTAGAGAAAGAGTCGAGTTGAAATGGCTTTCGTGATAAAAGAAAGCTTTTGTGATGCGAATAAAAAGTTTGTAAATTATAATTGTGAAATTATGTTTGAAGTGTAGCCAGTAAAATATTTCATGGTGTAATATTAAATATTTAACTCTAAAGTTGGAAATCCTATTAATATTTTTTCTTCAAAAATTAAATTTTAATATGGTTGAAAATAATTAATTTAAAAGCTCAATCAAAGGTTTTAATGTTTTTATCGATATAAGATTAGTAATTAAAGGCTAAATTATAAATATTTTAATTTATAGACAACTTAATATATTATCACTCGAAAAAATATAAATACTGCCAACCTATTAGGCCAACTTTCACCATTTTCTAAATACCTCTTCGAATTGGTTTCTTATATCTTTTTTTACAGCTATAAAGTGCACCTATGTAATACTGTTTTTCTATTTCCTTTACGAAAATCTTTGATAGTTTCAGTACTCTACTTACAAACGCATGTTAGTTAAAACTAATTATTAGGGAGATACTGCCTTTGTTGTTTGGAAGGCAGAATAGTATATGCTTTCTTACCTTACTTTAAGTTAGCTACTCATTAATGTGATGAATGATAAATAACTTGCAAGCTACAAACGATCCAGAGAGACTTTATAAAATATACTTACGTACTGAATCTCATTACAACAATGAAGAATAGTTAAATTCTTGTGTGGAAATAAATGACCTTAAATTTTGTAGTTTTAGCTTTTGCAAAGCCTTTTACATGGCCCAATTACTCAAATTTATGAAGTAAATGGGTAACTACATTCTCTCGTTGGTATTAATATTCGCCTCGCTACACATTGGCGACAAATTTAGCAAAAAGTGCAATCTGTTTCCCATTGTAAACGTCTGCCCATTAATCAAACGACACACCTTCCTTTTCCGCACCATGAAGAAGAAAAAAAAAAGAAGAGCGGTCTTTCATATTAGTCTTTTCTTTTTTGAGTGGCATCTATTTTTAGTCGAGCGGAAAACCGTTCATCACTTACTTCAAACCTGACCACTCTTTTGGAAAGAATCGCGTGTGTAAATATAAGGCTTACGGTGACGGAGCTTTGCTCGAGTGTTTTCTTTATTTGTTGGGTTATGGATTGTTATTAATTAGGGAAGAGGAACGTCAACCAAAGATTCTCTTGGTATGTAGTAATTGCATTAATAAATGTAACTACTAAGGAAATTGGTTTGGGGTTTAGTGCATCGGGCGTAATATTTATAACAGCGTAATCCTGTTAAAACTAATTTTGTGTAAGAACGTATTATTTTATGTTAAGGATGAAAGAGGTTTGTTTTTGTTAATGTAATTACTACGTGCTTCTGGTAATTTAATAGTCATAAAAATAGTCTACATAAATTGAAAATCTATTAATTATAAACATATTTATTAAAACCTAAATATTTTTTTTTTTATATTGTTGAATTTGAATTATGAAAATCAATAAGTAATTGATTTAATTTCTTTTTCAGCGAAAATCTTTGGAATTACAATTTTATTATTCAACGGACTTTTGAAATGATTTCCTAGATATATTTTTAATAATAATATTTTAAATAGTCTAAAAAAAGTATACTTAATCATTATATTAAATGAATGGTTAATTATTATAGTTTATTGATAAAATAATATATATTTCTATATTTAAAATATTTTGCTGAGTGGTAGTCAGGTAGACACGAAGTTAAAGTAAACAAGCTTTAATTAAATTCTTTAAACTAAATATTTGAAGGATAAAAAAAAATATTTTTACAAAGTAATTGAACTATAAGTTAGTTCCAGTAAGTCATTTCTCTCTAAATTTTTTAACATTGAAATAACTTCTTAATATAATTTTTTTCTCACAGATTTATCAAAACAATTTTAAATAAAGCATTACATGTGCCGTAGTTTAAAAAACATTTTATCAGTTCAAGTCATTTTGCCAACAAAACATTGTAACTTTTTGTTCCAATTGATGAATGCGGTGCAAATTAAAAATTAATTAAATCGATATAAATGCAATTGTCTTATTTTATTGATATAAGTATTTACTTTTAATCCTAAAGTTGACTCAGATAAACGAAAATCTTACTTAATGTATAGAGTCTTGTGAAGGACAGAGAAGGACACTTCCCCCTCACATACGTCACATCACATTTATAAGTCCCCTCGTCTTGTACAGTGAGGCCGTGCAGTCTGAGATGTGCCGAGTGGTTGTTGAGAGAGAAGGTGGCCCTCTCAGGGCCAGAGAAGTCCCCCATGGCCCTGGCCACACCATCGCTGTACAGGTACTCACGCTTCCACTCGTTCGAGATGTTCTTGGTCCACGTGATGAAGTATACTTTGCCGCAGGATGGTAGATCCACCTCGCAGGGTAAGACTGCTGAGTCACCGATGAAGCCGGAAACGATATGTTCTCGACCTGGAAATGAGGCATGTGGTTAGTCGGAGTTAATGTAATATAAAAAAAGGACTTGATGATTTAAAATCAAAAGGAAAAAATTGTAAATTTAAATTTCTAGTTGATGATTTTAAGTTACGGTTTTCATAGTAATACGTGAAAGAGAGAACGAGTTTCTTTTTCTACAATTCAAATGAAAGTGTTTTAAAGAGGATCGGAAGGCACATTTTTTTTCTCGGAATCCATTTTGAGTTTTTTAACGTATCATAATATTTTAAATGTTATTTACAAAATGGTTTAACTTGGTTGGCAATACGCTCATCTTAAGTATTTTTAAATAATTTTCGAAAAAATAACATCACTGAAAAAACCCGTCTGCTTTGTACTTTAAACGCTGTTTTCTCAAAATGTTGTTTTTACATACAATTGTACCTTTTTCTCAGGATCTACACAATATTTTGCTTTGAATTTTTTTTCCTGGTACATATAGTACTTTTAAACAAACAGGCACATGCTTTTACAAAAATGTTGTTTAATATTATTATTTTTTTTTTTTTTTTAAATTTATTATCATGATTTTTTTTTTTTTTTAATTCATTTTCTTGATTTTTTTTGAAAAATTTTATAAAAAAAATTTCAAAACATTATAAATCCTTTAAAAAAAAAATCTTGCAAAAGCATAAGCCAGTCTATGTAAAAGTGTTTTAATATTGTCTGTACACAATTTTAAACCAATGCTATGAGTAATTTCTGAGAAAAAGGTAGATAAAATAAGCCTTTTTAACATAGGCTAGATAGAGCCTTCCGACCCCTTCTTAATTAAAAGATTTGTTTACATTGTATTGTATTAAAATCTTTTAATTAAAACACTTTCCTGATATATTGCGCATTGTACGTACAATTTAATGCAAAAGAATAATGTGTTCTTTAATTTGAATAATATACAATTATTTTTATGCATTTCTATAAAAAGAATACCATCCTAGACTTTTTAGCTAGCAAATTATTTTTATTATTTTATTTAATTGTATTTTAGTTTTAAATCACTTTGTAATAAAGAAGAAAGCATTCAAAAATAAAACATTCGTAGGGCTTATGACATATCAAGTAACTCCATTTTTTAAAACAAGGGAACTTTTTTAATTTTGAAATACCTAAAACTACTTAAGGAACCGAATCTACAATTAGTAGTACTTCTGATTAGTTTTCACGTCAATTTCCGGAGCTGAAATATGTCAAGTTTTAAAATTTTACTTTGATTGAAATATTTGACAAAATAAATCAGTATTTATTGACTTATTTTCATTAATATCTTTATATGATTGATAGGTGTGTTTGATTTCTTATTTTATAAGTAAATGATTGATAAACTTTTAAATTGGAAATCATTAGAATTCGAACAATTTTGCAAAAAATGTGTTTGAATTTTACTATTGGAATTTTTGCAGAATCATCATAAATTTCTTTAATAAAAGCAGTTTTAAAAGTTTTGTTAATTATTTATTTCTGAATTGAAAGGAACGCAACCTATTTAATTGTAAGTATATCGATATTTCTATTTTTTTTACCATTCAAATATATTCTCTTTAAAAAGCCTCTAAAATTATAAAAAGCAGTTTTTTAAAACACTTGCACTTATTTTAAAAGATGAAGTATCGCCTTACTTCATGATAAAAATAAGTATTTAACTTAAGAAAACATTCTAATCTCACGATCAAATACAGACTAATCATTTAAATTTTTACGCGATAACGACTATGCATCTAGCAGAAACAACTTATAAAGAATTGCATAACATATTCTTAACTTTTCAAAAACTCTCCTTATTTGTACAAGAATCTTAAACCCTCAAAGAAACTTTCTCCTGTATTCAAATTAACTCGAAAACTGCCATGCTCGTTATGCAAAGTTAAATCGAAAAAAGTAAAATAATAATAAAAAAAAATATATTAAAGCGGGAAAAGATTGAGGAAATGAAAAATAAGACCAGAACTGGCGCTAATTTAAAATTTTGCAAAGTAAACCTATCATTAATCAAGGAGTCTTCAAACGAAAGGAATAGAAAAAAAAAATAAGAGAAGAATGCTTTTCAAAAGACTTGGTTCGATTTTAGATTTACTTTTCAATATATTCTACTGTCAATTTTTTCTCTAACTTTCTGTGTCAGTATTAAAAGTAAAGTTTTTAACATAAAAATTGCGCTTTTATATTTAAAAATGTTATAATCGCAATACAATTTATGTTAAAAATTTTATTAAAAAAATTTCACATATATTGTTGTTTTTGAAAGATATATACAGCTAAATTAATTGTAAAGTTAAATGTTTAATAACAACCCTGGAATCATAAATGTGGTATGGTAAAAGTTAACCGGCTTTATTTTAAATATACGATTTAGCCATTATTTTTGTTTACGTTTTATGATTAGTGTATTAGCAAAGACGTGTATTTCGTTAGACACATTTTCTTTCATCAAAACCTTGTATAGTTGCACTTAAGTAAATTGGTGTTAATTTAAGTTAATTTTAAATTTAACTTTACAGCAATCAATCTTCTTAGAACCTCAGATCTCACGTAATCAAAAAAATACATCATCTATGAGTTTTCAAATGTTCTATATTCGGATTTGTATTTTTACACCTATAAAATGTTTTTATATGAACATTTTAAATTTCTAAAATAAGGGCACAAACATTTCTTTTAACCCTTTATTTTCAGATAGGATTAAAAGTCCCGTCTGTTTTTTCTTGATACTGTTTTAATTTGAACGCTTTGAGATCCATTGAGACTTTAA
Source organism: Linyphia triangularis (assembly GCA_963978545.1). Classification (NCBI taxonomy): domain Eukaryota; kingdom Metazoa; phylum Arthropoda; class Arachnida; order Araneae; family Linyphiidae; genus Linyphia; species Linyphia triangularis. The sequence continues at coordinate 31,749,724 of OZ021732.1, read as the reverse complement.
AATCCACTTCTATTGAATTCTTTCTTCAATTGTTGGATGGCAGCCCTGGCTTATTTCTCCTTAGAAGCTTGCTAGATACAAGTTTATAAGACAATGCAAAACCAGATATATACCTAGAAGATTGAAACTCGTCTACGTGTTTGCATATAAAAAGAAATGAGCTTGTGCTGTTATCCAACAATTGAAGAACTAACTTCATAGAAGGAGACTTCATACTCCCAATGTTCTCAAAGCTTTCAAAAGAATACAGAAAATAAATAATACATTAGAAAATTGACGGGACCTATACGTTCAGCCTGTCATTCTTTCATTTACAGATGGGACTAATTAGTCCCATCAGTAAATGAAGGGTTGAACAAATTAGACACATGGAATTTAGTAAACAAAGAGGAATTTTGTAGGGCTTTTAATAATTAAAAATTTAAATTCAATAAATGAAACAATCAAACAATTTCTTCCTTATGGTGGAGAATTTTATAAGTAATTCAAAAGTACACGTGTAACGTGTTTTAAAAAAAAATTCATTCAATTTTCGATATTTCTTTATCATTTAAATTTTTCAACAGTGTTTAAATTTAAACTTAAGAACAAGAGAGAGCTTTTTGGAAAATATTCTTGTGACATATAATGTTGAAAAATAATTGCTCCAAATTTTCAATGAAAATTTTTTAAATTTTACCATTGTTAATTGACAAAAAAAATTCATAGCTATTTAAGAGAATATATTATTCCTAAATTTCTAAATCAATTATTTCAGATATAAATAGATTTATCTAAACAGTTAAGTTTCAGTACATCCGTTATAAAGCATTTTAAGCATTTGTAAAATTGTGAAAAAGTTATTTTGAGGACATTGACATGTTCCGTACGTCAGTGTGTTATAAATGTATATTTTACCTAGTTGATATAGTAAATTTCCTTTAAGCTTCATCACCAATAAGTACAATATAAAACAAAAACATAACTCTTAGATTCATTATAGTTTTGCAATTTTAATGTATTTACTCGAAGAACATATGCAAAATATGAGTTAACGTATGAAATAAAGTCCTGATGTATTGCACAATCTAAAAGACTATCACATTTTTTTATGTGATTTATATTCTTCTTGTTATTTCATATGCTCAGTTGTTCATAATCCTAATACTGGATGTTATATAAAAGGACTTATTGCCCTTGTTTTACTAAAATATGTTATGCTATACTGTCCCGGGAGTACTAAAATACACTTGACACATCCATGTGCATGAATTAAATCAACAAAATTGTTTTTACAGCATTTACAACTAAATGGTGAACGGATTTTTTGTTCACAGGATCTCAATAGTGCATCTCTGCATTTAACCAACTTTCCATAAGAATATATCTCATTTAGAAGTTGTAGTATTCTCTTATATAAGCATTAAATTGATGTCTATATATGTTATTTAGAAGAAAATATCAGTTAAATTATTGGCTCTTTACTTGAATATATGTTTACTAATACGCAAATAATGTAGTTATTAACGGACATGCACATAACAATAAGAGAAATTGTTTATCTACTATACTTAGGTTGAAATCATGCCTCAGAAGTAAATTGAGTGCCTCCTGAAAAAATTTAGTGCCAGACATGTGAGGTGTCTCAGGATTGTTTCCTTCCTCATTTTAAAAATATGTAGACTGAAAGGCAATTAGAAAGAAAGGGATATTCCTACTATACTTATGTATATAGACGATATGTAGAAAGTTGGCGACAAGGACAAAATGTGTTTTCCATTTGTTGCCAAGTTCTAATTACTGCAGTCATCATTAAAATAATTTCACAAGTCAGAGGCAAATTATAGATATGACCATCCACACATTACATTAATTACTTTAAGATAGCTTCTACGCATGCACGTCTGGACATAGGATTGTTCCATTGGAAACTACATCACACAAACTGGCCCGTAAGTCACTTGGAGACTTTGTCATTAATACTTTTAATGATTGTTATAATATGTTAATGATTGTTAAAATGATACTGATAATGGATTGTTGGTATGAGTGATGGGAGCTTTAAAATTGTTCTTTCGTTTGCGACACAAATGTTGGACATGTTGTTTTACATATCCTACACTGCATTTTATAACTGAAATTTGAAAAGCCTGTGAACATTTGGATTAGTTTTGGCGTAGTATGCAATTCTTGCTAAGTGAATCCTCCAATCCAAGGTTGTAAAAATTCACAATACGAATACAGAAAGAATGCTTCAAGTATAAAAAAAACTCAATTTTTTGCACTCACACAATACCAAAAAATATTTCATTCTCATTAAGTTTCTTAATAAGGTCTCGCTTATGCCCCAAATACTCACTAAGACAATCACATAGAATCAACAAACTGCCAAACCCATTCATGATGATTTTAGAATTACATATTCCTGCAACGTCGCCGCCAAACCCTATGCCAAAGAACTTCTTTTTATTCAAGTGAAAACTTTCGCTGTGAATTATTGATGTACCATAAATCATTGAGTCCCCGCGTCTGGCATGGATGAAAGCCTTTGTCACCATTTAGAGATTATGGTGAAATGCAGTACGCCTCCTGCCACAGGATTCCATTACGCTTTTTAATTTGAAGTAATTTTATATATATCTTCGTAAAGGCGCCCATCCCACCTATGATTAATGTACTGTTAATGCTTTAGTAATAAAACGTAATAATGGGAGATAAACCCCATGCCTTTGTGAAGCGAAGTTTAATTGCAAATTGCTCTCTGAAGAAAAATTCCGATCATCAGAATGTATGTTGTGCATTGCAGTTCTGTAAGTCAACTATTTTATGTTCCTATAAGGTCTCATAATTTGATTGTGTTGTTCACAAGGTGAATGCACCAAATGTTTTAATCAATATCATAATATTAATGAAATTAACATAGTACCATGTAAGAGGGAGCTCTGAAGATAATAAGTCATGTCTTTCTTTTCTTTTTTATTCGTAGTTAAAACCATGAATAACACATTTAACTCAAAAGGCAAAGAATACGCGTTTTTTTTCCGTTTTTTTTTTTTTTTTTTCCTTACTACTGTAAAGAATAGTGACATCATGTGCATTGTCTTTGTTGAGTAAAAGCCATTCACCCTTGCAAACCAGAATTAGTATATTAAAAAAACTCATCCACTTTGCTTTCGAAAAAAATAATTTTAACTCCAAATATTATTGTTCATTGAACTTATGTAATGAATGTCAAAATTCTATGTGTAAATTAAAAGTAATTGCAAATAAAATATATAAAAGAAATAAATGTATGAAAACGAATAAAAAAAAAAGTCAATAAAAAACTAAATTTGATTACATTCAATTTTAAAGTACGCCTTTGAAATTAAGCGTGTTCACTAGTTTGCTCTTTAAAAATTAAAAAATACATTTTCACTAGTGTTTTCTTCTTACAAAACAACTCTTCAAATTTTCAAAAATAATTTATTAGCAATATTTGTACCTACGAAAAATAAAACAAATGTTCTCTTTATTAGATAAGCTTCCAGTGCAATAAATTAGCTGTATTATTTAAGTAAATTTATTGATTAGATTTACTTTCAAATGAAATATTCAAATCTTTTAGTACTGTTCAATTTCAAAAAAGTCAATTTGTTCTAAAAGTGTAAAATATAATAATGACTTAATTAGCCAATATGCTCAAGTATCAACCCTACAACCATTAATCAAAAGCATTTTACAAATTGTATAATTTGCACATTAAATATAATTATTGGTGCTTCTAAAAATTTAGATGTTTTGAATTTTTATAATCACATTAACATGTCGGCGATATTCATTATACCATAAGCTTGCTTTTCTTACTTAAAAAAATACCACTTTTTATCCAATAACATAAAAAGTAAACACACATTATAGTAAACTTATCAAATTCAGATAAACATCCATCATTTCGAAATTGTTCTAAAACTTAAAAATGGATAATTCCATTACGCTGCTTTAAAATTCACGAATTCATACGATAAAAATGATTGGAGAAATTTGAGCAAAGCCCCCTTCTTTGTTAAGAGGTGACATTGATTTTTTCTTTATTTGTTTTCAACGTATCAGTTTAGTAGAAGTACATCATCTTTTGTTATAAATAACTTTGCGAGAGAAGACGGGAAGCAGATAAATGTGTCAGCTGCTTGTGATGGCCTATCTAAAGAGAAAATCATTTGAAAAAGTTTAATTGATGACTTGTAAATGAGCCTCATAAATCGTTCAGAATAATATCAATAAAAATATTTATGTGATGTTTTGATTTTATATGACTGCAGAGTCATCGAAAAAAAAAATTATACTAGCTTAGTAAATCATTAACATTACATTTCAAATTTAATAAGAAATCTTCATTTTGTTCGTGATGCATTTTTTTTCCCTTCAAATTATTCCACATAATATTTTGAGAGTATGGTTTATATTAGTCTTTAATTATTTAATGAGACGAATATTTTAACGTTTTACTATATAATTTTATGGCCGAACTTTTAAATATCGACATCAACACATTCATTGTTAGCAACTAATTAAAATTTAATTACTTTTCTACAATACAATTTTTAAATTAACATATAAATACTTTTGCTTCGAAAATTTTTTTGCAAATAAGATTCTATTGTATGCATGTGAAATAATAATTTTTATAATTTTTTTTTTCTTATTTAAAAAAAACTAAAAGTAAGGAAAATACATAATAATTTTTTTAGCATTTTTATGTGTGTTCCGGAAATACAATAACGTAAAATTTTAAAATTACATTTTTGTCCTATAGATAATTATTTAAAGAAAGTATTATGTTCATAGAATGTTGATGTAGTTAGAAAATAAAAATATCAAAGGTGAACAAGTTTCATCATCAATCATTAAAACTCTGCGTCTATACACGATGGTTTCATTGAAGTACATAGTTGCAAATAACAAATACAATTTGGGATCTTTTAATGAATTAAAATCCTTCTGTTGATTAAAAATCTTTTGATTTGTAAATCTTAAATAAAAAAAAGTACCACCATGTTGGACAAAATATTCAAGTTTCAATTCGATAACTCTATTTGCAGCTAAGATAAGAATTCTCTTTTAGACACTAGTAAGCACTCTACCGGAGGAATTTTTAGTAATTTTCTAATCTTATCATGGATTTCAAAGTGATTTATAAAATACGTTGTTAGTTTTAAATTACAAAAATTTTCCTGTTGCCATTTCAATTATTTTCCTGTTGAATTTTGGTGTAGGACTTGGTCTCTATGGCACCTTCATTCTTTCCTGAGCCAAAAACTGCTCGTAAATTTCAATAATTATCTATAGAAATGTATTGTAGAGAAGTATTCTAATAATAAAACACAAAAAGAATACAGCACTTGGCACTGCATGTTTTACAGACAAAAACGGGAATTGTTTTCTAAGAATCAGACTTCGTCTAAGTTTAAAAAGGTGAGACTGTTTTCTTGTAATTTGAAATTAAGAATAGGAGTACTAAGGAATTGGATTTATTATTCTTGAAGCATTTTTTTATCAGATGGTAATGTATCTATAAATGTTTCTATCTTAAACTTCCCTGACGGCGACAAGTGTCTGGGGGATACCTAATTGTTTTGTAGCCTAACAAGTATATGGGTGGCATGTTTATGTTTATTTTTGCATTACTAGCCATACGCATTACAATCATGCGCGTGCATCTCACATATTATTTTATTGATTTTATTTTCTATATTTACATCTTATTTTTCTAAACTTGACGTTATTGGTACAATTCTGTACGTAAGGTACCGTCCAACATTAGAAGCCAGCAGTATGGGTAAAGAGGAAAAGTTTGCCTTCAGATTCCAAAATCTTACTTTTTATAATATCTTACTTTTTATAATATAATAACAGCGCAAGATAAACTTTAACATTAGGGAAGATTGTATTACTAATTAAAGATTTAATGTTCATTACTTAAAAAGGATAGAATTATTTTAAATACATCTCTTTGTACTCTTTGTTTTAATTTTCTGTTACTATAGTTTTATTTATCAATGATTCGTCATCATACCTTTGTGATATGAATTTCATGTAACTGAGCCCCTTCATTGAAAAGTTATTACCAAACAACGGATATATGCTTAACTTTTGATCACGATTACATACATCACTTTTCAAACTATACGTATCCACATTCTTAACTTAACATTCCGTTTTGCATTACAACCAGCAATAAAACCTTCCATTTGCTGCATTTCAAAAGCGCTGTAACTCCTAAAAGAATAGGCTTGAATTCTTCAAAACCTATTGAAAATACTACGCCCGGGCACTTAAACGGATGAAATTAGAGTGCTCCCATGAAAACATCGCCAACGACATCTCAACGAGTCATCAGAGTCAAAATACGAAGAGTGCATATCCCCACACCAGAGTAATTTAGAAGAATTGGTTATTCGACCGCCTGTCATTAGGTGCCTAAAGAGTTGAAAATGATGGGCATATTTGAACAGTTTGTGCACTCTAGTCAATTGTTCTCGTTATCAGTAGGGAGTACGGTTATGGTGAGGAATAAATGCCAGTGGCGTACTTTCTGTTTGTGATGCAGTGCCTTGTTATTGTGTGGCGGGAGTTATGTGCAGTTGAGTTTATTCTTTGGGGAGTTTTATGATGTGCCGTTTGGATGATACCTGTTTTGAATTGGAACAACAATCGGAGTTTTAAAGAGACCATAAATTTAAAGCTTGTCACTTAAGTTTATTAATTACGATTTTGTTTTGAAATGCTAGTGCTAAGCGTACAAAAAAAGATATTTAGAATAAATATTTTGTTCAGTTTTATTCTACGATTCTTATCATTTTACTTAAACAGTTTAGTTTTAATAATGGGTATTTGAGGATTTTCTTTGATAATTTTAAAGACCTCTTTAACAGTAATAAAAATATTCCTCGTGATTTTGTTATATTTGATAGTATAATTTCTTAATAATTAGAAATTCTTAGTCCATATGAATTACTATTTTTTTGGAAAAGCAATATACGATAAGTATAGAGGCCATTTTATAAAATTTGTAAAACTAAGTAAAATTTCAATACGGGGATAAACTTAACATACTAAAAGTAAATACAATTGTCTTGATAACATAAAAGTTAATGAAAAAGGTTATAAAATTATAAATACATTTTTGCAATTTATTAAATAAGTAAATTTTTTGTGGGAATGATTGAATCCTTTAAAAAAGTTTCTGAAGATAAAATAAGTTACAGATATTGATTGAAAACAACAAAAAATTGTACGTTAAAATGATTTGTTCCCCAACGTGGAAGTTTTTCAAAATAATAAACTGTAACAAGACTACGTAAATTATCAAGTATTAATAAATTGTAGTAGAAAACTAGCGTGATACAACTAAAATTTGAAATTTACAATTTATAAAAAAATCAATAAAATTATCAACACAACATGTTATAAACAATTTAGTTTACTATTTCTCATGTTTAATAGAATCCAAACTCAGTTTCACTAAAACACTTTCAAGGAAGACAGATAACAAGTTTGACCTTACACTTTCCCTACTAATTTACGCTAAAGGCGTGACGGACAAGCTTTATTTGGTAACGGATTGCATTGTGATTAATGATTGACAATAATAGTTAGTTCTTGAAGTGAATTCAAAGTGAGAACGGTCGAGGTTGTAAAGTTAGAAGGCCGCTCTGAATAAAACTTCGGTTTATTTTTAAACACTCAGTTCACCGGGCGTTGGCTGTCACTAAAAATCATTTGGATGGAAATAGTGTGACCATTCAGTGAAAACGACACCCCGCCCTATTTTACATGTCCTGTTATTCTAGATGTCAAGTCTTTTGTTTTAATATTTTATGTCGTATTAGAATAACTATCCATTCATTAGTAGTAAATGATAATTATATAATAAAACACATTTATAAAATTTCAACTGTAACTATGTTTATAATTTCGATCATCACACCATTTATTAAATGTTGCTTTATATCATATAGGATATATAAATATTCATATTCTAAGAAAATATGTAGCCTGACATTTTTCTTTGCACAAACATTTCTATGAATTTAAATAATATTTTCCAAACAGTATGATGGTGCATAATTGAATTATAATGTTGTGTTCGTCCAATTGAATCTTGGTAAACAAATCAGCAAGTTTAGGAAAAAGATATTGTATACTGAATATTCCACATTTTCAAAATACATAATTTATTTTCCAGCAGATATCTTGTACAAAAACTTTCGATCAAACCATGCAACAATGAAAAATATATATCTTCAGATATTAAGAATTAAAAGTGTATTTAGGTACCTAAAATAAGTTTATAAAATATAAACTCGTTAGCTGTTAAAGAAACAGAATTCTTTAAGATAACTCTTATCTTAAATTGTAAGACTACTTGGAACGTATCAAAGATGAAGCATGTGATACATCAAAAATTTTATAGTAGATATATAAAAACGTGTAGTAAGAACGTTTCTTAAGAAAAATATATTTTATAAGCGCCATCATTACAAAAGAAGTAAAAAACAAGGTTTTGATTAAGATTATACATTGACAGATTAAAGGATAGAAGAGGTAAAAATTTTAAAAAATATGCGATGTGCAATTTCAAAAAATATATTGCAATATGCTTTCCTGGAATTATTTAATTTCCATGGAATTAACAGAACACTTTCTTTTTATAAACTAAATTTTTATTAACATGGTACTAAATCACACACATTAGCATAATCTTTAATTTGATTCTTCGTTGCCTTGATAACTAAATATCTAATATTAAGCAAAGGGTCCTTCCCGGGGAATGTCTCAGGTGCGAAGCCAAGCGTGCACTGATTCGGACCAAAACCATTTGGCGAACTTTTTGTCTCACCAAAGGTCAAAAGAATAATACGTAAGTACCTAGCAAACAATAAAACATGAAAGGGTTTTCAAATTCGAAAATGGAGAACATATTCATTTTAAACAGGATTGGTTAAAATGGGAAGTTATGCAAACCAAAAAATTTCTGTCATGAAAGCATACTTTTCTATGGTTAACTTCTTCAGTATTATACATAAATTAATTTCAGTACCGTCATTTTAATAGCTAAATTTTAGCAGAAATATGCTCGATCGCTCAAAAGAAAATTCAAAAACAAGTATATTAAAATTCCCATTCCAATTAAGTGCTCTTTTGAACAATTTTAAAACTCTCTTCTTTTAAGGGTTACTTTGAAAAGAAAATCGGCATCAACTACTTATCTTCACATTCCATTCAAACATTCACCGATCACATCAAAAGCTGAAAAGTCACTACAAATTAACAACTCAGCCAAAGCAACGATTAACGAGCATGGCTGTCGATTGTTTGAGCCTAGTAGATTCCAAACGCGTCATCAAAGAGACTGCAAATGGCTAATGGGAGTGACGGAGACCACTGATTTGTATTAAACGAATTAACGGATTTTTATCTTCAGGGCGAAAAGCTCCGAGTCGCTTAATTACACGATCTTCGTCATTTATGTGAATTGTTTTCTTTCTGCTTCATAAGCGAGGTTTGCGCTGCCACGTAATTGTATTACTACGTGGCTGAATAACCATAACTGCGTCATGCGATGGTGTAAATTTTTTTCTCTTCCTTGTTCCCCTTTATAATCATTTTTGATGAACCGCTCTTAGCGTTATTGTCTTGAATGAAGTCTAATGAATGCGTTCATCAATGCTCGTGGAATGTGTAAATGTAATTAACCCCACGTAACGGCTGATTGCATTTCGCAGAACTGCTAAAGGAGTATTCTACAAGATTAATATCGTGATTAAAGGGGTGATTTTCTTTTGCTTAATGCGGATTTTAAAGTCATTTTATTTTGATTGGAATTCTTTTGGGAATCAAAAGGTGTTTAATGTTTAGTTTTTAGTTAGGATATTGTTCGTGTGTGAGCAAATACTTGATTAAATGGAAGTGTTTAGAAACTAATTAGAATTCAACGTGTAGATGTTTTCAGGAATTTTCTTCTGAATATGATTAAAATTGTGCATGTTCTTTAAGTCTTGAAGTAGTGTATGTTGGAATGAGCTACATTTGACTTATTGGGATCAAATTAGGAAATATCTCTTTAAGATTTTGTTTTTAGGTAAAAAAAAATAATGTATATGTATACAACTAGTTTTTTTAATTGCATAAAAAGCAAACAAATGTAAAATAAAAAAAAAATGAAAAAAAAAATAAAAAAACTTATTACGAGATTAATCTTACACATCAAATATGACTAATAAAATTGGCGCTAATCTCAAGCACTGAGTGTTCTGTATCCAAACGCTTTCCGTGTATTCACTCGCATTAAACTTTCTTCATATAATATTATATTAGCACGCAGTTAATTAACAAGTGATTTTCAAAAGGAAACACTTTCAGACCTAAGCTCAATTTAATGTATGATTTTTCAGTAGTGATTATTTTACTAATATAAATTCAAATGTCAGTTCTATAAATAGGAAAGATAATTTGCATGTTTATCAACATGGTATTCAAATATTTTTGAAGTATAAAAGAATATGTTTAGTTCGCTCCATTTGAATAGTATTGCAATTATCACTTAAAACAACATGTTCACATGAAGATGGGTGATAGATAATAAGTAGCTTATTTTTAATCAGAACCATTTACTGTTAACTTTAGTACTAAATACGTTTCTATAAAACATATATTTTGATGAACCAAATTAGTTTTTCCAGAAATTATAATTATGGTGTGATCTAAATATTAATTCATCGATTCAATTGCCATAGCACTTGGTCGATAGTTTTCCCAAAATCACAATTCTAAAGAATCGCACTTATCCAGGTTTATTTAAAAAAAAAATTTGCAGCAATTCAAACAGAAAAGTGAGTAGAAGGTTTTCACTTGCCGCTACACAAAAAACACACTTTTTCTCTACTAATTTTCAGAGCACCAAAAAATGTACTTTTTAAGTTAAATGCTATTTTTAAAACATAAAATATGTATTTATAGCATAAAAAAACTATTTCATAAAAAATGGAATCATGACAAGGCAAACTTTATTATCCTGAACTAAATGGCGTATACAAATATTCCAAATTTTCTCTTGTCATGCTTTTACTTTTAAAATTACACCACCTTATTTTGAAACTAATGGGTGGAGCCTATTATTTTTGAATATTGAATTAGATGTTCTGTTAAAACATTTATTACAAGACAAACATGTTATATAGGTTAAAGGCCCTCTACTGCAGCTTTTATAGCATACCAAACACAAAATACTGCAATTTTCATTTTGCAATTTAAAAACAACTTTATATTTCCAAAATAATAATTATATTCTTTTGTGTACATATTTATAAATGTAGAATCTAGCTGTTTATCAAATATTTCATTTAAATATTCATTCAAGTACAAACATTACTCAACTTTTAATGTTTGTATAAGTCTACACAAATACATCGTAATGATTTAATAAGAATTCTTGGTTTAATCTTAGAGTATATAAAACTAAAAATGAGAGTAATTTATTGTGTTTTGAGTTTAAGACTTTCTCTCTCACTCTCTCAGATTAATCATTAACTTTTCAATTTAATTAACAGAAAAAAAAATTGCAATTTAAACATTTTGTGCTTCTATCTCTCTGTCTTCTTTTTTATACGAATATTAAATAATATTTCTTTCTGATAAAAAAAAAGTATTATTCACTCCAGGTTACAAAAATAATTTGAGTAATTGTACCATCAAGCTATACATTTATTATATTTTAGTTTTAGTATTTTACTTCGTCATTACAAGAAAAAAAATTAAATTGAAATATTTTGATTAATATATTTGGCACTAGGACGAGGATATAATTTATAAATTAAATAGTTACGCTTTCACTGTGGAAATTGCATAAGTACCCGCGAGTTCAAATCAATGAAAATCACTATCCATACCATTCAAATACCAAATATTTACTTCTTCAAATTCAAACAAACTGTTATTAATTAGTATTTGCCTATCCTGTGTAGAATATCAATCGAGTAACTAGAATCATAATGAGTAGATGATATTTTAAATAAATACATGTTCGATGAGTATTTGATTGTGTCCAAATTGAATGTACAGCTTGTGTTAACTTGTAAAGGATTATGTATCATACGTTATCCTATATGATTTCTATACTGTGATAAGGGTTGAAATAAATTTTAACTAGATTTGAACAATTGTATAAGTTTCCAATTGTAAAGTTTTTATTGTTTTTATTTAAAAATATATTTGTAATATCAATTATCTTTAAAATTTAGATACGGTAGTCTTAGTTTTAATTACGACAACAAAGTTTTTAAAAATACTCTCAAATACTTATTAAATGAATTTGTTGGAGGATTATTCGCATCTAAATATTTCAACTTAGTAGCAAATGTAGCTAATAAGTAATATTTCTTTAAATTAATTTGCTGCTACGAGAAAAAAAAAGAACCATACTAAGATATATTTATTTTCAAAAATTTCTTGATAGGTAAAATAAAATGAGATTGAGACAGTTAATGTTTCAGTAAATTTCTCTAGGACGTACTATGTATAATCCATAGGTGAGACAACATTCCTTATACAGCAGTTCTTATAATATGTTTCGAAAAAGTTTCTTACATGTATTTTTATTTCTCTCTGGAGATTATTGACAAAATTAAAATTATTTTACATTTAAAATCACATTTTTTTATTTATTGAGATGAATAATAATGAAAAAAATTTATTATGTTACTAAAATAATATCTTTTTAAAGTTTTCATTATTGACAGGTAATTATAGGAAAATAAAGGTGTTATTTCATCAAAAATTGACATCAACTTCTGCATTCATCAGCCTAATACAAAACACTGATTCCAGAAATGCCAAAGTAGTTGTGATGCATACTCATTTTTCTGTTCGTCGCAGTAGAAATTAATTGCCCCAAATAATTAGTTCTAATGAATTTTAAAAGTGAATGATGTTATTTTTTAACTGTGTTCTAAAAATCAGGGATGTGTGTACAAGTCAGAAGAATAAAGAAATTAAGGAATTTTCTTCTTTTTTTTCCCTTTAAAATGTTATTACAATGAATAATTGTAAACATGGTAAATGTTAAAAATCTGCAATTTCAATTTTTCTTTCTTTTCTCTAAGATCATTTCAACTTTCAATAAACTTTAATAAAATTGAAGTAATTTATTTTTTTATTTTAACTTTTACTTTACTGTAGTAATAATATTACACAGATGATATGTTTATCCAGCTGCCATTTGCAAAATCAGTTTTGTTTATCAAGACTTGTTTATATTTTTTAAAGGAAATAGCAACTATCATAAACTCACCTTGAATTATCTTAAGGAAAGCAGTATTAGTCTTTATTCTAAAATTTGTGATGAAAAGAAATTGTCTCAAAAGTAAACATAAAATTGTAACATTCTGTGGTTTTATGCTATTAAGTGGGCAGATATATTCATTTTTTTAAGAAATTACACACATTGAAATTAATCGAATAATATTATTAAAACTTATTAACGATTTTTAATAAGTATCTTTTGCATCTTATCAAGAAGACTAATATTAATAAGATGTTTTTAAACATTTTTTTTTTAATATTTTATCAAGATTAATTTTCTTCAAGTTGTAAAAATAATGTTTTTCTAAAATAGAAAAATGATCTCATATTTACCTAGCTTCATTGGCGATGTTTTTTATAGTAAAAACACCATTTACACACAAAACCAATCCAATTGAGTCATCAAAAATTAACTGAATCATGTTTAAAATGCTAGGTTTACGATTAACAAACATCATTTACAAACTAGTGTAATAGCACGTGGAAGGGTAAAATTAAGAAAATAGTACCGGCACATCAAAATTTATCAAATTAATCATTCAGATTCAAGTGTACTCCTGCGTATTACTGAATTTTCGTTTTTATCATTTTCAATATTTATTGACTTCTGGGTCTCTGGATATTGTTGGCCATGCAACTTTGTTAGGATAAAAATAAATATAAGTTCAGTTAGTTGTTTTGGGGATTTCAGATACAAAGGCTCTTTGAGGTCCGCACTGCATCTTAACACTATATTCACAGTAATACTGAACTTTGTCAAATGATGAAGCACCATAATCTATGCTAGCTACTTCCTCATACCACCCACGTTATGCAAACACGTGGACAATGTTGCCCCCAATGTGTTTAAAGCCATTATTATTATACCTGCCAGAGTTATAACATCACACTGGTTATATGGCAATCACTTCCAGTTTTGAAACCACATTCTTAGATAACAAAGCTTAAAAATGACTCGTGTATATGCTGATTGGAGTTAATTGAGTGGTTTAAAGAAAGTTCACAACTACACTCGGATTGCCTACATATGTAACCTTGCAGTAACTATATAATTTTAATCAAGAAGTTTTCACTTTATTATTAGCAAACAAATTTATTTTAAATATAAGTACATATTTTAATAAATTAAAAAAAAAAACTTAAAATACAATGTGTGCAAAATATATCGAAAAATACTTTCTTAACTTGCTTTGCGAATTCTACCTATTCTAAATATTTGACATAAAGTTTTATTTCTACACAACCGATATAAAAAAATAATTTGTACTTTTTATGCCTGCAGTTTTGGTGTATGTATGATAACATAATAAACTCCTTATTACAGAATCCCTTTACATTGAAATAGCCCACTGATATACATTTCAAACCGGGTAAAATACCCTTACTTCCTCCCGCCCACAAAACACTAAGCATTTTAAACCTCCATCCATCCGTTCCGTCTTATTCCGGGGGCATTCTTCATGTATAATATTACAGTCCAGAGCATAACAGTCCGGAAAGGAGGGGGGAGTATCAGCTTCCCGGACCTCAAAGATTTGGTCTCCCTGACATCCGGAAGTCGATCCGTAACGTGTGAAAAATGGTCCCTGATTCCAGGAACGAGAGGGGATCGGGGTATGTTTAGGTAAATCCGGGCATTCGTCAAGGGGGGGGGCGAGAAAATGAATGCCAGGGCAGGAAAAAGCGGAGTAATGGTCCGGGTTTTGGGGTG
Source organism: Linyphia triangularis (assembly GCA_963978545.1). Lineage (NCBI taxonomy): Eukaryota > Metazoa > Arthropoda > Arachnida > Araneae > Linyphiidae > Linyphia > Linyphia triangularis. The sequence goes on along the minus strand of OZ021732.1, from coordinate 31,734,693 downwards.
ATCCGGAGAACAAATCGTCCGTTATTTCATTAGTCATGTCTTGACGGCCTCTTTTAAAGTGTGGTATTATTCGAGTTACGGTGGAGAATGTCTATTGTTTTAGAGAATTAATGTGATTGTTTCAGGTTGGAGGTTTAATGTTAAAGACGAATGGTGGGATGAATAACTGAATTAATTTTATTTCATTGTGTTTTATGCTTTCATAGAATATAATAAGATTTGTTAAAAACTAATAGCAGGCTGTTAGATAGAGGTTTTGTTTTAATATGAGTTTAAATGTAAACTCTCTTTTTTATTTTTAAATGAGAAAAATATGAACGCTTTGGTATCAATTAACTCCGAATTTACATACACAACAAAATGCTATCTAACTTCGAAATTGAATTATTCTATTATTATGTTCAATTATTTTCATTTAATATGGGATTTAACATAGATCACAAAAATTATTTCCGATTACCATGCATCTTATTTTAGATATAATCCTCAATCATTTAAAACTTTATTTGATAACTATGTAAGTGATATTTTTTAAAGTAATGTACATGGTATGTAATTAAAAAGATTTATTAAGATTTTATAGAAGTTTTTAAATATTTACAAAGGAATTGATAACATTTTATGCACAGAAAAAACACCCACAATTTCAATTAAATTCCAAATATTGCATAAATCTTAATATAATTTTCCTTCATAGTATAATTTTGATCTAAAAATATACATTTTAAATTAATATATTGTTTGCTTTTGTGTAATGTTTCATTTTTTCTTATTTTCAAAACGCGATTAAATTAAAACAGGGAGAAATAATCATTTATATTAAAAAGCTTTTTTCAAATTCTTTGCAATTAGGAAATGTTCTTTTTTCCATTCAAACAGTCGGCAATCATATTTGCCTGAGTAATTACAGAAAAAAACCCATCTGCGTCATGGTTTATAGGTTTGCAGAAATTAATCGATGCATGACTGACAGGGTTTTAATAAATAATTCTTGAAAACAAGAGCAATATTTAATGAGTATCAGATATATTGATTTCCTCTAAAGATTTCTCTGGGAATAGTTAAATTTAGAATATTCGAGAAACAAGACTATTTTTATTATTATTACATTTAATGTGTATTTTATATTTTCAATATTTTAAGAATCAATTGCTTGAGATACAAAATATGTTTGATGTTTACGAAGCTTTTTATGAAAAAATATATTTAAGTAAATATTACTCAACACATTAAAAAAGTTACTTAATATATTTCTCTTTTTAAAAAAAAAAATGTAGGTAATTAATCATGGCTATATAATTTAACACATTGTTTGTTTACTTATTGTTTTACGATATATTGTAGTACAAATTTCTTATTCAATTTACAGCAGGTTTTAGGTATAAATAATAATTATAAAAACATTTGGAATATTTTTTTTTTTTTTTACTAAAAACTAATCTACAAAATAAATAACTCGAGTTTTTATGAAATATAAGAAGTATAAATAAATTATATTATGAGTATTTCTGTGATTATTTTTTAGTACAATAAACCAGCTAAAATTGATTTCATATAACTTCTTTTCAAAAGGAAAATGCATACAAAAATTTCCTGAATGTACTTTGTAATTCTAAGATTTTTTAGTATTCCTGTCAAATAATGGGGCTAAACAATATAGTTTACAAACACCAAATGTTATTAGCAACAACCTTATGCAACCTAAAACCCAAACTATATACTTTGAAAACTTATCAAGTTCAAAAGCTGCATAAACAAAATTTGCATAAAAAATAAACATATAGTGTAGAGTTTTAAGACTAGTTCTAAAGTAATAAGCAATATAGAACATATTATACTTTAAGAAGCTTGCTATGTATTGTGTTCATATTAGCCAATTATGCATCATATATCAACATCATTATACATACCATAGTACTATTTTATTATATTATATCTGCTGCATTAACTCATATTTTATACTAAAACAAAGAACTTGGATCTTTGCTTTATACATTTTTTATAAAATACTTAGAAATAATTCAAATTATTTAATAGGTGCAAATTTCTAATCAATTAATAATGCTTAAATATGAAAATATTGGTTTCTAACTTAATAGCGAAAAGCGAAGTGTAATGATTATTTTGCAAAAGCACTTTTGGTAGAACTGGAGTTCTATTCTTAAAGTTCATCTATCAGGTTTTTCGAATTTTTCAATTCAGACGAATTTTTAAAACTAAAATCGTCACAGCTGTCAAAACTTTCTTTTAAAAACCCTAACAATGAATATTCCACTAAGAAAATGTTTAAACCCCTTTCCAAAGTTTTCATTTAAAAAAAAAAAATAATAATAATAACTTTCATTAAAAAACTAGATTTTGTTGTTCATTTGTTTTTCGAATTTGAAAATACTTGACCCCTAAATAGTTTATTTCGTGAATCAATATATGGAATTAAAATTAGATATAGAGTGTTTCAATGAAAATATACATACTCACTTTGAAATTTCCATTTTTTTTTTTTTTTTTCTTTTTTTTTTTTTTTTTAATGATATAGTAAAAGGTAACATTTGGTTGTTCCAAACATTTTTCAAATCTGAAAGCACTTCAAATCTCAAAAGTTTCCTTTTAAGGCAATGACATTGGAATAAAAAAATCGACAGGTTTTTAATATTTCTCACTTGATTTCAAGTTCCAATGATAAATTGAAGGTTTTATGTTTGTTAAACAAGGTAATCTGATTCACCATTTAAGTTTTTTACAATCTTTCTTGATTAATTTTTTACTCAAATTTGTCCGTTTCGTTTTCCCTTACACACACTTCCAGTTGATTCCCTTACCATTATATCTACCCCCTTGCATGAAATCTTTGGAATATCAAATACCAAAATTGAAAATTTTCACTTCTAGCAAGTCTTTTCAAATTATCGTCAGACAACATGCGTGGGGGAATCGGTGGTTCTGTTACAACACAATTATTCCAGTCCACGATGTCAAAGCAATTCTTAGTTTTGAAACCTAAGCGGAGAATGGGGTAGAATCAGATCTCATTTGTTTTATTCCTTGGTTTTCTTTCACGAATTGCTTGATCTTGAATGCTAATGTTCCTATGTTCTAACGGTTATCATTCTTCATACATAGTAGTATGTTTTATGTATTGCCAAATATCCGTTATTCATAATGACCAAATCAACTATAATTCTCAGATCTTGCGGTAAGTAAATCAAAGAATTCATATAAGGCCACACATTGTTGACTCCGTTAAGAAAATTTTATCTTAGTGATGAATTTTACAACCGAGTGTACTTTCATTGCGTATGAATCCTAAGGCATGGTCTTAATACATTACCCATTGAAGAAAATTCAAATTTTCAATGGTAAATGCCTTAGGACCTGATGTGCTGCTATTCTGGTGTTGTAAAAGGTGTTTGAATGGGAACTGGTTTTCGTGGAGTTGGCATACGAGCCATCGCAAATATGCATTTACACATTTCTCCTAATCAATCTATTTATGCATTAGTATACTTCTGTGTCAACTACAGTTCAGTCGCAACCAACTGTTACTAGCTCCTTCATGCTAATTTCTTCTTCGACAACTTCATGTAACGCAAGTCGAATGCTCTGTAACAAATGACACTTTATTTTAGACACCTTGAATGATTCTGGTTTTTAAAGTTCAACAGCGAAATAATAATTCGATTGCAACTATTTCAATCTGGAAATTTCCATTGGAACTATTAAACTACTCAAACAGTAAATCACAGATCGGCGGTCGAAACAAGACCTCTTAATGTGTATGTGTGGACCGGCTTTCTATAATAGCGAAATACAAAGTATTTTTTTATTGACGTTTTGCAAAAATAAAAGCAAAATATTAATTATTCATTTGCAGTAGATATTTGCTTTTAGTATAAGCATAATGTAAATGGTCAATATTTTGCTCCAAAAGTTTAAAAAAAGGTAAATTTCGAAGCTAGTGTAAGACATTGTCTAAACTGATTTTTATTATTCCATATTAAAGGGTTCAAAAGTAAATTTTTGATGGGTCATTTATTTTTATATTTGATATCTAATGCATTGATGAACATTTAAAAAATGGAAATTTTCAGTACGCGTGGGATACTTAAAAATTTTCTAAATGGACGTGTACTTGATTTTAAGAGGACACTTTTGACCGTCACTCAGATTCGAAAATATGTCTGAATAGAAGAATTCACTACACCCTATTATTTATTGACCAAATAATATTGATATTTAAGAAAGTTTAACAATTTTCGAGTCTCCTAAAAGTTATAGATACCTCAATATCAGAATTTATGTTACTAAAAACGAACCCCCCCCCCCTTATTTTATCATTTAATTAATAAAATAAATGCATTTTTATGAATACATATTTATATATATTTACGCTCTAAATAATAAATATGAAGACTATGTTAAGCACAAATTTTTACGAAAAGAACTGTCAGAAACACAGAGTGATATATCATAACTAAAATTTTACGGAGAAAGTAAAATTTATTTTATACTTACAATAAGATTGAAACTGAAAAGAAACGAGTCTTTCTAAAAAGATATATACTATGACTTAATATAATACACTCGTTCCAAATAATATAAAAATTACATAGTGTGTTATTTTTTATTTTCATTGATAATATAATGTATCTACTGTGTTAGTATAAGATTCTTTTTGAAGTAAAGCTTCAAAAGATACGTTTAGGATGCTCAATATACATTTTGACGTAAAGGCAAATGTTGACATTTCCAAAATAAATATTTTTGCGCGTCAAAGATTTTAAAATATTACTCTTTTTCTATTATAGATCAAAAGAATTTACAAGGAAATAACGCATAATGTATTGCTTTGACAGAAAACAAACACAAATATATGCAGGCATGTCAATAAGAGTAGTATAAATAAGCACGATTTATAGATTTAAGATATTGGTTTATCAGATCATAAAGTGACTATTAAATGTTTGAATAAAAATGTTTCCAATTAAGTGATACATTTAATCCTGACAAAATACTCATATTAATAGCTAATAATACATGTTTTTTGTTTCTGGAGTAGCTTTTTTCCTGAAAAAACCTATAAAATTCTATTGATTCACGAATCATTTATACACACAAAGTTATCCTTAGCCTTAAATATAATAAATAAAATAAAGACTGCGAAAGTAAGATGCTAATAAATATGAGTTTATTTTATGTATTTCACTGAAAGTTCTGTCACTTACTATTTTTCATTATTTATGATTGTTAGACAAGCATAATGAAGTTTTTACTACACAAACCCACCAACTATGCTTTTGTGTTTGTGTATTAAAAACTTCACTAGGATTTTGTTTAATTTAAATTATCTGTATTTACAAACCTCAAGTCAAACATGTAAACACATAATTATCGATCAAGCACAAATCCCCTGAAGTACTTTCTTTTAAATACATTATTATCTTTACTGAAACGACTATTTGATGTTTTTGTAGAAATGGTTTCCATCTTTACAGCCATTACCATATGACATGACATAGGAATTTTAAAGATCAATTTATTTGAAATTTTAAAGTACTTGTACGAAAAATAATTAATATAATGTTTATCTAATACATTATTCAAATATTTTAAACTCTGAACAATAATTAAATATATACATAGATTTGTCTTTTTGGTGTTTGTGTTTCGAAGGATTTTAAATAGAGCCTATTGAAAAAATATTTCTAATTGGGATTAAAAGATGGGTGGTAATAGTTTTTGTTTTGTAATCTTTATTACTGAACAAATAACATTGTAATGGCTAATTATATATCACTTGATATTTCCCTCATATTTATTTATTTTTAATAATAATTATGACTTAATGAAATATTATATTTTATGTTCACTGAAACGAGTATTAGATGTTTTGGGAGAATACTTCCATCTTAACAACCTCATTATATGACATAGAAGAGGAATTTTAAAGATAATTATTTTAATTTGAACTTCTGAAGTATGTGTACGAAAATAACTATTATAATGTTTACCTAATATATTATTCAATTAATTTTAAATCCTGAGCAATAATAAAATTTAAAAATAGAGTATTCTTTATGGTGTTTGTCTTGAGAAGGTTTTGAAATAAAGTCTATTGAAAAATTAGTTCTGAACGTGATTAAATGATGAATGATAAGGGGTGTATGTATTTCAATTCTTATTACTGAACAAGTACAATTTTAAGGGGTAATCATATATCACTTGATATTTCATTAATATTTATTTTAAATAATTTTTCTGGTTTATATAAATAAGGAAGATTAAAAGAAGAGTCTTGCTTGTATACAAAGGATCGAAAGAAAACTATTAAACTGATTAAGATGTGATTTTTCGAAATTGAGGTAAAACTAATTAAGTTTTTCATGAGCACTAATACTTTATTAAACCTCAATATACTCTCACAGTATAGCTCGAAGAGTCATGTTAGAAGAAAAATTTTGGAGGACAGGAAAATAGATACTACGTCAAATGTCATTTTTGGAGAAATGGATTAACGACTTGACATTCTCCAAGTGAGAAATGTGACTCCTGTTGAAGCTTTCTAAGATAATCAGTATTCATGAAAAAACTTAATAAGTGTGCATTTTCAAAAGAAATCATATATTAATCAGTTTAATAGTAGATTTATTTTACGTACTATGTTATTTTTTTCCAGAATATATATATTTTTTTACCTGAAATATGTTTTAACCTGTCAAGAATTTCCAGTGTTCCTATTTATTTTCTTTCACTCATGGTAGCCGGTAGAATTATTATTATTTTTTAGTCATAACTTTTTGACTTTTATTTTTAAAAGGAAACTTATAACTTAAAGAAAAAAGACTAGAAAAATCATGTTCACTTTAGTAGAAAACATTTATTGGCCACACATTATATATTTCAATGTTGAAACTGGTATAATTAATATATTTTATTAATTATGCCAGTTTTTAATAACAAATTATTTATTTACCGATGCCAGTTTATAATTATGAATTATTTATTCATACCATTTAAGAATTATTTATTTTATTATCACATTATCCCTAAAATCAATCTTATTTTTGAACGTATTGTTATTTAATCCTCTATTTTAATTAATATATATTAACTTCAGAGAGTTGTACACAAATCTCGCTCTTGAGTCTATTATACTAATATGTGAATAACCCCTAGCCACTTTTATTTCCTCAATTTCTCAGACGACTAGTCTCACCACCAATCGGTACGCTTCAAGACATCCGAGACGCAATCCACCTCCTGACACCTGAGCGTTGCTCTTCACTTCACTTCTCCCTAGAGTAGGGATTTTTTTCCCTATCTCCCACAGCTCCACTTACTTTTTTTTATACCTAGTCTCCCTTTTATCCCATTTTACTTTCTTACTCAGCTTGCTAACGAACTTGCTGGACGTATAAAGAGTGGATAAAAAAAAACCGCTTTCGCACGTAACTAACTTCTGGGTAGAAAAAAATTCCTCCCACACCGGAGTACAAGGGTAGGGAAAAATGTAAAAATAAAAAATAAAGGGTTTGAAAGAATATCCCGGTGAGGTTAATGATAGATGAGTGTTCTAACTGCGTTCAATTTGCCTGGCTTAGCCCAAGAAATCTTTTGTAAAGTGTTGTTAGTGATTTTGCTTTGGTTGCAGCCGTTTAATAAGATAGCATGGGTAAAAGAAGTCGCATTATGTTTTGTTTTGTGTAATGAAAGGATGAAGAAAATAGATATCAAATTTTCTTTCTTGCATAGATGATACATATTTGGTGTAAATGACTAAACTTTAGAAAAGTATAAAAATAAACTTAACTTTTTTATTTTATACATAGCATAAAAGATGTTTTAAAGAAGAATAAGACATTCAGCATTCCCAGATTTTCTTTACATGAATAACTAAAAAAAATGTATAGTAATTCTACTAAATATTTATTTATAATTTTAGCTGCCAAAACAACTTTCTTTTTTGTCTTTACTTTAATGACACAGCTGTAAAATACATTACGTAAATTATGCTATTTTAACCCGTATTTCTAAATTGACTCATGAATTCAAAAGTATTATTTAAAATCAACAAATATATGCTTCAAAGTGATTTGTACTTAGAGAAAACTGTTGTCTTCAGTTATTCTTGTTATATGTTAATCATATATATTAGTGCAAAGGCATAATAATAAAAAAAAAATATGTATTATTATTTTAGAATATAAGCTATTTTTTTAAGAAAGGACCAAATACGAACCATTAAAAGGTAATCCATTAAGTTGAAGAAAAATACCAGCTTCAAATTTGATTTAAATACCTGGATCGTTATTTGATGCTCAGGTTTTTTCATTGAGAAATAGATTCATTTAATATTTTATGATACATTGCGACGTATACTCAATAATATAAATAAGACCAGGTTTTTGACTCCTCAGAATCTAATTCTCAAGGTATTAAAGCCCTCATGAGAGTATTTGATATATCTATTAAATACAAACCAGAACAACTGATGACCACATTTGAAACGTTGCTTTTCAAATTTAATGGAGAAAAATACAAAGGTATCATCTCTTCCTACGATAGTTCTTCTCTCTACTAGTTGAAAAATTGTTGTTTATTAAGTGGGCTTTTAACGTATGCGCCTATCAGTTTTAGGTAAATTAGATAAGACATCACATTATTGTTCATCGAAGTTAAGATTGTTATAAAAAGAAATTAATGTAGCTTCCACAGTAAAAGTTATTTGTTTGTGAATATACGGTTAAACTTGGGGATTTGATAGACTTTGATTTGCGTAGCTTGGAGATATAACAAGAATGATGGTATCTTGCGTAACTTGGAATATCAACAAAACTACTGTCTTTGTGAAATTTTCAAGAGCTGATATTTTAATGTACTTAAGAAAACCGTAAATTCTGTTAAACTAGTAGTTTGAACGTATTCCCCAAAATGCTACTGAATGTTTGTGTCACTAACTATTGAATGCTCGGGCCGGACGTACACGGTCACAACTTTGAAAGAAAGCAAAATACAAAAATACGGAAAATTTATACACATTTTACTAAAATATACTGTTTTGTCATTCTGAGAAATCCAGGTTTAGAGAAACCAACTCCACATTAAATGTGATATGTGTCCCAAAGCATCACTGTATTTAAGAATTGGTCTATCGACCATTGAAAATCGAAAACAACGTTAAAAGATTTTAAGATCTATCCATTACAGTTTCCTATGATCCAAATAATATACATTATTTTTAAAACTATGCGATAACTCAAATCTTATGTATAGTACATTAACTTACAGGATTGCCAAAAGGCAATTTCATATCAAATCAAACCCACTTTTACCAGAAAAGCGTCAACACACTCTGCATCTTCTGTTTACTTCTCTAAGATATTCACTCCAAAACCAAAAAAAGAAGTCAACCGCTTAATCCAATCTTTGTCAGCTCCAGACTCCCAACTTTCAATGTGCAAATCTGTGTGGCCTCTGGGAAATTGTATAGCATTTACAGCGCTCTTCCCAGTTCGAATACATGGAAATAAACATCACATTGCACCCGGCGGAGGGCTGGTTCTAAACTCTGACACACTATTTACCGCTTTTCTCTTGTGCTATTGAATTCCGCGTCCTCAGGAGGGTTTCCAAATACCCTTAGGAAATGCCAAGTAATGGATAGGAAACGTTAAAAGTCTTTTAAATTGATATAAATCCTATAAAAATACAGTTTAAGGACTACTTCCACGTATTTTGGGAGGCAGGAGTTTTAGTTTAAAGATTCGACGTTTCTTTTTTTTTTTTTTTTTTTTTTTTTTTTTTGCTTCCGCGAGCGAATCTTCAAGAAGCAGTCAGATGTTTGAAGTTTCTTGAAATAAGGTTCTAAGGATTATGCAGCAGGGTTCCAAACTTGCTTTTAGAAAGGTTGGGAATTTCAAAGGAAAGATATTACATTTTCGGATTTTTCTTTGTCTTGACAGTTTTTTCGAGGAGTATTACAAGTGGCAGCCTTTTCAGTATCTATTTAAATTTTGAAAAAAAAAATTAAAAATACTGGGTATTAATATTAGTTTTTGATATTATTAAAGATTATAATTTGACGAAGTTATAGTTGCTGTGTTATTATTCAAATGTGAAATAAATCCATATAATCAATACAATTTTTTTATAAATTTATACAGTCTACAATATCTATACAGATTGTCAAAAATGTTGTAACTTGGTTTATTTGATTTGCTATAAGTCATAACTGAAAATTGCAAAAATGATACAAATTAAGTAAAACGTCATGAAATGATAGTGTTATTTTCACAAGTAATTTATTTTAGAAGTTACATATTTTTAATCTTGACACATCTGTTGTAAAAGTAAATATCAACTAACATTTAACACTGAGTGGATCGTATCATTGATTAGAATAAATAAAATCACATGCTGTGAGTTCATAGCAATATTATAATTTTTTTTCTGGTACTAACTGTTTTAAATATTTCATTAAAACATTTTGTTGTTTTCCAAATTTTTAGACACATTTTTATTTTATAGAATGAGATTTTGTGAATAGAATGAGTTTTTTTACATATAAACTTTGTAAAAATAAAAATATTTTCACTTCATCATTATTAAATCTAAAAATATGTGCATTTTATTCAGAGGCAAATAAGGACTCGAAATTACAAAATCCTTAAGGCTTTGAAAAACCATTTCTTCAAAAGGAAAAAAAAAAAAAAAAAAAAAAAAAAAGTTTCAATTGGAGCAGACTCAAATTTAATGAAAACAAAATCTTCTCAAACATTAACAGAGTATTTTCCACATGGCTGTCAAATCTTCAAATGACTAAAATCGATTGTCTGGTGTATTTTAAAATCTACTCATGCCCTTCTTTCATTCTTCCCGAAAAGTTTCGAAAATTTAATCTTGCAATCTTTGATAATAGGATAAATACGAAAGAAAGATCATGAAAATTCGAAATTTATTTCCATCTGTTGTTACCACTCTCGAGCTTGAATTATTGTCTTAACACATCAAAATAAAACACTAAACACAACAAAATGTGTCAACAATTATTTTAAAAAATGTCATAACAGTACACAACAAATATTTCCGAATTATTTCTAATGAATCCTCATGATTATTACAAACATTATTCTTGGTTATAATTAAAGATTATAAATTGCTGATAGCTTAAATAAGTAGTTGTAAAAAATAAAATGCCTTAAGTTGATTTGTGATCCTGATTTACAACCGTAAGTATTAAACCTAAATAATAAACTTTCTCTACAACTACAACACAAGCGTGTGTTTCTCTTACCAACTCAAACAAGAACAAACCAACAAGTCCCTAATATTACCCACACCAAGTTTCGCCCAAATCGATCTAATTCCACAAACGGATGCCTAGTTAGCAGTCCAGAAAGAGACTTTCGTCGTCGGAAGCTGATATCCTACGCCGTCATTAGCCAATGCTTACCTCAGATATCATTTGCATAATTAGGAATGCATCTCTGCTCACCTCTTAACCCCTGAGATTTAACAGAGCTGCGTACGAAGTGCAAATACCTCTATTTCGATTGGGTCGACAGACTGCCGATGCCTAATCGAAAGGAACAACACGGACGCTTAACATTCTGGTAATGTTTGAATAGAACGAAAGTTGTTATCTCTTGGTATTAAAAATCGATTTGTAGCTACTGCTTTATGCAGATGAAAGGCTTAAATTATTTCGTCCAGGAGAATAATGCAGGAACGAATTTAAATAAAGTGAATGTTGATTGGGGTTTCAATGCCATTTGGTCTTGATTTATCTCTTCGTCATTTGGTTTAGGGGTTGAAGCAGTTACTTGATTCAAACTATTTTCAATTTGAAATAAATGATTGAATATGAAATGTGTCTTTTATAAAATTGTTTGATCTATAATATTTTATACTTAATTTTACATAAATCAGGTTTGTTATTCATTACATTTTAACTTCTAAAACAATTTAAATGTGATTTTTTGCAGTTTGGTATGCACTTAAATGGTATTTATAAAATATTAATCAAGCTTTCTTTGTAAGTATAAGAAAATATAGAAAAAAAGAAAAGAAGAAAAAAGAATAAACATCATAGCTTTTCTATGACTATTATAATTTGGTTGCAGCTATTTAGTTATTGAATAATTAATCAATCTATTCAAATGCAATTTTTTAATATTTGGTATATTAACAAAGGACAGTTGTAAAATATTAATCATGTTCCCTTAGCAAGCACACACATGGAAAAAATAATAAACATAAGTACTTGCTTAGGATTACCAGGATTTGACTTAAAATGTTTGGCTTCTGTTTCTAAAACAAAGAATACACGGTCCTATATTAGTTTTTAGACATACTTCCCACACATCTGTCTATCAATAGTTATGTACTAACCATTCGTATATCATCGTGATCAAGCTTCCCATCTGTACAGAAGATCACGTACAAATTTACTAATCTGATAAGTTATTTCAAGAAACTGACAGGTTTCCATGTAGTCTCAATATTAATCTTTAAAACACATACCAATCTTATAATGGTAATTTATCCATTATGTATAAATAAGTAGATTTAAAATATACTGGTATGAATGAAAAAATATGAACGAAATTACTTTTATTGTTAAATTAAACCAATAGTCAAATGCACCATAACTCCCTAAATAAGGAGATCCTTTTTATATCAACCAATGGCACTTTTATTTCAATAAGGAAGGGTACTCTGTAATTTACTCGTCTGGTGTCAAATACTTGTTTGTATTAAGGGGAGTAGGTACCCTCTATACTGGTAATGTTAATTTGGCATATTTCATGTACCTATTTCTCAGAAATTAATTGACACAGAAGCCTAATTTTTTTCAGTGCATTTAAAAGACACTTGTTATTCTACTGAGGTTAGCTTTTGATTGTGATTCATTTATTTTTATTTTTTAAATGAATTTTCGTGAAAGTCACAAGTTTTTTTTGCCGAAAAAAGCCATAACAAAAAATGTTTTTAAAATAACGACAAAATCTCACTTCAGTATATACCGATACATAAAAAGAATAAGTGGTAAATATTTCAGGAAGATAGTTTGTGCAGTTTCTGAGAAAAAGGTACATGAATAAGGAAAAATGTAGTTTTGGAAGGAAAAAAAACGCATTTTAAAGAAAACTTTACTTACACTCATAGTTACTAATTTTGTTTTCAAAAAATTATTAAAATACTTTTAGTTGCGGTATTATTACGAATGAGGTAGGGGAGAGTTCCCCAAAACGGAATAGGCGGGCAAAACGGGATATTGAGCCTCGGATCTTGACTGGAAGTGCTATCTCGCGGGAGAAAGGCTAAACTGGTTCCCGACCGCCATGACAGCATTCTCAGTTGATCTCTCAACTCTAGCCACGTGTTTCGCAAAGAAATATTTTTTCAAAGTTTTCAAGTGAGATTTTTACATACTTTGTACTTTTTTCGACTGCAGAACAACTATCCTTGTGCTTCTCCGTCCTTCGGAACAATTCCGGTAAGTACTGTGTTTTGTTCATAGCTCTTTTAACAACAATGTCATGTATTTAAATATTGCTATATTGTGACGGTTCAGGGGTCAGCCATTTATGTTGTCAAAAGCATCATGGTCGGGCAAAACGGGACACTTTTGGGGTGCCTAAAACGGGATACAATTTTGATGTGTACCGTTTTATCCGACCATTTCCCTTAATGTTTTGGCAATGTGTTTACGTTATTTAAATTGAAATAAGTAATGAATTAAAATATGTATAATCAATTACAACAATTTATTTTAATTTTAAATAATTATATTTTCGATATAAAATAATTTACTTTACTTTTGGGGTACAAATAATTGGCCTGAGTTATGTACAAAATTTAGTTATAGGTTAAAACTGTAAGTCAGAAAAATGTTTTGACCAAAAATTTAAGTTTTAAATTAAAAAAAGTTGAGTTTTTTTTAAATATTTTTTATGGGGGGTGGCGTATACAAAGATAAACCAGAAAACCACACGTTGTGCGCACTATAATATTATAAAAACATAAGCTAATCACAACTAAACAGCAATTATAACAGGAAGCCCATATAAACTTGAGTTGGAAGAAGAAGAGCGTGAAAAAAAAGAACGAGAAAGAACTCAAAAGCTGAAAAAAAGGGCTGCTAAAACCAGTCTCTTGAATGTTCCGAAGAGAAAACAAACGAGGCGTTAAAGAAAACCAAGTGGAAATGCAAAACAGGCAGATAAAGTTAAAAAATGTTACTCTGAATCTGAAATTTTTTTCAAAAATCGAAGAAAATGGACCTAACATAAGAAAACCTAAAAAAAAAAAAAAAATCAGTTAGCCAAGGTTGGACGTCGTCGTCTTCAGAAGATGAAGCTGAAAAAGATGAAGCATGTATTTTCTGCAACGCTCTGTATCTTGAATCGAAATCTGGAGAAGGCTGGATACAATGCTCGAGCTGCCAGGGATGGGCCCACGAAGCCTGTTCCAGAGCAGAAGAAGAAGACGACACATTTTTATGCGATTTCTGTGTTATGTAATTTTTTAAATTTACAATTAAAAAGTTTCTTCCTATAAAAACGTAGCCTATTTTTGTTCTAAAAACTAAATCAAAAGTAAAATCAGCAAAAACCTAATAACATAAAAATCCCTATCCCTTTTTACCCACCCTTGGTAGGGTAAAACGGGATCGTGTAAGACTTTGTGAAACCAGTATTTTCACATAAATATTATTGAACAAATGTGACAAAGGTCTTCTTTTAAGTAGTTGAAAAGTTATACTTTTAAATGACGTCTAGCTTTGGAATATACCTTGTACACAACAAGAAATAAAGCGAAGAATAGATAAGATATCCCGTTTTGGGGTACTTTCCCCTATCCTTTTAAAGGGGAGAATTTAAATTTTGATAAACAATATTAAAATCAAAATCAATCATTTATAAATTTTTGGATACCAGCTCCCCTTAAAACTGAAACAAGTTGGAAAGAAGATTATTTGTTTATATATACGTCAATGTTACATAATAGTTATTGATATTTTGGCTCAGTTTTTTAAAAAAGCAGATACTTGATACCAGAGGAGTAAAATAGTTTGTTTGTTCTTCATTGGAAATTAAAGAGTGGTAGGTACTTAGATATAAAATCATGCGCATTTTTGGCAACTAAACCGAAGATTATTTTTTAACATTATTTCACCTGAAAATATTCTTACTATTTTAGTGGTATAGTATAATCTACAAAAAACTCAAAATGAAGTTTCATGAAGTAATAAAACTTTTTGATTCAGTCATTCGATCCACTAGCAAAAGTTTTCCCTCTTTAGAAGTATTTTTTAAACTTTGTTCAGCTTAAAACAATAATATGAATAACAAAGAAAATTCAATTATCTCTTTAGCTTTGATCTCATAAATAAAATATTTATAAACCATATTTTCCTCCCAAATAAAAAAGCTTCATTGGATTAGGATGTTTTGAGAACATATTTCTAAGCAGTTTCTCTAACGTTGAAAAGATTTTAATTAAAATGCAAGCAACAAAAATTCAAAGTTATTCGTATTTAAATTCCTTAGAGAATTGAAAAATAAACATGCAAGACAATAAAACAGCGAATCTAATTTTTCTCATTATAAAACGGTAGAATTTTTTTTTTAATGAACTAATTACATTTAATAAAAAAAGTTATTTACTATTTTAATTCAACAATGTAATTGCAAACTAAATACATTATTCAAAATTTTGATAGAAGTTTAAATTTTCGTTGATAAATGTTTCGCTATTTTGTGGAGTTTCTAAAATTTAACTGGATTAACTTAATTTTGAATTTAATATGAATAGAATGTCCACTTATTACAAAAGTATAACCATTAATTATCATATAACCATTAATTATATTTTCATGTACAGGATGATAAAAAGTATTGTTTAAAAGATCTAGAAATTTTGAAGATGGATATTATAAAGATCTTTAAGTTCAGAACAAAAATTGTTTTCCAAAAATGAAAAAAAAAAAAAAAAAAAAAAAAAAAAAAAAAATAGCTAGCGTTTTTCATCAACATATGGTAGTGTAGGTATCTGTGAACCCCTTCCCTATATTATTTCAGTAGACTGAGGACTGTTAAATATTAAAATATGAGTTACAACTCCATTTATTGAAAACAATATAGTTTCCCTTATTTTTCTTAGAAAAAAGTTGTATTACTTAACCAGTAGTTCTATGACAACCATATATGTATAACCAGAAATGTTCGTCAATTATCAATTTTTCGATATTCTACTTTCATGTTATCCTGTAACAGATAGAATTAAATTAAAATGTTCTTAAACTTATGAAAACAAATAGAAATATCAATAAACATACTTATCTCAGCTTCATTAATTACCATTTTACTTATAATTTAATTTCCTGCCAAACCCCCAAACCACGAAGACATATAAAACATTTCTATAGGACCTTTCATTCACATACAAGGCATCCGATTGGTTTTTATACAGCTATTAACTTATTTAAAGCTATTTAATTTACAAAACTGGTATATGCTTTATCAATAAGCAATTCATTCCTTTTATTGAATGAAAGTTAAGTATGTAATTGCAAAATTCTTACCTCGATGGTTATAACCCAGAACTAAATAACACAAAAATAATTATTATCACGCTAAACAACGAATTTCTCATTTCCTAAACCATTCCCTTCCTCTCTCTCAGCATAACGAAACGACAACAACACAGCATCCACTATACAGCTAAGAGTACAAAGAGAGCAAAAAATATGACTTCTCTTACTCGAGTTCATTTTCGATAAATCATCACCACTGCACCACGAGGGGCCCACTGCGTCTTCATGAAAAGAAACAAACCCCGTAATAACCTCGTAGAATAGCAAACAAAAAAAAAAAAAAAAAAGGATAGTGAACAACCGCAGCATAAATATCCAATTCTATTCCTGTGCTACGGAAAAGAAAAGAAAACGAGCATGATAGGCGGAAGAAACACTTGCTATGATAACATACAAAAATTGCCTCGAATATACTTGTGAAGAAAAGAGGGAAATGACTGAATGCGGTATAAAAAAAGAATCGTGGTACATGAAAATCGATGGCACATGCAAGTCGGCTTCTAGGCTTGTCAGGTGTTCGCTCCTTGGTAGAAGAACATTTGTTATAACATGGCCCCTCGTAAAATGAGGACAATATTTTGTCGCAGATGTGACAAAGACTAGAAGTAAAGAGTTATGAGCGTTATTTGTTAACACAGATAATATTAACCCGTGGAGGATATTTAGAAAACATTATGCTCTTTAGAAAGTAAGAAACAAGTTTAATTAAGAATTTTAGAAATATGAGGTATATATAAATATTAGTTTTGTACATAAAATGTTCTATTACATTTTGTGTCAACATATAATATTTTTAATATAAGATTCATATTAATTATATAAAAGTATTAAATGTTCAGAAATCTAGAGTTGTTTCTCTTTAATAAAGTAACAATAAAGAAAGGTTGTCATGGCAATTGTTAACTATAAAAATATACCATTTTTGTACGGGTTAATTAAAATTATAATATACTTCGTTGCAAAGAGTATTTGATATTACAATAAACTTAAATAAAAGCTAGTTTATTAGCTGTATTTTCTATAATTATGTATACCCTAATTATGTAATTTACACAAAAACTATGTTCATCTGCGGTCAACATTATTGTCCAAAATTTGGAATAGATAAATTTTGTGTTGCCAAAATTGTAGTCAAGATCTACACATTGGCGATTTTTTTCTAAGTAAATAATTTTAAGTATCGTATTAAATATAATATTTAAGTTAAAATAATAATATTAAGTAAGTATAAACTAGATGTGAAAATTAATGAATAACACCGTACCTGTATTGACGTACAAAAGACAATTATTCTGTGTAAGTTAAGCTTACACTTGCTGAGGAATGGACTTTCTAAGCTTGAAATAATAAAACACATAATTTCAGAAATATAAAATTTTAAATAAAAATATATAAAAAAAAATTAAATATACAATCCAAAAAAATTAAATGGACCTATAAGGTTCATATTTAACAGATTTAAATTTATACTTTGGTAACGGAGGTACGTTTGTAAACTTCTTTTCTAAAATATTGCGAGTTGTATTATTATTAACTTTTGATATAAATTTATTTCTGCTTCTACATTAATTCAACATCATTTAGATAGTTAAAAAACCTATCTAAAATTTTTTTAAAAAGCAAAAAAAAAATCTAATTAGTTTTGTGAAAAAAAATTTCAATGGTCAAGAATTGTATATTATATACAGAATGAATAACAAACCTGCTTCTTAACTCATGACTTACATTGGCATGAAAATTAATAAAAATACATTTACTTTTTCACGATCAAAATATATCATAAAAATGTTTTTATTTCATGAAATTTATATAAATATATTTCCATAAAGTTTAACTCCCATAACTTTTGATACTAATCTTTGATTTCACATTACTTTTCTTTAGAAAACATAAAATTATCCAAAAACCAAAGCAATTTAAAGTTAATCACATAGTATGCTAAATTTTCCACAACATGCCACTAAATCTTCACAAATTAAAACACTAATAGAATTACTAATTGGATACTCCACATAATTTGTAGGAAACATCACACAAAATGTTTAATGTATATAAAAAAGAATTTAACCAACTGTTGCCGTCTTCTGGACCTGAAAGTCCCCTCCCTTTTAATTATGGAACTTAATAATGTTTGCACACACAGCACTTAATTATCTCCGTGGTTCCGATAATAGCACTTCCATTCAAGTATATGAAAGGATATTTTTCAAAAACTAGAAACGGGATGGAAGTTTAAAATATCCTTAATTGATTTTTTATTAAACCCTGGAAATGGTGTGTTAATGAGCTGGTTATTTAGTTTTTATAAAATAAAATTAAAATTTTTTCCTTTCTCTTGTTTATTTGTATTGAAAGATTTGATTAAAGTTAGGTTTAAGTGAATTCAGCTTATTTTTGTTTAAAATTACTTCGAGGTATCTTGTATCACTCTCAGGTTTTAAAATACATATATTCTAAATGAAGTTTAAAAATTTTGGGAGATCAAAAACTTTAAATTAATTCATTCGTTTTAAAGAGTTACTCTCATCTCTTAATGTAAAATTTATGTTGCTTTAATCCCAAACAAAATAAAATTGATGTAATGGAATTAAATTTTAAAAATATGTAACTAGTTATAAATATAAAAGAGTTAGATAAATTATTGCATAACAAAATAAAATATTGCATAACAATATCGAAAAGGATTTCAAATACGTAATAAAAGATTTGCATAAAATTTAATATTAAAAATTAAATAACATTTGTTTTTTACTACAGTAGATTCTTCTAAGGTCTAATACGAATATAATAAATCCCAAACAAAATAAAATTGATGTAATGGAATTAAATTTTAAAAATATGTAACTAGTTATAAATATAAAAGAGTTAGATAAATTATTGCATAACAAAATAAAATATTGCATAACAATATCGAAAAGGATTTCAAATACGTAATAAAAGATTTGCATAAAATTTAATATTAAAAATTAAATAACATTTGTTTTTTACTACAGTAGATTCTTCTAAGGTCTAATACGAATATAATAAAAATAATGAATTGCATTTTAAAAATTATATTTTTACATAATTTAAAATTAATGAACAATGAATAAATAACCATCTATTCTACAATTTTTTACATACCCACTTATAATTTATTGTTTTTATTGCCACTTTATCAAATGCCCTCTAGGTGGATAAATGTTATTTAATTTTGCAAAAAATTTTGTTTTCTTAAGTTTGGAAAAATTCTAATTATATACCTTTAATGCACACACATTTTTTCAAGCTGTTTTTGTAGAGTCTTAATCTTATTCAGAAAAGCTCTTTGTTTCACATACTTTGAATATTTCTCAAAATTAGATGCATTTCTTTTATAGCCTAAGAAACTAATTAAATATGCTTCAAGATCTCTTTAGAATCATTTCAGAAATCATTAAATATTAATCAACTACTTTTCCAAAACATTTTGTATCACTTTAATTAAGTACTAAATTATTTAAATTGTGAGAAACATTTGAATTTATTTTCTTTAAATTTGAGGTCTTTGAGTGTTTAAATAGGTACTTCTTTTTTTAATTCAATTTAAATTAGACGAAATTATCTTTCTAATATCTTATTAATATTTGAATTTTTAAATTCACTAGCAATATGTTAGGTATTTGAAAGAAATCAATTCGTAATTAATAATTTTAAATGCTACATTTTGAGTAAAACCAAAAACTTTTCATAATTGGAAAACACACATATTGTAACACAAATGTTGCATGTAAAATTTATTAGGAAATCTGAACATTTTATGTATTAAATTACACCAATGTATTTTTTTACACGACTAACCTTCATTTACGGAAATGAACCCCAAAATAATGGATAGTTTTCCCTTTAAATTCAGCAAAATTTACCTTCACTCAAAAACATGTTAGTATGAAGAAACTCCTACATATTATCTAAAAATTATTATTAGATATTTCAGTTTCTGTAAGCTTATTAATGCAGAAATTATCGATTTTAGTTATGTTTTCTTAAAATTACATATCAAATTACAGCATGAAAAAATAATGAATGTATTACATATGTTTAATATTGATTCGTTATTCCCTGAAACCAAGAGTAAAAATAGTTTTAGGAGTTTAGTAAGTTGTGCATTAAACAAGCGTCCTTTATATCGTGTTTTCAAATTCTTCAGCTTTAGGGCTTCCGATAACTTAAACATTTTATTTTTGTTTGTGCCATTATATAATCAAAATTTTGTCTCTTTATGATCACACATAAAATACACTTTATCTTAAATACTTAAATTTATCAAATTATTTACCCAATTTTTTAAGAAATTGAAGATTTTACAAACTTTTTAGCAATTTTAATATGTGTGTTTCTTTTTTTGTTTTTCAATTTTTTAACACAAATTTGTACATATGGTCTTGAATAATATTTTTAAAAATTTATGTATTCCAATTTTAATTCAGATGTACCATTTAAAAAATTAATATTTTTTAAAATTTCACCACTAAAATGCAGGGGAAAAAAATTGAATTTTCAACTTTAAGAAATTCTTAAGGGGAGACTAGAGTCCCGGACAACCAAATTGGTCGTATTTTTATTCAATGTAAAAGTATCCTAAATTATATAAAATGCTCTATTTTAAATTAATTTTTGACTTAATCAATAATGACATATTTGTTATGAATGTTACACTTCTAATTTTTACTTTACTTTATGTATACTTTATATAGTAAGCCTACATTTCAGACATAGAAATGTAATAGCAATTTTTGGTTAGGTACACTTTTCTTAAATTCTATTGAATATTTTAATCTAATTTTTTCCATGATAATGAAAATATACAAGATTTATCTAGTGAACCTAAAATATTACATAAATTAGTAAAAATAAATATTTTATGTGATATTTTACGTTGTGAAAAATCACAATTTTTGTATACGCCAACTATACCATTGCTTTGAATATAATTTTAAAGATATATAAGATAAAAAATAGATTCACTGTTTGAAATAGAGAGTTTATTTTCATTTGTTAAAATTTTTATGTAAATTTACTGTAAATCTATTCTGAAAAGTGTGCCTAACCAAAGGTTGGAATAAAATAATTTTTAAATTCTTACTCTGAATATAGGGAATATAGGCTTATTACAAGACAAATATAAAAAATAAAATAGAATTATCAGATTAATAATCATAACAAATATGTTATTATTGACTGTGTCAAAAAATAAATTAAAAATATTGCATTTTAAATAATTTAGAGTAGGTTAAAGTTGAAAGAAAATACCACAGATTTGGTTATCATGACTCTTGTCTCCCCTTGATGGGACAAATAAAAAATCCTCTGAATGTATATATCTATTAAGTCTATATTTGCATTGCTAAGGAAGAAAAAGCATTATTTTAAGTATAATAGTTTAAAAGATTTAGTATATCAAAGCTGTCTAAATTTGAAAAGCGCAAACAAAGATACGAGCTTTTAAAGAGTATTTATAGTAATACAACTATGCTGAAGAAATACATTTTAGGAGTATAAATATTTTTAAAGCAGTTTTTTGTAGATTGTTAAGAAATGCTTAGGTATAATTTTCAAATTCTAAAACCAAATTTGATTTTTTTTCCTATTTTTTAGTTATAAGACCCCTTAAAAAGAAACATATGGTTTTAATGTTTATTTTTACAATGGTAAAAATAAATAAAAGCATAGGGTTTGGAAACTGAGTCTCGTTGCAGAGTATTTCCAGCTGACTAGTTATGACTCTAGTTGTTTCTCTTCTTGGTTAACGAGCACAGAACCTGGATAATTGATTAAGCTAATGACAAGCTTCTGAAGGACGAGATAAAAATAGTGAGACCTTGTAATTAACAACCAGCTTTTTCATTAAGGTGAAACGATCAGCGTGTGGCAATGCAAGTCGTATACATTGGTACATTAATGCAGCTTTGGTGACTAAAAAAGCGTAGAATATTATACTTCTCTTCAGGTGGCTTTTTCTCAGATGGTTTTTCTGTCTCTACTACAGTTCTTTCTTATGTAATTTTATTATGAAAGAGAGATCATTATGTTTTTTATGAGCTGTTATTATTAATTCAGAATTAGCAGGCTCTGAGATTACCTAGTTTTTTTAGTTAGGAAAAGGTGGAAATACTTTATAACGGTCGATACAAAACTGTGTTTATTATGAGCAAATAATTTAGGAGATTATGTATTTGATAAAGTACACTAATAATTTATTCTGAAAGTAAATTTTTGCATTTAATAAACTGCATTTTAACGAAGTATAATATAAAATGAATTTGGAAATTGCAAAAAAAAATAAAAATAAAAAAAATAATAATAATAATAATAATAATTTTCAAATTCTAATAAATTTTATTAAAGCTTATCACAATGAAATTAACGATGTCGTATGACAAAACGACTCAAAAGAATGGATTATTTTAATGTGTTTAAGTAGGAATGTTTCTAACTGTCACTTATAAAACACATTAAACGTATAAGTTATATTTATATAGATCAATCGCCAAAGATAATTTTACATGCTGATTAAAAACTATTTGATAATGTGCATAAATATTGGGAATTTTTAGAACATCTTATTCAAAGTTAAATTAATTAAAAAAAATATAAACTAATTGAACAATGTATAAGACGTTGTATTGTAAAATACATGCTTTTATAATAAAGCTTGAGTTGGTAATAAATGCATAACCATTCGTTTTTGACTTTTGCATTTGACTATTATTACTATTCAAACATGAATATGTATTATCCCTATAAACTTCCATTCTCACACTAGCTTTATTAACCCCCTCCCTTCAAACTACTGCTTTCACTTGTATCCTTTATCCAATCCTTCCATAAGCATCAATACCCAAAACATTACACAACTCCTGGAATATCTTTCAATGCTTTGTCAGAAATATGCAATTACAGACATTAATACTCAGCTCCGAATATGAATTGTCGAGGTAAACTAATAATGTACCCTAAAACATCCAATCCATTTTGATGCAAATGCAGATATTGATGAAAGCCTAGTCCAATTAAACTTCAGAACATATCAGCCCAAACAGCATTTAACATTAGAAATGAAATTTGAAAGCCCTGCATTAAATTTTCAGCCATTTCGGACGAGCTTGAAAATTACAAATGGCCAAACCGACGCGGTTGTACGATAGACACCCCAGCGTCCATTTACCGCAGCCCAGCATTACGCGTTTGTACGGCCATCAATTACAAAACTCCGTTAGACGCAAACCAATTCGGCGTGACCCACAATGGGACAGCATTATTCAGTCGCAAATTAAGCCATGTCACTCTTGCGGTCCGATAATGTTTCATTTGCGCTGCGTCAAAACTCGGCCTGGCATTATCATTAGGCCTAATTACACGTGACTTGAGCTGGGTGTGCTTTAAACATGGGGACTTGTTTAAATTGCCGTTAACCGTTAGGAAAAGGGTGGGATTGTCAGAGAGGTGGTGCTTGGCGATTGGAGAGCTATTAATTTGATGAAGAATTGGCGGGTCAACTGGTAGTCATTCTCTTGAACTGCTGGAACCAGGCAAAAAATGGCATTTTTATGAAACAACAACACATTACTTTACTGAGAATAAAGTGTTTTAATAAGTGAGCACATTAAAAACAAAAGTTTCGTCAATCCGTCAAAGACCTTAGAAAACATTTTAGTTATCCGCAAAGGATTTTGCATTTTTTAAGAAAATATATCTTAAATAAAAACATTTCAAATTATAAATGCTTTCTTAATACTAGATTAAAGTAATTTATGTAACACTATTTTTTATAGCACTACCATCCTATAATTGTTACTTTAACCTCTAAAAATGAAAATCTATGAATAAGTGTTGATGTAATAGCATAAGGACACTAATCATAAATGTCATATTTTATTGTATGTCATATAAAGACTAATCCGTGATTTAATAAGCAACATGTACTTGAAGGCAGTCAGTTTGAAACCGAGCCACTACAATGATTGAACAACATTAGAAAATATGTCCGTATATATTTCAATGAATTACAAATTAATATCCATCAACAATTATCAATCATTAGACTAAGTAAAAGAAATGCTTCCGCGAGTTTATAGCCCACTTGATAGCTGTGTGGTTAACATTCTGACCTTATATGCCAAAGGCCTAGGTGTTCGTTGTGGTTCAGACTTCACGTTAAGCTTCTGATTAGAAATTACAATGCATAAATATAGGTGGTTGTATGTAGAAACCAACCAACTAATCCACGTGGACATTCGTTTATAAATATACTGATTACAGTTTTTACAACTTAATATATTTTTGTTTACTTTAATATCATTTTTTTAACTAACCGAAAATATTTTTATCCAATACCCTTATACAATGTCAAACACATTTAATCAACCATTTTTCTTTTCTTACTAGTCAAAAAGTTCTATAGAACGAGCCTAGTTCCTTCAAGACATATAAATGTAAACACACACTTGACCGGCCACGAAATTCCGCCTTAATGTTTAAACCCGTGTGTGATCGAAAGCGCAAACACAAACATTTTTACAGCAACTATTTTTCTTCCTTCAAGAAAACGTACAAGCCGAATTCGAAGTTTACGCCGAAGCAATCGGAACGTGAATAAAAGTGAAACAAATGAGAAATGCTTCGTTGTCTGGAAGTCAGGTTCTTCTGAAAGAAAAATAAAAAGAATTGATCTCAATTTAGAGGGCGCTTCGAAGCAAAAGTAATATGGCTGGCAGTTACAGTGGAATAAAACTATTGCTTGAAGAGAAGGACAATGAGTATTGCAGGAGAAGAGACGACATCTTTAAAACTAAAGATGAGCTTCAAATGAAGTGAAATGACGAACCTGAAGAATTTTCTTCCATGTCTAACCACCATTTTGGTGGGTAGACATAGTATTTTCTTAATCTGAATTTGTTCGATTTGAATTGATTTGTTCATTAAAATATTGACAAGTATTTTCTTAATCTGAATTTATTCGATTTGAATTGATTTGTTCACTAAAATATTGACAATATTCTTCAAGGATTATATGCTTCAAAATTATTGCCTTGTGTTTGGTATGTAGTGTTGAAAATAAATAGAATAGAAAATCAAAACAACTAAATGAACTTTAGGATTGAGTCTATATAAAATGTGAATTAAATTTTTTAATTAATTTTAGGTGTTTGTTTTTATAATAAGTTAATAAAAATATTTTTTTTTAATATTTTATATATTGGCACTAATCACATTTGTTGTTTATTCCATAATTTAAATTTAAAAAAAAAAAAAAAAAAAAAAAAAAAAAAAAAAAAAAACTGTATTAAATTGGCAATTATTAAAAATGTATAAGTCGGTATTAGATTATACAACAGTCAGCTGACAAATTGTACTGTTGAAAATGCATGTTGTCAATTAAAATGTTTGAGAATCTTTAGTTTTGTATATCTGAACTCGTACATCAATAAAGGAACGTAGCAATCCATGTAATAATTTCATCACTTAATAAGTATATTACACAAATCGATGTTAAATTCGAAATAAATAAACCAATATGATAAACGAAGCTATACAGTTTATAAATTTTTATGACACAAGTCGTGAAAATACGAAAATAAAACTATATATAAAACTCGTTAGGAATAAAGCAAGATTATGAAGCAAACTTATGAGAAAAATTGTATAAAAAGAAGTCTCATTTAAATAATTTTAATATCTTTCAAAATACTTTTTTTTAGAAACATTATATTATTTCGGCAACATGCCAGCATCAAATTAGCCATTTAGTTAACATTATGTTTAAAGAACTGGTAAGGTAGAAGTCAGCAGCGTCAAAAACCATAATATGAACATTACCTTAAGTTTTTTTCCTGCTGCACCATGGCATAAAACGCATTAAAAACTCATTAATGTTCATCCAGTGGTTAAAAATGGAAGCATGTGGATGGGATAGCACTGAGAACGAATTTTCCGCAGACATGCGTGCGGGCCGACAGTTCATTATTCTGCGTCAAATATGGTGAGAGTATGCTTCACTTCACAGCTATGTTAAATAGAATATCGACCTACTAATTTCAACAAGAGAAAAAAAATAAGAAGCATAAAAAATTCTTAAAATATAAATAAAAAACCTTCTGATGATTAAAACCAAGGTTTTTTTTCTCGTCTTTCCTACCCAAGCAGTTAATGGGATGTCCTTTCTTTTAATTTCATGTTTGTTATTCCAAAATTCGTGCCTCCCTGCTTCCCTTTAGCATTATTAATTTACCGGGGTTTTAATGGCAAAACCTCAGGGGAGTGTAGACATAGTAGGGGGGGGGGGGGGGTGAAAAACATGCGGATTCACGGACGACCTGGGTATAAAAAACGCTTCTAACATGCACTTTCCCCTTCGATATTTGCGGTGAAATTAGCTAAAGCTCTTTTATTTATAATGAATTTCTGGGATATAGTAAAATCACTAGCTTGTTCGCTCAAAGGTAAGAACTCAGTATTCTGTCTTAGTTTAAATTAATTTAGTGACTCTTAAGTGCTCTTACTTGCTTCACGCTGACTGGGAATTTACCCGAACTAAGTACTTTGAAGTGGATATTGCATTAAATTGCATTTGCACTTCTCCTTTCTTGGATAGTTTAAGGTCCTCTATAATGTAACTACTTTAGAAGTAAATTTGCTTTTCGAATTAAATTTGGCTTTGGTTATTAAATTACTCAATTTATTATATCGTCTATGCGCTGTGAAAGCTACAAGTTTTGTATAAAATAGTAAATTTAATTTACGTATAGTAATTTAATTTACGTATAGTAATTTAATTTACGTATATATTGTTTAAAAAATAAATCTGAAAGTTTAAAAATATATTTTTATGCATTTTTAAAATTTAAAATCAATGATATCAAAATGATTTTGTTTTCGTAATTAAATTCAATAGCAACTTATAATTCGAAATTAAAATTTCGTCTCAAGATTTTTTTACATTCAATTCATTAAGTATTATGTGTGAAAACATAACATGTGATAGTTCTCTTATCGATATTTAATTTTTGAATAGATAATTAAATACAGGAAATAAGCAATTACTAGTATGATAAAAAGTAGTATTTATATAGAAAAACTTTAATAGAACTACTATTTTGAAAGAGTGTTTTTTGAAGTATTATTGTAAAGTGTTGCATCAAAATAAATTAGGTTTCTCAGAAAAAAAAATATATGTATACAAAGAGTTTTTTTTAAAAGGCCAGTTAATCAACCAACATTTTAGTTAATTGAATTTGTTTTCAAATAATATTCACAACTACAGTATTTTTTTAATGTATACACTGATAAAGATATATATGATAGTTATATGATATTGTATTCAAAAATTTATTCTAATTATTAAAATCCTACTGATTTTTTTTTCAAGGTTAGTTATTAATTTGCGCTATTGTGAGAAATCTTTAAGGCTTACATAATAATAAAAAAAAAACATCTAAAAAGCAAATAAACTTTTCCTCTTTTATGACTAAAATCATTTCAAACAATGTTGAATTACTTTTTTTGGTCATTATTTAGGTAAAACGTAGAAATCTTAGATATAGATCTAAAAATATTGAATTTATAATTATTATATTTTAAAACAATTTTTCGTACTCATTTGCCATGCATCATATAACGAGAGGAAATAAAGAACAATAGACAGTTATTTACGATCACAATTTCGTGTCATTTCTATTTAAACAAACTTAAAAAAACAATAATAAAAAAAAAACGCTTTCTGTTCTAAAAATTTGTGAATTTTGATTAATTTTTTTTTCTTTTAAATTGCTCTTGTTGAGACATTAATTATGTGAAAAAATATACTTTTCTTAAAATACATTAAATGACGCATATTTTATTTATAAATTAAATATTATTACGCATATTGTAATTATATACTGTAAAATGGGGTGAATCGGAACACTTTTCAACTTTCAAAGTAATAATCGGTTGGAATAAAATCGTTAAGGAACATATTTTTGACATAGAAACTTGGGTCTTACCTTCTTCTTTGAGAATCAACCCAAAAAATTTTGTAAAAACTATGACTTTAATTTATTTTAAATTTTTTCCTGGTGTTCCGATTCACCCCGCAGAAAGGGATGAATCGGAACACTCATTACAATTTATGTCTGATCTTATTTAAATGTTTACAGGGTGGCAAAAAAACAAATAATATGCATTGTGGTGAATAGGAACACAAAATTATCATTAAAAAATCACTTAATATGCCGGATAAAATTTGTGTTTGTCAATTATTGTCAAAACAAATCATATGTTTGAAAGCGTATCAACTCTTAAATAACTCTCCTATAACTCAACCAAATAGTCATTAAAATTAAAAATACCTTTTAATCTACTTTATGTTTGCGTGTCGTATGACTGCAAATTCTTTAAAATATCTTGAAAAAGGAGAAAAGCATCCTCATTTGTTTCAGAAAATCTCTTCGTTCATTAGCGCTTTTTGTAAAACACACTTATATAGCAATAATCTTGTGTGTTTTAAACTTTTCTCACATAGAGTCTTCATACATTTTCCCATATAACTTAAAGATAACAAAGTCATTTAGAGAAAAAACCACTGGAACAATCGGGTTTTCTGCCATGCGGAAACTAGGCTCCTCTTCTGACATTTATTCAAGCCTGCAATATTGATTACTGTCTTGAAGGGAGTAATTAGACTCTTCTTCAGTCGTTGAATCTTGCGTGGAACAACTTGTCAAAAACAGCTTTTTAATATCACTTTTCACGTGTTCCGATTCACCACGCAAATCACAAAATCGAGACGAAGCAAAACAAAAAAATTCGTAAAATAAAAGTTTTTAAAACCTAGTTAAATTAAGTATGACATGCTGTTGTGGATGTTTATACTTATCTAAAAATATATTAGTTAAGTCTATATCCGGTACATGTTATTAATTACGGGATAAGTTTTGGAGAGGTTAAAACTCATTGGATTTTATGCACGCTGTTTCAGAATTTTTTTTTTAAAAAAGGACAGTGTTGAAAACAATATAAAACATGTTCCAAGATTAAAAACATGTTAACCAAATGAAAAATATATATAATTAATAAAACTGCTTTATTTGTGTAAAATAATAATTTCTTTGTAATTTCATGAAGTTTCGTTCCGATTCACCCCGCTGTTCCTATTCACCCCATTTTACGGTACTAAATGACGCATATTACGGCCTACAACGGTCTACAAAGAAATTATCAAATTTCGAGCGAATTGGATATCGTTGCTCTGTACTGGGGCTGTTAAATATTATTGAAAGCTTTTATAGCTGTGTTTATAAGTATTGAAAGGGTATTGAAAGATGTCTCACAAAATCAGTCACAAAATTAGTTAGTTTGGTAAATGATTTTTTATGTATTAAACATAAATATATATCTTTGAACACTTTAACCAATTGAAAATCATTAATTATGCAATATACATACAAAAATAATACTAAAATTTAAATCTAACAAATTCATTAAAATAGTTTATTTACTCAAATTAAGCAACACAACGATTAATTTTTATTTGAGTTCTACAATATATGAAATACAACATCACTGTTCTAACTATAAAATCTATTGCCACGACAGCATAAAATTAATAAAACTATAAATGCAACTTTTTAATAAATACTAATATCCTTGAATAATTTATTCGATATAAACGTGGTACGATATCTTCTCTAAAATCAATTCAAAAACTTTAAACCGAATGCGCATAAGTGATCCATCTGCTTCGACTTGTGCGTTGACGAGTCTTTCCAAAGTCGCGTTCCTCAAGTCTTCCTCGAGTACACTTCCTTCAATCCTCAAGAGAAATGCGGAAAGCAATCATCATAAACACTCGAAAGATTGCCTCAAGAATCCCTTATTTCTTGATGTCTAGCTATAAAACTCAACGCGCTCGAAGAAATTCTCGGAGCTAAAGAATTTTTAGTTTAGGCCAATGGAATTGCTATGAGATCAAATAGGATTTAAGGATGCTTCATCTTTTCCCTAATTTTTCTGTTCTGTGTGTATACATTTAATTAAAGCTCATAAATTCAAAATTCGACTGTATAATTCATTACTTTTTACCTTTGAAAGTCAGAGATAGTGCTTAAATTTTAAATGTAAATCTCCAATCGTGTATTCAGCAGGAAAAGGAACTAAATTTTTCCTTAAATGTACTTTGAAATGCACTTTTTTTTAATTTCAATCCTTAAAATAATCTAAATAAAGAAGCTATTTTATATGACTGAAAAATTTATAAATGAGTAAAAAATCTTTCACCTTAAATTTTTTTTCCATAACACATCTTGCCCATGCTATAACATCTTATAATTAATATTATTTACACTTACTTAATGCGTTTTCTTATTAATCCATTAACGACGGTTAGTAAAAAAAAATTGCCAATTGACATTTTTTTTCTTTTTTTAATTGCGATTGTGGTTCCATTTAGTGTTTTTAAAAAATCATAAAATAACTTTTCAAAAAATCTGAATATATATATATATATATTAAATGATCTAAATAGACAAGTTAAAAGTTAAAAACAATGCATTTTTATCAATTTCAGTCATTTTTAATGGGTAAATACGTAGTGGAAAATATGCTATATAGTAAAATATTTTGTAGGAATAAACAGCAATTAATTCTAAAATAATTCCAATTTGAAAAACCAGACAAGAATCACAATCTGTTTGTACAGGAGATCCCAAACAAGATTTTCATATCTTTAAAACTGAACTTATCGAAAATAGTTCCAACAGGAATCGAAATCACTTAATTGTGTATTTTATTAATCACAATATCATATTGGTTTTATGAATTTTATTAATTCATAAAAGCAGTTTAAATCATCTTTGAGAAATGGTTTTCAAGAAGTTCCTTGTCAAAAATCAGGATTTATTTTAGGGACATCATGTGTGTTATGGTACATAGATATAAAAATTATATAATAAGGTTTTAAATAATATTTTTTACAATTGTAGTTCTGGAATGTTAAATAATCCAGAAATGTGGAAAACTTAACTGTTTGCATAGAACTATTTTCCATATCAGTTCATAAATGCTTTTTTGAAGCTAAGCTCAAATATGAGTCACACATAACTTATAAATAAACTATGGAACACTCATGATTTGTAAATGTCAAATCCACTATTTCATTATTGATTTCAAAATAAATACAAAACATAAAAGAAATTAAATTACAGCAAAAACTCACCATCGTAAAATGAAGCATTGTCAACCTCAACAAGTTTCTATCCAATTTGTAACAAGAAACAACTTAAATTTAATGAAGAAAGATAACACAAGCCTTGCAAGTAACAGAAAGAAACGTACCTGTAACTAACTAAAGCGAAAAACTAATTTCAACCCCAAAATATTAAATTTAGCGGAACTCACTTGAATAAATAATACCTTCGTCTCCACAACCAGCCGCGGGTTTCAATTTACATGTATCTCATTTATAATGGATTCACCCAATCCGTTGTCTGCAGATAGACCTTCCACCTCTCCCCCTCTTAATCTACGACTGCTGAATGATCAGTGAAGCTCGAATTTCAATAATTAGCACAATGCCGCAGCATTCTCATATCCCTTATCTCATTCGAGTAAAAAGTAGGGAACCCACTTTTAATGGTGCACCATATATAACGCGAATATATTTATTTTCTCTTGACGCAGGGGGAAAAGGATTGAAGAATGCTTAATTATCCCTTTCTTTATGTATTTGCAAACGGGATATTCATTCCCAATGAGTTAGGTATGGTGATGAGGTGAGTGGGGTGAAAGTTGATGGGGAAATTCCGGAAGGGGGAGGGGTCGAATGGGGGAATGTCGTTAAGCTTCCAGGGATTGTTTTCGGGGTAGTGTTGGAAGTGAGAGAAATCAATTTCCCAAACAATTAGTATGTAATATATGCTCATTCGCCTTATGCGGGTTTGGGAGATAGTATTTCTAGATATTTAGATCAAAACAAGTTATAAAGATCATTTGTATCAATCGTCATAAATAAATGATTTAATGTTTGTCACAGTGAGGGTAAAAGTTTTATATTCTAAAGAGCGTTTTATTGAGTAGTTCAAGAGTGTTCTATGTAATGTTACGATGATGTTGATCGCTATAATTATAATGAAGTTTCCGAATTGAATTTACAAATGAAATATGAGAAAATTGTGTACATATCATATTGAAAAAAATTATGCTCCTATTACAATGTTTTATACAATAAATATAATGAAAAGCAATGGATGTCGTATAATAAAATTATGTTACAATTGATATCCAATAAAACATACATGCAAGGTAAATTTGGAAATGAAATACAGGAAAAATATATGAAAGATTCATGTTACAGTGGAAGCTCTAAGAAAAATGTGATTTCTTTTTTAGTGAGAATAAATACTATAATGATTAAGAAAACATAAAAACATTTATTTTATGATAGGAAAAAGTTAGTTTAAATGTGATATCACAGTCACAATTTTAAAACTAATTACTTAGGGAAAAAATGAAAATCATAGTAAAGTGTTTGTCAGAATGATAAAATAATCTATAAAGGATGCAGTAAGGTTTTGTTGGATTAACTTTTTTAACTAGATATTAAACTTTTCTCAATTACTATGCTATAAATTAAAACACTACTTTATGAAATTTTAGAGATTAAAATTGTTAAAAACTTGTTGAAACTGAATATTTTGCTGATATTTTGCATAATTGTATTTTATGGACCAAGTTTAAGTTTAAAAATAAAAAAGAAACTAACTTAAGCTTAAAAATTTATCTAAATTCTTTTGAAATGTCAAATTAGTAATTTGGGCGGGATATTTTCAAAACGTACATGAACGGTATTCTAAAATAACCTCATTGTACTAATACTGCACTGGTATGTATAGATTGTTAATTCATAGATATATATTTTTCCTGGTTTACTTCAAAATATATCTTTACATGTAGATAGGTAATATTCAAAACTAAAATTTGGTAACACTAATATTTGAATAGTACATTTCATACGTGTTCAACTTATTTGTTTTAAATACTATTTTCTACTAATTTTACAAATAATGAATTGCATTTATTAAGAGGTAAAACAAACTAAAACATTAGAAAAGTGAGAGGGTAATCGAATAAATATTTGTTTAGTGTTGTATTAACGTCTGCAAAACGATCCGGAGTTACTCTATTTCAGATTGCACACTGTAAATGCAACCATCTCTTCAATTTCCAATAGACAAATACAACGAATAGTAACTTAATACAAGCATTTTATCGGTATTCTTCGGAAAAGCAATTTATTTGTTACACGCTTCAATACACATTGCTAAAAGATATACTCCTGGAAAATAATACAAAGGTTTTGTTAAGCTCAAATCCACTTAAATGATTTCCGAAACGCAAACACCTTCCTATCCAACAATAGAGTAGATAATTAACAGACAATGCATGATAGCATTCTATCACAGTGATCACTAGTTTAGAGAATGTCCTATCTCTGAATTTAAAAATGAACTTTTACCGGGAATTTGAACTCATTTTAAATGAGACTGTGCTTTAGCATCATCTTCCTTTCCTTAAGCGTCATTTATTGTGTTGTGTCGTAAGCTTAATTGATTTAAATTAGACTTCCATTAGTGATATTGCAGGTATTTTTACACAAATGGAACACAAAAACGAACACGAGTATTTGAAAAGGAGTTACTTGAGAACGCATTGAATTTTTACTCAATTTGCAAATCTCGCCTAAGCACTTAAAGAAACTAATTTGTTGAAATTGTATTTGCTTATAACTCACTATTTTAAAAGACCAAATGATGGGTAAAAAGATTTATCTAACCATGCTCAAACCTTTAGTTCATGTTGATTTTGTTTTATTAAAAACTGTAAGAAAGACATCTATGTCGCCTATTTGAAGCGTTTCACTTGATTATATACTTAATAAAGTAACATCACATATTGGTCACGTCTTACAAGATTTCAATGATATACTAGTTTTATATTTACTTTGTTACTTGTGAATTTTATATGGTATTCAAAATATGCTTTTTCTGTAAATTATGAAGATTAATTATATAGCTGAATATAAATTAATTGATCTTAATATTTAATCATCCATAAAGTTTGTTTTTATTTTCAAAAGAGGTAAATCGCAGAACAAATTAAAGTACGTATATATTTTTTCAATTATTACTAAGACAACAATGTATTTTACTTAAGATTGCTGAGTTTATTCATTATCTTTAAATATACTATCTACGTATTTAGCCGTGAAAGTATAATTATAAAAGTTTTGGGATGAGAGCGTTTTCCTTCATTTCTGTTGAGTATAATTACTTATCTTTATCGACTAATGTAATCAAATTCATAATATTCAAAACCTGCACAAACATGTATGTTTACATTTACAAGTATTACTTCAAAAACATTCAAAACTTAACTAAGAATTTCATGGAATTTGTGAACATGTGTACATAAGACATCGAATTGCAACCACATAACATCAACAAAAAAAGAGTTTGCGTGTTAATTTTAAACATTAAAATAGCCCTTTGTTTCACCACTATAAGAAACAAACGCAAACTCTATTTGCATAAACTCAATTATCGAAAGCTCATTTCACAAATACACGCTTTTTATGCAGTTTGAGTGTTCGCGCCTGCTCTTTTCGCTCTCCTTTCACCCAGGACACACATCTACCAACCAGTTGAACAAAAGCCTTCATTCGCTGAATAAATGTAATTACTATTTCGTGAAGAAAATCAACCTGATAACGTTCGTATTGCGTGATACGTGTGTCCCCTCCCCTCATATTACCTTCTAACACATAACAACAGTACTGTTAAATGATGGAAACGTCGGGGGAACCAACGGGGAATTTTATATTGCATGCGTGGAGTTTACGGTGAGAAAAATACAGTACTTCAAACTACCAATTGCAGGTTCCATCATCAGATAAAAAGAGTTTGGATACCAGAGGTGGGGTAATGGTTTGCTACTTTTATTTTTCAAACGACTTGTTGTGTTTCGAGAATTATCAAAACCACATTTTAAGTAAATTCAAAAATAGATATGTATGCACTTCATCATAACATTTTTAGATTTGGTATTGATCAAAATAGTATATATAATTTTTAACTATACCATGAGGAAAAGGGATTAGCTTTATAATGAAATGTATGTCTTATGTAAATTTCTTTGATTTATGTTCCTGCTTTGTGTTATTGAAGCATATTGTTTAAATAAGATCCACTAGATGAAGCTGCTGTCTATTGATAAAAACTGCTGAGTTAAATTACCAAAAACGGATGTTTAGAATTTAATAAACAGCTAACACATTAAAATGGTTGTTTAATATTTAATTAGCAACGTGGCAATAAAAATGGTTGTTTAGTATTTCATTTAAATATGTTAGTATGGTTTATTTAATTAACTATATGAAAGTATGGTTATATTTTGTAAATTAAAAATAGTGTAAATAGAAGTGGAGTATGAATAATAATATATTATATAGGGAACGTGGTACTTATCTCCTATAATTACACAGAAATCTTCAAAAATAAAAAAGAGTCATGAATAGATTATTTAATTTAGTAGAGCGAGATGAAAAATTTTAGTCTCTAATTATATTTATCGGTATGTGTTTGAATTAACGCAATTATAATAAATTCAAGTTACTAAAACGATGTTTAAACTTTAGTTTTTGTCATGGCTTCATTTTAGTTAATTAAAAAAGTACTTAACACTTTAAAGCATGAAAACAATTGCAGATTAAATTAGTAATTTGTACTATTTATTAATATAACAAATATAATTAGCATAGTTATCTATCACAAGAAATCACCAAAAAGCACAATGAACTTTGAAGTAGTAATTCATTTTTTGTTTCTTAAATTGATAAATTCAATCATAGGAATATAGCCTTTATTTAAAATATGAATCATAATATACCTCTTATATCATTCCTGTTTACTCTTTTTCAAACAGAGATTTGCATATCTCGGAATTCATTTCCTTGAAAAGAATTATTCGGATCAATTTTAACCCAAAAATACCAATCTGGCAAAAACCATTAAGTTCCAATTACATTTCATTTTATACTCATTTTTCTCTTATCATTGTTTTTGCTATTTTACAATACCGATTTTACAGCAAAAAAGACAATTCTGTTTTTGCATATCACTAAAAAAGTCTTTCACACACGTAATGACTACTGCAGGAGATAAAATCGCAGTTGTCTAGAATGAAAAAAATAAACTGATACACGTCACAAATAAATTGAATTTTCCAGAATCTTCGCTCCAGATCTTTGATTTCACGCTCCTCGGAATACAACCTGTCTCGTTTCCCGTTCGAATTATAAAGAAAACCGGAAATTATTCCCGAGGAGCATCCCCGCTCCTTTTTATAGTCGCTTTCTCTGTAAATCAGTGTTAGGGGCTTATCAAGGAGCAATCTCATAAAGGTAAAATGACTTCATTGATTTGCATAGAAATTGGTGGTTGTCGCGGTTTTGTGATTGACAACGAGTTTCTAACGCTAATTACTAAAGCGTTGCTGTTTTCTGCATGAAAAGAGGCTTGTTAGGTAAAAGCTGAAAATGTGATTCTGAGTCGGAGTTTTATCCTTTCAGGGATGACTTGGTCGTTGAATAATTTAATGTCTTATGAATAGAGAGCATGAACTTGTTTTAAATAACTTTTGTTGTGATACCACTTGTCTCAGAAATGAATCTGGAAAACGTGCTTTTCATTTTGTTCAATGCGGATTGCTAAACTTTTATATTTTTTTTATTTCATAAAACTTATTTTAAGTAGCTGAGCATTAAAGATTTGAATTGTTTTGACTGTTCTCTATTCATTTTCTCATCAAATTAATTTTTGTTTTATATTTCTTGTTCAATTATTTATGCTTGAAAATCTGTTTTGCGAACTTATACTTTTGTTTGCTCATTACGTCTGTTTATGGCAAAATATAAAGGTTTGCTTCAATTTAAACGTAAATACATTATGAAATATCTGAAGGATTTTCTTATTAAATTAGTATCAGAAATTTTTGGTGATTTTTATATTGTTACTAATTTTGTCAAGAAGAGGTGTTTTTTTTTTTTTTTTTTTTTTTTTTTTTTTAAATTGATAAATTTAAATATCATATGATACAGTCACACAGTCGATGACACAGTCAATTATCATACGTAGGAAAAATATTCGTTTCTGTCCATATATGTGTAGAAAAGAGAAACTTCGTTATTTCTCTTTTCACTCCAAACCCTTTGGGCAATTTAAATCAATTTACACACTTATATTCATTACAATCCATATAACTTTGAAAAATCCAAAAATTACACTTAAATTAAGTTAATATGATTAAAATGAAATTCAATGAGAAGATAACTAACCCAACAGTAACATACTGTTTTATTGTTTCAAAAGATACTAAAATATCAAAGAGTTCCATTGGTACATTAGAACGGTAACCATATGTGATTTTTGTGTTGCAAACAAAGTGATTATCTGTGTGGTGTATGGTATCTTATGGCGATATGCATACTGCGCGTAAATGGATCAATCTTTAAACACTGAAAAAATGAAGCCATTATCAGATCCTTAGGAAAAACGGATGACCTAAGAATATTTTTATTGATCGTCATTGCATAATATTATATTTTAAAAAATAAATAATACATGTAAAACATATTAACATATTTGAATAATTATTTTATATTTAGTAAAGCAAATATATGCTTTTCTTTTAACTTTGAACTGGTAGTACAATTGTAAGCAACGCAGTAGTGAACCGTGATTTAGAAAATAATCCACCCTACAAGTTCCACCTAAGCGAATCATAGACACGTCGTTTGATTTAATGAAATAGCAATAAGAAAAACAGAAATGTACAATTTCCAACTACGAATCTTATATTCATAATTGGATTTGGTTTTACTCTCCCTGGTGGTTTTCGTTGATGCATAAGAGAAGTATATCTAATTATTTCTAGTGTATATCTATGCTCATCGAATAGCTGTTTTGTCTTCTGCACACAAGCCTATTGCATAATATTCCCTTCCAAAAGTTACTCAGAGTTTATTCCAATTGGCTACCGTATAAAAAAGGCTTCTGTTTGGCAACTTTTCTCACTATCTATTAACACTGAGAAATTTGTGACTACCAGTCTAATGTAATAGACGATCCCCGAATAAAAAATTATAAGTTTTAGGATTTTTCACTTACAGTTACATGTGGAAATTTTCAAAGTATGATGTGAATGCTAGTCTCTTTCCATATATTTTAAATGTTCTTTAAAAAGTTAACCTTATTTATGTCGACGTTACATTCCCCGTTTTGCGAAGGAGGGGGGGGGGGGTTGAATCGAAAGAACTATTTGCGATT
Organism: Linyphia triangularis; assembly: GCA_963978545.1. Lineage (NCBI taxonomy): Eukaryota > Metazoa > Arthropoda > Arachnida > Araneae > Linyphiidae > Linyphia > Linyphia triangularis. The sequence continues at coordinate 31,695,720 of OZ021732.1, read as the reverse complement.
GACATTTTAATTTATTTTCAAACAAATATTGCAATTGGTTAGAATGATCGAAATGCACTTGCTTGATGTTCTAAAGATTTTGTCCACCCATACTTTTAGAAAATAACAAAAACTTCATGTAAAATCTGATAGACAGTCTACGCAAAGTCAACAAAAAATTATTGTCCTATTACAGGTTACAAGAAATAATTTGAGAATTAGCTGAAAGGCACTTCATCCAACTGACACAAAAAGTAACAGAAAAAACATATACAAGCCTACAATTTATTTTGATTTTGAAATCAGGCAATGACAGGCCATACAAATAGTTCCGCATAAAATTTGCATCAACAGATTGGTCATTGGTAACTAATAATATAGGATTAATAAATCATAATAGGATTGATCATATTATAGAGGATTTAAGATGTGATATTATTATCTGATGAAACCTTTGTAACAGAAAAGCGTATATAAGAATTCAGTAATTTGCTACAGCAAGGATTTTGAATTTTCTTTGCTTTTCCTGATAGGGTGTCCTAAGTAGCAAGGGGTAACAAAACTATAGCGATGTGCTTTAACGGGGAGTTGAACCAGGGACTCCTAGATCCATAGACATGAGCTTTAACTACTAGACAAAAGATATATCTGGTGTCTAGGTGTTGTATCTGATTTTTGTACACGATACCACCACATAGTCCTTTACCAGTGAGTCGTGAAGGGACCAACGATTGAGTTGCTTTTGTGCGGCAGTGAGTTTCCAGAGGTCGCTTTGCTGTGTGGCAGTGAGTCGCCAGAGCGATGCTGAGGTGGTAGTGTGGAAGTAGATGGTGGTAGTGTGGAAGAGATAGCACCACTGACGTGTTCAAATATCCGATCACCAATATAGCGAATGTGAGCTAACGGTGAGTCGAACTGGGGACTCCCAGATCAGTAGATATGTGCATTAACCACTAGACAAAAGAGATCTCTTTTGTCTAGTGATTAACGCACATGTCTGTGAAAACGTATGTTTAGTTATTGTGGTGGTATCATGAACAAATAACAAATACAACACCTAGACATTAGAGATCACTTTTGTTTGGTGGTAAACGCACCTGTCTACCGATCTAGGTGTCCCCGGTTTGACTCCCAGGTAGCGCACATCAGGTCCAGGTCACCAATGTAGCGATGTGAGCTAACGGGGAGTCGAACAGAGGACAGGTACATTAACCACTAGACAAAAGAGATATCTGGTGTCTAGGTGTTATATCTTCTATTTGAACAAGATACCACCACAATAACTAAACATAAGTTTTCAAATTTGCTCCTGACAACCATGTATGGATACAGTCTATTATTGACATTAAATATGAATATTAAAATAAAGTACAATGGTTCAAGATAGCTTTGTGTGCCGAAATATTGTATAATATATTTTGCAAAAACTTAAGTAACCTAAATCAAATTGATATAGAATGTCTAAAGTCTAGAGTATTACACTTTTCTCCAGATAAACAAGTTTGTAATAATTTATGACATAAACATTATCAATAAGTTTGATAGTGCGCTAGTGGATGTGTTATCGTTTTTAATAATTTTGTAAAAGTCTTTCAAATGTTATCTTGTTACTATATAAAAAAAAAAAATCTGAATATCGTTGTGCATGAAAATATAATTAACTAGTATGTAATTTATTTAACGATGAAATGCATTTATTACTCACTTCAAGATGAACGATGATGCTTCTAATAAATAAAATAATATTTTTAAACTTCCAAAGAATGTTAAGCTTTGACATCCCTATTGTATTAACGAAATTAGATAAATCACATTTACGAATTGTCACAATGTCATATGAATTATGCTGTTAATTCATCAACAATTATTCATTTTTCTTTAGAAGATTCCTTACATCAGATTTTCTAAATTTAATTAAGTTTGAATTTCATTACAATTGATTCCGGTTATGATAAGGTAAATATTATTCGGTACGCAACATAAATTAATTCTCTAATTAAGCATTTATGTGTAATTGATTTCTTAATTAAATATGATTAAAACTCAGTTGTATAAGTAAATAAATTAAAGATAATTTAGAATGTATAGGAAGATATAAATTTATCAGTAGTTTTAAATTTTTCATTTTTAAAATTTTATCTTTTAACAATTTGGACTCATTAATTTTAAAATGTCTGAAAAGTTAAATGTATGAAAAAGTAATATTTTCTAGAAATTTGCATGTCACTTAAACATCTTTCAATTTATAATTATATATGTGAAATAACTTTCGTTAAAATTATTTAAATATTTGTTTATTGATAAAAAAAAAAATTAGAACATAACAACAAACATTCGTAGAATTTTTAGAAACACCTTATGATCGTTCAAGCACATAACCCAAGTGAATACCATTGGAAATACCCCGATAATATTAAAAAATGCATATTTTTCTGGAAGTTAATAAAGATTATTGTTATATTTCTTGTAATACCGGCTTTGAATACAAAGAATTTTAGTCAAATATAGAAAATTGCATGCCACAAATTTATTCTCTAGAAGACAAGATTATTCAAGCACAAATGAAATGAATTTTTACTCCTACTCAACAATGCAACGGGATAAGATAATAGGTACACAATTTTATTTTTGTTATTTTTCCAAGGAGATGAAAAGCTGTGTAGTTTCTAGTTTGGAAATGTATGAATATCGAAATGAGATAAAAACTCAAAACATAACTCAATGGCAATGATTAAGAAAAACGATGCTGTTTTATTTTCATATTTATACATCAATATCAAAGTAAAAATAAATAATAACACAGAATAGTTATTCCTACATATTAAATGGTTTTATTTTTGAAATATAAAAATGATTTTTACTCAAGGTTTGAAATGTTTTGGTAACCAAATGAACTTTCAAATACCTAAATATGTCTAAAATCCTATTTTAAAAATAAACTAATTCTTATTCCATGCATTCCATGTGTGATCCCAGAATGAAGCATTCTGAATGACTAATTTGGATGGACAGAGGTTGTTTCAATTATATGTGTTCTGATGCAGTTATGCCTAGAAAATTATAAATACTATAAAAAATAAGCACATGTGTGCAAAGATAAAACTAACAGTTAAATTTTATTTAAAAAAAGCTGGAAAAAGCTTTTTGTTTTTAAGTTTTATGTAATATTTTCTTCAGATTATGCTCTGTATATGAAATAATAGTTTCAAACCATTTTTATGTGTTACTAAATTATAATACGTAGCTTCGATTAGATACATCCATAAATAAGAAATCGTATAAAACTAATTTATGAATACATTATATAGAAACTAAATGCTACTTTTCAATCAGTTCAATTGAGGTTTTAAGTACGTCTATGTTCAAGACACATGGTAAAATAAATGCTTCGTTTGCAACCAATCTTTGGATTGATTCTATGCATTGGCATTCTGTGATATCTTAAAACATAACTTGAATTTAAATTAGTCCACATGACAGTGATTGTGAGAAATGGTAATGCATTTTATGCTTATTAATGAGATTTTTTTCTGTTTAATTCCTATTCGTGGTGCAGGTTTGAGACACTTTTTACTTGAGAGACAGACAAACTCATACTTTGAATTCGCAATGACCTTTAAAAGTAATTTTTCAGCAGAAAATCCATCGCACAATTCATAAAACTTCATAAAAATCAATAAACAACAATATTTGACATTTAAGGTCAAAATAATGGTTTCGGTATTCAAATTCTTCAAAAAAAATTTTTTTTTTAAACGCCATTGCAAAAGATGAACGTATAACTTAAACAAATATCACATCAGCGTCTACAATAAATACTGTGATAAAAACAATTTGCGCAAACAAACAAACCCAATCGATCCAAAAGCATAAAGCAAACAACGCATCAGATATTTTATTCGATCTCTACTCTCTAATTTAGCGATCAACATATCCAGCACAATACAACAGTACTCGAAAAACCGAAACTACGCCATGAAAGCAAATAAAATGATTGCCATAGGACTTCCTCTCCCCCATCTTCTGACAAGGGATATTTATTAATCTTAAGAGAGCAGGACATTGCGAATAAAAACCGATAATTAATCACGCACAGGATCCGGAGCCAAGATAACATTCCGATTTCCGATAAACAGATTTCCGGATCCAGCCTCCTGCAAATATCTTTCTTTTCGCTTTCTCTCTATCGTATAGATTTGCGAGAGGACATAATATCTGATGTGCATATGTGAGGTCCAAAGGGGGATGGGTAAAGAGAATAGGCGGACAACATCAAACAAGAGTATTATTTGTGGGTTTTTTTTTCTGGTGTGGAGAGAAGGATTCCGATCTATTCTTTGGAAGGATAGGCGTGGGCGTTGTTTTGACGTACGTAGACGCCTCTTAAGTGAGAAGTTGTACACCCTCTATTAAGAAATAATTTATTGGCGATGTGCCTAGGTCTGAACAAGCATTCTTTTAAGGTATAGATGTTTAGGCGATTTTATTTTTGGTACGTTTTTTAGGTCTCGTGAGAAATGAGAGAGAAAATAAATTTTGTATACCTGTCTATCATGATTGGCTGTTTTTGTCTATCATATCGGTGTTAAAAATGTAATGCTGTAGCTACTAAAATATTTATGATACATTTGTGTATACACTAGATTTTATATTGAAAGTAATAGATGAATGTGAGAAATGTACTAATAGCATTTGAAATATTAAAATTCATTCTTAAAATAGTATTGTTGTTTAGGTATCTTTGTTGAAATAAATTATACATATTTTACAAATAAACATTATGAGTGATGTTTAAATATATTTTATCTCAAGAAATTGCTAATTTAGAGAAAACATGACCGATTAAACTTTTAAAAAATGTAATGTAATATTTTACTGTTATAAAAAAATAATTTAATTTTTATGAAACTAAATCTCTATTATACATATTTTTTCATCTTCCTAAACAAAGGGAAATTTCATTGTATGTATTAAAATCAAATATTCCAATTAAATAATCAAAAGCTTTTAATTGTATTATAAAAAAATAAAACGAATTTTATCTACCCGTCTCAATAATTGGGAATGATGGGCATTGTGACAAATATTGCGATAATAGAAAAAAGGAATGAAAATAAAAACCTCTATAAACAGGGTTCCATCCAAGGTTAAACAAAATTGTATCCAAAAATTAAAAAATGTGACACCTAAAAACTAATACTGGTATTTATGCTTCCATAAATTACTTTTAAATTGCTAATTAGGATACATAAATTTTGTAGGCTTGTTATGTATGGTTTAGTGAAAATTGAATATTAACTGTAAAATTAAAATAAAATAAATAATCATACTTAACTGTACAAAAAGATCATTTTAAAACGAAAAATATTATATTTTCCTTTCCTAATTAAGCTTAATGTCTTATACACAAAATTATACTAATATTATTATAATGATAATATATTGCAAAGAAAATTTTGCACAATCTGCTACATTTTCTGGAAAGAAAACCGAAAGTAAAAAAGTCAGTTTAAAAGTTGTGTATTTTTTTTTGCTAAAAACTGTCAATTATTTTATATCATCAACCTTAATAGAGGAAAATGCAATTGTTTAATGTATCCTAATGATATATGCTTCATTTTTGAGCCTGATATACTGTAATAAATAGTGTTATGAAACAGTCTTTTAGTGGAAGTTTTTATCACAAATAAACATTTTCGATCAAGAATAAGGGGAAAAATCTATATTTCTTACAAATCTTTTTTCTATTTAGTTAAACAGAAGTACACACTAACTATTCTCATACTAATTTCTAACTAAATACTTTGTTTGTTATTTCTTTATGTAATAATTATGATTTTGTAACATTAGAAATATTTTTAAATACTAGATGGGTTTTTGAAATGCTTTTGACATCTACAAGTAAGCTTAGAATAATAAATTGTTACCTAACTTGCGTCGTTATATATCCTTATTTTTTAATTTACCTACAATTTCAGAATTATGACAATACAACTCTAGAATACTTGACAAATATCATTTGATATTGGTGATGATTAAGCTTACTACAATTTTTAATAAATCTACAATCTGAGAATCGTGATAACATAACTCTGATAAATTCCTTACTGCGTGTACATTTATTATCATAGCACTGTACAAGTAGAAATTCACTAATGTAAAAATTGAAAGTAATAAAAAAAGGAATTTCTTTTTATATATGAAGACCGAACAGTAAAGTTTCTATAATTAATATGTATGTCCCTTATTATAAAATAGATTATTTGGAATAAATTTAGACGATGTAAAAAAAACACATCACTCATTTTATTTAGATATAAAATAGTGTACTTAAAATTCAGTATTTTATATTAATTTATTTTTAAAAGTTACAAAAAATTATAAACTAATAGAACGTACATTTATACTTATGAACATTTCATGTAATTTAAATTTACAAAGATAATTTTTTCAAGTCATAAAAACTATTTATTTAAAATGGGAAGACATATAATCATAACGTTTTTCCAATATTTTAGAAAATTTAACATTCGTATTGTATTTAAAAATCATTGCATATATATCGTTTTTATCATTTCAAAACGTGAAATGTAGTTTTCGTAATCAAAACTGCATTGCACTAAAAATATTAATTCTAAAATACATTAAAAACGTTTAAAATTATATTTCAAAGAAACATTTGATCACCCTAATTAATTTATTTTTAGTTCATATTTCAGGAATAATTATCTCATACTTGTTCAATATTATTTGTATAAAACAATTTTTAAATGGATTTTACAAACAAATATATACTTGACGATGAATTTCATAGTGCATTTCCAATAGTAAATTAATATCGTGATATGTGATCATTTGAAGTAACGTACGGAGTTCATTTTAAATAAATGTATGAAATTGCATTTCTAAACTTGCATTATATTTGTTTTAAATAATTGCAATTTTAATAGTTTAAAAAGTACAATATCATTAATACCTAACTTTACGAAAACCATCTAAAGATTACGATTGTTATATTTAAATGTACTCAAATTGTATATAATTAAAACAACTATTTGCTATAGTGTAGAAATGTGAATGTTATTGTGCTTTTGAACTGTAGCAATTCTATTTAATTTTTTACCATGTTATTAAAGTTTAAAAGTTTTGAAATTATATTGCAACAAGGCATATAATACTCATTTAAATTTTTGAACTATAAGTATTAACTTCAAATTATAATGTTTGATAATGTTACTCATTTACAACAACAAGCTTTACGTTTTTTTAAAGAAATACGCTAGCATTAAAAAGATAGTCTACTATTGAGTATACGACATTTTAAGTTACATTAGTTTAGATACATTGTTTCATACTTAAAATAGTAAAAGCAATTACTTAATGTTCAGTTAATAATTTTGGATAGAATGATGTATTTATCTTTAAATAATAGGGTATATTTTATGATATAAAAATTTTAAGTTTAAAGCTTAGTGATGTGTACTCATAACACGAAAGACTTTAAGAATTGTGCAAACTTTCGATAGATATTGAAATGTAAATACGTTGAAATATTCATGTCAAATATACTTGGAAGTTGCCAAAAAAATATAAAATTATTACTTACCAGGGAGAATTTCTGAGTTTCCTTCTACTTTTGCCCTTCCGTGAAGAGTCACCAGAACCCCGATGAATGCATATATTATATTCATGTTTGTACACTTTCACAAATGTTTACACAATTATGTTCAGTTTCTGCTTTTTTATTTCAATATATCACAATATAATTTGATTTCTGTTCAAATGTACATCATCAGTATGAAGTTCACAAGGTGAAATTTATGTCCATCCATTAAATATAGAACAATTGATTTTTGTTCTTACTTTAAAATTCACGTAATATCTGTTTTCCTTCAAGCTTTATATTGGAAGGCTTCGTTTAGTTAAAATGATAAAATTTGCAATGGTATTAAGAGTTGAGTGTTTATAACTATAAATGATATTAAAGTTCAAACGTAACTGAAAATTATAACACCATTTGTAATCATAACTAAAATTCAGGGCAGCACTTTTTGTGTTAGTTCAATCCCTGATATATTGCTTTATAACTTCGTCGAGCATGTTCAACTACTTCTCAATTAGCAAAAAGAGCAGACAAGAGTTTATTACCATCAAATACAGTTAAAAACACTTTAAAGTATCCTAAATCACGTTCAAATATACCCTGTTTCAAGGAAATTTCAACTTATCACCATTTCAAAACACGACATCTAAAACTGTATGCCTCATTCTGAATCACTGCTCACCAGTCGCCTGACTAAAAACTTTCGAAAATCTACCATAGCGCACAATCCGGTCGAGCGAAGAAAACCGAACCTCTGACTATCCGGCAAGTGAAAACCGGACTGTACCTTTAGTAGGATTGCTTTTAGCATTCCTTGTCCCCAAAAGCCACAGCGGGCGCCCTCTAGCGTCGGTCCTGTCTCCTACTCAGAAAACGACCCTTGTGTCATAAATAACCAGTTACTTCTTCTCATGTGGAGTGTACTCTCTTCCCCTTCTTCCAATAGTATACTCTATCAATTCCATTCCTACTTCCCGATAATGATTCCCTGTTGGGGGGTTTGGGGGGTATTTATTTTTCACGATGTAACCCCCCGTGGACGGTTACGGAGCGAGGACAAATGCCCCTCTCCCCCTAACTCTTGTATTTCATATGCTATCAAATATTTTTGCTCTAGGGCTGATTTTTTTTACTAAGTCGTGCGGAGGTTGTCACGATATTGGTACATTTATTTCATCCTAGTCTTAGGGGAACACGGGAACGATTTTAGCAAGAAAATTTATAGCGGTTACTGTTTAAGAAAAGAGTTAGTGGGAGCGGAAAATGAAGCGATGTAAAATATGAGGTTCGATTTCTTGAAGTGCATGAATATTTTAGTTTTAACTTTTAGAAAAAGGATGTGTTTTGGTAGTTGTGTTTACAAATATATGACTTACGTAGATACTTTATGTAGATGTAGATATCTTTTTTGGTTTTTGAAAATATTTATAGGAAAATAAGCTTTATTCCCAAGCGAATTCCTTTTCGTTTGCGAGTTTAACCAGTTCGGTTTACTCTTGTATTGTCTGGGGAAATCAAAGCTATATAGTATGAATATTTGAATTATTTCCTTTTATGCACATTATATCTATTATTGAATAATATGACATATTAAACAGTGCAATAGTTTCCATATAATTTACGTATTTTTATTCAATAAGAAAACAACTTTTTTAAATGTCTTGTTTTTAAACATAAAAGGAATTCAATGTATATAAAATTCTGTGAAAATAATTTAAATATTAAAATTTAAATATAAAGTAGTATTTTTTCATGGTAGTAAATATGATAAAATATTAGCTGATATTCTTTTATTGTATCTGCTTTTAGGTGAAGTGGTCATAAATCATTGGTCTTGTAAACGTTTCTTATAAAAAAAAAATAAAAAAAAAATAATAATAATAATAATTAGTGAAATTTAAAATATCATGTCCAATACTAAAAAATTAACCTCAAAACGAAACTTTTGATATAAATCCTTTATATGCATTGCCAGAATTTACTTATTTGCAATTACAATTTATTTAAGGGATTATGAACTCAGATCTACTTTTCATAGCATATAGAGCATTACGAAAAAAAATCATTGATTATGTGCCATTGACTAACCTTTTCCACAAAAATTGATAGAATGCATTATTATCAATATTTCTGCAATGTTTGATGATGACAATTAAGTTAATTAGTCCTCCGACAAGTGACAATAGAAAGGTGTGTAAAGTGGCAAAAATTTCATGTTGTGAACTATCTTAATTGTAAAGATGTATTTAATAAAGAACACACTTAAGTAAAACTATTTCAAAAAGAAGTAATAAGGAGACTGTTAAAGAATTTACATAAGTCCATATTAAACAATTTTATCAGGCTATTTAAATAATTTTGTTTTTGCTATTCATGCAATTGAAAATAAAACTATCATATAGTGGTAGAAAAAATAAAACACAAAGTAAATGAAATTCATTTTAAACTAAATTACATTTTAATTATAATGAAACATATACTTCTAGAGTTTAAAAAATAAAATACTTTTTGTTTCATGCTGAGTGAATTGCGGACTTTTAAAGAAAAAATTCTAAGGGGATTTTAATAATATTTAAAAAAATATATATATATTTTCCTAATTCTCCACAATTAATTACATTTTTTTACACTTTAAAATTTAGCTATGATATCTTGATTGCATTATATTACTAACACTATAATTTAGTATGTCTTGTGCTAGGTGAATTGTAAATAATAATGAAAAATGTACATTTGAAAAAAAAAAAAAAAATAATAATTTTAAGGAAATTATTGAAGTAAAAAAGAGTACCAAAATATTTTATTGCACTGTTTTTACACAGATGAGAAAAAGCCATGGTTAAAATTGTAAAGAATCTTACTCTGAAATCGTATCCCTCTTATTTTGATATGGGTATGAGATTAAACCAACACACATTATTATTAGTCCTCCAACAATACACCTCGGATATCACCGATATTCCAGGTATATCATCCGGTGGATTAATACAAGGAGAGTTTCAAATGTTTGGTAAATGGATGGATATCTTAAAAACAATTCGAGTTAAAAATGCAGCAACGCGCATGCGCAATGAGATATCTATGGAGAGCAAATTTTTTGTTGCAAATTGGGGAAAATGGTCGCAGAAGTACCAGGTAGACTAAGTCTACGGAACAGATGATGTGAGCAAAAAATGCATTTATGAATGGTTTAAATGTTGTCGATCATAACTCGTGATGAGGGTTGGCCCAAACATGTTCCATCATCCATTGTTTCTGTTTCCTTCTTGAAAACGTTTGAAAGTCTCTAAAGAGCTTTATAAAGATTACAATTTTTAAAACAATTACATGGACTTCCACGCTCGTTAAATCAAGAAATAATAGAAACTCCCAGTGAATCTCCCTTTGTTATATATCAGCTAGCTTCTTTACCTTGACTAATCATCGGAGATATAACGTCTGGTTACCTGACATGCATAGTAATTCATCTTATCCCCATTACCCTACCTACCCAACAATCTACAACGAAATATAAATTACAACCCACGAAAGAAAGGAAATATGTGTTGATTGTATATTGTTTGTCCTGCAAGGGAAATACAGTTTCGAAACAAGGCTTCATCTTGAGTAATGGACAGAAAACGTCATTTGGATGCATGTTATTGCTTGTTTATGCCTACACGGATGATTCATACCTTCAAATTGGTCCGTTTAAATCATATGTCCTACCTTGACATTATATCCTAATAGTAAAAATAAAGAAAAGCTTAATTTCATCAACAATATTGAAAAATACCAAATATAAACCAAGAAATGTAAAATAAATCTTTGGAATTACCTTATTTTAAATTCCCTTTAAGGTTTGTTTTCTGTAGGCGATTCCGGTATCCCATTTCTGCCACATCGTGTTTATCACAGTGAATTATCACCTGGTGATTTTGACCTCGTAAGAAAACGAGGCTGATACCTGATTGAGAATTACTTTATCCAACCTCACCACACCAAAGAGAGGATATTGAGAATTTTTTTTCATACATTAGAGTTTTTTAATACAATTTTTTTTTTAAATGTCGCATTAAATTTATTATTCTAAGCAAAAATATATCAAGCAATATCAAATAAGTCCTCGCAATTTCTCCTAATGAATATTATCACATTTTGTAAAGACATTGCTATAATACTAATGAAAGCAATTATATGCTTGCAACCTTAATCGCATCATTTTAAAGTCTTCATATATTGTACCTGGCGTGTCGTGTTCCTTCTTCAAGATGTGGTAAATGGAATTGCAGATGTTTGTAACTGTAACATTGAATCGTGTTATCAAATCTGAAGTTAATACAATATGTACATATTTAGTAGGCGTAATATGAAAAGATTCTGCATTTTTAAATTGTTTAAAATCTTTGACATAAATTGCATTCCCATTTTTGATATGCATCTAAACTACATCAATTGTTACCCGTAACATTAACACTTAGAACACATTAAATGTGGATTTTATTTATTTAAGTATCAATTTCTTAAATGAGTTGTTCAAATGAATTTTTTAAATGATTTAAGATATGTTTAATAAATTAATATAAAATATGATTAACATCTATTCTTAAATTATGTTATAAATCAGCTTAAAAATGTGTTTTACATCTAGGCATACGTTGATGTTTTTTATTCTCAATATAAATTATGATACCTGGTGTATTAGTAATCTACAAGTATACTGTTGCACAAATTGTCTGTATATATTGTAAGTAGTGACGTATTATTTCAAAATTATATTGTAATTTATTTTTATCCTATTTTATTTAGTAATTAATAGCGATTATACAAGTTAGAAAAAGGTGGCAACACCTAAAGTAATCGAGAAGTTTCGAGATATTTCGTTTCCGATAAATTGGCTGGAAATTTCGAGAATGTCTCACGCGCTTGTATATAAGAGACTGGAGAACGGGGAAGTTTTCAGATGTACTTCGGATTTCGTTGAAAGCTGATCGCTTTGTTGACCTATTGGAGTGCGCTTGTATAATCGCTGAATTCGAAGTTATTTTTTGTTGAAGCTTGTGTTGAAGCTTGAGAGTAGTTAAACTGTTGCCTGTGAATAGATTTTGTGAGTTTTCTGAAGAGAGAATAAATACTTTTAAACCGTGAAAACTGTGCCATCATTGCCTCAGTGGAAAAATTCATAACAATACCTTCTGGAAAAATATATACAAATTGTATAAACACAACTAACATTGAAATTTGATATTTTCAAAAAGGCTAATTTTATCTAAGTTATGAAAAAAACATCTCATATTGTTCTTTAAAAGTTATTTTGAAACATTGTAAGTTTATTATAATTATTTTATATCCAATATAGTAAAATACAGTAAAAAATTCTTGGCAATTTTTATTGTAAATATATTTTTTATAGATAAAGTGTCTTTTCTGCAGATAAATAATTCTTAACTAGATATTTTATGAAGTCTAAGAATCTTTAAAAGATGATAATTAATGAGATATTAAAATAAAAAAGCTAATGTAAATTTTATTTTACTTACCTTACATACATATTAACAACACAACTACAATTTTATGAATGTTTATTTGTACAAACTAAGTATTTTATCTTGGGAAAACTCTACAATTAATTAGGAATGAGCTATCTACAATGCATAGTTAATTACGTTATTTTGTAAAAATGTATGTATACAGATTCTATTGAAATTAAATTTAGTTACTTCCTTTTAATAATTTAAAATTTTTAATTTGTAACTACAATACAATCTTTTAATTAGTGGCAATGGTTAGAAGATAAAATTATTTTTTTTCTAGAAAAGTGGGGATTTCTCAACTCTCTTGTTTGGTTGCATGTGAATGTAGTGTTCAGTAGATGGTTTGGTTTTAAAGCGCAAGTATTATGGCAAGGCTCTGAATTTGCAGAATAGCTAAAAGCTTTGCATAACTAAGGGTTTTACTAATGTTTATATGGTGATGCTTGAAGCTGTGATGTAAACTTATTCGAGAATTGCCACAGATGTGTTAAGAATTGTACAATCCTACTTGACAAATAAAACAGGATTTTTTTTTTTTTTTGTTATTTTTTTTTTTTTTTTTGTATTCCTGTGTAATCATTCTTCGAGAAGAAAGACCGTAACAGAAAGTTGTTTAAAGTAAATGAATTTATTTTAGTGTGAGTTAGATCGGTAATTTCATCAATGAATGTACGAGTTGAATCTTAATGCATTTTAAGGGTGTGGATATTAAATATTTGTTCCACACCTTTAAAATATATGAAGATTAAAAGGTGGTTCGTATTAAATATTTTTATTCAAGTTTAACAGAAAATTATAGCTCTAATATTTTTTGTGATCAAAAGCTTGTTGTTTTTTTTATTTTCAGTTAAGTAAATGTGTGTGACTTGTCATAAAAATTAAATTTTTGCAGTGCAAATGGCGTCCTATTATTCAGCTCATCACTTATTTTTTAACTTGAGTCTAACTACACACAGAGTCATCTACATACCATGAAGCAGTTCACTAAGATAAAATAACATGTTTTACAATGTTTAACTACAACTTGTATTGAGGTATTTTTATTATTTCACTTAATTCTGCTAAACATTTCATTGCACACATTTTACTTTTACTTTTAATATAATCTACTTAAATTTTTAATAAAATATACTTTTATACCCACAGCAAATATAATTGATCCAATATTCTGTTTGCCTATCTATGTGTTTTAATGCCTATTAAATATACGTAAATTTGCATGAAATAGTAGGCACATATATTATTTGCCTATTGTCCCTTATTAAACAAAAACTAATCATTACGTAAAAAGAAAAGTTTCATTGCATACAGTATTCTGCTGTCTTCATTGAATTATTCAATCAAAGAAAAAAAATATCCTCAAGCTCATTTGAAGGTTTTTTTTTTTTTTTTATTTTTATTTTTATTGAGAAATGTTTATATCCAAGTCAAAGCTATTAAAACTGAATCTGTTGTTGAAATCGATGAAAGAAACTCTTGCTTTTAACTATTCTGACCTCTTCATCATTAACCCACTTATATTCCGATCCTCTTTCATATACCCTAGTATCGTTACTCTTCCTTTTTAGCCCATACAAAATCGAGAACCTTAAAACCTCATTTTCTGTTCGTGACAACCCACCCTCTATTAATCTCCAAGAAGGGTCTTAAACGAGAAGGAGGGGGACGGCGATAATAAAAGAATTTTCAAGAAAACAGAAAAGAGTTTATGAATTTGAACCTCCTCCGCCATTGGAGAATATATCTCAAATGCAAGGAAAAGTGCTCCGTTTGCTCGTTAATTAACACACTGCGAACGTTCTGCAGCTTCCAAGGATAAAATGTCTGCTTAAAATAATTATACTCCCAACCATGTTCGAGGACGATTAGAGGGAACGAATGATTCTAAGGTTCCGACTGAAAGTGAACTAACTGAATTGCGGTTCATGTATTGAAGTTAACAACTTGGTGGAGAGAAACGCAATGTAACACAACTTATAACAGAAACATATTTTAAATAACATTCCCATAACCTCACTCCAAGGGGTGAAGTTTGGCCTCTTTCAAATGGAAGGAAGAAATTTGGCAGTTGGGGAAGAAATGAAAAGTCGTCTATTGTAGTAGACTATATATTTATAGATTAAATACTTGGCGACGTCACAAGCATCTGGTTGTTGTTATGTCTAAAAATTAAAAAGAGGCTGTTATTGGTTTTGAATTCAAATTGATTTTTGAAATGTGTGCGGGGTTGTAAAAAAAAAGTTTTTTGCAAATGGTAAAATATCACTCAAAATAACGCCATTTGCCTTCTAGATCAAAACACAGTGCCAGTTTATAGTCCGCGGACGTGTAAATTGCATAAAGAATTAAGGATTACATCGAGAGGGATGGGCAATAACGTGAGAACATAAATATGTGCAGATTGTTATCAACATATGGATTGTAAAGGATTTTCACTGAGAAATAGTTGATGAGGAACCGTAATCAGGGAAAAGATTTAGCTAAGAATTTATTTGTGGCTTTGTTTATTTGGAAGCAAAAGCTTGTGGAAATTGATTTTTAATTCAGTTGTCTTGAAATGAGTTAATTTAGGAAATTTTTAAGGCAAAAAGAGCGGTTTTTCGTATACTGAAAAGTAAGAAAATGATTTCACAGATTTACAGAGTCTTGCCTCACAAAAGCTTTCAATTAGATAACCAGGTATGGCGTACTTTGAAAAGGCATTTGTATTAGTAAACTGAAATGTGGTAACTGCGTTTGTATTTCTTGCATGGCTAAAATCGAATAAAGTTTCTAATAAACCAGAATAAAAGGAAACTAATGAGTGAAGATAATTTAAATTTCAGTTTGAGCAACCACACATTTTACATATACCTCAATAGATTTAGTTAACTATGCGTAAGGGAAAAAAAAAACAGCAGTTTTTTTCATAACAAACCGATAAAATACAATTATTAATCTCAAAAATCTACTTTCTAAGAATTGCCTTCTACGTACATAGTCCACTGTGCCTTTGAGCCCCATAGTTCCCCGAACATTCTCAAGAACTTCCTACACCGCCATCATTCCTTCAGTTGTACTCGAAGTCTTCCTGCGTCGGTCGGTGTGAATCGACTATGTGTTTGGTGTGTCTTGTCTAGATGAGGGTTCAAGTGTGGAGGTGTCTCATTACCGCACGTGTCTGAATGTTATTGTGGAGATCGGGAGGGAGGGGCGAGATAGTTGGCGAGTGTAGGGGACAAAGCGGGAGACGTCGTGTGGTGTTAAATATGATGCGGGAGGCAATTAAGTGCTGAATAGAGAATATGTTTCATCCCGCTCAAGAAGGATTGTTAAATGCAAATTGAAACATGGACAAAGAGTGGGGCGCAATCACTGGGAATGATTGTGGTCACTGAGGACGGATGTTGTGTTGGGTGTGTATCTGTGTATGAAGTTTGCAAACTAGTTGGCAAAACTTAGAAGTGGATTAACAATGCTAACTAATATTGTAAAAGTATGCATAAAAT
Organism: Linyphia triangularis; assembly: GCA_963978545.1. NCBI lineage: Eukaryota > Metazoa > Arthropoda > Arachnida > Araneae > Linyphiidae > Linyphia > Linyphia triangularis. Next base: position 31,679,137 of record OZ021732.1, on the reverse strand, counting down.
TTAAATTTACTGTTTGAATGGTACATACAACTTTCATTGTGAAATATTGTTAAATAATCCATGTAAAGTTTTGTTAAATTCTTCTGTAAATATTTTAATACAATCGTTAGAAGTATATCATTACATTAACTTGCAGTTTATTGAATTTTAACAGCCATCAACAAAGGAAATGCAATTGGGAACGTGACAGTGATCCTTCACAAAACCACAATGACAAAAGCAGAAACATTGCAAATGTTTATTATGTTAATTAACTGGTACCTACCCTCACACTTCTCAGCTTCTACTTTAATTATAAACTTGATTTTGACAATTGTATTACCCCATATTATTTCCAAACAACAACACAACTGGCCACTTTAAACAAGAAAACACTATTTTACTTCCTAGACCACACAACCTACCTGTTAAGCAGAAATGAATGAACAGTTCTAAAAAAATAATCCAATTTTCAGAGCACATATCATAAATTAACCTAAATACATTTATGCATTGAAAATGCACTTAACTTAAATAAATAATTTGAAAAAGAAAATAATTGTGCGTAGTGTGTGATAAAATATAGCAAGTTAAATTTATAATTGCAATAATAAATCTGTAATTAAATAAGTAGTAAAGGGTAAAAAATATGATATTTTTAATTCTGCTTATAAACAGAAATTTAGTGGGCGTACTCAGACAACACTTTTTTATGTGGTGAAAATGCCTTTTGACGAAAGAAGATTTTGAATAGGAAAACCTCCCAATTGGAAAATGATAAACAAGTTTTAAAAAAGGAACTTGACAAAAGTAACTTTAAAAATCATCTAAGTTACCGGAACTGTGTTCTTCTGCTACATCTGATTATGGTGAACTGAAATGGATGGATCACAACTACTATTTTCTTTTGTTAGGTACATTTTCCAACGTGTCTTTTTTTTTTAATGTTTTTTGAGGAACATTATAACCAAGAAATAATCCCCAAAATTGGAGTGCCTAGCCAGGAAAATCACTAAAATTGTTTTCAGGATTTCGGATATTTTTTTAGTAAGGTTAACGTTTAAACTTAAAAATTTTCAAAGCACAGATATATATCCCATTTCCAAGTTTCAATATTAGCATTTTAAATCCCGCAAAAATCAGTAAATTACAATTTCATTCAAAGATTTAAGCAACTAGTCTGAACATATTTAAACTTTCTTTAATATCTTAAGTAAATGACACTAATCCCATATGTTAATATAAAACAAAGTTTTTGACAGATCCCTCCTACAAACATCCTGCAACATGCTTTAAAACAGTTTTTATATTATATACCATCCAGAAATTTCCTAAATGTCAAATTCTTATTTTTCATTTATATCAGATCTTCGCTTTTAATCCCTATCTATTATAGACTATATTTTTAGGATGAAAATAAGCCTCCAAAGTCCTCTCCCAATTTATAATTGCTGCTGTAGGGAATGGGACTCTGGAAATCAAAGAGTAATGATCAAGTCCCATCTACGGAATAATTATGGAAATCAAACTCCGACTTCAAAAGCAAAAAATCATACTTTACCATTTGCTATACAATTCCATCTTTTATAAAAATTCCAATTTCCGTTTGGAAGTAACGTATAATGACATAAAGAGGTTTCATTTTACAAACAAAATGCCGTGTAAATACGTCTTTTGATGCTGGATATTGACTTTCTTAAATTTCCGACTGCCTCACTCATTATCTTGACGCGAATCGGAACTCTGCTTCTTAAACTTTTTATTCTAATACATTGTTATTAAAAATAAGAAGGATTGGAATGTAATGAGGTGAGAGATTCCGTTCAAGTCATTAAACAAATTATAAGAACTGGCAGACAATAAATCTCCGGCAGTGCTTAACGGTTGAGGGTTACTTATTTCTTGAGAACTTGTTTTGAGTATGAAAACGGAAATGGCTCTAATTATGTTTGGATAATGTTTTATTGAGCAGTAATTAACATTAAAAATTTGAATTGCAGCATGTAGTATTCTACGCGTATAACAGAAAAACAATTACTGTAAAAATACAATGACTATTACCGTTTACTTAATTTTAACAAAATAAAACTAAGCAGTATTTTAAACAAAATAGATCAGTATATCAACAATATTAATTGCCCTCATTAGTACTAATAGTAATTTTGATTTAGTCTTTATGATTCTTTTAAAAAAATACATTTAATATATGAATAAATCAAAGATGGATGTATTAGTTCATATTACGTTTTCCTTTTTGGCGTAAATAAAATAGCATCAAATGCAAAAAATTAAAGTATCTAATTCTAAAGGGATAATAATGTATAAATATTTATACCACACACATTTTGTACTTTGTTATTAGCTACATATTACTAAAATATAGACGACAAACTACCAAATGCTTGAATGTGATCTAAAGGTCAATAGAGATAAATCCAACAGAGAAAAGTATCATTATAATTGGTAAAGGTATTCGACTTCTAATGCGCTTTTAAAACTTATTTTGAGAAATATTTTGAATCACTTCTGCAATAATGCTTATAAATTATTAGAAAATGCGAATTTTTTTTCTTTACTATAAGGAATCTGAAATCCAATATCTTTTAATACAATTTATTCATTTTATGCCTTTCATACGCTCTTGTTATAATAATAATATTGCATTTAAGTATTTATTTCCTAGTATATTTTCTGTAGATGTTTATCTGCTGACAATAGGCACTATGGAAACAAATTAAATTAATTTGAAAGATATGTCTGGAATAAATTCATGAGAGCTATTATTCGCGAAAATAACAATTCTGATCAGGTACCTGAAAAATTGTATCTAATTTATCTAAATATGTAAAGATATAAAATAAAGTACAATATTTGTAGGAATTTCGCTTAACAACCGATATTGATAAAGTGCATCAGACAACATGGTATTGGGTATTTTACGATGAAGTTAATAACTATCTTAAGTTTGTCTTACCATCGTCTTTATTACTTTCAACTGCAGGATTTGTAATACATAGTAATGAAAGTATTTGATTTGGATTAAAAATCAATATCTGCTGTTAATGGGATCTTCACATGATTACAAGTTCAATTTTTTTATAGGTAGGTGTCACTGGAAATTTGGGGAATGTGGATATTTTGCAGTGAATGTCAATATTCATCTAGAAGCTTGGTGTCTCTTTAAAAGCATTTTTGTGGGCTCTATCTGACTTCTCGGCTTATCGATACGACGTCCACCAAATCATATCTGTATTTCTCGACATACACCGGGGACTGTCGGAATGTATAAAAATATGACCAAATATTCGATCCTTCACCGATATATTTGCTATGTGTCGACATTTTCAAGTGTGGACACTCCATGTTACATGCGTCAGTGGTTTATAAATGTAAATTTGACCGAGTTAAAACAATTAATTTTCCCATATAACTTTGCTTAAACAAATCATATATCAAATAAAAACATAACTACTAGATTCGTCCTTTTTTTTTTATTTTTTTTTTTTTTCTTTTTTTTTTATTATTATAATCTGCTTATGAGTAGAAAAAGAGCGAATTGTCCCATACGTCAGTTCTAGAGAATTCCCCTTAGTGACACTGAAACTTAGCAATATTTTCTATCTATAATAACTACAAGAAGGTTACAAATAAAATAACTAAAAATTAATTATTTGATAACAAAATTAAGTATATGAAAAAATGACATTCTGCGACTTTCAAAGTTTCATTGTCGATAAAGGCTACTAGTCGATTGAGACAAAAAATTTCACAGATTTTTTGGTTGTGGATTGAAACAAACTGGGGGTTGAGAGGATGGAGTTCTACACTTTTATGTAGTTGAAAACAAAGACCATCCTAGCATCTATTTATACACGTATATAAGCATGGATGAACAAACAAATGTATGTATGGATGGATGAATATGTGTGTGTGTGTGTGTGTGTGTTATGTGTGTATTTAAACTTCCTAATTCTAAAATGAATAATGTTACTACTATGTTCAAATTTAGTATACGAGTCAGTTATGTTCTTGCGACATGAAAATCACTTTTACATCATAACTGTTAAATACGCTAAAGAACCTGCTGCTGAAAAATTTAGGTTGTTCAGGAATTTCCTAAAAATAGCATTAATGATTTTGATCAAAATGTAGACTTTTCATTTTTTTTATGGTATATATATATATATTAGGAATTGCGAAATTTGGCACTCAAGTCTTACGTTTTTTTTTTTTTTTTTTTTTTTCTCTCTCTTTTAAAATATTCCCGAATTTATTGCCATTAAAATTATACCATTTTTTTTTTTAAGACTCAAATTACTTTCTAAATTACAGTAGGTTTCGTGAAATAGTTTTGTATCATGCTCATTAGTGTAGTAAACTTTAAACGCGTTTTCTGAAGAATGGCCATTTTGGTGTTATACAACTTTACGTCAATGGTTATAACTTCATAACAAATTATCCGATTTACAAAATTATAATTCTGTTTTGTAGACAGTAGTTGTGAATGTGTTTTCTATTAAGAATCTAATATATATTGTTATAAACCCATTTCTTATGCATATCTTAATCTTAATTTTTTGTTAAAAACTATGTATTTTGTAATGTACTATCATTAATGCTTTTTATTTAAAAATTTATAATTAAATAAAAATTGAAACCAAATTCAAAATTCTCAATAGGAACATGCATCAGTATAATATATTTTATTTGCAATAAAAATAATACCTCTAAGTTAATTACTAGTTTATTTATATATGTTCTAATAATGCCCTAATTAGTCACTTTAATTGCAAGTAGTTGATTAAAAAATTGAGAGAAAAAAATGTTTATATATAAAAATGCATCATTTTTAATTCTGATATACTGCCAAAAGGTTTGAAATTATAACCTAAAAATTTAAGAAAATCATCTCAATTGTATATGTATACCTTAACAACCCCATTGCCTAAATATTCGCATAAATGGGTAAAAGGGGTAAAAAGAATGACAAGTGAATTGAATTCAGTTGTGTAGGTTGTCTTTCATCAAGAGTATACTAATATTAAAAAAGACAAGACGCGATTTCTATAATAAGTAAAGAGATTCACACTCATCTACCCGAATTTTGATTCCTTGAATAAAATATAAATAAATAACTTAAATATTATCTTTTGTATTGCATTTATTGATAAGCTTATTCAAAATTTATATTCTATCTGTAGTCTAGGGCTCAGCTTTTGTAACCAAAACTAGATATTAACAACTATTTTGTAACCAAAAATGTTGAAAAACTTACCAAGTTCATAAGTATTATGAAAATATTTATCAACAATAATATCTAAAAACTCATCAAGTTAGCAACGTATTATTAATTTAAATGAACATATAAAAGTTCAAACAGTAAATTATGCCAATCTACCTTTAATTTCAATACAGTGATCGGTATTATAGTTTCATTAAATTTGCACCATGTTCCACGCCCCTAGTTAACCATTCAGGAAAAACTCGTTCACAAATCGAAATCTTCACTGCCCAAAAATACCAAACTCAGCACAAAAATCAAACAATGACAAAAAAAAGTTTACCATTATTTCTAAGAAAACCAACAAAATTAAAATACTACACTACATTCACCCCTCAAATCTCAAGTACTTTTTCCCAAGATACTAACGTCAGCAATGTGAACACTCAAAATATCTATGGAGTCACAGAACTGGAATAACTGTTGCTTTAAGGAAAAAAACGTCTCTGCCAATTCTATACTCAGCGATATATATACTTATTTGATAAGCAAAATGCAAGGATTTAGGAACTGGTGCACTTGTTTTTATGGTTGAAGTTTATGTGATATTAGCTCACAAAGCTGCTTGAATGAAACACGCCAGTCGCAAACGAAGTCACTTATCGGAGGGTGGATTTTTGGTCCTTCCTTTTCTTCACCGTTCCCCTACTCGGTTCTGCGTCCTGACTCCTACCGTTATGAAACAGCATTAGTTTGCACCCTTAGCTTATTCGTGCCTACTTTATTTACGTCTAAGGGGTCGGCAACTCAGTGCGAAAAAAAAATTTACTCTCCAGACTGAATTTGGTGGAGAATTTTGGCAAAAATATGATGAAAGAACACTGAAAAGAATATCAAACATAAATATGATTGATAATAAAAGTTTTAAGGTGTTGTAAAAATCTAGGTTTTTACGTATCAATATTAAAGAAAATATATTGAAATTAATAATTAAACTATGTATTCTTATGTTAAAGAAAGCTTTCAACTTACATTTTTACTATGCTATCTTCTTTCAAGCTGAATTTAAAATGATAATATCATCAATTTTGTTTTCAATTTACATTACTCTATTCTACAAAGTACAAGGAGATATAGGACTAAGTTTCATAAAAGATGGAAGGTGACAAGAAATAATCATATATTAGCATGTGCTATGCCCCCACAAAAGTTGATAGTGTAAGGCTACATAAAAATCAAACATAATGATTATTTTAAGCACAAAGTGGAGTTAAAATAACTTACTGTATTTGCTGTCGTATGGTATACGTGACTATATATCCACTCAAATGACGCAAATCGTCACTTCATACTAGTCACTCCCGACATTCAGCATCCTAGCCATCTTTCCCATCTATGTTGTGACTATGCCATTTTTGCATGTTAATGTGTTTTTGATCACCAAAACACATTTCTATAATTTAGTACAAATTCATCTTAAATGCACGATAGAAAATACACTTTTTACAGAATTAGATGTCAGTATATGTGATGAACAATAAACATTGTGAATATTAGTTTCTATATTCTTGATATTACTATAAATAAGAATTATATATTTTAATAATAAATTATACAAAAAATTAGGTGAATATGTATGAAAATAAAAATATCTAAATGTAAAAATACAAGGGATAAATGTAGTTTTTAATCCTTTCCGTCTAAAAAAAAAAAGATTGACTAGAATACATTACACAATTATGTTAAAAAAAAAAAAGTATGAGAAAATATGTCAAGTTATAAGAATAAATGCATATTTCAGTTACGATATTTTACAAAATTAATAATAACAATATCAGTAATTATGTAATACAAACAAATTATTGTAGAATACCTGCATGTATAGTAAAAGTTACTATTTTATTTATTTTTTATTTTGGTCGGGATTTTATTATTTACAAAATGACTACTTGCATGTTTCTAAATATAAATAATTTTATTTCAGCATAATTCACAAAGTGTCCAAAACTAGTACTTAAAATAGTATTCAGCCAATAAAATTTTATTTGTAAGTAAAATAATTGAATTTGCAAGCATTAATAACTTTCTAGATCTGGAATCGAATACACCTAAGTATCTAAGCAGTACTACATATTATTTAGATACTTATAAGTTTTATTAAATTTTCTTTTTAATTATTTATTATGTATACATACCTACAATGTGCAGTTAAATCACCATAATATTCTGTATATAATAAGAAACATATATACTATCTATCATAAAATTAGTTATAACTTCTCAACATACTTACACACTGTAACAGCTATAAAAATAATTTTAATTAAGTAACATTCCGTATATTAACATCACATCTGTTTCTTTTTTGTTTCCAGAAGCCACATTGCTTACCACAAAACAATATTCAACCTCAAAAACAACTAGCAACTTCATACCTAAACTTTTCGTAAACCAAGAAAGACCTCAGCCCCGGAAATTTCCCAAAGCATCTTAGTCAGCAAGTCAAAACAAAAACAAAAAATGTATAAATAAATAAGTAATACGACAAGGCGATGTAGGAAACTTTGCTCAGCATAATGAAGGACCACAGCTCGAAGCTGCTTATTGAAACGAGGCCTGTCGGAGGAATGACTCAAGACAAACAAAATATATTTCCAATCGATTCCATGGAAGGCGAAGACAAGACAAAATCTCGTTTACGCCCTAATGAGCAGAGGTTTTGTCTATCATACTTTAGAAGTCGAATGGCCCAACACGTGGCGGCTGAACATGGCTTTTATGACACTTGGTGGGTCGATGTACTCTGAAAAGAGTGTCTGCGAATAATAGACCGATGCTCAAGACGGGGGAGATTATGGAAGAAGAAGGTTTTATGGTGGATAGTTTAAGAGATTTGGTTTTGTGTTTGTAATAAGGGTGGGTTTTGGAACTGTGAAATGCGATCTGACATATTTTTAGACCTTTTCGATATGGCAGTTTTGAAACGAATCTTATACATAGGTTGTGTTTATTTTATAAGCTTAAAAATTGTGTTCATATCTGGCTGCATTTAATGTTAGGCATTCATGTTTGTATTTTAAATGCAATTTTAAAAGTATGTTAAGCACCAAAGAAGTTATTCATTTAAAGAATACTCACCCATTTATCAGTGACGAATTGTAAAAATGACAGCAGTTAAAACATTGCATTTTTGAAAATAAAACTTACCATTTTTGTTATTTTGAAAAAACTAAATACATGATTGCTCATTTTATAATTTTAAATCTTTCATCAATGTTTCGAATTTATTACATTTTATGTAAATTTAATTTTCAACGAACCAGAAATGCAGTTTAAAATTATGTTATTTAAAAAAGGTATATAATTTCATTTGTTTAAATATTCCAAACATTCTCAATTCCAATTCATATCAGTTTCACTGAAAAAATACTTGTATCCCGTAAAAAAATGCTTAATACTTTAGTAAAAATAATATTTTTATTTTTTATGGTTTATGTATTTAAAAAACATGGTATAGTGTTGGTATTCTAATAAAAATTAACGAGGTAAATATTTGCATTAGAAAACACTTCGTAATTATAAAATCGTAGGCGAAATGTAAATTTCGCAAGATAATTACGCAGAATAAGGAAATGAGAAATTGCTCACTCCGTCTGCAGAATTTAAAGTATTTTTGTTTGCGCAACATCCTTTCAGTCACAATTCACCGACACATTGTCTTTTATTACGTTTACATTTTATTTATAAGCAAAAAAATTTAAAGAGGTTATTGAAGTTCAACTGTTGATAATAACATGACTGATAATATATACAATCTTGAAAGTTACAGATAATTTCATAAACATATATTAAAATATATACACAAAATAGGCACATTTAAACTAATTACCAATATTTTTATCCAATGGGGTTAAAATACATCTGACACAAAATCTTCACTTAATAACAATTCAAAGAACATAAATAAGGTTAAAAAAAAAGTTAGTTTAATTACATTTCAATGTTGCCTAAACAAAAATGTTACTGATTCATAATTATCCTTCAAAATGATTATCAATGATACTTTTGTGTTTTTAAATTCCTCCAAAAGCCTTAAAAACTTAATAAGACTTCCATGAAAGCAAATGCTTAAAACATTTTTTGTTTCATTAAGATATTTCTAATAATAAGAAAATTATTCAAGGCCAAAAAGATTCTACAAAATATATACTTATTTATGTGTGAGTAAAAAGGTATAATAGAAAATCTTCATGTTTGGAAAAATTACACAATAAACTTTTATTGTAAAGAAACAAGTAATTTTTTATGTTTTTGTTTTGGAACAGAAATAAATAAAATGCTGTAAGTTTGATAATAAGTGGTTTGTTTTATGTTTATTTAAATGAAGTATACATGATTTTTAGCTCATTTATTTTAAAAGAACTACGAAAAAAGAAATTACGGTTGATAAACACAAATAAATGTAAAATTTCTAATCTGCATTTTGTTCCTTTTTTGGGGGTTAGCATATAGGTAAAGTTTATTTGTTAAATATACGGAAGTTATTCAGATAAATAGGGACAAAGTTATTCCCAATCTTTAAAGGGAGTCTGTATGAAGTTTGATTAATACAATGGAGATTTTTGTAGCTGTTGAGTATTTTAACGGTCTTTTTCCTTACAAGAAATCCTTTTTTAATAAAAAATAATAAATTTCACAAAACGGTAAAATTTTAATAGCAAGTAAAGTATTACATTCGATGGTTTATCGAAAATAGTATAAAACTCTTACGATGAATAAATAATTATAATATTTTTTTAGCTGTTGTGTTCTTTCTTAAGAGATTATTATTGTTCAATTTACATTGAAATAGTTCTTATATTCATAAATCTTTAAGGGTGACTATGTTTAAAAACTATAGTTCCTTAGACACACATGCAATACGCAATTCAAAATCATTAAACAAATAAATTATTGTATATTGATTAGGATTTAAAATTTGCGTTACCTTTTAGGATAGGTATTTAAGATAAACTTAAATTTCTAATATTACTCAAATGAACAACAAATCAATGGCTTAAATTATAACTTGGAGTTCATTATCCAAAAAGAATCAAGAAACCGCGTCGAAAAGATTGAAATGCAAATACCAAGCCTAAGTTGTCATAATTCTCTCTACCTAACGAACACAGTAACTTGTTTTAACTACAGGCATTGCAAAATCAATTTGTTCCGTCACCGTAGCATGAATTTGGTTAGATTAAGTATACAATTGCTTCACGAATTTAGGTAAACGGCGACACATTAAATTTCAAGCATTTGAGATGGAATAAACTGTTTTGCAATTCAACTTGAAGCTCAAACGTTTAAACTTGAAATTAAGGGTTGTGGTTTTTTCCTAGATATGGCGAGTTATGATACCCTTGGCTTATGGCTTGCATTTAAACTCTAACCAGATATTTTCTAGATCTATCCTCTTAAATATCCGTTAACGCAAGCCATTTTCTCGATTTGATGTTCAGTTGATATTATCGACTAGTTGTGTCGAGAGTAATAGTAGCTCGTATGAAAATGCGGAATTGCTCATGGACTCTGAGACATTTTCTAAAAATGCTTTATTTCAAAAGAAGAAGAAAAAGTACATTATAATAAAGGAAATTTTATATTTTTTTATATTTGGTAACATAATTCAATGTGTCTAAGAAATAAAAAATTGTATAAGAAAATATGCTCATATTCAATTTTAATTGACGCAAAATAAAAAGTATAGCATATTATTATGGCAAATCTAAAACAATTCTAGAGTTATTTCAATTGTTTTAAATTGTTATTTTAGGAAGTGAGAAATAAGTTAAGTAATAGATTATTCTTTACAAAAATGAGTTAAGGTGAACAAGGAAATATCATAAACAACTAAAAAATATTATCAGAATATTTTGTGGACTAAAATCCGTAAAAAGTTAAAATGTTAAATGTATAATATAATAAACAAAATATATTTTAAGTGTTTTATCAAGTAATAAACAGAGACATCTGTTAATGAAATTTTTAACTGTTTTTGAAAAAATTCATGGGATAAAATGATCTATTTTCCCAAATAAAATACAGAAAACAATACACTTCTAAAGCATTCAGGTTTTTTTTTTTTTTTTTTAATGCATTTTTCAAAACTGTCCACTCTATAAGAGCTCTAATCCAGAAGAGAAATTACACCGGCATGTAATTGTTATTTTTGGAATTGCAGGTAAATGCAATCAGAATTTTATTTGAAAGCAGCTTACTCGTACAATTATTGTAGACATAAGGTAACAATTGGAAGGTGTCGAAATAATTTTTAAGTTTTCTAATAGTTCATTTATTTTTTGTTTATTTTTCCGAAATATAAACTATTTTTTCAACTAAAAGTAACGTAGAATGGGTTTAGCAATTTTAAATTTCTTTGTTTTCTTTTTAAAAAAACAAAGAAACATAAAGTTGTTTCTTTTAAGAAAACTTTGTTTTCTTTAAAGAAAACAAAGAAACATAGGTTGCTTAGAAAATGGTTTAAATTATTTTAATTTAATTTTTTTCTTATTAATCTCTGCTTTTTCCTGGTATTGGATGACGAATAGTTCTGATCGAAAGTCAAGGAAATTCTGAACTCGACAGTACTTTCATTATAATTGTAAGATACATTTGCAATTAAAGTCATACATTTGCATTTAAAATTGTCATTTTTCATACTGGAGAGTGTACTGTTACAGAATAACGACACTTCATCAAGAAGAAACCACCAAACTTCAATTAGAAGTGTCTTTTATATTTTTTCATATGCAGAATATTATGCAATTATTTTGTTGAATAATTAAAATATATGTGTATCAAAATGTTAAAAAATATCATCAGCTTCAAAATTCATAGTTTTTATTTTATAGTCCTTTAAAATTAGATGTTATTTATGTTTTTGATAGAGTTGAATTTGGCATATTAATAATGAAGAAATTCAACACAATTTTTATTATAAGATTGCTTTAATCAACTTACATGCATGTTCTATAGAATCCAAACCCTCAACATTAAAAAACTGGATTTTTTAAAATTGTTTGATAAAATTACTTCTTGTCTAGTAGTCTACCAGCAAACAAATATAATAATTAAAAAAAAGATAGTAGAGCGACACTATTTTAAGTTTTTAAGAAATACATCTAATTTGTAATGTAAAATTTTATAGTTTATGAAAAAGTATTTAATAAAAGCTAATTATATGTTTTTGTTTGCCTTACACATTTCTATCTAAATACTCAAAAGACGACGCAAAACTTTATTTCCATGAACGAAAATATTACTTTCCACAAAGATAGAAAACTAAACCATTTTATTTACTTTCTCCAGAAAAATGTCACAACTTCCACTATGGAATTCTGACTTAAAATACTTCCATTTTCTTCCAAGCGGGGTAATAAAATTAACAAATTGCACAAGTCAACTTAAGCAATTTGTTCACATTAATGTTTTCAAAAAACAACCAACGACCGCCTTCAAGAACAAAAGCGTCATTTGCACAGCCGAAATGTTTATGGAAATGGCGTTTTTGGAACTGTCAGAGATTTCCTTCCTCATAATATCTCAAGCTATGTGCTCCATGGAAAATTAAAGCTCGCCTCCTTGAAATTGTTTTAACGGTGCAGATGCACAATAGAGTTGGAAATTGTCGCAAAAATTAAGCCATAAACGGTAATTTAGTGTGTTTATGACTGTTAAAAGTCGCCATGTAATCACTGAAATGGAATTTCTCTCACTTTACTCACGAAAGCGTTTCATATTTCATTCTTTTGAATACACTTTCAAAAGCATTGATTGTCCTGGCTTATTTTGTCAGGAAGTTTTAATACTGTAATTATACTTAATAGCCCATCAAAAGGATATTCTATTTTGTTTAGTATAGTTAAGAAAAACAAAGGCAAATTTGGTTTTCTGTATATCGAGAAATGTTATTTAAAATATTTTTTAAAAGCGTAAAAGGATTCCTATAAATTTTGTTAGAAATAAAGTTAGATAAGGAAACACATAAAATATAATTATAAGAACAATATAATATTCATTAATTTTATGTATTTTTATGTTAACCAACCAAAATTGAATTGCACGATTTCAATTACCTATATTTTATTCTGTATCATTAAAAAATATTTATATAAATGTAATGATATTTATCCAGAATATATTTGCATTGTTTGGTTATAATCATAATTTGATTTTAATTTCCAATTTCACAAATGTATTTAATGTGTAATTACCAACCGCATTAAGTAATGATACAATGTAGTAGAAAGAATTTAAATAATGATTTAAAATTTATACGTGTTCATTATGTTAGTTATAATTATAAATGAGTAATGACAGTCCAATGTAATGGTGATTTTTCTAATATTTTAAAGATTGGTTTTCTTAAATTTTTTTCTATTAGTTTACATTTTTTCATTTTTACTACTTTAATGTACATTTAGTTCGTATACATTTATAATACTAAATCACGGATCTTGTTATTTTCAGTACGTTAAAAATTTTGTTATTCTACTTAGAATCTCCATCGAAATCTTTAAATCTATAATTTTTAATCCATATGCAATAATTAGTACTAGTAAGTGATAAAATCCTGAATTCTTGAAGGTATTGTTCATATTTGCAAGTTGGTTAACAACAGATTTGAGCCAAATAAGTAGAACATATCATAAGATCAAATATGAGTACTTTTCAATGATGGTGTTTTCTTTATCGGGTTAATGCCAACATAAAATAGATCCGCCTGATGGCTGTGGGGTTAGGTCTCTGGCCGGGATTTGAATCCTGGGTTAGGCATGGATGTTCGTTGTGGTTCGGAACAATGCATGTTAATCTGTAGTCTTTGCTGAAGTGGTTGTCGTTGAACGTACAATCCAATATAAAATAATAATCCTTCACTTACCAATATTTTAAAGCATACAAATAAACGACGAAATTTGTACACGAAAACAAAAAATACAAATTAATTTTATACTTCAGCGAATAAAAAATATAATGAATATATTGTGTTTTTTACTAATGAAATATCATACACTTAATTAAGAATAACCTTTAATTAATATTTCACCGTTCTTTGAAGCAAGTATAATCAATGTAAAAATTACTTTTAAATTTTATTGATTGCACCTCGGTGTTAAAGTATTTAATACAAAATAACATACGATCTATTTGTTCTGTATTATTGCTTATTTAAAATATTAAAGATTATGTTGAGTAACGCATGTGACGTTTAAAAATTATTGCATATTTACAATCTTAAAAAAAAAATTCTTTAAAAATATTTATTTTCTAAGGCATTTAAAAACAATTTTAAATTTATATATCCAACGTATATTAATGTAGATTATTAGATTTTATTTATAAAGACTATTATTTGTAGATTAACTTTTATATTCTAGTTGTCATAAGTTATACAATTTACTATTAATTTAAAACTCTCTGTTGGACATAGTCATTAACTAGATAATCCATCATGCAAGGAAGATTCTTAAGGATCTAAGAATCTAAAAATAATTTTTGATACATTAAGTGTTTTTTATTAGTAGCAAAGGATAAAAATTGAGGAAATCAATCATCCCAACTTCAGTTTTGGAAGTAGCTGACAGGCAAAGGAAGTTGATTACACTGAGACTGGAGAAGTCGTTATCCTTCTATCATGTATCTTTATGATTACTTGTTGTTAAACACATTAATTCAGATAAAATATCTTACTTGTATTAATAAACTAACTTGTATAATATACTTATGTAGCACTAGCTCAAACCATTAATTCGTCAAAATCTTTAAAAAGTATATTTCAATGAAATTATCGATTTAAATTCAGCGTAATGCTTAACTGAAATTTTTAAAAAAAGTTGGATTTTTTATAAAAGCTTTTTGTAACTGAAAAAAAAAATCAATCCATATGTTTTGGCGGTTACCATAAAATACTTTATACTGTAAGATAAAGAAAGTGCAAAATATATAGTAAACTTAAATAAAAAGGTACTTATAGTTTTTATAAAATTACAATTTTATTTCATAAACATTTTTATAAAATCAAAGTACATCAATTTAATAACAAGTATTATTGTAACAATCACAAACAGACGCAATTTATTTTTAAATGTAATTTATTAGAAAAAAAAACACTATGCAATTAGATGGATTCCTAAAAATTACAATATTGATATTAAAATGCTGTAGAAAAACAAACTATATAAATATGAAAATTTTAGCTATACTGTATTAGTAAAATCACAGAATTTCCATTTATTTAAAACTTTTCCTATTAAGCTTAAAACAATGCTATTATATTTATCATTTATTTTCTTACCATTTTAAATACAAGTTTTTACCAAATAAATGTTTCATTAAAAAATTATTTGATATTAAAAGCAGAAAACATTAATTTTAATGAAAAGGAAAGCATACTTAAAAAGACAAAAATCTAAAAATAAAATCTCTACAGATTCTCCAAGCAAGACATTTTCTAAAAAGGAAAGCGAAGAAACATGAAAATATTAGACAATTTCCTGATTCTGAACTTCCAGTTGGGGAAAAAATTGCATAAAAAAAGGAATGAAAGTACAACTATATGAATAAAAAGTCATATTTATACTCAGAAAAGTTTTAGTTATTCGTAGGATTTAAATTAGGAATGCTGGGTAATGGAAAGCCGTAAATAGAATTTCTAGAAATGAAAAACGCAGACTTAGTATTCGCGTGAGGAAAATTAATTGTTTCTTAAGTAAATAAGTCCAACTGGATTTTCTATATAATTCAGTTTAAAAATATTTTTGCTCAGTGCAAAGAAGATTTGACTCTTTGCTAGTTTTATTTTATTTTTGAATAATTTTAAAAAGTAAAAACGACGAAGAATTCTAAACATAATGGAGTAATAAATAATATTTAAATAATGAAATAGAAAGTTTGTTTGTAAGTGTTATCTGTATATTTTAAAGTGATCTCCCATTCTTTGCTTCACTGCGACATAATAATAGAAACTAAAACCATTAAAAAAAGACCAAAAAATTAAAACATTAAAATTGAGCATATTGTATAAAAACAAATAATTCATAAATATATTGCAATAATGTATAACAGTTTAAATTCTAATGTTCTTAATACCATAGACATTTCAGTTATTTCATACATTATATAAAAAATGTAAGTATTCTTCTGTTAGACTGGTATTAGCTGGCACCGTTATAGTCAATCCTAAATGTGTATGGTTTGTTATAGGAATTATAAATAATTTGAAGATAGTTGGTTTTGCTGAGTTACTGTTGTAATTTGGCGGTTTTTATCTGACACCCGTCAAGAAGAAGAGTACCAAATGTAAAATAATTTTATTGAGGATTGCATTTTAAGACAACCACAATAATTCAATAGTTTCATGGTTACTCTTCTGTTAGCCGGTTACCAGATGGCCCAGTTATCACCAAGCCTAAATGTTTAAATGATGCGTAAATATATCGTCAAACCTATATATTTTCGGTTTATCTTTGGGTTGCTATAGAAACCTTATAATGGTTTGTTATAGGATTATAAATGGTTTGAAGGTTATTATTTTGAATGAGATTTCATTGCAGTTTGGAGATTGTTATCTGGTAACCGTCTAACGGAAGAGTACCCTGAAAAGTTTGGAAATCGCAAAGTGTAACAGTGAAACAATATCATTTTATCGTGTATTATCTGGTGACAATGATAATTCGTCAATTTCAGGAAAAATGCAACATTTGTTATTCTGAGGATATCGGTCCTTCAGGTTTGCAAAAGAATTGAAATATTGTCCAGTGGCAGGTTATAACGCATTTTAATCAAAATTTGCTCTTGATTCTTCCAACTTACTTGTACTTCGAAATGTCTCAGTTTGTGACATAATCATAGTATATTCCATATGATTTTTGTTTTTATGAAATCACTCTAATTATGTCTTAGTGGGTTGTCACAAAATCAAGTATATCTGCACTCATCTCGAGTGCCGATTTGCAATTTTCCTATACAGGATATGAGAGTGATAAGAAAAGACAACAATCGTCTTCTCTCATTCTCCCAAAATAATTAGAAATTTCTTCAGAATCAATGGTTAAATTTCTAAATTTACATTCAACATTTTTCAATACAAATTCATCTTTTAATGCTCAAAGAAACTTATTAAATGATTACAAGTAAAAACTGATTTGTTTTATTTATATTTTCCACTTCTTTTTCCAAAATAATTATAAAAAATGTTTACTTTATTTCCCAAGAGCATTTCAGTAAATAATTGACTCTTTATCACTGAGTCGACGAAGAAAAGACCTGCCATAGAGTTGCTACGGAGATGACACTACCTAAAATGCTACTAATGAATAAAAAGGATAGAAATATTATTTTGATTAATTTTTATGCATAGTTAATTTGATATCCGTGTTCAAATAGAAGATCCTTATCGAATTGATTAATTATTTTATTTAAAATTATGTTTTTTAAATGATCCATAATCTTTACCTTTTAGTTTTCAATAATTACGAGAAAAAAAACCCGCATAAAATGTGCTTTATGTGAGAATACTTTGAAGTAAAGAGTAATTTTTATTAATTAAAACTTAGACTGATAATGAGTCTGGATAAACAAAAATGTTTCCCTAGCAAGAAACTGTTTATAAAGGCCCTAATCACTAACTTGAAATTAGTTGTCAGCGAAATTGATATATGCAGGTAAATTGATACATAAAAAAATAAGCAAATAAATTTTAACAAGTATTTTTAATATTGTGACAAATAATTTTCTTAGACATTTGACGTTTACGCAATGAATTATTTGTAGAAAGCTATTATTATCATCACCATTAAGCTGGATTTATTAATTTTTATTATTATTATTATTTCGTTATTTAATTCATTTTCTAGTTTATGGTAATTTAGTTTAGGACTTTATCTTGCTATTGCTATGTATAAACGATTAAAATGTTAATTTATTTTCATGCAACTATGTTCTAGCCAAAATATCATCTAAATTTCTTCAAATATGCGTGGACAGCTTAAAGAAAACGCTTAAATACACACTAAACTAGTCACCACTTTATATCATATTTCCCATTTTAAGACCTATATTCTAAATTGTTTCTTTTTTTCTAAAGATGCGCCTACTTGCTGATAAAATAGTAATCCAAACTTTTAACTATACCACAACTACACGAATTGAATTTATTTTTGTAACTATGTTTTTTTCGTTATTTATTATGATAGATCTATAATATTTGAAGTTTATTTATATAAGCTACTTTATAGAAAGGTTATTTATGAATGACCAATAGATTTTTCTTTAAATCCTTGTCAATATTTTCTTAGTCACCCCTGTTTATTAAAACTTCATTTGCTTGAGATATATAAACAAGATTTTTTATGTTTTTATGTAAAATTAAAAGTATGTTTAACAGTTTGTGAGAAAGGGACTACTGTAAAGCACGAAATTTAATTAAATGAACTATGTGTTTTTCGGTTTACACAATTTCACAACGGTTACAATGCAATTGGGTTTCAGAAATTATGTCTAATATGTAGAACATGTGATGAAATTATTACTTGTAAAATGAGAAAGCTATAGCAGTGAAAAAAGTTGTTTTAAAAGTCTAGGCAAAGGTTTTAAATACATATTTTTTTATATATCTACCTGGAGAATAATGCAATATTTTAAATGTTTAATTCTTTCGTCACTTATTTATAAACTTCTATGTCTACTATCATCTTTTATTTTTTCTTTACTTTACTAATAATTTGAAACACTGTTTTGCCTGATCTATACATAACATCGCTCTCTTGTGAAGTCCAAATAGAGCCATTTACTTTCAAATTAGCTGTTAAAGTGTTATAATTTACAACTATAAATACTATAAATGCTTTTCTTCGCTACCAAAATGTATTATTTAATTTTTTTAAAAATTTAATTAATTTAAGTTAGAACAATACATTGATAGAAAATTATTTTAATTAATGAATTATTGGCATTAGAACCAAGTTTATTAATTTTCAAGTTATTTTCAAGTTAAATTATGTATTATCTCATTATGACACTGGACACAAAACAGTGCAAGTTGTATATCTTGTAATCTCGCATAGAAGAAGATTATTCGCATACTGAAGGAGATAATTACAACAGCACCAATGCATTACTAAATGAAAACCGTTATAGGTTGAATGTATTCTTAAACGCACTTTCAAAGGAATATTTAAATACGAAATGTACAAATATAAATTTTCTCCAAAGCTTTTATTTCATAACTTTCACCAATTTATATATATATATATATATATATATATATATATATATATATATATATATATATATATATATATATATATATATATATATATATATATATATATATATATATATATATATATATATATATATATATATATATATATATATATAAATATATATATAAATGGGAAATTAAAAGTGATTTTGTTAAAATAGGTGAACAATATTAAATATATATATATATTACTATTCATATGCAGTTAGCAACAACAAGATAATAATAAATATTTGAAAGCCCACGTTGTTACAATGGATCTCCGAAGGTTTTTATTTAATATTGTTCACCTATTTTAACAAAAGCACTTTTAATTTCCCTTCTTTAAGACAAATTTAAAGGATAATTTCATGAAAAATATCTTATACATAATTTTTAAGTTATGAGTGGAACCTAACAAAAAATACCGTTCATATACAGAAATACCAAAAGAAAACTCTCTATTAAATATTTTGAAACCCACTTTGTTGTAAAGTATCCCAAAAATGTGTATTTAATAATTTTCATCAATTTAAGAAACACGTAGTTTTCATCTTTAAGACAATTCCAAACGTTTATTTTATGAAACACATCCTATACAAAATACTTAAGACGTGAGTGAAACTCTACAAAAAATAGTATTCATTTACAGTAAGACCTAAATAAAACTCTCTAATAAATATTTTAAAGTCCACGTTGTTGAAAGTACATGATCCTTAATAAATCCTCCGTATTTCATCAAACCCTGTGATAACGACAGTGATGACCTTTTTTCCCTCTTGAAATTATTTTTATACGCAGAAAGATAGAAAGCAGACTTAGAAACGAAAGGATTGAATGAGATGAGGGGAAAAAAAAAGACTTCTCTTCTTCATCCATCACCCAGAGAGAAATCACTTTGTTATCTCAAGTAGGAGGATGTATCAGCGGAATCCCTGGGATTTTTACTCCGGCAGTAGGGGATAATAAGGAGAAATGAAGGCGACGCTTCGCCAATTGATTTCTCCGGAATACGGAAATAGGAAGAAAGCGATTCCCATTCCTAAGAAACTTAGTTATGTAAGCTGCAAGAGAAGATAGATTATTTGTTATATGGTCGCCACAAAAATAGAAGCGTCGGTACTTTATTGGTTAACGATCGCGTTATTTGAATGCAACTACGAAAGACAGAATGTGTCAAGTTGCATGTAATATATCGAGACCATTAAATGCAGTGAAATTTATACTAAAGAAAGACAAAACTTGAAAGCTCTTTTCTGTTTGAGCAGATTTATAATGAAAACGAGCAAATATACATAAATCATCGAATTTAGAGGAGTTGGTTTGCTATGGTCACTCACAATGAAAGGATTATGTTCCCTATTACATTTACATTTCAATATATCAAGTCCATATTCCAAAACTGAAGAATTTGAAAATATTTAATGTATATAACCTATCTTTTAAGGTGAAGATATATGATATTCTGCTGACTTGCTTCACTTTGATTTACATTAAATAGACAATCCTAAACTAATTACAGTGGATCATCAAGAACTCCTTAGAAAGGATTATTATATGTTTTTAAAAAGGACATCATTTGATATGATGCTCATGTAATAAAAACTTAACTTAAAAATAAAAAAATAATGATATTTTTATTGAAATTTTATTAAATACTAATCTGCAATTTGTTTAGATTATAATTTGAATTAAAATAATTCAAATAAAAATTTAACAAAAATAGTGGAAGTTAAAAAAAAATTAAGTGAGTATAACCCAACAAATAAGGCTAACCTACGGTTTGACACCCCTAAAGTAGTGTGAAACTCATACAAAATCTCTGCCCAACAATCCTTTTGTCAGCCTGCATAATAAAAGCATCCCAAGACAAGACTTCAAATGTCTCAAACTCTTAAAGTTTAAACACCTAGAATTTTATTGCGTATTCAAGGCATAAAAAGTTTATTACGACATTGATGAAACTAATGCCTATAAATAAGTAGTAGGCCTAGTATCCCTAAAAAAGCCAACCATAGTTTATTTGGCCTCAAAACAATTTTCATCTAACACTTACAGAGAAATGATTCATAGAAAAAAAATATTTTTAGTGCAGCCCTAATTGTAATATACGAAGGGGGCCCTAATTTTAATAATAGGAAAACCTCCTACTTATTCGACTCATCCATGCACCACATGCATCGACAACAAAGTCTTAAAATAGTCCTTTAAATCAAAACACTTCGTGTAAAAAGAGAGATAGCGAGCCGAAATCGCGCGAGAACGAAAAAGTTGTCAAGCGATTGGCACACATTGTATTCAGTAGAAATATATAAGCTACAAAACTTAGAGTAATATAACCTAGCAGTACATGTTAACATGTTAGTGTTTTCACAACAAGTCCGATCTTAAAAATATTGGTTTTGATTACCATTGACCATCAATAATTCCTGTTGATATCATAGCAATACCGAAGAAGAAAGTGGCTTGTTTTGTCTAAAGAACGAAAATCCAGACAATTAGTTGGTGAGAAATAATTAATGGAAAAATGTTGCCTGGTTTGACTGGTCCAGAGCTCTTTCAATTGATATTATTTGGGATAAAGTGAAAAGGTCTTTTAAAACCTTCAATGTACAACAACTCAATAGAGTGAATTCAGTGCTGCCCCGTTTTGTTACCTTATGCTAATATTAATTCTCAATGATTTCCACAGCTTACAACTTATTCCTAGAACTATATCCTATCATCAGCGAATGAACACAAAATTGCATCAGTGAAATTAAAAAGCACAGCAAATTTATTTAAGTAGTGAATCAGAATTTTGTAAAATAGAAAGTTTTCACTTGCTAGGTAATGCGTACAAATAAGTACTGCTGAATACCATACTTTATGAGCAGTTTTCACTAGAGTTGAAAATGGATTTGTTTGCAGGTATGGCGTTATTTCTACATTGTCCCCCTTTGCATCTTTTGAATTATGGTATTTTAAAATTTAATAATGGAAGTTTTAATTGAAAATTTATTTTTAATTAAACTCAGTATTCATAATTACCTTAACAAGGCAATTATCTTAAGATATAAGAAAAAAATAATGAAAAATTTATAATGTAAAGTATTCTCAAAACCCGTGTGACATTACATTAAGTCCAATTAATTAAAAATTATAAGCATGATCGAAAATTTAAAAACAAACCTGCTTAATTCTGCGAAATTGAACCACATGTTACTTAATCAGTTTATTTCAACGATCGGATGCGGAAAGTAATTAGAACCTAATTTCGTAAGTTAATTATAAAGACGGAAAAAAGGCATCACTGCTAAACTCTGCTCAAAACCAGTCGAATAAGTTTTTATATTTTAATCACCAACGTGATAGAAAACCAGAATCTTATCAACGAGATTAACATTATTACATCATTTAATCTTCGGACTGATAAAATGTGCTAAACGGTAAAAATCCGAAGATCTAGGGATTTTTCCAACATTTTTTAACCCAACTAAAGGAGTGAACCGATGCAATTATCGTTTTAATTTCACTTCGTTAGAAACAGAGTTTTTATGAAAAGTAGTGGACTATATTCCCAAAGTTTCAGAAGAATCTTATTAGCTTAAATAATTAGCGTACAGTTTAAAGAGTTTTAGTTGTATCTTACTTGTACCAAAAAAAATGGATTCTCCTTGAGGAATACAAAACGTTTTATTCTTTCTATAGCCTAAGGCTGCAAATAAGAATTCTCATAGCGTCAAGTAAAAGGTTTTGTAATTCGTTAAACCAAAACTTTCCGACACTTTCCGCTCTTTCTTTAAATAATCGTGTTAAACTCAGACACTTTCTGCATGAATAAACTCCTAAAGTGAGCATGAAAAAATTTAAAAAAAAGTCCCTTGTGCGACAATTACTTTTTTTACAATTAAAAAGAAGTTTAATGAATAAAAATACGATTTTTAGTAAGTAATTTAATTAGAAAATGTATACTTATTCCGAACAATGTTGTGCATTGGCGATTGCTAATCGTTAAAATTAATTTATCATAAAGGAACTGCAGTTTGAGTAATATGAGTTAAAAAATTTAAATGTAAAAAAACCTAAAAAAATAATTAAAAAAAGAGCAAGAATAGAAAAAAAATTTATTAATAACTTTTAGACTGGTTTTCTGAAACAATAGCTTTTTTATAACTTCCAACTAAAATATAGCAAAATAAAGTGAAAATGTCTCATTTCTGAGAAAGCAAAAAATTTCACGAATATAAATCCCTTGGTATGATTCAACAATAAGCCCGTTACTTCCCCTTCAATTCCAATGAATCCAAGTTACGATATGTTGCGAAACAATTTTCTATATAATATTGCAAAGTCTAACGATTTTTTATGAGGATTGTTTTAAAAAAATATTTTCAGTTTTTGTTTTCTAGGCTAGTTATTTCTGATAAATATCTAAGTAACATTTATTTGTTTTTGTCCACATTCCGTTGTCCGGTTACAAATCTTTACGATTAACTTTTAAAATATATGAAACCTCTAGGTTAAATCTTTTTTTACCAAACATGAATCAAGAAGTCCCGAGTAATTCAAAATTGTAAAATTACATTGACAAATTATTTAAAAAAATTTTTGATATTTTACTACCTTTCGGTACTTTTTTGTGTTTTAAAAATTTAATTCTAAATGAAATAAGAAGTAAATTCAGTGTTTCTAATAAATTAGACATACCATTGATACATATTTATAGTTATAATACTGGCAAAATACCAATCAGACACCAACAATCAGACAATGTTAGCGAATGAAAAGTTTCCGATGTTTTACAGTTAAAAATATAAGTATATATTTGGACTTGACAAAATAAAAGTCGATATGGGTCATTCCATGTCAAATCAACACAAAAAAGTGACATTTTCAACCCGACCCCTTCAGAATTTAATAAAATTTTGCTTACTTGTTGGGTTTATAGAGAAAAGAAAAAATGGCCAATATTAGGTTTGAATATCGTTTGGTTTCTGAAATACGGAGCTTCAAAAATGGGCCAAAAGGTCAAAATTTCGCAATTCTTGCTTTATATATCTAGTTATAATGTTGTCCCTAATTATCATAAAACATTGATTTTAGTGTCAAAAAATATATAAAGATTTGATCTTTCTAATGATGTATTATTTATGGATATTTTTCTAAATTTTCATTTTAAGGTCAAACGATTTGACCTTTGACCTTGAATATCTCAAAAAAGGGTATTTTTATTTTTTTCACATAAATATATGTTATTCTTACATTAATTCTCAACACAAATACGTTAGTTTCATAATGGGACCGCAATGGGATGCCAAAATTTAAATTCAAATGTAAACTTTTGTCCTAAATTTCACGCAATAATCGTCATCCTCAAAGTCCTTTTGAAATAGAAGCAGGTGTGTCAAACTTAAATCTTACTTTAGAAACTATTAAAGAAACTCCAATAAAAAAGAAAAGGCTTTCCGAAGCGAAGTATTCAACAAATAAATTCAATAAAATAAGCACCGCTTTGAAAAATAAAGTAATGAAAATTGTGTATAGGGTGACTTGTCTTCCAACTCGGCTGAATTGGATATTATAAATCAATTGAAAGAAAAATTCCATAGCACCAAGGATAAAAGTTTACAAATACTAACAGTTTTAAAGAAGAACTGGTCAATCAAAAAAGTAGAAAAAGAATTTGGACCATCCAACTACTTGGTAAAAAAAGCAAAACTACTTGTTAAAGAAAAAGGAATTTTTGCATCCCCTAATCCCAGACCAGGGAAGATGTTACGTCCTGAAACAGCAAAATGTATAAAATCCTTTCATAATAGTGATCATATAAGTAGGATTATGCCAGGTAAAAAAGACTTCGTATGAATGAAAATTGATGGGATAAGGAAACATGTACAGAAAAGGCTGGTATTGTGTAATCTCAAAGAAGCGTTTAAACAGTTCAAGGATGAGTTTCCACATTATAAAATTGGATTTTCTAAGTTTGCTGAGAGGTGACCAAAAAACTGTGTTTCGGTAGGAGCAAGCGGAACACATACCGTCTGTGTTTGTCACATCCATGAAAATGGTAAACTAATGCTAATTGGATCTCATTTGAAAGAATTAAGTAAAGAAATTGAAACTCCGTTAGATTCCTATAAAACCTGTAAATCAAAAATTGTTTGTAATCCTCCCCAAACAATATGTTACTTGGGAGAGTGCAGCAATTGCCCAAAGTTCGAAGAATTTAAGAGGTGCATTGAAGACCATTTTGATGAAAATGGGATTACAAGAATTACGTACAAGCAGTGGATTAATGTTGACAGATCTACCCTTGAAACTTTGTCGAGCCCTTGTGATGACTTTATTGATTCGTTTTTGGATAAACTCACCAAACTTATACGGCATTCATTCATTGCTAAGGAACAATCGCCTTTTTTTAGTGCTTGTAAACAAAATCTGAAATCAGGTGGATATGTAGTTTGTGATTTTTCTGAAAATTACTCCTTTATTCTTCAAGATGTAGTTCAAGGATTCCACTGGAATAATTCGCAAGCAACTATACATCCATTTGTGGTTTATTATTGAAGAGACACTGACCAAGTCGTAGACAACTTAAACTTCATAGTAGTTTATAACTGTCTCGACCATGACGCAACAGCAGTTCACTTATTCCATAGGCATTTGATCGAATTCAACGGGAAAAAATTCAATTTGAAACCTAACAAACTTTTGTACTTTTCTGATGGTGCAGCTTCTCACTACAAAAATCGAAAGAAAAAAAAGTATAAACCTGTGTTTCCATTAAAAAGATTTTGGAATTCAAGCAGAATGGAATTTTTTTGCCACTGCCCATGGTAAAGGAGTTTCAGATGGCAATGGAGGTACCATAAAAAGGCTAGCCGCTCGTGCCAGTTTGCAGCGCCCATATAAAGATCAGATACTGACTTTTCGACAGTTATTTGAATGGGCAACTGTCAATATTGTAAAGGAATGCAGTTTGCATATGTAACTTCCTTACAGTATGAAAGAGAAAAAAATCTTCCTTCAGAAACGATTCTTAACAGCCCAAACTATTCCAGGTACTCAAAAATTTCATGCATTCAGACCCATTTCTATCAACCAACTTCTGTGCAAAATGTATTCTAATTCCATGGTCGAAAAAAAAGTCAAACAAAAAAAGAAATTATAAAATCAATAGTTACATATGCAATGAATCAAGTGAAAAAGGGTCACAATAATTAATAGAAGTTACATATGTTAGGAAGCTACTTATGCATCTGATAAATTGGTTTCAACAATAGTTTAAAGATAATATATCAATAGAAAAATTGTAAGTATTTCTGTTTTCTAATTTCGAAATATGATTTTTTCCAAATAATTTGTATGAACAAATGATTATGATTGCATACAACATTCCTTTTAGATAATTATCCCAAAAGCTAAATATTACCAATTATCTATGCCATGTTTTTTAATTTTACAGCAAACGATGTTTGCATACTTAATGCAATGCCGAAAAATGCAATTTTTTCAATGTATAAGTAAGCAATTAGTTTTTGCTCTTAAAGTTAAAAAGTTATAACAAATCGAAGATAAATAATTATAATTTTTAGCTAATAATTAAGGCTAAAGTTTTATTTGCATTACATGTATATAAAGAGATTTTAAAAGGAAAAGCTATTTGCATATAAACAGTTTCTGTAGGATAAGAGTGCGACTACGATTGAAATTTATAACTTGGCATCCCATTGCTGTCCCAAAATGAGACTAATATATTTGTGTAGAGAATTTATGTAAGAATAATATATATTTTTTTGAAAAAAATAAAAATACCCTTTTTTTGAGATATTCAAGGTCAAAGGTCAAATTGTGTGACCTTAAAATAAAAATTTAAAAAAATACACATAAATAATACATCATTAGAAAGATCAAATCTTTTTCTTTCTTTTGACACCAAAATCAATATTTTAGGTTAATTAGGGAAAAAATTATACCCAAATATGTAAAGCAAGAAATACGAAATTTTGCCCTTTTGGTCCATTTTTGAAACTCTATATTTCGGAAACCAAACGAGATTGAAACCTAATATTTGGCATTTTTTCTTTTCTCTATGAATCTAATAAGTGAACCAAATTTTATGAAATTCTAAAGGGGTCGGGTTGGGAGCCGTGTTGATTTGACATGGAATGACCCATATACGACTCCCTGGCGTCCACCTCCAATGAAGAATTGAAAAAAATCTTCGTCATTAAAAAAGAAAAAAAAAACAAAAAAAACTAAACATGGCTGGAAGGAAAAAAAAACATTACAGATTTATGTAATAACAATGATTTAACTAAAAACAATGATAACACTTACTAATATGAAAAGTTCATTATTGTCTTCAGTTACAAATTGACTGGCAACGTCCTTCATAAATAAACTTCTCTTACACATCAGGGCACTGTCTGTATTTTCCAGAATATCTGTCACCTGTGTTGGCCAATACTGTTCTACTTGAGTGCTGGTAATTATTGTAGACGATGTTGTAAAGTTACGGCACAGAGCCTTCATGTATTCGTGTAATCCTCACTCCAAATAAAAACTTTCAACTTTTCACTTAGCATTTTACATACAAATTATACAAAAAAGTCATACAAATTATTTTAACTCATTAAATTTATTTTATTTAAAACTGTCTTAAGTATTTATATTTTCAGAAAAATATCTTTATATTGATAAAGAAAAAAACTACAAAGTTAATGATTGATAAAAATTTGAAATAAAATGTAATCGAAGACATAAAACATGCTACTAAATTAGCATACACTTCATTGTGGTATTTAACCACTCATCATATTACCAAGCTGAAAAAATGTTAATTCTTCAATGTTTACCTAGTTTTCCTGCTTCTATAAAACCAAATATATCCCATGATTCCCTAAAACAAAAACACTAAATCATTCCCAATCAGAATCATGTGCCACCTGGATCAAAACTTCCAGAATCATAAGTTAGCTTTTCCCCGAGTTATCCCCCTTTATCCAGTCCGGGCAAACCCTTCTAACAACTTCGCGGTCGTTATTTAGCTGGACGTAAAATCGAAATGATCTTCATCAGGAAGACTATGATCATTCCACGCTGCCGGATCCAAGGAAGGGTCCGGCCCACGTGGAAACGGTGCCATAAAACCCCGATATCCAATCTATGGCAGAGGTGTTAAAGGATCGAGCGTTGTTCTCGCCAAAGATGTGTTTTCACTGGTGCCCTGAATAGGAGGTTAACATTGCTGGCAAGCCCTCAAGGGGTTTAGGTTTATGGGTCTTCGTTCAGTAGTTAGCGTAATTAAATTGTTTGGATACTGCAGTAGGGGAAATGTAGTGGTATACTAGGAACTTTGGGTCTTTGTTATGTTTATCAAATGCTAAGGATATTGGTTAGAAGTGCTTTAATCGTATCAGAAGACTTATTTAGAGTTAACATAACATAATAAATCGTTCCAAGTATATTTTATCAAATTAGTGTAAACTTTGGAAACTAAATTTAAAACAATGGTAAAAAAGTAATAAAACCTTATTCTAGGTCTTAAATTTGGGAAAAGGCAACAAATATGTATTTTTACAGAAAAATGTGTGATTTTAGTTTTAAGTACTTCTTGTGGTTACTTTGAATGTAGGATAGATAAAAATGGTTCATTGTTTTTAGTATCTATTTTAATTAAAATACTGTGACTGTAGCAATTTCAAATATGTAATGAAATAAAAAATAACTAATTTTTAATAAAACATAATTTTTACATGAGCAATTAATAATATCTTACATATTGATTAATAACTTGTGAGTTAGGATTGTTAAAAAAAACACAAATAAAATAAAAGGAGCTGATTTGCTACCTAAAATAATTTAAAGTAATGTGGTTCAAGTAAAAAAGTACGTAACACGTAGCTATTTAATCAATCTAGCTATCCAATCAATTTAATGTTCTAACATAATTCACTTACAAATATTCTGAAGCTGATGTGTAACTTTGTAAACTAAATTTTTGCATATATTCTATTTTTTTATTATTACATCCATTATTATCCATACATTTACAGAAAGAGAAATTCATTTTGTAAGAAAAACTAAACCAAAAAATAATTTTAAATTTCAAAATGAGTTGAGGTCATAAAAAAAATATATCTAGTAAATATTTTGATCACTGAAAATTTCAACAAA
Source organism: Linyphia triangularis (assembly GCA_963978545.1). Lineage (NCBI taxonomy): Eukaryota > Metazoa > Arthropoda > Arachnida > Araneae > Linyphiidae > Linyphia > Linyphia triangularis. The sequence goes on along the minus strand of OZ021732.1, from coordinate 31,649,492 downwards.
ATTACATTCATTACATAATTCATTTCTATTTATTAAACCAATGTAGTAATGCACCTCTTTGTATTAACACATTTTTTGCCAAGTTCGCCAAGTTGATGATAATTTTAAATTATATATTGTCAATATATCACCGAAATAATAATACGTAAAAAAATTTCTTCTCAACTGTATATCGTTTGATCAAATTCTCCAAAATTTTATTTTTTTAAGCTATGCATTTTAACATACACTGCAGTCTAATTTTCATTCATTACATAATTCATTTCTATTTATTAAACCAATGTAGTAATGCACCTCTTTGTATTAACACATTTTTTGCCAAGTTCGCCAAGTTGATGATAGTTTTAAATTACATATATTGTCAATATATCACCGAAATAATAATACGTAAAAAAATTTATTATCAACTGTATATCGTTTGATCAAATTCTCCAAAATTTTATTTTTTTAAGCTATGCATTTTAACGTACACTGCAGTCTAATTTTCATACTTTAAAATACTTCATTCAATACAGCATTTTTTTAACACGAATACTTCTGTCAAAAAAAAATTATATCCTTATGATTCACTGAATTAGGATTAATTGCAGCCAAAGTACATTCATAAGAAAAAGTGTTTTACAGAATTCCAAGGTATCAATAATTGAATCACTATCAATTACAGAGTAACGAGATGGTACATGCATAATATTTTTATTGTATAATTGTTCCAAACACGCATCATTCAGTGGATGAAACAATAGTCATTGATGTATTCATGTATTCATGCGCAAATATTTTTTTAATTATAAATTAATGAATTATTTAAACTAAAAAATAAAATAATATCCCATATTAGTTATTAAATCATGACTATGAAATGAATGAACATATTATAATTAAATTAAAAGCACTAACCCACATTTACTAAAAATCATATACTGTATAGTCGTCATGGAGTCTGAGCATGAAAGTACACTTCTTGAATGTGTTTAATGAGACTCATATATACAATATGATTCCAGTGACAAACTCTCACACTATGGATTTAGCCTCGCCTTGATTTATTCGACCACTGGTGTGCTTTTTTACTCGAATCCTCGGCTGGTTCGTTTGGTTTATTGCATTTCGATGGAATTTTAAATTATGTATTGTGTCTGTGCTATAATTGTCAACCATCAGACCAATTGGGAATCTGTATTTATACACATCTGTTGGAAGGCTCTAGAGGTTCTGGAAGTGTACTGAAAATGACAAAAAATATCCCTTGCATTGTTTTTAATGCTTTTTAAAATTGGCTTTTGTAACTATTCACTTTTTAAGAATTAATCTTAAGTACTAGTGATCTCCTTTATGTATTAAATCACCGATTTTTATAATGCCGAGGTTGGGTGCCCAAAGGCAGTGTTTTACTCACCAGGCACTTCAGCTTCGTAGTGTATTTGTGCCTGCGAGAGTATCTTTTTGTTAAAGTGTGTATCGTTGCATCATAGCTGGTGGAAGTTTAATGCCTTGCTCTTGATAATGTGTTTTTCTCTTAAATAATGGTGACTCCAGATAACCATGGAAGTTTATACTTCTTATGATCTTGCAAATCCATACCAAACTAAGACTGAAAAGTATTCTAGTTTTTTTTTTTTCTTTTTCTTTTTTTCTTCTTTCTTTTCTTTTTTTCTTCTTTCTTTTTTCTTTTGAAAGATCCATATTAATCAACAATCGATGCTAATAACCACTCACAAGCAGAATCCTGATAATTCTTATCGAAACTAGTTGATAAGTTTCACATAAATAATATTTAAAAAAAAAATTATGATAGTTTAAACCTAAAATTATTATTATTATTATTTCATTTTTAAAAACAAAAATAAGCACGATAAAGTAGTTTTGCTGCAACGTTGAAAAAGTTAAGCTTCGATATTATTTATTTTAATTTGAATAATTAGCTAGATATGTTGAGACATTATCTTCGATATAACATCTATACTATTCGTTCAGACAAGAAAGATTACTGGCATGCATATTTCCCCGATCTTCCCTATGTACAGCAAATATTTATGTCAACAGCTGGTTTATTATTAGAAGATTCACCCATTAATAATGTACAGGAGAGGGGAAATGTGATTCCAGGTGTATGTCAGCCGAAAGAAGGCATATTCCCATCAGAATAATACATGAGGCTTGACAAAAGGAATCTTATCATTGTCCTTCTCTGAAGATTCTTAAACAGAAATATTTTCTATTTGCGAAGAAAGAGTTGTCAAGGTGAAACTCTAGTATCGTGCTTTGGGAATTAATTACAGGTTTTGTTAGACTTAGCGGTGAATATCAGAAGCCGGCCACGCATATATAGGTACATAAATTAAGGTATATGAGGAATGGTATTGTTTTATATACTCAACGAAATATTAAATTAACTTGCGGCTGTTTCTAACAGATATTTATTTTGCATGTTTATATAGAAAATGTAAAAACATTTATTGAGTAGAGTATTAGTATTAAGCTTCAAATATTTCACCATCTACTTTCTTTGTTACTTTTTTTAATATAGAAAATGCAATACATTAATACGACGTTTTTATAAATTGGAAAGTGGTGGGATTTTCTTTTTGTGTCACTCAGTGATATAATTTTGTAGGTAAAGTAACTTATTTTCTAAAACGTAATTAAATGCATTTTAAAACTTGCATCGTATCTAGTCGCCATCATTTATCTGATCAATACGAAGTCAATTTATACGTGAATAAACTATTAGTTCGCTTAAGCAGGTTACATCATTTCAACTTCCAAACATTAATAAACATTTTCTTTAAGAAAATTATAATGTAGTTTATTATTGGGTATATAATTTTCGAACCTCTAAACTGTATTATAGCTTCGAAAATTATATACTCAATAATATCAGCTATAAATTTGTTTAAAATAATGCATTGATTACAATTCAATAGTTGAACATTTGACACATGAAAAAATAATAGTGGGATCCTAATGCAAAGAAATTATTCTAAAAAATTTTGTTATTATAAAAAGATAATTTTTATGTTAGTATTTTTATTTGAGAGTTTAAACTCATTAACAAAAGAATTACTAATGTATAATGCCAAAAGCTTAGCAAAAAAACTTTAACACGTGCCAAGATTACAATATATTTGCTTAGATTTCATAGTTTTGAGAATTACAATGTTCTTGTAATTTCTTCTCTGGATATATTTCTTATACTACGTTCCGACCAACTACCATCTAGAATGTGTACATTTATATAAACTATCATTTGTACCTTATTGGCTGTAACAATGGTGTTATGTCTTATTTAGGTAACAATTTGTTATGTGTGAAAGACATTCTTATAGATAAACATTATGTATCTAAGTCATCTAAGGAATATCTAAGGAAAGGCCAAATAATCTCTTTGAATAGATCTTGGTTATGAATGTGGCTGTTACTTCTTGCATAATATACAAAATTCAATAATCAAGTTAAGGGGGCATGGTACCCAAATATTTATACAATAATGTGGAGAATATCTTTCTGAATAGCTGCGCAAAAATTTATACTTGTACCTTTGATATTTAAAAAGTTATATTGTATTTTCTAAACCATCTCACAAAATCAACATTGAAAAAGAAATCTTTTAACACTGTTTTTCTGAGTTCGTTATTTTTTTAGTTTGAGTGTTGTTTACATCCCTAAGGCTTTTTTCGAAATTTAGTTAAGACTGGAAATTTTTTATAGCATACAAAATCTCATATACAAAAGTTAGTATGGAATAAGTTGTGCTATGTTTAGCGTTTTTTTTTTTTTTTTTTTTTTTTTTTTCCCCTTTCAAGTTGAAAACTTGAAAAAAAACTTCGTTTTTCTGTTGTTTTTAGTGTAAAAACATAAAAAACCTTTTCCATAGCTTGCATCTTTAAATACATACTAGTTATTGTTAACAATTATAATACAAATAGATTGTGAAAATTTCATGGAAAAATATTTAAAATTGTGGAAGAAGTAACATTTCGAAAAAAGTTTGAAAAATTTAAAAAAAATAAAAAAGAATTAATCAAATATTGTTTATTCAAAATATTTTTGTAGGGTAAATTATGTTTACTTACCATCAACATAATGTAAAATTACTATAGTTTAAATTTTAGTGATAGAATTGCTGAAAATAATTTTTTGGGTTATGTGTCCCCTTGAGATAAGTGAGGGGAGCTATTTCAATTATTTTTAATGTTCGAACTAAATTGTGTAGAAAATATTTTCTATTTCATTTTTTCCTCTTTTTTTTTTTTTTTTTTTTCTTTTTTTTTCCCCTTCTTTTTTTCCCCCTTCTTCTTTTTTAGTTAGTAGTAATAAAATAGGATGGATAGATTCTTGTAGCTACATATTTAGACCAACATTTTACAATTTTGCATCAAGTTTTTCTATCAATTGACACCATCTGAAACCACCATGCAATTCCAAAGGGTTCAAAGCGTAACAAGTGCAAGAAAATAGAAAAGATCACCCACAATTTTTAAAATAACACTCAGCAAATCGAAATTTCTTAAAATAGACACAAAAGTGTAAAACGCAAAATGTTGTTTTAATCTTTAAGACACTTGAATTGTCTGAAAATGGGGTATTTTTAGATATTGGGAGTGCTTGAATTGGGGATATTTTCAGATAGTTGATGTGTCTGAATGGGTTGTTTATGGTACCTTTCAAATGTTGGGAAGTTAAAAACACATATATTTAAATTAAAATGAAAAAAATTTGCTTGTTTTAAATTATAAATTTTCATTAAAAAAAAAGTCAAAATTACTGTTTTATTATCATGTTATACATAACTTTTTGTTGATTATGTTTCACCCTCCTAGTAAATTTAAGCATGGGATTGCAAAACAGCAACACAGCTGTTAATAATATGCCTATTAGAGGTCGAAAAATTGATAAAAAATATATCGATACTGTATCGTTGCATGGGGGAAAAATATCGAAAAAATATCGATACATCGATATCATACATATTTCATGATTTTTTATATGATTTTCAGTTTTGACAGAAACGAAGTTTTTCTGGGGAAATTTCTACTTTTCATGATTGCTTTTTATAAAGTGACTGCTTTTTACTTTATGTTATTTTACTTTTTACCCATATGTTTACATAGGGTAATAAGAATATAGCATTCAGTCAAAAAATAAATTCCGATTTTTGTAATTTTTCTTTCCTGATTTCAAAAAAGAGGTCCAGAAAAATTTCTGTCTGTGTGTAATAGGTCAGCATAAGATTAACCTACGATGTTCAAATTTGGTGTGCGGGTTAGTGGTGGCGATGGAACCTACCATTAAGGTTTTCATCAAAATCGCACATGCGCATAAGGTTGAAATCAAAGAAAAATCATGTTTTTCAGCCATTACAAAAAATGGCTCAAATGATTTTGATTAAAATCTCTGTACTAACACCTCTTAAGGTATTCTAACCGCTGAAATTCCTTTAGAAATGCGTAAAAGCTTAAAAAGCTGAAAAATGAGTGCATTTAAAACAGAGCTCTCTGCCCTTGAGCATCGCCCATCAACGATATTTTTTTTTTCTGTTCATGCTCAAGAAAGGACAATGTAAGGTCTATTGAATAACATCACCAATTTCGTCATTTTGGAGGGTTTTTCCCCCCTTTTGTCAAAAATATCGTCAAATTGGCCATTTTTATTTAAATGAGTGAAAATATGAAAAATGTAAATAGCGGTACTATAAAATTTTAATGCAATGATTACTATTATAGTGAAGTTGAAAGTTGTGCGATGGTCCACATCCCTAGTTCCAAATGAAGTAGATGTATTACAAAAAAAAGTTATATTTTCGTTTAATTGTTGCAGTGATTTTAACAAAACCGTAGACTTTTCTCTATAGCTTTTAATGGCAGCGTTGAATACTTAGCATAATATTTTTACAATATTCATAATTGAAAAATTAACAAAGGAATGAATATATATATAAAAAATTGTATAGGAGTCATTCTATTTGAAACATGACTTTTGCTATAGCTGAGTTACTACTTGTAAATATAACATACAAAATATAAAACATGATTAATTAACTAAGAAAGTGGGGATGTTTAGGGACAATTTTACGAGAGCAGCACAATTTCCTACTTCTCACAAAATGCATTGTAATTTTATGAAAAACTATACAACTGAAAATTAATCCATTGATACCTTGATCAGGTTTGAATTTATTCTCGAATAAAAATTAAAAAAAGAGCTGAAAGCAGTACAAACCCAAACGCAATAGCTTAATACTAATATATGACCTTAATTTTTCATTACATTATGTTTCATCTTCAAATGAATATCCCTGTTCGTGGTATTCTTCGGAGTTTTATATATTTTGAAACAATAACTATACATTAATACACTTTGGTCGGCTCATTTTATTGCTTGGTGAAGTCACCATGCCCAAGACTTTACTTTTTGTTTGGGATGCCACTTTTAACTTCCTCAAAGCCAAGTCCAAACTTCCGCTGTGAAGTTTTGGAAATAGGGAATAAAAAAATAAATAAAAACACATGAAAATACAAAACAATCATCAAAAAATTAAAAATGTTTGAAAATATCGCTATATCAGCGACTTTTATCGATATTTTTTTATATAAATATATATATATTTTTTTTCAAATATCATTGTAGTGATATATCGCCGACCTCTACTGTTGATTGAGCTCTTTGGCTTGTCTTTGATCTTTCGATTGAAGCCAAGCTTGATAGCTCTCGGCCATTAATAAACCTTTCTTAGTTTTCCTGGCCGCATTATTAGGAAGTCCCAAAACAGGCTCTGGTCCGACGAAAGGCATTTCAGAACCATGTTTTGCTAATTGGTTGGCCATTTCGTTACCCTCAATGTCACAGTGACTAAGGACCCAGAGAAGAGACACCTTTTCCTTTCAGTCAGATCTTCAAGTGCATTGTTGCATTCCCACATTACTTTTGAGGAAAAGCAGCGACTCTGTAAATCCTTTAGGGTAGCTTGGCTGTCAGAGAAAATCTTTATGAACCTCTTAAATACCCCCCCCCCCCTAACGAGGAAATTGTAAGCACAGGCAGTGATCGCTCGAACCTCAGCCTGAAATACAGTAGCCATCTTACCCAGAGAGAAAGATAGCTTTATTTTTTGGTTAGGACAGAAGACACCTGAACCAGTGACATGAGATGTTTTTGAACCATCTGATTACCAAATTTCATCTCCTCTTCTGGTCAGATTGAAGGTGAATCTTCAGTCCTCTCTAGTTGGAAAGATAATGTTGTATTTGGCTCTAAAGTAATATTGCTTTAACATCCAGTCAGATCTCATTATTAGACAAGGATGTTATTTTACCTGTGAATCAATATTTTTAAACATAAGCAGTTCATAGGATGATTTCCATAAACCCATGATTTCCAGGCGTCGTGAACACAAAATAGCCTCTAGTTCCATTTGTTTATATAGTGGTAGGAGCTCTAAGAACATTTCTAGACTCTGTGGGGGAGTGACTCTCATTTAATTTTTAATTGCAATAGTCTCCATTCTTCGTAGACTAGTGAGTTCTTTCTTCAATGTTTCATTGTGGGTTCTATTCCCCTAGGCAATAGCCCCATATGATATCATTGGAGTATTCACTCCAGTGTATACCCAGAGCAGTATTTTTGGCTTTAAACCCCAATTGTTTCCTACGGCAAGTCTGCAGGCCCAGAATACTCTTTTAGCTTTGCTTGTGCAGTATTGGAGATGTGATTTCCATGTCAAAGTTTTATCGAAGATAACTCCTAGATAACCTCATCTGAGCATGCAAGTGGTTTCCTAAAGAATTTTATTGTGTGCACATCTCGAATTATTTTCCGAGTGAACATTATTAGGTAAGTTTTGCTGGGATTAACCGACAATTCTATCTCTTTGTACCATTTTTCAATCTTTTTTAGGGCAGTGCTCATGAAGTCAGTTACAGTATTCTGGAATGTACCTCTTACGACCAGTATTAAGTCGTCAGCATATTCTAGACAATGCAGGTCTAAAAAATGTATCCTGTTTAAGATCTCGTCAACCACTAGACTCCTTACTAGTGGAGACAACACTCCTCCCTGTGTACATCCTTTACAATACCCCACAGTGAGTGTGTTTCCTAATAGGGAGGCTTGAGCCATTCTGATTTCAAGCATATTTTTATCCAAGTGCAAATACTTGGATTACATTTTCTTTTGAGAAGGGCATCACCGATTACATTCGTTGGAACTCTATCAAGAGCCCTTCAATATCTAGAAAGACCGCCAAAGCTATTTACTATCCATTAACCGCTCAATCTAGTGCCGTAACAAGGTCATATAGGACGATTTCTGTAGATTTTCCAGGTTGGTATGCATGTTGAAATCTCGATAGGGGTTCAGTTTTTAAAACCTCGTCTCTAATGTACCTGTCCATCAATTTCTCTAGAGTTTTAAGGAGGAAAGATGTCAGGCTAATAGATCTGAAGGCTTTGGCTTTATTATAGCATGCCTTACCAGGTTTGGGCATAAAAATAACTCTACAGGTTATCCATGAATGTAGTATATAACCTTATACTGTACATCATTTGTAAATTGAGAATATATGTGGCATAATAATATCTTTGCCATGTTGGAGTAGAGCTGGTATAATGTCATCTACACCAGGTGATTTGTAGGGCTTAAGCGAATTAATAGCCCATGCAATACTATTTGGAGTAATTATACTCTTTGTCATTTCCCAGTCCTCTTTCCTACTGCGCGATAGAATAAGATTGGGAATGGTAGATGTGTCATTTTAATTTGTGACTGTGGAGTCAGGAAAGTGTACTTTAAGCATTTTTGCTAGTGTACTTGTTGGAGATGTGTTCTTCTTCGATATTCTAATTTTATAGCTTCCTGCGTGAAGTATAACATTGCTGCGGAGCTACTGTAAGCAAATGTATAAATTTGTGTGTTTGAGTGTTTTTCTTCTGCTTTGTGCTTGTGCTTTGCCTATGTTCTCGCCTTAGGATGAATAAAGATTATTCACCTCTTACTGTTTCATGCTCTAACAGCACTTTTGCCATCTTCCGTATATGCGCCATCATCCTTCTTGATAGAACACAGTTGACATTGATTATCATTTGTCAAAATTTTAGTCAGTCTAGCTGCACTGAACATACTGTTCGCCTAACCACAGAAGTCCCTGCACGATTGTTCTATATTTTTTCATAATAGCCTTGTTATGATTGGTGAAGGCATCCTTATATTTTGACCACTCACATGTTTTTTGGCTCTGTTATAGAGCTTTCTACAGATTTTACTTAACATACTGAGGTCTTTATTCCATCAAGGAACTCGTCTTGGTAACCCAGTTGTAGCCGGTTTCAGTTTAACTGATAGGATAGGAGGATGGACCGTTATACAGAGTCAACCTCCAACTCCAGGTCCACCAGTGAAGGAAAATTAAAACTCTTACCTTCTAGGAGAAGCCGACGATCCTCCCTATAGGAATCCCAGTTGATGTGTCTGGAATTCCTCCTTCCCTGCTGAGTGTTTATTGCAGGGCCTGTAATAAACATTTTCATTAATTTTTGGTCTGATAGTGTAATACAGTCGGATACATGCCAATCTTGTATGCAATTAACTGCTTTCACATTACATAAGGTTATATCATTAACCTCCTTTATGTTACTGGTAACAAATGTCGGTTAAATACCGATAATGAGGACATACAGATTGTTGCGTAAGAAAAATTCTATTAAATACTCAATTTTTTTTGTGGCAGTCAGCACTGCCCCATACGGTATGGTGTGCGCTAGCAACATATCCCACAATGACCTTCATACCAGTGTGTGAGCACTGCTCAACAAAACTTCTGGCTGAGGTTGTTTAACCCCAGGTTACTTTGTCTTGATTCGGAAACCGGCGCAGTATGGCCCACGTGAAGCCCTTGCGCCAGAAATAAAACCAACCAACCTTGATTCGGAAACCTTAAACCTTGCCAAATGGTAGAGCAGGAATGCTCCACCTAGGGACAATCTAAGTGGCTCAGAATTTAATTTTTTAAGTATTAGAATAACTCATTTTAGAAAATTGAAAATATAGAATTATATATCTTAATAAATTCGAGTTGTTTTTATCTATACAAATTTATGTTGGAATTTTATGGTAATAGAAAGAAAAGAAAAATGGGAAAATCTATTTCTGGACTTCTGATAGAACAAACTTCTCTCTTCTATACATAATCTAATGTTTGTAATTAATTATACGCTAAAAAAATTTAAGCAAAAAGCAAAAAATGTCAAGCACTTTTCAACCTTCTTCCTGAGAAAGATTTATGGATATTGTGGTTCGAAAAAGTGTGATATCAAGTTTCGATCTTGTCTATTTTAACATTCTATTTCTCACAAGAAACTTAAGTTGATAGAAAAGAAATATTGATAAATTACCTTCGAATGTACACTTAATAATGCCGCTTTTTTGAGTGTATGAAATATAAAGGTAAAACAATTGTATTTCTCCATAACGAACATCTTATTAAGATTATAAATGTTTCTAAATAAGATCGAATATTTAAAGTATAATTTTCGTGCTGGAGATTTTTTTTTTATGTATTCGAATATTAGTAAAAGTTTATTTCCAGTAATTTGTTTGACTAATTTCAATTTTTAAGGTGACATCCAACTCTAAAATGATTTTTTTTATTTGTCTTTCTCATAAACATATTGTTGTGTATGTTAGTCTAATCATGAATATCCAGTATTTCTATTAAATGTGAAGAAGTCTTTATAAAAACCTATCTATTACTTACATTTAGAAAATTACAAATTTTAACATAAAAGCTTACAAATGTGACTACTGGGATAGAGGAAGATTAACATTATGAATTCTTTTAGTTTTACATATTTAGATATTTGTTGTGATTTTTTTTTTTTAAATATTTCATACCTATACAAGTTATGAGTTTTATTAACTTTGTAAATTGTCTTTTTCTAGATGCTATTCAAAGTCTTTAAGGTGCAATAACGTTGTAACAACGTCTAAACAACGGTGTACGAATTTCATTAGAGAAAAACCATTTTTACGTCACAATAAGGAGGCGAAGCAGGCAAATTGCCATTCATTCTAAATACGAATACACAACTAACCCAATTTGGAATTCAAAATCTATAGAAATTTTGAAACCAAAACTTGATATTTATCTTCTTAACCATTATATGATCCCACTCTTCTAAAAAAAGCTCGTCGTGTAAAACACTGATCTCGGCTCCGAAATAATTGGTTGAGTACTTATGTGTGGTATGCGGTAATTTTCTAGTTGACGATATTGGGATATTTTGCACTCAGTTTTACTTGTAAGCAAATTAAAATCGAAAAGCTATAGTCAATCTACTAATTATGTTTTTCTTCGCCATAATATTGGTTGGTGACAAAGGTATAAAGAAAAATATTTATTTTAACTAGGTAAAATATTCATTTATAAGTCATCAGCGTACGGGACACATACTTTGATATTTTATAAATTTGTATTACACTAATGTTATATAAAAACATAAATTGCAGTTGAATTATAATTTTGCTATTCCAATATGTTTACAAGTATAAAAAAGGGGAAAATTCCCGTGCCTACAAAAGAGAATTCTCGCAAAAAGACTATCTGAATCTTTATTGCTTTTTAAGAGCACCTAATGATGAATATAATTGTCCCTAAATATCATAAAATATGGCATCTAAACGAGCACCAATTATCAATTGAGATGCACATTTCTACGTCTAAAGCATTTCTATGAATCAAAGAATTGTATGATACTGATTTTTACAAGGTTATGTTAAGCTAGTAAAACTCAACTCCATTAACTAATATATTTAATTACAAACTAGACACACAGAGCAATATTTACAACAAAATGAAACTAATATTCAAGTATCTACACACCTTCTCTCTGTTATAATCCACTTCAGTCTGAGTTGAAGGCTATTCAGCGACTGTCAAGCTTGGCGTCCACTATCGCTAAGCAGGGCAGAGCAGAGCATAGTGGATTAAACCCAATTACAAGGCTGTCAACTTCCATTTTTGCTCGAGGCTCTTGCTATAGTAGATATTGGCAGCCTTGTAATTGGCTCTAATCCACTCCTCTCTGATCTGCTCTCCTCTACTCTGCTTAGCGATAGTGGACGCCAAGCTTCAGATCTCAAGTATACTGCCCCGTACACTGTGCATGAAAGCAGTACATGGACCGCTCGTGTTACGCATGTGATTGTCACGTTTACTACGTATAATACACTAGCCAGTAGAGTTAACAATGTAATTTATTCAACAATACAATTAGTGCTTTTGAAGAAAATTGGCAAAATTTCATTGTTTAATAAAATAATCTCTAAATTTTGGATTGGAAATGTAAAAAAAAAAATGCTTACTACTTATCTGAATTTCTGATTCTCAATTCCATGCATAGACAATTCAATCCTTTAGTCATTGAAATATTTTTGTTTCTTACTTTAAAATTTAATAAATCGATCAATAACGTTATAATTGTTTAATTATGTATCCATGTTTATTTAAAACGTAGAAAGTATATTATTGTGAAACTTTGAAGCACTAGTTGAACAAGTTATATACTTTTTTATTATTTTTGCACGATTATTTGCATGTTGAATGATTGATATATAATGCTTACATTTTAATTGAAATAAATACGTGTACATCAATACCATATAATTTTTACCACAGACTTTTGCTTCTCGTTTGTAACTTAGTTTTCATCCTTTTAACTTGATATGGAAGAGGCGAGAACCTTGCTGTAGTCAATGCTCTGAAAAAAAAATAGCTCTTCAAAATAGAAAAGATAGTTGAATTATAATGTGAATTAATTACTTACAAAAATTAGACAAAATAATAATATAATTATTTATTTGATTTTATGCTGATTTCAGTAATAAGTTTATGTTTGTAGGAATAAAAAATAAAATAGTAGTTTTGGTTCCTGCTTAAGAAATGATCCCTTTGTCATTTATAAAATTAAAATGAAACTTTTTGACTAATAAATGGAAAAAGTTTTACTTATTTAATACGTGAAATATATTTCTAAAGATATAATGAAATTAAAAAAAAACAAAAAAAAAACACTTAATATTGATATGTCGTCATAGTTTTAAATGAATAAAACTATAAATGGACTTCATATACATAATCACTTTGATATAATTATTAAAACAATTGTGTTATAAAAGTTAGTTTTACAGTTTCCTAATGCGGAAACTGTATAAATCAATAGATTTTTACGATTGAACTCTATTTAAATTAATCTTTTCTGGATAAGTCCAAATAAAAATATTTCGTTGATAAGGGATAATGTTATAAAGGACTTAAATTAATGATAATTACACTAGTGCTCTGTTAATTAATTCTGTTACTTTTGCCAGTCCGATAATATTTGTATTAGATTTATTATGGAAAGCACAATTGAGATCAATGATTATTTGCTAATGAACGAAGTGATAATCACTTTCAGCGTTGATTATTAGTGAAATTAATTATATTTTCCGAAAATTCTGACTCTGATTAAAAATATTCTCTGATAATTTATATTTTTGGCAGGGATAATTCATGTCTTACTAAATATACAATATTTATTTCAATTAAGCTTTGACACTTTATTTATTTACCAAAATAAGTCACGTCAATACTAGCTAAATTGAATTATTTCGATTATTTTTCTTTTGATTTTTGGTTTTTAAATAAACAACAATTCCATTTAATAATTATAAATATAAAAAAGGATTTCTAAAATTACCTCCACAATTGAAACGCTTGTAAAGTCGGTATTGTAATAACAATTAATGTCCCAATACAACTTGCCTTCATATGTTTAGGCAAAAATATCTATACACAAGTTAAAATTCGGCAGTAAAATAAGTTTTTTTTTTTTTTTTTTTCATATTTCCACTGGTTGAGTATATAAAGTTCACCGCAATTCCATAAAACTTTTATTTCTTTAAAATCATAGTCAGTTTGTTGAAAAATTCTATGTCAAAAATCGAAAACTAAACCAATACTCACACGCCTCCCAAAGCGACACCAGATCATGAAAAAAGTAACACCTTCTTCAAATTTCAGACACGTCCCCTCACACCTCCAAGTCTGCTCAATCAACTAGCAGCAGCAATGACGCCTGCGAAAGGTGCCAACTTCATCTTCATGCAAACAACGTCAGGGCAACAGTGCCTCGGCACAACACGATGCAGATATATATAACTTCATCTTTACAAATTGTTATCGAAGGCATATTGTGCCACAATACGCCGCTTCTCAATCAAGTTGCGTGCCCAGCAAAATATTCTCCAGTCATCAATCCTTCGTGTTCGAGAGATACAATCACGATGAAAAACACGAAGTGGGGGTATGGGATTTTTAGAGTTATTACGTTAAACATATTTTTCTGATTTGGAACTTGCTGCTTAGCATAAATCTGGAGTGCGGAATGGATATTGTGGTGAAGGTGGTGGTGAAACAAATTCGCTCATCAATATTAATGCGAAGTATGAATTTAGATGCAACTTTATGATAAGATATATGGAGCTGGTAAGCAAATTCAAGACTTTATTTTGAGCATATAAGTTTTATCAATGTTATATTTAGGTAGATATAAATTTTTATATTGGAAAACTTTTGTAGAAATGTTATTCATTATTCTTTTGATGTTATACAAATAACGATAATTTAAATTAGGTAGGTGATTAAAGTTGTCTTTAAGTTTTCAAAAGTTTATTCTTTAAAAATCAGCAACAAAAATTATAATTTTAATATATAAGTACATGTTATACAAATAACGATAATTTAAATTAGGTAGGAAATTAAAGTTGTCTTTAACTAAGTTTTCAAAAGTTTATTCTTCCTTTAAAAATCAGCAACAAAAATTATAATTTTAATATATAAGTACATCTGCCATTTGATATTCTGCAAGCATTGCCAATTAAAATTATTAAAAACATAGTAATCGAATTTAATCTTTGTTCTCCTTGGTAACATTGTAGCATTTTTGTTGTAATTCTGACTTTGTATTTAATCTAAGCCAACGTTAAACATATAAAGTGAACCTAAATATTTTTTTTGCTTCTTACAAAAAAAAATCAGTCAGGGAAAATTTTAATGGATTGTGATAAGATTTTTTGAAGAATAAATGTTTTTAATATATGAACAAAATATGCAAAAGAATTGCGTAGAAATATCTGTTTTTTCTATAATACTTTATATTTCCAAATAATATTCAACGTTTAATTTTATATTAATTACTTTTTAACTGATAACAAGTCATTTTAGATTGTTTTTAAATTCAAAACGCACAACTTATACATATTTCACATTTATAACATGCGAAAAAACTCTTTGAATAACTTCTGTTTAAAAATCTGCAATAAGAAAACTGAATATCAATTTAAAATTATTTTTTAAAAATTCAAAATAAATAAGAAGAAAAAAAAAATTTAATTTGTTAAGTAATCTTATGATAGCTAAATTTCAATCATCATCAAATGCTTTTTATCCCGGGATTATGGAAATAACACTTTTTTCTAATAGTGAATTGCAAATTCAATATTACCTCGAATTAAAATAAAGAGCTCTTGTTTTAATGCATGGACCCTTTTAACTTACAAACAACCATTAAAAATTTTGTGATTTGCTGTGCTTTCATTAGTAAATACTATACTTTCTTATATCCTGCTTCAACAATTTAGCTTCGGAAACTTTCAAATCAACATTAAAGCTTGAAGTAAAGCATTAATGTAATGTAACTTTAGGATATTTAGTCTTTATCAAATTATTTCATTCCCTAGTATATTAGAAAATCAAACATCATCTTTAGTTTAAGTTGAGCATTAGAAAAGTTAATTAAGTTACCAAATAAGTTTTCGAAATAGGTTTTTCAATTAGATTTCTAGTAGATGTTATGCTTTATGATATTTTACCTGGATTATAATTTATTTAATAAAATGACTTGATTTTTTAAGATGTTAGTTTTGGGAAATTTCATAAGATTTCATAAGTTTTAGTTTAAAATATGACTTATAATATACTGTAGAGTAATAATATAAAAATGATGTTCATAAATATCAAAATATTATCTCTAATATAAAACGATTACTCAAAAGATCATTACAAAATTTATTTATTTAACTATTAGAGGTAGAAAATCCATATTATTTTCAAAAATGCTCAACATGAGGAAAGTAATCATATAAGATCATATGTTTGAAACTATTTCAAAAGTTAAAGAATTTCAAGGTGTTTTTTCCCCCTCTTTTTTTTTTAGGGGAAATTGATTTAATGCAAAAGTGTTCTAAGAACAAATAAAATTGATGGGAAAAAACTAGCACCCGGCCCTTAAAATTGACCGAATTCTAATACATTCAAACAAGTGACTCAAGTCATTTTAAAATGAAAATGCAAAAGAGAAATTATGAGTAATATAGAAATATACAATTTAAGTTTCTTGACCTATGGATTTCTAAAGTTTGTGAATTATTAGCACAAAAAAAAAAAAAAAAACTTTTCTGGGGTTAAAGAAATTTCTTATCATAAATTTTAACTAAAAATTTAAAACAGAGTTAGGAGCAATGCTTTCAGCAACATATGGTTTAATTTTCTAATTGAAGGTATGAACCATGCAATTTTATACTAGTTATAATTTTACCAATTTTGGAAACTAAATGAGGAATTACTTTAGAGTTAATGCATTTCTACTAGTTTGTAAGCTATCTCTAATAATTAAGTAAATTAACCCCATAACAACATTTTTGATACGCTCTATAAAAATTTGCTTTTCATCAATAGAATTTCATAGTCATAATAATTTTATGAATAAATCTTATTAGAGTGTGTCAGAAAGAATTAATTTTTTTACGATAATAAAAGTTTAATTAATGTGAACTTTTAGAGACTATTTTAGGGCATTTTATAATATAACTGACTCATTTCAGTGATTTATATTTATGAACATTATAATGGAACATAAACTTTATCATTTTACATTTCTAAATATATAAACATTATTTTGTGTTTGAAATATACCAAATTGTGAAATTTTTATGACATAAGTTTCGAGTAAAGCTTTAAAGTAATTATAACAAACGAAGTAGATGAATATTATAATAAGTGTAGCTTAATATTTCCCCAAATCTAAATTTGTAATTGCTTTATTTGCTTTTTTGACTACCTTGGTAAAACTATGTTATGAAGAATGACAGAAAATAACTAATAATATGATAAATACAAATTTTAAATTAAGAAAAGTTCTTTATCAGATGGTATGTATTAAAATCTTCTGAAATAAAGGAGTTAATAGTTAATTCAAATGAAATGTGAAAACATACATAATATTTTCAAGGAAAAGTGTTTTTAAAAAAAATGTATTAATTTCAGTACCTGTGCTCACATCTTTGCATATGCCATAAAAATACCAGAAACGAAATGCAAGTTTAAAACTTGTCCTATTACATGAGATTAATGAACTCCAACTGAAAAAAAATATACATAACAAAAAATTCAAATGAGATTTCTGTTTCTTTACATTTTTTGCTTCCACAAAACTGAAATTCCTCTAGTCTCAAAATATCATCCGACAGTTTTTCTCCATAGCTTTGCATCTCCATTCCTTTGGCAAAAAATAAAATAAAATGGTGGAATGAGCAGAAAAATATCCTCAAGAAAAAACATATATATACAAAAACACTTCAACTTGGATGTTTTTATTCCTCAATAACTTCCAAGTAGTCCTACATTTATGAAACCGCCATTCTTTGGTCGCGCTCTAGGCAATTCTACGTGAGAAGCTTCTTCATACAGAGAGAGAGATGAAAGTATGAGAGGAGAAATATACTTTTTATTTTTCCCTGAGCATCCTAGCTTTATGAGATAGCAAGGAAAGGAAGTTCTATTTGACGCCAAGAATTCCGAGAGAAAAAGTGAGGAAAGGATAGAGAGGAGACAGGAAAATGGTAATAATAAAAGAAATCCAAGAGCGTATTCCAAACGAATCTTCAAGCCGATAAACATCACAGGCCTCGCTTTCAACCCTCATATTGATCGGAATCTAAAATAAAAAAGATAGACCTATGTCAACATGGCGCCACGAACCTAGACCTAAAGGCTGCCGCGTCTTGTCTATTATTTCGTCCTTCCATTATGTGCGAGAGAAAAACAAACCTTTTTGCTCCTAAGAGAAACGACGCAAATGTCCAGTGATCTGAAACACATTTTACTGGGCGTATTCTGCGACTCATGCAGAAGTGTATTTGTTCAACGGGGCTAAAAATAAATGGATAGTCGTCTCTTGCGCATACAGTGAAGAAAGGTGGAAACTTGTAACGTGTATATTGAGGGAGTGGAACGGTAAGAATGGGAGGAAATAAAAGTTTTGTAGCATGTGCATACATGTGTTGAAGACGAAAACGCATACAGTGGATGTATTGTAAAATTAATGAGGGCAGACACTTGATTAAAATATCTAAATGACTAAAACTTTCGAAACGGATATTGGCTTGTTGCCATAATGTTTTTAAAGAGGACCTATATAACTTATTTAGAGGCCGAAATTATTTAGAGGACTATTTTTATAAAATATTTTTAAATAATAAATTTGAAAATTCATTACTGAGTCTGAAAGAGTGAAAATTTTCGAAACGTATAATATTCTAGAGTATAAATGGCTGAAGATGTGAAATAAATAAAAACTAAATAACAGACATTGCATTTTAAGTAAAAACATTTCATTGGTATTTTATAATAAAAATAGGTGAATTATCTCTTTTGCATAAACGATTAAAGAATAGATTTCAACCACTATATAGGGCAACCTATATTAAAAAGTGTTGATCTCAGATTAGTAACAAATTGTTTCCTTTTAAAAAATTATAATTTGGGTAATTTCAAAAAACATTGCATCAAGGGGGGGAGGGGAGGGGCGCATGCAGACAAACAATATTGAAATGCGTTTTTGTGAAAAAGAAAAATGTTAAACAAAAATATAAAAAATAAATTTCGTAACATATATATTGTATCATCCCACGTAATTTAATAAGTTTTTTTTATAAAACCCAAGAACAAAATTGGAGATATTGGAGCATTCAGTATTCTTCCAAAAATTGGCATTCAACCACGAGTGGACCCAAATAAATCAACTTTAGCAACAATGGCGTTGCTTATAATGTACTTTTAAAAGTTTTTCTTCACGTTTAATCAATTTAGTAATTGATAAAACACATGTGTAGCCGAGAAGATACCTTCATTCTTCATAACACAGTTTATATATAGTATTCTAATAATATAGGATGAGACATTACATCACAAATAACACTGTGTTTCTTGACACCTATTTGAGTAGCACATTTATTGAATTAGTTTATGGATATTTTACTTCATTTTTCCTGGATTTTTTAATACTTTAGTGATAAATTATAATTAAGTGAAACTAAATTATATTACCAATATCAATTTCATAGATGCAATTATTTTTCTACTTTTTATGTAAAATAATAATTTATAAGAAATTAATTTTAATTTCACATTCAAAAATGAAATAATAAATTATAATATTTTATATTCTAATTTAATAAAATATAGAACTAACAATTTCGTTATCATGTTCTTAACAATATTATACCTAGCCCTAAAAAATAAAAAATTGGTGTAGAAAATTTTAAATGTTTGCTTTGCTAAGTCAACATAAACACATATAGTAAATAAAATCATGCTTAATATTTATTAGTTTTATAAGTACAGGCTGTTCAAAAAATAGGTCATAGGCGCATGCCACTAATATACAATCTTACACTGATGGGATAGTAAAATGCATCTAAAGTGCAATCCTACAAGAAATTTTTTATTTATAGTTTAATTTGCCTAATTCTGACTGTCTATTTCTACCAGTGTGAAGTTATTACAGCCAAATCTGCCTCGTAATTGTAAATTATGATAGCATCATGAAGTCGAAACGTTGTCGTACATACATCTCTCTCCAATCCCAACACACCAACTATAGGACATTTACCCCACGACGTGCACTTTATATATAGTTGTTGGATAATGTCCTCAATGTTGGTGGTAATCAAGATTTTCACCGACATTTTAACTTCTCTGCATTGCTATGAATAGATCATACAAATGTCCAGTCCTTCTTGTCCACATCAAGGCAAAATTTCCGGAAAATGCTAAAAATGTAAGTAGCATGTAAGATATATGTAAAATGAAAGGTTTTATTAGGATAAGCTACTACAATAAAATTTTACCGATACTTCCAGACAAAACTATCTAAATAGCATTTGGAGGTAAATGTGTATATACCAAATTACGATTTAGGTCTCAGTAAGATATGCAAGTAAATAGATCTTCATAGGCATATTGCTTTAGTATTACATCTGGGAAATTTGTATATTGTATGCAGATTATCGTAATAGAACTTGGATTTCATGGTGAACAAATTTTCTTTTCAAAATTAAATCTGAGCACCTTTCAAATTTTCATAATTGTCTTCAAATAAATAGCGTGAACTCCAACAGCCCAATGCTTTACTGGATTTTAGCAGATTTTAGAAACTACCTATTTCCAATAAACAAGTTCATGTGGGAACGACATCACTAGAGAAGCGTGTTTCAGTCACAGAGATAGTCACAATTTGACTTATTTTACTACAAAATTCAAATGTGGTAAACTTTAAGATTGAAATATACGTTTTTAACTAAATGGTAAAAAATGGCAAGAATTGATTTTAACATCATCATATTTTTAGGTTATTCTTAAATGCAAAAGAAATCAACCGTCTATACACTTTAGCTGACAATCTTATAACTCAGCAAGTAATATGAGCTTAATTTGTTTATATATTACTCTTTGTAATTCAATATTTTAAGGGGGTCTAGGACTCAAAATTTTTTAAATTCTCAACAAAAAAAAAAAAAAAAATATATATATTATTGTAAAAAATAATACAAATAGTTTTGAATAAAATGGCATCAATATTTTGTTTCTATATTAGCAGAACTTGAAAGATTTCAGATTTTGTTACATGACAGCTGTATCTCATATATGCTATCGGGAAACTTCGAAACTGATTTTCTCGGTGATGGCTTTTTGTCCCTTTTTTGAGTTTATATTGATATAACTTAAAAATTGCTTGTTATAAATCTATGAATCTTTCCACAATTATTTTTCATATATATTTCCTTAGTTTGTGTTCAGGAATTATGTTCTTTTATTTAACTTTTTTTTTATAAAGTTTTTGGAGCTTAGCATACTATGGATTCTTAGAGTTTTTGCATAATTTTTTTTTTTTTTTTTTTTTTTTTTTTTTCTAATTACGTTATTGAAAAATCCTAGAAATTTTTTTTTATATGAAGTATAAGAAGTAATTTTATGCAAAAATTAAGTGATTTTTTTCAAAAGTTTTTTAGATATATCAAATTTAAGAAATATTAGAATTTTAAAGTTTTTTAATTTTTGTAAAAAATATTTTTTAAATTTGAAAATTTAAAATAGTATTTTAAGTTTCAAAGCATCTTAAATTACTGAATAAAAATTTCAGAAAAATAATTCTAAAAATAAAGATTTTAAAATTTTGAGTCCCAGACCCCCTTAAAAGTTCTATATTGACTGTAACTATCACTAATATTCTACTTCTGCGCATCTTTCAATACAAATCTTTCATTACAAATCTTTCAATACAAATCTTTCAAATGTGGTCCATCAGGTTCCGATAAAGAGAATGTATAATTTGGTGGTATTTAATTACTGAAATATTTCTTTCTTGAGAAACTACAATAACTCTGAAGATTTGGAGATTTTATAAGTGAAAGTGGCACCCATTCGTGAGTTTAGCATCAAATTTAGATAGAAAAGTTTTAACTGAATATTCAATCAACTGACTTTCACAACCAATTTATTCTACTCCATGACGTAACTTAACGTTACATTTTTTTTATATTAAATATCATCTGGATGAAACACTTCATTTTATACATCGCATTTGTCTGCAGCTTTTGTAGTTTTATATGAGGAAGTTGACCTCGAAAGGAAAAAGCATTTATATAAGCATCTAGCAATATTAGTATATTGTAAAAGCTAAAACTTGAAGGTAGAAATATAAAAAATCATCCTTCCAAATAAATTAATGATATAAAATCATTGTTTTCGAATAAAAATTAAAATATTGATCGATCTGTATATTGAACTGATGATTGCAGTACTATTTTTAGCGACGATAAGGAAGTATAGTTTAATTCATGTGGTTTGTAATTTATGATCAAGACATCATATTCTACATAGTTTAAAATTAAGTATCACCATCAAAATTCCATTTCTAAAAACTCCTTTTCTCCTTGTGAAATAGTCAGAGAATATTCCTGATTTGAAATTTATCCCACTTCAGCACCCACTTCTGTATTTCATTCAGTTCGGATGTATCTGCAAACACTTCAATCTCCTCAAAATGTGGTGAAATCGCATTTGAATAAAAAAAAAAGCAGAATATTCATGAAAACTCAGAGCTTCTCTGTTATCTCTTTTTGACAGCTGAGGCATGGATCTGTTGGAGGAAGGATTCTAAACTCAATTTTCACGCTTTGCAAAATAGGGTTTGAGTTACTTTCGATAGAATGATACTATTTATTTTGATTTCCGTTTTTAGATTCAGCGAAACTTTGAGATTATTTCGAAGCAACCACACATGAGAATAAATACTGATATTTTTTATGAGACGGATATTAAATATGTTTTCATTGTTTCATAGATAAAAGAATTTAATCATGTTCTACGAATAAAACAAAAACTGCAAAACCTCACTATAATATCTATTTTTTTTATTTAATATTGATACATCTGTTATTGTTTTTTCGATATCAAAATTCCTGCTATTTTTTAATTTTAGAGACATATAGCAGAAAAAAATGCTTTATCTCTGTGGAAGATAATTATCGTCAGTCATTGATTAATATACAAACTAATACTTATAGACATTTTAATTCTTCAATTAAATTCTGCTAAAATATTAGTGTTTCCTATATTTTACTAAATTACCTTAAGGGTATTATTTTTGCCTTAAAATCTGTCTTAATAATTGATAAATTTCAATGAACAAACATAATTGGTTAACATTTGACATTCCAGTAATATGTTAAAACAAAAATAAATTGTTTAAAATTAGATCCACTTAAAAGAAAGAGAAAAAAAACCCATCATCAACAAAACCAACATATTATGGAATAGGGGCTAAATTTAACATATAAAACAAAGTTTTTTTTTATGTATCCGTGTATATCTGTTTTTCTGTCAGACTTTCTGTATATTCCAGTTTCACGATCCGACAACACAAAATTTATGTAGAATTTTCTGTTTAGAAATTATAGTTCAGTGTTTTTCTATTTTTAGAACGGTATGTGCTTTGGGTCCTTAGTTATGAGCAAATTAACACCTATTTAACTAAAAAAAAATTAAAATTGAAGAGTATTAATCTAATCAAGGTCAAATTTTATTCATGCAACTAATTACTATTTTAGAGCTACGAAAACTATTGAAAAAGAAATTACATATTTGCATGAGAATACATAAGTACATCGTGATCTGTAGGGCAATCGTTTAAACTATGATGATGATAGCTACTCTTAGTTACAACATTTGCTATATTAGCGGGACAATGAAAAGTGCAGTGTTATTAGCTAATGGGATGCAAAAATTTAAAAAAAAAAAATTAAAAAAGGTGTTCTGTAACTAGACACCAGAATATCCAAATTATTGTCGAATGATAAAAACCTCCTCACGAAATAGTTTCACGAAAATATTTCAATTACCCAGTATCGTTAAAAGTATAGTCCATCCAAGACAAATTATTTCATTTGTACTGTATCATTAAATTTATAGTAAATCCAAGACAAATTATAAGGTCCTAAGACTACTAGTAGTCTTATTATCTTTTTAGCCGCCAAATCTAGCAAAACAAAATTGAAGTGTTACAATATTCTAATTTGTGTGAGAAAGTTAATAAGTGAGTAAGTGAATACTAATACTATTAACAAAAAATGTTTTTGAATCATCATTTGCAATCACAACATTCGAAATTTGATGGATTTTTTTATCCTCATACTGATGCATCTGTGTATTTCTTTTGAAAGTTTCATGCAACTTTTCCAAGATTGCTTCCCAAAATATATAAAGAATATTTATTTCAAAAATTAACAATCGACGGGATAATGCGTATAATACCATGGAATCATTGTAACCAAAATATCATCACCGTTCTTTTAAGCAGATCAACATAATCTATGGGATCATTTGAAATTTTATTTCCACCAGTATGAATTAAATGACCTCACTAGAGATCTCAACTTTTCAAAATGAAGCTTCTGAATTACTTTTTTTCAGGTTAAAATAAAATAAAAATTACTGGAAAAAGGAACCAAAATTAGTTTTTACCGTACGAAATAAAAGGATCTTCTAGTCTTCTTCTCTCAAGAAGACTATCTTGTAGTTTGTCACGAAATTAGAGAACTCCTAGAAAAATGGGTCCTCCTGAATATTTTCCAGATAATTGGCTCCTATTTATTGACAATTCAAAGTAAAGTTTGAAATGTATCCTTCCTTTTATACAATGGGAACAAATGTGGTATAATACAAATTGTTCACTCAACAAAAATGGTTGAAGAATATAACACCATAGCTTTGGTTTTGGAGAAGATAAAGTATCATGAAAAACAATGGATGATTTTTGTGGACTTTAAAATGGTAAACTGTCTCCTTGAACAGAAAAGTGGATACACAAAATATCCTTGCTTCTTGTGCATCTGGGATAGCAGAGATAGAACACACCACTGGGTTAAAAAAGAGTAGCCAAACAGAGAAAACATGGACGTTGCGGAAAAGAATGTCATAAACTATCTCTTAGTCGAACTAGAGAAAATCACATTTCCTCGACTAGATATTAAGCTGGGCCTTATAAAGCAGTTTGTAAAGACGTAAAAAAGATAAGAACGAGTCAGGCTTTACATATATAGAGAGGAAGGGAAGGGGGATGTCTCAGTTGAGTGTGAAAAAATTAAAGCAGGAATATATCATGACCCACAAAAAAGACAACTCATTAAAGATCATGCCTTCGTAAATTCGACGAAAGAGACTGAGCAAAACGCTTAAACTTCATTTATTGTAGATGTCAGAAATTTTCTGGGCAAACGCAAAGCTGAAATTATGTTGATTGGTAAACAAGGATGCTTAAAACTTTCAAATCCCTTGGTTGTAACATGGGTATTAAGGTTATTGAGGTTTGTTGAGTTAAGTTTACGATCACTAAAACCGTTTTCCTAAAAATTTAGGAGACATCAGCGAGGAATAAGATGAAAGATTTCACCAGCATAATTAAAACTATGGAGGACCGCTACCAAGGAAGATGCGATACGCACATGATGACAGATTACTACTGGAGCTCAAAAAGGTACTGTTTCAAAATATATTCAAGAATGTCACGGAAAAGAAACTTCTGAAGTGTTCAGTAACTATAGTTAGTTTCATCGATGGCATTTTCCTCTATCTTTGTATATAATAATATTTCTATAATATTGTAATAAAAATTCAGTGTTTAGTTATTTTTCCTTTGATCTATGTATTTAACTTAAAATAGTAAAATGTATATTTGGGAAATTCTCTGCTGTGCACTAGACATTTTGGATCTTTTTCTACTCGGAAACAAATAAGAATTCTAAAATTATGATGAATATAACAGTTATGCTTTTGTTTTATGTAACTCTAGTTGGAGACAGAGATATATTGAAAAATAGTTATTTTAATTAGGTCAAATATTTATTTAAATGCCACCGACACATGGGTCCGTGCGTCGGTGGATAGAAATGCATATTCGACCTTGTTAAAGTTAGTATTTTTTCATATAACTTTTTCACCATGAAATATTATATTACATAAAACATAACTATTAGATTCATCATAATTTTATAAATATTATCTTTTTACGAGTAAAACAATAGCCAAAATATCCCTTTCGTCAGCGGGAGAATTGTCCATTTCATTAACATATTATATCGTAGAAACTAGAGCTCTTATGCAAAAACTAATGCTATATTTGAATAAGGGCATCAAATTCATATGAAATCAGTTCCAAATACCCTGGCTCCAAAACCACTGTTGGCCTGTGTTATAGTATGCAATATCATCACTGCTCAATTTAAGTGCATATTTCTATTAAAATATTTAGATTTTATGGCTAAAGAATAGTGTTTATAAATCATAAAAAAATAAAACTATTACCTAAATTTAGAAAATTTTTAGATTTAAAATTTATACTAATTCGTAACAGCAGTCATATTAATATAATAAATTAAATTAAAGTGGAATTTCTCCTAGTATATTTCTATCGTAATAGATCTTAAATGCGTTTATTTGAACGTTTTTTAAATATGTCAAGGGGATTCATTCCAGTTACTGTAATTATACTAAAAAAAGTAAGGTTTTACTCTTTTTCTCTCTCTTGTTCCTCCTTCTCACGTTCATTGTCCTATTTCACACCGAATCTCGGATCATTTACAATTAAATTAAAAAGTTAAATCTTATATTCAAGTGTTAAGCTGAAGACAAAACATAATAATACTTCATGTAAATATAAGAGGTTCAGAGACTGAGGAACTAAATTATAGTGATGTCGCATTACTCCCCCGAATGAACATGAAGCAATGCAACTACATTTTATTTTTATGGAATAACACCTTAAAATTTTAACCCATTAACGACGGTTGACAAGAAACTTGCCAAAAGAAATGTTAATTTCTTTCTTTGCTAATGAATTGCAATTGTGGTTCGGCTTAGTGTTTTTTAAAAATCATAAAAGTAATTTTCCCAAAATCTGAAAAATAAAAATATACCTTAAATGATCTAAATAAGCAAGGTAAAAGTTAAAAACAATGACTGTTTATCCATTTCAAAGTCGTCTTTAATGGGTTAATGTAACTAAACTGAAAGTGTTGTTAACGGAAATAAGTCTAATATAAAATTTGTATCTTATAACATGATTTATGCCTACAAAGACTTCTCACAACCATAGGCATCATTCAAACTTAACTATATATCCCCTACCCTTTTAAAATACTCCGTTTCAATAGCTGTCGTCAAAGACATCAAATAAATCCCCAAATTTAAAACCTCAAAATTCTTTAGTCCTATTTAATTCCATGAAATCCTTTTCAAATCTTGGATGAAATCTAGTTATCGCCCTCTTTTGGATATCGGCCAAACTAAACTTAAAAGGTTTCAAATCCCAGTTTGGAAATTGATCTTTCGGCCATGAACGCAACATAAAGCAGCTCCCTCTTGCGTATTTTCCACCGTGATAACGATCCAATGTTCATCTGGGTGCACCAATATTCATAAAACATTCAACGAACTCCAACGCAATCCGCGTAATAGTTTCTTCAAACTCTGATCCCTCTTTGACTAAAATGGACTAAAATCTCCCAGCAACTGGAAAAGGACTTTAATGCATTTTCTCTTCTTCACAATATCTTGCCACACAAGAATGGTTCTTCTAAAATTCTGTTAAGATTTATAACACCGTATTTTTTTTTTCGATTTTACTTTAGGTAAAGTAGGAGGAAGAGATATGCACTTTTCTCCGATCACCGAAAATGAAAATTTTTACGTTCCTCGTTTGGAAAGTGGAGTTTTTATGAGAGGATGGAATGCGGAGCAATATTCTAAGTAAGAAGGTGACTACGTAGAAAGTATATGCACAACTGAAGTGTATATATATTTTTATGATTTTTTTTTTCACGCTATTTCAGAGTTCCGCTAAATTTATGACGTACTAAGATTGTACGTTATAATTCTTTACTTCATCTTTCCGTTAAAGAATATTCTCTTGAATTAACTGGTGAAAACAATTTATTTTTATAAATAATATTTTTTTGGGATAAATGATCCAAACATTCTTTCGTTTTATTTATTTATGTAATTATATCTTTTACATGTTACAAATAAATATACGGGAACATGTAGATTGGGAGAAAAAAATGTGATTTTGTAGTTTTTCAACTTTAATTTTAAAGTTATGTGGCTCTATTGAAAAGAAAATCATGTAAATAAGTCATCATACATTTCGGGGACAAAGTAAATAATAGCCATTGCCTTCAACATTTATATTTTTGTACTGTGATAAATAAAATGTTTTTGGAAATAGAAATTTGCTTCACTACACACCACCAATGCTGAACAATGATTCTTACAAAGTGGCACCATGAAACAAGCATTTTTTTACAAAAATAATTTTGATAAGTTTATTTCAGTTAACTAACAATTTCGATCAATTAAAAAGTTTAATAATCACCCTATTTTTTCAGTTAAAATAGAGTGCAATTAAAAATCAATGAAAATTATAAAAAACTCATAAAATATATTATTATCAAGTGTTTACCTGCAATAAACGGATATTTCACTAAACAGATAAACTAAAAAAATATTTAAAATTTCTTTGGAAACAAAACAAAAAAATAGGTGGTGAAAATTACTTTATACACGGGAAAACAATTTCCCTCATAATTTTCCCGCAAAAAATATTATAAACCAAATCACGTCAACATGAAATAAGGCCAAGTGCAGCACACTTTCAGGTAAAATTAAATACAATCAGGTCCTCTAGTTTAAAAATTAATCGTGCTTCTTTATTGTAACCTATCATTTCTACTTTAAAGGTTAATGTTATTATCATATAAAAGGTAGACGATATTCATACTGTTATAGAAATTAAAATAATTCAAATGTGTAATATTGATTGTATTACTTTTAACTTTCAAACTGTACATTGAATTTTAATAATTTTATAGCTTCCAAACATTACTCATTTGAATATCCAAATTCATTTCAAGTATGTCTTTCTATTAAGAAAGGAAATATTATACTAAAATAATAAGAACCCGATATATGCGTATATGTTTATATATAAGAGAAAATAAACATTTACTTATAAATATTATACATCAATTAAATATGCATAATTAACCCATAGAGCGGCTGTTCCAGATTATATCGTCCTTTTATCCCCAGTTTTTCCAGCAATATACAACATTTTTAAATTTATATACAAAATTTAAAATAAAATATTATTTTTTTTTAATATTTTTATTAGAATGATAGTTTAAAATCCATTTAAAACAAATTGAATAAAAATATAAATGAAATTAATTATATATTAGAATCAGAAATATAATTTAAAAATTATTGCAGGGAAAACAACTGTACAATTTTGCCCATTCCCTGGGCGCTCAATGGAACCAAATTTCTATTTAATTGTTTCTAGATCTAAAATTATATATTTAAATGACCTTTCTAAAGAAATATAATCACTTTATTTTGAAAGCATGGCACATTTAAATAAAGTTACTTACAAAACGTTCCTCAATATTTTTTTGCAGTTAACTCAAAAGTTGGATTTCGTTTACATATACGCAATGTATATTTCCTTAGTTCTTCACAAAGGAATGGACAAACTGACAACACCAGACAAGAAAGACTCATTGCAAGGCTGCCCCGTGGATAATTTAAAGTACACTTGCATTTACGAAGATGTGATTTGTTTCAACTCTTGCAAGAGTAACGCTAATTGCTTCAAAGCATGATAATCTAATGATGTCCCCGTAGCTGTAAATCTGGTCGTTTGACAGAACTTGACACTGTTTCTGGAATCTTAATTAAGAGAGGGAAATGTAACGAGGGAACATCTCTTGGGAGGCCTCAAAAGATATGGTGCAGCCAAGAAAGTGTCACATTTCATGTCGGGAAAGTCTTCATGGTGCTTTTACACTAAAAGACTTATCTGAGATTACATCGGAAAATACATAAGTTTTCATTTGGATATTTTGTTCCAAGATGAATATTTCAATTCAAAACTTATATTTTATAAAATAATGATATATTTAGACTCTATAAAATAATTAATTTTTCTTGAAATATTGCTATGCTTATATCAGTATTTAATTGAGCTTGATTTGTAAGTATAAATTTTAATGTGAACTGTTTACTGGCTTTTTAACCCTTCGAACACAATTTAATTACATTATTCAGTCTAAAATAATTTTATAACCTTTAATGATATCATTCAGTATTAGGTTATTTAATTTAGAAATTGTTTAAAAAAATTTACTTCATTATAATGCATATTTTGTAATTGATAAAGTATACCAACTTTAATATCAACAGATAGCTTTACATTACGTTTTTCTTTCCACAGACAAACTTAAAGAAAAAGTACATTAGCTAACTTAATACATGTATAAAATAAATCTATACATTTAAAAAATAATGTTAGTATTTATGATTTTTTTAAAAGGGATTTAAATTTCAATCTCAAAAGATACGGTTACATTGCATGGATTGCTTTTTGCATTATTTCACAGGATTTTGAATAAACCATAACGTATAAATGCAAAGTATTAACTATCAATCTCTAAATATATTATAGCTGTTTGTTTTATTTAACACTTTTATATAAATTACTGGGCACATAATATAAGTCAGAAATATAAGTGAAAATAAAAAAAACAAGGATTACAGATCCAAAGATACCATAAATAAACATAATCCAAATAACAAGACATAAAAAGTAAGATAACTATATCTCATTAGACATCTTAAGACATCGGTAAATAAACTTCATACAGAAGCAAACAAAGTGTCCAGGCAAAAAAAAAAAACAATTAATACCTTTTCTGTCTTCCAGGAACCCTAATCAGGAGTTTCCCCAAACCCACGATTGTGTTCTTCCGAGTAAAATTTTCGATAATCCATAAAAGGATTAATGTCATTCATTTCCACGAGCTCTTGTCATTGGAAGGGGCTTCTGCACAAGAGAAAAAGCACAATCAATAGACTGTGCTGTCATTTGCAGCGATGAGGCTTCGAAGGGAGACGATTCGGAAAAATGTGCTTCGTTCTCACACGAGTGAACTGTAAATAAACAATGACGTGGATGACTCGTGTCTGATATGCAATTATCAGGTTCATTTTTTTCTGGATGAGACGCTGGAGGAATGTCGGATAAAGAAGTTGGTTACTGATTCTCGATCAAATGGAGACATATGTGGTTGGTCACAAAAGGATCATGGACAGAATAGAGAAGATTATAGAAATATCACAGATATAAGCCTTGATATAGAAGGTTTCGGTAGGTACAGTTTGAAACCGCATTATTAGTTTCGTTGAAATAATGAAATAATAACATTTAAAATATTAAATAAAAAGTTATTTATATGAAAATATCATTTGTTTAGGTAATTAAATCAATAATAATATAGGACAATAATATAAGATTCTAAGTTCAGACAAAACTTGAGAGGTGGTTATTTAACCAATATAAAGTCTTACAAGTTTAATGAACTTTTGGAATGTAATGTACCAAAATTTAGGTGAAATACATTTCTTAAATTAAACATTAAAATTTCTACATAAAATTTTCTATACGGCACTTAAGAAATATATGTATACACATACTCCTATTTAATTCAATATTAAATAAAAGAGGCCTCAAATAGTTAAGCTTTTAATAAAATTTTCAATACTATTTCTCATCACCAAACAATTTCACCAAACTTCAGTTTGCTTTAACAGAAGTACGCTTTATTTAAGTTTGATTCATCCCGACTCAAAGTAGTGAAAATTCTCCCAGTCATCGTATATTTGTATCCTTGTCGGAAAATACGATGTAAGCCAAATAAACACAAACTCCCTTCTAAGAGCTTTTCGCGTGTCACTAACTTCCAGAAACCATCCAGGCATAGGAAAATCGAAAAGCATCCTATGCCCCAGACATAGACATTCCCCTCATATTCTAGCCATTCGTCGTTTAATTTATACTCCACTTAGCTCCCAAGTTGCGGTGGATATCCAATGCAACTTGGTATGGAATTCCCGATGGACGTAATTTAGAATCCAATCGCTAGAATCCATTTCGACGAGTCTATTCAGACGTTTCCGATTGTGGGAGCGTGTCTATTAAAACAAGGTAAATAGAGATTGAGTCTGTATAAATCTGAGATGCGAGCTTGTTTGAAAGGCTGTGTTCTGTATTGATATGGAATTGAAAGCGTGGGTTCAAGTAATGTTTTGAGTATTTGTTTGAAACAACACGGGATGATTGAATAATGGTGTTTTCATGCATGGTAATTGTATTTGAATTCTACATGCTCACTTTGAAAACTTGTATTGCAATTAAATTTCAGAACAATTGATATTTTGCGTTGTGTTATGATTATTCCAAAACATAATATATTTGCCTATTTGGAATGCGGAACTATTATTAGGTATTTTATAATTTACTAAAAAATAGTTGTAACAAATTTAATTAAATTATAGTTTGATTAAATATAATTTATTCAAATTTGTTAAAACTATTTTTGGATAAAGTATCAAATATATAGTAATTTATCCCATAATGTTATTAGAAATAACTTGCTCATTTAATTAAGATAAAATTTATCTTCTTTCAATAGTCAAGCATTTTGGTTTAATAGTTCTACGAAAATCAACTATCGTTCTACTGTTTTATAGATAATTTACTAATCACTAACATGTTAAAGTACATATACAATATTAATGGCCCACAGTACAAAAAAAAATCAAATCGAGTACTTTTTTAAGTAAAATACCTTTAATGAAAAAATATCGTTTCAACTCTTTTACTATCTACGATAACACTTCTTTCGTCCCAGCATTACTTCTCATCTTTCCCAGTATCTTCCTACACTACGATTCTGCTGAGTCCTACAAGTACATTCCAGGACATAGGTGGGATAGAGGGGGTCTACGAATCTCCCCTTAAACGAACTCGAACGACGACTCAACGAAGCATGTCCCGTTTCTATAATGGGACGCAACTTGTACCTCGAAAATGTGTCCCGCATATAAGCCCTTATCCATCGACGTCAACTGCAGCGCGTAATTTTCATCAGTCATGAAGCATTTGGGGGTGAGGGTAAAGAGACTGCTTCGTCAAGCCGAAGAGGAAGATCGTAGGGGTGGAGGAAACAGACTGTGCACTTTTGAGGGGAGGGTCTTGAATGGGTAAGGGGGAGGGGGTGGGCGATTTTCCAGGAAGAAATTGGGGGATGCGTCATCGATGTCGATACTTCAGGTGATTGCATTATGCATGGACGTAGTCGTTTCGCGCCAAATAAAGTCAACAGCGAGAAAGAGAGGTTTAAGAAAGTTTGGAAGGTATACTGCGCCAGTTGGATGTAGATGAGGAAGATACTTCCATGAGATGTTCTTTTTGCTGAGAGAGTGGGCTTAGGGTTGAAGATAGGGACTAATCAGCAAGATTTATTGGGTTTAGTATAGTTTGGTATTTGCATTAAATAACTTGAGCGTCTTAGTATACGCTGAAATGCCGAAGAACGTATATATTTATAAAAAAATATTTTTGAAATAAAATATTCAAATAAACTACAAGAATCATATCTGAACTAATTTTTTTCTCTCATACCAGTGAGTTTATATAAGTTGCAGTTAATTTTATCAGTTCATCTTGTAAAAAAGAATACTAATTTATTATTTTGATTTTTCATAATTTACTTCATAAAATGAAATAATTAAAAAGCCTATGTGATATGGTTATAAGGATTCTTAATCTGTGGCTTGTTATACTTAAATATTTTAATAAGTTTCAAGCACTTATTTGTCTTTTAAATCCTTTTTAAATTATATGATTTAAGTTAAAACTGGAGATAGCATTTCGATATATTAGGTGACTTAGGATGAATAGAAATAAGTAAATACGTTCTTTACATTATCGAATTAATCTCTTTTTTATGATTCGTTTTAAAAAAAGGTAATTTTTAAATGTATTAGGTAAAACGAAATAAAAAAAAAATTTCGATTATATTAATGTACTTTTTTAAAGTATAATTTATATTGAAAGTGTAAATCTTCAAGTGCAGATTAATACCTGAAATTGATCACTAAATTGGAACATTTTCCTTCAAATGCTTTTGTATTAACTTGGGTCTCATATGAACGTCATTACTATTAAAAATGTATTCAATTCCTATATTTTATAATATTTTGTTTTAATAATATCTTATGAATTTGCTTTTTTTTAAACTACGTTTGTCTCTTATTAATAAATTTACAAAATTTTATTTATTCTCTAAATGAATTTAGTTTTCAAATTCGTTTTAGTCAATGGAATTTAATTGATAATTGAGTAATAAATAGAGCAAACATCAAGTTAAAGTAACTAATGATTAAAAAATTATTGAACACGAGAGATTTTTTAATATAAAAGATTTTTTTTAATGCAGGTAAATTTTAATATACGACTAAAATCCGAATTTATGTCCTACATCAAGCACGCACATGAATAAATCTCAAAACTGCATCATCCAATTATCGTGCAAATTCCTCAACCAAATTCGTGCTTTAATCCTAGATAATTTACCCTGGTATCAATCTGATTTATCGACGGATTTTCCTAAACCAGAAACATTACCGGCAACGATAGGTAACCTGCGAGTGCTGGCAGGCAGTTTCCTGAAGTTGTCCACTTCCAGAGTTCGAGCAACTCGCCAACTCAAGTGGCGATAAAAGTTGCAAAGTTAAAGCTGCGAAGCCCAAAGGGTATGCAGGTGCTGAATATAGGGTGTGGCGAAGTCACGTTCAAATGTTATTCACGGTTGAGAAAAGCAGAGAGCTTGAGCCAACGCAGCAAGTTAATGGGCTATCGCCAGAAATAATTTGGGCTGGTAGATTATTATACGATGGGACTTATAACGTGGGGGTGTATTTCAGTGGTGTTCGTCCAAATTGGAGTCGATTTTTGGATGACCGTTAATTTCATGTAAAAATTGCAGGGTGGTTTGAGCTGTTTTCTGGGTATTTTCTTATTTCTGGCGTGAATGAAGTGTTCTATTAGTTGTGAATCACTTTTAGGTATAAATGGAGGAGTAATACTTTAACCTTTTGAAAATTAAGATTCTGAAATCAAAATGTGCTTTGTTGAAGCTTGGGTCACATTAGGTGACAAATAAAAATTAATTTAAGTGTTTTTAATATCACATAATGTAGTGCTTATTTTTTTGTGTGACAAATAATCAAATGATGTTTTTAAAATTTAAGACAACTTTACTGTTTGTATTTGAAAATGTCAGAACAGTTTTAAATTTTTTTTTAGTTTATCAAATTGAAATAAATAATGATATTTGTGTTGTAATCAATGGTAAATACTAATATAAAGCATTCTGAATCGAAGTACATATTTTGAAATGTTTCATTATCATTTGCTTTAGTTAATTAATTTTAATAGCATTTTATTTTACTTCATTAATGAAAATATAGTTTTTTTCTTAACATTTTAAGAATTTTTTAAATTGCTAAACATTTAATGAATTAATAATAAAAACGGTTTCGAAAAAATTTCGTGTATTTTAACCCTTCTATATTTCTATTTGAATGTTTTATTCAAAATAAGTGAAGGTTAAGCGAAGGTTTTTTCAAGACAAATGAAAGAATGCATATTTACAAACAAGCAATTTCTATCATTTAGTGT
This sequence comes from Linyphia triangularis, assembly GCA_963978545.1. NCBI lineage: Eukaryota > Metazoa > Arthropoda > Arachnida > Araneae > Linyphiidae > Linyphia > Linyphia triangularis. The sequence goes on along the minus strand of OZ021732.1, from coordinate 31,613,982 downwards.
GTGTGGTTTTATCCACAATAACAGATGAATAAAAGGCAATTTTTAGACGAAACATATTTATTTAAAAATGTTAGGCATAAGCTAGAAAAGACATTTACGTAAGCACCTATACATCCTGACCCACTCAATGTTTACACATCAATACGAATTAAGTGTAAGAGTCAAGAGTTGCCACAACAGTTTCAACGTTTATATGTAATCAATGGAATATTCCTTTACTTGATGGAGGGGAAAGAGAAAGCAGGCGTTGATTTACTACAATTAGTAAACAAAATCGGCAGTAAGAAAATTTTTAACAACTGATAATAAGCGTATTTACAAACATAGAATTTATACCATTAGTTACAAAAAATTCAGTAAGAAAAATGTTAACAAATTATAAGAAAGTGTATTTACACCAAACAATTTATACCATTAGTAAACAAAAAAGAAATAAAGATTTTAACAAATGATAAGGAATCGTATTTACAAACAAGCAATGTATACCATTTGTAAAAAAATACAAATAAATTTTAATAAATGATAAAAAAGAGAATTTACAAACAACATATATCTTTAGTAAAGAAAAAGTAATGCTTATTAAAGAGAAATCAATTGGAAAAGATACAGTACAAACAAAGCGCGATTTATTTTGGATCAAACTTAAACGCAATGAATGTTTATAGCAATTTAATATTGAATAAATTCACAAATTTTTTGTGTGTTCTGTATATTTTAAACATTTACAAAGTCATTTTTTATGAATAAATCCGAAGTAGAATGAAATGGTATGGTAGTTAATAATAAAAAAAAACAAATTTGCAATTCAATTTTTTAATTGCTTTTTTATATGACAAAGCATAAGAAATAAAGAAGACAACATTTTTATTTTAATACTGATACATAAAAAATAAAGTTTCGCAGCTTCACATCGTTATTGACGCACATATTTTACATCAACATGCATCTTTCGCACACAAAAAAAAGCATCTAACCACGACACTCATACATAGTAACTTCGCTGCTTTTAATGTGTTTAAGTAGGAAAACAACTTTTACAGAAACTCTTCTGATACTTGGGTAAAATAGAAAAAGTAGTGGTAGTTTCTTTTCTTGCATATGTAGTACTATATAAAGATTTTATAGAGTATAATATTTATTTAAAAATTATATTAATATTTTATGGTCATAAAATGTTCATATATGACCTCGTAAAATATAAATTTGTAAACTCTAGATATAATACGAAATAAAAAGCTAAAATTCTAAATTTTTAATTATTATTATATTTTTTTCTTCTTAATTTATGTTTGGTGTCAGGACAATATTAGTCATTTTGCATTTAAAAATTAAGTTACACATTTATCCTGAGTACTTTTTTTTTTTTTTTTTTTTTTTTTAAACATAAATTCTTCTGAGTAGATCACAATTAGATATAAGTGAGGTTTAGTGTAAAAAAACCCATCTAAATAACATAGTTTCTTATCATATAAAATAAATAAATGCTGTAGGATTTCCAAATTTAAAATATTAGACAATACATATATCCATCTATAAAAGCTGAGTTTACTTTCCAGTAAAGTTATCTTTGTTTAACAATACGTTTAGAATAAATATCAATCCAAAATAGACCAACATTTCAAACAGAAATAAAAGCATCAACCCAACATAATATTAAACTAATCCAGCCCTAATTAAAATATTTTATAGAAATCATGCATTACAAAGAACTTTAAATGAAATATCTAACAGAAAACTTACAGAAGCTCTTCTGAAAAATAAAAACATTCTCATCTAGAAAACGAAAATCACACGAACTGTCCTAACTCCAACCCTCTTCTTACCTTCTGGTCAATTTCCCATGGATAAAGCGGAGCTTTCTCCTCTAATCCGATGGTTATCGAAAAACTAGGAGAGATAAAAAAGATCACTCAGTGAAGAAAAAATAAGGTTAAGTAGACACTTCCTGATAAGCAAAAGTGAAAAAAAAAAAAACTTTGGTATTCCATTTTACCATAGACCATTATTTACCATCTATCTCGTTTTTCTACGTCAACGTTTTTCGAGTCGTCTATTTGTGCTACTATGCTCAACCTTTGAAGGGAAACTGTTAAAATTGCATTAGATAGGTGAATTATTTATAGAGTCCCGTTTGGATTTGGGCTGAAAGGGTATCCACTCCGACGTGTAATTCCGCTTCAATCTTCTTTCAGTGTCACTGAATGGGAACTTTTTTTTTTTTTTTTGCCTTTTTGCTACGTCCAGCATATGACGTTGACACGTTACATCCATTTGGATCTCTAGAACTCTCAGCGGAATGTATAAAACTCTACATAAGTATACTTATTTTAGTTTTAGTATATTTTATTTTCGTCCCTCTTATGCATAGATTGACTTTGAAGAGTGTTTGAATTTATATCAGTGAACATGCTCAGGAAAAGTATTGTAGTCACAGTACAAACTTGATTTGAAATAAAAAGATGGAAATGCCCATTTAAAGAGGAGCAAGCAAGTGAAAAGGAAAGAAATAAAACATAGAATGCCGTATCATACGTGTGGTGGATATTATTTTCTTAACTTTAAAAGAAACTGATAAAGGTTTTAGAACTCATAATTTAGAGGTTTGAATTTTCCACCTATATTTAAAAATCAGTAACTTTTGCGAATTAAAATTTTCTGAAAGGTGGTAAGAACATTTTCTTACAGTTTTTCTTGTAGATGTATATGATATAAATTTTAACTGCACCTGATAAGATGCATCTAGAGCCTGTTACAAGTAACATATAGTCATAAAAACTTTCCATACCACTTGGGCAATTGAAAAATTATATCGAAAGAGAAAAAAAAAAGATTAAATCAAACTTTCACCATCAGAAAAAAATGACTCAATGATATTTAATATAACACATAAATTTACTGTAAGGATCTTATTAAAATTGTAGATAAATATGACACATAATTTTTAATACAATTCCTCAACCCCCAGATGAGGTTTAATTGAACATTACTTCATATCAAAGTTGAACATTGTAATATTAAATCGTAACATAGCCTATTAGTTTGTAGAACATTTTATATAATAGTATAACTTCTAAACAAAAACTTTAAAGTTATCAAAATAAAAAAAAATATTCACAATTCTTAAAAATTTGTATTGTTTTTGTAGAGGTCAAATTAATTAAAAGCTTTAAATTACTTATAGACAATAACTGAATTGGTATAGATTTTAAAATATTTGTCAAAATTAGCTTAAAAATAATATATCATTCTTCATTTTCTGGCAACCTGATTGTAAAAAACGGATAAAATGTTAAACCAATCACAATAACGTCTATTTCATGAGTGAATAGGAACAAAAATTGTTTTTAAAATACAAATAGTAGTTAAATGCCAGGAACGCAAATTTGTTTTTAAGTAATTGGAAATGTGCATCAATGAGTAGCAAATTTTCTTGCAAAACCTAGTAAGTAGTAAACTATCATTTATCTTACTTACCTTACTTATTGTGAATTAAATGTTTCTAATTAGTAAAATTCTTTTTATTTTATAGTTTGTTAAAAACAATTTCACCAATACACTGAATACACATTTTAACAATTCTCGTTAATTTATGAACCCTTTAAAAACGAGGTTTGTTAATCCCATTTACATAAACTAGAGAATTCTATAATAGGGGAAGCAGGGAAGTCTCTATATTTAGAACTGATTTATCCTCATCTGAATTTTACCTTTTAGTTTATATGGTTGTGTTTTAACACAATACATAATATTTTAGAAACGTAACTATTTCACTCATTATAAAAAAAACAGTTACCTGTATAACATTATAGAGAAAAATACAAATAAATTATCTAGCTATATAATGAAAATTTTACAGCTCACATATTTCTGTCTTTTGTCCCAGAATGATTTTCTTGAACAAATCAACACAATGGAAGGGGGAAAGAAGAGAAAAAAATATATCACTATACATACGCAGAAATCAGACCATAATATTGCTCAAAGTAGTAATTATGTTTGTAAGGCTACAGGTGAATAAGAAAACATCGGGTTGCTACGTACAATATGTGTGTGTGTGTGTGTGTGTGTGTGTGTGTGTGTGTGTGTGTGTGTGTGTGTGTGTGTGTGTGTGTGTGTGTGTGTGTGTGTGTGTGTGTGTGTGTGTGTGTGTGTGTGTGTGTGTGTGTGTGTGTGTGTGTGTGTGTGTGTGTGTGTGTGTGTTTACTAAAGAAACAAACTGTTTTTTATCTGTATTGTTTCCAACTGAAAGTGAAAGTGTAATAATTTATGTTAACGACAAGAATTTGTAGGACAAAAATTAAAAAATACAAGAAATAAAATCTCTAAACATAGCCATAAATCCAATGCCTCACCAAGAAAACGGTGAAGGCGCATAAAATACCTGTCCCTCACAATGTCTACTCGACCCCTAATCCCACAACACACCACGCTTTAGGGCACAAACCGATTCTGTTATTACCGCGACTAAGATTGCACCAGAAGACATTTTTTCTTCATTCCCGAGGTTGCATGTTGGTGTCGATCACACGCCAAGAAGAATGGAAATTTCCTCTCGGTTTAAGGAAAAAAACCTGCAGACTTATTTCTGGGAGAGGGTGTGTGGAATTGATGGTTTATTGTCTGGAATCCTATTTCCTCTGGTCCTTTTCCCCCTTTCCCCATCCGTCACTCCTGAAGGAGTTTTGCTGTGGCTCCATTCCGTTGGATGTATCTTCGACGGTAGGTGCTTACTGGAGATGTCAAGAAAACAGAAAAGACATTCGGTTAAAAAATTATCGATTGATTTTTTTTGACAAGGGAGTCTTGATGTTGTGTTTTATATTATAGATCATGACTTTTTTCTTTTATATCCAGAGCAATATAAAAATTGAGCTTTGCTTAATATATAGCCAACACTAAAGTAATAGACTGTAGGAACTTCTTTAGGCAACTTTTACACAAGATACCATATCATTTCATGAAAATAAAGTGGATACGAACACAAAATTAACGTACAAAACTCTATATACAAGCTAATTTTAACTTTAAACTAAAGCAGAACTTAACAATGAATCGTAAAGTAATCAAAATGCAACCTGAAATCAATTAAATATCCACAAAACCACTAATATAAAGCTCAGGCATTATCAATATTATGAAACACATTGAAATAATTTTTAAAGCGAATTGCGGGAATTATCCTTTACCATTAACACATTTATAAAGTCGAACCTAAATAATAGCTCAATCGTATTAGCACATAAATCAGAAGTATGTGTTCTTAATTAATGCTCTTTTAAATATGTAACAGTATCATTTTGAAATTAAGTGAATTGAATGCCTCAGACTAGTAATCAGATTACAGCAAAATCTCATCTCAGAATAATTAAAAGTAAACAGCAAGTTAGTTTTAATGCACTTTTAATTTGTTTACAAGCCTGACTGAGCATCTTGATAAATTATTTAAAGATAGGAGCAACATATCGGAAAAGCAGCAATTCCTGTTTCAAAGAATTAAGACTAAAACAAAGCACATTCATGGAAGAAAATATATTACTATAATTTGTACACATTTCATACTTAGTTCACATTGCAAATAAAGTATATTCTTATTTGAATTGGTATTTCATAGGAAATTAAATGTGATCAACATTGAAAATTCTGTGAATAGGGGTAAAAGGAAGAGAATTCGCAAAATATATTCTTCTAATTTATTTTACTTATCTACATTGTATTACATTAGAGAGGAGTATTTAACAATAAAACTACAAAAGAATTGCCACTCATATTTATTATTAAAGACTCTATTAAAACTGAACTGATATAAAGTAATGTACTCAAACTTTCCCGGGTATGTTTGAGCATGCAGTGGAGTTCATTGACCCATTTTGAGAATTAATATTTGAAGTTCTGGATGAGTGTAAAACTAGGACATTTCATTTATTTGACTTCTAATTAAAGTAAAAAAATAAAAAATACCAACATAACGTGACTTTACCTATATTGTACGACATAAAAAATTTAAATTCAATCCCTTTCACTTAAATTGTTTTTAAAATTCATGCGCTCATAAAATAAACGACTACTTTCACTGAATGCACATTATGTGAATGTACGTCTCATATATTGTATGATCCACTTCAGCTCTGGATTGCATTGTAAAGAGTTTACGAGCATATATCATCATATTAATTCTCACTAAAATTTTCGACGTTGTTTACTTCTGATTTTGTTAGATTTACTTGTTTTATCAGCTACGAGAAGGTGTTAAGCAGTGATAGTCTATTTTAACAATTTTTATATTTACACAGGTATCATCCTAATATATATAAAAAATAACTGAACTCGAATAACACATCTATGATTGATCAATTAGGTTTTTCTCTTGCAACACACACTCTCCTGTATTCTAGTACAATAGATTAAGAAATACTTCTTTTATTGGTCCTTTTTGCCAACTGAACATATTTTCTCCTGCTGGAAGATATTTTTGAGCCGAAAAGCAAAACGTAAATATAACTTCTCTCATGCATTCGATGAAATAGACATCGACAAATAAACTGAAATCTCTATAATCTTTTCTTTTTTTTTTTTTTTTTTTTTTTTTTTTCCCGCATTGGATTTTCTTTGGATTCATACTGATATTTAAGGACGTTCAGTTTTGATTCTTGACATTTAAAACACAAACTTTTCTTTATTTGCAAATGCTTTACTTTTTTATAATTAACCTTTTTTCTTTAGAGAGAGAGTATCGATAAATTCAGAATATTTCCACTACGGTCACTGTAATTACTCTCTTCTAATAGCGCATACTTATTTTACTTGAAATAGGCCCTTGCTTAAAAATTATAGCGTCATCCCTTCCAAAAGTTGTTTGAATATTTTCCAAGACTTTCTTTGATAACCTGATGAGAATTAAAGTTTTGTTTCTTGATCTCGTATACGCTACATTTTGTATAAATAGTATACAATCATTGACCAGTGCAGAGATAAATATCAACAACAAAAAATTACTTTGAATTAATTTTGACCATGTATACAACATTGAGTATAATATATTGCCGTCAAAAGCTAAAGGCGCTGAATCCAAATGTTTATTTTAACACTTTCTGTTTGGTCCTTAGAAAATAACCTTTTTACTTTATTAAATGGCTCAAGTTCTTTGTATTTAGGGGGGGGGGGGGGGCTCTTTAAGTTATAACATCAATATAAGTGAATCTTTTTTTTATGATCAGCATTAATATAATAGTTTATTATTTATACATTGTAATTTTTTTTTTTTTTTTTTTTTTTTTGTGAAAAATGTATACGAATAATTTATATGAATACATATAAAAGTTCTTTTTTAGTCTCCAGAGATATTAGTATAGATGGAACTATAGTTAAATCATTTTTCATTCCAACCATCAAAATCTTTATTCACAATCTAAACTCATAGAAAATCCACACAAATCCCTCCAGACATGATTCCTTTCTGCATAAAAATTCTCTAGTAATTCCAACATTAATCAGCCAGCTTATAGCACACTCTAACCAAATGAATTCCGATCTGGTATTCGAGGAATGTGGTTAATGTCCAAGAAGAATACGTCTTCCCCTCCGTCGCTGACAGTTAACTGAGAAAGCATGTCCCAGTTTTGATAAAAATTTCCCCACGTGTGGGATTAATCGTCCAGCTTGGCGCCATCTGGAAGCCGGCCAAAGACTGTAGCTGGACCTCCAGAGCACCATTTGGCAGAATATAATATATCCAGCTGGATGGTAACGGGGGAAGATTTGTAGGCAAGGAATGCAAAAGAGATGGCATAATCTTCAGATTTGATATGTCCCACGTGACAGGTTTGGAGGCTGAGGATGGAGTCGTTGTTTAAGTGATGCAGATAGGGAAGAGTGTTCGATGAAGATGCTCTGGAAAATAAAGTGGAGGAATTTGGTCTTTCAAATGCGATGATTAAGTTCAGTTTAAAACTTAAAAGTGGATGGAAATTTAACAAGACCTGCGTGACTAAGGTGGTCGCATGAAGTTGAGGCCAGAATTTCTTTGACAGAGAAGCATAAAAAGTTGTCAAATTGGTATAAAATGATGAGATTGCCAAAGTTTCAATCCAATTGGATTGCGCTAAAACCTGCTTCATCAGAGCTAAAGTTTTGAAAAACAGCAATTTTTCTACAAAAAATTGGCGATTTTCTTTTACAAAATTAAAACGGGTTGTGCTATAAAAGCATTTATTGCATAGTTTTGTAGAAAATATTTTTGGATTCAATTTTTAATCAAACTTATTAAAGAAGTGTAAAGATTGAAAGATGGATGTTTTTTTTTTCTTTCTTTTTTTTTCCTTGCTTTATTTTTTTCTTTAAATGAACCCACAAAATTGACTTTTTAAGGAAAAGTATGAAAGTGTGCCTGTTGAATTTTTTAAATGCTTTTTAACTTTATTTGAGTAATTTAATATCAAATAAAAGTTCAAAAAAGATGCTTTTTAAAGTTTTTTTACCTAGTTTGTGGAAGGTGGAGGAACGAGTGAAGATGAGAAATAATACTTACCTACACATTAATTATTATCAGACACCAATAAATTTAAAACATTATATTTATAACACTCAGTTCAATTTTTATAAATAACAAGTATTTCAACTAGTAATATCATAACAAGTTTTATGTATCGAAATTTTACCAATAGTGGAAAAGATAACTATATTAATATATCGGATTGAATCACCAGAATAAAGTAGATAGTAGAAGTACATTATATTTTAAAGTGCCCGAAAATATTTTTCATCATTCAGAAACTACTTAAAAAACACACTGCTTTCGCTGTTCATCGCTTGTTATGCCTGTATTGTCATCTTGAATTTTCATTTTGAACCCATTTCTTAAAAACATAAATTACTAACTTAGGTGAACTTTTTGCTCTTAAACATTCAGTTTTTTGTGTTCACTACTCAATAATTCTATTTTTCTTACGATCTATCTTTGATCTGTACGCTTCTCAAATAAGTTATTTTAAAAATTAAATCCAAGAATACAAAACTTAATAAAAAATGTTGTTATGGGCAACCCGTTATAATTTTTAAACAGAAACCGACAATTTATTTTAGAAAAATTGCTGTTTTTTAAAAGTTTAGAACTGATGATGATGAGGCAGGTCTTAACGCTATCCAATGGAGTTAAAACTTTGAATGCATATAATGATGTGCATCCAATAAAAAACAATATTAATAATGAAATAAAAAGTGAAATGTTATAATATGGTATGAGAGTAGTTCTAAGAAGATAATAAACTGTGTCAAAATAAAAATTAAAAAAAAAAATTAAGCACAATTGTATCAATTTTTTACTAGGAATTTTCACATTAATAGTTAATATGTATATTTTGTCATAAGGAATAAATAAAACATAAAGAACTAATTATGTCACAAAAATGTAAAACAATACAAACATCGTTTGAGATATGCTTCACAATTCAAGAGTAATTTCAGTCTAATTTATCTTCGAATAAAGAGAAATACTTCATATTTATCTTTATTCTTCAAACAAATTGTTCTTTGTCTTTACTCCCAAAAAAAGCACTTCATAAAAAATGTGGTTTTTACATGAATTTTCCTTTTTTTTTTACCCTAAACAAATACAGGAGTGAAGGGTGGTGTTTTTTCAGTATCTAAATATATTTTACTGTATTACTTTTTCCAGCACATATTAAAAAACTTGTAGTAATGTTTGAAAAGAACTCAGATTCGTGATTGTTATTTGAAAAGGGAAAAACGAAAAACTTCAGATGCCCTGAAGTAATGTCTTAGTTTAAAGATATTTGCTCTAAAAAATAAGTGAAAAAACTGTATAAAAACAGATATTTTCTCTTAGAGTATTCTAACAAAAAGCAATAGAATATTGTCATTTAAACTAGATATATGGTATTAAATTTACACTAGTATACAAGGTTTAAAGATTTTGTGTATTTTAAGGATATTGACCTGTTTAATGGTCCTCATATGGGTCATAAATATCTGTTTTTTCAACAATCGTGACCAGCATTACAGAAATATGTTTTAAAGTATTACACTTACAGAATAATGACCTTCTCTAGGCTCAAAAATGTTAGCATTGGTTTGAAAAAGCACCTGTTTACTATACTCCATTGGAGAATACGGTATTTTTAATCCAAGAGAAATTGTTGACACAATTGGAGTACATGAGAACTCGCATCTATCATTCACCTATAATCTATCTCATCTTTGAAAGTGAATCGAAGTATTTTTTAGTGTGAGGGAAAATATCATAAAGCAAGTTCACTCGGGATATAAGATAGTAGTTACATTTTACATTTTACAAAGATGCAAATGTAAAGATGAACTGTAGTTTAAACAATAGTAACTTCACCGTGTTGAGTAAAGTGAGTTACCTTAGTTCCCAAGTTAACTGCTACAAATTTCTTACCACATGTGGTGTAGTATTACAGTTAATGCAGTCAACAAAAACTCAATTAAATACCACAAGTGGTGACAGAACACAAGATTATTCTAAAATATGCGTATCACCTTATTCGAATCGTTTTGCGATATAGAATCGTTTAAAAAATGTCAAGTCATGTTTAAAAAGTCCGTTGCCCACCAGAATATTCATCTACAATTTTAAGTAATTTTTACTTGAAGAAAACAAATATATTATGCTGTTTACGGCACTGAATTTTGAGAGTTGAGTTCAGAACTGTTGAGATACATTTTATTGAATAAGTGACCTTTACTTTTTATCTCGCATGGTGCATAGAGCCATGCGTTTTCATTTTTGAGTTTCCATTTATCTTTATGTGATTTATTAGTCATCTTTTTAGCTAAGTTGTCTACTAAATGTGTTCGTGAATTTTTTTTGACATTGTGAGTATTAGTTTATTAGTTTCATAATTTCTACATGCCTCTACTAGTAAATACTATATAATTAGCTTGATAAAATTTGTGTTTTGGATGTTTCCTATTGTGAATGTTGTAAGTAAAGTGATTTTGATTTATTATTAGGTTTGGAAGTATGAGAATTTTGATAATGTATTACAAGGCAAACCAGAAATTAGTTATATGGTTTCTTATGTGAAATTCTTCGATTTGACAATTTGCCGTTACATTTTGATTGAACTATGCTATGCAGTAATGAGCTATATAATTATTTTGTATAGTATTTTTGTTCATGATCCTTACGAGTTATTTTAGTTGTGTGACTGGAGTAATTTAATAAATTTGTTTTTCATTTAAACTGTTTCATAATATGTATTTTAATCTTTCCACATATGACCTCTCGAAATATTTAGGTTCTGGAAAGTAATCTCGTTGTTTTAAGGTTTTATATAAATGGGGAAGAAAGTCTTTAAATAAATGTACATACTTTGTCTGGATCATATTACTGGATGAATATGTATATTTAAAAGAACACATTTGATGCATACAAAAATAACCTATTTACTAATTATTTAAATTTAAAATACTCATTTGCTAAATCTATTTTATTAGAGGAGTCATTTTTAATTTTTAGCTACAAAATTAAGCATCCCCTAAAAATGGTGTGAACTATGTACATGCTCTGATTATATCTTATGTTATTCCATATCTTACACATCTTTTAAAACTTCTCCCGTGTGGATGAAACTTCACCCATGTGATGCGAGTAATAACATAAACCTCCAACATAAAATGGTATTTTATAACAATATTAATAGATGCAGTAATTTTTAGATGTTTTATCTGAAGTAAGTATGCAATAACTCTTTACATAAAAAGCAATGCATATAATATAAACAAAAATAAAACTTATATAAAGAAAATATTTCAGAAAACGTGGACTCAAGTTACTCTTCCTATGGATTTTGACATCATTTGGGGAGTTTAAAGTATACTATTCTTCGCTTTTCGAAAAAGAAAAAAAACCCAGAGACATTAAGCATTATTTTTCTGACTGAACAAAAAGGGAGGGGGATGAAAGTCATTGGGCAATTCTCCGGATGACGCATGAGACATTTTCTCTCTTCTATTTTCTTATAATTAGATTTGAATAGCAAAATTATGATGCATCTAGTTGACACGTTTTTGTTTAATTGAAAATTAGTTTGCGGCAAGGTAACATATAAAAATAAATAATTTAACTAGGTCGAATACACATTTACAAGTCACCGACACACGGGACACGTACGTGTCACATGCGTCGGTATTATAAGAAAATATACATATTTGAACAAGTTAAAATAATTATTTTACATGTAATTTTCAACAGACTAATATAATTATTTTCAATGTAATTTTCAACAGACTAATGCAATATAAAACAAAAACACGTCTACTGTATTCATCATATCTGTTTAGTTATAATATGCTTACGAATAGAAAAAAATATTCAAAATGTACTGTGCGTATAGCGCAGAATCGCCCCTTTAAATTTAATAAAATAATTGAATTAAAATAAGCTAATGCTGAACTTCCTAGAAATTTTGCTTGGAATGAATGGAATACGTGGAAAGTCATATCGTCCAACAAATAATCACATGTGGGAATACAAAATGTACATTTTGAGTGATAAATGATAGATAAATAGTTAGTGTATCTACTTCTGGAAAATAAAGTATTAAAGACAATTACTTCAATAGAAAAATATTTCAAAGGGGTCATTTTTCTATCGTCATTAATAGTCTCTGTAAGATTTCTGGCTCAAAATGCTCATGTTATGGTCAAACTCCAAACATTAATGGCCCCTAATTGAAAAATCACTTTATCAGTATCAAAGAGTTCATTCTTGGTGAGAAATAATAGTGGAGTCTATCAAATGAAACATTCAATTATTTAAATGAAATATAAGAATCACACATAAATGGCATTTTCTCTCCCTTCCGTACGTAAAACGTGGGACTATAAATGATAAAGTATGGAACAAGTATTGACAGCTTATTTTTCTTGAAGGTATCAAGTAATGAGTGTAAAAAAATTATCTTGAGACAAAAAGAATGTGTGTTTTAAGGCTTTTGTGTAGAGCTTTTATCGCTCCTAATTTCACCTGTTGGACTAGCGTGACTTTTTCTTGCACCCTTAGGAACTGACTTAAACTTTCTTTGCATTGCTTTTTCCTGTATAATTTTGTGTGGATCGAAATTGTTTTTCATTATATTTTATTAAAAGTTCCCGGTAGCGACTATATGCCATGAACAGTCCAATTTCAGGAAACATTGGATTAAAGTAGTGTTTTCGTGTAACCCTTCATAAGATAACTTATTACTTTCATCTGTGGTTTTTAGTTTTTATAATTCCAATGATGTGTTTTAAGCATTTTTTTTTTTTTTTTTTTAAAGTAATATCTAATAATTTTTAGAACTTAAACAAAAATTGTATTTTGTGATTTTTAGAAAACTGCATTTTTTATTTTTAATGAAGTACTAGAAAAAGTATGAAAATTTAAAAAATTATATTCAACATTAAAATATAACAGTAATAAAAATATAGTTCATAATAGGGTGTCGTGTATCACTTTCACTGATTCCTAATGAAAGTTTAGTCAATTTATTTGAAGTATTGAAAAATACGTAAGTAAAACAAAAACTTTCCTAAGCGTTCCTTGACAAGTTTAAAAACAAAGAAAGTGTCGTTTTTTTTTTTTTTTTTTTTTTTTTTTTGTTGTTGTTGTTTTTACAAATATTCATCGCTGGTATTTGTAACGCCATCCCCTATTGTTAACTTTTTAGGGTGAATCTTATTAAGATAATTATATTTTTTATTCACTATCACTTAACATTCTTTAAAAACATTAATTAGCGTTAATACTTTGGTATTTCTTAGCAATTTAGATTAAATTCAGACTTTTTTAAAGAATATAAACACTAATAAACTATTTGTATTAAAATTCCCACTAATTTTTACCTTTGTGAAATTGTGAAAATATTTCTATAAAGTAAGTTTTTTATTTAAAATTGGAAAACTCGGAGACATAGTTTATTACACATTTATTTCCAAATTATTGGGTTTTCCTTAGTATTAATTTTTAGTTTCTACTATAGTTGTAATGTTCTCAAAATAGTTTAGTAAAAATAAGGGAAAACACTGACATTCCCATTTATATTTAAACCACTTACCATAATTATACATTTATATTGGTCCAGTCCCTCACAAATATATTTTAAACTTCTTCATATTCTGCATACGGAAACGGAATATGAGCATTCTGAATCCTAATTTCTTACAATGCTATTTATGTTCTCATTAATTTCTTCATATCTATTTATAATTAAACTTTTTATACATTTTAATATCCAGACTGTAATATTTAATATTCAGTTATTTAATGTCAGAACTTCAAGAAATATTTATTGGCAAATATTTCAATATAAAGACTTACTGCTTATAAACTGTATTTTTTTTTTTTTTTTTTTAATAAAGTAGATTAAACATACTATAAGGTTAGAAAAAATAAGTGTCTTGATACATATTCTCTCAAGCAACATTATGAGATGGAGCTTGAAATTTATGAAATTCTATAAATTGAATAAACGGGGTGATTATAATTAAAATTCATCTTTAAAAATTCATTCTTTAAAAAAGAACTAGTGATCAGATTGGCCTGAAATGGCCGTAAATATGAGGGAAAAGGTTGAAATGGTATGGTATAAGAAAACAAATGTTATTTCATACTATTTTTTCTATATTCCATTCCTTTTTTAGTTTCTTCAAGTATATGCAGGTCAAGTTTCAAGTCCTTCTGATGAGTGTTTCTTTTTTACAGTTTCTTGAAAGTTTAATTTTAATTCTAATCACTCTAAGTTGATTCATGAGGTTTCCCTGGGGTTTGTTAAAATTCTACATAAAATAAAATAACTAATAAAATTTCAGACTTTATATAGTTAATGGACTCAGTACCCTAGCAATAAAAAAATTATTTTGGGTTTTTTTTATTTAATTTTTTCGTATGTTTCTTTGTCTTCCCATCGATGTCTTACTTTTGTTCGAACTCAAATTAGAAGTATGTTATATTTTGTTTTAAAAACAACAATTTTCAATATAAACTACGTAAGACTTTTACCCTTAACTTTGATTTTCTCTAAACGTGATATTTTAAACTTCAAAATATCTTTTCTAACTAACTAGTAGAGATATACTAGTGGTATTTTTTTTATTAAATTGTAATACATAGCCTACAGGTTCAATGGAGGTTACAAAATTTCCAGTTATTTTTTTTTAATTATTTTTGTAGGTACCAAATATTTGTAAAAAAACAGTGTTTTTTTTTTTTTTTTTTCCCAAAATAAATTTGGAAAATTGATGAAAACTTATCAAGAAAAATTCTGACTCGATTTTTCTGCAGATTATGTACTACAATTTCATAAAAAAATTATTGGTATATCTCTACTAGTTAGTTAGAAAAGTACATTGAAGTTTAAAATAATACTTTTAGAGGAAATCAAAGTTAATGTAAATTCTAATTGACTTAAAAAAAAGTAATACATCAATGGAAAGGGAAAAATACATAGGGTAATATGAAATAAAAATCTCAAAAAAGATTTATTTTTTATTTTTAGGTTACTGAGTTCCCTTAAGTTACATATTTAATTATATATTTAGATATAAATTTCGGCTATGTAAATTCAAGATACTAATAGAATACAGAATTCTATTTTTTTCAAACTCACGCAAAACATAAGATGACCTGAGTTTTATTTAAATATTGCAAAAATATTATCCAATCTTCATTCATAAGGAAAAGGATATTATGATGAAACAAAAAGAATTCATTAATAATGAGATTTTTGTATCTGACAACGAATACATTTCTTTCGCATAATAAAACCAACTGACCGACCAGAAAATGCAGATAATGATGCCAGAACTTTGCTATCAAGATGCCTTTCCTGCGTTTTCTTGTGTCATTAGGAATATTTGAACAAATTACAAGATCCTCTTATTGTCATCGTTAGCATTCAAATGATAGTTTCCGAGAACTACCATAATTTATAGTAGGAATATTTATTCTTCCAACTACACCAATTCAAGAGTCTAATTCGAATAAATCGTATTTTTATCGCTATGCAATGTTTGGATTTAAATAACTTTTTTTAGTTATAAAAGTGGATTTTCCGTATGTTGTAAAGATTTTTCATTAATAGATTTTTCTGTCTCTTTGATTGGTCTTTTTTTTTTCTTTTTTTTTTTTGTATATACGAATAAAACAAAATTTCAAAAAATATATGCTGCTAAATTATGCGTATATTTGCTTTTTGGACACATTAAGAGAACATAGTTTTAAAGTTTCAGATGGATTAATGTAGATTACTTTTTAGGCCAAATAAATATATTCTTTAGTTATACATAATGAATAAAATATTATTTTCGATTTTTTTTTTTTTTTTTTTTTTTAAAGTTATTAAATAAAGTATCTTCGGTGAAATTTGTTTCTATTACATAAAACGTTAGTTTTACTTAATGAAAAAATGATTTTTTCACTATTTTATAATCCAAATAATTTAATTGTATTTTAAAGTAACTTTTGAAGTAAAGAATGAATTCAAAATTAATGACTGAGTTGCCTTTTATTTTAATCTAGGAATAAGCATAGTGAAATGTACCCTTACTTAAAAACAGCAAGTGAGATTTTAAGTTGTAATTCAGGATTAATTTTATTTACCTACTAAATGTCCTATTCTTGAAAAAATTAATATTGCATACATAAAAATAGTAGCGTTATCTGGCAGTTTTGATACATCTTTTCAAACAGTTTCAAATATCTTAGCTATTATTTTAGAAAATATTCATTAAAAATGTTATTTTTCTGTTGTAAGTGCTTCGTTAATTGGAAAATAGTAAGGCAAATTTTATATTTTAAAGTTTTTTTCAATAAGACTCATTAAACTAAGATTTTCAAATTAAACTATAAATTCCTTAAATGTGCATAAAATAATAAATTATAACTTTGTGTAGACATTTCAAATATTTTGTAAAAAATTTTGTATTTAGTAACTTACAAGAAAATTACATATGCTTTTGATACAGCAAAAAATGGTTGTAAAGTTACTAAAACACATAATTTTCAAGATTATATATAAAATATAATTTTTATTAAAAAGTTATTTTTTTAACTCCACTTTATTACTGGGAAAAATAAATTAGCATTAAAAAACTTTGGTAACTCTTAAAATTGTTCTGGAATTTCAAAACACATACATATTTAAACTTTTTCTTCACTAGAGGGTAAAACTAAAAGCCACTATTTTTATATAATGTTATATGTTCATAAAAATCAACTTACTAAATAATAAACCCACAGCATCACTAAAAATGAAATTATACATATCATCACTAAACATTAAAAAATACACAGTATCATTACAAAATAAACATATTTTTCGTCAATTAAACAGTTACACATAATTCAATCCATTTGAGCTTCTTAGTATATCAATTAATTAATTCCAATAAATGATCTTTACAAAATCCCAGGAACCTTCGTCCCTTCTCTAATACAGATATTATTCATCAGAATACCTCAAATCAGACATCCCCCCTACTCAAAAATTCATTTCTCAACTACAGCATCATCCAATCTTTCTAGACAATTCCGTTACATAAATATTTCCTCAACATTCATCCGCACGCACCCCACCACGACTCCAGGCAACACATGGATCACGTTCCTTCCCAGTGGAACCCCGAAACAATAAGACAGTCCGTTCCGGCTAAACTTTCTTTTGATGACCACAGTGGATGTGACACATAACTGAGGTTACGACTCCCGGGATACATTGTCCACGCCACTGGAGGTATCTTCTCTTTTATATAGATGGCCTCCAATCCGCACTTCCTTGATGAAAGTTCACGATCCTTAAAAGAACGATTTCATGGTGAATGGGAAGACCTTTTCGAACTAGCTGAAAAGTGTCTTCTCGAAGTATTGGAAGTTGAATTTGGGACATTTATATTCTTTGGTTTTGGGTTCATGAGCTGATGTTTATATTGGATATGTGAGATTTGTTTAAACAACTTGTTCCGAATGTAATTCTGTGAATACCTATTGATTTTGGCGTGAATATGGATTTTGTAATGGACAAGTATGGATCCATGAACAAAAACTTGAATTTTAGTAAATTGCTTAATAATGTATTATCTTATTTAAAGATACGTTACGTTAAATAATAAAAAGTAACACCCAGACAAAAATGTAAACAATAATAAGAATATCCAATTTCGTATATTTAGTTTGTAGAAACAGTCTGTAAAAATTATGCGAAACGTTTTCGTCTAAGTTAAAGTCAGAATTTAAGTTTGTTGCCAGACGATAAATGGAAAAAAAAAATAATAATTTTCAAACCATGTGTCAATGAAATTTTACATTTACACTGGTCTTTCTTCATTTAAGTTAAATAAAAATTAACATCTATTGGGTGGATTTATGCAAATACCAGGTATGCAGTTGTCGTCCAATTTTTGAGGAAATGCATTGAATGTTTTTTGGTCCATACTCCTCCAAGGCCTGTGGATTAACTTTTCAGTGTATAACTAAAAAGTAACGGAATCAAAATACCTGCAGATAATTATATTATGAAGAGATTATTTTAACTATACCGATAACACAATGACGACTATTTTTACACTGTATTTTTCTAAAGTCGCTCAATTAGTAAATCTTTACCGTCTAAAAGGCCGAATTATTTTCTTTCCTGAGATGACTTGCTGAATAATAACTTGACCAATGGATAGATGTGCGTTACGGGACCTGTGAATTGATTATAAACTTCTGCCCCTGACTTGTTTTGGTTTAGAGCATAGTAAAAATTTCCTTAGTGAAGATTGCGAAATTAGTATTATTTTCAAATTTTAATATACAACGCAATGAAAATTACATTTTACAACAATTTTCGTTGAAGATGGAAGCTTTGTGATGATTGAGTTTCAAGTTGGCAACATACAGTTTTGTATTTTATTACAATCTTTTTTTTGAAATTGTATTCAAAATCCCAAAAGATACAATGTACGAGTAACTCATAAGGAGAAAATAATCCAATATTCCTAATGTAGTATGATTGAGTTAATACAGATAGCAAAACAAATGTGCAAGGATCGAAAATATGAATTAGAAAGATGGAAGCATAGATGAGAATTCTACTTAATTGAAGTAGCTGAAATAAATAAAATCCTTTAAATTAAACCTTCAAAACTTTTTCCAAATAAAGTAATGCAATACCAAGAACAAATTCACACCATAGGAACAATTTTACAAACCATAGGTTATGTCTTCCATATCCGATCTATCCGGTTTCTTATTCGTAAATAGAAGAGATTTTCATTAGAAAACACATTGAGTTAGAAAAAAAAATCAATTAGTTCGGAAAAGCCAGCACACTCTAAAATATCAATAATGCAGCAGTTTAAATGTGTTGAAAATATAACAAAAAATGTGTTCGAAGAAAAACGTTTTTAGTCACTTTTTCAAAGAAAAAGACTTCAGGATATAATCTAGTTAGCACTATGTCCGTTGTTCTCTGGAAATCCACTAATAAAATTGATTATTGTATCTATCACATGAGAATTGATTTCATGTATATCCAGTGAGAAATAATTTGCATATTATTAGTTTTTAATCTCAATATTCTTTAAAAATTTAATTTAAGAAATATGAATTTAAAATATTGGAATTGTGATGTTAAAAAGATATGCATACTTGCTTTTTGCTTTCGCTTTTAAACATATTTAGTTAAAAAGTATAATAGAATTATTTTAATTTTATTCGATTAACATATTTTACCTGTTTAATCATTTTTTTTTTCTGTTTTTAAGTTCTTAGTTTCCGTTGTGTAAAAAAAAATTTTTAATAGAAAATGGTTTAACCCAAATTAAGTAAGTTTTTTCCCCTACAACAAAAAAAATTCATGACTTTTTTGCTTTAGGTCATTAATCACCAATAATTATAAATAATTGAAATTGTCTTATCTCATCGGTATGTGTTATTTCTGAAATTATTCAGCAAACAATTAATCATTCCTACTTATAGAAAGAATTTCAAGGTTTGTCTCATAAAGCATAGTAATTACGTATGATACTTAGGAAAAATTAATAACCATTATTTCTTCAAAGAAAATAAAAATTTAAATTTTTTTGTTTATTTCATATATTTTAAATACCATTGACTCAAAGAGGAAAATTATGCTTGGTTTTTAATTAAATTAGTTAGAAAAATTTATTTTTTATTATTCTGGGGATTTTTTTCAAGATGTATTTATTAGCTAAATTAATTCTGGATATTTTATTGATTTTATTTAAAAGGATTATGTAATTAAATAATTTTAATTGCAAAACTATTATTCAATTTCAATTATCCTATAAACCATGACAAATGGAAAGCATAAAATATTAAACATTTGCACAGAATTAATTTTTTTAAACTTAATTAATTCTTCTTATTTTTTTGCCCAGCACAAAATATTCTAAAACAAACTTTAGATAATTGAATAAGACATAGAGTATTGTGCCTCTTTATTGAATTTCATTTGAATGCAAGAAATTACCATATGATAATCTAAAACAAGCACATTAATAGGATTTAATTTGTTTTATTACTTAATAATTTTTTTTAAAATATATCTGCCTTGTAATCACGTTTATATCAGTATTACAAAATTATTTTTTTACGAACTCTTTTTCACTCACGGCCTATGAAGAAGAAAAATTGATCTACAAGTAGAAATTTGGAAAAAAAAAAAATTTAAATTATTTTTAATTACAGTCAACTAAAAAGCTATACTTGATTGGAAAATATAACAGGCAAATGAAACAGGTTCTATTAGAAAAAGGGCTAGAAAATATTTATATATATTTTTTTAGAAAAGTGTTGTCCATCTCATTAGAGGAGTATTATATTTTATCTTCCAAACAGTAACTTTTTTTCAACCAGGTACCTCTTAATGACAACCACAGAAATTTATCACTTTGTGAATAACTTAAGAGAAATTGAATCAGAGAGGGATATAAAAAATCGTTTGGCCGTTCATTGCAAAATAAAGATTGACACTACATAAATTAAAAAGTGCATTATATATATTATAAGTATTCAGGTTACTCTTACAAGTAATATTTCATTGAATAAATTATTTTCTTAAGCAAATTTCAAATTTCAAACCAACGAAGGAAAATTGATTAGAAACTATATTTCGATGAAAAGTTTGGCAATAAATAGTTTTAATAACTTATTTGAAACAAGTGCATGTACTTTGAGACCTACATGCTAATGTATCCTGAATTACAAATCATAGTTTATAGTAAGAGCTTCCAAGTTTTTAAAGTTACTTCAATGGTTTTGGGGGGAATTTAAAATATAATAAATAAGTTCATGAAAGAGCCTTAAGTTCGAATGATAAAATATTTACCAAGAAAATGTATGTTCTTTTTAACTTGAAGAACATAAATTATTAATCAAAAACAAAATAATTCACAGTTTTTAATATATGTGATATTTTAGTCATTCAAATGAGCTTTAATTCTTAAACTCGTATGTGAAATATGGTTAAAATATTTCGAATAGTTTCAGCTTAGTTATTGATAATATTTCATAGGCATCTTTTTTGGAATGTCATGTTGAAGTTGTAAATTTATTTAAATTAATTATTTTATGAATTAACTAATGTATATTTTAATCTTTTTATTCATAAGTAATATTATGAATCAATAGACTATATTAGAACCAAATAAATTACGAGCGACTTATTTAGTTGTTTCATATGTTATATTACTGTGTTCTTAGTTGTATATTTTTGGAATGATTTCCCTATCTAGTAAATTGGGCATTTAAATTTGTGAGATATTTTTATATCATTGATCAACAGTTTAAACGTTGATGTCTCATTCAAATTTCTTAAACTCATGTGCCCAGGTTTTTGTTGCATATAAAAGGAATCAATCCCTGAATAAAGGTGCTTCTAGTTAGTTACTGTTTATTGCTGTGTTACTGCTTATCTTCTAATAAAACGGGTGATAAACGATTGATTCGAAGATCAATTATCAACACTTGATTGACATTTGAGAAACTTAGCACACTTCCTTGCCAAATTTAACTCATCCTCAACTCTTGACCTTTAGCATCACTGGCTGATTATATTGACTCTTTCTATTATTTAATCCCTTCTCCTTTTCCAGTAGGAGATGAATTAACCTTTCTTCTAGAAAAACCGGCCGATGAGGAGTTGCCTTCCATAAAGCCCCATCCATAAAGATGGCAGCTAGTCCAAAGTATCCGGATAAGTTTTTGGAAAATATGGCATAGGGAATACCTACACTCTCTCCAGAAGAGGAGAGACACCCTGGTGTAAATCTTGAAGTTGGGGACCTAGTGATTCCCAAGGAACCCAATCAACCACCAGCCACTTGGTCTGTAGGAAGGATACAGGAAGTGCATCCAGGCAACGACCAGCTTGTACTAGTGGTCACAGTCATGACTGTTGAAGCGCAATATTCTAAGATTAATTAAATTATAAATTTATAATTTGGGCTGGAGTAGGTCTCTCGTGTAAATTTCCTTACTTGGTTTTTGCACATGTGCGCAGGTTTTTGTTTTTTATAAAAGGAATCAGTTCCTGAATAAAGATGCTTCTAGTTTGATCCTGCTTCCTTACTTGGTTACTGCTTATCTTCTAATAACTTCCCTTTCTATTAACTTCCCAGATGAAGTAATATATATAATTTAAATGTGTGGTAAAAACTCCAATGCTGCAATTTAAAAAATGTGTGTGAAATAAAATGCTTTTGCAAAACAAATATTAAAATAGATTGAATAGCGATGACTGATAATCAGAACTAAGTAATCAGATTCTCGATAAATGTTGCAATATTTTGCAAACTATAGAAAATATGTATATATGCACATTTTAGTCAATGCACATTTAGTCAGTGCACATTTTAGTCAATTATTTTGAACTCGCTTAGAGTAAAAATCTTAACTAAACATTAATGTTTTTAACATAATAATTACTCTTTGCCTTTATATATCCTACTAATATCTATATTACAATGATTTAAGACAAAATTCTAAAAAATAAACACATCATATATATAAAACTCCGAATATCACAACAACAATTTTACAATATTCTTCAGAAATGTTATCCAAAACTTAACGTTCTTTTTTTATGTTATTGAAGTTGAAGTCAAGATATGGAATGCTGACAACATTTTCTACAATGCTGCAGATTGTTCTCAAGACTCACACCACTGCATCAAGGACTTAAGTAAGGAGAGTCCTTAATAAATTCCCATAAAATTTTAGTTGAAATTCATTAAAAAGTTTTTAGCCGTAAACCTGACTTTCATATATAAGCCCTCTTATTGTAAGTATTATAGACGATTTAATTCAAACTTTTAAAATAAACTCATCAGTTTATATAAGGGTTTGAATCCATAATTATAATAATATCACAATATGTTTCGACAATATTAACCAAAAATATACCAATGTAATGTTTTTACTTTGATGATATTTCAGAGAAATTCTAGACATCTAAAGTTCACCAAACTTTCTCAAACTTCCAGGTGATTCTTCTTTCAATAAAGACTGAAGACTCACACCAGTGTAACTAAGAACTCAAAAAAGGAGTCATCTTAAAGAAGAATCATGAACTTTGATGAACTGATTTAGAAGACTAATGGACGCGCATTACAGTTTGATGCATTCTTGATACTTTACAGGAACGCGGGACAACTCAAAAAAGTCTGGAAA
The DNA here is from genome assembly GCA_963978545.1 of Linyphia triangularis. NCBI lineage: Eukaryota > Metazoa > Arthropoda > Arachnida > Araneae > Linyphiidae > Linyphia > Linyphia triangularis. The sequence continues at coordinate 31,590,290 of OZ021732.1, read as the reverse complement.
GAAAACGGGAAAGAAAGAAGCTTAAAATAAGGCGAAATACTATTTATTTCTTTTGCATACCCCATTATTCTGAATGCTCGCTAGCCCTATTTTCTCCCAGGTACGGAAGGCTTTACTTATATATATTTTCTAGACTTTCTCACAATTTATTTGATAATAAAGTTTCTCAAAGGAACTGAATCTTTTGATAAAGCACGTTCAAAGAAAGAAATGGCTGAATATTTGTGGAATGGGACAAGTAAGACTTGAATATTTTGTACATTTCTGCTGATGTAAATCTTCAAAAGTTCTTTTAGTCTCCTTTCAACATCTTTCCTTTCATATTATAGAAATATCTACAGGTATGTCGTGTAAATGTGTAACGATGAATACTTGGGTAGACTTAAATTTCAACTAGTAGAATAAAATATTAAAATCAAAATTAATAGGAATAGTATCATGTATATACTCTGCTACATGACCACTGAGTACATGAGTTAATCAGCCAAAACTATTTTAATTGAAATTATTATGTGTAATTATTGCACTGTGTAACTATTTAGTGTTTAAAAGTAAAAATTTTACTTATTGCAAAAACACAACAACATGGTTTTTTAAAAAGTAATATACAATTGTGGCAATAATTTAAATATAATAACACAGTTTACCGATTGGACAAATACGCAAAAATGATTACGAGATAAGGATGTTAAGTAGTTAAATTCGTCACAGCTTTTAAAATTAAATGTAAAAATAGTTTTTGAAATTCTGTTACTTTGAGTAATGTTGTTCATAAATTATGTTTTAAGTATTTATCCGCAAAAAAAAATAAGTTTAATTATAAGCAGCGTTCAATAATATTCAAATTCACATATTAAAGCACCAGAAGAGAAATTTGTGCAAAAAATAATGGTTGCAATTGTTCGTAATGTAAAAATCAAATCAACCTAGTGACAAATAATAATTTAACTATTTTGTTTCATCCCATTCATTATTGAAATACATTTTGTACTCATATATTTAATATATACACTTAAATATTCAGAAAATTTCATCAAGTTCTATTTTCAAATTAATCACATTTCTTAAATAGATACTTATGTATTGTTATAATTCAATGCACAATATTTTTTAATTTGCAGATGGTGGGTAAAATATACTACCGTACCTCGCATTAAAAGGAGTGTTACAAAATATCATTAACAACGAGATTTAAAAATAGTTTTTACATTAATAAATTGTTTACTCAACGCAACATACAAAAAATTATTTTAATATATTTTTCATATATTGGCATCCTTTTGTCGTCCTTTTCCCAATTCTGCAAATAATCTCACACGATATTACTTTTGAGATTTCAAATAAATTTTACCATGAAGAGCATCAAATAAAGTGACTTATTAGGATTCATATTCCATTAAATTTATCCCAATTTTGGTAGTATTCATTTGATATTCATTTGAACTGATTATTTTTTATGAAAAACGCAATTATCTTGAATGAAAGAGCTATTAATTTAAAAAATATTTAAGTTTTATAGAAAAATTGATTTTAAATCTTCATAAGAGCACAATAGCAAACATAAAAATTACTTCTTTATTCCCAAGCAAACATTTATTAATTCTAAATTTAAAATTCCCTTTCAAACAGCCATCATACTTAGTTATTAAGTTTTAGGTAACTAATAATTACAATTTTTATGAAACTTAAAATAGTAAACATAAATTTACTTTCTTAATATTCTACATGCACATAGAAAAAAGTGACTTGTAGCCGATATTTTTACGTTAAAAGTTAAAAAGAATTTCGATTCAATGGAAGGTAAAAATTTTTACACAAAAGCTATAAGAGTGTTTTCTCAATAAATATCGAAATGCAGATTTACAAGAATACTTAATATTTAGACGAATCAATTTTGTGATACAATTTCTAAACAGGGACACATGTATTAACTGATGTTTACAGTTCCAAACCATGGCCTCTGTATTACGCTGTATAGATACGAATAATAAATCATTCGTTTTCTCCAACTGATTTGTGTCCCACTACCTTATATCTCCTGATTTACGATAAATTATGTCGTAAAAAACATGCTTAATTTACATAGTTATTTATTCCATGCAAATTAACTCGATTAGGAATCCATCTCCCAATCACTTTGTATCCATCCTTAAAATACTGTAAAGCATTTACACTGCATTATAATTGTATTATACTTATTATACAGGGTGTCCCAAAATTGACTGACGTGTTTAAAAAGAAAATTTAATAAAAAGCAAAGAAGAAAGATATACATTGCTGTATGCAAGTATTCTATTTGGAAAAATAAGGAAATGTATCCCATCATTTGTTAAAATAGTTACAAAGTTAGTAAACAGATTGGGCTGTTAAATGACAAACTAAACAAGCTCTAAAAATTTTGCAAAAACTATAACGCGATATTTTTTAAATAACCACCTTTTTCAGCAACAACATGACGTAATCGAAACATGGTTTTGTAGTTTTAGCAACATGATCAGACTAGTTTTTTTTTTGGGGGGGGGGGGTATTCTACAGCCTCGTCTATTGGTGTACTATGTAACTATTTCTTAAAGCAATGGGGAAAAACCCCAGTATTCTGTTGTTGTTTTCTATTCATCTTTCAAACAAACGTGTCAGTCATTTTAGAACACCATGTAAATCTAATATGTAGCTTATAAAGACATAATAATAAAGCAATTTTCAAAACAAAATTATGGTTCCTAATTCAAATTACAAAAACAAAATTTAAAAATTCCATTTTGATCTAATATTTATCCAAAAGTAAATGCAATTCTCAAAGATAAAGCACATAGAAAAAAACAAAAGTCCTGTTTTCCTTCTATTCACCTACACCTTTCAAAGTTTTGACATGAAAATTTTCCAACCTGCTGGAAATGCGTCGAGAATCTAATTTCCGCCACACCTCCGATATCAGAGACACATATCCGACGAATCCCTTGCGTAAAAACTCCTTTAAAAGAATAGATCTCAGGGAAAACTTGACGTTGGAAGTACAAAGAGGAATCTTCACGAAATTTCATTCTCTCCATTGAAATAGCATTGTTAAGTAAACGGGATGTGACACTAGCCAATTGACAAGTGAAGAAATATTTCGATTCTTTCGACTGGCGGATATATGTGGAAAAGAAAACTAGGTAGAGACTCCTCTTGGGGTTGTCAAGATGGCGTCTTATTCTTGGAATCCTTGGCCAATTGCAAGTAAACAAAAAGACCGCGAGATGAATGAATTCATAAAAAATGGATTCTGTCGGTGAAGATGTTTTCTTGTATTATGGGTTGAATACTTTATCTGAAAATATGGGTATTTTCCTTTTTTTTTTTTTCACTTTTTAGTATGGGTAAATAGTTCTTGGAGTAAAAAGTAAAAATTTTGTTAGGTTATTTACACTAGAATATATGATATGTCTTCTGCCCAATTCTGTGGCATGTCTGTAAGCATACTTACATGCTTGTCGTAAATGTACTGCATTATAACAAAATTGTGTTAACACTAACACAGTGTTCTGTATTGTTTATGAGAATGTGAAGTATACAAATTACTTTTTATTTTTAACACTTTTTAGTTTAAATTTTCATCTTTGTGTAAAAAGTAGAATTCGTTTATACAAAAATAAAAATAATTAATACCCTTTAGCTATTCAGGTAGCATGTCTATGAAAATATTCTCTTAGAATTATTTTTCTCTAAATATTCTCTTAGAATTATCTAGAGAATTATTTTTACTAACACTAACACAAGGGCGGAGCGAAAAAAAAAAGTCGATTTTGTTTTTGCCCTAACAGAACTGTTGTGTGCTAGAAATATCAAATATTGGGTATATTGTTATTGAAAATATTAGAAATATTGGGTACCAAAAATATCTTTTGTTTCCCTTTCGTCCGTTATTTTTAGCAAATTTTCCCATATAGTAAAAAGATGTATATTTCCATTGTTTTCTATGCAGCTCTTCGCTTTTTTCTGAAATAAAATTCATAATAGAAACGGAACTCACCGAGAGAAGGTGGTTGCATTATGAGTTCCACTCGTGCCCTCCCATCCACCTCACCTTATGGGCACTACAGTTTTTGCAGTTTTACCGGTTTTACTCAGTACTCGCATTTGGTTTCAAATGATGATATAGCTTTTCTCAACTCGGTTCGGGTTGTAACTGCTTATTTTCGCTTCGTTACGCATATTTCTTCACACACATCCACAGAAATATCTATTACAATTTTCACGAAACGTTCAACACTTTGTGTGTGGTAGGGAAATTTTAGGCTTTCCAGGTGTTGAGCTACAGACTCTCCACTGAAAATCAAATTTCCCAAAACATCTTTTGTTAAGTGAGTTCCGTCAATATTTACATTTCTGTCAATCAATTATCTCTATACATGAATTTGCCTCGAAGTTGAGCGACGGAATGTTGTAATATTGGTATTCTTTCCTTTTTTACGTTCTTGCTCGTAAAATCCTACGTAGTCCAAGTTCTCGAATAGGCTGTCTGTCGTCTGTGATCATTGACAGAATTACTGCTTCTGGGTGACCAGAATAGTCGTTTCTCTGGATAATGAAATCGACCACATTTTTTCATTCGTATTTAAGGTAGCGTGAGACGTTTATTGCCTTCCACAAATTTCGTGGACCATCCGTGCAATATGGATTTAATTTGATTGTAAACCACATTGGTGCATACACTCTCATTACAAACTTTTCTAGAGTTGGATGTTGGCTCAAAATCTCTGAAGAGCTTATGTATAAGCGCAAAATGCGATTTGCGGTTGTTAACCAACGTGCATAAGACATTTTCCCAGATTGTCTTTGTAACAAACCTGATGAGCAGTTTCCATTTTTGACAGTTTGACAAATATTCCAAAGGTATCGCTGGTCTGTACTTAGATCCTTTCTGTCGATTTCAGGATATTCTTTCGAAATGACAACAAATCTCACAATGGGGAAGTTTTTACAATTTGCCAATGCTTTCCCAATTGGACCCGAAAATACATTAGAACCACTTAATCCAGCACCCAAATGCTGCTCTAAATGTCAGAGTGGCAACTCGTGTGGGTGTAACTCGCAGATAAACCAGTGTAAGGGTTTGCCAATGGCTTTCTAAAAACGGCGAATTACGTCAGTTTTACAGCTGGTATTAAAGACTGTTCCATCGCCCCTTATTTCCATGTCAATATTCTTCTTCTTCTTCATAAATTCAAACATCATTTGAGAGATGCTCAAAGCTGCTGATGAGGATTGTGCTAAGTGTGCATTGGGCACATAGCGCCAACCTCGTCAATGTGGTTTACAATCAAATAAAATCTATATTGCACGGATGGCCCACGAAATTTGTGGAAGGCAATAAATGTCTTGTTCTATTTTAAAAACGAATTAAAGACTGTGGTCGATTCCATTATCCAAAGAAACGGCTATTTCGGTCACCCAGAAGCAATAATCCTGTCAACGATATTGTTGGCTCATTTGGTTGGGTGGACATGGGTAGCACTCGCAATGCAACCGCCTCCCCGTGATGAGTTCTCGGGGGGTTTTTTTAATTTTATTTCAGGAAAAAGAAATAAGATAGTGATTAAAAATCAATGAAAATACACATTTTTAACTATATGTTAAAAATCTGCTTAAAATCATGAACGAAATGGAAATGGAAGATATTTTGTGTTTTTCCCGAAACTTTGCTCACATAACCTACCCACTAGTACCGAACTTTTCCGCACTAGGGCAAAAATAAAATCCAAAATTTATTTTTTTTATTTTAAATTGCCAACTTTTGAAGTAAATATTTCTTTGGTTAGTGTACTTTCACTGAAAAGTACTATTTGTATCACCTGTAATATCTTAAAACCTGACCATATGATTTTACATGTTGTTTTAGTAAATCCCTTGTACAAGATATAAATATGCTAATCATTTAGATTTGTTTATTCTGACGATGAAAAATTCTAAGATTGCTTTCAAGTGAAACTATTATTATTATTTTTTTTTAATTATGTAATATACTGTATCATGTAACAAAAACCATATTACAAATTGTTTCTTAATATACTTCCTTCAAAGCCTATATTTATAAAGATTTCCCCGATTTTACACAGTTACAATCTTTTTGTGATTTTTACAAACATTTACAGGTTTGTATTTATTTATCTACAAGTTTATATTATTTTTATTATAAAAAGTAAGAATAATAAGAATAAAGAGATTGAATATCTTGAATCGGAAATTTCATATTCTCATATGAAGCTAAGATAAAGTTTAAATTTTATAATTAGGAAAAGTTAGTACATTCAAATCCTTTAAATCCAAATTCTATATTTTTTATAATCCAGTTAAAATGTTTTGAATAAGTTTAAGTTTTCGATGATTAATGTTGAACCTAACTTCTTTATTGACAAAAGGTACTGAATTCTAGAAAGAGAAAATGTATGGTATGGAAACACCAACATTTAAATATTGTTTTTCCAAAAGCTACAATTAATTAAATATTTACTACTGTATTGAAATATCTTTAATACAAGCATTACATATCAAATAGTATTAAAAAAACATATTAATGCATATTGTGTAAATATAATGAGGTATTTTATTTCAACTTTTATTTGTTTTTAAAAAAGAAAAATCATCCATCTTTTATGAACACTAAAAAAGGTAAAGTATCTTGACTTTGTGTTTAATTTACGTCATAAATTATGCAGCAGAGAAACTATTCTGCCATGTAATAAATTGTTGAAGCAATTTTACACAACTTTATGAAATCCAATTTTATTCTTTGATTTAAATCCTATTTATCGTTACAAGATTTCATTTCAATGAAAGCAATCGCACAAAAAGCAATCTCCTCATACTTAAGCATGATATCCATATAAATACATATTAGCTCAGTATTGCTAATGAAACTGAAAGAGTCATTTAAAAGAAGACAAAAAAAAATTTCAATTATATTAATATTTTTTTAACCTAATTACTTCTGAAATTCTAATTCAAGCATCATACTATTCGTATTCCAGTTACAAATATTTATTAATTACATGCTTATTAATATTGTACAATAATTCTTTTTAAATTAAGTATAAAGAAACGACAGGATTATATTCAACTGTTTAAAACCGAAAACAAAGTATCCAAAATAATAACTAAAATATCAAATAACTTTACAAAAATATCACTAAATTAATTGTTAGATAGAAAAATGAATAATCCTACAACTACTTAGAATAATTAAATAGCATAAAATAAAATAAATACTGATATATATCTGTTCAAAGAGTATACTTTAAAAGATTTTAATTAGATAATTTGACTTAAAATTTATTATTTAATGACACAGGAAAAGTAATATTTTAAAGACTTGGAATATAACAAATCAAAGTAATTATTTCGTTTTGCAATAAATATTAAATTATTTGAAACATCATATTCCAAAATTTAATTTTTTATAGTAGATTATTTTAAATTGTATAATAACTTATATTACGTAAATCTACATTATCAATACCTCTATTTTTCGACACATTCATCAGCAAACGGCACGAGTTTTCATATGTCATCAACAAACACTGTAACTTAAGAACTCATTAATAATATAGGCTTTTAAGAAAATATTTGTAAAATAATGATTGTCTCTACTAATATCACTTTACAGGTAAGCAAATGCAACTTCATATAACTTCAAAACTAATTCTTTTATGGACCTCAGATGCAACGTTGATAAGAGTATGTGTTTGTATCGAATGAAAACACACCCGTCGTGCTTATGACCAATATCAACACATCTTTAAAAAAAAAATTTAAAAGAACATTTTCAAATTCTATTTTCAATCACAATGATTGTTTCAGTTAGTTATGTAAGAACTGAAATGACTGTGGCGTCATCCTCATATCAATAGTTTTACAACGATAACCATATAGTTTCTGTCTACAGCATAAACATACATAGACATTTATTTTTATTTCAATACATGTGGAGTATCGTCTATTTCTACAATATTTTTATGAAGCGGATTATACAGCATATGGCAAAAAAAATTCCTAGAGAACAAACACCCCAGATCTTTTTTTTACATTTACCCATACTAATAATCTGGCAATTTTTTTTTTTTTCTTACTCCAACTAAAAGCAGTTTCTTAATTAGCTGTCAGTTTTCACATGTTGAGTATTTTTATATAATTATAAAGGAGTTTGTTATGAAGTTAAAATAAAAACAATTTACTTAAACACGTTAAGAAAGTTTATGAAACAATTAAAATTTTCGCTTTGTATGCAACTTTTTATAATAAACAATTAAACAGGAATTTTCTATATTTCTTGCAAGACACTTAGCTTCAATAACTTCTCAAAGAAACTGCATATCATCCTCATCATATGTTCATAGCAATGTATTCATATAATACCTGTAAACCTATTTCAGCAGTATCATTTACTACTTTAAATTCTTTTACTTGGTGTTTTTCCCTATAATGAATATATTCTATCGTATCTTTTTGTCTCAAAATGTCCAAGACTGGCATCATATTTCAACACTTTTAACTGTACCACCCAACTTACATTTCACGAATTCTTTGAGGTATTCACACTTGCGTAATTGTTGCTTTTCTTTTATTGGAACTATCTGAAAATTGGGCCAAATCTTTCATCTAAGGAATACCATAATTAATTTTCCACAGCTTTTCTACCTTCAATTTCAGATTCAATAATCTCACATTTTTGTGTCTTTTTATAAGTCATCTACAAGAGTTTCAGCATAAAGAGGAGCTTCTATCCATATTTGCTATATAAAAGAACCATAAAATGTACAAATCCTTGAGGCTGCATTTCTCCTTAGTTATTCGGAAAATCTCTTGTTGATCTCTGAACAGAAAGATTAATAGCCAACGATAGTGCATGCTGAAGAATACCCGGTGATGTCCCAGTCCTGTCGTGAAGGCTGCTGAGATAAATAAAGTTAATTTAATATTTGCATTTAAAATCAACATTCTTATTGTTTTCGCGGTCGAAAACCTGCAAGTTGATAGTAGATAAAAGTATCTACAACACCAGATCTAATATATAGTCCTAAATTCCCAAAATTATAATAAATAAAAGACAAAGGAATGGCAGCAGCTGAATCAATATTTAAACAATTCTTAAATTTACAATAAGGTTACATGACTACACGCAAATCAGACTTACTCCAGATCGGGCTGGGGGAAACAGGTACGCTTACCCATCACGGTAGGGATCAAAAATTAAAAGTTCAAAATACTTGCAGTATTCTGGCCTGCAAAAAGATCCTGAAAGAGTGTCAAGAATCTAGGGTGACTGCCAAGTGGAGAGTTTTAGAATATGAATGTATCTTGTATTTTTCTAACCTCTTAAAATTCACTTATTGATCGTTAGGGTGGGCCGCAAAAACTTTTTTTCGAAATCGGTCTTGGAATAGAGCGGAAAAGTTGCCTAATGGGTCAACTAGAACACACATAAAATTTCGTCATTTTTGTTGAATATCTAGCCGCGTCCCTCTGGTATCAAAAATGTCCATAACATTAAAAAAATGCACTTTTAAGACATTTTTTGAGCGATTACTTAATTTTTTTAAGCCGCCATTTCTATACGTAGCACAGAATGGTTGCACAATGGGTCAGTTAGAACACACAAAAAGTTTCATCCATTTCGATCGGAATCTAATGGCGCACCTACATTCCAACTCTTCATCTTTTGTACACATTGTAAGCGGTGGTTCTGTTATAGTGTATTTTGACCAGTCGATGAGATCAATGTAATCATTGGCATTAAATTTGAGTTCAGGAGGTTTGAAAAAGCGTATGTCTTCAGATTTATTATTTCTGATGTTCAAGATTCTCCTCACGCCAGGATATGATATTGAGAATCCGTTAGCATTGCCACTACCATATTTTCCGGAAGTTCAAAACATGCATTGTTTGAAATTATTTCTGTCTGTAATTTTCTTGACATGGTTAGGCAACTTCCTTTAAAGAAAAAGCATCTTCCAGACATGTTTAACCCCATTGTAAAGCGTGGTTTTATTTTTATCTCGAAGTACATTGGTGCATAAACCAGAATCACAAACATTACGATTATATACGAAGCTCTTCGGTTGGATTTTTGGTAACGTTGTATATTATACATTAGGTACGCTTTTTCATAACCTACCGAACTCAACTTTAATGCCGTTGATTACATTGATCTCATCGACTGGTCTAAGTACCCTATAACAGAACCACCGCTTATAATATATAGAAAAGATAAAGAATTGGAAGATATGTGGCAAGAACAGGGTCCTATAAACCATTTGAGAAGTTTCCATGTCACAAGCAAGCAGTCGAAAGGTGTGTTAAACTCATATCTGAAGCTTTAACGACAGTTTGTGGTGATGCTGCAAAAGACGGTTATATACGGGTTAATATTCAAGCAAGAAGAGAACTTCCAACATTTGATAATAAGGGACAGTACTATTCTGAAAACTACACTTTATAAGCATTTTATGTCTACTCTTTTTTTACTATATATTATTTGAATTTCTCGATTTCTAAATATAAATAAGTATTATACTAGTGAATATACTTCTGGTTTTTAAAATACATATTATTTATTTTTGTAATTTTTGAAATGCCAGGAGTAGCTAGATATTGAGCAACATTGGCGATACTTATATGTGGTCTCTAAGTGACCATTCAAAGTACGCTGCTTTTCAACCTTATTTTTAAACTTTTACTCAAAGGGGCACCCTTAGATTCCTATCAAAAGGAATGAAACTTTTTGTGTATTCTAACTGATCCATTACGTGACCATTCCGTGTTATGAAAATGCTGTTTTTTTAAAAAAATTTGAGTAGTCACTCAAAATTGGCTTAAAAGTGCATTTTTTGTAAGTTATGGACATTTTTGACTCCAGAGGGACGCGGCTAGATATTGAGCAAAATTTACGAAATTTTGTGTGCGTTTTAACCGACCCGTTAGGCAACTTTTCCTCACTACGTAAAGACCGATTTTAAAAAAAAAAGGGGGGGGGGGGAGAAGAAAGAAAGAAAAATTGGTCCACCCTAACGTCCAATCTTACGATTTTGTGACATTTAGATGCTTTTTTGCTCTTAGTAAGAGGGGCGCGGCTAAATATTGAGCAAAACGGTCCAAATTTTGTGTGTGTTCTAAGTGTAACATTAGACAACTATTTTATGCTATTTTTAAATATTATATCAATGCCCATTTTTTAAAATTATTTCCAAAAATTTTAAAGAAAATGGCTTAAAAGTGAATTTTTGTGTGTTTTTGGACGTGTTCAATGCCAGAGGGGTGCGGCTAGAAATTGAACAAAATTGACGAAATTGTTTGTGCGTTTAACTGACTCATTATGTAACTTTTTCAAGCTATTCATTTTTTTATTTATTTTAACATTTTTAGCTAAACATTTTTTTATTTATCCTAACGTCGAATCTGTTACGATTTTGCGACATTTAGGCACATTTTTGTTCAAAGAAAAAGGGGTGCGGCTAAATATTGAGCAAAATGGACAACATTTTGTATGTGTTCCAACTGATACATTAGGTAACTATTCCATGCTATACCAAAGCCGGTTTTTAAAAAAAAATCACAAAATTTTCAAAAAATGGCATAAAAGTGAAATTTGTTTTTCCCTTTTTACATTTTCAGTGCCAGAGGGGAGCGGCTAGATATTGAGCAAAATTGACGAAATTGTGTGTGTGTTCTAATTGACCCATTAGGCAACTTTTCCGCACTATTCACAAAACGATTTCGAGAAAACAAATATTTTTTTTACCATTTTCGGCCCACCCTACCTATTAGTCGTTTGGGGTGGGAGTGTTCAGTACTTACAATTGGTTACCTATAAGAAGAGAAGGCTGTCGCAAGCACGCCCTAGTATTCTCTGGTTGGTTAAATGGTTAATCTTTGTAGTAGCGTTGTTGGTGTCCTAAATCCTTCCTTAATTGTGAAGAAAGTGTCTGAAAATGTCGCCAATGTCTAGCCTAGCTTCCCTGACAACTGGATGTATGATGTATTCTTCTGTGGAGTGAGTTTTACGTTTGTTGGTCAGACACCGCGTCTACAGATCGCAGCTGGCTGGACTGGCACAAAGGGGGGGGGGGGATGTCGTAATCTTTCTGTTGGAATCTACCTTCTTGAATTTCCAGTGTGATGAACATAGCTTTGTCACGCTTATATCTATCGCTATCCCTCATCTACTTACTTTGGGACACCTAAAAGTTTTGCAATACCATCTTCCGAAACATAGAGACAAGCTATCAACCTTTCGTAATCCAAAAGATTCTTGCAAAAGTTTGCCGTCAAAAGGAAGGACTAGAGGACAGTCAGGTTTGAATTTACACCTTTTTTTTTAATTTAACATATTCTTTCTTATTTTCTTCCTGGTCTTTGAATGATATTATTGAGCGAGGAAGTGATCTAGAATTGTGTCCGAACTGTAACTACTGGAACAATCAAACGAAATGCTTCTAGAATAGATATTTTGTTACGATCTTAAGCATTAGCTCTAAAAGTAGAAAGAGTTTTTATCGTTTCGGCATTATGACCAGAACTCTAATTTTTATTGACTAAAAAGTCTTCATCACTTCCTGATTAGAATACAGTTCTCAAAATCACCCCTTGCATAACTAGCTACTGTTGAAGCAACAACATGTGTGTCTTTTTTCCGTAATGTGCGGGTTGCCAGATAAGTCCTAAAAAACTGTTTTAAAATTAAACCTAATGCATTAAAATCTTAAAAAGTAAAAACACTGAAGACGTTTGTTCGTATCAGCACGAAACTTGAAAATTATGTGAAATTACAAGAAAAAAGTGTAAAAATTAAAAATCATTGAGCAACATTTTTCTGTAGGAGTATAAAGATGAAATTTCAAGAAAAGAATACTGTTGGTAAAAGTAAAAAATAGTTCTGTAGTCTTTAGTAGAAAAATAAATTTGGACCATCCTATTTATCATACCTGATGATCCTTCTAAAAAAAAAATATAAAAAATATCCTTCATTTTATTTATGGTAACAACAGAATCTGAGTCTTTTAGTATTGAAAATGCTAATTTCTTCAACTTCAGATTAGGTAAAATATACTTTGTGTCATTATTTAATAATATCTGTAGTTTACACAAGAAACAGATAATTAGTTGGTGTCTGGTTGTTAAAACGTTGTGTACCTGTAGGACACTACAATCTATTCAAGTAAATTTTTTAACACATTTCACATAGCCTCATTGGTATAAATTCTTATTAAAAATAATTTTTTTAAAACAGTACAATATTTTAGTAATCAAGGTCAATTAAGAAAACCAAAATTTAGCTTAAGTTAATCAAAAGTTGAAAACTCTAACCATTTTAGACTTGACAACAAAGTTACAGCTTTAAAAGCTGAAAGGTGTATAAAAATTCGGAGATAAAAACTAGGAGAATGAAAGCCATTGATCATTTCTCTATACCTTTTCTTCCATCTTCAAACACAAAAGTTTAAGTAAAGGCTGCAATTTCACCCCTTTTCTTCTCACTAAAGATAAAAAAAGGGCACACAAAAAGGGCTCTTACAGAGCAACCCGAGAAACGTACTACCCCTTTAAAACTCTCAAAGTCAAGATAAGTCAGCAAAATACGTGGTTCTTGAAACTAGGAGAAAGAGGAAAAAATGTGATAAAAATTCCAGAGGGTCGTGTTTTCCTTTTATCTAGACAATTCCCCTTCTAGATTAAAGAACGCAGCTATTCCACGAATGTTGACCGTTTTTGTGTGGGTGTCGCTTAGTGCATGTACAACGCTCAATTACAGAAATTTTCCTTTCCGGTAGCTCTTTTTCTGATTTTTTTTCTTTAGTAGAGGTAATCATATGTATTTTTTCTTCAAGATTGTTCTTCTCGTGCATAAGTTTGAAGCGTTCATTCCCCCATGTATGTTTTAGTTCTTATTTTCCTGTCTCAACACCTGATGAGTTTGATTTATTTTTTAATTATTTTGAAAAGTTTCTCTCCCTTTTCACGAAGAGTTTGTTTTCCTTCTTTTAAATTAAATGTTTAGACTTGTTTTTTGTAGTTTCGCATTTTATATTTTTTATCTAAGGGAATGTTGGTCTGATTATGTGTCTTTTCTTACAAGTATTGCGGATGAGTTCATATGAAATTAAAAAAAGTATAAACGTGAAAGTTCTGGGTCGTTTTTCTTAATTATAAGTTTGATGTTGAAGCCTTTATTCACATTTTTAGTAGTTAAGGTTTGCTTTTGATATATGTATTGAGTAAATTATTTTTTCTAAACTTCATTTTGTGTAAAACTTTTTGATGCTAAGGAAAAGATTTTAAAATGTATTTCTAAGTAAGGCACTACTTTTTTAAGAAAACAAAACTTATGTTTAATTGCAAAAGAACTTTAACTCCAATTCCAGAAACTATTTCTAAGACTTTCATTTTTTTTTTTTTGTAATTTAGTTATCAAAAATTAAAAGTGCATTTCTTAACAAATTTTGTTTTCAAAAACTGTTTTCATACAAACAAAAAAACAATACCTCATGTTTTACCATTAACTTGCAATAATAAAATTGTTTGAAGATGTTGCTCTGATAAACGCAATAAACCGGCCATGCATAAAAAATGTTTTTAATTAACATTACGATGAAAGCTGCAGCATACATTAATTAAAACCTAATTTCATTCACTCAAAAAAATACAACTTTAGTTCATTTGCATGAAAGGTGTAATTAGTATAGGAAATAGAATTTGGAAGTATAAATAATAGTATACATGGAAAAAAATGGCAATGAGGACTTTTTGAATGGCTCAATTTGTAGATGGATAATTGGCTCACCATCCAAATCAACTAATACTTTTGACCATTAGTAATACACTATAAAAAACAATTTTGAATTCTCAAGTTAAAACAAAGCCGTATTGTTAAAGTGACGTAAGAAATTTCGGAAGTAGAGGCTCATGACAACGACGTACATAGGGTCCATTTATTTTTTTATTTTTTCTAAAGTAATTTAATTGTTCTAAGATATGGTCCAAAATCTAGTCCCTAAGGAAATAGTTGTACAAATGGGGTGTTATCTTTCCAAACATTTAAGGAAGCGAAAGAAAATCTAAATGAGCTAATTATTAATGGCATATATTGCAACAGACACAATAATGAGAGACTGACATAATTGAATATATCAAAATTAATTGCATGGAATTTTTCTGTCCAAATTTGCGTAATAGATACTTTCTTGGTGACATTCAGAATCGACAATTATAAACCAATGAGAATCAGAGTTAGAGACAAACCCGTAATAAGATGAGAAGACTGTGTCGATGAAGATTTTAAGATTCGCCGACTGGAATACCTTGGCGAGTAGAAAAACAATGGAAGAAGGTTTCTATAAAAGCCTTGTGACCACAGAGTGCGAATTATAGAGTATTATATATTAGGGAAGTTACACGTTGTACGTGACCTCTCAATATTAGATAGAAACGAAAATGGCAACCCCTTCAAAATTTAATAAAATTTTGCTCACTTGTTGGATTCATAGTGAAATGAAAAAACGGTTAATATTAGGTTTGAATATCGTTTAGTTTCTGAAATAGAGTGCTTCAAAAATGGGCCAAAAGATAAAAATTTCGCATTTCTTGCTGTACACATGTACACATTTGCACATAATTGTGTCCCTAATTATCATCGAACATTGCTTTTAGTGTAAAAAAAACTGCATATTTGGGCTTTCTTATTATGTAACATTTGCACTTATTTTTAACATATTTTTTATTTTAAGGTCAAATAGTTTGACCTTTGATCTTCGATATCTCAAAAGGGGATATTTTTATTTATTTATTTATTTATTTATTTATTTATTTATTTATTTATTTATTTATTTAGGAAGTGTGAACCTAGAAGTAGTTCCTGGTTAGTTAAAAAAAAAGTATCTAGTATGTTTCTTTCAATCACCTTTAAGCATGGATCCAAAACCGAGCATGAAACTCACAATACTTAAAGCAAATTGGTTTGTATAAATTCTGTATACTAAATATGGTATATTGTTTATAAAAAGAGAAAGAGTACATTAATCAAAATTCAGTTATCGATGGATTTTGTAATTTGTTCCTTTTGTTACAATATATGAATCAAATACCGCTGATTAAGATGTAATACTATTTCTTCGATATCCAGCTAGTAGAATTCAATTAGTTAAATTAATGAACAGAAGAACTTATGGAAAACTAATTTCTTGAAGAGTATTCGGATATCAACAATGAGATTATGAAGCATGAAATGAGCGTAAAGTCTTCTGACTCGTAAACGTTATACATACCTTAATAAATGGTTTAATTAATTTTTCAATTAAGGTTTGAGAGGAACCCACTTCGTGCGAAAGATACGAATACTTCTCTTCTAAATAGAAAGAAGATTTCAAAACATTCCCGCTGAGGCTTAGGAATTAATGAAGAAACTCTTACGTGTTTGAAGGAAAGAGAGTAATTATCTTAGATGGAAGTTTGATATTCTATCTTCTAACGAAATTCATGAATGATCATAATAGGTAATCTGTTAAACAATTTGTAGTAAAGTAACTAACACATTCCGTCAAATAAAATTTATCGTAGTTTATAATGTTACAAACAGATGGCCCTTAAATAATTAGACTATGTTGTATATTCAGGCAATTAAAAATGTAAAATATATGTTTGTTAATCAATACAAAACTAGACTGATAGCAACATAATATTTCAAATTGTTATGTATGCCGAAGCAACATTGTTCTGATCGTTACCCCATACTTAATCCGTATAAAATAATTCAGTCGAATGGAATTTTATGTAAATTTATTTTCTATTAATTTATTGATAGTTGGATTAAATTCTTGAATAGATAACATTGGCCAGAGATACCTGTTAACGAATCCAGAAATATTTATATTTCTTTAATAGAGTTTGCAACTTATTCAAATTTTCACAACATTTAGCCATCCTTTTAACTAAATAAACGCCGAACAAAAGCTAAGCAATTACTTGACCACTATATGAGAGAGAAAGCTCAAAATATTATCATTAAGTTCTGAATTTATTTTATTTTAAATACATAAGATGCAACACAGTAATTTCTTATATGACTCATTTAACATTGCATCCCGACTTTTACATTTCGATCCAACAGGACTAAAATATTTAACTATGAAAAAGAATTTAATTAAATGTTGACATAATAAAAAAAAAGTGTTATATGAGTTTTAAAGCTGTTCACTGTTTCCCGAAATTTCATGTGATAATATGTTCCAATCGTACAAACGACTTGGACATATATCTCAATTATATAGCTATCATAGACAACTAGAACTATTTGTTTCAATCATCCAAGATATTTTAAAAATAACCTTGTATTTTCTTAAACTCACACATGATATATATCATTTTGTAATAACTTAATCATTGATGGGATATATATTGACCAACTGTAAAATACGATTAAAACAAAAATTATTAAATAAAAAAATCAGTTTCGAACAATAAGAACTATTTTACACTATGTATAACAAAAATGTAGTTGTACTTATTATAAAGCACAAATTGAAACATGAATAATGTGCATTCTCAAAAACACAAATACGCTATTCGTAATCTGAGAGTATTTCAAACTTTTTTCTTTTTTTTTCCATTTTATTATTCCTTAAGTACACTAGAAATATAAAAACCCATATAAAAGTGAAACTAATTTTCTAATCGAGAATAAAGTCTATCTCTAAATGCCCATGTGGGCGGAAAGAGTTAATACA
Source organism: Linyphia triangularis (assembly GCA_963978545.1). Taxonomy (NCBI): domain Eukaryota; kingdom Metazoa; phylum Arthropoda; class Arachnida; order Araneae; family Linyphiidae; genus Linyphia; species Linyphia triangularis. Next base: position 31,572,537 of record OZ021732.1, on the reverse strand, counting down.
AGCTGCATATGTTCTAGATTGCATGCTTCAGAGAGCCATTAATCTGAATTGAATCCGAATATATTATGAGAATAATATTTGATTATATTAAAAACAAGGTTCTGTAAAACTTTCTAAACTATAAATAAAATGTAGCTATGTACATTTGATGGTTTGCTTGTTAGTTTGCCTACATGAATAAAAACAAAATACATTCAGAAAAGCTAACAACAAAATAAGGTTAAATTTATATTACATTATCCTTTGAATATAATATTAATTCAAAACACTATACTTAACAATATTGGGTGAATAAGAGTGTTTTATATAATTTTTGACGTCACTCTCCCAAAGCATGCGTAGTTCAGTTAACAGGATGGTTCACTGTGTATAAACGCATTTCATGTTCCGCCAACTTGAAATTTACAGAGAATATTCTGTTTGAAATTTTCAGCTCATTTATTCTATTTTCATTCCATAGTTATGAATTAACTTAATGTCTTATATATTTAATACGAGCATTTTCAAAATTGCTTGTTTCTACAAAGTCTGACAAAATCAAAATAATGCGTATGTACATCATGGGTTTGTGTTATGATCCGGTTAATTGAACTATGTATGCTTTTTGAGAGTGACATAAAAAATTATATGAAACACTCTAATTCCCCCAATAGCATTAAATATAGTGTTGAATTAACAACAAATTGAAGGGATAACTTAAAATTAATTTAACCTAATTTTCTGTTGAGCTTTTCTTATTATTTTTATTAATTAATCACTTAATATATATTTCGACGAACTATAAAATTTGTAAAAACAGTGTAGCACTTTTAGAAGGATCAGATGAAAAGTATTTCTATGTTTGTCTTTCACTTTTTATCTTATTTCTACTTTCAGTTACCCTATTTGTGAGATAAGATAATTAACGAATTGCATTAAATTAAAAAAAAATCTACATTTTTTTGCATATCTGCAGGTTTTGGAGACCAAAAAAACGAGTTTAAAAAACGTCTGTGTTCAGCATAACTCCCGAAAAAACTGACTCACGAATCTCTAATGCTCAACTTTAGAATATTGTTCAGGGGTGTCCATGGGTCCTATCATTAACGTGTTTTTTTTGTGTTTTTTTTTTTTTTTTTTTCTTTTCTTTCTCCAAAACAACGCATGCTCATAAGGTTGCTGTCATTGAAAATTTTATGATCTTCTAATGAATTGCCAAAAAATCAGTTCAAACAATTTTTATCAAAATCCCTTTGGTAATACTGTTTAAGGTGTTTTAAATATTCCTGAAGAAATTCAATAAAGGAGTATAAAGTTGAAAAACGAATGTCTTTAACGCAGAGTTCCCTTCACTTGAGCATTACCTGTTGACTACTGTTCCTCATCTGTTTCAAACTTCTTCGAAAGTATAATGCAATAATTATCAAAAAAACATATTGCCATTTTAACGTGTGTGTGTGTGTGTGTGTGTGTGTGTGTGTGTGTGTGTGTGTGTGTGTGTGTGTGTGTGTGTGTGTGTGTGTGTGTGTGTGTGTGTGTGTGTGTGTGTGTGTGTGTGTGTGTGTGTGTGTGTGTGTGTGTGTGTGTGTGTGTGTGTGTGTGTGTGTGTGTGTGTGTGTGTGTGTGTGTGTGTGTGTGTGTGTGTGTGTGTGTGTGTGTGTGTGTGCGTGCGTGCGTGTGTGTGTGTTTATTATTTCAATACAATTATCATCATCAAACTGGCTATTCTTTTTAAATGAATGAAAATATGACTATTTTAACAAAATTCATGTTACTAAATCATTAACAATTTTTCTGGCTATGTTTAAGGTTTAGTAAGTATTAAAAATCATTAAATTTCAATTAAAAGTTGTGGGCGTAGTATTAGCATTGAAAAACAGTTACTTGTAACTTGTGTAAATACAACAATGTCTTCATTACATTTGTTGAATGATAAGATATTACGTATGAGATTTGTGCTATTTCACCACACTTATTCTAACACAAATAAATAATGTCAAGCTTATCTTGCTCAAAAGAATTCGCAGAAATATTTGTTTTGTCAGCGTTTTACCATTTCACTGAGGGCGTTAAACTTTTTAAAACTTTAACAATGCACAATAGTTTGAAGCTTTGAAATATGAAGAGGGTTCTTGAAAAAAAAACTCCCATTCCTAAAATGAACAAGACTATTGAATAAAAAGTTTGAGTCTCTTCAGAAAACAATTTTGAACAATTCTCTTGCACGTGAAAAAGTTTTGTGTGTAATATTAAAATTGTGTTGTTCCTGTCAAGATGTAACTTTAATGAAATTGAAGTTGTCCTTAATTCTTTTGTAATTGTAGCTATAATCTTTTTAGAAAGAGTTTAGTGTGTTAATAATATGTTAAATTAACAATTTAAAATGATAGTAGTTTTTATATATATATATATATATATATATATATATATATATATATATATATATATATATATAAAGCCCCGTTTCTCATTGACTCATTGTAAATATAAAAGTATCCATTCATTGTATACGTATTGCTTTGAGAATTTTCATTTTGTACGCAATGTGCACTAAATAAGTTTTAGATTAAATATTTAATTGTATATAAGTTATATTTTATATATATATATATATATATATATATATATATATATATATATATATATATATATATATATATATATATATATATATATATATATATATATATATATATATATATATATATATATATATATATATATATATATATATATATATATATATTGAAAAATTATTTATTGTTGATAATTTATCTATTTTAATATCTCTGTCATCATTTATTTAAAGATTTTCCATCACTAAGCATCACTAATCATATATATATCTATATTCGGGTACAAGATCTAGGTACCATTTTAAAGCAAATAGATCTCTCAGTTCTCATGGTATTACTGTGGTAAATAATCCTCATATAACGATAATTTTGGACAACAGTTTTTCATTGGAACTAAAAAAGAGTCAAATGGTCATTATATATAGCTTTATTAAGCTAATAGTATTTATGTAAATTTGATTATTTACATAAAATAAATTGAAAGAAACTAAAATTAACCATTTCTTAGAAATATTTTATAACTCAAAACTTGATAGCTTTATACTTTTGAGTTTTCAATTATAAATTGATATATAGCCGTATTTTCTCCGAGAAATTAATTATGTGTAACTAATTATAATGATTTCATGATCCATGAAATCTTATTATCTTTTCATATGTTTTTTAATCCCTAAAATTTCTTATTTTTGCTATATTAGCAATAAATCATTTTGATTTGAGATAATATTTATCCTCAAAATATAAAAAACATACGATTCAAAACGAGAAAAAAAATATATAATAAAAAATGCATTCGTAAAAAATCGAGATAAGAGTATTTTTCTGTATAAATATTTAAATATGAAGCAATCATCTTTCTTCAGGTCATATTTTCGAAAAATAATTTTTCAAGAAATATCGTATTGAATTATGTGTGCGACAGAAGATTTACCATGTAAACATGCCTATTCCTTGAATTCATAAATTGTAATGAATCGCAAGAAAATATTTCGATAATTGCTAATTACGTATTACCCAGAAGTATCGATCAATGTACTCATCCGTTTATTTGTATCCTTCTGTAAGCCCCAAATATAAAATGATGCAATTATACATTTCATGAAAAGAGATTACTAAAAAGTATTGATAACTTCACGAAATGAGAGCAACTGGAGAATCAATTTCAATTTGCAATCTTAAACAGCCGATCATCTTCCAAAATCTTATTCATTCTGAAATTTTAAAAAAGGAACTTTGCTATCAGTGAGGTAATTAGGAAAGAGACCTCTTATTTGCATTGGAAGCAGCTGTTTTATAATGAAAAGCGGACCAAATAATTCCAAAGAAATAGCATTTCCATTTTCACGTTTCTCTAATAAAAGTAAAGGAATTGTGATTAATAATAAATCGATTGCGATTTATATAATGATGTGTAGAGAAATTTCTTAAGATTTTATATTTGAAGGTACGCTTTAATAACTGGGCATTAGGAATAGAAACGACTTTTATTTTAGTAATTTTCAGAGAAAAGTTTAATTTTCAATAATCTCCAGCAGGAAATTGAACATTAAAACATCAATTTATGTAAATAGCTCCACTTAAACCAGTTTAAAGAGCATTTATACGATTCGCTAAACTTATTATTTTCTTTTTCATAAACGTGTTTTCTAAAACGAACTATTGCAAATGCTAACGTATTTGGAGAAAAACTATTTCAATGTTTATTCACACATTTAGTTAAACTTTAGATTGACGTAACATTTATGTAAGATTAGTTTTACGTTCTTCTTTAATTGAAATTTTTAAACAAGAACTAATAAAATAATAATGGCATTCTGCATTAATTGGCTTTACAAAATACAAAAAATGTCTGAACATTTAAGTGTCTTAGTGTCTTGCATTATTGTCATACATTCAATTCAAATATACCACTTATAAAGAAAACATATAAGCTTTTTCATTCGTACAAATACAAATGAAACATTTACTTATCTGAGTAAGATTAGTTTTCAATAAATATTTTATAGAAAATTAATATAATCATATACGCATTCAACTCAAATATAATATGCAACCCTAATCACAACAATGTATAAGTCCATAAATTTTATTTCACGTCTCAAGCAATATCATAAGGAAACACTTAACTCGCTTCGTCAACTTTAAATGTAGAAACCAACGTATTTTTTAATTAAAACTTACAAAATATCAACGCCACTTACTTAAAAATATTAAAACACATTTCAACAATATTCTGGAGTGCTTTAGACGTATTTTAATTAAGAGGCTTCATGCACCAAGATATTCAAAACCATTACTTCAAAACTTAATTAAACTTACAGTAAACTTGAACTATTTTCAGTGCCAAAATTTGCCTCTCAGTGATCATCCACTATCTCAATAAGCTCCCATTCCCAGCTTTTATTCAAAGCTATTTCATTTTGAGCTAAAACAATTTTATCGCCTGTTTTATTACCCCATGTTTATCTCCTCTCCAAGTTTTATTGATTTCACCCCTGAGAGATGTTTTCCAAGAAAGACCAAGAACCCAGTGATGAAGCGCTCTCCGGCAAAAACAGTCGCTACAAACGTCAAGCTGTGGTTTCAATGGCACAAGCTCTTGCATTTTTTATGTACGAGTGCAGCTGAAGGGAGCAGTAGGAAAACAAGAAATGCATGGTGTTGGCTCTGAACCAGTTTCTTGTGATTCTTTTAATAGAATTTTATGATTGGATTTTACAGTTTTATTTCACTTCTAGATGGCGTGTTGTGAAAAAGCACTTGAAGGAAAAGCATAGGAGTTTGCAGAGTATGAAGTTTAAAGTATTTAGTTGAATTAAGGAAGCTTAGAATTTCAAAAGATTTTTCTGGGAGACTCCAGGTTGTATAATTGATGTATAGGGGGATGGCTATTTTACCTGTAAAACGTCATTTATACCAATCATGAGTATTTCACTCTATAAATTGACAAAATAAAGTTTACAATTTCAATAACATTATTACAATTCAGTAATTACAACTCAAATTGCAGATTACAATTTTAGTTATTAAAATTGAATTATATAAAATAAAAGTTTTTTAAACTAAAACACTTCCATAAGTGCCATGAATTCGAAACTTTTAGAACATTTAATTTCAAAATATTTAATAAAATATAAATCGAAAGTTTTCCTTTCGAAACTTGATTGTATGCATACGCAGTGCTTAATCATAAAAATAGCATTATATGTGGTTATATTAAATTTCGTAAAATTTTTAAGTTTAAAACTTTCGTTAGTTAGTTAGTTAACTCTAAATGTAATAGTTCTGCAATATCATTATGACTAGCAATAATACACAATCTTTTTAATTCGTTCATATTCACATACTTTTAGTTCTATGATCACTAAAATATCACGATTTTATTTCAATAATAAAGAAGGCAAAAGGTCAAATGAAAATTGAATCTTATTACAAACAGTCAAATAATAATAACGCTATCAACCTCCAATTTTTTATTTCAATTTAAAAATATATTTTCAACCTTTATTAATTAAGGATATGAATTCATGTTTCCTTATTCTAATATAATTAATGTTTTCGTTTCAAATGACATCCGATCTGCTTTATTCATTTCAGCATTCAAATTGAACTTTAGAACCGAACACCAATTAATAAAAATTGCAACCCAACCATTTCTAAATAACTCTGCTATAGAAATTAAATAAATAAGAAAACATAAACTAAAGCAATAATATTGTTATGCAAGAGCAAACTTAAACGTTCCTTTTAGAAATCCTATTTAATAGAATGTTTTCCTTATTCAAAGAAATTGCACTGCTTTCGAATTGTTTTGATGATACCATAATACTCCATTCAATTACTTTGCACATCGCCCATTTTTAAAAGAGAGCTAAAATGAAACCCATTTTATTCTCCTATTTCATTCAAACAAAAACATTTAATTTTATTCTGAATAATATTGAGTTTTTCGGTTTAAGACATTTTTTAAAATGTTGCAGTAAAAGAGAATAACTTTGAAATTTCATAATGCAGCTGCAAAACGGAAATTTTTTATTGTTTGGATTTCTTAGTGTTTTTTTAAAGATATCTAGAAGAATATTTAGTTCAATCATATATTTCTTATGCGTTTTCCTTTTACTTTAAGATGATATATAGAAGAAAGTCTAATATTTAAAATCCTAGGAAAGGAGGACGTTGGAATGATATCTTTGGCTGGTAAAAAAAAAAAAATAATAATAATAATTTTTATTCAAAAAATTACAGTTAATAAAAACGATTAAAGAACTTTTAAATGTTTAACATCAAAAAAGAAACAGTAGATTTTAAAGATAGTAATTTTAAGTTTAGATGTGATTTAAACTCACAATTTATAACAGAATTTTCAATTGTCTTAACAAAAATATCTGTTATTCAGTTTTCATTTCATAATTGAAAAGAAATAGTTTTGAAACTTATGATTTAAAAAAATATCTAAAAATATGAAAGGCATTATAAGCTAAGGAATTATTGAATCAAATAAATATAAAAACTCTGTCACGTAACGGTAGACATACGTGCATAATCATTCTTCACTCAAACTTTTCTTCTCTTTTTAGTTTTACTTTAAACGGCTCCCAGCAATATATTTATTCATTACCCACAATTGGCAACTTAGAATCATAACAGGACAATTTTATTGGCAAAATTAATAAAAATTTTTTTTTTAAATATTTCTATTAGATTTTTATAGGCATATATTTCTATAGACAATTTCTATTGTCAATATTTCTATAGGCAATTTAGACATAGGGATAGTATGGACTGAAAAAGTCAAGTGATTATATACTGCAATTCGAACTATTACGTCAAATAAATGAGAAATTATTGCAAATATTATTATCTAGAATTTCTGAAAATCAGCGAACATTATTAGTTTGACTTTAAATTTATATCATTATATAAATTTTATGGGAATAATGTAAGTCAAAGTACACAATCAAAATCCAAAATCATACTCATTATTTCAACAAAAACGGTCAGCTTTGTTTGACTATAGTATAATAAACAAAAGCTCAAGATATGTTTTCATTTTTTTTTTTTTTTTTTTTTTTAATATTTTTATGAATTTAAAGTTTTCGATACTAAAATCAACCCTTACCATCATTTATGACAAATTAAGCTGATTCCTACATAAAATATATTACTAAATTATTACTTGTTTAAATCAGTTAACATAAAATATGATATTCATACCGCAGCCTACAAATGTTACTAAATAAATAAAATATCAATGATATACTTATTTTGTAAATTTCCATACATACTTCAAAGCAATTTTATCTAGAACCCAGAAAAAAAACCATTTTTCAATTTAAAGCATAAGAAACAGTACTTGACTCAAAAACATAAACAACATCAAAGATAGAAGAATGGTGCACAATTTTCGTCAGTGCATTGTTTGGAGGACCATCAGAACAAATAGCATCCTCGTTTACAAAGGAAAGAGACTCGGATGAAAAAACAACGCTTCTTTTGCTATCAAAACAGAAGCAAAAAAAACCAAAAAAATTCATGAGCTAAAACAAACAGAAATCGCTAAAATAAACGGAGCAAACCCCACAACGGAAGCTCCTGGGATTTCGATTCTGGGAAGTAAATTTTCTGTCCTGTTCAAAGTCAAATTTTCATTTGAAAAAAAAAAACTTTGGAAAGTTTGCAAAAGTGCTTCTGAAAAAAATAAAAAAATTACTATCAAAGTGCCACGATTTCCTGAAACTTTAAGAGTTATTCCATTTGTAAATTTAAACTGCAACCGCACTATTTTTAATACCATGTATAGTTTATAAAATAAAAAGAATATTATTTCATTTGTAATACTTGCCTAAAAAACTAATAAAAAATCTTTTGAAATATATAAAGATAAACAAATACCATTTGTATCACGTGATAGACTCGTTGTATACTATGGCAAATTGTGTCATTAACTTATCAAAGAATAATACTGCTAATTGGAGGTTTTACAGTCCATTTTAACGTTGACAATAAATATCTCTACTACCTTGACAATTAAGATACAAATAGCTGTACTGCCATGCTAAGCATAGAGGTCTAATCTGTACTTTTTGACTAAATTCTTTTTGTAATTTGTTTTGCATAATAGTAGATTTAATGGTCGTATCTGATAGAGAAATATAAAAAAGTTAATAAGTTAGTCAATAAGTTAGCATCAACTACAAAATATATAAAACTTTAAGGGGGTCCGGTACCGAAAATAAAAAAAACTTTATTTATGTACATTTTTATGTCAAAAATTTATTTTATGTATGAGATACTATTTATATATCTTTGAGAAAATGTTTTTTTAAATATTGTGTTTAGTTATTTAAAAAAAATTTAAAAACCAAGAAAAATCCATAATAATTGATGTTTGCGTATTTTGATATAAGTCAAGAAAAAATAATTTTTTTTTCAAAGTGAAAGCTTTCTGTAATACATAATTATGTAAACAAAATTTGGTCTTCACAGTATTTTGATAGGTGAATTAAAAAAAATTAAAAAAATTCTCAAAGTTAAAATAATGAAATTTTTTGCTTTTTTTTTATGTTATCTTTTATGCTAAATGTTATATTTTAAAACAGAATTAAAAAAAAAATTCTGCGAAGACAAAATATTTAAAACTATATGAATTAAATGCTACAAAAATTTGAATAGCCAATTGTTAATGGTTCTGGAGATATATCGATTTGAATATGCAACATCTGTGAAAAACACTAGTGCTCGAAAAACGCACTTCAAGCAGACGCTTCAATGTGTTACCCCCATTAGTGATGTTTAAATCACAGGTAATTTTGTGGCGTTCTAATCACCGGAGGAATAAGATAAAAACATCATTCTCTTCAGGAATGTATGAACTATTTTTTTAAATCAGAAAAAAATTGGGATTTTTGAAGAAATATCGGTACTGGACCCCCTTAAACCACCATTTCTTATTTTGAGCTCTGTTACAGATACGATTTCTCTGCTAATCACTGTAGTATAGGCACCAACTAGAAATATTTATAGATTTACCTTTCCTGTGGCTGGGATTAACTGTGTTTTCTAAAATTGCCAAAGTTCCTATTATTTTCATGTTGTAAATTTACTTTTTCCCCCATAGTTCGTTAATTGGAAACAAATAATGCAGGGTTGAATCTTTACATCACTTTAATTCTCTTCATTAATGTGTGAGAATTTTTTAAGAAATCTTTTATGATTACCATATGTATTAAAAAAGTTTTCATTAACCTAATATATTTTTCTTAAGAGAAATATAACCACTAGCATGTGTGGTTCTTACAATTAGCAAAACCCTTTGATTGTATGTTCAGATTGAGAATTTGAAACTACCATTACACTTCTATTGTGAATGAAAGCTAACATTTTTTGAAAATTTGATGATTTGTCAAGATTTATAAGTGATTAGTTTTTATTGTTATTATATTATTTACTTTCGATTTACTTCAAAAAAATAATCTGTTCATAACCTTTTTGAGCTCCAGAAGTAATCTGCCATCATGTGCGTATCGCATTTTACTTGGTAGTGGTCCTCCATAGTTTTAATATGCTGGTCAAATCTTTCATCTTGTTCCTCACTGATGTCTCCTAAATTTTCAGGAAAAAGGTTTTAGTGAATGTAACCTTAAATCAACAACCTTAATACTCATGTTACAACTAAGGGATTTGAAACTGTTAAGAATCCTGTTTACCAGTTAACGTAATTTATTTTTTGCGTTTACCCAGAAAATTTCTGACAACTGCAACAAATGAAGTTTAAGCTTTTCGCTCAGCCTCTTTCATAGAATTTACGAAGGCTGGATCTATAATGATTTGTCTTATTTGTGGGACTTAAAATATTCTTGCTTTAATTTTTTTGGTACTCAACTGAGACATATCCTCCCCTCCCTCCCTCCCTCCCTCCCTCCCTCCCTCCCTCCCTCCCTCCCTCCCTCCCTCCCTCCCTCCCTATATATACAAAGCCTTATTCGTTCTTATCAAGAGTCTTTACAAACTGCTTCATAAGGCTCAGCTTAATATGTAGTGAAGGAAAGATGATTTTGTCTTGTTCATCTAAGGGATCGCTTAAGACAATCTTTTCCCCGATGTCCATTTTGGCCACTCTTTTTCAACCCAGCAGTGGTGTGTTCTATCTCTGCTATCTCAGAAGCACAAGAAGCAAGGATATTTTGTGTAGCCACTTTTCTGTCCAAGGGGACAGTTTACTTTTTTTTAAGTCCACACAAATCACCCATTGATGTTCATGATACTTTATCTTCTCTAATACCAACGCTGTAGTGTTATATTTTTCATTCATTTTTTTTTAGTCAGCAATTAGTATTGAACTCCATTTGTTCGTATTGTGTAAAAGGAAAGACACATTTCAAACGTCGCTTTGAGCTGTCCATAAATAGGCGCCAATCATCTGGAAAATATTCAAGAAGACCCATTTTTTTCTAGGAGTTCTCTAATTTCGTGGCAAACTGGAAGATTGTCGTCGTGAGAGAAGATGACTAGTAGATCCTTTTCTCTTGTAGGGTAAAAACTAAATTTGGTCCTTGTTCCAGTACTTTTTTTTTTTTCGTTTAATCTTGAAACCTGTAATTCAGAATCATCATTTTAAAAAGTTGATATCTCTGGTGAGGTAATTTAATTAATCCTGATTGAAATGTTGAGGAATTGAAAATATCTCATCATTATCACTATCACCTTCATTAATATCAGAATTGTGATCAGAAGGACAATTTTCGTCCTTACAGAGTTTTGGTAGCTGGTGAAACGTTGGAATCGGCACTTATACTAAATGAAGGACAGGGCGTCTTGCAGGGACTAAATTAGAATAAGTCCACTTACTACAGTTATTTTGATTGATTCCAGTAATATATACTAAACCGAAATAATAACCAACTCTTGTATATGTGATTTAGGATTCCACAAAAGGAAGTTAGAATTGCGCATTTCGTGTAGAATTGCACGTTAAAGAGGCACTGATCTAAAAAAGTTGAGCTGATACAGAAAATCTGTTTTCATATTTAGATTCAGCACCCCAAATATAGTTCAAATCAGTTCTAAAACCTTGAGCACCAAAAAAAAAAAAAAAAATTGTTAGCCTGTGTTATCATTTCTTATGTTTTTAATTGATGTAATAATTCAAATAAGGCTTTTTTGTGAAAAATAGGGTACTTGCGAGATAAACTCTAACTGAACATATTTACTTCAAAAATAGGTGCTTTTCTAACATTTAAATTTGAAAAAGATAATCAATAATCTAAAGGAAATAAAATATGATTTTAAAGTTTAAGAGGATAGAGTAGACTAGGAATCACGTGATATTCTTTGTTTCAACTCTGACACAATGGACAGTTCCCGCATTTATTTTTTATATTTTTATTTAATTCTAAATGTTTCGAAAAGACCACACAAATTTATCCTCACTGCACTTTCCCCCCCCCCCTCGAGAAAACGATTCATTCGGCTCGAATTTGAATGTGGCGTCACTTTATCTAAAACAATTCGGCTCGAAACACAGCAGCGGAAACCACTTTTAAAAGTTTCTTTCAAATCACGCAATCTTTTACAGGATATGGCAACTGTCTACCAAACCAATGCTAACTATTTGGCAGAAACCTCACGATAACCGTAGAGAACGGAAAGATGTCGTGACGTCACATCTATAGCAGAGTGTTTTGATCGGACTAGTTTTGGATCGATTTGGGGGCATTTTCTTTTCTTAATATTTAAATAACTAATTTCTTAAAGAAATTTTGTTTGAATATTTGGAATCAGAAAGAAACTCTTCCATAAATATAAACTTATTTCACTCATTTTTCAAAAATTCGGGAATTGTCCATTATCACAATTTTAGTTTAAAATAATAGGAAGCATATCCCAGGTATTATACAATTTAAATATTTTTGTAAATATATATAAACAAATATTCTAGTAAAAAGTTCATATTTAATTATACATAATATGGATTATAGACATTCTTATTTATACATACTTATAAAATATCATTACGACTAACTAGCAAAGAACATTTAATACCGAAATAAATCACACAAATTAAATGCAAGTGATCCATGATACAGAGTCCATGCTTTGCTAATATATTGTTCTATAAACACTTGATTTTAAAGTTTATATGGAGGAACTGATGCGGTTACTTTATAAAATTCACGCAATATAAACTCAAGAATACGTAGTTTTTCTCCTGGCCCTACTAACAAATGACTTCCTGTGTGGGTGTGAACCATACATTACGTGCCAATTATCTTCACAAAAAAGGAAATCCCATCAATTTAAAATGACTTCGATAAAGAAAAGAAGCAAATCGGCCGATCAGCAAAGTTTTAATAATGATGTGCTACGCGTCATCACTTTCAAAGAATCGACATCGTCATAGAAAAGGCCTGCTTTATGCTTGAAGGACATGTCTTAACAGAATAGTTGAATCTTGCTATTCACCATCCTTCAAACACGCTCAAAACTTTCAATGCTCGCCCATTATTTCATCGACGTGGGATTTATTGATGGGTAGCTCTTTAATCGATTGCGGAATTAAAATTGATGTCCGGATAGAGGGCACATATGGAGATTGATTGTTGGGGCTACAACTCCATTATTTGGGGAATTGCGTCAATAAAAGAGTAAGATTATTAAGTGAACTCTAAATTAATTGAAATATTTTAGAGGGTTAGCAGATAGGGTATTAGTAGATTAATTATGGAGTATATGAAGAAGCAAATTTTTGATGAAAATTATAGGAATCTAATAAAAATAAATCATTTAAGGACAGTTAGGCTGTTTGGTTTTTAATACAGTCAATGGATTGCTTCATGAATTTTAATTTGGACTACAGCTAGTAGTCCCCCTACTTTGCCTGAAGAGGTTCGTGAAAAATAGCCTTCATGAAACCCTTAAATATTAATGCAACTAACCGGGAATTTTACTTATCCTCTGTTAGAGTTGTAACATCATCCCTTATTTGATTTCAGATAAACTGAATTTTAAAATGTTATTGTGCGAGTGTAAAGACACTATCACAAATTTTATCTATGAACAGGTGGTAGGGTGGAGACCTGAAGTTTAAATGTAATATGTACTTGAGTAGAGTAGATTTGGTTACAAAGTGGCTGGTTAAGGATCTCGTGATTTACTGCCCGAATGGGATTAAGTAAATAGGTTAGTGAGATTATTTCTTGAGGTAGATACTTGGAATAAAGTTCCTTTGGATGTCCATTAAAACTAAACAACATCTCATTATGGTAGTAATAATACTGGAAAAGCTCTTTTACGTCACTTTTGATTATTCTCCACGATTGTGTAGTTTCACAATTAATATGGCTGCTTCTAATTTACTGGTCGAAGTAGAGACGAAGAAGATGCTGACTTGAAAGAGATGAGAGAGGCCCTGCACGGATGTATAAGCGCAAATTGACGAGGGCAAGCACTGATCTTTTAGCCTAGTAAAATCCAAAGACTGTGAAAAGTTCCTCCGACAACGTAAAACTGCCGATGTTCTCTAAAACTTTTTTCAACGTAATCATACCAGGCTATTTCCTAGAATATGATGCACAGTAATAAACTCTTGCTTCCAGTAAATATTGTTGATGATTTGTGTATAAATGCGTTTGTTTGCATTTTTAATGTTTCTAGACATTGCTCACATGACTCAATGTCAATGAACCGTATAATCCAACATTTTGGCGATACTTTTAATAGAAGTTAGAGAAGTACTAACCACACCATAATAAAATTATTTATCTTTAAATTTGCACATTGAAGTATAGCTAACTTTTAATGCAACATATAGATATTCTTAATACAAAAACGAGTCTTAGTAACTTATTATGAATGATTTTTTACTTGAATTGCATATTGATGAAATAGAAGATTTAAATAAAACATCTATATGCCTGTAGGGATGTGCCTTGCAATAATAAATGTCAACTTCCTCTTTAAAAGTGGACTCAAACTCTGCATCTTACCAAAAACAATTTCCACTTCTACGACTTCCAGTAATTACAACGCAAAGCGGTTCAGCGGGATTGAAATATAAGAGTATTTAACAATTCTCTTCTTGAACTACCCTTATTTAACCATTTTTCACTGGCCTGGAACTCTCTGCATTGAAACTTGAAATTGAACAATTCTGTTTCAAACTAACCATCTCCCACTCAGCAACCAACGGCAGAAAATCCTAGAGAACTTTAAAGAGAGAGAGAGAGAGCTATATAGACATTGACAACACTTGACATTTGTTTCTACACTTCACTTTCTACACTTACTCTTCACTCACAGACTCGATTCTTACTGACATAAAATCTTTGGATTTGTGTGTCAAAGCAGTTCCAAAAATTATGTTAACTCAGACCACAATGGGTCGGGTAATTGTCAATAATTACCTAATGGGTTATGTCATGCTCACTCAATCTTGTAACCACATTTTCTATTATTTATATTATTTTTTGTAACCAGCTACTGTTGTTCAAAATTTATTCTGCTTTTCGATTAAAATTATTTCCCCTACATAATTTTCAAAAAAGTCTTCCGGTAACTTCGAAATATTATTTATGTAAATGTTACTAAATTACTGACGATTATAACCGGCCTTATGGTATATTTATTCTTACCATAACTTCTCTAGTCAATTTATCACACATGATAATAGCAGTTAGTATAAATTATCACAAAAGAAGAATACAAAGGACTTAAATGCGTGTGCTTATCTGAAATAACGGTATAGTGGTTAGCGTGCTAGCTTCTAGACCGCGAGGTTGCGGGTTCGAGTCCCATGTAAGGCATGGGTGTTTGTAACTGTATGTTGGCTTGTCAAATGACGAATGTTTCGGTGCATAATAGCCCTCGTGTTGCTAACGGCGCCAGATAATCTAAAACCAACCAACCAACCTATTTGAAATAAATACATTGGCATTGTGTTTAGAAAACAGATAATAAAAAAGGTTGTCTAACAGTATATAAAAAAGAACATAAATTGTTTTGCATAAATATAAATACTTTTATTTATAACTAATCTTCTATATTCTTTCAATCTCACTCAATTCTTCGTTTTGACTACAAGAGTTTTCATTCTCTCGTTCTATTCAGTTTTTATTTTATTTTTTTATTCGGAAATTTAACGGCACCATATCCCAATGGGGATTTAACATATTGTGACCCGGGTTGTTTCGTTTTCTTTCTTGTGCAGTCGGCAGTACAGAATGTCATTTTCCGAACATCGATTTTGCCATTTAGGGGCTTTGTCCAGACAATACAGTATGAATAAAAGACCGTTATTTCACTGTTATTTCTGGTACTACTTAACTCGATTATGAATCCAATGGAAAATATTTGAAATAAAGAAAAAGAACACAGATATGCATTTGTGTGTATAACGAATAGTTTATTTCTTTGTTGAGCTCTTGAAGGTTTTTTTTTTATTTGAAAAAATCTTTGTTATTTTTCTATTATTTTTATCATGATCAAAATAAGTTTCTTTGGGTATATTGGTTTTGAAATTTACTTGAATAGTTTCTGACGTGAGTTTTTCTTTGCAATAAAGGATATTTAATGTACAGGATTTTGAATTTGATATTTGTATTCACTTCAATTTTTCTAATTGTTATCATCCAATCAGCCATGATTTATTAGATAGAAAGATAATTTATAAATGTATTACTATAACATGAAAATTCATTAAATTACGTACATTTTGGATGAAAATATTATTTAAAATAAAAAAATTCCCATTGAAGCTATATAAAAGCAACTAAGAATATATACAGAATTCTAGACACAAATATTTTTGCTTCTAATTTGGTTAGTAAATTTGTTAAAATATATCGAAAAAGCAATATCCATTATATTTTTCGTGATATTCGTGAATTTAAAAAAAGCTGTATTATTATTTTAACTATTTATAAGTGTGATATGTAAAAAAATTATATATATTTCAATAAAAAAAAAAATTCACGTATTTTATGTAAAATAAAGCAAGTACTTGATGCTCAATATTTACTATAAAAAGCTGTAAATTCTACATATGTGTTATTTTAGTAAATATATATTTCTTTTATACAAACAAAATGAAAAAATCCTTAATTGGTTACATTTTAGGAATCTATATCCTTCAAAAATTTTCTGCAATTTCTGTAATCTTCTCATATTAGCTAAAAACTTACGAGTTTGTGTGGTCTGCATTTGATGTGAATAGTTTTAATTTAGTTTTAATTCGCCTGAAAGGAAAGTAATTATTTATATTTTTGATTTAAGTAAAGATCAAATTAATATGATTTAATGAAGACCATTTAAGATTATTTAGATAGTTAGAAAGAAATTCTTTGTATTAATTGCAACATATTTATAAAGATGTTTACATAGCCTAAACTGCTTGCTTTAAATAAATGTTGGCATTAGTGGTCAAATCAAGGGTAACTAACTACCAAGCACCTAAATACAATTAATAGCCATTACTTTTACACACAAGGATATTTCAGTAATAATAACAGTTTTCAAACTCCGTCTTAAACGGTAGGAAACAAAATTTCAAAAACTATTTCCCAACTCATAATTGGGGAAATATTGATTTATATTTTAGAGTTTTAATGGATTCATGTCTGATAAAATACTTAGTTATAGTTGAAAATTAGAAAACAATCAATTTATAATCTCCTTATAGTTGACCTTCTGGGACATATGAATGTCTACTATGCAGAGTTTTAATGGAATTTGAGGTTGAAGTTTGCCTATCTTAAATTTGAGGTTGAAGTTTTTCTATCAAAACTCTACAAAAGTTCAGAAAACCAAACCAAACATCCAAAGAATTGATGCAAATTAATGAGTGCTTCAAATTAAATTGCCTGAAATAAATAAAATTCTTCAAGTCATTTTAATCAAATGGAATACTTCTTGAACAATGGAAATTCTTAGTAGTCTCTTCAAATTACAATTTTTCGCTGTAATCGGTCTCATCAAAATAATTGATGAAATAATTGGAATTCCAAAGTCCTTCCGAACACTTACCCAAAAGGCATTAAGTAGGTAATTTGCAACATTAACGAGAAAAAAAAGATTTTTCTTCACATCTGAGCTTTCAATGCGCCTTCTTCTCAGCTTCAAAAATATTTTTTCAATCTTTTAATTGCGTTTATTTTCTTTATTTCGAAAGAAAATTTTCCAGATTGCTCAATAGTTTTTGGGCCATTTTCAAGTAAAAAAAAACTTAAGATATATTTCTCAAAACGGTAAAATAAATACTGAGAAAGAATGGGATTTGGTGGTGAGTGAAAAAGATGTGTTTGAATGGTATCACAGCTCCTTTTTATTTGGTCACGGTCATTGCTATTTTAGGAATTTAGTAACGATTAAAGTAAACCGCGTGGAATGTTTAAGGCAAAAAAATAAGAATTTCGATAGTAAAAAAATTAACAAGCAAGGCTTTAAAATAATTTAAATGATTCAAAATACAGTAATCTATTTATAAGTTGAATACATTCTTTAAAATTGCTACAAGTCTAATATTTCTTTAAAAATTAAAATGTGCTTGTGATAATAAGTCCTATAAATTCAAAGACAAAAGTTTATGACGAATAAGGATTTAGTTTATACTATTATTGTATTATTAATATTATATTTTAATTAATGCATTTGAACTAATAATAATAAAAAATATTGAACAAATGTTAATAAAGGAATACGTAACTCGCAACATTGCAACAACAAAACCCCAATTGGGACAGTAAATCTAAACATATTTTTTTAATAAAAATATCTATAAAACATTATGAGGTAGTTACATTAAAACTAAACTCAGCTCCTAATAAGTTCAAACAATTTTTAATACATATTCTTCATCGTATATCCATGTATAGTTATGAAGACATTCTTCTGCTGATTGAAAAATTTAATGAGAATATTATACACTTCAGAAAAATAGAAGATATGAAGACATCTGATGTTCATTACTGAAACGAATTTCATGAAAGAAGGATTTAACTCTATGCATTAATGTTTTAATTTGAATAAATTGTAGTTTAATGCATAATTAAGTAGTGTTTACATTTTTTGAAATAAATTTTTGTAACTCCATTTCATTATAAGTTTTATGCGCAATTGTTAAAATATCGTTAAACACCAATTTTTTAAAGAGTATTGCAAATTAGATTGAGATTACTTTTTTTTTTTTTTTTTCATTCACTTGCGTTTAAAATTAGCATACTTTTTTAAAAAATGTATTATTCAGTTAAAAAGAAAGTTAAAGCTAAAAATACAAGAAATAATTCTATTTCACATTTCACAAAGACAAGAAATAATTCAATTTTACGTTTAACAAAGACAAGAAATTATTCAATTCTTCGGTTAAAAGAAACAATACAGATAGACACGTTGTCAAATTGACACTTTTCAGGAGAACTTTGCTAATCTAATCCAAAAGGAGCCAAAACGTATGTTGTTGAGAGACTTAACATTTGATTGACTAGAATATTTCTTCAATATTTTTCAAATAACATAATTGTCTAAAAGTATTTAAAATTGTAGTCTAAATACTATATTTCCTACATTCAACACCCGTACAAAATCAACAAGTTCAAAAAAAAAACCAAGTGGGTTACAATCACTCTAAGAAGAATGATCTGGAACAAAAAGCATTCATCAGTATTTTTTCAAAAGAATAGTTCTCATAGGAATTGAAATGACTTAAGAGCAACTAATCTCTTACATGATCCATCAAACTCATTAGCTTAAAAAAATTTCTTGATAACGCTGCAAAGATTAAATTTAGAAATATTAAAAATATTAGTTATACATTAGATATTGATAAAAAATTTAAAACCATTGTAACTTTACTTTTATCTGATTTTAACATTTTCTGTTCAATAAAAACGTTAAGGATTTTAAAACTCTTAACTGAAGAATTTAAAAATTCCTAATGTTTCTGATAAATCGAAAATGTTAATATCAGAAAAAAATTAAGACTCATTTGCATCGTCAATTCGATTTTTTTTTTCCTGTATAAAACATGCATTAAAATACTTCGTTATAAAATTATTTTATAATTATAGCAACTTATCATAACCTAAACTATATAATAAAAGTATTTGAATATTAAAAACTGTTAATTTATTGATTTTTTTTAAACTTAAATCTTATCATTTAAAATTATTGATTAGGTTAAGAGCAGACACTTTTTCCTTTAAACTCTTCTTTAAAAAGAAAAAAAAAATGCTTTGTCGTCTGTGTTACTTTCACGTTTTAACTTCCAAATGAAGGAAATACATTGTTGCGCCATCTATGAATGCCTAAAGGACATACAAATTTGTCTGCTTTTTAGTACTGCACTAGGGATACGAATTTATTTGCAGAAAGTACAATTACTTTGTAAAGTTAATACTTTAAAAAATTCTTTATTTTGTATTAGTAATTTCTAATTATAGGCTACTAACAACTATTTTAAGCTACCAAATATGTGATTACTAAATCGTGAAAATAATATCATAGAAGACAAAATGAAAAATCTTATACATTCATTATACGCATCTAGTAAATATATTTTGACGGAACAATATTGTTTAACTTTTACTTTGTAAAAGTTATATTAAATCTAGCTTTTTTAACTGTTTTACGTTACTAAATTTATTATTTGATATCTAATTACACACAACAGTATATCTGTTTCAACAGTTTTAGAATATGCTAAATATATATATAATAAAATTCGCCAAGAAATGACAACAACAATGATCATAACTTTTAATTATATACATCATCATTATCAATGCATATAATCACACCTTGCGTAGGTATTAATGCATTCATAAGGCAATACAACAATATCACAATAATACAAGCATTCATTTTAAGAAATGTTTATAGTTTTGAATCGAATCAGTTCTATACTCGTACAAAATCTAATTTTTCAATTAGTGTATACTTTTGTCGAAAGTTATTACTGAAAAAATTAAAATGTCAGAACAATTTAGTAAGTTCATGCAAATCAACAAATCCTAAAAATAGGGAAGGCTGCTCTATGCTTTCACAATTTAATCTTTCTGTTGTTCATAAATATTCCATCGTAATTTTGCTTGAAAGGGAATTTACTTAGTTACACAACTATGTTGATTATATTACTAAAAAAAAATTAGAACCTCTTATACAGTGTCTAGGTAGAGCATTCCTTTCCGACTTCTAGATAAAGGTTGCAGAACCAAAACACAGGAATCTTGGAGGGACAAAAAAAACGCAATACTTTTAAAACTTTTATAAAAAGTATAACATAAAAAATAGACTATTTTCTAATCAATCATTTGAATCGCACTTTGACTATGACATTAGAACCAAAGAAAGTTAGCTCTACTTATATTATCAAAAGAACAAAACAATATCAGAATAAACAAATACACTTATTTCAAACACTTATGTCGTGGCGTGGGAAGTAATTTAATAAAAATCAATAAACAATCTGATCAAAAAAAAATCTGATAAAATCTCTGATCAATAAACAATTTGCTATTATAGTATTTGTGATTGGTTTGTAGATATTAGTTCAACAAGGGAGAGAAACATAAAAGGAGCAAATCAAGACATTTTTTCAATGCACAAATTACATTTAATGGAAGCAAGTATTGAATTAATGTGCATCAGGTTTGTAGTGGCGCTTGGTCTTCTAGTGAGAAAAGGAGAAGAACTTTAGAGAAGAAAAGATCAGAGAAGAGATCACGGTAAAAGTAGGAAATATGATGTGGTTGAAATATGATGATATGAACAAAAGTGGAATCGGTTCGCTTAGCAGTCCTAAACACTTTTCGAGAAAAACAAAAGCACAAATTAAAGTAAAAGTTTCTTTGGAACTACCAGCGACACTACAGATTTCAGAATTTTAAGAATGTTGTTTGCATATGTTAACTTTGGTTATTTTATTTCATTTAAATTAATAATGTAATCATCAGAGGCCAAGAACATTTGCAGAAAAAAATATATCAAATAGCAAATTGAACAATCTCCGTAAGAAATATTTTTGTGACACCCTGTATTACACAATGCATTTCTATTCAAATAAAAAAAAAACGTAATACAATCATCCGGAATTTAATTTGGTTTACAGAAATCATACTGATTAACTGTAAATGTTTTAATAAACAAAACTTTAAATTAGTTTACTATGAACATTAATGTTTGGAAATTAAATCTATTGAAAAGACATTTGTTAAAATTAGCACACTTAAATTCAATTTGTATATTTCAATGAAAAGGAAATTTAAATGTAAAATTTTTATATTTTTTTAAACATTTTTTGCTATGTACAATATTCATTCAAGAAATATAATAGGAAATAGTCTAATGTGCATGGTTCCTTTTGATTAAGAGTTGTTTCAGCTATGTCTATACAGGGCATTGAAAAGAGGCCCAATAAACCTTTTAAAAGCATTAATTTATCTTTCAATTTAAGCTTAATAATTCTGACGTCCACTTTCTTATTTATTCCTCCAGCGTTTTGCAAAATATCGATAATTTACCCTAAGTGTCATTAAGAAACCTCCGAATGGCAACAATGCAAACAAGAAGTCACGCTTTGCCTTAAAGCGCCTTACAGGCAAAGTTGAAGGTTGTTTTTTTTTTGTGTACAAGTCTGTTTGTTAAAAACTGCTCAACGTGACATATTTAAAGGACACGTAATTAATTTAGTAAATGAGTAATACTTTTTGGAGTAAGGTAATTAATAATTAACACTGCTGCAGAAAGCAGAAGATCAAGTGTTATGTTCGGAAGTGGATTTTTGCGCACTTATTAATTGGCATGTCATGGTCATATTTCGCTTTGGTGGGGAATAAATTTATTAAAAGCTGCAAACGAAGTTTCTTGTATACAGATATTCAGCTTTATAATATGAAATCTCATTATCTTGAATTTAAGATTAAATACTAAAGAAATAAAATTCTCAAATTAGGAAAGTAGTTCGAATTAATTATACAAGCTTGATTAAATTAAAAACTGGATCTAAATATAAGGTAGCCGGAGATTCGTTATAATAAATAACTTAGACTTTGGAAAATAACGAGCAAAATTTTTCATTAAAGTCACAAAATGAAATTTGGTGCATAAATGTTTTCACCTAGATAATATGAGATCTCATGATCTAAAATTTGAGAAAAAAGGATTAATAAATAAATTTTTTTAAATTAGGAAAGTTATTCGAATTAAATTTGCAAGGTAGATTAAATAAAGGTACTTGGATCTAAATATAAGGTTGCCTGAGATTCTTTATACTAAATAACTTAGACCCTGGAAAATAACGGGCAATAATTTTCATTCAAGTCACAAAATGAAATTTGATGCATAAATGTTTTCACCTAGATAATATGAGATCTCTCGATCTAAAATTTGAGAAAAAGAATTAAGAAAGAAAATTCTTAAATTAGGAAAGTTGTTCGAATTAATTATGCAAACTTGATTAAATTGTGATACTTGGATCTAAATATAAGGTTGCCTGAGATTCTTTATACTAAATAACTTAGACCTAGGAAAATAACAAGCAATATTTTTCATTAAAGTCACAAAATGAAATTATGCATAAATATTTGGTGCATAAATGTTTTTGTCTAGATAATATGAGATCTCATAATCTAATATTTGAGAAAAAATAATTAAAAAAGAGAATTTCTTAAATTATAAAAGTTATACGAATTAAATACACAAGATAGATTAATAAAGATACTTGGATCTAAATATAAAGTTGTCTGAGATTCTTTATACTAAATAACTTAGACTTTGATAAATAACGAGCAATATTTTAATTAAGTTATAATTATATTAAGTTAATTATTATTAAGTTATTCGAATTAAATATATAACTTAAATTAAATAAAGACACTTGGATCTAAATATAAGGTTGCCTGATATTATTTATACTAAAACTACACTGTTAAAAATGGTACTGTATATTTCCCTAGGTAGTTATAGGAAGATACTTTATTAATTACGTAGTAGTGGGTAAGGATGTCTAGTTTGTATTTTCGATGAGGCCATTGATGTATTGAAATACTATGAAATTAAAAACAAAGAAATAAAAGTACAGTCTCGTGGAAGATATGCATTCCCATTTGACCAATATTAGAGGATGTGATAATACACTTGCATGTTTAAATATATACATTCCTTATTAAAATATATAGTTTAAAATTTGAGGCACAAAAGAATGGTGTGTATTCTATCATTTCTAGGTTTATAACTATTCAGTTATTGATTTGTGGATGATAAAAGAGGATTTTTTTATATTGGCTGCTTAAAATTTGTGTGATGTGTTGGTGTGCATTAAAGAATTAAGTAACAGAACTTGGCTACCATCTGTTTTAATTCCTTAAACATCATAATTGCTATTCAGTAAATTTAACAGATTTGTTTTGATTTTGCAAGTTTTATGAATTTCAATTGATTACTTTTTATTTATGCAATGTCACGGTAAATTTATTCAAATTTAGTTTGGGAAAAATATTATGAATTTTACAAAATACAAAACAAATATAAAAATATACACTATCTGGCCTAAAGTATCCGGACACCCCTTAAAAAAGTGGTTCTGGCGAGTGACGCAATTTGATACGTAATTGAAAGCTATAAAAGTGTTGGTAGTGGTTTGTCAGATTGTATTTATGCGTTTGTGAGGTAATGAGTAAGTCAAAGGAGCTTAGTGAGTTTAATCGTGGCAGAATAGTAGGATGCCACCTTTGTGGGAAATCAGTTCGTGAGATTGCGGACATTCTACAGAAGCCTAAATCCACTGTGAGTGATGTAATTGTGAAGTGGAAATGTCGAGGCAGTGAAACGGCAGAAAAACGAACCGGTAGACCGAAAACACTTGGTGAACGCAGCCGCAGAACTCTGAAAAGAGTAGTGAAACAAAATCGCAAGTCCTCGTTGGTGGAAATTTCTCAGAAGTTCCAAAGTTCATCAGGCGTTAGTGTTAGCAGCAGGACTGTCCATCGAGAGTTAAAAGACTTGGGATTCCATGGCAGTGCAGCCGCTCACAAGCCGAACATCACTCCACAGAATGCAAAGCATCGATTGCAATGGTGTAGAGCTCACCGTCATTGGACTGTGGACATGTGGAAAACTGTTCTTTGGAGTGAGGAATCTCGCTTTACAGTCTGACAGTCGGATGGACGCGTCTGGGTTTGGCGGATGCCCGGCGAACTTTTCTATAGTGACTGCATTGTGCTGACTGTTAAGTTTGGTGGTGGAAGCATAATGGTGTGGAGGTGTTTCTCGTGGTTTGGCCTGGGTCCGTTAGTTCCTGGGGTTGGAAACATGAACTCTGAGATGTATGTGGACATTCTGGACAATGCTGCACTCCCAACTCTATGGCAATATTTCGGGGAAGGCCCATTTCTCTACCAGCAGGATAACTGCTCCATTTACACATCGAGGCTTGCACAGACGTGGTTTGACGAAATGGGGGTTCAAAAACTGGACTGGCCTTCTCAGAGCCCCGATCTAAATCCCATAGAACACCTTTGGGATGAATTAGAGCGCAGATTACGTATCCAGTCAAATCGACCATCTTCAGTGCAAGCACTCACTTCAGCTGTGATGGACGTCTGGAAGTCAAATCCTATGGTCACCTATCAAAAATTGGTGGAAAGTCTTTCCAAACGTGTGCAGGCTGTCATCGATGCAAAAGGGGGACTAACATCATATTATGTGCCTCAGGACGTTTTAAATCCATATCACTGGGTGTCCGGATACTTTTGGCCAGATAGTGTATCCTTCATTACATAACTGTATTTTGGGAATAGCAAATCAATAAAATACGTTTACTTTGGATTAATATACATTAATAAAAATTTCATAAAATATTAAATGCAAATGTTACATTTATTTTATTCTACGTTCGATAGTGAAGCAAAATACGCACAATACTTACAAGTAAACATGGTTAATTAAAGTAACTGACTAAAATAAGATGTTTATAACCATGAGCAAACTAACAGATATTGTATCTGAAAAGCTATCAACTGTAAATGGGTTCTCACACCCTGAGTATTACTTTATGTGTACATTCGGTGGGTAAGACCATTTCGTATTTCCACAATTTTAGCAATATTTCCTTTGAAAACGAAGATGTCTTATGAAAATCCATTTCCAAAGAACCAACAACTGTTTGTTTACTTATCTGTTAGCAAATAGGGTGTATTTATATACTCGAAATTGAGAAATATATTTGTTAAATACAGTCAACCAAGAGTACTGGAATGTAGTATTTGTGTTTTATTTTAGACTTGAATTTGCATTGCCCAATTCATAACCTATCATGCTTGAAATTGAAAATATCACACGCCAACATTAAAATAAATATTAGATAAAGATGCATACAAGATTAGAGGTTATACTACTTCTTACATAAGTGGACAGTTAAATATTTAGGCTTCGGGGAATTTTTCCCTTTATTGCAATCACATTTTTCATAATTAAAGGGATATATCAAAGTTGTAAAAATAAATGTAATACCTAAGCAAAGCTCATTTGAATTGGTATCGGAAAAGTTATCCTAATGACACCGTGAATGCGGGCTACTTTGGCCCTGGGGTCCTTCTTTGGCCCAAACTGAGAAAAAAATATAAAGTTATCTGCTAACTTTCAGGAAGCATTTTTTTAATTAATTTCGACAGTTTCTGCAATGGAGCAGCATCCATAAAATTTTAAGATGGAAATATTCTGAAAAATTCGTGGTTTTTTAAAAAGTAAAGCATTTTGAACAGATTCTAATTGAATTTTGTAAATAATAAAGCCTAGACAAAATTACATCCACAAACAACATTAATTTCACAAGAATTTGAACTCGGTATTATTATAATTATAATCATGTAAAGTATTTTATTTCATTAAATAGCAAGTTTACACGAAATATTCCAGATAAGTTGATGAAAGAATATACTCTTATTATCGAATATTATATATTCAATCAGTGGGAACTGGAAAATGCATTAATATTTATGTAATAAAAATAATTTGAATTAAATCTGCAGAAAAATCTGGGTGTTTTTTTTTTTTTTTTTTTTTTTTTTTTTTTTTTTTTTTAATGAATACCAAGGAAACAGCTACATGTGTTCGTTTAAGAATGAATTTTCAATTCCAATTTTAATATTCTAAGAAATAAATATTAAAAAAAATTAAATGAGATTTTATTGTGAAATGTATATTATTATTCTTTCTCCATAACGTTAATAAAAGAAAGATTTATGAAAAATCTTCTCAGCAAAATTGATTAACCGGTATAAATGACTTATCTATGAGCAGATTTACTTCGAACTTTTTTCATTAATTCATTATTTACTATTTACCTATAATATGTTTTCCCTGCATTTTAATCCAATTGCTTATTTAAAAATGAAATCAAATATTAATGAAAAATAAATACTTTATTTAAAATATTAATTTTTCAAATTGAAATAATTAGCATAATTTTACCAGGTTCCAAACAAAATGGAAGATAAATAAATAAAAATAATCATGCATAAAAAATGTCATCTGAAATTACACAGTGTCTAGAGGTTCTTTAAAAGTGCATCAAAAACAAAAATATGTGTTTAAAGAAATATTTTTTAAATAAACAAGTCCTAAAAGGTTATGAATTTTTAAAATAAAAATAGATGTAACATTTCAATTAAAATAAATACTACACATTGAATTTATTTTTCAATTTGAGTAAAATACCTTCAGAAAATACCCGAGTACAAACATTTTTATTTTTCTAGTTAATCATTTCTCACTAAAAGCTTTTCACTTACCTGCATTGTTTTAACTAATATGTATTTCTAAAATAGATTGAAAGTTATTAATGAATATACTTAATTTTTCATAAGTCTCAAGATTTCCACTATAATCCTTATGAATACGTCAATTTTATTTTTAATATAATTAAAAGATTCAAAATCTTAAAACAAGAAACAAGAAGTCGCTTCATGTTTTTTACAAATAAATTACTAACATAAATTTCATTGATTATTAATTATATATTAAGATTCATTATTATATATGTATAAATTAAGATTCAGAATATGATTCTCTTTAGATGAGATTATGTATTAATAAAGTCTGAAGTCCTATACTTAAAGCTGTATATTTGTGCAGAAAATTTAAACCTTCATTCCAATTTGATTAAAGTGAAAAACATATAGTTGCCTAAAACGGATTCTAAAAAGACGAACTATAATAGAAAGTTCTTATTACCCCAGTGTATCTAAAATAGTTAGTGTCCAATCACGCTTAAATGTTATTTAACCGAACATTGAAGAAACTATTTCCTGTTGCCAATTTTTTTTTATTTTTATAAATATTAAACTTGCTATAATCAGAATAAATAAAAAAGATATTTGGATATGAGTGCATAAATTCACGTTAATTTTTACAAAGAAATTTTGAAACGTAGTTTGCCTCACATTTTGCTAATAGAAATGTTTTTGATATTTAGAATGAGATGTAAACACCAAGCACACGCTGTTTACAGAATCGGCACTGTGTTAATGAATATAAAAATTGGCAATGCGTATTAAGGATTATATTAAAAACTGTGTTTTTATACGTTGTATTATTTATTAACTTCTTGAATCAGAAAACTCTGATTTCTGATGTGTATAGATACAATAGCGACTGAGATAGTTAGTCCAATAAACATTAGCAAGATGACATTTGCACTGAATAAAAATTATTGTTCTCCCTTGTTATACTTACTTGTGAAAATTTTCGGAATGATTTCCGTCTTTTTAATATTGTCTATTCTTAGTAAAGAGGATTTGAGCAATTCGATCTTCAGGCCTGATATAAATATCAAACACGAAGGTAACATATTTTATTTGTGTGGTGTTCATACAGTTTATATGCCGAGGATAATCTAAAAGTTTCTGGTCATATAGTTATTAATAAATGGATTCCAGTAATTATACATGTTTCCAGATATAAAAGGTCCGCTGGATAAAAAAATTTTAGGTAGAAAAAAGTACTTTGAGTTTGACCAGGAAAAAATAATTATTCAGATAGAATGTTTTTAATACTAATAAAATGTAACTCTCTGATACTACACTGAAAGGGTAAATCTGATTTATTATAATAAACTTTTAATAATAGAAAATAAATTAAAAATTTTAAAAAAGTATTTATTTAACAAAAATATGAAAATTAGTATTGCTATTAATGTGTTAATTAGTTCAAAAATATAGTGATGTCTTTTAAAACAGAAAAAAATATTAAATAATCCTGATATTGTTAGCTAGCTCAAGAACTTATCCAGAGAAATTGAGGGTTTATTTATTCCAAAAATGTCTTACTTATATCATACCTGAAGATTAAAATATCTTTACAGACATATGCAGACTAACTCCATGTGCTCTTAATTGAAGTTTAATAAAATTATACCTTACTTTAAAAGATAATTGTGGCAATCTCTCTTAGCAAATGTTTCCTTTCTTAAACTTAAATTCCAAATTTAGGGTTTTATTAAAACGAGAAATTCTCATAGTTTGCATTGAGTCTTCAGTCAAAATGTGACTTTTTTGCTACTAACCTAATTAAATTTTCCCTTTCGTTTAAATTTAATTAAGTAGGATTTGAGTTATAACAGTGTTTAACATTAATTTAGAGAGAGAGAGTTTGTTGGCTTAAGGCTTTTCGAGAATTAAAATGTGCTACTGTTTTTCAAAAACCTTTCCAAAAATAAAATCTTCGAAGGAAAGTCAGAGCTATCTCTGTTTGTTCTGTTCTCGTTTATACGACCACATGTAAACACGGGATTTATTTTACTAATCTAATAAGTAAACACATGCATATGTTTGCAATCTTCCTCTCGAAAGGGAATGTGTTAGATTCCATTTTACTTTTTGCTTGTTCTTTGTGAACGTATACGTATTGTTGGTTCTTCCTATTAATTTTTCAATACTTTTTGACTTTAATGGCTTACTAAATAACGGATAAAATATTACTTTATTTAGATGAATATTGACTTTAAAATGATAATCGATTATACTTCTCATACAAAAGAACTTTTCTATTTTTGTGAATATTTTCAATGTTATATATTTTATTTCTTTGCATGAGAGTTTTTCGAGAACCAATCCGGTCACTAGGAGTCATACAGCCGGGAATTTAAGCATTTGTTTTATTTTCTACCCACACTACAGCCTAAAGTGCACTGAACAAAGAATTTGAATAGCTAAGCCCTTTTATTGATTTCTGCATTGATTTCCACCTGTATACGAAGTGAATTAAACAAAGTGCTTTCCAGTTATTTACATAAAAACCTTTATATTTCAGAAAGTTTGATAGTGCTCTTATTTTAATTTGCTTTAAATTTAAGTCTAACATCGAAATAAATTATTTTTAGTATTAGTAACATGTGCATAAGCCTATTTCAAAATTCATTTACACAGTGGAACTGAGAAGCCTAGACATCGCATCTCGATTTCTTTTGATAAATAAAATATGACACTTTTGTGGTCTTTAAATGCATAAAATTTATTTAGTTTACAAATAGTTAACAAAGATGCTTATGAATACTTATGAAAAGCACTCCTTTAATAGCCCGAAGTGAGCCATGAGAGAAGATATCCACAATTTCCATACTATGGGAGGGGAAATGGCAATGTGGTCAACACTGTGCACATATCACCTTTGCTTCTCCCCAACATTTTCTACTTCATAATCATTTGAGACTGAGTGGGCACTAGATCACTATCAAATAAACTTCAAGAACAATCAGGAATCAATTACCCCTCGTAACTATCAAAAATGGAAAGGAAACATTCAAACAAAAATCCTTGAAGTGTGAAACATACAGAATCATATTAATTATGTAAAAAGTTTGTATTTGATTAGAAAGAAAAGTATTATTTTTTATCGACGAATAAATACTTTTGTTAGATAATTTTTAATGTTAAATCTATTTAAATTAAATATACAAATATATATTGTGTTTATTTATTACCTAGTGATATTTAATATTACTAAACTACACATCAATATTTGTTTTAATATTTAAATATTTATAAATTATAATGTCTCAAGTTCAGGGATGCGCGAATGCAAGAATAAATCAATAATATCTCGCATATTTTTCTTTTTTCGGATTCAAATGAATCAACAAATCTAGTTGCATTTTCAAAGACTACTTGTTAGAATTTCATTTCATAATAGATATCCCCAATGAATACCTCTCCATTCATGTAAGAAATATAAATATCTTATCCCGATTCCATCTCTTTATGATGTTATAACAAAAAACGCCTTTATACCTCGATCCTCATTTCCAGAAAAATCTCTCATTCTTCAAAAAAAAAGAAGCTGTAGAAGATGAAATACTGATAAATGATAATTTTCTGCCCCACAAAAACGACGAATAATAGCAGCCAATCATTTTGTCATTTGCCTTTGTCTGCATTTGTCTGTTAAAAGCAATTCTGCCTCAATATAAAACCTCTCATGGGAATAATCGATACCAAAACACTTTCTCAACTCTTATGATTCTAGTTTTGGAAAAAAGATAAATATTTGATGAAATATGAGAAATATAAGGCTTCCCTGTGACCACGAACTCATTTCTCATCTCGCATTTCCTTGAATAGATTTTTTAATGATGCTTTTAAAGAGCATGGATGAATTCTTTTGTAGGATAAAAGAAGGGTATCGCAAGAAGATAGAACATGAAAATTATTTCATTTGAATGATTTTTTTTGCTGGAATGCAACGTTTGAGACTGAAAAATCCCTTTGAAGTTGAAAAGTTTTGAAAGTTGAGATTGACTCTACTGATTGAATCTTGTTTTTGTGATTAATTAGTTATATGTGAAAATATTTTTTGAACTGAAAATACCTTTGAGATGTTGATTGATGGGATGAAGCTATGTTCATCACACTGGAAATTCAAGGAGGCTGGCTTCAACAGGAAAATGCTATAATCCCCCCCCCCCCTTGTGCCAGTCCAACTGCGATCTGTAGACGCGGTGTCTGACCAACAAACGTAAAACTCACTCCAAAGATGAATGCATCGTATATCCAATTGTCAAGGAAGCTAGACATAGCGAGTCAT
Organism: Linyphia triangularis; assembly: GCA_963978545.1. Classification (NCBI taxonomy): domain Eukaryota; kingdom Metazoa; phylum Arthropoda; class Arachnida; order Araneae; family Linyphiidae; genus Linyphia; species Linyphia triangularis. The sequence goes on along the minus strand of OZ021732.1, from coordinate 31,540,918 downwards.
TGGTGACATTTTTAGACACTTTTTCGGCAGTTAAGGATTTAGGACACCCACACCGCTAATACAAAGATTAACCGCTTTGCCAACCAGATAATACAAAGGAGTGTTTGCGACAGCCTTCTCTTCTTAGAGGTGACCAATTGTAAGTACGGAACACACCTTTCTCCGATAAGACCAATAAGTGAGTTTTTAAGAAGCTTGAAAAAGTTAAGACGGGAAAACCCATATTTGATATTGACATTCATAATCTGAAACTCTCCACTTGGCAGGCACCTTAGACTCTTGACTCTCTCAAGACCCTTTTTACAGGCCATAGTCATATAATTACTTTGATCTCTAATTTTGATCCCGACCGTGATGGGTCGCGTACTTGTTTCCTCAAGCACGATCTGGGGTTAGTCTGATTTCAGTGTAGACTTGGAACCCTTTGTAAATTAAATGAATTGTTAAAATCTTGATCCAGCTGCAGTCATTCCTTTGATTTTCCAGGCAAAGATTCCAGGCAGTCTGAATGGAAATGTTTTCCATTTACATTCATCACCAATTAGCTGTCTGACTTTCCTTGCCTACCAAGGAGGTAGAATACATAGCTTTATCAGAGAAAGTTCGTGAGCTTTTATGGATGAACAATATTTTTCCTTAGTGTGAGAGGTTTACAATAACTTTTAAGAAATCAGTAATTTCCTGTGACGATCAATCTTCAATAATGTTTTCGAAAAATAATATTAAAATAAATAGGTCCAAACATATAGAATTATTAAGTCTTTCAGTCACCACATTTATTTCTGTTGAATATTCTTTCGACCTTTCATGTTTAATCCCTTCCTTTTTACAGAAAGTGTTAAACTAGTTGTTTTAAAACTCCATATAATTTTTATTCAGCATTCAGAAAAAAAAAAATTCGTTGTACAAACAGAAAAATATTCAAAACTAAACCGATGTTCTAAAATAGACAATCACATAATGTATCATAAAAATTAAATCTCTTCCCATATAACAACTGACAAAATAATTATTTCACCAAGAAAGTAAACAAGCTAAATACAAATGTTCAAAAACTAAATAATTATTTAACATTCTTAGGGTAGTCCTGATAACAATACCCATTGAAACCATATTGAAAGACATATTGGAGATCAAAACACTTGTGTTCTAAATGAAGAACGGAACACCAACTTCCACAACCTATCGACTTTTCATGCCATAGATCAAGTTTTGTGTTCACCACCTCTTCTATTACAGTGGTCATTTAATGTTAAAAATTATCTATCTTCCATAGTGATCATTTTTGCAGCGTATTTTAAATTTACAGGATGTGGAATTTATCCCTTTAACTGTCTTCCTCATTTAAGTTGGTTGGTTGTTTTCAGATTATCTGGCGCCGTCAGCAACACGAGGGCTATAATGTGCCGAAACATTCGTCATTAGACAAGCCAACATACATTTACAAACACCCATGCCTAACACGGGACTCGAGCCCGCAACCTCGCGGTCTAGAAGCTAGCACGCTAACCACTATAGCGTTTGGTCGGCCTTCCTCATTTAAGAGTCGAAGTGTTGGTTTGAACTTTATTTTCTTCCGTTAATTTGACTGCAGAGATGGTGCATCAAGATTTTATCAATGAAGCCGTAAAATCTGTCCATAATGGAAGATTCTCTTATTTCTGTACCTGTTTCATCAAAACTACCAAGACGGAAAACGCGATGGAATAGAGGATTGCAAGACAGTCCACAAGAGATGCAGATAAGACTGGAATACTTTTAGTAAACGTCCCCCATCTGAAAATCTAATGAAATTCAAGAGTGCAAAGTCCTTTAATCGACATGTTTGCCTTCGTATTAAAAAAACAATCATATAAAAAGTATGTCTTTAGAATAACATCTGTCATTCCTTTTAAATAATTATAGGGAGGAGTCCTGAAGGCCATACGGTTGTATTTCGAACATTTCATCTTGTTCGTGAAAGAAAATGGTTAACTTTTTTCTTAATCTGTTGATATTTCCAATGCCATCGATCACCTTTTTTCTGCAGCTTCCAATTTCTCAAATTATTCAGAGAATTTTTCATCATACTGAATCTCATCATATTAATCTAACTTCCTGTATGCATTTGATAATGTGACGACAAGCACACATACCACTGGAGCAGCTTAGGATCTATAATCCAAAAGCCTCGTCAGACTGACAATGCAGCACCTTGTCAGACTGACCGAGCCGTTTGCGTTGCATTTATGTAAATTAGTCTGTGTAATCTGCCATTTGTAACAGCCGCCAAAAGTATTTATAGTTGTTTTATTTCAGTAAGAGTTGTCGTGGGTTTTTTTCTGGAAGCACTTCACAAGTGGAAGTTGTCTAGCCATTTACTCATGTTATTTTAAATAAATTTGTTTATCTACTTTTAATACGATTTCTTTCTACTCTACCACTACACTCCCGAGTACCCACCGAGACACTAATGATATGCAATTCACTGAAAGGGAGTTGATTCGAAGCCTCCGGAAAGGAAGAATGACTTCACCTGGTCCTTATGGCATTGCTTACATCAAGTAAAAAATTTGTCTTTCTTATTTCCAAACTGCTATTTCTCCCCTTCTTGAAGAAAGTTTAGAAAACATTTTCAGTTTCTAAACTGAAAAGATATCTTGCGTCTATTTCTGTAGACGTACAATTTGCATTCACACCCACTAATTTTTATGCATTGTAACAGATAAGCCGTTGTTTTTAAGGTAAAGTTTCTTGGAGTATTATTTTATAAGAAAATTACCTTTTTCTCCCGGGCGTAAAACATATACGACTGTCTCGTCCATTGAGGTGTCGCAAGCTCGATACAATTCAACAGTATGCTTTGGGGATCTGCTAAAGAGCCTTTCGCACTTCACTATCAAAAGCCTTTACAATTTGTGCCAAGATCTATCGTTGGCCTTCATACGTCGTTTGCTACAGCTTCGCCTCAATACCGTAAATCGAGTGTACCAGAGCATTCACTGCAAATTTCCTTTTTGGACAACTCTTTTTATCATATTTTCGATAATCCATCCTACATCCCAACCTGTACAATTCGTATGATACACATCATTAGATATGCGAATGTGTTCTACAAAAGAGGATTCACAAACCTTGTTTACCACCTCACTCATCACTTTTTACCTTTCTTCACTATACAGGTTTTTTACCAAATTTGTAATCTCATTTTTTATCCCCTATTCAAATTTTGTTTTTCATACTTAAGTTTGTTTGTTTGTTTGTACAATTTTATTTTAATAATAATATTTGAATATACGTGTTGTATTTATGTAATATATATATATAAGTAATTGCAATAATATTTTTAAATAAAATGTATTCAATAACTACAAGCTCTTTTTTATCATGCATTTTTAACTTTAAAGAGTACTTTTTAAGTTTTATTTCGAGTTAGTATAAGAAAAATTTCTACATTGTTTGTTTCTTAATGCGACACATCGGAAATTTCATTAGTGATCCTACCGAAAAGATTCTTCTGTCGATATCCATGCTGTTTGAGAAAAAAATAACTTATTTCCCGATATATGAAGAGGTTGAAGAAGTGTGTTCCTGGATATCTCATTTTATTATGATGATTACATTCTTATCAATTTCCCTAAGTTATAACATTAGAGATACGGTCTTTAAGTAGAAACACATAGCCGATATTATATTTGTGAACAATTCATGCTGAATGATCTTCTAATACTCCTTCAATGTAGTGAAATTATTCTGGAAGATTTGTTTGTGCTCCTTTTAAAAAAGCATTTACATATAAAAATATAAATTTAATATATTATGTAATAATACTAAAAGGTGAGAAAGATATTTTGAATAGATAAATATTATTCCCTGAAACTATTATACGAATTAATATATGATTTTTTGAAGGTGGATAGGTGCAGGTCACAAGTCCTTTTGAATATCAACTATTTTTATTAAATTCAACGTGTGACTCGGAGGGTGTTTGGCCAGTTTTCCAGTTCTCGCAAGTATTTTTTGAATTGTAACATTTGGCAACTTGAAAGTTCAGCTATAATCATATCATGATTTTTCATGAGAAACACTTTGTACCTGATATTTAAACTTTAAAAGCTAGTGTTTAAGATCAATTATTGAAGAATACAAAATTAGAATTCTATTAACTGTTTCACATAATCTGATATAGAAATTGGGTGAAAACTGATTTTGATTAAAATAAGGGGTGTTCATACAGTAACTAAACATTTCCAAATAAAACATTTATCAAACGATATAATAGTTTTCATTCCATAACTTCAATCTGTACTATAGAGTGGTTAGAAAAAAAATAGTTTTTATTTTGAAACGCATGAGGTGAAAAAAATCTTTACATATCTTGATAAGAAAGACTAAAAAAAAATTTGGAAAAAAATATATCTTCCGATCGCGCATTTACCTCAAAGTTTAGAGAAAATACAAAAATAACTATTTTTTCCAAATTTTTTAAAATTTTAAAATTTAAATATTTGAAAGGCAATAGTTTGCAATGTGTAGTGAAAGGATGGTGCAACACAGGAAAACACTATTCAGTACATTTTTAAAACATATATTTAAAATTCATATATTAAATAACATATATTAACTATTCAAAAATACATTTTTTTTTTTGTTAAAAAAATGATTTTTCTATAAAATGGATACTAACGTTAATCCTTACATATTTTTGTTAACATTGTTTTATTTACTACAAACATTCACTTCAAAGTTTTGAATGAATACAAAAAATATATTTTTTCCATTAACTTGTCGAATACACCAATCACTAAATTATCGAGGTACATGAGCTTGTATCGCGTTAAATGAAGTAAATAGAACTTGGGAAAAAATTACATTAGTAATTATTCAATAATAATTTTTCGTGCATAATCTTTGAAACATTGATAAAAACTGGGTTTTGACGCGTTTCAATCTGGTTGACCTTTCTTGTGGCGCCTTATCTTCCTTTGAAGCTCATAAACTTACTTGCTTATTCATTGGATCTTAGCGCACATGGCTGTGATTGGGACTGCCATTAATACTGGCTGCAAATAATCTAAAAGATCAAATTGCACGTTGGGAGACCTTTGCAATGGGATATATGCCTCTTATAATTCAATGGGCTACCATTCAGATCCCTATTTAAACACGTAGATTATACTACAATGGGACAAACATCTTTCGGTGGGAACATAGATCATTGAAAGACCGTGAAAATTGAAGAACTGTGAAAAATTTCCACTTCCTGATTTCTTACGTGTTGAATGTTCAATTTCTCATGTTAAGATGAAAGTACTGAGCACATATCAGTTATATCTTCTTGATATTTTTGCAGCGATTAGATCAGGCCAATAATTGGTAGCTCGCAAACCGAATCTCTTTTCACACTACAGATGGCTTACAACAGAAAACAGAGTACTTAGACCATATGTGAGTGAATGCAAACCATTAGATAAATTTAAACAAGCGGTATTCTTTATTTTAAATTGTTACATGCCACATTAATTTCTAATTTTTTTTTTTTTTTTTTAAGTTAATTTTATGAAGGACCTAATGAGACAATTCGATTGTCTCGATACCTACCTGAATATTTACTAAAAGTTTTAAACTTCGTTATTAAACGAAATGCTTCCTTCAATCACCCAAAAAATTTGATTTTGGCAATGATTTTGAACGAAAGAGAGATGTAAGAGAATTAGGGCTTCGGGTTTTGAACTCTCTAGAACTTTCCTAGAGAAAAATAATCAGGTATTTCAAGGTAACCAAACTTAACTTTATTGCCACTGATTACGTGGACATAATTATGGAGTGCTTCTAATAGGACTCCTCCTTTTTTAAGGAGAGTAACAAACGAGTATTTGTTTGTAAAGACTGGCGCATCAGAGGTAGTACAGCTGTATTGGAGGAAACAGGTAAAGACTGGAAGATTGTCTAGTCTGGCCAAGCATAGTTTTAAAATACACAATTTTTCAACAAACAAACATGTCAAAAACACTATATAGTTTTGTTTATCATAAATATAATATCCTAATTTTAAAACTGTGTATTGACGTTTTAAAACCTCGTCTATATTTAATTTAGAATTGGACGAGATTGACTGATGTTGTTTCCAGCGACCGATTCACAACGTTCCACATCGGGATTAGCCTATGTCTGGCGATATTGGCCAGCGTTTCGGTATTACTAAGGACCACTAAAATCAGACTTCAACTCGTTTCCTTGTCACTCACAAGCTGTCGAAAGCTTGTGTAAAGAGACAAGGCGAAAATAGGTGGCACTGATGCCAAAGACAGTAGGACAACACCTTTTTAAAAAAAAAATCCATTATCCCCTGCTTTTCTACAAAAGTTTCCTTCAAAGTGCAACACTAAGATAGAAAGCTCGAGAAAAAAGTGAACCAAAGGAACAAAAGCATGATTTAAAAAAAAAAAATTAAGAAATAACGATAGCACCCATTTTACAGAAAAATCATTATTTTTTACAAAAAATTTTTACTTTTGAGTATTTTTAATTACCAATATATGTTTTAAAAATGCATAAAATAGTATTTTCCTATGTGCTACTACCCTTTCACTACACATTGCACAACTATTGCCTTTCAAATATATAATGTTTAGAAATTTAAAAAAAATTTGGAAAAATAGTTATTTTTTGTATTTTTTCCAAACTTTGAGGTGAATGCGCAATCAAAAGATTTTTTTTTTTTTTTCAGTTTTTCTTATCTAGATATGTAACAACTTTTTTCACCTCATGCGTTTCAAAAAAAAAAAAAAAAATAGATTTTTTTAAACCACCCTACCGTACAAGACATTTCACTCACCATATACATTTAGGTTCCTTCTATGCAAGGTGTTACTGAATGCTCACTTGCTGTGAACAAGGAAAATGTACAGTGGGTAAAAAAAGTCTCCGTATGGAAGCCAAAGTTACAAATAAATTAGGATAATTTCTAATCTTTTGCTTCATATCTTCAGTAACTATTGAAATATGTTTAATTTGATTCTTTAAAATAAGTTTATAATAAATGTGTGTTTTATCAAAACGCAACAAGTATTTAAATTGAAATATTTAGGAGATGTTGATAAGTGCCATGCAAAAAAAGTTTCCGTACGTCGAATGAAAATTAATTCTGGCGTTTTCCTCAACAGACTTGCAGTAAATTTTCAAAACTGAAGTGTACACAAGTGTCATGAAAACATGATAGCAGCAATTGTTTAATTTTAGCTTGCTGATGATTGTCTTAAAATGGAGTTCCTAAACCTATTCTTGAGTTGGTGATTCAGTTGTGAAATGTTGGATTATATATGAAAAAAATTGGCGAAATCTTTGACGAATTGAAGTCTAGTACAATATATTATTGAAAGACACCAATGTGCTTCAAATTTTTGAGGATAGAGATCGATCAGGAAAATTTTCAAAGCTAAAACGCTTGCATAAAAGAAATATCCTATAGTAAGGTTCAAGATAATCTGCAAATAAGTGCACCTTAAGTCGCACATGGCTTAAAAATTGATAAAACATTGAAATGACATCTCAAACGGTGAGAAATGTTATAAAAATAACGGGTCTTAATGGACTTGCAGCCTGTAAGAAGTAGGTCGACCAAACGGTATAGTGGTTAGGGTGCTAGCTTCTAGACCGCGAGGTTGCGGGTTCAAGTCCCGTGTTAGTCATATGTGTTTGTAAATGTATGTTGTCTTGTCAAATGACGAATGTTTCGGAGCATTATAGCCCTCGTGTTGCTGACGGCTCCAGATAATCTGAAAACAACCAAACAACCCGTAAGAAGTGTCATGATGTAATCTGACATTTCCTACGATTTGCACGGGGGGTTAAACAACAGCAACTATTACACATCCCCCCAAGTAAAGCTGTGTTAGTCAACCAATTAAAAGATGTGACGGGGGTCAGAAAAGGTCTGGAGAAAGTTGAGATCGGGGGAAACGGGGAGACGTTTTGCCTGTGTGTAGGAGTGAAGACGGTGGTTTTTTGGAGGAGAAGAGTTCTTAGAGAGAGAGAGGATGACCCACTGCCGATCGCTTACCCCTGAAATTCCATGTGAGTTAATTACCTTTCTTCCTCTATTCTCGGCCTGCTTCGATTTAAGTAACTATAACAATGCCTGAATTTAATTGCATATTTTAGTATTTATTGAATATTTACCTATTTGGAGAATTTTTACCTTTTATTTAATTTTAATTTTAATACTTGGATGCATGACAGTAAACTTGTGTTACTGTCATTTGAGGAATTTAATCTGTGCGTTTATAGTGTATATTGAATAAACTAGTAGATTGATTATGCCGGCCTGGTTATTTTGGTTTGAAATTTAAAATTATGAAGTATTTTAACTTTGGTTTATCTGATGTTGTTAATTTAATACTCTAACATCTTACGGTCCAACGCCTTTTACCAAATCACACTAAAGATCACGACATTATTTATGGTGCCTTGATCCAGTCTTCTATCTACGGTTTGTTCAGATACGCTATTAATGTGGAAACGTAAAATTAATTGTGGTTCACAATTACTCAAAGGGAAATCATCGAGGGTTTTTGGTAAGGTCAATAAAAATGGTTAGAGTCAAAAAAAAAAATCGAGTGCGCATATCAGAAAGTTTTGCCACAAGGCATAGCGCCTATTCCAACAGAAATTGGTTCAGTAATTTCAACTGATATTCTGGGACCTTTGAAATCTGGCGATTACGTGATTACATTCATCGATAATTTTTCACGTCATATTGAATTGTATCCCATTGGAAACATCGGTGCTAAACAGGTTACTGAGTGTTTGTTGAGATATATATGTAGTTATGGCACTCCTAAACAGATCATTAGCGATAATGGAGGCTGTTATATATCGAACGGTTTCAAAGAGTTGAATGAAAAGCTGGGGGTGAAATTAATTAAGATTCCCGCACTGACACCCTCTCTAAATGGGAAATCTGAAAAAATTAATGCAGAATTAAAGAATACAATTTTGGCATTGAAAGAATCTAGTATGGACTTAGAAATTGCGATAAATCTTCATAAAAATTGGTATAATAACGTTAAGCATTCAGTATTACAATATACACCAAATGAACTGTTTTTCGGTAGAGAAATGAAGCCTATATTTCAAGCTATGGTTAAAGATAGTACAACAGTTAAAGATAACGTCGACTGGTTGAACTTGCCACACTGGTTTGAGAATAGGATACAAATCTTGGAAACCTGCAGGCAGAATGCTTATCATAACATTGAAAAACAACAGATTATTCAGCAAAATTATGCTAAATTTAAATCTGTCAAGAGACAGATTAAATTGGGTGATAAGGTATTTTTTAAGAATCCCGGGAGATTTCAAAAGCGATTCTTGGGTCCCTATACTGTTATTTCTGAGAGATCACCAAATTTACTTAATATTAAATTAGACGCTGATCCATTTCAAGAGCGTACAGTGCATATAAGCCGACTCAAACTAGCTGATCATAGATTATCTAAGCTTCAGGACAACTATACACCGCTTGCTGGGACAACCCGCCCATCCATTCATTACAATTTGAGACACAGGAAGTAGCGTTGTAAACAAGAACGTTTGCCGATAATCAGGTGGGAGAAGAGTGAAAGCTAGCAGGAAAGTTCGTTTGTAAACAAACATAGTGAAATAAGGGTTAACTTGATACTTGTGGGACACTGGGCTTGAAGTCAAATCCATAGGGGTTGTCCTGTTTTCTATATTTACTGCTTTATTTGGTTTAAGGGTTATGTGAAAAGACGCTCGTTATCTCCGACTAAACATGTGCTGTAAATAAAGTTGGCGTTTCCTGGGCTAACATATCACTAACGGATACACCTTTGACCCTGAAGAGTCGCCCCAACTGGTTTTGGCAAGGGGGGGCGTCACTTCTAGGCCGCTCTGTTGGTTTGCAAAAGGACTCGGGGTCGGAGTTTTGGAAACGAGATCCGAGGTGGGTGGGTGATTTTTTTTTCTCCTTCTCGTTTCGGAGGCGAGTGGATTTCTTTTTTTTTGTTTGTTTGTCTGGGGCAAAAAGGGGGATTTTTGTAGACCGTGTGCGGTGAGGGAAATGTTGGATGTCGGAGAGAGAGAGGATATCGGAGAATACATTTTAATGATACGTGGGGGCGAAATTTGTTTTCGGCCGCTATAGAAATGGATAGGTTGCGAGATAAACATTTTGGCTGGGGGTTCTTGACATAGAAAAACTTTGATTGTTTTTTTTTTTTTTCTTTGGGGGTTTTGTGAACCATTTTTTTCATTTAATGGATCAAAATTTAGGAAATTTATGTTGTTAAAAGACAGGAATTTTGAGTTTGGATTTTGATACTGCTTAGGGTGTGTAGGAAGTACTGTTGGTTTCATTTAAATAACGTAAAAACTATGAGTTTTAAGACATTGAAGATTCTAATAGAATTAATGTAAAAACTATTAAGAATTTTTTTTTTTATCTGAGGTACTTGTAATTCATATTTGAAGTGAGCGTTTTGTTCACATTTTGGATTAATTATGGCATTGATTTAATTTAAGTTTGGCTGAGAAGTGGGGAAGATGGTTTTTCTACTTGCTGTAGATCTTCTTTCATAAAAACTAGTGGATTCTAGACTTTAGTTTTGCTGAAGGGTGGATTGGTGTACAACATTCCACTTTTGATATCAGAAATTATTGCAACTTCTGCTGGACAGAAAGTGTGGTTTATATTTGATGTCTTGATGCTTGGCTCAAGGATAGAGTTCAACAGAGAGGGAACGATTTTCTAAATCACTTAAAAGCAGCCAGTTCAGACGAGCAGCGAGATCATCGCAGTTAAAAGATTGGTGATGGAAATCACAAACCACACCAAATCTAAACCACCTGAGGAGTCTCAGTGAATAGCAGTCACAGAAAACATCGAGAGAGGGACGGAAATCCTGAAAAGATATGACAACAAGGACCAACACCAGGACCACGGAAGCAACGCAAAAGGGTGACATCACCACCGGCAGGCCACTCCCACAGAATGACCATACGAATGACATCATGGAGGGAGCAACTTAGTAAGACTCGTTTTAAAAGCAACAGCTGGTCGCCGATTAAGCGTCACTGCCCACAGAGGGGATCATCAATACGTCACAGAGATTGCACAGTGGTGTGCCAACAATCCGAAGGAAGAAAGCCAATCGCCAAATCTTCACCTCGACTGGCACGGTAGCCCCGCCTTCTTGGTCAAGATGTACCTATGTCAACACGTCGGATCCCAGGCAGCGAAACCAAGGGACGGAACGACTTTACATACTGAAAAGAAAAGGGCGTACCATCCATGCCAAATGGATAAAACCTCAAGTGGACTAACACAGGAGGAGGAGCAATGTAAAAAGACAAGAACTTTATCATTGACTCGAGAAACCGAATCACCTACTTATGACTGAGTGCGGCATCGGATATTCGTGGAAACTACCTAAACGGTAAAAATAAGATGTAGTTACATTTTTCAACCACACTGGAGATTGACACAAGTGGGTAATAACTTTTACTTACTGACTCAGTGGAAGAAGTAATGAAACTTTATATTTCATACAAACATTTCAGACAATTTTTAGGAACTGATGGTTATTTGAACTTTTAAAATAACTTTTAATTTCCCGTAAATAATTTTTTATATCCTTACTTAGATATTTAAGGTATATTTTGTGAAGTGTTTTTTTTCTCTTTAAGTGATTAAATAGGTACACAGATCTTGTTTGCTATAAAATGCTAAATCATATGGTATATAACACTACACATGCTATTTTCTTATTTCCTGCATTGTTTTTTCTTTTAATCAAAAATAATTTTTTTATGATTCTCGTACATTGTGCTTTTATATTGGTTACTTGTATATGAGCGATATTTTGTTTGGCAAGAGGTGAGGAAGGAAGGTTTCTTTAAAAAAATTAAAGGTGGGGTGATAATGTCATGATGTAATCTGACATTTCCTACGATTTGCACGGGGGGTTAAACAACAGCAACTATTACACATCCCCCCAAGTAAAGCTGTGTTAGTCAACCAATTAAAAGATGTGACGGGGGTCAGAAAAGGTCTGGAGAAAGTTGAGATCGGGGGAAACGGGGAGACGTTTTGCCTGTGTGTAGGAGTGAAGACGGTGGTTTTTTGGAGGAGAAGAGTTCTTAGAGAGAGAGAGGATGACCCACTGCCGATCGCTTACCCCTGAAATTCCATGTGAGTTAATTACCTTTCTTCCTCTATTCTCGGCCTGCTTCGATTTAAGTAACTATAACAATGCCTGAATTTAATTGCATATTTTAGTATTTATTGAATATTTACCTATTTGGAGAATTTTTACCTTTTATTTAATTTTAATTTTAATACTTGGATGCATGACAGTAAACTTGTGTTACTGTCATTTGAGGAATTTAATCTGTGCGTTTATAGTGTATATTGAATAAACTAGTAGATTGATTATGCCGGCCTGGTTATTTTGGTTTGAAATTTAAAATTATGAAGTATTTTAACTTTGGTTTATCTGATGTTGTTAATTTAATACTCTAACATCTTACGGTCCAACGCCTTTTACCAAATCACACTAAAGATCACGACAAGAAGTAGCAGAAAAAAAGCATCGATTTTGCAAAGTCCTTTTTAGTGATGAATTAAAATTAAATATACGAGGGTCATATATTCGAGTTATGGTCAGGAGAAAACGTAATCAACAAATGTTAACTTATAATGTATGTAGAACTGTCAAACAAGTTGGAGGTGACATCGGCTGGTATCGGCAATTTACGTTATGTAGAAGGAAATAAGCATAGGTAAGTGTATCTTGAAATTCCAAAGCCAAACGTCTTAACCAGTGCACATAAATTGTCACTTGGGAATTGTCTTCAATGTGTTTAACAATTCTTAAGCCATGTGCGACTTGAGGTGCACTTATTCACGGATTAAATTGAACCTTACTATAGGATATTATTTTTTTATGCAAGCGTTTTAGCTTTGAAAATTTTCCTGATCGATCTCTATCCTCAAAAATTTGAAGCACATTGGTGTCTTTCAATAATATATTGAACAAGACTTAAATTCGTCAAAGATTTCACCAATTTTTTTCATATATAATCCAACATTTCACAACTGAATCACCAACTCAAGAATAGGTTTAGGAACTCCATTTTAAGACAATCATCAGCAAGCTAAAATTAAACAATTGCTGCTATCATGTTTTCATGACACTTGTGTACACTTCAGTTTTGAAAATTTACTGCAAGTCTGTTGAGGAAAACGCCAGAATTAATTTTCATTCGACGTACGGAAACTTTTTTTGCATGGCACTTAGCAACATCTAAATATTTCATTTTAAATACTTCTTGCGTTTTGTAAAAACAAACATTGATTATAAACTTGTTTTAAAGAATCAAATTAAACATATTTCAGTAGTTACTGAAGATATGAAGCAAAAGTTTAGAAATTATCCTAATTTATTTGTAACCTAGACTTCCGTACGGAGACTTTTTTTACCCACTGTATGTGTCTTTCACGTGATTTCAAGGGTCAAGTTTAAATTTACACACATCACAGTGTAATGGGCCGTAATTCGGTGAAAACGTATTGAGTTTCGTTTTTCTCCCTGTAGATAATCGTATGTATTGTTTCCAGTGCATTTCAAATGGTATCAGTGACTCGTGCTTAAAAACTTCATGTATGAAGCATTTGTTGTTCAAAGCAGTGGCATGGTATTGTGCCAGGAACAGATATACATCTTGAAGTCATTTAGGGACAATGGGATCAGTTGCCATTTTAAACGATGAAAAACTAAGAGAAGTTGAAATGAAGTTCTGCGTTCACCAAGTAGTCCACACATGACTGATGAGTTGAAAATGAACATCACTGCAGCCATATGTAACATAAATACAGCCATGCTCTGCCAATTCTTACGAAATCTGGCAAACCGAATGAGCTTTTGTGTACGCGGAAGAGGGCGTCGTTTCGAACAATTATTAGGGAATTTTTGTCAGAAAATGTTACGATTCGATACTAGAGAACACTGGATCTTTGCTATTTCCCTATAATCTGTGGTTCAACAATGTGAAGCTCTTGTGATTACTGATAGTTGATTTATATAGTATCAGTAGTAAAAGTGGACTCTTTGAAAGGTTTCTTACCTTGTAACTGAAACTATTTTCAGTCACATTTTCACATACAGTTTTACGTACAGATCTACATTCTGTGGATTTTTTTCAATCATGGGCTTATTCTTCGGCCTTTTAAATTATCAGATATGTTTCAAACATCTCACGCCTACTGCAGAGCTGACCAATTTAAAAACCTAGTATCTGACAAAATCATTTTTTTTTTTTTTTTTTTTTTTGTAAGGTCTAAATTAAGTTAAAAAAAACTGTTTCCCCCAAAAGAACAACTTTGGCCAATATCGACTAACTTTGACTGATCTCGATGTGGAACGTTGTAGGTCCGTCGATATTGACTAGTCAGACCCAATACTGGATAAAATGTTCTTAAAGACTATGTAAAAAAAAAACCCACACTATGCACAGTTTTAAAATTGAAATAATTTGTTTATAAAAAATGAAGGAGAGTGAAAATGTGTTTTGTGATATTTTTTACACGTTTATTTCTTTAAAAAAAATAATATATTTTAGAAAGATGATTGAGTTTCATCCACAATTTGCTAATTTTATAGGACCCCTGTTTTCAACACTGGACAATACTGCTGTGAAACCTGGGTTTGGATATTTTGTTAGTTAAAAACCTTTTATTTTCTTAAGCAAATTCAATATGTTTTCACTCGCTCTTTCGAAATTAAGTGATCGGCAGAAGCTAGGTTTCAAAATTAGATGGCAGAGTAATTCAACATAATATATTTTATCTATAATAATAAAACAAGCTGTCTGTCTGTCTGTCTGTGGATCTATAGAAACCTACTTACAATTGGAGTAGATCTCTGAAATTTTCAGCATTAGTAGTTTTGACCTTATAATTATATACAGGTCAAACAGAATGTTAAAATTTTAATTAATTATTTTTTAATTAATTTGTTTATTAATTTTTTGTTTATAAAGCGACTTCAAACAGAGATACAGCTCCAAAATTTTCCACATAAGTAGTTTTAGCTTTCTAACGGTAGTTTTGAAAAATAGAATTTTAAAATTTTTATTAGTTTTTTATTAATTAATTTTTTTAATTAATTAATATATGTTACAAAACGATAACTAATAGGTCTACAGCTCTGAAATTTTCATCATAAGTAGTTTTGGCCTTCTGATTGAACTTATGAAAAACAGTTTTTAAAATTTTTATTTAGTGTTTTTTTTTTTTTTTTTTTTTTTTTTTTTAATTAATAAATATATTACAAAACGATTTCTAACAGGGCTACAGTTCTGAAATTTTCAGCATAAGTTCATTTTGGCCTTTTAATTGCACTTTTGAAGAACAGAATTTTAAATTTTTATATTATTCTTCTTAATTAATTAATAAACATTTTACAAAATGACAACTAATAGACTACAGCTTTGAAATTTTCAACATAGGTAGCTGTGGCTTTCTAATTGGATTTTTGAAAAACAGATTTTTTTAAATTAATTAACAAATATTTTACAAAACGATTTGTAATTAGGATATAGTAGTTCTGAAATTTTCAACACAAGTAGTATTGGCCTACTAATTGGACTGACAAAAAGAATGTTAAAATTTTAATTTGTTTTTTAATTAATTTTTCCACAAAAAACGACGTCTAATAGGTCTAAAGCTCTGAAAGTTTCAACATATTAGTTTTGGCCTCCAATTTTTCTATCCACGAACACGTGTTAAAATAATCTTAAATGGGTGTTGTATTATTGTATAAATGGGGAATTATTTTTTTTTTTTTTTTTTTTTTTTGCGACAAGGGATAGGCTTCCAATATTAAAGCTTTACGTAGCAAATAGATTTTAGTGAGTGAAGCGAGCCTATTCTTACATAGCAATGGACCTTTCAACGATTGAAGTAGGCCTTTGTTTCTGTGTCAATGAAATTTTCAGCTAACGGAGCGAGCTCGATTTTGCATAGCGATGAACCTTCTTGCGAGAGAATCGCCAGTAACTGGGACCGATATATGAATGACAGATTTCTGCAACGCGAGGGGTCACAGCTAGCTAAAATATTGCACATGTTAAAATTTAGTGGCGAAGCACGGGTATTCGGCTAATATTTAATAAAATTAATTAATTAGTTTGTTTTTCAACGTATTATTGTATTGATGGTTTTTAACTACAGTGAGATATCATATATTCTTATAATCAATTCTAAATACATTTTGCTGAAGTTAAACAAATTTCATGGAGATATTGTGTTAACAGTGGTACATGATTCAACTTAAAATTAACGGTTTATATGTTACAACTAATATTATTCATTGGGATATTATACATAATAAATGGCTATTATGTATAATATTATTATGTATAATAATCATTTATTATGTATAATATCCAAATTAAACATATATTATCGATAACATGTATATCATACAAAGAATATAATACTGGACAAAAAAAATTGACAGATAATATATTAAAAACTATATAGCATTTTGAGCAATGATTTAAGCATATCTTATCCATGAAGAAAAAAAAAAAAGAAAAAAAACGACCAGAGATCGAACCAGGCTCCTCCATACAATATGCAAGCATTGAACCAGTTGGTTCAAAAGTTGGAATTTTTATAACAACGTGCAAAAATTTAAACTTTATTTGATCATTATTAATTAGATATCCTGGAAAAAGTAACACTTAACTGCAAAGAGTGCGAGAAAGTAGTAGCTCCATCTATCGTCAATTGTCACTACAGATGATGGCGAGTAGAACAAATTAATATCTTTGAATTTTGTGTTGTTATCAGGTGAAAAAGGAAAAACTGATTTGATACTCAGAAGTTGATTAAAATTTAGAAGTATGATAGTGAAACAAATTATAAATAAGAGAATAACAAGAAAGTAAAGAAAAAACACACATTTTCTAATAAAATGTTCAATTGGATAAATGTTTAGTAAGTTTTAATCAATTTTAACAAAATAAAAATTGCGTCAAAAGGGATTTTGAAAGTTTGTTAGAAGTATCATTTGTTTAAAATTTGATTGTTATCAGTACGTTTTCAATTTCATTTAACATTCTCAACAGAATATAGAAGCAATTGGGAAAAATATTTTTTTGAGAAATTTAGAGTATGTGATTTCCCATACCAGTTAAGTATATAATATTATAATATATATAACATTATAATGTAAGCATTTGTTTAGCAAAGGGTAAAGATAAAGATTTATTTCTAGCAATATATTATATTAAGTAAAATTTATATAAATTTGATTCTTGAAAACTTATTATGTTTTAAAATTTCATTCAAAATTTAAAAATGTCCCTCTCCTATGACCCAAAATACTTGATTACAGATACCACAATTTAAATTCACACAGTAATGTACTTAAATTCACACATTGCTATACTGTAAAAATGAGAAGTTTTTTTAAAGCTTATTCATTGCGCCTTATTTTGAGCAATTTTAAAAGGGATTTACTTTTGCTTTAATATGATTTGATCTCAGATACACCTTTGCAATTTACCTTTACCCTTACAGAAGCTAAATAGTAATTATAATGTTTAGCTTTTAAAATTATATACGCGTGAAAATCGTACTATAATCATAAGTATTTAAACAAAAAGGAATGATGCTCACTTTATTAAATGTATTTTCCTTAACAAAATATAGCCAGAAATATTACGCATGAAAGGTTCACAGGGAAAAAAAATAGTCCATGGGAATGAAATTCAAGGAAATCTGAAATTAAAGTTTATCATCTCATAAAAAAACCAAATGAGTAAAACAATGGCCTCAACATAAAAATTAGGAGGGATGACACCAACATTAAAAAATGGAATAAACTAGATTTTGGATATATATAAGTGCAAGTTGTTTATTATATAAATAAAGTAAATATTATACTTGGAAATTTAAAAAAAAAAGTGAAAATTATAATTATTTTTTAAATTTCTAATTTAAAAATTGTTGATTTCAGTAGTTTTTGTAGTTGAAAACCTTTTTGCACACCATTAAAAAAAATCAAAATGTTATTAATAAACTTAGATCTTTAAAAAGCTTGCATATGTACCTGATAAAAAATTTCTAAATTATATGAATTTAAGGTTTATGCAATTTTACCTAGTAAAATTACAAAATATATCCAATTATACTTAAATATGTGTTTCTAAGTCAAATTTGGAGAACATATTTTTGTACTATATTATTCCAGAATAAATATTTTATAAAATCATTCATACTTATCAGGATATTTATTAATTGAAATGTGGAAAATATCAAAAAAGAAATAGATAACTACTTTTTAATAAAGTTTTATTACATAATAAACAGCAACACACAAATATTTACAATTCTGTCATATAACAACAATGATTTCGGCATATGATGGAAGCATTATCCTGTAATTTTGTGGCTATAAAATGCAGGAAAGTACAAGATGATGAACGTAGCAAAGCTGAAAAACAGAAACACCGTTTCGGATGAAAACCTTTTCGCCATCACGATAAGAAGATTGTGTGATTTCCTAAATGTTCCTAGAATTTATAAAAACAAGAAGAAAATGATTAAACTTCATTTAACATCAATTATTAAATTATATAGGGACAGTTTAATAAATTCAAATCATGAAAAAAAAAAATTTTAATTCTAAAGGGAATTTACTATTAAAAATATAAAAATACGTTTAATATGTGTGTTATAATTCCTGTTATAATTTTATAGGAATTTAAGTTGTAAATACACATAATGAATTGTTCGAAATAGGGATCACATGCATTTTCACATTTAGGAGTAGAAATTTTACTTAAAAAAAATTTAAATGATTCATATATCTAGTGTTTCAATTTATCCAAACTACAGTATTTCAAGAAAGTATTTCAAGCAAAATAAATCACGTGTAAACATAATGCTTTTTTTAAACAAGATTTAGCTTATTAGGTGTAAGATAGGCTTAACTAAACTAAATAATAATACGTAGTTAATAAATAATAATTCAAAAATATAATATAAAGAAAACTTAATTTATTTCCATATAAGTTGATATCAAATAACTTAGGTTTTTCGATAGGAACTCTAAATTTTGTATAAAGTTTAATGAAGATGAATTTTGTTTTAATATTTACTTATTTGTAAATAAACGAAGTATAATAATATCATGCTGATTACTTAGAAACACACAATGTTTCAAATCCCAGCAGTCGATAGTAACACATGTTAGTCATACCCCATCCACAGCTAGATGCAGTGATGTCATCACTGGTACCTTTCCAATAATAAATGGTAAATCTTCTGTATAAACTAAATGTATGTTAACGTTAATACTGATTAAATACTTATTGGAATACTTCTTGGAGTTTGTGTATTTTTCTAAAACACGTTCTACTTCAAAGAAGGATATAAAAAACATAAAATTTAAACAATACAAAGAATTAACAGGAAACATATTTAGTTACGTTTATAATAAGGTTTACTTACCTAGATAAAATGCACAATAATGTAGAAACAAACAACAAAATACTTAAGAAACTGGATATCTGGTTTCCGCCGTTTGTCACATCTATAATGCAAATACAGTTCGTTAATTATGCAGAATGCATCAAGTAATTCTAGTACATTATACAAAAACATCCTTATTTCAAAATTATAAGCTTGTCACATAAAAAGAAATTTTACTAATAAGTCAGAAAGTTTCAACGTCAGATTTCGTTTTTTATTTTCCATAACACTACTTCTAATACATATATATGGCACGCTAACTGAAAATAAATTCATTATTAGTTAATATTTTAGTAAAACACCTAATGTTTAAGTGAGGTATTTCACATTTTCAAAGTTCATTCAATTTATTTATGTGTTTAGTACTTAAACCGGACCTAAAATTCATTAAATACACAATTTTAAAGATAACATATTGATACTTCAAAAAAAGAAGTTATTAATTTTTTTGCTTATAATTGTGTCAAAAAAATAATGAATTTACTTATATAAATAAGTTGTTTTTTTTTAATTTATGTTTTTATTTTTATTACTTATTAAAAAGCTTTATTGAGTAACTAAATATCAATCAATAAAGTACCTAATGATTATAAAACAAAAGAAAATTAAATTTACCATTCATGTTTAATTGAGGTTCGGTAATTTTTTTTTATTTTACAAAACTCCACGTGTACTACGACCAAAATATATTACATATCTACAGAAAAACTTAAATTTTTAAATTGTATTTATATCTTTCGAACACTAATCTTCAAAATATGCTTTTTTGATTAAGTAAAATCCATCACTTTGCAAGTATACGCAACAAAGAAAATAATAAATTACATAAATATTGGAAATTGGAAATGCCCCACGAAATCAAAATATTCAATCCACATTTCAGATTTTCTGTAGAAAATTTTGCAAATAAAAGATAAAATAAAATATTGACTGAATAATACCCTACAAAAACACATATTCTTTGAAAAGTACTTCTCAATTACAAACGACAATGCCTCGCCTCAAAACCACGACACTCCTTCAAAACAAGTTTTATTGTTTATACAAACTTAATAGAATCATTATAAGCCACACACACTACCATTTTACAAAATCTACAGAGGGGTATATAAAAACACAATAAGCACTACTTATTTTTTATTATTCTAAACGCATATCGACGTTGAATTACGCCTTAAAATGATGAATTACATTCATCTCCCTACAGAGCTTTCTAGTTTTCAGGTAAAAAAGAAAAATTATTTTTCAAGAAAATTATTGACAAAAATATAGGCGGCGTGAATATCACACCCTCTCCCTCTCTCCCCCTCCCCTTTTACCCCTTCCCCCTATCGATTCCCAATAGCAGTACTGTAAAAGCACCCTGGAATTTCCCTTGGCCACTAGAAATATTTATTTTATAATATTTTTTATCGCTTTTGACGTGTTATTTGTGACTTGGAACAGTAAAGGGAAATAACAGCAATAATGATCCGTATGCTGTTGCTTCTCACCGTTAAAAGTGTAATTCGTGGAGTCAAATAAATCGACCACCCGGTTCCGTTTTAGGGGAAAGCCTGCGACCACTATAAAAAGTGCTATGCATATTGATTTTATAAGGGAAATGTATCGAAAACTTGAGTTTTGAGAGAAAGAGAATGAACATAATATCAGAATAATAAGGCTGCAAATGTATAGCTTTTATTTTGCGTGTATAATGCATTTTCAGAAACAACGTCTTTTATAAACGTGGTTTTGGATAGTGTTGTGATGTATGTCTACGGATACAATTTCTTATACCTGTGTTTTATTTATAAAAAAAAAAAAAATAGAAATCTCATAAACAACTGTAGAAATGTATGTATTGGAAAAAGAAAAACCATATTTAAAATATTTGTTTTTATCCTTATTGTAAATACGTTCCCATTGTACAATGCGGTTCTTTTAAAAACTTAATTGTTTTTTTAAACATCATGAAATTAATAAATATCTCAAAGAATATTTTCATACAGTATATTAGTCATGCTAAACATATGGAAAGATTTCAACAGATATTTTGATTGAATGGTTTCATAATTAATAATTACTTAACTTTAGGTTGACTTTATTTGATGCACTTAAATATGTTTATTTACCAATAAATTGGATTATCTAGAATATTTAGGTTCTTCTAAATTTAATTTTTGATTTAAAATTTAAAATTATTTTCAAAATTTGAAATAGTTTTTAAATTTCTATAAAATTTAGGTGTATAAGTTTGCTTAATTGTATGCAAAATTGTACAGTAATACATTTTATATAATTCATTTTACTCTTTTAAGGTTACACTCATATTCTTGTTGAACAATTAAGTAATATTGTTTTATAAATAAGAAGTTTTTGGTACTAAGAATATGAGTCTGTCAAAAAAGTAATCATTTCATTGCGCATTTCATAATTTAAAGCCGTGTGTTTTTAATGACACCTCTTCGTTCAATTTGTAAAAAATAAATTTCTGCTAAAAAAATAATAAGCTTAACTTAGCCTAGAAATTTTTGACACATTCTTCTTTTTTGATAAACCCACTTTTTCCAGTAAAATCACATAATAATCACTTTATATAAAAATAATTAATTTCACATTTCCAGTGAAGTTAAAAAGTAATTGTTCTCCATTCAAGACAATTCATTAAAAATATTTTCTAAAATTTAAGTACTGACGAAAATGCTAGACAAAAGAAATACAAATTTTTTTTTTAATTTTCAACATAATGACGTATTTGCAACAGTATGTAATCTATATTTCCACATCTCGTAATGAATTATTGGATGTGAGTAATGTTGATCATTGCTGGCGAAGAATGAGTACCTTTGTAATTCTAATGATTATTCATATTTGTTTTTGGATTGGATTTAATTACAAAGAGATAGAATTTGATATGGGGAATCGATTGCAATTAAATAGAATATAAAGTTATTGAATTATGTTTTTAGAGGAAATAAACGCATTTTTTTAAATCAAAACTATTTTTCAATTAAACATTTTATTAGGTTAGCTAAAAAGTTAAGAAACCAGTGTTTAAATAATTTCTACAAATAGTTATTATGTCTATAAATATTATAAGCAAAAACTTTAAAAATAAAACTTTAACACACTTTTTAAGGTTACAAATTGTAACCAATTTATTTGATTCACTAACTATAATAAATATACGAAATAAAATTTCAAACAACCATTCATTTGATTCACTAACTATAATAAATATGCGAAATAAAATTTATAACTATCAAGTTTGAAACAAAATGCAAAAGCAACTAAACGTGAAAATCCAAAGGAAGTTATTCAAGCCAAATTTTTCGAGCTAGAATAAAGTGAAAATAAAGTTAGATATTTAGGATTATTCTGGATTACATGAACAAATAATATTGCCGGCGTTGATAGAAACAAAATAATTCTGTGAAAGCCCTAAAATATAAATACAATTCTGTTTCACTTAGAAACAACTTTTAACCAGATAAAACAACATAAACTGAGCAAAATGTTATCTGAAAAATTATATCCCTTCGAAGCAAGGTTTGAACTTTAATTCTACATTGGCTCACAAAGACCTACTAACTTCAGATAAGAAATTTGTAGATATTAGATTTTATAACTTATTTTACTGATTTAAATGCATACAGAATCCTACTAAGAAACAATGTGATAAAAGTCAAAACCAAAGAGAACCAACTACATTTATTTATTGGACTACAAAATATATCTGATAGCCCATTTAATTAAAATCTATTTCATAATTATGCAAAAATTGTTTGAAAACAGCAGTTCTTCACTTCTGCTATTAAACAGCCATATAATTTGTTTCTTCATGGAAGAAAAGAAAGGAATTAGTCAGAATCCTTTGTAAAATAAACTAAAAATATAAATTATGCGTCTTAAATATTTGAAAGCAGTGAACGCATTCTTATTTTTTATTAAAAGGAAAATAATTTGCATTAAAGAAAAATTATCTCTTTTACAATACGATGTTACATCAGTTTCAAATTACATATACAATTCTTCCGTTAACTTTCCAAGATATTTTTCCATTAATCACTTTGTCTTCAGCCCTAAACCACAAAGGAGAAACACGTGATTGTATTTAAGGGGTCTTAAATTTGAATATAAACACTCAGTCTCAGCCTTTAGAGAGTAATTGCTTGCGTTGTAAAATAATTACTACTATCACCATATTTAAAAAAAAAAAAAAAAAAATACACATAGGGAACTATTTCGTAATGATTGTGTAATCTAAGCATTGATTTATCATTGAAAGTTTATTAGGTTTGTTCAAATATTAAATTTGAATGTTAAGCGTTTCACTGTATCCCGTACTCTCTTAAAAACACAAAATCAGTTTCATTATAAAATGAAACTTTTGACATAAAAAAAAATTGTATTTGAATTGACTACAATTGGTAATTGTAGCAATTCATTTTAAACCAATTTTTGATTATGGTTTCCCTTAAAATACTAAATATTACAAAAGATCTCAAAACGAAAAATATGAACTTTTTATTGTTAATACTTGTAATTTTTTAAATACTCTCTAAGAGAAATATATATTTCATAATTCACTGATCCATCATTACATACCAAAATTTCTTCACAGCGCATTTCCCTTAGTTAATTACCTTTTCTGATGAACAAAAGATTATCGATTATATTTTTAAGGTAATAGTTATTAGGTGTACGTATAAAAGTTTGTTTTTAATATTTAAATATAGATCCATTCACTACAAGCAATTTTTGAAACGTCAGAAAAAAAAATGTCTCGTCAAAATATATAAAGAGGCAAAACATGAAAGAAAGACAAATATGGAAAGTAACTTCAAAGAAATACATCATAATATTATCCTTCATCAACCTTATCCAGAAAAAAAATGTATAAAAGAAGAATTTCCCGAAAGGTCAAACCTTAATCCATACAAAAACATTGAAAGCAACCAGTTAGAATGTTACAAATACACCATCCAAAAAAATACTACGGATAAAAGTTCACCAAACTTCCTTTTTTTACATTCTAAAGTGAAATGTTTGCCGTTCGAATTCCCGTTCAACGATCTTATTGCAGCAATCCTTCCTTTTTCTTTTTTTAAAGAAAAACGAGTACATTATTTTTTCAGCAAACAGCCGCATATCCCTTCTCCCACCCCTTTGGAACTAGGTTCCAAGCATCCGTTTCCCTTGCCCTCTCTTTACAATGGACTTTTCTTTTCCAATGCCCCCGATCGTTTTCTATTGTATTCTCATAGGCGGAAATTAATCTTTCACAGACAGAGGCCGATGTTGACACTTTTAAAAGCCTCTGCTTTTCTACGCCTTTGGAAGTGAAATAAAATAAAAAAAATTACTGATTTGGTTTTATTTTACCCTCCTCTTTTTTTAACGTTCTGTTAAAGAACTGCCTGAAAGGACTTAGGAGTAGTTGGAAAAAATCAATTAAATCGGAAGGTTTTATATATATATTTTCTTATCAGTTTAACTGTGAAGTTGGCAGTATTTACTCTGGCGTGGTACTTTACTTTAGTTCTGTTTCCAGAAAAATCTTTAAAATAAACTTTATCTAAGGTTTTTCATTGCATATCTGTTTAATGCAATTTTCGAAGAAGTGTTTTTAATGGATCCTCATAACTTAAAATACACATTATACACTTGAGTATATCCTAGGTTATGCAAAAAATTGAACATAATAGAATTTAAATGGCATCTAATTAAATTAAACTTAGTCATACCCGACAATGAAAAGATTTTTGTTAAAAGAGCGTTTGCTTTCAAAGTGTATTTTAACTTAAAGTTACAATCGAAAATACACTACTAATCTTCTTTTTTTCAATCTCTAACAAATTAAATTACAACCTAGATTAAAATTCCCTATTTACCTAAAAAATTAACCCTTTCTTTGTCCTTTCTTTTAGCAATTCTTTTAAGCTCAATAAAATATTGATTTCTTAGTCAGTAATTTTTAACTGTAATTTCTACTTTAGTAACCTTGGAGACATTCTTTCGCAATTTTTATACCTCATTTTAGCCGAATTTTAATTCAATTTTAGAAATGACTAGCCTTTCTTGTAAAACTATTTACCTTAACTCATTTCGTCCTGCTTACCATTTTGAGTACCAGCTCTACCAGCTGGAACCATAAATTTGTTGAAAATTAATAATTTTCAAAAAGTTTAATTACGGAAATATTGCATTCACACGCATACGCCATGAAAAGTTCTGGGGGTTAGGGTCAGACTGAGGACCTGAGAAAGTTAGAACAAACTCCTCTTATAATTGTGGTGGTAAGGAGAGTTTAAAATGAAATGGATATGAAACGCAAATGTTGTGTCAACCAGCATTAGAGTCCGTTGCCGAGAAAGCAACTGTTGCATCATGTGGATGAGTTAAGCTATAATTGTATTTTATCCAAAATTAAGATTATTACTACAAAATTTCACAGATTCGACTGAATGTTAAACTAGTGTTGCAAATCATGCCGAATAATATTTTTACTATTTATCGTTTTGTAAAAATCAATTACTCATTTCTTAATGCTCTAGAAAAAGATAAAAACTGCTTAACCCTTTCACAAATTTAATTATGCAAGATCTTTCAACTGGTTAAAAACCTATTTCTTCATATTTGGAGAAACACAAAACGTATGTAATTACTAAAAATTACATTTATTTCCTTTTAGAAGTAAAAAATCTGATATGATTTTTTTTTTTTTGTTTAAATTTATAAATAATACAGTAAGCACTAATGTCAGAAGTATAACTAGTGGAAATGGAATTTTAATACACAATTCACATTCTAAACACAGTAGGTTTTATAAAAGTAATTTAAAATATTCCTATAATTAAATTTATTCATGTATGTTAACAAATAATGAAAGATGCACTAAACATTTTTAATATAAAAAAGATTTTTTTTTTTTTTTAAAGGTTATGTGGATATGCGGGTTTTATTTATAGTTTCATACAACATATTACTAGTTTAACTCCTCTATCCCCAAGCAAAATGAAAGGAATATCCATTGGTGATACCATACATAATTTTTATGGATTTCAGCTTCAAATTAATATTTTTCACTCAACTCTTTTAAACATTTTTAAAACTGTGCTAATAGACTCATTCTATATTAATACGTTTTAAGCTTATATCCATTTAAGAAAATTGTCGAACAAACAAAAAATATAATTACCAATCATCCCATGACCAGTTTGTTTTAATATCTATTTATATATATCGCGAATCAAACCTTTTACCATCAAGGTACGTTACAACCAATCCATACTTTTAGGTTTCGTTATATTTTTCTATAAGATTATACAGAATATAATTCTTTAAGATTTAAATGCAATTTTATAAGATTTAAATGTAATTTTGTGTTTTTAAAAAATTTCTCGGTAAGATTTCTGCTTAGTTTTTAATTGCCATTAAAAAGATGATGTAGTAGCACTTTATTATTTTTTATATTATATATTTGAAGATAAAAAAAAATATATTTAAAATACCACCTTAATGTATTTATATAATATTAGTGTGTAATTATATACTACATTTTAATAGATTTAATAAATAAGAAAAATAAATATGTAATATTTTCTAATTTAGTGAGTCACTCTAAATCTCATTAATAATAAAAGTTTTTTTTATAATTAACACTTGAGTTACGAGTTAAAAATCAATTCGTTAAATGGATTGTAGATTCCGTATGCCTATTTTAAATTACTTAATTTTTTTACACATAAACTGGTATTAATAAATTTCCAAACCTATATTCATCAATTATATACTTATTTAAAAGTTCACTTCTATGAGCAGTCAGATTCATTTTACTGATAAAAAGTTTCATTTCTTATTATTCTAACTTAAAACTTATTTTCTTAGAAAAGAGGTGTACTGGAACGATTAGTTAGACATTTGTATGGGAGATGGCAGCACTATACATTATTAAAACATAAAGAAAAACATTGAAACTTAAATTTATTTGATTATTTTTTAGTTATTAGTACTGGTAGTCAGTCAGTTAATTGAGTAAAATTAATAGGATACTTTGTTTATTTCAGACGAATAAAAAGTTTTATTCAAACCATTATTTCCATCCATGTTAAAAAAAAATAAGTTATTAAATAATCTGTGCATTTTAGTGCTAAAGATAATATCGAAAATAAATTGTAGCAATAGTCAAATATATTATTGTTCTAATTTATTGCTGCTGATTTAATATAAAAAAAAAACTAAAAAATAATACACATATTATTACAGTAAGAACGTATGAGGAGAGGATCGTGCTGCATGTAAAATACCAGAAAGAGGTTTCTCAATATTCCATGACATTGATTAAGGGAAAAAAGCATTTGCGTAATAAAGAAAAAAATGAAAATACAGAATCGTGTTACAAGAATAATCAATACGAAAATGACTCAACTCAAAGAACAACTTATATAAAAAATAACTTTAATTAAAATATATTGACAATCAAATTTGTATTCCTCAGACTAAAATATAAAATTTTAGAAATAAAATTTGATTAAAAGTAAATATATACTGAGAGGAATAATAAGACTGTTTAAAAAACAGATTAAAAAAAAAAAAAAAAAAAAAGAACTAATGAATTTTAATAAATTTACACAAAAGATGGCAGCACTGTTAGACACAAAATTTATTTATAAAGGATATATTTTGATTTGGGAAAAAAAAAAAGAAAAAGAAAATTACCAAAAATTTTTATCGATGGAAAAGGAATAATGAAATGTAATAACCTCATAATTTTGTTACAAGCTTTATTTGCAAATAGAAGTATTTCAAGAAATAACGTTACTTTAAAACTAAATTTCTTTATTAAAATTCAGCAATCAGTTATCAAATTTACTTGATCCATATTTTTTTAAATTGAAATTTTTTGCAAAATTGTATTTACAGAACCATTTTTAAATCACTAAAATAATTTCGTATTAAATACGCGTAACTTTAAAATTATTAAATTTTTCAAAAAATGTAATGATATTTGTGGTGCTGCCATCTGTAGGAAAATAAATTTACAACAAACATTGCCTTCAAGTTCCCTATAAAATAAACTATTTTGTTAAACACAATGAAACCTCAAAAACGAGTGATATAAAATAACACACAATAAAATGTATCTTTAACTTTTTAATATTTAAAAGAAAAGTTCATTATATTTTATAATAACCTGAAGAAAATTGTTCAAATCACATTTGGATGATTGAGAAATTTACTTTGAGACGAATTAAATATATAACGAGTAAATATATAATATACAAAGTCTTTTATAATTAATTACTTAAAAAGCGTAGTTTATTTTTATGGGTTGTATTGTACTTGCTAATTTTTTAATGAAACATTTAAATAGCCAAATCATTCTATGCCAATAATTTATTTCATTTAATTTCTCCTTACATATGATTATACAGACTACATAAAGTTGTTAATTCAAATAAGTTAACGTATAAGTGTTAAAAGATATGAGAATTATCAACGGATAAAAATAAAAAGATGAAACAATATAAATTTGTTTATTTAAATCCTCCGTTGCCGGTGGCTTTGTAAACTAGATTATGTTGTCTTTTTAAAGATTCCTAACAATTAGTTATGAGTAGGTTAGTTTGTAAAACAAGAAAGAATTTCAAGTAAAAAATAATAAAATTTGAAATTTAATTTATTTTTGTATGAGTTTCATGTGGCTTATTTTTTCGTTAAATTTATGGTTAGAGTAATTTGGATCCATTATATTTAATTGTTAATATTTATTTTGTTTCGAAGTATGCTATGAAATGAATACTTACTGTTCTAACCAATAATGCACTCGAAAAATCGGAAAATAAAATCAATTCCATATTTTCATTTAGTTTCGTAGCAGTGTATCTCTTATTTACTTTGACAAAGATTTTTGTCTTTGACTTTTTAGCCAGTTGGGGATTTTTCCTTTCCTAAATATTCTTATTTTTAACTTTTCAAGTTAAGTTTCAAGAACATTAATTTGTATAACTTAAAAGAAAATGTTATCTTTAAACACAAATCTAGAAACGCAATCATATAATAATGTTCAACATGCAATTTTTGCGAACGAAATTCTCATGTTTCTAGTGTCACTGGCAAACATAAAAATACTATCTATAAATTATATAAAAATATGTGATGGTGAGGTTAGACCATCACAATTTTTATATGTGTTGGGGGGGTTGAGAAAACCTACCTTAGATATAAGGGTAATTTTAATGAGAAGGGTCTAGACTTGCTGGCGCGGTTTGGCCCAAGAGTTGGTATGACGAAGTAAAAAGGTCACAAGTAAATTTACAGCCTGGTGGGGATTGGGCATGGACAAAGATGGGGTGATTTCTTGGGGAAATACCTTCAAGTCCAATTGTATGGGATTATCCTAGTTCAACGTAAAAGGGTCTACAAGCAATCAGGAGCCACTTTTTTTACACACTTTTCATGTTTCCTGAAGATGCTGTAATTAACGAGACGGCTACAACTAAATTTGTATGGTGAAGCGGAGAGAGAAGGATGAACGAGGCATAGAAGATAATCATAAGCATACAGAAAAGTCCCAATGCGATGCCCACAAATCCTACGCACCCAGCAGCCTTCAACTGAGAGTAGCCTTTGACCGATAGAACCCAGCAGCCTTCAACTGAGAGTAGTCTTTGACCTATAGAACCCAGCAGCCTGCAACTGGGAGGATCTTTTGACCGAAAGAACTCAGCAGCGTTCAACTAAGAGAGATCTGCCAGCAGAGCAGAACCACAAACCCGGACGCGATTCTACAAAGCCGATCTATCCCGACGATTCAACCCAAGAGCCAGCCACAATGACCATGCCTAGAGCCCAGCGTACAACCACCAGCTACATAGACCCTGCCTTGATCCCACCACATTCCATGCCGTAAGTCAAAATCACCTATCTCTATTAATTATACAAAACCCTGCACTTCCGTTAATTGTTAATGCACAAAAAACTCTAACTTTCTGCCCAATAATTGTTTAAAGGGATTTAAGTAAATAAATACTGTCTTTTTTACCTGTTGATTATTCTTTTTCTTGTCTCCCAGACTCAATACTAAACGAACCTTTTTCGATGACAAATTTGGCCATATTTTTGTTGAATATAGGTTATTGAGGAACAACATTCACATTTGCTGGTATCATTGACCAGACAATGGAGAGAGCAAACCACGACATAATATTTAACAGACTTTAGTTTTCGCACCTACCATACAAGTTTTACTATAAGTACCACACTTTATAGCGTTTAAAACTCGCATGTGTCCGATGACACAAGGGGAAAAATGAATCTATTGATACGACATGTATCAAAATCAGATCATTGGTTAAAACTGCTGTTCGAGGCTAGCGCAGTCGGGTAAAAAATATAACCTTCCGTATTAATATTATAAAATAAACTCAATAATGTCAGCAAAGATACATCAAGTAATATTTGTGAATTGAAACACAATGTTTTTGGCAATGTAATGTCCATACATTGTGTTTACTAATGTCCCTTACCACTCTTTATTATCGCAAAAATTATAAGTATGGTAAACAACTGGCTATGCACTATCCGATGACACTTAATATAATAATCCTGATATAAACAATAATCTGTTAAAACTATGCGTACTTAAATTACTGGTTACCCGAATGTGGTACTCAGAAAACTTAAACACAACAATGCGCAACTTTAAGAACTGATTTAAATCATATAGTCACTATTAAATACAAATAAGTAGTAAAAATAATGTTAAAAATATATAAGCTATTTCGTCTCATAACGCAAATCTCTTGACTTAACAGAAAAAAAAAAGCTACAGAACAGGGAAAAAAAGAAGAAAAATAAAAGAAAAAAAACATAATTTGCGATTAACATATGGTTTTTACGATGTAATTTAATCCCTAGAAGATTAGTGAAACTTCAAAAACACTTTCACAAAATTCTAAGCCCTTAAAAATGAAAGTGTTTGTTTTATTTTAATCTAAAAATTTCTTTTAAAATTAAATGTTCTTTTTTGCTTTAAAACAATGTTATATTTTTTATTTCCACAATTCATTTGATTGTTCATTCCAACCCATTGGTAAGCTACTTTCATATAAAACAAAATACTAAAATTTGTCTTACATTCCTTTACTTTTTATTCTCCCAAGTACTTATTTGAAAATAACTTAAAGAATTTTGCAATTTAAAAGTAATTTAATCTACTATTTCTGAAGAAAAAGAAGATAAAAGCGTAAATAAATAAAACTCTTAAAAATAAGTCCAATTTTTTCAATTTACCCTCTAAGCGAAATTATTTCCTCATACTTTGTAGTTATTATTTCCAACTCTTCTCGATCATTTAAATTCTCTTTCGAATGAAAATTAAAAACTATTAATCTTACAAAAAATTTGTTAGTAAAATTAAGTTAAAAATCATACTTTGAACGATTCTATTTATACATTTTTTCTATGCAAATTTAACTTGCTTGAAAAATGTTGAACATTTTCACAAACATATCTGTATTTCTCACAAAAAATACAATCAAATACAAAAACTTGTTTTATTTATATTTATTGATGAAAAAATAAAGAATATAATTTAAATTATACTTGTTATCTTTCATACATTTCTTTATTTATAGGGTATCCCAAAATAGACAGACGGTTTTCAAAAATTAGTTTTTAAAAAAATACAGAAAATGATAAGACTAAACCGTTTCATGTATTCTTCTTGTACAACTACACAGTTTTATCCCTCAACTTTCAAAAATAGTTTCAAAATTCACCAACAGATGGTGTTGTTGAATCGAAATTTATATATATGTACTTATATATATATTACTTATTATATATATATTACTCATAAAAATTTACTTATAGTTCCCAAACTAGTTTACATAATCTGAATTCAGCACTTGGTAACAAAAGATTTGGGTTAGATATCGAAGTTCCGATATTTCATGCTACAAATATACCTTTTATTTACCAATATTTATATATAATATTATCAATACAGTATCTTCCTACACTGTTAAAAATTTTGTTCCACCTTGCACCAAAAATTGATTCCCATTTAGCTGCAACCTACATTTGGTGCTTAGTTTCACGATTTAAAGGTGCTTCCTCGGACCGTAAGCACCATTGTTAACCAACTAAGCACCAAATGTTGGTTGCAGCTAAATGGGAATCAATTTATGGTGCAAGGTGGAACAAAATTTTTAACATTGCAGGTAAATATATATATAGACTGAACTTATTCCTTCAATGAACTTAATTTCAGATGATTTTCACGAGCAAATTTCGAATAATCTCCTGAGAATAAAATCTCTATTTCTTTATTTATCAGCATGGTAAAATACATTGCCTTTGCAATCTGGAATTGGAAGTTAAAATTTCATCTATCAATGAATCCCTGGCAATCCTTCAGATTCTATAAGATCAACCTTGAAGTCAAATACTGTCGGTTATAGATATATTCTTGTCCGTCATGATGCAATCTGACATTTCCTACTATTTTACTTGAGGGGTTAAAGCACTGCAATTAATACACATTCCCCCAAGTAAAGCTGAGTTGTCCAATATTTGCATATTAAATCGAAGGAGGGATTTTCTCACGGCCTTTTGCTCCAATTGGAATCTCTGAATATTGGTAGCAAATAAAAGAGTGAAAGGGGGGCACATAGTCAACCAATTAAAAAGATGGGACGGATGTCAGAAGATCTGGAGGAATCTGAGATCGGAGAAAAAAGGGAGACGTTTTTCCGGGGGAGAGGAGATAAGACTGTGGTTTTGAAAACTACGAGAGTTCTTAAGAGAAAGATGATGACCCGCTGCCCATTATTTACCCCTGAAATTATAGGAAGTTGATTTACCTTTCTTCCTCTATCCTCAGACAGTTTTAATTTAAGTAACTTTATCAATGCCTGAATTTAATAGCTAATTGTAGAAATAATTGAATTTTACCTATTTGGAGAATGTTACTTTTTATCTTATTTTTATTATCAATACTTGGATGCATGACAGTAAGCTAATGTTACTGTCATTGGAGGAATATATCTGTGTATTTATAGTGTATGTGAATAAACAGGTAGATTGATTTGCCGGACTGGTTATTTGGTTTGAATATTTAAAATGTTAAGTAATGTATAACTTTGATTTATATGGTGTTGGTAATTAGTATACTAACATCTTACTGTTCAACACTTTGTACCAAATTACTTTAAAGATCACATCAGTGTCTATAGAGATATTCGCGATTTTTGCATCCTTATTAGATTCTAAAGGCATGTGTCCAAAATATCTTGCAAAAATGTAAAAGCACGTAAAGCAGACAGAAATAAGCACATTTTGTAAAGTAAAGTGAGCGCGTAAAAGACGTGATTGTACTTTAACACGTGAACGCCGGCATGCATCACCGGTAGGTAACATGATTCTTGTTCCGTGAGGCGGTTTGCATCCCTGTGGGTCATACTTGTATTTTACAAAATATGTAATGTAAACTAGGTTTATATTTTATCTCAGAATTATAAACAGACATTCAATAGAAAAAACATAACAGTATTATAAAATTAACATAATTATTTAAGTTTTTTGTGCAATTTTTTAAAACATGTTAGACACAGTGCCAGCTTGCTCTTACAGCGAGCACAATATATCGTAACTTTTTTTGGCTTTATTCGCAACATACCGTCTACCTTTTCGGCTAGACATGAGTTTATAATACTGTTTACATTACTGTTTCGTTTTTTTCGCGGACTCTTGATACAACTGCAAAAAAATTTTAACGTCTTTAAAAAAAATTTAATGAAATTTTAAAATTTTAATAGTGTATGAATTTGAAAATTTGTTTGCTTCCCGCTATGGACGTTTTTTATAATAAAATATTCACAGAATTGCGTGCTATGGTCAGAATTTCCGTCAGAGCTCTTCTTTTTGAGAAAAATTGAAAAGAGTACACCAAAATAAGAGCCAAAACTGGTCCCATTAGCTTTACTTAACATTGGGCATGTATATTCAGATTGATATTGCCAAACTATTATTAATCAAAGTATTAGTTAAAGTCCACAAAATTCATTGCATCCAACAGGAATCGTACAGCTTTTGTAGTGGTTTTTTTTTTGTTTTTTTTTTTTCTTAATAAATTGAGGTAAAAGTTGAAAAATTGCGATTTTCTTAATAATCGATTTTCTCAAAAACTGAGGATGATGGACAATAACTGATTTCAGTCTCGTTTTTAACTCGTCAAGATCTATGAGAATCACGTAGTGGGTATTACCGCGCAAAAATATTGTTGAACAGTGTAATCTGATGCTGCGCCGCCCCACTAAGCGGACCGTGAATTCAAGGGCCGCCTCACAGAGAATACCCTGAACATCGGCGCCGACGTTAACATGTTAAGATCCATATCTTCTACTTAGTCAGTTAAGCCACTTGTACTGCGTTTTTCTACATTATATTTTGCAGGGATTTCTTACCGATATTTTTTTGCTTCAGATGTTTGTACTCATCAGTGGTGGCTCGTGAGTAGTAAAAGTGAGGGGGCCCAAATTAACAAATGGCGTTTTTTTTTTGTTTTTTTTTAACAGGTAGGAGTGGGCAGGTGGAAAAGTGTGCTAATTTCAAAACACATGAATTCCATATAATTATATAAATGTTACTGAAATGCATACATAAATAAAACTGTAAGATAAATCATACAATTACAGTATCTATATTAATTTTAATAAAAAATATATTTTAATGAATAATAATAACAGATTCGACATTCCAGTTTTTTACTTTCAAAAATTAAAATTAAACTCATAGCCCATGACTTTGCAATTCCATGGCTCATGGGTTTAAAAAATAAAAAATGAAGTAGAGAAAAGGTAGATTTTTAGAAAAAAATATAGTATTAATTTTAAATTGTTCATTTGAACTTAAAATTAATGCACATCGATTTATTAATATTTCAATACACAATTTTCATCACTCAGCATAAATATATTTTTTTTCTTATATTTTTGTTGAAAAAAAAAATGTTGTTCAGTCCAGAGCACATTTGCCACTTGTGGAATGTAATAGAAAAAATAATACTTTTTTTTATCCTTTCAGCATCTGCTTTTTGAAAGTGACAGAAAAGTTTTCAAAATTGGGATTGGCACTGCGTGGCCCTAGTGTTGCCCATGCGCAATAAAACATAATCAACCAAACAATCAAACTTAGGATTGTTCATAAATATATCTTATAAGTAAATAATAGGTAATGGAAAACTTTTTTTTTTCTGTCCCCCTATTATGTTTACCTATTATGTTATCTTAAATCAAATGGAAATAAGTTCATCCAGCATATTTACTAATTATCTTGAAATCTCATATAAGTTATTTGTTTAAAAATAATTATTATATTTTGTTAATAGAATTTTATTTGAATATATAGTTGAGTATTTAGATTATAATTATAGAAATTAAATATAAGAAATAAAATGTAATTTCAATCAGGAATCTCACTCTTAGTAAAAAGCAAATTCCCCAAAACTTTCAAGAGGGCTTTGTTTAAAACGAAGCTTCATTACTTAAATAATAACATACGTAGAATATTCTGTACTATGTCGTCAGCACGTTTAATCTGGATTCTCTCTTCTTTTTTTTTTTTTTTTTTCCTTCTTTTTTTTATGTTTTAATAACAAAACCCCTTGTTTCTTGCTACCCTAAAACGAGGGTTCGATGCTACGCCAAAGGAGAAAGTGGACTTAGACGTTAGTAAGGAGAGGAGAGGAGGGATCATATGAGGTTACTATATAATTCGATATAACTAATAACCTATAAATTCAAATTAATCAAAAAGAAATATTATATATTTACAATACACCTTTATGAAAATTAAGATAAAAATACATAACAAATTGAGCTCGTCCATGTGAAGGGACCTGGAATCATCCGAACAAAATGCAAAATCCCCAAATATTTTTTGAAAAATCACAATTCTGTTTAAGAACTGATTTATCGAGAAAAACTTCCGTTTATAGTTGAAAAAAAAAAAAATTGCCTTACCAAGACCATTTGGTGAAAAATTAGTACTCTTTAGCCATGTATAATTGTAGTATTTCATATATTCTCTCAGACTCTCGCAATTTTATTTTACCATCATTACCTTGTGTACTTGCACTGTAACAAATCACAACACGTTTTGGGAAAGTCCAAGCTCGACTTCTGATAGCATTCTTACGCCCGACACACAAAGTTTACAATTTCAATTATTTCTGTAAATTGATATCAATGGGAGAGAAAGAGCCCCCCTGAAAACACGAAGTGAAACGACCTACCAGTGAACTTTTTGTGTTCTTTAGTTTCATGTTCACCAAGAAGTTTATCCCCCCCCCCCCAAACTATATGGAAGAATTTCATCCTACCTCGGATCGACTTCAAGGTTATTTTGATGAGGTGAATGAGTATCCTGATCAGAATTATCTGTTTTCAATGTGTAGAATTTAAAAAATATTAATGTGGTACGTTCATCATATGTAAAATATTAACGTCTTTTCATTTGTAAAATAAATTCTACGAGGGTGTTGTAGTACATCCCATATATCCACCCCTGTACATATTTTAGTGCTTTGAAAATGGTATAGTTTCTGGACAACTTTTTTGTAAATTCCTTTTCTTCAAACATATCCCGTGAAATTGCCGGAGCTTGTTTTATTTTCTTGGAAAGGACTGTGTTTTTGTTGAAATGTTTACGATTGATTGACATTTTCACGAATTTGTGACAAAAGAACTGTTGCTCCATCTACAATAGTTAATATTGTGAAGCCAATAGTTAATATTGTGATTGTGACTGCTTTCAGTAATTTTATATTTTTTTAAATATTGTTTTTCAGAAATTCCACAACAAAATAATATTATCAAGCATATATAAGTGGGATCAACGTCCAAAAAAGTGAGCCCCCTCTCCCCTCCCCTGCACCAGTCGCCACTATTTGTACTCGAGTGTGGTTCCAGTACGATGTGGAGCCCCAACTCGCTCCAGAACTAACGTCAGAATTTACCTCAACTCTGTTTATGGCCCACATTGGATTTAACGTGGTGGACAGAACGCTTACCAGATGTGATATACATAGATTTCTTCTTCTGGTGACACGTTAAGAGAATGGTCTGAGAAAGTCCCATTGTCTAAAGCCCAGCTGATGGCTGTGTGGTTAGTGCTCTGGCTTCACATGCTAAGGATGCCGGGTTCGAATACCGGGTTAAGTTTGGATGTTCTTAGTGGTTCGGAATCTACTTTAAACTGTAGGTCTCGGCCGGATTAGCCATTATTGTGCACAAGTATAGGTCATTGAGCGTACAAACCGCCCTCAGCGGCCATACTTACAGTTAATGTTGAAAATGTGTGTGAAACGCTAGTCGTGTTTGCTATATTCCTTCCAGGCTATACATCGTCGCTGTAAAACTTGCTTTAGTGTTGGTTATCACACTTTCGAGAAACTGTAGTAAAACGCTTAGTCATTAAAAAATGCATTTCTTTTTACTTTAACTGTCTTCACAAAACCTGCTGTTCATATCTTCCTTACGTGCTATAACTTACACGAGCCATTTCTTAACGCACACTCAATTACAAATAGTGCTAATTTGGATCCCCTCAACATGCCTTTAAATTTTTATCAGATTATTTAAATACACCCTGCAAATGTGTTTTCTTATCTGCTCAGTTTTCCTAAATCATTAATTTTACAAGATAAAGCCTTACGAAACTGTTTCATATAAAAAAAATATAACTATTAATACGACAACGTATGGGTCAATTTGCTTGAACTTTGTATACAGTGAATATCGATGCTGTTATAGTAGCATTGGAAGAATATCATTTATCAACAAAAACACCCGGATAACTGTCTGCCAATTACAAAATAAACAGCTTGACTCATACCTATCAGGCAAGAGGCAAGATGTCTTGGAATCGAACCTAGCCGAAACTCTGCAGTCTTCTTTTCAAGAAGAGAAGATCTGTCAACATTCGTGAGAGTTCGTCTCCCCGTCGACTGTTGGGATGCCTGATTAGAAGTTTTCTGACTTTTTGCCAAATTGAGATGCATATAGTATACTTACAGTTAAACCTTTCAAGCATGTCTTAATACATTGATATTTTGGCATAGTATAGTCCTAGTATATGTCACATCTAAAAAACAGTACCATTATCAACCATTAACTAAACAAAGACTACATGACGCAAATCTTTGATAAAATAATAAGTTAAACATAACTTCAACTGAGTGTAGAAAACTATTCTTGGAGTTGACCGTAGTGAGTGATATCTATTATATATTAAAATCCATACCTTTCCTTTTGCAAAGAATATAAATTCTACACTTTCCTCTTATCCACATTTTTTCTTTTGCATCCAATTTACGCTATATTTCGCTTATACCTTTACAATGCCATTCCTTGAATTTCTTTTCTCGAGCCAATTTGTACCACTTGGTCATCTTCCTCTTCAATATTCCTCAATCGAGGTCAAATTCATATCTCAATAATGACTTACTTTTCTCGACCATCCCTCCCTTAACAACTCCAATCCCATATTCTTCTTCGGCTATTTATTTCGAGCGGGCCCAAAAAGTACCGGATAACGAAGGCTGCCTCTATTACCCGCTCCGCTTCCCAGCCGTACTTCGTATTTCAGATCTTATTACTCCTGATAGCAATAAATTCAACTCGCCAAACTCCCTTTTAAGAAAGAAAAAAAATACTCGAAAAACAAAGATTGAAAAAGTGCCGAATAAAAAGAATTATGCTCATCGTAAGAAAACGAGTGCGAAAAGAATAAGGAATCACGACGCTTGAATAACATTTTAAAAAAGGAAAGCGGGCGATTTTCTTTATTATTATTATTTGGATAAATTCCCGTGCGTTTTATAAATATCCAATTACATTAGCGCTCACTTGGGGATTCTTAACGCGCTAACTAATAAAAAAAAAAGGAAGTTATTCCTCGTGTTTGTGCAGTCTTAACTTTCCTCATGAGAATTTCTTTTTAGTCATAATCATAAAAGTTTAAGTTATCAAAATTATTTTTTCATTCAGAATGAAAAAAAGTCGAGTGTCTTCCCAAGAGAATATGGTGACACATTCTCACGTTTTACAAGTGCTAATTTCTATTCAAAGTTTTTGATTTATGGCTAAAAATAAGATCCTTTTGGGAGTTGAGGCTCATATAAATGACTTCAAGATCACTTTGTAGATAAAAGAAAATTATTTTTCTCTAAAGGATATTTTGAATGTTTTAATGGTTTATAGTATTGGAAATTTCATTGTGCATGAGCTATGCAAGGACAATGCTGCACCATAACATCCTTACAATAAGATCCAGACTCTCAAGGGCAATCTGAATAAGAATGCAAGAAAACACATGCTAAGAAGTTCTTTGAAAAAAGAAACTGCATTATAAGCAAAATCCAGAAAACTCGGCAAATATCTTGAGACTGTACGGACTTAAGTTATTTGATTTGTTCTTTTGTGCTTTAAAATTTATTTAAACAGTACTTTCTATTGATTTTTGTAGCTTTTCGTATAATAAAATTACTTTTAAATCTTGTAGTTTTGATAGTTGTTAAATGACTATTTACAAGTTAAGGTTGAAAAAAGTAATAGAGATTGTTATAAAAAAATATATAACGTCTGGTGAATTGAATATGAGCTCAAGTTAAAATATATAAATGAATATATTTATATATTATTATATTTCTGAATGTATCCACATTACTGTGTAGACAACATCAAACGCCTTTCAGATAGTAGAAGTAATAAAAATACTCATTTAGCTTTACATTACATACAAGTAAACCTCACAATGCATTTCCATCGAATGGTATTTTTTCAATTTATTAGTCCCATAAAATTGTAAGAATTAATGTATTCAAACTTTCTAGATGTCATTAACAATTACCTTGCGGCCAATTATTATATGCTATATTTATTAAAAGTTGTTGTTCAATTGGAAGAAAATTTCACGTAAAACTAAAATACAAACTACAGAATGCCAATTTGGTTTTTAATATAAATATTTAATTGTGAAAAAGTGCTACTTTCTAAACAACAAAAGAAGCACGAATAGCATCTTAAAGATAATCTATTATTCAAACCGGCAATATTTTCTAAAGAAAATATTCTCAAAAAAGAATACTAATAAGTAAATCTCAACGTAGATTCTACACAATCATTTTCATTATATCCTTTATTCAAATAAGTTAATTTTACTAAATAAATTTATTTAATAATACGAACAATGAATTAAACTACCATGAAACCGTAACAGCAACATACTTTACATAATTATTTTCTTCCAACAAAAGTTCTTAAGAGCAAACATACTGCGATTCTTTCTTTAAAATTCTTATCAATGCTATCCTTAAACTCCCCCTTGAGCAACAAACAGAAAATCCTGAAACTTTTGAAATACCGGAAATAATAACTTACGGCAACCGAACTTAAAAGAAGCGCTTTGCTTATAATAAGTTCATAAAATGTACCAGAACAATAACAAGGATTCAATATCCGGTCTTCTCAATGTTGATTTTCCCGGTTTCATCGTAGAACTATAGTGACTTTGAAAACATTGATTCTTCTGGGAGTAGGAAATTTTATCTGGAATGGGGGGAGTGCTTGTGTTTATTTAGTTATATGATCCTGACTCAAAATCAACATCCGTTTCGGAGAACAATATCCTTAAGACTCAAAAGTACGTATATATTGGAAATTTTTGGATATTTTACGACAAATAATAAATTTGGGCATTGGAAAGTTATTTTAATATATTGCATACTTACAGAAACTTAAATGTTTGGAAGTTTTTGCTTGAATAAAAAAAACCCATCTAAATATGTGAAATAAGAGTATCTATATGGAATAGGCTACGAATTAATAAAAACTTTCAATAAGAAAATGTGAGTGTTTCTTCTGTAGATAAGCAATATCAGTCTTGATTCTCAATTTAAAAAAGTAAATGAATTGCAGACATATGGAATATTTCCAACCAAATCAAATGTTTATGTTTGAAATTAGTGTCACTTGCTAAATAAAACTTGGTATGTATGTAAAAAACTAATTATACAATTTTGTAGGTATTTATATGATAAGTTAATAGAGTATCTCAATTCTCCCTTTTGGGATAGCCCTTATCAGTTGCATACAAGAATACTAATTAGTCGCTTATGTATATATTTATATGGTAAATTAATGGAGTATATCACTTGGTAGATAAAATTTGAAATGTATGCAATAATAATCATATGTAGAAATAGATGATAAGTTACCAGAATATACCAGTAAACCTTTTTTTTTTCCAGGATAATTTTAAGAATGCTGCTTTTGATTGTATACAGCCTTTCTCCGAAGAATATATTAAGTAAAAAAAAAAAAACTTGGGATATTTATTTACTTCCTCTTGTTAAGGTTCCAGATATATCATCGAAAAACCTCTGACATTTTTTTTATTTATATATAAACAATCATATCATCAAATTTATTAGTTTTGAAACAAATTTGGAAGACATATCTCTTGGGAAGGATTTGGGAAGACATTTCCCTAATATCCAAGTTCCATTCCTATACCTCTATTTGTTACCTAAATGTGAATTTCCCATAGAAGTATCACAGGGAACAATCTTTCAGTCAAACTTCAAAGGACTTCCAGTTGAAGTTAATCCTATTGAACTTATTGAGATCGTCAAACTGATATATTGCACATGTCTACAGCATTAATAATGAAATATTAACGAATTACAGTCTTATTTTCAGAATGTCCGGTTGTAACTTCCAACTGAATTTTGGTAACGTACCTTTTATTTGATATATAGTATATGTAGATCTCAAAATGGAAAAATCTCTTATATATTATTCTCACTACATTAATATAGTACAGAATGTAAAACAGATAAACTATCGCCCGTCAATGTTTTAATGGGTGACAATAACGCTTAGATCTGGATATAGAATAAGTGCTAGAAATTTTAACATCAAATAGGCAAATAATTTAAAGAGAAACACAATAAACAGTTGTTTTTTTTTCAACAACAAAACAATCAGCATGATTGGTATATGAAAGAACCCAATTTCACATTCTAAGACATTTTCCAAGAAGAGGTTTGCTGCGATAGGTCTTTAAACATATTTTTTAATGAAAGGTCTAATTTATACTTTAAAATAGGAATCTGAAACATTTTAGTAACAAAGACAGATGATACAAACACATAAACGTGTCAACTGTCTTAAACTATAAGAAAAATAGTAATAAATACGTTAACTAAAAACATTATTCAAGACATTTGAGGTTGCGTGTCATCCCACCAGATACATGTGATATAAAAATGTTAATTCGATGTAAGCAATGACTTGAAAAGTTTGTTTGCCTCGAATTTTCTGCAAAAGTTAAAAAAATTCCCCCATTTCAGAAAAATTTATTGTCTTTTATTTAAAGTTTTGATGAATTTGAATTTAAAGATCCATATAAACATCTTTCATCATCCTCATTTTTTAAAACTTGAATCTTTTAAATGATTTATTATTTAAACCCCATAATATAATTTCATCAAATAAAGAAATTAAGAATATAAATACCAAACACCTAAATAATAAAAAAAAGAATCATCGAATATAATCCCTAGACTATAATTATAATTAAAATGTAGTTCAAGTAATTTTTCAACTACTTTAAAAACTTACTTTTTACTAAAATAACTTTACTAGTATAGAGAAACGCTCAATTTTGAGCTTTAATTAGTTACATGAAGTCTATCTCTAAATCTTTTATATTTAATATTCTCGTGTATTCCATTTAATGTTGGAGTCCCTTCCCCCACCCCATTTCACACAAATCAACTCTTCACATGCATGTGTCGTCAAGTAACTTTAAAGCAGGATATTACGATTGAGGATTGCAGAACATACATGGATTAGTGTTAAATAACTTAATGTTGTATTCCACTACACAATAAAGATTTGCCATAAAGATTTGCCAACAATGTCAATGCTGATTTTTTAAACATTTTTCTACAAAAAAAGTCTAAAGAATTCTTTAGAAAAAATGTTAGAACTAAATAACTATAAAATTTGTTAGATGTAAAAAATAGAATTTTGCATGTAGGTAATTGAAAGACAATATTATCAAGATTCTGGAATTAAGCCTCATTACCACGAAGGAAAAAATTAGAACCTACAACTGCTTCTAATCTTATTGACTATTGATTGAAAATATTCCACAAGGTGCTTAGCCTAAAAGGGATTCTATTTAACAAAATATACAACATTGGAAAAATTATTTTTTTTCTACAAATGTGTCCGAATGAACAAAATTTTACAATCAGTTACGTTCCATTGAGAAAACAACCCAGCATAAATCACTGAAACTTAAGTTACAAGGATAGTTCTAACTAAATGTAAGACTGCCAAAAAGACCAAACCAGCCGCCTTCTCCCTGCCCCCCTCCCCTCCCTTCCCCATCGCCCCGAAAAAAAGTCATATATGTTGCATGATACTTGTTTA
This sequence comes from Linyphia triangularis, assembly GCA_963978545.1. Lineage (NCBI taxonomy): Eukaryota > Metazoa > Arthropoda > Arachnida > Araneae > Linyphiidae > Linyphia > Linyphia triangularis. The sequence continues at coordinate 31,496,878 of OZ021732.1, read as the reverse complement.
CTGAATATTTAGATACGAATTCAGAAGAAGTTCAGAATTACTGTAAATGACTTTGTTTTGAAAGTGAATAGTTAAAAAGTTAATCAACCCTAATCTCCAAATCCAATGTATGAAATAAGACCACAAAAATTTTGAATTCTTTGTTGAGACATAAATACTAAGACGTTTCCGAATACATAGAGATAATTATACATAGACCTGGCGGGGTACGGAAACAAAAGTAAAAGTGAGAGGGTGCAGTTTATAAACAAGAAAACAAATATAAAATATATCAATCAGGATGTGCTACCATTTGGTAGAGTACAAAGGTGGTGTCTCTATATACGTGAATCAACTCCTATATTGTTATTTTAGTGCTTGTCTTCTCGTCTATTTTAGTTAAATTTATGGTTATCTTACGTTTGGGCTCCTTCTAACTTAACTGGTTCAGAATAGTAATTATGACACAACATCTTGCACAAATTTTCATGCCATACCCTTTTTTCTATTGACTATTTTAACTCAAATTTCTGGTAAACATAGATAAATCAGTTTGTGAATCAAGCTTATATTGTTAATGTGTGCGTGTCTATTTTAGAGGCAATTGCGTGAGTTACGTTTTTTTTTAAAGCATCTATTTTTATTTATTTTTTAATTGGTTTAGAAAAAAAATTGACACGTTTATAACATAACTGTATCTAATTTCAGTTTTTCTATTAACCATTTTAAAACAAATTTCTGATACATCAAATTTCTGCATGTTTTGTGCTACTTGCTTATATTGTTACTTGTGTGAAAGTAGGTTACAAAATTTTAGTGAAACTTAAGCACACATTTATATTCAAAGAGTCAATTCTCTTAAGAGATTCAGAAAAGAAATTTTTGACTCTTGTGTACTGTACAACGTACCTCTGTCGCATTACACGTTTTCTAGTTATAATTTCAAAACAAATTTCCGGTACGTTACAAGTTTTCTTACACAAAGAAATTCACCTCTTTTTCATAAAATACTAGTTCTTTGCATTTTTTTTTCCATTTTCAATTTACTATTGCCCTTATAAGTAATGCATATAAGTAAATTTCCTTTTTCATAAATTACTTGTCACTTGCGTGTTTTCCTTTGCCATTATTCATTTTAATTTTACGGCAGCTCATTTAAACCTGAATTATCCATACAAGCCCGAATAGCTGAGTCTAGATAGCTAAGTCTAGACTGCTCGTATAAGCCTGGATTGTCCATGTAAACCCCAGCTGCTCGGTATAATAAGCTCTGTTGAATTCTAGACACACAAATATGTACTTACTTGTGACGTACCTGCATAGTAAGCCACTCTTTTTCTTCTCTGGTAGTTGGTTCCTGGAATCTCCACCACGCACTCGAATCCAGTAGTTCCAGGCAGGGACAGTTCATCTTGTTCGAAACTTCTGTACACTGTCGTGTTGTACGCATCCTTTGTGTTCGACATAGAAGTGAGGACGTCTTTGACGATGGCGGGTGTCCTTTGCGATGGCAGAAGTCTGTACAGCTTTAGCCTTGGCCTAGGGAAGAGCCCAGTTGCTTCGCAGCTCACGTTCAGGAGATTAGAAGAGGTATCGAATTTGACGTCCATCGTTCGGGCTGGAACTGATCACAGAAGTGATTGTTAGTGCATTATGACATAAGTACAGATTTGTGAGATTTACTTAATTTGAATTTTTTGAAATATATTCATGGCAAAGAGTTGTTTATGATTAATAGACTATAATGATGTAGTTTTCAAATATTTAAATAAGAAAGTTCCAGATTGTACAAAAATGTATTTAAATAAGGCAAATAGGCTTTATAATGAAATATATTTACTAGAATGTCATAAGTTATGTGATGCTAAGTTAATGAAATCTTATTCTCCATGTGTTGGTAGTAATATTGCCAACTCCTGCGCTTTATTTAAGGACGACTGTGTGTAGACACATGTGTTTGTTACTCCCATATTTGTCGTTTATATGGTTCATGAAATGTATTCAGCGTATTACAATGATAATAAAATGAAGATTACTTTTTATATAAGGATAGATATAAAAACATTTATAGCATTCAAGACACATATCAAAGATATTTTAAAATTTATTCTTTTCTTTCTGCTATGCATTGAATATTCCTTCGGAATTTTGTTATTTTTTTACTCACTCTCATTTCATTATTTCTCTATATGTGTACTAGGCACATTATGACACAAACTTTTTTATAAGTGTTTAAAATTTTCTTTAGTAGCCAATTAAATATTTGTTTTTACTATTCTAATAAGTATATGAAAACAACTCTTTTAATTTATTAATATTATTTCTTCCTGTTTCAAGTGCCCCAACTAAAGAGTAAACACACTATAAGGACAAAAATTATGTCAATGTTTATTTACAAAGATGTCACTGTCAAACAAATCTGAACACACACTTTCAACAAAATAATATGTCAATTCAACAAAATAATATGTAAATGGTAGTTAGATTGTAATTTTAAGAATGTGCAGTTTTTCTTCTATTGTATTCTTTCGTCTAGAAAGATAGTGTACTATGAAAACAAAAGTAAATGTGTTAGATCATGAATTTTTAGATCAACTGTATGTGTATAAAGCTGTGCATGATCATCGTGACAAATATCGGAATTCTTGAAAATACTCAACCATTCTATTAACCTGTTCACATAATTAAATTAACTAACTACTTGAAAAAAAGTAAACTTTTGAGATAATGCAAGATAATGCAGAAGTGCAAGAAAAAATATAGAAAAACATCTTTACACTAAATACATTCTAGAAAAATCTGTAGAATTCCGGATCTTTTCAGGTATACAAAAAAAACTAAGATCTGAAAAATATTAATTTACTATAAGCGCAGTTAAGACTTATTGTTTTCGAAAATTTTCTTTAGTCTATCATTTAAGAAGAAGACGTATTAGTAAGAAGAAATTTTTCACTATTAAGAAGAAACAATGCATTTTACAAGTAAAATAATAATATTATAAAAAGACTATTACCCTATATTTCATACTAACAAAATTGTTTTTCCAATTAAAAATCCAAAGCTATTTCCTTTAAAATTAGCAATTTTGTTTCTAAATTCATATTTAACATGGTTTAAAAGCATCTGGTTCATTACTTAATTAACTTGAGCATAATTTAAATAAACTTCAGCAGCAATAATAAGCTTCAATTTTCTAAAATGTTGTTAATTTTATTAAAAAAATATCTTAAATAACAACAAAAATAAATAAAACAATCTCATCAATAATAAAAATTATCTATAAAAACATCAATACTAATCATAGGTTATTTTTATCCGCATAGGAATTGAAGATAATAGTATGTACTATAGAATACACACATAAAACATTAGAGTTAGCGAAAGTCGTCTCCCAAATAACATATTCTTTAAATGTAAAGCAATTTTTGAAAAGTAAAGATTTGTGCGTTTCAGAATATTAACCATATCTACAAAAATATATTTTACTAAATTTATATCATTTACAAACAACACATTTGTGTATAAGTTTCTATCTCAATATGAATGCGCTAAAAATATCGAACAAAACAAATCGACGCAGTTTCCTGAGCAATAAATAAATACCTCCGGTATCTCTAATACATCTGTAACCATGAAAGGCAATTCATATTTTGAAACGGAAACGCATTTTGAACCCACCATTTATTTAGCCACCAAATCTCGGGTATATTGCGAACATAATCATCTGAAGGAAAGAAACATCACTCAGCGGAGTTTCTGTTTTCTCGGTGAGAGCTAATCCATTAGATGGGAAACTTTGATTGCTTTTCTGTCCCATGCGAAGGATACTTTTTGACTGAGAGCATACATACTGTCACACCAAAGCCAATACCAGAGCCAGAAAACAATACATCCGCAAAAACTAGTCAATTTCAAGATTATTGCAAGATCTTTTGTGTATGTACATTGATACTAGAAATGTTATTTTAGAACAATAGCTTATCTAAGATTCTTTTTGGGGTTGTAATACAAAATATTAGCTTTTTCTAATCGAGAAATTACGTCACTCGATCCTTCAGTTTTCTAGTTCAATATATGAAATGGTTTAGATTACATTCATAGTGGAGCTATTATTAAAAATTGCTAAATGTTGCTATTGTCATAGCAAGTTTTATAGTGTTATTATGGTTATTTTATTGTTATTGTTAGCGTTAGGTTTTTCATTGTTATTATTGTTATATAGTTTTTTTACTACTGTTGAGATTGTTAGAATTTAATTTTATTGCTGCTATCAATTATTATTGGTGTTTTTATTATTGTATTTGTGATTGTTATCAATCAAACTGACCATTTCAGCTGAATTCGGCAAATGGTGTTTGCATATACGATTTTACAGAGAAAGTAATTGTCAAATAAATGTTGTTTAATGTAATGATAATATAATAAAAATGTGCTTCAGTTCGATAGGTACATAACATATATAATGTATAATGAAAAAATTACACCAATTTTTATTAATTTTTAAAATTTCACTGAGTAGCTGAAAAATAGGTTATTTTGTAACATTTCATTCCTTGAAAAATATTTTAGATTGCATGATTGTAATAGTTTCTCAAAATAAGTATAACGTGTGAATTATAATACTATGTGAAAAACTAATTCATACAATTGCATGCCGTTTCAAATTGGATATTTCTGCAATAAGCTACTTTGATCTAAAAAATATATTTTTTCACTTTTCGGGCATGATTTTTTATATCATTTTGATTATTAATTATAGTTTATTTTAGAAAATATTTATATTAAAATATTAAAAATGTTCCAGACGCATGAATATTTTAACTAAATTCTTCGTAATTTTTTTTTCTCTTTTTCCCTTACGTTAACTAAATCTATACTTCACAATTGCAGTCTTTCAACTATATCTCTTCAAAAGCATTATATGTTAGGATTTTTTTTTCCAAAATATTTATAATTTGTAACATTAAAAATTTTCTAAACGTTATTTTTAAATACTTCAATGCTACCAGCTTTCCTTACAGTAAACAAAGAAATTGAACGAGTAACTTAAAAATTTATTCGCCTGGAAAAATTCGAAGCATAATAAATACAAAAAAAAATCATAATTTTTCGAAAAGTTAAGCTTAATAAAATATATACAACTCTAAAAAGTAAAAAAAAAAAAAGATTATGGTATCAAAATGGTTTTGCAAATGGCAGGAAATGCGTAATTTGCTGTATATAGGCTTAAATAGGTAGGTACCATTTTAACGATTGTAAACTTTTTTTGAAACTCCACTGCACTCTTAAAAATGAGAAAAACACAATATACCATTTAGTATTACTCAATGTTACTTTATTATTGGTACCAATTTTTACAGCTCCTAATTTTTTCTCATACCAAACAAAAATAAGTACTCAGAACAATATATCAGGCTCTCTTCCGAAAAATGTACATACAACTAACTCCTATTTTTCATTGAAAGAGAATATCTCGCTGTCAAATACCAAAGACAGGCAGTCTGCTTTTTCTCTTCTACAGGGACAGAGGCCCATTACAACAATTGTGCTGAATCATAAAAGAAAAGTCCCACATGCCTCCTATTTTTATCACTCTGTGCACAGGGGTCCTATTAATGCGCCCACCAGTCACTCCAATACCATTGGGAGATATGCCAGCCATCCATTAGAGTCATAGACTATAGAAGACTGAGAAAAACATGCCAAATGTTAGAAAAGAATTCGACTCATGGGGGGTTGTAATGTGATCCCCATTAATCATGCCCTTATCAATGTCCGATCGGGTGTTTAAGATTTCTTAAGAAGAAGAAAACATTTTTTAATCACTTCAACATTGGGCTTTTTTAAACTTATGAGGAAAAAGCTTTTGAGGCAGACAAATAATTTGGTATCTCTATATATATAAGGCAAAGCCCTCACTCACTCACTCACTCACTGACTCACTGACTCACTCATCACTAATTCTCCCACTTCCCACATAGTCACAACTCTGAAAATCGGCACAAATATCAACAATGGTAAAAATAGAAAAAGTAAACTATTCCGATCTCGATTAACACACTTTAAGGGGTCGAAAAGGGGTCAAACGTTCCAAACGGGGGACATTCGAAAATCCTACTTCCCACATAGTCACAACTCTGAAAATCGGCACAATTATCAACAATGGTAAAAATAGAAAAAGTAAACTATTCCGATCTCGATTAACACACTTTAAGGGGTCGAAAAGGGGTCAAACGTTCCAAACGGGGGACATTCGAAAATCCTACTTCCCACATAGTCACAACTCTGAAAATCGGCACAAATATCAACAATGGTAAAAATAGAAAAAGTAAACTATTCCGATCTCGATTAACACACTTTAAGGGGTCGAAAAGGGGTCAAACGTTCCAAACGGGGGACATTCGAAAATCCTACTTCCCACATAGTCACAACTCTGAAAATCGGCACAAATATCAACAATGGTAAAAATAGAAAAAGTAAACTATTCCGATCTCGATTAACACACTTTAAGGGGTCGAAAAATGGTCAAACGTTCCAAACGGGGGACATTCGAAAATCCTACTTCCCACATAGTCACAACTCTGAAAATCGGCACAAATATCAACAATGGTAAAAATAGAAAAAGTAAACTATTCCGATCTCGATTAACACACTTTAAGGGGTCGAAAAGGGGTCAAACGTTCCAAACGGGGGACATTCGAAAATCCTACTTCCCACATAGTCACAACTCTGAAAATCGGCACAAATATCAACAATGGTAAAAATAGAAAAAGTAAACTATTCCGATCTCGATTAACACACTTTAAGGGGTCGAAAAGGGGTCAAACGTTCCAAACGGGGGACATTCGAAAATCCTACTTCCCACATAGTCACAACTCTGAAAATCGGCACAAATATCAACAATGGTAAAAATAGAAAAAGTAAACTATTCCGATCTCGATTAACACACTTTAAGGGGTCGAAAAGGGGTCAAACGTTCCAAACGGGGGACATTCGAAAATCCTACTTCCCACATAGTCACAACTCTGAAAATCGGCACAAATATCAACAATGGTAAAAATAGAAAAAGTAAACTATTCCGATCTCGATTAACACACTTTAAGGGGTCGAAAAGGGGTCAAACGTTCCAAACGGGGGACATTCGAAAATCCTACTTCCCACATAGTCACAACTCTGAAAATCGGCACAAATATCAACAATGGTAAAAATAGAAAAAGTAAACTATTCCGATCTCGATTAACACACTTTAAGGGGTCGAAAAGGGGTCAAACGTTCCAAACGGGGGACATTCGAAAATCCTACTTCCCACATAGTCACAACTCTGAAAATCGGCACAAATATCAACAATGGTAAAAATAGAAAAAGTAAACTATTCCGATCTCGATTAACACACTTTAAGGGGTCGAAAAGGGGTCAAACGTTCCAAACGGGGGACATTCGAAAATCCTACTTCCCACATAGTCACAACTCTGAAAATCGGCACAAATATCAACAATGGTAAAAATAGAAAAAGTAAACTATTCCGATCTCGATTAACACACTTTAAGGGGTCGAAAAGGGGTCAAACGTTCCAAACGGGGGACATTCGAAAATCCTACTTCCCACATAGTCACAACTCTGAAAATCGGCACAAATATCAACAATGGTAAAAATAGAAAAAGTAAACTATTCCGATCTCGATTAACACACTTTAAGGGGTCGAAAAGGGGTCAAACGTTCCAAACGGGGGACATTCGAAAATCCTACTTCCCACATAGTCACAACTCTGAAAATCGGCACAAATATCAACAATGGTAAAAATAGAAAAAGTAAACTATTCCGATCTCGATTAACACACTTTAAGGGGTCGAAAAGGGGTCAAACGTTCCAAACGGGGGACATTCGAAAATCCTACTTCCCACATAGTCACAACTCTGAAAATCGGCACAAATATCAACAATGGTAAAAATAGAAAAAGTAAACTATTCCGATCTCGATTAACACACTTTAAGGGGTCGAAAAGGGGTCAAACGTTCCAAACGGGGGACATTCGAAAATCCTACTTCCCACATAGTCACAACTCTGAAAATCGGCACAAATATCAACAATGGTAAAAATAGAAAAAGTAAACTATTCCGATCTCGATTAACACACTTTAAGGGGTCGAAAAGGGGTCAAACGTTCCAAACGGGGGACATTCGAAAATCCTACTTCCCACATAGTCACAACTCTGAAAATCGGCACAAATATCAACAATGGTAAAAATAGAAAAAGTAAACTATTCCGATCTCGATTAACACACTTTAAGGGGTCGAAAAATGGTCAAACGTTCCAAACGGGGGACATTCGAAAATCCTACTTCCCACATAGTCACAACTCTGAAAATCGGCACAAATATCAACAATGGTAAAAATAGAAAAAGTAAACTATTCCGATCTCGATTAACACACTTTAAGGGGTCGAAAAGGGGTCAAACGTTCCAAACGGGGGACATTCGAAAATCCTACTTCCCACATAGTCACAACTCTGAAAATCGGCACAAATATCAACAATGGTAAAAATAGAAAAAGTAAACTATTCCGATCTCGATTAACACACTTTAAGGGGTCGAAAAGGGGTCAAACGTTCCAAACGGGGGACATTCGAAAATCCTACTTCCCACATAGTCACAACTCTGAAAATCGGCACAAATATCAACAATGGTAAAAATAGAAAAAGTAAACTATTCCGATCTCGATTAACACACTTTAAGGGGTCGAAAAGGGGTCAAACGTTCCAAACGGGGGACATTCGAAAATCCTACTTCCCACATAGTCACAACTCTGAAAATCGGCACAAATATCAACAATGGTAAAAATAGAAAAAGTAAACTATTCCGATCTCGATTAACACACTTTAAGGGGTCGAAAAGGGGTCAAACGTTCCAAACGGGGGACATTCGAAAATCCTACTTCCCACATAGTCACAACTCTGAAAATCGGCACAAATATCAACAATGGTAAAAATAGAAAAAGTAAACTATTCCGATCTCGATTAACACACTTTAAGGGGTCGAAAAGGGGTCAAACGTTCCAAACGGGGGACATTCGAATGTTCCTCTTCCAATGTAGTCATTTTTCTGATATTTTTTTGCAAATGTTAAAAAAATAAGTCATTCCAATATCGATTAACGAATTTTTAAGGGATGAAAAGACGACGCAACATTGAAACTATACGAGGATTAACTTAATGTCTAATTAACTTAATTCCAATACAGCTACTACTTTGAAATTTAGAACTAAGAGCAAACATAAACACAATAAACTATTCCAGTTTACTATTCACAATTATAAATTTCGTTTAAAATGTCAACAAGGGAAAGTTCCTATTTTGATAAATCAATTTGTCGGGATCGAAAAGGGAGCAAACGTCTGAAGTGTAGAATACATGAATGTCTTTTGATCGCTAAAATGCTAATGGTAAAATTTCGTAGCGCAGCACGGGTATTCAGCTAGTTCATAATATATATGAAAGATAGCATTGAGAAATATTTTTTAATGTTAAGTGATTGGTAGCGTTTTCTAAAACACAATTGTAGAATACTAAATATAAGTTTTGAGTAACTAATGATCGGACCGAAACTTTCCTTTCTTTTTAATCTTAACCCTAGAACTACAAACCGGTGTAGATATCTACCCCTGGTAAACTTTGAACTATGTTTTTAAGTTAGCCAGTGACATTATCAACTAAAGACCTATACCATGATTTAGTTCAAGGTTCTAACAATAGGGTGAGGTAGCCGGACCATTCAGTTTCTTGTTTACTGTGACGCAGTGAAGACGAGAATTTTGTGTGGGGTTGATATTTATCCGGTTTGTAGTTCCCGTTAGTGTTTTGTGTAGGTAAGTTAAGTGCAAGCGACCGACCTGCGAGAGTCACAGAGTAATCTACTGCAGCGATTGGGGTGCCTTTGAATAAGTCGAATCGTAACTTTACTTTTGAATATTTTTTATATGCATCAAATTTGTCTTTTTTTTTACAGTTTGTATGACAGAAACCGAAATATATTCTTAAAACCAATATTTTCATTTGACTTTTCCATAAATCAGATTGATAATTTTTTTGAATTTTCGAAGTCCCAAATAAATAGACTTTTTTGGCAAAAAATCATGATCGTATTTTTTTTTCTAACAGCCTCATGTGTCATCTTTAAAATTCAGGTGAAAATTTGAAAATCGGTTGTTTAAAAAAATAGTTATAAATTAGTGTTTGTTAAATGATGGTTTGACCATATTTCAGCACTTTTAGCTATTCCAATTGACTTTTCACCATCTAAACCTTAATAAAATTTAATTTGCTTTTCGCCATTCTCTTCAGCATGAAAAAACAAAAAAGTTCAACTACTTACAAGTCAAATTACTTCTTTCAGAACGGTTTTACGAGCAAAAACCCCATGGGGTTAATATTTACCCCGTTTTGTAATTTACAGGTAAAAAAAAAATAGGTTTGTAGTTTTAAGGTTAATACTTGGAGTAATAGAGAAATTTTAAAAATATACGTCATGAACGCTGGTTGTATTTTTGGATCTAAATCGGCCAACACAATAGCATTTGAATCCATGTACCTTCAGATTTTAAACACAAATTTGCATTGAAAAATTCAGGATAATATTTTTGTACTATGTTATACTAGTTACAACACGGAGAGCTCCAACATAGACATGTATTTTTAACCCTCAATTGGTCAGCGTACTTCATTTCCCCTAAATCAAAAATTACACTAATGCATATTTTAAAAAATGCTTCGTTTTAGAAGAAATGACTTTGGATGTGTCAATATTGGTAAATGCATTGATTTATAAATAGAAAGGAACTAAATGACGTTACACTTGAATACATTTTAACTTTCGACTTTTTGCGTTGTAACTACTAACTGTATGTATTCTAAATTGGATTTTTTTACATAATAGGTCATATTTCCGCCAACGAAATATTGAAATGGAAATTAAATTGTATGGAAAGTTTTGCCTTGTTGTTTCTGTAGACAACAAAAATATTCTTCTATAATTTATGAAATTTGTTTATTTTTTTCTATCATTTTCTCTTTCTTTATTTGTTATTTTCTCTATCTTTATTTGTTATTTTCTCCATCTTTTTTTGTTATTTCCTCTTTTTAGTTGTTTGTTTGTTTGTTTTTTTGTTAAATTACTTTTTTATTCCTTTTCTTTCTTTGTTTGAACAAATTTCAACAAGAGTTAAAGTTTAAAGTATTTTTTTTTTAATCCTTTATATTAACTAAGATTGTGTGTGTGCCTACCGAACAAATCTACAGAGACCATCATCCTATCAAGCTAAAGCTTGGCAGATGTATTGGATGTTGATGATAATGCATTCTATCTAGTTTTTAGGGCTATCACTGTCACTAAAATGTCCCTTTTACACACGCTTTCATTATCACTTCTGAATACTAATACACCAATGGCCGTCATTCAATCGCTCTGAAATTTGACAGATAGACTCGTTTTCTGTAAGAATATATTATATAAAGTTTTGGGGTCTGTCGTGGTCACTAAAAAACCGCTTTTACGCAAACTACTATTGCATGATTAACTATCATACTTGGCTTCATTCAAATGAGATTATATTTGGCGAAGGAATGCGATGTCAAATTCTCTAATGTATTCTCTAAGTTTTGGGTGTTTTTGTTACTAAAATGCCTCTTTCACACATGCTTTAATTGTCCGGATTTCTAATAAACTTACTTCCCTTCATCCGATGGAGCTGAAACTTTGAAACTTGACCCGTACCCTGTTTGTCGATGACAATGCTCGCCACCAAATTATGGGATTGTCACCTTATATTATTAATTGCCTTACATCAGACTTACGACTGAAACCTAACCATATTAAGGTTGACAAGGCAAATTCTTTGGAGAGCTAGTTAACTAACTTGCCATCATCCAATAGATTGAAAGCTTGACAAATAGACTCGTTGTAGAGGATAATGTATACAATCAAGTTTTTTTGGGGGGGGGGGAGAAAGTTTATAAATTCCATGAAATTGATGAATTGCTCGTAGTGGTCAAGCACTATGAAAACTCTATCTGAGCTCAATAAGTTGCAATCGCATCACATAAAAATTTACAATGTATATAAAGGATTTACATTAAAAACTTTTTTTATGCAGTATATTATTATTAATCACGTACAGCTATATGGCAGTCATACTTGGCTTAGAATCAATGGTTAATGTACTAAAATATCTAGTCTAATAATTCATAAATGATTCACATTTTTATTTTATGCTAATTGGCTAAATAGGTATTGGATTGCAAAAGGAGGTTGATTTATTGTAAGGAAATTCTGATATATATGTGTGTTTTGCTGAAAAAAAATATAAAATATAACTTACCATGCATGTTGTGTTATATAACTAAAAAGTTTTAACTATGTTTGGATAGATTTTAAAATAAGTAAAAAAATATATTAATAGCATTATTTTTCACTCACATAAAAGGAAAAACATAAACTTAATATTGAACTTTCAAGTTTAAATTTTACACTATTTATAGCTTCAAAAATAAGTATTTACTTGAAGCATTCTTAAATATTCATTAAAAAATATTAAAAATAAGTAACAACTTATTTTTAAAAGCTTCAGTGCTTTTATCTATCGAATTTCTTTGTGGAGTCTGCATTTGAACAAATTTTTACTTAAGAGAAAAGCATTCGAATCTCACTCTTGATTTTTTGAGCAAGCCGTTATCCAATTCATTTCATTAGTTTCACATTTTTGTTATTTAACTTCTAACTTTCAGAATTTTTAATCCCAATAAGAACTGTCACAATAAGAATCGACAAATATAAGATAAGAAAAATATTTTAAGTAACTTTTTAATTAATATTTCGTTTCCATTTATGCTTTCTTCTTTTGTTTCAATCATATTATGAAGCCAATTTCTTTGATCCTTCTTTTGACCCAATACTTAGAACTATATATTCTGGTATATTGCCATTGTGTACAGAATAGTACGTAGTTAAGAAAACCACTCTTAAAACACATTAAGACCAAAGGTGAAAAACAATATAAGTCATTACGATTTGAAAGTTTAAAATCATAATGCGTTAAAATAGGTTCAGTATTTTTTATGTTAGTTATTACACTGTATCATTCTTACTGGCTTATTTTCGCTTAGTACTGTTTTAATGTATCGGAATACCAGTCTTAGGAATACCATTCTTCCTCTTTAAAAATCTTATAAAATGTGCTTTATTCATACCAATGAATCAATCACCACATTTCTTTGTTACTCTAATTACTAAATATCATACTAATATACTAAATATTAAAACTCCCTATTTAATATTTAGTATACCAAGCTTGTAAAGAAACACTCAAGATGTACAACAGTTTTACAAAATAGTCGTCATATTTAAGGTGTAGGTAATATGGGCCTCAAAGATGTTGTCGAAAAAACAACAAAATGAACACTCATAAATATTTAATAATCAAATTTATTTTGAAACAAAAAATTGTGTTGGTAACCTGTTATTATAATGTAAAAAACACGAATAAAAGGCGACACAAAAAATCTTAATAAAGTTTAAAGAATGGTATCCCTCTTAGTTTCAATAGCCACAATCATCCACATTTTCCTAAGATCCTGCCCAATCGTTTTGATCCCATGTCACACGAAACAGGCTTTCAACACGCAATTTTCATTTTTTTATCATAAGAAAATACGTCATTGCCGAACAAAGGTGATGCATCTCCTTATAAGATTGCGGCTCAACCAACAGGGAATTCTAAAGAGAAATTTATGAGATCCAAAGGAGCGTTTACAGATTCATCGCTAGAATCCTCATTTTCAGATTTATGTCTAAGAATTTATTTGATTTTTCCTTCAATGTTCAGTCCTTTTTTTTCTGCTGTACATCCGTAAAACGTATTTTGATTCCGTCTTTTATCCTATAACTTCTTTCAAACAACTTCAAATTTTTAAAATATCATTCAGATTAAGTTATGAAAATTAAATTATGTCCTTATTATAGACACTCCCAATCTTTTATAACCAGAATCGTATTAAAATTGTAAATATGAAATTGTTGTAAATATGGATAAGTAAAATTATACATACATATGTAGCTTCCAGAATTAGACAAAATATGTACTTTTTGTTCACTATAATTCTGCCAACTCTTGGACACCTAATCAACGACTTTATGTTTTCCCCTTTAGATGACCTTCTAAGTTCTTCAAATTATTAGGAATTCTGACAAGATGCGTATTAGCACAGTTTCCTTTACCTGTACATATATTTTTAACAATTTTGGTCTGAAATAATATGTGACTTTAGCCTAATTCAAGATTGGCTGATTTTATATTCCAAAAAAAATAACTTTAAAACATTGAGAAATCGTGAATATTTACCGCATCAAAAAGTCAAAATTTCTTCATTCATTCAACAAAAACGTGTCGCTTAAAAATTTTACTTTAGCGTTAACTCAAAACTACTGATAACTGACGAAGTCACTTTAATTTACTTAATTTTGTTATTTTGACAATTTAATGTTATTTTAGATTAATTAAAATATATTTAACATTAACAAAGTCAATTTTTTTTGCCAAACTCCTTTTTCTTTGACAGGTATTAAGATTAGGATGTAGCTTAATTAATTTACTCAAAGAGAATACACAATGTGTACGACAATTAAGTTTCATTAAATTAATTTTCCGTTCCTGTCATTTGAATTCTTTATTATGATAAATAAAATGGCACATTCCATTAGAAATTAATTACTGCCAGATTTTGAGAGCATGAACTTATTAAACCAGAAAAAATTAATTAGAGATAACTAATTAGATGTTGTATTTAATAATGGTCAAGTGAGTTCATAATTGCATCACTTGTTTGTAATATTGTTGTTAGATGCTAGATTCTATTTGAAAATAGAACAACATATTTTATCGTCTGCTTAAAAAAGATATATGTTCTTTTATAAAAACCAAAACCTTTTCATGCATGTTTGTAAGCAATTAAATATGATATCGTGAAATTGATCTTTGCATGATAAATGATTCACACAATCGTATTCCCAACAACTTTAAAATCTAATTTAAGGGGAGTTGGAGTTTAAGATATGTGCCTATCTTTCCCATGTTAAAAAATACCTTACTTAATATAGTAATCAAAATAAGACAACAGTACAGTTATATTTTTAATTATTTCTCTTTAACTATTTGGCGGTTTTTATCACTGCATCCGTATTTTCAATGTTTTAAATCACATTTAACATAATCAACTTTCACATTTAATCACATTTTTTAAATCACATTTTCGTAGATAAATGTAAAACTCTTTTTGAAATCACAAATTCACATTAAAATTAACGAATAAATAAAAAATATATAAGTATTCATCTGATTATTCATAACCTGAACTCATATTATTTCTGAAAAATAAAGTGATTTTATCCTGATTAAATAAAATGGAATCATTTCATTAAAAGTGTGATAACAAAATTTTTAAAGACGAATTTTGAGATATTTGTTTTTTTTTAATACTATTTTAACGTAAGTGAAAGATTTATTTACCACATTCTCATGGTTAATTAACATGATTAGAAGCAGCTTGTTCAATGCATGAAACAAATACTGTTTAAATGTGAAGTAGAATTTATTTGAAATAACATTATCGATATTTCCATTAGATTAGTACTTCAGCATTAAAAAGATTAATATAGTCCCCCTGAACGAAACTTTTTTTTTTTTTTTTTTTTGTATTATCTAAGCCATCTATTAGAGGGTGCACACAGCTAACAAAAATATTGATTTGTCTTACAATCATTGGAATATTTCATAAATTGAAATCCTTTAGCCAACCAAAATACAAATAGATATGAAACACCAACCTTGAATTACCCTTTTTCTTTCCTGTTGCAACGAATTAACTCTGCGAATAAATACATAGACACAATTCAGATCAATCGTCAATGCATTGTCCATTTCGCAGACATAAAACTTTTATCACACTCGCATCCACCGTACAAATATTAGATCGCTCAACTGGTATGCATGTCTGAGATGAGTAGGTTTGTTATTTTTTTTCACTCTTATTCAAGTTTTATAATACAAGTTTCCAGTTAACCTCATGAAGCTAGAGAAATACGATGTTTCTGAGAACAGGATATTCCGATATTTATGCCTCATAATAAATATAAGTATTAGCAGTTTGTTAGTTCAAATAATTCCATCATAAACTCCATTTTCGATATGGACAATCTGATCAGAACTAGACTTTTGGGTATTTATGACACATGACGCTCTAGCGATGTATTGGCCCTTTTATGTAAGAAACAGTTCAATCGCTGGTTCATGATTAGTCTCAAACTTGTTAAGGGGACATGGAACACTGTTTTCAAAATTGTTTAGTTTTGCTTAGAAGGGAATAAAATTTGACACAAACATAGAATATGTGTCTTATAAATAACAACAAAATTTGAGCAGATAATATAAAATAGACAGTAAATAATTGAGAAAAATGCATTAAAATAATACGAAATTATAACTTTTTTCAAAATGCTCCTCACGACACAATATTTTAACGAACAAGAAAGAAAAATTTGCAATTGTTTATCGATATATTAAAAACATTTTCACTCATGCTTTTATCTTTAGGTACTATAGTTGAACAGAAATAAAATTTCAAACTTGGCGCTAGTGATTTTTCATTAAAAATGCACATATTTCAAATTCTCCACATGACAAAAAATAGAAAAAATTATGTGACAAAAAAAATGAGTGTATTTCTTTAGTGTACATTAAAAATCATTTATACAAAAAATCAGGTGGATTTATAAAAAAAAATGAATCGCAAGGAGCTTTTCAAACATGAGTAAAATGTGAAAAAAGCGAAGCAGAGAAAAATGCATTTTTAATTTTTGCCAGCAAGTGTGCATTACTTTAAAATAAAGATTTTGCCATTTAAAATCCCGGAATTTCAAATCTTCAACCTCGAAATTAAAGCTAGTGACGTCAGCAATTTTTATAGAATGAAACCAAAAAACGTCATTTTTGTTGATTTCAGTGTCCCGTGTCCCCTCAAGATACACATTTATGGCACCTTAACAAGACACCTGTGATTATTTTTAACTACTTTGATATACAAGTTATTAATATACGGAACTAATTGCATGGCAAAATTTTATCATTATAAAACAGATAAACATTTACTTACAACATTTTTTTTTTTTTTACATTGAAAATCAGTAGGTTTCAATAATTAATAAGAAAACACTTCAGATATCAAATTCAGATACAAAAACATATTTTATTCTATGAACAAAGAAGTTTGAAGTAAGCACAGGTGTATTTATATATTATAAAGTCACAAAGTGTTTAATAAAGCAACAAATAGTGTACTGTATAGGAAAATAGTCAAGGGTCCACAACATCTTACTAAATACAAGATACTAAATAAAATTTAAAAGCGTGTTAGTATTTTAAAATGGTAAAAATAATCCTATAAGCAATTAAATATAAGCCAAAGGACTTGGAGAAGAAAATGTTTAAGTACTGCAAGGTAATGCGTGTTTTAATGAAGCTTTGGCAATATGGGTTGCGTGCTAAATATAGTCGAGAAACACTTTATTTTTGAAAAAAAAAAAAATGTGGTATTACTATACTTATGATAAAACAAGTGTGCTCTATTGTAGGGGAGTTACTACAGCAACCCTAGTGATGAAATTGAGAAATTAACGATCCTCTTTCAAAACCTATAAAACATTGCAAAATATGTAACAAAACCTGTAATAAAAGAAATTATAAGTATGTAATGCAATCACTTTTTATCCAACAAGTTACCAGTATGCGTCATTAATTTAATGGCAGAAGTTTAGCATTTAAGACGCAGGAACATTTAATAACAAAATTAACATTTAACTCGATCTACATATTTCTTGTTGGGCATCCTCTTTTACACCACATTGGATTGTTCACGAAATCACAGGCCACTTCAGAGCTTCTAATTAAATTTTGATAAATTTCCAAATTAAGTGTTTGTTATTTTTGTTGAATTTACGAAGACATCATTTCGTAGTAAATAGACAATGCTCTAAACTTTAATTAACAATACTACGGACACATTCACTTCCTATCATAAAATGATTGACATCCGTTTTACAATACAGACACATGTTTCACGATTTTTATATAATTAAGCATCGGTTTGGGTTTCTGTTGAACAGAAATATAGTTTCTCCTCTATAATAGTTTATGTATGCTCATACGCAAAAATTTTCATATTAAAAGAAATTATCTAAACTTAACATCTCATTGAACGACCAGGGAATGGGCGAAATTGTACAGTTGTTTTCCCTTCAATAATTTGTAAATTATATTTCTGATTCAAATATAAAATTAATTTTTTTTATTCATTTGTTTTAAATAGGTTTTAAACTTTCATCCTAATAAAATATTAAAACAAATATTTTATTTTAAATTTTATTTATAAATTTAAAAATGTTGTGTATTGCTGGAAAAACTGGGGATAAAAGGACGAGATAATCCAAAACAGCCGCTCTATGGGTTAAAATCCCAGTAAAAACAAATGAGCTATTTCAGCACTGGGTGACTGACTGTAACCATCATCTGAACTGCTGGGAAAACGGCGGATGACCTTTGCTTTTCAGTGAGTAAAAGTGACCGTCTGGCTAATGCTAGGACCAGCAGTCATTTAACTTTTGCTGTCAGCATCTTTTAAACAGTGTCCCAGAACAGGCTTGCATAAAATATTGGCTTGCCACTAGCGAGCCAGCACTGGTTAAATTGAAGCTAACCTCATTCATATTGCTACGCTAACTATCATGCATGCGATAAAATAAAAACAAAACAAACTAACAAAACTAAATTCAAAAAAATAAACTCATTCTGCTTTCATGACCATGGGCGACAGGGTACCATACAGCAATGTTCCAGTCAGAGTCGGCCTTGCCCAATCTGGGGATTGGACCCCTGACCAGTGGCGTGGCAGCACAATGTGCTACCACTGCTCCACTGGGCTTCGAAAACAAAAACAAAGAGAACATTCTTTAGCTTTTCTCTTCCATCATAACTGAATTTCAATCCGTATCGAGTCTTCGATACGTTCTCCTTCAACGGTTCAATATAGCGTCCATAAACAAGCTTAGTTCCCGTTTGCGCAAACTGCCAATCTGTTGCAGTCGAACATATTAATAGACTATTGCTAGAAATTCACTGCTAGTTTGTTGACGTATGGCAGTAAAGCCAAAAATGGGTCTATATTTAGCCAAAGTTAGCAAAACGCTGCTTACTCTTATCCACCACAACCAGCATCCAACCGTAAAGCGGCCAGCATTAGTGTTTTTACTGGGATGCTGTAAGATTGATGCATTAAGAAAACTTCAAAATGTCCAAAAACTACATAGATTGAATGGTAAAAATGTCCTCACCAAATTCATTTCCACCACTAACAACAAATTTCATATAAAACTGAAAATCTTACCAAAAACAGTCATAAGCTGTGCTTTTGAATCCTGGCCAGCCAGAGAGGTAACTAAACATGTGTACTTCCCGCTCAGCTCAGTAGACGGTTGCGATATCTTGAGTGCCCTGTACCTTGAATAGGCATCCATGGTGTTCACGCTATAGTTGAGGTCTAGCCTGCCACTAAGTATGCCGGAAGTGTACCGC
Source organism: Linyphia triangularis (assembly GCA_963978545.1). Lineage (NCBI taxonomy): Eukaryota > Metazoa > Arthropoda > Arachnida > Araneae > Linyphiidae > Linyphia > Linyphia triangularis. The sequence goes on along the minus strand of OZ021732.1, from coordinate 31,477,232 downwards.
CTTCCCAGTTCCGGTATCCACTGGTACACTGGCTCTAGATTCTCATCGAAGAACCACTTCACCACAAGACGGATATCGTTCTGGTTGTAGACGTACTCACAGTCCAGAGTGACTGAAGTCTCTGTGCCATTTTCCACCCAGCGAGGCACAGAGAGCCGTTTGATTTCCACACACAGGCATACTGGAAAAGAAGTTTTTTTATATATATAAATCAGGATGTTTTGCTGGTTATGTACCTACATAAGGTTAGTGCACTAAATAATACTGCTTTTTAGATTCCAGAATTTTTGATTCTGAAACTAATAAATCGATCTTCTCCAATTATATCCTACGATTAGACTGGATCAATACAAAAAAATATTCTCTCATATTTTTTCAATTCAAGATATTTAAAATCAAAGTTTTCTAAAGACTCAAACTAGCCTTATTGGAAAGCCCATTTCCTGAAACTAGCCAATTTCCTGAATAGGATAGAGTTGTACGAATTTAAGATAAATTTTTAAAAACATATATTTTTATCAAAACATTTCTAAATCATATAAATAGAATTAGGCCTCAGAATCAAGGCAAAAACAATTTTTTTTATATATGCCGCCAACCTTATAAGGCTCATGAAAATAGATGCCACAAACAAATTAAAATATTCAGACAATTGTGTAAAAAAATAAATATTGAGAGATGTAAATCAACAGCATTGACTAAACTGCAAGGTATTTATAATTGCCTTAAATAAATGTATAGCAACCCTAATAAACATGTTTAGTGTTCCGAACAAAAACTTGTTAAGCTATGCAAATTTTTTACAACTCAATTAACCATTATTAGTGATTTCAAGACAAAACAGTGTTTGTAAATTTTAAAACTAGATTTAAAGTGATTCAAGTATAAGTAAGAATCTTTAAACGATTAAAGAATAAATCAGAAGCCATTCATAGTAAATATACATTATAAAAACAAATGTAACTTTTCAACTTCACAGAAGTCGAGTTTCTAAATTTTATTTTTATGTTGTTGCTAAGGACAAGAATGACATTATTGAAAGAGTTAAGGCCTTATTTGGTTCATCTACCTTAATTAAACAGTTTCAGTTTTTAGGACGTGATTTTGAGAAAAACTTTAAAGTTTGAAAACGCATATAAACACGTTATAATGTTAATCTTTTCTGTGCATTCCCCACAAAAATAATTCATTCTTTTCCCTCTTAAAAACCTACACTCGGTTAGTACTGCTATTGTGCATACAAACTAGTAACGATTATTAAACGTTTAAAATTACCTCTTTTAAATTATAATATTTTATTTTTCTTGAAACAGATATTTTTTAAATATCTCTGTCTGGAATTTTCAAAATTAAGAGGAGGAGGAGGTTTGTTTGATTAAAAATTTATAACCAAACCACTCCAAACATATTTGATATCTTGTCTACAGCTTTCATTTAGTAAGAAATACAAAGTTGTTTTATATATTTATATATGAAGTGTCCAAATCCTGTACCAAATTGCTATTGAAATAGAAGAATTTATTAAAAGATCTCTATTTCAACGTTAATATAGTTAATTTTTCAATTTACATTTGGGATAAGTTTTTGTCAGATTTTGTATTTATTTAGCTTTAATTATTTGGAGTAACTGAGAAACTAAAGACGTAACTCTTCTCTGGGGCTTGTCCTTTCCTATATCAATATTAAAAAAAAAATCTTCTGATAATGTCATTCAGACCACTTCAATTAAAAAATGAATAATTGTTGGCAACACATGCACATTTCAGAGGATATTTCTGAAGATTTTTCAATGAAAAGTAAAACATTTAATGATTTTATTTGATTGAGTGAATTCCCGTTATGCTAAGAAATGTATTTAATGGGAAGTTTTAAGATTTCTAAAAAAAGAAATGTAATATTCAAGAAATTACATGATTCAGTTTAAATATTTGTGTTCATTATAGAATAAAATCAGCAATATCTTTTACTTAAATCATATGCCCTTAATTGCAATGAATTAAAAAATGAGATATTGAAAGGATACTGTGGTATTAATACAAACTCTAGTTATAAATTTTTATTTCATCTTTGAATATTTATTCTAACAATAACTGTATCATTACAATTTTCAATTTATTCATAAAAAAGAAACTTTTTAAGAAATTTGTAATATACTATTTTACTGTTAGTAAAAAAATCACAGTTTAGTTTCTAGTTATTGCGTTCTTCAAATGCTCGTAAAATATAAAGACACGGAATCATAAAGCAGGAAAATCTAAATTTCTAAGACACACTTTACAACCAATAAAAATGTAGAGTGTTTTTTTTTTTTTTTTTTTTTTAATGTAATTCCATAATTTGCACATTTGACAACCCAAACTAAAGAACTCTGTTAACAAACTTATAAACTTATAACACTCAATTCTCAATTGCATTTTTCAACTTCTATGAGTTGAAACAGTTTTTGCATAAATCCAAAATATTTAATTTCGCAATCCATCCCTTGAAAGCACTGGAAAGGCTTTCATACTGACTCCCTCCCATTCGTTCTCCAAGGCGATAAAATCTGATGTATGCCCGGAATGTAAATATCCCTCACTCATAACGACCTGCATGAAAAAGTATTTGAAAACAGCCGAAATGTCATTTTTTCTCCTTTCTTTTCCATCCAAACTCTTTTTTTTCCCCCGAGAAACAAAGGTAATAAGAACAGAGACCCACGGCACAGAAGGGGCATTAACTATGACTTCTTATCAAACGATCTGGAGCCAGACGCATAAATTCGCGGGTTTCGGTTTAGCATTTCTATATGGGGTTTGGAATGTGGTAAGCAGCAATTATTATGCAAATGGGAAAACATGCGGAGGCGCTATTTTACGAAAAATATTTCCGACTGACTTTTCTGGCAATTGCTAGAATGGAGATGTTCTGAGGAATCAAACAGGGAGGAATTTACATAAGAAAGGATTTAAGAAATAAAGTATGTTCTTAAGTATGAATTATTCAATTTTTTTATTATCAACTGCTCAGATCTTTTATTAATCAACGTTTCAATCGCACATTTACATTCAGAATTTTTCTTGATTTAGTTTGAATGAAATCCGTATTATTCTTTGAGTGGTTGTGAGGTTACTTGAAATGCAATATAAACATTATATAATATTTGTTGCATCCTCTAACCACCAAAAGGTACAAAAATTCAACGTTTTAATCGCATACTTACATTATTAATTTAATTTATTTTTTTAGTTTGTATGAAATATTTAATTTTTTTAAGAGTTGAGTGGGTTCTAATGTAATATGACTACAAAAATATTATTTGTAGGAATTAGAAGGAGGCTTAGAAAATTCAACATTTCATTAAAAAATAGCATTGAAAATTTACGGTGTTTAAGTTTGAATGAAATATGTCTTCTATGGGTGGTTGGGTGAGTTTGTAAAACACATTTAAATCTTGAAATATACGAGTTTTCTTTACGATGAATCATACACTTAGCATGACTTTATTCGTTTAAGAAGAAATAGTATAATATGAAACCCTGCTTAAGACGATAAGAATTTGCTGTTTAAACCACTTTTTTTCGATGAAGTTAATATTATTTAAGACGAAATTTTAAAGGTGTAACTTTCCTTTATTTGAAACTCTATGAAATAGAAAAAATGCAATAGTAATCAAATTCAAGAAAATCGTCATGAATGAACTGATTTCAGCACGAATTTAAGGGCATTCCTCCGTAAACTTGTTTTGTGATATCCCGTGTGATATCTTATTTTGTAAAGATCCAACGTGATATCTTCTTTGGATACACGAAGTCCCAATTACTTCGTGTATCCAACAGTAAGTTTTAGAAAATAAACTCAATCGTATTTGAATTCTATATCAAATATTGAATCTTGTCAAAATTAGTGGGAAGCAGCAACCATCGTCAATAGAAACGAAGCAGAAAATATTAAATGAAATTGATGATAAATTATTTTTAAAAAACATAAATTTTGACCAAATATGGAAACGCCAACAGCACTTTATCGAGGAAATATTGAAGCGAATTTTGCTGTATATCAATTTGAACCTGCTGTGCAAAAATGAAGACATGATTTAAAATCAGCAGGAATAAATCCACGTATCGCTAGTGGTTTAAATTTGCATTAACTAGATGAAAATGTTTTTAGATTAACGCGAAACATTTCGGCGGCTTCATCGACTTCGTGTTAATGGGGTTTGATAGAATAATATAACCAGAAAACATAATTTGTTGTAACTCTAACTACTTGAAGGCTTATAAAATTCAAAGAAGAAGGTTTGAATTAAATCTATCATTCTTTGAGTGGTTGAAAATGTATATAAGAATGAAATGTTACTGTTAAACTAATTCTACTTATCCCATAACAATCTCATGTTAAACTACGTTAAAGGTACTAACATTATTATATTATTTCATTTTCATAGACCAAAGTCGTCATGATTTTATTTTGTACAAAATCACTTACGAAGAATAGTTCAAATAAAGAATAAGTTACTTAGAAAGAGTTTTTTGATTATTTAATGATACTACGTATACGAGTTTCGAGCTTTCTATTTATTTTCTTGCAATACAACACGAGTAAAAAATCAACACTGAATTTCGGAAATTATCATCTAAATAGTGTTAACTATCATAAAATTCACACTTGTAAATAATATATAAAAATATTTTAATAGAAGGGGAGAGGGGCTTCATCTGCTATATCACAACATAATCTTTGAATTATTTTTTTTATTTGGTAGACAATATTTTTTTGAAGTAGAAGTTAAAAATCATAATCGAAAATATTTCTCATCACTCAAAGCCACAAATAAAATAAATGTTGTGTAAAAAAATGTGATACGACTCAAAAATATTTTTCTAAGTAGAAGTAGATTTTTTTTTTTTTTTTTTTTCCATCCGAAATGTGTTTAGATTTTAAAGTGTCCTCTACTTATTGATTGCATCATTTTTATTTATAATACTGTTCTGTTTAAAATGTATGTGCCTTGAATGTACATACTGAAACTCGTATCACTTTATAATTTAGATACGTTTATAGAAACTTTTTTTAAAAGTTTTAGTTGCATTATTTGCCACTTCAACATAAATTTAAGATAAAAACTTTTCAAGTTCAGTGTTTTCTTACATATGTATTTAATGGTTTCTTTTCACCGCACTGATGCTTAAAATACCAGTTTGAGCGATATCCAATAATCAATCATGAATGATATTTATTTAAACATATATTTCGAATTAAAATTGTAGTAACTTAAAAAATTTCAAGATAATGGTAATTAATAATAAGACCATGGTAAATTTAAATAATTTAATGAAATCCTAAACTAAAATTAATTGGTTCCTTTTATTTGAAACTTGAGAACATAGATTATGCATAATTAAAGTTTATTTTAAACCGCGAAGTGTCCATAAATCAATACTAAAATCCCTGAATAAATGTATTCCACTTTTAGAATCTTTAGAGCTTGCAGAGTAGCAATGAAATTCAATTATTTAAAAATTAAACTGCAATTTACATATTGTTTTTATTTTATGTCTTGGTATGATACTTCCAAGAGAATTTATAAATATTTTAATTTTCATCGCTAAACTTTTGCATCATTTACTAAAAACTATTTCCGGAACATTTTTTAATAAAAATGTTCATAATTACTCGGTAGCTTCTAAGTGTTTGATAATTTTAAAAGATTCTTATTAGTAAAACTCCATCTTTTTTAAACTTAATTGCCTTTTATAGAATTTAACAAATTTTTGTGACTTTCGGTTAGAATTAATCCTCGACCACCTATCTTTTAAATTATAATATATTTGTATTTGCAATGTACTTGTTCTCCAATTAACGCCAGCATCCTATTAAATTCTACTGAATTTGCATGAGATATCAATAGTTTACACTGATTAAAATCGAACCTAAATTAATCAAATGTCTGAAAGCGAAATCATGCTATGTCAGTTTTCGATCTAATTATATGGCATTCACTATTCCCCCTTATCAAATATAGCTAAGTAACTACAGAATATAGTCCCCAGAGATAATGTTTAAATATTCAGCATATTAAAAATTACAGTGGTGCTTCATTATTCCAAATTGCTTACCAATTAGGGTATTGCCAAACATGAATTTTGTTCCATACGTAAAGAAGTTATGTTATTGTTTGCAAAAGAATGGTATAATATAATGTCCATACTAAGAAACATACATTATTCTTACTTACTTTTAACATACATTTTTATGCTTTGTATTATCCATTTATAGTTTTAAAAAAACTTGATGTTTTTTTGCTCAAAAAGAAAATGCATTAATTAAGAAACAAAGTATGAATATTAAGAGTATTTATTAACTTTTAAATTAGTTTCATTTTCCTATTCAGTAACGTGAACAATTATCGATGCTTTTCACTTAAAATCAATCAATGTCCAATATTCAACAAAGCAATTTTGGTCTTTTTTCATTAAAAGCATATTTTCTGTATATTATTTTGAAAACAATATATAATGTAGTTATTTGCAGCTATTATTTATCACAATAACGTCGTATTATATGTATTGAACTTGCTGGTCTATTCTCGAGTTCACCACCTTAACCACAAAACATCGGAATGAACTTATGCTCCCGATAATCTGGAGTATTCAAATAATTCGGTAGATATTAAGTTAATACCGTATCTCTAAAGGAGTTGGTATCAAATGTTAATTTATATAAGTAAAGAATTTATTAATTCCTTACTTATATAAATTATCATTTGCATAAATTTAAAACTTATTTTAATAAAACTTATATCTTCAATAATAATTAGTTTTTTTAATAATAAGTTTTATTATTAATAAAACTCTTTGTTGATTTATAAATATTTAATGGTAAATAATTTATCAAATTGTTAAGGATAAATAACGTATGTGATGCTTATTCCGGCATTTAAACTCTCAATTGTAATAATATGATATTTTAAAATAGAAATCGTATCTTTCAGTCAAATATAAAACATAACCATAGCATGAAAACTTGCACTTTAATGTAACCTACTCAGGAAACGGTGCAGTTAAAGTAGCAGCAATAATATCATCTTCCGTGATCTTCCCTACAAACAGGAACAGAAAATGTCTCTTCGAACCTAATACCCATACCAGCAAAATGGACTAGTAAAATCAATTCTGAAATCCGTTCAAACTTTATTCTCTTATTCGAAGAACGCAAGGAAAAAGCAACCACTCGAAAAATAGTCTCCTACAAAATCTTACAACGTTTAGAGAGCCATTAGAGAACGAGACGAAACGAATTTAATGGGTCGTATTCTCAACGTCAAAACAATCTTTGCCGTTTAATGTTCTGTGCGAACGTGAAACATCTAAAGATGTTTTGTCAGGCGACTGGCACTACAAATTATCCCGATATTCTCCGAAGGTACTATCGAAGAGCTTAGAAGAGAAATCTTTCAGTGCCAAATTGAGTGGATATCGTCTAAATGTTCCTTGATTCCCTTGGGTCTCGCATTCGCAATGAATGCTTTGCCTTTGGATCTCATTACAAATGGAGAAATACGACCACTAATGTAAATTGAAGATTTCAAAGCGCTTTTTCGGTAACTCGGTTAATGTCACAACTTTGACGTTCAAAGAGAGAGATGTGTTGAGGTCGATCCAAATGTTCGCTGCAGCCTTTTTGAATGAAATGTTGATTAGGTTATTTTCTGTCAGAAATATAAGTTTAAATTGGATCTTGTAACCTTTGATCATTTCGAAGATTTGTACGTAATTGAGTTCGGGAATTTTTGATTCTGGAAGAAGTTTTCATTTCTTAAAAAGATTATTCCTTAAATATAAATAACCTTTTATTTATTAATTTGTGTTTCTATTGGTACTTCATAATTTCACTAATTATTTCACTATTAGAATTGATCATTATTTTAATGTTAAATAAGTATATTTACGACTTTACAATACAAAATAAAAGTAATATTCTTAAAAATGCATTTGAATATATTACGTATCGTTTTATAATAAAAAAATAAATTGCATGTTTGTATGTTTTTGAAAACATTGAAAATTACATGGGATATAGAAAAATCATTATAATTGCAATTATTACAAGATCAAAAAGCCCTATTATTTGAGATGAAGTAGAATTTTATCCAGAACAAAAAATTACATACAAATACAACTTAAAAGAAACAGATTATACTTCGACGGATATTTTTTGACAATACTTTTGGTGACAATTGCATTTTCAAATGAACAGTGTGTTATTTGTTTAAAATACAAAATTAAAAAAAAAATAGTCCTAAAATTATAATAAATGGTGCTAGTATATAGTAAATATTAGCACAATAGCCTATAGAAGAGATAATATCGTAATCTAAGAACGTTGAACTAATGAATGTAACCTTCTGAAACAGAATGTAATAACTTACTTTTGTGAACTTCCTAAAAGTAATTCCTCTAAGAAAAATTGAATACGCATATTGCACACCAGTTCATTAGTATCCAGGAGTTATAAAACATAATATGGTTACTGTATATAATTACTTCAGCTCCTACATACTAAAATTTCATTATCAACAGTTGAAACTCATTTCAGTTTTAAATGTTAGAAAACATCACAAATGCTTCTATGTATTTGTGTATGATATTTTCGAAAGTGCAAAACATAATACGGTTTCATTTATTGAAGTAAAACTTTTATCTTACATATCTTACATAGAAGGAAACAAGATCAATAACAAACTCTTCCCTTTCCATTTAGCACCACTTAAGAACAAACTTCGTTATTGAAAGTCCTAAATAAAAGCTCGCTCTCGAATGCGAAACACGGAAACAATACCAGTCACATTCCCGTACTTTTCTTGCGTATACAAGGAAAAAAAATATGTTTGTTTAAAACAAGAAATGGGGAACACAAGAGAAAGCGTAATGACGTTTATGTTGCAATTTCGTGCGTGGATCGGGTTGGTCGTGTAATAAAGGAAAGGCGGTGTATTTGACAGCGGAGGGGAATTGACCTACAAGAGAAAGAAAACGGTATCAGCACCTGCAATGGAGGATAATTCGTCTTTCGTCGACTAATTGTGTCCAACAGGCGATTTGGAAACCATTTCTAAATGGCTTTTAGGGAAGAAAATACTTGGATTAGTTAGGATGATGAGGGAGGGGACCGTATGTGAAACAAAAAGCAGTCTTAAAAGGTTTTGTTTTCTCTAGCATGCAAAAGCAAATTGTTTGATTATGAACGAATCTTTAATAATTACTTGTGTGGTTAATTAATTGATATGTAAATGATGCATCAAAAAGGTTGTAACGTGGTTTATTTGTTTAACTAGTAAATAAAGAGAATCAGTGTAAATTACAAAAGTTCTCAAATTAAAGCCAGAAATCATAAATATGGGAATTTTCAAGAGTTATTTATTTTAAAAGTATTATGAATTAATTTTTATACAACCCTTGAAGAAAAAATTTCAATTATAAAAGTCTTCCTGAGATCAAATCTCAGTAATTCATAAATAATATAAAACTGTGTATTTAATATTACCAATTGAGAAAAGTTCATTCATATATCATTTATGGCAATGGTAAATCAGAACTGATACGTTTAAAACAATTAAAAGTTTATGTGGAAATAAACACTTCCCATTTGTGCTCTGTTAGATGTAATTACAAATTAAAATTATTAGAATACCTTAAATCTCTCTCAGAAATTAAAAATAATGGTCGTTGTTATTAATTTCCCTCATAACATAGCGTTTCTGCGTCATTTTTTTCATGAACGTTATTTAACATTAAAATCACTTCCGTTGCAGACCCTTATGGTACTGTTTCCCAATCGTATATTATGATTGAAATAAACTTCGTAACATAGTATTTGAAATATCTTGCATTAAACTGCATGAAATAAGACATTAAACCATTGAATGAATGTAACTTTCAAGATTAATATGGTTATTAAGGCAATTGTAGCCATAGTGAAATTTTGATTTTTGTATCATTTTTAAATTATTGTTCAAAACTTTACGAGTCTATGAATTGTATAAAAAGTTAATGAAAAATATAATTTGAATATATTTGTGTAAAAATATTTAGAATTCAAGCTTTAACAAAATGCCATCAAACATAAAAGATGAACGTGTCCAGTTTGCAAAATTAAAAAGAAACAATCGTATTTTTATGTGGGAAACTTATTTTTAAATTTAATGTTGTTTTTTTTTTAATTGTTTTTTATTATTATTATTATTATTATTATTATTATTATTATTATTATTATTATTATTAATTGTTCCATAACTTATTTAATATTAAAATAACAGATGATTAAAATAATTCTAAAATTTAACATATAACTAGTTTCAAATGTCCATAAACATATATTTATTAGACTGGGAAATGTACAAAAAAAAAAAACAAAAAAAAAACCGCATTAGCACAAAAAAATTAGAAATTCACATTTCTAAGATTTAACACTCTACATTTCATACAAATTAGTATGACATCATATTTTAAAAAACAATATTAAACCAAACCATATTTACTATTCATGTATGTACTTTCATTTAGATTTAGTTATAAAGACAAATTACCAAATAAGCAGAATAATAAAACTCGCCTGTCAACAAAGACACTATAAAATATCCCAATTTCATATTAAATTACTAAAATGCTGACATATCGTAAACACACACTGCACAGTACAATCACATAAACCACGTCAAAAATAAAGCATTTTATTTCAAAAAAAGAAAGGTAGGTACTACAACAAATTGGATTACATTCCCCTATTGTACTTCAAACAAATTTCATATTATCTTTTTCCAGAATTTGTCTTACCATCCAGTGAAAATGATTCTGTGTGAGGCAAGGACTGTTGATTGGATAAACTACAACAATAAAAATAGAAAACAAAGGAACCGAAATAATACTATTGCTTTTAGCTTCCCAAAAATGGGAAAGTTTGGGGAGGTCAAAGGCATTCATGCGTTCTTTCAGACAGCTGTTTCAAATGAAATGTGCCAGCTGTTCCTATTGATTTATTTCTTTTACCTTTCCAATGATGAGAGCATTAAAATTCCCCCATCTTTCAACTGAAGCACGAAGCCACAATTTAATCTTCTGTTACATTAGCTGTACTTTTATTAAAGAACTAGCTGAATACCCGAACTTCACCACGAAACTTTACCATGTGCAATATTTTAGCCAGCTGTGAGGCCCCGCGTTGCGGAAATCCGTCATTAGTGTATAGGCCCTAATTTTTGGCGCTTCGCTCGCAGGAAGGTTCATCGCAACGCAAAATCGAGCTCGCTTCGCTCTCTGAAAAAGTCATTGACACATAAGCACAGGCTTACTTAACTCTTTGAAATGTTCATTGCTATACAAACATGAGCTCGCTTTGCTCGATGAAAGGTTCAATGTTGAATAAGCGCAAGATCGCTTCACACTCTAAAAACACTAATTGCTACGTAAAGCCTTAATACTAGAAGCCCCTCCCTTGTCGAGAAACAATAAAAAAAATCCCCGTTAATAACTATAATACAACACCCCTTTAAGAATATTTTAGCACGTGATGTTTGTAAAAAGCAAAATTAGGTCAAAACTACTTATATTGAAACTTTCAGAGCTGAACACCTATTAGAAATCGTTTTGTAAAATATTTATTGATTAAGAAAGAACTAAATAAAATTTAAAATTCTGTTTTTCAAAAGTGCAATTTGAAGGTCAAAACTACTTATGTTGAGAATTTTAGAGCTGTAGCCTTATTAGAAATCATTTTGTAAAATATTTTTTAATTAATTAAAAAAAATTATTATAAAAGAACTAAATTAAAATTTAGTATTCTGTTTTTCATAAGTCCAATTAAAAGGCTAAAACTACTTATGTTGAAAATTTCAGAATCCCTATTAGAAATCGTTTTATAAAATATATATTAATTAATTAAAAAATTAATTAGATAGGAAATAAATAAAAATTTTAAATTATGTTTTTCAAAAGTCCAATTAAAGGGCCAAAACTACTTTTGTTGAAATTTTCGGAGCTGTAGCCCTATTAGAAATCGTTTTGTAAAATATTTATTAATTAATTAAGAAAATTAATTAAAAAAGAACTAAATAAGAATTTACTATTCTGTTTTTCAAAAGAACAATTAGAAGGCCTAAACTACTTATGTTGAAAATTTCAGAAGTGTAACCCTATTAGAAGTCATTTTGTAAAAAAATCTTTCAATTAATTAAGAAAATTAATTAAAAAATAACTATTCAAAATTGTAACATTCTGTTTTTCAAAAGTGTAATTAGAAGACTAAACTACTTATGTTGAACATTTCAGAGCTGTATCTCTATTTGAAGTCACTTTGTAAAAAATAAACTAATAAAAAAAATTTATTAAAAAAGAACTAATTAAAATTTTACTTTCTGTTTTGACATACATAAAATTAGAAAGCCAAAACTTCCTATGTTGAAAATTTCAGAGCTCTACTCCAATTTTAAGTAGGTTTCTATAGATTCACAGAGCCACAGACAGATAGATAGACATACAGCTTGTTTTATTATCTTAGATAGTTCTTAAGAAGGTAGTATTTGAATGAGATTATAGAACAATAAACACAAATCTTTGACAGATATACTGATATAAAGTTTGGCTTTGATCTTGAAGGTATTTTAAGAAATAAACATCTAAAATTTCGTGCTTTATTTGAAATACGAAGCATAATTGAAAAGGGTCAATTTCGAAGGTTAAGTTTTTACTATTCCCGAATTTAGCAATTTCATAAAAAAGATAACGAAGTCAATTTTTAACATTAAAAATTATAGCATGTCATTTTAGCAAACACAGTTGAAGCCATACACCTTTTATCAATCCAAGAAGTGTCACTGCGATCCGAGAACCTGCGAACAATAATAACCCGAGAAGATAACTTTCTTGTCTTGAAACTAAAGGTCAAAATACTGCTACTGATAGTCAAAAATATTCAGATTTTGCACAAACAATATGATATCAGTTTTTTAAATTTAATGCAAGAGAAAATTTAAGTTTCATAATAATTAAAAATACTAGTAATTAATATGAAATATATACACCGGTCAAAAATGAAAGTAAGAGTAAGAAAAGAGAGTCAGAAGTAAAGAATTTAAAATAAACAATAATCGTATGAACAAATTTCAAATTTTTCAATATAGAAAAATTTCAGCGAAACAATTCGCTAAAAGAGGCAGAAAAAGAGAACAATTTAAAAAAGAAAGCTCTTGGAAAAAATCAAATATCCTCAATGATTGGAAAAGAAGCAACTTTTATATTCTTAATGAAATTCAATGGTTTAATTAATAAGCAAATATAAATATTTATTTATTTATTTATTTATTTATTTATTTATTTATTTATTTATTTATTTATTTATTTATTTATTTATTTATTTATTTATTTATTTATTTATTTATTTATTTATTTATTTGTTTGTTTGTTTATTTATTTATTTATTTATTTATTTATTTATTTATTTATTTATTTATTTATTTATTTATTTATTTATTTATTTATTTATTTATTTATTTATTTATTTATTTATCAAAATTAATATTTATTTCTGGAGTGGTCTACATATATACTTAGTTATATTTACATGGTACTAATCCAAACTTTTAAAATTACAAACCCACAAATTCGCAGTTAATTACACTTACTTTCAAAATAGGAAAAAAAATCCATTAATTTATTTATAAAAATAAAATTTATTTTATCAGACAATATTCCGTATCCTGACAATTACATATTTTTCTCCTCTTTTAATATGATTTCAGTAGTGTTAAGCACGTATTCTAAGAAAAGAAAAAGTTATAAGTTTATGAGAAAAACAACGTTTTACAGTTATTTTTAGTTTCGCGTTCGTTAAAAAAATTGAATGCATGGAAGGATCAGGTGTTTCAAAAACTTAGAAACAATATTCTCCAAAGGCCAATGGTAAGATAAGCTTTTTTGAGCCAAGTAATATTGAATGAACTTTCAACCCCATCCCCACACCCCTCTCACCGTCCTACACTTTAAGCATCTATTTCATTCCCAATCCTTTCTCCATGGTTGGAGATATTATTGTAACACAAAACCACCATTAGTAAAGGTCTCATCCCTTTGATTAAATCTCCCAACAATCCGCCATTTAATCCGTATTCCTGAACTCGAAATGTTTTCTTAAGTAACTTCGAAATCATTTTGCCCTGAGGCATCGTCTACAGTTCTTGGTTGAGTACCTCTTTAAATAAAAGTCCTAAGCATTGATTTCTATTTCATTTTCTTACATTTAATAACGCCTGTTAGTAATTGTTATATAACGTCAAGCAAGGAGACTTTTTCCACAAGTTTTCGAGATTTTTACACAATATATATTTATATATTTGATAAATTTGATTGAGTACTTAGAACAACCATATATATATATATATATATATATATATATATATATATATATATATATATATATATATATATATATATCAACTTTTAGTTCATAGGTTCAAAAATAATGTAAATTGTTTTATAAGATAGGGTAATATTCTTCCATCACAATACATGAAATAGTGAGGTTTAATTCTACCAAGATATTCATTCCTTGTTGTTTTCCAAAAGTCGCAATTTTTAAACGTAAAAATGATGCATTGTTTTTTAATGTATATGCTAGTTAAAGAAAATATTGCAAGATGTTCACTTTTATAAACCTGACTTTTTTATTATAGAATGATATTGTAAACTTTTAAAGTCATAAAATCGATACAACACATAAATATTGAAAATGTTGATACATGGTAATAATAATAGTTATTGTAATACTAACTAACAAATTTGGTAAGCAATTTAAAATGCACAGCACACGTTATCATCCGTACTAGATTAAAAACAAATATATACTTCTTGATCATTAAAACTGGCACGCATTATATACATTATTTAGATAACTTCTTTAAGAAATTGTATATAATTCGCACTTTACAAAATATGTTATATTTACAGACATATTAACTTAAGCTACTAATTTACTGTTTTTAATTATTACAAGCTTTGAGTATGATGTTTCTCTTATTTAAAATAATTCAATATAAAATTACATAGCATAAATTGAAATACTTTCTATTTTTGTGAGGAAGAATTAATAGTTGTAAAAGGAATATGCCTTCAAAACTAATTTAATCATATTCAATATATTCCACCTAAGTATGAATTTAACATTAAAGTAAAAACAAAATCTATTGTAATAATAAATAATGCTTACGATTTGTTAATCTACTTAATTTTAGGAATATTATTCTATTTTCATATGTCACAGTATTACTTGTGAGTTTTCGCAATTTGTTGTATCAGCTAATTTTGAAATTAATAATCGAATTTGGTGAATATCAACTAATTTCCACATTAATTTTTAATAGTTTACAACTTTATAACCACTTTTATAATAAAGATGAAAAAATTAGAGAAATATAAAATGAAAATTAGTTAGGAAAAGCTCATTTCCTGATTGTCAAAAATTCCTATTATAAACCAAAAATAAAATACATAATTTCACTCTAAATTTTCGGTTTAAAAAAAAAAAAAAAAATAGCGTAATTTTGTAATTAATCCTTGGATATAAAGCAGTTCATTTGACTTTACAACCTGATAAAAGTTTCATTTGCTCATTTTCAATTTTCCTAAAAAAGATTGCAAACTTCAAAGACTAATCAGTCATTAACTAATCTGGTGATACAAGTCTCTTAAATTTCCTACAATTATAATTATGCATAAAACATCTCAAACAAATTTATAAAAGGTTTTATCAAAGGAAAGCATATAACTCACATCCATTGTTTCATGTTAATAAACAACAATTACAGCATGAGTACCATTTTTAGCTTAACAAAATTCCATATTTTCCTTTGAAGATGAATTAAAAGAAAGTTCTTTCTTTTCCGCCTGCATAGTTTCCAAAACAAATGCTTTTGAGCTAATTACTTATCGGATTTATCATCGAAATAAATAAAAAGATGTCCTTTTAAATGAATATCGATAATGATGCAAAACGAAATGCATTAAAATCACTTACATAAATATCTTGAAGGAAACGAAAAAAATACTTTAAGAAATTAGTATGTGACTTTCTCAAAGGTTAAATTCATACTTAAGACGTATAGGACTACAGTTTGAAGTAAAGTTTTTGAATATGTCTTTCTGATAAACGAATGGTTGATATTTTCAATTTAACTCATTTTGAACTAATTTGAGGAATTTTTTTTTTTAATTCATCAATTACTTAATAATAATAAAAATTGTAATTTAAAAGCATTTTATTTTTAAAAATATTTTAAAAATACTTTATATTTATACAAAATTTAAATAATTAAAAAGTACATGGAATATATCAAGACAGTTATGCATTCAATTTATAATTGTCAAATGAAACCTAGGACCCAAATGTGTAAAATTAAATAATTTATTTTTGCAATACAGGTATTTGTGCACTTATCAACGTAGCAAATTTTTCTCAAGCAATCAAATAAAGTAATTAAATCAATTAGAAAAGAGTTTATCCTGATTTCTCAACTAATTTTTAAGATTTCAAATATATGTTTATTATTTATTTAAAAAAAATCTTAACATACATTTAAAAAGACATTTAGAATTTACGGTTTTGAAGTGTTCATTCCATCTGCTTTAATATTATATAAGTTTGTTTATCATCTAATGAAATAATTTATTTAAACTAAATATTCTATATGCTATAAATAGATGAAGTACACGCGAATTATCACGAAAATATGCTGTAAACACTAAAAAAATTTACCACTGGTTTCAATAAAAATAATTATATTCATGATCATAGTTTTTAGTTTAGTTTTGTATATTCGTAAATCAGATTTAACACAATAACACAATATTTGGAAATATAGAAAACTTCCTGTTAACAATTGAATTTTTTACATGCAGTTCTTTGAATTCAAACCAAACCTTTTTAGGGAATTAATCAAATGTTTAAAGCAATGTTTTTTGGTTTTTTTTCTTTTATTTTCCTATCATTTAAAAAATTGCACAAAATCAAATTATTGTATATTTAAACATTTCTGCACAAAATTATCGCATTCCCAGATGAAATTATAATGATTAATTTAAAATGAAATTAATATTATTTGAAAGTGATAAATAAAACAGTTACGCCATTTATTTGTAATATTTTGCCATGTATTGCAGAACGCATTTACATTACTAAGTTTTATCCATTCTTTTAAACATGTTTCAAAATATAAAACAGACCATGAGGCAGGATAGAACTTTCTCAAACTAAAATGTTTCTCATGTTTCGCATTTTATTTCCTATCTTTTGCCCCTTGTTCTTTCCCATACGGTAGCGAAAAGACAGGAAACCGCCAAACCCAGATCGTTGCAAACGATATATCTTCCCATTTTCACCTTTCCTTGAGGAAAAGTATAGAATCTCGAAATTCTTTCACTCAAATGTCATATTACTTTCATCGAAGTGGCAACGGAAAGAAATTCTGAATTCTACTTTGATACAGTTAAAGAAGAAAGTTTTTCTGATGATTCAGCGTCTTCTTTATTTAAAAATGACGAGCATAATTTTAGAAGTTTCAAGAAGTTTGACTCTTTTCTTTTTAGGGTACAAGGCAAAATGTGTTGATTTTAAATGACACATGAATAATATTTTTTTTTTTTTTTTTTTTTTCCAAATATTTCAGTTTGCATTATAAGTTTTGAAATACTTTTCCAAGAATATGTTGCTGTTTATTGTAATTGTGTAATGTAATAATTCCACGTGGGAAAAGTGCATTCACACTTTTTTTTTTTAATGATGTATGTAAAGTTTTGAAGTTATATTAAATTTTAGAACACAAGCCTTATAAGGACATTTCTAATTATAAATGTAGTTATGAAAAAAAAAATTCTCTTTACACATAATAAAAAAGTTTTCAAAATTATTGTTCCTCTGAAAACAAAGGTGGTTCATTTAGAAAACTGTAGTTTCATTTTAGTGTTTAATTGTTTCGTTTTTCAAACAGAGAGCAGTTACTCGGGAAAAATTTCAAAGGCAACGTTACAATTAATGTATTTTCGCGACTGCAGGAAAATTAAGTTTCTATTTGTCTGTTGTCAACAAAGGATAAATAACTTAATGTTCTTAAAGTTGTAAATTATGTAAAGTTGAAACTACAAAGGAATTTTAATACTTGAAGTAAACCGTTCTCAAAAGAAAAGTTTAAATTTTTTTTGTTTAGGTTTTCACTGAAATGTTCCTTCTCAAATTCCATACTTATTCCAATGTACATGTATTTTTTAGAATTGTATTCCAAATCGTATTTCTGAAATAAGCACCAACAACTACATGGACATTTCTCTGGTGTGCGCATATTAGATTTTAGCTCTTTTTTCTATTCGTAAACAAATTTTTTTAACATTAAGATGAATATACTAGTTGTAATCTTGTTTAATAAAATATAACTAATTCGAATAAACACCATTGAATCTGAATATCTAGTCAGTTTTATAACACAAAAATTTATCGACCGATATAAATGAATACTTTTACACATAAATAATATTTGCATATAAAATAATTATTTTTCCACGTAACTTTTTCACCAAGCAATATTATGTAAAACAAAAAAAACAACTACTAAATTCATTTTAATTTCGCCATTCTATTTTGCTTACGAATAGAAACAAAAATCAAAATTCCCCGTGCGTACACACACAAAATTTCCATATTATAATAACCAACACAATTTATACACTTTTGAAAATTTTAAACAAATAAATCACATAAAAGACTTTATTTTATCATGCACGAGACATTCAGACTTTGCTACCAAGAAATTTAAAACATTTATCTCTTTCTTAAGATTAGCCATTCATCATTATTACAGAATACGTTATATAAACTTATTAATTGAAAGTATTGCTATTAAACTTTTATAAGTGCTATTATGGATGATTTTATTTGAATGTAGTTTTTATATTTCGGTAGCTATGATAAATAACTGCCTTTTATAAGTTAATTTTGCAATGCTGATAATTCAAAGAGATAAAAAAAAATGATAGAAGAACATTTAGAAGAAATGACAGAAGAACACAACCCTTGCATTTTCTTAAATTTTAAAGAAAATTTTAAATATGTACCACAATCATCATCAAATCATCTCATTTATGAAGGAAAGATGTAATATAAAAATAACTCACTAATTTAGAACAAGAATAGTTTCATAGTGTAAATAACTCGAAACAATTAGACGCGGTGGAAAATTGTTCATTGTCTGTTTGTCATGTCATGTTTGTCTTCTAAACTCCGGGAAGAGGTAATAAAAATAACATTTTTTTTTCCTCACGAAAATATACTAAAATGTTGCTTTTAAAAAAAAAATCATTTTTATGTTCAAAATGATTATTCAAGATAATTCACTTAAGTTTTTGTTTCCACGATTTGTTTCTGAACTATTAGAAATCGAAAGCAAATAAATACGAAATTTTAAAACCTATTTGAAATTGAAAAGAGACACTATATGCATACCCATTTACCTCTCATATTAATTTTCTCTCTAATTTTATTTTCCGAATAATGCAGATTACAATCATAATTGCAGTTTATCACTAAATTACCAGAAAAGTACCATATTAAAAAAAAAATTAATTTGTTTACGTTACATTCAACTCAACGCAATTCGAATATTAGAAACCTAATTTCCGCTCGCTGATCGGCAATTAATTTCTGTTCAAAATTAGAATCACAAGTGCTTTAAATGAGAATCCTTAATTAAATCAGCCCATTCATCTGGACACACGCTACATTAATGACACTGCATTTGCTGCCAATATCCGCTTGCTTTCGGGTTTAGGGATCTGGAATGGCAATTAGACGCCCACATACGAGCGCTTTTGCTTAGAATTGTTAATAAATGTCAGTTATTGGGGGCAATTGGAATTTCTTTTATCAATGTTTACTCTCTAGTTTAAGAATATTAAATGGGTATAATGGAAATGTTCATTTGAAAGATATTACTCTTTTCTTTCTCAAAATAAGCATACGTCTCGGTTGAAATTGAACTTTGGAAAAAACTGCAAAAGAACTTACGTTCTTAACGAAAGGAATTGCACAATCTTCGTTAAATATAATTTGAATTTTTTCATCGATAATTTTCGCATTAAAGTAATGAGTTAACGAATAATAAGTTTAGTCAAAATACGAAATAATCTTTTTCGAACGTTACTTCTTTTTTTTATTGAAAAAAATATTCTCAGATGAGTTTTTCATTTCCATCCAGAGTAATTTCACTTCAAAGCTACCAAACCGAATTCATTTTTCGATCGTTTGGCAAATCTTTACTGATTAGGAACTATTTCAGACGATTGCGATAAAGAAATTCCTGGTAATGAGAACGAAATCTCTTTCTACGTTTTCCTAATTATTTCGAGCTCTATACGAGAAGGAAAAGAACTTTCCGGAAAGCGTTTAAAAATAATTATGGAAAAAGCGCAATTTATCCTGTCGTCGAAAGTCCGTTGCGCAATTTCAGCTCATTAAAAGAGTTTAAAAGTATAAATGTCACATGTAAGTGTCTATTCATTAAATTCAACTTTTTGTAACTTAAACTCAATTCTAGAATGATCTTTTATCGAGTATTTATTTCAGAAAGATAATTGAGATACTTTTTACAATGATTGCTGATGAGCTGCTCGAAATATTATTATTTATGTCGAATTATTATATTTTTGCAAATGCTTCAATCCCAGCAATTTGAAATTAATTTAGAATAATTAGGTATAAGTAATAAAAACTAATTTTCTTTGAAAAATATTTTAACAAATCAAAAAGAAAATGGTAAAGTAAATTGATAACTGGATAATCAAGATTAATATCTTGATTGTTGTTAAAAATATATAAATAAATTAAAAATACAATGAGTTTCACATTTTAATGATATGGCATGTACAATATAAATAATACCATTAAAAGTATTGCTTATTTAAATATTTTTTTGTTAATAACGTGTGACATTTTTAAGAAGATTGCTTGCAGTTTTAAAAGATTAAATCAATGTATTGTAATAAAGATACTTCAATAGTAAATGTGACAAGTTTTTAACTTTTAATAACTCATAAATATTCAAGCAACTAGATAACTAGGTTAATGATTCATAAAAAATTTAGTATCTCTATGGTTACTTAAAATTTAAAACTAGAAATAGTTCTAAAAAGATACCTCGGAAAAAACATTCAAATATTGGCGCTCTTTATTTTTTCTAAATTGGAATTATTGGGTGGAGCCCATAGAGGCAATAAGTACTTATCAGACGAGTTTTTATTGAATTAATATCAATTCATTGAAATCTGTAAAAAGATGCTCAAACATAATAAATTAGATTTTTTTTAAGTAACTCTAACCTGCTAAGTACTGATTACCAATGGTAATTCCTCCCAATAATTCCAATTTAGTTTATTGAGTACAAGAGTACTCCAAAAGACTTAAACGTGGCCACTTGGTGGCAATCATTAGATTAGACTTTTTCTGACTGTACATTTTACTTGGCATGTTCCCAAAAACAACTAGACCTTATTTTTTTGGAAATTACTGTAGTGAATTTAAAATTGAAAGACTTTAAATGTGTACAGAGTTTTAAAAAAGTTTAAAAAGTAAGATTTTCAGGTAAAATACTTCAATTGACAAAAATTCGCTGAGAAATTAGAAAAAAAGGGAAAAACCGAAAGTTAAAATTGGCAAATGGAGTAAGTTTTAAATGTAATAACTTTATTACTTAAATTTTGTATGATTTATTTAAGAAAGACTAAATTGTATATTTTTCTTTATTATATGATAGGAATTAGATGGATAATTCTCAATTAATTATCTAGGATAACTACAAAATAATTACTCATCTCTAGGTATAGAATAAATAGGAAGAAATATTATCTTTAGTATTATTCAATCTAATCATTAAGGCTAATTGACAGTGATGTAAAGCTTAAATATTGATTATAGAAAACGAATCCATCTCAAATCACAATTTATAGGTTTATAATTAAGACTGAAGTGTCAACATTGCGATACAAAATCCATTTATCTGAATTGGTATATTATGCTTAATGCTGCTTCGCGATGATGGTGATGCTTCATTTAGAAGCTTAAGTTTTGATAACCTCAAATAGAGAAATTAAACAAATGCAATTTTTATGTGAATCTTTAAGAATAAAAATATACCTCTAATCAACTATAATAATGATCTTAATTTTTAGAGGAAGTGCTCTTAAGTATTTATCATATTGATTTAATTCGATGGATTCATTACACTGTCATTTAAAAAACGTATGGAATAAAGTTGAATAATGAGTATAAAAATCTCTTATAAGCAGCAGACATTTTACGCGTCTAAAAACCGGAATGTCTTATTTTGATCATTCAGTTAGCTATTTAAAATACTTATCGTGACTGAATGGAACTTCAGAAAGATTCAGACGTGTTTGATATCTGATATATATAAGTGTGTTGCCAAATAAGTCCCATAATGTGTCTGAAACTAACTTTCAGACACTTTTGTGTCTATAGTTAAGACACCAGCATTTACAGTGTGTAAAAACTTACATTTGTTCAATTCATGTGACATGGAAACTTCCACCGGAGGTGCAGGACATTGGCTAGGCAAATGCAAAGGTCAGGGAATCCATCTCAGCTCGCATTCAGGTTGCTCCTTGGTACATTATCTGCATTTCCAAGAGATGGCCGCCAAAGATCAAGAGCTCTGGTCAACCAATCAAGTCAATGTGTCATGGTGAAGAAGGGAGGTCGAATCTTCCCAGAAGATTTCCTTTCATCACCTTTCACACACTCCGATAGTCCGTCCCACATACCATAAATTTTCCTATTCGATGAGAGTCCAGCAAAGTGTACGTTTTAGATTGGCGGTATTCGACAGCATTCAAACATTGGCTGAAATGCAGCTTGTGATAAACCCGCCCCTTAGGTATGCAAATTTGTTTCTAAAGCATACATTTAAAAAAAACAATATTTTGGAATTGCTCATTGCAAGACCCCTTAGAACTTGTCAAAGAAACATGACATATCACATTATGACAATATAAAATACTAATTATAAATAGAAAAAAAAATTAACCCAATATAATTTAAATGTTTCCATAATCAATTTTACCTTTAAATTTAATGCGCACATACAAAATTTAAAATAGTTTATGCATATATACTCCATTAATGTCCTCGTGATATTTATGAGTAAGCTATTGTCTAGCATATCATTCTAAAAATTGAGATGCTTTAAACTGTATATTAATTTATTAATTGAAAAGTTATTAAAAAATAAACACTTGTGAAGTACAGGAACTCAGCTAGTAATCAAAATAAATAAAACCCTCCTTTATTAAACTAATACACAGTTGTATCATAACATGAATGGACACACATTTAAAAACACATAAATGTACAATTAAATTAATGATAATTTCTAAACATAAAAAAAAAAAAAAAAAAACTTTAACAAGTAAAATTGACCAAAAGGTAGCGGTCTATTCTTGCCTTTTCTTTGGTTTAAAACAACTGAGTCAAAAATAAATGTATGATCTTTTAAAATATTGCTAATGATACGCACAATGTACATCACCCACTCTATTTTATTTGACATCCCATTTCAAGATACGTATTTCCATCTTTTCATTAGAAAATAACCTCTTCGAAATAACCTCGACAACCCATATTTTGGCTGTCACATCATCCGTCACGCTGACTGAATCTCTTTCAAGCTTGATATCTCACTTGGACTTAGGATGAATGCTGCATACATATTCGAGATCTAATCTCATTTGAGTTACCCCACAAACTCAGAAGTGCACCTAGAATAGCACTAAAAGGATAATGAGCTTTCGGCCCGTTGCCGGCAAAGGCGAGTGACAGCGCCATCACAGGATGTCAGTCACCGACATGAAGCCAATGTCAGACTGGCATCACTTGGGAGAGATGTTGAGTTGAGAAGTCAGTTTGCTGCTCAACAGTGTGGAATTAAGTAGGTATGAGTATATAGGAAAAACGTCATGTTTGGAGAAGTGGTATAAACTTAGCTGAGCATACTGACTGATGTATGCATATGATTGTTTAGGATTATATAGTCATTTCATTAAACTGTGTTACGGATCTGTGTAACCCTTTTAAGCTGTATTACCTCTACCATGGGTTCACGTGGAGTGAAAACATAATGGGAATTCTGGATTAAATAAAGTTGAATTTCACAGATATGTTTGCAAAATGTATTTTATGAAGATTTTAAATGCTAACATATGAAATACTTTGAAACAGAAACTTATTTTTAAAGATTAAAAACCCTAATCATATGAAATGTGTACTTGCATCAAGTCCTATAGTATTCATAATATAAATTTTTAAATTTATATTCAGTTGAATACTTATGAATAAATTCTATTTATTACATTCTTCAACAATTAATGCCAAGATTGTTACGGTGAGGGGATGAGCAAAATAACTTATACTAAAAAATCATTTTGTTTGTGTTCGTCCGAAGCTTTCTTTATTGTATTGGACTGTCCTATACTCTTACTTTTTAACCTGAAATTTTTTTTCAACTAATTAAAATTGTAGTTGCTATCTACACGGACAATTTGCTGAGTAAGTCTAATTAGTCTTGAAAATTATATAATTGTACCTTTGAATGGAAAATCACAAAAAAATTTTACAACTTGCTTATTCTTCACAAAACTTCACTTGTACGTTCTGTAATTGACAGTGATATGTTACATGCACATATAATTACTATTTTAAAAACAAGTTGAATTTACTAAGGAATAATTGAGCATTATTTAAACTTGTCAGTGTATTTTAGGAATGTTACAACACTCCCAAACCAAAAAGAATACAATACTATTTGAGTTGAATTTTAGTTAAAAATTGATTTTCAGTCTTCTACCTGCAATTTAAACAAATTCCATTCGTAGGGTAAAATGAAATAAGCGAATAATATGCAATGAGAAGTTAAAGTGAAAAGAGCGAACTTAATTTGACGAGAAAAAGATTTAATAAACTTTTATTACTTTTTTTTATTGTAGAAAGTACACATGTAGTTTATTTTACTTTCCTCGGAGGAGTTAAGGTGGGCTAACAGAGAACACGACATATAGTAAGCAATATAGAATTCCAAATAACCCTACACTCCATTTTAGAAAAATTGACCTACTACATCAATGGAAAGAACCACCAGGTAAAAAAACAAACATCGCAAGAAAAGCTTCCACTCTGAAATCGTAGTATCAGGTCCTGATACCAGGCTTAAAAGTGTAAGTCAAATTCCTAAAAATTTTATACATATTTCTTAAAACACACACGCTTCACCAATTCAATTTATATGGTTGGTTGGTTGATTTGATTGATTGCGTTTTATGGCGCTAAGGCAACACTCAGCCCATACTGTACCTCAATTTATATGCTTCACATCATTAAATTTATCTGCGGAAATTTCATAAAATATTTTGAAAAAATTTTGGCAGGAAAATGAATGACGATTATATCCAGCATTATGACAAAATTCAAAAGTATTTCCTGATATTCTCACTATATTAGAACCACTTAACAGAGGAAGACTATGAAGATGGGATTAATCCGAATTTCATATATATTATTTCAGAATATTACCCACCTAGAATATTTTTGAAGATACCGATCATTTTGCAAAGTGAGTAACTTCCACTTTTACCATTAACTTCATTCCCTAAATAGTCTTCAAGGTGAATACACTACAAACATTTTATACGCAAAATAAAAAAAAAGATATTTACAACTCTCTTAAAGAATGTACTCAAAAGAACAAACAAGTCTCAATATAACCTCTTTGTTTGACAAAAGTATTATTCAAACTTACTCGACAAATCTTAATATCAAACCTTTTTAACCGCTGTCATCCCCAACTACTTGTAAAAAGGCTTATATGTTTTTGCATTCAAGTCGTTGGAGTTCCCTGAACGAATATAATATTCCATCAAGTCCAGATATTTCGTCAGTCGTGCATTTCATCTTTTTGAAATCTTGTGTCTAACGTTGCATTGGGAACTCCTGAATAATTGATTGTTTCTGCATAAAATTTTGCAAAACCCTATGCTCTTTTTTTTTTTTTTTTTTTTTCTTTCAAATAACGTCTCCGTAATCTGTTTTCTTTTAAAATGATGCCAGGGTTCTTTTCTGGAATATAAAACAACTAGGGTACTGTTATGAAAACGGAGATTCAATTTCAGTTAAAATGCCTCAGAACAGGATGGTAATCTTGTTACCATTTTGAAATTGTCTGAATATCTCAAGTATATTCAGCAAAAGCATTATTCCCATTCCCAAATAATACTCAAAGTGGAATATTGTAACCACAACATCAAATTTCCAATTATATTAAAAGGTTTCTTTAAAATATTGCCAAACAAACCCAAATATATTCAAATAAAATGACTACAAAATTGGGATGAAAATTTTAAGAAAATTTTTTTACAAAACATTAATAAAATAATTGCGCACAAAGTTTGATTTGAGTACGAGAAATCTATTAAGTATAGATATATTGCATTAAAAATACAAAAAAAAAGTTATTCATGGATATTCTCAGAAATAGCAAATGGAATTAAGACATCTGTCGAATACTAAGATTTTTGTAGATTTTTAACATAACATTAAGTACGTGGTTCTCTTCTTTTTTGTGTAATTTGGAAAATCAGTTTTAACTTTATTCTATGTTAAAGATAAACTTACTAGTTTTAACAAGTTTAGACTTTGTTTATCAGAAATATATCTCAAAATAAACTTTTTAAATTTTAGTCTAATCAAATTGATGATGCAAATTTTATTTTACCAAATGTTTTTGATGTTTTAAAAATATTAGTTTCAGTTTATCAATGTTATAAAATTCGTAAAATAAACTTTTCGTGGTATTTTTAGCATTTAATTAATAATCTAGAGATAAGAACAACAAAGCATTTTTGAATCGCCGTAAAGGTATTTATTTTGACTTGATTGTAATATAAATCTAAATAGAGATTTATTTCGAAGAAATAATAAATTAATTTGTAAGTCCTAAATGTAAGGTTGAATGCATAGCAGTTCTCTTTATTGATAAATTGAATTCGATGACACTTTCACTCAAATACAAAACCCCAAACCAATTGCAGAATAAATTCTCCAAACCAAATAGAAACCCCAAATCTCCCAACCAAATGACCCCAAACTAAATAACGAATGATTTATTTTCTCGCACTGCTACTTGGCGATAATTTTACAGAGTATGGAGACCAGAATTAAAAATTTTGGTGCGAATTTTGAAGTTGTAAAGGAAGAAGTTATTTAATAAACCAAATTATTTGTAACTGAAAAGTTATCGCCAAGTGGCAGTGTTATAATAGAAAAGGAAAGTGAATTCACATTTCTATATGCAAAGCTTATGGCTACAAAGTATTTTCTTCTACTATGATGCATGAATTGAGTTAAAAAAAATAAAAAATAAAAGATT
The DNA here is from genome assembly GCA_963978545.1 of Linyphia triangularis. NCBI lineage: Eukaryota > Metazoa > Arthropoda > Arachnida > Araneae > Linyphiidae > Linyphia > Linyphia triangularis. Next base: position 31,449,730 of record OZ021732.1, on the reverse strand, counting down.
ACTCGTATTTAACAATATAAAATGTTTAGAATCGTTTTAAATAGTTTTCTTTCAGAACTCTCTACTAACTTTTTTTTTTTTTTTTTTTTTTTTTTTTTTTTTTTTTTTTGCAACAAAAATAGTTCAAATTATGCCAATTTGGTCTATGTAAAGATGTATTTTTAACCCTTAAATTGATTTTTCAACCAAAATGAAATTCAACTCATGATTGTAGCAACTTGTTGTAATAGCATCAAGTAAATATATAGTATTGCAATGCGTGTTTATGCAAATTCTGGAAGCCAATTATATTTCCCCAATTCTAAAAACTTATAAATGAATTTATTAAAGTTTTAGTCCTTAATCCCTGAAAAAAGTAATTTGCGGGGATTTCAATTTTAAATTGCTTCTTAAAACAATTCTCCACAGTAATCCAACATAATTTTCAGTTAAATAAGTACAGAAAAGTTACGGCATACTTTTCTGTCTTGCACATAAAACTTTCTTGCAGAGAAATTAATTTCTTCCCTAACAAAATCCCTTTCTTTAAAAATAAAATCCCCTTTTCATCATTTTTACATCCTCCTCAAAACATTTCTTTAAATTTCCATTATTCCCTTGCATAAAGCCTCGGTTCTGATGGATTGCATCGACTTAAAGCATCTTTGGATAAAACTTCCATCACTCTTAATTGAAACCAATAAAATCTCTTCAACATTCTCATAATCCAAGTCAAAACCACCACAGGTGAATTAAAAGCAACCGAACAAGAAACGGAAGAAAAATCCATCCTCGCAAAATCTAAAAGCAATTTTTCTCTTTCAGATGCTTCTACATCGATCAACCATTAGCGTTGTTTGAATCTCAGACAAAGGTAATTCTAATAGAGAATAGTGTGAGAAAAGAAGAACAGAAAAGGAAATCTTCCGATGATTTGAATGTTGTGTGTGCTATTATTCACCAGGCATCTAAGTGACAAATTCCGAAGAGGAAGGAAGGACAAAGAGAAGAAGGTCCTTTTTTTATAGAAGCAATGTTGCATTCAATGCCGAAACTTTAGCCATTATTTAAATGTGATTGAGTGTCCTTTCTTCTCTCGGTGGGATTTGTTTATTCGAGAAGGATGTATGGTTGATGTATTTGAGGTTCTAAGTTCACTTGGGTAAGAGAATATCGGAAGATTCGTTTTGGTACATTTTCTTGTAAGAGTTCCTTAAAATAAAATTTATTTTATAAGAAATCGAATTTAATCGAAGAAATGTGCATTATTGAAATAGATGTTTGAAATATATTATATCTTGTAAGACCAACACAACAGTATTCTTGTGATTTTTATGTTTAAACGATAATCGTTAAATATACATTGGATACTCAATAAATAAGTATTTTATTATCAGAATTATATGAAATTCTCTTTTCGTAGACAAAGTAATTAGTTATTATTAATTTATTAATTGAAGAGGATGTGGAAATTTGGTCTAACATGTTTCAATAATTATATTACATAAATGTATTTAATTTAGGATAGCAGAAGAAGAAAATTAAGAATTTTTTTTTTTCTAATGTAATTAGATTTAGTTTACACAATGGAAGATATAAAACAGCACCACATACTATATACTTGTTATTGTCGCACCATCCAACTGTACAATTCATTTCAAAATAAAAATTATTTTGAGATTTATGATCTTTAAGTTTAATTATTTTATTTTGCATTACAAAAAGATCATTTCACATATAAAAATTTTTAAATGTGACTTGATGCCTAAAGAAAGGTAACAAAAACTTTGCTTTTCTGAACACATTCCATTAAAACATTTAGTTTAATAATGAAATTGAACACCCTACACAAATGCATGCAATACATTTAGTTACGTATATCCCTATTCATCAGACAACAAAAAATAATAAAGGTAAAACATTAAGCATTGTGGTTAGAAAGAAAGTCACATAGTCTCATTTTGCCTACATTTGATACCATTCACTCTTAGTCAATACTGATATTCCATTCCATTAGTAACTCATACAGTAGTGTGCTATCTACATCTTGAAAAGTAGCTTTCTAATATAAGGGCGTTACAGACAATATTTCGGAGACTTTCCTTCCTTATATTTAATGAATAATCATATGTATGTCTATTAATATATTAATAATAGCTATGATAATCAAGAATATTGAAAGGAGTAAGCAATTTTTAATTTAGTTACTCATGATTATTTTAATAAAAAAGTTCATTATTATTGTGCTTTTCCATTACTTAAAATCCTTTTTTACAATACATCCTCAGCAGTTCTTGAAGCAAGGTATATATAAAAAATGCATCGTTAAAAATATATTATTATCATTTTCAGTAAAGTTATTTCAATCTTATATTAATTTAATTGTGTTACTTGAGACAGTCAACACAGCGAACTCGAAAGTGTGCAGCTATCATTGTTCTAAGGGGGGAAATAGTTCAGCACCGCTCAAAGAAGATCCCCCATACCCCTAATGCAAACACTCAATCCTACAATAACTGGGTTTATTAAGAAGTTTTTCAATACTTTCAGTATTAGTTCTTCTGCTAGTGAGGCAAGAGCATGTTTACATTGAAAAGCAATTTTGAACAGGATTGTAAATAAAATATTTAATTTTATTACTACTACTTTATCATACTGAAGATCTTTAAGTGAACATATTCCTTAAATATTTACACTAAACAATTACCGGATAAAATGACAACTATTAAGGGGAGTTGGTACCCTAAAATTTATAAATAATAGATTTTGAGTTTATTATTGATCAAATCAAATTATATATCTCAAAATTTAAATTCTTCCCTTTAAAAAGATACCTCTTTTTTAATAATACCTAAACTAGAAGTACTTTTAACAATTTTTCGAAGACAAAATTGGTAACTATTAGTGTAAGTAAAGTTTTCTTTAAAATGCGATTTCCTCAAAACTATAATTTTCATTATTCATGAAATGCACTAACTACCTTCTCAAAAATTTTACCACATATTCCTTTTATTTATCTGTATATAGTGAAGTAAGCTTTTGTTGTTATTTTAAAAATATTTTTTGTTTTGGCTTATTTTGGCAAAAAGAACTTGTGATTTTTAACAAATTTGAGTGACTTTCACGAAAATTCATTTAAAAAAATGTAAATGAATTATAACCAAAAGCTAACTTCAATTGAATAACAAGTGTCTACTAAATGCACTGGAAAAAAATGAGGCTTCTATGTGGATTACTTCTTAAAAAAAGATACATGAAATATGCCAAATTAACATTACCGGTATAGAGGGTACCAACTCCCCTTAAATTAAAATAACATGTCTTGGCTATTGCACTACATTGTACGGAAATTACTCCAACTGTTAAAAATAAACATTTTCATTCAAAACTACATTTCCTACGTGCGTTAAATTAAAAGTCAAAACGAAATATCTGGCGAAAAATCTAGTCATAACAGGTCCTTTAACATAATTTGACCTGAAGTAGCAGTATATATAAGGGTTATGTATCAGTTTGAAATTCTCGAATTCGCAAGTATTTAAAATCAGTTCTTCCTATTGGTTTTTCTTTGGTAACTATAGGGTGGTTATAAAATACTTGTACTAAGGTATAAGCCTGATATTACTACAATGATCAAATGTGAAAGATATTTTAGACATAGGTCATCACAGCAACACTAATGAATGGTTCGAATGGCAGCATTTGTTTTTATCCTTTAAAAAGTGCACAGTGAAATGGAAACCATTAATAGATTTGAAACGGTACTTTCGATCTGAAACCACCATCTCAAGATAAAACGAAAGAAAATAGGGAAACAACAAAAAAAGCAAAGAAGCAACACTTTTTTCACTTATTTGGGGATAAATTGTCCCGATTTAATTAATATTCGTCACGCGATTAGATCTCCTTACTGGTTGTTTTATCATTTATTTTTCTGTATGTCTGATGCATGCGTGTTTCATGCTACAGGTAGCAATCCAATGTCATTTATAGTTTTTTTTTTTTTTTTTTTTTTTTTTTTTTTTTTTTTATCTCCAAACGTTTAGCAATCCATAAAATTGGTTGTATGTGTATGAGTTTGATTTTGTTTTGCTTCACACTCAATAAATTTATTCACATTTATCGATCTTAGCAGTCATCATATAGCGGATCGTATGCCAGCAAAGTTACTGTATGCCCATCTTGTAAATGAAAACTAAGTATATTGGCATTAAATAACGGAATCTAACTGAAACTTGAATCTTCGAATTGGAGAGACTTTTATCACTAAGTAGTACCAACCCTAAAATGCAGAGATTCAAAAACAAAAAAAACAAAAAATAATTACAAGTACTATATTCAAAATCCCATTAGCATAGTATTCCTTCCATTATTCATATTGTTATAACTTGTTTGAATTACATAAATTGTTCAGAGAATCATGCTTAGAGTATATGTAGAAATAGATTTTCATTTACAGTAACTTTAACAATACAACTCACAACAAATTTGTTTTATAATTTACAAAATAACAATCCTAATGCTCATTTAAATAAAAGAGAAGACACTATTCAGAAGTAAGAAATTATCACGTTCTCATTTCCCAAGCCTATACAGTCTGTTTTTCTATTGTTCAGTTTTAAGAATACGGCCATTAAAAAACAAAAAATCTAGTTATTCATCCAAAAAGAGTTTGCATCAGTTATTGAATGTTTTACCAATAAATTTAAAATCGATATTGAGAAAATAGAGATTTCTAAAGCAACAAAACCATACTCCCTTTAACAAGCTTTACATATAACTAAAGATGGCTGTCAACAAAACCTACACAATTTTAATTTTAACTCTGCGAAGCTTTTTTGTCGAAACCTCTACAGGGCATCTCGTTAAAATAACAAGCCAGTCTTCACTTTTTATGTAGTTATTCCCCGAATTCTGTTTCTCTCATTATTTAACATTTTCCTGCCAGTTAAAGAGTTAGAGACAAAGGGATGGGAATCTCAATTCCAGACAAAAAGGAGTAACAGAAACGTGGACGGATTAAAATGAGTTCATAAGTATAAAGAAACCTGCTGATCTGAAGAGTTTTACATTAATACACATTTTTCTAAAAGCAATTCTTTTCCCGTTTACATACTAGCAATTCCTTAAGCAAGCAATTCTTTAATTCCATCTTTCCTTCAAACCTATTCTGATTCTGGCACTAAAAAAGAAACACCACCATTCCCTTTTCTTTTGAATTTAGAATGCTTGGTTGAAGAGAATTCCTCAAATTGGTCTTAAAGTAAGATGTACTTCATTACTTACTATTTATTCCTTTTCTTCATTCGGTTTCTTTTAAAATCAGAAAGAATTATTTGTAAAACGAGCGGAAAAGAATAATTAATACTTTGGTTGAGAAAAACTAGTTCTTTTCAAAAATCGTACTCATTAAACTGATTTGCTATAGAAAATGTATTATACAAAAACCATACTCTCCTTTAAATAAATGCACAATTGTATATTGATTGTATTTTAAGCATCATTATAGAACAAGTTTGTGGCAGAATAAAGTGTTACTTATTTTCTTTGGATGATTTTGGTAGAATAATTTTAAAATGCTCATTTGCAATTATTTATTTCAGGCAATATTTTCTTTTAGAAATTACAATTTTATTTTCAATTTTTTATTTGGTGGAAATCTTTATGATTTTTTACATAATCAAATAAATATTATTTGAAATTTAATCTAACTAGTATTATTTTAAAAAAGCTATAATTTGAAATAATAGCAGAATAAAATATCGTATATAAGTTCTTTCAAAAATAATTATATAAATTTACAAAACAAATCAACTGAAAATGAAAGCAATGCAATGAAAATTATTCTTTGATATCAACAAAATTAACTAACACTATAAGACTTCTGGAAAATATGTTAACCTTGGAGAAAGAAAAAATATTGAATAACAGAATACAGCTATATCTTCTTTAAGCGTATACTAAAAATTTAAATAAATTAATTAAAACAATGTATGAAATTTTGAACTCAGTCAAATCTATATAAATTGAACCTACACAATATGCAACTACATTAAACCACTTATCTCACTTTTAATACACAGGGTATCCCAAAACATTTCTGTTCTGTTTATCTTTTTATTAAACACAGGAAACCAGTACAACAAACAAATAAAAAATATATATATACACAATATTATTTCATCTTTGATCAAATCACTTACTTTCTTTATTCAAATCACCCCCAACAGAGTTGTAATTTTAATTTCTTCCATGAATTGATCATCTACATTAGGGATTTTATCAAATCTCAGATTTTATCATCTCCCTGCGACTTATATAAACAAAGGTTTTCAACAAGAAATATAAATTAAGCGTTTAGAAAAGATTGCTTTAAAATAGAATACATTAAAAAATCTGTGAATTAGGTGGTTTTTTTTAAAAAATACTTAAAAATATTGCCCACTCAATATAAAGATTATTCTAACTTTGTCATTTGTAAAGCTACAGTGTTAATTTTTCAAATAATTTTATTTGAGCTCATGGACACATGATTAACTTTTCCACTCTAACAAGATTGCATAAAAATCAAAATTAAGTAACTTTGAAAAAATAATAAATTTCCCAAGTAAATCCCAATATACTATCATTGTACAGTATTTAGAATTTATGTTTTGCAATTTAGACTTGTAATACCCATAACAACCTTTCCATAACATCCTATAAAATAACATATGCGAGACTGTTTTTATTTACTCCTATGATAAAATTGTACCATCCATAAATTCCAAACTTTACTGAATCATGCAATAAAAAAAGTTAGGAGAATGAATTTATAAAATATGTGTATCAATTTATACCATAGCTCCGAATAAGATAATTCCTGATTGTAGAAATAGCTCCTCATAAAACTCATTAATATTTACAAAGGAGAGGACCTTGTAATAAAAAATAATAATAAACAAAGTATTTAGCACCAAGGAATATCTGTTAAACAGAAATACTACCCCCCCCCCCCTCAAGGTTTTTTTTTTTTTTTTTTTTTTTTTTTTTGCATTTCATTATTATATGAATTACAGCACTTATGAATTTAATTTTTAACTATATAATATCCAATCTTATTTATAAATCTAGAAAAGTTTGTGTAGCTTCACCTGGCCACAAGTAATAGTGATCTACATTTTACATTACAATTGTTGTCAGGTTGGTATGTGATATGAAAAGTGGTGTGTATTCCAATGTACTATACAAGGACTCTTGGCACTCCATTGAGTAATATATGTTATTTAACTTATATATTTCAGTTTTAGCAATGTTGCAACATATCTTTCTACGTAAGCTTGTTTTTGTATATTTTATATCTGCAGATAATTTCTCACCAGATTTATGTTGTTTGCGATGGCAAAATAAAAAATTAAAGTTTTTTTATGGGATAGTGGTGTCTCATTCTGTTTTATGATTTTAAAGGCTTCTTGCTTGAGTTTGTTTTTATTTAGATTTTATACTAATGGGGACCATAACTTAAGTCACTTGGATTATTTTTAAGAAATTTAATTTCAAATTTTTGAAATGAATAAGCATGCCAAAATTATTTTATTTCGTATAGTTTAATAGTCAACCTAATTAACCTTATTATAAATTTAGAGTAAATTCATTGGGTGGTTCCAGAATTAAAAAGAATACCTTAGGTTGACTTTCTTTAATTGTCTCGGTTATCTTACTCAAATAATCTTGTAATGAAAATTTATTTCTTCTTTCCAAAAAAGAAAATTATCTTATAAATTCAAAAATATAATACAAATTTGCTAAATATTTATGAATCACTATTCTTAATGATTCTTTATCAAACATTTTGATATTAACTTTTGTAAAAAATTAAGAAATGTCAATACATTTATGTACTATCTTATGCAATGTATAGTTTACATAGTTTTTTCCTCATCATCAACTTTGCTAAAAGTTGTTTTTGTAAGCAACACTACTTTCATTCACATCAGTTTACTTAATAACAACCATAAAACTTATAAAAGCACATTATGTTTCGAAAGTTCATTAACAAGTTAGCAATGAAAGTGAGACAAGATAACATCAGGATCGACACTCTCCTAAAACACATAGTTAAAACCATAATTTAGTGACTGAAAAAGTAAGTAAAAGCTTTATCCCTGCTATATGTCATTTTTACAGCCAATTCAAGCGTGAAATCGATGATGGAAAAGTTTGATATCCTTCTGAAATGAGAAGATATATGAGTAGTGATGGAAAAACAGAAGCCATACTTACTTTGAAGACAAATAGCGAGCGATTATGTTTCAAGTGTTGCAACATTTACAAATCAATAAAGTAATGTCAAATATGTCAAGAACTATTTTCTATCGTCAAAAAAGGCTTGTAAGTAGGAAGAACTTAAATATTTTTCCAATCTGCAGTGCTCTGAAATAAATTCCTAAATACTCTGCTCTTTTAAAAGGCATGTTTACTAAAATATGTTTTATACCGTACAACTTTACACTTCAGTTGATGTTTTCCATTTGCAGCTGACTTTGTTTACAAAATCTGAATTCAAATCGCAGACAAGAATGAAACAAAATATACATGCACAGTTTTGAGTTTCTCATGAATGATAAAGAGATTGAACATATTTAAATAGGAAACTAAAAATATATTTTAGATTAAGTTAGAAGTTAGATATAAAATATTTATGCTATTTTATTTTCGAACTTGATCTAGTATTTTATTTCTTTTAAAGAATCTTAAATTAACGAAAATAATTTAATCAGTTTTACTCAATACATTTCTAATAATTTATTTTGTCATAGAAATCTGAAAGATTTTTACATTAAAATCTTTACGAAACTTCGAATTTATCTTCGAAAATATATTTTCTTACAACATTCATAATTCTTTTATTTATTTTACTCCAAGTATGCACTTTCATATCATTAAAATAATATATTCACTCTATAAAAATTTAAATATTGTAGTCATGGTAAATTCAAATAATTTGAGGAACTAAGATTAAATGCTTTTAAAGTGTACACAACAGTTTGTTTCTTTAAAACACAGGTACATTCTTTTTCTAATATTGAAAAAGAAAACATGGACTTCGTGGAAAGGAAAAAACATACTACTTGATTAAAATATTCTAAGATTATTTTTTAATTGTTTCAATTTCTAATGTTTTACAACTATGAGCACTCTGTTTCATATAATCAATCAGTAATTGATTTATAGTAACTATTTACAAGTTAAGATCCAGGTTTTTAGTTGTAATCCAGTTTATGAACATTTTAACAACCACTGTTCATGAAGTGGAGGTTTCGCTGAGACTTCAGTTTGAGGAGCTCCACAAGCTTCCAGTTTTCAAAATCCATACAAACGTTTTACCTCCCCATATCCCAAACAAGTCAATTACTGACGTAAATACTAAAATTATTTTGTTTGTTTATGAGTTCCATCTATTAACAACATCAATGTGACTCCATAACTAATTTTCTTAAAACTGCCAGGTTTGTGAATAAATTATCCATTCACTGCATATGCTCTATATATTTATATTTAATAACCTTGGAATTTGGTACTTTGGTATAAGAGTATTTAAAAATGTACACAGTTCACGATTTCTTTCAGACTCAGGAAAATCCTTTCTTCTAATCAAACTTTTGCATTGTATTCGTAAAGATCATACCTATTTATTTAACATTAAAGGGGTGGTAAAAAAACTGATAGTAGACAAAAGGAAAAGTCCACCCTTCCTATTACCTGGTCCCATCCACATAAATTCTTCTCAACGATGACACTTTATTTCATTAAGTGTCATTTCCCGAAGCATATAAAACTACATTGACAAACATCTACCTGATCTGAAAAAATATCTTCCGAACGAACACTTTATCCATACTTCCAAATAAGATAAGCAGAGAGAAGACATTCCATCCTCTCCAACCTCATAAGTCCCAACGATGATGATGATTATGATGTCCATACCCCGTTGACCGACACTTTTGCTTTCTTCCTTCAGCTCAGCATTCGAGAGGAAATGTCCTTAATGGATTTCTTGGAGACGTGTCCTTCCACTTCACCTGGATCGATGTTCGAACATGGCCCAATTCCTCAACCCTTTCTTTCTTTCTTTTTTTTTCTTTTTTTTTTCTTTTTTTTTTTTTTTATTTATTTTATCTTTCTACCACTCAAGGGATTGATGTACCCACGACTAAGAGAAGTTGAGGAGCTAAAAGGGGAGAAGGGGTGCAAGTGCTTAACCTGTATGGAGGAGTGATGCCGGAAGAGAATAGGTTAGGACTTGGGCTTTTTTTCTAGTATTTTGTTTGATGTAGTTGGGTATAATTTGCATGAATAACACAAATAAATGCTAACTAGGAAAACGCAATTTGAATTCAAAGAATGTTTAAAGCCTTTTTTATTATCGTTCTAATAATAGAAACGGATATATAGGTAGCTATAATATGAGCTATATGATATAATTGAAACCACTTGAAATGTCATGGATGTAGACTTTTTGTTTTGGTATTGTAGCAATTGAAGTTTTTAATTTGATTATAATTGGTTATTTAATTTATCTCTTATTCATTCGTAGCCTTCTTTTTTAAATGTTTAATTATTTTCTAATTTTTATTTCAATTATTCGATATAAAAAAAAAATATTTTTTACCAAGAAGAACGTGACAGCAGAAAATTTTTATACGATTTTGCAGTCCTTATTCTTAGAATATATATGAATGAGTTCCTGCAGTAAGCTTAATAAAAACTTTATCGGATAGTGGTGAGTATTAAATAACCTCAAATTCAGATAAAGATGCCTTTAGGGTAATACAGATCTATTAATTACTTATAATAAGATTACTTATGAAATACATCATCTTTCTTACCATAATTTCTATTTCAGTAATCATCAACAAAGCTCAAAATTATTTAATATCCATATTATGAAACTTTAAGTTGTAAGGGACCTAATGCACTTTTTTATTCCTAGCTTTGGATTCGATTCAATACACACTTTTACTTAACTTGCAACTCTTGGCAAACCCCCATGCAGGCCGTGTAAAAATACTGAGGTTCTTAAATTGATTCCAACTTGATCAAATGGCTGATCTTTAATCTAGTTAATTGTAATAGTGAACGCTGGAAGTATTTATTTAACAAATTTAAATCTGATTTCTACTTTCATCAAATATAGACGCACGTGAGCTTTACAGGATTCTACTGTGTACATTTATTAAGATGGCAATCCATTTATTTTTTTCATTCATTGAAATTTTTCTTAAGCTTCATATGGCAACGTGACTCTTGTTTGCACAATACTAGTGCCATCTTACAGCATTACAGAATGAGTGATGAGTTTAACTTTTGTAGTAAAAAGGTCAAAATCAACTAAAATTCTTACAAAAAAGTGTTTACTTTGATACTACATAATTCTTCATATATTAGTACTACAAAAAAATTTGCACACAAAAGTTCTCCAGCTGCACAAGTACGCTGGTCAATATCGGTTGATACTGGTAAATCCCTATGTGCATCTTTGTAGACTGGCCGTTGTAACGGATCTTTGCCAATTTAGTTCAGTGCTGGATAAAATATACTGGAAGTTTTGAAATGTTGATGCCGAATTTTAAAATTGAAATATATTTTTATATTAAAGGACCTAGTAGCAAAGAATATGTTTTTTGATGGTTTTGACACTTTAACCTTTTTGAAAAATTGTGCTTGAAACCGATGCTCTAGTTTTATCCAGGATTGGCCAATCCCCCATAACCCTTGTTTCCAACATTGGCTAATATTTCTATGCTATCAGGTTTATAGTAAATTTAACACTCTAGAACTTTTAAATGCAAAGTATTCTTCTAAGATGCATTGGCCAAAAATTATGATCTATAAATGAAAAAAAGTCTTAATTTTTGGTACATCATGGAAAATACACATGAGATAGAAGGTCGAAAACTTGGATGGTGAGCGATGAGATCAATCTTTATGACAGATAGTAAAGTTAGAACTACGTACCCTTTTGCAAGGTACTATGTCTCCAATCCTTGGACTAAGTTACGAAGTTGGTTTATCAGGCATTAGGTGGTTACGGATTAATAGACTTAGAAAGAATTCGTTGGAGATGTTATAGCCTTTTAGAGAAGACGGCAAGACAAATCTCAGGACAGGCAGTTGAATGGTCACTAGATGATGAAGATCAAGATGATAGCCCTCGAACTTTTGAATCTCGAGGCCAAGTCCACCTCCACAAACAACCCAAATACATATTTTCCGAATGTACCAAAACGTGTATTTTTTTTTTTTTTTTTTTTTTTTTTTTTTTTTTTATTGGTTGAGTTGAATGGCAGTTCACATTGGCTCAACATGTCGGTGAAAAAATTACACCTCTCAGTTATGCAAATGTGGGGAAACGGGGAATGTGATGAAAGGAGGACGCGTATGGGTTGTTGACTGTTGAAAATACTCCTAAGATATCTCAAATGAATCTCATGCTACGTTATGACAGTTACATAAATAAAATAAAAAGTTCAGCATATTTCATCTTGTCACCTGTGACCGATAAAGATAAATTTATTCGAATGCTAACAAATATTTTAACCAGCAAAAGAAACCAACTTATAATTCTGCTTAGACATTTTTGAAGACCTACAAAGAATATAAGAAAGCAAAAGGAAAAGAAATTTAAGAATTAATAAAAAATAGAATTTAAAAAAAATCGGTTCTAATTTTTATATATTCATACTTGAGAATTTTCCTCTAAATTTATACTTAGTAAAAAAAAAAACTTATTTATCTTGACTCCCGATTTTCTAGTGAACATTATTCATCCTGAGGCTCTTTTCCATTACAAATTAAATTCAGTCGAATTTCCTTACAATAATCATAGGGCATAGTTAAGTATCTATTCGTTTTTATGGTATTCATTTTGTGCAAACTATAAGCAGAAAATATTTGCTACGTAGCATTTTTTTACTATTTTATTGTCTGTTTGCACTGAAGATATTTTAGTATAATAGTAAAAGGGAATTGGAACATAATTGGATCAATATCTGAACTACTGAAAGTAAACTTCCTCAAATTTATGCTTCAAATAGAATTAAACATCCAAAAATAACCAGGCAGTAAAACAAACGGCATGATACTGTCACCATTACAGAAATCTTTACATAAAAATTGGGGTACCTGTAGAAAACATCAATAACAAAAACGCCAAAAAATGTATTCCGTAAGTGCACTCTTGCTCCGTAAATGCACTTGTAGTTGCCAGTTCAACTAATACAAATTAAATGAAAGACAAAATTCTGTAAATTGGTGTACGTTCAAAATGAGAGGAATTTTTTTACTTTTTGCAGTTTATACTGTTCTAATACGTGTTCTCCAGTGTCAAACATATTGATAATATTGAATTATAAATCAAGCATGTAGCTAATTACCCGTCTTTTCCAAAGTTTTATTAAAAAAATCAATATAATTTTTCTCGATTAAAATTTAAACATTTTAATTAGCGATAAAAGGATATATTATATAACTTTAAATATACTCCAATTCAATAAATCACATCTGTTTCCTACCTCCTGCTCAGCCAATATCATCCCCCTTAGAGACTTAATTAAAACACATGATATGTATCTGATTAATAGCATTGTTGCTTTCAATCAAACTCTCACAATTCTCCGGTGTAACTTCACCATTTGCATATCGATCATTTCTGAGCTGCACATTTCGGCAAAATTTGAAACAAACCTCGTCGAGTTGAGACCAACACGCCAGATCATTTATTAGAAACAAACTTACTTTAAAATTAGATTTGGCAAAATCGAACATCCCTGGTAGTGGAAGTTTAATTACACTGCACCAACTGAACACGTGGTGAGGGGGTGGATGATATTCAATCCGTGCATCTGGGTCATGCAAATATGCATCGTACTAAAATTGAAATCCATCTTGATTAAACCAGACCACAATCTTGGACTGGGAATGTTTCTGACTTCTTGGAGCATTGACTTTGGAATTATGTTGCTTTGGTACTGCTCTCTCGGGTTTGAATGGAATAAAATTTGAATACGCGAAGGTGTTGTTATTCAAAGAATAATTATAACGTCTAAGTTGTTATGAAAATTATGCTACATTGCATTATTTTTGCATTTATTTTCATAGTTGGCATAAGCAGTTTTACTTAGTCTTTAATATAGATTGAAGGACATTTATTGCATATTTAAAATAAAATAACTTTTTTAATATCTATTCATATAAGTGCATTTTTCCCCAAATTTGTTTAAACAGTGAATATTGAATAACGATTCCTTTTATTTTAAAAATAAATTAACTTAAAAATTATGCTTTGTTAACTTATCTCGCAAATTGTTTTACGTATATTGATACTATGTCATAAACTGAACAATTTCTAATTAAAAAATAATAGTTTTAATGATTTATGTTATTTTTGTGTCAACCAACAACTATATTTTGAAGCAACATTCCAGTTGCACAACAACTTTGACCAACATCTACTGACATTGGCCAATCCTGATATGTTTTTCTGAACCTGCTTTCAACCTAAATCCTTGCACTTGAAATCTCGTAATGTTCTCTCTGCCATTTTTATTAGACGAGAGCTTCTACGGAACTAAAAAGACTGTGGGCGGTGAACGAAAATTAATGTCTGGGAGTTGCGACAAGCGTTAAGATGAAGCGGCAACTTGTTTCGCCCAGACGCTCGTGTTCATCATAGCCGGGTGGCCCCATAAACATTAACTGGCGGCAGATCCATTGTTCTGCCACCAGTCGCTAACAGCTTACCGCTCATATCGTACCCGAGGCTTTGCAAACCTTCGCAACATTTTGATGCTTCGCGAACAGTTTGCTTTGCTCTCTGAAAGGTTCATTGCTGCTTAAATTAGAATCCCTTCCCCCCCCCCCTCATCGAGAGAAACAAAATTAAAACTTCCTTCTTAATACAATAATATACTTCCCTCACCCCTCTGAGAATATTTAACATTATATTTGTTAAAAATAAAATTAGATGGGCGTAGTTACTTATGTTTATTGATTTCAAAGCTATTCACTTATTGTCATTTTGTAAAGAATCTTTAAAAAAAAATTGTTTCAAAATATTTTAATGTCATGTCAGTCAAAAACACACTTAGAAGTCCATTACCTACTTATGCTGAAAATTTCAGAGATTTACGTCGATTAAAAAATGCTTTTAAACAAACTTTAAAAAAGTTCTAAATTCCTTTTTAAAAAAATTAAATTTAAAATTCTTCTTTTTTTTTTTTTTTTTTTTTTTTTTTCAAATTAAAAATAAAGGACCAACACTACTAATGTAGAAAATTTTAGACCTCTATGCCTATTAAAATTAATTTTATAACAAAAAAAAATTTAGAAAATTAATTAAAAAACTAATTAATTTTTTTAAATTTCCGTTTGTCAAAAGCACAATTTAAAAGCCAAACCTACTTATGTTTAGAATTTCAAAGTTCTACGGATATTAAAAGTCACTTTCTATAATGCCACAAGGATAGAGCCACAGATAGACAGATTCTTTGTCTATTATTATCGATAAAACATTTCTTTCTTCCGACGTCTATTCATAAATTTATTTTCTTAAAAACTTCCGAACTTATATTCTTCAATGGCATATAAATTTGAAATAAAAAATAAACAGCTTCCCGTCAACCAATATTTGATGCATTCAACTTACATCAGTTTACATTTAATTCCATTCCATTTCCCATATACCTCAACCTTCGCCAAATGTCGGTTTTGTAAACATTTACCATCTCTCAACCCATGAAGTTTCCATAAGAAATAGATTGTAAGACTACAGCAAAAATATAAATTGCTGTAAAAGAAATTTTATATTACCAGATATGTTGGAATAAAATAATATATACGCCTTTCGAATTCAATGAAATATCGTTTTAACTTGTCCTATACCACGAACTAGGAGCTCTAGGACAAACTTACATTACCTTTCACCCACAAGCCAACGACATTTTTCTACCTTACAGATATTAGATTTTTTTTTCTATAAGTTAGTTTTTTTTTTTTTTTTTTTTTTTTTTTTAGCACCAGCGGAAGTTTTGGCGCGTAAAGAATGGATATGACAACCTTTACCTCACGAAATAAAAAGGTGTATGTCAAACCAAGAAGAAATCTGCGGCAGATGCTTTTTGGGGAATGTGTAATATGGCCTTTTTTGTGTACGAAAAAGTATGGTTTTTATTTGAGAGTTTTCGTGGTATCAAGACCAATAAATGTCAGTATATGACAGTTCAACTGCTCCTTTTTACATTAGACTTACATACAGTGGGTTACCGAGAAAAAGTAAAATCCATGTTAACAATTCAACAATCACAAACTTATCGTTCACAATTATAGATAATTTCAATTCTTAAACTAGCCTGTTTCTGATAGCGCTGCTTGCATATCAGATATAATTTAAAAATAAGTCAAACATTAGATTTATTTCCTGAATCCGACAAAAAGACAATTTTTTATTGGTCTATTCTCATTCCTATTTTATTATAATAAAAAGTTTGGTGTAAAATAACTAAGTTAACATACAATAAAAAAATATCGCTAAATTCTTATTCCTCGGAGAAAGATTACGAGAGGTTTAGAATCTTAAATTACGCATATTTATGTTTGATCCATCACCAAATGTATTCAAGTTATTGCGTTAAAACCAACCACAAATATCCGACAGTAAATGCCACAAAAAAAAAAAAAAAAAAAAAAAAAAGCTATAACAATAATTTATTGGAGGAAAGTCGTGTCGATAGGTGATCGATAAAAGTTAAACCTATATTCGATTAAATGAGGTATCGTATCTATTTAGCCATTAATTTTTATTGGAGGAGGAAGGGTAAGTGTTTAATTCATATACTACGCTAATATAGTCAAAACTTATATAATTCCTCTGTCCATCTTTCTATATTTCGGTTGTAAACACTTCCAGACAAAATTATAAATGCTACAAAAACATGTTATATGTCAAATGAAGGACCTCGTCTAGACAAGTTCTCAAGCCTTAATTAAACTGAAAGTTACGACAGAAAATGATACAAACGCTCCTTATGTATCAGTTTGAAAGTCTGATGAGTAGAACTGCATAACATATACCAAAAGTGCTTTCTGATTGAACTTGAGAAGTGATTCCGTAGTAACTCGATATGAAATCATTTCATGAATGTAAAGAGATATATCAAATTTCAACTAACATATTCAGAAATGAGCTTTTTCGCGAAGTTTGTCATTAAAATCGTCAGTTTGGCGAAGTTTTTTTTTAATAAAAAAAAGTGCCCAAATAAACAGGGTTTTTGCAATCATATGTCACCAATCTTGAAAGGCTAGTTAAGAGCCATTAAATCAATCTCACCGAATGGTACACTGAATAGGTTTGGTATCTAGATCTATTATAAATCAACAAAAGAGATTTTACATCGACAGGTACTGCTACAAACCATCAGGTTTGAATTTAATCACTAGCTTTTAGGGTCGTGATGCAACCAAGAAAATACAAAATTCAAATTCTGAAGCTCCATAAATTCATTCCAAAATTCCATTTATGTGCAATCGTAGTAAGAGTAAATGAGATACTATATCTAAATTTCAATTCACCTATAAAATAAATTTAAATAATTAAATATATTCTATTATATTAACACAGGCTTACGTGAATGAAAGTACTTGTTCATTTAGATATCCGTTAAAAACTTTAGGAACGTCACTCAAATCCTCTATTAACGAGCCTATCATCAATAGCTTCTTGAATTTGTGTGGCCTTCCCTACATCTTTCTTTCATAAATCCTTTTAAACTTAAATATTGATATTAATATTTACCAATTAAAAAGAAATAAAACGCAATATTTCTTTTGATGGTGTTTCTTTGAATATCTTTGGACATCTTGTATTTTATAAAATTTTAAGGTTTGTTCCTTTCCATTTTATTGTTAATCATAAACCTTATTAGAAAAAAAAAATTTTAAATTATACCAATCACTGTCTCTAAAAGCCACTTTTACACGTATTTGTATAAGGATATATCAGGTCCAGATGACAAGTTTGTATAATTTGGTGGTATTAGATAAAGAAATCATCTACTTATACTGTTAGTGAGACACACAAACGGATCTATGACCCATTATAGAAGCAATTATAGATTAGATTTACGAAATTTTCTAATAGATTCCAGTTAACATTACCTGTACTTTTGATAGCAACTTCCATTTAAAATTTGATATGGGAACACATTTTTATGAGACCTTTTATTTGACATATCACACTCATCTATTACAGATATACATTTATCTGGGAATATAAAAACTTTTATGTAAGCTTTTCTCTGTATTAAGTATAGTAAAGAAGCTAAAATTAACGTGCTTACTAGTGAAAACATATACACTAAGAAATTGTAGAGTGGTAAATTTACACACATGCCTATGTAATTTTGCACTTAATATATATATTGTTAAATGTTTATAAATATTATTGTTAATGAGTGTTTACCACTGCACAGATACGCTTTTCGTAGGGGAAATTAAGTGGAAAATGTCAGATGGCATTTGAAATGGACACCCGCATTAAATATAATCAAATAAGAATTATTAATTAGATTCAGGAATTCTGTATATACATTTTAAACCATGGATCTGTGTTATTTCACCATGCCTGTCGTTGTTTTGATAAGAACCATTCTCACATAACTTGGGTGTTCACAATTTGAGAATCACAGATATTCGCTACAACTGAAGGAATACGGATAATCAATCCTTTTATGCATTTGACAGGAAAGCGCGATTATGAGTTAACACAGTTTCGAACAATTCGATTGATTTCTCGCTCTCTACCCTGGGCAAGTTGCTCGATTGTGGGAATGTCAATATTGCATATTGCAGATTTAGATCAACATTTGCAGATCGGACTGCTTCAAAGGTACTAAACCCGTTCGTATTATGATTGATGAAGGGATTATATTACGTTCCTGTGAATTTATGGTGTTGCAGTATAACAATGAGGAATGAATTTGAATTGAGGATATTATTTTTATAATTGATTTGAAGTATTTTCTGTATTGCTTTAATTTATATTAAAAAAGATTTCTGATTTTGTACTTTTTAGAAAAAGGTGTAAAGTATGTGCAAACGTTTTTTAGAAAATACAATAAGTAAACACATTCAAATTCGGATTTTAATTATTGAATGAACTAGTTAATCACTGGCTTATACTATGATGCAGATAAAGGGATTATAATCTAATTTTATGAATATACATAAGGGATTATTCATTTAAATGTATAGGTAGAAAAATTGTAATAAAAGTTACTAAAATTGTTATTAAAACCGTATGAATTATTAACCTGTTTCATTTATATATCGATTTAATATTTAATTTAACATTCATTTTAGTTTTCTAATTTTTTTATTATTTGAAGTACATTACACCATTCAGTACACCAACAATGTATCTCAATTATAATTAACTAATCTACATTTCAATACTTCTAAGCTTCTTTATCACTATACGGCAACAATCCAACAACAAAGTTTTTGTACTAAAAGAAATAATATAATAAGTTGTCTAAAGAATTGAGTTTTTATTTAATAAAAAGTTATTAAAAATACCTCAATTTTTTTTTAATTAACTAAGGATTTCTTGATGTCTTTAGAAATTAGTAAACAAATACAACGCATAACATGCTAAGTAGTCATTAACAACCAATTGGATTTAATTTTCTCACGTTAATTGTTTTAGCCCCAGTGAAGTCTCACTAATAGCTTTTCTCAAAGTCATAACCTGAACAAATTTCATTTGTGGTCAATTTCATTTAATTTAGTTCTCTTTAAAAATAATTGTTATTAAACTGTATACAATAATACGATACTAACGATTGTTATGAGATTGTACACGTGCACATGTCAGTTTTGTAACATACCTATATCAAATGAGCAGTTCATGTTGATGGTCGGACGTACTAAAAATCATGGAAGAAAAGAATGGCTGAGTCGTCAGCACACCAGCAGACTTGCCTACTAACATTGGTGTATAATCCTTTATTTACTGACAGGAATTATGAGACCTAACAGTTTTCTAATCGTACTATATTAATGTAAACGTTTTGAGACCAATTGTGATTTTAAAATCCACTTCTGTAAAGTTCGTTCTTTAATTGTTGGATGTCAGCACAAGCCTCTCTTTGGAAGCCTGTAGACACAAGTATATGAGACCATGTAAAGCCAAGATGGATACCTAGGAGGTTGAAATTCGTCCTTATGTTTACATATAAAGAGAAGTAAACTTGTACTTCTATCCAACAACTGAAGAATGAACTTTATAGAAGTGGATTTTCAAAGTCCCAATGGTTCTCAAAACGTTTAAATTTATACAGTACCATTAGAAAGGTGATGGGACTTATAAGCCTTGTCGGTAAAAAATGCTTTATACACTAATGCTATGAGGTAAGACTGCTGGTGTGCTGACGACTCAGCCATTCTTTTCATGGAAAAACTGTCGGCACTTATGTATAAGTCCTTATGTTATACAAGGACCTTATGTTATAAGTTGAATTCTTATGTTATTTTCAGATTTATTTTTCAAATCTCATCAGCAAATAAAATGTCAATTTAATATGGGATTTATTTATATAATTTCGCATAGAGAAACAGTAAAGCATTGGGTTTAACATTGAAATTCAAATATATATATACAAATCACTGTTAATGCTGTGCTTTATAAACGTACTTAAAAAGAAGAAATCTAATGTGAATATTGTGAATATATTCTTTCGTAAATCCCCCAAAAAAATCATAAAGCAAACAATTTTTGAATAAAAAGAACTTCTCCTGTAGCTTTTAAGCATGGAAGCTAATGGTGGATAAGGAATGCGAAACCACTATGTCTGGTAATACAAAAATAGGAAAAATGGAAAATATTCTCAAATGAAATTCCGAGTTATATTTCGTAAAAGAAATCAGAGGAAATACCTAAAAGAAATTTCTATCGCAATTGTATAACTTTTATAGAACAGTATAAAATGTTTTTGTAGAGTAAATATATATCATTTTACGAATTCGGTAAAATAAAACATTTCTACAAATTGTTTCTGGGTATAAATAGTAACTGAGAGAATAGAAATGAGATAATTCCTAAATTGAAATAAGACTGTAGTTATTAATTGCTAAGAAAAGAGTAATATTTGATTATAAAATAAACAGAAAAGATTACATAAAGTACAGAATATTCTAGAAATTACAAGAATGCGTGCATTTTGATGTAAAAAAAATTGTAGAATTTACTATTATCAAGTTAATGAATATAAATTTTAACTTTGTACGACACAAATAAAAATTAATTTTTAGTGTGGGATTCTAGAGAAATGTTTTTTGAAAGTGCCAATATCTACTTTTATTAATACCCGCTTACATAACTGATAAGTATTCTGTCTATAAAAATGCTATCGATTTCTTGGGAAATACATAATTTAAAAATAACTGAATGCTCATTACCCATTCAAATGTTTCATAAAAGGATCCATTAGCTATAAAACGATCCGAGACAAATTTTGTGCATTTAATGAAGCTTAGAATGTAGTATAAATTCAAAAAAATATATTACACTCGCTTTATGTTATTTTACACAAAAAGTTAATACTAGAAGTTGAAACAATCGCAGTCATAAAAAAAAGACTAAAGTGTATTCAGACACCTCGTTAAAAATTTCTTCAGTTGATAATGATTTCAAAGCTTCATTGATTAAGTACCGTTGTAACCAAATTGACTTCAAATTGAAAGAGATTAAAAGAATGCGATGCCTTCGAGCGAAGCAAGAAGTGACGCATTAAATTCACGCTCTCCAATTCCTTCCAATTATTTCACACCATTAAAAAAGAGGCTCATCAATGTTTGTCCAGAATAAAGTGCTTCGTTTTGCGTATTAGAGAATTAAACTGGTTGTTGCTTTTTAATTGGACACTAAATTCAAATGGAAGAAAGAACATTCGTGCAAAAGGAAAGAGCATTTCGTCGCTAATTAGGCAAAATTGCCAATCCAGGAGCTGTAAAAAAAGCTCCAGGCGTCATAACTAACTGGAGTTGCTGAGTGTTAGCTTGCAATTAGGAGCGAATTAAAATTTCCAATCGTAAATTTGTTTAACTGAAGTACATCAAAAAAGTCATTGGATATCTGTATGTTTTTTTAAAGAGATCGATGCTAAGTAATAGAAACTCTGTTGAACATGAGTTTTAATAAAAAAAATTTAAAACGTGAGTTTTAAAAAATAATTTCCAGCTAATTTAATTTAAAAAAAAAAAAAATTTAATGATCAACTATTCACGTTTAAGAAAAATGAAGCCCCTTTTTTATGTTTATTATTACAAAAAAATATCACTGATGAAAAAGATTTGAAACCTTCTTTTTAACTTTTGTTGTCATTTTGGATCTCTTTTTTAGAAGTCCTACGCATTTGATTTATTTATGTCTTCTATTTTTAGAGAGTTTATAAAACAAAAAGATTCTTCTCTTTAAAATATAACACGATTTTGAGTGAAAAATGTTAGTTTATCATCATAAAATGAATTTTTTTTGTTAAAAAACTTGGTTGAATGTTTTGTCATCTTCAACAAATCTCTCTATTGCTTCAACAATTTTTTAAAACTAATACCCAAAATTGAAGTTGATACAATGTATTGAAAAATATTTAAAAATCCATTTATAAAAATCAAAATTTTTTCATTTGACTCTAATAAACCTAATAACTTTTACTATAATCACCAGAATTCATATTATCCGAGGTACTTGTAGTGTTGAAAAGGTACACAAAACGATAGGAGCAAATATTGAACGAGACTTAAAGTTTAAAACTTTGACGAGTTAAGTATTTTTTACTATTATTATTGTTATTTTTATTATTTGGAATTTTGGAAATTGCATGTAAAGAAATTTGTGATACAGCGTTTTCAAAAATGAGGTAGGTAGCGTGTGAGTTTAATTGTAACAAAAATTTTAGGTCTAGTTGTAAGATTTTACAACTAGGAAGATAGAAGAAAGTATCAAAAGCAACATCCTCCTGACAGTGAATCTGAAGAGAACAAAATGTGTATAATATGCTGCGACTCCTCTTCGAAAGTCAAACCAAATAAAAAGTGAATTAAGTGCAAACAAGTTAGGTGCATGGGTTCATTAAGTCTGCACTCGTAGAGAATCACTATTTGTGTCAGAACTTGACTCTAAAGACTCTTTGTAGATAAGGGTATTCAATGAATATAGATGCCTACCCAAATAGGTAAATAATACTGGATGTCAATAAAGTGTAGGACACATTTTGATGTTGAATAATTTGTAAAATAATGAAGATATAAACAAACTTATGGTATTTATACATATAATAAGTCATATATTTTTATTTATAGTGAACGTATCCATAGAAAATTTCCTTTTTCCATTTGAATATCATTTCTTTTGTAAACATCGCCTGCTCGTTTTAATAATTTTACTGGTTTATTTTCTTTTCTTTTGTAAATATCGTCTTCGCCCGTTATTAATCGTATGTTTTTCTCTCTTGGCCACCCAGTTCACCTGATATAACGCTACTGGACATTTTGCTTCTAAGATTCGTAAAGGACATCGTTTACAGGAGGCAATTGTCGAATGACTCGAAGGTCATGATTACAACCACAATAGCATCTGTGGATGCCTACATGCTTGCCCGTACCTGGCTCGAAAGTGACTACCGTCTTGATATTCTCCGTGCCACGAAGGGAAGCCATGTGGAAGTCAATTGACAAGGGTTATAAAAGTTTTTGTGTCTATCTAACAATTAGTGTTATCAATTTAAATTTATCTTCATTATTTTATGATTTATTCCACATCAAAATTTGTCCAACATTTTATAGACACCCTGTATAGTAAAGCATTTCTTCTAACATTTTCACATTTCTAACCTGTGTTACAACATGTCCCTATAATTGTTGCAAATTTAACCGCAAGCAGAGTTAGTTGTAATAGTTGTCTTACACCATAAAACCATTTTCCTGAAAATGCTACTCTTCAAAGTTATACTCAAATATTTATATATCAGTAGAAAAAAAGATAAATCAGTCGTCCTTTCACTATTCGAACAATACTAAAATCATCTGTTCTTCATATGCTACAGTTAAGTATGTAAAATGTGTTATTTCTTGACCCGCTATCTGCTACACATATTCAAAACTTGATTGGATTGTTTTACTACTTTGAAACAACATTTACAACTTTTTCGGAACGCTTCGTTTTTTAAAGTTAACTTAAAAATAAATCAGTTCTTAAAGGGTTGCATTTCCATCGGAGAGGTGAGAGGGTGAAAGTATATAACTTCAGATATCAATTCTTAGTTATAGTAGCACTATATAATTAAAGTTTTCTGAAAATCCATTATTCAATACCCAGTGTATGCAAAGTATACTATTCAGACGATCCTCAGACCAACTAATAATTTACACCTTGGAACACCATGTATAGTATATTAGCACCATATCAATGGATCTACAGTTACTTTACACTATCTAGAAACCATTCCGCATTAGAACAGAAACAGACCTTTAGAGAAACAAAACTGTTTTGTTACCCATCATTCATTTCTTCGAAATCCTCTTTTTAGTTCTGAAGATTCGTCTGATTTAATTCATTTCAAAGCTGTGTCTTTTCTTTCTTGCACCGCAACTGAGGGAGAGGGGAGAAGAGATAGGAATGCGGAGGAACACGTTATTTTCAGATAGGATTAGGAAAACATCATTTGTTTCAAAAAAGTTTGCGGGATTTTTCTTTTTTCCATAGCTCTACAAATGCAAGCCTCCATGTAAACTTATTGAATTGGTTTCCCGAAGGTTTTAGATTCGTGTCGAGTGGAAAAACTAGAAGGTAAAAAACATGCAGGAAGAAAAAGCTTTCCTTTAATATAAACGATAAATTCTATCCCATGAAATTGAATTTGGGAGAAAAAAATGTATCCAAAAGCAAATATTGAGAAATTATTAATCACTCTTTTATATTTTTTTACTTCATAAATTTTAGAGCACCTTCATGAATTCCTGAACAGTCTTTAAATATTTGTGCCATCTACACTTTGGGAATGAGTACGTAATATGCCTGGGTAAACGTTAAAAAGAAAATTTCCAGCGATATTTATTCCTTAGAAAAGTATTTTGGTGAAAAATAATTATTATTGTTATTTGTTAATTTATACTATTAAACATGTTTAAATATGTACTCCACCACAACATACAAATTCATAGTCAAATCCATTGCTAGAGCATTATAACAAATAATACATAGGTGCAAAACTTTCTTGAAGTACAATGTAAAAATCAAAATTTCCTAAATTTAGCTAATTCAAAACTCTGACAATCAGTCTGATAAAGATCATATAATGCTAATTCACCTATATATTGCTGAGTTTTTCTAGACAGTGTACTGAATTATTTTCATCTATTTTAATAAAATAAGGAAACATTACTCATTTTAAATCATTTTACTCTTTATAGATTTTTTTAGCTGCATATATTTATGTACATAACTTCTATTTAATTTCACTTCCATAACACATTTTTTAAACTATCAATTAATTCTTCAGTATAATACTTGATTTTACATTAAAATTTATGTTCACAAATAAAGTATTTAAGTATTGATAAAACAATATTAATAATAATATTATAATCATATTAATATTAATAAGTAAAAATTTTATCATAAAGGACGATTTGATGTTGGATAAATAAAATTAATTATAATTTACTAAGTATATAACTGTATTTAAGATAAGATTTTAAAACAAAATACCAATTTCGGGCATGAAAAGGTTATATTATGGCTATGTATGAGAACTAAATCCGACTTAATAAAACGCACAATTTCACTAGGAATTTTACCACAAAAACACTTTGGTAATCTACTAAAACAGTATGTATAATTAAAAAATATCAATATTTATACAATACCCTTAAATTAATAACAAATAAATTTGATCTTCATTTTTTATGGACCCTTCCAAAAAAATTTACTGAATTCATAAATATTCAGGGAACATATTATTTTTTTAAATAAATCGCACACATAATTCACCAATCACGCAAAAAATAAATTGCAAGAACGGAAAATTTACACTCATTCATCAACGCTAGCAAGCAGAATTTTTTTAATTATAAAAAAAAACGTAGCCTTACTACTAAGAACAAATCTTCTTATATATTGTTTTTCCAACTACAGAAGGCTGTTTATCTATACGCATGCATAATTCTTTTTTTACAAGAAATCTTCATTTCTAAATTCTAGACAAATACTTTCTGTACATACTTTTTAAGCATGAAAAGACGGAAATGATCCGATTTGAGTTCCATTAATACACCATTATATCAAAAGTCAAAAAACACAATAGTTATGAAAAATAGAATGCGCCAAAGAATGTCGCCATCAGCATAAAAT
This sequence comes from Linyphia triangularis, assembly GCA_963978545.1. Taxonomy (NCBI): domain Eukaryota; kingdom Metazoa; phylum Arthropoda; class Arachnida; order Araneae; family Linyphiidae; genus Linyphia; species Linyphia triangularis. The sequence goes on along the minus strand of OZ021732.1, from coordinate 31,423,308 downwards.
AAGTAAAAGCCCCATTCGATAACACTCTTATCAGAAAATATGAAATATGAATACATTTTGATGGATGTTTTCCGCCTGACAAGTTCTGCGAGGCATATACGGGTGCCTCTTTGTATTTTGTGCTAGGCAAATGGTCGGTGGGAGGAAAAGGAAATTGCTCTCCAAACACTGAAAGAAACTTCCTCTCAGAGATTAGGGCTGAGTCGTTAGCTCTCCAGCGAATATCTTCATTTTAAAGCATCTTTTATCATCCGGTTTTGGCAACAGCGGACTATGTACACAAAGTACTTTGATATCGGATTATTAGTTTGAGCGAACACAAAGTAAAGAGTGTTGCTGATAGGAAAATGGTAACCAGCACAAAAGAATAAGTTATATATCAAAGAAAGAAAACGACTAAAGGATTTTGGGAATGTTTTAGTTCTCTAAATCGATAGTGTTATTACAGGTTCAAAAGAATGGGTACTTATTACCTTATGTTTTACTCTTTTTTTACTACATTTGAATATATTGTTAATTTGCTATTCAAATCTATCAACGGGACTAAATATTTTGTATAAAAAATAAATGTTAAGATGGGAAGCTATCTATGGATTGAACCTAGGCAATAATATAATATTTGATAACTTAGGAATATTTCCTGTCCACAGTATAATATGAAGAAAAAAATGCATTTAATATGTTTATGCTACGAATTAGATTTTACTTTATAAATGCCTTTTTAGAAATAAGATGATTAGTATACCTGAACTATTTTTCTAATTAACTTAGAAACTACTGATTGTTTTGTTTTTTTACTATTTACCACATTTAAGAAGATGATTACTGTGTGGGAGCTGTAATTGCAAAGTAAAAAATAAAAAAAATCATCTAAATGTGTAAAAATTTAACTGAATAATTATGTAAGTAAACAATATTCCATTAACTAGTTTATCAATTATAAATAATGACATTTAAATAAAACATAAAATTTTAGAATTTCACTGGCACTGAATTAAGCATATATGCTTCAATGTTATCCGAGAAAAAAGAATTAATAGAAAGAAATTGAATTTATTACGATTCACTACAAATATATTGTTAAACGTAGTGGATTAAAAACTGCTGTACGTATTTCACATTTCAACCTCTAACAATCCTGTGATAAAAATTAAATTTCAATTAGCTCTCAATTAAGATTCAGATAAGTAGACACTATGTTACAAAATGTATTTACCTAACAACACATTCTATGTTATCATCAAGGTGCAATTAGTGATAGAAATTACCATGATCGTTTAACAAAGATACAAATCAAAGAATTATCTTAAAGATTAGAAAAATGGTTCCTATAAGAATGAAAAGTTTATTAAATTTATAGATTAATTAATAAAATAATAGAGTTTTAAGCATCAGTATTATGAATAATCAATATTCACATTAAACTATAATTTGGCATTAAAATAAAATACAAAATATGAAGGTAATTTTAAAAGCTGAAGGAATAAACTGCCATGTATATTAAAATTATAAGATATTATCTATCATACATAAGATTAATTATACAAATTTTTAGGATTTTTGAACGCATAAAAATTAACTAAGAATAAAAATACAAAAATGTGTCAATTTTTTCATTATTGTTTTATCTTATATTTTTATTCCTTTCTAATAAATTTGCAAACTGAAGTTTTATTGGTTGTTACTTTTTTACAAAAGCCTAATACACATTTTAAATAATTCTTGTAAATTTTAAAGAAAGTTTTAAATAATACAGTAGTTTTTAGCTGTTAAACAAACATTAAAACTGAATTTATTTATATATGTTTCTATTTTTACATGAGATGAAAATTATAACTTTTTTACATATTTTGATGCATCATGATTTTGTGAATAATACAATAAAAAAAAATTCGGAAATATTACTTTAGTAAACACTAGTAAAACCATTAAGAGTTTTTTGAGTAAAATTTTACAGTTTCAAACCAAACACAAATCACATTGATGTCAACGAAATACTTGTAATATAAAAACCAATAAAATACTTGTTATAATATGTAAGATATCAAGAAAATTCAGAGCTACAAAAATTTGATCTACAAAATATGTTACATCTACAAAATATGTTACATCTACAAAATATGTTCTAAATCTTACGAAACATAACAGTTTTTTATGATTCCAACCCTTGTTTATAGAATATACAATAAGAAAAAGTAATGAATTCATAATAAGTCTCTATTAGAGTATTATTGTTCATATTGATAAAGTCTAGTATGCAATTGTAAAATGTTAATTCTACTGCTTTAATATTTGAATTAAAAGGGGCAAAATGTTTTGAAATAAGGTAGGAAAAGCGAACAACTGGATTTGGAAGATTGTGAAAGCTTTAAGTTAAGCTAAGTATTTTAGAAACCCTTCTTCTTAAATAAGAATTGTTTAGTATGTATTACGAAGTTCATAGAAAACCCTTTACATTTTGAAACTAAAAATTGCAAGTTTGCTAGAAAATATAGAAGGAGGAAGTTGGACATTAAATTATATTAAGAAATTTATATCTTCCACTAACATAATAAAAAAACATAAGGATATTTTAAGTTGTTTTCATATGAAACATCAATATATAATGTATAGTATTAATTATTGAAAGGCTTGTCACATTTAAAGGCAAAAACAATTAAAAGTGCCTTAAAACAAAATTGTTTTATATTGGTAAAATTGAAAAGTAATAATATCGGAATTTTAGGAAACATTTCAATGTGAACGCCAGTATGACTATTTTGTGATAAAACTTTATACTCCAAATTTGTTTATTGATATGAATATCACACTCGTATCAATAAATAAAAATATATTCGTATTTAATTTAAAAATCTAACATGTTCGGAAATATTGGTTAAATGTGTAAAAGTAAAAAAATAGTGCTGTTTTCTGTGACTGATATTTCATAAAAAAAGTCTAAAATCCACAGAAAAAATTACAAACTGAAGGCTAAAAACCTATGAAGTATAATTGCTGTAACATTTTATGGAGTTGTTATGAAGGCCGCTGAGAAAAATAAAGTTTATTTAATATCTGCATTGAATATCAGCATCTTTATTGCTCGCATCCGAAAACCTGAAACTTCGTATAGTGTATTAACATATCTATAACAAGATATCTAATACGGTCCTAAATTGCCAAAATTTAGAATAAATGAATAAAGTCAAAGGAATGACAGCAGCCCGATCAAGATTTAAGCAACTCATTTAACTAAACAATAAAGGTTACAAGACTACACTCAAATCATACTTTCACCAGATTGGGCTTGTGGTAATAGGTACTCGACCCATCACGGTCGGGATCAGAAAATTAGAGTTCAAAATTATAACAACACTCTGGCCTTTCAATGGTCATAAGATAGAGTCAAGGGTCATAAGAGAGAGTAAGGTGAAGACTGAAAGTGAAGTGTCTTTAGAATTGTGCGTGTTCTCTCGTCTTGACTTTTTATAACCTCTTAAAAACTCACTTATTGGTTGTATGGGAGAAAGATGTGTTCAGTACTTTCATTTGGACAAATCTAAAAAGAGAAGGCTGTCGCAATCATGCCCTTGTATGCTCTGGTTGGTAACGTAGTTGACCTTTGTAGTAGTGGTATGTGTGTGGCCTAAATCCTTCCTTAACTGTCGAGAAAGTGTCCAAAATATGGCCAATGTCTAGCTTCCCTGACAACTATATACATACGATGTATTATTTTCTGGAATGAGTTTTTCGTTTGTTGCTCAAACACCGCGTCTACAGGTCGCAGCTGGAAAAACACTGGGGGGGGGGGTCGTAAATTTTCTATTAGAGTCTCCACTACTTAAATATGACTTCATCACAACAATCAAATCATTACTAAAGAAGTATTAATGCACTCCTTTCGGTTGATAGCGTGACACCTTACCATAAATACTAATGCTAGATATTAAAATACTAGATGACAGTGATATTTCAGAAATGTCAGAACAAAACCCCATTAGTCACAATTTTTCAATTTCCCTTTTGTTAGTGTCCATCGATAGTATTTAAAAGTATCCATATGTCATTTCATTTAAATGTGTACAAACACTTCTAAATTTCTTTCAAAATAACACGCTGAAAACCCGTTTCCAAACCTACGCCAATAAATCCATACAATGAAATCAAAGGAAATAAGTATTTATACAGAAATCCATAAATCCAGTTAGTTTTTTTATAGTATCTTTATGGTTGTGCTGAAATCCGATATATCCGAAAATCATATTTTCACTTGTTGCAATAGGATTTATTGTTTTCTTTTAGACTCTTGGTATTTTACTTATAGTGGTTGGCTTCCAGGTGGAACAAATTTTTGTCTACAAAGGGTGATTATTTGGTATAATGTTTAAAAACTTATTACAAAAATCTAAAGACATTGATATATTTCAAATGTATCGATTTAGATAAATATAAGCACTGCAGATAGAATATAAAATGAGAAAACTTGCATGCTGGGAATTCTCTTTCAATGTTGCAAAAATTTCTGACAATCAAAGATCAAAGAGGGGGGTTTGGCAAGAAAAAGAAGAAGTGGCAAAAACTTCTGAAATTTTACTCTCTCTCTCTCTCTCTCTCTCTCTCTCTCTCTCTCTCTCTCTTCTCTCTCTCTCTCTCTCTCTCTCTCTCTCTCTCTCTCTCTCTCTCTCTCTCTCTCTCTCTCTCTCTCTCTCTCTCTCTCTCTCTCTCTCTCTCTCTCTCTCTCTCTCTCTCTCTCTCTCTCTCTCTCTCTCTCTCTCTCTCTCTCTCTCTCTCTCTCTCTCTCTCTCTCTCTCTCTCTCTCTCTCTCTCTCTCTCTCTCTCTCTCTCTCTCTCTCTCTCTCTCTCTCTCTCTCTCTCTCTCTCTCTCTCTCTCTCGTGGTTTTGTCCGGAAATTCTTCATTTATTTTCCCAGGTTAGGCATGAATGTTAGTTAATCCACGTTAGGCTGTAGGTGCATAAAAATATGTCTTTGAGGGTGCAAACCAACCAACCTCATTTATTTTCGTTGTTTCTGTAGCACAATATTGGTAACTATGAGTGAAAACTCATCGGGACCTAGTAAATAAAATCATTAATATTTTACTTAAGATTGAACAGACAGTTCTTTTATGCTATACATATAAAATGTTTAAAAAAAGATTTGAATATTTCTGTGATGCACATTTTAATGTGTAAGTACTTAATTTTAAGTAATTTAAAAGTTATTACAGCAAATAACTATTTCAAATTCTTTATTTTCGATTTAAGAGGTAATAAATAAAATTGAAAAATATATTCATAAAATTTCTTATTGTTTTGATATTTTTTTTCTTCTACATTATACTACAATTAGCCACTATAATTTTTAAAGTTCTCTTAAGCCTACCAAATTTTAGTCGAAAGATTTATCTTGTCAATAACAAAGCACACACACATCCCCAAAATTATTTATTTAAAAACTTTTCCTAAATTCAGTAATCTATTTTTACATCAAATAAAGACAATATATTTTGCTCTTAAACTTTCTAAAACCATAAAAAAAAAATCCTTCTGATACATTAGATAATCTTCAGTATATAGTCGAACCAAAGTGAAATTCTTTAACTTATCTTACTTTAAAAGAATGTTTTAATGTTAAAAGATGTAATGGATGTGATATCAAACACTTCAAAGAAAAGCACTTATCAAAAGTTTGTCTTTTCTCTTTCAAGAAGATAACAGAATGTTAGAAAAAATATATAATTACTGAGTATTCTTACAAAGATTATCTATTTTGGGAAATAAAATCACTTTGTATAGTCCCCAGTAAAAGTTCGAAAAATTAATTAATAATTGGCTACCTCATTAAATTTGCGTTTCATGGCAATCCATCAATTTTAAATAAAACTTCTTTATGATTGCTTGTAGAAGTTATTTCTTACAAAAGAGTGTGAAATAAGAAATAAAATGTTGGTCAGTTCTTGAATTTATGACCTATGAATAGGGGTGACACTACTGCGTACCAGCACCGCAACAATTGTATATTGTACTGATACGTTAAAAAATTTAAACTTGAAATAATTATGGTAGCGTCATTTTATAATCGTTTTGCGAGAAGTTTCAATTTTCTTATGTGTTCTTTGACTTTATATTTTGCATCATACAACTAAGTAAGAGATTTTAAGTGAATTAACAACGGGATTATAAGGGCCCAATATACTACAAACAGCAACTATAATTAAGTTCATTTTTAAATCAAGATTAAGCACTATAAAACTATTTCCTATAATTTTTACGATGTGTTAACAAATTAATACCATGCTCCTAACAAATATATACTTATTTTCTTCAAAAGTCCATTCACGCCACTATATATCATGATATAGATATGAAGATACTTAATTGAATTCACTTAAATCAAATGCAGCCGCTTCTACAAATACGGGTGAAATTTAGCTTTATACTTTACATTTTATTTTTCATAAATGAAAGGTTTGTTATACTAAACAATGAAACTTTATAGTTATAAAATTTTATTATTAAGAAAGAGTACAATTCAATTTTACACGTAAACATGAGCTCGTCTATGAAATTCTTGGATTTTTAAAATCCAATAAATACTTTAAAATCAATTACATTTAATGAGAAAAATTTACCATGATTTCATTAGCTATTTACCAAATAAGAGTAACTATTTACTAACAGTAAAAAAAAAATTATTAAAACATGATTTTGAACTTAAGCTAATGTTTCTCTGTATGAGACATTCACAACTTAACTGTAGATTAAAATATTATATTGAAACTAGAACGTTCGGTGACAAATTTGCACATTGATTTTGATGATGTGATGTTACGTTACAAATAAAAGTACATGTGCCCTTCACGCACCACATTTTACTACGAACCACGTAGTATTGATATTGCCTACACACTTAACCGTTTCTTTTCATTTCTTTCTAATAAAATATTATAAAACACTTGTTAATTGGTTATTTTTACTTTTCTACGAAACATTCGTTATGTGATAGAATGAGTAAAATGGTGAGGTTATTTTAAAAGAGAACATTTCAATTTTGTTTAACTTGAACATACTCTCTTTTGATATAAGATTCTCAAACGCAGTGTTTAATATTTTTTCATCGTTAAATATTTTCCATCCAAATAATAAATAATATAATAAAAATATAGTTTAATTATTAATTGCTTTAATTTCAAACGTTGTTCATTGTAATGTAAGTATTTATAAATATTTAAAGCACAATCATTTAACCATTTGCATAAAAAAATTAAGCTTTCAATTTTATTATTGTTACCTAGCAATAATGAAAAAGTATCAGAAATCATTAGTATTTAGGTTTTATTTCATTGTTCTGTCGTTCGATAATAATAAATGCTTTCATTTTTAAATGTAATCTATAGTTTTTTATTTTTACTTTCAATTACCTATGTGTTAACATAGGATAATAAAAATATTACATTCGGTAAAAAAAAAAAAAAATGACTTTTTGAATTTTTATACGTTTTGGAACGTACCGAGTTAGAAAAAGTGATCTAGAAAAATATGCATATGTCTGTGGTTAGAATAACTCTCAAACGGAACTACAATATTCAACTTTGGTATACGGGTTAGTAACGGCCATGATACCTGTCATTAAGATTTTCGTCAAAATTGCATATGCGCATAAAGTAGCTGCCCTTAAAAAATCTATGCGTTTCAGCAATTACTAATAAAATACTCGAATTACATATGTGTAGAGTATGTATTTATGAGGAAATGAAACAGAACCAGAAATATCAAAATATCTTAATTTAAATTATTTGTCCCAAATATTAAATTTTTTGTAAAAAAAACCTTACATGATGGAAAAAATCGGATTGCATACTTGAAATCAACATTAAAAATGCTAAAAAATTCAGCTATTAAAACTAAAACAATTTTCATAAATTTTCTTTGTAGACCTGTGTTAAGAATGTTAAATTATTATGCATAGTGTTTTAATTCATACAAAATTACTTCTTTTTTTTTTTTTTTTTTTTTTTAAACATGAGCTTAAATATTTATTTCTCTAATTGCAACTGTAATGTTTTATGAAATTAATACAATTAAATGCAACTTATCTTTACAATACGCACAAACAATCACTTTTGTTTACAACCCATTTATTTCTATAAAAATTCTAATTGCACCGCTGCCAACTGTTTACTTCCGACTGAAACTCCACTTAACAAGATATTTACATTCCAATTAGTTAGAGCAATTAAAATCCAAAAGACTTCCAGAAAATTACAAAGAAATTTACAAAATTGACCCGATTAGTACAAACTTATTCAACTAAACAAACTTACTAGCTACTCTCTCTTTTATAATTTCCGCTGAAACATAGAATAAGACAACTCAGATGATACAAAATGCCATTTGATACAACCTTCTTAATTATAAGGACTCTAACTTGCACGAGTTTAACTTTTTAGACAATTACTTAACTCCATATGTTATAACTGAATACCTAAGTAGATGATAAGTAATGAATCCAAATAGTAAATTTTGATATATTAGCTCTTAAGAGGGATAGTCAGGCTGGCCAAGCTCCAAAGACATAATACTTAATCTTGTCAGTCGCAATATCTGCCAGAGTATTTTGTTAAAACATTTAAAATATATACCAAGTATAACTAAAGTAATAAGAGCTCATTAACAGAATTTGAAAGGAAAATTAACGATGTTTTTACAATTCAAAAATATTTTACAAGCTAACGTATAAAAACTTTAAATAATAAAAATCATCTAGTAATTTTGTCTTTAAATTTTGTTAATAAGCTTTTTGTTAATGTTCTTATACCTGTTATAAAAAATAATTTGTTCAAAGTAATGCTCTGACAGATATTCTGGTCGAAAAAGAGCATAAAACATAAGATATATGATGTGGGATCTGGCTGAGGATTTCTCTGAAATATTTTGCTTTTATAAACTTATTTATGAAACATACCCAATTCATCATATAGAATATATCTCATTAAAAATAAAGAGAGTCAAGTTGAGCGTCATAAGTTTGCCTGAAGTGTACCAGCTTTATTCATCGGAAAAACTCGGATTTAAAATGTATATGTTCTGTTTTTTAATCATACTCTCATAGAATGGAATTTCACTCAACATGTTCAAATCATTCTTGCATTTATGCTATTTCTTAAAGTAAATTACCAAAAAATGTTACTCAACTTTTTCATTCTACATGAAGTAGTCCGAAATGTCTGTCCGTCTTGATGGAGGGAGATCGTTTAATAAGGGGAACTCTCTAGAACTAAACAACTCAAAAAGTAGTTCAAACGTCGAATAAAGATCGATCAGAGATGGAAATAGATGGATGACTTTGTCCAAAGAGGGAATCGAAGTAAGATGAAAGAAATTTGTGAAGCCATGTCGATGATGATAAAATATACAATATATTCGGTTTGAAAGTTTTTTTTTTTTTTTCGTGTTGAGAGAATTGGATGGAATTCATATATATACTCACTCACTTAATTAACCAGATATCAAGTGTATACACTGATAATTTTTTGTAAGTGTATTTTGGCTGGATCTCTGATCATTTAGCGTCATTTATTTATATTCTTTCAGTCTACAAAATGTCTCACTGAAATAATGAAAAGTAAATTATCAAGATAAAAATTTGAACATATAAAGCTAGAATTTTTAAAGAAATGTGTACCTATAGTAAAATAAGTAAATGCTATCATTTACCAGTGACTGCTGTGTGAAATGATTTATGGAAGTTATCACTCCATCTCAAAATCTATGAAAGGTATAGAGAAAGAAGAAAATTGCAAATGTCTAGAGCTTCCTTGATTAAGTTTCAAATATAAGGTCTCTCAAGTAAAAACAAACTTAATTAAAAGACATTTAATATAATTATTTTGACAATCAATCCCTAACTCAAATATTTGAATAATTGTATGACAGAAGAGTGGAATTCATATTTACTTGCAAACATAACACGTGAGAAAGTTACATTATACTGTAATAAAAAATCAAGTTAAATATTCATTAAATCCATCAATAACAAAATACTCTGTTTAGTTGTAAGCAAAAGTAGCTTGGGCGCTGTTCTAACAACACATCCACTAAACCTGGCTTCCTTACCCCCCCCCCCCTCCCCCCACCTCTCATCTCATTTAACCCTCCGCTCCTTTGGAAAACATCAATCTGTTCCAGGAATGCTTTGTTCTTTCCCTTTAGATGTATGTTAAAGTGTTCATTGGAAGCGGAGATACCAAGAAGTTATAATTTATTGACCTTTAATGAATAAAATCTACTCTTTTTAAATTTGAGTAAGTATAGTAAAACAAATACGAATTGTTAGGAAACATATCGGGAAATTTATCAAGATAACAACCCATAAAATATTCAGCTTAACCCAATAACGAAATATGAAGAGAAGACCAAAAATTTAAACAGTACCAAAACATATCTTCCTGTGAATAAGAACTTCAAGTTGAAGTAACTTAAGTGGTCGAAGTAGTTTAAACTTACTGAACTTTTCAATTCTTTCGAAATACATACTTTCAAAACAGGAAATTTACAAAATAAAAAATGCATTTTAAAGAAGAGATAAAAAAAAAACTGACTTCATCGAGTTTATAAATAAAAACGGAATTTTACCTCTAACTAAGGTACTAAGGTAAACTAAGGTAATAGTTGTTATTTTTGCAACTGATTTTGACGACACTGATTGTTTCAAAATTAAACCAAATAGTATTTCGGTTCGGTTAGCATTTTAAGTGCGAGTATTTCAAGCAAATATAACGAAATCAACATTTTAGAGTATTAAAAACTTTTTTTTGAAACATGTGCTACTTTTTTCCTAAAATTTGCATTATCATCACGTTTTTAACTTGAAAATATCAACTACATTTTACAGTATTCTTACGCTTTGGACGATGAGTAGGACTTCGCTTTAGAATCTAACTATTACAACACATTTGCACCTAGAAATTCTTAACTAGATTTTTTTTTTCTCTCTATTGTTTGTTTTTATAATCGACGTATGATCTGTTTCTGTAACCTTATCTAAATTGTATAAGAACTTATATTTGCAATTACCAGATTTTCTGTTGAAGTTTTAATTGGAAACTTATTGTAATGGGAGCTTTCGCTAAACAAAATCATACATTTTTCAGCATTTGCTTTTTTTTTTCTGGAAATGTTGACATCTGCCTTACCTGGATCTGAATTAACCTTTGTATAAGTTTCATATTAGATTGAAGAGAAAAAAACTGAGTAACACCTATGACATGAATTCTGGGGCCAGGCGAACCTTAAATTCATATTGGACCATTTTATTTTAATGTGGCAATGTAATACTTACCAAAATTTTAATTAACGATTGTTAAGGTTGTATTTCGGGATTATTGTTGTTGTTGATTTTTTTTTTTTTTTTTTTTTTTTTTTTTTTTTTTTTATAAATAAATATATAATTCAGTCATTGGCCAAAATGATCTGTTTAATTAAAGCAGATACTCAGTTTCGGGCTTTGGCAATAACAAAAGTATTAAAAATTGGCAAGTTATAGTTTGCTATATTGTATAAGTTTTAATAATTTTTTTTTTTTTTTTTTTTTTTTTCTTTTTTTTTTGATGAACACTAGCAAACAGCTCAGACAAGGCACTTCTAAGAACAACCTGGTTCAAAAAATTATCTTGCAAACGTTGATTGTGAGTTTTGAGCATACCTAACTAACCCTCATCTTCTATTTCACACTAAAGCAATAAAACATGGGAATGAAATTTTGTTCCCAATAATATAGATTAGTCAAAATACCTCAACAAAAAAAAAATCCCAGATCAAATTTATTCAGTAGATCTTATCATCGCATACCTAAAGGGATATAAATACGGGAAGGGGAAATATTCGAAATTTTTTCAAGTATCCCGGAATTTTCCCCATATTTCAAAAATCAGAAATGCAAAGTTTAATCACTATCTGAAAAAAAACTGTAACTTTCAATAAAAATCATGTATACTTACATATGGGCACTTCGTTTCATATGTAGATGAAAATTGCAAAAAATTAATTTTTACGAATAATATATTACATCAATTTAATCATTTCCTCATTTGACTAATTAATTAGATACTTAAACCCCCTATCTGAAAATTAGCTTTGTTCTCAATTAATTAAATAAGTTTTTTGTGACGTTAACTCTCTTTTAGGCTTACCAAATAAAAAATTGAGACATTGCTTTTAAAACCAAAAAAAAATCCTTTATTCTTCAGTGACTATGACAAACAGATATAAAGTGATTAAATGGGTTGGCTTGAGTTGTATAGACAAATTTCTGAGAGCTAAAAATTCGACTGAAAAAATAAATTTTACCCAGACCTATCCGCTTCATTTAATTTAAAACAAAGAGATTCAAGTATAGGCATTATAAAACAGTCAAATTCTCAGGCAAATGACATTAATTAGATATTTAATTTCAGAAGGGAATACTAACAACTTCAGAGTCTCACTAATTAACAAATGCATTGGAGTTCGGATTTTTTTTTACTTGAGTTTTTTTTCCATCCCATACTTGGAAGTCTACATTGGAAAAAGTTATATATGCTTGAAAATCTTTTTGTGTTTCGAGTTAAGCAAAGGAGTTTTTTTCCTTGTGTGTTTTTTACCATTCAAAGCTTCTAAAAAACAGTAATTCCTTGGTAACAGCTATTTTTTTCTAGCATAAGAAAAATTTGCGTTGAATAACAAACTTCTCAAAATGCTTTTAACCATTATCTCTGATAATACACTTCCTATTATTTTGGAATCTGTAGGGAAGACATAGATCCTAGTGCTTTTATTAAATTAATGAAAATTCAATCACATAAAAAGACACAAATATATAAATTAAAGTAAAGCGCAATTTTTGGATATGGAAATATTAACAAAAAATACATTAAAACTAAAAAGAGCTTTGATAAAAAAAAATAGATAAATTTTTTGTCCTTTTTATATTTCTCATTTGTAATCAATTAGTATTTTTATATTTAATATAATGTTCTTTTCACTTTTCTTATCTTACAATCAGAATTCGCCGAAATGCTTGAAATCTGCTTGAACACGCATTGAAAATCAATTTCACCCCGTAGAATTAACCTCATGCGTGAATTCACGCATCGGCACATCATGGTTAAATTTGTAAAACTAATCTTCCATTTTATAAAATGAGATCATCCTAGCAGCTTGTCGAATGACGACGCTACATCCGTGTCTTTTTACTTAGAAAGTGTCTTTTTTTTTTTTTTTTTTAAATTAAGATTTTTTTTTTATTATTATTATTTTTTTTTTTTTTTTTTTTTTTTTTTTTTTTTTTACACCACGCCTGTTGGGCTGGTTCAGAAGTTCAGATCATTTTACCTATAACGTTTCTTCGAGATTTTCGGGATATCGTAAATCGTCAAGTTTTACTTCTCCATCATTTGCGCGATACTTTTTGTAGTGATTCCGGCATTTTCCCGATAGTTTCGCGGGACACCAACTTGGTGTTACCAAACAGCATAGTGTTAATAGTTAGTATAAGGTTTATAACCATCAAGTGTTTTTAGAAAGCATTTAAAGAGCATGTTTCCGTTCTGATACCGAAACTGCGTGCATCACTGTTATTGTTGTAGTTATTAGTTTTGACAAAAAACTTAATTTGCTTTAGTTTTGAAAAAAAATATTTAAAAAATACTCCGTCTTTTAAAAATACCCCTTAAAATTTAGAACGGGGGTGAAATACCCTTTGTAAATATTTAACTGGAGAACACTGCTTACAGCATACCAAAATCTACACATATATCAAATCAATAAAAGCGCATGTAAAATGTAAGCTAATATTTTGATATGAAACTAAATATCCCAATGAAAGTCAGATTTTTCAAAGAGCAATTAATACGGAAACACCTCATAAGAAATCCATATCAGAAAATTGAATAATATTCCAATTTATAAACAATATTGAACTAATACAATTTACATACAAATGGTTCATTTTTTTTCATGTATTTCGTTATTAGTTTTATCATACAATATTCTCTTGAATACTTTTTGCCGAGCTCGTAAAAAAGGCTTTGAGATGATATATTCCTAACTCCAGTTTACCAAAGTTTTTAGTAGAGCATAAACACATTCGAAACTGATAATTCAACATGAGCTTAGCGCTTTTGCTTATCAATCATTTACCACGAATTTATTTTCAATGATCCAGTTACAGCTTTTGCTAATCAATGGAAAATTCTTTTCATGTTTTCAAATACATCAAAATATGCTTTTAGATCAAAAGTGGTGCTCGGGTGTTGTTGTTTTTTTTTTTTTTTTTAAGTCAAAGACAGAAAATTCCCTTTTGAGTCAAAATTCAAAATGAAATGACCACATTTAAGTTCAAAATTAAGTTCATGTATAATTATTAACTTACTAATGGTGACTATATTTAAAGAAATATTTAATCTTAATTAATCTCCTCAAATAATTATCTTTTCCAAATATTGATGGTAATTTTGAATGCCAGTTATGCTCAGCACAATAAAATAATTCCTAAAATCATAGGTAATTTAAGAAAATAAATTACGTTAAAACACTTAATTATTCCACGCCTACATAATCCCTACATACACTACATCCTTGCGTTATAATTTGCACATGTAACAACTAGAAATGTTGAAGTTATTAAAACTTTATCTTTGATAACAAAAAAGGAGTATATAGTTTGTAATTTTGTGTTGAAGAAAGTTTTATGTCACTACCATTTTAAAATGTAATTGCTTTTTCAACAGTTGTATTTTCAAATATTTTAAAATTTACATTGTACAAGATAAATTCCCGAAATAGAAACATAAAACTCATCGTGTTCAAATATTATTGGTTGGTTGGTTTGTACATTCAACGACCTATTTTTAAGCCCAATGACGGCTAATCAGGCCAGGATCTATTGCTTAACGTGGATTCCGAACCACAACGAACATACATGCCTAATTCGCAATTCAAACCCGACAACTTTGGCATGCGAAGCCAGAACGCTAACTCCACAGCCATCAGATGGGCCAAACATTATGAGACTTAAAATAAGGTAAAGTTATTTTGTTATATTAAAAGATTTAGGAGGGAGTTCCTGTTAAATTTTATACTTTTCTTGAGGCTACATTACGACTCACTGATTCACCATGATAATTTTATAGCTCTCTATAGTAGTAACCCGTTTTACATGTTTCACATCGGATAAATTCTAAATACTAAATATAGTTAATATCACCACAGTGTCCCTTTCCTTCCAAACAAATTATGGAAAGGGAGTGAATACTGTTATATTTCAAAATTATTTTATTTTAGAAAAATCATATCCGGTTATTATCCTATACATTAATAAATAACACGATCAGTATTAATCGTAGCAATTAACAAAATTGACAACACTTGATGCAGAAAGATTACTAGTAATATTTAAAGCAAACATCCAAAGCCTAACGCGTAAAGTAAATTCGACTTTTAAAGAAGACAGCAAACTAAGCAAACATAATAAAGCAATAAAATCTTTAATAAAGTAGGCTCAAACTGAGTATTGTGGAAAAGAATTTCTTAGCTGTTAAGCTGCAGAAGGCGGAATTCCAAAAGAATTACAATTGCAATCTTTTCGCTAGAATAGAGTCAAATAGTTGACCTCCCATCTTCTTAATCAAACATTAATATAAGCACCTCGTTAATTGCTGGAACTTTCTCTTTCTCTCGGACTAACGCATGGATGGTTAATTAATTTTCGGGGATAGACGTGTAGCCCTAGTTCATGTACACATGGGACGGGTCGCATAATTGCTTAGAAATTACGAACAGCATGCGGAGTTAATTAATTCAGTTTATACTTTAACTAGAGCATCGCCACTTACATACGTAGAGACTTGTTTACGATCAACAAACATATTATAGCGTTAGGTGAAGGGTGAAAACCTCTCATTTTAACAGACTTGGGTGGATGGTTAGCCATAGAAAATGTGAAAAATCAGTTCTGTCGTGATAAAATGTGCAATAAATCAATTTGTAAATACAGGATGTCATCTTAAGTATTACTTTAACGCATAATTGTTCAAATATTATAAACACCCGGCTTATATATGAGGCATTGAGTTCCAGAATGGACCATCCCACAAAATGATTTTTGATGTTTCAACCTCTTTTTTTCAAACCCATGCATGTCAGAGAAGAACAAATGTGGTTTATCTAATGGTAAACTTATTTTCCCATTAGATAAACCACATTTGGCCCATTTTAGAATGAATAGTTTTTTTAAAAAAATGGGTAAAAATAGCAAAAATCAAAAAGTGGGATGGTCTGTTTTGGCGTTCAATGCCTCGTATGTCCATCGCCGTAGGAAAAAAAAGTTAATTTCCCTTAAAGTATCATTTAAATGATAACTGTAAATAATTTGAAAAATAACCACAATATAATTGTAAACATGATAAAAAACAAACAAAATCGGTGTTTTTAAATTTTTATTTAAGATTTGAAATAAGACTTTAGTGTTTTTCCATATGGGATATTCTATTGATATAAATTCTCAACTCTTCCATAAACTCTTTGCAGCACTTTGTATGAACATGTTGAATTACATGACAATAACACAGTATCGCACAATAACAATTTAAAATTAAAAATATAAGAATTTAAGCTGTATTAACTTATTAGTTTTATATATTTATGATTGAATTAAATAATGATGCACAACTTAATGTGTTAGTATTATGTTGGGAATATTTTAATATGCAAATACATTGAGGGAATTTTGTTACTTAGAATCACTATGAATATCTTTAGTAATTAAAAAATATTTTAATTATTACTAAATATATTTTCGCAGTTTCAAACCAGTGCTAAAAAAAAATGTTATTTCCATATAAAAGTAGAAAAGTTGTTAAAAATTCTAAGTAGTGTAACACATAATCAAAAAGTACATGAAGTTGCCCTTATCCTTGGCCACTAAAGGCAATTCAATGACGAATATCAAAGGAAACTATCCATTATTATCTCAACAATTCTCTCAAATAGACAAGGTACCAAACCTTTAAGATTTAGAAACACTATATTAATATGTGTGATCTAAACTATATGTACTAATTAAAACATACGGAATTATTTCTTAATAAACCACAAAAATAAAAAAATAAAAAATAAAAAAAATAAAAAATAAAAAAACGTGAAACGACCTAAAGCCCAGCCGAATAATAAGTACATATAGTTACAAAAAAAACTCTTTTCACCATACTACTAAAAGAAGAGTGTGAACGATCCTGATCACCCTAACGTAGTTCCCGAAAAGCAATCTGAAGAAACTGCGTCCGCTTAACGTCGAACAGACCAACTCGTTACTCAGATCCAGAGCGAGTACTTTCGGAAAACAACTTCAAGTCTATTTGAGGGTTGCGAGTCCATAACAACAGCCAAGTTCCAATTACAGGATTGGGATTAACGGGTGGGTCTTGTTAATGTCATGGAACTGGCCCTCATTCCGGATCCATTTTATCGACGAACTATCTGGATAGCCTTTGTGTTCCTGGTCACTTCTCTAATTGTAGAGATCCTTCGATTTGATGGCGACCACCAGTTGTGCCAAGAGAAGACTTGTAGTGTCCCCCGAGGGAAGACCCTCTGTAGTTAGACTGGAATGGTCTTTAAAAGTGTGTCTGTTGCATTGTAGGATTGGAAGTAGGCGTGATGACGTCGTTTTAGTTGGTCGTTATCTGGAAAATTGCTTGTTTGGACTTGCGTTTAGTTGTATTCTTTTAATTATCTCTGTAGGTTTAACTGATGTAACTATATTTTAAAGGTTTGTAAAATCTTCTAGATTTCAAAACAGTGATTTCAAAGAAATCTAAAAAACATTTGTCCAGCCATTGTTCTGATAATGTTTTATCTGCCGAAGATCAGAATAGAAGGAACAAAATTCGATTATTAATGTTTATAAAATATTTTAGTAAATGGTTGCATGTGTTATAACTGCTTGGTATTTAACACACTATTTTGAAATAAAATATGTATTATGTTACCATTTAATGCTTATATATTATCAATTGTCATCACTAACCATTTTTTGAAAATTCGAAATTTATCTTATCAAGTTTTAATTTTTTTATTCCAATCTTAAATATAGAATAATTATAAAAGTGTGCAATTTTACTTTTTAGAGCTTCTGTTTATAATGTATATGACTTCTTATGACAAAAAAAAAAAATACTATATATATTCACATAGAATTATTTAAAGAAAACAGTTTGCATGAATTACAAGGATATTTCTCATGTTTTGTTTCATCAATTAGAACAAAAGATATATCCAACGTCTCAATCATTTGCCTATCCTAAATTTAATTCAACACCAATTGTAGAAACAGATAATTAAAATGCTTTTAAACACAAACCGTAAGTACGTTTGGTATATACTAATTTCAATCAGCAAAAATTTAAAACTATAAAGCGTAAAAGTTACAGTTATGTAAAGTTTAAGTAATTTTTTAAAATTCAAAATCTACTTCTTATAGATATTTTATGAACAAAATTAAAACTTGAAAACGTATTAGAAAAAAAATTAAGAAAACTTCGAATTTCATTGTTTGGGGAGGGGGATTTCTTTCATCTTTAATTAATGTTTCATCATTTTTGAAAAATTTTCAACGTTATATAAAGGAGGAGAATTAATTACTTCTCTGGTTAAACAAATAGAAACTTTTTAATGTGATTTTATTACTTTAATGCTCATAAGAAACGATGGTAAAAAAATTGAGGACCGACTTTTAAAAAAGAAAAATGATTCCTTAAGCTTGAAAAGGATGCAAAAAATAACCTAACATAAGAAATCATTTTCACATGCATTTTTACAAAAAAAGGTTCACTGGAATTTGTTGTTGGTTCATAAAAAATGTGATTACTTATGTTTATAAAAATTATTTTTTATTGCAAGCCTTTTAGAAAGCCTATAGAAGAGATTAAATGTTGCGTACGCTGAAAAAATACGTCGTCGTAGTTTGGCTTTATGTAATGTTTTGTTTGTCCTTTATAAGTAGAACTTGGATATTCCTATTAAATTCTTCACTTCATACATAATAAAAAGGAATTTTAAAAAATTATACAAACATGTTTATATTTTTGACAATTATAGAAAGTTATTTTGTCTATCAAGATGATTTAAACCACGCATTAGTATTTTAAAAGGAACAAAGGAAAATAACAAATATAGCGTGGAAAATATATCCTTGGGTACATATTTTAGGCATATTTAAGTACATATATTCATGTATTATTTATAAAATACCACATTAAGTGCCATTTCTATTTTACTTTGTTACTTTTGCAACTGAATCTGACATAGATAAACTACAATCAATTATACACTTTTTTAAAAAAATACACATATTTTTTTATTTAATTATATCTTGGTCAGTAAAGTTATGGATTGTTTTTAACATGTTTTAATTAAGAATATTGAACTTGATTGTGATAACTTTGAATATTTTATACTTAATAAGTATCAACATATTTACAATACCACG
The DNA here is from genome assembly GCA_963978545.1 of Linyphia triangularis. NCBI lineage: Eukaryota > Metazoa > Arthropoda > Arachnida > Araneae > Linyphiidae > Linyphia > Linyphia triangularis. The sequence continues at coordinate 31,403,804 of OZ021732.1, read as the reverse complement.
AAATAATTTCAAAACTTCATATTTTAAAAAAAAACTCTTTCTACTGCCGATAATAAAAACAGCATCATAACTTACTAAATTCTATAATAGTTCTTAAAATTTCAACGTAATTTGTGAAAATTTGAACTTTTTTTTTTTAATTTTTTAGGTGTTCAAGTTGAACTAGGTCATAGCGGTATGTATAGAAAGTTGCATAAAGATATGTTGATCTCTACAATCTGTAGATTACTTTAAGCATCTTCCGTTTGGTGACGCTGTCTGGAATTTAAATGGTTTAAAAGTGTATTTACAGTTGTAACAGTGTTTGATTCAAGCTTAAAAAATAAAAACCCTATTCATTCTCCTCTAATTTATTCCCATTGTAATCCCCTCTTAAAAGCTATAGGTGTCGGTGGTATCTCACCTATACAATTTTTAAAAACAACTTATAATGCTATTTAAAAGTAAAATCACTTGGTTTTGGTGTACAAAAACGACTGACATTATACCATTCCATTATTTTAAATATTAACTAAAAGTTATTCCCCAAATATCATGAAATTAAATTTGGAATAGTAACATATCAGCTCGTTACAGATTATGCAAATAATTTATACTCTGTAATTTAACAAATAAAAAAGTAAAAGGTTCTAACTCAACAGCCGTAATTATTTCCAGAATAAGAAACTTCCAATTTATTCAAGGACAAGTATTCAGCAGAAACACGCAAGGTGAAAAAATTTAACTCAAATTATCAATCAGGACTAATATCTCAAATATTTAATATCGAAATCATTTCTCAGATCAAAGCAGAAAAGAATGAAACCTTCAAGAAAAAGACTTTTATCTCATTATTATATCCTTAAATATTCTTCCGTGTAGAAGTTACACAATAAAGGTTTGATAACTTACACAAGAAAATCTAATTATGGACAAAAAATATATAACCGAAAACTACTGTTTAGTCAAGGATAAAAATAAGCACAAAACACCAATGAGATGAAAACTATGAATCAATGTATGTACGGCGCAATTACTCTGTCGAATAACTCCTGGATCTGAAAAAGAATCAAGGAGGTATGTTAATTAAATTAGCTGCTCTTAGGAAAGTTACAGAGTGCTGTAATATGCAAAAGCTTTCTTTTCGAATAAAAGTCACCGGATTAGCGATTAAAAGAGTTGTTGGAATATAACGAATATATTTATCACTTTTAATATTCTATCATTATTGTTGAAAGTACAAAGTAAAATCATTTCGACTATAATAGTTTGCGCCACCTAAGAACCAAAACATTTAAAGGGTTAAATTTTTGATATAGTCAAAACTATACTTTAAGATTCCTCACGGTTGAAAATGAGTACTTCAACATTTTACCACTGACGTATTGCTAAAAGTAATAGGTTAATATCATAAATTTTTCTGAATGTTTTAAAGTATTTAAATTAGTTAACTCTTGTAAAGTTTTACAAGAGCAATGTTCCGAATAAATATTTATCAGATGTATGAATTTAATTAAAATAATTAAATAATATGATTTTCTTCAAGTGAGTTTGACACTATATAACTAACAATGAAATAATACATTTTTTTTTTGTTATGAAGGCTTAATTTCTTTGCAGTGAGATTATTAGATATCGGATCAGAGTACATTTCCATAAAACGATCATTAATATTAAAGTACCCCTATTAAATTAAAGAGTAAAAATTTAAATTAATATTCCCCAAATAAATAAACTAAAAATATATTAGATAATGAACTATACTAATTATAATGCAAATGTTGAACTTCCATTTTCATTAGTCTGAGGGCCACTTCGAGTCTTCTTTTTTCTTAAACTATTTCTTGAACTTTTGAAACCTGCAAGCAGGTTTTAAAATGTCAAACTTCAAAACTTAATTGTACATTTTCCAATTCACTTCTTAGTTGTACATTTTCCAAGATCTATAAACTAAAAATTCTGCTCAACAAGTAGGCAAAATAAACCTTGAAAGTTTTTGGATATTTTATAGTTTTCCACTTTTTCTTTGAAGCGAAATCGCTCGATATTCTTGAAATGATGTTCCTCGAATCTCTCCCATCTTCTACGTTTTGTGGGCAATGGGACAGAAAGAAACTGATGGATCTGAGTGCGACACTTTCCGCATCCTCCTTCCCATCCATCCATCTCTCAGATGATGCTTTTTTTCTTCTTTTCTCTCTCTCTTTCTGGAGGATGGAGAGCTTTGCATAATAGTTTGAGTTTTCCTTTCAATAGTTTGTGATGCATGAATTTTCATCTGCTGCATGTGTTACTGTGGTATCTAGATCAATAGTAAATTGAATCGAAAGGAGTTTAGGATTGAGAAAGAGGGGATGGCCTTGTGAGGAATATAAATGGGGAAGAATGCAAATGGGACGCATTAGTGTGTAGTAATTGCGATGTCGATTTATTATGAAGATTTTTGTTGCCAGTTTCGAAATTAATGAGCAAATTATTTTCTTGGGAACTACTTAGCACAATCATGGGTCTGCATTTGACTTTCAAATGGATTTATAGTTTCAAATAAATGGATTGTAACTTCATAATAAAGAATAGTTTTAAATAAATAGTCCTATTACAAATAGCAGTAACTATTTAATGAACAAAGATAAAAAAAAAATGTATATGATTTTCAAAGAGTACTGGAAGGAAATTAAAAGTTTGTTTAGGTAATTTGTATATAATATGAATTTATTGTTCGTTGAAGAGTTATAGCCATTTTCATTCGCGTTGATTGTTTTCAATCACTCGGTAGATTATTAAATAAATCTCACAAATAAAATAACCTGGTTAATCTTTTATAAAATAAAAAACATAAAAAACATTTGTGAATTTTAAACACACTGTCAAATTTACAGAAAACTATACGTTACTGCTACTTTAGAATAGGGACGATTTGTTTACTTTTCCTATAAGAGATGAACGATACACTACACCTAGAATAAAGTTTTATACTACTTTAGATCTAGTATTTTCTGTATTATATACTCACAGAACCATTATGCTTATCTTTTGTATACAGTAAAAATACTAATAAATGAAATCTTTATTTCATATATGTTTAGTAGTTTAAACTAAAAAGTTGCCATGAAATTCAAAATTACGTTTCTACTGCTATGCGTCTTTGATACTGATGTTCAGAATTATTAGCTATTAACAACAATTCATGATAGGCTCAGAAAGAAGTTTAAAATTAGAATTACCATCTTCCTCATTCCTAAGATCGTATTACAAGGTTATTTTATGCCATGATTTTTGAAAGTTTCAAAATTTCTAGAGAATTTCAATCTTAATTTGCAATGAAAGTTTTCCCCAAACTTTCAATAGGAAATATAACAGGCATTTCAAAAACTCATTGTGTGACAATGTTTCATATTTAACAAACTCTTATTTCATAATTAAGTAATTATTTTATATACTTTTTTCGATTTATACTCTTTTATAAGCACACAATTGCTCTTTATAAAAATATCTCTAAAACACTTTTAAATTGATTACTGAATATTTTTTGTCGCATAAGTTATTAAACGGTTTTAACGTAAAATTGACTAAGTGTAAAAAGACAACAAAAAATAGAAGTAATTAAATGCTTTAACTTTTTACATTAAATAGTCAAACCATTTAATTGAGAAAATTCTCATCAAAATGTCGAAAACCTTGATATAGCAGTAACAAAGCAATAGTTTCAATACGTCATTAAAAATATCAATACTCATTTAAAACTATCGAAGTTCGTACCAAATTTACCTTTTTTTAACAAATTTACCCTTACTAAAAAACTTACCATTTTTTTCTAACAGGTTATTAAAACATATTCAGTTGCATAACAGTTTAAAATTTTATTGGCGATTTAAAACTATATTTATTACTCCCATCACTTCTGAGAAATCCACGTTTTCAAAAAGATAGAACCTTGCAGAACAAACCATTTAATTGAGAAAATTCTCATCAAAATGTCGAAAACCTTGATATAGCAGTAACAAAGCAATAGTTTCAATACGTCATTAAAAATATCAATACTCATTTAAAACTATCGAAGTTCGTACCAAATTTACCTTTTTTTAACAAATTTACCCTTACTAAAAAACTTACCATTTTTTTCTAACAGGTTATTAAAACATATTCAGTTGCATAACAGTTTAAAATTTTATTGGCGATTTAAAACTATATTTATTACTCCCATCACTTCTGAGAAATCCACGTTTTCAAAAAGATAGAACATTGCAGTAAAATACAACCCATCCAGTAACATACCATTGCAGTAAATTCCCACAAAAACCCGACCTTCTGATTCAGCAGGAATCTTCAGAGAGATCTGCTTCTTAAGACCAACCCTTATCCAGCCGTAAATCTTTTCGACAGCGTTTACCAATTTTTCTTTCAAGATATTTGTCGCCAGTAGATCCCTGCGCACCAAAACAATGCTAGAAAGAAGAAACGAAAAGCAGAAAAAGAAAAGTTACTAAATGTATCTCAGATCTCGAATGTCTCGAGATCTATTGATTGTTTCGGAGCTCCAACTTTTCATCGTCAAGACTTGGGAGAGTGCTCTTTTGCTTCGTGTCAGAAGAAAGTTTCGAAAACTTTTTTTTTTTTCGTGGGTGAGCTTTGACTTGTGTGATTCAAAATTCTTGGGACGTTTCAGTTTCTCTCTCTTCGTTTTTTTTTTACTCCAGTTACCACTAAGGTTTCCTTCATTTAAAAATAAATCAGCTGCTTTAAAAGATTAAAGCACTTGGTATTCAGTATGATAAAGAATGCGCCTGCTTTTCAAAAATAATAAATAAATGTATTTTTATAGTTGAAACTCGATGAAGTGTAAAATTCAGTTTCTTTATAAAAAAAAATTTTCAGCACCATCCAAATTATTTTTATGCTCTTGTGTAAACAAATCTTGAACAGGAGATTGAGTTTCAGTTTGTGTAAAAAAAATATATAGTGTTATTCTGGTATTTTGTAGTGTATTCTGGGAATATTTAGTATTTAGAGTAGAGTTCATTGATAAATGACATTTCCAATAACTAATTTGAAACCGATTAATTTTTAAAGAAAATATTTTAAGTGAAACTGCGCATTGACGCTTTATTTGTTAGGTTTGTTATACATTAATTGTTTTAAAAATTTTAATTCCCAAGGTCAATTGGCAAAAATTCTACAGCAGAAAATTAAATAATTAAAATATCAAATATTAAAATTTTAAAGTGTAATTTTCAAGCAAATAAAATATTTATGAAACTTTATACAAAAAAAAAGGATTCAAATTTTCAAAATAAATTGGTAATGTTCGCATTTGACACTTTCTGGGGTATAAGTAAATCTCTCATGCGCTTTTATAAATGTGAAAGTTTTCACTGAAAAATGTATTTTTTTCTTATCAACTTTATGCCCACAAAATTTTTAAATTCTATTGATTAATGATTTAATTTATTTCAATCATTCAAATATATTTAATGTTCCAACAAAACTATTCATGAGAAAGATTTAAAATGTACAAATAAAATTAAGCTTGTTATTATGATGTATAAAAGTCCTTTTGAATTGTTATCAATACATTTAAAAATAATCTAGATTTATTTTCATTCTACGTACTTTCATTGAAGTTCCTCAAAAATTTACTTCTTAATAGAAAGACACAATTCCCATTCTTGCATTATTTTTACCTTATCGAAGAAGATTTTTTAAACCGTCATTAATATATAGTTTATTACTCATGTATTTTTGAAAAAGTTAACTTCTTTCTGTGACAAGTTTTTGTTTATTTTGACAAACATTTAATTGAATTATGGAAAAAAAACGTACATTTTACTTTTATAATAGATGCCATATTAATAGTTTCGAAATCGGAATAGTTTTTGTAGTCCATTAAAGTCCATATTACGCAGCATTCATCTATATTTGTTCAGCAACGAAAACAATGTAAAGAAAATGTATAACCTCTTATACACATTATAAAAATAAATTATTTCAATAATAAATAACACTACATACAAATTGGTAGATATTACGCGTTAAGAATAAGAATAAAATATACTTTCCTCTTTAATAAAAATGCATCTGTATGATGTTCAACTTTATAACATGGTACAAAAAGTCACGTCCAAAATAATAAGTAGTTCTTCCATATAGTTTGCCATTAATGATTTATTCTATAAGTAATTAATATTTTTCCACCTGCTGATTTGGAATACTCTAATGCAGTAGTTGAATGGTATAAATCCAGAAAATTAAGCGTTCCAAGAAATCATCTAGAGTAAATCATTAAAAAGTTTAAAACAAATTGAAGAAAGTGAACTCTGGTGCCAATTAGAAATATTTCGCCAATTCGGTAATATCTAAAATACATCTTCTAGAAACGTTCTACGTAAGTTGACTAGATGGTTTTTCAAAATCAAGCTTTTGGAGATAGGATTCTCATTTATTTAACAATAAGTAAGGTTTTTTTTTATTTAATTAATACCTTTTTTTTATTATTATTAAACATCAGTTATTTGTTAAGTAAAGTAAATCCAACTTCAAAAATTGCCTTTTCACATCCCAAAACAAAAATAGATAACTTTTTTTTACCATATAATGGATAAAATTTCAGAATCAAACTTACCGTTCGAATTCAAAATTCCTGCCAAAAGCCATCTAAAAGCCATCACCATCACTACAGACCAAATCATCTCGTCTCTTCAAAAATTCAACTTCACTTCCGAGCAGGCGCTGCAACTCAATGATTCTTATTCTGATCGCATCCGGCAAACATCGTGTCGTGTGCTCCACCTCAGCGAGTCCTGCTGCGAAACGTCCGTCTTCCGAAAACGCGTGCCGGATACTGCCGGATTTCAACTCTTTCTTCGGACTTCCACGTGTGATAACGCGGCTAGGAGACTGCGCGAAGCATCGATCTGAAAAGTAGAGAGGCAATTTGACCGGACTATCCGATGCGCGCGAAGAAAATATGATTGGTTATTGAAGTTTGACTTAGGTTAGAATTTCAATGTTGGAGAAAAATCTGAATACTAAAAATAAATTGTTACTCAGTGGAAAATTAAATGGGGTAATTGAAGAATAAATGGGGTAAAAATGTACTTTGAAAATTTTCCGAATTAAATTGGGAGGATTTACAGTTAGCCTCTATATTCATGAGATAATACTTGATACTTTATCCCTTTATACCATATATTCATGGGATAATCGATATATATAAAACTGAGTTGTCTGTACGTCTGAACCTTATACAAACCCACAGTTCTGCACATAGAGGTTCGATATTTTATGTATTACAATCGTCTGTCCGATAAGTGGTTCCAATTTTACAGTAATATTTCAATATATTTTCTGTAAACTGACGTTCTGCGCATGGGCGGTTTTAGCGTAATGCAATTACTAATAGTATTCTGAATATCAACATAACGGCTAAGATTATTGAAATTCACCGAAAACTTTCAAATCATTTCTACATTTGTTAATTTTTATTCTTATTTCCATGTATCGTTTTCGTTTCCTTTATCCAGGATATCAAAATTCAACTAGTTAACAATAATTATTAAATTTGCTTAATGATCATAATGAAAATTTGGGCCGCCAAAAATTAAAATCACCTGGCCGATTTTATATCCCATTACGCCGCTGCACTTTTGGGTAATTTCTGTGTGATTTTAGTGTACAAAATATTTTCGTTTAAAAGGGAAACTAATAAACCCCGAATGGGGAATTGATTGTTATCAACGATCAATATGTGACACCTTTAAACATTACTTACAAAAGTCTGGAGGATTAGCAGCAATTTTGACTTTCTGTGCAATATTATGCTATTTCTTGTGCATTTAAATTTATCCTTAAGATTTTTATAAAATTATGATGTCAAATCAATTTAAATACATGTTAAGCAAGACATACAAGGTCCGGCTATTAATTTCCAGGACTGACGTAACTGTAGGAGAACGAAAAGCCGAAAGATGGCGCTAATGATTGCATATTGAAGAGCGTTTTCTTGCGTATGTGCAGTGCAATCGGCTCCATTCTGAAGTAAGTGGTTCTCGTGGAAAGGCGCATTGAAACGTAGCTCTTAAATTCCTGTTGTCGAAGTGAAAATGGAGCAAAGAATTAACATTAAATTTTGCTTCAAATTGGGTATCCTATCCAGGTACGCAGGGTCAGTATCAGCGTTGTCGATAAGTTCGCCACAGGCGTCCAGTCTCAATTGCTTTTGTTCGTCCCTTAAATGGTGAGGAACGAATCTGGTTTGCCTAGGTCTTGAGTCAAAATTCACCAAACCGTCTCTTTGTCCATGTTCAATTCATTGGCGAGTACTCGAATAGTCAATCGACGATCACATTTCACCATATCGCGAACTTTTTCAATTGCTTCCGGCGTGCGTACGGACTGCGGCCGACCTGTGTGTGGATCATCTTCGACGCTTTCGCCCCCTTTCCGAAAGCGTTTAAACCGTTCAAAAGTTATTGAGCGGGATAAAGCTTCCTGGCCATAAACTTGTTTTAACATTTCGTAGGTTCCCGCAGCTATCTTGCCCAATTCGAAGCAAAATTTAATGTTAATTCTTTGCTCTATTTTCACTTCGACAACAGGAATTTAAGAGCTACGTTTTAATGCGCCTTTCCACGAGAACCACTTACTTCAGAATTGCGCCGATTGCACTGTACATGCGCAAGAAAACGCTCTTCAATATGCAATCATTAGCACCATCTTCCGGCTTTTCGTTCTCCTACAGTTACGTCAGTCCTGGAAATTAATAGCCGGACCTTGTATTTTGTAATGTATTATAATATACTTGTATCTTATTTGGTTTTAATCACTAATTACATCCACTCTTAATTGAAAACTTAAAATGTCAGATAAATATTGATTGGTGATACCACTCTATTTAACTTATGAAGAACTCCGATCTTATTGAGACAATAGACTTTAAATTTATTTCTACATTTTCCAACTCGTTACACTGTGATATATTACATAACACTTAACTATATTTATACTAATTTTGTATGACGAAGATGTAATCCACTTAAATTTATATGAATTGTATTGCTTTCATTCCATTTCTTTCATCGAATAATGATACTCTTTTTATCAACACAGACAACTTCCCATCAGCACGTAAATATAACTACGAAATTGTATTATCCCAACTTTCTAACATTAATTTCCCTTTATAGTAAAAAATTTTATATTTTCATTCATAAGCTTATGCATTAATATATTCGTAACATTAGTTTATAAATTTTTTAAAACTTTTTAAAAATAAAGTTTGTAATAATTAACAAACTTTTTATTGACTTTCTTATTGTCTTTTTAATTGATTATAAAACACTTTTATTGACTTGCAGTTTTAGTTTATATAATATCAATGAATACAATGAATTTCTTTTAAAACTCAAAGTTATAGTTTGTCCCTATTGTCGCTAATAAAATAGTAAAAAAAAAAGTTTCCGATTTTACTTATTGTAAATTTCTTGCCAAACAGGCACCTTTCGTCAAAATGGAAAAATTGTTACTAAACTCCACTTTTTCACTTTTTAGAACCATATAAAAATTTGGGTGGCCAAATACACGATCTTCGTAAACTTTTTTCTAAAATGTGTAGCTAATCACACAAAAAAAACGCAGGAAAACCTGAAGGGGCTTTCTTTAAATGTTTAGAAAGTATATTGAACTTCTCTAAAACTATGAAAAATTATTTTACATTTCACTTGTCACTTTCTATAGATTCCTCGTACAAATTTATCTATTTTTATTTATTCACGTGTCGTGATGTTGCGTATGAATAGTTTAATAAAGCCATTTGCCCAACCCAAAAAGTGAGTTGGCTTATGAAGCATTAAGATTCCACCTGACCTAATGTGTTATATACATGATATACATTTTGATAAATAGCATAAATACACTCAGATGAGAACTATCTAAAAGCCTTATTAAGAAAAAACAGATGCTCATTGCAAAAGGTTATACATTCCAACAAACCCACTGGTCGCACTTAAGCGCTTTGACATAGGAACAGGGTTATGATATTATTGCTAAAAATTCATTCTAAAAACGTAAACAGCTTAAAAGTCGATTTTAAAGAAGACATTTTTAAGTACGAGAAGGCTCTCTGTTACTTTCAGCAAACCCTTCGGTGCACCTCCTCCATGTTCCCGAAACAAAGGTGTATAAAAAAACAAATCCCCAAATGGTCGGATGGTTGTCAACTACAGCACAAACACAATACATAACTTACACAAATTTTATGTAAAACAATCAGCAACTAAACGAACCAGCTGAGGTCTCGAATCCCCAGTGCGTGTGAAAATTAGGGTACTTCCAAATACATAGTGACAGCATGTCACAGTTAATATATCCATTTTTAAAACAGCACTTGAACAACAACTAGCATTAGAAACATTTCTCACTTTACTAATCCCTCACCAGTGAAGACAATCCTTATACTACGTACAGCTACGCTGCAAAAGACAATTATTCACCGGGAAATGTGAGACTAGATGTTTCAGATACTTGAAGGTTAAAATCTGAAAAATAACAAAATATTTTATTGTTTTTTTCTTTCTTTTTAGTCAGCTTTATCGTGATTCTGCCCTATTGCTTAAATATCTTTTTAAGATTTCCAAATAAAGAAAACCTTAAAATATCATCAAACAAATTAAATTTAAATAAGGAGAAATAACAATAACAAAATTATTTCACTTTTATATTGTTTAAAAAAAATTAAAAAATGTTAAACAAGTATCTACCATTTTAATGTTACTAGTGGACTCCATCACCAGCTCGCTAACACTCGACAATCCCCGGAGAAGGCATTCAAGTGGTCGGTAATGCTCGCTAAATCCCGAGCTCACTATGGTTGCAGATTGCTTCTAAAAATACATAAAAACTGAAATTCATCCATCAGTGAAAACTTTATGACGTGATCCTGAAATTCAATAAATTATTGATTAATATCCTTAAAACATCAATGCATGGTATTTTCAAACAATACCATTCGAATCGACTTCCATTATAACTCAAAACCAAGCCATATTTTCAGTTATATATTGATACATCAGTCTAACGAAAAGAAATTTTTTAGTGTATTAAATTAAATATCTTGTAAAATTTTTAATAACAAAAAATAACATAAATATACTACATTTTTGAAAACTGCTACTTTAAAAATGTATGTGTAAATGGAGAGTATACATGGTACGTCATTAGCAACTCTAAAGAAATTTTGACCCATCAAAGTACACCTTTAAAAACAACTTAGAACATTGTGATTATTCTCAAGTCCCCTTGAATTGCCCGTGACATAGTCTTCATACTACTATAATGATCATATTACCTTAGTGTTCACAATACTACGTAATATAATTATTATAGTAGTATGATGTGGTATAATTGCACGTCATATATAGTAGTAGAAGTACATACGTCTTGAAACATTTCGTTTTTCAAACATGGGAAAATAAAAAGGAGAAATTATAAAATACCATTTTAACTAAATTAAATTATTCACATTCCCTTCTCTATTTTGACAATCTGAGTTCTGATTTTTTTAAATAAATCCTAATAATCTGTTCTATATCATGGTATGATTAATTAAAAAATTAATCTTTTTTCAAAACTTTTCCGCTGCTTATGGATAAACAAACACAGATCGCGCAATCTTAACAGTTATTTTTTTTGTAATTTAGATAATTAATATCTTCAAAACTACATCTAAATTTAAGAAAAGAGGAACGAGTATGTTTTATTAAGACATAAACCTCTGTGATTGCATAATATTATATTACTACAGTGGTTAATTTTTTCTGGAGAGGCCGCCTATTGAAAAAAAAAATATCTTTCATTTTGACTCAATAAATAAAGTTTGCATTTCCGATTTTTCATATTAGCAGATTTTGCCAACCTTTTCTGCAAACGTGAAATTTCATACTTTTAAGTCGAATGTTTTTTCCACTGTGAGACAGAAAAGTCAGTTAAACGAATAAATTCTGAAATAGTGGTGACCCTCTTTAATACTTACTATTTTTAGTATAGCTAGAAACCATTAATTTATGACAATATATTCATTATAATGAATTTTGTAAAAACTTATAAAAAAAAAAACTTTAAAAAAAGAAGAAGAACGGTTGCAAATCACTAATATTCAAAAATTAGAGACGTATTAATACATGAGTGCATAAAACTTAGCAAAATTAAAAAGTGTACATAATTGCGCATGGATGGAAAAAATATGTCCCTTAGGAAGCTGTATTGGGGCTGAGAGCTTCCCCAAAGGTATTCCCTAGTTACAACAGGTTGTCATGTACTATAGGGAAAATCATGAGTGAAACGTGAAAACTACAATTCTCACTTTGTATTTTCTGTGATTGCGAAATAAAAAAAGAAAAGAAAAGAATAAAGAGGTGCTTTTACTTTACTACATTTAAATAATAATAATAATAAAAATAACGGAAAAGGGTAAAAAAAAAAAAACTCACAGATTGTAAGAGGAATGGATGAAATCGAACCAAAATACCAGATACTACAGTATTACTCGGTGTTAATGTGGTGGTCATCTCATCAGTTTATGGTGAGAATTCTCTTTATCTAAACACTTCCAGTAAACACAAATCAGCTTAGCCTTCACTGGGTGACTGCCTGTGGCCATCACTTGAACTACTGGGCCTTTCCTTTTAAGAGCATAAAAGTAACCGCTTGGCCTACACTAGGGCCAGCAGTCATTTATAACAGCTGTTGGCAGCATTGTTGAAACAGTGTCCCAGAACAAGCTTGAATAAAAAATTGGCTTACCACTAGCGAGACAGCACTGGTTTAATTGAAGCTAGCCTCGTTCATATGGCGATGCGAACTATAGTGCATTAGATAAAATAGAAACATAACTAACAGCGGAGAGAATGTGCTCCCACTTAAAAACTAACACTTCGTAGAGATCAATTGAAAATAGAAACAAAAATTAAACTCAGTAGCGTAACAGCCCCGTAAATGCTTGGTTCTCATTTAATCGATCCACTTAGGAGATGAGAGGCTGAGTCAACCTTGACCAGTCCGGGGATCAAACCGCTGACGTGTGGCGTGGCAGCTCAATGAGCTACCATTTCGCGACTGGGCATCGAAAACAGAAACAAAGAGATTATTATAGAGAGAACCTGTCTCTTTCATCATACTGTAACGTATTGTAACTGTTAATTGCTGTTGTAAAATATAGAGGGCGCCCCAAAACAGTTATTTGACAGTTGTATTTTTAAGTTGTTTTTTGTTTAGTCTCTTGTGAGAGACGAGAGAGGACAGACATTCCAAGATGTAACACGATCACGAATGCTTGCGCCATTTTGAAGTTCTTAAAATAAATGTGTTTTGTTTTCGTTCAAAATGAAATTTTTACTCGACCACGATACCACAGCCTAAAATGGTTCCAGCTGTGCGATTTTTGAACCTGAAACAACCGTTGTTTGGAAAAGAACTGTAAGTTTTATTTTAACGACGAAATGAATGAACGACCGTTATTTTGGCGCGAAGAGTACCTGATGGACAACCATCGTGTGGAATATTAAGCAAGCCTTGCTTATATATTTTCTTTGTGTGCTGAAACCAATGTCCGAGTATGGATTGACGTCTCGTCGTGTAGTATGGACGACTCGTCGTGTAGAATGGTAAGCATTGCAATTTGCTTATTAAATTAACTGAAAAGCCTCGATTCAGTGTGGACATCCAGTCTACAGATTTTGATGGACATCCGTCCAGATTGATAATTTTTCTTCGTCCTGAAGATCGCCAGTGACATCCCGTCCTGAGAAGAGAACAAAATCCTTCATCCTGAAGATTTTGTGTTTTTTTTTTTTAAGAGTGGTGTTTGTGTTTCGTTGTCAGCATCAGTGAATGACAAGTTCTGTTTTTACAGATTTTGATGGACATCCGTCCAGATTGATAATTTTTCTTCGTCCTGAAGATCGCCAGTGACATCCTGTCCTAAGAAGAGAAAAAAAATCCTTCATCCTGAAGATTTTGTTGTGTTTTGATTCAAGAGTGGTGTTTTTGTTTAGTGCTTCGTGAATCATAAGTTCTGTTTTCAAAGTCGTCAATGGAGTGCAATACTTCAAGATTGGTGATACGTTTCGAGTTTCAATGTTTGTAATGCAAGAGTAATTTATCAAAAGTGCTAATTTGTGGTTGGTATTTAGTGCTTGAGTTATTCAAGAGGTGTTTCGTTTCTATTTCGAGCAAGGTTCCAGTTTCATTTGTGTGCAATATTTCAAATGAAAATAATGTAATGATTACTTGTGGAGTGTGTACATATATCATTTGTGTGCAGTATTCAAGTGATTAATTTGCCTCATCTGACGTGAGTTATATTTATTTACTCGTCGTAGATCAAGAGTGATTTTAAAACTGGTGGTGGAGCAAGTCCATTTTCTGGTGAAGAAAATAAAAGGAATTATCCAGCCCTCGGATATAATTACAATTAAAGTGAAAATAATTGTATTTTATGATTTTCAGCTTCATAGTTGATTTTAAGTTCTTTGAAATTTATTTAAAACTAGTTTTGTTTAGTATTTGGTACATGCATTTAAATAATGATAGTATTTGAATTTATATCTTTTGAAGGTCTTCTTTTAAGATGGTATGAATTTAATGCTATATTTGATTATTTGTGCTACTATAATTATATATATACCATAATATAATATCTGGTAAGATTCTTATAACAAGAACACTTATTTAGGTACCAGTTATAACAAATGCTTTGGGTTTGTGCTAACATTTCAAAGAATTGGAAATTACTAAAACAAAAGTAATTTGAATCTCATTTTAGTTAAAGTTGTAAAAGAGTTGGTTTTAAGTGAAGTCTAGTTCTAGATATTTTTTGTTCTTGATCTGAAGTTTATTTCTGAATATTCTATTTCATGTTCTCTTTTAAAAATGTGATTGCTATATACTTAAATTTGATGCAATTAATTTGATTTGAGTTTTAAAAATTGCAATTGCTGAAATTAAGTGGTAAAAATTTTGAATTCTTTTTAAAACATTTATGTTCTTGTTCTATGATAAATTTTCATACTTGAATATTTTATAGTGGTTAAGTGGTATAAAATTTATATTATATTTACAAGAATAATTATAAATTTGAGGGTGTTCTGTGTTAGGTGAAGAATATAAACTCTCCAGTAAATTATTACATTTAAAAATGTCTTTTTTGGGTCGTGCTAAGAAAGAAGATTTGAGGGTGTTAGCAGAAGAGTTAGGTGAAAGAGTAACACCTGGTCTTAAACTGGTAGATCTTAAGAAATTAATCACTACAAGTGTTAATTATGACGAAGATTACGTTAAGGAACAGATAATTGTAGTAATGGAGAGTAAGAAAGAACGTGAGGAAGCAGAACATGCAAACAAACAAGCGGAACTACAAAAAGAAATATTCGAACAAGAACAAGAGAGACTGAAATTGCAACGTGAACTTGAAAAAGAAAAGTTTGAACAAGAACAGGAAAGATTAAAACTACAACAAGAATACAAGCTGCAAAAACTCCAGTTGGAATCGGAAAGAGGACCTATAGTTGTGCAAAATGATCCACAAAGATCAAGAGTTGAGCTTCGACACCTCATGCAGAAGTTTGATGATAAACAAACCGACATCAGTCTGTATTTGTTACTCTTTGAAAGGCAAGCAGAATGGGCTGGGATCCCATCGACGGATGGGGTATCTCACCTGATAGGACTGTTACCATCTGACATAACCCAATTGATTGCCCGTGAGCCATCTGAATTGGCAAAAGAATATGACCATGTTAAAAAGCTGCTTCTTAAGAGATTTAAGTTAAGTCCAAAGAGATTTAGGCAGATGTTTGTTCGACACCAAAAAAATGCAGAATCTACATGGAGTGACTTTGCATATGAACTCCAAAATTACTGTCAAGAATGGGTGACTGGCTTAGAAATAACCACTTACGAACAACTTTTGGGTCTTATGGTGGTAGACCAGTTGAAGCGTCGTGTGCCTAACGAAGTGAAGGATCATTTCGTGGAAGAATGGGGAAACATAACTTCTCCTATAGAATTAGCTTCAAAACTTGATGCTTATGACAACGTTCATGGAACTTTAAGAGAAAAATTCCCGAGAGAAATGGGGAAAAGAATATTCCTAAATGACGAATAAAACTTCCAGTTGATTCCAAAGCCAAAATAGAAAACTCTACTCCCTTCAGAAATCAAGTTCAAGGTAGTCCAGAGATTAAAAGAAATTCCAGAAATGAACAAAATATGGAAAAAAACACGAAGGCAGTTACGTTGTTATGAATGCGACTCAACTCAGCATTTGAGACCAAATTGTCCTGAATTAAAGAAGAAATCAACCACAACTGCTTCTATAAATAGAATAACTTTCAGTTCAGAGGACAAGTTATTGGATCCTTTTATCCTGTCTGGAAAAGTGAATGGGACAGACATGTCTATTCTCAGAGACACTGGTTCAACTATTGATGTGATCTGCCAGAAGTGTGTTACTTCAGATATGATGACTGGAGAACAAGTTTGGGTGCGGCATCTTCTGGATGAAAGTATGTCCTGCCTACCAATTGCTGAAGTAGAGATAGAATGTGAGTTGGGGAATATTCTCACAAAAGCAGCTGTGATTCAGAACCCATTGGATCAAGGCAGATATCTGTTAGGAAATCGAACTGCTGCATTGCTTGAAGGTAGAAGGAAAGAAATTGGAATTAATCCTGAAGAAGTTAACGCCATCCAAACCAGAGCTCAGCGAAGGTTGAAGGAAATCACCAACAGAGAGAAAGAAGCTGAAGCTGATCTAGGAAAAGGAGAAGACGCCGAAGCAGATGAAGTTTCTACACCGGAAAGTTCAGTGCTAAATTTTAGTAAGGATAACGAGATCATGTTACCCCCAGTTCAAGTTCAGCAGGAACCTGCACTTTCACTCCTGGAAGTGAAACCTTCTGATTTTGCTATGGCTCAAAGAGAAAGCGCAGAGTTACAGCCATTTTGGGAAGAAGCTTCTAAAACAAATAAAGAAGGATCGTCAAGTGATACACTCATCAGTAAGAATAATCTTTTGATAAAAAGGAGGACTGATAAAACAGGAAATGAGAGGTTTTTGCTGCTTGTTCCAGAAAAATTTAAAGAACGTTTAAAGGCTCTATTCCATGAGGGTACATCAGGTCATTTAGGAGTTACAAAGACCAAAGATATTCTTTCCAGATATTTTTTTTGGCCTAACTGTTATAAAGAAATTGAAGACTACGTTCGCAGCTGTGATAAGTGCCAGCGTGTGGGGAAGCCAAATGACAGAAAGAAGGCTCCTATGAAATTAGTTCCAGTTATACAAGAAGTGTTCTCCAAAATTAATGTTGATGCGGTTGGACCCCTTCCAGTATCCACAGGTGGTAAACGTTACCTAATCACTGCTATGTGCCTATCATCAAAGTACCCTGATGCCATTCCTGTGGCCGATATCACTTCTACATCAGTAATTGATGCTTTGATGCAAATTTTCAGTAGAATGGGTTTTCCTAAACAACTTCAATGTGATCAAGGGACTTCATTTATGAGTGAACTTACCACAACCTTTCTAGAAAACACTGGGATTAAAGTAGTACACAGTTCAGTGTATCACCCACAGAGCAATCCTGTCGAAAGATTCCACAGAATAATCAAACGAATTCTGAGAGTTTTGTACCTTGAAGCCGAAGCAGATTGGGAACAGGTGATCTGTCCTGCACTCGTTGCTCTTCGAACTGTAACACATGCAGCTAAAGGATTTACTCCTGCTGAACTCGTTCATGGGAAAAACTTACGAACACCGTTAACTTTACTGTTCGAACACTGGATGGATCCTGACGAGGAAGAAAGCCCTGTGACTGAATATGTATTTTCTTTAATCAACAGATTGAAGCAATGTCAAGAAGTAGCAGTAGAAAACATGGAAGCTGCACAGCTCAAGAACAAGCCATGGTATGATAAAAGAGCAATCAAGAGGGAATTTCAAGAAGGGGATTTGGTTCTCGTAGTGGCCACTTCCAAGGCAAACAAGATCGCTCCTCATTGGCCTGGTCCAGGAACTATTTCAGGAAAAATTTCTGAAACAAACTGCCTTGTAGAATTACATGGAAAGAAAGATGAAACTTAAATTCATCAAGTAAACCCCTCGGAGATTAAAATCGAAGCCTTTACGAATCTCCCTGTACCTAAAATGAAAACAGCCGTCAGAGCCTTCCTGTGAGTTGCTGGTTACTATAGCCGCTATATTCCTATGTTTTCAGTTATAGCTGCACCTTTGACTGATGCACTAAAGGGAAAAGTAAGAAAAGGAGAGATCATCTGGACTCCTGAATGGGACAAAGCCTTCGAGACTCTAAAACAAAAACTTACTTGCCAACCAGTTTTAAATGCTCCAAAATTCGATCGAGAGTTTATTCTACAAACAGATGCCTCCGATACCGGTATGATAGTGTTGTCTCATATGAACGACGAAGGTGAGGAACACCCTATTCTGTACATGAGTAAGAAATTTTCCGATATAGAGAAACGCTATGGTATCATAGAAAAGGAGTGCGCTAGTATAGTTTTTGCGGTAAAAAAATTGCATTATTATTTGGATGGACAGAAATTTGTGGTGCAAACTGACCATAACCCATTAATATGGTTACGAACAAATAGTTCAAATTCACGTTTAATGCGTTGGGCCTTAGCACTTCAACCATTTAATATTGATGTCCTTCACCCTGCAGTCAAGCTAAACAAAAATGCTAAGCCGAATAGTTTTAAATTAAACGTATTCCTTATTAGTATTTTTTGTATATTTGGTTTAATGATCATGTTTATATTTTTACATATTCTTTATGCTATTATGTTTATGTTCCTTTGTTGTAAATATTTTACAAACTTTTCTCCCTTTTCTCTTAGAGAAAAGTTTTCTGTGAGAGGATTAATTAATTGCTGTAACGTATTGTAACTGTTAATTGCTGTTGTAAAATATAGAGGGCGCCACAAAACAGTTATTTGACGGTTGTATTTTTTATGTTGTTTTTTGCTTAGTCTCCTGTGAGAGACGAGAGAGGACAGACATTCCAAGATGTAACACGATCACGAATGCCTGCGCCATTTTGAAGTTCTTAAAATAAATGTGTTTTGTTTTCGTTCATAATGAAATTTTTACTCGACCACGATACCACAATACTGAACTTCGGCCCACTTGACTGCTGTAGGGTTATCGCTCTGGCTTTTCATGCCAAAGATGCAGGGTTCGAATCCTGGGTTAGGCATGAATGTTCGTTGTGGTTTGGTATCCACGTTAAGCTGTAGGTCACAGCCTGAGTAGCCGTCATTGGGCGTAAAAATAGGTCGTTGAGCGTACAAACCAACCAACCAACCATAACTGAATTTCAATTTGCATCGCGTCTTCGATACGTTCTCCTTCAACGGTTCAACATAGCGCCCATAAATAAACGTTGTTCACGCATGCGCAAACGGCATATCTGCCAATCTGTTGTAGACGAGCATATGAATGGGTTATTGCTGGCAACTCACTATTGGTTCATTGATGTATGGCCGCAAATAAACAGAATTCTGACAAGTCAGAAATGGGTTTATATTTTGCCAATGTTAGCGGAACGCTGCCAACTCTTATCCACCACTGTCAACATCCAACCTTAAAACGGCCAGTATTAGTGTTTTTATTGTGCTACAATCCCACTTTGCGAAATGGTAAGTAATTTTGATCATATCAGAAAGTTTATATAATATTTACTTCAATTTTCACATTCACAGGGTAACGTTATCAGTCGAAACAAATTTTCCCGAAAAACTGTTTCTCTCAAAACAACTCTTCCTAAAAACTGCACAGTTCTGTTCAAACCAAACTAATAATTTTTTCCCTAAACATTTTTTTTTTTTTTTTTTTTTTTTTTTTTTTAACGAGTCAATCTGACCTGACAAAAAATAATTATACGTTTAAAAATTAGAATTAAGTTTCAACTGAAAATTCATTAGGAAATTCATGAAAATTAATATATAATTACCATTTTTTAGACTTCAATGTATGACTTCTTACATTAGACATTGCAAAGGGTTTTAATTTGAAAAAAATAGGAAATTTCGCAAGAATCATTAGATCATGCAGCTAAATATAGATCCCATTACTATTTTTAATAACCGATCACTGTTACTATTCCATCTGATTTAATAATCTAAATGACCAGTAACTTCATAACAACAATAACAGTCAAATCAACGAATAAATTATTAACAGAGGCTGCCATCGTTCAATTCCTACCGTCTAAATTGCTATTCATATTTCCAAAGAAAAATTTTAACAGTAAATCAAATTACAGCCTCAACCGATATGGGCGTTAATTATTTTTTATATCGATTTCTTGCAACCAAATTGTTATAATAAAAATAATGAAACATCATAGCTCTAAGATATCTTCTGAACAACGTTCATTTCAAAAATATTCAATTTCATCTCTGCGTATATTTACAAAGTTGAAGTTTATTCAATCAGGGTTTTAAATATTATTTTAATTTTTTTAGTTACATTCGGTACAATGGAAATATTAAACTACATGATAAGTTTTGTTACTTGAGCATTTCTTAAGTTTTTTAAAAGATTAACGTTGCTATGTTACATGTCATTGTTAGATTGCTATGTCATATTCAAGCACATATCTAAAGGGTAAAAAGTTATACTATTATTTCTGATAATTTTTACAACCAGAAAACGAGAATTAATGTTTATGTATGCAGTCACTCTTTCTTAAGACCTTCCTCGTGCGATTGCACGACATGAAGACTTCTAGTTTCATCGATCTTCAAAGTTGCAAGGCAATTTTGACCGGACCATCCGGCAAAGATGAGAAATTGTTGGTAAATGAGAAGAGGAGATCTGGCAGGCAGGATATCAAAACTCGCTGATTCAATTTCCCTTTCAAGTTTTTTTTTTTTTTTTTTTTTTTTTTTTCAAAGTAGTGTGCCTTTGTTTACTTTGCCTGCCATGGTAGATATTTTTTCATTTAACTTTACCTGAAGGTATGGATCTGCTCGTTTTAGCTTTCTCGTGAATAAATTTTGCTTTTCTGGAAAAAAATATCCAAGAAAATGGGAAATAAATTATATTGGAGTCCCTGTTTTATTGTGAATATATTCTTTTCCGTCCAAAATATACAACAAAGAAACGAAGCAGGAAAATATCTATTGATTTATCGTTTCTTTGATGCTGTCAACCTTAATAAAGTTTAGAAAATATGAAGACCCGGTCGTTTAATACCTATATAAAATATTTTCAATAATCATAAAAATCTAAAGAGTATTAGAAAAATTAAAGTTTCTTTGATATATTCGCAATGGAAAATTTCAATTTTATACATTTTTTTTTTTTTTTTTTTTTTTTAATAATTGATATTTTTTGCCCATTTAAGTTATAGAAATTTCAAATTTGCAATTTATTCTGATCCTCAAGTAAAATATGTATTAAAGCCAAATCTTACCAGTGTGTTTTGTTAATAGAAATTGACATACAGTTTGAGAAAAACTCTTTTCGTCATTAAAAAAAATATTTGAAACGATAACTATAATACTCTGATTCATATACGTTTTTTATAATAAAAGATACTTAATTAAGTTTTTTGTGAATACTAATTGATATAGTAAATTATAAGATGTAATATTTTTGTAGCTTGAATAACGTCACGTCATTAATCCAGTTATCTCTACTTATTGGATAAGAAAATGTGGATGGCTAGGAGAACAATTGTTGTACAATGTGTCCCGCATCGGTAAAAGTAATTGTGCCTTAACAATCTCCGAGCCTTACCTCAATACCTTATTTTACTTTTATTAACTATAAAAAAGGGAAAAAGATTTATCTAAAGATGAAGAAGAAATTTAAAATGAAAAAAGCTCCAGTCACTTAACTAAACTTGTGGTTTCAATAAAAGCATAGGCAACTGAAGGATATGTGTTAACGCGTTACCAACTATTTATAATAGAATATTAACAAAAACACAATAGCAATTATTATAAACAATAGCAATGTGTAAAAGTAGTTTTCCAAACATTATCATTGGATAACTATCACCTTCTAAAAATAGAGTAGATAGTAATTCTTATTTCAACTAAAAGTGCCATTTCCTTTTAAAATCCGGATTTTTTTTAAATTTACAAATACTTGTTAAATCACATGTCAAACATTTTTTAAACCTAAGCAAATTTATCGCAGGACTCTAGATTTTCTTAAACAAGGCAAAAACTGTTTTCTGTACGTTTACTTAGCTTAAGTTTCCGATCTCAATTCCTTTATCGAAAACGATTTTCTTAAAAGCCTTGGACTAATATTAGCTTTGTCAAAAAAAAACATTTTTAAAACTGTGAAAAGTATATAGAAAAAACTTTTTGCGATCGATTGAAGACAAGGAATTTCGGCACTTTTACAGAATTTCAAGAAATTTATCTTGAATCAAGAGTTATTCATTAGCAAACACGTCACAAGATCGTCCCACTTTACAAGATATTACATCAAGTATTCAAAATGGGACATGCAGAATGCCAAACACATTAAGTCAATACCTTAATATAAGTTTAAATTATTTTAGAATCTTCCTTTATAAACCATATTTTGACTTCATTATTACTTTAAACGTATATTTCATTTAAAAAAAAAAGAATTTGGGATGACAGAAAAAAATCATCAAAAGTAACTTTTAATTTAATGAATTATCTCAAACACTTTGATATGTAGCAAATAATTAAGGACTTTACATTAAATACTCACCGCAATAAAATATTTCCTGACCTCTGCGAATTTACACTTTTACTTTTTAATTATGTACTTTTACCTTCCTAATTTTCTGATACTGATACTATTATACTCATAATAGGATAAATATTAAAATATTGGTTTTTAATTTAGATTTAAACTTGATTTCATAGGTGTACATAGCTTTAGTAAACCTTAAAATTTAAAGAAAATAATTTTTAATTCAGTCACACTATTTTTATCGAAATGTGAATCAAAGTATAAATTACAATAATTGATAATATCAGAAGTTTAATTTAAATTTTTGTTTACATTTTTTAAAAAATTAAAATTAATGCAATTATTAAAATTCTAAAATAATATTTTACTGGATGGTTAACTTTTTTCTGATTTATTTATTTTGTAACAAGTAAAAAATTCATTAATAACAAAGATCAGAATCATCCTAAATGAATAAGAAAATTCAGATAAAAGTATATCACGTAACACCTAAAGTAATTTTTTCTGGGTAAAAAGTCTCCCTACAGCATCATAAAACAGTCTTAAAACAAACTTAATCTTAATTTAAAAATAATTTTCTTCAACTCTAAGGTATATATATAAAGATTCCACATAGACAAAGATTGTTTTTGGTAGTGTAAAAAGTAACGTGTTTGCAATACATCTAGATGGATTAAAGGAAATAAGTACTTAATTTCGCAATTTCAAAAAAATTCAAATAATAATTTTATTTTATTTACCTAACATACATCGAATCAATACATTTAAACGGATAACGTTGATTAGAAAGCATTTCCTTGCATGAAAACTTAAACTTACTTTAAAATAAAACCTTGGAACTCATCCAAAACTAAAAGAAAACTCGGATACCTCTAGACCACCCCATTTTTTACTTTATAAAAAGCAAACTAAAAGAGTATTTTATTGGACTCTGCTTCCCTACTACTAAACAACCATTTACTTCTAACCAACAAAGATAAACCATCTAGAGTAATCTTCCTAAAAGGGTGTACCATAAGTCCACTCTTTTTCGAGAAAGGAAGCATAGTTTTCCAGCATCAACTACCTGACTTTTCCTATGCTTCTCTCTAGCATCCTCTCATTTTTAGTGTTGGATGAATATTATACTATTCGCACCTTTGCTAATTGTGTTACGCTACTCTTTCCATTTCATGCAATCGGGGGATAATGAGACGTGCTTAGCATTAAATATTCTATCAAAGGATTAAGCTCCATTAACATTTTCTAGTAGAATCTGATAATAGGTGTTTATTTTAGAAGAATGTTTAGTAAATATTTGTTTAGCATTAAAGTATACAGTTTTCTGTCGAAACACGTTTTGATTATAAGATTCTACAAACGAGTATTGCCATGTTTCACTTTTAAAACCTATTTAGTTTAAATGACATTGTTAAAATATTCTATGGTTTACATTATATAAACTGGATGTTACTGTTTAGTACGTATTCATAGTTTGCAATGCTTTATTTTGAATTTTCAATGGAGGCAATTTTGAATTCCCAACTGGGCGTCAGTGTTTCCAAAAGAGATAATGAAACAGATTTGAGGGATGAATATAATCATTTAGTTGATATGCGAAACATTTACTTTATATGGCAAAATTTTCAGAAAAATAACTCGACAAAATTGCATACTTTACATACATTTTATTGCACACTTTTATCTCCAATACTCTAACAGAGAAGTGTAAAGTTAAATGATATCCCCTTTGATTTTGATTTGATGATTTAGTGTGGTAAAGTGTCCCTTATAATTAGTGATTACTTTTTTTTTTAAATCTTTAAATATTGCATTTATTTGTGCGTAAAATGCACATATAATCATAACATAATAGAGTCCATAAATGCACACAAATGATTATTTATTGGTAAATAATTTATGAAGAAATAAAATGTGTGATTAATAATCAGATGAAAACAAATAATTAGCATGCAACATAAATAAGATAGAAAAATTACATTTAATAAAGAATTTCTTAAAATAAAAAGAAGAAAATAAATCTCTCATAGAAAAGAGATAATTAGTTTAATGAAGATAGTAAATCAAAATACTAAACTTTTAAAGATCTTAAAAATAAACAATAATGTAAGTTGCTGTCGACATGTTTGATAAGCTCATTAAGTTTACCAGGTCATATGTTATCGCAATGTCGGTAGTAATCAAGTTGTATTTTGGCTGGCACTAAATAACCACTTCTGCAAGAACTACACTTAAGGAAATTTTTTTACGATTTAAGAAGAAATTTTTGTATTTATTGAGACATAGTAAAAATTGGTGACTAAGAACAATAACTTGTGAATTTTTACCGAAGGAAAATTTGTTTTCAATAGATTCAATTTTATATACACCTCACATCAATAGTATTTATTGTTAATGTTGCACGAGTCTCTAGTCACAATTTCCTAAAATTCTTGTACGTGGGAAGTTTGAATATAGAAACTAATCTTAATATGATTTTACATTTGATACGACTTTATAACATCCTTATTTTTACCTAGAAATTGTGCCTTTTACTGAAAGATAATCTCACTGAATTTACTCTGTACTTGGACAGAAACAACTAGTCTAATAATGGAAATCCATAAAAATATATAATATTCATACTTATCACCGTATTTAACATTATGTCAGAATCAATAACCTGCTTCATTTTAGCATTCAACTTTAAAAAATATGTAATAAATAGTATCTTCAATACATTATTTATTCAAATTTATTAAAAATTTATTAACACTACTTCGTTGATAAAGATTACAGCAATAAAAATTAGCAAAAATTAAAGGTCGAATAAAAAACATCAAAATAATTAAAATTTCCATCTGAATGCTTAAATTACTTTACTGTCAATTCTTCTCGCATATTCATTATAAACAAACGAAAAGAAACTTAAATTTGCATTTAATTAACTAAAATGTGTCACAATTCATTCTCTCTTAATCAAAATCTGTCAAATCTGTTTGTATTAGTTGCAATGTTTTCTAAAGTGTTTTAATTTAGTGTAGCAATGTTGGATGGACTAAAATTTTTTATAAAAAATAACACTTCATCAAATAGCAAGATGTATTATTAAATAGATAACAAGTCTTCAATGGTTGATGAGGATTTCTAGAAACAATAGTTTAATAAGTGATTCCTAGATAACAATAATGACAACATTTCATCAGTAAATAAAGCAAATTGCTATCAGAAAAAAGTAAGAAATTTTAAACTGAAGAAAAATGAAATATATGAAATCTATTTCTAGAAAAAAAATATTCCGGGGTAAACTTATATTCTCAAAAGTCAAATGAAAAAATTGCCTTCTGCTTCTATGACGAAAACTTACAAAATATAACTCACAAATGAATTGAAATCTTTTTTCTTACAGTAACCAAATTATAACAAGTTAATGTGTGAATTGTTAGCATAGGTTGATAAAGTATTACTAAAAACTAAATCACGTTCATATAATTTCTATTGCATCTTTTTAACCGTTAAAGTAACCGATTCACTACTAAAATCTGTATTAAAACAGTGTATTAAATTCTCCAGTGTGTGCCACGAGATTATCTCATTCATAATATATTATCTCATACATCATGAATTTTCAATAATTAATTCAACAATATACTGTCAAATGGTTTGACTTTTGTATCAATTTTTTAAAAAATTATGAAATGCATACCTTAAAATATAATGGATTTAGTTTAAATCTAATACAACATAGATATAAATCGAACTTCTAGTTTTTAAAAAATGTTCTTAGTTTCTCATTAAGGGAGGAGGAAATTTTTCTAATGGTGCAATCTTACCAATTTGGGTGGTTTTCATTATTGCAACTGTTTATTTTTGAAACCCTTAGAAGTTTTGCCATGGTACATTTCAACCCTCATTCTACACATTTGTCAGAAAGTGTGAAAAAAAGTGTTTGGCTGCAAATCTACGTTGCCCCTAGTTTCCTGTAATTTCTAACATCAGCAGCTCTTTGTTAGGGGCTGCTGCTTTGTTGTATAATTCCAGACACGATGGTATGGTCAGGGATTTTTTGTTGTAGTCAAGTTGCATCTAACATAGTGAAGACACCTTCGAGTAATCTGACAAAATTATTGAAAATTTTCAAAAAAAATATTCGCATTTTTACTTGAGCTATACTTCGTAAATGAAATAACAAATGGAAACATAAATTGCTATTTAACTTTTCCTATACTAAAAATAAACTTACCTTTTTGGCCATAATCATTAATAAACGATCCAGACAGCTAACACATAAACAATGTAAACTTATAAACTCTTGGAATAGAATCGTTTGTTTCTCTGACAGATAGAAGAAATTTTATAGATTTCATAATTGATTGGATTGAAAACACGACAGATAAAGCATTATGGGTAAAAAAAAAATACATGGTACAAAGTCACCCAATATGTGACGGTATATCTTCAAATTCTGATTGACTTTGTAAAATCCTTCAAAACACCATGCCTATAATTAATTCCATCAAAATCCATTACAGAATAATTCCATTCAGTTCTTCTAAAAGGTTTTAAAAACATTATGCATCCGCTCGGGATCGTAAAAAATAACGATATCCATATCCAAACCTATTTCCATAAAAATTCGTTAAACGTGCCCTAGAAAAGCTTTCTATCATTTTTTTTTCCATCCTACCTTCATCCAATTCTTCTCATAAAATTGAAGGGAATTGTGAAGGAGTGGAGTGTAAAAATGGGAAGAATAAAATTTTTCTCCGCTGAAACTTTTCAACACTACGTCATCTTCACTTGAGAGGACATTAATGATAAATCAATCGCAAAGGTGCTTTGGACTGGCTCTACAACTGAACTGATTGCATCCGCCAGAGACCCAGACATGGAACATAAATGGAAGGCCAAGATTGATTTCTGCAGAGAACTGAATTTTGAATACAGAGCGGCCTGGACATCACTTCAAAGATATTTTCTATCAAGTGTAAAATTATTTATAATGCTTTGTGGTATTTATAATGTTGGCAGTTGTTTATAATTTAGATTAAATAAAAATTATTTATAAAGTTATTAATTTTATATTGTGTGAATTTAATTGCACTGCGTAAACTATTTATAAAGTTTGAACTTATTTATAAAGTTTGAACTTATTTATAAAGTTTGAACTTATTTTTATATTATGAAAGGATTTTTATACTTGAAATAGTTTATGATAATTGGAATTATTTTCAATATTTATAAGTATTTATAACTCTTGACATCATGTCTAATTTTTCAAAAAAAAATTAAAAAACCTTAAAATAATAAATTTTTTAGTTAAACGTAACTTGTATAATGCTAAAACATAATTTGACCACTTCAAATTTTGTACACTTCTTGAAGGAATTTCTATTAAATTAAATGATTATAGTGCGTTTCATTATTAACGCTGCTTAAAAATATTGTAATGATATAATTGAATTACTAAATGTAAAAAGGTGTCATTATTCATTAAAATCCTATTGACCCATACCACATTTTATCTTTATCAACTCAATTAAAATGCTTGAAAATATTGTATTATTATGGATTTTAATACTTGTTGTTACAATTATTGCAAGTTTTTCATGCATCGCACGCGTGTGAAGATGAAATAAAGTATTACTTTTGGCGCAGTCTTTGGAAATTGTATAAAGTAATTTTTTAGGGACCAAATCTTGATTCGTTGGAAACTTCGTAATATTTTGTTATCTTGGTTGTGTTGCAAGGATGTTTTAATGAAGATTAGTATACTAATCAAATTACTACAGTTGCAAATGATTCTAAAGCCAGATTGACGTTTCCACAGCCTTGTTTCTTTTAAGTTTTGTTGTTCAAATAATTTTGTTTTGTAATTCATGACCTTCATTACTACACAGGGTTAAAATGCCATTATCTTTAAGATATTTTTTTTTTTTTTTTTTTTTTTATTCTGAACTTGATTTTATTAAAGTTTGATATTTTAAGTTATTGTAAAGGGCATGTACCTTATTCTTCTGATGATTGCTTTTTGATGACAAATCGCTTTTCAATAAGTAGGACCTTTTTATACTGAGTACAAACTAATATACTTTTAAAAAAATTTAATGACTCAGGATCCAAAAGTGTAAAAACATACAATAACAGTATCATGTATATCTGAATAACCATTGGAAAAATCTTATTAAATTGGATTTTAACCACTACTGATTTTACTTAAAATTGATTCCACATTGTCCAGATATAGGAAATGAAACAATTTATTTAAACTTTTACCTCTTATTTAAGAAATCTTTAAATATATTATTTGATATACCAAAAAAATATGTTGATAAAAGTATTTCCAAGTCATCACTCACACTATAAAGTAATAATTCATTTTAAAATTGCTTTAGGATCATTTTGTTTTCATAATTAGAAAGTCCATAGAAAATATAGATAATATAGTGTTTGATAAATATCATGCATGTAAATAAAGTAAATACTTATAAGCATCTCTACAGAAACAAACTCATTTAAAAAGTTTAACTTCCTTTTGTTTTTGGTTAAACCCTGTGATGTAAATGAGCCATTGTCTGTGTTTCGTTAAACAAATACAATTTCACATAAATAATTTAAATGGCTTGTAATCATAGTTATATAACATTGTTCAAATGTATAAAAAAATCTACGTAAAATAATCAATTGAAATATTTAAAAATTTAAAATATTTCAATTAAATATTTATAATAAGTAATTAGGAATGTTTAAAGACAACTAATTGATAAATAAATAAGATACAAAACAGAAGATGAATTATCCAATATCTACATCTTTAAAAAAAAAATAATATTCAATATTATTTTTTTCTAATTATCTACAATTTGAAACGTTAATACATCTATAAAAATGAGTATTAATTAAAATTTCAATAGAAATCAGAAAGTATATATTACATGTATCTAGATAATAGAAATTGGTAATTCAATAAACTGTTCATTGTAATTATTTCCACATAATTGTGAAATTGTCAAATATAAGATTGTATAGTATCCAGCAATGCTTTTAGTTGATGAATCTTTTCATTCAACATCCATTCATGAATATTTTATTCAAACAGTCATTATTTAAAAAAAAAAAGGAATGAATAGAAAGTAAACGTAAAAATAATTATTTCAATCTCTATAATATTAGAACTTTTCATCCGATTCTTTTGATCTATCTTAAATATTAACATCGTTTCTTTTATACTTTTAGAATTTAACATCGCTTAATCATTTCTCTTATCTTTCTCAGCTCTGCATATTCAAAGTTTCAAATCAAACATTTCAGCATCTAGATTGGATTTCAGACATGAAAAGAGTTATTGAACACGGATAATGGTAAATGCTAGTGTTCAAGTTATCTTTATCTTCTCGTTATTAATGAGTCAGTGTAGGGCTAAAACCTTCGCTTAAGAATAATTTGATGCTCGTTTGAGAGTGTAATCAGCATTATCATAGCCATTTGTCTTCCAATTTAGATGATCTTTCAAACATTCTGTAGATAAATTTATCTCTATATTTATATTAATACTATAAAAAGAAGAGGTTATTTAATCTAAGTTTATAAAGGACAGTGTGCAAAGTATTACTTCCACAATTCTATAAGTTCACTACTTATATTTTTAATTTTCTGTGTACTAATGAACTTAATAATTGACTACTTCAAATATTTTCTTTTAATAAAAATTTTATTTTTAAATCGGATTTTTTAAATAAAGAGAACAATAACTTTAAACCATTGATAGATGCTACAAAAAACTAAGTTTTGTACATTAGAAAATATTCAACTGAAAATTTACTAAATGAATTTCTGTAATATTAACATGGATAATGCTCTGAAATAACTATTTTAGATACAATCTCATTCTAAGAGACAGAGGTAGACTAAAAAAAGGTAATACTTTTATAATTTTTATAACAAATTAAATAGATAAAATAACCGAGTATTAAATTTAAATAACTTTTCATTATTCTATCGACAAAGAACAAATCTTATTTTCCAAAATAAGATTTTTTTTTAAATGAAAAATATTGCTTCAATTAATTTTTGATTTTTGAAAAAAAAAAAAATTGCTAAACACTATCGACGTATCAGAAGCGGTTTTTTATAAATTATACATAAAACATATTTAACATTTAACTCAGAAGAATTTAGTTATTTTAGATAAAACTATACATCAAATTATTATCGTATTTTAGATAAAACTATGTATCAAATTGGTATCCTATTTTAGATAAAAACTATTCATCAAAAATTGTATAAATCTACTTTTACCCTGAATAAAATAGTATGACTAAGCATTGTAAATTCTTCTTGAATACAAATTTTATGTTCAAAATATTTCAGACAAAATGTTTGGAGAATAAATTAGTCGATTTATCATTACATTAGTCATAACTGTAATTCTAATATAGATTTTTTAAAAAATCTTGGATTGTATTTGAAATATTATTATAACTCTATGGACTGAAATGTTTCAAAAATATTACGTTAAACAATGTAAATTTAAGCACATAATACCATATATAAATAGCAGTAATCATCATAGATGGAACACATTCAATGACACTTTTTCAAATAAAAAGCATTCAAATTTCAAAAACGGCAGCTTGTATTACTGAGTTTCAATGTGAGTAGACAGAACTTATGCAAAACAATAACAAAAAATGTCAATCTAGCTGCATATATATTTGTTGAATAGGTTGTTTCAACAGAAAATTATGACCATTTAATCATCGAATGAAGACTAGTTCAAATTCTATATTAATAATATTTAAATGCGTGGCTGAAAAAGCATTTATACCGACATTAAACTAGAAGCCAACAAACTAAATTAAAAGTTAAATCCAGTATCTCTGGAAAAGTAGGACGGTGATCTATTAGTCAATTGACGCAAGATAATTGATATAGTATTTTTCAATAATGCAACAAAAAATATGTAAAAAAACATTACTTTTAAAGACACTTTGAACCTTTAGTAAACAATTTATTCAACACTATTCATCAGGAAATATTTAATTACATGCTCTTTAAAGTAATTTAGAATAGCATTATCTGATTATTAAATCGAAACAAAATCAATTCGTATGATAATTTTACCCGTATCTATTACATTTACCTATTTACCACAACGCAGAATCAATAGTGCTATACAATACAAGCTTTCAACACTCACAAAATATACCTATTCCTATTTAAAAGGAAAGTATAAACTTTACTAAGTTAAAACTGTAACTTGTGTTACTATGACCAACAATTTCCTTAGGGATACAAGAAAAAAAAGAAAAGCAATTCAATCTTTTCTTTGAAAAATCACTTTTCGGAGGAATTTATTCTATTTCTTTTCTTTTCCCTAACATCAAAAGCTATCCTAACGAACATCTGATTTCTTCTAGGGAGAAGAAATCCTATACGGATCTTTCTTTGACATATTCCAAGAACACTTACTGCTTCTGACTGGATTTCTTATCTGATTGCTTGGTAGTATTGTTGTTGTTAAGCCACAACACAAGGAATAGGTACTTTGCTTGAGATGCTACAAATACCTATTCCTAATAGGATATTCGATTAGAAAGAATATGATCACACTGTGTAAATTCTATTCCGATGAAAATTTTACTATCAAAGAAGGTATAGATCTCAAGAAAATAAAAATAATTATCAGGGGAGTGAACCTTTCGTTATCTAATAAAAATTCATTTCATTCGACAAATTGTGAGGACAACGTTAAAAGTAGCAGATGAAGTACTCTTTCAATAAAATTATTAAAATAGATCCTATTTTGAGAGTTGAATTACCTTTGTAAAAGTAAAAAATGAAAACTTCATCAACTAAGGAAGCGATTCTCAACCTGTGGGGTGCGCCCCCCAGGGGGGGGGAGAATATCCAAGAGAAAATATTATTTACAAAAATTGATTAACTGACTGAAAGGAAAGCACTTATACACATAGAAAATAAAATACATTTCATTATTATAAAACAAATGTATTATAAAATACATTTGTTTTACATACTTAACAAATAAAGTAAAACAACTTACTAAATCAAAACTTACTTAATCCAAACATATTGAATTAAAGACAAATTTAATAATTATTAGTGATTTCCTTTGGCCTGTCTTGCAAAACAAAGTTCTTCGAAGGAAGGCTTAATATTAGAAATAGCCACTTTATATTTAGCTTTTCTATATTTAGCCAAGAACTATATTTTGTCTTCAAAGAAGCCACAGCAGAAAATCCAGTTTCACAAAGGTAGTATGTTGAAAATGGTAATAGAATGCGAAATGCCCTTGTTTTTAGTGCAGAAAAACCTTCCTCTACTCCTGCCCAAAATTCAAATAGTGATTTATTACTAAATTGTCTTTTGGTTTCGCCACTTGTCGTGAAGTCTATGAATTTTTCTTCCTCATCAATTGAGTTCTTCGGGAGTCTTATGAAATGGATCCCTAACCCACTCGTAACTTGCTATCAGTTTATCGTCAGCAAGAAAATACTTTTTAAAATTCTTTGCCAGCAGGGCTAAATAATTTCCAATGATTACAAAAACAACATTTACATGTTCTTCTTCAGCCTTGTAGGTTTTAGTACAATCATCCACATTTACAAACATTGTTAGGTTTTTTTTGCTTTAAATTTCTGCTCCACAGTTCCAATTTTTTACAAAAAGCATTAACTTTATCACTCGTATTTAACATATATGTGTTTGCTCCTTGGAGTTGAAGATTCAAGTTATTTAATTTATCGAATATGTCGAGCAAGTAGCTCAAATTCGTTACAAATAAACCATCATGAAAATTCTCGGTTTACTTTTTCTAGAAAAATGGATATTTCTTCTCTTAATTCATAAACACGTTGCAAAAATTTCCCACTTGATAACTATTGTGGCGAGCAGAACGGCTACTTTTATAATAATGCTTGTCATTCCTACAATGCTACATAATAAAGATATTACAGACATGAATCCATTCTTGAAGTTTAAAGTTTAATTAAAGTTTATATTTTCAAGATTATATACAAGTATTTAGTCAAAGGTCAATTAAATCAGTCCAACCAGCATCGCTTTTAGAGGCAGCTTGAAGCGACTGCTGGGGCATCAGACCGATGGCATCTGATGAATTTGGTTTGTTGCAGTTGCTTTTATACTGTTCCACATTTACATATATTGATATTTGGGCACGCGATATTTTATCACGACCCATACGGCAAACTGGTGAGAAACGCTGTAGCACACATCACGATAATCGAATCAAACGTACTAGATTCCTTTCGCTCGAGTGACCACACTTTCTTTGGTGGGTGTTTCCCTATACTAAACTCCAACTTAACTTGACATCACTAGACGATAGATCTTCACCGTGCTCATAGACAGTTAATCCATTTTAGCGGAGTGAAGACATAATTCTCGCCAAACCTTATAGCCTTTTGTTCTCTACAGGGTTGTGGTTTGGCGAACATTATGCTTTCACGCTGCCAAAATGGATTAAATACCTATAAGCACTGTGACGATATACCGTTTAGTTATGTCAAGTTAAGAGGAACGAAGATTGACTTTGCCGCGTTGTAACTTCAATTTTAAACTAAAGAATTCTAACAATTTGGTTTAGGCGAAGGCGGCTCATTGCTTAGCATGCACTTAATTCTGCATGTTCATGCTTTGCGGTAGAACTTCCTGAAAGCGTTTGATGGAATTAAAAACGGTGAGTTATCTTGTTTATTATTCGTGAATTGTAGTGTCGCTACACCATCTTGCCTCGCAACAAAATAGTAACACTGAATGTATTGAGCCCATGTCTTTACAAAGTGCGGAAAAGATTCTCGATTCTCATTTTTATATAATTTACTACGGTTACAACCGTAGTTAACACAATATTTAGACCAGGACTCATTTCTTTCGAAGCCAAAGCTTCTCTGTGGATCATTCAAAGTGTCCAGACGCACTGAGGCGATTTTTCTTTTACAAGTGCTTGTATACCTTGGAATCTTCCAAACACTGAACGAGCACCATCAGTGCATACTCCGAAACAAATTTTTCCATTCTATGTTGGCTCGTTCAAAAAATCATTTAAAATAGCAAATAATGCGAGTGCTGCTGTTTTGAGTTCTATTGGTTTGCAGAAAAGTAGTTCTTCTACTACTGACATATTATTACAAAATCGAACATAGGCAATTAAATGAGCATCTTTATTACTATCTGTTGCTTCATCAAGCTGTATTGAAAACAATTTGTCACGTAACTTCGAGAAAAGCTGACACTATACATCCTCAGCTATATCACCAATTCAACAAGCAACAGAATCATTTGAAAGAGGTATGGACTGCGATTGTTTTGGAAAATTATCTCCAAACATAGTTTCTACAATCTCAATTGCTGCTGGCAAAATAAGCTCTTCACCAATGGTGTGAGGTTCTTTACAACTGGCTTTTTATATGAAACTTTGTAAAATGCATTTAAAGCTTTTTTATTCACAGACAAATTTTCTTTAAAAAAATGATTTTTGCTTTTTATTTGATTTTAATTTTAATTCGAAGAATTCTCTGGCTTTGTTGACGTATTCACTATGAAGCATTTGAAAATGTCATTTAAGTTTATTAGATTTCATGCTATCTGTGACCAATATTTTTGAGCAAGTGAAACACAAGGGCTTTTCTTATTCATTTACTTCAGTACTTCAGTACTGATAAACCCAAAATTTAAGTATTCTTGAGAATATTTTCTTGATTTATTTTCGGAACCACTCTCGTCTGTGTACTTGTTGATGCTTGACTATCGTCTAATGCTCGCTTACTTCCGCTTAAAAATTTATCCATGAGTCTGCATAAATCTGATGCCGTGAATATTTAATATAGTGAATTGCAATTACCACGAAAACCTATATAACATAACACATTCACGATAAAAGGATCGACTCGAATGAGACTGGCTGGAATTGAAACTTGTGTTATCGAACTTTCCTTTCCATGAGAAAACATCTGCTTTGCGCATGCTCGAGAAGGCATCTGTCGTGTTCACCGCCCACTTGGCAAAATGCCAGTTGTAGTTTCTCGCCCACTTTGGCTCGCTTTTACTCTTGTTTTGGCAGTTAGTTAAAAATAATTTAAAAACAGAATCCAATATACGTTATTGTTGTATACATTTTATTGTAAGCGGGGGGGGGGGAAGTGATGAAAATTATGATTGAAAACTAGGCCATGAATACTGAAAGGTTGAGAAACGCTGAACTAAAGATATAAACTCTCGGAAAAGGCATATCTAGTATAAAATACTTTAAAGTTCTATAGGGTGTAAGCACCTCATTATACTTCATGGTGGAAAACTCAAAACACTTCAAGAGACGAATAAATAATCGAAGTCGATGTTTTAGCTACACATTTCTGACAGCAAAGTTTTAAAACTCCGACGATTATATGAAGGTTGGTCTTTAATCTCTAGAACATGGGCAGTGTAACAATTGTTGAATAAGGAAAAGTATTAAGGATTTAACAACACAAACACTTATATAGATTAAGTATGTTTCCTTCTTTAATTGGTTTTTGAATTGTGAAAGAATAAAAAACAGGTTACAGAGAAAATTCAATGATTAAATTAAATATATACTAATGATATATTACTCCAAATAAGAAAAACCAACATGCAAACAGATTGCAATTTGAAAACTTTGATTATGAAATAAAAGTGAGTCAAATGTGTTTAATGGTTATCCAATGGTGTTTCATAAAGTGAATATTTCTAAACACTGATAGTGCATGCAACTATTAGATTGTAAAGTGGAATTAAGATGAAATTTGTGTGTACTTCTCCAATTTTTTAAAATCTATTAACTGCAAAGTAATTTAAGTATAGTACAATTTACAGCATTTTTGATAACATCTTATATCATCAAACGGAATAAATTGTGATGAAACTATATTTTAGCAGCAACTACCAAATAAATAAAAACATTTCTAGCCACCATTAAATTAAACGATCGTATTCCAGAAGTCTCTATGGTTACCTCGGAAGCCAAAATTGTAAAATAGGGGATTTTACAGACTTTGGCTTTTTGTATTACTTTGAAAGTCAGTGTAGACTTTAATTTGGACAACTGTTCAGTTTTATAAGATCAAAAATTTAATTTTTAATTAATGTATGATTAAAAACGTTAGTTAGCAACCAACATTTTAAATTTTACTCATAACGTAAAAATTTAAACGTTACAAAGAATGTAAAGTTGGTGGTGTCATCTAGTGTCAATGTAAGTTTTCCATCTTTTAAAAAATTATTATTTTTATTATTTTGTCTTTTAAAAGCATGGGTGTCAGAAGTTTGCAATGGTGTCCTTAGTTATATTACATGGATGAGAACCAGTGGAAAATTTTGATGTCAGAAATTACCTCCGTCTATATCTTTTTAAAGCATTGAAGCTACTATAGGCATAAGTTTTTGCAGTCTAAACACTTTTTCTCCTAAATTTTTTAGGAAATATGCAAAATGTAGAAGGAGATAAATTGGTGCGGCATACTAAGATTTTTTTATAAGTTTCAAAAAAGAAAACAGAAGAGCACTGTATCATCCCACCCTATGTTGTGAGATTTTGCATCAAAATCAATTCAATCCTCCCTTACTGAACAACTTAAATTATATTGGGACATATAAACTGGTAGCTGAGATGTATACCTATGCTTAATTATATTTCCACTCAAATATATCTAATATTAAGGAATGTACTAAATAAAATACTGAAAAGACACCAAGTCTTCATGTTATAGAATAAAACGATGGCCACAATTGCTAATTAGAGTCAACATAAATAAAAGTACTTAACAAAATCACTCATTAAATGGATAAATGCCTTAAATAGCATGAACATTTTAACATATTAAGTTAAAATCATACAAAGATCGAATATAACTCTATTTTGGGGCCATATATTGATATATCAATGCGACAGTTTGATCAAACCGTAAATTTGATCAAAGAAATTTCAAAGTAAAAAACCTAGTTCTCTTAGTGCGTTTAGTATTCAAAACAAATGCTTTGTTCAAAACTGTATACTTGTCGCAACTTAATTTTATAAAGAATAAAAAAAATGAATTACAAAAACGATATCTAATTAAAGTCGATGATTAAAAAATAAATATTTTGTTTGCATATTTACTGATTTTCAGCAGAGATCAAACTGTCTGACTCCTTGAAAAATAATTTAAAGTATTCTAATTGCTAACAGCACAAAAAAATAATTATTTTTTAAACATGTTATACTTAAGAACAAATTCGAAATATAAAAGAGGAACAAACATATATATCTCTTATGTAAAAAGAGTTAACAAGCTATAAGTGACTTAGCTAATTATAGCTCCATCTCAAACGTTTTGCAACCTTCTTAAGTGTTTTTTAATGAAGGTACGTGATTTTAACTCAATTTTAATACAGTCGGGAAGTGGTTGAATTGTCTTTCTTTTGTAACTATAGAAAAGTATTTGTATCAATGCTTCTTATTCTCTTTGTTGTAGATATATAAAATGAGTTAATATTAATTATTAAAGCTAATTAATTGCGAAAAATAAAAAAAAAGATAAAGATTCATTCTTTTTTAATTAAAGACATTACTATTGAAAAGACAATTTCTTTTAGAATAACACAATGTGTGAACTTTAGATAATAGAAATTAAAGAACTTTAGTAGACCTCTACAATTATGAGGAATAAGGAATTACACACTCATTGCACGGAGTGTAAAATGTTAATTTCAGGAAGCTAGTCTAAATATGAGGTGCTGCAAATCACAGCAAAGAGAGATGAAAGTATTCAAATATGTTCTGGAACAGAAGATCGTTGCTTCATATCACGAAATAAGAAAAAAAGACAGTCTTTTAAGAAGACAGTGTTATGAAGGGTTAAAAATAAAGCTGATAAAAAGTGTTTAAAACTTGTGTTTGATTAATTTCCATGATAGACGTCTTTCTATGGGTTTTAGAAGTCGAATGGTAGATAGAGTGCTTGAGTTCATTGGGATACTGAAGCAATAAAATCAATCACAGATGATGCTCTTTTCTTCAACTTTCATCACTCCGTCTTTTCACGATTATGGAAACAATTCCAAACATGTCAAGCAGTTGTTAGAAAACCTAAGACCGGTAAACCATGGACTACCCCCCCCCCCTCCCCCTCCGAAAATTGATATACTATGATGAACTTGCACAAGTGAGGAAAATGAATATTTTTTGTACTTTCTAGTGTTATCCAACGAATATATTTGAGCAGTGCAATTATTTTTTATCTTTATGCTTTCAATTAATCAAAAATCGAGTTTGAAATTAGCTGAAATCAAAGCTACAGTCACGTGACCAAAAACGCATAAAAAAACCATGACGTGGTTACGCATACGTAAAGTCGAAAATCGGAGGAGAAACTTCACTCATTCCTCGTCTAAAACAGGTCTTAGACTTCATCTGCACGTTGACGTCACACGCAAAAGTGGCTTTTTCCCGCCAAATCACAAAGTGAAAAACTAAATATTTTTGTAACTATCTATCCGAACTCCAATTTTTTAAAGAATGGTATTGTTTTTCATGATTTTTTCTCTACTTTTATTTAAAAATAAAGCTTAAAAACGTGAAAGTTCCTCATTTTAGACAAGTGAGAGCGACTTCCACACTTGTGACAACTATGGTAGCAGCGTCCTTTGATTGGACGGTATCCGACACTACTGTGCGACGAAGGCTACTCATGATTATACTATATCATTGTCAATAGTAATGGTGCCGGTAACATCTGAAATAGACTATACAAACGTTTTGTTCACATATGAGTCGAGAATAGCTCTTGAGTCAGGTGGAAAGCGTGTAAGGGTTTCGAAAGAACAAGACACACGCAAAAGACCCCCGAAAATCATCGAAAATCACGCATTCTGAGGTGAAAGCATCATGGTGTGGGCTAGAACATCGTTAAGCTATCGCACACACCTTCCCATCTGTAGACGAAGTTCTTTGAAAGTTGTATAGTATCGGGATAAAATCCCCGAACCCACAGTGATATTGTACGTTGCAGCAGTTGGTCCCCCTTTTGTTATAATAGATGATAATATGCGGACCGTCTGGAAAGTGAAAGGATTGCGTGTATGGATTACCAGCGTACACGCCAGACCTTATTCCCTATCAAAATCCTTGCAATGCCCTCGACCGTGCTGTGTCTTTACATTTTCCACACCGATCCACTCTCAGCTCTACATGAAGAATGGTGAATACCTGAAAGGGGAAGGGGGTGATTACCTCATAAAAAACGGCCACACGCTGTAAGCTTTGTATGGGAATGAGAGGTGGTCACATACTCTATTAATGATGGGTTTGTTTGCTTTCGATTTAAATTTCACTATGTTAATGACTCAAATATGACTTCATTTCATAATTTATGTATATTCAATATTGTTTTCATCATAAATTAACATCATGCATTAGCGTGTAGTTGTATTTTCATTCATAAACACTTGAGAAGTTGTGGATACGAAGGGTTTTTTGAAAAGTTTTCCATATAGTGATTTTTCCATGTTTGGCATCACTCTCAGCGTATTTTTGAGAAAGAAATAAGGGTGAACTCAACATGCAAAATATACCTATAGAATCTGTGGAAGAATTAGATTCGGATGACAAAACAAATGTTTGGTCTGAAGTTGAGTTTGCTCTTCGTATATAAAACGACCCATATTTGCTACTTTCCTGTTGCATTTCATGTCAATCAAGGCTGTACTAGTTGATTTATTCTCATTTTATCTCTTCCTGCTTAACTTTTGCCATTGAGTGTACTAGTGTAAAGTGCTGGGAAAAAAATTGCAATTACAACAATATGGAATTTTTTGTAAGCAAGTCATAATCAAAATACCGGGGCTGGTTGAAACACTTTTTAAATTTACACTTTTTTCTCATAAACAAATAGCATTAGAAATTTTATTTTAGTGATATTGGTACTTTTGGTCTATTACATTGAATTTTAATATACGATATTTAAAGCTGTAAGGTATTTTAAACAAATCTCGTAGGAACTTGACGTACGTTTGAACCCCTAGCTAGGGTTTCAACAAAAATGAATTTCCCATTTGTGAAAAAAAATCAATCTTTTTAGTCCAGTCCATTAAAAAGTCAAATATCCTCTGATCTGCAGTTTTTCAAACACATTGTCGGAGTAAAAATTGAAGCCAGAAATAATTTCTACAAAACTATATAAAAAAAAAATTCTTGGACAATCTCCTCTAATTTTATAGAGGGAAAACATCTACTTTTTTTCTAAAAATAGCAGTTTTTTACCATTTTAAAGCTGATGAAGCAAATATTAACATCATCCAATTGAGCTTAAACTTTTGAAGTCTCAGTTTTTTGTAAATTGGCAACTTTTTAGGAATTGAATCCAAAAATTTCGGACATCGATTACTATACTATAATATGGGGTTTACTGTGGTTCCAGCCCGGAGGGCACTGTTCCACATATCGAAAATGAGCCAGAGGCACTTCGTAGCATTTGAGTCAGATCTAGTTGACATAGAAACAGCAAACAAATCGCCCAGCGACCGACTAACAGCAGGGAGCTGGCTT
The DNA here is from genome assembly GCA_963978545.1 of Linyphia triangularis. Lineage (NCBI taxonomy): Eukaryota > Metazoa > Arthropoda > Arachnida > Araneae > Linyphiidae > Linyphia > Linyphia triangularis. The sequence goes on along the minus strand of OZ021732.1, from coordinate 31,362,498 downwards.
CACTCAACTTCCAATGGGAAGTGAGGAAATGGCAGGTGGGAGGAGCTAAGCAGGAATAGTCTGTTTCGGCTTAAATCTGCCAGCTAGCAGATGTGGTAAACTCTTACAGAGTTCAAAAAAGGGTTTCATAATCGGAACAATTGCAAGAAAGTTAAGGAAGGCATCCTCATCTTTGTAACGGGAGGCAGCATAATCGAAGGATTTAAAAACGGCATCAGCAGCTCGGACTTCATCTTCAGAGGAGAGAGTACTATTGCTAGTCATGGTTCCAGTTGAACAAAAAGAGACTTTCTCTACTGGTTTCTCCAAGGGGATGGTTTGGGACGCAGCTTCTGCGTAAGTAGGCTTCTTTAGCTTAGCAAGTTGCAGGGGTCTAGGCAAAAACTGGGGTTTCTGCACCTGCTCGCGAGAGGAGGCAGAATAAGGAATGGTCGCCTTCTTGACCAAAGGGCCTTCTCTACCTCTGGACATCAATTTTCTGCGAGCAGGACAGGTGTGAGAGCTACTGCAATGCGCCTGGTTGCAATTGCAGCAGCGTTTGGGACCAACTTTGGTCGGGCAGTCACTGGAGCGGTGTTCAGCTGCACAGTGGCGACATCTAGTGGGAAGCGAACATGAAGAGGCCAAGTGCGAGCCCCAGCTTTGACAATTAAAGCATTGCCGGGGTCCGTGAGCTTGTTTCCCCTTCAGAGGTTCCATCGAAATCTGCAGGAAGAGCAGCATCTTCCAGGTTAGAATGCTCTCTTTGTTGTGGTGCCCGGGGAACTCCAGGATAAAGAGAGGCATCTTTATGCCTCGGCTTCTCCTCATCTGGGTGACTGATTTGGGTTGGAAGTCTGGCATCTCAGTGGCAAACCAGTCGTCTATCTCCACCGGAGACGTAGATCCAGGCAATCCCCTGACAACTACTTTAAATGAAGTGAGTTTGCCAGGATCATTTTGCGTAAAATCAACTCCACGTTCCTTAAGCCAGGTGTAAATAAGCGCCTCCTCAATCTCTTGTTGGGGGGTGACGCAAATCAGATCTTTAGTGACACGGGCGTTCAGAATACCATTTTGCTCAAGAAGCCTCTTGTGCAGGAAGCTTATGGCACTCTTCCCGTCCGCATCTGAAGCAAGGTAAAAGCAGGTAGGTACGTAAGAGGGGCTAACAATGTTAGCGAGGTTTGCCTCTTCGTACTGTAAAACCTCTTCTGCCGGGGCCAGAATTTTACAACTCTCAACGTCAGGTTGAGTTAATTCCATAGAATTTTCAGGGGTTGTTAAATCTGGGGCAGGGACATCATCAGGAACATCAACATCAGTGCTAGCCTCGTCAACAACATCAGGGACAGAGCCCTTCGTTGAGATTTGCTTAACTTGTCTCTTCTTGCGAGGAGCCATACGAAAAAGTAGGAGAGCGATCAGAACAGGTCTGTCAAGTTCGAAGCTCTAAGTTCGAATTTGATTGATATTTTTGAACGGACATCGATTTTTTTACAATCACTCTAATATATGTGATATGAAAATAAATATATGCTATATGAGAAGATAATATTTATACTAAGGAGTTATCATAAAAAGTAAGCCTACTGCACTTTTTTGATAGTCTTAAAAAACTCATATTTTCATTTGGATAAATACTTCAGAAATTCTTTGCTACTTTCACAAAAAACAGATAGTCACAAGAGATACTTTGGGAATAAAAGTATATATCTGTATTCATAAAATTGAAAAATGAGCTAAATTAGTAGCAAAATCTGGCCATGTTTTTATATAATTTTTAGTTACCAGTTCCAATATTTAAAATATAGTATTTTTTCTGTATAATTTAGTTCAGCTAAATTGAAGATAGAAACATTAATATACTGCTTTTTTAGCAAGGTAAAGTTTATTTAAAAATTAAAAAATTACTGATCATACTTTATCAAACTTACTCATTAATTTATACAATAAAAATTATTAACTGAAAAAATTATCCATTTAAATAAATTAAACTTGCTTATTTAAATTTACTAAAATAATTTATTTAAATTAATTAAACTTGCTTATTTAAATTTACTAAAATAATTTATTTAAATTAATTAAACTTGCTTATTTAAATTTACTAAAATAATTTATTTAAATTAATTAAACTTGCTTATTTTTTACTAAAATAATTTATTTAAATTAATTAAACTTGCTTATTTTTTACTAAAATAATTTATTTAAATTAATTAAACTTATTTGTTTACATTAACAAAAGTTATTTATTTAAATTACATTAATTTAATCAAATTTTCTCATTAATTTTTATAATAAAAGTAAATTATTTACATTAATAAAAGTTATTTGTTTGGATTAAATAAAGTTTTTTTATTTAAATTAATTTATTTATTTAAATTAATTAAAACAATTTACTTAAATGTATCAAAATTATTTGTTCAAATTAATTAAAATTATTTAGTCAAATTGATTAAAATTATTTATTTAAATGAGTCAACATTATTTTTTAAATTATGTAAAATTAAATATTTATATTAATTTATATAAATTTAAGAAAATAAATTCATTTTACTACTGTGCAATCATATAAAACAATAATTCTACAGAAATGAATAATACAGAAATGAATTTTACAGAATGACCTGAACAAAACTTTTTTTATATAAATCTATGATTTTTAAATAAGTAAATACTTTAGTATTGAGGTTAATAAATTTTGAAACAAAATGGTAAGAAGCAACATTATTTTTTTAACGAATGGAATTTTTCCTTATAATATAAAAAAATGTAATACAGCATAATAACGCAATAAATTGAAGTATATTTTCATACTACTCACGTTTTATTAATAGTTGATAGTTTTGTTGGGTGCTTGAAATCATCCAAAATTACACGTAGTCGATTAAAAAACACATGAACGAAAAATTATATATGAACTAAAAACAAAATTAAAAAAATGTATTGCCATTTAGTATATTTGGATTGTGCTTGCTGGATAGCCTTCATCTTGTTCAGTCATTGATGTAATATTTTATCTCTAATTTTCCAGCTAACGTTTTATTTAACTTGTATTTCTTTGCAATCTAAGAAAATGTCCCTCTAAGTGCTGAAATTTTCTTGAACTAAAAAGTTGACTGTAAAAAAGTGAAAACTTGGAATAATCTCAAGGGATCCAGTAACATAAGCCGCAACACCTTTTCACCATCATCTCAACCAAATCTTTTATCAGTCCCTCTCTCCTTTTCTGAATGTCTTTCGAGGAAAGGAACACAACTTTAAATACACCCCTGGGAATCTCGAAAGAATTTAAAACCGAAATGTGTTCCTCAACTTCACGAGAGGAATAATAAATTTATAACTTTTTTTTTCCTTCAGCGAATCAAGGTTGAGCAGAGGTAAACATGAAGCAGGAGATTGAATTGGAGAGTATTTTATTTTTCCTCGCACTTTCCTTTCACTCACTTCTTATTACCAGAGAAGGAGTTCTTAAATTTACTTCTATTTTTTTCTACGCTTGGAATAGTCACTATTTTTCTTCTTTCATACAAATCCGTTGCAAAGGCATCACTTAGTCCAGGGCCCATCACAGAGAAAGCATGAATTTTGCTACTTTCCTTTTTTGCTTTCGTTTCGCGAGTGGAATAAGGAATTCGGTGAAGGAGAAGGCAACAAACAACATCTGAAACTGAATGTTTGAGAGCTACACAATATTTTTTTTATTATTATTATTTTTGATTGACTCTAAAAAATTGATGTTATTTCTGATAACTGTTACGATAAGATTGCTCAAAGGCAATCAAAAATATACTTAAAACTGATAGGGCTTGAAAAAAGGATGTGGAATCGAATATGCTCTAAAAGTCATGATATACTTAATTAAAATCCATGTATTAAAACATTTTAGTTTAATCAATTATCATACATATAGCATTTTTTGCACCCTCCATTTCGCTACCATGAAGAAAAAACATGCAGAAAACAATAATATCTCTAATCTAAGAAACATAGCCAAATCTCTCAGACATATTTGTATACAAATCTTTTATTCCCATGGGAGGTTTGTATTCTTCTACTCAATTATTTTATATTATTGTCCCTTCACGGTCCTTAAAATTGGTTAATAAAAGCTTTTCTGTGTATGATGTTATGATTAGAGAGCTCAAACATGGACTCAGCTACGTAATGATATGAAAGAACAGTTCAAGCCATCAATATACTGGAAGTTTATAATTAAAGTTCAACTATCAAAAAACTGTACTAAAATACTTGTCTGAATAGCCTGATATTTGGCCTGCATAAACTCGAAGAAGAGGGAAACGCTATAGCATTAGAGAAAAAAACTATTTCGAACTATTTTTTTTCTTCTTATGCCACATTATTATTTTTGAAAGCCATGATATGACAAATAAATACCATGCTTTTGAAATCATGCTTTTCGAAATTTGAATTTTAACTATAATCATCCCGGAGTGGTTTAAAAAAATTATTCAAAATATTTTTTTTCTTATGCCATACCTCGCTTTTTCAAGTATATACAGGTCAAATTTCAGGTCTTTCTGACCAGTGTTTTTTATAGCTCTTTGAAAGCAGAAGTTTAATTATAAACTCCCAGTATATATTAGACAGATTGCATTCCAAATAGCAGACGCATAGTGGATTCCCAAAACGATTGTAAACGTTACGGATAAAAACAATGCGGCAAAAATCAAATAGGTTTTCTTTTGGGCAAAAGTTCAACCATATTGAGAGTTATTTTTTGCCAATTTTAAATTATGTAAGCATGTGATAACTGTCAAGGAGCATTTAATGGAGGAATATTTCTGTTAGAAGGAGACGAAAAAAATATGCTCATAACATGTCAATCAATAACATTTTTACTGAGAATGCCTCCTAAAATATGGCAATTTTTACTATACGATCAATGTTATTGTTTTTTGAACTAAAGTTGAAAATAATAAATAAAAAAAAAAAAAACTCACATAACAAATTTACTATTTATAGCAATCATTGATATTAAATGCATGTCAGGAGGGTTTAACAGAATTTAGAGAAAAAAAGTGTTTTTGCTGAATGAAAATGAATGACTTTCTACAAAATTGAAGTAATGTTCAAAAGAAATATATATGATACTGATAGTATTTTATATTACATTTGTATAAATTAAATTTCCATTGCGTTAAATATATATATATATATATATATATATATATATATATTTAAATTGTTTGAGATGTTAAAATATAATGAAAGTCCGCATTATAAAACATATAGCCCTTATATATTTATTTTATAACGCTACCATTTTTTATGGTCTTTGCTTTTCAATTTCCATAAATCAACTTTTTTTTTATCCTTTTACCCTTCACCTTCAGTCTATTGAACAAAAAAGAGTTTTTAATCAGTTAATTCCATCTCTTTAAAAAAGAGCCCTTCTTCCACCATCCACAAAAAAAGAAGGTAATGAAAAACAACTTTCACCTCACGACAATATTAAGCCGCGTAAAATCTTCCAAAATCAATCTCGCCAGCTAAGTGTGAAATCTCTTAACACACTTCTCGCCAAATAAGCTGGGGGAAAAGGATAAAGAATAATAAATAAAAAAAAAACTAGGACTTCCCTCGATCTTCTTACACAAAGGCTGGCAATCTGCAAGCAACGAGGAAGGCCAATGGGTGATTTGTAGGCCACTATCGCCCAGTGGTCCCCCTCGTAAAATTGGCGATTCTATGTGGCGGCCAATTATTTCCTGCGGGACGCGCTGTCGATAAAGCAGCGTTTAGGGTCCCCAAAGGCGTTTAGAAGGAAGGACAGAGAATGGATTTGGGGCCAGCTTCGTAACTGGAAGTTATAAACGTGGCCTGGCGTTGTTGTTTCTGAAGATAATTCTCTGTCCTCCTGTTATAACCAAAATTTGATAAGGGGGCATGATGGGTATTAACGTATCTTTTTTTAGAAGACTACCGAAGAATTTTTTAGAGAAGCTGCTTTAATAAAGGAGGTATAAATTTCTTGTTGAAGAAGTTTGCATCGATATATGGGTCATGAAGAAATACAAAAGCTTAAAAGTCAGGTTTAATTAGTTGGTCGTGAATTTGACCAGTAGCTTTTATTAAATGGAGATTGTTCTTCAGTTGCAGTTTTATTACATAAATTAAATAATAATTGCCAGAAACATTTATAAGTTAAGGAGAGTTGGTACCCTCTATACCGATAATGAATTTTTTAGAGAAGCCACTTTAATAAAGAAGTTGTACATTTCTTGTTGAGAAAGGTTGCATCGAATTTGGGTCATGAAGAAATGTAAAAACTTGGAAGTCAGGTTTAATTAATTGGTTGTGTATCTGACCAGTAGTTTTTGTTAAATAAATACAGCTCTTTAGTTGCAGTTTTATTACATAAACTAAATAATAATTGCTCGAAACATTTGTAAGTTGTGGGGAGTTCGTACCCTCTATACCGGTAATGTTAATTTGACATATTTCAGGTACCTTTTTCTCAGAAAGTAATTGACATATAATTAAAAAAAAAAAACATGTCAGTTCATTTAGCAGACATATGTTATTCTACTGAAATGTGTTTTTAATTGTAGTTCACTTTTTTTTTTTCTTTTTTTTTAATGTAGTATCGTGAATGTCACTCAATTTTTTTAAAAATCGTGCTTTTTTAACGAAATAAGTCAGAACAAAAAATATTTTAAAATTAACAACAAAATCTCCTTCAGTATATACAAATACATTACAGGAATGTGTGGCAAAAATTTTAAGTATATAGTTAGTGCAGTTTCTGAGAAAGAGGTACATGAATGATTAAAACTGTAGTTTTGAGGAAAAAGTATTTTAAAGAAAACTTTTCTTACGCTAATGGTTCCTATCTTTTTCTTCAAAAACTTATTAAAAATACTTCTAAATCAATAAGAGTCTGGGAAAATTTTAATTTTAATGAACAATAATAAACTTTAACACGATATTTTTTTTAATTTTTATTATACAACTCCCCTTAAGCATGACGCAAAAAAAAAAATACGCTTTTTGTAATTTGAAAATCACGTATATCGCTCTCTTTTAATTAATATCTCATACAAAACAAGTTTTCGTTATTATTATATTCAAAATTAAATGTATTGTTTGGATATACACAAACAAATTTGCTGTTTAAAAAAAATTTCCCTTTATGTAGTAAAATATTCCTTAATTACAACACAAGTTAACTACGTTTATCATAAAAATCCAATAAGCCAAAATTCACTATACTCGGCACTGAAAGAATGTTTGCGTAGCATCCATATGTAATCATATAGTAGAAGCACTCAATAAATATTTCTTTTTATAAGAAGGACCTTTGAACGTAATTAATTTTGTACATCAAAAACCTTTATACCAAAAAATAATAATTAATGAATAATTACATACCTGAACTAGTATTCAAACCAATTAATTGTTCCAAAAATACGAATAATTGTTATTTCCATTTCATTAGATAAAACAGATTGGGGAAAAAATTACATGATGCTTCAGACAATAAAAAATGAAAGCACTAATTTTGTTCTTTTAATTTTTCTATATTGGAATTCAAATATTCAGATAAGAATGAAAACCTTGATTATTAAGTAATGATTGAAATATTAATTATCATGTTAATTAACATTCTAATTTTCCTATTATCAAGTACATAATATAGAAACTAAATGAAATATCTATTCATTTTATATAAGCAGTTACATATTTTTGAGGAAACAAAATAAAAAATATAACAAACTAAATAAATTATTCATCAACACATTTTTTTTTTTAGAATGTAAAAAAATGGGTTGGTTGGTTATTTTAAGATTATCTGGCCCCGTCAGCAACACGAGGGATATAATGCGCCGAAACATTCGTCATTAGACAAGCCAACATACATTTACAAGCACCCATGAGACTCGAACCCGCAACCTCGCGGTCTAGAAGCTAGCACGCTAACCACTATACCGTTCGATCGGAGCAAAAAAATTGGAATAATATAGCTCATATTTAAAAGTGATTTTCTCGTTTGTAATCATCTTATTTAATTTAAAACCTATTACCTGCAACAAAAACATTTAAAAAAAGACTTAAATGAGAAGAAAAAAAACGTATTTACATGTTCATTTTCAATTCTAAGGTATTTAATACCAATTCTAAGGTAGTAAAAGAAACTGGTACACATCTATCGTTTCTATCTGTCTTATTTGTTTGAGATTTATCTTTTAATCGTCCTTAGACCAGCATTCACAGACGAAACTTTACAAGCTATAGACATGTAATATGTCAAATGAAAGGTCTCGTTGAGACGCGGTCCTATACGAGACTTCGATTAGAAATTATGACTATGAAATACCAGAAGACTGAGTATGTCAATTTCAAACTATAAATGCTGCAGACATATGTAACATTTCAGTAAAAATATGTCGATAAGATTCTAAACATTACATCAAGTTCCACCGAAATTGCTTTGAAATGGATCAGAAGAGCGCTTTCATAGTAACTGTACAGGAAATTCACAAAGAGACTTCACACTTTACTAAGAGATATCTAAAAAGAAAATGGATATTTGTTAGAATATTTTCTCGTAAAATCAGCCAAGCTCTATAATTTGGGGGTATTATAAAATAAACTCTGGATTTCAAGAAGGGGAGGGGAGTATCAATAACTTTTTTGTAAAATTTTAACTACGGGAGATGTCATTTATTAAAGAATACCAAATTCACGCCTAGTATTTGACCTAAGGCAAACGAAACGTGTAAACGTAGCCTTTTAGAAACAGTGATTGCATTATCCTATTTTATTCATTTTAATTCAGAAATTAGAAGACATTGTATCTAACTCTTGTAGAGTGAAACTAAGCTAACTTAAACGCTAACGGAAGTAATTTCTTAAAAATAAATTGAGTCATATTTAATTGTACGGGACTACAATTTTTAACTTTTAAAATCTTAAGTTTAAAAGCAATCGTCTAATTTTCTTAAAGCCATTTATTAAAGCACTGAAATATTAAAATAAATCAAAGATGAAATTGAAAAAGACATTTGACAAACATAAACGACTTCGTCAGAGGTTTGTCTTCTATTTTTATTTCATATTTCATTACTATAATTTCAAATAACTACTAATTTTGTCATAATGCTTTATAGCTAATAACTTATTTGGTTGGTTTATATTGTTTTACAGTAGGCATGTTTTGTTCATATTTTTATTTCATATCTAATTGAATTGAGGTTTAACTTTTCACGATTCTTAAAGTCAATAATACATTGCCATTATCCCATATTATTGATTTTTATTTAATAAAAAAATTCAATAAACAAATTAAATCAAAAAAAAGAAGTTAAATCCTCTCGAACAGTTAAGTGCAATAATTTATTCTTTAGCTCCTAACTAATCATCGTATCTCAAAGTTCATCCAGATTCAAACAACAAAACAGAAAATATATACAAAACTAATTTATCTCTTTAAAACTCACAATCAGATCCCTTAAAAGATATTCCATTCACTTCCCAATTCTCATCTCCAAATAACCCCACCCACCCCCCAACAGTTACAATTAAAACAATCCTATCACCTCAGTCAAACCATTTCTTACAACGTTCAATCTTCCACAGTCAGGGAAGGAAGGTCCGCAGGATGATTCGAACGCGATTCACGTTTCCCGAAAACGTTTTCTCCTGCAGGGGTGATAAGGCGAGAAAACCGGAAAATCTATTTCCTGCTATCCTCCAACATTCACTCCTAAAGCGAACCATTTCCGCTGTTCGGCTTTGCAGTATCCGGCCCTGCTGTTTCTAGTCTAATATGATCTTTAAAAGGGACAGAGGCCCGAAGACGTTTCGATGTCGGCAATGTCTGCGGGCTTCTAGTCATTGGGAGACATTAAGATCTTTGGAATGGGCCATCCTCCTTTTGGTTCTGTTCATCAGGGCGTAAGAAAAGATAATCCGGAGAAACTCACGTGGAATCATTAGGGAAACTTTTCATTGACTTTGTTTATGAGGCAATTTAGTGCATTGAGATGGAATCGGGGATTTATATTACTCCGGAACGTGTATCTTAGCCGAGAGGCTTTGGCATTGGATTCATTACAGTCATTCAGCAAACACTCATTTTGAGTTACTACTCTAAATGGTTAAGTTACGATTTTGAAATAGCAATTGCAAAATATATGTTTTAAAAATAATATAATATAATCTGAATACGTCTTTAATATCGTTACAGTGTGTGGATGTGCACTTAATAGTCGTGAGTACGATTGCGATGTCGTTGGAAAAAAAAAGCATAAAGTCAAAGAAAGAAATTCTTTATTTTGTTTTGTATTATCTTATATTCGTCTTTATAGGATTACATCATGGCTTGAAAAATGGTTTGTTTTAGGTTGTGATATTGAGAATGAAGAAATAAAGTTTTACTGCTCGAAATTTGATGTTTATTTGTACAATTCGTTTTGGTTCATAGCTTAACTGTTTCACCAGGAACGCAGACTAGACACCTTGTCTTAGGAGTTGTACTTCGTGTTTCATTAATGCTAGATGAAAGGGGACAAACAAGTTTCGTTTTTCAGTTACAAAACAAAAACAACAATGCCAGATAGGGATTCGGCGTCAAGGAATCAAAAAATTTCTAAACCGGAGATCTCTTTACAGCTGATCGTAGGATGTAGTGGAATGAGTCCACAAAATGCTACTATCTGGGATTTGCATTATGGACTGTAGATCAATCTAAATTTATTCTATGTCTAGTGTTTAGAAACTGGAGTCAATCGAATGCATATGAACTTTTATACAATTAATAAACTATCCCAATCGGTTAAAATACAAGAATTTTGAGATAATTAAAAGTAAAAGTTCACAAAATTTAATTAAAATGGATTGTGTGAACTAAACGACGGCAGTACAGAAGTGAAGAAGCTAGTATTGGTGTTACTATTTTACAACGAAGGAGGGAAAATTATAAAAAGTTAATTAATGTTTTCCGCCATCATGATTTAACGAATGTCATTATTTTATGTTATTAAGTTCTAAAAAAATTCATCCAAACTTCACAAAAAATAGAAATTTTTATTTTTTTAATTAAAAATCTCTAAACACTTTATAGTGTGAAATCCTTAACGATTTTAAGAAATATTGATTATTCTCTAAATTTGCACCAGTCACTAAAAGAATCTTTCACTAGTTTTCAGAGACTTATTTTTATTCAGTTCTATTAAAATCAGTTAAATCTATTCAAAACTATACAACTTTAATTTAAAAACGGAAGTGTCATCGACAATGTGGCAGTATTCAGGTTGAACGTCAAAATCTAGTGTGTTTCAGTCTTATTAGAAATTTAGTACAAAATAAACCCTGTTTATATAGGTGGGCACTTTAAAGTGCAATCATGAAAACCATCTAAGTTTAAAACATGCATATTCACATTGAAAATTAAAAGGGTTTTTTTTTAGTTATTATTTTTGCAATCTTACAAGCCTGTAAGTTTTAACTCCAGTATCTCAATTTTTAAATTGGCATGAAAGCAAAAAAAAAATTATTTTGGACAATATTCCCTCCAGACATAAATTTTAATAATATATATAGTTTGCAGACAAGAAATTAAAATCCTCTTCAAAGAACTTGTCTATGTGTTAAAAGAGGAAAACTTTCGGACTAGAAGATCCATATCATTGTAAATTATTTTGTCTGGGTTTTTTATACGATGACTAAACATACAAAATCTAGTTAAATCACGTACAAATTCACAATATCAACTTTTTGAAGAACTACCCAGTAAAAACACGGACGATGACCGCTTCAGGGCTAGTTGCCGGCAGTACTGGGTGGGTGATGGCCAGCCACGTAATGCCATCAATGGCACACTCGCGGTTCGTTACTGGGATACCATCAGCTTATTTTTTCTAGGCCAACCTCTTCTTGTCCGTTGATGGCCATCCAGCACTTTAGTAATATAACTGGTGGCAACGGTTATGTCATCGTATCGTGCCTTCTTCGCATGCGCATGATTGTTTTGAACTTTCGTAAACACGACATTTTTTTCACTTGATTTTCTAGTAGCCATTGCATGCAGACAAAATTGCTGCGTTTGTGATATCTTCTGGTTTGGTTTGGTTGTTGTTTTATGGCGCAAAGGCAACACAAGGGCCAGTGATATCTTCTGCGTCATTATTTTTCTTTTATTTCATTGAAAACGTGAACATCGAACGATTGTTTTTATTTCATTGAAGAAAAGGATCGGGAAATATTCATCATGGAAGGAAATCGACGTGTAAGTAATACATTTTTTTATATTTTTCCTTAGGTTGTATTCAATTGTATTTTACATAGTTATACGATACGTCGTATATACATGAGGACAACATTTATGCACGACATAATGTATATGTGGTTCAGTATGCATCGTGTTGAACGAACATTAACTAATATTCTAGCCTTCAACTGCTGTATGCGGTCTGACAGACCGCGAGTCATTTTTTGTGGAATGCTTCCATCCCCTAAAATATTTCATCTTTGACTTTAAAATTATTTTCCCGATACTATGTTTCTTAAATTTTAATCTGATGTTCATTAAATTGTTTGGCGCTGTAGAGACCACATGTTGCCCTTGCGCCAAAAATATCAAACTACCCAACTACAGCAGTTAAGGGCTAATTTTGTTTCGAATGTTTTGATATATTTAATGTAAGTGTATAGGTGCATAACCCAAACCAGGATTCCTTCCGTATACTAGCTTTTAATTCTTTCCCTCCTTCGTGTTACTTATTTCCTATGTATAACGATTTTTGTACTGCAGATTAGAGCCAAAGATATTTAAAGTAATGTATATAGTCCTTGTATAAATGATTTGAATGTTGTTAGTCTGATTTTTGTTTTTGTTTATACGCTTAACGACTTATTTTTGGGCATAATAACGGGTAGTCAGGCCGGGAACTACAGCTTAATGTGGATTCCGAACCACAACGAACATCCATGCCTTATCCAGGATTCGAACCCGGCAGCTTTGGCATGCGAGGCCAGAGCGCTAACCACACAGCCACCAGGTCTACGTTGTTAGTTTGGAATTAGTTTGGTTTTCAATTTGGAAGTTTTTATCTTGTATCCATCTAATGGAACAGTTTCGAAGTTGCTTACTAAAGAGTAAAAACTAATGTTACAGAATTGCCGACCAAACGGTATAGTGGTTAGCGTGCTAGCTTCTAGACCGCGAGGTTGCGGGTTCGAGTCCCGTGTTAGGCATGGGTGTTTGTAAATGTATGTTGGCTTGTCTAATGACGAATGTTTCGGCGCATTATAGCCCTCGTGTTGCTGACGGCGCCAGATAATCTGAATACAACCAACCAATGTTACAGACCGCCGAAGCAAGATACTTTTGTCCATCGGTTAGCTGTGGGGATAGCGATCTCGCCTCGCATGCTAAAGGTGCCGGGTTCGAATCCCGGGTTAGGCATGGATGTTTGTTGTGATTCGGAATCCACGTTAATCTGTAGGTCCCGGTCTGATTAGCCTGTCACTGTGCATAAAAATAGGGCGTTGAGCGTACAAGCCAACCAACTAATGTTACAAAATAATTCCTGTAATAAAATATTACTGATTTTTGCACGAAATGCATTATGATGTATGCTTATAATAATTTTAGGGGATGTTTCACTACTTGTTTAACATTTGAAGCTAGCAACTTAGTGGAAGGAATTTTGGTAGAGTAAACAAAAACTAGATAGGTATGTTTGTAAGGTGTCGAGAGACATTGCTTGGTGAAGTTACTCAAAAGTGAAAAAATTATTAATATTTTTTTTCAAAGTTTTAATAATAGCAGAGAATTGAATAACAAATGGGAAAATAACTGGTTGGTTGTTTTTAGATTATCTGGCGTCGTCAGCAACACGAGGGCTATATTGCGCCAAAACAATCGTCATTTGAGAAGCCAACATACATTTACAAACATCCATGCCTTACACGAGACTCGAACCCGCAATCTCGTTGTCTAGAAGCTAGTATGCTAACCACTATACCATTTGGTTGGCGGAAATATAACTGGAAAAGGTATATTTCTCTATTATAGTAACTTCGTCAGGGGGTGACTACTATAATCAACGCCAAAATACGAGAATTTCTCTGTATATGTCATGGCCAAACTTAGTTGGTTTTAACTTAAATTTGTCTACAGAGGTCATTTTTTTTTAATTTGAATTTAGTTTCATTTGGCATGTGTTTCAAATGCTATAATGCAAAAGCATAATAATTAGTGGTGCTATTAAAACACCTAATAAAATAACTGTGAAGCTGATAAAATAGTTCCAAGTTCCTGACTTTCCTTACAAGTCATTTCGTTATTTGAATTAAATAAAAAGTTAATATTTTCAAAACTCATTTTAAGTAAGTAAAATTATACTGCAGAATCAATATATGTTTTATATTTTCAAAGCATTGGTGGAGTTGCACTTTGTTTTCCAAAGGGTATTTTATTACCTATTTGGTAAAATTAAAATCCAACCTACTTAAATCAGTGGAAACTTTTCCATTATTCTTCCATTCGAGCCCCTTCCGAACCAACACTTCAAGTCCAAAAAAAAAAAAAAAAAGACCGAAAATTAGTGGATCGTTCTTGTCTTTCTTCCCCCTCCTCTCCTTGCCTTCCCTCAGCGTAATTTGCTGCAAAACGCGCTTTTCAAATCGTTCAGAAAAAAAGTTTTAATCTCTCTGACAACTGTTCTTTTCAGCTACGTTATTTGGACGCTATTTTTTAAATGCATACAGATCATTGTCATCTTTGAACTTGGCTCTCTTGTCAACTTGCTTTCCGGGAGTTCCGGACCTTTCATTAGGAACATTAAGATTAAAAATCAAGCTAAACATTAATTATTGCATTGCATGAATGTATTTTATCCTAGTGGGCTCCCTGCCCTGTATGTAGCTTCACAAATATGAGTATAATATCATTTTAAAGCTACTAAGTTTGAAAAAGCTGGTATTTTCAATCAGCACAAAATTTGAAATAGAAAGTTTTAAATGAATTACCTGAGATACATATGTTTTAAATACAGAGTTAAATCTCATACAAATCTGTTTTCTTCAAAAGAAGTTAATAATAATTGCAGGATTTTATTTTGTAAAAGAACTTTTGACTT
Organism: Linyphia triangularis; assembly: GCA_963978545.1. NCBI lineage: Eukaryota > Metazoa > Arthropoda > Arachnida > Araneae > Linyphiidae > Linyphia > Linyphia triangularis. The sequence goes on along the minus strand of OZ021732.1, from coordinate 31,347,409 downwards.
GGAGAAGTCATTGATACGCTGTTTCTTTTATGCAAACTTACTATTGAATGTTTAAATTAATAACATTTGTGAAATCGCTATCATGAGTATGTACTTAATATAATAGTATATTTCTATTTCAGCTGCTATCAGCCAAACACAAGCTACTATTGGTTGGTTAGTTTATACGCTCAATGACCTATTTTTCTGCACAATGACAACTAATCAGGCCGGGACCTACAGCTTTACGTGGATTTCAAAACACAACGAAAATCCATGCCTAATCCAGGATTTGAACTCGGCAGCTTTAGCATGCGTGGCCAGAGCCTAATCATACAGTCATCAGATGGGCCACAAGCTACATAAATGACTAAACAGGCTGAGATGGAAGAGATACCTAGTTAAAAGTGGTGGCTTAGAACAGCGCTTGACAGGAACGGGAGAAGGTCACTGTCGCAACAAATCGAATAAATGACATTTTACCCTAATTTATAATAAATAACAATAAATTTAATCCACGAATTGAGAGCAAAGTGTCCTTGTTTTGTCTTTATTTTACAATTGCTGTTTTGTTAAGGTTCTTTCAATAATTGTTGAAATAATGGGATTTGCGTGGGAGATTATGTTGAGACATAACATGATGTAAATTACTTGTAATTCTGACCAAAATTCATGATATAAGTTATTAATAATTGTATCACTACACATTTTCTACCCTTGATGTTTTGAATTATACTTTAAAAATTTGGATAATCTTTATGCAGGAGAACTTCTGAAAAAATTAAGTGGAGGCTGAACATAAATTGGAAAATTATTTGGTTGCAAAAAAAACCTTATAGATAGTGCTTGAAAAGAATAGTGTAGAAGTAAATGGAAGATATTTAAACATGGTGTGTTTGTTTAAAGAATCGACAAGTTTCTTCGAATATTTACAGCAATTAATGTAATTTGAATTGTAGATCAACATAATGCAAATTTTCTAGTTTCATAATTCTATTATTCAAGATAATTATTATAAGTTACTGGTAAAAATAAAAGTTACAAAAAATCTTATAATCCATGCCACTTATTTAATTTGGATTATATATTTTAACTTTCTGTAATGAGATTTTTTGTGTTGTGTTAACTAAATCTCTTAATGCTTATCTTTTTCAAGCTCAATTGATGTTCACTTATCATTTAGTGCATTTTGCATGAGCATCATCTTTTTGTTCCCATGTGGTTAAAAGTAGGGAACAAAAAGATGATGCTCATGCAAAATGCACTAAATGGGAAGTGAATATCGATTGAGCTTAAAAAGCAGCCTGTGGAAAGCGAACCATTATTAGTTTGTCGTGGGACTGCTAATTTCAAATTAATTATATAATGCGAATCTTTAGTTGCTCGTTGTAGTGTTGTAAAGGGCAATCGACATTATAAGGCGAACTTTCGTCGAGTCGATGTGGGATTGCGGACGGCAGCCAGAAAACTGATATTGGGGCACTGTTGGGCCGTTGAAGGCAACAGCAATGTTTTTGTTTTGGCTAAGCGACGGCTCAAACAAAATTTTCTTCCACTTAAGGCTGTCAATTGTAGGGCCACTGCTGTACACTTGCTGTTTGGCCAGTAGTTGATGCAGGGGAAGCAGTGGGTAAGTGAAGGTTGGCCATTAAGGCTGGCCAGACATCAAAGGCCAATTTCCGGCCCTTACTGCTGGCCCAAGTGTAGGCCAGACGGTTACTTTTATGCACTGAAAAGTAAAGGCCATCCGCTAATGGTCCAGCAGTTTAGGTGATGGCCACAGTCAGTCGTCCACTGCTGGCCCAGATGATTTTTTTTTTTTTTTTTGCTGGGTAGAGATGTGGAACATCTCACATCTTTCAATAACACTTAATTATGGTCACTGCATTTAAATTTACTATGGATTGGTGTAATTTACCAATTTTATTTTCATATTGTCATCGTTTTAAAAAATGGCCAGTTTGGCGATATTTTTGGTGATAATTTTTACATTGGCAAAAAACACCACCAAAATGGCGAAATTGTCTATATGTTTTTCGTTAAATACTACCCTATCTTTTTTTGTAAGTTCCACAAAGAAGAAGCTTTCATTGATGAACGATGGTTAAAGGAAGAGAACTCTGTGTTAAGGATATTGGTTTTTCACCTTTTTATGCCTTTATAGCATTTCTACGAAAATTTTGAAGACAGAGATTGCTTAGAGCACTTTAAAAGACATTACCACAAAGACTTTGATCAAAATCGTTAGAGACGTTTTTTGCCATTTGTTGAAAAACATACATTTCAATGGCAACTACCTATTGAGCATGGGCAATTCGGACGAAAACTTGAATGACATGTCATATGGCCACCAATAACTCGTATACCAAAGTTGAACATCGTAGGACAATCCGTTCGGGAGTCATGTTCCCCACAGACATTTTTTCTAGACCACTTTTTAATTCAGCACGTTCCAAAACGTGTAGAAAAGCAAACATATCGGAAAAATAAAATTACTGAATGCATTATTTTCCTTACCCATACGCAAAAACGAAAGCTTAAGTCGACATATGGGTAATTAAAAGTAGAAATACTTTGTCCTTTTACCAACCGAATTCGGAGATATGAACATGGAAAACTTCGAAATTGAAATCAATGTTTAGATTGTAAAAAAATGAGCCAATAATTGAAATAAATTATAAGTAGTGTGGATTTGTCGAAATGGAAGCTTAAATATGAGTATATTAAAACAAATGGAAAATGTGGACAAGAAATTCAGTTCGGGATGAACATTTTGCAACAAGAAAATATCTATTGCTTTTCTTTTACTTATGAATTTATTTTCTGACTAAAAATCAGGGAAACATCACTTACACCTTGAAAAAATAAGTTTTATATTTAATAATGGCATACTAATTCGAATCAATTTACAAACAATTTTCTAATCAATATACTATCTAACTAAAAAAAAACGTATGTGTTGAAGAATATAAAGCTGGTTACTTTACATTTGACCTAAAATGATCAATTGCTGAAGTTGGAACGAACTTCAATTATTTTTTCTAAATGAAAAAACTAAACTTTAGTACAAATTCGTCCAATTAACGCGTAATCCTCAAGCTAAGAACTTCGTCTAAATGATGAAACAAACGGTGGATTATTAGTGGAATTAATTATTGTAATTAACTATATAATATGATTTAATTTAACTACAGTGTTGGTGCAACACAAGAATTTCGTATCTTATTTGTTGATATAGTAATGTAACATTTAGTTTTCCAGGTACATTGTTGATTTAATATATCTATGAATAAAAATGATGGGCCTAATTTAACTTTACCTTTGTAAAAACTTTTAGAAAATACATCAATCAACAGAACATCATATTATTTTGGAGTCGTATTACTTTTCAAGGAAAGTTATATTTAAAAATCAACAAATCTAAATAGTTCTAAGAAAATCCTAAATAAAATTTTTGTTTGACTATTAAAATTTTTGAAAATAATGTTTCTTTCGATTTAAGTGCACAGTTATATGAATGTATTTTCTCCTTTTTTTAACTAAAACTACATTTATTACAGTTCATCCTGCACAGTTTGTGATAATGTGAAAGAACTATCTTAAATTTTAAATGTACATTGGGCTTGAGGTTCATATTAAGGGAAGTAAAGGGTTGCAGCACAGAATTTAATATATTCCTTAAAGTTATGTTTTTAATATTAATAATGAAATATAATTGAATTCACTATATCCTTAGGCAAATAATTGTATTCATCAATCATCCTATTGTTGAAATAATGTTTTCTCCTTTCTGTATTTAGCTGTGATTTAAACAATTTATAACCATGACCCCTCATTCTATTATCTGCAATAAATTCCAAACCCTCAATCTCATTCCGTTAATAATGTTGAATAAATTAATTAAATATCTTCTAGTTCTTCTCTCCTGCAAAGTGTACATATTAAATTTTCTTAATCACTATATTCGAGTGATGCCAAACCCTGAATAATATTTATAGACTTGTACTGAATTCTTTCCAGCAATTCAATGTCCTTAATTACTTAATTAATTTTCTTTTAAAATTTAATTTCAATTTAAATGGAAAGTAATAACTCATTTAAAGTCGAAGAAGGGTTAAATTTGACAGAGTAAGGGCACATTAAAACATTTTGGAGGGATATTTTGGGGTCATATTAAATTTGCATCATCAGAAAAAGACCTACCTTATAATGTAAATTGAATCCGCAATTCAGGGGTAGCATGGAGAATGTCATTTATATTCAATAAAAAATTAGATCCATGAAAAAGTTAGCATTTAAGTTATTTAAATGCCATATTTCCATCGTTTAGTGAAAACTTAAACTTATTTTTTTTTTCATGATAAATTATTTCCCCATGGTTTAAATAGTATAAATTATTTTTAAATTATACTTTAATGAAGCTAAATTCATTAAAATTCACTGCATATGGTTACAAAAAGCATAATTTAATTATATTATCCACACTGTACAATGCACATAGTTATAACATCATAACTTGAAAGTATTATATGTTAGGTCTACATTGACAACAGTAAGTATCCATATACTCAAAAATACAATCATCAATTTTTAATTTTATCTTATAAAATCTTAATTTGGCCCTTCTAAACAAAATTATAATCACATTAATAAATACGAGTGAAATTATTGCTTTAGTTTTCACTTTGGTTTTGACTTATAATGTAATTTAATTTGGGAGGAGATCTATAATAATATACTTTACTGGTTACTCTCTGAATACAAGAGGGTTTTTTTGCATTTAACAACTGCCAGAAGTTTGACTAAGCTACTCTGAATAAGTATAGTATACATAATTGTTGTAGTATTGACAATATCTGATAATTATGCAAAGGTGTGTGACTTCTCTAAATACCAAAATTGCATAATTAATCGACAAAACAATTTTATCCCTCCAATCATATACAGGATTTTAAAATAGTATTGTAATATCATTGATTTTAGACAACAAGATGTAAAATTTATATTTTTATTAAAACAAAAAATGTCTAGACAACAAGTAACAGAACAAATATTTAATAGTTTACTACTATATAAAATTAAATATGTATTTACTACTATATAAAAATATTTAATATTTACTACTATTAAGCTACTCTGAATAAGTATAGTATACATAATTGTTGTAGTATTGACAATATCTGATAATTATGCAAAGGTGTGTGACTTCTCTAAATACCAAAATTGCATAATTAATCGACAAAACAATTTTATCCCTCCAATCATATACAACCACCAATCATTATCATCCACTTTTAAATGATTTCCTTAACGAATACTGCTTTATCTATTATCTTAAATATTTTCTCATAAATTATCTTTTTTAATACAAATAAGAATCTCAGTTAAAGAAAGTCAGTGTTAATAAATACTCCAACTATTGAATTGGAAATACATACTTATATAAAAATCCATCACCACTCAAAAATTTCCCAAACACTTCACTTAATTACGGTTGAAAGGAAGTTAATTTCTAGTTAAACGTTATTCAGAATCAATTACGTCCCATTACATCACAAAGCTTTATCCATGTTATAGGATCGATTTTTTTTAACCTTTTTCCACTTCTTTTAACTGATTCTCTCAGGGAAAATATAGGTGTTTAAAATCGGATAAGAAATCATTTTACAAGCGCATTTGAATGTTATTTGATTTTAAACTCCCAAAATAACGTTTTTCCGATAAAACGATTTCTGTTACATAGAACTTGAACCCATACAACAGCGAAGAGCCGTAACAAATGGCAAATGTGATTCAAAATCAATTCTGAACTACACCTAAGCAGTAGGCAATAAATGCGTACCTTAAGATTGAAATCAATTCTTCTTTCAATACCTTTATTGATATTCAATTTGACATAATCCTCTATAAAAACAGTGTATAATGTTACTTTTAATGTTTCAATTTGTAATAAGTAACATGGAATAATTTACAATGTTTTCTAGTTTCGTTAAAAACAATATTAAATAATACAACACATGCAAATAAAGTTTTTAATATAAATCTTTTATATGCATTGCCAATTTTTGTATTCATTAACACAGCACCGATTCTGTAAACAATAAGTTCTTGGTGCTAACATCTAACTTTAAATATCAAAAACATTTGTACCAGCAAATTGTGCGGGAAACTACGTTTTAAAATTTATTTATTAGAAATGAATGTGAATTTAAGCAATCACATCCAAATATCTTTTATTTATTCGAATTAAAAAAAATATATATTATCTATTAATTAAAATTAAAAAAAAATTGGCAACACATGCACAGGCAACCACCCACACATACAAAATCGAAGTTAATATAAGGATTTTAAAATAATATTGTAATATCATTGATTTTAGACAACAAGATGTAAAATTTATATTTTTATTAAAACAAAAAATGTCTAGACAACAAGTAACAGAACAAATATTTAATAGTTTACTACTATATAAAATTAAATATGTATTTACTACTATATAAAAATATTTTATATTTACTACTATTAAGCTACTCTGAATAAGTATAGTATACATAATTGTTGTAGTATTGACAATATCTGATAATTATGCAAAGGTGTGTGACTTCTCTAAATACCAAAATTGCATAATTAATCGACAAAACAATTTTATCCCTCCAATCATATACAGGATTTTAAAATAATATTGTAATATCATTGATTTTAGACAACAAGATGTAAAATTTATATTTTTATTAAAACAAAAAATGTCTAGACAACAAGTAACAGAAGAAATATTTAATAGTTTATTTTAATTTAAACGTTTGGTTAAAACGTGAACAAAAACGTAAAAGTAAGAACCAGTTTTTGTTCTTATCACTAAAAAACTAAGTGGACATTAGTTCATTTTATTGTATGCCTTGTTCTAACGACATGTGGTATTGAAGCATGTGACACAATGAGAGGACTTGATTCCTCTTTTTTTACAAGAAATAGTACTATAATTGACCTCCCCACACGTTGACTTGATTTGCTTATACAACATCAGTTCTTGTATAAAACCTATTAGAAAAATAAATTTTTCAACGTACAAAGTAATTTTATTAAATTCTTGATTTTTTTTTCTTTCCGTGAAGTTTTTAGTATATGTAATCAACCCTTTTTCTACGAATCAATAAATTGCAGAACATTAAATGATATAAAAGTAAATAAACAAACATAACATTTTATTTAAAATTACTTCTATTTTCGTATTAAAATTACCAAATACATGAACAAAAAATATGCTTATACATAAATGTGTACATCGACGTACAAAAATTTATTTGCTGAAACCCAAAATAATCTGTTATTTCAATAAATAAATATTTTTTTGTCATGTCTAGACATTGATATAAACGAAACTTTTAAAAACCGTTTTTATAAAGAAAACTAAATAATATGCATAGCTACCTTGATTTAAATAAATTCATTAAAATATGCTAGCATCTTTACAAACTCGATACTACTTCTATACTAAAACATTTATAATCCTTTACAAAGATATAAAGATTTATAAGTCTATATAAAGTCACATATGTCATAGAATATGACAATTATATGCTAATTTAAAATCCTAAGAGACAGTACTCTACAAAGTTTGGAATCAGCATCACTATTATGAACAAAATGCGTAACAATTCCTACCATCTTGAATTTTCCTTACATACCTCATATTTGAATTCTCCGACTGTAATTTATGTATCATTACCATATCCATTCATAAAGTCTTCCGCAACGTTAACGTAAAAGGAATGAAGAATTGTCTTATCATGAGAAAGATAGTACAATTGACTTGCGCTACTTCCATAACATTACGAACGACCGAATCATCCAAGGCGTCCCAATCTCATCTTATTGAGACTTACGACAAATCGTTTAATGCTGCCATTGGAAGCCGTCCTTACAATTGCTTCAATATAGTTCTCCTCGTTTCACCAAGTAGAGAAATCTATTCTGCAACGTGTCAGGAATAAGCCCTATTGATGCAAGAAATCAGTTAATGCTATCCGATTTTATTTATATCTATGGTAATCCATATATTCGTTTTAAGAGTGAATAATTACGCTATGATGAGATTTCAATTTAATGTTTTTTTATTTTTTTTTATTTTATAATAATATGTTTTAATCATAAAAGCATAGCTTAGTTCAAAGTGAATGTAGTTTATTGATCGTTCTAAATAGCAATCAAATGTTATGTATTTAAAAACTTCAAACGATTTTGAAAAAAATTACCTTTGAGGTTTTAAAATAAAAATTTAGTTACTGTTGTTAATGTTTTTTTATTTCATTAATCTGACTAAAGAATTATTTTAAATAATAATTAGATTAACTTTAATAATAACAACTTCAACTACTAAAATAATAAAGAATATTCTCTTATTTTGTGACTAAAATTAAACAGAATTATCTAAACTATAAAATACAATTAATCTACAATATAAAAATCGTATATTTTATTGAAAAAAGTTTTTATGTGAAAAATTATTAAAAAAAAAATTGAAAATTTTTATAAAAGATACGCAATGCAACTATTACAACTGGTAAACGTATTTTATTCCTCCGTAATCATCAAATTAGAACCAATTAATTTTTTGAAATTTTAATATTAGTGTTGGATTAATATCAAGAAATAACATAGCATTATTCTGTAAAAATATTATTAAATTCTAATAAGAATTCCTTTTTAAAGCATGAATTCGAAAGGTTCCCACGAAATCCTTCATTAGTTTGGTTCAGTGTGGTTTAGTTACATTTTAAATTTGTGCATTTTATAATTAGCTAATATAACAATACAGCTTGTCAAGTGTTTTTAATGCTGGAAAACGAAAATATTGCAGGTCAAAAGATATTTTTTTATCATTTCCAAATTTTTTAGGACATCCTGAATTAAAGAAACTGATGTAGAAAAGACGCGTCAATCTTTCCGTAGTCAGCAAATCTCTCGAATGAATTAACCTGCGATGTTCCATTTAGTATACAAGTTCATGCTAGCCATGGGACCTGTCATTAAGAATTTCGTCAAAATAGCGCATGCGTATAAGGTATCTGCCATTTGCTAACAAACAGATTCCAACAATTTTGATCAAAATTGCTATATTACATTTTTTTAAGGTGTTAATATCCCAAATTAGAAATTTCCTGTAAAAATTCAATAAAAGAGAAAAAATAAATAAAACTAACGTCTTTAACATTAAGTTATCTTTCATTGAGTATTACCCCTTTCAACGACCCTTTCTACTCTGATTCACTTACTGAATGGAATAATGTAATAATTATCAGCTAACTTAAAACCAATTTCGCAGATTTAGCAATATTTTTTTCTGTGGGGGTGGGGGGATAGTCAATGTAATAATTTCGCTAAAAATAACGCCTAAGTGGCTGTTTTTTAAAGTATTCAAAATATAAAACGAATCCATTACACCCATCCTAATCAAATTTAAATGGGTAACCAGTATTATTGCGTTATAAAAAGTTGCTAAATGTTCCACATCTCTAGTTTTTCTATATTACTAAAGTAAAAATCATGCAAAAAAAATAATTTCAGGGCAAAATGCGAATCTATAAGAATTTGTGTTTTAATTGAAATTCCTCTCCAGATAAAAATGTATATTACTAACTTTACTTTATGTAATAAAAGTTTTTTTTTTTTTTTTTTAATTTTATTCTTATTTAATCTAATTATTTTTCCATTATCATTCAAATAATAAATATCACAAAACATTCCAGATCCATAAACTCTCCTTTCATCTTCCTAAAATTATTCTCACGTGCTCATCTTTAGCATTTCAATCCTTATTCATCCCTCAAAACTCCATTAAAACATCCCAAACGCGAAATAAAACACGCCCCTTTTATGAAAACTATTCAAGAAACAAATTAGATCTCCCTCTCCCATTATCACTGAAAGCAACTTCACATTTCAAACAATATTAACCCTATCCAACACAATCTCCGTATCAACTCTCTCCAACAATAGATCCTTGATGGTCTCCCATAGGACCATCAAAAGAAACTACCCACCCCCAAAGGAAAAACCTTATCGCTTACTATTACTACATGACACCATACATAGCTTAAAAGCCTCACGTGCCCAGCAGTAATGGACAAAGTTTAAACAACCCTCTTTTCCAGTTTCGACGAACAATTCGCCCCCGGATTTGCCCCCCTGAACCAGAAGAGATTAGGATTCCGGACGCCCCCTGAATGTTAAAATATTGTGAGGGGGGTTTAGGATAGGTCTCACGCCCAGTTGTGTTGAAAATGGATGGCCATCATACGTTCTGGTGGATTCTAGGTGTTTAACATATCCCCTCAGATCAGAACTCCTTTGTGCAGTTTTGATAAATCGAAAAGAGGCGCCCTTGCAAAATGCGGTGTGGGATTTGCCAGTTGTTTCCAATAAGTTTACTGGAAGATAATGAGCGACCATTCTCAAGTTTTACTAGGAGGTAATGATAAGGGTGTAGTTTTGTTGGATTTAAAATGATCTCGTACTTTGTAAGGTGATTTCTAATAGGAATTTTCTTTGGCGTTTCGGAAGGGGAATCGGTCGGACGCATATTAGTAAGAAAATTACTTAAATGATCAAAGTGAATGAAATAGTGGCGTGAGTTTTGAAACTTTAAGGTTATTAATCATTAAACCTTAAGTAAAATTGTGATTTAAATTTTGTTTCCTCTTGTTTATATTGCAATTACAATGCATTTCCAAAATATTTTATTGCATTAAATTAATTGAATTGTTCATTATTTCACAATGATGATCATTATTTAATTCAACTAGAATTTAATTAGTTCATTATTTATTAATTAAATACCATTAATTAGATAAAATTTACATTTCTCTTACCACATACATTTCAAAAGTATGACTATTTCATATTTTTATTTAGAAAAGAATTTATAGGTCTTTCGTGGATATGCAGAAAAATCTCTTGATAAAGTATTTCTATATGCATTTGAAAAACATAAATACAATGCAATGTTTTATGTTCTTTCCACTAAATCTTATTTTTCTTTATCGTTTTAAGTATAGTGTGAATATTAAGCGATTACACACCAACTTTATTCCATTAATCTTCCCATGAGAATGTCAAATCAATATATGCATAAGACACATCAAAAGTACTAGAAAACGTATTTAAAATTTCGTTTATTAAAGAATCTCTTAGGTAATTGAAGACTTCTAAAGTCACCATGATAAGACGTGGAATGTTTAATCAAGCCATCGAAAAATAAACAGAAACCCAAATGAAGCTTGATGTGAAAACAGCATACATTTAACAGTCAAATACACTTCTGCAAATAAACGCTTAGCTTTCGATATCACCTAACTTAAACAACTGAATTCATTAATTTTCAGAGGCCAAATTGGATAAAATTCCCATCATAATTTTTACTCAAACATTCTCATACTATTTACACACTACGTTTAAAGTTATTTTATCATTTTAACGAGAGACCATTCTTCCTCGATATTGGGTAGTTCAGACAACTGAAGTTTATTTATCGAGGTTATTTAAACTGCTAGGAGACTGATTTTTAAAGTTGATGTTTGCACAGGGTGTTTTTTTTTTTTTTTTTTTAAATACAAAATATATGCTATAATTATAAAACTTTAATTTGAAATAAGTTTATTATTTAGTGAAAATAGAAAATTTTTACGGAAATTTTATTCGATTTCAAATAAATTTATTAAGTCTTTTGACATTGCAATCTCAAAATATTTACAAGAATTTCTGGATTTGTGTGAAACACTTTTTCTCTTTAGTCATTTACCTCATAAGATGAGTGTCCCAATTAATTTCGTTTCAGGATTATTGTTATTATTATTGTTGTTGTTGTTGTTATGATGATGATGATTATTATTATTATTATTATTATTATTATTATTATTATTATTATTATTATTATTATTATTATTATTATTATTATTATTATTATTATTATTATTATTATTATTATTATTATTATTATTATTATTATTATTATTATTATTATTATTATTATTATTATTATATTATTATTATTATTATTATTATTATTATTATTATTATTATTATTATTATTATTATTATTTTACTGTTGTTGTTATTAATAGAAGGCAGTAAAATCATATGATAACAGTCCTTAAATAGCAAACAATCAAAGAAGCCTGGTATTTATACAATTCTTCCTGTTCCTCAGCGGCACTATGAAATATAAAATCTGAAAGTTCAAACTATTCAACAGCATAATTAGCTCATAGCCTATTCATAAACATGGTGTTTTGAAAAATGGAAACGGTTAGTGTTCTTAAAATTATTCAAAAATCTTATATTTTGCACATTAAATCCGGGTATAATTAACGGCAATTATTTTAATTTGAACCACATACTAACTTAAATCTTAAATTTAGATAAGAATGACGTGACAAGAAAACCTTTCCCTGCATTTTTATCATTTGTGCCTCTTAGAAAATTAATGCCTTTAGGCTATGTGCCATTCATGATGATAAATGTGAAAGACCTTGTCAATTGTGTGGCTTTCACTTACGCACTTAATTCCTAACGAATTGAACTGTTTCTAAAAATATTTAAAAAATATATGAACTAAAACTTAACCTTAAAACCATAATTTATTCAAACAAGACTTCAACGTTATTTCCGATACCGTAATCCTCTTGTCCATTTAATTTCTGTTCTTTAACCTTAACTCTATTCGGATACTATATATATGTGCTTCGTAGTCAAATAGTGTGGAAACTGGACATTTAAAAGCATTAATCTATACGGAATAAGCTCTTCATAACCATTTGTACGCATTTGATAGCCTTTTAATACAGTTGCGTTAAATAACAATAATGTTTGTATGTTAGTATACTTGGTGTTTTGAAATTATTCCACAAGTACTTATACTTTACAGTGATCTGGACCAGTTCTTCAGGACCTGACTTTTGTGTCAATCCACACAATCCAACAATCCGCACTCATCCAACTTTTAAATTATCAGTCCCCGAGGAAGATCACCGAAATGTTACCTTTTAATCAGTTTTATCTTCTACGAAATCATAACATTTTAATTGAACCTATTAAAATATGAGGTAAACTTCCAATTATCCAATTATCTATTTTCAGTTTCACTCATTTATAATCTGTGTTATTATAAGTGACGTTAGATTTCAGAGATTACTTATGTTTCTAATTATCATTTTTAATCACTTAAATAAACCAACAACTTTGTTAGTTATGTAAGAAATATTGTGGATTACTTAGATTTTAGATTACCAGTGTTTAATTTCAATTCAATCTGATATTAATTTTTTAGATAAAAAGAATTTATTTTCAGATAACTTTCAAATGTTTTTTTTTTTTTTTTTTTTTTTTTTTTTTGAGAAACAAAATAGTTGTATTTTTATTTAGTAATCTTATTATGTTATTTGTTAATATTTAAAAGTTATTTGATGGAAAAAAGGTTATAATAATGTGTATCAAAAGGAGTTTATCTAACAGTATTAAAAAAAAGAGTCAGGATTAGTAATATAGTCCATAGAAACAAGGTTTTTTTAACATAAAATCCTTTACTTATGCATTGCCAATTTTTATACCTAATTGCAACTTATTTAGTTCAGATCGAGTTTTCTTAGTGTTGGACTACTATGAAAAAAACATTATAAACCATATAATAATTTTTTTGCCCTCAAAACTTCCACTGTCATCCATAACGTGACCATCTGTCCCTTTTTGTCTTGTTAGAAGACGGCAAGTGGGTTAATTAGTCCTCCAAAGAGGTGTATAGTAACATGTATAAAAACAACCTTTTACTGGCAGCCTCTAAAACTTGATGGAATGCATTCTCATCGACAACGAATCTATCTGACAAATTTTAGCTCGCTTGAATGATGGTAAATGGTTTAATTAGTTCTCCGAAACGGTAATGGAAATGTAGCTTGTGTAAAAAAACTAAGTTTAAGTAACGCACCATACATGTCATTCTCATCCACAAAGATTATATCTACCATGTTTCAGCAAGATTGGATGACGGAAACTGGGTAAATTAGTTCTCGGAAGTGATTGGATGACAGCAACTGGATTAATTAGTTCATTGAAGAGCAGTAATAGGAACGCAGCGTATGGAAAAGCGGTCTTTTAGTGTGATCCAAAAACTTAACAGGATGCATTGTCATCGACAATGTATCTACCTGCCAAGTTTGAGGTCGATCGGATGACTGCAAGTGGGTGAATTAGCCCTCCATAGATTTTCAAATACAAACACACCCACATACACACACACAAATAAAATCGAAGTTAATATGAAGGATTTAAAAGAGTTGCTGCTGACGGGTTTTTTTTTTTTTTTTTTTTTTTTTTTCATGTGCCGTCTTTTCCAGGAAAAACTGACTACTGTACAAATACACTTTTCCCAGGCACAGAGAGAAATGTTTTACCAAAATACTAACATTGTCCTATTTGTAATTTGAATCTAGTTTTGGAGTTATTAAATATCTAAATTTTGAAAAATTCATTCTTAACCGTGCACCATTGATGTTTGTTTTTTGTAAGCAGCGGAAAAGTACCGAAAAAATATTAATTTATTTTAATAAATTATTCTACAACATTGATCAGATTATCGGGATTCTATAAAAGTATCAGAACTTAAATTGTTAAATTAAAGACGTAGATGTGACAAATTTAAGTTGGTCAAAACGTTGTTTTTTATTACGCCTTTTTCTCCTTTCATGCAAAAATCAGAAATTGTAGTATTTCCAGATGTAGTAATTTGAATGCTACGGTAATATTCGAGTTGTGCTTGGCCACGTCTTACTTATAAACTCACGAGGACTTGTGACCAACCACAATATTTCAAGATGTTTTAAAAAGAATGCTTTGATTGGTCAATATTCTTCAGAATTGGTCAGAGGCTTAGCGTTGCTAAATTCTAATTTTTTTCACATCCATTTATGGGCACAACATTATAAGTCGTAGCTTTCCAAAATGTGGTACATTTACTGCAATTTTTACTATTAAAAAAATTCATATATATTTTATTTAATATACATTTTTTTTTTTTTTTTTTTTTTTTTTTTAAAGAATTGTACCTGAAATTCTGAAAACTTTGCATTTAAGAGTTGAGTCAGATTCGATGTAATTTTGAATGCTATTGTTTGCATAGACCATATGTTCGATATTTTAAGGATAGCAATTCATAACTTACTAATTTCTGGGATCTCGTCACAAAGCTTTCCTTGACGACGGTATTCAGTTATAATGTATTTTTACTAGCAATCCTTTTTTGAGCGTATCGAGTTTGGGATTTGGTGAGCGTTACTGAACAGGGGACTTAATTGCGAAGCAATCTCTCTGATTTTCAAAAAAATTCCAAGGGGTTGGTGAGCATTAGCGAAAAAGGGGTGGAGCCTGCTAATTAAACTAAAAACTTCTCAAATTGTGTTCTATAAAAACAAAATAGTTGGACATTTACTTTGAAAATCAAACTTGTTTGGTTTTATGTAAATACTTTAAAATTATGTGGAACTGTTTAAGTTTGACTTTATTTGATAGTATCAACTTCTTAAAACATACATTTTTCTTCAATAAAAAATAGTTTTAGATATTTGCAGAAAAGGGCTAAGAAATTCATTCAAGAAGAAATTGAGAGCTCCGAATAATTACAATCACCACACAAGGAAAAAGTACCAAATCATTCAAATGTCTCTTAATGAAGAAAAAATCTTTTCTTTAAACGAAATACGGTTTTTTTCTTGTGTCCTAAAGCCAAAGAAATTTCTAAGAAATAGTTCATCTCAAATTCTTAAAGGATAATAATTTTATGAGTTATTTCTTCTTTATTTGCAATCACATTACCATGTTCCTTGATCATAGAAAATTGTATTACCTAAACACGAATTGTTCTTTCACTTCAAACACTTGTTTTCTTGCATTCTAATGGAATGTTTTGGACGAGTGGAAGAATAAAATCTATAAAACATCGTATTGCCCTTCACTTAATAGCTAAAGGCAAGATCAAAATAAAACTTTATCTTCTATTTCTATCGATTTCTTTTTTAACTTGATTTAGACTAGAATGTATCAGGAGTTTGAGGCAAAGAGATTACTCTTTCAAGTTGAGAGCTGAATTTCAACTCACGCTTCCTGATTTTTAGAGTTATTCGATTAATTATTCATATAGTTTCACAAGATATTTATCAGTGACAAAAAAAAATATTATGCTCATAGGAGCGGTATCTAGATAAATAAGACTTTTTGTGCGAGTACATGGTCTCTTTTTTATATAAATATAATTAATTTCATCGTGTAATTACTCGAAAGTACAAAAACATACTCAAAGTTACAATTATAAATGAACTAAATTTTAAAACCTTTTATCAAAGACATTTGAAAAATATAATAAAATTAAGTGAAGGAATCGGTTAATTAATATTCACTTGACAAATAAATGTCACTATACTAAAACTCTTCTTCAGCCTATTCTTTTCATGTAACTGGCTTTAATAATAAACTATCATTTTCATCTGATTATGGTAAATTATTGTTAGTCCTGTTTCGACGATTTCAGTATTCTCTTTCCCAAAAATAACCTTTAATCTTTAAGCATGAATTGTCACGTTACTCTCGTTCAGAAAAGAATTATGTGCTGACCTAATCAAGAACTCTGTCCCAGGTCTCAATAACCTTGTGACAAGCACCATTCATCACTTTATGGGTTTTCTTTATTTATGTGATAGCAATAAATTCCTTATTACCCACTGACAAGCTTTATCTTAAGTATGCACTTCCCCGCAAACATGACAATCGTTTTTTTGTATTAGTTATTAAAAATAATTGTTTTCAAACAGTTATATTTTTTAATTTACTTTAATCTTCTATTAATAATCGATTTTTTGAAGAAAAATATTGGCAGTAGTATAAGCATTTTAAAGCAGAGTTTAATTAAATGGTTTTAAAAGACATGTTTTCAATTATTTGATTTTGCTTTGTTTAATAAGTGTTATGGGGCTCCGCCGCCTGTTTGTTAACGCTCGACAATCTTTCGAGAGAGTTTCACAAACTATGGAATAGCTTAACATCTTAACAAGCAAGTCACCTGCTCGGTAACGATCGCCATACCAAAAGTTCATTTTTCTTGAGGATAGCTACTGAAAATACATAACGACTGAAAACTGTCGGTCAGTGAAAGTTTTGTGACGTGATCATGGGGGGGGGATCAATAAATTATGAATTGATGTCCTTAAAACATCGAACAAATAGTCTTTACAAACAATAACGTTCAAATAGACATAGAATCTAAGCTAACTCTCAAATACAAGGTTACTAGATTTTCAGCCACAGTATTTTTCATTAATATCTGACAAAATAAATATTTTGTACATTAAATATCTTATAAAATTTTGAATAATAAAAGATGCCCTTCCACAAATATACCACTTTTTTGAAAACTACTAGTGAGCCCAAAAATTGATGTTAAGAAAATTGGTATTATACTTTGCAACGTCACTGATAAAATCCTGAGGAATTTAGACCAATCCATCAAAACATTCTAGGAACTTTGTGATCGGCCACAAGTGTCCTCCTGAGTAGGGCGTATCGAAAAAAACTTTTTTTGGAAATTCAAAATTTCAAGTTGATAAAAAGTTGCCACTATGCTCACATATTTACCAAAGAAAATTTTAGTTTAATTGAAAAATATTTAGGTCTCCCGGAATGGACCTGAAGTTTGATGCTTTTTGACAAAAACAAAGATTTTTTTTTTTTTTTTTTTTTTTTTTTTAAACACAAATATAAAGCAAATTTTTATTTTCAAGAATAAAAATCTAAAGTTTATAATATTAATTAACAATAATAAAAAAATTATATCTGCTATTTAATATTTAGGTCTCCTCGAATCTACGTGAAATTATTTTTTTTACAAAATACGGATATTTTTCAATTTTCAACCCATTCTTTTGGTTACTTTCAATTATTTTATTCATAGTGTAGGTATAGTAGTACAGCATTTTGAAATATCAGGAATATCATTTTATGAAATGGCGTTTACTAAACTCAAGAATTAATTCATATAATTTCTGCACGACTCCACGGTGGTTGGAGTCTCCAACCAACAAAGACTCTAGGTTTGAGACATGAAGATAACGTTATCGAAAATGTTTCAATGTCACATGGTTCGAATGATGAAAGTGTACATGATAGTAAAATGCTTCTACCTGGGAAAAGCCGGAAAGTTTAATTATTTCAGTGAAATTACAACTGCCAGAAAATCTATTATCTTTTTCTTGAGATTGTGACCTTAGAGCCAATCTCTATTAGAGTAGAAGCTCAATTAGCAAGTGCTCTTTTGTGGGATTTAAATGTTGTAATTCTAGAAAACAAGGCAGTGGTAATAGATAAATCGAATATTTCTCGCGAAAGGGTAAAATATCATCAAGATATTAGCTCAATTATTTTTCACTCTATCTATATAATCGAGAGGATGAAGCAATAAGTATAAAAATTGTAAGTTGTAAATGTGGTCGCATAAATAAACGAAAAGAACATGTATCTTTGTATAAGAACTATATTTAACATATTTTGGACACGCAACTCCAGACAGTGGCTCTGTACGAAACGTAATATCATCATTACAAGATATTATATTGCAAACCATAAGGGAGTATAAATTTTCATTACAAACTCAGCTATTTTTTTCAACTTCGAGGTTGGATCAAGGGATACAATACATATACGTGAAATTCGATTTGTCATTTTCAGTCATCTTGAAAGGGAGATGTTTCCAGGATTTCTGCTTGCTAAACCTTGGAAGCATTTGCTTGTTAGTACAGTCTGACGTATTTTCCAATATTTCTGGTCAGTGCTCAACTTTTTAAAATCAACTTTTTAAAATCAACTTTTTAAAAAACACTATCAATGTTATTGTATTCAACAGCTGGTAAATCTCGACAACTTGTTAGACGTTTTATTAATGGGCTCTAAAAGAAGTATGTCAATAAATTGGACCATCGAGAGTAAACATAAATTTCCTAAGAGGCAATTCGTTTAAATGAAATAAACAAACTGCTTGTACTGGTTATTTTAAAGTATTTACTAATAATGAAATTGATCAATTAGAAACTTCAGTATTTCATGCAGTACCATCATAACCAAGATCTTGAATTGTTTTCTTATCAATGCAGCTTTCTTTCATAGATGGCAATGATGATACTACGTTTTACCTAGACTCTCTGCAGTTGTGTGTCCAAAATATGTTGAATATAGTTCTTATACCAAAGATACATGTTCTTCTCGTTTATATATGCGACCACATTTACAATTACAACCTACAATTTTTATACCTATTGTTTCATCCTTTCTATTATAGAAATAGAGTGAAAAATAGTTGAACTAATAACTTGATGATATTTTACCCTCTCACGAAAAACTTTCGATTTATCTTTTACCATTGCCTGGTTTTCTATTGTTACAACAATTAAATCCCACAAAAGAGCACTTGCTAATTGAGCTTCTACTCTAATAGAGATTGGATCTACGGTCACATTCTCTAGAAAAAGATAGATTTTCTGGCAGGTTTTTTTTTTTTTTTTTCACTGAAATAATTAAACTTTCTGGCTTTTCCCTGATAAAAGCATTATACTATCATGTACACTTTCATCATTCGAAATATGTGACACTGAATCATTTTCGATGACATTACTTTCATGTCTCCGACCTAGAGTCTTTTTTGGTTGGAGACTCCAACCACCGTGGTGTCGTGCAGAAATGATATGAATTAATATTTGAGTTTAGTAAACGCCATTTCATAAAATGATATTCCCAATATTTCAAAATACTGTACTACTATACCTAGACAATGAATAAAAAAATTGAAACTAGCCAAAAGAATGGGTTAAAAATAGAAAAATATCCGTATTTTGTAAAAAAATTAAGGTTTTCATGTAGATACAGGGAGACCTAAATATTAAATGGCAGATATAATTTTTTTACTACCGTTAAATAATATTATAGACTTTACATTTTTATTCTTGAAAATAAAAATGTGCTTCATATGTTTTTAAAAAAATTTCAAAATCTTTGTTTTTGTCAAAAAACGTCAAACTTCAGGTCCATTCCGGGAGACCTAAATATTTTTCAATTGAACTAAAAAATTTTTTGGGTAAATATGTGAGCACAGTGGAAACTTTTTATCAACTTGAAATTTTGAATTTCCAAAAAAAGTTTTTTTCGCTACGCCCTACTCCTGAGTCAATTTTTGAGGACATCCTTGGTCATTAACATGGCCAAACATAATCCTCATACTACTACAGTACTCAAAACACTACATCTGGCAATACTTCATTTTCTCATTTGAATGTTAGAGATGAAAAAGACAAAAGAAAAACCAACGTTTTGACAAACTTAAATTAATCACATCCACGTCGCTATTTTAACAATCTAAGTTCTAAATTTTGTAATCGAATCTTGAAAATGTTGTCGATGTCGTGATAATTTATTAAAGAAAAATAGTCTTTTCTGATACTTTCCCGCTGCTTGTAAAAAACGCCAATCACGCATGCTTAAAATTGAATTGTTTGAAGTTTAGGTATTTAATAACTCTAAAACTTCATTCAAATTAGGAGATGTTAACGTTAGCGTTTCAGTAAGACTTATACTTATGAGCCTGGAAAAAATTAGATTTCAACAATAGTTAATTTTCCCTAGAGGGAACGGAGCATGTAAAAATATTCTTTTACTTTGACATAAAATAACTCAAAAATTCAAGTTTAAATTTCTAAAATATTCTTAGCCGACCAAACGGTATAGTGGTTAGCGTGCTGGCTTCTAGACCGGGAGGTTGCGGGTTCGAGTCCCGTGTAGGCATGGGTGTTTGTAAATGTATGTTGGTTTGTTAAATGACGAAATGTTTCGGCGCGTTATAGCCCTCGTGTTGCTGACGGCGCCAGATAATCTGAATACAACCAACCTAAAATATTCTTATTAGGAGTTTTCCTGAAAAAATTTCTATCAATTTACAAAATTTTTGTCTTTTAAATTCGATAGTTCTTGCCCTGTGAGACAGAGAAGTGGCGGAAGAATTCTGAAACAGCGGTGACACTTTTTAATCATTACTTTTTTTAATATAGTGAAACACACCAAAAAAAAAAAAATATTTTTTGCAATTTGTAATTTCTAGCTAAATACACATGCTTCTCTACAAAGTTTGAAAAAATTTCATCACCCTGGCTTTATAAAAAAAAAATAGCATTGGAATAATCCACTCTATTATTCCTTTTGGATATTTTAAGGTTTAGTTTAAGTATAATACACAGATCTTAAGTATACGTACCCTTTTACATAAATAGAATATTGTCTCATTTCTCATATGGAATTTGAAATATTTTACCATTTTCCAAGCTCTTAGGGGTTATGAGTCAAAATTGTAATAGCTTAATTTTATTGAGAAATAGGGTCATTGCATTATTCCTGATATTTAAAGTTTTATCATTATAATTCTTAAAAGGGTGAGGTATCAAGGTCGCAATAGTTTAACATTATTATGCATATCTTTGGAAGCCTGTGCACCTTTTTCAGCATGCTTGCTTTATGGAAAATGGAGTGCTGTAATGTTCCACACTTCTATCATTTTATCATTTTACTTGCCCTTAAGGGCATTACAATATTCCACACATCTTTTTCATAGCCTTTAGGACGGTAAGTCAAAATTGTAACAGCTTAATTTTGCTGTGAGTAACTTTTGAAACATGTGAACACGTTTTAACGTTCTGGTTTATGGGAAATAAGACATTGCAATATTCCATTTACTTCTACAGAACAATTAAAAGTGTTTAGCCTAGGGCATAATAAGGTTAATATTCTCAGCTTTGAAAGCATATATACATAGTTTCGGAGTTCTGGCTTTAAGAGACATAGGAATCTTTCTTATTTGAAATTTGTATACCATTTCTTACCACTTAATATTTAATTGTGGTTTTTCGAAAACACGATTGCTTAGTTTTACTTTGTAAAGCTTTGAGAGCATGCAAACTCATTTCATGGTCCTGAGTCTGGAAGCTGAAGATTGGAATGTTACACATTTGAAACGTTTGTCCCTATTTGACCTTTTAAGGAAAGTCAGTCAGGTTATAGGTTAATTTTAATATATATAACTTTGGTAACATGTGTAAAAGTTGTCATCGCGCTGATTTGTCGGACATAGCATTTTTAAATTTGGAACATTTGACCTCTTTTTAACCCTTTATAGTTAGTTAATCAAGAGCAAAACATATTACTTTTCCTATGTTTCTCTTTGTTGATGTTTGTATTCATTTGATGCGTGCTGGATGTATGAAAAATAGAACAATGGAAAATTCCAATTTTGGAAAGTTTGCCTGTTTCCCCCATTAAAAGTGGTCAGTCAAAAACTTGTAATGTGTTAGTTTTACTGTGGTCAGCTTTGGTAATATTTGTGTTCCAATTTTATTCTCCTTAGATATATAGGATACTACATGTTTGGAAAGTTTTACCTCATATCGAACCCATATGTTGAATTTTTTTTTTTTTTTTTTTTTTTTTTTTTGCGTGTGCCTTCATTGATATTGGTACCTAGTTTTCAAGATTGTGACTGTATGGGAAATGAAAGAATTAATGATAAGTCTGTTAGTGTTGGATTTAGCTTTTAAAAATATAAATAATATTTTATTTACTATTAGCGTCGAAAAAAACTTTTATATAAATTGTTTTTAAATTACTTAAATATTTAATTAATATCAATGTATAAAATATGCTGCTTAATAACCGCCGTTCATACAGAAATAAATTTTATTTCTTCTGAAATGTGTAACGAGACAATATAAATCGGAATTTGTAATAATGTGACCAAAATATTTGGACACGTTTCCAGCATATTTTTCCACAAATTTTCAAGCAATTTCAACGAACATTTAAACGTTAAGTTTTGTAATAAGCTATAAACACAACATTAGCATGGTTAACGAAGGAGTCATGCATTTTTAATCAAATCTCATTTAATCCACTGAGATAAAGTTGTTCTCTTTTACCTACCATTCTGTCGGAGACCTTAGGGGCTTCATGCGATATTAAGGAGATTCAACTCAAGAATTTTGCTGTGAGCCACAATTGAAGCGTAACAAAGTTGATTGAAATTTCAATTTTTATGCAAAAGTGAAAAATAACAACGCGAATATGATATAAACCAGTAGAGAGTGAAGATTATTGAATTTTCTATGTTCGTCTGCTGATGATTGTTTAAGGATAAAGAAACGAATTTGAAAAGGGAAGGCCGTAAGGCGTTGTAATTTTTCTACCCAGGGACTTGGATTATAATATTTCAGACGGTATTTTGCATTCTTCGATAGAAGTTGGGGATCAGAATTTAATTTGAAACAACCAGGGTGTGTTTAGAAATACGGTTGTTGAATATTGTGGAATTCGTAGCAACGGTAGAATTATCAATTTGATAGTATGTTTTAAATAAATTTTAAATTATGCGTTTATATTGAGTGTGACTTCGAGATATTGTTTGTATGAAGCTTTTCATTTGAAATAGAATATTTTGCTCCTGAAGGCTTAATAGTTTTCTCGTAGATCTTTTACGAGAAGAACTGCGTTTGTTTCAAAGATTAGTTAGAATATTTACTGTGCAAAGGAAAGCATGTTAAAGCAAACTTTCTTACCAGCTCCCATTGGTTTAGTACTGTCAACAAATAAACAAAATTGAATAAATACAGAACTATGTGGGAGTTTTGTATCCAATGTGTACAAAACTTCCTAAATAGTTGAAAATCTTTTATTTCACAAATAAATATTATGAAAAAATTGAATTACAAAGTTTGTGAACAAAAATTATTAGATAGGTAAGCAAAAAAATTTGGTTTCAGTCTTACTGTACGTATTTAAACTTAGTCTCACTTATTTAGCATAACACATTAGTAAATATAACAAAGTTAATTTTACTTACTATATGTAAATCTAGCATCCACAAATAATAAATTGAATTTCTACATTGATTATATGAAAAACTATATTTTTTAACAAATATTGAACTTTATCGTAAGGAATTCTTGTAAGAAAAATTGAGCTGCCATTATTATATCTAAATATTTTTTCAAACGATATCTGTTTAAAATAATGGTAGCGTAGTTGGACCATCAGCAAACTTTTTATTTCAATGTAAGGTAAGTTACTTAATATAATTTAGTAAGTGACACTCTCTAAGCATCAAATGTATAAAATTGCTCACTTAGAGGGATGTAGAATTCAATTGTGATTAAAACTATACATATATAAATGTTAAATTTCTCCTTTTACTAGTTTATGTTTTAATGTTTTAGATTGAATCTCAAATATAAATCGTTTAATTATATCTAATTTATTTGAAACTAAAGAAATTTGTGGACACGATATATCTTTAATTTTTTATTAATTCTTGATTTCTAATTAGTTTTGACTATTTGGCAATTTTTAACAATTTAAATGCACTTATTTTATGTTCCACTGACTATTAGTTACCAAAATACTTTTTGTGCGTAATATCTCTGGTCTGCTTGAGAAAGCATCATAAAAATTTATCGGTCTCCATCCGTGTCTGGAACTCTAATCCACAAACGTTCGATGTGAAGTTTTTCAGGTCACGTAATTTTTTCTCTGTACTGACGTTAGATGTAAAATAAAATTGGAGATTGAACTTCTAAAGGGCCACGAACTTCCAGTTTCCTTCCCATAAAAATACGTCAACCGTTCCAGCCTTCACCATCAGGTGTGTTACATTGTAGAGTGTGCCAGTACAAAATTTCAGGACTTTAGAAAATAATTTTAATTTATTAAGATGCCTGAATACGTTTGAAATGGAAAAATCATAATATATATATATATATATATATATATATATATATATATATATATATATATATATATATATATATATATATATATATATATATATATATATATATATATATTTCATATGAATTGAAGATTTCTCTTTTCAAATCAGTTTGTGTTTTTCTTGTACTTCAAGTAGAAGTTTAGTTACAATCGTTCAAAAACGGTAGTTAATACGAAATTCCATACAAAGAGATTCCAAAATCGTGTTATATTAAGAATAGAATTTCGCTAATACTGAAATACGGCTTTTGTTCTATCTCAAAATGTATTTATTATAGAGTTATAATTTTTTGTACTATTGTCCGTTATACTATGTTGAGTATAATGGCCTACATATATGATTGTACCTTTTTTTTTTTTTTTGAAAAGTTATTGCTATGTTTAATAATATGTTGCGAAAATATTGAAATTTTTGTGTAATCTTATACAACAGCCTATATATTTTCTATTTTTTAAAATATTACTTAGATTTTAGATTATTATACTCATGAATTTCATAGAATCGTGTTGTAAAACAAAATATATTTTAAAAATTTAAATATATTTAATGCTTAATTTGTTATGAATAATTATTTAAAACAATGACAATTTTATATTGGTTTTATTGGTAGTTATCATTTATGGTGTTAAAAGACGTTTAAACTTTTGTTTCCTCATTAACGAAAAGATTTCAGCACCAATAAATTAAATTTAAAATTAAGCGCAATTTTAAAGTTATTTTTGTCATTGTAAATTTAAAGTCATTGATTACAGATAGATTATGTTAATCTAGAAATCTTAAAATTCTGTCAAATATATTGAACTTTGCGCTTATAATTTTGCTAAGAATTATATGTTCGGTATCCATCTCGTTAATAATTTTGGTTTTAGTTAGCACTTTAAAACTTAATATGATTCCATATCCTTTAACTGCACATTATAACCCTTAAAATTCACTAAACCCTCAGTATTAGAGGATAAAAGCACAGTAAAGTTACTAGTATATGATTCATTGAAATATTAGCGTCCATATGGTTTCAATTTATGGAGATATTTATAATGGTATCTATGTACTTGTTATTTTAATTATTTGTTTAGAATTATTTAAAATAAACAATGATTCTTTTTCTACTATGATACTGAAATACAATGGAATTTGAGGATTGTACTTCCAAAATTCTATACACGGGGACATTACCCCCCGAAAGTTGACTTGCATTTTTAAAAAATCCCATCAAAAGATTTGATTTGCCAAACAGACAGCAGGTGTCAATGGCTAAATACAGAAAGTAAAATATATATATATATATAAAAGGTGGCTTTTTATTTAATTTACTGCTTGGAAAATAAAATGTATTATTCATGAGAAATTTCATAATTCATATTCGGTAACAGATTTCCTCTCACGCAAACTTTGATGCCAAATTCCCCAATTTGGTGATTGTTTTGCTTATAAAAAAATCTAAATTCCCAGTGTTTTACCATCAATTGTCACCAACCGTAAGAATAGGACAATTTAATTTCTGTTATTAAGGTGGGACAATTACTTTAATACACATTTAACTTTTTTCTTTAACTTTGTAAATATCATAATGTTTTGTTGTTATTTTTTGTTTTTTCCCTATAAATATTTATATAAGTCTAATAACATTTTCACATGATCAATTTTTTAAAAAATAAAATATGCAAAAAAGAGACGTTTCTTATTTTTGATATTTGTCAAAAAATTGTTTTTTGACAAATAAAAATTAAGCATTTTTGTAAACAAAAGATGCATTTTAAAACAAAGAGTAGTTAACAAACTGTCTCTACATATTTTTATTTGGAAAAAACAACTTTTTTTTTTTTTTTTGATAAAAAACTTGATAAAAAAATTGGAAAAAAAAAATATTATTTCACTAGTTCACTTTTTTTTAAAATTGTGTTTAATTTTTTTTCTTTTAATGAATACAAATTATCTCTATAGGCAAATTAAATTAATATGTTAGAAAATATATTCTAGCAAGTTTGAAAATGTTTTTTCTAATAGATCTGAAGATAGATCAATTTTTACTTCATAAAATATGAAGAAAAAAAAAACTACATTGAGAAGGAATGAGTTCAAAATTATAGAATCCAATCCACTAGTTAGTGATGCCAAAACTTTCTTTGCTCGGAATTATTGTGTCTGCTGAACTTAAAAGAAGAATGTCTTAGGATTCAGAAAAAAATGAGAAAAAAAAATTTTATTTCATATTATTTATTTATTTAATTTTTTTTTTTTTTTTTTTTTTTTTCACGTTTTGGAACATCCTGATTTCAATAAGGTGATCTAGGAAAAAATGTATGTGTGCCTGTGTGTGTGTCCGTGTATCTGTGATCAGCATAACTCCCGAACAAATAGACCTACGATATTCAAATGTGGTGTGCTAGTTGGTGATGGCACAGGGATCTACCATTAAGGTTTTCGTCAAAATCACACATGCGCATTAGGTAGCTGCCATTGAAAATATCAAGTTTTTCAGTAATTGCTAAAAACGGCTCTAACGATTTTGATCAAAATTGCTGTATTAATGCCTCTTAAAATATTCTACATCCTCTTCCTCAAAATTGCCGTAAAAACGCATTAATGGCGTAAAAAGTTTAAAAAAACGAATGCCTTCAACACAGAGTTCCCTTTCCTTGAGCATACCTCATCAACGATAATTTTTTCTTCCCTCCCCAGTTTCAGTTATAAGAAAGGATTATATAAAAATTATTGAAAAGTATATCGCCCAAATCATCATTTTAGTTCAGTTTTTTTTTTTTTTTTTTTTTTTTTTTTTTTTTTTTTTTTTTTTTTTTTTTTTTAAAGAGCCATATAAGAATTATCGCAAAAAATATCACCAAACTGGTAATTTTTTCTAAATGAATGTTGAAAATATATAAACGGTAAATGACACAAATTGACATCAGTATTATAGTGTAAATGAAAGTTGTGCGATGTTCCACACCCCTAGTTTAAAACATTTTTGAAGATTTTTTGTCCCCCCCTCCCTTAAATATTGTCACATTGTACATATTAAGTATATGGACCTAAAGTACCGTAATACAGGAATATGCAGAACAGCCCTTAAAGGACAATGACCCAACTTATTTAATTTTTGCAAACTATCAACACTTGTTATTCACACAGCTTAATCTCCCGAGAACCTTCACCACTTACAGCCGCACTTATCAGCTCAAATGAAATAAAATCAAATCAATCCTAAAGCGGAATTAGAAAAGATTCCACCGAAATTCCAGTTCGCACTTAACACACAATTAAATACCTCTTTCAAAATCCTCAATGCGAAGCAATTAAAAGGGATCTTCCTTTCCAATAGAAGAGGCCTTCACCTCGACAGTTGATTAGACAAAACGGGACCATTCCTTTTAATGAAAGAGAAGGAATGCTTCAAAAACAAGTCGCTTTGGCAGTCTTGGCGACCAGAAACGCGCGACTTTATTTTCAATTGATTGAGAAAAGGGAAAAGTAATTACGCTATGCCCCCTCGGTCGCTATCAGGTGCATGCAAATCTTCGCCAAAGCGCCTCTAGTTGACTTAACTTCCTTGCCTCGGTAATGAGATTTTTAATTAAAGAAGTGGTTTAGTAAAGATAAACCTAATGCTCCTTACAGAAGAGAGGAGGGGGTGAGATAATAAAAACTTTACTGGATTAACATAAAAAAAGCAAAAAAGTTTCAATGAGGCTTCTTAAAGTCTTTTAAAAGTGAATATTTTAGTGGTTTAATAGCGGAGTCATTGATCTTCTTAATTTTAGATTCTTTGATTCAGCCTTTTTTCCCTAAAATGAGTGTGCAACTCGGACATGGATGTTTTCTGTTTTTAATAAAGAGATTAAATTAAATCTACCCAAAAAGTTAATACAACACTCCGGGTTAATGAAACCACTTTGTGTTCTTTACCTCCACAAACAGAATTTTCAACTGGTGAGGATTGATTGGAGCGTGAATATGAAATTCATGAATAAATTAGATTACATTATGGAGACCATTAGTCTTGTTTTACGCAATGAACTTAGACTAAAATCAATAAAAAAAGCAGTCTGATTGGAAGCATCCGTCTGTCAACGTTTATTCAATTAAGTTGGACATTTTTTTAAATAAAGAATTGCTAGGATAATTAATATTTTAAAACTGAACTGGGGACCCATGTAGCATAGCCCTATTGTTCAATAACGGAAACAAAGGTTCAGGAAAATTGGTCAATCCTTGCCAAAACTCGAGCATCTTTCCAAAATACACAATTTAATTTTTTTTAAATAAGCATTTCAAAAACATCACAAAACGTATCTTTTAAGCCTCCGTAATTTCTCATAAAAAAAAATATTTCTTTTAAAACTGTGCTTCAAGATTTCAGAACTGCCGGTATATTTTATCCAACTTTGGGGAGATAGTCCAATATCCCTTGTGAAGGATATCCAATTAAAACACGTTGCTATAACAACAAACAACGTTTATTTACAATTCCTTCGAATTTTACAAAATGTTAGGCCTCTGCCTAAACATTTCTTAAGCCAGTAGGCAAATACAACGTCGCAGCTCTAAGGCATGCGTCTTTCCTCTCATAGGAACCGATGGCGACTCCTTCTCCCTCTTCCACTAAGGCAAGGCAGTGAAGCGCTTTTAGAGTGGTCTGGCCATCTGCTTAACATCCATGACATCCCTAATAACAGACGGCTTCAAACGGTCCACAACAGGATTAGCCAATGTCGAGCGATATTCGCCATCGTTGTTGTGCTACTGGGATATTGACATAGTTATTACGTTTTAAATCTAAAGAGTGAGTTTATGAAGCTTATTTGACTGTCAAAAGTACAATCGTAGGCTGTTTCTTGTACGAAAGGACCGTTGAAACGTGCACGTGAGTAATGTGATGTAACTAGTAACCCGCCATGACCATCCTAGCCCGGCAGGGAATGTTCATTGTTCATACTGTGATTATTTAAACACTACTAGTGCCCATTATTATTTGACATACAGAATTAGGGAGAAGCACAATCTTTTACCACATACATATAAACATACCTACATGACGCAATAGTAAGCCTTATTTTTATATGGTACAACAAAAGTTTTAATAGTGCTAAATGATGGTTTTAATACTTCATGATTAAAATTTATGGCTTTGTTTTTTGAGGTCAACGTAATAAGTACAAACTAATCACATAAAAATAATTCCTGGTTCCCGAAAGCTTTCTAACCTTACGTTAATTAAACCAAACTAATCATACCTTTAAAAAGAGTTATTTCAAATTTGAAAAATGTCGTGAAATTTTTCTCCAGGTGGAATTCAGGTGGAAATTTCAGTTGTGAACCATTCCCTTAAGCAAGTCTATAAGAAACCAATTCACCATTATTTTTCTTTTAGTTGTTAATAACAAAAATTTAAGTTCGATAATTCTCCGAGAACAATTCTTCCGGTCGGATGATTGTGCCCAGTTACATTCCGGAAAAGCCGAATTCGATTACGACAGTAGCATGAAAAGAATTTCCCCCCTCAAAACGAGGAACAAGCATACCAAAAGAAAGATCACAGCGAAGAAGAAATGGAAAGAAAAGAAAAGCCAAGTAAAAGTTAGAGATTTATTTAATAACGGTTTCCTGAATGCTTGTGCCCCCCTTCCCCTACTTGGATTGAAGGAATGATTTTTATGCTTGATTGCCTGACTTGGCAAAACTGGAAAGCGACTTATTTTCTTGCCTTGCTTTCTCTGGAGCATTTCGGACAGGGACCTTCACAGATTGGTTGTAAAAGAAAGGAAGAAAAATGTTTCGACGGCTATTGGGTGGAAAGTCGTCTCGCATGCTGCTGCTTAATTTTATTGCTGAACTATAAAAGCTGTATGGTTCGAAAAAGTGAAGACGAATTATTCTAGGTTTTTTTTTCCAGTGATACAGGGATAGTGTTTTTTTATTACCCTTGGTAAAGAAATAGATAACATTTAAAGTTGAGTCTGAATCTTAATACTAAAAGGTAAGGTGAAACATGTTGAACAATCTGAAACTTTATGTTGATTAACTGAGGTTTGATGTTGATTAACTGAGGTTTGATGTTCATTAAATCATTTGGAGGTTTAATGTTCATTAATTCGTTTAACAGAGGAATCTAAAGCCATTTCATTCTTTTAAATTACCGTTATTTAGTATTCCAGTATTTTTCTCAAAATTATTTCAATTTATGATCCACATTAAAAATATTAAGTAAAGGTGTGATCCTACCTACTGAAAAAATACGTAGTTCCAGTTTTGAAAATAATAAGCTCAAATACAGATGTTATTTAAAAACAATCCCCTTTATAAAATTTACTTAAGAATATCTAAAATTGAAAGCACACACTTTTCTAAAATTGGGTAGCATGGTTGTGACTCAATAAACTTTACTTTTTGAACTTTTAGTATACTATTTATCCAATTAATTATTGCATTTTTTAGTGAATAATAAAGTTTATGTTATTCATATCACCAGAGTACCTTTATTTTATTTCATTCTTACCACGAGAAGAACAAATGGGTGATATTCGTTTGAAAATTTTTTTTAGCCAGTGATAAACATTTTAATCAGAAAATTCCTTACTCCATAAAGTACATTATCCAGTCCATACCTACAAGTTGCTTTTAAAAAAAACTCTTATGGTTATGGAGAACCACTTTCAAGAAGAGCTTCTCGCCCGCAGAAATAGTTTTTTCAAGAACACGAAGCGCTGTAAACAAATCACTACGTTGTTTTTTTACGTAATTTTAAATTGAGTCGTCACGAGGATTTTAAAATTGGCATTCTATGAAATTATTAGTGTATTAGTTTCACATATATTCACTAAATTGTTTTTTATATATTTTTATTTTAGGTTTTCCATATTTTGATTTTTTTTAACAATATTTTTACGAATATTTTTAATTAACAATTTTTTTAACAATAATTATTACGTCATAATCATATTATTACTCATAATAATACTTTACGAAAACTTTGTGTTTTGAAGAATTACTTAGCTTCGATAAACTATTCTATTTTATTAAAATTACAGATTAGTTACAATTAGAATTAAATATTTTTTTTCTTTATTTAAATTATTGAAACTAATATATTAACTTCCCTAACAAAATATCATTGTATTAACCAATTTCAACTTTATAAACAATATCAGATACTTGCGAATGCATTCACGGTTTATACTTACAAATAAATTAAAATCTCAACCATATTTTCTAAAACATTATATTTAATTCAAGTCTGTAGCTAAGTATATACGTTTTGAAATATCACCCATATCAAAGGATATAAAAGGTCCTGAAATTCTTCAATTCACATCAAAAGATTTTAATATGCATAAAAGTTAGTTCTTTGCATCAATTTCAAAAGGTAAAGTGGTTAGCCATTTCTGAGACGTTCTTAAACTGAACATTCATTTCCCATGCTAAAACTTAGTCTTCATGTCAAACAAAAGAGCTTTTACTCCTGTATTGATCTCATGAGTCCTTTTTTTCTGTCTTCAAACCTTTCGCCAATTTCGATATATGCAGCTTGAAACATTTTTAAATACAGATAAGTGCAAAGGCGATCGAAAAAATGGCACCAAGAACTGTCAAGAACTTTTGGGGATTCTCGGAAAATATTTCAGAAACATCTGCCATTCGATAAAGTAAAAAAGTTGTAATCTCATACGCAACTATTTAAAATGTCAAATTTTTCCAGATTTAATTTTTCAATAACTTTCACGAAGTTAAGTGTCAATTACAGTGTTAAAATTCTGCCTAATTCAAACTTTTCAAGTCGCAGCTTGCACCACTCAAAGAATTTAATTACTATTGTGAAACAAAATTTCGTCTGACAGAACCTTTAAAAGAATAAATGTTATCACAGAAAGGAGAACTGTTGAAAGGATTTTAACTCAACCAAGCCATTCTATCAATCATAAAAGTCATATTTTTCTTCAGCGCCTCCACACATTGTCATTAACGTTACTTAAATATCAATAATAGGGTTGATTTAAAGCATAAAAATGCTTTATTCTTAAACAATATTTGTTTTATAATCTTTTAATCTTATTTAATTTATAGACAAAAAATTTAATTTGCACAGTAAGGTAAATTAGCATAAAGTTAATTTTAAAATTTAACTAACAATGTATTCAATGAAAGAATTTTACTCGGTGTAAATTGATATCATTAAACAGTATTTAAAAAGCACCTTTTCTAGGTCTTAGGTTCCTTACCCTAGGCAAATATTTAAGAATGATAATTAATATATTCAATCATACATAATTAACTATTGGATAAATGATACCTAACTACTAAAAACTACAAAACATTTAGTTATTTTGTTTTTATATCTCAGGTGATTAAATTGGTACATATCTAATATGAAATATGTAAAAATATTAATATAAAACCTTGGGTTACATTATAAAATCAATAAAGAAATAAGTTCAATGACATTTGTTTTCTCAAAACATTTATTTAAATAAGTAATTGTGAAACAAAATATAACAATGCAGAATTTTAAATCCAAATTTTTAATTGGGTTTAATGATAGCAAATACTTGTTATCTAGAAAATGTGGAAAAGAAATGTAGTTTATGGCACATTTAAGTTTCTTTTTCAGCTTTGAAGCAACACTTGAGCATATCTTTCACTTTTTGCCTCACCTATGAAATAAAGTATTTTAGCAGAATTTCTTCATACAGTTAAGTATAATTTAGCAAATAAACCCACAAATCACAGTATTTAAACTAAGTATTACATCAAAGTTATTCGTAAATACGTATTTACAAACATTTATGTATTAAGTCAACGTTTAGGTAATAAGAAAAAAATGTATTAACAATTTTTAAAAAATAAACTTAATAATTAATTTAAAACGTTTCACATTGATTATTAATTCAAAACGCATAAATTGCAACGTATTTCACCTTCCAGTATTAAAAATATTACATTCGAAGATACCAAAAGACGTATTTGGAATAGTTTTTACTTAGTTGAAATATGTGAATTCAAAAACTAAATTCACAAAATCTGAAACTATTAGCATATTATGATTACTTTTTGAAAAATTAAAAAATGTAACAATTACCCACCTCGTCATTACCAAGAGTATGAAAGAAAAAAACTAATACACCTATAACGGTGTTCAGAATGGAGAAAACGCTGTAGAGACCCAGATTTTGCTCGTGATCTGCCAACATCCCAACAATGTACGAAGACAATATTAGAGGCATGAGAATTAAGTTAGACCTCTGGTGTATTCTGTTAAATCAAAATTACATTTTAGTTTAAGTTTAAATTAACTAAGTAATAACATATTACATACACAATATCGTATTAAATACCGGAGAATCACAACACTGATTTTATTAGTGCAAAAAAAAAATCACAAATAGAAGTGCATAGTGATTACCTATACTATATTTTAATTTCTGCTTTACGTAGTATTCATGCAAAATATAATTTAACAGTTGAATCTAAAAGAATTTGAAAATAATTTATACATTTGAAAAAAAATTTGGATACAAATATTTTGTACAATCAATTTTCTTTAACATATTCATGAAATATAAAACATACAACGAAATTAACTTTCAACTTAAACGTCAAAATTAATTCATTTATATTTCTAATATATTACTAAAAAAAAAAAAATTTCATCCATTGAAAAATTCAAACTTCTCTCTTTACTCAAATAAAGTACAAAAAATTTTAGGAAATTTGCATCTTTTTTCATAAACTATTAAAATGATATTTAACTAATAATTTCATGAATAATTATAAAAATACATGATACTACTCTACGCAACTTCTATTTAGATTTACCAGTAAAAGAATTAATTTTAGAAGTTATTGTAGCAGAAATAAAGTTTAAAAATTTTCTCTTAATTAAAAATAATATTAATAAATTTTAAGTGAGCCCATACAATGTATGTATGGAATTTTAAAAAATATTTCTAATCTATTACCGAGAACCATCTATAGCACAAATTAAAATTACTTACTTGCATGTTAAGAGTTGCCTATGATCAATCACTTTCAAAGGTTTATAATTAGCGTTACCGGCAGCCTCTAACATGATGAAATCCATTATACATATCGATATGACTGTCCCTATAGCTAAGTAAGCCAATGGTTTGTCTAGTTGCATCCAACAACTGAAATAAGAATTCATTAACTTATGTATAAGAAACTTCAAATTCTATAAAACAAATTTCAGTAATGTTTGTCTAATAAAACATTCATTAGTTTAAGCTCAATTTTATAAATTCAAATATATTTTAAGATTAAAACATAAATCTAAAACAACAACCTGTAAATTTGTTTATTCAAATTTGACAATGCTTAGCAAGGAGAAATAAAATATCCTAAATTTTAAATAATTATCAAATTTTTTAAAATCTATGTTTGCCGAAGCCTTGCCTTGTTTGCCTTGTTTTTTTATTGATCAACAAATCAATAAAAAAACAAGCAAAAATAAATACTAATTAATAAGCAAAATTAATATTCCTGCTTTTAGCATCACTTTGGTAAATTTAGCTTCCTCAAATTAATGTTTTTCATTCACTTTTATTGTAAATATACATAAAGTAATCAGAAACATACTGGTATTCCGCTCCATAATATTCCAGAAAGAAGCAAACTCCAACTATGACAATAAGAACAGAAACACCTGCAATTTTTATAATTAAATAAAATATTTATCTTATGTTTCAATGAAAGTACTTTTCATAAATAAGTGCGTATGCTTATCCTTAAAAAATAACTCAAAGAATGTCTTTAATTCATAGTAAAATCATAATTAAGTCAATAAAGTTGTTGTTAATAAATTTATAGTTAGTTAAAAAAAATTATAGTTAAATCATTAAATTTAAGTTAAATCAATTAATGTATAGTTAAATCAATTTATTTATGGTTAAATCAATAAATATATAGTTAAATAAATAAATTTATAGTTAAAGCAATAAAAAGATATTTATATCAATAGTTATCTGTTTAAATCAATAAAGTATCTTTCTTCATTTGTCAATTGAAACTTTATAAATGTCTTCTAATTTTTTTATGGATGTCATGCATGACGTTATTTGGGAGTGGTGTTTTATCGTTTAGAAACACTTGTTGATCAATAACAAAGCCCCTTTAAAAATAAATTATATTTTTATAGAACTTTATGTTTTCACCTTTTCACAAATATATATTTAAATTCTTCCGCATAAAGCAGTTGACTGGGATGTATACATGCTTAAT
Organism: Linyphia triangularis; assembly: GCA_963978545.1. NCBI lineage: Eukaryota > Metazoa > Arthropoda > Arachnida > Araneae > Linyphiidae > Linyphia > Linyphia triangularis. The sequence continues at coordinate 31,311,306 of OZ021732.1, read as the reverse complement.
CACATGAATTTTAAAGTCAATAGATATAATGCAAGACGTTATTTTGAGAGAGGTTCAGTCATATACCAACACTTGGGGCATACTTATGACCAATCACAATACACATTTAAAAACAAATTCAAATTTTAACATTCCATCCATAAACCATTTCACTTCCCCGCAACAATAACAGTTGACTATGAAATAGACATGCATAAGCTCCACATTTATTTGTTGACAGAAAATCGTTTGGATCTTTTCAAATACAATTAAATGAAAAAGATTTTATGCAACTGCAGTGAAACGCTTACCCCATCCAACGAGCATGTTTTGAAATCTATTTAAAAGACCATTTCGAGGAACTACAAAGGCAACCATACTATAAACATGCAAAGCTTCCAAAAAAAGAAACATAAAGCATGCTGTGAAGAACAAATGAAGCGCAATCGAGACAACTTGACATAAATCCTGGAAAGGAAAGTGAAAATTACGTTTTTGAAACTAATATTTGATATTTTGAATAGCCTTCGTTAAATTATATTTTTGAGGAATATTTATTTTCATGTTAAACAATACCTCATGTTGGAATAATTAAAAATAAACTTAATGAACGCAAATTTTAATTAAATGGTAAAGCTCAAAACTCTTAATTAAGATTCTAGAAAAAAAATCGTTTTAGAAAGTTAGTCAACAAAATCTAATAAAGTCTCATGTACTTTTACTAAGGTTTCATTAATTTGTTTTTTACTCATTTTATGAAATAACTTTGCTATAATATAATAAAGAAATACTGAAATATTTATTCTTTAGCGTTAAATATTATTGAAAAATTAACTTCCATGAAAAAAACTAGAAAGTCAAATTTAAATATTAGAAATATTCCTCATATAACTCGAAATTTATTATACAGTAGGTCCATAAAAAATGTACCAGTTATAAATTTTAATAGTTTTTAATTTGTGTAATTTATATACACAAATATTTAATTATAAATTTAATATTATAAAAAAAACTAGGTTAGTTTACTTTCAATATGACTTATAATATGTTGTAAATAGTCTTAACTACACTGTTATAATGCATCATTCACTGGAATATTCTTTTAGGGACACACTGTATTATTTGAGAATAAAATATAATACATACACTTATTTTTAATTTGAAATGAAAGAAAATCATAAGGTTTCAAAAGTTTTAAATTTGAAATAAAGTATTTAATATTGATTACAACAAATATTTTTATATTTTAACAACAATACTGCATAATAGAAAGTATTAAATAATATTCCTCAATGATGTTAAATGAAAAACTGCGATTTATTAATTTAAAAATATACTTACAGGATTATCAGTTGATATTTCGTATGGAAACAAAAGAAACAAATGAGCAATTACTAATGCAATTTCCATATTCATTTGAATGACTCGGTCTACTGTAAATACCCTGTTTTAAATCAAAATAATTTATATTGTATTTAAGCCACACTCGATTTCTGAACTTATTACATCATACTAGAGTAAATTTACTGTAAATTCGACAAACTTTAATTCAGTTCTAAATTAAACATGAGATTTATTTAATAATAATTATCTTTAAAAGAAATTGAAATTTTTTATAACTCAGTTTATAGAAGAGGAATTTCCCAACAAAATTGTGTGATTCAATTCACACTTTTAAAACTTTTGAGGGCACAAAGGGTTTCAAATTAAGTGATTTATTTAACTTAATAATGGCATTGCTAAGTTTGCAATTTCTTACATGGTAAAAAAAATTCGAATACATAACTATATTAGTCATTTTCATAAAGTATTGAAACTTCAAAACAATAAAAATTCAATATTTATAGAAAAAAAATTATCCATCGCTACTTTTTGCTCAAACTGATAAAAATAAAATAACAACTAGAGTAACTTGTATAAAGTAAGTAGCAAATAATTGAAAGTAAAAAAATATAAGCAATGCAATTTTTATTTTAAATAATTTCTTAATTGAACCTAAAACTTAGCAATTTAATGCATTTTCTTTACTATATTGCAGTATGTTAAATTTCGAGTCTGGAAAAGAAATTAAAAATGGAATAATGGAATAAATTTAATTTTAAAAAATTTAAAATTTTTTAAAAAAACTGCGTCATTTTACATTTGGTTTAAACGTAGTTTAATTTACAATTTCTTTAAATATGATTAAAACCAGTTGGATTAAGAGATTCCAATCCTGTCACAAATACTTTTTAAAAATTCCCTCAAAATTAACAAAATAAAAAATTACAGTTATTTCTAAGCACGTTAATTTTTGTATCAAGCGAAACATTTTCCAACGTTTCATAGATGAGCCTTTCCGATATCTATAAAACAAGATTACACTTTAGATGTACACCGACTTAAAGAAAAAAGAAAAGTTTCTTACCTCATTATGATAAAAATTACTAAAGTGAGGGATACCATAATGAGGAGAACTGTGCTCGCTGTCTTAGTTACTACTACAGCTACAGTTTTCTCAACCTGAAAAGAAATCAATGGTGGAATTATTTAATTTTTAGAGAATTTAATGGTCACATTCCACAAAGTTTTATGAGCCCAATCATTTCAGTTCGTAATTTTATTTCAAAAATCAAAAAATGAAGTTTTCAATAAAGTTGAAAATTTGTATTGTGAAAATGTTTCCAACTTACTTTGAAATATAAAAAAAAAACGAAACCATAAAAAAAGTTTTTAATATAAATCCTTTATAAGCATTACCAACTTTAATGTGCAATTGCAACAGCACTCTTTTTTGCCGGTTGGGTGATTTAATTATTCCTCCGAAGCAACAAATAGTAACTTGTGAAAAAACGACCTTTTAGTGACAGACTCAAAAAATTGATAGAATACATTGTTAAAGAAAACAAATACATCTGCCAAGTTTCAACTTGATTGGATGATGACAAGTGAATTATTTATTCCTACGAAGCAACATTAGCAGCGTGTGTAAAAGCTACCCTTTAGTGACAATCCCACAGAATTTGATAAAATGCATTTTGATCTACAACGAATCTATCTTCCAAATTGCAGTTCGATAGGATGATGGTAAGTATGTTAATTAACTTTCCGCAGATTTTCTATCAATACACACACTCGTAAACAGATTTCTTTCTTTAGAAAAAAAAACCCGTTCTCTTTTTTTTTCCAACAAAATTAAAAGTAGTTCGACTTATTTTCAACAGTTTGCACGGTACATATCTGTGAGACATTGCCTTTTGTAATTCAAGTGGGTTGCAGTCTGATAATTATTAATATTTCGTTACAAAATGTCATCCATTAATAAAACATTAACTAATTTGTACTTTGAATACAAACAAAATTATTTTTCTTCTGAAAATTTCTAAAAAAACAACTTCTAACCCCAAAATATGAGTAAAATATTAATTTTTTTTTAATTATGGTTACTTTTGGATCTCTATCGGTTTAATTTAAGTTTGAAAAATATGCCCAAAATATGACGTTAATAATTATTAAATTTTAAGCATGGTTTTTACAACTATATTTAACAAAATATTAATTAAGCATATCAATAATGTCATTACTCAACTGTTTTTCTATTCTAAAAGTAATAAAAGTAATCAAAATGAACAATGTTTGGAAAAGTAAATGTTCAATTGGGAATTTGTTTACATAAAAATACAAAACGAAGTTAATTCTCAACACCGACAAAAAATGAAATATGCTCGAATACATTTAATAATCAAAATTTAATGATTTTAATTTTTCTTTTATCTCTGCATAAAAAAAATATTACAATCAAAATAAAATCATTCGGAATAATGCGCAAAAAATTAGCGAATGCATGAAAGTATTTTATGCAATTAAAAGTTTTATTAGGAAAAGAATTTCGGCAGTTTTTCCTTTACCCAAAAGTCAAGGTGAAATAGCAACTAACCAATTGGATTCTAAGTTGGTATCATGGAAAAGTAACTTTTCATTTGTTTCTATTTTATTACATAAAAAATTCCTCAAATAAAAAAGTGCACAATAAATTCCACAATTATGCTTATCGCAAAAAAACACTTCCCGCAAAACCTTTTTTTATTATTATCATTCTATTCTTTGTCTGAAGAACACAATTTACGTTCTATTATAGAAAAATAACCTACGAAAGGATTTATTGCTTTACTATTAAATTTAACTTTAGTCAATTTTTATTAACATCAAGTCACACATAGAATCTTAAACTATTTTTAAATCATGTATATAATATTCAAATAGATAAATGTTCTATTTAAGATACTTAGAAAACTAAACACACACACACAAAATTTTATATATAATCAACTATCATATAATATTTTTAAAAACTATTACGTCTAGTTATTTAATATTTAATTACAGTAGCTAAAAGAAAATCTGTCTAATTTAAACGTACTCGAATGTTGCTTTTATGCTTACTTACATATTACTTTTTTTCTTTTTTTTTTTTTTTTTTCAAATTAGGATCCACCATGAGCTTTTGGGAAGCAATTATGTTTCACTTTGGTCTTATGAATTGTGTCTGGTCCTTGAAAGTATAATTAAAACTAATGTGTGTACAACGTGTACCTAATATAAGATACAAGTCGTAAATGAAAAAAAAGCATCATGATGACTAATGCATAATATGAACTTTATTTTTTTATGTACATCAGAATAAAGCTGTTTATGTTAATATGGGTCCCGTTTACGATTTCTATAGTTCGGTATAAAAACTACTTCTTTAGGGGTTGTATAATACCTTAGTTAAGCCGAAATCTACTTAAAACTTCAATACAAACCACTATTTTTGAAAACATCATTCAAAGTATAATGTGATTATAATTTTAATTTAACTTTCAAAAAGTGGTTAAAAAGGAACCACTGGTCAGAATGATTTAAAATTTGAATTGAATATACAGAAAAAAATGTAAATTGTATAGAATAAAAAAAAAATTATTTCAAAATTATATTTTTGCTTCTTATGTCATACTCTTTCCCACTCATTTATATTCAAATCAAATTTCAAGTCATTCTGACCAGGTATTTGTTTTTTACAGCATTTCGGAAGTTAAACTTTAATTGAACACCACATCATAATAAGTCACCCTGTAAAATACTTAATGTATCCTATATTCAAAATTCCATTACTGCATGATGGAAATCATGTCCTATAAGAACGAAAACTTATTTGTGATGTAATCAGTATCAAGATAAATAGTTTATAGGTGAAAGGGAAACGAATGAGGAAAACTTAATTCGTTTCCATGATTCATTTCCATTTGTTGGCATACGTTTCGCAATGACAATTTTACATATTTGTTAATATTTTATTAACAAATAGAAATAAAGTGTGACTAAGTTACAACAATGGTACACCTAAAGTAGGCAAAAAAATATGTATTCCTGAAGATATAAAACAAAAATAATTCATTATGCTAATAATAAAAACAATGTATATTTCCAAAGTTGCATGTTATATTACATATATTTGTCTTTTAGAAAATAATAGTTTGAAAAAAAAAATTAATAAAATATTAATTATCATTTATACATAAGAACAAAGTTTCTTTTTAACATGAAACGGACATTTCTTTTAATGACTAACTATTCACTGAAAAATTTTGAAACATGGCAATCCGATCTTTAGTTCTGTTGCTAAGTCTAAATATTAAATAATATAAAGACCAGTACTTGCATGTCATGTATAGACTGAACTAGTGTAGTAGAGATACATAGAACATAGAGATAGTGGTCTGAATTATTGTTAAAAACTTAGTTTGTTCAATGAAAATTTGTCTTTACAACATGATGATATGTGTATTCCTTACTAGATACTAACCTAGATACGTTTCCTCGATTTTAATCCTTTCAGAATATATTTATATCATAAAAATATTCTTTTGTTTTTAAATATTCAAAAAATTAAATTTTTATAAGCTGTGATGTCACAAAATTTACACTCATATTTGGGACCCTTTGTCTCATATTGGGGACCCTGAGAAAAATTTATTTTCAGATTCGAGTTTATCCAGGATATACCTATATATTTTGAAATTAAAATCTCTGTTGCATGCGTTAATGATGAAATAAAGTTAACATCGTGGTTAATTAAAAGAAGAAAAAAGTTCAAATCATGGAATGTTCAACAACTAAATAACAACAAAACTAAATTTAAAACGACTACTCACAGGACTTAAAGTTGGAATTGGACGAGGTGTTGGTTTTTCAGGTGGCTTATCTAGAAGTATTTATTTCATCAATATATATTTGATATTATAAATATTCATTTATAGAATGTAACACTGTGTATTATAAATATTCATTTATAGAATGTAACACTGTGTATTATAAATATTTATTTATACAATGTAACACTACGTATTATAAATATTCATTTATACAATATAACATTACGTATTACAAATATTCATTTATACAATATAACATTACGTATTATAAATATTTATTTATACAATGTAACACTACGTATTGTAAATATTCATTTGTACAATATAATATTACGTAGTACAAATATTCATTTATACAATGCAACATTACGTATTATAAATATTTATTCATACAATGTAACATTACGTATTATAAATATTTATTTATACAATGTAACATTGCATATTACAAACATTTATTTTTACAATATAACATTACGTATCATAAAATTACGAACAATTTAAAATTCCTAAAGAAATATTACATATATTATTTTTTCTATTCTTAAAAAAATTAAGATTTCAGTTTTCAATTAATTCCAAATAGGTTTATCTAATCAAAAGATTTTCTCCATCAAATAATTTTATTGCACTAAAAATTGTTCTATAAAAATTGTTCTACGTTAACTTAAATAAATGGAATTCGTAAAAGATTCTTGAAGTTAATGTTAAGTTAACACAAGTTTAAAAAATTATTTATTAAACTTCATTGAAAAACGCTAATTTTTTTAATTAAATAAAAATGAAAATTTATTTATTCATCTTAGAATAAGTAGTTTTGGCACAGAGTAAATTAGTTATTTCATTGATTTTGTGAAAATAAAATGAACTTGCAACACATTTTTAAATCCTTTTAAAAAGAGTAACAAAATTTAAAATTGACCAATAAGATATTTAATACAAAGTCTAAATTCTTATAAAAGTACTACTCTCTTAAACATTTTTGACGTTTCAGTTCAATCTAAAAGAAAACTATTACTAATAATTAATAAATAGTTTTAACGAACATATCTAAAATTTATTTATACTATTAACGGGCCTTCGTATAATCATTCCTGATATTAGTTTACCTACCTTTGCATTTCCATTGTTTGACGTCGAGTTCATATCCCATAACGCATTTGCATTTCCTTTTGGGTCCCACATCTTCACTTAAATCGTCGCATTTAGCTCTGTCAGGACAATGTATCAGCTCTTCAATATTGCCATATTCGTCAAAATTTTTGTCACATGGATCTGTAATCATAAGTAAGAAACTATGCTTTTCCCCATTCTAAATAAAACTTCTTAAATGCATTGATCCAAATACGAAACTCATAGCTGTGTTTATAATAAAAGTCCTCCTATTGAGAACCATCTATGTAGCATGTACTAATCAACACATTTCCATAACATTTTGTATACATACAACTGAGACAATAATGATTGGTTTTCATATAAATGAAACTAAAATAAAAACACTACGAATAAATGGAAAAACAGACAGCTGCTCAAAATATGGAACAGATGATGATATCGAAAGCAGAATCGCCAAAGCACGAAACTGTTTTAAAGGCTTATATAAAATATGGAAAACATCACACATAGCTTTCAAGGTTAAACTAAATACAGGGTGATCATAAAGAAACTTTGCCTATATATGGACCTCTAGCGACGGTTCCGTTCAACAGATTGAGATGAGATTTCAGGTATAGTTATTTAGAGATATGGGTTCGGAATTCTGTGAATGACAACAAAATGGCGCTCATTGTTACAGTTATAGGTACATAAACTCGAAATTTTCGAATGGCAACGCCCACTTTTTACAGTCGCAAAATGCTCAACTCATGCAAAAAACCTAAAAAGAGTTGGAATGGTACTTGTTTACAATGCATATGACAGAGGCTAAAGACATCAATCACAGAACGCCGCTCGCCAGATATTCATATATAGGTGTCCTTGGCTTCTGACATTTACAAATTTCCTATATGCACCCCGATCGTTTTTTTTTTTTTGGACGTTCGCAGAGCTGTTTTTTGTGAGTGCATAATGCTTCCGTTTTTTGTGATACACGTACCGTTCCAACGCTCTTCGTTGTTTTCGCATGCACTGAGCATTTTGCGACGGTAAAAAGTGGGTGTTGCCATTCGAAAATTTCGAGTTTTTCTATCTATAACCGTAACCGTTAACGACATTTTGTTGCCATTCACAGAATCCCGAGCTCATACCTCTGAATAACTATACCTGAAATCTCATCTCAATCTGTTGAACGGAACCGTCGCTAGAGGTCCATATATAGGCAAAGTTTCTTTATGATCACCCTGTAAATACAAATCAATAATAATGTCAGTTCTCCTATACGGATCTGAGGCGTGGAAACTTACAGAAACACAGACAAAGAGACTAAATGTCTTTCAAAACAAATGTCTTAGAATAATTATGAAAATATTCTGGCCAAACACAATTACAAATGAAATTCTCTTAAAGAATTACAAATGAATTCTCTTCAAAAAATTAAGATGATTAAAAATAAAAAAATAAATTAATTATAATATATAAAATAGTGCAATTTTTTACAAATGACAATATTTTTTAGACAGATTTAATGGTCGCAAACTTAATTTACAACTTTTCAGACAAAGTTCAACCTGTAAAATTAACTTCGATAAAAAGTATTTAAGTTACTTCACTTCATTTCCCTATGGCGAAACAAATTGAAACTGGTGGCTGTTGTTGTTTTTTGGGGGGAAGGGAATATCATTTCCTAAAGATACTAGTACAAATAAAAAAAATTATTAAAATTTCACTACAGACTTCAAATTGCTCTATTCAGGAGGACTATGATTATGAATACCCAGTATTTTAGAATGTTTGTATTACGATGGCTACCCTCGATGGCGTTCCTTACTCATAACCGTAAATTACGCGATTGAGAGTAGTCGTCGCAGTACATATACAATTATAAAGCATAGTTTGAAATTAACATAGTAATTTCACAAGAGTTAAATAACTCAAAAATATTCTCTTAATTCTTTTATGTGACATATATTTGTGCTTTTTTGTAAATTATTTTCCATTCTATACAATAATGCTCTTTATTCGATTCTACTCATCAAAACCTGTGACATCACATGCTAACATCATAATAGTGCTATTTAGTGAGGTGTTTTTGTCGATATAATCTTACCTTTTAATATTGATGCGATATTCTGATATGTTCTACTATAAATTGCCTGTGAAATTTTGGTGAATGCTAGTTAAATTTTCCAAACCAACAAAACTTTCATAATAATAATTTTTTAAACATTATTATTGATAAATTTTAAGTATGAAAGTACAGATCTCACTTAGCAATGAATAAAATAAGATTTCATGTCCTTCATCTTTTTTTTTTTCGTTAAGTCAAATCAACTCTAAATGTGAATATTTATGAATAAATAATAAAAGAGTTCACTGAATTATTTGAACAGCTACAGTCAACTGAAGTAAGGATGAATTATTAATATAAAAAAACATTCAATTTCAAAAAATAATAAGAATGGAATGGATTAAAAATAATGATATTCGTAAAATTTCGGAAACTTATTCGAGGGTATTGAATTATTAACTACTGAACCATTACTGTGATTTTCTTTTGTATCAAGCGACTAACCTTTTTATTTTGAAGTTTTATTATGTTCTCTGAATTAAAGAGCGACTTCCGGCTCGTTGGAACTCTATTTTTGGACAGTTCGTTTTGTTACGAAAATATTTAAGGCTCTTTTGCAAGAGCATTTAAACAAAAACAAGCTTTTAAAAAATTTGTCGCTTGATTTTTATTTTATTTCTGCTTCAAAATGTTGCTATCGTATTGCGCCTTTGTGAACTCTAATTTCATAGAATATATAAAAATGAGTTTTAACTTGACTTTAGCAATTGTTAAGGGAAGTAAACTCGAATTAAATTTAATACAAGAAAACCATTAGTTTTTACAAATGCACTTTGAAAAATAGGAATGGTATTATGAAGTAATCAAAAGTGCATTAGCCATAAAAAAATTTAGATATTAAGATATTATTAAATTAGGTAATGAACTCTTAGTTATAAAAGCAAATGTAAATATAAAATTCTTAAGGTTTGTGTTAAGTATATTGAAGCGTGAAACAAAAAACCAGGCTCATAGGAAGCGAAACAGATTCAACAAAAGATATTTTAACGAGCACAACATTGACTTTAATATTGCTTCAAAAACATGTGTTCAAGATATATGTCTTAGTCAAGACACTGACACCATATAATGGAGAAAACTGTAAAATAGTTAGTTATTAAATTTTAAACTTTAAATGGTAATAGAATTAAGAATTAAAATAAACTGTATTGCTATAACTACAAGTATCAAAAAATTTCGTTAACAATTTACTTTATGCACAACAATTTTAGGAATTCCCCCCCCCCCCCCATTAACAACGAAAACTTGTGATCAATCATAACAACACTTATAAAAACTAAAATCGAATTTTTTTCCTTTCGATTTTCCAACAACACACCCGTAATTCAATTCTTTATGTTAATTATTTTGAAAATGATTATTTTGAATATTTACTATGACTTCCCAATGAATCGGTTCGAATCAGGAGTAAGACATAGATGTAAGACGTGGATGTCCTAAGTTAGGGGCAACGATGGCCCTCTCACTGGCTGCCCCTAAACAAGTGGCCATCGCTACTGACCTTGTAGTGGCCAAGTGACTGCGACCACTAACAAGTGACTGTAGGTAATTGGGTCCGCCATTAGAAAAATAAATCTAAGGATTGAGACATACAAACGATCACTCTTACACAAATCAAGACACAACCTAGATAAAGAAAAATAGTGCAACAAGCGTGCTCACCAGGACACTTGTCCCTTTGGAAAGGTTCCCACTCCTGACACGTTTCCTTCTCATAAGACTTTCCATCCTCCTTGTCACACTTGAATCCGTCGTCGTCTCCATTCACGCACTTCTTCACTCTCTCCCTAGTGCCACGACCACAGGTGGTTGAGCACTGAGACCATGACTCCCACTCGGAATTGGAGACCTTCTCTGAAATGTATTGAGTCTGACATATTATGATAGCAATCTGCAAACAAAATGCGTTTTGTGGTAAAGTAAATTGGTACACGTTTTTAGTAGGATCAATCGAAAAAAAATCGAAAATTTTCCCTATACTAAGTATAATACTTTGCCATTTAAGGCTAAATCAAGAACGAAAGATTTTAAGTTCGTGAAAAAAATATCGTAGAGTCTGCAAAGCCCGTCAAAATTGGATTTTTCATTAATAAAATACATAAAATCGGATATTTAAAAAAATTAAACATGCAAAAGAAATGGGGCACAATGTGATATTTACTGTAAAGTGCCCTAAACACGCAATTAAAACATAAAATATATTAACCAATAACTTGGGGATTTGAAAAAAAGGGATTTTTTTTTTCGATCCACCTTAGTGTATAGTATTTATATATGTGTAGTGTAATATATGTATTTTAAGCATTTACAAATTTCTTTTACCCAGAGCAGAGATATTTATATGCTACACTTACCTCTATGAGCATCACTTACCTTTATGCATGCATCAAAAAACGATTTATGATTACTTCATTTGGTGTGAAACTATACTGTGAAACTATACACCAAATATATTACTATATTTGGTGTGAACGAATTCCGTGCCAAAAATAAAAGCGTAAGCTTTTATTTTTGGCACGGAATTCGCCGATTGGAGATGAAATTTAAGATAAGGTGTGATTTCACGCCAAATTTAGCGAGCCCAAATCACAATTCGATCACGTGACTTCGGTCAATTTGAAAACCGGTGAAAATGGCAATTCAAGCTTATTGTGATTCTCCACCGTTGTTATTCTTCAAAGTACCGAAAAGGGACAAGGCAAAATTGCTAAAGTTTTTCCATTAAAGCGATGAAAAACATTACAAATAATAAATATTCTATGGTATTCACCATCACATGACTCCTCGTTACACTTGACATTTATGTGGTCAGGTCCTTCGCAGTCGGCTCCCCCATTCTGGGGCTTGGGATTGGTACAAGTTCGGACCTTGGTCTGTTCCCCACCACCACAGGGTTCGGAACAGTCAGAATCCGACATGATACTCCACTTGGTCCAGCCGCCATCCACTGGGAATAGGGGGAAAAAATGCACTTACTGTTTATTTCTTATTATCTAATTTATTCACATTTATAATTTAATAATCATTGTACTTTTTTATTAATATTCCAAATGATAAGAACAATGCGGTTCAGTTGTGAAAAAAAATACCAATAGTATTTCTCAGGATTTTGTTGACCCTCGAGCGATTTCACTACCAACTAGTTCAAAGTAAAGAGACAGTTTTATTGGGGTTATATATTTTTCGATATTCTGTCGCAAAAAAATCTCCTGGGTGGTCTTCTTCCACATTTTCTCTCAATTCGTATGATCGCGCAGTCATCGTAAAAGTCATCGCATGTAAGCAAAAACTAAAAACGACCTTTTTTAAATCGACTGTAATAATCTACAAAATAATCAGTTTTGGTGCTCTTTTTTGTCTTTGGAGACAGGAAAACGACGCACGCTCGTTGTACTTCTCGTTGTTGATAGCATAAATGCGGTTAGTTAGTTAGTTAGTTAGTTAGTTAGTTAGTTAGTTAGTTAGTTAGTTAGTTAGTTAGTTAGTTAGTTAGTTAGTTAGTTAGTTAGTTAGTTAGTTAGTTAGTTAGTTAGTTAGTTAGTTAGTTAGTTAGTTAGTTAGTTAGTTAGTTAGTTAGTTAGTTAGTTAGTTAGTTAGTTAGTTAGTTAGTTAGTTAGTTAGTTAGTTAGTTAGTTAGTTAGTTAGTTAGTTAGTTAGTTAGTTAGTTAGTTAGTTAGTTAGTCAGTCAGTAGGCAGTCAGTCGATCAGCCAGCCAGTCAGCCATTTATTTATTTATTTATTTATTTATTTATTTATTTATTTATTTATTTATTTATTTATTTATTTATTTATTTATTTATTTATTTATTTATTTATTTATTTATCATGGTAAGAGAACAAAGAGTATTAAAGTCACTTTTTTACATGGAACAAAAAAAATTATATCCTAAATCCGTTAAAGCTTTTTTTTGTCATTAAATAACTGACTAAAATTCCCAACTTTCAGAATGATTTTCTGAAGGTATCGACACTCGTTCTCAACGAAATGTACAGGCACCCTCGCTAATCAAGATGAGAAAAAAATAAAAATTTAACCAAAATTCTTCAAAAACATTCCAACAATGTCCAAAATGTCATCACCAACAACATTAAAAGGTTACCCATACATAGAAAATAGAAATTTCCTCTCACTTATTGACAATATTTCAATACCAAAGGCTTTACTATGTTATGAAGGTTGTCCCAAAGAGTTTTTTCGGAGTTTGTATTTTATTAAATATTAGAGATATGGAATCACTAAAGATTGCAAAAATGCTCAAAATAAAAAGATCTACAAGGACTACATAAAATTTAAATTCAATAGCTTTTAAAATAAATTGCCTAAAAAAAATATTTTTTAACTTAATTTTGATCATTTTATCTATTAGTAGTTAAAGATAGAAACCGCGTAACAACCTTCTTGGGACACCATGTATACAGCTGTCCAATCATTTGTCATTCTAGATATCCCACAAAGCCCAAAATGTTATTTGGATAAAATATGTACTGTCGACTTACAGAGAAAAGAATAACGAACATTTTATTTCAATTTTATATTGGAGAATATACAATACATGGGAGGATGTCGTAGTTTAAGATAGGGATGAGCCATATTTTAATAACAGTTAAAAGTTATTGATACTTAAACTCACGCGAACTAACAGTTACCTAATTTTCTAAGTAACAGTTATTCATTTATTATAAATGCAATAGATGGCGCTAGTATGTCCATATATTTCTGTTATTGAAGATCATAATATCAGAATCAAGAAATAAAAATATTTTTTTCTAATAACGGTGATTCGGAAAAATATATTTTTCTAATAACGGTGAACGGAAAAATATATTTTTTTATCGTGATTCTGATATTAGGATCCTGGTCGTTATTCCTGGAATAACTAACTGTATCCATCGAAATAACTTGTCTGAATGGATTAACGTGTCCGATTGGTATCAGTTGATATTGACATAATTTTCAATAAAAGTAGATATAACTGTTATAAGATATTGACAGAAGTTTTTGTATTGGAATAACTTTTGGACCATTCTTTGTTAGCGCTGCTTTTCAAGATGGTATTTTAAATTTCGTTTCGATTTTTTTTTGTTTTTTCGTTGATTTTTGTTAGTTCGTTATGATTTTTTGTTTATTCAAATTAATTCGAATTCTGCACCAATTTCTTGTTATAGTTTATATCTCGGTTTCAGAATAGATGTTTCAATTTTATTTGGATGCACATTATGAGTGGTGGGGTGAAGAGGAATGTGCGTGGGGGAGGGGGGAGTATCTGACGCAACATTCTTTGGGTTTAAATGACAGAGATGGGGGAAAGAAGGTGGGGGATTAGGATTAAGGATTTAGGAAGAAATGCATGCGTGTTTTTGCGGAAGGTTCTTTTTTTATGTTACAAGAATTCCTTTGGTGGGAGAGGTTTTGAACGTTCGTTCGCATTTCATTTCAGTCTTCTTATGAGACTTTTAAAGACTCGCTGTGTTTCTTTCGTATTGGTTGGAGGTAAGAAAATTTTTCGTTATTGTTTTGGAATAAGAAAATGATACTATATATAAAAAATAAAGAGAGCGTAGGATTTGAGTTTTTCCTTTTGATGGAAAATAAATTATGTTCTTTTCCTTGTAAAGCAAGCTTCTAATTTCAAATCGATATAATCAAAAGATTGTGTAGTAAATTTGGAGCGTAGTTAAATAGGTTTTAATGTTAAACAAAAATTTGTTTATACATATATTTTTTATATTTAACGCATTACCTGAGAGGTTTTTAATTTTTTTATGATCATTTTTCAATTTGAACTAAATAAAGGGAATTTATTATTTTTAAAATTGCTTTTCTTGATTAATTATGAATTGAATTTTTTAAATAAACATGACATTCATCTTTTTTAGTTTGATTAACTTTATAATATTTGAATTTTACTTCAAATTTTTTATTAAAAATATTTTTATTCGGGTTTAATATCGTAACTTAAATTTATAATTTTTGTTTATAAATTTTTATTTCATGAATTTATGTATACATATATGTGGTCGTGACGGCACAATTATTTATAAAATACATAATTTCTATAAATAGTTTTAAAGCTCCATAATTAATTTACAATAATTTCAAAAATATAGTTATTGAAATAATAATAATATCCCTATATTTAAAACATATATTTTTTATACTTCAAAGATTCCTCTGAAAATGTACATTTTTCTCACAATATTACATAAAATTTATATGTAAGTAATAATTTTAAAGCCTGTGCACGTAAAATGTTTCAAAATGTGTTTTCATTTAAAAATCACTTTTATTTTATATGTATCAGTTATGAATTATGTTGTATTGTAAATTCTTTCTCCAATTTATTGTTAAATCATAAAAAAAAAATAAAAAAAAAATTCTTATAAAATAACCTCAAAACTATAAATGATTTCTTTTATTTTGATATTTTTACAAATTTATATTGAAAGATGTTCTAATTTAAAATCGATTAACTGATATCTAAAGAGAATGTTGTAGAAAAACAGGTATGTTTTATTTATTCCATGTATTTATTTTTATTTACCTTTTACTTTAAAAATAACGGATAACGGTTATAATATTTCGTTATTTCCTAATAATTTTAATGTAACTGCAGTTATTTAACAATAACTGTTAAGCTCATCCCTAGTTTAAGATAGTATTACATAATTGATTTTCGGAGGTTAATCCATGTACGTGTTGCAAGATTCAACATGATTTTGTACCTTGATACATGATTGTGTGTCTCTGTACTGTATAACGCAATTAATAATAAAGCAGAAAAATAACCTAAACTGAAATTTGAAAACTTTCCAACTGTTTAGTTAATTTATTGAGCATACTATCCATTGAAATTAAGAGAAAATTCGCACACATTTTTTTATGTCTTTAAGAACTTCCTAGCTCGAGGACTGCCAATTTTTCTGAGACGGTCTTTGTCGGGGAAAACTTTAATGTGTTAATACTTTGCTGCTTGCTCAATTAGAAATAGCACAATACTGTTTCAAAATACAAAGTCATAGGGTACGCCACTTTTCCCTATTTTCAAGATCTACTAGTCCTCCTATATTTCTATATTTAGTAATCTGTAATGTGATTCATTTTACGCAACCATACTTTATTCAATGTCCTTCATATCAATAAAGATTACAGTCGGATCTAGAGAAAGCTTCTATAAAAGGGCTGTTCCTGATCATTGGGAGTTACAAAATTATTTGCGAGCTTCATTTTAAAATTTAAAAGAAAATATGGGCTTGTTTGGGACGGCCAAGTATGTTATTTACCCTAAATCTGATAGAAATATTTAACTAAGAATGAATGAATATGGAAGGGGTTCATTTTTAGATATGTCACTAATAAATAATAGTTTTTTTCTATGCACATTCGCCACTTTGACGCACCCTATATAAGTCATTTTTTTCTTTGATAACCCTACACGTATAGCATTTAACCATCAACCAAAAAAAAAAGTATCGTTTAGTATCAGGTGTTGTATAAATAGATACCGTATTATAGCTCAAATTCAAGACACTTTATAACTTAATACCTCTGAGCAATAAGAATACTCTGTTTAGCTTGCGCAATGAACATACTTGATAATTCATGAAAATGTGTTTTCCAAGTGATAACTTAAAAATCCAAAAAGATTCAACTTTTTAATTTGGCTACTTTATTTTATCTTACGAAGAGGCTAAATGCGCCTTAGACCCTTTCTACGTTTGTCACTGTTAAGTTGTATTAAAGCATTCTAAGCATCTTCGATGATGAAACCTTATTCTCAGAAAGAAAAATAGAAGTTCGCTTCCCTGCCTTCCTAACATGTTCGCTAGTATAAGTGAAATGCAAACGTTACATACCATGAATATTTATGTCTGATGATTTTACCCTGCATATACAAGATCAAACATCGTCATCACATCGTTAAACCTTAAAAGCTTTTTAATTAAGGTTAAGTGGATAGAAGGTATACTATGTTACGTCACTTAGACGTCTCCTTTAGAATAAAGAGTGGAACTGAGGATACATATGTGTACAAACACTTTATGTTTAGGTTTTGACGCGGGTAATATGTTATTTGCTGTTTATTTGCATTTTTGTGGAACTCCAATTTATAAAGAGGATGTCTTATAGTCATGTTATTAAAATTAAATTTAAATCTAAATCTTATACAAAGCATTATCTTTGAAATATCTTATTTTAAAAGTATTTTCACTTTTATCATTCATAAGCGAAGTCTCTCAAAACCAGTTATTCACCAGGTAAAATGGTCAAATAGAAAAAGTTATGAAATCTAATGGTTGCCGGCAAACAGCCACGTTTGATTTATTTAAGGTATATGTACACGATTAACTAAATTTGGATTATTGGGAGGAAATTCCATAAGCAACCAGTACTAGACAGGCAAGTAATTTCAAAGGGTAAAAAGTAGCTGAAACGTATAAAATATTATTTTGAAAAAATCTAGTCTTCCAAGAACTGTTTTCTTACTAGGGTATCTCTCAATACTTCCAATTTAGTTCATTGTGTATATAATTACTTCCAAGAAATGAAACTCGACCACTTGGCATCAACCATTAGATTTCATAATTTTGTCTGGTTGACGATTTTACTTGGAGGATTCTGTTTACAGCGTGTTGTTATTCATTGGAAGATTTCAATTCTTTTTGTTGTGTTTGTTATGTTCCAGATGAGTAAAATACGGTCGGGGAATGTTTTAGCATGTATAATCATATCGTAGCTCTAAACGCTAAGTGCCTATGTGGTTAGCTTCATGTACGATTCTTTGCATTCAGATTGACAATAAGAACTGTGAAGCCATGATGTAGAAAGATTTAGGTTTGCAATCAAAATCCAGTTCATTTTCTTGAAATATGGATCCTCTTTACCACACCAGGAAAAAATGCTTACTTATAATTAAAAATATGTGTCTACTAAGTTTAAATTTGAATACAAAAACATGGAAATCCATACAAAAAAAAATAAGTACTTATAAAGAATAAATATGACCAACAAAAAAATTAATACTTGGTTTACGTATAAAATAATTGAGGATTGTAAGCTTTACATAGGTATTTTTAAAAAATGATTTGCAAAAAATTTTTCACTTCAGTTTGAAAATTAACATTTGTTACCATTTTAAGAAAAAATTAAAACAATTTAGGCTGGTGTATTCATTAAGGTGACAGTTTTATGATTCATTAAGGTGACAGTCTCAGAAAGTATGTGGTTCAAAATCAACCAGGCATCTTGATGTCCTAAAACTTTAATTTTAAAATTTAAGTGATTGTATAACTTGAAAGTTGAAACACATGTTTTCAGACCTTTGATAAACATATGGCATTTAATTGAAAAATGTTGTAAATTGTAATTATTTCTAATGCAACTGTTTTAATAGTTTAACCTAAAAGTATCAAAGTAACTTCTTTACTTTGTGCAAAAGAAGAATATCTGAAATCCTTTGACCTATCTTAATCAGTCGTTTCCCAACTTCCAAGAATCATTTCTGGTGGGTACAGACACTCGTACACCTTAAAATATTAAAAAAAAAGTGCTTCCTCTGATCAATCTAAGATGAAGAATAAAATAATGAGCAAAATTCATCAAACCGTTTTAGCTATAGACTGGACTAAAAAAAATTTTCATAACCGGAAGAATCAGAAGAACAAAATTCCGGCGAATTTTGGTGATATTCAAGGTAATTTTTCGCCTTCTTTCTTTGTTCAATGTTAACATTTAAATTAATAATAGAAGCTAAACTGTGAGGGGTCAAAAACTGGCCTAAGCTCGGTTAAAATAATATATACTAATACTTTTGGCCGCTTTGACATCGGACTTGGCGGTGGAACTCTGCGAGTTCCTAGATAGTATTCTTTCAAATATGCTGTTGCTAATGTGATACAACATATTTTGATTCTGATTTAATATGATTTTTAAATTCATTTCATTTTAATGGTTTTACTTAGTAAATGCCTTTTAAATTATGTTTGATTTTCCTTAGAGTATGTGACAATGATGTATTTATTCGACTTTTTTGACTAAAGAAAAGTATAAAGTACAAGAAAACAAAATTTTTATTTATGTAATTTGTAATCCATTAGTTTTTATATTCCATTCCGAATTGAAATTCAATTTTGGTTATTTTTAATTTAGTCTTGACAATTTTATCTAAAGAGTTTATATTAAAAAAAATCATTTTCCATATTAATGCATGACAAATTCGTGATAAATATTAAAAAAAAAACTTTAAAACTACGTGTTGATTGAGACAAATTGCAATTTTAAACAATGTGTGTTTAAATGCACATGTATTATCATACCTTTTTCTTTACCATCTGATTTCACAGAGACACAGAGCAATAGCATTCCAAAAGAAATTACCAGTTGAATATCTATTAAGCTCATTGTAACTCATGAGTGAAATTTCTAGAAAAAATGTAGATTGAATAAATATTAAATTTGATCAAATTTAAATTTATTTAATTGCATAACAAACGTCTAAGATATATTTTAAACTTAAGAACTATTTTAAATTTTATTTACTAGTTTTAACTTTTCTTAAATTTATAATCTTATTTAATTAAAAAAAAATTATCGTGAAAATAAACATTCCACCCAACAAATGCAAAAGTCTTGCAGAAAAATAATTCCTGAATTTATTAACAATCCAATTTTTAGTTAATAAAGTTAACAAATCATAAATGAAAAATGCATTCCAAAATTAAACATTCTTACCACAGCTTATACAAAACAAATACTCCTCGATTCTTTTCACGAAATGCAGAAGGAACTCAAGTGCATTAAAAGATGCTTCCGACTGTAGATAATCGACCAACTACTGGCTGTTTACACGGTTAAGCGATACATAGAAACATCGCCATGGAAATAACATAGCACTTCACACGCAAGAATAGCGATACTCAAAATCTTTACGATGAGCATATAGTGTACAAAAAATATAAAAGACTTTTTACAGAGCAAAAACTTCACTAGAACAATTTTATCTAGGTGTATTAATGTTTGCTTGTTTTTTGTGTAACTTTTTAAATGCGGTAAACAATAAATTAAATAGAAGTACCTACTTGAAAGTACCGTAAAATGGGGTGAATAGGAACAGCGGGGTGAATCGGAACGAAACTTCATGAAATTACAAAGAAATTATTATTTTACACAAATAAAGTAGTTTTATTAATTATATATATATTTTTCATTTGGTTAATATGTTTTTAATCTTGGAACATGTTTTGTAAGGTTTTCAACACTGTCCTTTTTTTAAAAAAAATTCTGAAACAGCGTGCATACAATCCAAAGAGTTTTAACCTCTCCAAAACTTATCCCGTAATTAATAAAATGTACCAGTTATAGACTTATCTAATATATTTTTAGATAAGTATAAACATCCACAACAGCATGCCATACTTAATTTAACTTGGTTTTAAAAACTTTTTATTTTACGAATTTTTATGTTTTGCCCCGTCTCGATTTTGAGATTTGCGGGTTGAATCGGAACACTTGAAAAGTGATATTAAAAAGCTGTTTTTGGCAAGATTATGTTCCACACAAGATTCAACGACTGAATAAAAGTCTAATTACTCCCTTCAAGATAGTAATCAAGATTGCAGGCTTGAATAAATGTCAGAAGAGGAGCCTAGTTTCCGCATGGCAGAAAACCCGATTGTTCCAGTGGTTTTTTCTCTAAATGACTTCGTTATCTTTAAGTTATATGAAAAAATGTATGAAGACTCTATGTGAGCAAAGTTTTATACCCACAAGATTTTTGCTATATCAGCGCGTTTTACAAAAAGCGCTTATGAACGAAGATATTTTCTGAAACAAATGAGGATGCTTTTCTCCTTTCTCAAGATATTTTAAAGAATTTACAGTCATACAACACGCAAACATAAAGTAGATTAAAAAGTATTTTTAATTTTAAAGACTATTTGGATGAGTTATATTAGAGTTATATAAGAGTTGATACGCTTTCAAACATATGATTTGTTTTGACAATAATTGACAAACACAAATTTTATCCGTCATATTAAATGATTTTTTTATGATAATTTTGTGTTCCTATTCCCCACAATACATTATTATTTGCTTTTTGCCACCCTGTAAAAATTTAAATAAGATCAGACATAAATTGTAACGAGTGTTCCGATTCACCTCTTTCTGCGGGGTGAATCGGAACACCATGAAAAAATTCAAAATAAATTAAAGTCCTAGTTTTTACAAAAATTTGTGGCTTGATTCTCAAAGAAGAAGGCAAGACCCAAGTTTCTGTGTCAAAAATATGTTCCTTAACGATCTTATTACAACCGATTATTACTTTGAAAGTTGAAAAGTGTTCCGATTCACCCCATTTTACGGTAGTGGTTACTGTCATCCAGTATCGTAACTGGGAAGGAGTTTTAGTTCACGTGCCCCATCAACTCATTCATATAAATTTGACACTCATGGTACAAAAGCAAAAATTAAAATCATTTTTGATAAAACTGGAATACACAAGCAAACTACAAAAACATTTCAAATGTTGATTTTTTATGTTCAATTATTTGTATATTTATTCTAATTTAATCTATTGGGGCCCAGTAACAACGTTTAGTACATTAGATTTTGAACGAAATCAAAATATCTCAATCTCTTAAGGGATATTTATGTTTTTTCTTAAACTTTCATGCTATTTTTGATATTTACCTAGATAAACTTTAAAAAATAGTTGTATTTTATTGCACGAAGGAAGAAAAAGGAGTTTTGTGCACTCTCTCTATAAGAAGTTATGTATTCCAGGAAAGAGTTTTAGTCGTTTGCAACATAAAAGTCACATGAAAATATCCAAATATTTTCAACTGAATTCTAGAACGTTCCGAAAACCTTAAATACGATTCTGTACCTTGAAATAAGAACAAATAATGTCAATGTATTCAGATTTAAGAAACAAAAAAAAAGACAAATTTTAACATAATTAGTATTTATGCAAAATAATTTTAAATGTTCAAAATTAGTTAGTTATAAAATAACACTGACTTTTTTTTCTGGGTATTAAAAAGAGAAATAAATTCGAAATATAAAAATGTTTAACATATTTAATTTTTAACTGTGTTTTTTCTAAAACGAATAATTTTCAATTCAAATCGCTCTTACATTTGCCTTTTAATCTTCGTTTAAGTTTTAAAAAAAAATCTACCTGCTAATTTCCCATGTTCTTATTATTGGACGTAGCCTGTGAATGGAAAATTGTTAAGATTACTTGTTCGATTTGAGCATTTTTTTTTTTTTTTTTCCTCCTACTCAAGCTGTTATGGTTTTACGCTCTAAGGGGTTGAGTGTCTTTGTTCTAAACAATGAATGAAGAATAGTATTTGTAGACAATATTTGTTTTCATTACAGAGAAAGTTTGCATCCAAGATCATGCAATATCATATTTAAATACTGTTTCGCAATTTTCTTATATAAAATTATGGAAAGTGCTCATATTTCTTTTTAAATTTCGATTTTAATAAATTTATGTATTAAGACTAATAATACAAGCATGTAAAAGTAGGCAACACCTGAGTGAATCGAGAAATTTCGAGATGTTTCCCAGTGTATGCTGATTGCAAATTTAAATTTATTGATTCATTGCAATGCATCATTCAAATGCAAATTTATTGATTAATTTGCTTTGGATTGTTGGGGACAGTTCGCACTTGAGGATATAAAAAGCGCCAATCTGAAGTTTTACGCTCTGTACAACTTCTGTTGCTAAAGACTTTATAGTGAGTTCGATGTTGTTTAGAGAAGTTTTGTAAGCCTCTGAGACGAACAATAAATTATCAGTTTTTATTTTGTTAAAGCTGTGTCCATTTCCTCTAAGAAAATCTGTAAAAATATGTAAAGACATGCTTGTTCTTCAATAAGAGAGTGAAAGGCGCCATATTCCATCGTAAGAGAAAAGCTGATATGTGTGGGATTGTGTAAATTAGGAAAGGGTTCTAAAATGGGGATATTAATGGCCTACAACTATAAACATTTCTTTTAAATGCATTAAAGATAAACTCTTTCAACAAAAGATCATTGCTCATTTTTTAGAGTTATTTTTCCTCGTCAACTATTTGGAGTTGAATATTTCTTACATTATATGTATTATATTGAATATTTTCGTACGCTGATGCCGGATGCTATATACATAATAACTTTGTTAAACTGAGATCTGTGGGGAGAAACGCTTACATTTCAATTCGTAGTTAAAGCCATAGCATACAAAAAATTGCAACTAATACGTGAAATTGGCCTGTATTAGTAATAAATCAGCAAATTTATTGATTTCAAATGTATACCTACAAGAATGTTTCTAACCATTAAATCAGCTGTCCAATAATAGCGAGATTTCATCAGTTGCATAAAACTAAAACCAAAAAGCTCAAAAATGTGCAGGTTAAAATGTTAAAATATGTTTTCATACGTTACAGGAAAGGATAGACGTGGTTTCACGCGAACTTCGGCTTTCAATCAATTGCTACGCCATTCGGGATTTAAATACTTCATTGTACTCCACTTCGAAGAAGAAGGCTGGTTCTACTGGTTTGATACTATATTGCGATATACATCTACACTGCCATTCAGTATTTTAAATTGCATTTTATCTCTTGAGGGTAAACATATAGTACAAACTGGGAGAGGAAAACTAGTACTTTTTTAAGCATCCGGTACTAAATGAGATAAAGTGCGCTCTCTATGCCCTCTCTTATTGATTCTACCATTGAATTCAACGATTCGAAATACCACTTCAAAACAATCAATACACACAATAGCATAACTCACAACATTTTCCGTCTCTTACATTTGTATGAGTTTGACTTTTTTTTTTAACCAGGGTAGATAAAAGTAAGTTAAATACAAATGCTAGTGAAAAATCAATATTGGAGTAGAGCTCTGGAATTTTCAGCATAAGTATTTTTGGCCTTCTAATCACAAACAGAATGTTAAAATTTTAATTAGTTCTTTTTTAATTGATTTTTTTTTTTTTTTTTACAAAGTGACTTCAAACCGAGATACAGCTCTGAAATTTTCAACATATGTAGTTTTAGCCTTCTAATTGGACTTTTGCAAAACAGAATGTTAAAATTTGAATTAGTTATTTTTTAATTAATTTTCTTAATTAATTAAAAAAAAATTACAAAACGACTTCTAATAAGGCTGCAGTTCTCAAATGTTCAACATAAGTAGTTTTAGCCTTCTAATTCGAATTTTGGAATGTTAAATTTTTATTTAGTTCTTTTATAATTAACTTTTTTTAATTAATTAACAAATATTTTACAAAATGATTTCTAATAGGGCTTCAGCTCTGAAATTTTCAACATAAGTAGTTTTGGCCTTTTAATTCGATTTTTGAAAAACAGAATTTAAAATTTTTATTTAGTTCTTTTTTAATTAATTTTTTTAATTAATATATAGTTTACAAAACGATTTCTAATAGGGCAACAGCTCTGAAATTTTCCACATAAGTAGTTTTGACCTACCAACTGTACTTTTGAAAAACCGAATTTTAAAATTTTGTTTGTTTTTGTAGTTAACTTGTTTTAATTAATTAACATATGTTTTGCAAAACGATTTTTAATTGGGCTACAGTCCTGAAATTTTTAACGCAAGTACTTTTGGTCTTCTAATTTTGCTTTCCACAAACACGTGTTAAAATAATCTAAAAGGGGTGTTGTATTATTGTATTAACGGGGATTGTGTGTGTGTGTGTGTGTGTGTGTGTGTGTGTGTGTGTGTGTGTGTGTGTGTGTGTGTGTGTGTGTGTGTGTGTGTGTGTGTGTGTCTGTGTCTGTGTCTGTGTGTGTGTGTGTGTGTGTGTGTGTGTGTGTGTGTGTGTGTGTGTGTGTGTGTGTGTGTGTGTGTGTGGTGTGTGTGTGTGTGTGTGTGTGTGTGTGTGTGTGTGTGTGTGTGTGTGTGTGTGTGTGTGTGTGTTGACAGAAGAGAAGCTTTTAATATTAAGGCTTTACGTAGCAATTAGATTTTAGTGAGTGAAGCGAACTTATGCTAACGCAACAAATGAACCTTTCAGCGAGAGAAGTGAGCCATAGTAATGAACCTTTCAACAAGTGAAGTAAACCTGTACTAATGTGTCAATGAACTTTTCAGCGAACGAAGCGAGATCAATTTTGCGTAGAGCCTTCGTGCGAGTGAAGCTCCAAAAACTGGGACTTGTACACCAATGACGGATTTCCACAACGCGAGGCCTCATTGCTAGCTAAAATATTGCACATGTTAAAATTTCGTAGCGAAGCACGGGTATTCAGCTAGCGATCAATAAATATTCATCATTCAAAAGTTCAAGTATTAACCGGGGCCATAATGCCAAGGGTATTATTTTCAGTTGGTCAAAAGTGTGGTCTGGTGTAAATTCCCACTTAATGTCTGAGCATGCGCAGGACAGGCATTGTGCGGGCATGTGTCGGTCTTTAATAATACCATCTTAAACACAAAAACATCAGAATGAAAATGTGTTTCTATAATTTGGACTGGTCAAGATACCTACACAAAAACAAACTGGTTCACTAGACCTCCA
This sequence comes from Linyphia triangularis, assembly GCA_963978545.1. Lineage (NCBI taxonomy): Eukaryota > Metazoa > Arthropoda > Arachnida > Araneae > Linyphiidae > Linyphia > Linyphia triangularis. The sequence goes on along the minus strand of OZ021732.1, from coordinate 31,285,384 downwards.
AATTATGATCATACCACTTTTCACTCCCTACCCTCGATTTCACCACCTATGACTACAAAGCATAGGAATAAAATTTTGTTTCCAATAACCTGCATTAATCAAGGAACCAATACAGAGAAAACATATCAAATATCTCAAAATATAATCATACCCCAATTCACCCCTATCCTCAATTTCATCAACTTATCTGGTGGAACGGAATAAAATTGCGTCCCAATAATCGCGATTAGTCAGAATACCTGTAAAAAAACTGATAGATCTCAAGTTATCATATCCCTTTAGTGGTGGGAAAGGGAAAATGTGGAGTAATTTTTTATTTTTTTTAATTTTTTTTTTTTTTTTTTTTTTTTTTAATCCCAAGCAGACAGTTAACTTTCACTTTGTTTCAAATATCAGTGTGCAAAATTTCATCAAGATCGGAATAAAATTGTAGACTTCAGCAATGATCATACTCCTTGTGAAAAAGAAGGGAGGAGGTTCGAAATTTAAAGCACCTAGTCACCTTTCTCTTTTTTCGAAGATCAAGTGCACATGCATGCATACCATACATACACACACATACATAAAACTGTACAGTTGATACACTAAAAGAAATGGTGGTCAATATTTAGTGGTAATAGAAAGAATGACATTTATTGACGAAAAAAGTTTATTTCTGCTAGCAATATGCAACGCAGGCTATCATGTCACAAAATATAACAAGAGAGTCAAGAAAATTAAACTTTCTCAAAATTTAAACTAGTCGTGACATCAAATACCTAGGGATTTCGTATTTAGTTCAGAGATTGTACATATGTACATCTTTCTACAGTGAGAAACAAACAGAACTCTAAAGTTGACAGCTCTTTTACGAGAATAAATGTTACAGTAAACTTTCTGTCAACATATAATCTCTTTCGACACGAAAGTTAACGAATGGAGAACTGAAATCTACTATTAGGGTTTACTAGAGACAACTCAACAATTGCCGTTAAAACTGACAGGTCGAAGTATAAAAAGAAGATATATTTTAGAGGTGAAAAGGTTTCACGGAATCCTCATATACATGTACTAGAAAAAATAGTTATTCTATCTGAAAAGCAAAACAACAATTCATGCAGTCACTTTTAAACTTAAGTTAAACCTTAGAGTTAATATATAAGTCTATGATTATGAGTCTGACTTTTAAGTAAAACAAAGAGATCAATTTAATCAATGTGGGGGTATTGTAATGAAATCATTTTAATATTTAAGTAACCAGAATCGCTGACAAGAAATGAATGTAAACGTACCACGTGTAAGATCTTTATTATAATTAAATGTAAATTATTCTGTACAAAATTTCCAAATTTGCATAGTACATAATTTCCCATGAGTGTTTTTCCGATTGCTTAAGAATGGATGATTAACATACGACCAAAAAAAAAAATGAAATATAAATAAATCAGCAAGCAATTAATTTCATAACACAAATTGTATGGTATAAAAACTCCACGAAATCACAAAAATATTAGACAGCAGAACAGTTAGCAATCTGAAAATCAAAGTAGGGCAATTTTTACTCATTCTTGAAATACTATACAAAGTGTTCCAAAAAAAAGATTGTTATGGGTTTTATTTATTTTAACAATTAGAAAAAAGAAATCAGTGAAAATTTCCAAGCATGCTCAAAATAGGGATTTTTTTAATTTTATTTTTAAGTTACAGAATTATAATTTGTATAAAGTCATTGCAAAGGAAAAGTGTCGAATCCAAGTCTCCCTAACATCAAATCACATCAATTCAAAATATTAACAAAATTGAACAAAATAAAACGGGTAATTCTTCGGGGGACGCACGGAACATTATGCTCTTTTTTTATACTCGTAATCAAATTAAAATTACAAAACTATTTTGAATTTAGTAGTTAAGTTTTTTGTATTGTATAATTTTAGTTTGTAACAAAGTTATATGGAAAAAAATTCTTTTAACTTGGGGAAATATACAAGCCACCGACGAACGGGACACATACATGTCAAGTGCTTCAGACTTATAAAATGTATACTTGAGTTAAAATTATTATTTTTTCAAATGACTTTTCCATAAACTTATATTATACAAAACTAAAAATAAAACAACTAGATTCATCATAATTTTACAGTTGTAATATGTTTATCAGTAATCAGTAGAAAAAAAAGAGAGCCAAAATGTCCCATACGTCACCCAGAGAATTGCCCAAATACATTAAAAAAGGGTACTTACAGCGCTTCAAAAGAGCTATGTAAAGAGATAAAATACCGACTATATAATCCTGAATAGATTATTTTATTTTCTAGTTTTAAAATATTCTAAAAGTTATGAATTATTCACATCTTAAAAAGCTTGTGTAGAAACAAAGTCTCTAATTCAACATGAAGTTTCAATAAGACTTTCAAAACTGATTGTATAAAAACACCTTTATAGCATGACTACTAATATTGCATGGATTTACTTTTCTAAATAAAGATACGGCCCTATTGAATTTTAATATTGTTCCATTTCAGTCAACTTTAAATAAAAAGTGTTAAATTTGTATTCATTTCAGTGCGGTATTTGACCTCAAGAAGACTTTACAAATAGCCTTTTTTCTTCTTCAGATACTGCAAAAAAAATTATAATACGGCAAGTTTAAAAGAATCTACTTACAGAAATCTTTCCCATATTATTTTACGATTCTTTAGCTTTTACTTTGAGAACTTTTGCAATTTACACTAAAGCGTATCTCTAATATTCACTGGATAACAATGAAATTGTCTTCAATGAAAGTGTCGAAATAAATATGGATTCAACGTGCTATACACGAATATGGCAATAAAAAAACGGACATTGGCTCCAATTGTTTGGTTATGTTGAGGTATTACTTTGTGTGATAGGGATAAAAGAACAGATTAATGAATGCATTGTATGTCTTGTTTTCCACCTAATTTATAAAGAAGTAAAAATGACAGCATGAAGAACAATCTTACAAAATTATGATTGACAAGTGTGCTTGGTTTTTCGCTTACATAACACGTCTGGATTATCTGTGAAATCATCCAGCAGTGATCTGCAAGCACAGACTCAGACCACATTTGATAATAACGTTGCTCAATCACAGTGGTGCTCGTCGCCGAATTTTCCACAGTTAGCAGGGAAGAAATCCAGAAGGGAATCTAGGAAACGTAGCTTTAAAAACATTCCATATTTAAATTTCTGAAATAAAAGCCAACATGTCACGAACGTGATCTTCGTGATATTCCGTGACGTTACCAAGGATGTTAGTATTAACTAAACTTGACAGAAGGACTCCTATACTTGTTTTTCATCATAGTCCAACAGGTTTTCAAATTTTGGATCTGTGATTCAATGCTATGTTTTGTTGTACTTCAGAATCAGAGGTATGTATATACACGTAGCTAATACCGTGACTTACTCGGTCCGAAGGTTCGGTGTATTCCTCGTCGTCGGTTGAATTAACTGCGAAATCAGTCGACGGCTTCGGAATTGGAAGTTCCTCACCATGCGGAACATGTTGCAAAGCAAAAAGTATGTTAAGATACTGTATAGCTCTTTTCTTTTTCTTCAGTAAGACCTCCATGCACAGTTTCAGCCATACTAAAATAATCAATTACGTTGTCTGGTCTCTCCAAATCATGGAAACACAAAATGGTATACTTACCATTCAACCACAGAAGTGTTGTTGCACACGTGATATAGCATACATAGGGAGCCCAATTTTTAGCTTGGTGGCCTACTTTACAACAGAAATATAAGAAATATGTTTTTCTGATTATGGTAGTAATGCATTTTTACTGAGACTCAAACATTACACCACAGCAAATGTAACAAATGTTATTGATACCGTTAGCCATTTTCGTGTCATGACAAAATATTAAGATTCAGCTACAGATAAATACAAAAGCTTAGTGAGCGAGCGAACACATGGACTCTCTTATCAGCAAAGTTGCATAACATACCAAATGATACTTTAAAGTACTACACAGAGTTAGCAATACTTTTCTGTATGATGTGACTAACAACTAATGGATTAGGAATGTGAAGAACTAATTCTTACTTTTTTCCGATAAAATTTGTTTATTTTTTATTTATTGCACTTCTTAATTTTTTTTTTTTTTTTTTTTTTTTTTTTTTTTTTTTTTTAATGTTTGTTTTATTATATGTCTTATTAATTTATATATGCATGGAACATTTCCAATAAAATACTACTCGTTATAATGCATAATAATTTAATTTTTCTTCACATGTTTTAACTGTAGTGATATTTCCATATTAAGTGCATTATATCAAAACACCCGACTCCAAAATAAGAGCTGAACCAGTTTTTTCATAGCACGCAAAATTCTTAAAGAATTATAAAATTTCAACTCCGATACATGAATTTTGTAAAAAAAAAATTCCAGTATTTAAAGAAATAAATCCTATAACTTATTTAGGATAAGTTATTATAGGATTTATACATATTCTTTGGATTAATACGAAACAGAGATTTTTAAAGTAAACCTCATGACAGTAAGAAAATTTAAAAAGTTACATGTAATAGCATAAATATGTATTACCAAAAGGCCGGATGATTATGGCTCAATAAAAAATTAAATTAAATTGTTTGAGCTGAACTGAAAATTAAACATGAGAAATAATATTTTCTATTCTACTCCAAACTAGCCATTGAAATTCTGATTTGAATTAAAAATGAATCAAATTAAGCATTTAATTATGCAATTAATAAAATAAGAGAAAATTGACAAAATTTATTGATATTTTCAGTGCATTATTACAAAAATAATTAACATGACAAACAACATATAATTTTAAAAGTAAATATAAATAAAAATAATAATAAAAAAAAAAAAAATTAAAAAAAAAAAAAAACATTTCAATTTATAAAATATTAACGAAACATATGTTGTAGAAATTAAGATCAACAATAACCATAATTAAAAACAATTTCTAAATGGCAGATTTATACATTAAATAATTCAACAAAAATTAGAGCCAAGATTAAAAAACAAGAAGTGTAATCTAGGCAAGAAACATAACATGCAAACGGAAGTGTTTTTTACTTCAAATCCAACTTCTATCTTAGTGTCCTGTATTGCCATATAATGGAGAGAGTAGTACAACTAAGTAATTATAAAATTAAATATTTTCAGTTACATAGTTGTAGTACTGATCCCACGAAATGAAGATGTTGGGCAGATTTATAAAAACTTTTCAACTAGAATCATAACAAAAATATAACAACAAATAATTAATCTGAAAACAAAGAGGTGCACTTCAATGGCATAGAACGTACCTTTTATATTTAAAAATAATTTTAACGAAATTCAAATAATCAGTAAGGTACCTTATAAAAAATTAACAATGAAACAGAATACAAACAAAATTCTGATGTACTGTATACCAATGCTATAACTAATTATACACTAAATACTCATTTTCCAAAAAAGTCTAACACAGTGTGATAATTTAACTCTAATGAAAAGAATCAATTTGACTTTTAAAATTTATTTTTAATAAATAAATACCAGATATTAATGTATGACTTACAAAAAGAATGGAAAAAAAAAAATATTTTATTCTAATAGAAAAAATAAAGTCCAAGTTTCATAATTTAAACTAATCTCATCGGTAAAAACTTATTTACACATTGGTTTTTAACAGTAAACAACAAAAAGTAAGTTATTTCAATGTAGTTTTATGCCCTTGTTTAATAAGGTGTCCAGTTGCCAATATAATCTGCCCAGTTTCAGTTGGAATAGTTACATGAAATTTAAAAAATTAATGAAACTTTCACCAGAAAATCATCTACACAATGTAGTTAATGACGAATATATAAAATTCTGAAAATAAATTCTAAATGAGATTTTTAAAAACATGAATAGCAAGAGTGAGTTTTTTAACTACACAATAAAAATAAATATAATTAAATTTATATTTAAATTTATATTCTCGCAACAATTGATCTAAAAAAAAAGGAGATATTTCTAATCTGCATTTTAAGCCAAATTAAACTATCATTGTTTGCTATCTTAGATACATTTTCCAAATGCATGTCTTTAAAACGCTAAAAAACAGTAGGTCACAGTTTAATCTTCTTGGCTGAAACCATTTTTGAAAGCTCTTAAGCAAATAGCCTATATTGGCAAGCAATGAAACACTAAAATTTTGTAACATAAAAGTATAAATATAGAATGCATGATATAAAAGATGACCAAAACTTTCTAATTGCTCTATTTAGTCTAAAAACAGTAAAATGCGGTTTGGCACTAACTTGATTCAAGTCCTTTTTAACTTTGCTTATATTAAGAAGTTTGCATAGATAGTACTTTGCATAGAAAAACTACAAATACTTAGGTAGCACTTTTCTCATCTATAAATAAAAGTAAATTTTTAACTATTTTATGCTTTCAAACTTCAGAGCTAAATAAGAATTTCCAAAAATGTCAACCAGATATGTTTGGTTATACAACAATGAATGTACCTAACTGGATCCTCAAAAGTTATGTAGAAAAAACACTCATTTATACAAAACTGAAAATCCAATGGAGAGAATAAAATTACAACCTTAATACATAACCACAATTTCAAAACATGAGTTGATGAAAACATTCCTCTTAGTTGTAAATTTGTACTTATGTGCAATTATTCAATAAATTTCAGCTTTTCTTTCACCTTGATTTGATAATAAATTTACAAGGGTTGTAAGCAATATAGATTGCTGTTCCAATTCTTCCATACTAAGATAATTTATTCAAATATTGCGCAGTAAGAATTATTAAAATATTTAAATACTTATCTTAAATTTGTACAAGCAAAAATTTTCAATTTGATACAATGAAATAGCTTTAGATTTGTGTGCATGCGATACGATGGAATTTGTAATAAGTTATCATTTCTAAATACTAAAGGACGTTTCACAGTGCTTCAAGTTTGCATAAATACAAAATTACATTCCAAGTTCTTATCACACAAAAGTATTCTTAATGCAGATTTGTAAATACTGTTTAGATACTGGGATTAAAATTTTTGAAAAAACATAATTTTATGCATTTATATAGTGTACTTTAAAGGATTTTTAAAAGTTCAGTTGAATGATATGTATAATTGTGGCCCAAACAGTACTGTGCAAAATGTACCATAAACATTTATTTTATAATGACAACAAATTTTAAAAAATATCATATAAAAAGATTTAGGATAGCTTTCATTCCCAAAAGCTAATACAGATACAATGAAAAAGGAATGATAAAATCAGAAAAATGAATACTACAGATGTGATGTAAAAGGCAGTGATTTTTTGACAACATATATTTTTACAATCCACACTACTCTTTTGATTGAACAAAACTGTTTTCACAACATAAAATTATTTGACAAACAAATTACTCAATGGGGTCAATTATCCAGTAGGTGATGCTAGTAGAAATTCGCTCCCTATTGCATAACTTTTCCTGTGTTTAAACTTTTCCTATGTTTTTCACTCAGGTATTCACATTTTAACACTTGCTCTATGGAATTTTGGTTGTCTATTCAATTTAATATTTTATTATTAATTTATTTTTATTTTAAATATTTATGGATTACTTAATATTTGTACATTTCTAGTTTGTGTGTTAAGTTGGAGTGATTCTGAAAATTTAGTAACAAGACAAAATTATGTGGTTTCCGGTTGTCGCTAAGTCAAGATGATGACTGATTCAAATGGTCAATAAAAGTAAACAACTACAGAGAACGTAATTAACGCTCAAATAATCAATAAAGTACAACATAATTTGCAATAAATTATTAAAAATATGGATCAAAAGGGTGCATGTTTGTGGACTGATTGTAAAATAACATTGCTACATTGAAAACTACATTGCCCACCAATTGATGACAAAGGTCAATTTCTGGATTGCATAATCGACCACTGAAATTAAATGAATTGAGTCAATTTAGTACTACTAGATTTTTCTTTGCCCATTTTTGAAATTTACCCATTTGTAACTACAAATGAAGTATTGCTCATAAATTGAAAAATAAACCTATACACTTTAAAAAAAAAAATTTAAAGCTCCTTCAAATATAAAAATTAAAACTCTCTCTTCATTGAAGATATTAAATAGAAATTCAATGAAGCAATAGTATTTTAAAACAATTCCTTAACTGAAAAGAATAGAAAGATTTGTACTTTAAACTTTAAGAACTTAATCTTGCTGTCATATTTAACACATTAGTGATGGGCCTCAAGAAATCTCGTGGTTGGTGCCATATCCCCAGAGGACCAAACATCTATCTATTAAGAATACTACAGTACAGTAGATAAATAAAGGCATTTATAAATGTTCAACTAATCAAGATTTTACCATTAAAGTTGCTATAAATACTCTCCAATGTCACTAGTAGACAAAGAAAGTGTGTTGCCTTTGGAAGCATGATCCTTTGTACAATGGCACATTTTTGAAAGGACAGAGTAGTATATTTCACTGCCTTTGAAAACATTTCAAACCTTTAAAAATTTTGTCAGGGACCACACAATGTTCTTCAAGCTTTATTTATAACAAATGAGGGGATATAGAAATAATTCTTAATTCTCTATCACCTCAGTCGTAATAAAGCTTGGGTGTTTTGCAAGTTGGTATCTGGGAAGTTGTTGATTAGAAAAGAGATTGGATAATAAGAATGGTATTGAAAGATCCATTTTTTTAAATTTTTTGACAGAGGTAAAAAAAATCGATGTTCCAAAACTAAATCAAAACACAGAAACAGAAGACTATAGATGAGGTTGAACTTATACATTTACTAACATTTCACTCAAAGTACCAGTAAAACAAATAATATGGTCAAATAATATTGCAGAAATACTGAAAATAAAGTAGTACATGAAAAAATTATTTCTTACGAATAATTACCAATTGCCCATGAATGCTGAAAGACCCTTCGCCAAAGTGTCAAATAAAAAAAAAAAAAAACTGGAGAAAATTAGCCCACTAGGATTACTTCTACTAATTAGGAAGACTTCATTTGAACCTTAAAGTGATTTCAATACAAGAGAATCAGAATGTACCTCTAAGGTGAATGAATACACAAAATCTAAAATTTGTAATAAAACACAAAATTATAGATACAAGCTAACATTCAAAAGTAAAAAGAAGAGTTTGGCTGAAAGATTGATAAACTTAAGTATTTAAAAAAAAAATTTTAATACATAAAATTTGCATAATTATAATAGAATTTTTAAAAATATAAATAAAATATTTATAATCATAATTTATAAACATGTTTGCACAGCAACTACATATTCCAAATGGAAGAAAATAAGTTCATAATACTTTCAAAGAGTTTAAAATTAGATTATTTCAATAATCTTCAACTATATAAATTCCATACAAAACTACAATTATTACCAATTTAACTTTTTTCAAAAAAGTAATTTGATTATTGAGAATACTGGACAAAATGTCATATGGCACAGAATAATACTTTACCTATGAAAACCTACACACAAGTATACCAAAATAATATATATCCAATTAAACATTTATTTTACTATACCTCAACATATAGTAAAACTGATATTATTTGAAAGGGCAAGAAACTAAGTTCTAAGTTATTCCCTTTCCATTTTACTTTTTGCACAGAAGATTCCACCACATCTTCTAGAGCATTACACAGCACTGCTTTATGGATGGGAAGACAACTTTTGAGAGCAACGTGAACCCGACTCCCAAAAGATTCGTACATCCTAACAACCAGGCAATCATCCCGATCTTCTGCTTTCTTCACTGTTTCAATGATGATTGCTGGATCACTTACCTGAAAGGTGAAAAAAATGAGGGTAAATTATAGAATATTTACTTTTGAAAAAATAAAAGTTCCCTTCTAAATCCCATTGATTTAATAACTTAGTGCATTTATAAACATACTTAGCAATTAAAATGTCGCATATTTTGACACATTCCGATTTGTCCTTAAAAATTGTATCTTTTCATGACATTGGATTAATATTTAAAGCATTGGAATTAGAGCCTTTCAAGGAAATAAAAATATTTCCCAAGGAGAAATAAGAAAAAATCAAAATATATAATTTAAAAATTTGGATTTAGGATCCTTCAACAATGCTGAAATGTTTTCCAATTGAATGTATATTGGGTCAAATCTTACAAATGTTACTGTAAGAATGTTGCATCATATGAGTGTTAGTTTTTCAGTGTTCTAAAGAAACAATAAAAAAGTATTGTTTTTCCTTTGTTTTATGCAACTTAAAAACAAGTTTTCCTCTATGTTAATATTTTTTGCAAAATGCAAAAGGACAGTCCAAAAGTGTTTTTAGGTAATTATTTTTTATAACCACCATATATTATATACTAAACTCTTCAAGTTTCTAAAAAAAAGAGAACTCTAGATTTTGATAATAATATAATATAATATATAATATATATATATATATATATATATATATATATATATATATATATATATATATATATATATATATATATATATATATATATATATATATATATATATATATATATATATATATATATATATATATATAATTTTTTTTTTTTTTAATTTAAGATATATCACTTTACAAAAACATTTAGATGTAATGAAATATTACAATATGTTAAACTTGATGTAGATATATTTTAATTAAAAATATGCTGTAAGGAAGAAGCATACTTTGAAATCTCATAACTTCCTTTATGTTAATTTTATATAATTTATAGTTATTATTTAGTCTTTGTTTGTTTCTTTTCTGCTTATTTTTTACTCTTTTACAATAACAACTCAATAAAAGATGAATATGCACTTCCTTTTGCATCTTTTAAGAGTATCCGGGATAGAGTTTACAGTCGCTTGGAGTTATAACTCCAAGAAAAATATAGTAAAGATAGGTTGAAATTTAATGCTTACTATCTTATAATTTCAGTAATATTAGTGAAAATGAAAATAACAAATTATGCCAAGAAAATACCAAGAAAAACTAAATTAAGTACTCATTTATATAATTTTTTAAAGAATAAACTCATTTTGTAAAAGAAATTCCTAATGGTCTAAAACAAAAGTGTAAAAATAAAACTTACTTGAAACCAACTCAAAGATTCATGCATCTCTAAGGGAAGTACACGATGTGCATTTGTAACATAGTGACTTGCTCCTGGCTTTGCCAGATGACTAGTAGGGAATATATGAAGTGGATAATTTAGCTGGTAAGCTTGTTGTACTACACCCGCTTGTTGAAATGTTTCTACGGAAACCATTATATAAATCAATAAATGCAAGTTGTAATTATTGTATATATACATAAGATAACATTTGTTTTAAATCAATATATTATAAAATACATTTATATATATGAAATCTAAATGGAATATTTTAAAATTCCAGCTTTTTATACATAAATATTTTGCAATGAATCTCATTAAGTCTGAATCATTATGCAAGCAAATATTTACTTAAAAAGTTTAAAACATAACTTCATGTAGTATTCAATAATCCTCCAAATGAATAGTATATTCCTATTACCTGACACTAAAATATAGTTCCACTAGAAGTGTAGGAAAATTATCTTTTGTAAGGGATTTTAGACAAAAATGCTGTACAATGATATATTTTAAGGGGGAAACCTAGAAAAATCTTACTAAGATTGTCCAAAAAGGCAAAATAATATGGATTCAATAACTAACCTGTTTTATGCCTTTTAGAAGTATTTGGAGTATTTGTAAAGTACTATCTCAAATACAAACCCCAGATGGCTAGATCTTTATTCATGCAACTAAACTTCTGAATCATTGAACAAGTTTAAATTATTTTATTGGATACAATGTTATCCTAACATTTTAATCTCTAATAGGCATAAATTATCAAATAAATTTTGAAATGTGCATTAAAAAATAACATTATGCAAAGCTAGGCAAAACAATTTTTTTATAGATGCACATTTAATACACGATTTAAGGATATAAATTACATATTGCTGACCTTTTGTTCCACTGTTTTTTCAATTCTTGACTGTGACATAAAATTAGTGCCTAGGTGCAAAACTATGCAAGGTCTATGCATTATCAGTCAGTTCAATAACATACCAATTTTTTTATTTTTTTTTTTTTTTTTTTTTTTTTGCCAAGCAAACTATTCTAAGTTAATTTATCACTCCTAATAAATTTTAAAAAATTATTATTATTATACCCTTCACAAATTTTTACAGCATGTGTCAATACTAAAAACGATTAGGGCCAATAAACGATAAACTGGGATTGTTCCAAAAAGTAAGGAATCTATATTTTGATCGGCAACAATTTCAAACTAAATGAAGACAACACTTTTAAAAAACTATTAATTTGCACTTATACGAAATCTAATATACATTTTAGAAAATAATTTAATGCATTTTTAGTTTGTAAAAAGCAATTTCAATTCATCACAACACCATATTAACTTACTTGCATGAGGCATAACTGCATATGTTATGAGATGCTTCCCCATATCGGTTTTGGGATCTGGGCTTTTTGGTGACCGTAGTAAGGAGAGATACATCTTATTACCTCTCACAGAGTGTCCATATTTGCTCTTATTAAGGATGGTGACACCCCAATCATACTCTGAAAGATCAACCCACTTGTGGCCACACACCTGTATTAAGCATTATGACACAATTAAAATCAATAAATATGAAATAACATTAGAATAAAGGATATATTATTTTGATTTACAAAGGATTTCATGAACATGATTCATTATTATACAAACAAAATTTAAAAGAAACAAAAAGATTTTTTTTTAATTACACTGCTTCAACAACAGTAATAGAAAGTACACAAATCAATTAAAATTATTGATGACATACTTTATCTCTCTGAAGGGATTTTTAATCTAATAAAAAAGTTGAGATAAAAAAAAAAGGGGGAAGTTTAAGTTCATATATGTACCTAATTAACTTTTCAATTTAAGTTCATTTCAAAAGTAGACAAAATTTTGCTGAATCGTAGATATATTTAACTTTATTTTTATTATGAATTCTTAAAAAAAAAAAAAATAATAATAACACTTGCTGGAAGTAATATTTTCAATCAATATTATTATCAAAAAATGATTTTCATAATATTATTGATTGGAAATATTACTTCCAGCAAATGGTATTTAAAAAAAACACTTCAAAATAGTAAAAATATAATAAACACAAAAGACAAGTATGTACTGAAAAGGAATACTAAATATCACAAGCATAACCAACAATTTTTTTTATAAATTACTAAAATAAAAACCAAATAATATGCTAACCTCATATTTTGCCCAATCCCATGATGTATTACAGTGAGTGGGCCTTTGAAGGTTTCCAAATTGAATATCATAAGTAGCTTGTGACGACAGAACATTCACTGGAAATTCCACCTATTTGCAAGAAACCATAGTGTTAACACTTAACTCAAAAAGTAATTATTCATACTTCAAGTATGAAACAGAATTCTCAAAACATCTGTTCTTTCGTGAGAAAAATACCTTAAGGAATTTGTGATTTTCTTCCCAATTAATAGTTGTTTCAAACAATAAATAAGGATGGACAGCATCTATTGATATCTTCTGCTTGATTTCACTATTGGTCCCAATTTTGACACGGTATGCAACAGATGCTCTGAGAGGTCCCTGCTCTACCATTTTTAAAGGTTCCACAATCTGCAAAAAAAAATATTTTTATTCCAAAAAGAATTCATAAAATTAACTTACGAAAAAAAAAATCTTTGTAAGAATTAGTATGTAGACTTAAACCATTATATCTAATTATCTTACACAAATGTGAGTAATACATTCAATCAAACTGAATATTACTTATTCATAACTAAATAAAACCAAACCATTATATAGGCTATGAAATAACTTAATTTATAAAAAGTACTTCAGAATTTGATACATAAACTGATCTGTTTACTAAAATTACCATTTTAATCAAGATATTAGTCTATATTATTAAAATTTTACTAAAATGTTAGTAGGATATTTTTTGCATATATTTATATTTCACATAATATTTAATTTGATAAGTAACTTTTAAAAGGTGAATTAGGTTCGAATAGCTTGAAATTTGTTATCAAACAATAATTAAACAGAGTATCATAGTATTAAAATCCAATTTGGTAAAAAAAAATACACACTTCTTTTATAGCACTCCTTCCAGTTTCCAAGTGATAATCCATCACATCCCATGCATCCCAATAGAGAGGAACATCATCAAATATCAAAAACTTGTTTCCTACGAAACTGGTAGCAATAGCCTCTTTACGACACTCGGACAAAATAAGAGATGATACGCATCCTTCTGGACTTATAACTGCTTCTATAAACTGGTTCTTTAAGAAGAAGCTTCCATCTTTTCTTTGGTCTAAAAAGTAAAACATATTATTGTAGCTAAAGTGTTTTAATACTTAAAAAGATGTTTAAGGAAAGGAAATTGTAAAAACTAGAAAAACTAAAGACTGGAGTTTGCGTAAAACATTTAGCATAAATATATATAACTTAACATACTAAAAATCTTGAAACTAAAAACATTATATTAATTTATATCGAAATTTAACAAATGGTTACCTATTATTAGTTTATTAGTGAATTCAACAAATAAAATTATAGATTTATATTGCGTCCCGAAAGAACTTTTTTAATTAAACTGTCAATTCATAGTCATGCATACTTTTTATTGCAGATATGAATAATTAAAAACAAAATTAAAAGAAATTTACTGCACAAAACAGGAGTTTGATTGCTCTTGCATGATTTTTCTTTATTTGTATTCAACATTTAATCACAAAATTTATGTTACAGGATATATTTCAATTTTTTTTAAAAATTCCCTGAAATTTCCAGAATTGCATAATAATACCACATTTTTAATGTTGCAGAATATCATATTTAATAAGCAAAACAGATATAGTTGAAGAATAAAATTTCATAAACTTAACTGAAATGCATTAAGGCCATCATTGTAACTTGATTTAAACATTTTAATTAGCTCAAAATGAAAATATTCATAAATATTGAATCTATTTAATGATTTAAAAGAAAAAGCATTTTAACTTTATCTCATCTAGTATGATAACTCCTTTTAAAAATTTTTGCATACTTTTAGACTCTGTCATAAGATAAACAACTTTCTCCACTTTTGAAACTCATTTTACAAATTCATTTGATTGTGATCATGTATCATTTTGTAAAGGAAAAATCACTTATGTAAAGGAAAAATATGCTAAATCAAATTTGCACATTTATGCAAGAACTAATCTAAAATATAACTCAACACATGGTGGATAACAATTTGAAGAAATATTTTAATTGTTATGTATAATAAAAATTTGCTCAATAATCTCTTAGTTTATTTCTTAATTTCAAACAAGAATAAATAAATTAATAACATTTTGGCCCATGCAAATTAATAAGCTGACAAATGTGTTACAGTAAATATTTACATACAGCAAAAACTGGAAAAGAATAAGTTGCATTTTTTTTTACCGTTATCAATAACAAAAAAAGCACCATGTGTTTTTAAATAAAATGAAGAAATTATACTTCATTCCCCTTTGATGCTATAAATTAAATATTCCAAAACATATTCAAAATAGAATATGCTTTGAAGTATCAAATTTATAGCATTAAAAATTTTGAATAAAGTGTAATTTCTTCATTATATTTAACGGGGGTGCAATATTCTTTTTAAAGGATAAAAGTAAAAGAAGGCGACTTATTATTATTTTTTTAGTTCATGCTATGTGCAAATGTTTTCTATAGCACAACTGAAAAATTATATTATTTTTAATAAGGCAAGAATAACAATTCAAAAACAAATTTAAGCACTTAAAAAATCAAATACCTAACAGAACAGATGACTTGACTGCAGACAGCCCACGGAGCAGTTGATAGCCCATTGGAACCACCACTACAGGTACAAGTGTACCTCCACCTGCTTCATTGCTGATATTTTGCATGGCTTTTCCCACCCCTTCGATCCACATGCGTCTTGATATCTCATCCTTGTACCAAGGCACCTTTATAAGCTCAGTTCGCTGCCAGGATAACACATTCACCACCACAAGTTCTTCCTCTTCACCTCTACCCTCAGGAACCCCTGAAAAGTTTATTGCACAATACATTTATTTAAACAAAAGTTAAATTCTCAACTATTTTTTATCAGTACTGGTTCATGCTTTCGAATTTAAGTGTAAAATTGAAAATGATTATTTTATGATTATTAATGATTAAAACAGTCAATCCTCACTTTATAACTAAGATATTTTACTAATAAAAATTAAATTTTAAAAATAATAAATTAAATTTCAAAAATAATATTTTACTAATGTTATTTTTAAAATTTTACAAAAAATACAAAAAATTAAACACCTAAACTAAATTATTTATAATTTAAAAAATTTGATTTGAAAAAAATTCCATTGATTGGAGTATGAGAAAAGTAGACTTTTGTTTAGTTAGGAGTTGGTTACACTATGTGACTATTATTTTAAAGAATTTAATAAATCGGAAATGTGTACAGTGTAACTTAACACTAGGCATTACAATTTGGCTTCACTTGTCATTAAAAATTACTATTATGAACAAAGAAAAAAAAGCACTCGTCAAAATTTTTACCTTTTCACATGGGCTAAATTTTTTGGATACAAAATTGGCTAAGGGCTCACCATAAAGTCATTCGTGAAAGGGGGAAGAAAATTTTCACTATGCGAGTCTACCTAAAGGGGTGTTCCTTGGCCATTATAAGGTACAGGGAGTAGTAAAATACAGTCGTCCTGCCAAGTAGGAGCTTTTTCTTAGTTAAGTAATCTAATGATGCAGTTAAAAATTAGGATTCAAATTAAAAATAAGCTATAAAATAAAAATTCTGCACACTTTTGTATACACTTTTAATATAAACGTTAAAATTTAATCAGTTTTTCAGTTCTATTCAGATTTCCAAAATATATATATAAAACACTTAAAAACTGTTTATCAATTCGTTATAAAATATTTGATATCAGAATGACATGTTTAATATGTTCTTAACTATTTTCTTTCCTTGTATACAATTAGGTTTAAATATTTTCATAAACTTTAGTTTGTTTCAATAGTAATAGTAGCGTGTTTAAAACATTTTATTATTATTCAGTAATGTAATATTATTCGGTAATTCGATTGCTGTGTAATTATTGAATTCTCATAAATATTCTTGGAATTACTTAACATATTATGTGACAAGAGTTTCCACCGCACTTATGTGAAAAATTATTGCATCTTTTATATAAACTGTATTCTAAAGTATATAAACTGATTTTTAAAGTAAGAAACTACAATTTTTTACTATAAATTTAAAACGCTCCAATACAGAACAACAAACAAAAATTAGGTTTTATAATTCAAGGAGGTGGAAGGTGGAACTTTTATTTCCTTTTATATTTGTTGGAATGGATGTTATAAAAACTGTACTAGTAGTACTGTACTACAAACTGTACCTAGTTGTAATGTATAAATGCTTTTACATACATAAGCCAAGAACTATAAAAAGTCTGTTATTTATAAAAAATCACGCAACTGCAAAAAGCAGATGGATATCTATTCTTTTCTATTAAAACCTGCTTATTAATGTTAGATTTATTAGTTTTGTTTCTATAATGAATTATCAATTACTGTTTCGCACTTTTGAAAACATTTCTCAAGATCCTCACCACTTAAATTCTCGTAAAAATTTATGAAAGGCATAAACAATCAAATTGTAAAACAAAACTCATGTAATGAAAACAGTCTTTCTGCAACGGTTACTGTCTTTTTTCCGACTAAATTTTTTCATTTGATAGAAAATCCACCTATCTATCTTTAGAAAACAAAATTATAAAACACAAGTGTTAAATAAAATAAATCAATTTAAATCACACTTTTTTATTTATAACCTGTAAGTTTATAAAAATCGGTCATATGAATATCGACACGAAATAAAGTTAATTTTGATTTTAAGAAATTTATTTAAAACACACACACACTATTGAAACAATTTGATTCTATAAAAATTTAAATTAGAGCAGCTGGTAAATATTAAAAAGTGTTTTTACAGTATATTTTGAATAAATTTATGGATTCAGAATATTAAATGCTCTTAAAACTAACAAAAGTAAAACAAGATTTCATTAATGATTTGGTTACTGTAGACGTTTGCATTATTTACAAAATTGACGGTTTCAAACTGGATCAGAAAACGTTTTCTTTTAGGCATTTTAAAATAATTTAGTAAAAAATACTAAGACTTCATAGAGCCAGAAGATGTATAAACGTGAAACGCAGTTAGCAAGGGAAAACATTGCAATGTGCTTAGCAAAAATCCACCTACCTTGTAAAAGTCATTTATCATTTACCAAATTGCCACTATTAAAGTAGTTTCAAAATACCCCTTTGTGTCCCCAACTGAATGGGCTGACCATGTGTGCAGTCAAAAATTTTTCCCCTCACTCTGATTCAGAAACTGTTACATATCCCCAACTAAGGACCAGAGTTCTATGTGACAGTGTGTATTGCAGCCCACGAGAAAAGGTTAAAAAGGTTCTACTTCCAATATTTGTCATATGGTCTAAAATTAACCTAAAATTCTGTAAAGACATTCCTTGAAAAACAATGTCAACGAAAATATCATTTTAATGTAAAATCAAAGATCAAAACTAATTACTTTTTTTAATTACATACTCATATCGCTCTTAAGTATTTTAAACTTATAGAATATATAATTATTTCAATTAATTTTATAAATTCTTCTTTTTAAAACTTTATCAATACAATTAAGTACACTAAGAACCACAAAATCAACTTTGTTTCCCAATAAACAATGTGCATACACACAACACACACATTTTATGACACACTCATGGAATAGTTAGTATTTCTCACAGTTAAATAATTATATTTTTCTCACCAAATAGGCGCCTTACAGCAGTATCCATTAGTCCAGCAGCTCCTTTTATAACTTCCTTGTAATAGAAAGTAGCCTCTTTATGGACATCCTCAATTGATGATCCTGGTAAAACATCGTGGAATTGATTCAGTAACATTATCTTCCACAGTCGTTCAAGCTCTAATTCTGGATATGCTTTCTTATCTTCATCCCGACATGCAGCTAACAATACGCTGTGCAACAGTTCAGTATCTCTCAAAAGTATTTCACATTGCCTATTAAAAAATTTCATTTTGGCCTGAGTGGTGTATGTGCCATTGTGTAGCTCTAAATACAGTTCGCCTGACCATTTGCACAGCTGATTAATATGCTTCTCTTCAATTGTTGAGTAGAATTGGTCTGGTGTACCATGTTGGACTCTGAAAGGAGAAAACTTTGAATCAATATGATAAGAGTTTGCAGTTGAGCAGAAAAACAGTATTAAAAATCTAAGTCCTCAAGTAGTTTTATAGTTTATAAATTTCCAACTCCAAGAGAATTTTCTTCATGGAGATTTAAAAATTTTAAGGAAATGATTTATAAAATCCCTAATAAAACATTAAATTTGCATGCTAATGCAATGTATTGTTACTGTAAATAATAACTATACATTAACAAAGTCTTGAATCAAAAATATACATTGATTCAATCATCATAAAAAATAATGATCATTTAAACTACAAACTTTTAATCAAATCAGCAGATTAGTTTCAGATCAGTACTTTTAAATAAGAATTCATCTAAAATTCAATCATATCAAATCAAGCCAAAGAACCTCAATTGATAAACAAAATCATATTTGAAGAAAATAAAAACACTTTTGTAATTATAATAATAAAGTTAATTAATTTAAGAAACATTGTAGAATGAACTCTGCCAACCTAAAGAGTTATTGAAATTTTATTTATGATATAAAATCACACATTAAATAATGCTACATAAATGTGACTTTAGCACCTATTATTTTTGAACTGCTGAATTCCTTCTTAAATTTCAAATTACGGTTCATATAATTATTCTTAGCATTATATTAAGACTATGGATATCAAGCCTCAAGGTTAAATTTATTTCAAGCAGTTACTGTTTGAATCACCAGTATTTTATTTATAAACATAAATTCCTAAATTTGATTGCCTTTGAATAAATGAAGACCTAATATTAGATTACAATACAACTCAGATTAATAGAACAACAAACGAGAAATTAAAATAAATAGCTTAAGTGCACTAACTTTGGTAGTCCATCTACATTGGTAAGCCGTTTGATCCTTTCCAACATTTCTTCTGTTGGTCCTCCACCTCCATCCCCATGTCCATACAAAAACAAGCTGCATGAAACACGGCCTTTGTCTTGCAAATTTTCAATAGCTTTTGTTACCTACCAAAAGTAAATTCAATATTAGAAATACATCAAAACACAGGTAAAACAAACAGAAATTTAAAAATATTAACTTTCCATCACCAGAAGAATAAGAAACAGCAAGGAAAAGAAGATATAAAAAATAGAGTAACAACCTACATTAAGCTGTTTATTAACAGCAGGCTTGCCCAAAGATATACCACACATTTCAAACCATATATCTACTATTTCATTAATAAGCTTTAATAAACCCGTTTGATTCTTGAATGGCAAAATGTAGAACATAATTTAGCATATAAATGAACTTTATACAATATCATAATCAATGATTCCCAATAACTATTTTACAGCAATATACTTGAGGAAATAAGAGGAAATGTAAATAAAATTGGCAAGTAACCACCATAGCAATGTAAAGTGGTATTATTTGAAAATAATAATTTAATCTCCCAAATTGTTTTTTTTTTTTTTTTTATGTTATGTTTTTAAATTAAAGTAGAGACAAGTATAAGACATGCTTTGTCTTGGATCCACCATCTCATTACAAGCTCCACTTTTCAAATTTTATTAGTTAAATAAAAATTGAACTAACCAAACATCTTATTTTTGTTTATAAATTTATACTGTATAATTAAAAAACATAACTATTAAATTATGTATTATACTATTGCTGTAATTTTAATACCTTTTAACCAGAGAAAGAAAATATTGAAGATACTTTTAAAATGTGTGAATCAGCACTGTTAGGTTGGAATACAAGGAATTATATAAACGATCATACCACTGCAGTGCTTGTTATGACATTTACAAAGTATTTTTCAAACAATTGGACATGTTTAAAAACATAAGAAGGAATTGTAACTCAAAAATCACTAATATTTGGTTTACAAGGTATTAGATTTACAGCGACAATATGTTACACTAATGTAATACAAGTACACTGGCGCACAAGTTAGAAACCCATGAATATTTATGTAAATGTTAGTTGTGGGCACTGTTATTCCAAATTCTTGTATGATTTGGGAATATTTAATTAGAGTGTTAGTATAAGTGTACTGTGCAAGTTCATTTCACAAGAAAATAAGTAAACTAAGGAATATGATAGACATTTCACTGCTGAAAAATGAATAATTTTATTTAGTTGGAGCCTTATTTGCTTAGTTGGAGCCTTGTTACAAGACAAAATAACTACCTATATTTGAGGTATGATTTTAAATGTAATCTGATTAAAAGTTATAAATAGAACCCATATTACTTCATAAGAAGAATTTATCGTCATACATAAACCATTCATCAAGACTGTTGTCTATATAATTTCAGACAGATTATACAACAACAACAAATAATTTCTCTGCAAAACACAGCAACTGACAAAAAGTTTGAAAGTGATTCCACAATACCAGTTTGCAAGTCATTTTAGTATTAAGATTTTTGACTTATAACAAACTTTTCCCTTTTTGTTTACAAATTTTACTTCTTTCTCTACTATATTTATCTTCCATTAAAATTCTCTAAGTCCAATGTAAAAAAAAACAATCTAATTGCTTAAAAGATGCATTTTCTATTAAAAAAATCATAAAAATATGCATATTAAAAACTATTAGTTACAGTATTTGAAAGATGGCAAAATACCACACAAAAACAACACAATAACCAGGCGATTATATCGGTGTAACATTTCACGAAATTTACTATCACAACTACGTAAATTTTGGCGATAACGACAATTATAGAGGTGCAAACCTTCGGAACAGTGGTTAATATATCGACGATATTCGCCAAAAATCAACATCACAACAACGTAAATCTCGGCGATTGCATTCGATGTAGTAGCGCAAATCTCGGCAATAGCAGTCCTTACGTCATCGTAATGCTTAGCGAAAATAATCACCACACACCAACGTAAATAATGCCGATAGAGGTTGGCAATTTGCAGTAAAAGTGGTCATGACACAAGAAGTTTGGGGGAGTCTGAAACGTACGTAGGTTCTGCCGTTGCGAGACTTGCAAGCAAGTCTAATAAAATTGTAATTCAGATTTATATCAAACTTAGGAATGATTGAAATTTCAATAAGAAAAGAGCAGAAATAAATGTTTCAGCTGAATTGTACCATGTCTGACAGGTGCAAATATCTGCAACAGTATCAGTGGCTATTATATCGGCGTAACACATGATGAAAATGATCATCACGCTAGGTGATTCTCTGTGACAGCTCCTAAATAATCGCGGAAATAGTGAACATTTCATCACTATACCTCAGCAAAATGGTCATCACATACCAATGTAAATAATGCCGATAGAGGCAGGCAATCTGCAGGAAAAGTGGTCGGAGGTTTAGGAGTTCTAAACATACATAAGTTCTGTGGTTGCAGGAAGCCCAATAAAATTGTAATGCAGATCTATATCGATCACAGGAACTGTCAAAATTTTAGTAAAAAAAAAAAGCTGAAATCCGAGTATCAGTTTCACACATGCAAATCTTTGCACTAACATCAGCGACTATTATATCGGCGTAACATCCGACGAAAAGGATCATCAAGCACAACGTAATTTTCGCCGATAGTGTCCTAAATAGAAAAATATTCACCCTTCCAAAGTGGATTCCAACATTACAGGCAATTTGATAATTCCATGCGATCATAGCGTTAACCGGTGATGCGTTTTCCATATTAGTGTTTTCCAGTGATGATTTGAGAATCCTATGCGTTTCCGGTGATGAGGATGAATCAACTGGTTTTCTCACCAGTAAGAGTTATGCCGCGGGATTATTAGCATATTTATCGAGAATTTTCTTTCGAAAATGGAAGATTTTTTTTCTTTGGCGAATTTTCAGAAAGGCACAAATTTGAGGTGGTGGAAAAAAATAAAAATCGCGGGGGAGAAGCGGAAGTTCAAGAGTAAAAAAGACAAAAAAGCAGAATTTCCTCAAAAATACAAAAAAAGCGGAATCCCGCCAAAAAGTGAAAGACTCTCATCTCTGCTGTACACAATGAACACTATTGTTAAAGTTTTCATAAAGTAAATTTTATCACTTCTAACAAGCATATATGATTTTGAACTGTACTAAAGAGAAATAGTTATATTCAAACATTCAAGAATATATTTCAATTATATAAGTTGAGAGTATCCATTTCAAAAGTTCATTTTGAATAAACAATACAATTTTTTAAGTGATAATGCTTATACTTGAACAGGGTAGCATATATATTTAATTACAAAATTTTCAATAGAAAGCACACTATTTTAGTATTAAAACACATTGTGTTCAATATTATAAAACTGAAGTTTACAATACAGCAATTATTTAATAATCCTTGAGCAACTATACTAAATTACAAATTGATACATAAAAAGAATATTTTTAATACCAATTTGTAATCCAACAAAACCTATAATGCAATAGGGAAATACCTCTTCTACTGTGGCTTGAGAAGTGTATGATTTTGCAGGAGGAAAATGAGAAAGCACACTTGATCCATCGATACCTTCCCATAAAAAGTTGTCATGTGGGAATGTATTTACCAAGCTCCAACTCAACTTGGTTGTTAGAAATCTTTCAATTCCACAAAGTCTGTAATGAGTAGAACTATCATTATACTGGCATATTAGACATTCAAATCATTACTTGAATAAAATATATACTTCCTTCTTTCTCGATTAAGTAAACTTTTAAAAGAGACAAAAAGGGGCTTTAAAAATATTCTTGGCATACTCATTTTCAAATGACTTTTTACTTGCCTGTCATGCATGTTACCAAATCACTGCATGTCTGATAATTTTCAAAGCAGTGAATATTAGGGTGGTTCAAAAATATATGGGTAAAAAAAATTTTTATCTAGAGACCAGGACACCCCCTCATTTTTTTACATCTACCCATACAAATGTTCTAGCAAAATTTCAGAATCCTACTCCAATTAAAAGATGGCGCTCAATGAACAGTAAAATTTCGCATTTTGTGCATTTTTGGGTATTTGTAATGGATTTGGTAATAAGTATAATTGAAAGCAATTTTCTTAAAGAAAGTTTTCATTTATACCATAATTAAAAAATATTAAATAAATTAGTAAAAGTTTATGAAATAATTAAACTGTGGCGGGCTCTACCCCTGCTCACAAACGCTCGTTAATCCCCAGTGCTACACCCATTATCTTTTGAAATTCTGATAAAATTGTCCCTATAAATTAGGCGGTATAAAATCCTGAAAAACATTCCAAATAAGCTATTAATACACCTAAATACGAAATGAATAATTAGTGTGGTGTTATGTAGATCAGTAGTGGTGTTTTTTTCCTCATTTAACCAAGCATTACAGTACAATTTGGCTACATTTTTTGTAAGCCGAAAATGATCGATCGGAAATTATCTAAATACCAAAATATCATTTCAAATCATAAAATTCTCACTCAATAAATAGTGGACTAGTGAATATAAATAGTTTCTAAGTTTCAGCTCTATTCGAAGTTTCTAAATGTACTTAATGAACATTTTCAAACGACACTCAATCTCCTACCAAGAACAACATCTAATTGAAATCAATCGAATGAATAGTTAATAACATCTCAAAAATATGGATTGGGTATGGAAATTTTAAACAACATAAATCCTGTAGATGGTGCCATTCAGATTATCATAACCCACTGTCATTGTAGAGACATGTTCGATAACGAAATATTGAAAAATTACCATATCAAGAGTTCTTTTTGTGAGTAAAAAGTAAATATCAAGAGTTCTTTTTGTTACAAATTCTCAAAGACTGGCATTATCTTTCAAAAATTTTAATAGCTCACACCCTTTTATATTTCTGGAATCTTTTGAGTTATTCATATCTGAAATACTTTTTAATTTTTCCTTTGCTGTAATTCTGTGTGAAAATATGGCCTAACCAACCTATTCATTTGAAAGATACCACATAAGCTTTTTCAAAACTTTTCCAGCTGCAATTCCAATTTTAAAATCCATTATCTTATACTTTTTAACATTTTTCCACAAGTTCAGGTCACCACCAGAAGCAAGTGGGGCTTCTATCCATGTCTTTACTGTACAAAAAAGCATTGAACTGTACAAATAGCTGGAGCTGCATTTCTTCTCTCTATTAGTTATACGGAAACCCTCTTGCTGGTCTCTAAATAGATGGATTTAAAAATGTACAGGAGTTTAGCTATCCACTGTGCGTAATGAATTGATGAAACTGCTCTGCAATTGATTTTCTCTGGTATATTGCCCAAAACGATTACTGTCAACTCGATTACTTCTTTATAATCATCTCTAACTATTATAGATTTAAACTCAGATGAAAGAAGGGCTACAGTTGAAACTTTAAACTTTTTAACGTCTTTTTTTCAGTTCTAAATCCTAAAAGTTTATCTGTGCAATTCTTTTTCAAACGGCTTTAAGTCTGTTGAAGAGAGAAACCTCTGTTAAACATGATGGACCATAGCACAACTAAAATAACTTTGCCAATATTAATTACATGACATGGTGTCAGCAGGCTACCACCCACAATAGTTCATGTCCGATTTTTTCTCCATGCATGCCTCTTATATACAAGCAATAGTCCTACTCGTAGTATCAAAACTTTGTCCAAATTTAATTCTCAACTTGCCATTGTCTAGCATAAAAACAGTTTTTTGAAATATATTTTGCTGTTCTTCCACCACTCAACTTTTAGACACTAAGAAGTTTTTCAATACCATCTCTCGAAACATATAAAGACAAACGGTCGATCTTTCTTAATTCAAAAGATTTTAGCAGAAGTTTGTCTTTCCAATGAAGGGCTATAGGACAGTCAGATTTGAATTTACCCATTGCTTAAATCAGTGTATTCTTTTCTAGTTTTTTTGTTTGTTTGTTTGTTTGTTTGTTTGTTTGTCTGTTTGTTTGTTTGTTTGTTTGTTTGTTTGTTTGTTTGTTTGTTTGTTTGTTTGTTTGTTGTTTTGATATTTGACCCTTCTTTAAAGAGGAAACGTTCTATTAACATGCCCCAAAGCTGCGACTACTGGAACAATCAAACGAAATGCTTCACGATCATACGTTGTTTTTGATAATATGGATGTTGCCAGATACTGTAGATAACTGTTGCCAAATTATATTGCATGTATTTAAAACCCATAAAAACTTTTTTCTGTAAAAATGTAGCCAGGCATTCTTATCAGCATAAAACTCGAAAATTATGCGAAATTACAAAAAAGTACAAAAATGAATGGTCATTGAGCGCATTTTTTTATAGGAGTAGGAAGCTAAAATTTTAGGAGAATAATACTATGGGTAAATGTAAAAAAAATAGAGGGTGTCTTGGTCTGTAGCTGAAAAAAAAGTTTTTTGAATCACCCTAGTGAGTATGTCAAGAAGTAAATATATATGTATGTAACTCACAACTTATATCCATAATAATGTCAAAATGTATTGAAGAAAGAAAAATCAATTTCTTATTACTTCAATAAAATACAATCAGATTCTCTTGGTCAAACACTAAATATGAAACAAAACCCACAAATTTTGCAGACAAATAATTAAACTAAAAAACAATTATGCATCATACTTGTTGAATCTGATCAAGTAAATTCAACATAAAATATGTTTTCCATCCAAACTTTAAATATGAATTGCCTTTTTCATTTATTGAGTTCATTAGCATGTTGACTACTAACCAATCATGAAATAATTTATGATCAGTAGTTTGCTGTTATAATAGGATTGGCATTCAACATGTTAATAAAAGTTTGAAATTGTGATTTACAGGACTATAACTGATTTTAAAAGTGTTTAATGTGAATCTAAAATATTGAAGGCTATGAGCTTTACACAAAAATAGCTTTTCTTTAAAAAAAATAAAAATACTAATAGGAAATAATTATTTCATTCTTAAAATAATTAATTATAAAAAAAAAAAATTAGATAATTACATTTAATTTTAATTGTTTTCATATAATAACTTTAATAAGTCAATACTATAACGTAGGTGGTTTTCATTTTACACAATTTAAAAATAACAATTATTTTGAACATGAAATAGTGAAATAGGTAAAGCTAATCTATACAAACTTCATGATTTGTGGAAGCTGTGCTGAATATCCAAAGGTGTCAGGAAGCCAAAACTCTTTGCATCTCTTACAAAATTCTTGTTGAAAAAATCTTTGGCCATACAGAAACTGCCGTATAAAAGACTCTCCTCTAAATGAAAATAGTTTATCATTAAAAACAGTTACATTAAAACGAAAAGAACATTTAAAGCTTTTCATAATATTGTTATCAATACTGTATTATACACATTACTTTAAAAACAATCTAAGCTAAGATTTACACTTTCTAGAACTTAATGAGACTCAGGACAAGAATTCTTTAAAAACAGTGATTTTTAAAACTTTACCCAGGTAAATTTCCATCCATTTCAACCCAAGTGCCACCAACTGGAATGAATTGTCCTTTAGCTACAAAATACTTTACTTTCTCATACAAAGCAGGATAGTTTTCTTTCACCCACATAAATTGTTGAGCCTATAAAAAAATATGCATTTATTACAAATACTACATGCTCATTTATTAAGAAACTTCAATAATCAATTTAATAATATCTTAGACAAACATTTTACCTGTGAACATGCAAAGCGAAAGTTAGGATATCGTTCCATCAACTGAACAGTTGACGACCAACTCCGAGCACATTTCCGAACTGTTTCCTCATAAGGCCACAGCCAAGCGCAATCAATATGACAATTACCAACAGCAATTATCTTATGCTGACTGTCACCATTATGTTGAGAGAAAAACTTTGTGCTTAGTTCTTTGGCACTTGCATAACTTTCTCGGGAACTATAAAGAGCAATATTAAAAGTTTAATTAGTTTAAGTAAACAAAAAAATATGATTTTCCCATAAAATTATTAAGAAACATACTTACAATTCCTTAGTTTGTATAATATTAATCATTTCATTAGCTGTGTATAAAGCGTCATAGCTACGAGGTGTATCTTGAGAGAGATGCTTGGCAATGCCGTAGAGCACTTCAAAATCCATCACTAAATCAAATACCTAAGGAAATTAACATTAAATATGTATAATTGGGAAAAATCCAAGAAAAAATATATTTAACCACAACTAGTCATTACATTATTCATCAAAATAAGCATTATTTAGCTTAATTACGAGATAAAAATCATTTTATTCCAACTAATGAGGAAAATTATATCTTATTAGGAAATGATGCAATATAAACTTCAAAAGTTATCAGTGATAGCCTGTTTGCCAAAAATATATCACAAAAATAAACAAAGCACTGAATTGACTAAAACGTTAAAAACCAAGCATGGCTTTCTAGTAATTAAAAAATGAATAACAGAATTTTCTTACCTGTCTGTCAAAAACTGCTATATCGGCCTGATCCAAAGTGAAATACTTTTTTCTGTCAGGTGGCGAGATCATGGTTGGAGATCCACTTCCCAAAAGCGTATTGCATGCCATTTCAATGTAAAATGTTTGCCTTAGATCTTCTAAAGTAGCATTATTTGTGATGATAAAGCTTTGCCTGTCCATTCCTATAA
This sequence comes from Linyphia triangularis, assembly GCA_963978545.1. Taxonomy (NCBI): domain Eukaryota; kingdom Metazoa; phylum Arthropoda; class Arachnida; order Araneae; family Linyphiidae; genus Linyphia; species Linyphia triangularis. Next base: position 31,256,554 of record OZ021732.1, on the reverse strand, counting down.
TTGGCACAATTACATTAAAATCAAGAACAAAAATACTGAATATTTAAAAGCACAAATCTCATTTATTTTTAAATTAATGAAAATAATTTTATTAAATTTGTATCACCCTTTAAATTGTATAATTTTTCAATACCCTTTAAAATATGATTTGCATCATCTTATAATACTTAATTTTTATTAAAAGATTAAACAGTACTATAACACAAAAAAGAAATCAACATTCATAACATCAAAATTCTTCTCAATTTAAAAACAATTAACCAAAAAACATTTTTAAATACAGTAGTTCAGTAGTATAACATTAATTCACTTCAATAGGCTTTTCAGCTACTTTGCAAAATTATTTATTATACTTGAATGAATTCAAAACTTACTTTCTAATTAATAGGTACTTCTAAATTGAATCAGAATACTTTAAAAATATAAAAAGAAAGTTACTAACCAGGTACAGAAAAATGTAAATTAAAGAAATAAAAGCAATGAAAAAAAGTTTCTACCATTAAGTCCTTGAAGAGGAATGCCATCCGAACTCCAAATCATACTTTCCCCTCCAGTACTCCATCTCAGATGAACTTCTTTACCCATCCAACTTTCAGGTATATCCACTCGCACCTAAAATTATTAGGTACCACAATTAATACATTAGAATTATTTAATACTTAAATGTCCCTAAATATTGTTGGGCAATTCTCCTGTGTATGCACAAGACATTTTGGCATTTATTTCAACTCGTAAACAAATTGGAATAATAACATTAAGATGAATCAAGTAGTTATGTTTTTATTTTATATCATATTACTTGGTGACAAAGCTACATAAAAAATTAATTACTTTAAACAGGTCAAATATGCATTTATATTCAACGACTCACAGGACATGTCCGTGTCACTTGTGTTAATGGTTTATAAATGTGGTACTCTTCTGTTAGATGGGTAACAGATAAAAGCTGCCTAATTGCAGCAATAACTCATCCAAACTAACAGCATTCAAATCATTCCTAATTCCTATAACAAACCATTATGCCCGAAAGCAGAAAGTGCCTAAAACTGTGACGTACGTTGCAGAACAATCAGAGTCCTTGCAGAACAATTTTAAGTTTGGAACAAATGCCCGCGAGTGAGAAAAAGAATTTCACTTACGGGATGACATGTTCTGCAGAACAAAACGACTTTATTGTCCACCCTTCCCCTCCCCCCCCCCCCTCAATTTTTTCGGAACAACATTTCCCCGAGCTTCAGTTTCTTATAGAAAAACTCCCCGCGTTCATAGGAGGATCAATCACGTGTCCGTTTCCCGTTCTGGAGCGCTTTTCTTGCTGAGTCATTGATAAAGATACAAATTTTGAATGTATGCCTTGGTTTGAAAAATAATTTTTTTCGTCATTGTCATTTTGCAATAAATGTGTAGTAGTAATTTTATGGGTTTTTTCTTTTATGTCATAATGGAAATTTTGAAAAAATGTCTGCAGAACATTTGTAACTGTCAAAAGTCCTGTTGCAGAACATTATATATTATTCTGCTTCTGGGCCATTATGTACAGTTGATATAGCAACCCTTTAACAAACCATAAACATTTAGGCTTGGTGGAACATTTATGCTCATTCAAATATGTAAACATTTAAGCTTAACGCAAACTAGTACCCGCCGACCAAACGGTATAGTGGTTAGCGTGCTAGCTTCTAGACTGCGAGGTTGCGGGTTCGAGTCCCGTGTTGGCATGGGTGTTTGTAAATGTATGTTGGCTTGTCTAATGACGAATGTTTCGGCGCATTATAGCCCTCGTGTTGCTGACGGCGCCAGATAATCTGAAAACAACCAACCAACTAGTACCCATCTAATGGAAGAGTACCATAAATGTATATAATTAATTTACCACATAACTTTGTCACCAAGTAATATTACATAAAATAAAAACAAAAATATTAGATTCATCTTAATTTTATAATTATTATCTGATTTATAATTACTTAATTTTATAATTCTTCTTAATTTTATGATTATTATCTGATTTATAATTACTTAATTTTACAATTCTTCTTAATTTTATCGTTCTTATCTGTTTGCAAGTGGAAAAAAGATTCAAAAGGTATTCGTTTGGCACATTTTTTATTTCACTAACAGTCGACATTAAAATGCATAAGTACAATAATATCAAACACAGAAGAATATGCAGGCCATTCTATTTGGCTTGTCTCTATAACTTTTAAGAAGGATATCAACAAAAACTGACGCACAGATAACGGTCATAAAGCTGAAAGAATTTCAAACTGAACTACAAAAACTGCATACATGAGGAACAATCCCCCCATTAATAAAGCTAAAATATCATTGCTTAATTTCCCACAAGTAAAGGTTTGTACACATTATTGACAATTATATATATATATATATATATATATATATATATATATATATAACTGCTCTAAACCTTCATACAGCCATCACTGTAATAGTCTATATTTCCAATTTAATAGTCGAAGACAAGACAGTGCAGATTTCACACAGTATGTGCCAAAATCTTTAATTGGATCACCAAGAAAACGTAATTTCTTCCATTATATAATTGATTGCTCATAAATCCAGTTAGTGTATTCACTGCATAGCCAAAGATAATGATAACAAAATTACACTCTTGCATTATATTGTTGTACCCAGAGAATTTTTAAAAAAATTTCAGTAGCAACTATTTTCTTTTAACTTCAAAAAGTATTTGAGTAAGAGTTGTGTTTATACAGTCATTGGTTGTATTTATTATGCCACTTTGAAATCTTTACAAGATAAAAGTAAAATTTCTATAAAAAATCACAGTACATCTTTAAAAAAAACATTAATTGCATAAGTACATTATAAATTACGAACCTTGAACCAATGGGTGGTCCATGTTGGCCCAAATGATGAACCAACTTTTGTGGGAGTAAAATTACCGATTTCCATTGCCTCTTTAAATGGAACTCTCCCATTTGAATCAAAATGCAATAAAGTTGGCAAATTAGTTTTCTGAGGGTACTGTCTTCCATAAATGTTGACGTCTGTGAAATACTTATCAGATATAAACTTTTCAATGCGCTCTAGAGTTGTCCGACGATTTTTAGTTAAACTTGCCATGTTTGCGTGTTAATCGAATGATCGCCTTTTACTTAAGCTGACTATATGAGGAGGTTCACAAAATAGTAAAGTTTTAAACATTGATCCACAAAACAACATTATTTTTGCTTCATTAATAATTTACTACCGGCAGATAAACATATTGAGAATTTTTAATCGCAGAGTTTACATGTTTCGCTATTGCCAACTTATTTCTTGTAATTTTCGGTTTCGTTTTTCAACGCTGGGAAAAATTAAGTCATTGCCAGATGCCGTTGGGTGGACAAAAAATACAGATTGCCGAAGACGGAAAATAAAATTTTGGGTTGTACCGGGGCAGTATATAAATTTTCCAATTAAATTCCCTCTCATGAGTAGTTAAGGGGACATGGGACACTGAAATCACCAAAAATGACGTTTTTTGTTTTCATTCTATAAAAATTGCTTATGCCACTAGCTTTAATTTCGAGTTTGAATTTTTGAAATCCGATGATTTTAAGTGGTAAAATCTTTATTTTAACTAACTATTTTAACGCATCGCACACTTGTTGACAAAGGCTAAAAATGCGTTTTTCTCAGCTTCGCTTTTTCCCATTTGGACGCGCTACATTCTAGGAAGAAAAGGAGCAACCGGAAGACTACGGAAGTACACGAGAAGTACGTCATATAAGAGAATAGTACTATCCATAACAACAAAGCAAAAGAATTCCATTAGTGGAGTTGAGATGTTCCAAAACACATGAAATATGAAAAAGGGAAAGGCAAAAATAATTAAATTGTCTTATTTGACGTCAAATCTTATTGTAAAGGAGATAAATAGGCCACTCTGTTATAAATTGGCAAAAAGGATAAATCAACAAATTACAAAGTTAACTAGGGGTGTGAAACATCGCACAACTTTCAGTTACACTATAATACTGACGTGAATTTGTGTTATTTACCGTTTGTATATTTTCAGCATTCATTTAGAAAAATAGTCAGTTTGGTGATATTTTTTGTAATAATTCTTATCTGGGTCTCTAAAACGGAAAACTTCCGCCAAAATGGTGATTATGGCTATATACTTTTTGATAATTCTTAAATTATCCTTTCTTATAAGTGGAACTGAGGAGAAGAGAAAAAAACTGTCGTTTATGAGCTATGCTCAAAGAAAGAGAACTCTGTGTCAAAAGCATTCGTTTTTCAACTTTTTAAGCCATTAAAGCATTTTTACTGCAATTTCAGAAATGCGGGATGTTTAGAACCCCATAAGAGGCATTACCACAGCGATTTCGATCAAAATTGTTAGAGCCTATTTTTAGCAATCATTGAAAAACATGTTTCTTTCAATGGCAGCTACCTTTTATGAGCATGCGCGATTTTGACGAAAACCTTAAAGTTAGGTCCCATGGCCGCCACCAATCAGTACACCAAATTTAAACATCGTTGGTCAATTTATTCGGGAGTTATGCTGACCACAGAGACAGACAATATTTCTCGATCACTTTTTTGAAATCAGGAAATTCCAAAACTTGGAAAAATGCAAAAACAAAAAAAAATCGTAATTTTACGAAATTAACGAAATCTATTGAAAATCTAAAGAACACGACGTCTTTAAATTAAACTGATGGTGTTGTTCTAAGCAATGGCGGATCCAGCCAGGGGGCGCGCGCCCCTCCCTCAGCTTGAGTCTATATATATCTTTTTAAATAAGTTCACACAACAAACATATATTTCGACCTTCATCTAATTTCCGGGGGGGGGGGGGGGAGAGAGCTTATTTTTGGATCAAGATGTTCTTTTTAAAGCCTTAATTCAAACTTCTCATTCAAACGGACGTTGAAAGATTGTTCAAGCATTCAAACCTCCACCCCTTGATCTTGAAGACATCTTCATGACACTTCAAAACACATCTCTTTCTGTTAAAAGTATTCTGGGATCGAATTATCAATAAATATTCTTCCCGTCCTGCAGGACCAAAGATACTTTTTTCTGTTGGCTGGGAGGAATAGATTTTTACTCTCACGTGCGTAATTTTCAACGCCAAACAGGGGGGGGGGGGGGGGGCAATAACTGACTATTTGGGTTACCCTCCCTCCTCGGAAATTGTCACCTTCATTCAGCTGGACATGGTAATTGGCTAAACTTTAAAGTTTTGATAGAAAGGAAGAGAAAGGTTGTTTATAAACTGCATAAGAACTCGTCCAGTTCTAGCTCGGGCTTCTAAATAAGCGCCATGTTTGTCGCCATCAAATTAAAAATCCTCCTTTGCAACACCACAGTAGAAAGGTATGCCAAGTTTTTACAAGAAATAGACTTCCAAACAGTTTTGTAAAAAGTATTATCTATGTAAAGTAGCAGTACTCGGTGGGTGCCCACGGGAAGCAGGAAGATCTACTTTTTTTCAGTGATTATTTCGGGGGGGGGGGGGGGGTCTTGTTTTACGATATTATATAATGTCAAATTTTATCATTGGACTTTTTCATTTAATTTTATCATTATACTTTTTTTTATGTGTAAGTATACTACTATTGGTAATAGAGACTTCGAAACTGGAATTTATTTTGTAATAACTGATCAATAATTAAATTGTATTTGTTTCTATTGCCTTATTAAAAATATTGCTTATAATTATTAGTAAAACATTCTCTTTGGAAAACAATTTTTCCCTACATACTTTAGATTACTCGAGTAGCTATGAATTATCCAGTAAAACTACGTATTTTTACTTATTAAGCTCACTGCATAAATATTTTATGAATGTTAAATTTTGATGTACAATTACTGATTTCCTAGTTTGATGTAAGTATAATGTAAGGTTTATACGTAGTCAGTTAGTCACAAATAAAAGTAGCAAGTTCCCGCTTTCATTTTGGAATTGCTTCAGTATAATCGATACCTCCGGAAAAGTAGCTCGATAAAATGTTCAATATGTACGGTACATTTTTAATACAATTTTTTTACTAAATAAAATAGTAAATGAAAAAACAAAAGGGAAGTGTTAACCACCCTACGCTAAGCTATCAAGTCGGAGATGTGACGAATGAGGAGGGGGGTCAATCAATGGATATGGATGATCTTGAAATATATTTTTTGAACACTGCTTAGATTTTGATTTTTTTTTTCAAACTTCTTTTAAATATTTAATTTCGTCCTGACTAGGGCACAGCAAATTGTTGCGCCCCCCCCCCCTCAGGAAAATCCTGGATCCGCCACTGGTTCTAAGGCTCGATTTAGTTTGTTTTCAAAATTATATTGCGCGTATTTTAATCATAAACAAATAGAATGTGATATTTATTTAGACTCCACGAAAATTAGCAAACTGCTAATTATCTGTAAAAGAAGTCTATATTCTCTTAAAATTGCAAAAATACTATTTTACTACAATAAGAATTTAAAAAAAAAAAAAGGATATAACTAAAATGTCCAAATTATATTTCACAATTTGTTATTTCAATAAAAATTGTAAAAATATACTTTAAAATGTGATGAATAAAAAAAAAAACTCCCCAGCTATCCCTTTTGAAAATATGATGAGCAAATGAAATTTCTTATAAATTGAAATTCCTTAAATTCTCTGACAACAGTTATTTGCAAACAAAGTCAATGGAGGTTTTATCGGATGATAGAAATTTCGCAATGAAGAGTAAGCAACTGCAGATATCTTGAAAAAAGTTTTCAGTATGCGATGGCTATCCTGCTAGTTTTTACCTTCAAGTATACATATGTTTACATCGGGTAATGAAAGTATGGCATTAGGTGAAAAAAAAATTATATTTTTTCCCGCATTTCTCCATCTTTAGGAACATAGATTTCAAAAAAGTGGCCTAGAAGAAATGTTTTTGTGTACGTGGTCAGCATAACTCCCGATGTTCAAATTTGGAGTGCAGGTTGGTGGTGGCCATGGGACCTACCATTAAGGTTTTCCTCAAAAATTGTACATGCGCATAAGATTGAAATCATAAAATATCATGTTTTTCCATAATTGCTCAAAACGGTTTTAACAATTTTGATTAAAATCTTTGTGCCAATACTTGTTAAGGTGTTCTAATCGTCTCTACCTTCGAAATTTCAGTTGAAATGCGATAAAAAGTTGAAAATGAGTGCCTTTAAATACAGAGCTCTCTGCTCTTGAGCATCGTCTATCAACGATCGACTTTTTTTCTGTTTTAAGCATAAGGACAATGTAATGTCTATCAAATAAACATTGAAATTTCTCCATCATGGCTGATATTTGTTTGCCATTGTAAAAATTATCACCAAAAGTATCGGCAAACTGTCCATTTTTATTAAAATGAGTGAAAATATGAAAATGGTATATAACACTATAAATTTTATTGCAATGACGAATTTTCTAGAGTAATTGAAAGTTGTGAGACGTTCCACACCCCAAGTTTTTATGTGTGCTCGTAAAGTGAAAAAGGGATGCTTGATATTTTGAGAGACTCAATTTCACATTGTTTCACTTACAACCCCATTGGAAAAAAAATTTAATTCTTATACTTCATAACAATTTTTGGAAAAAAAAGGGGGTGGGGGGGCATTTTTTGGCGGTGGGGCTCAAACATACATTATTTTGCCACTGACCAAAGGTACTGAAGTTCACAATATGCATCGTCACGAATGTGCCTTCCTTCTTGAAATTTACAATATTAAAAATTCACAGAATGAAACCTGTGAGGGAAACATTATCGAGAATTTACTATAAATGCATTTGAACATGAAATTAATTTCAATAATATATCTAACATTTTCACAAAATTAAAAGGAAGTAAATTTTAACAAATTAAAATTATATGAACACAAATTATTAAATTTAGAATAGCAGCTTTCCATTTATTTTGGTGCAAATAACATAAAAAACTTTACTGTAGGGAAAGTTTTTAGTTCAGTGTGTTTGAGTTTGTATGGCACAAGAGCTAAGCTAATTGTGGCAGTGCTGCACCTACTTTAATTAGGTATTGGCTGGTGGTCTTTTTGAGTGAGATCTACGCAGCCTTCTGCTGTTGCGAGATTTACTGGATCAGTGAAAGCCCCGCATTTGTTAGCCGAGTATTCTGCAAAATCCATGGGGGTATCCATATTTTCAGGTTGAACCAGTGGCAAGCAATTCAAACAAATATTGTGTTAGCCACTATGTAAAACCATCATATAGTCATCATATTTTTTAATTAATAACATCATATAAAGTATATCCTTATTTAAAAGGTCTCAAATCTAAATTGTGTTTTAAAATGCACATTTTTATTCTTCTGCAAAAAATTCTCCTTTTACAATGATTGACTTTAATGGTAGTTGAATTTTGGGACATTTAATTGGATAAAATTACTTTCTAAGAAAGGATCATAAGTATAAACAAACAGATTTCTAAAAACCTGGATGTAAACCTCTAATTTATGAAAGCTAACTGTAGGCTTTAATACCAGTTTTCTCCTGAAAATTCCTGTTAATGTATATTGCAGAATTCTCGTAATTTTTACAAAAGAACAAAGTACCACTGAATTAAGCCAACCTTTTGAAAAATACATATATATAACGGATTTAGAAAAACTGTATTTACTTTAGCTTCCGGTTACATAAAAAAAACTGCACATTTTTCTCAATACATACATACTATTTCTATGCATTTGTACAAGTTAAAGGAAATCAGTGAATTAAATTTGCTGTCATTGTAAGAAATAATTTAAATTTTTGAATTATTAGTTTAAAAATTGAATTACACGATCAATATAATGAATAGCAAGACAAAATTAATGTATTACTTGAATTTTTTTTTTGAATAATAGTCAAACCTTGTGTTAAAAAAGGTGATACAATCAATTGTGTTCCCACAAAAACAGACATGGAACAGCTGCCACCCACCCACCCCCCCAATAAAAAAAACAGAACTTGCATAAAAGCAATGAAAACCAGTAAAAAAACTCATTTTTTTTTAAAGAAAATGCAGAAGTCAAACAACTTTAAACAATTAAATTATATAGGCAAACATGTTAATCTAATTAAACCTAATTTTCTTATTACATTAAAAAAAAAAACTAAAATTTTGTTCTAAAGAACTGAAATTAGATTTTCCGCTGAACTGCAGCATCTCTGAAAAAAATCAAGAATCAAAAATTTAAATGTAGAACTTTCAGCATAAAAGAAACTGACTTAAAAATCAATCAACGAATACAATTACAGAACTATAATAACTTTTAGTAAAGTCCATTTATTTCAATAAAAAACATGAATAAAATGAATGCTTTATTTACTAACAACACAAAGATTGGTATCATCATAAAATAATTCACTATTAATTAATACAATTAAAAATTTAACAGATATTGTAAATCATTCAAACATGTCAAATAGTATCGTCAGCCACAGCAGTCTATTTGAAGTTCTAGCACAGAATCTGAAAGAAATTATTAAAATTCTCACATTAAGTTACTATGAAACACAGTATACAATAAACATAGAATGGCTTTAAAAAAAAAAAGTCAAAACTTTAAACAATTATACTATGTTGACAAACAGGTGAATATAATTTGATTAGGTTTCCCATTTTTTTTAAAACTACATTCAATGTACTGAAATTAGTGTTTCCACTGATCTGTATTATGTTTGACAAAAACTGATTAAATGTCATTAACTGCAACTTCAGATTATTCTACTTAACTTTAGTTTGGACACACATTAAAAAACCTGATTCTAACAGAATGTAACTATCTTTAAAAATGTAAAGTTGTAGTAAAATCAAAAAGTAAGACTAACACTTGGGGTGTGAAGGATATAAATAAAATATATCCCCCCTCCTCCCCCCCCCCAAAAAAAAACTATTTTAAATTCTTTTATTTAAAAATAAAATACTTTTGTTTACTGAAATTTTTACAATGATTAGAACATATTAAGAGATTTTAAAGGAAAAAATAATGCGTTTATTTTGCTATTGACAAATAAGAATATATTTCTTTACGTCAAAAATATGGCTTTACTTGTTGGACATTTTATTAGTTCATTTCAAACGTTTTATGATGATTCTTTAGTTTTCAGTAAAGAGGTCAAGTAAAATAATTAGAGTCAAACTAAAACAATACCATAAATAACATAATATAAAAGAGCTGAACAATCTACGATTTAGGAGAAAAAATATATGTATACCTGATCATATGCACTTTTTCTTTACACACTGTTGCACATTGAAAACTGGAATTGATTTCAAGTTCTGTAAAAATAATTGTTTTTTAGCTAAAGTAAACAGCATCAATGAGTCAAACGCTTAGCATAAAAATAAGTAAAAAAAAATTACATTCCAAAAATATAAATAAAACTATTGCACTAAAATAAGTTCTTAACACACACTTCGAATGCAAAATAAACATATTTTAGTGAAATAATTACACTTCATTTATTATTCTACATGAGTGCTTAGGAAATATAAATCATTGTAACAATACTTTTATAGATATTTTTTTTATTAGAATTTAGATGCAATTTTAAAGTTTATTCTTTCATACACATAAATCTTTCAATTTTTGAACCCCTGAAAAATAATTGAATTCTAATAAAATATAACTTTCTAATGTAAAATCTTACACAAATGCAAAATGTACAGAAAATTGGTAACCTGGTTATTTACAATAATTTTGGATTCCATCTACTGGATTACAAGTCACTTTTAGTTGGTGCAGCAAAATCCAAACTTATCAAAAACAATATTTCACAAATTTCTTTCACTTCTAGATGATAAACACATAGCAATATAATGTAAAATTTTAATTTACCATAAATTATTTTAACAGGTTAACCCTGTGTTCCAAAGTGCCCTGGATAGGATACATAAATGCAACTGTACTACCCTTGCGCAACACTCTTTCTATATTTTTTTGGAAATTATAATTTTGCAAACCAGTAATAGTCAAAGCATTTCATTTAAGCAATTTAATACATTATGTAGGAAGTGGATAGTAATTACTTCTGATCAAGATTGATTTCTATTTGCTTGGGGCCAAGAAAAACAGGTATTTAGGCTTTGAAGTCTAGGGTTGTCATTGAACAATAAAGTTTCAAATGGAATAAATCAGTATAATATGTTCCCTCCAGATATACATATGTAGTTAAAGAAATATAACCATATAATATAGTCTTACTTGCAACTTTATTCTTTTAGAATTCTAGCTGTTAAACTTGCAAATTTGTTTAACTTTTTCCTGCGATGTTTGTTTTTAACAGAGTTTAAAAGCGAAATGCTTAAATTGCAATAGCATGCATCGCAACCATAACCTAATGGTTTTGGCAATTCACTTCAACATATCTAAACATCAACTTTCAATACTAGAGCAGGATTGATTTTCATCTCAGTTGTTATTCTGGGTTCGCCATACTTTTGACTCAGTGTTTTTTGCCATTTCGGATTCACTTTTGTTTATGTTAAGTGAAAAAAAAAATGTACCACTACATAACTTATTTTTATCATTAATACTAAAATCCAATTCAGAAATATTAATTTCTCATGATTTTCCAAAGTTGCCAGCAGTGACTTGTTTTTTCAAATGAACGATTCATTTGTAAAGAACAATTTTTTGGTGGATAAAAATACAACGCTTTAAGTTAACATTGAATCTGAAATAACTTACAGGATCTTCTGTGTAGAGCACCAGAAATTCTTCTCACTTTAATTGCCAACTAGCTTAAGAAACACAAGCTGCAATAAAATGGAGATAAGGGGGACTGCACTGGTGAACCAAATTTTCTGCAATATAAATACATGCATTGAATATATTATTGTGGTTTTAAATTCTGAAATATTTTGCCACTTTGTCAATATAAAAATTTTATTTCACAAACAATTAAATATAAAAAAAATACAAAATCACTTGGTAAACACTAATATTACAGCTCTACCACAATAAAAAGAAATCTATTTTTAATGCTACAATACAATAGGAGCTTTTTGAAAATTGGCATGATTTTGTTTACAAAGTTAATAGTTTAAATTATAAAATATTAGATTCTCTTTTAAATTAATACAGAAAATTTAATCAAACACTTACTGGGTACTCTTCCATTAGACGGGTACCAGTTGGTACCAAGTTTAAATGTTTACATGATGCATAAATGTTATAGGGTTGCTATAACAAACAAGGAATATATTCATTGTTTGTTATAGCAACCCTATAACTGTTTGTTATAGCAACCCTATAACGGTTTGTTATAGGAAATATATAAATGATTCGAAGTTTACAAGTTTGAATGGGATATTGCTGCAATTTGGCGATTTTGATCCGATACCCGTCTAAAGGAAGAGTACCCACCTACTGTTTACATAACTAGACATTTCTTAACAACTTAAACAATAAATTTATTTTCAAATTTTAATTAATCCCAAGCCTTCCATTTAATTAAATAGGTTTAAGCAATCAATTAATGGGTAAATTCTTAGTTTAAGTAGAAGGGTTGGTGCTATTTTGATAAGTTGGTGTCAAGGCCTAAACATGGCCAATTCAATATGGTGCCCAATTCAAAATTTATAACATGGTGGGATATTCAAAAAGGCTGTTCATACAGTCAACTCACTATAAATTGAAGTCTCATAAGTCGAATATTCGTTTATTTCGAAGTTTTCATTCGGTCCCAAGAATATGCCTTGAATATAAAAAAAACTTCCAAGTGAATTCCAATAACTCGAAGAATTTGGCCAGTCCCTTGAACTTCGGGTTACCGCGAGTTGACTGTACTACACAACAACTGAAAACCCACAAGAAATAGGTTTGCTAATAGTACGAAACTCTATCGTCTAGAAACTGGTACCATATTCACTTGACAATATTTCCACATTAAATATGAATAGACCGATTTATGAATGAGCCAGCAACAGTGAAGCTTTAGCATTCTTACCTCATCCAGAAAAAATGTATCCTCTCTAGTTCTATACATGGGCGAGATGGTAATCATAGAAATCATTGACGCTAATTACATTCCAACTGCCTATTCGATTAATTGAAGCTGAAATACAACTTAAAAATATGTATGGTTACTATAAATCTGTGCAGAGAGCGAGATTTATGAATTAGCATTCGAAGATAGCAAACCATGTGGCTACACCTAGAAACTACTGGTTGAAAAAACCTTCATTGACTTTAAGGTAAGAGTGGGGAATAAGTTTAAGGAATGTGTTTTTAAAATGTGGAGAGCAGTAAAATATACACATTGATTATGGGTACTGTCATAAAAGTTGTTTGAAAATGTCTGGTAAAATATCAAACTAGTTATTTTTTCAATCAAATTGTATATACACTCTGAAACTTAAGTATTAAGTGACCTAAAATTCTGTTAGATTACTATTTAAGAGAGTGAGATTAAAGAATTATGATACGAAGAAATTTAAAGTGAATCAGTTCCAATTTAATATAGAAGTTTCAGTTAATGTACAAACTAACAAAATTGCGTAACTACGCACTTTAAAAATCAGAACGGGACAGTTTCAATGCATTATAAACAAGATGTAATTGAATATTTCACTCACTTATATATTGTATCCAAATTGTTCTGGATGAGATGGGTACGTTGCGTCAAAACAACACAACCGCCGTATTCAATTCCCGCCTTTTTCTTAGCTTCTTTGTAGCAGAAACAGATATTGCTCTATGACGTACTTCTCGTGTACTTCCGTAGTCTTCCGGTTGCTCCTCAAACAAAATACTTCCTAGAATCTGTAAATTCCTTCCCATTTTACTTATGTTCGAAAAGCTCCTTTTGCGATTCATTTTTTGATAAATCCACCTAATTTTTTGACGACTGACTAACGGGTCAACCGGCACCTCACTATGATTGGTCTAAAATGATGTCATAATATGTTTGGCACAGAAAGTACCAGATTTGGCACAACATCACCATTTTCTTACTTGGCAACACAGTTTAGTTGGAGTTGACATAAAACGCCAAATGTGGTAGTATTTACTTATGTTAAATCGCCTAGAATACGAATTTATTTAACCGTAACTGCGATATACCATACTTCTGTACACGTGATCATGATGATTTCATTTTTACCATCAACATGCTATTATATGTTATTTTCTGAAAAGAAAATTGGAAAGAGATTCTTTAGCAAGTAAGTTAAATAGAATATATCTTCTCCAATCAATGCCTAGACGGTACTACTAATTTAACATTAAAGGATTTACTGCCAGACGAACCACATCCAAATTTGTTTTCATTTTTGAAAGACATTGGTTTTACATACTTAATTTGACTTATTTCTTTTTGAATAAGTCCTGCTAAAAATTATATAGTTTCGTAAAACAAAATATGTTTGGTGCAGCTTGGCCAATATTGGCTTGTGCCATTAAAATCCACGCAACCAACCAATGCTGAGACATGGCTAACGAAACACAAATATAATGAAAGTTAGATGACTCATTTTAATTATGATCATAGAAAAAACTTTTTAATTCTAAAACTTTATGCATAGGAATTGGTGGTTTTTCTAAAGCAGTGGTGCACAAACTATTATCATTTCTGACCCCTGGGTAGACAATAGATATCTTTTTAATCATGTACTTGGGTAAAATTTAATTTTTTTGAAAACTTGTAGGGACTTGTATCTTATTCAAGGTAATCATAAAATACATAAAGCAATGGTTTTTACTATGCAAATGGTATATATATTTTAAACTAAACAATATACCTAAACTTTAGAAAGTAGAGTTCCATGTAAAGTTTGCCCTTGTGAAGTCCTCGTGATTGTTTATGTGTTGGGATCTGTATTGGAAATAATCTTCTCTGTACTGACTGAATAACACAGGTATATTTAATCAATGATATTTTTGTAAAACCTATTATTAATGAATCTGAATGTAATGGTAATATTAAATGTCTCTTGTGTTTTTATGTTAATTGGCATCACAATATTTTAATCCACAATTTAAACTGGAAATTATTTTTAGCACAATCAATTGCTGTTCTTAAATTAAACCTTGAAAGGTTCAACCTCATTCTCGCAACATAAATCGTTTAGGTTCAAGGGACTTTTTTCTGAAATGAAATTGTTTTTATTGTGTCACCAAGCAATGAAATTTCAACTAAAATAAGCCACACGAATGCGTTAATGTGCCCTCTGCAAGTTTAAAAATGTTCATTTGTATTTTTCTCGAAATTGTCACGGACTAAGGTGTTCCTAAGACACTTCTGTACCACAATCGAAATCACAACCTAGTTCTATCAAAATACTTATTTTAAATAGTAATAAACACAACCAATGCATACTTAAGAAGTAGATATGCATTTCAATTAAATGTTTAAAAAATTGCATTGACCAATTTACAAAGTGGGTACACTGAGAGCTCCAGTTGTAACATATTGATCAAAATATGGTTAACTTTAAAGAATATTAAACATTATTTACTGAACAACCTTGCTGTACCTAATAATTGGTGATATTACCTCAATTTGTTCAAATCTGCTTTTCTTTTCAAATCATCTCGTTTCTTAAAATTCTAGAAATATGATTTTATGAAACTAATAAAAGAAAATATATAATTCAAAATAATAGTTTTTTTGTTGCCACTAAAAATGCACAAATACAGTATAATTAAAAAATTTCAGAAACATACTGCTCACTTTGAATATTAGACGTTAATAAACAATAAATTTTTTAATAAAATTTCGCAGTTTAATCTAGTTATATTTTTTAATCTAGTTATATTTTTATATATATTCTGGTTCCATTATTATTTAACTGTTTGAACAAATAAAATGACTTTGAATGTGTATCTAAAGTTATTTTTCATACGTGCTGATTAAAAAAATTAGTGCGTCTGATGGAATAAGCACTGTGCACCACACTATTATATGAGGCTCTGAAAAGTTGGTCTTTGGATAAACTGTATTTGGTCCATTCTGGCATGAATGGTTTTGAAAAACTGGGTAGAAACAGCAAAAGTCAAATTGTGGGATGGTCTTGCGGCGAAGCTGGTTAGTGCGGTCACCGGGCCTTGATCGTAGGACCTTTAGTTCTCAAGCTGAAAATCTTGCTGCTATGCATAAGAATACTCCGCTGCATAGAAGCTTTTATCCAGCATTTAAAGGCTACGCCACAGTCTGTTCTGGCGCTCAATGCCTCATATATGCTTATTGCTAAAAAATTCTCAATGCCTGTAGTAATTTTATCTATTTACTTAATTTTATATTATTTTCAGGAAAGTTGTCTCAAGGGATTTCTACTGAAAAATGTATTGATGATGTGAGGAACTCGCTTACTGATACTTTGGATAGGATCCACCTTTTGACAAAAAATGATCTTCACAATTATTGGTGTTTCCGAAGGAATCCTACAAAAAGAACGGCTACCTACAAATGATGCTGTTAGTGTATGTGCCTGGAGTGAAAAATTGTGTCACGATGTGCCTCTTTTCAAATATCAGTATAATCAAGCATCCCATTTTTCTTTATAAGATTGTGAACTTTCAACTAGTCAACACTTTCGAATATTATCTTTTTATTCCCACAACAAATCACTCTAAGAACTCCTGACAGACAAGCATGCTTTAACATAATGGGAAATACCAACCAAGAGCGATAAAGCTATCCAACCAGTAATCATTGAAGTTTTCTCATTCACTCGCCCAAAGAATTTCAGTGGTACTTGCTTTACGCTTTCAATAAGAAGTTCCCAGATACCAGCTTTACCCTATATGCTGCAAATAATACCAATAACCCTACTTGAACAGCTGCAAACAAATATTTTGATGTGTGCAAACCATTCCTGTGAAGAAAGGGAAAAAAAAAACTGTCATTGATTTCCCAATTCCAATCAATGGTGCTGACTTTCTGAAGTATTTAACTTGTTAAATAATCAGAAGACTCATTTACTTCTAAACTCAATTGCGTACTTCCAGATCAATCTGTGTCCAGTTTTTCTACCTTTCTTAATTACCACCTGTGCCCTATCAGACTATTACAAAATCCGAAGGATTTGAAAACGCTATGCGCTCCTCATAATTGGATCAATCCTACTACTCGAGGCATCACATACAGAATTGTGACCCGACAATCGCTGCAAAGCCAAGACTCCTTCACTACAAGTGACATGATGCTGTTCAAGTGGAATTTGAATTCTTGCTCAAGGCATCACTAGATCATCAAAAATCCCAATTAATGGAATTCACCATTAATTGTTGGTGATAAAGTATTTAGCTATTTTAGGAAAATTTGACTGTTATAATCAGTATTCTTGATCTAATAAGGTTGAATGCTACACTGCGAACTTAAAATTTCAACTTAGTAATTTAATTATTAATGTTTAATTACCTTAAATATCATAATCGTAAATAATTCAATACAAATATTTGCAGCCTACCTCTGAAGTTAAGAAACATAGTTTGAGCTTTTTACAAAATTTATTGTGAAATGCTGGCTTAGAATACTAAAAGCTTTCATTATTTTCTGACTATTTATATTTCTTTGACTGTTGATTCTTTACTTTTGCTATCACGCATAAATAATTCAATACTGCAAGTGATTATATAAATAATACAGGTGACTGGGAATTTAAAATTTCCTCTCTGGATACTGTTAAGTAATTTATCTGTATATAATTGTAAATAGTGTACATAATTCTTTTCAAAGGTATATTTTCTTAAATTTATTTGTCAACGGCGATAATACTGGCTAGGAGAAAAAAGTTGGCGATACACAAGTTAATCAAGACATTTTCGATTATTCTTTGTGTTCTGATTGCCAAATTGTTTGCATTTTATTTTTCAGGAAAGTTTGCCAGCGAGTATTTAAATATCTCCAATGCGCAGAGAGTTAGTTGGTATTGTAGCCTATTGCTTGTTTACTTTTGTGGGGCCTGAATTATCATTCTGCCTTAAGTTGTAAGCACTAAAGCTATTATTTAAGCTTGATAACGAGTTCACTGTTGTTTCAAAGAACTTTTGTGAGTCTTTAAGTGAAGAATTACAACTTTTATTTTGTAAAAGCTGTGACGTCATTTCCTCCGAGAAATTTTTTAATAATAAACTATTGAATTTACATTAATCTGTTCTTTTTTTAATAGCTTTAATCTATTTGCAGTGCCTATAGTTTTTTTCCTAAGAGTTTTACTGCTTCCATAGATTTTTTGATAATTTTTGCTGAACCATTATAGTGAACAGGGGACGTTAATGAATTTACTCCGAATTAGAGTATGAATTACCATAAAGAGAATAATGTACCCGATGAATATAATTAAGAGTCGCACATTATCTGCCAAGTTTCAGCAGCCTGTTTGGATGACGGTAAGGGAATTAATTAGGCCTCCGCAGATTTAGCCACCATCGACAAACATAATTGAAGTTAATATAAAGAATTTAACGAATCTTGACGCCTGTTATATTGTTTGATTTTATTGATAAAAAGTGATATTTCAATTTATCGAAGGGTATTCATAAGTATTTAATTAGTTTGTACTTACCTGTACAAGGGCTATACTCCACTGAAGTGTGAATGGAAAAACTTGCAGAAAGTCTTTAGGTTAAAATTCCAAGTCCGGTATAGATTCTGCGCTAAGAATTGTTTACACAAAAGAAACCATTGAAAGTTCACTTGTCATTAAAAAAAAAAAATGGTGGGGCTGCCATTCTTTGGCAAAAATCACTTAAGACGTAGAATCCGTACCGGTCTTTAAATTGAAATTATTCTGCTCTTGCATCTCAAATGAAGAAAATAGTGATATTTTAATAGAAAAAGAAACTCGACTATGATCCCTATAACACCAAAAAGTATTTGACATCACTTCAGAAACTTGTATAACTTTGAAACAATCTTTTAAGTTTACCTGCATAAAAACTTCAACCTATTCCACTCAATTTTAATTGGGTGGTGGAAAATTAAATATAATATATAAGTTTAGAATGTTCTTGGATTAAAAGAAATAGCTGGTAAGAATGTGCCTGAAACAGAATATTTATATTCACTTCTGCTTCAAGCAAACATTCCAACAGGCCAATGTAGCAGAATTATGTAGAAATCTCCTTCCAGAAACAATGCATCGTTTTATACACCAGCTCAGAGCAATGCAAAAACATTATAAAACGATTAGACTAACTTACTGTGGCAAAAAGCATGTTGGCTAAACAATCCTTTCAAAAGTAACTCTCCACCGTTATATATATGCGTACAAAAATATTTTATCCTAAAACTACTGTTCATAAATATTACTTCTATACAATATAAGGTGGATCCATGCTGTAAAGACATGCATTAAATTAATACTAAAAATGACCGAGCTGTTTTTTTATATATATCGCGTGAAACCTAAATTGTAAACAAAAGGGGCGGGGCCATATACACAGCGCCGCCAATATGTCGCAAATAAATTGAACAACTAATTTCGTGGAATATGTTTAAAGAATAAAAATGATCTTTCGTTTATTGAAGAATATTATAATACAATTTAGCCAATTGTTGGTATTTGTATAGTCGGAATGGCAATACTCGTTTGTTTACATACCCCCCCCCCCCTCCCCCACCAATAAAAAAAAACTAATTCCCTGCCGAATAAATATGCTTTTCGCTTTATAATATCTTAAGTCGTGCTACTTCCAATTGTCACCAGTTATATTTTTCTTAACTGATGCTTAGGAAAGACTCTTAGTATGGAGTTTGTCAATCTGTTTGTATTGTGCCATCTGTGTTTTTATTGGGATTTGTATTCACTATGAAAGTTTGCGACGAAGGAAATGATATTGTCATATACATTGCTAAAATGTCTCCCAACAAGACAAAATGGTTTGTTAAATTTTAGTTTGTAAAATCCACATTTATTGTATTCATGCACTATATGTAACTAGGAGATTTTTGTAACTTTAGAGCTAAAAACAATAAAGCCAAGCATTGTCAGACATTTTTATAGTGAAAATTGAAGATGCAATGGTACATATCACTTTGACCAATTTCAACATAACTAGGAACTATTGCCAAAAGGCAGCTTTAGCCCTAATAACAGATAAGTGGCATTACAAACTGCACACTTTAGTAACTGAAGCCTCCTTGTTTGCTTTGTTTAACATTCCTTTTATGTTGACATCTGGCGACATTATTTATTTTGCTGAAAATGGTCGATGCGGAAATACACAAGCACCTGTGTAAGAATACTGAATTAGTCTTTTATACTAAGTTAATAAATACCAAAACACACCAATGTTTAATTGTGCAAGTTTCTTTATTTTATTATTTTGATACTCTTCCATTAGATAGGTACCAGTTGGCGCCAAGCCTAAATGTTCATACATTTAAGTGACACATAAATGTATCGCCAAGCGGTAATAGGTTTGTTATTTCACCCCTATAATAGTTTTAGTTTAGACGAGTTACCACTGCAATTTGGCGATTTTTTCTGGTACCCCTGTCTAACAGAAGAGTGCAGAGTAAAGTATTGATGCATTCTAAAGCAAGAAATTTTTCTTCTTGCGTTACTTCAGTTTAGAATTTTGATGAAAATTAATAGAATGTCATATGATGCAGGTTAGCATATTTTTTGATTGTTTGTTAAATTTGACAAAGGATTTTAATAGAAATATAAGCAGTAACATAAAACTTCCATGCTTTTCTATTGATTACTACTAACAATTACTATAGTCATCTAATTGAATCAACGAGAGCTGAAAGTAATCAAATAATTTTTGTTTCTTGATTTAATAAAATCATTTTGGTTATGAAGGTAAATTTAAGTAAAATACACACTGCCACCCTCCTCTAAATTGGCGATAATAAAATTGTATATTAGCAACTAAATATTTGGCTACATTCTTTTTCTGAAAACTAAATATTGAACAAATTTTATAATTAGCAGCTAAATGGATAAGTTCCTAGATTGAATCTTAACAATAGCCAAGTTTTTAATATTGTTTGTTTCCATATACTTGTATCAATAAAGGCAAGTTTCTAGAACATTTTAAATTATATTAGTTTCTAGAAGAGCCAAAGTGCTACATTTATACATTCTTTAAATAAGGCAGTATTTTGTACATTTGAAAGTCATTATCTTTCACATCAAAACATTCAGTTTTTTTTGTTGGTAGTTGTAAAGGATATTTTAGACAAGCAAGCAACAGTTCCATAACAAACAAAAAAAATGAGCTTAGCTTGGTAGGAATTTTTGAGATGTTGTGTAGCAATGAATGAAATTTGCATTTCTACTGAATTGGTGCATGTTTAAATTTCAGATCAATTAAGTCAACTAAAAGATGAGAATTTAATAAACCATACGACTTATTTAAATCCCCAACAGACCTGTACATATTACATTTCATGATAATAGGCAAATATACAAGCATGCAGCTTCCTGTTTGATGGCCAATAAATAAAGTCTACTACCAACATTACTAAAAAGTCGTATTGTCAAGTGCCATCTGGAAGAAGCGGGTGGTCAAAAGTTATTGTGTGCATTGCACATTTCATGTAAAAAAAAAAAAAATTCAAAGCAAAAATAAAATTTAAACTCCCACAACTGGATATGACGACATTCAAATATAAAATGTGCTTCATAATTTTAGAACACTGTGTACCAAACTCTAAACTCCTGATGAATAACGAAATATTAACCCATCAACAGGGCTGGCCTATGAGCGATAAGCTGGTGTGCAAGGAAGAGTTTAGGCACGCCTTACAATGGAAATGAACCCTCCAAAAATAGTATGGGTGCTCTATAACTGAAATTTAATACAGGGTGGCCATATAATTCAGGAAAAAAGTTGACCGACAGATTTCTAAAAAATTCCCGGATTTTACAGTAAACTTTTTTTTTAAATTCCCCAATTTTTCTATACTAAACTTCAACTTAACATCACTAAACGGTAGATCATCACATTGCTCATAGGCATTTAATCCATTCTGGCAGCATGAAAGCATAATGTTTGCCAAACCACAACCCTGTAGAGAACAAAAGGCTATAAAGTTTGGCGAGAATTATGTCTTCACTCCGCTAAAATGGATTAAATGCCTATGAGCGCGGTGAAGATCTATCGTCTAGTGATGTTAAGTTGGAGTTTAGTATAGATGTGTAGACACCTTGATCATATAGAATATGTATGCTAAAGAGATAACAAGCCAATTTTTTAAAAATAGTTTTGGTGGTAATGAAATGTTTAAATTATTCTGTAACATTAAACTTCTAACAATTACCACAACAAATCTTTTGGTAAAAGGCACCAAAATACAGAAGAACGTGAAAACATGCTTGCCTGAAAATTTCCCCGATTTTTGTGAAATTTTATAAAATTCCCGGATTTTTTTTTCCAGAATCAAAAAGCTCCCTGAATTCCAGGTTCTGTGGCCACTCTAATACTTTAAGAAAGCATTTTAAAAAAGAGATTAAAAACTAAAACTATTAAGTAGTAGAAAAGTATTTAGTACCTTTTCATTATTTTTAATGACATTTTCTATTACTCATTCTTTTAATTGACTTTTTCAAACCTCAATAGGTGTGCTGTACTGTAAAAAGAAAACTTCCAAAATTATTAACTCGATTTATAGTTTTGTCATGTAGAAAATAACACACATTCACAAGAGAAATCTTACTTCAGTTCAGGCAAAACATCAGCATTTTACATGTTGTACTAACTGGCGTGGAATTTAAATATCCTTATGCCTGCTCGAAATATCTTCTGTGCTTATGAAGAATATTTAATGTTCCATGTTTTCAGTAGATAACAGCCAGCAAGTATGCTCGTGTAACAGAATATTTTAATTAACTCCTGCTACAAGCGAGCACACCAACAGGCCAATATTTACAAATGCAATATACAATAAAACAAAACTACAACAAAGGCGAAAGCATTGTAAATTGTTGATATGTTTATAAATAAAACATGAAATCTAGTAAATATTTGTGTACAAATGAACTAAAAGAGAAGCGTGGAGTTTAAAATATCCTTATGCCTGCTCGAAACATCTGTTTTTATGAAGAATATTTAATGTTCTATGAACCTTATTGTGCAATTATGAAATAAAAATAATTTCGGTCTATTCTTAGAGGGTCTATTCCTAGTTGACGTTAAAATATCGCCAAGCCGATTTGGCGCTGTTTTGTAGGCGATAAAGTTCTAAATTTGGCAACCCCATTTTTTTTATTGACGTGCTTTGGTTTCAATCTTTCTATACCACAAATCATGGAGCTGGTTCGTTCCTCACTTTTTCATATTGGAATTCCGAATTGGCGACATTCTGGCTTTGTCGCCAACTTTTCAAAAGTGCGCCAACCCATAAACGTGAACTAGGAATTTACCATAATTTCTTATAAATAATTCTATCTTGCTAAAGGGAAAACTATATGCACACTGACTGCATTAATATCACATGGTGCGGATATACGTTAACCCTAACGTTCAATTAGCCATAATACATCAACCAATAGAATTAGTATAAAAAGTAAAGTTATTTTAATGTAAATAACAGCCGGCAAGTATACTCGTAAAACAGAACATTTTAATTAACTCCTACTTCAAGCGAGCACACCTACAGGCCAAGATTTACAAATGCAATACACAATAAAAATATTTACAACAAAATAGTAAACATCGTAAATTGCCGAAATAATCAGAACACAGAAAATATACGTGCACTAATGAACAACTAAAAGCAAGAAAAATCTTACTTCAGACAAAACTATGAACTCATTATACAATTATTAAAATAAAGATAACTTAAATACACAATCTGACTGAAGAGAAAACTATTTACGGCGCATTACAATCACAATTCACATTCATATCTGAAATGGCGGGGCTACTATATATAATAACCCTAACGTTCACTATCGCTCGGTGGTTGGCGTCGAATTCCAAAATTGACGAATTTCAATTTTGGCGCATTAAACATTGGCTTCCATAAAATTCAGCCAAGTTGCAACCTTCTTCAGGTGCCGGTTGTCGCGTTAGTCAATCGTATCATGATCACGTGTACAGAAGTATGGTATATCGCAGTTACGGTTAAATAAATTCGTATTCTAGGCGATTTAACATAAGTAAATACTACCACATTTGGCGTTTTATGTCAACTCCAACTAAACTGTGTTGCCAAGTAAGAAAATGGTGATGTTGTGCCAAATCTGGTACTTTCTGTGCCAAACATATTATGACATCATTTTAGACCAATCATAGTGAGGTGCCGGTTGTCCCGTTAGTCAAGATATCAAGATAGTCAAGTCCGGGATTTCCTAAAGATAAAAGCATGTTTGAAAATGTTTATAATATATTGATAAACAACTTCAAATTTTTCTTTCATGTTTGTCAAAATATTGTGTCGCGAGGAGCATTTTGAAAAAAATTAAAATTTCGTGATATTTTAATGCATTTTTCTCAATAATTTACTATCTATTTTATATTATCTGCTCAAATTGTGTTGTTTTGTTTTAAGTCACATCATCTTCTATGTTTATGCCAAATTTTATTTAATTCTTGGCAAAACTAAAGAATTTTGGCAAAAGTGTCCTATGTTCCCCTTAAAGCGCATTTCACACTTGCATTATCTATCTGAAACACTTGGAATACGCATACTTGGGTTCTGCCGTCCGGTTCTGCGCACTTTCTGGTAACGGGCAAATTTAGGATCGCCATCAAAAATAATTATCATTCTCTTGGCATATAATAGTCTAAATCTTCCAAACGTTTTATATTTAAGATCTATAATAATGTGATATTTCCTTATTACTATCAGAGGTGGAACCAGGGGGGGGGGGGGACTAAAGTATAGCTTCCTCATCGGGAATGAATTTTGATTTCGTTTTTAGAAGTGTACAGTTTTAGTGAAATATCACAAGCATTTCTTACATTTTTCAATAATTATTACGATTTTTGGCACAAATCCGGCCAAACATCATCTATTCTCAACCCCGATAGCCAAATAATGCCAGTCCCAACAACATCGGTTGTGCAATAGTATTTTCCAGGAATTAGTAGTCCCTCAAGGAACTATCCATGGTCCTTTTGCTTTTGCCTGCTTTTCAAGGGCATATGCAGTTTACTGTGCGGTTTACAAAACCTAGACTGAACCTGGAGTTTGGATTAAGGGAAACAGTGAAACCCGTTCGTTACACTTGATATCTTGATAACTTGTTAAAGATCTCATGCACGACAAGAGTAAAACTTCACGAACGTTAGAAATCCATAGTAAAGTTTTTGTTTCATTACCTATTATATTTTAGAACTATAATTTTCTCGAAACATTTATGTGTATAATCTTGGAGGTACAACTTCAAACGCTAAAAATTGCAGAAGTGAAATCGGAAATATTTGAAAAATATGTTATAAAATAAAAAAATATATAAAAAAAAAGTTTGTATAAAAATAGAGTGTAATATGATTTTAAAATTGCCAAATTTAGTATGAAGGATAATTGAAACAAATTCTGTTCATATTAAAATAGAACATCTTGTATCGTAAAAAAATCTTTTATGTATATATTTTTCAGCTTTAATTAGTTTTAACGAATTCTTTTAAAAATAACTTCAAAAATCAATTGAATTAATAATGTCGTTTTCAAATGCCGTAGTTTATAATCTGCATTACAATTCCAGTAGAATTTTTAATATTAAATATAAAGAATCAGGGTTTTAATTTTAGAAAAGACATTGCAGTTAAGTTTCATTAGATTAAATTTACTTCAAGGTAGATTATATTTTCTAAGTTAGTTTCAAGGTCAGATTTAATATTTAAATGGCATTAAAGGTAGAAGCGGATTAATGAAAAACAGCAGTAAAATTATGCTTGCAGCATTAAAATGTTCATTGTATGCCCATTTTTTTTAGTCAAGAGTTTCCAAAATTGAAAGCTTGTAAAAGCTGACTAGTGCTGTGTTCCTGATGGGAATCGCAAATGATCGTTGAACACACTGGATATTCAAAAAATTTAAATCCTAAAACTATATTTTTCTCAGAGATAATGCGTTAAATTTCAAGGAGTCTTTCCTAGCCTCACTAACATTTCCGAACTGATGTAAATGTTGATTTTTTATTAAAAACAAAAAATGTAACTAAGTTGACAGCATTTGGTTATTTTTATATCGGAATACAAATGCTTTCAAAATGTGTATTTCATATTCAATAAGGATTTCATCATTGGGACTCATTATGTAAATAGTTATTTTTTTTAAATATATGAAATCAGTCAAATTGTCGAAGGAGAATAAAGGAATTTCGAAACATTGAATCAAGGAATAAATAGGCAGCGTTCCAAGCGTCTTTTACAACACACATAAACCAGTAACCACCGATAAAACAACCTAAATTTTACGGAATTAATGTTGTGTTTTAAGTAATTTTTTTCGAGGGGAGGATTCTTATGATAAAAAATTTATAGCAAGCTCTTTATAAGCGTACCTTTATAATTGAAAGTTTTTATGTCACGTCATTGACAAGGACCGCTTTAACCCTGTGAGCCCATATGTCGGAGTTGGCTAGCCCTCGGGCGATTTAAAGCGCCACTATTGATTACTACTGATATTTATTTATTCCTAATAAGTTGTAAATATGTTTGACATAAAAGACATTAATCTCATTAAAAGAGTTTATAGAAAAGTATTTAAATTCCACGACACAATTTAATATTTTTCAACATTACTTGAAAAATAAACTGAATGAATAAAAATTCATAAGCTAGACTGGTCGCATAAAGAATTAATATTTGCTGTGCTTATTTTTAAACTACATAATACAAAATGAAACTTATTTATTAATAAAATATGCTTTGCTTATTTTTATACAGTAATTATAATTAATATACACGCATAAACATGCACTTTCAGTTAACGAGCTTTATATTTATTTATGTTATTTATACCTGCATATATTTATAAAATTTTACAATGCCCATTTTATAAAAACGTATGCCTATTGCATGAAAACCTTGCAAATTCCAATAATCTATAATAATAAAGCAAGCTGTGTGTCAGTCTGTCTATCTGTCGGACTGTCTGTGGCTTTATAGAAACCTACTTAAATTGGAGTAGAGCTCTGAAATTTTCAGTAGAAGTAGTTTTGGCCTTCTAATTGTATACATCACAAACAGAATCTTAATATTTAAATTAGTTCTTTTTTAATTTTTTTTTTTTTTTTTTTTTTTACAAAGCGACTTCAAACAGAGGTACAGTTGCGAAATTTTTCACATAAGTAGTTTTAGCCTTCTAATTGCAGTTTTGAAAAACAGAATTTTAACATTTTAATTAGATTTTTTAATTAATTTTCTTAGTTAATTAATATTTTTTTTTTTTTACAAAATGACTTCTAATTGGGCTACACAGTTCTGAAATAATCAGCATAAGTAGTTTTGGCCTTCTGATTGGACTTTTGAAAAACAGAATTTTAGATTTTTATTTATTTATTTTTAATTAATTTTTTTAATTAATTAATAAATATTTTACAAAACGGTTTCTAATAGGGCTACAGCTCTGAAATTTTCAACATAAGTACTTTTAGCCTTCTAATTCAACTTTGGAAAAACAGAATTTTAAACTTTTATTTAGTTCTTTTTTAATTAATTAACAAATATTTTACAAAACGATTTCTACTTGGGCTACAGTTTTGAAATTTTCAACACAAGTAGTTTTGGCATTCTAATTGGACTATTGACAAAAATAATGTTAAAATTTTAATTTGTTTTTTAATTAATATTTTCACAAAAAGCTACTTCCAATAGGCCTAGAGCTCTGAAAGTTTCAACATAAGTAGTTTTGGCCTTCTAATATGCTTTCCACTAGCACATGTTAAAATAATCTTAAAGGGGTGTTGTATTATTGTATTAACGGGGATTTTTTTTCTCGACAAGAGAGAGGCTTCCAATATTAAGGCTTTACGTAGTAATCAGATTTTAGTAAATGAAGCAAGCTTATGTTTAAGCAGGAATGAATCTTTCAGCTAGCGAAGCGAGCCTATCCTTGCATAGCAATGAACCTTTCAAAGAGTGAAGTAAACCTATGTTTATGTGTTCATGAACTTTTCAGCGAATGAAGCGAGCTCGATTTTGCGTAGCGATGAACCTTCCTGCGAACGAAGAGCCAAAAACTGGGACCTATACACGAATGACAGATTTCCGCAACGCGAAGCCACACAGCTAGCTAAAATATTGCGCATGTTAAAATTTCGAAGCGAAGCACGGGTGTTCCGCTAGTTTAAAATAAAATATCCGTTATAGAATGAGTTATTCATGAAAAAATAAAAAACACGTGCAATGAACTATATAGCCTGAGAGAAGCGCTCGTTAAAACGGGAAGGGTAAAAACCATCAATTACATTGGTTTTGTTTTTAATTCATATCTTTCTCATGTTCATTCACTTATTAATAAATTAAATAATTGTGTCACTTTTGGACGCCAGTGTTAGCTTTTTGTTTATTACACCATGATAAACAACACAAAAAAATATTCTTCGTCGTCTTTATTTTTTTCTATTATAACCCTAAATAATGGAGGGGGCCATTGCCCCCTCCGCCCCTTGCTGTATCCGCCATTACCCTGAGGTAAAATTATTCACCTAGCAAGCGAGAGATTTCTTTCCATCTTTGATTTCAAAGTACGTAGACACAGTGACAAATGTCAAATAACTCTGCGTCTGTTGTTGGGTTACTTGGTAGGAGTTTTGAGTGCTTTAGTCCTATTTGAACGCAAGTGCGGGTATAAGTGTTCCTTTGAAAGACTATGCCTGAAGACGTTTCTTTCTTGACATGTAAACTACTATGAGTTGGGTAGGACTTGATTTAATGATGTTTCGACGTATTTTTATTCTCGTAGTATAACCCTTGCGGGCCAGAAATATTCTACCCAAACCACCCTTTTGATTACCAAAGTAACCTTTCCGGTCACATTTCATTGGAATTGTTAAATACCGGGTGGTTAAAATTAAACTGACGGTACTCAGAGGGTCGTAGCTCAGGTTCTACTGAAAGTGTCCGAATGAAACTTCGAATATATGTTAATTAGATGATACGGAGGAGGTTTACGTCACACACACACACAAAAAGTTCAAAATGTTGCCAACAGAGATGGCTCAGTAACGAAGTAAAAAGAATTATAACAGTTAAAAAAAAACAAGAATAACAGATCATTTTATTTATTTAGACCTGTATGCTCTGTGTGCAATGTGCATACCTTGTCGGCCAACAATATGTTGAAAGTGTACCATCGCCTTATAAACGGATGCATGCAACATATCATTTAATGGCTGTGTGATTAGAGCTCTGGCTTCGCAGGCCAAAAAGGTGGCGGGGCAAAATCCTGAGTTTGGCATGGATGTTAGTTGCAGTTCAGAATCCACGTTAAGCTGTAGGTTCCGGCCTGATAAGCCGTCATTGTCCATTAAAATAGGTCGTTGAGCGTACAAACCAACCAGCAACATATCTAGTTGATTGATTTGTACGTTGAACGACATATCCAGAGAACTGGTTTCTTCAGATTTATAAATCGTGTCTTTAACTGCACTTACAGACATGGGTCCTCTAGTTTTTCATCCGTCGATAAGTACGGAATGCAGCTGAAGCATTGCTCTCATTATGATAAAAAAGAGTTTTACAACTAATGCACGTTCTTTCTTGTTCAGTGGCATATTCACGGAGGACAACTGATTTCTTCGACCCATAACTATTGCTCTTATAGCGAAATTACATTAACTACTCATTTTCATATGATTTTACCAGTACAGCGCCATCTATTGGCAGTATTTAAAACTAATTTTTTTCCAACGGAAACCTCGACAGCATGATCTACATAACATACATTTCAAGTTTAATTCAGATCCGTTCAGTAGAACCGGAGCCACAAGTCTCTGAGTACCGTCAGCTTCATTTTAACCACCCTGTATTAAAAGGGGATCATGGTCCATAAGTTGTGTAGTTTATCTTCCATCCACAAAGATGTTCAATTCATCGTAACAGAATTTCTCCTACAAGGACAAATTCTGTTACGATACTTGTATCTTGAAAATATTCTGGTACTTCTATTTGAGAGAAAAAACTTATTTTGGAGTAAAATATGTACACTTTTGGCTTAAATTCTCATTATCTGCTGATTTTATTTAAATTGTAGTTTGATCTTCAAAGGAAAGACCAAAGAAATTGAAAGGCTGTTGATAAATGTGTCTGATTTTGAAGTAAAACCCTATTAATTTTTTCAGGAAAAAAACTTATCAGACGAAACGGTCGTTTCGCCGCCAACCTTAAAAAAGGCAGAAACGACAGTAAGTATCTATTCTCTGCACAACTTCCAGCGAAAAAGCTGAAATTGACTATTTTCTAGCGCGCTTACGAAACTTCACATAATTATACAAAAAATACCATAGATTCGTCTCGGTGATATCTTTCAAAGAAAAAAAAAATTGAGTACCTAGGATAAAAGACAACGAAGAAAAAAATATTGAAATTTCCAAAACGAAATAAAAAAACGAGTTCTAGCCCGATTTTGATGTAAAAATTTAGACAAACGTACAGCCCTAACTAAGCTATAGATCTTCAAACGGATTGAATTATAGGATGCAGAATGTTTCAACTTAAAATCCTAAGCTGGTTTGAACTTCATTAAATAATTCTTTCTATTTTTAATTAATTTAAAACCACTTTTTTTATTTCATAATTTGGCGACGGATAAAGGCGATCAGCTTGTAATTGAGGTACAAATATATATGCCAAGAGTTACCAAACAGGTTTGCTATCATTTCAAAGTTAGTTTTTACGACATGTTAGGCTTAAGTGAGAATGAACGTAAGTTAAAGAATAGGCAGAACGAATTGGACTATAACTAAATGGCTTATAACATCTTTAAAATTGAAATAATTTAATTTTTGAAGAGATAGAATTAAAGAGAAATATTTATTCTTCAAGTTGCATGTGTTATTTGAACTGTATGACAATTTAGAGAGAGTTAACTTTCAAAAACATTTTAATATCGAGAAATCTTCATTGAAAAATGAAAACAATCCCATTTTGTTGCAAGATACTATGGGCTGAATACAAAGTATAAATGTGGAGGTTATGCGAGCTGACGTCACAGTCAATTCATTACAGAGGACTAAATGAACCACGCATTGCGATTGGCTAATGGAATTTGCAAAAATGTCATTCGTTTTTAAAGATGTGTTGATTTTTACTTTCCGTTGTAAAATGAAATTGTAGAATCATATATCATCAAAATTGTAATTTCATAGTGAATTTTAAAATTGTTGTTAAGAAAATATTTTAAATTTTGTCAAATATCAATGGGTTATTATGTGAACCAAAATAATGCTTGGTATAATAAAAATAATTTATACTGCAATATTTATTAGACTGTAAAAAACTTGTAATATTTATTTGTAACAATTTATTAGAATAAACTTTCAATGGGATGAAAGCTCTGGCCTTGTAAGTTAAGGTGCCGGATTTGATTCCTGGGTTAGGTGTGGATGTTCGTTGTGATTCGGAATCCACGTTAAGCTGTGGGTCCCGGACTGATTAGTCGTTATTGTGCACTAAAATAGGTCGTTGTGCGTAAAAACTAACCAATCGAGCTGAAACTTGGCAGACAGGCTCTTTGTCAATGGCAACGTATTTCTTTAAGTTTTGGGAGTTGAGTTGCCATACACAAGTTTCTAGTACTCGTTTGTGGTAGATTTTGATGGTTACTGCCGTCCGCATTCAACCAATTTGTCAATTTTCAAGTAGATTTTGGCATGCAAGATATCATTGAACTCAACTTGAAGAATTATGAATATTCATGGTACCAGATGTACCATAGGTGGTACTACTTCTGGTTTATCAATTTTGAAGATAAATATGGCATGTTGGGTGTCGTTGGGCTTGTCTTGAAAAACTATGAATGTTTAAGGTATCAGGCATAGCATCGGTAGTACCATTATCGGTTAATCAATTTCCAAGATAAATGTGGCATGTTGGACTTCTGTTTTGACGAATTATGAATGTTTAAAGTACCAGGTATGCTATTGGTACCACTTCTGGTTTATCAATTTTAAAGATAATTATTGCATGTAAGGTATCGTAGAACTCAGTTTGAAGAATTATGAATATTCCTGGTACCAAGTGTACCATAGGTGATAAAGAGAAAAACAATGAAACGGACAAATTCAAAAAATAGAAGTCGCCAGTGTTTAAAAAAAAGTTCTGATATCCCCCAAAAAACACTTTTGAAAAATAGAAAAACCACCAACCTCAAAAACACAAAATTCTTCCTTGCAATAAAAAAAAATCATAAACATGATTAACATATTCAGCCACAAACACAGTGATATAAAAAATGGCCAACCTCTGATTACAACTCTCGGTTGAGACTCGCTTACGAATGTATGCTTACTTAATTTATTTTTAAAATTTAAGTTCCGCTCCCATAAAAATTTACACTGCTTGAGGTTGGCGCCCGTCTTAATTACTAACCTTTAAAACCCCCCCACACATAAAAACTTTCCAAAATGTATGATTCAACCAAACAAAAGCTTACCAGAAACACTTTAGTTTCCTACTTAAAAAATTCATAATAACGATTCAAATGCAAGCGTTTGAGCACAGTTTCTCTATACTATTTTGAAAATTACACGAACATGAATATTTACACCACTTTGTATTTCCTACCCATCCAAATGAAATCATAAACTCGAATATTCGTGCAAACATCCATAAATTAGTTTAAACGCAAGCATTGTTAATAATCCTATGACGGGTGCCAACCTCAAGCAGCGTAAATTTTTATGGGAGAGGAACTTAAATTTTAAAAATAAATTAAGTAAGCATACATTCGTAAGCGAGTCTCAACAGAGAGTTGTAATCAGAGGTTGGCCATTTTTTATATCACTGTGTTTGTGGCTGAATATGTTAATCATGTTTATGATTTTTTTATTGCAAGGAAGAATTTTGTGTTTTTGAGGTTGGTGGTTTTTCTACTTTTCAAAAGTGTTTTTTGGGGGATTTAAATTTTCCTATTAAAAAATATAGATTACAGAAACTTCTATTTCTACTTAACAATAGATTGCCTAAGCAAGTCATTTTGACTGCTTTTGAATTTCAATTAAAAAAATAATTATTTAAATAATGACACAGCTTCTTATAATTTAGTGACTTTTTCTACAACATATAAATGGGTTAATTAATCCTTGTTGTTGCCCCCCCCCCCTCCTTCACTTCCGGTATATATATGTGTGTTATACCTATATTGCCGAAAAGCAGTCATTTTGACTGCTTGGAAAGGACCAGTTCGACTCTGGATTGGAATAACATGATAACATACAAGTTCATGATAAATTGTCGATTTCGACATATACTTGATAAGTTGCAGTTGTTCAATAACTAAAGTTATTGTTATTGTTATTGTTATTCGTACTTGTTATTCGAATCTTTATGCCAAGCCTGGCCACGCGCTTTGTTCCCTTTGAACGCGCTGTAACGTAATTCAGGTGGGAAGGAGGATCACTGAGTGTATGATCTCATACTGTAATCAATACGGCTAAAATGTCCAGATAATGTATAAATTATTTTTTTTCGAATTGAAATACATTTTTTTTATTGTTAATACTTATTAATAACTTGTTATATGACTGTAAGTGATATAAAATATATTAAAAATTACTGTTAAACAAATTTCTTTGCGCATTAGTTATTTTTTCACAATGCATTCATTTTGACTGCTTTCAGGCAATATAGGTATACACTAAGCTCCCGTCTTTCTAGTGTTAAAAGCTATTAAGAAATAAGTAGCTATTCTACGGAAATTGAACAATACATAGCTGTTTAGTATGAAGATAAACCAGTGAACAAAACACTAGAAACTGTTTAGCTAAATATCCAGAATTGGTATATTAACTAACTGAAAAATTAAAAATTTAAATTTTTAGTATAGAGTGTGTGGTGTTTCAGAGGTATAGCAACAGAACTATAAACTAGCAACAGAACTATAAACTATTCGCTTGGACATCGACATCAAATATAATATTTATAAGTTTCGAATATCATAAATTTCAATATTGATTATTTTGGTAAGAAAATGCAATGGACAATTTTTTAAAAACGAGTGAAATCAGTTTATATTTATGAAGAATTCTTTCTGATTCTAAATATTTAAACAAAAATTCTTTAAAATAATTAGTTATTTAAATATTAAGAAAAGAAAATGCCCTTAAACCGAAGGGTCCGATCAAAACACTCAACAAATTCTGTAACGTCAAAGCTTCCTTCCGTTTCTATGGTTATCGTGAGGTTTCTGCCAAATAGTTGGCGTTGATAAACCATTGCTATATCCCGTACAGATTAGCGCGATTTACGAGAAACTTTCAAAACTGGTTTCTGCTGCGGCATTTCAAGCCAAGATGTTTGGGAAGCCTTGAAGTTACATTCAGTTCGAGCCAAATGAATAGTTTTCTCGCCAACGTGTAGCAGTGGAACTTTGGTTGCAAATTAAGAAAAAGAAAAAGCGCATTGAGCAAAAAATTTGTCTGCTTATGGCATTTTCGAAACATTTAGAATTAAATAAAAAAATAAAATGAGGGAATTGTCCATTACATTGTTTTTCTACCTAACCTATAATTTGAATTTAATTCTTAGAATGTTATTAGATTATATCTCAAATTATATAACAAGGACTGGATAAAAAGACCCTCGAATAAGGTATAAAAAACATGCTGCGGCCCTTTCCGAAAATTTAGTGAGGAATGCAGATAAATTTGCAAAAGGTTGTTCTTGTTTTAAGGTACGAATCGATTAATGATCAAAGTACCAGATTTGGTTCTAATTCTGTAGATCTTTTCTAACTAAACTAATGTTTAAAAAATATTTCTAATAATTGCCATCACCAGCCAGAATAAAAAAGAAAATTTAATGACTTAGGATTTTAATAAATAATTTCACAAAAAGAATTTTCTTATATTACATTTTTTCGATCATAAAATTTCAATAAATTTATATTTCAATTTATAAGAATATATTATTTTTATATAGCTAAATAGAAAATGATCTTATTTATTTTAGCGACAGTATTATGTCACGTAATCCATAGCAACCAACTGGATCACTACGCTTAGCAACGCCGTATCAGAATTTCTAACAATCCATAAAGTCAATCTACGATCATTCTTGAAGTTATGGCTACCAGTAAGTTTGTCCATTTCTGTTACTAAATCAATCTATTCTAAAATATAAATGTATTATAACAAATAAAATTAGAATTTCGTTGAAAATTCAAATATACAATATCAATCTTTAAATTCCATATGTTTATGAATGATACTCTAAAAGGTCAAATATTTTTGATTTTATATGCTTATTTAATCTTTATGTTATTAGTTACCGAAGATCTTTTACGAAAATGTGCGGAACATAATGAATGTGAAATATTCAGTTTAGAAGAGGTTTCATTACATCAGCGGAATATCAAAAAGTAAGATTTTTACTATTATTTTTAAGTAACAGTATACATTTATGAACTAAAAATGTAGGCTTTTAGGTTGTGTTTAGAAATTTCTTAAGCAAGATCATCCACTGATAAACCAAGACGTTGAAAAAGTTTAATGTCGCAAAAATGTACAATATACTGTTTTGCATTTCGCCTGTTTTATGCACCACAAATATCTGGTATATTTCTTGAAATTGGAATGAAGATATTTTAGAATCACTGGATAACATGGTAAAAATATTATGATACTTGAACGGCGTATGGTATTAAAAATATCATATTTTTCAGCATTTAAAATTTTTAAATTAATTTTTAAATATTCTTCTTAAAATCAAATAGATTCAAAATGCTATTTTAATTTTCAGGATTGAGAATATTGGCAGATGGTGTCGTGATTTAAAAATTCTTTATTTGCATAGTAATTTAATAAGCAAAATAGGTATGTATTTATAAGCAAAATAGGTATTTATTAATGCTTTAATAAGTTCCAGGTCCAACAATTAACATACATTTGTTTCACTTTTTTCAACTAGAAAATATAAACCGTTTGAAAAAACTGGAATATGTAAACTTTACCTTAAACAACATCACAAGGATTGAAAATTTAGAAGGTAATATTATATTCCTTATTAATAATATGACTATTCTATAATTTTTAAAAAAACTTTTGCTAAATACGTCGTTTTCTTGAATTTATCAAATTTATGTCTTTGTTTACAAAAATAGTACTGGTTACGACAGAGATGCAGATAATGCTACACGTTTGAATAAATTGCTTCACTTTTTTCCATTCGAGTACTATAAAAGAATGTGTAATTGTCATTTGTTATTAAGCTTTGTTATTTAATTTTAAATTAAATTTAAATTGTGGATTCATGCCAATTTCTTTTAAAAATCATTTAATTCTCCTATTTAGAATTCCTGAACCTAAATTAAAAAATTTCATAATTTTGAAAATTATACACATCAATTAAAATGTTAAAACATAAATTACTTAAATACCCTTTGTAAAATGTTAATCAAATTTTCTCATATTCATAATGTATCAGCACTCACTCAAAAGCCTTAAAATTGTTTTCAAAATTTTAAATTAAAAAATTAACCAAAATTTAAATTTTTAATATTTTTTCTGGTATGATTTGATTTTCATACGAGAAATGTTCGGTATTCTTCGAACTTAGAGGTGAAATAAATTGTGTGAATTCCTACTTAAATGTACAATAACTGATATTCTAAAAATGAGAAGTTTATAGTAAAAAAAACTTTGCGTCCATTTTTTGAAATTGTTGCATCAGAGACGAAACAAATTTCTTATATTTTTAGGATAAAAATACTACAAACATTTAAATGGCTAATATTATTTTTGACTCCCCGAGCAAGTACCACTTTTTACATTCAATTATCTATATGTTAACATAGGGTAATGAAAGTACGTTTTTGATTTATTTTTTTTAAATCGCATCCCCCCCCCCCCCTTCTTCTCCCATTTTAATCACGTTTTGTATCAT
This sequence comes from Linyphia triangularis, assembly GCA_963978545.1. Lineage (NCBI taxonomy): Eukaryota > Metazoa > Arthropoda > Arachnida > Araneae > Linyphiidae > Linyphia > Linyphia triangularis. The sequence continues at coordinate 31,219,610 of OZ021732.1, read as the reverse complement.
CCACACTTCAAAAAAGTGGTCTAGAAAAAATGTGTGTCTGTGTGTACCCTTTACGTGGTCAGCATAACTCCCAAACGAATTAACCTTCCATGTTGAAATTTAGTGTACGGGTTAGTGGTGGTCACGGAACCTAGCATTAAAGTTTTCGTCATTATTGCGCATGTGCAAAAGATAAAAAAACATGAAAGAAATCATGTTTTTCAGCAATTATTAAAAACGGTTCTAACGATTTTGATCAAAATCTGTATGGTAATGCCACTTAAAGTATTCTAAACATCACCACCTCCGAAATTCCAGTAAAAATAAAAAGTACCCGTAAAGGTGTAAAAAATTGAAAAACGAGTGTCTTTAACACAGAGTTCCTTTCCCTAAAGCATCGCTCATCAAAAACCGGTTTTTCCCCCAGGTAAGAATTATTGCCAAAAATATCGCTGAACTAGCCGTTTTTTCAAATGAATAAAAATATGAAAATGGTATTAACACTAGTTCCCATCAATTTTTTGTTATTAACGACCAGTATTATTGAGTAATTGAAAGCTGTGCGATGTTCCACACCCCTAGTTTCAATAACGAACCGTTCTTGTAGAAAGGTTGTTAAACTCTTAATTCGTATTTTTGAGGCCATATGACTCACATATATCTCGAACATGTTTCTGGAGTTTCGTGAACCAGTAGTAATAAAAATTAGTTAAATACGTAAACTAAATTTCTACTTTACTTGCACGTTTTTTAAGAAACGTCAAAAAAAAAAAAAAATCTCATCTCCAGCGATGGTGTCCAAAACACTTTACGTGTGAAGCATTACACTGGATATGTCTTCTTATAATTAACTTTCAATTTCCTTAACTAGCTAAAAAATAAAAATCATCTCTCAAGGTACATCTTTCGGAAGGAATTCAGTTAGTGAAAAGACTGAAGAATAGTTTATCAAACATTTTTGAAACTATACTTCTATACAAAATTGAATTAAAAAATATATTATCAAACTTAAAAAGAACATAAATTAATTATATTGAAATAATGTAATTATTTACTTAAACTTTTAGGTTGTGAATCGCTAAGGAAACTAGACTTAACAGTAAATTTTATTGGCGAATTGACATCAATAGAAAGTCTTCAAAACAACTATGCCCTCGAAGAACTGTAAGTACAAATAAGGAGTGAGATTGCATTTTAAATGCGTTACATAGATTTGAAATTCAATGGTTAGGATTACCAACATTTGAACCACTTACTTAAATTATTAATATTTGCCCATCACAATATTATAACATGTTTAGCATTCCTCTCTAGAAAATCATTTAACTAATTCAAAGAATAAAAACTATTGAAGCTAAGAAATATTAATTTAAAAGCTGTACCAATTCGGTGGCTAATTTATTTCACTCTTTTGATTAGTTTTGTAGAACTTACCTACTTTAATAAACACTACTTTAAAATTTTTGAAGTTTTTCTTAAAGATTATAAAATAAGTTTGTAATATATTTATCGCAATAGTAAAAGTATATTTTTTTTATCTTCCCTTATCTACTGATCGATTTATATTTTAATTTCTATTTCAAGTCAAACATGAAACTTTGGATACATTATTCAGAAATAAAAACTTTTCTATCTGTATTAATTTTTCAAACATCATTAACTATACCATTTCATTGCTAATTTGTTAATTGTAGAATTTTTAATAATTTATTTCTTAAATATTTTACCTCATTTGAAGTGCTTAGTGTGTGCCGGGGCAGAGTTCGCCAAATTGCGTGAAATCTGCGTGAACACGCATTGAAAATCAGTTTCAACCTCATGCGTGAATTCCCGCATCGGCACATCATGTTTAAATTTTTTTAAATATCCACCATTTTATAAAATCAGATATCATCATAACCGTTTTTTGAAGAGTGGCGCTTCTTCCCTACCTTTTTTTTTTTTTTTTTTTTTTTTTTTTTTTAAATAGCCTTCTTTTCATAAAAAAATGCAAAATTTTCGTTTATTTTCCAACGAAATGCAATATACGGATCACCCCTCCGAAATCACCAATTACGCATGTGCCTTCATGTTCAAACGTGCTTCGCACAGACCAGTGACTGACTGAACTCATTGACTGGTTGCTGATACCACGTGTTTCATTAGTTGGTGGATTATACGGGGAATAATTGTAATTTCATACGTTCCTTAATTAAGTGTATTTCGCCGGCTTTTTACCATGCCTTCTTGCACAAAATAGAGGGAAAAGGTAACCTCTCGCGTGAATTCATGAAAAACGTAGATTAATACTATGTGTCGCATACACGTTTAATCGATTTTTTTTTTTAATTTAATTAGTAGGACTGGTTCAGAAGTTCAGATCATTTCGCCTATATCTATTGACGGCACATTTATTCGAGATTTTTGGGATGTCGTAAATCGTCAAGTTTTACTTCTCCTTCATTTACGAGATAGTTTTCATAGTGTGCTTCCATTTCCCCGATAGTTTTCGATGTGCTGCCGACATTTGCTCAATCGTTTCCGAGGTGTCGCCGGCATTTGTCCGATAGTTTCACGGGACACCAATGTGGTGTCACCGAACGGCATAGTGTTACAAGTTAGTTCAAGGTTTATAACCATCAAGTGTTTTTAATAAGCATTATAAAAGCATATTTTCGTTCTCATATGTGAAATCATGATCATGCATCATTGTTATTGTTGTAGTTATTAGTTTTGTCAAAAAACTTAATTTTCTTTGATTTAAAAAAAAAAATATTATAAAAATTCCCTTTGAATTTTAAGAATACCCCTTAAAATTTAGAGAGTGGGTGAGAATGCTCTTTGGAAATATTTAACTGACGAACACTGGCCGGGGATATATAGCACTTTTTGTTAAACCTAGTATTCCCATTGGATGAATGTGGTATGTATCAGGCTAATTTCAAAACATTTCCCGTTTCCTTGTAATGCTCAATGAAAGATATTTTGACTGGTAATAGAGGTACACTACGAACTAAAAGGTACAATAGTAAATTTTTAAGAATTAATATCTCAAAAGTTTCATTTCTCCGTATTTGTCTACGTAGCTTTTCAATTAATAAATGCATTATTTTCTAAATCGAATTCTGAAAGAATACGATATTATTCTAGATATCTAACGGGAAATCCTTGTACAGAGTTTGAAGGTTATCGTGAATATGTCATAGCCACACTACCTCAGCTGCAGGTAAGTACTATATTATAATTAAAAGAAAATTTTAACTAATTAATACTACTAGGGGGCTTCGCCCCCTGCTCGCTAACGCTCGCCAACCCCCAAACACCTCGCTGCGCTCGGATTTGTGGTTAAAACATCTTGCTGCGCTCGAATAGGTTTGCCAGCCATAAAAAATGTAACCAAATTTTTATAACTTTAATGTAAGGCCTAATAGAGAAAACACCCAAATTGCAAGTTTCATAATAGAAAGTTAAATATACTATCCGCCAACATTCTGATTTAAAACTTCATTAGTTATGCCCTTACATTGAAGTCCCAATATCTTTTATTTATTCTGATAAGTCGCCCCGTTAGAGAACGACATCCAACGCGAGGCATTTTCTGGATAGAAATACTTCAAAATAATAATTACTCTAATACAAAAATGCTTCAGAAAAACAGAAAAAATTTACTTTGAAAGGAAGAGTTTAAAAAGAGCTTTAAAATTAGCAACGGGTTTGTTGTTTACATAAGTAAGGATAGCTTTAAAATTAGCAACGGTTGGTTGGTTGGTTGGTTGAACCCCCGAGCAGCGGGTTTGTTTACTTAAGGATGTTGCCATTCTTATATTCAAAATCATTGAGGCTTTGTAATAGCTTAATGATGAAAAATATTGAAATTTAACTAATTAATAAAGTGTTAATAAATTATTTTGGCACGTTTTGGCAAATCTACAGCTTATTTCCTTTAAAATGACACCTTGATCATTGAAATTGGTTGAGTAGTTTAGGCGGACGGACTAACCCCAAAAAACGTATTGCCTATTAAATATATAGATATAGATATTGATATTTTATGTTTTTAGTCATAAAATTCATTGTTAATTCTATATATTACTTGTTATTTTACCTAATACATCATTTATAGGTGCTTTTTTTTTTTTTTTAAATGTAAAGCCTATCTTTGATATTTGATTAAAAATATGTTTTCAACCTATCTCAAGCGAAAATAATTCTAAGGGAACTTTTTTTTTTATCACATAAAAATTGTAGCAATGAATATTTTTCAACATTTTTTTTAAAAACGAATTTTCTAACTGTCCCTTCTTTAAGAACTTATTTAAAGTACATTTTTTTTTTTTTTATCAATAAGATTTTGGATGGAGAGAAAATTAAGAAATCGGAACGAATTCTTGCTATGCAGGTAAGTAATTACAATCTTTCATTACTATACATTTTTAGTAAAATCTTACAACAAGCTTTATATGATATTGCACTTATGTAAATATTGAAAAAAAAAATTATTAAAAATTTGCTTCTAAAATGAATCAAATGAAAATTATTCCTGCCTTCCTCAGCAAAGAAGAAAGAATGAAAGTAAAAGTTTAAAAATAATGAGGAGTGAAGTGAAGGAGTTTAAATATAATGAGGAGTGAAGTGAATAAGTTTAAAAATAATGAGTCTAACCCGTAAGAGAAGTGTCTAGCACAAAACGCTCTTGATATTATGTTGGTTTGTCGTCAAATGCCCAGGTAGGACAACAGAAACAGGAGTTCTGGGAAGATTGACCAGTCCATGCCAAATCTCGAGCATCATTCCAAAATACACGATTTTTTTAAAAAAGTAAACTTTTAAAAACCATCACAAGACTTATTTCTTACTCCTCCGTCCTTTCTTATAACACTATATTTCAATTTTAAAACTCTGCATTAATATTTCAAAACTTCCAGTATATTTTACCCAGCACTGGGCGAGATTGGCCAAGATCCATTGCAACGGCCAGTCTACCAGTCTACAACGGTCTTCATCGGGATTGGCCAGTGTCGAGCCGATATTGGCCAGTGGATTTGTGCTACTGTGATACATCGAAAAATGTTTCCAACACTTTATTTTCATTCACATATCTAAATATCCGCAAAATCTTTTGCAAGACATAACCATTGAAAAGCTATGTAAAAGACTATAAATGCAAATATATCAACTATTAAGTTCATGATTGCTTATCAGCTTAACGATCTTTATCATAATATAAGTAAGCGATAAAAGTAATGTTTTAAATGAGTCAAATCAAAACTGAAGTATCAAAATATCTTTGAATTGATTTTTCTTTATATATAATTTTTCTTATATATATATATATATATATATATATATATATATATATATATATATATATATATATATATATATATATATATATATATATATATATATATATATATATATATATATATATATATATATATATATATATATATATATATATATATATTATTTTTATGTTGCTTTTATGCAAATGATCTACCTTAGATGGTTAAATGAAATATTTTTTTTGTTTTGTTTTTTCAGAAATACAATAGAATCAGAGGAGAGATATTAGATCAACAGCGACGTTACTTAAGAAACGTAAATATGAGGCCTCAATATTTCAATTATTTTAATTTGTGATATTTTTATTTTAATGTTAAATGTTCCGCAGTTTTTATGAAAATTTATTATTTCTATACACTTTTATTAAACCTCATAATCTTTAACTTCTATCTGGGGCTTTTTGGTCCATCATCAGCAATTATAGATTATATATCGTACTGTGATCTCTAAAAGTTATGCGAACTATAAGAGCACTCGAGTCAATGATTGTCACCGGAAATACTGAAAATATATTGAAAGTTAAGGAATGTGACTTTATATTTGGGCAAATTTTTAAAAAAAATATATTATTTCTTTTTGTTTTTAAGGGAACAAGGTTGTTGAAATTTTCAATTTCACAAAATGTGTTGTGCAGTTCTGGGAAATTTAGTGATTTCAATTAAATTTAAATTAAATGTTTTGGTTTAAGCGTTTGCTGAATGATATTCTACAATTTGATTTGTTAGAATCTACTAAAGCAGCATGGTTGAATTTCACGTATATTCATCGATTTCGGGCATACTACATGAAAAGAAGCCGTCTTTTTTTATGTTTTCAAATAAAGAAGCAAACATTCTCCTAAAAAATTCACATTCGGCAGCTTATTTCGAGTCTTCCAATTATCCCATTAGAAAATCTAACTTCTTCTAGTCGAGTTGTTCGGAGCAGTACTTTCAAAGGGTTTCCTCCTTAATTTGAAACTTCATTTGTTAGTTCAGATGGTGATGATTTTTTCCATCCGAGAATGACCCTTATATTTTTCTTGCGGTATGATTATTTATAAAGAAGGCATAAAACGACCTTTTCATCTGTCTTTAATAGCTAATATATATTAATATATAGTTATATTTTTTCCATAAAATAAAACGTGGCTGTTTTTATTAATAGGTAAGTTATAATAGTGAAAACATTTCTAAGAATTTAGAGGACAATACAAGTGATAGTGAAGATTTACAAAATGAGAAAACACAGAACGAGTGAGTGCTCAATATGTGATTATACATGCATAATATGTCAATCCTTAAAGAAAAATATTATTATGGAATTGTAAAAAAAATTATCTTAAATATCTATTACAGCACGTGAATAAAATATTTTACGATGGTTATGCTTAATTTTAATATAACCACTTACACTCAATTAACTTTAAACTAGTTAAAGTACTGATGATTAACTACTGAAAATTTTCTGTGATAAACGGTAATGAAAACTCATTAATAACCCATTTTTAAAAAGATGACCATCCTAATCACCTCTATTTTAAAACACTAGGATTTTTTTTTTTTTTTACATAAATTGATGTTCTTTATGAAAGAACGAAACACAGTCTTGACTTGTACTAATTTCAAGTTTCTTTTGAATGCAATGTTAGTCTTCATGCCACGATTTCAATGCTGTAAAGGCATTTGTTTGTACCCATAAGAAAGATTTTCGAGTATATTTGCAAAGGGAAAGAGGGGTGAGCATAAACTTTATATGCATACGCTTTTAGAAACGTGTCTCAACAGAGTCCTTTTCTTCATCAAAAAATAAGATCATCTGCCACTTTCATAAAAAAAAAAATCAATGGTATTTTAACGTAATAAAAGAAATATATTCGAATGCTAAAAGTCGTGTCAAACATGAGACACAACACATGAACTTTTATTTTTTCAGTTATCATACAATATAAAAAAATTCTGTGACAGAATTGTAAAAGGTTGAAGTTTTCCTTAATTTTTTTTCTGGTTTTCCATCGGGAATTTATCCTCTATATATTGTTTGAAGGTTCGAAACTAAATATATTAGTTGATATACTACTCAAAAAGAAAATTCTGTATCAGAGAGCCGTTAAGATGCCTTATATTTGGTGACTTTCCCCTATTAAACGTTAAAAACAAAATTCAGTTAAAAATATCATACTTTATCAATAGTTTAAAAATATCTGATTTGTTACTTCTTCAAATCAATAAATATCAAATAAAGTTAAACTAAATTGTATTTGTAGTTTTTAAAGATTTAAAAGATATTTTACTAACCAAATTTTATTTTTGAACTAATAAAAAAAACTTTGATATTTCAGTTTTTGGAAACAACAAACAAAGCACACACCCCTGTCACGTATAGAAATTTACAAACAACTGAGAAAAACTCATAATAAAGTTGAAAAGTAAGTTAATAAAAGAGATAATAACTCAATTAGTATTTGTATGTACACAAGTTTATGTAGATTAGAAACTACATAGCTTGCATATATAGAACTATAGCCTTTAAATAATGGTGTATTCAAATTCTATCTACAAAAGTTTCAATATCAAAATATTTCAGCAAATCCTTTCCATATATTACTTAAACTAGGAAATGTGCCATTTTTTTTTATTTATTCTTTTCCAGGGAAATTTGCAATGATAAACCTCCCAGAAAACTAATTACTGATGATGGAAAATATCTCAATGTAAATGAGGCTAAGTAAGATTTTTTTATTTTTGGTGTCTTTTTATACGAAAGTATTTTGAAATAAAATATACGCTTGTATAAGTTTATAGTACATTAATTTACTATTTTGAAAAATGCAAATACTCAGTGTTTTTGTGTTGACTTTATGTTTAATCAGATATATTTATATTTATTGCCAGTCAACTATTCAAAAAAATACATTTTTACTTTCAATTATCCATATGTTAACATAAGGTAATGAAAGTATTGTTTTCGGTCAAAAAAAAAAATCGTTTTTCTTACACTTCTCCACGTTTTGGAACACCCTGAAGTATATCAACAAATTCACCATTTTGTCGATTTCTTTATTTTTTGCCCATGTAAGAATTATTGTCAAAAACATTGTCAAACAAGCCATTTTTTTCAAATAAGTGAAAATATGATAGTGGTAATAACTCTATTCCACGTTAAATTTAAATGTAGTGACCAATATTATAGAGTAATTGAAAGTTGTGAAAATTTCCGCACCCTTAGTTATCTATAATAATAAAACAAGCTGTCTGTCTGTCTGTCTGTCTGTCTGTCTGTCTGTCTGTCTGTCTGTCTGTCTGTCTGTCTGTCTGTGGATCTATAGAAACCTACTTAAAATTGGAGTAGAGCTCTGAAATTTTCAGCATAAGTAGTTTTGGCCTTTTTATTGTACGCATCACAAACAGAATTTTAAAATTCTAATTAGTTCTTTTTTAATTAATTAATAAGTATATGTTACAAAACGATATCTAATAGGGCTACAGCTCTGAAATTTTCCAAAATAAATAGTTTGGTCCTTTTAATCGGACTTTTAGAAAACAGAATTTTAAATTTTTATTTTGTTCGTTTTTAATTAATTTTTTTAATTAATTAATAAATATGTTACAAAACAATATCTAATAGGGCTACAGCTCTGAAATTTTCAACATAAGTAGTTTTGGCCTTTTAATTGAACTTTAGAAAAACAGAATTTTAAATATTTGTTTTGTTCGTTATTAATTATTTTTTTTAATTAATTATTATATAGATTACAAAACGATTTCAAATACGGTAACAGCTTTGAAATTTTCAACATTAATAGTTGTGGCCTTCTAATTGGATTTTTGAAAAACAGAATTTAAATTATTTTTATTTTTAATTTTTTTTTTTTAATTAATTAACAAATATTTTACAAAACGATTTGTAATTGGGCTACATTTCTGAAATTTTCCACACAAGTAGTTTTGGCTTTCTAATTGGACAGACAAAAAGAATGTTAAAATTTTAATTTGTTTTTCAATTAATTTTTTCACAAAAAGCGACTTCGAATAGGATTAGATCTCTGAAAATTTCAACATAAGTAGTTTTAGCCTCTAATTTTGCTTTCCACAAACACGTGTTAAAATAATCTTAAAGAAGTGTTGTATTATTGTATTAACGGGGATTTTTTTTTTCCTTGACAAAGGAGAGGCTTCCAATATTAAGGCTTTACGTAGCAATTAGATTTTAGTGAGTGAAACGAATTTATGCTTACGCAGCAATGAACCTTTTAGCGAGCGAAGCGAGCCTAAGCTTGCACAGCAATGAACCTTTTACAAGTGAAATAAGCCTGTGTTTCTGTGTCCATGAACTTTTCAGTGAACGAAGATGGTAACACCTAAAGCAATCGAGAAATTTCGAGATGTTTCTTTTATTTGTCGAGTTGGCTGGATGTTTCGAGAATGTTCCCACGCTCATGCATGTATAAGACCGCAGATTGGGAAAGTTTTCAGATTGATTTCGGACTTCGATGAAAGCTGATCGCTTTGTTTACCAATTGGAGTGAGCTTGTATAATCGCTGTATTCAAAGTTGTTTTTGTTGATGCTTGAGAGTGATTACACTGTTGCCTTTGAATAAATTTTGTGAGTTTTCTGAAGTGAATAAATAGTAGTTTTTATGTTAAAGACTGTGCCATCAATGCCTCAGTGGAAAAATTCATAACAATATCTAATTAGACTAACGGATTTATTTTCATGATAGTAATTACTTTGTTTCAAGCCCAAAAATCAAAAGTTATTTTTTATTTCAGATTGGATTTTGAATTTATCGATGACGACAAAAATAACAGCTACAAATTGAATTTAGCAGTGTTCAGGTACCAGTTTAAATAGTTTATTAACGAATATTGTTTTCTGTGAGCATCATATTGCCTTTTTAAACTGGGTAGTAGTATATCTAATTATACTGACGTTGTGTGTATAGAACAGCTTGGAGCTTGCACAAATCCACAGCTTTTCATAAAAATGTGTATAAGAACTAATGAGACATAAGTAAAATTTTATAAAATAAAGATAGTAATGAATTTAAAAATAATTAATAAAACTGTTCAAATGTTCAAAAAAAGCTCTTCAAGTTCACATACATCAAACGCATTCTGATTGAAGTGTAAGTTGTAGTACTTAGTAGTAGTGGTGCCATTTATGTATTGTGTTTTTCAACTTGTTTCTAAAATATTCGGCAAAATTTTAAAGGCAGGTATCGAATAAGCACATTTTGCAATGGAATGTGTTTGCGGAATTGGAGCATCTTAAATAGTAAGAAAAGGAGAGTTCGGTGTCATGCTGCAGTGCAAGGGGACTTGGTAAGAGCGCGTCGTAACTGGTAAGGGTGGTGATGGATGATGATTAATCAGTATGCGTTTGCCTTTTTGACTGTGATGAAGGTGAAGAGATGGAGCTGACCTCCAGCAGACCGCTTTCAGCTACAATCAGAACATGCCTCTAACTCTCAACGCGTCTTTTACGCAAATACTTTTCATTATAAAATCTGCTTTTTCTGCCTCCTCTACCTACCATTATATTTTTGCCAGATATTTTAGAAATACCCTGTATACTCATGTCTATGATGCATAGGTACCTCGACACTTCATCTCTGGAAGTAGATATTCAGCCAAATTATGTTCGTGTTCGAGTGAAAGACAGGTTCTTCCAGCTTCTTCTTCCAGAGGAAGTTCATCCCGATTTGAGCACATCTCGTCGTTCGCAAACTACGGGACATCTTCTTATCACCATGCCTAAAGTAAATAATCTCGAATTTTGTAACTATATAAACTGTCGCTAATGTTCTATAATTGTATTTCACTTGAAGTTCATGTTCCACTGTGATCAGGAAATAACCAAAGTTCGGTTGGCGTGACTTCAAGGATTAAAATTAAATTTAGGCCCCGGAAAAAATACTTTTTAGGCCTTAGTATATAAAAATTACAATACTTCTTATTCAAAATTTTGAATAGAAGCATTGCAATTTTTGCCAATCATTGAGTGATTTTTATAGTTTATTATTATATTTTTAATTTTAACAAATTAACATTGAAACACCAGCAAATCAGAAAAATTTAAATAAGGCCACAATAACGTTTGAGAATTTGTAATTTTGAAAGAACTCAACCAATAAACATTAAACTTGACATACGTTTAAGTTGACCATTAAACTACCCGAAAAAATCGAAAAAATAGGGGTAATAGGATTCAATGTGCACAAATGAACGTTCGGAGAAGCAAAACCGAACCCATGATCGATCATAAATCGCAACTTATTTATCAGGATACCGGAGTCCGGTTACTTAAAATGAAGTTTTCGGTTGAACTTTAAAGTGTGTTGACAATTTACAACCTTTTAAAACAACAATATACCACAGTTCTAACGTTTTTCGCCTTGCCTCTGCGTTCGAAATTTTTGCACTAACATATCCTCATAAAGTTTGTTATTTTATACCCTCCACTAAGTTAACCAAATCGGCCAAAGTATTTTTAGTAAACTTTTATTGATGAACCACTAGCATTAAGAACACACATTAAAACTCATAGGCCCCCCCTTTAACTTATTTTATTGGTTTGTAGACATTTAATAAAATACAAAATTGTCTAAAGGAAAGAAATATGTATAAATTTAATCGATAGTAACAACAAAAAAATACATTCATTTTACAGAGATAATGCTGGGAAGCGAGTTTTACAAAAAGAAGGCCATTTAACATTATGGTAATGGCAATCTCACCAAATTGGCGAGATAGAGCCAAGTTGGCGACGGTTTTGGCGACTAATTTTTGTCACCAAATTTGCCGAAAATGTCGCCAAACTTGGCGACATTTTCGGTCCCCATGTACATGTATAGGGCTTTTCGACTACGATCTGGAAAGTTCTCCAAATTTCTATCTCTGGAAGTTTCGAGAAGATTCGCCTTTCCTATATAAGTCCAGCCAAGAGTTGAGTTGAGTGACTGACTAAGTGGAGTTACTGAGTTAGCTGTCTCACAGCGAGCATTCAGAGAGTTTCGAAAGAGAACTGTATTGCATTGTCTTTTGCAGCGATTTTAGCAGTTGTGTTGTCAAGTTTTTAACTGCTGTTTTGTGCTCTATTGTTGTGAAAAGAGATGTATTGAGTCTACTAGAACGAGAAGTTCTGGAGTTGTAAGAGACTCTGCGAAGAGTTATATCGGAATAAATTTCTGCAAGTTTTGATCAGCTTTGGCTTCAAATCTTTCGAACCCATCCACGCAACACTATTATAATTAAAACTTTTTGAATGACCCTGCTAAGACGGGTTCGCCTCTATCAATCTCTTTTAATCCTTTCTTGATACTTGTTGTAAGTTTGAATTGTAGATGACGCATCTTTGTATCATACGAGCGTCGGGTGCCGAAACTTCAGATTAGACCATGATACGACCCTAACCATATCATAGACTCAGCATAGATTTGTTTTTAACAAATAATTAATTACTATCCTGTCTTCTGTCTTCAAATAAACCAATAAAAAGTCAAATCGAGATGTTTTCATTTATAGTTATAAGTTTGTGCATGAATCAAACCCGGATTATTTTAATCATTCATTACCTCTCACTTTAGTATTTAATTGATAACATATTTTACATGTTTATAATAGAAATGTAGTTAATGTGTATGTAATGCCAATGAAGAAAATGTGTTTAGTTTTAATTGATGTTAATGATGTTTATTGAAATGTTAGCTTTAATGAAGGAAATAATTTAAATATAAATGTGTGCATTATTTGTATTGTTACATAATACATCAAATTCTGAAATTACATAGGCAAATCAAATTATAACTGATCGAAGTAAAAAAGAAGAAAAGTTCCCAAATGTTGAAGGCAGCAATCCAAACATTCAAAAGTAAGTATAACCGTTATAATAAAATATTGTTACGAAATTCTGTATATTCGTAAATATTTTGTAGTATTAATTATGTAAAAAGGAAAATGTTATGTACATTTCGCATAAGGCAGTGCAATAGTTTGTCTTCGCTTTCCTGCAATGCGTCTTTTAATGCTTGAAAACGAGTTTTACAGAATGCTGGGAAACGAGTTTTACAAGGAGCAGGCCATTTAACATTATTGCAATGGAAATCTCGCCAAGTTGGTGACTGTTTTGGCGACATTTTCGGTCCCCATGTACATGTATAGAGCTTTTCGACTACGATCTGGAAAGTTCTCCAAATGTCTATCTCTAGAAGACTCACGAAGCTTTAACTTTCCTATATAAGGCCGACCAGGAGTTAGTTGAGTCCGTTAGTCAGTGAGTTAGTTAGTTGACTGGAGTTACTGAGTTAGCTGTCTTTCAGTGAGCATTCAGAGTAGTTCTAAAAGCGAACTGTATTGCATTGTCTTTGCGGCGATTTTTAGCAGTTGTGTATAAAGTTTTTAACTGCTGTTTTGTGCTCTATTGTTGTGTGAAGAGCTGTATTGAGTCTACTAGAACGAGAAGTTCTGGAATTATGTCGGAAAAAAATTTCTGCAAGTTTTGATCTGCTTTGGCTTCAAGTCTTTCGAACGAACCCACGCAACAATATTTTAGGAGAATTAATGCTAAATTCCTTTTGTAAAAATCAGTTTTTAGAGCTATTGTTTATATGATCTTAAAGCATGAATATATGTTAATATACCTTATTATTTAACAGGAGTGAAGTTTTAGAAATTATGCCAAGTATCATGAACACAATTCATGAAATCGTGAAGCATAACGACGATCTAACAACAGTCACAAAAGAATCTAAGGAATATGTGCAAGAGTCGAGTCTTAAGCATGCTAAAGAGTTTGTTGATGATCCATCAGTTCCACCTTTGGTTTAGTTACATGTTTCTTTTCTTTATTTAACTGGACAGCATGGTATCATCGTGGCTTTGTGGTGATGTTTCTATTTTCATTATAAAACAGTTGATGTGCCCAGCGTTGTCTGAACTCAAACATCAGTGGTTAGACTTTGGTCGGTACAGCCCGGTTCAATTTAGTTCAGGCAATTTCAAGCTATGAATATACCCTCCTTAACCCTAATTGTAAATTTCACTAACTTAGCAACAAAACATTGGAATTAAATTGTGTTTGGTCAAGATACCTGAAGACAAAAGCAGTTCAAATTGGTTCTAATCTCATGTTATTATGAATATCTCAAGATCTCAGTATACCTTTTAAAGGGGGGAAAAGAGGGAAGGAGAAAGATTTGTGAAATTCAAATTGCCAGTTATCTTCTTATTTTGATCCAGTGTGCAAAATTCATCCAAAAATTTAATAAAAGTGTAAATTTCAAGATATGATCATACCCTTAAAGGGAAGGAATATGATTATAATTGGTTTAATTATGGTTCAAGTCTTGTAGGATTACAATTGGTTTGATGACCGCATTGTCTCAAGAATCATCTTAAAACATTTGAAAGTTTTCGAGGATAAACTGTGTTGAAGCTGTGGAAACTCCCCTAAAACAATGAAACTTGTTTTTTCGGGGGGGAGGGGGAACGAAATGTCACTTATTCACAGGCGCTAGATTTAAAACCTGTTGTATTATAGACATCAAGCAATGTCTTCCAATCAGACTGTTTGACTTTTTGTAACTAATACTGCACTATTTAGTGTACAATAAGCTATATATATAATCAAGGGTGTAATGAGGCCTGTACGGTGCACCGTTACTTTTTTGGGAGCCGGTTCGGCTACCAGTACTTTTTTTAGATTTTTTTTTATTAATAATAATTCATTAATCTTTATGCATGTATTCTGATATAAATAAGGGACAAAATAAAAATGCAAATTAAGAGTATTTAGCTTTTTTATATCATAAGTTTTGTAAAATATTATGAATTTCCATTTTATAATTAAAAAATTCCAAGCTTCAGTTGGGGTTACCTCCCCGATCGGGAATCTTGCGTATCAGGAAAAAAAATGTGACACCACAACCTAGTATATAATCAGAGCTGTATGAAAGATACAATAGTTAGTTTCATGCAGTTCTGACTGACTGCATGCCACGTACCTACCCGCCCTCACATTACCGAATCCTACTCGCATAGAACGCACAGAGAGTAAAGGAGCACTTTTTTTTTGTTGCTTTGCAGATGCCACCATTGACTTCATGTACGCCGCATCCCTCTTTCTCTCGTTCAAGTAATCGTAACTTCGTTCATTCGTGTTTAGCAAGGTAAACATTGAAGCTTCCAAAATCTTTTACGAATAGAATTATAAAAACAACAATCAATTCTGTTTCAATACGAAACTAGCCTAACATTAATTGAATCTGTCAGCAATAAAGACTGCCACTTTACATGCCTATTTTGTTATCGTAACTCTGTTCCTATGTAAGTGTTGCTGCTTTTCTGCATTCGCGTTGTAAGCAATGGCGGAGTTGGAACTTCCAAAGTCTTTTACAAATAAATTATAGAAACAACAAACAGTTCTAATACAATAAGAAGTAATGATCGAAGTATAATAATGGAGTAAACATTGCCCTATTAGTTTACTTAAAAATTTATTACAAAGGAAATGTCATTTTAATTTGTTTAAGCTTTCAAGTAATTTATAACTTTAAACACTATGTACTACATTTAAAAAGAAAAATTATACAAAACGCTACCGAAAGGCCGTCTATGTAGTCCGTAATCAACAGGTGTAATAAAACATCTCTGATAATTTCAATAAAATATGTAGTGAGTTATAAAATGTTTCAATATGTTAAGTTGTTTAATTGTAGAATATTCACACACAACATTTAATTCCATAAAGTAAAAGCACCGATAGTGGAATTTAAATTAACGCTGCGGCATATTCTTGAAATTATAATTGGATTTTTTTTAATACTAATAATATTCAAACCTTTTATAGTAGACTATTCAGGTTGAAAATTCTCTGAAATATATTCAAATACTAACATATCTTAAATCATTTCAATACCATAACAAGCAATACATTAAAGCAGTGTGAATTAAAAAGAATAAACATTACAAAAATACAAACACTAAATTATTATACAAAAAAAAATTATTTCAACTTTGAATAACAGGAATTTAAAAATTGTAAAGTGCTAGTACCTAATATTCTGATTAAAATTTCATTTTTAAGCAATGTATTTTCTCAAGAAGAACATGATAAATTATTTCAAATATGTATTTTCATTTTTAGGCAAATAAGTTGGTTGGTTTATGTGCTCAACGATCTATTTTTATACAAAATGACGGCTAATCAGGACCTACAGCCTAAAGTGATGGAGTCTAAACCACAATGAACATCCATGCCTTATCCGTGATTTGAACACGGCACCTTTGGCATGCGTGGCCAGAGAGCTAACCACACAGTCATCAGATGGGCAAACAAATAAGACCTACTTGATTTGAAAATAAGTGTCAAAATAAAATCATAAAAATTATACCCTAAGAATAGGTTTTATAAGTATTCACAAATAAATGCGAGCAAACTTTTTGGCTTTCACAATATTAGAAAGAAAAAAAAAAGAAGAAAAAAAAAAAAAAAACATTATTAATAATTGTAACTAAATACTGAAATCAAAAGTAGTTAACTATATTTTTTATTTTTCAGATAAGGTCGACTTGTGAACATAATATTTTCTTTTTGAACTATGAACCATCTTTATTAGCATTGCATTTAAAGAGCCATTTTAATTCGGGATTTTTTTTCTTCTCCAAAAAAAACATTAAGATACAGATTCCTCTCTATAGAAATACTCCGTCGAACACTTAATGGCACTTTTTGAATGTTCAAACAGTAAAAAATAATACTGTTTTCTTGAAAACACAGCAACCAGTCTTTTTCTGCAACCTTTACGTTTTCTTTTAGATTTTATCATAAATTCTTATAACTTGTCTATTCTTCCATCGGTATCATATATTCTTGTAACCTTCCTTGGTTCCATGGAAAAAAACATCATGTTTTGTTTACGAATATAGCAATAAAAAGATAATTTCAACTTAAGTCAAATGATAAATAGAAAAATTACTTTCTAACTATTTTTAATGATGTTAAAAAATTAGCAAATGTTTATATGATAGCTGTATCAGTAGGAAACAAACATCTTAAAATTTCACTTTTTCAGTTTTACAAAATTTTATTTTCAAAACAATATTAAAATAGAATTATGAAATAAAAACTTTTTTAATTTCTATGAGAGATTGTTTGAGTTATGATAGGATTAAGCCTAACAAACTATAAAAGTTTGAAAGCAATACATTTATAACATGATACAACTTACCAGTAAAGTTTTCAAATTTGAAAGTCACTACTTTATAGAATTATCCTTTCCTCATTTCAGCTTGTTAATTAAATAAAAAAAGGATAGAAAGAAACATTTTAGCTATCGATAAATTTCAATACCGTGTATACAATCCAGTTCGTAGAATAGTTTGTTTACATTTTCATCTATCGCTTAGAGATGCTTGAGTCAGAGCACCGTCTGGTTGTGCCAGGCCCGAAATAACTATAGTTACTTTATTTCGCGGCGGCCCCTGCGCAACACTGCAGTTAGGGTTGGAAGAAACTTGACCGATAAGTCACAAATTGAAGATATTTTTTCGCAAATGTTACAGAGGCCATGTGCCATGTTTCCTACTGAAACTAAATGCATTCTTCATTTGACTTAAAAATATGCACACCGGTGGAATAAAAATAAGAAATGGTTACAAAATATTTTTTATCAAATGCTCGTAATAACATAACTTGAAATTTTGTCAGTGCTTTTATTTAACCTAAAAACAAATAGTTTTTTATATATATATATATATATATAATTACATTGGTAATATTAGCTTCATCCAATGTAAGTTACTTATTTGTAAATAAGCATATGAGACAAATAAGTAAGTATATGAAATTAATATGAGGAACTGAGAAGCAAAGGGGTCTAAGTGACTTCTCTTAACTTTTGAGAAAATACACTTTAAAGTTTCTTATTTATATTAAATTCTATGAAAATTATTTGTTGTTCAAATACTTATCTCTGGAACGAATATATCACTAGCTCTTTTTACAAATACCTATTATGAATTTTTATTTTTTTGTATATTTCTGGTTTAAACGTATTACTTACACCATTTATTAAAAAAAAATCACTTGGACCCCTTTGCATCTCAGGCTCTATAATTATAGCTATCGTTTTGGTTTGCAGCTTCCTACAGTCTATTTCTGCCACTTATAAAGTGCTTAACACAGCCATATACGTCTAGTAATTTTGAGCATCTAGAAGAATACGAGATCTTCTAGTGTAAACCCCTCTCTCCAACTCCACCACACCAACAAGCGGACATTGAGGCCACGACAGATTAAATGTGCACCAGCCTCCTTTAGGTACATACCGATGTTTGGCGGACCGAGGATCGAACCCACAACCCCCCCGTCATAGCCCGATACTCTACCGCAAGGTTATCGGAGCCTCTAGCTACCGGAAATAACTGAAAATTCCAATGGTAGCATTGTTATTATACAAGTATTTTAATGTATAGTTAGATAAATGAAAAGCAAGATCTATAATAATAAAACAAGCTGTGTGTCTGTCAGTCTGTGGATCTATAGAAACCTACTTAAAATTGCAGTAGAGCTCTGAAATTTTCAGCGTAAGTAGTTTTGGCCTTCTAATTGTATACATGTCAAACAGAATATTAAAATTTTAATTAGTTATTTATTAATTAATTTTCTTAATTAACAAATTTTTTTACAGAACGACTTCTAAGAGGACTACAGCTCTGAAATATTCAACATAAGTAGTTTTGACCCTAGGATTGGACTTTTGAAAAACAGAATTTTAAATTTTTATTTAGTTTTTTTTAATTAATTAATAAATATGTTACAAAACGATTTCTAATAGGGCTACAGCTCTAAAATGTTCAACATAAGTAGTTTTAGCCTTCTAATTGGACTTTAGAAAAACAGAATTTTAAATTTTTGTTTAGTTCGTTATTAATTAATTTTTTAATTAATTAATATATAATTAAAAAACGATTTCAAATAGGGATGCAGCTTTGAAATTTTCAACGTAAGTATAGTTGTGGCCTTCCAATTGGATTTTTGAAAAACAGAATTTTAAAATTTTATTTGTTTTTTTAATTTTATTTTTTTAATTAATTAACAAATATTTTACCAAACGAGTTGTAATTTAGCTACAGTTCTGAAATTTTCACCACAAGTAGTTTTGGCCTTTTAATTGGACTGATAAAAAGAATGTTAAAATTTTAATTTGTTTTTTAATTGATTTTTTAATTAATATTTTTAGGAAAAGATACTTCTAATAGGCCTAGGGCTTTGAAAGTTGCAACATGAGTAGTTTTGGTTCTCTAATTTCGCTTTTCACAAACACGTGTTAAAGGGGTGTTGTATTATTGAATTAACGGGATTTTTTTTTTTTCTCGACAGAGGAGGGACTTCTAATATTAAGGCTTTACGTAGTAATTAGTTTTTTATTGACTAAAGCAAGCTTACAGCAATGAACCTTTCAGCGAGCGAAGCGAGTCTATGCTTGCATAGCAATGAACCTTTCAACAAGTAAAGTAAGCCTGTGTTCATGTGTCAACGAACTTTTCAGAGAATGAGGCGAGCTCGATTTTGCTTAGCAATAAACCTTCCTGCGATTTCCGCAACTCGAAACTAGCTAAAATATTGCACATGTTAGAATTTCGTAGTGAAGCACCGGTATTCAGCTAGTTGTGAATATAAGTTTCTTTATGTTTTTGTGTGCTGATGATTAATTATCAATTACATTATTAATGGAAAGCAATATACAATACACAGCTAAAGTAATACAAATAATATAATAAAAAATAACACTATATTTAAAAGAATTTTTTTTAAAAGTATTAATGAATTACAATACATTTAATGAAGCGAATATTCTACCATGGTATCGTATTTGATTTAAAGGTGCCCTTAAATATAATTTAAAATAAATATATTTCACTTCATTTTTATAATTTTCTCGCTATTTAAAAAAAAAATAAGGATGTGTGTTTGTTTAATCAGATTAAAAAAATGTCTGGTGTTTGGAAAACTGTGATATATTTTAACCCTTTGCACTGCAGGCCTTTTTCGCGCGGAGGAATCAGCAACTCGAGACATTTTAGGTTCGGCTGGTGTTTATGGATTTGCTTCATAGAAACTAAACACAGTCATTGGCCTTGCAGCGAATTTCCGCATCACACCTAATGGTCTTCTCGTGGTTTGGCATCCAATCGTGTGGAGCCTGAGAGGCGCCACTGGAGTGCAAAGGGTTAAACATAAGTAGTTTTTGCATTCGTTTAGTTCCATCCAAAGCCAAAATGTTGTATCTTTAATTAGTTTTTTAATTAAATTTTAAAATGTTTTCGTAATGCTAATCCAGTGGAAAAAAGATTTTCCCCTACAGCTCAATCTGAATAAATACTTGAAATATTTATTTTTTACATTGAAAAAAATATAGTATAATCTTTTAAATCTTCTCTGGCATAAAAAAAAAAAAAAAAAAAAAAAAAAATGTCGCTGGATGATAAAAAAATAATTTGTTACAATAGGGTATTTGACAAATTTTCAAAATATGTTTTAAATAAAAGGTATGCACAAAATAAAAGACACGTATTTTTTCTTTTTTCAAAATAATGTCGCAAAACGCTAAAATTTGCATTTTAAAATGCATGTAAAAGCCCCGCCCCTAAAACGCTGCTCAAAAACCCATCTGTCTGTGTGACGTCAATCTTGCATAAACAACATCGCAATAGCGAGTGAGTTTCCAAGGCGAAATGTGTTTTTCTTTTGATTTCGTTCCAAGAAATGTCTCACCGGTATCGGTATTATGCAGTACCCCGCTGTACAAGTACTTCAATTAAAACTCCAGAAAAGTTGTGTACACATGTGCCCAGGAAAGCACACATGCACACAAAAAAAGTGGTTAAATCTTCCAAAAAGAGAATCAACTTAGTTTTCACCACAGACTACGATTCACTTCTGTGAAGATCATTTTGATGCAAGTAATACTTTATTTAATTCTTTTAAATGTTTTAACTACACAATATTAAGTTTAAGTACTGATGCACTATTGAAATATTGATTTTTTAATTCTTTTTTATTATTATTATTATTATTATTATTATGTTTTTTATAAATTTGAAACCAAAATATTTGTTTTGTTTACATGAATTGTTTTGAAAAGTTTTTTTTTGTCTGTCATATTAACCTTTAATTACTGTATGCGGTCTGACAGACCGCGAGTCATTTTTTGTAGAATGCTTCCAACCCCCTAAAATATTTAATCTTTGACTTTAAATTAATTTTTCCAATTTTTTGTTACTGAAATTTTAAATTGATCTTCACCACATTTTTTTGGAGCAGTATGAACCATGTGTTGCCCTTGCACCAAAAAAGATCAAACCACCCAATCACAGCAGTTAACCCTTTATTTACTAAATTTTTTATAATTTGTACTAACTCTTTTAAATATTTAATGTTTCCAAAAAGAAGCAATCTTGTGCTGTCATTCAATAGGTGAAGAACAAACTTCATAGAAGTGGACTTCAAAGTCCCTATGGGTTTTAAAGCATTTAAATCAGTACAGTACCATGAGAAATGCAGTACAATGACTGGACTTATAAGTACCGTCAGTAGATAAAGGGTTAAAGGATTTTGTTTATGATAATCTAGTGTTTCTATTCACCTCAATGCATTATTACTTGTCTTTTTCACCTTTTTGTCTTTTTTAAATAATATCAGCTATAAATTATAGCGAGTGTTCCGTTTCATCCCTTTCTGCGGGGTGAATCGGAACAACATGAAAAAAATCAAAATCAATGTCACTTTTTTTCCAACATTTTTGGGCTTGAACATTATAGAAGAAGGTAAGACGCACGTTCCTAAATCAAAAATATGTTCGTTAAAGATATTATTACACTCTATTTTTACTTTGAAAGTTGAAAATTGTTCCTTTTCACTCCGTTTTAACAGTACTCAGCGAATTATATTAATTGCTATTTTTTTATTTTTTTATCCTAATGTTTTTATGATTATTATAACTGTAAAAGTGTTGTTGTTGCTTTTCTAGTTATAAGAACTGTGAGAATTGTTGATACTTACACAATTGTTTTAACATTTCTAAACTCTGCAGAATAAAATTCTGAGCGTGACTTGAAAAAGAACCCCACCAACAAAACATCTATTTTGGGTAAATTCGAAATGTGTACCTTTACAAAATCGTCTTCTAATGTTCCAATAACACTTCTTTAAATAAATATTTCCTAAAAGTTACCTTCAACAGTCATAATTTATCGTATAGTAGGAAAAGAGATGAACCAAGCTTTAAAATAAACGTATGAAGCTGTTTGCTTACAAATGTGGTCAACATTGGCGTCACACTCTGGGAGGAGCTTATCCGAGCGTTTCTGATCACGTGACGAGGCGTTCAGAAAAGCAATTTTTAAAATTTGATTTATAAAAATTTGAGCAATTATTTCGCGTTAAAACTGCTTGAATTATTATTATTTCGTTAAATACTATAAATATGCCGCATTTGGTAATTATTTGTTGATGGTGTCAAATACCCTATTGTTCTCCCGATAATCAGAATCTTAAGAAATTGATAGTTTGGCGATATTTTTGCTGATATTTCTTACATTGGCGGTAAAATAAAAATAAAAAAACGTCGGTTGAACAACGAAATGATTTTCAATGAACATTGCATTATCTTTTCTTGTAAATTCAACAGAGAAGAAAGTCATTGATGGGTGATGCTGAAGGAAAAAGAACTCTGTGTTAAAGACATTCGTTTTTCACATTTTACGCCTTTATCGCATTTCTGCGTCTTAGCAATTTCTAAAAAACGTGGATTTTTTTTTTTTTTTCAATGGCCGCTATCTTATGTGTTTCCACAAAGTTTCATAAAGTGCGAACGACCTTCAGTAAAAATATGATACACCTGAAAGAACTTATAGCTACTTCAAATTTATCCAGACTTGATATTTATAAATGTATACTAAATTCAGAAAAGTAAAACAAATTTCTTATATATTAAGTACTTGTTACTTATACTATTTAGGGAAAAGTTTAGATATAAGAGCTTGTGTAGTAAATAATTTACTAAAAAGAAATTAAAATATTTATTTTAATTCAGAAAAGAATATTACTTACAAAAAAAATCTCAGAACAATTATATCACAAACATGAAACAAATTCGAATTTTTGCAAGATAGGACTTTTGTTTGTCTTCACAGTTTTATTTTTCGACAGTTTATTATTCAAAAATTTATATCCAAAATTGGTCGGTATATTTTTCTTAATTTGCGACTTGAAGATCGACACAAAATTCTGATCGGATGGTAATCCAAACACTGCACAGCATTTTTCAAAGCATTTATCTGCTGTGAATTTAATTCTTTGAGAATATTTGGATGATCTTGTACAGTACATCAGAGTTGATATAAAATGTGGAGCGAATTGTAATGACAAAGCCGAGACCTGTTGACTTAAAAATTCTTCTAATGTATTGATTATTTGTTCTTCTTTCGGATAGTTCATACAAAGATTCTTTTGAACTTTAAGGGATATTTTTAGTATTTCACAAGCCATTTCCATAGCTTCCAGTATGACCTTGATCTCTTCAGTAGTTTGTACTGAACGTGCCTCAACTTCCATTTGTATAATTTTCTAAAAATTCATTGAAAACAGGCTGTCATACAAGTTAAGGATGTTAACAACAAAGTAACACACTTACTGAGCAGTATCCATTATATAAACGTTAATTTTCTTTCGAACAAGCGTTCGCTTTAATCACAATAAAAAATTTCGGAAATATCAGAAGCATTTTATTCTATTCAGTAACAAATTTAACCAATCGAGTTTAAGGAAGATTACAAGTGCAATTGCCAGGTTAGATTTTTTTTTTTTTCTTTTTTTTTTTCTCTTATCTAAAAACAAAGACTAGTTTTGTTTAAAATAAAAAATTTAAAAGAAATTAACAAAAAAAAAAACTTCCTGATTAAAAACAAAAGATTGAAAAAAAAATCGTCTGCTCCGTATTTATGGTTTTAAATTCATGGACCTTATGCAAGAAAATGTTTTCAGCATCTGGCAAATACACTCTTTTCAATCGCAATTTTTCTTTAGATGGATCTTATACAAAAATATATTTGTTTAACCAATTAAAAATGCATATTTCATTTTACAAGGGAGATTAGCGTTACTCTTTACATGAACTCCATTGCTTATCGAAATCACTCTTTTAAATGCCGAATTTCACGTTACTAGTCGCCATACCAGTTGAGATCACTAGTCATTAAAAGTCAGCGGTCAGCGGTAGCCCAATCTAAATAACCTTATGCTCAGCGTTAATAAGAATGGAGTTGCATCGAATGCCAACATTTGTGTCGTGTTTCTGATCCATCACATTATATCTTTAAAAATGAATTTTCTCATACCATTAGCCAATCACTGCACATATTTCATTTATTCCCAGGTAAAGGAATCAATAGTCCATGACGTCGTTACGCATAACTTCCATTCAGTCAAATGAAAAGTCAGTTTATCACGTGATCTCCTGTAGCTGGCCGCTCTAGTAAATAAAATATTTTCTACTAGCTGAATACAAGTGCTTCACTACGAAATTTTACCATGTGCAATTTTTTAGCTAGCTGCGTGGCCCCGCGTTGCAGAGATCCGTCATTGGTGTATAAGTCCCAACTTTGGCGCTTCGCTCACAGGAAGGTTCATTGCCCCGCAAGACCAAGCTCGCTTCGCTCGCTGAAAAGTTCATAATAAGCCCAGGCTTACTTCACTCGTTGAAAGGTTCATTGCCGTGCAAGCACGAGCTCGCTTCGCTCGCTGAAAGGTTCATTGCTCGCTTCACTCACTAAAAAATAATTGCTACGCAAAGCCTTAACATAAAAAACCCCTCCACTATCGAGAAACAAAAAAATTCCCCATGAATACAATATTACATCACCCCTTTAAAAATATTTTAAAACGTGCTTGTGGAAAGCAAAATTAGAAGGCTAAAACTACTTATATTGAAACTTTCAGAGATCTAGGCCTATTAGAAGTCACTTTTTGTGAAAATATTTAAAAAAAAATTACTGAAGACAATTTAAAATTTCAACTTTCTTTTCGTCAAAAGTCGAATGAGTAGGCCAAAACTACTTATGTTGAAAATTTCAGAGCTGTACCTCTATTTGAAGTCACTTTGTAAAAAAAAATCAATGAAAAAATAACTAATTAAAATTTTAACATTCTGTTTGTCATAGGTACAATTAGAAGGCCAAAACTACTTTTATGTTAATAATTTCAGAGTTCTACTCCAATTTGAAGTAGCTTTCTATAGATCCACAGATATAGATACACAGAGAGACAGATATACACAGACAGCTTGTTTTATTATTATAGATTTGCAGGCGCTTCCACTTGTCCACTATCATCATCCATCACTCACTTGCACTCTCCTATGACTACCTATAGACGTCTAAATACTTGTTCAATAGCCGGATTGTTCCAGCGCTACACCATTGGCGGCTTCATGGGGGGGGGGGGCATGGGGGCCATAGCCCCCCCTTGAAGGGTTCCCTCTTTCTCCCTAGCCCTTTCGAAAATCCCAAAATTCTTTGAGAATCTCCAGTTTAAAAAACCAGTGAAAATACAGATTTTTAAGCACAATTTCATCAACGTAAATTTTTTCTTTACAGTACAAAGAATTATAGCCCCCCTCAGAAAAAACTCTGCCATGCTCTTTTAAGCAACCATGGCACCGAGGGTAATTATTTTTCCACACGTGATGTCTGGCTGGTTGTATTCAGATTATCTGGCGCCGTCAGCAACACGAGGGCTATAATGCGCCGAAACATTCGTCATTAGACAAGCCAACATACATTTACAAACACCCATGCCAACACGGGACTCGAACACGCAACCTCACGGTCTAGAAGCTAGCACGCTAACCACTATACCGTTTGGTCGGCCACGTGATGTCTGGACTAGTGTGTGCTGGGTTGAAAGGCATGATGGTGTTATTCAATTCCGCGAAGCTCTACCTTACATAATTGAAGCTCTTGAATCGATTTCAAACTGGTCGGACCTAACCACTGCCTCTAATGCATCTTCTCATCTATGCTCACTTTGCAGTGTCCAGTTTGTTTCAGCTTTAGTACCATTAATTGATGTCTTGAAGCAAACTCTACCACTAAGCAGAAAACTTTAGGCTCCTGATCTCGATTTGCGAAAAGCTGCGTCCATTGTTGAAGATACAATTTCGGTTTTGCAGAAGAAGCACCAAGACTGCTTGGAATCTTTTTCTATTCTATTCAATGAGGTTGAAGATATAGGTTCGGAGCTTGAAATTGATGTGAATCTTTCACGCTTAGCCAGACATCAAAAACACCGTGAGAACTACAATACTCAAATACCAGAAGAGTATTTTAGAATCTCGGTTTATATACCTTTATTGGATAATGTAATTGAAGACCTAATAGGAAGATTTCCAAAAGAAAATTTGGATTTTTTTTGGCCTTTGATTACTGATTCCAACCCCCGATATGGAAAAGCCAACAGAATCAGAAAGCAACGAGCTTCAAAACTTACATACCAATTTTAGGACTGACACAAATGAGTGTTATTCTGATTCAGGGTTCCCACGGTCCTTGAAAGTCCTTGAATTTTTTTTTATGAAATTTGTTCCTTGAAAGTCCTTGAAAAAAGGATAAGGTCCTTGAAAGTCCTTGAATGTTTAAGTGACCAATGACAGTGGTGTAGTGTAAAATAAAAAAGTGTGGGAATGCTATGTAGCGTCGTTACAAATGTATATATTTTCTTCTGTGTGTGAGGTGGGGGGGGGGGGGGGAGAGTGAAAATGACAACTTTAAATAGTTTTGTTAATATTACTATAATAATACCCCTTATTGCCGCCACTGTATGATTTTTTTTTAAGAACTGCTGCTACATTTTTGGAATAAATTCTGTAATAACTGTAAATGTAAAACTTTCCCATTCTCAAACCGAAAAGCAATTTAATTTTGCATTTTAAAGTAGAACATCTGAATTGCTTTCCTAATTGTTCGCAGCCCAATTTCGATGTATTATACCCATTTGCAAAACCATTAGCACTTTTATATTAAGGAAAATCAAATATACAGGACCGGTCTTGGAGTAAAATGCTATGTGTGCAAGAATGAGTTTTGGCGCCCCTTACAATGAAAATGGGTATAGAAAATACTTTAAAAATGGTAAGGGTGCTCTATATGGTATGGATGCAAACTATTAAAATCCTAGCATTTTCTGCACTAAATAACATTATTTTAAGTCAGCTTTTATTAATGAACCCACGGATTCAATTTTTTTTTTAATAAAATATAAAAATTGTAATAAAATTATTTATGCAAGAATTGAATAAAATACGTGTTATTAAAATTACTAATTTTTGCTACGTATTACTTTTTTTAGTAGTCCTCCCGCTCTTAGCTCAAGCCTTGAAACCCCTTTTTAACTTTGGGTTGTGAAGGGCTGCAATTTGGCTAATGTAGCATTATCAGTACTGCTAAGTTAAAGTGAAACAAAGTTAACAACTGTTCAGTTCTGTCACAACAACGTAGCGGAGCGCTTGAAACCAGTCTCATAAATGTACATTCAAGCAACATTTTATGTGTTGAACTAAACATATTCAAATTCACAATCATTCAAAAGCGAAGTTAATATAAAGGATTTAAAAATCAATACTATTTTGAAAAAATTAATCATGTTCAAACAAGTTATGTTTGATTTTTCCAATAACTGGGAATAAAATAAATATTTCCCAATATCTGATAAAATATAAATGCATAATTCCGTGATATCAAAGCACCTTAAAAGCTAATACAAAATATCAACATTCTGCTCTTACCTATCTGGATTTTTAGCACTAACCAGTTTTTTCCATCAGAACCGCAGGTTTGCTTAACTTTTTTGGATTATGAAAAAACACCATCTTTTATTGTCATTTGTTTTTTCCTCTTGAACGAATTATTTCTTAGGTACGTTGAGTGGTTTACAAATAATTTATTAAATCTGTCTTTGATATAAAAATTTAAAAAAAAAAAAAAATTACATAACTTTTGTTGATAAATCGGTTAGCGTTCCCGTTAAAATTAGAGGAGGCGAAATATTCTTCAAGGAAAGGGCGCAAAGAACTGAATGTGCTAGGTCACAGTTTTGTTCTTTAAAAATGTAGATAATTGGCATGAATTTGTGTATGGAAGTTTTAGACTGTATATACGACGAACCATACAAATTTGACGTCTGGAATTCCTCCACAAATACAGATTATTCGTTGAAGAGGATAATTGCTATTGAATGAATCATAGCTAGATGTAAACATATATGTCAGTTCATTTCTAATCAAGGAGAAATGGCCATGTGTGGGTTGCCGCACCTCTTTCAAGGGTTTTACAAAAACTAGAACTTGCCTGCTCAGCTCTGAAATTGTGGATCCCATTCGAAAGCAAGCTCCCACGAAATGACTTTTTTGTTTGCTTACTTGGCTTTGAGTTCAGTATCACGTAAAAAGAAGAAAAGAAAAAAAAAATTAGATGACGGAACGTCATTCCGCCTTCTATAAATGTAAAGGATCGCCGTTGCCTCGTGTTTCCACTCCACTACATCCCTGACCACCGATAATCTCCGTTTTGTAATTTTACATCTGATGTAGTATTTAAAATTATAGTCCTTAAATTTTTCTAAAAAGGTCCTTGAATTTTCTTAAAAAGGTCCTTGAAAGTAGTTGAATTTTTTTCTTCAATAACAGTGGGAACCCTGTAGATTGAAAGTGAGCTAGCACTATGGAGAGAGAAATGGAAAAAAGAAGAAAAGCTCCCCACTTCTGCCATAGATGCAATGAGAGCTTGTGTCAAAGATGTATATCCTCCTATTTACGCGTTACTTAAAATTTTGGCAACACTATACCAGTTAGCGTTGCCTCTGCTGAAAGAAGTTTCTCTACCCTTCGACGCTTGAAAACGTGGCTAAGAGCTAGAATGGGGAAGAAAGGTTAGCAGGACTTTGCTTGTTGCATACTCACAGAGACATAGCCATTCATGTGAGCTGTGTCATAGACAGATTTGCCAAAACAAAGCAGATGAAATTGGATTTTGTTCTTTAGGGTTTCAAAGAATAAAGAAGTGTGATTGTAAAACAATTATTAACTATTTTTATTTTTTGTAATTTCTTTGTTTTACTTTTTCTTATTTTTCAGGAGAGCAATTCAAGCTTAAATTAACTTTTTTAATTCTGCATCAAATGAAAATTACTAATTTAGGAAATTCTACACTTATCATTGCAAATCAAGCATTTAATCAGCAATTAGTTTATTACAATTAGGTTACATAGTGCATACATTTTACGAACTTAAAGTTTAAAATGCCACCCCCCCCCCCCTGAAAAATGAACCTAGGGCCGCCTTTGCGCTATACTGATGTGTACACGCAAAGCTCTGGCATTCCTATTGAGCGCTGTCACGCTCAATAGGAATGCCAGAGCTTTGCGTTCCAATTACACAGGAATCACCGAATAGCGTTCCTGAAACATATGCAGAGTAAAAAACTTTCAATATTCTTTGATGTTCAAGAAAACTTTGCTGCCAAAGTTTGTTTGCTCTATTTGCGTAAGAAAGCTAAATAAATGTAAATTTAACATGTTTTCAGCAACAAAAAAAAAAATATTGTGATAAATTTTAATTGAATTTAATGAACAGTAAAAGAAATATCAAAGCTTTAATTATATAAAATATTTACAGCATAGCTTAAGTATTAGAAATATACTGAAATTCTCTTTATAGTATAACACATGAAAATAAAAAATTAACCTTTAATTTACCCATAGAAATTAACCCATAGAAACAAAAATTTTAATATAAATCCTTTAAATGATTCCAAATTTTTATATGAAATTCCTACTTTTTGTACTCAAATCAAGTTTTCATAGTGGTTGACCACTACGAACAAAACATTCATTTTGACCTGTTTACTAACTTTTTTTTGCCCCAAAACTTGATTGAGTACATTGTCTTTTACAGCTGGTATATCTGCCAAGATTCAGCTCTGCTGTATGAGTGCAAGTGGGTTAATTAGACCATCGAAGATTTTGCCTCGTCAACCTTAATAGGGGAAGGTTTCAGTAATTAAATGCCACAAAACTGAACATGTTTGAATTAAGCTTGTTATCTGTATAACAAAATTTAAGTAAAAGCTAATTAGACTGACGTAAGGCAATAGAAACCTCTGTAAATGCGGCCTTTGTAATTGTATGACCACCCGCCGGTATTTGAATGATTGGTGCAACATTCTCCAAAGTGAATTTATTGGGAACGTATTACCAGTTCGCAGTTAATAAAGAGCAGTAGTCTCTGACGTTGAAAACAAAGTTTAGAGAGTAAACAATATCTAACTGCAACTGTAATTGCTGCCTGACAAGCGATTGTTTATTTTTTTTTTCTCTAAAGAAAGCCGGTCAACATGATACATTAAAATTTATCTCATTTATCACAATACCGAATCGTTTAATCAAGCAAAACTGTAATATATTTGTTGCTTACATTGGCCTGTGATTTTACTATGAAAAGTTTTCCTTCCCGTAGATGATGTTACCTTATTAACTTAGTTGAGAAACCCCGTGAATAATGGGAAACGTACAAACAGTGGGCCCTAATGAGGCACTTATTGTATCTGGTAAGTTCTCTAAATTTGAATTTATTTTGTAAATATTTATTTCAAGTTTAATGAAAAAAAAGTACCGAGTAATATTGACTTCTATAAAAATAAAGCTGTAAAGACATTCACAAGCATATGTCGCTAGTTATTTTTTTCTAAATGTACTACAAACTATAATTTACGCTTATAGAAAAGAGTTATAGTTGAAATTAACATGATATTTCGTACTAACTTATTCTTTTGTATTGTTGAAACGCACAAATGTTCTTTTGATGTTTGGGTAAACTTGAATTTGATGATTGAAACACATACATTTCTTGTAACCTCTGTATTCTAAAAATTTAATTTAGACAATACATGAAAAAAAATGGAAAATTGGAAAACCTTTTACCAAATAATATTTTAAATATATTGTAATTACTTGTCTGTAATTGTTTTAAAAATTATAATTTATCTTTGCACTATAATCTAAACTGTATCTTGTACTATGAAATGGTAGCGATCATTTTTAAAGTACATTGCATTAATAAAAGTAAAAACAAAGATAGTAAAAAAACTGAGAAAATATCTCATTATAGTACCTATTGAAGGTAAAGTATTGATGAACAATGACCAACAAAAAATTAGCTTGGTTGTTAGTTTTTGAGATAACCAAAGCACCTGCTAATTTAATGAAAAGTTCAAAGCCATTATTCATTAAAATTATTCATGCATATTTCCATTTGCAGTCTTTAGAATATGTAATTAAAACAGGGATGGGAATTTTCTCCTTTTGGAGGATTTCCTCCTTTTTTGTTTTTTATGAAACATTTTCCTGATTCGAGGATCCTCATTTTTCTGATCTGAATCAGTTTTTCCTTCAAAAAGTATACTTTTCCTCATGTCTAAACAAAAGATTTTCCCCCTTAGCTCCCCTTTCCTCACAGATTACTTCAGAAACTCCTAATATTTGGAATTTAATTTTTATATAGTATTAGAAATTTCATTGTATCTTTAAGATTATTAAATCATCCTTCCTGCATACTTTTTTGTTCAATTTTTGTGTATTCCTTTTGTGAACTTTTTGAACGCATTTTTGGATTTCCTCCTTTTTACTCTCTGGTCACTCTCATCCCTGTTAAAAGAAATCTAAAACTCATTTTTTATTATAAAAAAAAGCTCTTAGCCAATTTTTTTTCCTTTTAGGAGGTTGCTGTGGAAATGCTGGTAAAAAGATGGTTGTAGGTGGCTGGGCTTGGGCATGGTGGATGGTTACTGATGTTCAAAGGTAAAATATATTCTTATCTATTTAAAATAAAAATCTGTTGCTTTATCTAGAGTCTTCTAAGAACTTTTTGTTTTTTCATAAAAAAAAATTTTAAGAGTTTTATAGGTGATCTTCTAGTAATTGCCTACAGGCTAATAGTTGACCAATATGACATAAAATTGAAGTAAACAAGTATTGATCTGATGATATTCTAACTTTTATTAGTCAAAATATATCCAATAACCAATGAAAACCACTGCCAAAAGTTATAGTCTTTCATTATTTTGCATAGATCTGTATCATAAATACTGCACCAACAGTGCCTCAGACTCTATAAGTGTTTTGTCTTTATCGTATCAGAAACCCAGTAATATTTTACTGAAAGAAAATATTGTGTTGCTTGTCAAAATACTGTATCAAAATGTTTTCAGCTACCTATATTTTAGATACCTATATTAGTAGATAAATGAATAGCTGCTGCCAGAGAGCAGAATAAAAAATAAAAAAAATACTGCAATTAAAACAACTGATTTAGAATTATCATTAATTATTGAAAATGTTTTTAAATTCGAAAAGGGAAAAATCCATTATAATATAGGTTTTATTTTTATTTTACTGGCTTTAAAATTCATCCTTTATATTGATAACTCCTATCTTTGTGTTTCAGGCTTTCTTTAGAGGTAATGACACTTTCTCCCCGTTGTGAACATGTAGAGACTGCCCAAGGTGTGCCTTTAACTGTGACAGGGGTGGCACAGTGCAAGGTTATGACAGAGAAAGAATTTCTTGCGACTGCTGCAGAACAATTTCTCGGGAAAGAAGTTGATCACATAAAATCTGTTATCCTACAAACTCTTGAAGGACATCTCCGAGCAATCTTGGGTATGATTCTAAAGTTTCTCAAATATATTATTTTAATTATACTAGCTTTAATATTCAAATTTCTTTAAAAAGTTTAATAAAACAATTGAGTTGCAATTTCAGATTCTATTAAGTAGAAAGTTGAATGAATGTACTAAAAAGGTGAAAAATATTTTTTAATAAAATGCACAAAAGGTTTAAGAAAATAACTTCTTCTATTCAATTTCCTTAAAATATATGTTGCATATACTATTGTAACTAACTAAAAATAAAAATGTTGATACTCACATAAATTATTGTAAATTTAAGATGAGTGCTTTGCAAACAAAGAATCTGTGTGCATGGGATTCTTTCCAGCTATAGAAATTAACTTCCAATAGGATAGGGTGGAGTAAAATGGGTATACAAATCACTGTTTTTTTATGTTCAGCTAAAACTTTCATGTAAATGTTTAACAATTCAATTTTTATTTTGGTTTTTCTTTACATTGCACAACTTGGGAATAAGAATACACAATTTTTAATTATTATGTTACATAAATATGTTTGTGAGAAAACATTTTATAGGTATACGTTACTATACCCATTTTACAGGTGAAAATAAATGGTTATACTATAGCAGAGTTCATCCTAGAAATGAAAAAGGGCACTTCCTGTTTACGAGGGCACTTTTATGGTAAATTGCAGAAATACGCATTTTCTGCCACAATTTCAATATTGTTATACTTTTCTACCACGATAAATAATTTTCAATATTCTGGGGAAAAAAATTATAATGCAAAAATCTGTTAATCAAAAACTCGCTCAGAAACTTAAAAGATATAAAAATACTAATAAAATGCTTCAGTCCTAATTCTGCTGGAATGAGACTAAGAAAATTATTAAAATTGAAAGTGCAATATACACAGAAACATTTTCATCAAATAGTAATTTTTATAAAATTATCAATTTATAATACAGTAAAATTAAGATAATAATGTTTTAGCATAATGAAAATGTGTTAAGATAAGAACTTTTCATTCCTTCAAAATTTTCTAAAGTTTGAATGAATCAACCTTAAACTGCATCTCTTAGTTTTGCTATTGTCAGATAGAGAATAGAGTTTCTCTAAATTTAACATTATTCATTGTGGGATATCACAAGGAGTATTCCGACTAAAGAACTTGGACTATGTCCCGAAATTTTTGAATTTTTTATTTTCAAAATCGGATCAAATTTAGCGTCAAAACGGCAATTTTTTTTGCCGTGCATGCCGCTATTATGTAAGCTATAATAGAAGTTTTATTTTTTTTTAAATCGAAAATAATCTGGGATTTTGGTTGCATTCCTGTTATGTTCAATTTTAAATATGAAACGGATGTTTAGAAATTAATTGGTAACAGGCAAATTACCAAAAACACCCCCTAAATTTAACAGGAGGACATCGCGATTACGCGTGTCCAAACGGAAATATTCTTTTTAAATTCTTAGTGTAAACATTTGATAGTTGTTTGATACTAAGTTATTCAAGTCTTTCAAATTCCTTTCTTCACTATTTTGAAGGAGGCAGAAGATAAAAATCCAGCGAAATACACTTAATCATAACACGTACGAAATGGCCACCGGAGTTTACTAATGTGCACTTGGGAAATTGTAAGACGCCGCCCTACAATCCACCTACTAATGAAGCACGTTATATAGACATCTACTCAATGGTTTCAGTCCTTGCGCGTTTGAACATGAATGTGCATGCGTGACAGCCTATTTCAGTAGGGGTGATCCACATATTGCGTACTGTTGGGAGGGGAAAAAACGAAAGTTTTTTTAATTCTTTCAGGATGAAATTTTTTCTGAAAAAGGGCAGGAAGGGCGCTATTTTTTATAGAAAAAGGGCAAGAAGGGCGCTATTTTTTTAGAAAAAGGGCAGGCAGGGCACGCCGCCCCTCGAAAAATGCCTAGGATGAACTCTGCCATAGTTTAACAATGAAAACCATAGCATAAATTATAAACCATAGGTAAATAATAAACCAAAAGAAAGCACAAGCCTAATGAATTATGAAAAATAATATAAGCCATAAAATCATTTAAAACTCTTGTTTTTGTATGAAATTTGTTAATACATGCAACTCGTATATTTTTTGTTTACATTTACACTTAATTCACATTCTTCTCCATATTACACGTAATGACTGCAAAATACTATTATTATTAATATTCAAAATCTAGCAAAAATATGCCTTTTATTGTTGAATGCTGATTCATTTTAAATTTCTGTTGTCTGGCTATTTTCAATGGACGTCTATGAGCCTAAACATAAATCTTGTCAATCTTAGATTTTTTTTTAAATTTTATGTTATATGAACCTTTTTTGATGGCCATAATTTTTCCAACCAATTCTTGCTTCTTTTTTTTTTCCTAAATACTCTACTTTCACTCATGCACGCTAGATATGTTGGTCCATTTTCATTGTTCTTTATTTTTAGGCTAATGCCTTATGATGTACTATAAATTTCGTTTGACTTTCTATTCTTAATGGTTTTAACTTTTTTAGTGTTCTAGTTTTCAAATTCACTTTTTAACCTCATTATGACATCTTCATTAATTAAAACTTTGTCAGCTTTAGTTTGGACACGTTTATATTTGAATTTTGAATTTTTTAAACATATTATTGTAAGACTTGAATATCTCTATATATATAAGGCAAAGCCCTCACTCACTCATTCACTGACTCACTCACTCACTCACTTATCACTAATTCTCCCACTTCCCACATAGTCACAACTCTGAAAATCGGCACAAATATCAACAATTGTAAAAATAGAAAAAGTAAGCTATTCCGATCTCGATTAACCCATTTTAAGGGGTCGAAAAGGGGTTAAACGTTCAAAACGAGGGACATTCGAATATCCCACTTCCCATTTAGTCACAACTCTAAAAATTGGTACAAATATTAACAATAGTAAGCATAGAAAAAGTAAGCTATTCCGATCTCGATTAACCCACTTTAAGGGCTCGAAAAGGGGTTAAACGTTCCAAACGAGGAATATTCGAATGTACCACTTCCCGTATGGTCACAACTCTAAAAATTGGTACAAATGTCACCAATGGTAAACATAGAAAAATTAAGCTATTTCGATCTCAATTAACCAACTTTAAGAGGTCAAAAAGGGGTTAAACTTTCCAAACTAGGTATATTCGAATGTCGTATTTCCCATATTGTCACAACTCTGAAAACTTGTGCGAATATCAATAAAGAGAAACGTAGAAAAAGTAAGCTATTCCGATCTCGATTAACCCACTTTATAGGGTGGAAAAAGGAGTTAAACGTTCCAAACGAGGAATATTCGAATGTCCCACTTCTGACATGATCACAATTTTGAAAATTGGCACAAATACCAACAATGGTAAACATAGAAAAAGCATGCTATTTCGATCTCGATTAACCCACTTTAAGGGGTGGAAAAGGGGTTAAACGTTCTAAACTCGAATATCCCACTTCCCATATGGTCACAACTACGAAAACTGGTGCGAATATCAATAAGACAAATGTAGAAAAAGTAAGCTATTCCGATCTTGATTAACCCACTTTAAGGGGTGGAAAAGGGGTTAAACGTTCCAAACAAGGAATATTCGAATGTCCCACTTCCGACATGGTCCAAATTTTGAAAATTGGTATGAATACTAACAATGGTAAACATAGAAAAAGCATGCTATTCCGATCTCGGTTAACCCATTTTAAGGGGTGGAAAAGTGATTAAACGTTCTAAACGAGGGATATTCGAATGTACCACTTCCCATATGGTCACAACCCTAAAAATTTGTACAAATATCACCAAAGACAAACATAGAAAAATTAAGCTATTCCGAGCTTGATTAATCCACTTTAAGGAGTGGAAAAGGGGTTAAACGTTCCAAACTCGAATTTCGCACTCCCCATGTAGTCATAATTCTGAAAATTGGTGCAAATGTCAACAAAGACAAACATAGAATAAGCAAGCTATTCCGATCTCGGTTAATCCACGTTTAGGGATCAAAAAAGGGTTAAATGTTCCAAACGAGGGATATTCGAATGTTCTACTTCCTATTTCGTCACAACTCTGAAAATTGGTATGAATGTCAATCAAGATAAACATAGAAAAGTAAGCCATTCCGATCTCGATTAAACCACTTAAGGGTTGGAAAAGGCGTTAAACGTTCCAAACGAGGGATATTCGAATGTCCCACTTCCCATTTGGTCACAACTTTGAAACTTGGTACAAATGTCAAAAAAGATAAACATAGGAAAAGTAAGCTATTCCGTTCTCGATTAACCAACTTTAAGGAGTCGAAAAGGGTTAAATGTTCCAAACGAGGGATATCCGAATGTTCCTCTTCCAATGTAGTCATAAGAAAAATGTTAAAAAAAAATAAGTTATTCCAATATCGATTAATGAATTTTTAAGGGATGAAAAGTCGACGCAACATTGAAACTATACAAGGATTATTTTAATGTCTCAATTCCAATACAGCTACTACTTCGAAATTTAGAACTAAGAGCAATCATAAACACAATAAACTATTGCAATCTCGATTGCGTAAATAAAAAGGGTCCGAAGGGAATTAAACGTTCTAAACGAGGGATATTCAAATGTCTCTTTCCAATATACTATTCACAATTATAAATTTTGTTAAAATTGTCAACAAAGGAAAGTTCCTATTTTGATAAATCAATTTGTCGGGATCGAAATGGGTGCAAATGTCTGAAGTGTAGAATACATGAATGTCTTTTGATCGCTAAAATGCTAATGGTAAAATTTCGTAGCGCAGCAAGGGTATTCAGCTAGTATTACATAAAGAAGACTCAATTACATTTCATTGGAAATATAGCAGGCAAAATTGCTTAGTTAGACAAAATGTTTATACGGCTGAACAACCTATTTTTATGCATAATGACGGCTAATCAGGGGGGGGAGGACCTTATAGCTTAACTTGGATTCCGAACCACTACGAACATCCATGCTTAACCCGGGATTTAAACCTGGCACCTTTGGAATGCGAGGCCAGAGCTTTAACCGCACAGTTATCAGGTGGGTCCTCCTTTGAATAGTGATAATATGCCATTGTCCAGTTGAGAGATTCCTGATCCCTTCCATGAAGGATTTTTAATTACCCATCTTAATTTTTTTTTAAAGCTTTAAATATTATAAAAGTGTTTTAGTGTGGCACTTTTAAATATATTTTTATTCTAATTTTTAAGAAATAAGACTTTTTTTCAGAAAAACTTTACATTATCACCTTAAAAATACCTACATATGTTAAGCCTAACACTATATCCATTTTATTCCATTAACAAAATTTAGATTTAAAACAAAAAACTGATTTTACCTGCAATTTGAATAAGCAATAAAAATGCTCAATAAACACATTCAAGTCAGTGGAATGTAATTTCATTAAAAATTCTGAGCTATAGATAGATGTTTTAAGTAGACAACATATGCCATGAAACTGTACACGAGTATTTTTACTGTTGGCATTCATAAAAAACAAATTATTGAAACATAAATAAAGTGGTGAAATAAAGTTTAGACATCATACTACCATATGCAATTTTAAAAACTATGAATATATTAGAAACTTCTAAAATTTTAAGGAATATATTTTGACTACCCATTTTACCCCAACCTACCCTAATTTAATTTAAGTTGTACTTAAACTTTAATTTTGTCCGATTGTGAAAAGCTTTTTTAATATTTTTTTTTTTAATTTTATTGCATAAGCAACCTCTCATCACCATCAGTTCCAAAAACTTCTGCCAGATCTTTGCAACTAAAAACTTTGTTTTTAAGGGGAATCGTTTTTGTTTCTCAAAAGAGGAGGTTAGGTGTATTAGCTGGGATTTTCTTTCTTCCTCATAAGGGCAATAGGAACTTGTATTGAAAGGGGAAAAGATTAAAAATTTTAACTATGAACCTTTTAGAGGGCCTGTGCTTGTGTAGAAGAACCTATTTTGAGCCTGTTCTTGTGTTGCAATGAACTTTTTAGCAAGCAAGGAAAACATGTACTTGCGTACCCATGGAACTTTCAGCGAGACTCAGTTTACATAACAATGAAACTTTTAGATGTGAAGTTAAAATCTAGGATATGTGCTCCTTAAAATGGATGTATTCAATACTAGACCATATAGCTACTTCACCTTATAATTTCAAAGTTGTTTAATTGCATTAATTAAAGGGTTGTTGTTGTTTTTTTGTACATTTGTTTTAGTTTTGGAAACCATATTTTTTTTTATTTATTGTTTATTTTCTCTTTATTTGTTCTACTCTTTAATATTACAACTCAATTTTTTATTATTTTTT
Source organism: Linyphia triangularis (assembly GCA_963978545.1). Lineage (NCBI taxonomy): Eukaryota > Metazoa > Arthropoda > Arachnida > Araneae > Linyphiidae > Linyphia > Linyphia triangularis. The sequence continues at coordinate 31,180,263 of OZ021732.1, read as the reverse complement.
CGTTTCTTGATGTATTCAAACTTGCTTTATACTTTACCACTAGCTAAATAAAAAAAAAAGCATAGCTAGACAAAATAATGATTGTCATTGTGTTTACACATGTATACAGCATCTCCTACTCCATCACACCAATGAGGGCACATTAAGGCCACGACCTATTTAATGTGCACCAGTTCCCATTGTTGTACACATTATACTCTGTTTCTTTTAAATAGAAGCCTCAAGGTCAGCAACTCCCCTTTCTATCCTTGTTCCTTACCATGGTAGCACCCCCGCACTTGGCGCGGGGACTTTTTTTTTTTACACCCCAGTTCAGTTTTGGTGCTTTTTGTGTTCAGTCACATTGCTTTGCTTTCTTTTATTTAATTTCAATTTGTATAGAGTTTTCAACATTTATTTTTATGATGTCGAGTCCTGATGTTAGGAAACAGTCCAAGGAAATTGTCTATAGTGTATATTGCTATTTAAAAGAGTTGGTTGCTTCTAGATCGGATGCAACCATTAAGGAATTGTTTTCACAAACTCAGAAAGCTACGGCAGATGTGTGTGGCATCTCTCGCAGTACCATTCAGATGATTTGCGGTGAAACTGACTGGAGTGTGGCTGTAATGCAAGCAGAACCATCTTTTGAATCTCCAAAGAAAAACATTCCACGAGCAAAACCTGTAACGGATCTTGACGATTTCAATAAAAACTTATTGCGTCGGACAGTTCAAGAATTTTATGAACGTGGTGAGTATCCTACATGCCACAAAATTAAAGAAGTTTTAATGCAGAAAATAGATTTTTCGGGTAGCAAAAAATTGGTGTGGCTTATTCTTAAGGAACTTGTTTTCCATTACAGAAAGTGTAATAATGGATGCAGTTTGCTTATGGAAAGGACTGATATTGTGGCTGCATGCATTATATTCTTAAGAAAAATGCACAACATAAGAAGGGAGATTTCAACTCGGCCAGTTGTGTACTTGGATGAAACTTGGATTAATCAAAATCATTCCATAAAATATGTATGGCAAGATTCCACAAGAAAAGGGGCCCTTAAAGTACCTGTGGGAAAAGGTTTTCGGCTGATAATTTTCCACGCCGGATCAGCTTATCAAGGATTCATTAATGGAGCACAGCTTGTGTTCCAATCCAAAAGTTCGGGTGACTATCATCAAGAAATGAACAGTATAGTATTTAAAGAATGGTTTGTGAACATGTTAAGAGGACTAGAAGAGCCAAGTGTGATCGTCATGGACAATGCGATCTACCACTAAACTCAAAAAGAAAAAATACCAACAACTAAAACAAGAAAAGCGGACATTGTGACATGGTTACAAGCCAAGCAAATTGTCCATAATCCACTAAATACTGTTGCTGAACTGTTGCTCATTGTTAGACAAAATAAAGATAGATACAAAGGGTATGAATTGGATGAGATTGCATCCAAAATGGGACACAAAGTTGTGAGACTCCCTCCTTATTACTGCCACTACATTCCAATTGAACTTATTTGGGCTCAGGTAAAGGGAGAAGTAGCCAGGAAAAATACAACTTTTAAAATAAAAGATGTAAGAACTCTTCTGGAGGAGGCCTTGCTTCGTGTGACTGTGAACGACTGGAAGAAATGCGTTGATCATTCAGAAAAATTGCAGGAGACCGACTTTGTGAAAGAAGGCGTGAGAGATGAGATGATTCAACGATTTGTAATCAATTTACAAGATGACAGTGATAGTAGTTTCAGGGAGAGTGAAAGCGAGGATGAGGTTTAAATAGCAAAATAATAAAGTTAAATATGAAATGAAAATTATAAATAATAGTAAAAGCAAGTACTTTTTTTAAATTGATGTATTTTTATACCATTTGAAATATTATATTTTGGATTGACACAAATGTTTTGACTGTTCGTATAAATATAATTAATCTTAAGGGCAACCAGAATCTAATCCATGTTAAAAAGCGCTTATTTATGTACCTTTTTCTCAGAAATTTCTCATAACATTGGTTTAAAATTTTACTCAGCAATATTAGACATTTTTTTAATAGACTGACATAGGCTTTTCTAAAAAAAAAAAAAAAAAAATTGTTTACAATAGATGATGCTTTGTTCACCAATTTATACCATTTTGCAGATAGCATTTAAAATATTGTAACACATTAAAAACCTCAAAATGATTTTGAGGTAAATTTTTGCCTTCCTGTTCTTCTCAAAACACAAAGAATTCAATGTTGCTAGTAAAAATATACATTGCATATAAAAGTATATTAGTGATTATATTACAAATTAATTATTTTTTGTAGTAATTGAATTACATTTTTAAATTTGAATGGAAAGAATGTCAACAATTCTAATATGAATATAGATCAGTTAGGTTTTACAATTCATTTTTTGAAATATCTGTAAAATTTGAATTAGTCAAATTTACACTAAAAAAATCTTAACGTCAGTAACGCATTTGAAATGGAAAAGGAAACAAGTCCTCAATTGATTATTCAATAGAATTCGCTTGAAATAATCCCAAATGTATTCTTCAAATTTGCGCCAAAATACATTTGCATTGACACTGCTTTAATTTTAATCTATTCAAACTGTGTAAGTAACTACACAAAAATTATGTATATTCTTAAGAAAAAAAAAATTAAAATCCGACATTTTTTGTTGAAGTCAAAATTATTTTTTGTTACGTTTATTTTATACAAATAGTTTTACTGAAAAACAGTAACTTGGAAATAAAAAACCCGCATATTTGCACTTATAGTTTTCTGGACTGAGGTGGTATAAAGGACCCGGTCGGAAAGCATCAGTCACTGCCATGGTAACAAACACAAGTAGAAAGAAAAGTTGGTGACCTTGAGGCTTCTATTTAAAAGAAACAAAGTATAGTATTCGGCAGGCTAGAACCAAACCCAGGATCTATCACTCATGAGTTTAGTGCCTTTAACAGCGTGGTCACTGGAGCCCTCATAATACTCATGTTATTATGCTTTTTCTAAAGTATTATAAATTCATCAGAGCATTTTATATTTCCTTTCATAATTTACAATCAGCTTTAAATATATATATCAAAATATAAAAAACTCAAATAGACTGACAAAGTCTATAAGACTTAAGTCTTAATTTGAATTTTAAAATTCTTGCTTATTAAAATTTTATACTTCAAGGTTTGTTGATTAATTATTGATTTTGAATTTATACTTATAGGTACATTGTCTGTAGAAGAAGTCTATAGAGATCGAGATCAGTTTGCCTCACTGGTTCGAGAAGTAGCAGCCCCTGATGTTGGTCGTATGGGTATCGAAATACTTAGCTTCACAATTAAAGATGTATTTGATAAAGTCGAATACTTAGCTTCTCTAGGAAAGGCAAGAACTGCAGCTGTGAAAAGAGATGCTGATGTAGGTGTGGCACAGGCAAACAGAGATGCTGGTATTAGGGTAAGTAGATTACTATTTCTTAGTAAGAATCTTTGTTGTGAATTTGATAGTGGGATGAATGTTTTAAATTTAACGCAGTATAGAAAACTAAACTATGTCAGCTCAGAATCAATGTCTCTTTTCTTAAAAAATTTATTTAAATTAATAAAATAATCTTTAATATTTTTATTGTCTTTAATCTCAATCCCATTCAATTACAACAGCCATAAATACTCAACTTATTTTATTTTTCTAGTTGTTAAGGGGTACACCTATTGTGACTGCCTTAAAAAAAGGAGATTTTGTTAACTTTTTTAAAGAAAACTACTGCATGAAATGTTTTAAAATTTTGAGGATATATTTATACATAATTAATGAATATACACTGACATTTTTTTTTGCACAAAAATCTTTTTCAGTTTTGTTTTCCAAAATTTATTTTACTTTATTTAAACACATTAAAATGTGTTAAATAAATTCAATGGCTTTGTAGTGTTATTTGATTAATTTCAGTATTAGTTAGATTACTTTTCATGTAGCAGTGCAAATGTTAATCATGGTGTGTATATTTTGTCTTAGAATGACAATAATTTTGAAATAATTTAAGGAAGCTGAATGTGAAAAAGCTGCTATGGATGTAAAGTATGGTGCCAACACAAAAGTAGAAGATTCTCATCGATTGTATCAACTTCAAAAATCCAATTTTGAAGCTGAAGTTAATACTAAGGTAAAATATCAGCCAAATGCACTCGCAACTGCATTCATATATATGATTAGTATTCAGGGCAATGTAATATTTTATTTTCATCTAGAAAGCAGAAGCTCAGCTAGCATATGAATTGCAAGCAGCAAAAATGAAGCAAAAGATTAGAAGTGAAGAAATTGAAATCGATGTGGTGGAAAGAAGGAAGCAAATTGCTATAGAAGAGAAAGAAATTCTCAGAAAGGACAAAGAATTAACTGCTATGGTTCGCCTTCCAGCTGAAGCAGAGGCATATAGGGTTGAACTTATAGCTCAAGGGAAAAGGTAATTAATCTGAAATGATTGATGGTGTGGATTCTTCTCAATAAATGTAAAGCATGAAAGAAAATATTTTTGAAACTAGTGCTAACAATATAAACAATCAAGTAATATAATAGCTACAGAAGTTATTGTATGGTCTTAGGCTAGATTCAATTTTAATGTATTTTTTATTAAATTCAATATGCAAATACTATAGCTACTTATATTTATAATAGTATTAAATGTTCAAAAAGAGGAATTTATTTTTTGTCTTCATTTTTTGCATGCATTGTTTCCTGTGACATATCTTTTGATTCTATTTCCTTATTTTGATGTATGTTATAGCTTAATATAATTGTTTTGGCTGTTTTGAAATTTATTTTTTTATTGTGTTTTATATATGCACTTAAACTAAATCACCACTGTTGTTTAGAACTCAAACTATGGATGTTGCTCGTGCTGAATCAGAAAAAATCAAGTTGCTTGGTTTAGCTGAAGCCTATGCCATTGAATCAGTTGGTAAATCTGAAGCTGAAGGCATGAGAATGAAAGCCGCAGCATATAAACAGTATGGAGATGCTGCTGTCATGAGCTTGGTTCTAGATGCTCTTCCTAAGGTAAATATAGAAGCTTTGTTTAATATTTGAATTAAAGGAGCTTAAAAAAATTATAATGTATTTCTATGTATATCAGCCAATACATTTTATTGTTGATAACATCCTTTTAATATGAAGCGTTTGAAGAAAAATGTAGAGACGATGCCCCAAATGTAGAATTTGTATTATTATTTTATTGTAAGTGCACAACAATAAAGCTATTATTTTTAATGTAAGTAAAAGAGAGTATAATTATAGTTCTTCAAATACAGCATCTCAACACTTTGATCTCAAAAATATAAAGATGTCAGTAAAAAAATATTATTTGCATAAAATACTGTAACATAATCATAATTAAATTAATTTTTAGTAGTAAAGTTGTTTGAATTAATTGATACATAAACTAATTTTTCTTGCGTTAAGTTTTTTTTGTTTAAGAAAATGTGTTGTGATTACCCTGCAAAGCCACTAGAACTTATTGTTTTGATTTATTTTTTCTGATATTTTAGAAAACTGTTCTTATCATTGCGACAGAGTCTAACTTTGCAAACTGTACATTGCCATTTTATGTTATGGGATTCAACTTGTGTACTGCAAAGGAAAATAGCCAAGGATATGTTATGTATTTGTAAATGCACTGCTTCTCAGTTGGAGAAAACAGTCTGTATTTTCAGACAAACAAAACAAAAAAATTAAAATGCTACCACCATTTTAATCTAAAATTTTGACCCTGTGGCAACAGATAATGCCCTATGCTGCTTATTCACACACGCAGGTATATCCTACAAATGACCACTGGGTTTCATTTTACAAATTTGTAAATGGTTTTATTGTGATACCTCTGGAAACAATAGTCCTTTTATTCTATATACTTTACCTACTGCCCTACACTAATTTACTGAGAAATGCATGAGGCTGTATCATACATAGCTACAAATGCTACGGACGCGTAATGTGTCAAATGAAATGTCTCGTTAAGACGAGTTCCCTTTCCGAGATTCAAAGTTGCTTTATAATTCAACCAAAAGAGTGTTTCTACAGCAACTCTATGGGAAGTTCACATCTGGACTGCAAATAAAGTATAGAATTTGAACTTGGATACATTGTGTCACATTTTTGCCAATTTGGTGACAGTTTTATTTATACAAAAAAAAAATTATAAATTGCCTAGTCTTTTGTAATTCTACATCATCAATCTTAACAAAGAGAAGATTTCAGTTATTAAATGTTGCATCATGCTTGTAATTTGAACCTGACATACTGTAATAAAAAACATGTAGAAGCAGCCTTTGGTGACAGTTACTTTCACATTCCAACTTGTTTTAATTTGGTAAAGATATATATTTTTAAGAAATGTTTTGATAAATATTTTGATACAATTTTATTGCTAATTTTGTTTCATGTAACAGTAATCTTTAATATATGTTGAATGTATTTTATTGTAGATTGCTGCAGAAATTTCTGCTCCATTAGCAAAAACTGAAGATATAATTTTAATTGGTGGCTCTGATCAAGTATCATCTGAAGTAACAAAATTAGTCAGTCAAATTCCTCCCTCTGTTCAAGCCCTAACTGGTGTAGATATATCAAAGGTAAATTATTTTAATGATTTTAACCTTTTAAAAAAAATTTCAATACAGTTAGGTCTTGTTTAGTAAAGACATTTACTTTTGAATCATTTAAGTTTGACTCAATCCAATCTCTTAAGATTTGATCTATATCTCTTCATTTAGAGATATTTATATGCTGTGAACTGGTTATAACTAATACACGACAACAAATGCATCTCACAAAAGCACAATAAATATACCAATCCTGTTAAAATAAATCTTAAAGTTACAAATAAAATATAACTTGAGGTTATTACAGATAGAATAATTCTTTGATCGAAGATGTCCTAATAGTTGTCGTTTTTTTTATTATAGTGTGTTTAAATGTGTTAGTAAAGTATTTTTTATTTTAAAAATATTACTTACAAAAATACTGAAAAAGCAAGATATTTTTTTAGGAAAGTTAGCAGTAGTAAAAACCAATTAAGTGTGAATATTGACACATGTGATAAGTACCAGATGATTGATCCTCTAAGCCTTGAGGGTATTTAAATGTAAGTTCATTACGATGTAATGATTTAACATAAAAAATATTGTTTCTCAGTATTTTTTTAAAAACCTATTAGAAGTTTCATTAGCATTAGATAAAAGCTTAAAGAAAGTGAAACCTTGGGAACTTTTACGAAGCAGTGCTCACGACAAAGTTAAGTGGGGGGGGGGGGGGGATTCAAAACCAGCTACTTTAAGCTTAACTCAAATTTTAAACATTTGAATGCATTTCCTTACTTTTTCTAGTGTTATTCAAAGTGTAACTTCCAATGAGTAGTTTGAAGTATTTGATTTTGAGGTACAAAGCACTAAAAAATTTTATACTCGACATAAAATAGCAATATTTTGTTTAAAATAATCATCTGATTAGTTTATACTTTAATATCCTACACTTAATTTTCTTATGTTTTATCAATTTTAAAAACTTTTGATATTTTGTTTTATACAAAATGATTATGTGTTGAAATAATGATTCATATTTCCTTAAAAATGCTATTCGATAAACTTCAAGTGTATATTTTTGTATTAGTTTGATTTCTTTTAATAATTATAATTAGTTATTTTTATATAGAATCTTATTCTAAGTATTATTTTTCAGATGCTATCTAAAATGTCAACTACTGCAAAGTAAGGAAGTTGATCTTAATCAACTTCGATTTCAGCCATGGTAGAACATAAGCTTTCAGTCATTATCTGGACCTAGGCCAGTCAGTGTACAGTTCAAAAAAAAGAAAAAAGGCGGACACTTTTTACAGTTTGTAGACATTGTATATTGTCATTTTTAGATTTGTACTTTAATCATTAGAAACAGTCCAATTTTGTGTTCATCAAACTGCCATTTTCCTATCATCCATTTTTATTTATATTACAGAATTTTATATTTTTATGTTGTATAATTTATATAAAAAGTTTATTAGAGTACTTATGTATACACTGATCTAAGCTTTAATAGATCAAATGTCTGACTTTAGATCATTAAAACTTTACTTCTTTTTATAAAGAAAACTAGCCAAATGTTTTACTAAGAAATAAATTTACATTTATACACTTTTAAAATTGTAATTTTTGGAAACACTATTAAAATAGTCATTTTAGTTTTCATGGGAATTTTCACTTATATTAGGATATTATCGGGTGGTCCATTGTCTGATGTACTGAGAGAGATGCATAATGCCAAAGTTTTTATTCTATTTGCTACAACAGAAATAGTAAAATAATTTTATTTTGCCTTGTTTCTTCCATTTAAGACAAAAATGAAATATAACACTAAATTTTCTTTCAAAGCAATACTTTGTTTTATATCAAATTAGAGTTTTTTCAAGTCAACTTGGAATATTTAGAAATATAATATGCTTTATTACATCTAATTAGTATATTCCTACCTGATGACGATACAATCCATTTTTTCTGTAACCTGTGGAGTGGTGATATTTGGCTTAGGACTAAAATTCACTTCCCATTTTTATTTTATATTTCTAGAACCTTTCTACAGTTTTAGAATTATTAACTTTTGTAATCTGTAGGTGTGTGTTTTGTTTCACTTTGTGAAATAAGCTTCCAAGTGTCTAGATTAATTGATCATCTATATCTAATGTATATACTAATCTAAGCAACAAGTTATTCTTATGTTTCCTTGGACTTAAGTACTGTTACTTAGCATTGATATCAAGCGTATCTGCCATAATTCAAGGCCGATATTTATGGTAAAGTTGGGACAGATATATTTGGTTTATTAGCTTTAAAAATAACAAAACTATTCAATTCTTTGTTAATCCTATTTTGCTTCCAAATCATGCTCTGAATATTACCACATTTCAAGTTATATAGTGTTTTTAAAATGGTGAACGAGGTTAAAACCCTAATCAAAGAGCATACATGATTCCCATTTGTGATTCAGTGCCATATATACATATTACTTATGCAAGTTGGTCTAACTAGTCCTTTTGCTATAAAATTGAGCCAAATTTAGATAGTGTGTAATTGGTGATTGAAAATTTGAGTAAAAAAATTACTCATTGTGCAAATTGTCTGTTTTCAACTAAACTTAATTTCTGGACTACAATTATCCAGACTTTTAAGCAATCACATTACCATATTTTTCTGATTATCTTTATTTTATACTCCTGGTAATACAATCATGTCATTACTGAGAAATATTTAATTTTATTGATGTGTACATACATGAAATTTGTATTGTGTTATTCAAAAATTAACTAAGCATATTTAGGCAGTAATTTTTAATTAGTACTTGGTGTTTGAAATGAAAGTTCACCTTTTCAAAGACTTCTTGTGCTCCAAGAAAGCTTTTAATATTTGGAACTCTTAATTATATTTCAAATTCATTTTATATGATTGCCAATTATTACAAACTTAATTGTAATCCAATCTATGTATATTTAAATTTCATTGAGCATTTTCATACTTGCTAGACAGTGCTTTTCCTGAAAAATATTACAATTATTTATTTTTGATATGAAATGCTATTATGTGTGCATACAAATGTTTATATACTCATGTAGTGATAGACTGCTCATGCTCTTGTAACATGGGATTCATGAACAGCTTCTGGTTAATAGCTTAAATACCCCATATGTAAATTAGACATCACTGTAACTAATGAGAACTAACAATAGAGAAGCTTTCCTATTTTTGTTTGTACTTATTAAAATAACTTTCATGTTTTATTAAACAAATGTATGTAATTAAAATTTCTTATGTATGTGTATATTAATAGACTAGAGAATTGCATTTTCATATTTATTTTGTGGTTCTTTCTATTTATAAGTTGTGTTAATTTATTGTTTGTATTTATGCTTGACACCTAAGAATCCACATTAATTTATGAAACTCTAGAGCCAATCAGATATTTTAATTTTTTATCATTATTATTATCCATTGTTGGCCATTTAAAAAAGTTCGAATTTCATTGAAAATTGAATAGTCAGGTCTTTTGTATGACATCTCCTTGACCCACTGACGGTTATGCACATATACATATGTCGTTTGATCCCCAGTTTTTCCAGCAATACACAACATTTTTAAATTTATAAATAAAATATTTTTATTAGGATGAGAGTTTATAACCCATCTAAAACAAAATAAATAATTAATTTTAAAAAATTATGTATTTGAATTAGAAATATAATTTAAAAATTATTGCAGGGAAAACAACTGTAGAATTTCGCCCATTCCCATGACCGTCAGTGGGTTAAAACTTACTAGTTAACTGATACTTGGTACATGCAGGGCTGCCACTGGCAACTAAAAAGGCTACTAAAGCGACTATTTTAGTGAAAAAAAGACCCAAAATGACTATTTTAAGCAAAACCTTCAACTATTTTTGGGCTAAGGCTACTATTTTTTTTTAAAAAGTAGATATTGTCTGATAGTAGGACGAAAAAAAAGTGGCACTAAGGTACTAATGCAGTTTTGTCAAAATAGCGATATTTTTATGGGAGGAGTGAACTCTACCGAAATAGGTGTTAATTTTAGTTCATGTTCGAGGGTCGAGTGGTAACCTGGTTAGTCCGACAATAGTATCTCTCTGGTAATCATACACGTGCAATTATTATTTTTGCCTACCTGTTAGATTCCAATGTATCATCTTTCGCAGTCCGGGGCTCAACAACATATACTATTATATTCTCAAATATCAAATTATTTTGCCTTTATTAACTTTACTTGACAAGAATGAATTTGTGAAATTTGCCTTGAACGCCGGAAGAAAATGCCATCAGTATGGACAGCTTCTTTTTCCTGTTCTTTTTCATTGAAATCTTATATCTGCTTAAAATTACCAATTGAAATGTACATTTAGCAATTGAGGGTTGCCACGTAACCACTAGGGCATTTACTTTTGCGCAACTTAAGTGGCTTGATAAATGTCATCGGAAATCATCTTTCTTCTCTTGTTAAAAAAGTCGCCTAAATTTGCCATTAGTATTTAAGTATTAAAAAACTTTTGTTATCCTAAATCAATCAAAGGAGCAAGGTGTTTCACATTTTGGAACTATGCATCACTAAATGTAAGCAATGGTCTGAAGTGGAAGTTACTTATTGTGTATGAAAGTGAAACAAGACTTGTGAAAAGCAAGCTTTTCTTTCATAACATATACAGATAAATACATGAAATCCACACTTAAAATCACACATAGTACAGTCAGCTGATTTGCTGATTTCAGCTTTTTTTTTTTTTGGCTAAAATATCCCGAGTTCTATGCAAATCCGCATTAAACTTTCAAGGGGTGCATGTGTGTACTTGCTTACTTGTCTGTTCACCACAGACCTTTGCCTGCATTCAGAATTTCAAATCATTCCTTTTATCGTTGCTTCAACTGTTTCTCTATCATCTATATTTATGTTTGTGTGAGATTATTAATTTCATTGAGTTATTAGGGTGATGTAATGACCGCTATTGCCATTTTTTGAGCTTGTATGCAGGGCGATCACCGAGATTTACGTTTTTGTGACGGTTTATTTCACTGCATGTTAAGCTGATGTAATAGACATCGCGAAATTTGCACCGTTATGATGGACGCTATCGCTAATATTTACATTCTTGTGATGATAATTTTTGGTATGGAAGGCACCATCCCCAGTATTTACATTGGAGTGATAGTCATTTTCGCCAAGGTTAAAGTGATTTGATGGTTTTATAGCTGTATTTTTGATATTTGCTGATGTTATAACTACCATCTCTGAGATTTGCATTGTTGTAATGTATGTTTTTGCCAAGGCTTCAGTTGGTGTTACAAGACATTATGTTCATCATTTGTGCTGTGTAGGTCAATCGATGCAGAATGACTTAAATTTCAATACTATATCTAAATTTATAACTACTAATAACTTAAATTTTGAAATAATTTAATTAATTGCTTTGAATGTAGCTTAAAAAATTGGAAAACTGGGCTTAATTAAATTTGCCTGTCATTTTCATTATATTATATATGTTTAAACATTTTGAAAGAAGAAATCGTTATTAAGTTACGAAAACCGAGGCTGCTATTTTCAACGTCTGAGACTACTATTTTGGCTACTATTTTCAACATCTAATACTACGGTTTTGGCTACTATTTTTAACATCCAAGGCTACTAAAGCAACTATTTTCAAGTTTTATAATCAGTGGCAGCCCTGTACATGTCCACAGAAAAATTTACCTTTATTTGTTATATTGCATATTACAGTATCTTGAATAATGATGAAGTGTAACTTACTGTATATGTAACCCTAAATTACAAACAGATTGTTATTCACACATTTTCAGCATTACAATGTATAATTATTTTAAATATCATCTCTTTGATTTTAGATACAGGTCTATAGTAGAATAGAAACTTGGCTTAAATACAATAAAATACTTGCATTTTACACTGTATACTTAAAAAAGGTAAAGGAATGTACAAGTAAGTTTGATCAACTACTCTCTATTGCAATTAATCCTTTTGTAATGTTTTCTTATTTTAGAGAAGTATATTACATTGTGATCAGAATTGGTTTTGTGATTTTGAAAGTTCTTAACTAATAGATTTAGTTTCAATGACCAACAGAGATCGCCAAGTGGACAATCTATCAGAAACTAGTCTTTATTTTTATATTACAATACTATTTTACCTTGTAGATTTTTTTTCTTCAAATTATGGTATTGAAATCGGGAAGTAATTTTTATTAAACTTTTTTTAATTTATTTATTTTTCTTCTTGTTTATTCTTCTTTGTTAATCTGACTTATTCCTTTGTTAGTTTTTTGTTTACTCATTTTTTATTATAGCAAGATACAATACTCTTATTATTGAAATTGTTTAATATCTTTTTACTTTGTCTTTAGAAATTTAATACAAATAATAACTCAACTATTAGCATCCATTTTCATGAGTCAAAAGTTTTTATAATTGCTGTCCAATAATGAGCAAGTATAAACAAAGTTCGTAATTTTATTCTAATTTGAATGTTCTACGTAACAAATTTCGTTCCTATGCACTGCCAAGATTCATTATCTTAAGAGTAGCATTTTATATGATATTTCTATACTAAATAGCTGCATTTATTAATGCACCAGATTATATCTATGTACATAAGTTTTACAGTTGATTAGTTTTCAATTAGTCCTACAAACAAATTCATTGAAATAATGCGCAAAAAAAAAAAATAAGTTCTTACATAAATTTCAAATACAAAATTCTTGCAGATTGCTGTGTAATCTTATGTTAAATTTGTATTGAAGTCTTTTTTTTTTTTTTTAGTTTAAGATACATATTTTATTAAAAATTAGTATGCCTAAATAAATCAGAAAGTATTTATTTTGCTTGAAAAGACCAGGGAAAAAATTTATATGGCATGACTTAAATCTTAATAAGTCATGTCAATTCTTTTTCCTTAAATTTTTTTTTCTGAATACCCATATAATTACATTACAAATGGGAAAAGCATACTTATCTTAATATATGTATATATTTTCATTGTTTTGTACAAGATGGACCACATATTCTTATGTGGTCTGTCTTATGCTGTTTATTATTTTCTACTTTACAATACAATTTGAACAAACTTCTTTGAAAATAGTTGTGATTGTTTTCTATCACCAATAAGGTTTATTTTTCACATTTTATAATAATTTATACTTTCAATTGCAGTGATTTCCTTACATTATGCATATCAGATTTAAGTAGTTCAATCTGAAAACAGACTGTTTCAATATTAAGATTTATATCGTTATAGAAGTGGGCTACAGATTTATCTTTATATTTTAGCTTAAAAAAACTTTGTACTTACTGCTGCAAATAAAAATTAAAACTGTCCAGTTTTACAATGCCAGCTTCTTTTTTTTTTTCTTTCACGATTTTAAAAGAAAACACCCTGATATGTTAACACTGGAAAGACAACAGTTTCCGTATATCTAGAAAGACAGGATGGGTCAAAATGACAGATTACAAAAACTATGTTTTAGCTTAACCTATATTATATGCAATTTACAATATACTCGAATTTAGCTCTTTTTGGTCATTTTGGCGATGGGGTGTGAATTTTTACACAATGTTAATGATTATGATCATTGAGATGTTGATTTATAGTTTATCACAACCAATTACAATTATCAATAGTGATATTTCTTCCTTTATTTTCAAAAAGTTCACTAAATGTAAAGTGTATTTGGCGAGTTCTAGATTTGCAGGATGTTGCTCATCTACCTAAATGAAGAAAATCATTTATTATGTATTTAGTATCAACATCAGCTGCAAGTCAGAAATTGATTCCAAATATATCTGGCTTATTCTGTATAATCTAACAACTGGATTTTGTAAGAAACGGTTGCTCATCAACTGATATGTAAGGTTCCAGTTTGTAGTTCACGACTGAATTTTTAATGAACTTATCCCAAACTTCAAATATAACGCAAAACATATTTTTTCACATCTTATTGTTTTTTGGGCAAATCACAAAAATCTCATAATTTGTTTGAATCTGTCTCTTGCCATAGTGTCAAGGAAGAAAGGATTACCCCAAACTCTGAACCACAGACTACTCAGTTCAACATCTTTTGCACAGTACTTACTACTATCGTATGAAATTGCTATTATGCGCTGTTCTAAAGTTATTGATCACTCATTTCTTCCTAGTTGCCTACTTCTTCCATTGTGCATTTCTTTATGCAATGAAGCATTGGTTCATCTATAAATAGCCTCTTTGAGCTTGATGTATGTTCATCTGCAATACTTCAATTTTGTGTAAGAAGTTGAATCACTAACTTCCATATAGATTTTGTGTACAACTATTCATATACAATTAACAATTCCAAAAGAGATTTTATTGCATTGTGTTTCATCCTTTACAAAAAATAAAATATTCAATTTCCGTCTCATGCGTAGAGTCCGATATCTTTTTAGTTTATTGCTGAAAACTTGTTTCCTTATAGTTCTGCACTCAGTTTCAATACAAACATTTTCATTGTTGCCACATGCAATTCGTAAGGATCAGATATTGCCAATATTATCCAATATTTCAGTATTTGAAAACACAAATTTTTCATAATTAAAAACAAGTTCATCACCAAAAACAAAATTTTCATTACTACAGCTTCAAGATTCATTCGATAACTGTTGAAACAATATGCTTAAATAATGCAAGCTTTAAAATAATGCTTGGCTAACTATAAGTTTCCGAGATATTTTATTACCACTTTGAACAAATCAAAATCCAGTATAATTTGAATAGTGAAATTGAATATTTAGGTCAAGATCACTCGCTCCCCAGCCGGGGCATAATAGACACTAAATAAAGCACCTGCCTGACGGCCGTTGTATGTATAGTTTTAAGAAAAGTTGATAAATTTCATTTGGTTCAACTTGTAAGTTTTTGAAACAAATTAGATTTGGGTCAAATTGACCCACTTTGTCATTCTACTGTTAAATAACAGTGAGTGTATCTAAATTTATCTAGTAATTTTTATGATCTCATATTATCTCATATTTTTGAAAAATGGCTTTCTGTCTTCTTTCCAACCATTTTGTAAATTTTTGGAAAATTTTCACAAATGCATTAAAAAGTGTTTAAGAGCTTTGCATCTTAAGGACCTAAAACGTTAAACAATTTCTTGATTATCTATAGCTAATATATTGAAGGGACTAGTATTTCTTTTGTAATATGTTTTAAGTAGTAGTTTAACCTTTTTACAACGGTTATGTATATCAAAAGATCTCCATTTGGAAGATTTTACGACTGTATACTCAACAACAGCAATTCGTTACCTTCAGAACCTTGCTAGCATAAGTTTTTAAATAGAACTAGCATGCGATTCTGAAAATGTCAGTTCTTGACAAGAGTCAACAAGAATGTGTTGCTTCTGCAAAATGGTTAAGTACTTTAAAGAATATAAAACTTTTATATCTTCTGGGAGAAATTGATAGAAACTTAATTTCTCAACTATATTATGAAATGCTTTCACTGAAAGTATTTTACAAATGTATATGATGTATTTAAACTTTCTTTAAAATTATTCATCATAATACACTACAATTCCTTAGTTTCTGTATACTTTGTTTTACAATGCCAAGAAAAGGAAACATTCAATAGCCAAAAATTAAAAAAGCTTGTTTCATCATGTTTGTATATTTATCAAAATTCAAATATTTCTTAGAAATTAGTAGAAAATAAACCTGTATACCACTATATTATAAAACATTCCCTTCTGGATACTTTTTTTTAATGTTATTGCATTTCTCGCATTTACTGTCGGCAATTATTGAAGGAAGTTGTAAGCATTTGATATTTTTTCTGTGTAAAATCCTTTAATGTTAAAGAAATGTGTTTCTTTTATATTTACTGTATTTTTTTTTTTATTGTATCATAAACAATTCAGTTAAAAAAATTAGTGTGATACATGGTCTCAAATGTAATAGAATAAAATCTATCTTGTATGCTTCTCATTTAGTGATGTGCTCTATACCAAAGAAATATATTCTTGTCAATTAAATAAATGTTAAAATGGAATGTATTCTGTTGTCTGATTTGAAAATATCATACTTCATATTTTTCTTTCATTTTATTTAGTAATAAGTAATATATCCTAGTAAAAAGATTATACAAGAAAAATATGTGAAGGATGAATTCTTGGAGAGAGAGATTAGCACCTTTAAAAGTAGATTATGGTGTTTAAATTATTCTACATAAGAATGATTGTGTTAGAAATTGGTGTGCTATTTTTGAGCCTTTGTTACTCTTGCGCCATTAAAAAATATAGAACTAACCTATTTTTAGATATTTTAGCCTTATGAATGACAGCAAAAAATGCCACAATAAAAGCAGCTCTTTTTTGTTCTCCCAAATTAATCTATTTTTAAATTATCTAAACTCTGCTATTAAATTAGATCAGAAATGCAAAAACAAAAAATATATATTTAATTTTTTTTTAATTGAAAAATTTAAAGAACATAAGTTTCTGGTTTAATTTTTCCCTTATTCAATCATTCAAAATGTTTATAGGATAATATATCACTTAAAAACCCTGTTTCATATAAAATAGGTCAGTTGAAGTTTTTATGGCACGAACCAGGATTAACTATGCTGGGACAAACATTTATTAGCTTACAAATCTATGACAAGAAACAAGTATATGTATATTAAAATTGTAATTTTTTAATAAACATTAAAATAAAGTTAGTAAAACTGTTGTCAAAGGATGGACATTACAAAGTGGACTATCAACAGCAATGAATTGTCACCACTGCTGAACCCCCTATTCAAGAGAACTAACCTTTTTTTTTTTTCAATCAAATGCCCCAAATACTTGAAACTGTGAGCACACACACTGATATTAGATGATCGGTTGTACTACAGTGCACCAGCACGTATGCTCGTGGGCTAAGGAGCTGGCGATTGATTTTTCTACATTAATGGTTGAAAGAAGAGTTGGCTTTAGACAGTTATCAGCTAAATTACTACTTACATACTCTTTGTTTATTAAAATTTAGTCAAAAGTTGCAACAAACCGTACAAATTTATAAATAACATATTTAATTAGGAGATGTAAAGCATGCAAGGATTCCATATTTAGTAACAGATCTCGCCATGATGCCGAATTTTGCTTAACTAGTAAGGCTAAATTAAAATTGCCAAAATTTTATTCCAACCACATATTCCTTAAACCAAGATACCGATATCGTATACAAGATAACAATTGCTAACCTTGCAGAGACCAGCAACTTGATATTGTGTAGTATATTTATGGACGGTTAGGAAAACTGTAATGGATTCCCACAATCATTAAATGTCTTTCATTTTTGCTGATGTTGTGTGCCAGACTGCAATACTTTTAAAAATTCAACTCTGTAGCAAGTTGTTTGGTTAGTATATGCTAGGGGTCAGCAGACAGTGGCTCCAAAGCCACATGTGAAACTTCTTGTGGATATCTGCTGTTCTTCAAACTTTAATTCAACCTAAGAGTAAAATAATCAAGCAATAAATGTATGCTTTGTTTCGATAAACCCATTATAAACTTACTGAATAATCTCAACTCAAGAAATGAGGAAAACACCGAGACGAATAGGGTGGACTTGTATTACTGTTCTCAAACATCAAAACCACAGCGCACCCTAGACATCTTCAATCAAAATAAGGAACCATCAAATTGCTCAATAGAAGTTTGCCCACCATGCACCTATTTCAGTTGCATTCAGCTTTTATTGACATTCGTTGTTCTCGTCTCCAAATGAAGTATGTAACAGCTTTCACAATAAACTTTTTGCAGTTGTGTCCACTATTAAAGCGCCTTTTGCCTTTGATATACTATTAGAAAACATAGCCTCGACTTCATCCAAAAGGAAGAGAAAAATCGTGATTTGAAGAAAGAACAGATATCAAAAATTAACTATCAAGTTGTCTCAACTGCTATGATTTTTATACCATTATTGTACCATTTTTATACAATTCTTATACCATAATGGTATAAAACATTAGTAGTTAAAAGCTCATATTGAATCGGTTTATATTTTCTGCGACTCTTTAAAAATGTTGCATTTCCGATTATTATATGTTCGGCTCTTAACGTAGGAAAGTCTGGTATATGCCGATTGGTGGAGTGGAATTCAGAGTTTTCTATGCCTGAAAAGTGTTAATTTAATGAGCTATGGCTAAAGCAAAATGCATATGAAAAGTAGATAGAAATATCAATGTCTGTTCAAAATGCAAAAAGGGCATGAATGATTTTGATATTAGCACTAAAGCCAAAACACACATAAAGCCATGATGCCTGAAAACAAATTTTCGAAGGTTCTTAAAAGTCCTCGATTTTCACTGAGATTTCAATGGG
Source organism: Linyphia triangularis (assembly GCA_963978545.1). Lineage (NCBI taxonomy): Eukaryota > Metazoa > Arthropoda > Arachnida > Araneae > Linyphiidae > Linyphia > Linyphia triangularis. The sequence continues at coordinate 31,161,369 of OZ021732.1, read as the reverse complement.
AACAATGGACCTGTAAAAAAAAATCCCAACTTATTTATTCCCATTTTATAATTTAGAATTATATACGTATTCTTAAAAAAAAATTTCCAATTTTGTATAAATTGATTTCACTTTTTTTTTTGTGATCACCTGCCTGCTCTATCGCAAAAAGAATCGTAATTCAATATCGAGTAGATTGGTTGGTTGTTTTCGGATTATCTGGCCCCGTCAGCAACATGAGGGCTATAATGCGCCTAAATATTCATCATTTGACAAAGCCAACATACATTTACAAACACCCATGCCTTACACCGGACTCAAACCTGCAACCTCGAGGTCTAGAAGCTAGTATTCTAACCACTATACCAATTGGTCGGCCCAATATCGAGTAGGATCTTTTTAATTAAAATTGCTGATAACATGTAAATTAGTATTAAATGTAATTACAAAAAATAATTTAAGCAAAATAACCATTTATTATCTTCATTAAAATATGCATAACTATTAATTCAATGTTCTTAACTAGTGTCAATAACTGATAGAACTTATCATTTAGAAAACAAAATTCAACAAATTAGTAAACATTATCATAACTATCAAACAAAGACAATACTTTTTCAGCATAACATTTTAACAAAGCAAGAAATATTCACAATTAAAAAAAAAAAAATACTAGTTTAAATTGTTTCTGCAGTGTATAACCACACAACTGGAACTAATGAAATAAGGCTATAACCTAGTACCAGTGAGAAAATTTTAAAATCATGATAATTGGAATCTTTAATTTCAAGCTCTTGCTATAATAAAGGCAATAAAGACTTAGCCTACAAATTTTAAAGACATAGTATTCTTACAACACATTTTCCCAGCTGATATAATTTAGGTAACATATTAATGAAAGATAAGAATGCAAATAACAATTCTATAATTGCTTAATATATTGCCCTTCCTTCATACTCTCTCTTTTGTGGAAAAACAGCATTTTTTGAGCACTGTTATTTAGTTACTCTAAAACATAAGAAAATACAAGTCATGAATCTTTGAAAAAGAAAATAGTTCCTGTACACAAACTGTCATTAAGAAACAATGCACAATACTTGCATATTATCCTGTTGACCACTAGTGAGACAAAAAGAATGCCAAATAGATTCACACTGGTGTCTGAGCCAAACCTCTGAGGCAGTCACACAATTGGAACTTTTTATCACCAACGGTAAAAAGAACAATACGCAAGTATTGGATGCTGATATATTAACTAAAATTTTATCTATAAATAAAGGCTAGATGACTTCTCTTACACATAAAAAGAAATTACTTGCTTATAGACAAATTTAAGTGCCTGATAAACTTATATTTTCCAAACAAAATGAGCTGTATTTATGATATAAAGAGCTTCCTAGTACTGATATTTTTAAACAAAAACAGAAACGGGCCTTTAAATTTACTAAAGTGATGACTAACCTTGTTAATATTTCACTCAAAGCAAATGTCATTTGGATTTAAACACATTTACTATATCAAATTTATAAAATTAATAAGCAATAAATAAGTCAACAAAAATAATCAGACTTTCAAAATAAAAGATCAACTTATAGAAAATAGTTTGAACAAGTAGTCAAGTAGTTTTTACAAAATTTCTTTTTTTAAGAAACTCGAGAGTTATATTTCTCATACAAGCTGTACTAAACCTAATGTGAACTTAACACAATTTATTTTACATAGCAAGATTGACTTTTGTAATTCAACATTTGTAATTCATAAAAATGTTCTTCCTTTAAATACATTAACTTAAATAACTTCCGACAGTTTTTGGCAAATTCCGTAACGCAAAAATAAACTTCAAAAGAGAAAACAGTTAGCTTTATATATTCCAATTAATTATGCAGTAAATTTCCTTTTAAAATATCTACTAAAAAGTATGCAACTTTCAGGGAAAATCTTTGAAATTAAGATTTCATTGAAAAAAAAGTGGAGTCTTAAAAATAAATTGTACCTGAAATAAATAACGTTAACGAAATAAATAACCTGAATAATAACAAGACGAAAGATAGTAAAAATGTTTCTTTTTCCAATAAGTAAGAAGAAATTAGTAAACCAGAAATATATATATATGATTAAACAATAGCAAATATATATTTGAAGAAACAAAACATTTTATATCTATAACCACCACATAAAAAGAAAATGCCGGAATATTTCTTATTTTCCCAACTTAAAAAATATCTATATAAACTTGCTTCCAAATTAGTTACTGGTACATTTTAATTTTTCAGGATTTATATAGTTGCCCTCGTAATCCTTTAATCCCAGCAAAAGATATTTATTGCCAATTACACATTGCCATAATTATTGCTCAGTTACGACGACGCTTACGCTTGCAACGACCAGCAGGTTGTCTAGATTTTCTCTTTACAGATTTCTTTTCCTTTTCAGAATATCTTTTCTGGGTCTGTTTGTCTGGAAGGTAAAATGCAAGAATCAATCTCAACAGCTCATCATCCGATAAAAATTCTGCTACCTTGGAGACACAATCACGATTTAGCACAATTCTCATTTTCATGCTTGAAGAATCAGAACCAGATCTTACTGTGTAAATTGACTGTTTTGTAAGCTTGCTCTTAACAGCTACCTTACAAATTTTGGCAGATATGACATCAGAGTATAAATAACAGCCATTATCTGCTAGTATCTTCAGAAGTTGATCCAAATCAGTTTCTTTGTAAATATTTGCCTTTGTCTTACACCTTTTTTTTCCGCTTCTCTGCCGAGTTCCATTCCTTTCAGTCGCTGAACATATTCTAATAAATTCATACAATGTATAACCATTAGCAATGGTATTTGATTCCATTATTTCTTTTTCTCGTAAACACTCTTTTGCAAAATCTGAAATTATTTTATAGCATTTGCGTCCGCAAGTCAAGGAATTGATTTTGAACTTTGGATTTTCGAGATAAATATATTTCAGCAGCAACTTACAAATGTCAATTCCTTCTGGACACCGGTTCACATAATATTTTATTAGAGCTGACAGCATAATGTCTGATCCTTCTGGATCATCAAATGACGTAAGTGGAGCACCAGCCTTTAACATTACCTCCAGGTACTTAGCATCCTTCCCCTGATCAACAGCCAGTTGCATTGGATTTATTTTACCATGACTCTGACAACAATCCATATTAGCATTCCTCACTAAAACTTCAATAACATCAGGTTGACAATTATTTTCTAGAGCAAGTTCCAAAGAATTTTTACCATCATCATCAACTGCACAGACATAGTATCCTAAATCAATCAAAAACTGTACAGTCCTGGGCTTGCAACATTGACGATTTTTTACTGCAACATGCAAAAAAGTTTCCTTGTCCTGATACCAATCCCTTTCAAAATTAAATAACAATTTAATTGCTTCCGTCTCATAAACACAATTTTTAAGAGCGCAACGCATTGCACCTTCTTGCAAATAATTATAATGTCCAATAGTAGCATCCTTAAGTGGTGGATATGCATTAATGACTAATTGGAGTGTATCTGCTCGCAACACTTCGGAATGCATAGTAGCACAAAACAATGGATGGCCATCATGTCTTCTACATGCATCCAATAAGCATCCTGCATTCAAAAGGAGTTTGAATACTTCTGGCTCAGCCCCATTCTGGAGAGCATTGCAGATAGGTGTCTGTCCATACAAGTCAAGTTTGTTCAAGTCTCTTCCTGCAAATGCTTCAATCAACAACTGACACACATCAACTTTATATTTGGAATCTCGAAGCCTTGTGACACAGTGCAACTCTGAAGCATGTTTTTTACAAGTACCTACTCTGCAGCCTTTGGCCAATAATAGTTTGATGGCCCCTGGTTCAGTACCCCAACTCATAGCGTTGCAGAGAAAAGACTGGTCTTCAGAATCTAATCGATTCATGTATGAACCCAACCCTGCTTCAATTAATAATGCATACATACTCTCTTTTGATTTTAAATGTAGGGAATACATGGTGCAATGCAATGCAGAGACATGTTTTTTACATGTGTTCAGAGGGCAATCTGCCTTCAAGAACAGCTTGATAACTTCTTGCCCAGCGCCCTGGCTGAGGGCATAACAGAGGAAAGACTGGCCTTGTTCATCAAAAATGTTCATGCAGGAACCTTGCCCAGCTTCAATTAATATTTGACACATTTCCATTTTAAATTTTGTATTAGGGTACATCATTGCACAATGCAATGAAGAAATATGTTTTTTGCATGTATTCAGAGAGTTGTCTGTATTCAAGACCAGTTTGATAATTTCTGGTTGCATATCTGTGTTAAGAAAAACACAGAGAGGAGATCGGCCATCAAAATATTTATGATACATGTTTGACTCAATAACTTTTCTCCAGAATATTCTGCAAATCTCTTTACCTCTATTGCACATGAAATAAAATAAAGTATATAAGGAACTACTCATAATAAAGTTAATATCAGCTCCGTACTGGAGAAAAAGCTTAACCAGGTTGACCGAACATTTCTCATTCGCCAGCATTCGAAGAAGAGGGTAACTACCTGAACAATCAACTTCATTAATAGAAGAAGCATCTTGCTCTAGAAATGCCTTGATTTCTTTAAAATTCCAGTCGCCTTTGTCTAAAATCTCATGAATAGAAGTGATAGCAGACATTTTCATTCACATGTGACTGTAAGTTTAACTCATATTTTAAAATCCCGCACTTTCGTTTCACGCTAGAACCTAGAACTTTCGTTTAGCCTCACAGGAGCCTGATGAGTTGCCAAAACTGAAATGAGCTTAATCGAATGGAGTCTATTCGAAAATCGCCAAACGAGTAAGTGAAGTCACAACAACTTCTATTTAGACAGGAGAAAGTGAAACACACGTTTATGAAAGGTGATACATTAAATTCGAACTTCTTAATAAAAAAATAAAAATTTACTGGTTGGGATAATAGAGATGTCCCTCCCATTTTTCATTACGTATTACAAAGGCTTATGAAGTTTAAAAGTCGTTCTCTACATCGTTCACAGGCAAACAAAAATGTTTTATTGGATATTAGTTATGAAGCCGGTTCAATCCTAAAGCAAACCAAACCTTCCTTAATTTTCATTTTCAATTACCCATGTGTTAATGAAATAGAATTCGGTCAAAAAAGTGATCTAGAAAAAATGTATGAATGTGGTGTATCTGTGGTCAGCAAAACTCCCGAACAAATTGACCCACGATGTTCAAATTTGGTGTGCCGGTTGGTGGTTGCCATGGGACCTACCATTAAGGTTTTCGTCAAAATCGCGCATGCGCGTAAGGTAGCTGCCATTGAAAAAATCATGTTTTTCAGTAATTGCTAAAAAACGCGGCTCTGATCACTGTGGTAATGCCTCGTATGGTGTTCTAAACATCGCCCTACCTCGGAAATTCCTGTAAAAATGCTTTAATGGCGTAAAAAGTTGAAAAACGAATGTCTTCAACACATAGCTCTATTTCCTTGAGCACTTGAGCATACCTCAATAAACAATCGTCATCTCAGCGAAGGTGTTTTTTTTTTTTTTTTTTTTTTTTCCTTCCCCTCGTGTAAAAATTATTGCCAAAAATATTGCCAAACTGGCCATTTTTATTCAAATGAGAGAAAATAAGAAAATGGTAAGTAACACAAAGTCAAATTTTACTGCAATGACCAATGTTATATAGTGTAATTGAAAGTTGTGCGATGTTCCACACCCCTAGTTTTAAATGGTTAATAAACACCTGAGAGATGTGATAGTATGGTCACATTTTAAATTTCGGGCTTTCTATAGAGAAGTGGGATTCCTCTACGTAATAAATTTTTCATGTATGTACTATAGGTTGTGTAAAGTAGGTTGTGGTGGCACTAGGAATTGCCCGACGAGGTGGCTATCCATCCCCGATGGGGAGGGGGGGGGGGGGGGGGCGGCTAAAGAATTTTTTTGGAAACTAACATATTTTAAAGCCAACTAAAATTAGAAAATCATAAATCGAAGCCCATTTTGCAGCATAATTAAAACATATTACGATTTTAGTAACACGACAATGTAATATAAAACAAATTCATGCTGACAAATAATTATGTATATATATGTTATCAAAAATGTGTAGATGTTTACTTTTAGCTACATTTTTGTGAAAATTGTTCCATAATTTTTCATACTAAAATAAATAAACACAGTAATCTTTCCAAGATAAAAAAAATAATTTTCTTCAGCAAAAATATAATAATAATAATTATAATAATAAATAAGAACAAGGCTGCAGGTCTCATTTTACCCTTGGTTAGCAACGCGACCTTTTGTTACGCGGTTAGTCACGTGGGGGACAAATGTCCACCAAATTCACATTTCCGTGCATACCATTAAGTCCGTGACCAAATATCAAAGAAAATGGGTATTTCTATTAAATACACAACATTATTGAACAACAGAATAAAGTAAAAATGAAAAAATATTTTTTAAATAACTTGGAGAAAAAAAAACTGTAAGAAGGCGTTGATCATGGGCTGGCATCTATTGAGAAATTGTTTGTGGGAAACATTTTTCAATCGCGCTCATAACCAAAGGTTAATAACTCTGTTATGTAAAACTGTTTGAATATTTGTATAATGTTATATGGTAATTGATTATAACACAAAATCCGCTAGGAAATATCAATCAGACACAAAATTAAATTTAAATCAAAAAAAAAAGTACAATTTATGTTATTATAACACTGATAAATATCTTTTATATTATTTCTAGATGTTTCCCCCCCCCCCCCTTCTTAATTCTTTTTCTTTCCTTTATAAAAGGGATATATCCCTTATATCGGGATATATCCCCTCCCAAAATTTGTCAGTTTTTGTTATTAGAAAGCAAAAACCAAAGGATTTTTTTTTTGTTCAAAATGGTAAATTTATTTTAAATGTTTTTAGTTTTCTAAACATACATAGAAAAAATATCTGTAATTAAATATATTTGGCATTAATAACAAAAATTATTGGTATGTCTTGATGAGTTATAAAATGTCATATCCTCTAACGAAAAAAAATTTCTAATTACGCCCCTTCTTTATACAACACAAAAATTGATAAATGATACACCGATTTAGAGGCTACGACCTCTGCTTCTGACGAATAGTTCATTTGCCATTGTGCATGGTTTGAAAATCGAAGTTAAAAAAATCACAAGAAGTCCAGGCATTTTGGACTGCTGCGATACTGATATTATCTCATATATAGAATAAAATATCTTACTCTGATAAACTACCAAAAAAGAAATTCTATGCATTGATTTTAATTATTGGTTTCGGACAGCTCCAAAAACCGTAAGACAATTGAAAGTTCTAAGCAAAATGTTTTTTTCAAAAATTACATTGAAATCATTGCATCTATATTCATAATAAGTATGAAATAAATATCTGAGACTTGAAATTTTTAACTAATTATTAAGAATAAGTAATAGTACAATTTGGAAGCAACTTTTTTTTTAAATGAGAAACACATCCTCAGTTGTAAGGAGATATGATTAGTTCTTCAGTCATCAAACATATTTTTATGTTATATATTACAAGTAATAATAATAGGCGATATAATGACCTTTGAAAATAGCACTAGTTTATTTTTTGTTCCGATAGAGCTTATTATTAATTTATGATTGCAACGAAAATATCGAGTTAGGACAGAACTTTTATTTTCAGCTATTTTGCTTTATACCCAATATTATGTTAATTAGAAAATCTCAATTTAATTCTAAATAAAAAAAATATCGAATACAGACACTTTTCGTTTTGTGACTTATTAATTTTTCTAGGAAGATTTAGATATTAAAAGAATTTATTGCTAGGCAAAAACCTTACGAATCATTCCAGATAAAAAAAAAATCACATACCTTTGCTGCAGGATAATTCTGGTCATATTCTTTTAAGTAATCAAAGTGCTTCAAATCTGTGTTTTTGTTTTTTAACTTAATCGTTGTCAAAATGTTCAAAATAAAAACAACTATCAACTTTGTAACGAAAGCATTTTACCCGCTTTAAGGACATCGTTTATTATATATTTAAAGTAGCAACAAAAAAAAGTAGTATTTATAATAAGTAAATGTTTCAATTACAAAAACTGTGTTACTGGTTCAATCCAAAAAGATGCACGTGCCCAGTATCGATGAGAAAACAAAATAATTCTGTCGATAATTCCAGGAAAAAACCTGAACAAAACGACTGTCCCATCCCCCGCTCAGTCTCCGTATCTCATTTGTTCCTTCAAGCTCTTTTCTTGGAATGTGGGAATCGCTTGCATCTCAGTTACTCGAAAAAGCGCCTTAACTTAATCCAGACCCCTTGCCATTTGTCTCCGAACAAACACCAGGGGTGGGAAGTGTTAGAGCCCAGTTTGGAGCAATTTTGGAGCAGCAAAATTTAACATTTGGAGCAGATTCGTAAAAAATTGGAGCAGCAAAATTTAACTTTTGGAGCAGAATAAGAGAAAATGTAGCAGCAAAATTTGAAGATTAATAGCAGAAATATAAAAAATTGTAGCTGATTTAACAACAATTACCATAATTAAAATTTGAACTTTTATAATTTTATTTTTATACATAAAACACATATTAATATACAAAATTATAAGATATACATAAAATTGCAACATAAAATATAATTTGTAAATTCAAAATATATAATTTGTAAATTCAAAATATATAATTTGTAAATTCAAAATATATAATTTGTAAATTCAAAATATATAATTTGTAAATTCAAAATATATAATTTGTAAATTCAAAATATATAATTTGTAAATTCAAAATATATAATTTGTAAATTCAAAATATATAATTTGTAAATTCAAAATATATAATTTGTAAATTCAAAATATATAATTTGTAAATTCAAAATATATAATTTGTAAATTCAAAATATATAATTTGTGAATTAAAAAACATTTATACTTATTAGCTTTTGACACTTCGCGAACGGGTTTGCTATGCAAAACCAAGCTCTCTTTGCTCGCTAAAAGTTTCATTGTAACACAAACACAGGTTGCGTGGCACTAGCCGACGTGTATCGAGCCAGCAGGGTAAAATGGTACCACTAGCGCACAAACACCTGTTTATAAGGGGAAGGAAATCCGCTACAAGGTAACATGGTACCAGAAGCGCACAAACTCTAGTTTCTTAGGGGCGCACTTCTTCATTTGATTTACCATTTGAATGATACCATTTCATTTCTGAGTCTAAAATTACTTCTTGAATTACAGTGGATTTTGTGAACTTGTTTTCTATCATATTAATTAGTGTAGTAAACTTTAAACGCGTTTTATGAATTGTAATATATATTTTTACTAGCTGAATACCCGTGCTTCGCTACGAAATTTTAATATGTACAGTATTTTAGCTAGCAGTGAAGCCTCGCATTGCGGAAATCCGTCATTGGTGTATAGGGCCCAGTGTTTGGTGCTTCGCTCGCAGGAAGGTTCATCTCTACGCAAAATCCAGCTCGCTTCGTTCACTGAAAAGTTCATTAACACATAAGCACAGGCTTACTTCACACGTTGAAAAGTTCATTGCTATGCAAGCATAGGCTCGCTTCGCTCGCTTAGAGGTTCATTGTTGAGTAAGCATAAGCTCGCTTCACTCATTAAAATCTAATTGCTACGTAAATACTTAATAAAGAAACAAAAAATCCCCGTTAATATCCCGTTAATACAATACCCCTTTAAGATTATTTTAACACTTGTTTGTGGAAAGCAAAATTGGAAGGCCAAAAGTACTTATTTAGAAACTTTCAGAGCTTTAGGCCTATTAAAAGTTGCTTTTTGTGAAAATATTAATTAAAAAACAAATTAAAATGTTAACCTCCTTTTTATCAAAAGTCCAATTAGAAGGCCAAAACAACTTGTATTGAAAATTTCAGAACTGTAACCCATTTCGAAATAGTTTTGTGAAATATATGTTAAAGTTAAAAAAAATAATTAAAAAACAAATAAAATTTTAAAGTTCTGTTTTTCAAAAGTCTAATTAGAAAACCAAAATTACTTATGCTGAAAATTTCAGAGCTGGTAGCTCTATTAGAAATCGTTTTGTAAAATATATATTTAATTAATTAAAAAAATTAATTTAAAAATAACTAATTAAAATTTTAACATTCTGATTTTCAAAAGTCCAATTAGAAGGCTAAAGCTACTTATGTTGAAAATTTCAGAGCTGTATCTCTATTTTAAGTCACTTTGTAAAAAAAAATTAATTCAAAAAGAGCTAATTAAAATTTTAACATTCTGTTTGACATAAGTAAAATTAGGTGGCCTAAACTTCTTATGTTGAAAATTTCAGAGCTCTACTCCAATTTTAAGTAGGTTTCTATAGATCCACAGACAGACACACAGCTTGTTTTATTATTATAGATAACCAACACATTATAAAACACCTTATAAGCACATTTGTTATAAACTGTGTATTTTTTCAAACTTTTTATTTAAAAACTTATAATTAAATAAATATTGAAGCCAGATTCACAATTCTTCATGTCTCGCACATCCGCATGTCCGTTCTAATAACATCCTAATTAGTCATTTTAATTGCAATTAGCTAATTAAAAAATTAACGGAAGAATAAAGTTTATGTTTAAAAATGCATCATTTTTAATTTTGATGTATTGTTAAGAAGTTTGAAATTATAACATAAAAATTAAAGAATGGAGATCCTACCCTCTGCACATAAACTAGCAGTTTGTGCGCTCATGGTACCATTCGCTTGATAAATGAGAGGCAACTCTCTTCCCCTCCAAATACTGCAGGTGTTTGTGCGCTCTTGGTACGATGCGCTCATGACACGTCGGCTCGTGCCACGACACCCAAACATAGCTCGCTTAATTCCCTGAAAAGTTTAATTGCTACACAAGTACAAGCTCGCGGAAAATGTATTGCTATGCAAGGACAAGTTCGATTCACTCTCTAGAAGGTTCATTGCAGTGCAAATTCAAGTTCGCTTGACTCGTTAAAAATTAATTGCAACGTAAACCCTTAATATTAGAGCCCCCTCCCTATCGAGAACCAAAAAATGTTCCCTTTAATACAATAACACAACCCTCCTCACCCCTCTGAATTATTTTAACAAGTGTTTATGAAAAGCAAAATTAGAAGGCAAAAACTACTTATGTTGAAAATTTCAGAACTCTAGATCTATTAGAAGTCGCTTTGTAAAAATATTAATTAAAAAACAAATTAAAATTTTTAAATTCTGTGTTTCAGAGATGTAGCCTTATTAGAAATCGTTTTGTATTTTTTTTTTCTTTAAATAAAAAAATTAGTTAAAAAAAATTAATTAAAATGTAACATTCTGTCTTTAAAAAGTCTAATTAAAAAAAAAAGGCCAAAACCACTTATGCTGAAAATTTCAAAGCTATACTTCTCTTTAAAGTCGGTTTGTAAAAAAAAAAAAAATAATAATAATTTAAATTTTAACATTTCGTTTGTCAAAGGTTTCAGGAGGCCAAACTACTTATATAAAAAATTGTATATAAGGTTCTACACCTTTCTTATAGCAAAAATAGCAATGCAGTAAAATTAAAATAAGAATGTTTCTAAATTTTTGTATTCTAAAATATTGTGAATTTTTTTTTTTTTCCAAATCGGGTCGAATTCTGCGTCAAAACGGCGATTTTACCCTACTTGCCGTTCTATAAACTTATAAAAAAGTATTACTTTTATTCTTTTAAATCGGAAACATTCCGGGATTTTGATTACATTTCTGTGATACTTATTTTCAAATGTAAAACGGATGTTTAAAAGTTATTTACCAACAGCCAACAAGTAAATTACAAATCCTAAATTTAATAGAAGGCATTGTCATTACGCGTGTCCGAGCCGAAATATTCTTTTTAAACTCTTAGTAAAAACATTTGATGGTTATAATCCTTTAACTTTTTACCAATTCTTTTCTTCTTTATTTAGAACAAGAGGGCGTGGTAAAAATCCGACGAAACATACTAAATCAAGGTACGTACGTACGAAATGGCCATCCGTGCTTAGCTTACTAGAAATCAGAAATTTTGAGGCTGCCCCTTAAATTCTATCTAGCAATGACACACGTGATATCAGTTATCAGCACTCGGCGATTTGAATTTGTCCCGGTGCAAGGCGCGTTTGAACATGAATGCGCATGCGTGAATGTCGATTTCAAAGGGATAATCCACACATTGCATTCTGTTGGGGGGAAAATCGAATGCTTTGCAAATTCGTGCGAAAACGGCGCTCGAGGTTGCCATAATTTCGTCTTCACATAGATTTGGCGTGCGCGAGCTGGTTTGGCGCTTTAGAGTGCGCGTTTAAAAGAAGATTTAAAACAAAATTGGCGCATAATTGTACTTAAATGTGGTTTTGTAGCAAGTTGGCGCAGGATACCGCTTTTGGCGCGCGCTGGCGCAATTGGCGCAGAATTCCCACCCCTGAAACACACAAAGTAAAAAAAAAACAACAAAAAAAAAAAACACCACCCTTATCAGTATACAGCAACAATTCTCATCGGCATCTCTATGTCCTTACGAGTTTAATGGTCAGCTTCTCTCTAAATAGCCAAAGGGCACTTACCCTATTCTGTGACACTCACCCTCACTTTCCAAAAGAAGGAAGGGATGGATAGGAAGGAAGGGATAGATTTGCTTGCGGCAAAATGTCTGAAGTGTCATTTCATGGCGGTCTGAAAAAGTCAGTGGATACTTGCCGCTTTCCACAACCACTCACACGATGGCGATCATTGAATACAACACTTAGCTTCATAAAGTAGTGAATTTTTAAAATTGATTATAAATTACTGAAACAATTAGGAAACGCACATAAGCATTTGCAGTTTGTTTATGAGAATTATAATACGACTTTTACAAACCTTATTTTATCGTGTTAGTTATTAATTCTTGTTTCTTTTATCATTTCTAAATTACTTTATATTTCTAACTACTTATGTCCAAGAAATTATTAAGTTCATAAAATTCTGACGACCATAAGGCGCAAATAGTTATCTCGTCGGGGAAGTTAAGAATTTCGTTGGGAATAAGTAGCGTTAGGAACACGACTTTAAAATTGGGTCGAATTTTCTCCTTAAAATGTACGCAGTATTGCCACGTAAAACGTATAGAGTATACTGTATTGAGACAAGTTACACAGTAGGGGGGAAATGATTTCATTAAGAAATGAGTTGAGGTTATAGCATCTCGTTTAGATTTTAAGTAATACGTTTTACTATTTTTCCTGTACTTCCGGTTATAATTTGTCGTTGTCTTGTGATAAGTTAATTTACCAGACGAGACCTTTTATTTGACAAATCACACGTGTTTGACACTTGTAATGTTGTCTAGGAATATTGACCTTGTTCAGACGAATGGACCGTTAGATTCTTAATATACGCTTTTCATAACATTATAGTATAGAGCAGAAACTAAATATGATTTGTTCAGTTTTCCGACGAAATTTTTTATTTCCCCGAAGGGATGACAGTTATAAGAGAGTATACTATGTAAGGTTAATATATCACTTGTTGAAACAGTTTATTCTGTCAGGGAAATTTAAAATTCCATCGAGATACAAGTTGTGTTTTCAATTTGAAGGTAATTTTTGTGAAATTTTATCGAATATTTTCCTGACAGACACTGATGGTTTATTTTGTTTTCCGACATAGTTCTCAATTTTTCCGACGGAATAAACTGTTTCAACAGAGTAATTATAGAAAATAACATATCATGTGTTGTAACCTATCGGGGAGAAAAAAAATTCGTCGGGATACAAGTTGTGTTCTCAATTTGAAAGCAATTTTTGTAAAGTTTTATTGAATTGTTTCCTGGCACACAATGATGATTTTAGTTTTTCGACGTAATTCTCAATTTTCCTGATGAAAAAAAACTGTTTTAACAGAGTAACTAGGGAAGATAACATACCATGTGTTGAAAAAGTTCACCCTGTCGGAGAAATAAAAATTTCATCAGGATACAAGTTGTGTTTTCAGTTTGAAAGTAATTTTTGTGAAACTTCATCGAATTGTTTCCTGACACACAATGATGAGTTATTTCGTTTTCCGACATAGTTCTCGATTTTTCCGACGGAATAAACTGTTTTAAAAGAGTAACTATAGAAAATAACATATCATGTGTTGAAATAGGTCAACCGGTCGGGGAAATGAAAATTTCGTCTGGATACAAGTTGTATATTCAATTTGAAAGTAATTTTTGTGAAATTTTATCGAATTGTTTCCTGACACACAATGATGAGTTATTTCGTTTTCCGACATAGTTCTCAATTTTCCAGACGGAATAAACTGTTTCAACAAACTAATTATAAAAGATAACAATACCATGTGTTGAAACAGTTCACCCTGTCGGGGAGATAAAATTTCATTGGGATACAAGTTGTATTTTCAGTTTAAAAGTAATTTTTGAGAAACTTTATCGAATTATTTCCTGACACACAATGATGAGTTATTTCGTTTTCCTACATAGTTCTCTATTTTTCCGACGGAATAAACTGTTTTAACAGGGTAACTATAGAAAATAACATATCATGTGTTGAAACCATCGATATAGACAAACAACTGGATAGTCTGCTTAATGCTGGGAAAACGAGCCTTTGCCACCGCGGAAGCTAGATGCTTGGTTGGAGGAATTTGTACTGCCGATGTGGATTTTCTTCGATCTTTATGGTATATTCGTGTTACTTTTGATGTTTGGCAAGCACAAAAAATTAAGAATAAAACATAATTGAAGAAAATAGTTTAAGCAATAAATATAAGTGATCAAAATAATTCTAAGTATAGGATTTGAATATTTGGAACAAAAATTTGAGATTAGTTACTGTCGATATCTGTAAACGTGTTTTATCTTTATTGATTTGAATTTTATTCTCAAAATTTTAAGTTACATAAATTAAATGTTTTTAAAATAAGTTATTATGTTATTATCTACAAGTTATAAGAATACAGTAAGCAAATGAAAATAGATTTATTTTAGAAGTAGAAATTAAATATAATTGAAGAAATACAGTAAACCAGTGGAAAATATATAACAATACGATTGCAAAATACAAATTTATTTATACTACAGTCAAACCCCGTTAACGCGAAATTGCTTAGCATGTAATCCAGTTAACCCGAAGTAAAAGCATCAGTTCTCCGCAAGTAGGGAAAATGTGGGGGTTCTGCATCAATGGATCCTGCTCTGCGGGCTCCATGATTATTATCGGGTTATGGCTCCATGATTGTTATCGGGTTATGGCTCCATGAATGTTATCGGATTATGGCTCCATGGTTGTTATCGGATTATGGCTCCATGATTGTTGACGTGTTGTTGTAGGGGGGTTCTACATCAATGGTATCTGTAGATTGCAGCGGTGTTTTATTGCGGACCTGTGAATTGCGGCGTGTTACAGTAGGAGGCAATACGAATGATGTCATTTAAGATTGCGTCTTCGTAAACGAGGATTGAGTAAGAAGAGATTGTATTGTTTAATAGAGGGTACATTTTTAATAGATGGTTTTGAGATTTACAAAGTGCATATATTTTAGTTATGTAAATGAATTTTTATTGGAATACAGTTTAAGGATTTTCTAAATCATATTACCATCTAATGACAAAATAAACACAAAGTTTGAAAAAATCTAACTGTGGGAATACTAGTAACGCCATCTAGTGAAATGGAATGAAAATATAATGTCCAGAATCCTTTTTCTTATATTTCTTCTACCGGAACCGGGGTTCGAACCTGCATGATAAAATGTCTTAGTGACTCAGTTGTCTGTCGATTTGACAACTGAACCACTAAGCCATACTATTTATAAGCAAATGTATCTACACATTTGTGTCAGTTGTAGAGATGGAAGTGTTGAGTGAAGTTGCTGTTAGCTCTTGTATATATTTCGGAATTCTTCTAATTTTTGCAATAATTTATTTTATTACTGATAGTGATCAATTGGCTATTGATTTTACTCTTCGTCTTAATGAAACCGGAAATTTGTCTATCTCAATGTGAAAATGCTTCGACTTAGGATACAGATTAAAGTTAATAAAATTTCTTGCTGCAATGAATGCGACATATCAAGACCCCGCACACGTAGGAAGTTTTGGTGGGGTAAATGCATTATTCCATGCTGTAAGTGGAAGAGTTCCCAAGAAAACGATACAGAAATGGCTGAAGGGGGTGAATGCGTACACCCTACACAAATCCATTCGACATAAATTTCCTACGAATCGTGTGATAGTGCATTCAATAGATCAACAATGGCAAGCCGATTTAGTGGATATGACAAGTTTACAGAAGTTTAATGATGGTTATAAATACATTTTGAGTGTTATTGATATACTATCAAAATTTGGGTGGCTAGTGCCTTTGAAACAAAAGAGGGGTGTAGATATCGCTAAAGCCTTTCAAATAATATTAAATGAACGTACTCCAAAATCGCTTCAAACCGATCAGGGAACTGAATTTAAGAATAAGACCTTTCAAACCTTTTTAAAAAAGAAAGGGATAAGGTTTTTCACAACATTTAACTCCTCGAAAGCATCCATAGTGGAAAGATGGAATCGAAGTATTAAAACTAAAATGTGGAAGTACTTTACTGCTAAAAATACACATAAATACATTGACGTTTTACAAGATTTAGTGAAAAGTTATAATCACACTTATCATAGAAGTATCAAGAGAGAGCCAGTAGAAGTGAACGCACAAAATGAACAGGACGTTTGGCATACCCTCTATGGAGATATGAAGAATTTACCTAAACCCAAGTGCGTATTTAATGTGGATGACGTGGTTCGCATTTCAAAGAAGAAATTAACCTTTGAAAAGGGGTATGAAACGAATTGGACGGAAGAATTGTTTATTATTAGTGAATGTGTCAAGAGACAACCTGCAGTGTACAGAGTGAAGGATTTATTAGGAGAATTGATACAAGGAACGTTTTATGTGCAAGAGTTACAAAAAGTTACAATGAAAGAAGAATTTCCAATTGAGAAGGTTTTAAGAAAACGCATGCGGAAAAATAAAATGGAATATTTTGTAAAATATCGTGGATACCCAAACAAGTTTAACCAATGGATTCCTGCTTCTAACTTGCTATCCCTATAAATATCGATAACATGCATTGCAAGACTCATTCGTCATCATGAGTTTCTACATAACACTCATTTCGGATAGTTCCATGTCCTATTTTCCTGAAAATAAAATTTCCCATTTTATCACTCGATTACCCATACCAATTGAACTCAAAGGAGATTGGGAGGTTGGAATGGTTGAGCTGTTATATCCACACACTTGGTATAACGTAAACAATCAAAATAATTTGATTGGATTTGAGACGAATAAAAAGTTAAAGGTTGGGAGACGATTACCTCCTGGATGTTATGAGACGGTTCCCGATATTTTAAAGGCTATTTATGTGAAAGAACATGACGATAAAATTTTAACAACTTATAATGCTGTAACGAAGCGTGTTCAGATAACTGTGAAGAATAATGCTAAAGTCATATTATATCAAGGACTTGCTGAAATGCTTGGATTTGAACCTATGGAAATTACTTCGTTTGACGCAAGTATAGAAACTACTGTTGTAAGTCCACTCGTAGCTGACCCCTCCGCCCACTATCGTGTATTAATGATATATACTGACATAGTGGAACCTCAAATTGTAGGAGATGTTTTAGCACCTCTCCTTCGAGTGGTTAGAGTAAAAGGGCAAGATGGTGAGATGATCAGTGAACAATATGACAGACCTCACTATTTACCTGTGAACCGGAAGATTATTGAGACTTTAGAAATCGTTATAAGGACACACGCAGGATATTTAACGCCATTTGAACGTGGGCGCTCGTACGTGAAGTTACACTTCCGACAGAAGTCTCTCTCATAATGTATGTTCCATATCAATGTTGTCAAAAATCTTTCGAAGATTACTATGTGCAGCAGACGGGAGGAGGTTTGAATTATTATCAAGGAAGTCCTTATCAAAGAGGTTATGGTTTAGGTGGTCTGTTTAGATCATTTTTTCGTGCTGCAGCTCCATTACTTAAATCAGGTGCTAAAGCTATTGGGAAGCAAATGTTTCACAGTGGTGTCAACCTGATGAATGATGTTTCTCAAGGTCAAGATATTAAAATGGCCGCCAAACGGAGACTAAAAGAAGCTGGAAATGCGTTAACAGAAAAAGCCGCCCACAGGGTAAAGACTATGATTGGTAGTGGAAAAAAGCATAAAAAGCTTTTGCATAAGAAGAAATTTATCATTTCACGTTTAGCCAAGAAGAAGTGTACAACACACGATATTTTCTCCTAATGGCTTCCTTCATCTATAAAGACTCTGCCCCCTGCGTCAAGTCAGAATTGGATTTATTTTCAATTCTCCCTACACAAACCGTTATTGAAAAAGGGCAATTTGTAGAATTTCATCCTCTTTCAAGTGTTCGCGATGGCGGACCGATTGAATTCACGATATCGGGGAGTGGTGAAGAATATGTGGATCTGGCAGCATCTTATATACATGTGAAAGTGAAAGTTAAAAAAGCAGATGGAAGCAAACTATCCGAAAATGAGCCAGTTGCCCCTGTTAACCTTTTCCTTCATTAACTTTTCAGTCAAGTGGATGTTAGTTTAAACGAAAGAAAATATTTCATCTGCAAGTAACACATATCCTTACAGAGCTTTTATTGAAACATTGTTAAATTACGGAGAAGATGCCAAAAAAAGTTTACTTACCTGTGAAGGATTCTACAAAGATACACAACCTGATCTTATTAACCCCTTAGATGCGAATGCCGATACCGGATTGAAGACACGTTACAATCTCATTAAAGACAGCAGAACCGTAGACATGATTGGTCAACTGCACTGTGACATTTTCCAACAAAATCGTCTCATGATCAATTTAGTGGATATTAAAATTAAAATGATACGCAGTAAATCCTCATTTTGTTTAATTTCAACCAAGGAGGATGGAGATTATAAGATAGTTCTAGAACATGCTTCTATGTTTATAAGAAAAGTGAAGGTTAGCCCTGCTATTGGAATCGCACATGCTAAGGCATTGGAGAAGACATCCTGTAAATATCCAATTGATCGTGTCATTTGTAAAACTTATAGCATTGCCAAGGGGAGTTGGTCCTTTTTACAAGATAATGTATTTCTCGGATTGATGCCGAAACGTGTCATTCTCACCTGTGTGGGAAATGCGGCAATGAATGGGCAGTATTTAAGGAACCCGTTTCTTTTTTCTCACCATAATGCAAACTTTGTATCGATCTATGTAGACGGGCAACCGGTTCCTTGTAAACCTTTGGAACTCAATTTCGAAAGTAACAGCTACGTTCGAGCCTATCACAGTTTATTTTCAGGATTTAATCGTGATAAGGGGATTTACTTATCCCAAGAAGAATATGCCAAAGGTCATGTACTTTACGCATTTGATCTAAGTCCTGATCTTTGCGACGGAGAACATTTTAATCTACAACACCAGGGGAATTTACGCGTGGAAATTAAATTTTCTAAAGCTATTACAGAAACGTTATCAGTACTCATTTATGCAGAGTTTCAAAATGTGATTGAAATATCAAAATCACGTCACGTGGTGTGTGACTTTCCAAATTAATGGATACCTTACAAATAACTAGAATTCTTTCTGGAAATATAAAAACCAAGAACAGATTTTTAGGTGTTTTCTCAAGCGATCAATTACCTATGTCTATTCGGGACTTTCCGGCCTGCTTTGTTGCAAACACTGACGAGTCTAATCAAGAAGGTAGTCATTGGATAGCTTTCTACATAGAATCACCTACAGAAATTTGTTTTTTTGATTCGTTTGGAAATCCTCCCTCTAATTTTACTGGGGAAATAGCAAATTATATAAAACCTTATCAATATGTAGAGTTCAACCCCATGATACTTCAATCTAATGCGAGTTCCGTATGTGGACAATACTGTATTTTTTATCTATATTCTAAATGTAATGGACGTTCTCTGAACGATATTCTCTTATCTTTTGTACCCAATCAACTATGCAATGATATCAAAGTGCATCATTTTGTAACCAAACACTTTAGAATTGTAGCACCATTTTATTAATAAAGAAAGTATTTAAACAGTAACACTTTGCCTCGTCTCTCATTCAATATGGAATTTCCAAAGTTACAGCATCCTTTTACAATGGTAATTGCCGGTCCAACTGGTTGCGGAAAAAGTTATTTTGTACGGGATTTGATAAGTGAAAAGCAGGAGATGTTTTCAATTGTCCCCGATAAGGTGGTTTGGTTTTACGGAATACATCAACCTTTATATAACGAAATTGAAAATGTAACATTTATAGAAGGTCTACCTACCACATTTAAAGAATTTTTGGGTGAGAATACACTCTTTGTAATAGATGATTTGATGTCAAATGCTAATAGTCATTTAACTGATCTTTTTACAAAAGGTAGTCATCATTTAAATCTGAGTGTTATCTTCATAACACAAAATTTTTTCTACAAGGGGAAAGAAATGCGTGATATTACATTAAATGCACATTACTTGTTACTATGTAAAAATAGGCGAGATTTGAGCCAAATCTCACACCTTGGAAGGCAGCTATTTCCTAGACATGTAAAGTTGTTTCAAGAAGTCTTTGAAGATGCTACGAAAAACCCCTATTCTTATCTATTTATAGATTTACGTGCAGAAACATCCGAAGAGTTACGTCTACGCACCAAAATTTTACCGAATCAAACACAGCTAGTGTACCAATTTAAATGATATAAAAGAGAATGACCTGTAAGAAAAATATCATTTGACAAGATGACACTTAAGAAGAAACAACTCAATCAATTACGATTACTACAAATCTGCCCGTTAAAGTTACGGAAAACATTATTGGGTAAACTCAATAGTCAGTGTATAAAAGCAATATGTGAATGTTGTATTAACACATTGAATGGAAATATTCCATTAAGTGTACAGCAAAAGAAGGCACTCACTAAACATAAGAAGACATTGCGTCATTTGAGTAATCGTAAAGAGTCTTTATTGAAAAAGCGTAAAATAATTTCGCAGAAAGGAGGTTTCCTAAACGTACTTATTCCCGCTGCCTTGAGTGTTCTAACTACATTATTTCATGGCTCAAATTAAGAAATTTGCTCTTATACCAGAGGAATTGGTTACTAAACATACAGTGTCTCATAAAAGACTTAGCGAATTAGACAAAGCTATGATGCAAATTCTAAATAGTGATCTACCTGATCATGAGAAATTAGTTCGCTATCAAGAACTACTAAAGAAAAGTTTAAATCTACAAGAATTTAACAACTATCGCTCAATAGAAGAAAAGAAACATGAAGAAGTATCAGATATTGAGAAACCTGAAAGTAATAAGAATGTTGAAGAATCTCTGAAAGTAAAAGTTGAAAAAGATAACAATTATCAAGAACTTATATTGTCTTCATTATCCAAAACAATGCGTCGGAAAGCTGAACATGTACTTACCATTATGCAGAATCAACCCAATGTCATATCGTGGAACAATAAAGGAGAAATCTTGTCACATGGAGAAAAATTATCAAATACGAATATTGTCGATTTCTTCCAATATTTATATAATTCTAGAAAAGTGCTACCTCACAAAAGTATATATGATAAAGCATTACAAGATTTAAATGTTCCAATGCAGTTTATTGGAAATAAAAATTTGTTAAAGTCACCTGAAAAATTTATGAAGAAACCTAAAATTGTAGCAAAGAAGAAACCTGTAAATCCTATTTTAAAGTGGGAATCTTATTGAATAAATTGATATAGCTTAACATTGACTTATTATTGAAATTACACAAACGTAAATATTTCAAGCAAGGTTTTTTTTTTATTTTACAACAATACATTTTTTCTCAATTCTTCAAATGATACATTTTTAAAGAATTCCTTAGAAAAAAACTTTAAAACATTTTTGCTCTGTAAGTCATTAATAACATTTTTCACATTTAATATAAGTAGAGCATCATCACCAACACAGGTACGCAAATCCTCATAGGTTTTAATCATACAATCATGATTTAATTGAGAGGGGTCATCTATTACACAGCCAAAACAGTGGAATAGTTCATAAACATCCTTTACTTCTTTTCGAAGAGAACATAACAATTCAGAATGCAAATCTAATGAATGAGTTAAATTTTTCTTAGAGTGCTGAAGAATTTTAGCAGGTAATACTATATTAAGAAGGGACAATTTAATAAATTCAGCTATTTCATCAACAACTTCTCTAATTTTAATTACATTATCACAATCAACTTTTAGAGCACCTGGTTTAAGCTTAAATTCTTCAAAATTAAAAATCTGAGCAAGCACTAACTCACCTTTGTTACAGAAAATGGCTAATTGATTATTACAAATCATGCTAGAAGAGACATATTTTAAATTCACATGAAAAATCTTCTTGCAAAAGTCTTGAAACGTAGGAGTATTCATAACAATACCCTGAGAGGCTGTGGCACTAGAGGTAGAGTACTGTCGCATATGTACAAACAGTCTAGTATCGAGTTGTTGAACAGAAACAACAAATCCATATCCAAAGTTCCATTCTTTGAGACACACACTTTTGGTAGAACGGGAAGTTTCATCAACATACATCTTTGTCAGCCAGTCGTTATCCGGTAGAGAGTCCTGAGGGTCTATTCGTTTAGAGGTAGTAGCAGGCGAATCTTCAGAGGAAAAACTTTCATCAAAAGCACGTTTGCGTGAAGTCTTGATAATCTTGCGAAAAGTGAGACTTATTCTCGGCTGTTCTATGGAAGCATCTGCTACAATCTCATGAGTCCAGAACTGATTTGTCGGTGGTCGCATTAGAAGAAGAGATCCGTTTTGTAATGTCACTTGATGGGGAGGGAAACCTTGTCTCTGGAAGTTCATGATTCTCCGAGCACCGAGACTGAAAATTGGAATGACAGAAATCGGATCCAAATCCTCTTCATTGTCGCGGTGGGCAGCAATCTTTGCGTAACCATCTGGATAGTAATTGAGCAACACAAAATTGTATTCTTGGCCGGTTTTTTTTTTCAACATCACGCTTGATATCCAACAGAGTAGAAGTACATGGGCTCCCAAGTATACTCGTTCCGGAAAATGTGTAAGAAAGACCAGGATCTGAAAACGCCAACACTTTTCGACGAGGTGAATAGGCATTACCATTGATGAGTAAATTGAGATCTTGAAACTTGTAATCTAATAACTCTCGGAACACTAGATCACAATACCCTATATCATAGAAGCACTCAACAAATTCAATATTTAAATCAACAGCCATTTTAACTTCAAACTAGCAAACACAACTTAAAAGAAATAGAATGCACTCCTTCTCTTAACAAATCTCAGGCAGAAATGGTATATGATAGTGAGTCTGTGAGTGACGTACCACTATCCTCTATTCTGATTGGCTCAGCTATCTGTAACTCGATTGGATGATTACCAATACGTGCACATCTTCCTCTTATTGCTATACAAGTTTCATGCCCTTCACAGAACCTGTATCAACGCGTTCAGCATGTCTTATCGTGCTATCACCAGCTGTCTGCGAGTGAAGTATAATCTCTCTCAATTCTAATTATGTGATTGTTAGCATGCACTTAGATTATCATTCTCACTGCACAAGTGTCATGACCTTCGCATAACATCTTTGAACAAGTTTCAACGTGACTCATCCTGTTATCATATCCTCATGATATCATCAATACATTTTAACAAGTATATATAAAAGTATATTTAACTTATTTAGTGAAATCTTAACCTAAACGAAATTACTAAGTAAAATTTACTTCCCTTCAAGTCCTCTAATACATTAGAAATGATAAAATAACACATTTATTTAAATAATAACAAACAAAATTTATAAATAAAAAAATCTTTATTTTCATATCAGTAGGACTATTACATTTCCCCGACTTAAAGTCAGTGATATTAAACCATTTTATGAATTTATATCAATGTTTACAATATTTTTTTCTATTTTGATACAATAAAGTTAAATAAATTTTCTAAGCTTTTTGCAATAAAATTAATACAATGATATCAAACACATTTTAAGCATTAATAGGTAATCATGTTTAAAGAAAAATTTTAATTTTATACATTCAAATTTTAAAATGCCCATATGCTAGTGATGAAATACCATTATCTAGTACATAGCGCTTCGTATCAAAGGGACACAGTGTTGACTTAGTATACGAAACAGTCTGTAGCACATGATTTAAGCTGACAATTCTATGCGTCCTAGCTACACCCCTACATACAGAGAATAATGCATTCTTATAATCAGCATGTCTTATTCTACGTTGCACTACCCCTCTACCAACACCTTTTGCCGTTTTCTTATCTTCTATTTCACTTTTTAAGCTATACATTTTTGGTTTAAGACCAATAAATTCGAAGCCAATATGCGAACATAGCTCGTCTTTCATTTTACCTAACACTTTTTTATTAGTGTTGTTGTAAAGTGCATGACTTGGAGGGTAATCAGAAAAGTCAAATAAATCTGAGTCTGCTTTCATATCTTCATATATATCTTCAGTGGTGATATTGTAGCATAAAGAATCTGTATCTGTGAATAGTAGTTCTGCATTGGTACTATACTTTCGCTTTATGTAGTTATAATGGAAGTCGTACATGAGAATTTTTGAAATTTCCAAAATAGAAAATCCGACGTAAATGGGTCGATTAAGTGATAGAGATGTTATTTTCCTCTCTATGGATGTTAAGTCTTCGGTAATGATTTTATATGATTTAAAACTGGGAGACGCCACTAATTTCTTGGCCTTCTTCTCACTGGTGACCAAGTCCAGCTGCATCCTATTTCTAAGATTTTCAATGGTTTTTCCAAAAACTGCATTATTTAGCAGCTTGAAAAGATCCTTCTGAAAAGTAGATTTGGCACATTTTCGCTGTTCGGTATTAAATGATATATATGTTTTTAGCCATGCACTTTGTCTAAATTTTAAAATGTTATGAATTTTAGTTACTTTCAATCCTAGTGAAACGTACAGTTTGAGATTTCTGTAATGAATAATATACTTGCTTTTGGGTAGTAAATTGGGGACGAGTTTAACTACAGGTCTAACTTTTTGATGAAGCTTTTCAGCTAACATCGTGTTGTAGGGGGAAACCATCTCTGGTGAAATTATCAACTTTTCTGCAGCGAGAGGGTAGTCATTATGTACATTGTGAAGACACTGTGGGTAATCAATATCAACTTCTAAAATATAGCCATCTTCTGAATTATCAGATACACTCATAAAATCTAAAGAACCTTGAAACCATTCAAAGCCGTGAGTGGGTAGGGCTTCAGACATACTCCATCCATATAAATTGTTTGCGTCTAAGTACATAATGTAATTAGAGGCCAAATCAGGGTTAAAATCATCCATATACTTATTGTTCGCTTCACAATGTCTGTGTGAGATCATAGAAATACCACCTCTAATTCCTCTTTCAATAAAAAGGTGCATGTCTGGATCAGTTAAAAGTTCTAACTTTACCCCAGACATTCGTAGGCAGGCTTGCCATGCCAGACCGGGTGCGGTAAAACAATGACATGGATCCAATTTATAGTGCTTAAGGGAAAATTCTCTAAAATTCTGGAAGACGTCTGCGAGAAGTAAAACATCGGTAGTAACGTATAAATCGTGATATTCTCCCAGACATTTTAACTTAAACTCATACCAAATTTTGTGTGCATATTCATATTCTTCAAGGGATATATGGGCTTCTGTTAAATTGCTATAAAACTCATTCTGAGGTGGAAGAGATGTCTCTTTAAATTTTTGAAAGCTATCCATATATTCATATGGATAGCACCCCTTTCTGAACATTAAGCCTGCCTTATCCCCAAAGTATTCTCTTGTCAGCTTTAACTCCGTCTTCTCAATACTGGAAACAAGTTTATCTAAGGATGCATTTAAAAATTGGAGCGAGTCCAAAAAGCGCAAATTCCCAAGTGAAAAAGAAATGAATTTTTCACTGTTATTGGGAATACAACTAATGTTCTTGTTCTTAATTTTCCTAAACCTTGCAAAATTAGATGAGCGTCATAATTTTTTAAATTATGAATAATGACTGGGATGTGCCTGGCAATCTGGTGTTGTAAGTTACACTGATTATGTGCAGGACCTCTATAAGCTGATGTCATGTGACAGTGGTCCTTGACCTTATCACCATTTAATGGCTTTTCACAGATATGACATAGTGTGCTGTTCTTGAAATGTAATTTATCAGAATTTGTCAATACCATGGATTTTTTAACCTTGAGGATGCTGTCAATATGAGCCTCCTCTTCAAGTAGACTAGATAAAAACTTGTCGACAACATTCTCACCTCTATAAATAACAGGCTGTTTGATCATTTTCCCTTCAGAATCAACTATTATATATGCAAAGCCACATGGTATATGGTATGATACGGGTACTGTAGAAGAGTGCTCAGGGTTGGGTAAGCAAGTATCTGTTTTCACTAGGATTGATTCGAAATCCGCGTAGATAGAAAACGGCACAGGTAAGGTAAAGTGAAATTTATCAAAGGACAGCCATTTATTTTGATCAGTGGGCATTTTAATCTTCTGTAATTTATGTACTTTACAATCATTAACGTGGGCTTTTAACCCTTCCTCAAACGTGAATCTGTGTAAACAGTAGTTACAATAAAATGCTGTACACTTATGTTTTGTTAAGTGTGACAATAATCTACTTAAATCTTTAATAGTGTCACAATAGTGTTGATTTTCCCCCTCCGATATCAGCAACAGATTGACATGTTTGCTACAACTCGAACGCGTAATGCGGAGTGGAAAAATTTCTTTTTCAAATCCGAAAACGTTCACGGAAATTTGATTTAGGGTCTCGAATTTGTCAATCTGAGAGAGCGGAGTGGGGAAATCAATACCATCCACATTTAATTCATGTACAAATGGCTGATAGTTGGAAACTCGATTAGCATTATTAAACCTTTCAATAGGATGAAGATGTGCTAGGATGCACCATAAAAAACACTTACTATCAGTATTTTGAATATTTAAAATGCCTTTGGTAACCTGAAGTTTCTTGGGGAGGGAAATGTAGGAGGATGCTGCAAGTGGAACGTAGGTGGCTGTATTCAGTTCAGCATACAAGATTCTATCGATTATCCATCCTGACCCCTTACCCTCAAACTCTTCATAAGATGATAGGATCTGTTAAGGAAAAGAAAATGTTTAGTAGTCTTCATTTAAAAATAAAAAAAAATAAAAAAAAATTAAAAAAAACCTTCCTCCTTTTAACTTACAATTTTATAAAGAAAATATATGAAAATAAAATTCTTTATGTAATCACACTTTCAAAATGAGGGAATAAAATATCTATGCTAAAGAATTAAAATAATTATAAAAAATTTCTATAGAAAGTATCTATATAATGCACACAAACTTAAATATAATACATTTTAAGATATGTTACTATTAAAATAAGAATAAAATATATGAGAAAGTGAACTATATCATTAGAAATTAATATTTAAAAAATAGAATTTATGTTTACTGTTTAAGAATTGAATATAAGTTTTTAAAGCAATAAATGAATAATCATACCTTCTCATATGCATTCTCAATATTTGGCGATTCTCCCTGAAGTGTCACATCACAATTGGATCTGAAGTGAGCTAAACACTCTTCAGACTCCGTTTCTGATAGTATCCTTGTAAATCGTACTGCGATTGATATGTACCATTTCAGGCCTTTGGAGATTAGATTTACAATTCTTTGATAGAGTTCTGCACGGGAGGCTTGAGTGAAGATGAGCATGTCCTGACACGTTTCCTCACATGGATGAACGTACTGAGTCTCAAATGTGTTTAGGCTTTTGTGTGAATAGTTGGGGGCACAGGAAGGAATCATCGCTGGTTGAGAGTTCGGCACTACATTTCCAACAGACATCTGAAATAATTGAATATTCCATAAAATATTTCTAACACATTTTTAAAACATGTATTTTTGTAACACATTTGAATAGAAATACTTACATTGGAAGGTGGTTGTTGGGGATAAGCACGAGAAGGACCCGGTTGAGAGTTCGGCACTACATTTCCAACAGACATCTGAAATAATTGAATATTCCATAAAATATTTCTAGCACATTTTTAAAACATGCATTTTTGTAACACATTTGAATAGAAATACTTACATTGGAAGGTGGTTGTTGGGGATAAGCACGAGAAGGACCCGGTTGAGAGTTCGGCACTACATTTCCAACAGACATCTGAAATAATTGAATATTCCATAAAATATTTCTAACGCATTTTTAAAACATGTATTTTTATAACACATTTGAATAGAAATACTTACATTGGAAGGTGGTGGCAAACGGGACACTTTATCATCAGCTTCACGCTTACGCTTTCTATTTTCGTGTGTTTTGTAATGTTGTTTTAAGGCGTCCTTTCGGCTGAAGAGAGTTCCACAGATATCGCATTTATGTTTTGTATCACCATGCTTTGTACGTAGATGTCTAAGTAAATTTTTGCGTAATGTGAAATGCATAAAGCAAATTTCACACATAATATTATTGAATGGTGCATCTAATTGAGATGCAGTAATGTCGCCAAAATCAGCAATAGCTAAAACCTCATCGTTTAAAGGCATTGTAGAATTTTCGAAAATTTCTTCAATGGAAGTCATCTTGTTACACACTTTAAGAAATTGTAGCAAGTAGTAAATTGCTAGAAACTAGCTAAGAGCAGGAACTCATGTAAAAGTCTCCAAGTATCCAGTTTTTATACACACCCGTCAGAAAATGAACCAATCACAGAACGCTATAGTCATGTACATGCATCGAAATAAACCAATGAAGTGCGAGATAAGGGGTGCTGTTCAGCCATGAGGTTAAGAGATAAGAAAACACATAGACGTTCGGTATTCCACTCAATTAAGAGATTATTATAAGCATTTGAAATAGCTCTGGTGGAAAGTTACTGTGTAAACATTTGATTAGTACTCAATGTGATTATATATCTCCTAATTAGTTTAAAAGGATTACTTATAGAAAAATTCGGTATTGAACACATATCTGCAACACTCTATGTCCATTAGTTAATCCCTTTGGAAAAGAGGCAAGCCTATACCTACAGCGATGTTTCTCATGATTAAGTTAATCCCTTTTGTAAAGTGGTAATCTATGAGTAATATCATATCTACAAGTCCTTACGTTGTCACTAACAATCAAAAATCTCATGAGAAAATAAATCCCCCTCTCTGAACACATATCTGCAACTCTCTATGTCTATTAGTTAATCTCTTTGGAAAAGAGGCAGGCTTATACCTACAGAGGTGTTTCTCGTGATTCAGCTAATCCCTTTTTGTAAAGCGACAATCTATGAGTAATATCAAATCTACTAGTCCTTACGTTGTCACTAACAAGTACAAAATCTCATGAGAAAATAAATCCCCCTCTCTGAACACATATCTGCAACTCTCTATGTCTATTAGTTAATCCCTTATGGAAAGAGCTTATGACTCATTTACCTACAGAGATGTTTCACACGATTCAGTTAATCCCTTTTTGTAAAGCGGCAATCTATGAGTAATATCATACCTACAACTCATCACTCACTGTTGTTGCTCACAAGCAAAAAATCCCATGAGGAAATAAATCTCCTTCGCATTATAGTTAGATAAGTAAATTTAATACTGCCGCAGTTTAATATTGTTCAGAGTTTATGTATTCTAAATAAAAGAATATATATCATAGCGTTTATTACAAGACCCAACAACTATTAAGCTTCTTCCAATTTTAAACACATACACTTTACATGTAACATAAAAATTTACATAAAACCTTTTAACAAAAAATATGTCATTCCCTTAAGACACTAAAGAAATTAACTAACTCAAGTAGGCTAGACCAATCAAGCTCCAGCTTTACTCATAGTGCACTTCAACAAATTTCTAAAAAATGTTGTTATCCTTAAGAAATATTTTACCTAAGATATATTGTTTCTTTAAAAAAAAAAAAAAAAAAAAAAAAAAAAAACTCATTTAAAATTATTTAAATATTTAAGTAATAAACTCGTTTTTATCAAATATTTACAAACTTTGAAAATATATTGATCATAAATTACTTTGTGAAACATAAAACTAGTAAGAATACGATTAAGGTGGTATACATTTACATATATAATTCAACTTTAAGTTCTTATTTGCAATACATTAAGTTGTTAAACCCCCAATAATACACTTTTCCTGTTCAATTTAAATTAATTATTTAGAAAATCCTTAAACTGTATTCCAATAAAAATTCATTTACATAACTAAAATATATGCACTTTGTAAATCTCAAAACCATCTATTAAAAATGCACCCTTTTTTGAACAATACAATCTCTTCTTACGCAATCCTCGTTTACGAAGACGCAATCTTAAATGACATCATTCGTATTGCCTCCTAATGTAACACGCCGCAATTCACAGGTCCGCAATAAAACACCGCTGCAATCTACAGATACCATTGATGTAGAACCCCCCTACAACAACACGTCAACAATCATGGAGCCATAATCCGATAACAACCATGGAGCCATAATCCGATAACATTCATGGAGCCATAATCCGATAATAATCATGGAGCCCGCAGAGCAGGATCCATTAATGCAGAACCCCCACATTTTCCCTACTTCCGCACTTAAAATTTAACGTTAATTTATGCATTTAACACGAAATTCGGTTAACGCGAACAATTTCAGGGGTCCCTTCGATTTCGCTTTAACGGGGTTTGACTGTATAACTAATGTAATACAAAGAACAATTTAAGTTTCAAAGGCAAACTATTGTACTAATTTTTCATACTCAATATTTTTATATAACGTATGAATTTAAATATACAAGATTTGAAACTTGTTTATTGCAAGTTAAAGACATATATTTGATCCATTAATTATGAAGTGAGAAAAATGTGGAAAACTTTACTGAACCTAAATAATTTCAGGTATTAGTTTTTAAAATAAATACGTAAGTAATAAAGAAACTGATAAACTTTGCCGTTTACAGTCCGCAGTTTCATTAATAAATAAATTTACAACAGAACAATAGCATTTTGAGTTATTGTTTCTCTTTCCATTTCATCCTTTTTTTTTTCTTTTCTAAATCCAATTACTAAATGTTCATGAAAACGTATAAAAACATAGATTAAATAAAACATATCTAAACCAAATGATCTAGTTATTACATTTCCCATTCCTTTGGGTCATTTTAGATATTTTTCAAAAATAAATAATTAAAAAAAAACGCATTAATATATTTGAATGACTATTTTTTACTTGCCGGAGAAAACTATTGTTTATATTTTTTTGATTTTTTCGCAACTGATTTGCGCTGTTGTTGCAATTATATGCAACACAGTAATAAACCATGATTCAGGAAATCGTCAGAAGGCACGAATCTTCCTACCAGCTGCAAACGTTCATTGGTCGAAAATGACATCACTCTTTCCTTGGCAACAAAATGTCCATATTTGGCTAAATATCTCTACTAGGAATGTTTGGCGAATATAATTCGTAGATAATGAACATAAAGCGCCAAAAGTAGCAAACCAATTTCGAAAAAGCATTGCAGCATGCAAACAAGCTGAAGCGCCATTTTTATTTATTGTATCTGCTCCGCACGAGGAGGAAAAAATTCTATTCAGGTAGTACTTTTTAAAATATTAATGTACTAATTATTTTCTTGTAAATGTGTTACATAACAATCACATATCCAGTGTTATTTTTAGGTAATTGGTAAACATAAGTTATTTTGATGATTTCAACTGTTTATATACTAATAACCTAGAAAATGCATTAAGCGCGTTTTTGTTGTGCTGGTTATAATTATTATCTTAAACTATCGCTTGGGTACCCGAGCAGCCTTGATACGTTCTTGTAACTACTAGTTCATTTCTCAAGTTATGTACTAATTTAGTTGTTTAATATTTCAGAACATCAGTAATAACATTTATCTACATTCAATAAACACCTGTAGTCATAAATGAGAGCTTGCGAGTTTCAAAATGATCAAAATAGAAAATGCAGTGTGTAATAATAATAATTACAAAGTAATATACCAGTGTCTTCTACATGTAATTTGATTCTTATTGTATATTGTTTTTTGAACGGTTGATGAAAGTGAAATAGCTAACTTTTTTCTATATGCATCTGAATTAAAAATTTGTATTAACAGTTGAGAAGTAAATTGTTAGGTTATTTTTTAAGAGATTCTCAATTTACTAATTAATAACTTGTTTACAATATGAATGCCCAAGTAGTTAGAAAAGGAGAGTCCGAAGCCATGGCGGGATGCGGGATGGTATGGTATGGTATGGGGGCGTGACCGGAAGGGGGCGTGACCGGATATGACGTCACAGGAAGTGACATCACCGGATATGCCGTCACCGGAAGTCACGTGACCGGAAGTGGAGTGGAGTTGTTCCCCTCCTGCTGTTGTTTTAGTTTCATTATAAGCTGTTTGTGTATGACGTCACAGTAGGTATGACGGCATAATGTGTTTTATATTAAAGTTTAGAGTGGTGGCAACACTTTTTGGTTTCGATTTACCTTTAAGATGGAGTTGAGTTGTTCTAGGACTGCTTGTAAATGAATAAGCTAGAGTGATAGGTTTTTATTGCGTGACGTCACAGTAAGTATGACGTCATAATGTGTTGTATATCAAAGTTTAGAGCGATGGCAACACTCTTTAGTGTCGATTTACCTTTAAGATGGAGCTGAATTGTTCTAGGGCTGCTTCTAAACGAATAAGTTAGAGTGATAGGTATTTTTACTAATGACGTCACAGTGGGTATGACGTCATTCTATGTTAAGATTTACGTTTTAAGTGGTGATAACATTGGATATATACTAAATTTAGTTTTCAGGTGTTGGCAACGAGTTCTGATCGGTCAGCTAAATGCTCGCTTGTGACTGATAAGTTTTAAACATGTGATCAAAAGCTAACTCCTGATTGACTGTTTGGTTTTCTAGCGAGTTACTTACATATCCTTTAGCCAAGTTAAAATACCTGCAACAAAGTTACACAAAAAAAAAAAAAAAAAAAAAAAAAAAATGTTAAATTTGAAAAGTTAATAAAAGTGAAGGCCATTTGCTAAGGGTCAAAAAGAACCCTAACCCCGAGCTACACGTGACATTTCAATATTTTACCAAACAATTGTTAAAATATCGACTATCGGACGTTGCCTTCATGGTAACTCATCTACCCACCCCCCTTCCCTAACTAATTTTGAATAAGTTAAGACTTTAGAATTACAATTAATAAATTTTGAAAAATTATTTATTAAAGGTGAGGACCCACCTCCAGCCCGATACCTCTTTTAGGAAGAATTGGTACCGCCTCACTCCACCCTAACAAAAAAAAATCTTATTCCAAAGAACGTATAGTTCTTTGAAACTTGAGGTCACTAATCAACCATCCGATGATATCCTTTAAGAAGATATCTTCACCTCTTAAAAATTTTAAAGTTTTAGTCTAAAAGATTAATGTTGGACATAAACTATTTCTAGAATAGAGTTACATTAAAAATTAAATTTAAGAATGTCCAGTTTTTTGAAGAAGACTTGGGGGAACGTATATTTCCCAAAATTAAATTTAATGGTCACTAACAAAATCCTGAAAATATACTAATTTTAGTTTTTATAAAAATTAAGTTAATGTAATATTTTAGTAAAAATAATGACTATAGTTAATGAATTGCGAAAAATTAAGTTAGAAGAATGAAATTTAAGGAATTTTGTAGTGACCATAGGCATAACTAGTTATACCATCCTCCAACAGGTATCGCTTGTCATCAAATGCCGAGAGCGCTCGCTTTCTTTGCTGGATGGAGAAAATGTGATGTTTTTCACTACCGATCCGATGCTGAACCACAGACGAAGGTTGTCGATTGAGAAGACAGTCTCTATAGGTCTGATGTTTTAGCTGTCTTTGAGCTGCTCTTGCGATTCCCTTGGCCGTTTGTTTCTCACCACACTCGCTTAAAATGGAATACATTTTGGAACGAAGCCCTATGAACTCCAAAGCAGATTTTCCGTTAAGTTCATCCTTAAAGTAACCGATCTTCTTCTTGTTAGACACATCGTGTAGAGGATGATCTGATGGGTATTCAGAAAAGTCAAAAAATCCCTTTAATTGCTGTAAGTCAGCAGTCAGATCTGGGGTAGTGAGTCCATAAGTGAGTGAATCTGTGTCGGTGAATAGTAGGCGGGCATTACTTCCATACCTCTTCATGATGACATTATAGTGGAAATCATACATTAAAACCTTGCTCAGTTCTAAGATGGCGAAACCTGCATAAATGGGTCTATTAAGTGTGAGACTCTTCACTTTTCTTTGTACTGCTGCCAAGCTGTTATCAAACTCAGTGAAGGCATGGAAGGCAGGAGACGCGACCAGTTTCTTGGCTTTATGCGGGTTGTTCACCAACTGAACATCCACTCTATTCCTCAGATTTTCCATAGTTTTCCCGAACACCGCATTGTTGAGAAGTTTGAAGAAATCTTTTTCAAACGATGTTTTAGCCAGTTTTCTCTGCTCCGTATTAAATGCTATGTAGTCCTTCAGCCAAGGTTGTTGGTAGAATTTTAGAATTCTATGGACTTTAGTTAGTTTCAGTCCCAAGGAAAGATATAGCTTCAGATTACGATAGTGTATAACATAATTCTTCTTTGACTGAAGATTCGGAACGAGTTTATCGCTGGAAGAAGCTGCCTTCATCTGCATTTCTTCCAAAATCTCGAGGGCGGTAGGAGACAGCATATTTGGCTTTATGGTGAAGCGTTCGGGAGCCAGAGGATAATCATTATGGAGATCGTGGAGTTCAGCAGGATAGTCGAGATCCACTTCTAGGATGAAACCCTCATCTGCATCATCTGCTTGGTCCAAGATGGTTTGAGTAGAGATGTTTTCAGGGTCCACCCACTGAAAATCACCAACAGGCAAATATTGAGACATGGCCCAACCTGAAAGAAAAATCCAATTAAATCATTCAATATTAACATAGAAGCTAAATAAAAAATGACAGTTTTAAAGTAAATTCATGCTTACCATAGAGGTTATTGGCATCCAGGTACAATATATGTTTCTTCTCCTCAGCAGCATTATATTCAGGACAGCCTGGATGGTTTGCCTGGCTATGACGATGGGTGATGACGGAGACTCCTCCCCGAATACCCTTCTCTATGAAGAGGTGCATGTCGATGTCGGTGAATAAATCCAAACCGACATCTGACATCTTGAGAGCGGCTTGCCACGCTAACCCCGGAGACGTCATCATGTGAGCGGCGTCTAGCTGGTAAAAGTCTAGAGTTAGGCGGCGGAAATTCTCGAATACGTCTGCGAGGAGGAGGACATCCGTCTTCACGTACAGGTCGTGATATTCGCCAAGGTCTTTGATGCCGAAAGCTTCCCAAACAGCTTGAGCGTGGTAATAATCTGCATCGGTGATGGAGGAGTTTGTAAGGGTGCTATAGAAGGCTTGCTGAGGTGGCAGAGATGTTTCTTGAAATTTAGTGAACGAGTCCATGTACTCATAAGGGTACACTCCCTTCTTCAGCAAGAGATCTAAGGAAAAAATAAAAATTAAATGATATTGTTAAGAGAACATTTATATAATATTAACATTGACTATATTACGTACCATGGTTAGATGCGATAGAACTCTTCAAAATGTGA
The DNA here is from genome assembly GCA_963978545.1 of Linyphia triangularis. Classification (NCBI taxonomy): domain Eukaryota; kingdom Metazoa; phylum Arthropoda; class Arachnida; order Araneae; family Linyphiidae; genus Linyphia; species Linyphia triangularis. The sequence goes on along the minus strand of OZ021732.1, from coordinate 31,125,713 downwards.
AACTTGTCTCTCTCCAGATTATCGACAAGCTTCTGAAGTGAGGCATTCAGAAACTGGAGACTGTCAATAAACTGGAGAGTCACCGGGATCTTGTCAAGTTTCTTAGTGATGGAGAAGGAGATGTATTTCTCCATCGTTGTAGGGATGACTCCAATGTCATGATCAGCCACTTTCCCTAGCCCCTGCATGATCAAATGCGAATCATAATTCTTCAGGTTGTGGAAGACGCAGGGAATCATTTTCCGCAACCTGAAGGCAAGGTTGCATTCATTGTGGAGCACTTGACGGAACTGACCGGTCAAGTGATCGTGGTCGTTCACCCGATCAGTTCCTAGTCGGCCTTTGCAGAGGCCACAGTGCGTTGCAGCATTAATAGCATGTTGGTCTTGGGGAGTGAGTTTCATCGGGACAATGGTGGTCAGCTTCACCGCCAGCTCGTCCTTCTCTGCAATGATACTACTAATGAAGTGGTCAACTGCATCTTCTCCCCTGTAGACAGAGATGGGTTTGGTCGGCTTACTATCTGGACCTACTATAACATACGCATATCCACAAGGGACGTGGGTAGCTATTTTCATAGTGCTGGAGGGGGTGGTGTCATCCAACTTCTCTACAAGGGCCTCAAAGTCCGCGTATATGATATACGGGACTTTCTGGGTGAACTTGTACTGACTAAATTTCAGCAAACAGTCCTTTGGAGTCGGCATCTTGATGCGTTGGGGTGAGTGCTCGTTACAGTACGGGACATGTGCTTTGAGAGTCTCCTCCTTGGCAAAACGATGAAGACAGCTATAACAATAGTGGGTCTTGTGTCCATGCTTAGTGAGGTTGGTGAGAAGCCTGGACATACTCTTAATTAGACAGTAATGCTGCCTCTCTCCTTCTATGATGTAAAGTAGGTTGATAACCTCAGGATCCTCCCTCTTAGAGATATATAGAGGTAATATCTCATCATCTTCATAGCCGTAGATGTTTATTCTCAGATTATTCAGTGCCTCCACAAAACGAACTTTGCAGGGTTGGACGGGACAGCTTACATTTCCCATTTTGAGCTCCTGCTCGAATTCCAGATAGTGAGAAACTCTGTATGGATGATCTGTATAGCTCATGGGGTGGAGGGCAGCCAGGACAGACCAGATGAAACATTTATTGTCTTCATTCTGGATGTTGAGAACTGCTTGCTTCGCTGCCAACTTGTTGGGCAACTTGAAGTGGCTGGCAGGGGCTAGAGGTTGATATGTAGCAGTCTTCACCTCCAAATGGATGATTTCATCGAGAACCCATCCAGATCCCCGCTCGATGAATTCATCGAAGGAGGACTTGAGTTTGGCGAAGGCTTGGTCGATGTGTTCAGGGAGGTCGCTGTCATCCAGCTCCATCTGCACCTTACTCCGGAAATAGGGTGTGGCATATTCCTCGTCTCCCTCATCACTCTTGCGAACGAATTGGATTTTAGACACAGCATACCACTTGATGGCCCTCTTCTCTCCCAACTCTTCCTGTAGTACATCCTGAACTTGGGGAGTGCTTTCCCTAATGAAGAGAAGCAGGTCTCCAACTGCCTCTTCACTCGGGAATAAATGGCGAGTGGCAAAGACATCAGACGTCTTCACCTCTACTCTCCTCCTTCTGGGCACAGAGGGTGCAGGTTGAATTCCTCCTACTTGAGCAACTCGAAGGTGGGTGAGAAGATGTTGCATCATAACATCCTTACGACCGAAACTCTTTCCGCAGTCAGGACAGGCATGAGGGGTGGCGGATTGATGACTCTCCATGTGACGGATTAAGTCTGCATTACGTGTGAAGGACTTCTGGCATATCTCACAGGTGAAATTCTTCTTGCCAGCATGATTCTTCAAATGCCTATTGAGATGACATTTCTGGACAAAGGTCTTCTCGCAGATGTGACATATCTGTTGACAATAAAACTATAAGTTACATGAAATTATTTCACAGTAATAGTAGACATATTATTTAAAATTTGTCTTTTCCTAAAACACATTTTATTACAAAAAAAAAAAAAAAAAAAAAAAAAACTTTCTCTTCTTCTACTTGTAAAATACATCAATCTGAAAGCACTATATTTTAAATCTCGATAAACTGTTAAATTCTTCTCTGAAAAACTATTAATTCTAAAAATTCATTCTTCAAGAAAAAAAAAAAAAAAAAATACTTACATGAGCTTCAACATTGGAATTCCTAGCATTGGAAGGTCCAGCAATTGAGGATGCAGCATGTTGTGAGGGTCCAGCAGCAAGTACCTAAGAAAATTATTTAACATTTAAATAAGCTATTTTAACATATTTTAAACAATAGTTTATCTTTAGAATGTAATACATACAGTTTTCTGATGGATTTTCATGTGCCGGGTAAGAGTAAATTTCTGTGTAAAACCCTTCTGACAGATGGTACAGACCTGTTGAAAATAGAAATTTTGAGTAACATGTTTTAAAAGTTAATATTCTTTCACCTAAATGATTGAAATAATACTTACATGTAAACCGCGTGAGGTGGATGCAGCATTAGAAGGTCCAGCAGCAGTAGATTCAACAACAACCTCCTAAAATAAGATATTGAGAAATTATTCTAAGTTTTTTACGTCAGAGAAAAATTTTGGCGTGAATTTGGGGCGACTTTGAATAGTTACAACAATGAAAATTGCTAAGTATAAAAGTAATGAAAATTTTGGCGTGAATTTGGGGCAACTTTGAATAGTTACTGCACTGACAATTACTAAGTACAAAAAGTAATGAAAATTTCAGCGTGAATTTGGGGCGACTTTGAATAGTTACAACATTGAAAATTACTAAGCATTGAAAATTTTGGCGTGAATCTTATACTAATGAACAACATTTAGAAAAAGTTTTAAGGAATATATTATTGACATGAATTTTAAATATAATTGAGGAAGTTTTAAGTGAACAAATCAATTATGCGACGTTAAATAACACAGTTTAAAATTTATCTTAGACATTAAACATTCATCTACTTAAAAGCAACAAGTTTAACCATATTTAAAGAATATTCTTTTAGATACATAGTAAGTAATTTTGAAATAAATACAATCTATAAGCATTCAAACATAATTTAAAAATATATTACTAAAAGAACACTTACTTGGTCATTAACTTCCATAACGATATCCATGGGAGAAGGAGAACGTGATGATGACATTATAAATAACTGAAATTTAAAAAAAAATATATATAAATATCGAAAGAAAAACATACATTTTCAATACAAGTTGGAAATAATTTTTATGTAATACTTTAATCGACTACTTTAACATACTTAACACATTTTAATACATATATATATTACTTAAAAGATACTAACATTTCACAAATAATAAAAATTTACTTACCGAATAATTCAGATGAAATCAGAAAAAAGCTAAAGTAGCAGCAAAATATGATAAACAAGCACAATAAGCAAATACTAAGCAAACACGATAAACGTCTTTCACCCTCAGGAATCTAAGTAGAAATGACGAGACGGCAACCGGTAGAGTTTATATATGAGGGGCGATCACGTAACTTCACCGATCAATCAGATTTCATGGTAGAGGGCGCTGCTTGGTTCTAACCGATCAGAGCGGGTGGGGAGCGAGACTAGGCATGTTTCAACACGCTTCAACGCGTTTGCGAGTTGAGTTGTTGATAATGATTGCAAAATATAAACTCATTGGCTTTTAACACATGACGTCATAATGATGATATGGCTGGAATCTAGCATTTAAACAGATAAGGTATTGGCGCTTATTTATTAAATGAATATTTATTTATAGAAAAATTATCACGTGGGTTTTTAACGTTGATACTTGTTGAAATGGAAAGATTTAAGTAATAGTTGATGAATAATTATAAAATATAATTTAAACTAATTTTAAAACTTGCAGAAAAATTACCACGTGGTGGGAATTGAAGAGAGCGTTCTTGCTTGAAAAATATTTATGTTACGTCACAGAGGGGATATAGTGGGAATTTTGCATTTAAACGGAGTTTCAAGGAATTTTAAGGTATTGGTATGATCTTAAGGATATTAATTTTATCAAGTTTTGTTCTTTATAAGGTAAAGTTTATAGTTGGATGTGTTAGTTGCAAGTATGGTTCTATCAAGTGAGGTTGTGAATATTGCATACTTGTGTATTTGTTTATGTGTTGCATTATTATTTATTTATTTTTTAAGTAGTAGTGATCGATTCGCTATCGATTTTACGCTTCGTCTCAATGAAACTGGAAACTTATCTATTTCAATGTGAAAATGTTAAGACTTAGGATACAGATAAGAGTTAATAAAATTTCTTGCTGTAATGAATGCGACGTATCAAGACCCGGGTCATGTAGCAAGTTTCGGTGGTATCGATGCATTATACCGTGCCTCAGGAAGAAAGATTCCCAAGAAAACGATACAGAAATGGCTAACGGGGGTGGATGCGTACACTCTACACAAGTCCATTCGTCATAAATTTCCTACGAATCGGGTGATTGTTTATAACATTGATCAGCAATGGCAAGCGGATTTGGTGGATATGTCAAGTCTTCAAAAGTTTAATGATGGTTATCGCTTTATTTTGAGTTGTATTGATGTGCTATCAAAGTTTGGATGGTTAATTCCTCTGAAACGAAAGGGAGGTATAGATATTGTTGAGGCTTTTCAAATAATATTCGATCAACGAACTCCGAAATCACTTCAGACTGATCAGGGAACGGAATTTAAGAATAATCTATTTCAGACCTTGTTAAAAAAGAAGGGGATTAGATTTTTCACGACATATAATTTGTCGAAAGCAAACATAGTCGAGCGTTGGAATAGAAGTATTAAAACTAAAATGTGGAAGTACTTTACTGCTAAAAATACGCATAGATACATTGACGTATTACAAGATTTAGTGAAAAGTTATAATCATACTTACCATTCAAGTATAAAAAGAGCTCCCGTGGAGGTGAATGCCGAAAATGAACAAGATGTTTGGTTCACTCTCTATGGAGATATGGAGAATTTACCTAAACCCAAATGCGTATTTAATGTAGATGATGTAGTTCGCATTTCAAAGAAGAAATTAACCTTTGAAAAGGGGTATGTAACGAATTGGACGGAAGAATTGTTTGTCATAACAGAGTGTGTCAAGAGACAACCTACAGTGTATAGAGTGAATGATTTATTAGGAGAGCCTATACAAGGAACGTTTTACGCACAAGAGTTACAAAAAGTAACAATGAAAGACGAATTTCCTGTTGAAGAAGTTTTAAGAAAACGCATGCGTAAAAAGAAAATGGAATATTTTGTGAAATATAATATCGAGGATACCCCGACAAGTTTAATCAATGGATCCCCACTTCAAACTTACTAACCCTATAAATACTACTAGCACATGTTACAAGACTCATTTGCTATCATGAGTTTCCTCATAACATTCATCTCGGATAGTTCCATGTCCTATTTTCCTGAAAATAAAATTTCCCATTTTATTACTCGTTTACCCATACCAATTGAACTGAAAGGAGACTGGGAAGTTGGAACGGTAGAGTTTTTATATCCGCATACTTGGTATGATGTGAATCATCAAAATAATTTAATTGGATTCGAGACGAGTGGAAAGTTAGAGGTAGGAAGAAGATTACCTCCGGGTTGTTATGAGACAGTTCCTGATATTTTAAAGGCTATTTATGTGAAAGAACATGATGATAAAATTGTCACAAGTTATAATGAGGTAACTAAGCGTGTTCAGATAACTGTGAAAAATAATGCGAAACTCATATTATATCAAGGACTTGCTGAAATGCTTGGATTTGAACCTATGGAAATAACTTCGTTTGACGCAAGTATAGAAGCAACTGTTGTGGGTCCATTCGTAGCCGACCCCTCTGCACATTATCGCGTATTGATGATTTATACGGATATAGTGGAACCACAAATTGTGGGAGATGTCTTAGCACCTCTCCTTCGAGTGGTTAGAGTGAGAGGACAAGATGGTGAGATGATTAGCGAACAGTATGATAGACCACACTACTTACCTGTAAACCGGAAAATTATTGAGACTTTGGAAATCGTTATAAGGACGCACTCGGGATGTTTAACGCCATTTGAACGTGGGCGCTCATACGTGAAGTTACACTTTCGTCAGAAGTCTCTCTCATAATGTATATCCCTTACCAGTGTTGTCAAAAATCTTTCGAAGATTATTATGTGCAGCAGACGGGAAAAGGCTTGAATTATTATCAAGGAAGTTCTTATCAGAGAGGATATGGATTAGGAGGTCTATTCAGATCATTTTTTCGTGCCGCAGCTCCGCTACTGAAATCAGGTGCTAAAGCTATTGGGAAACAAATGTTTCACAGCGGTGTCAACCTGATGAATGATGTTTCTCAAGGTCAAGATTTTAAAATGGCCGCCAAACGAAGACTCAAAGAAGCTGGAAATGTGTTAACAGATAAAGCCGCCACCAAAGTCAAGACTATGATTGGTAGTGGAAAAAGACATAAAAAGCGTATGCAGAAGAAAAAAACCATCATTCCACGTTCAGCCAAGAAGAAGTGCACATCGCATGATATTTTCTCCTAATGGCTTCCTTCATCTACAAAGACTCTGCTCCTTGCGTCAAGTCGGAATTAGATTTATTTTCAATTCCCCCAACCCAGACCGTTATCGAAAAAGGACAATTTGTCGAATTTCATCCCCTTTCAAGTGTACGTGATGGTGGACCGATTGAATTTTCAATATCAGGAAGTAGTGAAGAATATGTGGACTTAGCTGCTTCCTATCTACACGTGAAAGTGAAAGTGATGAAAGCAGATGGAACTAAACTACCAGAAAAGGAACCAGTTGCTCCCGTCAACCTTTTCCTACATTCGCTTTTCAGTCAAGTAGACGTTAGTTTAAACGAGAGAAATATTTCTTCTGCAAGCAACACTTATCCTTTTAGAGCCTATATAGAGACATTGTTAAATTATGGGGAAGATGCCAAGAAAAGTTTGCTGACCTGTGAAGGATTCTACAAAGATACGCAACCTGATATCATAGACCCCATAGATGAGAAAGCTGATGCTGGATTGAAGACGCGTTACAATCTTATCAAAGACAGCCAGACCGTAGAAATGATTGGTCAACTCCACTGTGACATTTTTCAACAAAATCGTCTAATGATTAACTTGGTAGATATCAAAATTAAAATGATACGCAGCAAATCCTCATTTTGCTTAATTTCAACCAAAGTGGATGGGGATTATAAGATAGTTCTAGAGCATGCTTCTATATTTATAAGAAAAGTGAAGGTTAGCCCTGCCGTTGCTATTGGGCATGCTAAGGCTTTGGAGAAGACATCGTGCAAATATCCAATTGATCGTGTGATTTGCAAAACTTATAGCATTGCCAAAGGGAGCTGGTCCTTTTTACAAGATAATGTGTTTCTTGGACTCATGCCAAAACGTGTCATTCTCACCTGTTTAGGAAATGCTGCAATGAATGGGCAATATTCAAAGAACCCATTTCTCTTTTCTCACCATAGTGCAAACTTTGTATCTATTTATGTAGATGGACAACCGGTTCCCTGCAAGCCTTTAGAGCTTAATTTTGATTCCAACAACTACGTTCGGGCTTTTCATAGCTTATTTTCCGGATTTAATCGTGATAAGGGAATTTACTTATCTCAAGAAGAATATGCCAGAGGTCATGTACTTTACGCATTTGATCTAAGTCCTGATCTTTGCGACGGAGAACATTTTAATCTACAACACCAAGGAAATTTACGTGTGGAAATTAAATTTTCCGAGGCTATTACGGAAACTTTATCAGTGCTCATTTATGCAGAGTTTCAAAACGTGATTGAAATATCCAAATCACGTCACGTGGTGTGTGACTTTCCGAATTAATGGATACTCTACAAATAACTAGAATTCTTTCTGGAAATGCAAAAACCAAGAATATATTCTTGGGTGTTTTCTCAAGTGATCGATTACCAACATATGTTCGAAACTTTCCAGCCTGTTTTATTGCCAACACTGACAAGTCCAATCAAGAAGGTACCCATTGGGTGGCTTTTTATATAGAATCACCTACAGAAATATGCTTCTTTGATTCGTTCGGGAACCCACCGTCTTATTTTCCCGGAGGAATATCAAGTTATGTAAAGCGTTATCGACATGTAGAGTTTAATCATATGATACTTCAATCGAATGCGAGTTCCGTGTGTGGACAATATTGTATTTTTTATTTATATTCTAAATGTAATGGACGTTCTATGAACGATATTCTCTTGTCTTTTGTACCCAATCAAATATGTAATGATATCAAAGTGCATCATTTTGTAATCAAGCACTTTAGAATTGTAGCACCATTTTATCAATAAAGAAAGTATTTAAACAGTAGCACTATGTCTCGTCTCTCATTCAACATGGAATTTCCAAAGTTGCAACATCCTTTTACGATGGTAATCACCGGTCCAACAGGATGCGGTAAAAGTTATTTTGTGCGGGATTTGATAAGTGAAAAACAGGGGATGTTTTCAATTGTTCCCGATAAGATTGTTTGGTTTTATGGAATACATCAACCCTTATATGATGAAATTGATAATGTGACATTTGTAGAAGGTCTACCTACGACATTTAAAGAATTTTTGGGTGAGAATACACTCTTCGTAATTGATGATTTAATGTCAAATGCTAACAGTCATTTAACTGATCTTTTTACAAAAGGTAGTCATCATTTAAACCTGAGTGTTATCTTCATAACACAAAATTTTTTCTACAAAGGGAAAGAAATGCGTGACATTACATTGAATGTACACTATTTAGTACTGTGTAAAAATAGACGAGACGTGAGTCAAATTTCACATCTAGGAAGACAATTATTTCCTCGACATGTCAAGTTATTTCAAGAAGTCTTTGAAGATGCAACGAAAAACCCCTATTCCTATTTATTTATAGATTTACGTGCCGAAACACCAGAAGAGTTACGATTACGTACCAAAATTTTACCTACTGAAAGACAGATCGTGTATCAATTTAAATGATATAAAAGTGAATGACTTTGAAGATAAGTATCATTTAGCAAGATGACGCTTAAGAAGGAGCAACTCAATCAATTACGACTGTTGCAAATTTGTCCTTTAAGGTTACGAAAAACTCTATTAAGTAAACTCAATAAGAACTGTATAAAAGCCATATGCGAATGTTGCATTAACACATTGAATGGAAATATCCCATTGACTGCACGACAGAAGAAAGCGCTCTCTAAACATAAGAAGATATTGCGTCATTTAAGTAATCGTAAAGTGTCTTTACCGAAAAAACGTCAAGTCATTTTACAGAAAGGAGGTTTCCTCAACATACTTATTCCTGCAGCCTTGAGTGTTTTAACTACATTATTTCATGGCTCAAATTAAGAAGTTTGCTCTTATACCCGAAGAATTGGTGACAAAACATACTGTTTCCAATAAAAGGCTTAGTGAGCTTGATAAGGCAACGTCCGATAGTCGATATTTTAACAATTGTTTGGTAAAATATTGAAATGTCACGTGTAGCTCGGGGTTAGGGTTCTTTTTGACCCTTAGCAAATGGCCTTCACTTTTATTAACTTTTCAAATTTAACATTTTTTTTTTTTTTTTTTTTTTTTTTTTTTTTATTTGTGTAACTTTGTTGCAGGTATTTTAACTTGGCTAAAGGATATGTAAGTAACTCGCTAGAAAACCAAACAGTCAATCAGGAGTTAGCTTTTGATCACATGTTTAAAACTTATCAGTCACAAGCGAGCATTTAGCTGACCGATCAGAACTCGTTGCCAACACCTGAAAACTAAATTTAGTATATATCCAATGTTATCACCACTTAAAACGTAAATCTTAACATAGAATGACGTCATACCCACTGTGACGTCATTAGTAAAAATACCTATCACTCTAACTTATTCGTTTAGAAGCAGCCCTAGAACAATTCAGCTCTATCTTAAAGGTAAATCGACACTAAAAAGTGTTGCCATCGCTCTAAACTTTGATATACAACACATTATGACGTCATACTTACTGTGACGTCATGCAATAAAAACCTATCATTCTAACTTATTCACTTAAAAGTATCCCTAAAACAACTCAACCCCGTCTGAAAGATAAACCGAAACTAAAAAAGTGTTGCCACCACTCAAAACTTTAATATAAAACACATTATGACGTCATATCTACTGTGACGTCATACACAAACAGCTTATAATGAAACTAAAACAACAGCAGGAAGGAAACAACTCCACTTCCGGTCACGTGACTTCCGGTGACGGCATATCCGGTGATGTCACTTCCTGTGACGTCATATCCGGTCACGCCCCCATACCATACCATCCCGCATCCCGCCATGGCTTCGGATCGGCATTTTCTAACTACTTGCCCATCTGATGGCTGTGGGGTTAGCGCACTGGCTCTGGTCAGAGGTGCAGGGTTCGAATCCCAGGTTAGGCATGGATGTTCGTTGTGGTTTGTAATCCACGTTAAGCATGGAAGTTCGTCGTGGTTTGTAATCCACGTTAAGCATGGATGTTCGCCGTGGTTTGTAATCCACGTTAAGCTGTAGGTCCCGGGCTGATTAGCCGTTACTGTGCATAAAAAATAGGTTGTTCAGCGTATTAATCAACCATCTTTTCTTTCTTTTTTTTTAAATTTTTATCTAGAGCCATGTCATCAGTTATTTTTATATTAGTGAATTGACGATAGTGGCTATCCGTTCAACCTTCTTTCGCTCCTAGTTAGACCGCGAGGTTGCGGGTTCGAGTCCCGTGTTAGGCATGGGTGTTTGTAAATGTATGTTGGCTTGTCTAATGACGAATGTTTCGGCGCATTATAGCCCTCGTGTTGCTGACGGCGCCAGATAATCTGAATACAACCAACCAACTTTCGCTCCTAGAATTTGTTAAATATTATTTTAAGGGTCATAATGCTAGAAAGCTTCTTTCAAAAGTTGCATTTGAAATTAGCAAAATGCACAAGGAATTGAACTCAATTTTGTCTTCCAAATTCTGCTTCGATGGCGTCTTTGAAACAGTGACCACAGACCTGGAAATGTCGGGAAGTTTTCTGATTCTGGATTTCTCGGGGAGTTTTTAAAATTTCACGAAAATCAAAGAAATTTTCTTTATACTGAAGGTACGTTTCCCTGTTCATCCGTGCTTTGGTGCAATTTTCCTGGAAAATTGTGAGAGTCATTGCTAAAAATGTCCTGTTTCAGAATAATTCAAACTTTTCATTACTGTCAAAATTATTTTTAAAAAATTGGCATTCAGGGTTTCCGCGCATATGGAAAGTCAGGGAAAATCATGGAAAGTCATGAATTTAGACATTGAGTAAATTTTGTCATGGAAAGTCATGGATTTTGAACAAAAAAAGCCTATAAGTCATGGAAAAACAGTGAATTGCATGGATTCCTAAAAATCTTACGCAAAATCACGTGACTATGATGTCATAAACGCCATGATCGCGATTCTTTGTTACTTCCACAATTTATAGGGACGCGCTACATTCTAGGAAGAAAAGGAGCAACCGGAAGACTACGGAAGTACACGAGAAGTACGTCACAAAAGAGAATAGTACTATCCATAACAGCAAAGCAAAAGAAACCATTAGTGGAGTTGAGATGTTCCAAAAGACATGAAATATAAAAAAGGGAAAGGTAAAAATAATTAAATTGTCTTATTTGACGTCATATCTTATTGTAAAGCAGATAAATAGGCCACCATAAATTGGCAAAAAGGATAAATCAACAAATTACAAAGTAAACTAGGGGTGTGAAACATCGCACAACTTTCAGTTACACTATAATACTGACCTGAATTTATATTATTTACCGTTTTTATATTTTCAGCATTCATTTAGAAAAAATAGTCAGTTTGGCGATATTTTTTGTAATAATTCTTATCTGCGCCTCTAAAAAGGAAAACTTCCGCCAAAATGTTGATTATGGCTATTTACTTTTCGATAATTCTTAAATTATCCTTTCTTGAGAAAAAACGGTCGTTTATGAGCTATGCACAAACAAAGAGAACTCTGTGTTAAAAGCATTCGTTTTTCAACTTTTTACGCCATTAAAGTATTTTTACTAGAATTTCAGAGATGGGGATGTTTAGAACCCCATAAGAGGCATTACCACAGCGATTTCGATCAAAATTGTTAGAGCCGATTTTTAGCAATCATTGAAAAACATGTTTCTTTCAATGGCAACTACCTTATGCGTATGCGCGATTTTGACGAAAACCTTAATGTTAGGTCCCATGGCGGCCACCAATCAGTACACCAAATTTAAACATCGTTGATCAATTTATTCAGGAGTTTTGTTGACCACAGAGACAGACAATATTTCTCGATCACTTTTTTGAAATCAGAAAATTCCAAAACTTGGAAAAAGGCAAAAAAACATTGCAATTTTTTTTTGCCGGATGCTATACTTTCATTACCCCATGTATATTTATGGGTAATTGAAAGAAAAAAAGACTCTTGATAATTTAAATCATAGAAAATCTAAATTTTTTTTAACAAATCTATTGAAAATCTAAAGAACACATCTTTAAATTAAATTGGTGTTGTTCTAAGGCTCGATTTATATTGTTTTCAAAATTATATTGTGCATAATTTAATCATAAACAAATAGAATGTGATATTTATAACAAGTCTATATTCTCTTAAAATTGCAAAAATACTATTTTATATTCCTATTGACTGCACAAATTGGACTATAAAGAAAAAAACTAAAAAAAATGCAGTGAATTATAACAAACGTAAAGTGATATATACGCTCACAACACTTAAAGGAACTGTCAAGGAGGTTAATTTAAATTCAAGTAATTGTTAAAATTAAGATTTGAATAAAAACTAACAGCCTTGCACATCCTTCAATTGTGATCTGCACCACCTTGGAAATAAGTTTAGAGTCCATGCATAAAACTACTACAATAAGATTTAAAAAAAAAAAAAAAGGATAATAACTAAAATGTTCAAATTATATTTCACAATTTGCTATTTCAATAAAAATTGTAAAAAAATACTTTAAAATGTGATGAATAAAAAAAACAAAAACTCTCCAGCTATCCCTTTTGGAAATATGATGAGCAAATGAAATTTCTTATAAATTGCAATTCCTTAAATTCTCTGACAAGAGTTAAATGCAAACAAAGTCAATGGAGGTTTTATCGGATAGAAATTTCACAATGAAGAGTAAGCGACTGCAGATATCTTAAAAAAAGTTTTCAGTATGTGATGGCTATCCTGCTAGTTTTTACTTTCAATTATCCATATGGTAATGAAAGTATGGCATTAGGTGAAAAAAAATTGATTTTTTTTCCCCCGCATTTCTCCATGTTTTGGAATATAGATTTCAAAAAAGTGGTCTAGAAAAAAAATGTCTGTTTTTGTGTACATGGTCAGCATAACTCCCGATGTTCAAATTTGGAGTGCAGGTTGGTGGTGGCCATGGGATCTACCATTAAGGTTTTCGTCAAAAATCGTACATGCGCATAAGATTGCAATCATAAAATATCATGTTTTTCCATAATTGCTCAAAAATGGTTTTAACAATTTTGATTAAAACCTTTATGCTAATGCTTGTTAAGGTGTTTTAATCGTCTCTACCTTTGAAATTTCAGTTGAAATGCAATAAAAAGTTAAAAACGAGTGCCTTTAATACAGAGCTCTCTGCTCTTGAGCATCGTCCATCAACGATTGACTTTTTTTCTGTTTCACGCTTAAGGGCAATGTAATGTCTATCGAATAAACATTGCTAACTTCGCCACCATGGCTGATTTTTTTTTTGCCCTTGTAAAAATTATTACCAAAAGTATTGGCAAACTGACCATTTTTATTAAAATGAGTGAAAATATGAAAATGGACACCATAAATTTTATTGCAATGACGAATTTTCTAGTGTAATTGAATGTTGTGAGACGTTCCACACCATAAGTTTTTATGTGTGCTCGTAAAGTGAAAAAGGGATGCTTGATATTTTGACAGACTCAATTTTACATTGTTTCACTTACAACCCAATTGAAAAAAAATGTAACTCTTATACTTAAAAAAAAAGGGAGAGATGGGGGCATTTTTTGGCGGTGGGGCTCAAACATACATTGTTTTGCCACTGACCAAAGGTACTGAGGTTCACATTATGCATCGTCACAAATGTGCCTTCCTTCTTGAAATTTACAATTATTATTAAAAATTCACAGAATGAAGCCAGTGAGGGAAACATTATCGAGTATTTACTATAAATGCATTTGAACAGGAAATTAATTTCAATAATATATCTAACATTTATACAAAATTAAAAAAAGTAAATTTTAACCACTTAAAATTATATGAACACCAATTATTAAATTTAGAATAGCAGCTTTTCATTTATTTTGGTACAAATAATATAAAAAAAAAACTTTACTGTTGGGAAAGTTTTTAATTCAGTGGGTTTGAGTTTGTATTGCACAAGAGCCAAGCTAATTGTGGCAGTGCTGCACCTACTTTAATTGGGTATTGGTTGGTGGTCTTTTTGAGCGAGATCTACACAGCCTTCTGCTAGTGTGAGATTTACTGGATCAGTGAAAGCTCCACATTTGTTAGCTGAGTATTCTGCAAAATCCATGGGGGTATACATATTTTCAGGTTAAACCAGTGGCAAACAATTCAAACAAATATTTAAAAATATTGTGTTAGCCACTATGTAAAACCACCATATAATCATATTTTTTAATTAATAACATCATATAAATTATGTCCTTATTTAAAAGGTCCCAAATCTAAATTGTGTTTTAAAATGCACATTTTTATTCTTCTGCAAAAAATTCTCCTTTTACAATGATTGACTTTAATGGTAGTTGAATTCTGGGACATTTAATTGGATAAAATTACTTTCTAAGAAAGGATCATAAGTGTAAACAAACAGATTTCTAAAAACCTGGATGTAAACCTTTAATTTATGAAAACTTACTGTAGGCTTTTATACCAGTTTTCTCCAGAAAATTCCTATTAATGTATATTGCAGAATTCTTGTAATTTTTACAAAAGAACAAAGTAACACTGAACTAAGCCAACCTTTTGAAAAATACATATATATAACGAATTTAGAAAAACTGTATTTACTTTAGCTTCCGGTTACATAAAAAAAAAACTGCCCATTTTTCTCAATAGACATACTACTTCTATGCATTTGTACAAGTTAAAGGAAAGCAGTGAATTAAATTTGCTGTCATTGTAAGAAATAATTTAAATTTTTAAATTATTACAGTTTAAAAATTGAATTACACAATCAATATAATGAATTGCAAGACAAAATTAATGTACTACTTGACAAATTTTTTGAATAATGCACACACCTTATGCTAAAAAAGGCGATACAATCAATTTTGTTCCCACAAAAACAGACATGGTACTGCTCCCCCCCCCCCCCCCCCAAAAAACAGAACTTACATAAAAGCGATGAAAATCAGTAAAAAAACTCATTTTTTAAGAAAATGCCAGAAGTCAAACAACTTTAAACAATTAAATTATATAGGCAAACAGGTTAATCTAATTAAACCCAATTTTCTTCATACAGTAAAAAAAAAAACTAAAATTTTGATCTAAAGAACTGAAATTAGATTTTCCGCTGAACTGTAGCATCTCTGAAAAAATCAAGAATCAAAAATTTAAATTTAGAGTTTTCAGCATAAAAGAAACTGACCTAAAAATCAATCAACGAATACAATTACAGAAGTATAATAACTTTTAGTAAAGTCCATTTATTTCAATAAAAAACATGAATAAAATGAATGCTTTATTTACTAACAACACAAAGATTGGTATCATCATAAAATAATTCATTATGAATTAATACAATTAAAAATTTAACAGACATTGTAAATCATTCAAACATGTCAAATAGTATCGTCAGCCACAGCAGTCTATTTGAAGTTCTAGCACAGAATCTGAAAGAAATTATTGAAATCCTCACATTAAGTTACTATAAAACACAGTATACAATACACATGGAATAGCTTTAAAAGAAAAAGTCAAAACTTTAAACAATTATACTATGTTGACTATAATTTGATTAAATTTTCCTTTTTTTTTTTTTTTTAAACTACATTTAATGTAATGAAATTAGTGTTTCCACTGATCTGTATTATGTTTGACAAAAACTGATTAAATGTCATTAACTGCAACTTCAGATTTTTCTATTTAGTTTGGACACACATAAAAAACCTGATTCTAACAGAATGTAACTATCTTTAAAAATGTAAAGTTGTAGTAAAATCCCAAAGTAAGACTAACACTTGGGGTGGGAAGGATATAAATGAAATATATCCCCCCCCCCCCCAAAAAAAAAACTATTTTAAATTCTTTTATTAAAAAATAAAATACTTTTGTTTACTGAAATTTTTACAATTATTAGAACATATTAAGAGATTTTAAAGGAAAAAATAATGCGTTTATTTTGCTATTGACAAATAAGAATATATTTCTTTACGTCATAAATATTGCTTTACTTGTTGGACATTTTATTAGTTCATTTCAAATGTTTTATGATGATTCTTTAATTTTCAGTAAAGAGGTCAAGTAAAATAATTAGACCCAAACTAAAACAATACCATAAATAACATAATATAAAAGAGCTGAGAAATCTATGATTTAGGAGAAAAAATATATGTGTACCTGATCATATGCACTTTTTTTTTACACACTATTGCACATTGAAAACTGGAATCGATTTCAAGTTCTGTAAAAATAATTGTTTTTTAGCTAAAGTAAACAGCTTCAATACATTCAATGAGTCAAACGCTTAGCATAAAAATAAGTAAAAAAAATTACATTCCAAAAATATAAATAAAACTATTGCACTAAAATAAGTTCTTAACACACACTTCGAATGCAAAATAAACATATTTTAGCGAAATTGTGACACTTCATTTATTATTCTACATGAGTGCTTAGGAAATATAAATCATTGTAACAATACTTTTATGAATATTTTTTGCTTAGAATTTAGATAATTTTAAAGTTTATTTTTTCATACACATAAATCTTTCAATTTTTGAGCCCCTGAAAAATAATTGAATTCTAATAAAATATTATATAGTTCTTTGACTTTACAATGTAAAATCTTGTTAATAAATATTTTACAGTAAAATATTTAAAGAATTTTTTATAATTTATTCTTTATTCCTCCACTGCAGTTCAAACTCTATTTAATCAACTTGGTTAACAGATACACGAATGCAAAATGTACAGAAAACTGGTAACCTGGTTATTTACAATAATTTTGGATTCCATCTACTGGATTACAAGTCACTTTTAGTTGGTGCAGCAAAATCCAAACTTATCAAAAATAATATTTCACAAATTTCTTTCACTTCTAGATGATAAACACATAGCAATATAATGTAAAATTTTAATTTACCATAAATTATTTTAACAAGTTAACCCTGTGTTCCAAAGTGCCCTGGATAGGACACATAAATGCAACTGTACTACCCTTGCCAACACTCTTTTTATATTTTTTTGGAAATAGTAATTTTGCAAACCGGTAATAGTCAAAACATTTCATTTAAGCAATTTAATACATTATGTAGGAAGCAGATAGCAATTACTTCTGCTCAAGATTGATTTCTATTTGCTTGGGGCCAAGAAAAAAAAGGTATTTAGGCTTTGAAGTCTAGGGTTGTCATTGAACAATAAAGTTTCAAATGGAATAAATCAGTAAAATATGTTCCCTACAGATATACGTATGTAGTTAAAGAAATATAACCATATAATATAGTTTTACTTGCAACTTTATTCCTTTAGAATTCTAGCTGTTAAACTTGCAAATTTGTTTAACTTCTTCCTGCGATGTTTGTTTTTAACAGAGATAAAAAGCGAAAAGCTTAAATTGCAACAGCATGCATCGCAACCATAACCTAATGGTTTTGGCAGTTCACTTCAACATATCTAAACGTCAACTTTCAATACTAGAGCAGGATTGATTTTTACCTCAGTTGTTGTTCTGGGTTCGCCATACTTTTGACTCAGTGTTTTTTGCCATTTCGGAATTCACTTTTGTTTATGTTAAGTGGAAAAAAAAGGTACCACTACATAACTTATTTTTATCATTAATATTATACTAAAATCCAATTCAGCAATATTAATTTCTCATGACTTTCCAAAGTTGCCAGCAAGTGACTTGTTTTCTCAAATGAACGATTCATTCGTAAAGTGCAATTTTTTGGTGGATGAAAATACAACGCTTTAAGTTAACATTGAATCTGAAATAACTTACAGGATCTTCTGTGTAGAGCACCAGAAATTTTTCTCACTTTAATTGCCAACTAGCTTAAGAAACACAAGCTGCAATGGAGATAAGGGGGACTGCACTGGTGAACCAAATTTTCTGCAATATAAATACATACATTGAATATATTATTGTGGTTTTAAATTATGAAATATTTTGCCACTTTGTCAATATAAATTTTTTATTTCACAAACAATTAAATATCAACAAAATACAAAATCACTTGGTAACCACTAATATTACAGCTCTACCACAATAAAAGGAAATCTATTTTTAATGCTACAATACAAAAGGAGCTTTTTGAAAATTGGCATGATTTATGTTAGATTAATTATTAAAATGTTAGATTCTCTTTTAAATTAATACATAAAATTTAATCAAACACTTACTGGGAACTCTTCCGTTAGACGGGTACCAGTTGGCGCCAAGTTTAAGTGTTTACATGATGCATAAATATGTTGCCAAACCTAAATATTCATTGTTTGCTATAGCAACCCTGTAACGGTTTGTTATGGGAAATATATAAATGATTCGAAGGTTACAAGTTTGAATGAGATATTTCTGCAATTTGGCGATTTTGATACGATACCCGTCTAAAGGAAGAGTACCCACTTACTGTTTACATAACTAGACATTTCTTAACAACTTAAACAATAAATTTATTTGCAAATTTTAATTAATCCCAAGCCTTCCATTTAATTAAATAGGTTTAAGCAATCAATTAATGGGTAAATTCTTAGTTTAAGTAGAAGGGTTGGTGCTATTTTGATAAGTTAGTGTCAAGGCCTAAACATGGCCAATTCAATATGGTGCCCGATTCAAAATTTATAACATGGTGGGATATTCAAAAAGGCTGTTAATATAGTCAACTCACGATAAATCGAAGTCTCATAAGTCGAATATTCGTTTATCTCGGAAGTTTTCATTTGGTCCCAAGAATATGCCTTGAATATAAAATAACTTCCAAGTGAATTCCAATAACTCGAAGAATTTGGCCAGTTCCTTGAATTTTGAGTTATCGCGAGTTGACTGTACTAAACAACTACTGAAAACACAAGGAATATGCAAATAATCAAATAGCAATTAAGAAACGGCAAAAACCCACAAGAAATAGGTTTGCTACTAATACGAAACTTTATCGTCTAGGAACTGGCACCATATTCACTTGACAATATTTCCACGTCAATTAGGAATAGACCGATTTATGAATGAACCAGCAACATTGTGGTTTCAGCATTCTTACCTCGTCCAGAAAAAATGTATCCTCTCTAGTTCTATACATGGGCGAGTTGGTAATCATAGAAATCATTAACGCTAATTATACATTCCAAATGCCTTCTTGATTAATTGGAGCTGAAATACAACTTAACAATATTTATGGTTACTACAAATCTGTACAGAGAGCGAGATTTATGAATTAGTATTCGAAGATAGCAAACAATGTGGCTACACCTAGAAACTGCTGGTTTAAAAAACCTTCATTGACTTTAAGGTAAGAGTGGGGAATGAGTTTTTAAAATGTGAAGCACAGTAAAATATACACATTAATTATGGGTACTGTCATAACAGTTGTTTGAAAATGCCTGATAAAATATCAAACTAGTTATTTTTTCAATCAAATTTTACATACACTCTGAAACTTAAGAATTAAGTTATCCAAAATTATTTTAGTATACTCTTTAAAGTTGTTATAAAACTGTTCAGAGAGTGAGATTAAAGAATTATGATACGAAGAAATTTAAAGTGAATCAGTTCCAAATAATGTCCAAACTAACAAAATCGCATAACTACGCACTTTTAAAATCAAAACGGGACAGTTTTAATGCATTATAAACAAGATGCAATTGAATATTTCACTCACTTATATATTGTATCCAAATTATTCTGGATGAGATGAATACGTTGCGTCCAAACAACACAACCGCCGCGTATTCAATTCCCGCCTTTTTATTAGCTTTTTTGTAGCAGAAACAGATATTGCTCTATGACGTACTTCCCGTGTACTTCCGTAGTCTTCCGGTTGCTCCTCAAACAAAATACTTCCTAGAATCTGTAAATTCCCAAGGAGGTTAGAAGAGAGAGGAGGTCCGAGCAAGCTTGGCGCGAAGAAGCAGACTTTGGCAACCCTACTCTCACTTGAACTAAGCCTATACAAACCGACTTTTTAGTACGCTCTTCTACGGGAAAAAACGTGGGTAGGGTTTGAAATTCTGCCAAATTTTTAATATAGTTTCTAAAAAAGCAATTTCTGTGGTTGTAGGCTATAGTTCAAGACCTGAACTATCAAATGGTATGCGTATTACTCTTCACAGCTAATAATTAAGCAATATTCAGAGGTTTTTAAATCCCTCTCACTAACTTCGATTTTGTATGATACGTGCAAATCGATGGAGGGCTAATTACACATTTGCCGTCATCCAATCGAGACAAAACTTATCAGATTGATTCGATGTTGATGACAATGCACTCAGTTAAGTTTTGGGGGCTATTACTATCACTAAAAGACTGCTTTTACACACGCTACTATTGGACTAATTAGCCCACTTGCCATACACCCATCAAGCTGAAACTTGGCAGATGGATTCGATTTGGATGACAATGCATTCCATCAAATTTTTAGGCGAGTCACTACCACTAAAAGGCCACTTTTACGTATGCTTTTTATTGACGCTTTGGTTTACTTATAAACCCTTTTCCTATCATGAGATTAAACATTTAAACTTAGCGGACGCACTCGTTGTCTATGATAATGCTTTCTATTAAGTTTTGGGACTGTCACACAACGGCATTTTTTACATGCGTTTCTATTGCCTTACGTTAGAATTATCAGTAGCCTTTACTCACGTACTATTATCCAGATACAAACCTTAATTCAAACATGTTAAATTTTAGCAATATTTAATGACTGAAATCTTCTACTATTAAAGTTACCGAGGAAAAATATTCAAAAGGCTAATTAACCCACTTGCCGTCATCTAATTGAACTGAGACTTGGCAGATGGACTCGTTGTGGATGAAAATTTAAAAAATGGATTCAATATTTTAAAGCCGACCAAACGGTATAGTGGTTAGCGTGCTAGCTTCTAGACCACGCTGGTTGCGGGTTCGAGTCCCGTGTTGGCATGGGTGTTTGTAAATGTATGTTGGCTTGTCTAATGACGAATGTTTCGGCGCATTTTATAGCCCTCGTGTTGCTGACGGCGCCAGATAATCTGAATACAACCAACCAACCAACCAATATTTTAAAAAAATGGATACCAATATTTTCTTTACCTTTGCACACTATGTAATGTAATCGTTTCGTAATCTATTGGAAATATTTTACACTAGCTGCATGGTTCCTCGTTGCGGATATCCATCATTGGTGTATAGGTCTCGTCTCAGCTTTTGGGGCTTTACTCGAAAAAAGGTTCATTGCCACGCAAATCCAAGCTCGCTTCGCCTGCTGGAAGTTTAATTGTAACATAAAAGCAGCTCGCTTCACTGGCTAAAAAGTTTATTGACACATAAGCACTGGCTCGCTTCACTCGTTCAAAGGTTAGTTGCTACGCAAACACAACTCTCTTCGCTCGCTGAAAAATTCTTTGCTACGCCCTCACAGGCTTGCTTTGCTCGCTGGAAGGTTAATTTTATTGCGCAAGCATATGTTCACTTCGCTCACTGAAACTCGTACCCTACGCTTATTTGAAGTCACTTTATAAAGAAAAACTTTAAAAAAATTTAAATAAAAAAAATTTAAATGTTAACATTTTGTTTAAGAAAATCAAAATTAGAAGGCAAGATCTACTAATGTCGAAAATTTCAGAGCTCTACGCTTATTTAAAATCACTTTATAAAAAAAGCTAAAAAATTTAATTAAAAAATATTAATTAAAGTTTTTGGTTGTTTACTTCGATTGATTATTTCGTTTTCCGTGCGTCAAATTCCTAATGTCCGCTGAAATCTAAATCGTAGCTTTTACAATTGCTTACTTTTGAAGACTTCTCGGTGCTAATTTGTAAAGGGCAATTGAGGGTCCACTGTGGGTGGGCCTGAAACGAGATGCGAGAGCCGGTTCCCCCCCCCCCCTGGTGGCGGGTGACAACCGCCCCTCTTTGTTAATTTGTAACGGACGATGGGTACAAGGGTCCGAAAACAAGTCCATTATCACTCCGTGGCCTGAGGGAAGAATTGGAGCAGAGAAAAGCCCCCTGCTATTGGGATTTCTAAGCAGAAGTTTTACGACTTGTCGATGAACAAGGCGACTTCTTTTCTTAATTCTTAAGGTATTTGGATTTCGAACTTTATGTTTGAAAAGAAAAGGAATAATGGAAAAAAACTTGGCTTTCTATTGAAAACTTTGGATGCTCTTTTACGATTCGATTTTTGTTATAATAGTTTTACAAAACATTATTATTGTAATATCATGGGTCATCAGATATCTACGTTGCTTTGGTTTAATTTATATTATTACTTATGAAGCTCTGATGTGTTTTTGGAATATTTTGCGTGATTGAAATACTTTTGTGAGAACTTTGTTTGAATTCAGTAATTAATTAAGAATAATTTCAATTCTGTAATTCGCCAGAAATCAATATTAAAGTCGTATATTGTAAGAAAAAATTGATAAAAGAAGAGTAATGAAAAAAAAAATCCTGCCAATTTCTTTACTGCAAGATCTGTCACATTTGTGCGGCATTGTCGGATGCCACTTTAAACTTTTTCCAATGTTCATGTATCTTTTGTTATAAAATTTCTTCTATTCATAAATTAGACTCATAATAAAATTCTCAGTTCAGTCATGAATAACTTTTTTCATGCATAACACTATCCTTTAAAATATAATGCACTGTACTAAATAATAACTAAAAAAATATTATAATTTTTATTTATTTACCAACTAGAAGAGAAAATTCTTCAACGCAAATAAAAAATAAAAAAAGCTTTTAAAAAGCACTGAAACGGTTAACAATAATTATTATCATCAGTTTATATTGACATTATTATATAAACCTACATAATAAAACTCAGAATTAAAAATTAACAGATTTATCTAAACTTTTACAAACTACAGAGAAATTACGGCGCCAGATTAGAGGAACCACCTTGAGTTATTTAATAATGTAAACTTATTAAAGGGTAAATATCTGAAGTACCGAAAGAAAACTGTTCGATGATTTAATTATTTATCTCATTAACATCTTAAATTCAAGAAGTCTTTTTACTATTATAACTCATAAAAACAAAGTTTCTAATATAAATCCTTTATATATGTTTTATGTGTTAAGTCACTGAACTCAGATCAAGTTTTGATAATGTTTGATCACTAAGGGGAAAAAACAACATCTATTCCGAAATATTTACTAGTTTCAAAACTTGCTTGAATACATTTTCATCCACAGCGAGTCTATCTGGCAAGTTTCAGTCCAATTGGATGAAGTGTGATGTCATCAGAGGGCGACGATAGTAGCTTGTGTAAAAGCATTCTTTTATAATAGTGTCAGTCCCCAAAACTTGATATAATACATTCTTAGTGACAATGAATCTGTCTATCAAATTTCAGCGCGATTGGATGACGGTAAGTGGATTTATTAGCATTCAGAAACGATAATAGAAGCCTGTGTTAAAGCGATCTTTTTGAGTGTCTGTGGCAGCCCCCAAAACTTGATACAATGTATTGGAATCTATATCAAATCAATCTGCAAAGTTTCATTTCGACTGGATGACAGAACGGGTGTTAATAAAAAAAAATCATTACAAGTGACAATGTAGTGTCTGCAATAGCGGTCTTTAAGTGACAGCCCCCAAAACTTAATAAAATGCATTGTCATCGATATCGAATCTATGTGACCAATTTCACCCGATTGGTTGGTTGGTTCGCTCAAAGACCTATTTTTATGCACAATAACGGCTAATCAGGCCAGGATTTACAGCTTAACGTGGATTCTGAACCACAACGAACATCCATGGCAAAACCCGGATTCAAACCCGGCCTTTGGCATGCGTGGCCAGAGAGCTAACCACACCGCCATCAGGTTGGTCAGCCTGATTGGATGACGGTAAGAGGGTTAATTAGCCATTCGCAGATTTGTAGGTCACACACACACAAAATCGAAATTTATATAAACAATTTTTTTAAAAAGGTAATAATTTGCAAGTAACTGTCAGAACGAATGAAATACAATCATTTGATATAAGTTGAAACATATTGTGACTTACCATAATTTCCAAATTTGCACCTGCATATTACATCTTATTATTTGTTTTTCAACCTTCTCGTATATTATACTTGTATGGTCAAATCGCTATTCTTAGAAAAAAAAAATTAATGATTTTTAGAAGAATTTTGTTTATCGATACAAAAGTATCATCCTTTATGGTCCCCTGAGCAGACATTTCCCCCCCTTTCCGCATTGGGGTCATGTCAATAACGCCACTGCTTATAAAGCAATGTTAAACAGTAAACAAGTCCATTTTATAATTGTTTTAGAATAATAAAAGCTACAAAAATAATACTAACTCAACACAGATTCTCCCCCCAAACAACTTCCCAAACAAATTGGGAGAAGGGAGGGAGGGGGGGGGGGGGACAGAAGAAGTTCTCTTTGACAAAGAGAAAAATGATATTGTATAAAACAGCGGTTTCTAACCTTTTTAGTTGTTCGGATCAACTATCTATATTATGAAAAAAATATAATGTACACGAAAAATTAAATTATATTTTTTTATAAAGTGAGGAACTTGATTGCACTTGGCTGTTACAACAATTAGAAAACTAAAAAACAAGTGACCAAAGTTTAAAAAAAAAATCATCGGAATTTTTGACATTGTTTATCCCCCGTCAATGAGAGAGTCAATATCTAGATTAAAACTTAGCCATGCTGTTTAATTCACGCATTATTCACTATCGATGTTATTCACTCGTTACAACATCGAAAAATACAATCGAGTGGCTAGATTGTTTCCATCTTAAACCCTGAAGCTCCGATAATATTTATCTCGGCGATTCTCTACCAGAGTCCACGGCCCAGTACCGCGCTACTCGCGGTCCGTGGGGTAGGAACCGCTGGTAGAGAAAATCAACTAAGCTTGGCGCAGTTGGGAGTTTGGCGTCGAAAAGGGCTTAGTTGCTTGGCGAAAACGGCGATAAACCTGCTTCATAGGTACAACCGGTTTCGAATGGTTTTCCAGCTTGCTCACACCTCCTTCTCTTCTAACCTCCTTGGTAAATTCCCAATTTATAGATTCATCTGCGTTTTTATTTACTTTATTAATGGAAACAACGGTTACAGTTAAAAACTCCGGCCAATGAAAAGAATTTCTAAACTCCAAACTTGTGACATCACACAAGTATGTCTCGGTGAAAAAAAATTCATAATGTAAGAACTGAAATAAATTAATTTGATAATCTTTAGTTTTGGTTTGACTCCGTATGCTACTGGTTTAAAATTCTTTTTAACTCCGTATGCTACTGGTTTACATTGTTGATGCCAAAACATTTGAGTTTTGATTATTATAATTTACTTATATTTTCTTATTCCTTTTTCAAATATTTACTTATTATTAAAGATTGATTAGCTTTTTTAACACCTGAAATATCAAAGAATGGAAAATTATTTTTCGCTGTTTCTTCTGGTTTTGACGTATCTTCGTTACTGATTATATGGTGAGTACCTATTCCTCTGCATTTATTAGAAAAGTCTCTTGTAGATATCTAGTGTGGCGACAGAACAGGGAATTTCACTCTTCTGGAAAAATAAAGGAATTGCATAAAATTTGAACTAGCTAACGCGCTTCATTCTAAGTGATTATCATCTACAAGATGATATATCTAAAACCAAAATTCTCGAATTATACGTCCAAATAAAACATTTTTGAATTAATGTAAAATCAAAACAATATTTTTAAAATCATTATATTTGTCATTCCATAAACATGGAATGCATTGAACCTCTGAAATCAAAGCCACGGAGATCTATGTTCTTCTCTGCCATTTTTATCGGACGAGGGCTACGGAACAGAAAAGACTCTGGACGGTGAATGAAAATTAATGTTTGGGGGTAGCGGTAAGATGAAGCGGCAAAATGTTTCACCCAGACGCTCATGTTCCTCATTGCCGGCCGGACCCATACTTCCGTTGTAATCAATGTACACATTAACGCAATCGGTGCCGCTCCATTGTTCTGCCGACAGTCGCTTACGCTTGTCGTTCGTATCACTTCAATCTGACTGAATCCTTTAATAGCATGATTATTTTTAAACTTGTTTTTTGTCAACAGAATGTATGAGAACCCTAATTATTTACGTATTATTTCTGTTAGATTGTTAGTTATTCTATAACTTAGTAGCGCGGCAGCTCGCATCCTTATTGTTAAAAAGAAATTCTTCAACTTCAATCTAACTGCATCCTTTACAAACTTGAATATTTTTCTTCTTGCCTTGTGTTTTCTGTTAACAGAATATATTAGAAGCCTAAATTCCTTAATATTTCAAATTGATTCCATCAGATTTTTTTCCCTTAATAGCTCTGTTACACACCTGGCTCTGTTTTAAACACCTTTACTGTATTATTTTTCTATACTTAGTTTACTTACATGAAACGAGGATTTTGTACTCAATATAAAACTTATAGTAATCATTTTACAATCATATACAATAACTTATTTACAATGTTGCGTTAGTAAAATTTACAATGTTGCGTTAGTAAAATTTACTATGTTGCGTTAATAAAATTTACTATGTTGCGTTAGTAAAATAATAAAATTCTTGAGTCAGGTTTAATGTTTTTAATGTAATTTCTTGAGTCATGGAAAATCATTTGCTTCAGTCATGAAAAGTCAGGGATTTAGGACATTTAAGATTGGCAGAAACCCTGCATATTATCTCTGGCATACATGTTCCATTTGATCAGTGTGTTTAAAAGTAGCAGTAAAATCGAGGATTTTTTAGAAATATCAGGGAAATCCGGGGACTTTTTTTTTCCTGAATTTTGTGACCACTCTACGAAATCATTTAAATCGGTTTTATAAGCATTTACCATATTTTGTTAGGGAGAAAACTGCACAGTCTGTTTTTTGCTATCAATGAATGCTGTTTAAAGTTTCTTCTAAAGATGAAAAAAGATAGCATGGAGTAAAGATTTGCATTTGTAACGACTGATAGATACTGCTAATTCTATCGTCGTATTTTTAGCGTTAGTAATTTAATCAGGTTTTTT
The DNA here is from genome assembly GCA_963978545.1 of Linyphia triangularis. Lineage (NCBI taxonomy): Eukaryota > Metazoa > Arthropoda > Arachnida > Araneae > Linyphiidae > Linyphia > Linyphia triangularis. Next base: position 31,098,256 of record OZ021732.1, on the reverse strand, counting down.
ATTCATTTCAATCTTCTGAAAGTGTGAATATTTTTATAAACACTATTTCTTAATGGTAGAAATTTCGTGAGAAGTTTGAATACCAGCAATGTTACATTTTTAAGCGTTGTTCCAAAGAAGCCTTTTTTTATTGTGTTACAATAATAACAAAATAAAGTGGTCCATAGTTTTAATTTAGGATTTAAACTGTAGAAAAAGAGAAGAACACTACGTCTTACTTTTGGCTTATATTTTATTCAAAAAAGGAGAAGAAAGTGTTGCCATATGCATAAAACATTACATGAAAATAAACGATGCCACTCAATTATACACAATACAAATTAAACACTTGATTTTCAACAGTTTGCCTTAAATGAACTTTGTACTGTTTCCAATAATAATTTTTGCAGCTTCAAAATCTTTGGTGCTTGGAATCATCGCTGCTGTTTATTAGTGACTATACTAAATTTCAACTTAACTAGACATCAGTTAGATGATAGATCGTCACAGTGCTCATATGTATTTAATCCATTTTGGCGGAGTGAAGACATAATTCTTGCCAAACCTTATAGCCTTTTGTTCTCTACAGGGTTGTGGTTTGGCGAACATTATGCTTTCACGCCGCAAAAATGGATTAAATACCTATGAGCACTGTGACGATCTACCGTCTAAGTGATGTCTAGTTAAGTTGAAGTTTAGTATAGTTACTTATAATTTGCAGGTTATAGGAGGCGGATATTGGGTTGGTTGTTTTCAGATTATATGGCCCCGGCAGCAACACAAGGGCTATAATGCGCCGAAACATTCGTCATTTGACAAGCCAACATACATTTACAAACATCCATGCCTAACACGGGACTCGAACCCGCAACCTCGCGGTCTAGGAGTTAGCACGCTAACCACTATACCGTTTGGTCGGCTGGCGGATATTGGGAGGAATGACAAGGCTACCTGAAGTGTTAAGAATGAATATTTACTTATAGCCAAGTTTCAGTGGAAAGTTTTAAAATATATTTTCTCCAACTAAACTTGTAGTTTGAAAGTCGCTTTAAACTGCAGATCCACGCCTGATTAACCGTTATTGTGCACAGGTATGGGATGTTGAGTGCACAAACCAGCCTCAACTAAACATTCACAAAATAAAGAAAAGTGTTTAAGAACGTTGACTAAGCAGTGGTGTGGGTTTTTCCACCACCTTTGCAAAACAGTGCCTTTCCTAATTAATATCTTTCATTTTAGTATCTTACATGTACTCATGTTCATCGGAAAGCTGTAACACTTTCTAAAATATACTAATATTTATGTCTGTCAGCAGTTTGGCCTGAAAATAGTAAATTTGACAACAATGACCAGGTAAAGTTTCACCTGCTACCAGTTAAAACAAAATTAGTCCTGAACTTTCATCATAAATTTGATAATTACTTGCATAGAATACTAATTTCTCTTCTGCCTTTCAATTAAAGATGTGAAGATGTTATCTTATCTATATTTTTCTGAAATTTTTAACTCGCATCAATCTCATTAATCTCTGATTTCACAATTTTTGTAACTTTGTTTACATTTTAAACTTCTGTGTTTACCTTTGAACTGTTGCCAGATATATTTGAATTTTGTCTAAACTTGGGTATATAATGAAGAATGTAATGTTAGTGTTCAAAATAAACCATGGTAATTAAGATACCATGTAGAATTTTTTTTAATTAGCACTCAAAATTTGTTTGGAATTCTTTTCATGATTACATAAGATGCAGTAAGTGTTTCATGATTAGAGGTATTTACCAAATAATTTTTTGGTGGTTCCTTTTAAAAATATTTTACATCTGGGGCTTGAGAATCCATTATATTAATGTAAAGTATTTTATGTGAAAGAAACTACCAAAAAATTACTTTCCAAATTGTTTTTATATAGCTAAAGGGATCCATAGCTAAATAATATTCAAAGGGAACATCAGTCCTAAAGTGCAAATAATTTTAAGATCTACTAATTTTAATTTTTAGTTTCTAATGTTTATTTATCCTCTCTGTTTCAAATTAAATAGTTGATCTGGGATTGAATCCAATGGTGGTGATTGGGGGGTGTTAGTTATATTACTTTCAAAAACACTTAAACTTAAAAAAAGTTAGACGGTAACTGCCTTCCTCTGCCAGTTGCCACACCGATTATATTAGTATTAAAAGTTAATGTGCTACTTTTAAAATTTGCATTGATTTTCTTTATATTTTTAATGTAGTATATTATATCAACACTAGTAAATAATTTTGTTTTCTTTTGATTTGTTCTAAATTATCTTGTATTTTTTCCAATAGTTCTCTGCTTCTGCCAAAGAGAGATTTCTGTGAATTGGCAGTAGGCAAGTCATTCTGTGAAGTCAGGAAATCACTAAATAATGTTTGTTTTTTGGTGGCATATCATTTTTGTATTAATGTCATCAATTACAAATGTTTTTCGGTTATTAGTCGAAATATACAAAAACAGGGAATGCAATACGTCATCCTCTTTTCATGCAAGACCTTAACAAGTGTTTCCTGTGCTATGTCTTTCAATAAAGTTTTTTATGCTGTTTTCCATTGTTATTTCAACGATTTTAAGATTATTAAAACTTCACAATCTTTTCAGTACCACAGATGCCAAATGCATTATCTAAAGTTCTAACTTTCCATGATATTTTCCATCTTAAATTTTTTTAAACTTCAAATACACTTGGAAACTAAATTGTGAAACAAGTAAAGTGTATTTCTTTGTCGCTAGACATGTTATTTGATAATTTTTTTGTTAAATAATTACAGATAAACCAAATAAATTCAGGACTGAAAGGAATTAAAACTGACAAAATTACGGTATAATTATCACAAATTTATGAAAACCACTGTGAAATGTCCCTCATATATGTAGTCAAAACAATGTTAAGTAACTTAACATGAAATCCTGTTTGATGCAAAGTAAAAGCAGTTCTCGGTATTTAAAAACTTAGTTAATTTATTCGTTTAGCACAAACAATTTCGGCCGTCCTGTCGACTTAACATTAAAGGGGTTTGACTGTACTGTATTTTACAAATTCTGCATTTAGAAATGGGTAAAGCAAAAAGTGTATTAAGTTAGTGCTTTTGAAACATGAAGGGACAATAAAATATAAACTAAAATTAATGTTGAGTGTTATTTAATTCGTTAATTTAGAATAAATGTCATTTAATTGATTTGATTTTTAGGGCTTACCCAAATATTAAACCACAAAACTTTGATAAACAAGATATGTTTAGAGATTTTCTCGACTCTACAACTGTATAGGGGATTCTACACAAGGATGTGAGCTCTAAAAATCTCCCCCGTTTTCAATTTTTCCCAAGTGACAGACAGTAAGTTCGAACATTTTTTAAATGAGAGAAAAGATTTTTGAATGAGTTCTGTCTGTGAAGAGACTCGCGTGACCTTCGACCGCCAGAATTCTTCTTTATTTTTCTGCCCCACTTTTTTTCAAAGGATTGACTGAGCAAGTATCGTAAACATTATTAAAAATGAGTTCAGAGTTAAAACAATAGATGCAACCGAGGTGGAATTCCAATGATAAATCGAAATATCTCGGAAGCTTTTCAGAATTATGAACTTTTTTGGAATATTTGACACATGGATTATTCCAATAAAATTAAGAGACAAAATACTTTTGGAGCTTTATGAAGATTTAGTTGTAATGAATATTGTTGTAGTCGATATTCCATTTTAAGGAATAAAATAAAAAATATAAAATCGACATATAAGCAAGAATATCTTAAAGTTGCTGCTTCTAAAAAAGGAACTGAAGAACTATGTATACAATAAAACAGGCACTTACCCAGGCGGAGGGATATATCCCCTCCCGAAATATCTAGGTTTACTTTTAGAACATTAAAACGAAACGATATTTTGTTTAAAATGCTAAATTTATTTGAAATATTTTTAAAATTCCTCAACTTATGTTGAAAAAATATGTGTAACTAAGTATATTTGGCATTAATAACAAACATAATTGTTATGATTTACTGAGTTATAGTTTCCTATTCCTTCCCGAGAAAAGTCTTTGGCTACGTCCTTGCAGTAAAAACTAAGTTGATTCAACTCTGCAGATACGTTTTTAAGAGAAATGGTATTTTCTAGACCATCCATTTCTAATCTGGCAAGTTTTAATTTATTAAGCATATAAAAACCTTAAAATAGTATATGAATATTAATACTTTTGTTTGATGAAATTTATGTCTTTGTAGATAACTTAAATATATATAAATGAATTATTTTCGAAATCTTTATTTTCTTTGTATTCATTTTTTAAATAATATATATATGCAGCTAATAAGTTATTTTCTTCTTTTAAACATTAAACAATATTTTTACACATTTAAGTATTTATTTTTGAATATCGATGGTGGTAATTTTGTGTCAAAAAATCCCTAAATAAGAGGCTCCTAAAAGTTGTAACTACTTCTTAAAATTGTTAACGGTAATTCTACAACATTTTCTGTTCTTGAGGATCTTCAATTGGAAATTCGTGAATAATTATTTCGTATATACGGAGAATATCTCTTTTACGAACCCAGTCTTTGACCCATGAGGTTGTGTGCCAATTTAAAATATCTTTTAATTCTTCATTCAAATACGCATTAATTCACCCACAGTTTCGTCAAAAGCTTCATCAGAGTCCGACACCAATATAACAATTAAATCGCAAACACTTCTTCACACTTTCTCAACCAATTCAGAATTAAATTTCAATCAAACATCTATCTTCAACACCAAATTACTAACCGTTTTACTTTCCCTGTGTAGATGCGCACTTTCCAGAACAGAAAACTGTCCAATTCTCTGTCGGAGCGTACTCACCGTTTTACTATCCTCGTATAAATGTCCCTTATGGGCCATATTAAATCATTGAATAGAACACTGTTTCTCAACCTTTGCTACGCATACCCCATAGATAAGTGAAATGTCTTAGGAAGGGGGGGGGGGGGGGGTATGCAGGAAAAAAAGATGTTAATGATGGATAGTGATAGATTGATTTCACATGAGAGAAATAATATATTTCATTTTAAAAAATTCAAATCCTATGCAATTGAATCTGAATAATTTTGTTGTTCTTTACCATAAAAATAATAGTCCATGAGGTAGGGTAGACAAATACATTTAATGACAGGACGGACGATTAACGAACTACGGAGATAAAGTTCACTAAGAACCAATTCGGCACACAGCCTACAAACATCAGACAGAACCACACAGATCTTTACACTTTCATGTCTGCCAAAGGAATGATGGTTTCCCGGTAGAGGGACGAACAAACTACACCTACACGGATCTTGTATTAATCCGCATAAAATATAGTTCGCTCGCTCCAATACCAACACACCCCTCCTGCGAGTAACAATATTTTATCATAAACATACAAACTCATACAATACAATGACATATAATAATACATAAAATACCTTTACACTAATGAAATACCTTTCAGTGAATATAACAATTTTTCTTCATTAACGGCTTTGGTAAGAAAATCTGCAATCATATATTCAGTCTGTAAATATTTCAATTTAATTACATTGTCCATCAACAAGTCCTTGACAAAATGAAAACGTAAATTCATATGCCTTGACTTATTCGAAGATTTCGTACCTTTAACATATTGAATAGCTGCTTGACTATCTGAATACAAAATTACACTATCGTCTATAAATTGTTTAAATGACAACTCATTTAACAAATCCAATGTCCAAATAATATTTTTACATGTTTCTGAAATAGCAAACAATTCAGCTTCACAAGTTGAAAGACTAACACTTTTTTGTTTTTGACACTTCCAAGAAATCAAAGAATCACCTAATAAAATAACACTTCCAGAAAAAGACTTAGCATTTTCTGCATTACCCCAACTTGCATCAGAACATGCATTTAAATAACCAAACTCATTACTATAAAACAATTTCTTATCTTTTGTTCCTTGTAAATACCTTAGAACCCTTTTAGCCAAAAGATAATGCCTCTTTTCTGGTTTATGATTAAACTGTGATAAATACGTTGTTACAAATGAAATGTCAGGACGAGTTCGATTTGCCAAAAATAAAAGTTCACCAAGTAATTCTTGATACATAGTTATATCTATCAAATCATCTGAGAGAGGAAAACTTTTATCTTCCCCTTTTACAATAGGAGTTTTTACAGATTTACAATTCTCCAAATTATGTTTAGTCAATAAGAACTCAATGTATTCAGATTGAGATAAACCAATACCTTTATCATCTTTAAATATCTCTAAACCCAAAAACTTACATTTTTCATTTTCATGCAGTTCAAATATATTCCTAATTTGAGTAACAATATTATCACACATTTCTTTAGAATTATAAAATATAGCCAAATCATCCACATACATACATAAAATGAAAATGTTTCCATTATCAACTTTCATAAATATACAATCATCAGATGCTAATTGTAATAATCCAATGTTTTCCAATTCCCCTTTTATTTTAAATAGAAATTCCTTGAGCTCTGTGGTAACCCATACAAACTTTTCTTTAATTTACAAACTTTCCCTTCACCTATAATTGTTTCAAAACCTGGTGGAGGTAACATATAAACGGTCTCTTCTAGTTCACTATACAAGTATGCAGTCTTTATATCAAAAAATCCAACAATCAAATTTAATTTTGCAGCGATTGCTATTAAAATTCTGAAGCTCTCAATATTTACGACTGGTGAATATGTTTCTGAATAATCAACATTCTTTATTTGATTAAAAGCTGTGGCAACAAGTCGCGCTTTATACACATCATTATTTTTAATAGAAAAAATACACTTGCTTTTGATTAACTTCGTATCGTGTCCTGGCATATCAACAATTTCCCAAACTTTATGCTTATTCAATGAATCAAGCTCATTATTAATTGCCTTCTCCCATCTTAACCAATTGTTACTTAGCTTCGCGTCAGAAATATTTTGAGGAATGCATTCACTAAGATTTGCGATTATTAATTTATTTTTTATTCGTTCCGATCGCCTTAGCTGTTTATCATTTGAATTTAACACCTGCTCGTCATTCGATTCTGATTGCGCAACAGTCGGCAATAAACTATTTTGTGTTTTATCACTGAGTTCTTCACTCAAAAAGAAATCCGCCGTTTTGTTTTTTATTTCTTCTTGGAAACGGTTTTTATTTAATCCTTCAATATCCCATAACTCTTGTTTTTCGTTTTGAATTAATGTACTTCCTTTTATGTGTTCGTTGAATATAACGGATCTTTCTTCAATTATTTTATTTATGCTTGGATCGTAAATACGATACCCTATTCTTTCTCGTGAATAACCTACTAAGATGCCTTTCTTTCCCGAAATATCGAATTTATTTCTCTTTATTTTCGGAACATGAAAATAAGCCATACAACCAAACTTTTTTAAATAATTTAATTTCGGTTTCTTACCAGTCCAAGATTCTAATGGAATTTTTTCTTTTCCTTTACGGGGCGTGACATTCGATACACGTGTACAATAATTTATTGCTTCTGCCCAAAATTTAAATGGAAGTTTACTTTCGTATAAAATAGATCTTGCCCGATCTAAAAGAACTCTGTTCGCCCTTTCCACCTTCCCGTTTGATTCTGCGTTGTATGGAATTGTTTTTTCGTGTGCAATACCTGAACTAGCAAGAAAATTATCCACTTGTTCATTTACGAATTCTCTACCGTTATCAGTTCGCAACCTTTTAATTCTTTTACCTGTAAGATTTTCATACTTAGCTTTAAACTGAGAAAGCACATTTAACACTTCACTTTTACATGTCATGAAGTATGTAAAATACATTCCAGAATAATCATCCACTACTACCATAAAGTACTTAGAACCTCCCAATGATTCTGATTGTACAGGACCACACAGATCCACATGAACTAATTCTAAAATTTCAGAACTTTGATTAATATCAATACTAGGATGACTTTTTCTAGTTATCTTACTTGTATCACACACTTCACAACTAAAATCTTTTACATCATTAAGATTAATATACTCCTTCATTATAGTCATATATTTAGGATTTAAGTGACATAATCTATTGTGCCAAATTTCATAATTACTAGCACTAGAAATATTACACTCAGGATCACAAAATGGTTTCAAATACACTTCTAATCTATTATCATTCAGAACTGCTTTAGTTACAAACTTATTATTTTTATCAAAAATTAATACACAGTTATATTTTGATACAATCCTACACCCATTATTCATCATTGCAGTAACAGAAAGTAAATTATTTCTTAAATCAGGTACAAATGAAACATTATCCATGGTTATGTTTACTGAATTTTTGTTACTTACAGTATTTGCTCTGACTGTACCTTTACCTTCAGAAGTTATTTTCGAATCTTTTCCAGCTAGATAGATATCGTTGACTTCTGGAACAAGTTCTGTGAACCAAAACCTGTCTTTAGACATGTGCGTTGACGCTCCACTGTCAAGAACCCATGTGTTATCGCACTGTTCTTTCTCCTGTGCAGAAACTTGTAGAGCAGATTTGTTTTCTTTTGTATAGTTCACAGTTCGGTTATTTCCGTTTTCGTACTTAGATCCTCTGTTACCACACGAAATGTCACTTCCACGATTCTTATTTCTTTGAAAACACGATCTGGCAATGTGCCCTGGAAGTCTACATATGTAGCACACTCTTGAATTTGAATTCTGCTTCTTCCTTGAGTAGAATGCTTCGGCATTGATCCCCTCAGCATGTCGGTTGTTTGTCGAACCGAAACTTTTTTCTTCTTCACGTAGAATCTCCAGCACTTCCTCTAAACTCTTCTCACGCTGCGTTTTTAATATTTCTCTAACTTTCGTGTATTTTCCACTCGGTCCACGAACAGTATAGTACACCAGTTCTCGATGAGAAATTTCAAGTCCAAGTGATTGGCACTTTGTAGATACACCTCTTGCTCTCGCAATATAATCATTTGCTGCTTCGTTGTGTCGAATTTCTATATTTTTAAGTTCGTTTCCGGCATCAATTTTTCTGTCTTCAGCTTGGCCGGTAAAGTTTGCTTTAATCTTCTCCCACAAAGTTTTTGCGTCTTCTTCAGCCGCGTACTGGAGTGATTGTTCATCTGATAAGGATAACTTGATATATGCAACGGCATCGGCATTTTTCTGTATCCATAGTGCAGCCGCATCTCCTTCCAGATCTTCTGGTTTCACTTCGAATATTACTGCATCCAGTCTTTTTAACGTTAGTGCCGCTTTGATTTTCAGGGCCCAAATAAAATAATTATTTCCAGTCAGTTCAGGAACATTTAAACGTTCCATTTTTCACACGCAAATCACAAAGAATTTCGTTTGATCACTAAGTTTCGTTTGAGCATACAGTCACGAAGTATCGTTTCGTAAGTTTCGTTTTAACACATAGTTCAACCCTAACTAACCACGCTCTGCTACCATTTGTTGTTCTTTACCATAAAAATAATAGTCCATGAGGTAGGGTAGACAAATACATTTAATGACAGGACGGACGATTAACGAACTACGGAGATAAAGTTCACTAAGAACCAATTCGGCACACAGCCTACAAACATCAGACAGAACCACACAGATCTTTACACTTTCATGTCTGCCAAAGGAATGATGGTTTCCCGGTAGAGGGACGAACAAACTACACCTACACGGATCTTGTATTAATCCGCATAAAATATAGTTCGCTCGCTCCAATACCATATTTTTAAGTTCGTTTCCGGCATCAATTTTTCTGTCTTCAGCTTGGCCGGTAAAGTTTGCTTTAATCTTCTCCCACAAAGTTTTTGCGTCTTCTTCAGCCGCGTACTGGAGTGATTGTTCATCTGATAAGGATAACTTGATATATGCAACGGCATCGGCATTTTTCTGTATCCATAGTGCAGCCGCATCTCCTTCCAGATCTTCTGGTTTCACTTCGAATATTACTGCATCCAGTCTTTTTAACGTTAGTGCCGCTTTGATTTTCAGGGCCCAAATAAAATAATTATTTCCAGTCAGTTCAGGAACATTTAAACGTTCCATTTTTCACACGCAAATCACAAAGAATTTCGATTGATCACTAAGTTTCGTTTGAGCATACAGTCACGAAGTATCGTTTCGTAAGTTTCGTTTTAACACATAGTTCAACCCTAACTAACCACGCTCTGCTACCATTTGTTGTTCTTTACCATAAAAATTTAACTAGCAACCAATCTTTAACCGGTTTTAACTGAACAAAATACGTTAGAACGAATCAAAACGTGTTCTAATTGAGATCTCTCAGTTAGAATGGGTTTAACTGAAATTAATTGATTAGAACTGGTTTTAACTGAAATAAATAGGTTAAAACACGTTTTAACCAGAGTTCCTAGTTAGAATGCAGTTTCCCTAGATTATTTAGGTTCTAAGGGATTTCGGGCTTTCACTGTAATATGTACATGAGAATGAAATAAAATTTAGTCAACTAAGAAAACAAATCTGCTCTACAAGTTTCTGCACAGGAGAAAGAACAGTGCGATAACACATGGGTTCTTGACAGTGGAGCGTCAACGCACATGTCTAAAGACAGGTTTTGGTTCACAGAACTTGTTCCAGAAGTCAACGATATCTATCTAGCTGGAAAAGATTCGAAAATAACTTCTGAAGGTAAAGGTACAGTCAGAGCAAATACTGTAAGTAACAAAAATTCAGTAAACATAACCATGGATAATGTTTCATTTGTACCTGATTTAAGAAATAATTTACTTTCTGTTACTGCAATGATGAATAATGGGTGTAGGATTGTATCAAAATATAACTGTGTATTGAGACAGAAACACTTTCAGTCATTTTTCACTGACTAAATTGTGTAACAATTGTTAGCTAAGAGGTAATGTAAAAAATCTAATTCAGCTGCCTAGACTGCGGTGATTGTGGGTGGAGAGGTGCTAAAAACATGTAAAAAAAAAATAAAGTTGTTTTATACCACCAGCTGAAATTTTTTTCTGCTTGTTAATTTAGACTATTTAATGATGTTTTTAGGCATCTAGCTGGTATTCTAAGGATAGATTATACTGCAGCATCTTGTTTGCTATTGTAAAAAGCACATTTTTAAAATTATTTTACACTGACTGAAAATTCTACACCAGAGTTATTTAGATATTAAGCGAAGGCACACAACCTTGGTCTTAGGCGAATACAAGTTTTCTGGCATGGCTATATACCCCGACAGATAACTGCTAATTTAGGTACCTCCATCGAACATCATTCTATGCTAGGGAATCGGTTGAATTAAATTCAATGGCTAAATGTCCTAACTTGGCAAATAATAAGCATTCTTTTGTTTGGTAACTTACACTTTTAAATTTTCCATGAGGAAGGGTACAGACAATTTCTTTGTCGAATACAGGTGTCTTTTAAAAGTTAGCCAAATAACTTTTAAAAAATACAATTAGATATGCATCATACTTGAGGAATTGATTTAAAGAAACCAAATTGTGTCTACGTTACATCTCAGGCAATAAAAATCAACATACTATTTATAAAAATTTATTAGTTATCATATCTTTATTAGTATTACTAACACACATATTAGGTAAAAAAAGTAAGAAATCACACTTTATTTACATGCTAGGTAAATAATTTCTTTAAAATTTAAAATGTACTAATTTCTGATAAATATTTTAACACACCTGGGAATATACTTCCATAAAAAAAAGTATGTGTATAAGTATATGCACAATCATTTAAAGGATGGAGCAGCTATATATTTTTATTCATTAAATATTAATTTTTTGAACTCAAATCTATTATGTACTAGCTGAATACCCGTGCTGCGTTACGAATTTTTACCATTAGCATTTTAGCGATCAAAAGACATTCATGTATTCTACACTTCAGACGTTTGCTCCCTTTTCGATCCCGACAAATTGATTTATCAAAATAGGAACTTTCCTTTGTTGACATTTTAAACGAAATTTATAATTGTGAATAGTAAACTGGAATAGTTTATTGTGTTTATGTTTGCTCTTAGTTCTAAATTTCAAAGTAGTAGCTGTATTGGAATTAAGTTAATTAGACATTAAGTTTATCCTCGTATAGTTTCAATGTTGCGTCGTCTTTTCATCCCTTAAAAATTCGTTAATCGATATTGGAATGACTTATTTTTTTAACATTTGCAAAAAAATATCAGAAAAATGACTACATTGGAAGAGGAACATTCGGATATCCCTCGTTTGGAACATTTAACCCCTTTTCGACCCCTTAAAGTTGGTTAATCGAGAACAGAATAGCTTACTTTTTCTATGTTTAATCTTTTTTGACATTTGTACCAAATTTCCGAGTTGTGACCATATGGGAAGTGGTACATTCGAATATTCCTCGTTTGGAACGTTTAACCCCTTTTCCACCCCTTGATCCACCGGAGATCGGAATAGTTTACTTTTTCAGCGTTTGTCTTTATTGATATTCACACCAGTTTTCAGAATTGTGAAAATATGAGAAGTAGGACATTCGAATATATCGCTCGTTTGGAACGTTTAACCCCTTTTTGACCTCTTAAAGTGGGTTAATCGAGATCTGAATAGCTTACTTTTTCTATGTTTACCATTGTTTATATTTGTGCCAATTTTCAGAGTTGTGACTATGTGGGAAGTAGGATTTTCGAATGTCCCCCGTTTGGAACGTTTAACCCCTTTTCGACCCCTTAAAGTGGGTTAATCGAGATCGGAATAGTTTACTTTTTCTATTTTTACCATTGTTGATATTTGTGCCAATTTTCAGAGTTGTGACTATGTGGGAAGTGGGAGAATTAGTGATGAGTGAGTCAGTCAGTGAATCAGTGAGTGAGGGCTTTGCCTTATATATATATAGATGTTGAATGAATTAAAAGAACACTTAAAATTACTATTTTTAAAATATTTAAAATTAAAATCCCGGCTCTTTAACAAATTAAAATTTAGCAAGTATCAAGTTTCAAAGCATATAAGTAATCTAAAAAGTATTTTTTGAGCTGTGATATCCTTTAGTATGGATAATAGCAGAATACTAAACACTTAAACAAAATTAGTTATACTTCACATTGAAAAAGTGGTAAATCCGTAACAAATGCTTTAAATTTGTTCTTCTGAAAAAGTTGTTCATAATATGAATAGGTTTAAAGAATACAATCTCATGCAAGTTTGATCTTTTTTCTAATTTTGCTAATTTTGCATTACCTGCTAATTTTGTATTAATCTTAAACATGATACTATAAATCCAAGTAGTTTCTATGCAATTTTAGACTAATATTTATATTTTTTAACGTCGTGAAACGCCGCACTGACCGTTCGATTTCTCCCGCTGTGAAGTAGAACTTTAAAAATACCTTTAGTTATTGAACATTCAATTTTTTATCGGCTACCTGCTTCTGATAACATACATAAACAAAACAGAACAACTCTAGTAACCATAGTTGCAACGACAAAAATATTTTTTTAGCCAAGTTGAGGCATCCAGAAACATTTTGGCTGAGTTAAACTGCAGCCAGATTGTAACCTTTTCGCGATGTTTATTTCCACCAATCAGGGTTTGCAGCTGGTAGGAAGATTCGTGCTACGTGACTTTGCGCTGTCGTTGTCTAAAAATTCATAGCGAAATGAATTTTTAGACGGGTTACGAAACTTCATGTAAATATCAGCAATAAAGTGTTTTCTCAATATTAAATCCATAGTATTTAATCGAATCTTTTATTTATTTCGTGTGAAGAATGCACATCTTTAATGTTGTAAATAAATTATGTTCCTTTTGCGTTTACCTGCTAATTTTGTATTAATCTTAAACATGATACTATAAATCCAAGTAGTTTCTATGCAATTTTAGACTAATATTTATATTTTTTAACGTCGTGAAACGCCGCACTGACCGTTCGATTTCTCCCGCTGTGAAGTAGAACTTTAAAAATACCTTTCGTTTTATGGAAACTCTCCCTGAAGATCGGTCAAAAAATGGTCAAAACATTTTCGCTCATAAGTGACGTGTTTTTCAACATAATGCATTGAAATTTGGTATATAGAGTAAATGATGTATTCTAAATCGAATGAAATGATAAAAAATACGGGTTGGTATTGAAATTTTTGAAGATAGCGTTACTTTTATTTAGTAAACGGTCCTTTAAGAAAAAAAAATTGCATCAGATATATAGAAAATCGTAAGCAAAACACTTTGGTGCAAACCGTAAGATTCTACGATAATTAGAACCGAAGATATAGCCATCGTTCAGATTTTTTTTTTGGGTACTGTACCATTTGCATTCCTATGAAAACACACGCTTAGACTTTTGTAAAAAAAAAGAAGAAAAAAAAAGAATTGTTACGTCACAATTTATATTGCATTATTTATAAAAGCAATGTATCTGGAAGCAATAGTTTCAAACGATAAATTAAGGATTTTTTTTTTCGATATGGCAACAAACTTACAATAGTTTTTTTTTTTCGCCAATGATATGGTAGCGTAACCTGAATTAAGAAATTAAACAATTGTCAAATATATGATAAAAAAGTGTTGTTTACCTTTAAAATCACGGAAAATTTTCACTTTTCAATATTTTGTTCTAATTCGTTCCAATTTTGCAGCAAGTATTGTCAACTTATTAGAGTGGTAAGCAAAATAAATCTGTTGTGTACAACTTGGAATAACCAGTTACGTATTTTATCAAATCTCAAAACTAGGAGTAATCAGGCATGAGATGATCCAGATAAGTTTATCTAATTATAATTAATATGTGTTGAATTTTCACTTTTAATCTCTTCGATTTCTGGATATTTAAAATTTTGTATTGTTTTGTTCTGGGTTTTCATTTGAATGTCTATATTTATGTTCTGAATCTCTGCGCCCAAAATAAGAATTAGATTGATGTTATAGGATATCTATAGGATGTTCTGGTGACTAAGAATCCTAATTATTTAAAATATCAATAAATATGCTTCAGTGAAATTTTTGTCACTTTAATAGTAATTATCTATTAAAGTTGATCAAAGCCTATTATAATAGTTTTCGGTATGAATGCTCTGTATGGACCTGACGATTTTCAGCAAATGTATATAAATATATGTATATATATTTTGCTTAAATGAAACAGTTGAAGGTAAAAACTAATTGTGATTGCTATAAAATTGTTTAGGGAGTATGATTGTCTTTACAGTCAACAGTACCTTGTTTTCAATTTGACAGCCTTGCTAATATAAGAAAAGTGAATATTGGTATAACAAATCCGGGTAAGCCTTGGTCTTCTAATGAATTTTCTCTCAAATTAATCTTTTGTTGGTCATTGTTTTCTAGTTCATTACCTTAAGGGGAGTTGGTACCCTAAAATTTTTAAAAAGTTATTTTGAGTTTATTATAGTTTATTCAAATTTAAATTCTTGCCTTTAAAATGATATCTCATTTGCAATAATACCTCATTTAGTAGTATTTTTAATAACATTTTGAAGATAAATTTATGAACTATTAGTGTAAGTAAGCTTTTCTTTAGAATGTGTTTATCTTAAGACAACATTTTTCATTACTCATGTAATTTTTTCTCAGAAAATACTTGATATAGAAGCCTAATTCTTTTTTCATCCCATTTAGCAGACACTTGTTATTCTACTGAAGTTGGGTTTTAATTGTAATGGATTTACTTAAAAAAAAAAATTAATTATCGTGTAAGTCGATCAAATTTATTAAAAATCACAAGGCTTTTTTGACGAAATGACCCAGAACAAAAAATATTTTAAAAATAATAACAAAATCTCACTTTAGTATATACAGATCATAAAAGGAATACTTGATAAAAATTTTAGGTATATATCTTATGCAGTTTCTGAGAAAAAGGTACATGAATAATGAAAAATGTAGTTTTGA
Source organism: Linyphia triangularis (assembly GCA_963978545.1). Taxonomy (NCBI): domain Eukaryota; kingdom Metazoa; phylum Arthropoda; class Arachnida; order Araneae; family Linyphiidae; genus Linyphia; species Linyphia triangularis. The sequence goes on along the minus strand of OZ021732.1, from coordinate 31,082,421 downwards.
GAAAAATGCATTTTAAAGAAAACATTATTTACACTTTTAGTTCCAAATTTTTTAAAAATACTTCTAAATGAGGTATTATTACAAATGAGGTATCATTTTAAAGGTAAAAATTCAAATTTTAATAAACAACAATAAACTCAAAATTGATTTAAATTTTTGTGTACAAACTCCCCTTAAAGGTTATTCTACATCTTTTTCTAAGCAATTGCTCCTAGCTCTATATTCCTTAGGCTTGGCTTGAAATATTTTCTCTATTCATATTGCTTTATAATAATATTACAATCAACCCATTTGATATTGTGGGTCATTCTCCCAAAACAGGAAAAATACATGTCACAACATTATACTACTTTAAAAACAGTAATTAATAGCTTTTCCATATTCCAGGCTAACATTGAAATATAATAAACATATTTTTTTTATATAAATGTATGAAAAAATATATGAAATGTTCAAGTCATTTTCCTGTCTTGTCACTAGAGCCATCTATGTTGTTTTAAAAGTTAAATAAATTAATAATAAAACTAATTTTACAACAACAATTAATATAATACCTCTTTATAATAAAGTGTTTTATACAATGGAAAATAATTTTATTATTTTTTCATAATTAGAAAATTACAAAATGTTGTTCACCTAAAAAATTATCATTGTCCTGGCAGATTGTTTTACACTCAATATTTTAACTACTGATGATAGTAGCGTTCTTTTTTGTGTGCTTATTCCAAGAAATTTTATTTCTTTAGTAAGCCGTATGAATATTTATTCTCTATTGACATCATTTTCTTTTATGTGGAATTGCAAACTTCTTTGTCATTAGAGTTATGTTTAATATGAATAATTTTCCTGGCATCTACAGAAAAAGGCCAGTAAAAAATTATTTGTATTACAATATAGAGTACATAATAAAGTTACCTTTTAGAAAATACATATGTATTTACTTAAAAAATTTAAGACAGAATTTGCCACCTCTAATTATCTAACTTGAAGGACTTTAATTGTGCAACAAAGAACAAAAACAGTTTTTGTTACAAGTCATACTTACGAAGTGCAATCAGTAATATCTTCTTAAAATGTAGTTGCTAAAAAATTTGTAAATGTAGTTGCTAAAAAATTTGTAAATATCTGATCATTTGAAAAATAATGTTCCTATTTGGTTTTATTTACAAATTGTAAAATAAATAATTGTTTACTTAATCGACAAGTATTTAATGTAGTCTTAAGTAATAATTACTGTAGTTTTAAGTAATATTACTGTAACTTAAGTGTATTAATTACTTTGTGTGCTTGCAAAATGTAGAAATGTCCTCTAAATTGTATTTTTCTTGATTTTAGAAATATTTTATATCGCTCCCTACCCAGAGCAAAAACATTATTGATTCAAAATATGTGAGAAACTATTTAAAAGAAGCTTTCTTAATTGAAAAAAAAGTTCATTGTAACAGTAATAGTACTTAATGTAGCTGATAAAAAAAAAATCCTATTTTGCTTTATTTTGGCCATTTTTATGTAAATTCATTGACCTTGAGGGACCTCTAAATATTTTTTTTAAATTCTGAAAAAATTTAAGGTGTTTTATATACACAGAAAAAACTTTTTGTAAAGTGAGAGTTCACATTTTTAAAAGTTGATTTTTATGGGACATCCTACCTAGGATTTACCAAACATCTTGTTGATTAAAAACTTAAAAAATTATAACTTTGGGCAACGATCTGTTAACATTATCAAGGTGTTTTCAGCATGTTGATATTACATTAAGACTTCATAATTTTTCTAGCCACTTTGCCCTCTGTCCATTAAAAAAAAATCTGTGCGTACATATTAATTATCCCATCAACTTTTGGCAAGAAAGAGTTCAAATTGACTGATATCTCTCCTCAGAGGTAAAGTTCGATTCAAACCAATGTTGCAGTTTTTCGTGAAATGTCTTGGCTCTATGACGGACCAAACAGTTGTCCAGTCAGACCATTTCAAGCAACTAAGAGAATTCGTTTGCTGCATTTTTTTTCTTTTCTATGGGATAATACTTAAGTATCAAAAAATTAAGATAAATGTAGCTCAGAATTAATGGGAATTATGCATAATGGGTTTAACTGACTTTTATTGAAAAGGTTTTATAAATCTAGATCTATCAATTTTATTTTCTAGTAAAAAAAAAGAAGCCTCATAACACCTAGGGAATCGGAAATGTATCTGCATTTGGAGGAACTTAAGTATTGAAAACTTTAAATGAGAAATATTGTGCAGCTATAAAATTCATTTGTATTTTCAGAATTTATTATGGAAGAGTGTAGCGATTTAGACCGACAGATTGAGCAATTAAGGCGTTGTGAAATCATTAAAGAAAGTGAGGTAAAAGCTTTATGTGCCAAAGCCCGTGAAATTCTAGTTGAAGAAAGTAATGTACAAAGAGTGGATTCACCTGTTACAGTAAGTTATACTTCTTTTGTTTGTCACATAATTAAGTCAAATGATTTTCTGATTTCTTGTATGATGATAAAAACAGTGAAGCATGAAATTTTAAAAAAATCCTCTATCTAGCATGGAATATTTGCTCTATCTTTCTAGAAATTCACAAATGAAAAAAATCATTATTCCACTGACAAATATTATTATCCCCCTTTGCACAGTTATTAGTAAAAAAAAGTGTCTTAAGAGTTCGGAGTAAGTTTGCACCCTTATGTCCAAAGAAATGACAAAATGAGTTTTATTCATTGTTAGACATTTCTGTTTTAAATATTTGCGACGTATAATTGTTTGGAAGAAGATCGCTTTCAAATCGTTGTGAACGTAAAATCGAAGTTTTGGAAAACTTGACTAAACTACTTCTGGATTTCATAAACAAGTATTGTAGATGGTTTTGCTGCACATTTAAAAATATTTTGTAAAAGGTTGTTAACTACCAGTCCCCAATCAACTATACTTGAGAGAATCGAGAGAAATTATTGTATTTCTACCATTGTCGAAGACTAATTTGAGGTTGAATTAATGTATAGGGAAGTACATCAATTTCTATAAAGATTATTACCTTCGGGCTTAAATGTAAGCACCCGACAGTATTTAAATAACAGAGTTTATGGGAAATGTACTGTCAGCTTTCTTTTTATACTCACTTCTGTATATAGTACTGAAATAATTTACTCAAGCAGAGAGATTATTTGGTTCTCTCTCTCGTCTAAATAATCGAAAACCTTCCAAAAAGAGTAATTAATGTTGTCGTTCCCATGAGTTTGTTGTGCTGAAAATTCAAACACCTCAGATATTAATTTTAGCTAACATACTTCTTTAGAACTGCATTACTCAATTACGATACAATATTAAACAGGCAGAACTCTTTGGAAGAGAACAAGATCTTTTGACAAAAAATATTTAAAATATCTACCATATACTCCATAATCTTGAACTCCAATTAGAACAAGAGATATAGCCAGTGTTCGGATATTTTTTTCTATTGTAGAAGTGCATCATTTGTAATTTTAAAGATAGTTAAGGCATCTACATTTTTTTAAATTCGCAAATGTTGCACTAGTACATTGGGTAAAAACTATCCGAACTCTGGTTTTTCTTTTGTTCTAATTGAAGTTCAAAATTATGGAGTACGGTAGTTGTTTGAAATATTTTTTGTAAAAGATCTTGTTCTCTTTCAAATATTTTCGCCTGTTCAACATTGCATCGTAATTGAGCAATGCAGTTGTAAAGAAATATGTCGGCTAAAATTAAAATCTGAGTTAAGCCCAAGTGTTAGAATTTTTATCACAATAAGTTAATGGGAAAGAAAACATTTATTGTCCATAGTTAAAGGTTTTTGATTATCTAGACGAGAGTGACTCAATTGATCTTCCTTCTTGAGTAAATGTTACAAGCAAGGTATACTGAAATTGTTACTATTCCATGACTTTAGACCAGTTAGACATGTTGTAACAAAGAAAAGATCAGTGTGGAATCTAGTACAAAAACTTAAAAATTAGAACACATCCTATAATTTGTGTCAAAAAGCTGTTTTAAAGCAAAATTCCTAATTTTACAGAATTTTTTTTAATCAAAAGTAACAAGTTAGAATTTTTGCTTTCAGAATCCTCTTATTTTAATATTAGATAAAAAATTATATCCCATAAACACATTTTTTAAAATTTTCTGGTAATCTTTTCTAATCAAATGCCATAAACTATGATTTAAAAGCAGTCAAAGAGCTATAAGCACATTCAATTATTGGTTTATGACATGGAATTAATGCTAAAAAATCTCTTAAAGTATAACATTTCCTCTGAATTTACATAAAGAACTTATAAATAGTTGGAAGTCTTTAAATTTTGATTTTTTTCAGGTTTGTGGAGATATCCACGGTCAATTCTATGATCTGAAAGAACTTTTCAAGGTTGGAGGTGATGTTCCAGACACGAATTATCTCTTTATGGGGGATTTTGTAGATCGAGGTTTTTACAGTGTAGAAACATTTCTCTTGCTTCTAGCTTTAAAAGTAAGTTCAATTATGTAGATGAATTTAAAGTTACACCAAGTGTTGCTCGTTCTGTATTAATTATATATTAAATGTAATAATTAAATATTAACATTTTGTCTTTTTTTTACTAAAGTTTATTGTTTTATTATTCTTTGAAGTTGATGAAATAATTTCATGGGCTAAGGTCTTCCTTGTATATATAAAACTTTAACCTTATAAATGTCTTGTTTTTATTAGATTTTCAATTGAAATAATTTTTTAACAGGTTAGGTACCCTGATCGCATAACACTTATACGTGGTAATCATGAAAGTCGACAGATCACCCAGGTGTATGGATTCTACGATGAATGTCTAAGAAAATATGGTTCTGTTACTGTCTGGAGATATTGCACAGAAATTTTTGACTATTTAAGTTTGTCTGCTGTAATTGATGGCAGGGTAATTTGTTTTAGCTACTTTTTATTTTACCTTTTAGATTTCTCTCAATTTATTAAATTTTCATCTTTTTTTTTTTTTTTTTTTTTTTTTTTTTTAACTTGGATTAGAGTAAATCACACTAGTTTTTTTTATGTATTAAAAGCTTGATTATTCAATATCTGATTGAACAGAATCTACATATTCATTGAGTAGGCCTTGTTTTGTTACATGATATTAGTATTGACAGGCAATGATAACCACATAACTGTTAAAACTTTGGTTGTAAACCGTTTATGGTTTTTATCTGAAGTTGATAAGTGATTCTGTTAAACATACTCTCATCAAGATGAAACTCCATGTCTTTGCTACTATCTTTCTAATGAAAGCTATTTCTACCAGTTTTATTGCTATCTTTTAAAATAGACCCTTTATCTAGACATCATTTTGGTATAAAAGGCATGGAAATTTCTGATACACACAACAGGGTTCCCATGGTCCTGGAAAGTCCTTGAATTTTTTTTTATGAAATTTGGAAGTCCTTGAGAAAGATAAGGTCCTTGAAAGTCATTGAATTTTTAAGTGACCACCGATATTCCCTGTTTTGTATTTTTAAGTCTAAAGTATAGTCCTTGAATTTTCTTAAAAAGGTCGTTGAATTTTCTTAAAAAGGTCCTTGAAAGTCCTTGAATTTTTTTTTTCAATAAGAGTGGGAACCCTGCACAATTTTGATTCTTCTTAAGAGAACAACAAAATTGCATGAATTTTGAAGGGAAATTTTCATCTTTTCTACTTTGTTTAGTGTTCATTTACTTTGACATGATTTATGGTTTGTCTTTATTTAAAAAAAAAATATTTTAGAAAACAGTTTATTAAAGCTGAAATTTGATACTAGAGATTAGATTGTAGACTTTTCTCGAGATTAGACTATAAGCAATAAAATAAGTGTGATTCTAAAGTATAGTTGCAGCTAATTGACTCACATAATCACGTAGAACAGCGTTCACCACTAACTTTTAGAGGCGGTCCGTATGACTTATGATGGAGTTTTTCACTGGCCGGATGCACCAATATGTGTATCGTTTATCATTATAAAACTGAAAACATATATATATATTTTTTTTTTCACGACTACAATTAATATTTGCTCTTTTTTTTCCAAATAATTAAAAAATTATCATTTTCATTATTAGTAAATCAAAGTATAAAAATTAAGCGAATCTTTTGTTTCAATATGGCAATGCGACTTGGCCTAACTTTTAATATAAGTATTTAAAAGGTACTTCCAGATTACTAAGTTTCAGATGATATCAAAATTGTGCGACAATATTGGTCGAAATCGTTTAATTTATTTTATGATAGATCTTCGTTCGGAGTATTTATTACAGTAAATTTTAATAAATTTTCCAAACGAGATTCAGTTAAGTTATTCCTGTGTTTATTCTTGATAAAAACCACCTTACCGAAAGCTTTCTTCATATAGTTTCTTTGGGCACGTAGTGGAGAACTTTGTTCTACATAGTTAACACATACTATTTCGGATAAATTACAATTATGCAGAGTTCATCCTAGAAATGAAAAAGGGCAGGGTGCTATTTTCTAAAAAAAGGGCACTTCCTGTTTACGAGGGCACTTTTATGGCAAATTGCAGAAATACGCGTTTTCTGCCACAATTTCAATATTGTTATACTTTTCTACCAAGATAAATAATTTTCAATATGCTGAAAAAAAAAATTATAATGCAAAAATCCGTGAATCAAAAACTCACTCAGAAACTTAAAAGATATCAAAATACTGATAAAATGCTTCAGTCCTAATTCTGCTGGAATGAGACTGAGAAAATTATTAAAATTAAAGTGCAATATACACAGTAAAATTTTCATCAAATAGTAATTTTTATAAAATTATCAATTTATAATACAGTAAAATTAAGATAAGAATGTTTTAGTATAATGAAAATGTGTTAAGATAAGAACTTTTCACTCTTTCAAAATTTTCTAAAGTTTGAATGAATTAACCTTAAACTTCATCTCTTAGTTTTGCTATTCTCAGATAGAGAATAGAGCTTCTCCAAATTTAACATTATTCATTCTGGGATATCACAAGGAGTATTCCGACTAAAGAACTTGGACTATGTCCTGAAATTTTTTTATTTTCAAAATCGGATAAAATTTAGCGTCAAAACTGCGATTTTTTTGCCATGCATGCCGCTATTATGTAAGCTATAATAGAAGTTTTATTTTTTTTTAAATCGGAAATAATCTGGGATTTTGGTTGCATTCCTGTTATGATTAATTTTAAATATGAAACGAATGTTTAGAAATTAATTGGTAACAGGCAAATTACTAAAAACACCCCCTATATTTAACAAGAGGACATCGCGATTACAATTGTCCAAACGGAAATATTCTTTTTAAATTCTTAGTGTAAACATTTGATAGTTATAAACCTTTAACTAAGTTATTCCAGTCTTTCAAATTCCTTTCTTCACTATTTTGAAGAAGGCATGATAAAAATCCAGCGAAATACACTTAATCAAAACACGTACGAAATGGCCATCGGAGTTTACTAATGTGCATTTGGGAAATTGTAAGACGGCGCTCTACAATCCACCTACTAATGAAGCACGTTATATAGACATCTACTCAATGGTTTCAGTCCCTGATATATACGTTGCGCGTTTGAACATGACTGCGCATGTTCGACAGCCGATTTCAGTAGGGGTGATCCACATATTGCGTACTTTTGGGAGGGGGAAAAATGAAAGTTTTTGGAATTCTTAAAGGATGAAATTTTTTCTGAAAAAGGGCAGGAAGGGCGCTATTTTTATAAAAAAAGGGCAAGAAGGACGCTATTTTTATAGAAAAAGGGCAGGCAGGGCGCGCCGCCCCTCGAAGAATGCCTAGGATGAACTCTGAATTATGTGAAAGAAACTACGTACGGTACATTTTTTTTTAATCTTTTGTGGTGCCGGCTGGTTGCCGAAAAATCTGTCGCGGGCCAAATCTGGGTCGCGTAGTGGCGAACGCTGACTTAGAATCATATCATGAATTTATTTTGGAAAGTCTCTAAATAGACCTACATAAATTTAGTAGACACCCTGAATATGCAACCAAGCTGTGTTGCCATTTTATTATATTATCTGAAGTCTCAGCTTATGGCATTCATTTAGTATGGTAAACTATTCCCAGGGGTCGCAGACGTTTTATAAATCCTATATTTTTAAAAAAATCAGCAAAAACATCCTATATTGTCCCATAGGTGTCAACTTTTCAAAAAACATGGGGGGGGGGGGCAAAGAATTTAAAAGTGGGGAGGCCAGCCCAACCCCCTGCCCCCCTTACTTTACGCCTATGTATTGTCCTATATATCCTATATTTCTATACTGATTCGACCTATATTTTTTCTAATTTGTAATAACGGGGCCGTTTGTTACCATTTTTTATATTTCGGATTCTTTGGCTTGATCGTAGGTGAAGAAGACCTGACAAAAGCGATATTTGTAACGTAGGCGTCTTATCTCTTGTGACGTCACGTGCTGCATAACCTACTGCTCAACTCTACTGGACCGGCGAGAATTGTTAAATGTAAACTTGAATTTTTCCATAGTACGCGGTCTTGAATTTCTGATCTATTTTCTCCTCCAAAGTAGTAAATTAATTGGTCATAATACAGAGAGTGATGCAGCAACAAAACTCTTTCTTGGGAAAAATGGATAAAAACAACTTGTGATTAACTTGCAGGATTATATTAAAGAACATTTCGAGTGCTCAGTCAATATTGATGGAGGAAGCAAAAGGGTTAAGATTTACTGTACGATGTCGGATGGCGATTTTTTCATTCCGAATCCGGTACGGATTCTGCTCCATGAATTGTTTACATCAAACCGTGCTAAGGCAACCATAGGCAGTTCTCTTGCTCTTAAATAAATGGCGAGGCTGCAATTTTTTGGTAAAAATCACCTTGGCGCAGAATCTGTACAGGATTCGGAATTTTAGCCACGATTTTTTCATGAAAGTCGTCAAAATTGAAAATGACGTCAATGCGTTGTGTTGTCAAATCCAAACGGTCTCTAGGGTTTCCGGAAAATCAAGTCCCGGTTCGCTACAATCGGCGCTAAATCTCCCACTTTTCGCCACCAATCCATCCACTGAACAAATCTGAACCAACAAAAGACTGCAAACAGGTATAAAAAGAAAATACTTACAGAAATTGGAACAGTTATAGATGCTGGAAGCAAAAGACTCAAGATTGCAAATAATGTAATTTATAAAACTTGATTTAGGGATGGAATATTGAAGCTAAAACGGATGACATATTCGGGATCATGCAACTTCTTTTTTTGGTTAAAATGCGTTATACGCTCCCCCCCCCCCCCCTTTTTTTTTTGATTTTGCCCCAAGTATGGTAACCCGGCGCTTATATGGTTCCATTACAACTTGTCATCCATTTTGGCAAATCTGTAGTTCAATTCAGTAGTAGTGTCAATGCAACTTGGCTGCATTTTGCAAAGTCGCCAAAGTGGGGCGTGTATAACGCATTTGAACCCTTTTTTTAATCGTGTGTTTTCTATTCTCTTAAATTCAATATAACGAGTATATAAATGTTTAACGAGTTAATTTTCAAGTTCAGTAACAACTGAGTACAGTTATTTGATGCTTTATATTGTCCTATACATTTAAAAAAAAAAAAAAAAAAAATCCTATATATTCTTATTTTGTCACTTTGACCCCTGTATTTCTGTGCTTTTACCAATAATAATTTTATCCTTCAGATCTTTTGTGTCCATGGAGGTCTATCACCCTCCATTCAAACCTTGGATCAAATCCGAACAATTGACAGAAAACAGGAAGTTCCTCATGATGGCCCTATGTGTGACTTGCTCTGGTCAGATCCTGAAGGTAAAGCATAAAATATTTCTAGAGATTTACTTGTTCTTTTTTCTATCAGAACTAATAGCTTTGCAGCCTGGTTTTACACTAGATTTAGATTATTGTCAAGGGTTATTTTAAAATATTTAAAAAAAGCCCATATCTTCCCCTCTTATCCAGATGTTTTTGGAAAATGTTCTTTTAATGACTGATAAATACAAAAAAGAATCTGAAGAAAAACCTTTGAAATGAGTAAAAATTATTTTTTTACATATTATCCATTTGACCACTGGCGAGGTAAAAGTTTGCCAGGCAGATTCCCTTAATCCATTAAAGCATTCAGTTTGAACGGATGTCTAATCTGCCACATAGCTGAGGCATTCCATGCAAAGAGCTTGATGCTCTTTGCATAAAAAGTTGGCTGGTTTGAACTTTTTGTCGCCAACAGAAAGTTTGCCAATGGTTTACCTGTTAATAAGCTCCTATTTCTCCAACCATTTCCATATATTGTTTCTTTGTGCTTTGTTTATTAGATCTTCTTTCAGGCTTCTAAGTAAAGTATTACATCGTATTACAGAGGATGTTGCATGAAAAATGTCGTTTACAAATGCACAAAAAGTGGTCACAATTTGTCCCATTCTTACTCCTTATTATTATTTATAAGTAACTTACTAGCTTTGGGGCATTGTCTGAAATCTGTTAGTGAGTAAAATAATGTCAAAGTATTTTGAATCTTTAGCTGATTTGGACTGATGATTATTTTCCATACACTAATCATCGTTATTTTCCATACACTAGTTATCACTAATCATAACATTAACGATTCAAAATCCTAGGGTTTTAATTTATTAAAACCTAAAACAAATAGAATATGACATTAGAAAGAGTCAGTCAATAATCATTTTGTTGAATTGTCTAATAATAATTATTTGCATTGTGGCATTTTGAGCTTTAGTTTATTTATGTTAAAGATGTAGATATCGATAGTGTGTGGTCCATAAAAGCAGTATAAACATTGCTTACCTTAAACCCATTAACCTTTAAATGTCCTAAGTTTCAAATTTGATACTGGACTTTTTAATCAAATTATACTCTTGCAATTGGTTTGTTTTTAATATTTGGCTGCATGTATGTTACCATTACATAATGTTCTTTTTAACAAAAGTTTAAAAAATAAATGTCAGCTGCCAAAATTGTTCTATGACATTTTGTTTTCCCGCCGTATTGAATGAATGACATATTTTTAGAAAAAGTTTAGCAGAATAAATCTTTGACGCGTTTCATTTTCCTGAAAAATAAAAATACTTTTGAGGTAAGTGTTATTTTTACTATAGTATAATTATTTTTTGCAAGAGTCTGTTTTGCTGGAAGAAAATCTTGCTATTTTTGTGAGTATCAATTTTGATACTTCTGGCATTCCAGGCTGTATGAAACCGACTTATCTATTCTTTGGTTAATAATATTTTTTGCTTGAATCTTTGCATTTTTATAGTTTTCTCTATTTTTACTATAGTATAATTATTTTTTGCAAGAGTCTGTTTTGCTGGAAGAAAATCTTGCTATTTTTGTGAGTATCAATTTTGATACTTCTGGCATTCCAGTCTGTATGAAACCGACTTATCTATTCTTTGGTTAATAATATTTTTTGCTTGAATCTTTGCATTTTTATAGTTTCTCTGCTTGGTTTGCAAGAACTGTAAGGTTCCTTTATGCGATAAAAAAACAATGCTTATCATTATTTCATGCCTAAGTGCATTATCAGTTATTGCAATATATTTATGGCCTTAATGCCTAAAGTATCAAAATTGATACCTGTATTTTTTTCAGAATAAATATATATAATATACATTGATTTTTTTTAAAATTATTTTTCCCTTTATCTCTGGCTACTGCAATAAATGCATTGATATTTTTTAAAATTTGATTTGGAAAATCAGACTTCTAAAGGTTAATGACGGTTGGTAACTTGCCAATTTACATTTTAGTGTTTTTCTTTGCTAATAAATTGGGATTGCGGTTCCACTTAGTGTTTTTTAAGAATCATAAAAATAATTTTACAAAAAATCTGAAAAATTCAAACTATTCATTAAATGATCTAAATAAACAAGGTAAAAGTTAAAAACAATGACTGTTTATCCATTTCAAAGTCGTTTTTAATGCATGAAATAACTTAAATATTATGGGAAATCGAACTTTTGAAACCTTCTGAGAAAATAATAAATACATACGTATTTTTTGTTAAACCAGAAATTTTTAGTTAAAAATATTATTGCCCATAATACATTATTTGTAGGACATAACTGCTACAATTAATCTTAACATTCTTCCACCAGGTGGCTACAAAGGCTTTGAGATTGAGTTAGTCCAGTATTTCAGAAAATAGTTTTGATTTCATATTGAATAGTATTATTTTGTTTTTCCAATTTAAATCACGAGTAGGGTTCTTGTAAACATTAAATACATCTTTAAACATAATTTTTAGGCCTTTTTAAACTTTTTATTGTACTGGGAAAACCTATTAAAACAATAAAATAGCTCTTTGTGTTTATTATACTATGATTTAAATTAATTTTTTTTCAAAAAAGTGCAAAATATTTATTTTATGAAAAATTAAAAAAAATTAGCGCTATTTTCTAGTGTGAATTTTTAAAATTCTAATAATAAGTAAAAAGTCTAATTTGAATTGTTTTTTTGCAGTAAGAGTTATAAACAAAATTCAAATTTAATTAATAGAAAAATACAATGAAAATAATTATATATTTTTAAACTGATTTAACCAAAAAAATTGCAGATAAATTTTATCTGCAAATTTTTGGGTTAAGTCAGTTTAAAAATATATAATTATATTTTCATTGTATTTTTCTATTAATGAAATTTGAAATTTTGTTTATAACTCTTACTGCAAAAATCAAACAATTCAAATTAGACTTTTTACTTTCTCTTCTATTAACTGTAAGAAATTTTGTAATTGTCTAAAAAATTGACTTTAAAATTTGTATGTATATTAGTCTAACATGGCTTGTGGTTTCCAAAAATTTAAAATCGAATTTATCTGTTTGTCCATCATGCTTGATTCAATCCTTCCTTTTAATATGATAATATTGAATGGTTGCTATCAGAATAGTTGGCAAAAACTATTTACTACAATGAAAATAAAATGCTAAATCTTTTGTTTTAAGTTTTTCTATTTCCAAAACATATTTTATTTCCATTAAACATTAAACTTATTTTATTAAATTCTTTTAGTATTAGCATCAACCCTATTAGTGTACTTGTAAAGGGTATGTCCGTTTGGTAATGTACAAGGTCAACTTTCTTAACCAAAACTAAAAATTGACAATAATTTTTTTGTTGCTGAGCCTGCCAATTTAGTGGTATTTTTAAATTACATTTTTAATGCACTTCTCTAAAAATGCTAATGACTAATTACTTGAAACGCAAATGCGATTGAGATAAAAGTATTTATATAAAAAAAATATTCTAGCAATCCATCACAAATTTGTTTACTCTGGTTTATTTTTCAATTGTCATTTGCAAGTGGATTGAACTTAATTTTGTTTTCAGTGACATTAAAACTTTATTTTTTTTTACATTAGTAGATTGCATTACTTCTAGAATCCGAGCAAAATTTGGTCTAAATCGGCCATAGATAGGATTTAGGAATTTATATAAGCGATCAAACCAACACACTTTCACTTTTATTTCTGAGCAAACTAAAGTAATTATTTGTCTGAAAGATCAGTATTTATTAACTGTTAGATCCTTTTTTGATTGCAATTCATTATCAAGACATGGTTTTTGTATTTATACCAGTAAGTTATTTCAAGTTTTTTTTATAAATACTGTACATCATTGTCGTAGTTAATTATCCAACTGCATAGCTCCAAAACATAAGAATTTGCTATTTTTATTCCATTATGTTGATTTGATACATATACGACTCCAAATAAATTTAAAAGTCAATAAATATGGAAAAATTAAACCACATATATTTCTTTTTGCTGGAAGTAAAAGTATTTTCCTGTGAAAATTAAAATATTGGGAATTGCATGGTTTGATAATTAGGTAAATGATACCTTTTGTTTAGAATTTATAATCTTAGAAATCTATTTTGTTCTGCTCATCAGATACATTTTTCTAGTAAAAATTTTCATGGAATGTTTTCAAAATTAGTTGAAATATTCTAAACTATATTACACATTACTTGAGTTTGTGAGAAATTCCTTCAGAAAGGACTTCGTTTTAGAAGTACTTTCCCCTTAATTTCTGTTGGATATTAGGCATATAAATATGTAGTATACATTTAGCTTTTTGTCTTGTATAAGTATCACTTTAAAATGTTATTTTACTCTTTTAAAAGAAAGTTTCCAGGATTCTCACGGTCATTAAGTCCTTGAAAATGCTTAGAGGTCCTTAATGTTTGTGGATGTTGTGTGCCCGACAGCAAAATTTATAAAAATACAACTAAGACTTGCTATTCCCGCTTGACCTCCACCTATCTGCACCATATCATAATTCTCCTACATATTTGTATTACGTATGGGCAAACTTCTTTCTTTTTTGGTTGAATATACATTATTAAAAATTAATGTATAGACATGATGCCTGAAATTTTTTTTCAAAGGTCCCAAAAAACATTAATTAGGTAATTAAAAGTCATTGATTTTCATTCTGTAATTTGAGTGGGACCCTTGTTTACTGAAAGACCAAAATTACGCTCTTCAAATTTTTTTGAGGAATTCTTTATTCTAAGTAACAAATTTATAGAATTAAAAAATATTTGTGCAAACTCAAACTGTTTCCTGAGATAATAGGAAAAGCTACCCTTTTTTAATGATCTTTAAACAACACCTCACACTTACTCTTCACTTACAGATACACAGGGATGGGGTGTTAGTCCTCGAGGTGCTGGATACCTGTTTGGGAGTGATGTAGTCGCACAATTTAACACAGCTAACGACATTGATATGATATGCCGAGCACATCAGCTGGTGATGGAAGGTTACAAATGGCACTTCAATGAGACCGTTCTTACGGTTTGGTCAGCTCCAAACTACTGCTATAGGTAAATATGCATGCTCATTCCTGTTCCCTTTAGTATCAATTTATGTTATTCATTTCATTTTAGAGGTATGCAAGTTATTTCATGCTTAAAATGTTTTGTTATAAAATTAAAAACCGACTATGATTAATTTTTAGCTAGGGTTTGTAAATAATGGTTTTAAAATTCTTGAATAGTTCAATAAATTATTACCCTTCAGTTTTTCTCATCCTGACGTAATATCTACTTTTTTCATGAAATTATTTCCTTTCTATATAAGCAATTGTAACATTCAAACTATGTTCTATTGAAGCTCTAACACTTTTTTTTTTAACCTTAACTTGTGATTAAAATTGTTTACTTGGTTGTTCGATTCAACTGTTTTATTTCAATGCATTTAAATTATCAGTAAGACTTCCACATTGTTTAAGAGTATTTGAAAATGCGTATTTATTGGTTATTTTCTAATTCTGCTGAAAGGTTTGTTTCTAATGTGTTTTTTTTTTTTTTTTTTTTTTAAAGGTGTGGAAATGTTGCTGCAATTTTAGAATTGGATGAACATCTACAAAGGGAATTTACAATATTTGAAGCTGCACCTCAGGTTTGCAATTATTTATTGTTTAATAACAAAAATATGTTGTATTCTTTCGCAATTTTGTTTTTCAATAAAATTCTTTTCCATAATGTATTGCACAAAGCTGTTGCACCTATTATTACAGTTCACTATTTTAACTTCAAAATTCCTTTTTTCCTCCCCAAGTTACTTCAAAGTTGCTCTATTTTTAACAATTTTGCTATGGAAGTTAACATTTAAAAAAAAAAAAAAATCTATCTAGTTCATTGATATTTCAAAACAAAACTGTCACAAAGATAAGGTATTTAATTTTATATTTTCACTGCACTTTTAATTTTTGAATTTCTTGCCAAATTAGAAATGAAACACGTTTCGGGGAAAAAAACAAAAAAAAAAACATATAAACTCTCCTGTTGGATATATTCTTCCAAAATGGCTGATCATTGCTAGAATTTGGGTTTTTTCAACTGGCATAAAACTGAAATAATTTGTGCTGTTTCACAACCATTATGAAGCTAGACAATAGTTCTGTATTAAATATTCAAAATGTGAAAATTAACTGTGGTTTATTTTTACATTCTTGCCATTTTAAGTCAACATTCATCTCCTTCAAATAAAATTTTAAACACCAGTTTCTGCCACAGAATTATCTTTAATACAAGTTTCTTTCCATTTTAGGAAACAAGAGGCATACCTACTAAGAAACCTCAACCCGACTACTTTTTATAAAATGAAAATCTTTGCAAGAGTCCATCGTTAGCTACTGGGTAATCTAGCTGCTTGTACCACCATCCCCAATTGTACAAGTCCATCTGTTGAGTAGATGAGAATAGTTTTGAAAGTGTGTCACTTGAAGTATGAAAATTATTTAAGACAGTATAAGATGTACAGTTGCCATGCATGTTTTCTTGGAAATATATTTTATCTTAAGTATTAAAAGTGTAATTTTTTTAATGAAATGTCCTGTAAATATGTCTCTAGTATTTTCATTTTATTCTTACTCTTATACAATCTTATACCATGTCAAATGAATTTAAAATAAATCTCAACATTGTCTTTTGTTTTTTGGCTTCTTTAGAATCTTTTGTGGAAAATTTACTTTCAGAGGACTAGCAACATGAACACTTAAGTTGTTTCAATGGAAAATTATGGGTAACAAACTAGTCATAGAATAAAATAACTAAACATGTCTTTAAATGTAATTGTCTACTTTTTACAGATAAAATATACCTTCATTTGTAGATGTACAGTATGCAAGAAAACATTTGAACACTGGCTGTATCTTTTGTTCTGATTGACAAGTGAAAAAAACAAAGTAACCTTTCTTGATTGATTGACACATTGAAGGATTTTATATAATTTTTGTTGTTGTTGTACGATGTCTTATACTAAACAGAATTAAATTTTCGAAACTTCAATGGCAAATATTCCATATTTGAATTTAGCTTCCAATTTCCTTTTTTTTTAATGTCAAATTTTATAAATTTTCAATGAGTGGTTAGTGTTTGAATGCTAAACAGATTTACTTGATTGTCTCTATTAGATTCCTCATGGTAGAAGAAAATCTAGAATTCAGATTTTGTTTAAATAAAATAACAGATTAAGCATTTATTTTTTATGCAAAACTATACAAAATTCAGGGCTGCCACAGGTGACTATTTTCGAGGCAAGGGTGATTTTTTTTTGTTGCCAAAATTGACCTAAAAGCTATCTTTTCAGCTAATATTGTTACTTTTCGAAAACAAAAGTAAGCGGTCTCTGTCTGTTCTTTAGGTCTGTGGCTTTTATCAATGATGTCGCACTTATGGATGTTGATTGAATCTGAAGAGGATTGAACATTTTTTTATTCACAAGATCTTCTTTTGTTTTCTGATTTTATTGGTTCTGTGGAGAATCACTGTAAGGGGTTCTAATATTAAGAATTTATGTAGCAATTAATCTTTTAGAGAGTGAAACAATCTTATGCTTGTGCAGTAATGAACCTTTCAGCGAGCATGAGTTTGAATATTATTTGATTAATTTTTTTACAAAGCGACTTCTAACAGTCCTAGAGCTTTGAAATTTTCAATATAAGAAGTTTTAGCCTACTGGTTAGACTTTTGATAAACAGAATGTAAAAATTTTATGTATTTTTTTTGTTGTTAATTTGTTACAAAGCGACTTCCTCTCTGAAATTTTCACAAATGTCAAAAGCTGGGACCTATACACAATGATGGGTTTTCGCAACGCAGCTAGTTCAAAATATAGTTTTTCAGAATTGTCGCACAGTTATTTTAGTATTTGAGAATACTATTTTTTACATGTGAGGCTACTAAAGCCACTATTTTCAGTGCTATTAAGCTGTGTCAGCCCTGAAAATTGTAATCGAAATACATAGGATAAATCTGTTTGCACTTTTGACTTTTGGAAAAGAAAATACAACCATGGATATTTTTTGGAGTACTGCATAGACGAGGCTTTAAATTTATCACTTAATTTTGTTGGTACAGCTATTGCCTTTTTTTTTTTAGATATACTGTTGTGAAATTTATCAAAAAATGCTATTTTGTAGCAATGACTGCATTTGTGAAATACGCAAATGTTACATCTATTCCAATTGCTGTATAAAAATGGAAAAACTATTATTAAACATTCTGAAATCAATGCATCTATTTTTGTGTGCATTTTGCTGAAATAATCTTTTGTTGCATTGAAAATTTTGCTAAAATTATTTCTAATTAAAAATAGCAACTTGGCCCGACAAAAATTATGCTTTAGATCAGTGTTTCCCAAACTATGTGTTGTGACCCACTGGTGGGTCGTGATAAGACCAAAGTATTTAAGCATTTAAAATAATGTGAACTTTTTAACTTTATTAAAGAAATGAAAAACTTTCAAGAAAAAAACTGGATTGCTTCCTTTCCAGGAAAACACTACTATTTGTATATCAATGAAAGCTGATATATTTAACAACCTATCCTATATTAAACTAAAATACATTACTAAAACTGAATTTTAATTACAGTAAATTATTACAATGAGGAACTTGCACAAGTGCAGGGGTCGCAGACGTTCTATATATCCTATAAATCCTATATTTTTTTAAAAATCGGAAAAACGTCCTATATTTTATAATTGTCCTATAAATCTTATATTTCTGTGCTGATTCGACCTATATTTTCTTCAAATTCGTAATAACGGTGCCGATTGTTGCGATTTTTTATATTCCGGGTTCTTTGCCGCGATCGTAAGTGAAAGAGACCTGACAAAACCCACAAAAGCGATGTTAGTAAGCAGCCGCGCCGTATCTCTTGTGACGTCACGTGTTGCATTGACTTCTCGCTTCCTTTCTGCGTGACCATAGGTAACGATGACTTATTCCTACAACTCAACTGCACTCGACCGACAAGAGATGTAAACAAGTGAACTTTTCCATAGCACGCGTAGTAAACTAATTTGTCATAATGCAAAAAGAGAAGCGAAAAAGCTAAGGTTAAAATTCCAAGTCAGGTTCGGATTCTACGCTAAGGTGATTTTTGCCAAAAAATAGCAGCCTCGCCATTTTTTTTAATCACATGTGAACTACCTATGGTTACCATAATTTGGCGCAGCTCTATGTAATCAATTCTTAGCGCACGATCCGTACTGGACTTGGAATTTTAACCAAAGAAAACGATGCAGAAACAAAATACCTCGGAAAGAACAGAAAAAACAAAAAAAAAACTTTATTATACACTTGCAGGACTAAAATCGACATTTCGAATTCTCAGTCAATGATTGATGAAGGAAACAAAAGGGTTAAAATTTGCTGTACAGTGTCAGAATTCGGATAGCTACTTTTCAAAAAAGTCAAAAATTGAAAATGACGTCAAAAATCTGTGTTGCTAAATCTAAACGCTCACTAGGGTTACCGGAAAACTAAGTCAACGGGTTGCCACATTTGGCGCTAAATCGCCAATCCGTCCGGCACCGTAGGATAAATCTATACCAACAAAAGACTGCTAATAAGGATAAAAAGAAATAAGGCAGCTCAAGCACCTATACATGCTAGAAACAAGACTCAAAATTGCAAATGTAGCTACTATAAACTTGATTTATTGGTGAATACCAAGTATGAAATATTGAGGTAATAACGAATAAAGGATGACATATTCAGGATCAGGCGATTTCTTTTTTTAATGTTTTTTTCTTTCTTCTGCTTTCTTAAATTCACTATAACGAGTTTTAAAGGGAGATAGTAATTTTCTAAGTACTTTTTATTAATATTCCTCTATTAAAAAGAAAAATGTATAGGAAGGAAAATTAGTCCTGTGTGAAAGTCCTCATACTTCAAATAAGTATGTCTTATATGTTCATTTCAGTAATTTTCATTTAAAGTTTTAATTAATGAAATATATAAAGAGTTAAAATTAAAGTTCAGTAGCAACTGTGTGCAGTTATTTGATATTTTATAGTGTCCTATATATATATTTTTTTTTAAATCCTATATATTCTTATTTTGTCACTTTGACCCCTGCAAGTGAGGAAAATGAATATTTTTTGTATTTTCTAGTGTTATCCAACAAATATATTTGAGCAGTGCAATTATTTTTTATCTTTATGCTTTCAATTAATAAAAATCGAGTTTGAAATTAGCAAAAGTCACGCAACCAAAACCGCACTAAAAACAACGTAGTTATGTATAGATGCCATCTAAAATCCAAGGAGGATCTCCACTCCCTCCTCGTCTGAAACAGGTTTTAGACTGGTTCATCATCTGCGCATTGACGTCACACGCAAAAGTAGCTTTTTCCCGCCAAATCGCAAAGTGAAAAACTAAATATTTTTTTTTAACTATCCAGGCTCAAATTTTTGAAGAATGGTATTGTTTTCATGATTTTTTCTCTTTTACTTAAAAATAAAACCACAAAACGTGAAAATTCCTCATTCTAGTTATCTGACCAATAAAAAAAAAAAGAATTCATAATTTTTGTTGAAGTTTTTAAAGATATTTCTCCCTTTTACATCAGGGTTGGCATGGTTTAACCCAAGAGGTTTTTTTTCTCAATAAAACCAATGGCTTTTTTTAAAGAATAATTTAAAATTGTATTTTTATTCTAAAAAAAACCTATTAGTTTTTTTTAAAGAATAATTTAAAATTGTATTTTCATTTGTTTATTTATAATTAGTCTCTTTAAATTATTTGATGTTGTAAATAACTTCTAGTGTTTACTAAAAAGTTTACCATTTCAAAGATATCTTTTTCAAAAGGAATTTATTGGAAATGTAATAGTTATAGAATGATGACGAATGCTTAAAAATGATATATAAAAAAAGTTTAATGCTGATGTATTGAAGGAAGTTTAAGTAATTCTTATTGCAAAAGCAACTACTGCAAATGTTGAGAATTTTTTCTTCTTTTGGAGTTGTACAATTGTTTCGTAACAGAAGACTGGGCTTTGAAAAAGTTTGATCGATCCCCAGCGACCGCCAACAGTTACATACGCTTTATTGGTGACTATCCGACAACTGAATCATGCTGCCATCTATCCTTATCTTCTGAAAATACTGCACGACTTCCACAATATCATCTCAGTATCTTTAGCGACTCGCTGCCAAACAACAAGCAAAACCTCCGGTGACTCACTGCTCCACATGCAGACAACTCAATCGTTAGTCCCTTCGCGACTCACTGGGAAGGGGGTCTGTGGTGGTCTCGTGTACAAATAACAGATACAACTTCTAGACACCTGAGATCTCTTTTGTCTAGGGGATAGAGTATCTGGCTGGGAAAGCAAAGGTCGCATTATCGATCCACAGCGCCCGCAAACAAAGCTACATACGCTTTATCTAACCTGCATATTTACTTAGAATATTTTATTAATTTCAGCAAGAATTTTTAGCATAACAAAAAATTCTCTATAATGTGATTGAACATTATGAACATCTCATTCTCAGTTATGACAATGACTAATTTTAATAATCATAACTTGCTTCGTTATGAAATTTTGTTAGTAAATATCTTCTAAACTTACATATAATGCATTGTTGAAACTCTGGATACTGTTTGTCACATAAGTGGCTTAAAAACAAAACACATTATTTTAGGAGAATGTAATGGAAATGGCAAACTGTAGAAAGTAGCTTCTTTAACATGTTTGCTGCCACCAACTACGAGAATATTTGTAGTTGACAGATGACCATCTACGAGATAAGATGCTTTTGACCACTTTACTTAAGTAATTGAGCACAAGTATTGTATCAAAAGTGTGAACGTTTAGGTGTCTAGTATACAGGATGGGCTAAATAATACTCTTGCTGAATTGAAATGATAATATATTTCTCAAAATGGTTTAACTGAATATTTTCTTTTTTGCCATTTTATGGGTTTATTCACTTGAAAATGTTAATAAACAGATTGCTCAAATATTATGTTCAGCGACTTGTGTAGACTTATGAAAAAAAAAAAAAACACCACCATATTGCATGAGCAGGATTTTTGTGTGCATGCGCAGAACGGTTTACTCGTGCAGAATAGTCTTAACTTGCAACTAGATAAATATCTCGTAGTTAGCACAAGGAGCAAAATAAATTATTTCACTTACTAACTGAGTATACATATTTGAATTTATATATTGTTAAAAGTAAACTGTTATGTGTCTAAAATAAAACAAAATATAAAACCATTAAAATACAGGTAGGATTTTGGTACTTGTGAAAAGAGTAGAGGTCGGAACTACCGATCAAAATAAATATCGATACTATATCGTTGCATAGAAAAAAATATCGATACACGATTTTTTTTTTTAAAATTTTGCCAGAAATGAAATTTTTCACGGCAAATTTCTACTTGTTATGGAAAATTATTGTAAATTTTGAATAATAAAAAAAGAAAAAATTCCAGCTAGAGTACCGCCATGATCTAAAAGTTCACGTACAGGTAGACATTTTTTAGCACTACATTTTTTAGCAAAAAACGTTATAGACTGCATCGTCATCGACATGCAATTTGCCAAGTTTCTACTCATTTGGATAGAGGCAATTGGATTAAATCAGCTATAAAAAATATGCAGTGTAGCATTGAACCGGAGTTTCGAAATGGCATTTGTGCTTCTATTTACTTGGAATTAACACGTTTTTTTCATTTTAATTTTCAAAAGCCAGAGAGGAGCAAGTGCACTCCCTTGTACCCTCCTGGTGGCGCCCATGATTATGAAGTGTATGGCAAAATATTGAATATTGGTTCCATTTTAACTGTCTCTCAGCCAAGTCCAAACTTTAGTTTTGAGGTTTTTGAAAAGGGAATAAATAAAATCGAAAAAACATATGGAACTACAAAACGCTCATAAAAAAAACTAAAAATGTTTAAAAATATCGATATATCAGTGACTTTTATCGATATTTTTTTTAAAAATATCGACGTATCGATATATCGCCGACCTCTAGAAAAGAGGCACCATATTAGCTTCGGCAGAGAACATGTTAAAGATGATTTGGAGGTTGTTTTAAAAATTATACATTAAAACACTGAAGTTTAATAAATAGCAATGCAATTTATTTAAATTTTCTTGTGCTTATCTCTTACGATAGAAAATGTGAAAAACTTCTCAGCCATAAGCAGGAATCATGGTTGAAAGGCAAGTTGCTAATTTAATATGCAGGAAGGTTTGGAATCAATAGTCAGGCTGCAGAGTGGGAGTTTTCTTACATTTGAGACATAAATCCTGCCCAGTTCCGCCTGAAAGGTATTTCAACTTCGAACAGATACTGACCCAAACACTTTGTAGATCAATCTAGCTTTTGCGTCCGAAAAAAAGGGCAAATAAGGTTAACTTTCTAGGTATAAAAATCCAGGCAATCAGGACATTTTTCTTTGGATTTTCTTTTCAGGGAGAAAACCCTACCCAACAGCCTTTTCACATTATCATCAAAATCTGGAATAAAGCCAATGCTAAGACGTGACTTTGAAATTGTTTTAGTTCCAACTTATTGAATGGAAAGGGAATGATGCTTTTTTTAAATTTGATTTTGTTTCCATCAAAACATAATTAATCAGTTTCACAGCAATCTTACATTCTGCAACTTAAGATATATTTTGTGACATCAATTTTGAAATCAAGAATAATGTGAAAATTGAATGAAAAACAAAGAGTCATCCCTAAACATGTTTATTGCTCATTCCATGAAGAAAGATCAGCCTAAGACAAAAAATTGATTTTTCTAAATTTATAAGATGCAGGAAAACAAATTTACCTGTTGTGAGGATTACCTAAACATGGAAATATTACAAAAGATACAGAATTAAATTATTGGCAGCAATTTAGTGGTACAAAACTGTTAACACTGATTTGCCAACTTACAAGTTCTTTGTTCTTCTGACACAAAAATTTAAATACAGAAACGTTGCTATGTTTGCTTTTCACTTTTTCTTTCTGAGAGAAACTCAATTTCCAAAGATAATGTAAGCGTAAAGTAGGTTAAAACTTGGCATAATTTTTAAACTTCTGTAAATTTATACATATAAGATCATGTTGCTTTTAATACTTGATAGAATTATTAAAGGTACCCATGATCACATATCATGTAGTTTTTATAACGAGTTCATATAGAACTACCAAAACTATTTAAATTAAGAGCAATATCCTAGATTACCGAAATAGTAATTTGCTCACCTTAATACTAAAATTAGCTAAAATAAAAAATAATATTTATCATCAGCTTTAGGAGATAGTATTAAAAAGAGAAAAAAAATGTAATATTTTACTCTTAGAGCCAAGTTTCACCTCTAATTAAATTATTTACAATGATCATTATATGTGATCACAGCAGTTACTTTGGGAGTACTAAATAATCTAAACTATAAATTATTGATTGATACAAAAAGGCAGTGAACTTAATCAGCATTGGTATAATCAGAGCTTCAATAAATAACTTAAACATGATTTTAAATCTTTAAATAAAACATTAAATTTATAGGATTAAAATTATAATATGAAACGCAATTTTGATAATTACAACAAACTTTACAATTTTTATATTTTAAATCTTATGCAGGTTAACTTTGAACACTCCAAAGCCTTTGAATAAAGTAGAATTGGATAACTAAATCCTTTCATTACCAAATTTAATTTTTATGTTTAGATGATAAGAAACAAAAATAAAATGGATCTTATTGAATAAGATAGTGTATCACTTTTACCTCTGTAAGGTCACGTCACCATAAGGTATACTTACTAAAAAGTTTCGTAAACTTTTATATTGCTAACCATCATTTAAAATTTAATTATTAGCATTCTTTGGAAAACATACTTTTTTCAATCAATGTACATATTAAAAGTACACTATTTGCTTATGCACTGAATAAAAAAAAAAAAAAAATATGGAGAAACCTGCATAAGATTATAAAAGAAAACACAACTTATTAGCAATACATTATGTACAATAAATGATGTTTCTATATACAGGTATATATTAAAGTAAAAACAACACATAATGAATTAAATCGTTTTTAAAGCAAACAAATGAAATGGCAGAAAAAGATTCAATTTAAAATTGCATCAAATTACAGTCAATATGTGCATAGAGTAAGGGTCGATGATCAATCATTCTGTACATGTTAAGTGGAGTCCCAAGCTGAACCACATGTTACAGTCACACAGTTAAGGCACAACTTACAGAAGTCTACGAGATAAAAACACAAATGTACATGGACTGAAAAAGAACAATGAAACTGCTATGGATATATTGCTATAGAAATCAATGGCAATGGTCTTTGCTTCGTTACAAATAACACCTCACTCTCAACGAAACAGAACACTTGTGTCGTCCGTCTACATATTTATTAGGAAAGCTACAGTGTGAAAGTAACATGTGTAACTAGACGTTTGTAGCAAATGGTAAACTTTTTTTTCAAGTAAAAGAGGAACCCATTGGCACTTAAAGGAAATAAAAAGTTTATTGGAAAACTTTAAACTAAAATCTCACACTACTTGATATTTTATAGTGTAGTTCAAGTAAAATTATTTTTTACAATCAAATATTGCCTTTGCGTTTTATATTGGCTACTTTTCAAATTTAGATGGGGAATTAGGATCTTTTTATACTTTGTAAAAAATAAATTACTCAGTGACCTTGTATCAATATTGAAGAATTGAAAATCCTCTAATCAAAAATAATTTTCTCAATGCAAACACTTTCAAAAGCACCAAGCTAAGTTCATTATTAGTGTTTGAAATGCTCATGGAGATTTCAATTTAGAATTTGATAATAGAACAAACAAAGTGAAAGATTAATTTAGAAGTTTCCTTTCATTGCTATGGGTACCTTTTACGCTTGGATATCGACATTCATATTTTGCATCTAATATGTGAAAAACACGAACTGCCCATTTTGGAGTAAATCAATAAAAGGAAGGCAAATTATACATTTGAGGAGGCTGACCAAAAGCGAAGTTACGATTAATTATAAATGTGTCGAAAGTCACAAGAGGGAAGCACAGTGATGAAGCCCTATTATCATTCCAGTACGGCATAACCTTCCACTGACACAAGTGTGGCCAGAAGGAAGCTTTCTTGCAATGAATTCCTTTCCCGAGTATTTACAATAGTATATACACTGAACTTTTGGAATGATAAGGTCGAGAAATGACATCGAAAAGTGAAATGGGGCAGTAGTTCAGTGGGACTTTTTCATTTCTCTATGCTACAAGTTGAAGTGGCCACTAAAACGACAACAAGATTTTTCAGTAAAGAATAGTGTGTTCCAAGATGAACATCACTGCTTTTTTTAAGGTTGGACAGAAATACATTATTTCTGTATGGCAGTGGCTTACAGTCATGCCGTAATATATATGTATACATATAAATATTAAACTATGCAGAATTTAACTCTAGTTATTGTTTAAAAAATGTGCAGTTAGACAATATTTTTAAAGGAAAACAATTGTTTTCACTTAACAAGAGAGCTTAAAAGACACTAAAAAGATCTCTCCGCAAGTCCATAGAATACTACTTTTTTATGAACAGCAGCAAAGTACATAAAAGTTGTTTTTCTCATCTCCTTATTGTACTTTAGATTTTACTTCACAATTAGAATAAGCTATTGTCAAAAATAAACCTGTGGTTCCCAACATTAAAATGAAGTTAGGTTTTAGCTAGTGGTCTAAAGCATTTCATTAATATTTATACTCCATTTTTTCCTTTCCATCCAAATGCATCAACATAGTCGGTTTTTCAGTAATTCATTAACTTTGTTTCATATGTAGTGCTCAGTGATGAGAATTCTATTAATGGCAACTATTGTGGAAGTAGTATAAGATTCATTATTTTCTTTTGATACAAGACTCAAATTTGTTTTCAAAAGGCTTTTCTTGATTTAACTGATTATGGTTTAGATACAATTAACATGCAATACATTAATTGATATCACTGACTTTATAATATACAAACAAATAGAGTTAGAGAAAATGTGTAAAATATTTTATTTATTTAACCAAAAATATTGGGAACCACCAGAAACTATTATATTTAATCCATATCAATTTTATGTCAATACAATTTTGAAAATACAGCTATAAGCATTTTTTTTTTACTCAAATTCACACAAGTAACTTTTCTCAAGCAAGATAACTCTTTGTAAGCTAATAGTTTATTTACACTTTAAAAGAGATAACTTATGTAAATATATCTTTAAGAATGAGTTTTGTAATAAGAAACTGAAGATTGTCAAATAACATGAACATTACAAAATATTTAGCGATATGGGTAAGATAAATATCAATATTTTACATAACTGTCTAAGAATTTATAACTAATAGCATCTCTATAGTTGCGATATCTCACAAACTCTATATACTTTTCAATTCGAAAGACTAAGTCATGTTATCACACTGAAGAAAATCGCATTTATACTACAGAGGATCCATAAAGCAGACTCTGGTATTAGTGCACTTATTTTAAAACTGTCTTTTAATTTCCTTCATAGCTTTATATTTGTTCTACTATCTCCAAACATTATCAACCTGTATGCTTGAAAAATAACAACTACAGAATTCTAATAAAATAAATTTACATAACTGTGAACCTTCAGGTTAAAATGTGAGGTAATATAATGTCTGGTATTTATATTACATAAAATCAATGCAAATCATGTAATATTTTACTGTAGAAATATATTTCGTCTAATTTTTTAAAAATACAAATTTTTTGATTTTAATATCTACTAATAATAAAATAAGAATAGTTATATCTGTGTTATACAATATAAATATTGAAATCCTTAATAAAATGTTTAATTACTTCAATTTTTTAAATAGATTATACATAATAAAATAATATTCAAGCTTCCAGGTAGACACTGAAGGCAGTGCAACCACATTTAACTACCGACATCACTTCTACTTATAACTTTACTCCAATTGCTATCCGATGAATAGGTAGCATTAAAAGCTATGTAACTGACATTTCCACAGATTCAGAAATATACAAGGGGAAAATATTTTAGCCTAAACACATACCATGGGACTGCATAGATGATGGAGATGAGAAAAGACAGGAAACTTTTTGAACATGAAATGAATTTCAAGTATTTATTATATGCAGCCAAACAAAGGTAGCACTACCCCACATTATACCCATTATTAGTAATATAACACAGAAAGGCTACACAGATAATCTATAATAATAAAAATCATGACCTACACAGTGGTTTAGCAGAAGCATTGTTTAAGTTAACCAGTTTAGTCTGAAGATTGCATTTTATAAATGTGGGGGTGGGGGATTAAAAACTTATTAAACTAAATATTTTGATTGAGTAGATCATAATAGAGAGTTAATCTACATGACATTTTAAGTTTGTATATTTAAAATGCTGACACAATTCATTTTATTAGTTTATAGTGTATCATTGATTTGGGGATTTTCTATCGATTTTAATTGAGACTTGTAAATAAGCAAATCTACTTAATAACTATCAGATAATAAGATGGTAAATTTATGAAAACATTACAAGTTATAGTACTTAAGACTTGATTAAATTGTCAATATTAAGTTAAATTAATGTTTGCATTCAAAGTAATACTAAGTGCTGATTTTAACAAAATAATTATTAAATACTTTTTTTTCTCAGCTGCGTATTTTTTGGGGAAATGGAATACATGTATTTGTACTACAGACCTTTTTCTTTTCTTTTTTAATCTATGAAGCAGGCAATCATTAAAAATTTTAAAACATGAAGAGTTTTTGGGATGTAACATGTTTTAAGAATGGCAGTCGTAAACGGTTACTATATATCACAGCGTTTAATTTACAGATTAAAAAGATGTTTGAGACATTTGCTCTTTTAAAACAAAAAAGTTTTAATGTAGCTCTACATTGCCTGTTTAAGATCTAAGCTTAAAGATAAAGCAGCACAAGGTACATATATTATTGCCGTTTGATTAAGGCCATGTAGCTAACTACAAATAATAGAGAAGTCAAATAGAATTCTTATTTTGAAACAATTAATTTTTAGAAGTATAAATTCAACTCACAATAAAACCTAATTATAGACACGTATTACAGTAAAATCTTAACCATCAAACAATTCAAGAATAATGTTTATAATAACGAGATTTATAAATTTTTACACGTTTTTGTTCCCATTAAAATTAGTATTTTAACTCCTGAGTTAACTTGAAATTCTTGTTACTTATTAAAAATAAAACTATTCGTACAATTAGCGAGTACTTGAAATGTTTAAAAACGCATCTATGAAATTTACAACAGTTGTCAATTCATTCACTATATTAGAGATAGCTTTAGCGAGTACACCAAAAAAGATCTCCAGTAATGAACAGAAAAAATTGTGTGCGTTCCATCAGTTTTAGTAGTCATGCATAGTTTAATGAGTAAGCAGAGTATATTTTAAAGTCTACTGAAGATATTTGGTCTACTCATACATATTACAGCATACTTGCACAGCTATACCCTCCATGACATCAGACCCAACATTTAAGTTAAAAGTAATTTATTGAAAGAGTTTAATATAAAGTATAGAAACTACCTTAAACACTACACGTATAAATATGTATATAGCCAACAGGTACATACGGCTACATCACAGAATCTGCCAGGCTTAACATTTACTACAACATTCGTTAGTATAACATGACTGTAGTATTTATGCCTATAGAGTTAAGATACCACATCAAAATATTAAGAACATTGCTTATAGTTATTTGGGTATTCTATAGATATAAAGAAACAAAACATTTATTATGAAGTTTTTTTTTCTCTTCAACTTGGGAGGAAATGTGCAATTTTTTTTTTAACAGAAAAGGTAGGTTGGTTAAATTTTTCCAAAATATGCATAACTTTGTCATTAGGAAATAAAAGCACTGATTAGGAACTTAAATAATAGTAAAAAAAAAATCTCTCCCACAGTTATCAAAATAACTTATCAACGTCGTCCAACTGCAGTGATTATGGTTAGTTAAATTTATATTTAGACAGTTCCACATCTTTAAACATTCTAGACACTTTTCCCTATGATTAGATATACAATACATACATTCAGAAAATGTGGGATAGCACTACCTGTTAGTAATGGCACCTTTAGTGAACTAAGTTATCTTTTTTTCTTTCTCTGCAACCTACAATGTTGGGAAGGAAAAGAAAAGATCTGAAATTTTGCTTCCCCCAGAGTCAGTTGCAGAATGAGTAAAATGGTGTTAAGGGTGCAGCAAGCTGTAGAATTAGATTCCCAGAACACCAGCCAGGGTGGAGACCAGTATAACTACCAAGATGATCACACAGATCATGATCATAATCTTCTTCTGCAGGAAGGAAAAAGAGAAGAAAAAGTATTAGTAAGAAATGCTGAGAAGAAACATATACAATGACTAATTCAATACCGAAATAATAGTCTACATCTACAAGTAAATTTTTTAATTTCAGCACATTAAGAAGAAGACTTGTCTTAGTGTTGTGTAGTTCTAGAATGATGTACCCATAATATCACAATTATAACATGAAAGAAGAATCAATTTTGCCTCTGGGTTACTAATTTAATCTAGAATAATTTTTTTGGAGAATACAGAGGATGAAGTAACTAATAATACAAAATAAATTCTCAATTTTCCAGTCCCATTACTTATATGAAAAATTATTTAATCTAGACCAGTTTACTTCTAAGAGCAGTTGCTGGATCAAAGCAACAAAATTGCACCAGATGTCCAGAAGAGAAACTATTTCCACTTCTTACCTACTTTGACAATAATATAAACAAAAGTAAATGATAAAAACTTCATTTAAAGAAATTTAATGCACAAAAACTGAATATGTAAGTTTCATTAAAAATTTGTAAGAGTTTGATTAAGCATAAAAGAACTCAAAATAAAAATCTATAAATTTTTTATCAAAATGCTAACGAAACTATAGCCGAATTACATTGAAAATAGAGCAGCGGGATAACATAATTTGGAAAATAATTCCCTTATATTTGTGAAAATGATCAAGCAAAAGTGCAGATTTCTCTATTCTCAATAATTTCCATATTTTGCACTACACACACACAATAAAGCGATATTTTTAATATGTTTATATTTATCACTATTATTATGTTTATTAATCATTATTATTATGTTTATTAATAAACAGAAACACATATTGAAGTACTTATGAATCATAAGTTAATGCTACTTGCATTGTATTTATAGTTAACAATTCATTTGAAATAATATTTGCATGAAACATGGAATTGGTTGGTTGTTTTCAGATTATCTGGCGCCGTCAGCAACACGAGGACTATAATGTGCCGAAACATTCGTCATTAGACAAGCCAACATACATTTACAAACACCCATGCCTAACACGGGACTCGAACCCGCAACCTCGTGGTCTAGAAGCTAGCACGCTAACCACTATACCGTTTGGTCGGCTGAAACATGGAATTATTATTTTTATAAAAAAAATTCATTTCTGTTTGATTATGGCTTATTAATTCTGCACAAACTATTGAAACGGAATACAAATTATGAGAAATAAAAAATATAAAACTTTCGATAAACTTTTTTATTAATTATTATTTTAAAGACCTTTTCATATACATGAAAATCGATGGTATACACAAAGTATAAAACATAATTTAACTACAAAATCAAAAAGAATTGAGAAAGCAGAAAACATGATTTAAGTTTTATAAAGTAGTTCTAGTTCATATGTAATAGATCTGGATAATTATTGCATGTTTGAACACAAGTACAACTAACTTCAGTTTATGATAGTGTGCATAAATAAAGAAATAGTATATTAACAATATATCACTGTTAGTTAAGTAGCTAATGCCCATGTGTAAACTTAATGTACACTAAACCTAGGATTATCTTTTTCAAGCTCCTTGCTATGTTTCAATAACTTTTAAACAAAAGTTTTATTTGGTAGTAGGAACTATAAATATGAATTATAAAACATTATGAGTAGATGAAAATAAAATATAACTGAATTATTATTGAGCAATCAAAAATCGCAAAATTAATTCTAAATTAAAAATTAATTGGCTATATTGACACTGATGCTAAGTGAAAACATTCGGTTTTAATATAATTAAAGTTTAGATACTTTGACGTATCAAAAATTTAAAAAAAGTTGTACATATTATACATTAAATACACATATAAAAAATCAAGCAAATATTTTATGTTACAAGTATAAATTAAATAATAAGCAAGAAAAATGTCAGAACGAAACTTACTGTTACAAATAAAGAAAAATGAACAAAATATTTGTATAAGGAGGTAAGACCCCAATATTCGTTTGGAGCAAAATTTATCTTAAAATTTATGTTAATTTTTTTTAACACAACAGTTCAAATTATTTAAGAAAAAGTAACATTCTCAATGTAATGTATATTTACAGAATCTAGACTAATTATGCAATAACATATTTAGTAAAAAAAATCACTGGAACTTGTTTAAAAATTGTAAAATACTTTTACTATACATGTACATTTTGTAAAACATGAA
This sequence comes from Linyphia triangularis, assembly GCA_963978545.1. Lineage (NCBI taxonomy): Eukaryota > Metazoa > Arthropoda > Arachnida > Araneae > Linyphiidae > Linyphia > Linyphia triangularis. Next base: position 31,050,104 of record OZ021732.1, on the reverse strand, counting down.
TGAATAACAGTATGCACCAAAATCAAGCATAGGTACATACAAATGATAATAATTTATGGTGAATTATGTATATTAATCACTGTGACACAAAATACTATATTTTCATATTTACAAAGGCTTTCGTCATTTATTTTAAACAATCTATGAGTCCTGAATCTCTTTTTGTTGACAAAACTTGATATAAGTTACATCCCCAGTTCAAATAGCTCCAGTAGAAAATAATATGATGATGATCAAAATTATAAGGATGATAATGCCTGCTATAATAAGGCAAATTTTTTTCTACAAAAGAACAAAATATAAGTCAAATAAATGAAATAAGAACAAATTAAACAAAATAAAACGAATAGTAAAAAAATATTTAAGTACTAACTAAAATAAAACATGCATAAAATTATCTACTTTAAAAACTTTGTACAGAAAAAAAGGGTGGTCATTCACAACTTTTTAGAATCCGAGATATACATTTTAAGGTATACGAGTATATAACAAAAGCATTATAACTGAAAAATAGAAAATAAAGTACAATTTTAATAAAATAAATTAATGCTTGATATATAATGCTTGTGGGTAATTGTCTCCTTAGGCATGAAATCTTTGAGGTAGTGAACACTAAAAATTAAACACAAATGGCGTGCATGATTAAATTAAAATGACTCGTCTTATTTCTCTTTCCCCATTGACATAATTGCTTACATTAATACAGTTTTATCAATAAACAATTGAATTTAACTTGCATTTTAAATAATGCTTGTAACTTGTAATTTGTTTTTCTCCCCCAACCATACTTAACTAATTTTATTTACACTGTACACATTGAAACAAAGTCAAAAGATACCATTAATGACACAAATAAGCTGGGCTATTTAAAGGGTTCAGGCAAAGAATATTTTAAGTCACAAATCATTGTAATTACAAGACAAAGTAAGTTGAGCATATTTACTCCTGAATATTATTTAATAATTTTAAGTTATATATAATTGATAAAATTTTATAAAATAAATTACCCACTAATGAGAAACGGATGCTCAATATAGTAGTTTACTAATTGGTTCTTAATAGCATTTACATGATTATGAAATTTTTTGTTATATTATTTCATTTCCATTGATAAATGACTAAATTTTTGTTTGACTGGAAATTCTACCAATTTAGAAAATTAAAGCTTAATAGGGAAAGGCTGAAAACATGTAATGTATATTATAGGATAAAAAATAAATAAGGCTTACTCTTCGCGCTTTACTCTGGTAAGCCAATGCTTTTTTGGTATCTTGCACAGCAGTCTCTATATAATCTCTAGCATGTTCACAATGATATTCAATCCTATCAATCATTTCACCCTGCAGAACAAAAAAATTAAATGAATACAAATTTAACCAGTAATCAATTACAACTGTTCAATACAATAAAACAGAAAATTAATTAGTGTTGGAATAATTTATCAAAGATTTTCTACAACTATTTAAACCTTTTACAAATGCAATATATATATATATATATATATATATATATATATATATATATATATATATATATATATATATATATATATATATATATATATATATATATATATATATATATATATATATATATATATAAAAAACTTGTGCAAGTTCACTACACAACCTTTTCCCTTAAAGTCTTGAAAATAATTTTATTACTACTCTGTTAGGGAGTATTGTGGAGACCAGAAAAAACTGAAAGAAAGATAATCCATTTGTAACAATTTTTTTTTTTTTTAAATATGTGGCTGAAAAAAACATGCTCAATCTAAATGTTACATGCCCTGATCATGTCAGGCAGTATATATTTACATCAAATGACAAATTAATTCTGATACAGAAAATTATAATTTTGCTAATTAAAACCATGTAGCATTTTAAAAAAGAACTTTCAGAAAATGTAGTTAAAAAATTCTTTAGCATATGAAGCTACACTAAAATACCACAATTTTGGTGAACTTTCGCTACTTAAGTCTGCATAGTACTAAATAAACGCAGCAAAAATATTAATTGCTTTTAACACTCCAGCCTACTCCTTGTCAAAATAAAAGACAGGCAATTAGAAGCGGAATACTATGAAACTGATGATGCAAAAAGGCTCATTAACACATTAATATCTTGTTTTATACATTGAGATTTCGAAGTTCATAACTAATTAGATGCAATAATGGAAAGTAGTATTTGTTTTAATTAGCTCCCACTAGTATGTAGTTTACATAAATTTAACAGGAAAAAATACAATTTGCTACTTAAATATTCAATATAAATGTAGAAAGTTAGTTACCTGACTTTCCACAAGCATAGCCATATCCATGAACATGTCATGTAGTTCCCTAATACTGTTCTCCAGTTTAATTATGTCTGCATGCCTTGCCTCTATATCAGCAAGAGTCTGCTTAGCTTGTTGTGTTTCCATTATGATCTGGTAAAGGATAAAATATGATTAAAAGTGAGATACTGGACTTTAAATATGTATGAACAGAGAGGAATGAGAGTATAACTGTCACCCTTATAAAATATATAATTAATTTAATAAACAAACAAAACTAGTTAAAAAGCAAATCAAGACCATATTCTGTGAATATTTTCTTACATTTACCCAGGTTGGGAAGCACCAACATTTTTTTTATGTAGTAAAGATATATTTTTTTATGTTTAAGTATTTTATCAGTTGATGTTGAAGAAATAGACTTATTAAAAATACATTGGCAGTAATATTTGAATGTTTCCATTTAGCACCCACTGACTCAGACTCTTGGTAGAGTGAACATGGTGAAAAAAAGGACATTTAATTTACTAAATTACACCATTGAATGGCAGCAAAATTTTATACGAAAAAACATCAAAAGTCCACTTAATTGAGGGCCTGAGAAGCAAAGGGGTACAAGTAATTTTTTTTAACGAATAGAGATAAGTAGTACATTTGAAACTAGAAATCTATAAAAGTTTAGTTGCAAAGAGTTCAAGTGAAACCACTGATAAGTGTTGCATTCTGGTGTCAATTAATAAAACTACTCACTGAAATGCAACATCTATTTAGAGCAGGGTTGGCATGGTTTAGACCAACTGGTTTTTTTCTTGAAAAAACCAATTGGTTTTTTAAAGGAATAATTTAAAATTGCATTTTTATTTGTTTCTTTAGAATTAGATTTTTCAAATTATTTGTTATTGCAAATAACTTTTTTAAAACAAATCTTATAATGAAAGACTAATGAAGTTTTTATAAGTATCAGCAATAAGTTTTTATATTAATCTAATGGATTTATTCATGTTTTATAAATATTCAAAATTATTAATTAAAATTAAATTATAGGCTGCATTTTAAATTTATTTTTGAAATAGAGGTTTTGTGCTTTAATTAACTTATTTCTAAACCTTAAAAATATCCTTTTGTACAGCTTATCATCATAACTGAGGAATCAAAGAGCAATATTCCATGTATTATGCAGTAAACAATTACTATTGAATTACATTATACACATTGAAGTTAAAAAAATGTATCTCAAAGTATAATACCAAAATTTAATATGATTTGAATGTCCACATAAGTAGCAACTGTTTGTTTAATTAATTAAAATTATTTTCAGAAAGAATATTATTTGTTATTTGAACATTAATTATTCTAGTTAATGTCAAATTTTATTTATAAATACATAAATATTTCAAGGTGTTACTTTTTGTTAAAATTAAAATTCTTTTAATTTTTTGTTTAATTAAAATTCTTTTGGTATAAATAAAAACAGCTAGTGATATCTTCAGTCCAGAGGTTAATATTTGAACAACAAATAATTTTCATAGAATTTAATATAAATAAGAAACTTTAAAGTGTATTTTCTCAAAAGTTAAGAAAAGTCACTTAGACCCATTTGCTTCTAAGTCCCTCAATTCTTAGTAATTAGTAATTTTTTTGTCTACATTTGAGGACTAAAAATAAAAATGACCCAAGTACCAAAAAAAATCAAAAATCTTTTTTTGACGGAAAAATGACCTAAAGACCAAGCTAAACAAAGTGGAGAATGCCCAAAGTGCGAACTTCAGTAGCAATAGTACAGATGCAATCTGAAGTATGTACTCAACCATTGTCTTTAGTACCAGATACAATAATATTTTGGCTCTCCTGAAATTTTTTCTATTTTGGACATAGGTCGTTTTCCATTTCTAGTCCTCATTTGTCAAGAGACATCTAAAAATTAAAACTACCTCAAAGTAAGAATTTTCCCATCAGAGAAAGTGTTGCTACAACCTAACGATTTTCTCAAGCACTTACTAGGACTGCTTGTCAGCTGACACACCAATGCTTGCTTCTAACATAATAAAAACCAAGTAAGGTAAAAAAAAAAAAAACTTTTAATTTCAAATTTTGTAAGGGAAAGATCGCAAAACTTGAAAAAATTGAAGAGAGAAAACTTCAGTTCTGCATGTAAAAAATAATAATGCAGAGAGTTTTGTACAGTTATCAATAACGTTGAACAAATGCTATTAATTAGTAAAAATAAAAAAAGTGATTGGTTATGATCATTTTAGTTTTTAGAGGCTGTAAATATGGTTATCCAAAAAAATTCATAATTGGTATATTTAATGAGTTATTTGTAATACTGCATACAGAATTCGAAATCAGTATATTGCAAGGCTAACCCATAAAAGTTAGAAGGTACAGAAAATATAATATTAAATAAATAAAAAGTAATCTTTTATATAAATTTCCACAGTAAATTCTCCTACGTTAAAAATATTTATGGCGTAAAATCCATTTGGATTTGTTATTTATAAATAAATGACATTTCTTTATTACAAGTCATTACTTAACCACAAGTCATTAAAAACACAGTTGCTTGACATTTTCTTGGTCAGAATCTTTCTCAAATGAATCGTAAGTAACACATGCTTGAATGCACATGCAAGATCGGCAAATTAAAACTTAGTAGACACCCTTACAATTTATAATACCAATGTACCAACACCAGTACATCCACACTTGAGGTAAAAAGAAAATAGCTTTGTTCATGAGCACCGGCATATTTATTTTCAGGGGGGTGCAGCTGACACACAATGGGGTGTAAAATGATTAATTTTTTGTTTAAACCTTAATTTTTTTAATTGGATATCTTAATGAAATTTTAATTAATCATAACATATTAAATTTCTTATTCAATGATTATTTTTAAACCTATATCATACTTCTATTTCTAGTGAATTTTATCACTTTTCACCAGGGTTAGGGATAACTAGAATAATTAATATTTAAATAACTATTAACATTCCTTCTGAAAATAATTTAAACTAAAACAATTTTAAACATTATAAACAATTTTTGCTACTTATGCAGACATTCAAATCATTATTTTAATGTTTTACTGAGAGGTGCTATTTTTTAAATTCAATGTATACAGTAAAATACAATGCTAATTGTTTACTACATAATAAATGGAATATTGATCTTAGATTCCTCAGTAATGGTGACAAATTACTCAAAATGATATTTTAAAGAAGTAGAAATAAGTCGCTAAAACACAAAACCTTAATTTTAGAAACAAATTTAAAAAGCAGACTACAATTTAAATTTAATTCATAATTTTGAATAATTATAAAACATTAATATATCCATTACATCAATTTAAAAACTTATTGTTCAAGATTAGTCTTGAAATGCAAGATTTATTTAAAAATAGATTAGAACTTAATCCATTTATAGTATTCGGATAATTTTTCATTTACAAAAACATCACTCAATCATGTTATAGTACCAAGAATGTAGATATTTCATTTAGTGAATTATTTTCTTGAAAAATATAAAGAAAACTAAACTCGTACTTCTTTATCCCATCTAAAACAAATTTTGGAATTAATATTTTGAACAGAAAAAAAACCAAACAAAAAAACAAGTTTTGCTGTTACGCAACAATTGTACAATTCCAAAAAGAAAGAAAATATTCACTGTAGTTGTTTTCGCAATAAAAATTATTTAAACTTCATTCAATACATCAGAATTAAACTTTTTTGTACCATTTTCTTACAATCGCCATCATTCTATAACTGTTACATTTTCAATAAATTCCTTTTGAAAAAGATATCTTTGGAATGGAAAACTTTTGGTTAAAAGTAGAAGTTATTTACGACATCAAGTAATTTGAAAACCTAATTATAAATAAATAAATAAAAATACAATTTTAAATTATCCTTTAAAAAAAAACAATTTTTTTTTTGAGAAAAAAACCTATTTGGTTTAAACCATGCCAACCCTGCTTTTCATCACATTATTTTTAATTTTCAAATTCCAAGGGGGGTTGCGGAAGTGCACCTCCCTGATGGCACCCATGGCTTTGTTCCTGGAAGTCTGCAATTACAATCAGCTAATCAATTGATGATAAAAGAATAAAACCCATAATAAAAGATGCATCCATACGTGAGAAATGGGTAACAAAATTAAATTTGTCGATTCTATGTTAAGGAAAAAAAGTCGCATTGGAAATTAAGGACTTTAAGGGTCCTTATATAAGGACATGACTTATAAGAACTATACAAATTCTTCTAATTATAACAAGGTTTGCACCATCTTAAAAATTTACTTAAAAGACTTGGGGAAAAAAATACACACTATTATTTTAAAAATTTAGAATTTAGCACAAAAAACAAAAACATATATAAATTTAATCTAAAACAACCCAAAACAACTTTGCTAAAATTAAATATTCTGGCCCAAAAAACACACACACACACTAATGTCTCAACAATAATATTGCCAAAATTGATTACTAAAATGTTCAGGGTAGATTATTTTGGAGATCAGTCCAATTTGATATTCTAAATAAGAAAAGCATAGAAAACTTACTCCTTGTGTAAAAATTGCAGGATTCCCACTTTCTAACATTTCTTCTAATTCATCATTTGTTGTAACTTTCCCAGCTACAAAGAAAACACATAAATAAGTTCAAAAATTATAAAATATTCAATATTTGTTGAGCAACATATTTGAAGAGTTAACAAACTGTAAAGACATTATCCATGTTTATAAGCATAAAAAACAAACCTTGAAATGTATATAAATTACAAGGTGGAAGTTAACAACAAGCTGTAAAAATTTTAATTTATGCCTAACCACTTCCAACATTTCAAAACTTGAACTTTAAAAACAATATAACTTATTTCAGCAAATAATAAGTTCTATAATATTAATATTTATTGCTTAAAATACCGTTTGGAATAATATATTAAAATATTTAGTCCAATATTTATTTAGATTCCTAAGAATGCCAGATGTTTCTCTTTTAAGAAGACTATACAAGATTTTAAAAGTTTTTATATTGGCTTTTATTAAAATGTAAGCTCTTTCTGACTGACTCACTCAGAGTGCTTATACAATACTCCAAATACATGGGATACTAATTATATAATTTGATAGATTGCTCATTGTTGATCAAATTTATGATCTGAATTCCTTTAACCAGATATCCAAAAAAAGCAAATAGTACTTGAGGTAAAATTCTAAAGGGGGAGAAACTCACTAAGAACATTTAGTCTAAAACTTACCCTAACAACTAAAATGACAAAGCTTATATACTTACAAAAATAGACAGAGTTTATCAAAGGGAAAAATTAGAAATGCATTCAACACAACTTTTTACATTAACTACAAAATAAAATAATAAAATAACACTAACTAATTTCTAGCTGCCTCTGAATACGAGCCTTGCACCGCTCTCTATAATCTGTTTGAGTTTTGTTGTAATCTGTCATAACTTCAACAAACTTTTGAGACAACATAGAATGCTGAAAAAGATAAAAATTAGTAATAAGAATTCTTTATGAAATAGAACTTGCATAATAATCTAAAATTACATAACTTAATACTAATGGAATCAAGCAACTTAAATTGTAGATAAGAGTGGATGAAGAAAGAAAAAACATTTATCAATCATTAATTTATCAATAATATTATTAATAATAATATTTATTATTATTATTATGAAGTAATAATAACAAACCCCACAAAAAGATAGTAGTTAAACACTAAACACATAGGAAAAAAAAAATAAGGAAAAAAAAATTATAAATCACACAAAAAAGAATTTACTGATTAAGTTTTGATGTTCATGATTGAAGTTATTATGCATTTAGATTGTATGAAAAAAATTGAGGAAGAAAAGGGCTTTCACGCTACATGCGAGAATAGTAGTTATTTTAGTGGAATTCCAACAAGGTAATATGCTTAAAAGTGTTTTCCTGATTAAGATAATTCTGCATCATAAATAAAGATAGTAAATATAGATTTTTATCACTTGTTTGAATACTCGCACATTAGAGAACAATACTTTTTGGTAGAGTTCTCATTAAAAGCGGAATGTAATTGCCTTACAAAAGTCATGTAAAAAAATTATGTGAGAATTTTTTTTAATTTACTTTGATATACTTTTCAGATAATTGCATTCCAACAAAAGCATTTTTTAGAAGTACACAAAACTGGATTGAATTTTTAACAATAGTAAACAGGTATGTAGAGTATGATACTATTGGCTTTAGATATACATTCTATTCTTTCAAATGTACAGTGTGTCCAGCAATGGAGCAATTGATTCCTCTGTACTGCCTATTTTTTGATTAAGAAAGCAAAAAAAAAAAAAAAAAAAAAAAAAAAAAAGCCTTTCTCAGTAAAATACTTGTATTTAGTTTCCTAAAAACAAACATATAAATGAGAAAAGCTTTTTATTTTGCTTTCACAAATACTAATCACAATATGCACACATAAAACCACAAAATATGCACACTTATTAAACTTAAAAAGAATATAACATGGATAGATGAATGCAATACTTGAGGACATTTAAAACAATTCAATACAAGTTTAATAAAATATGTTAGTTATGTACTTGTGTTTTGCGTATCCTGAAGTCTGCAGACATCATACTTGTCTGCTCTAACTGTTCAATGTTTTGCTCCATAACTGAAAGAATAATTAATTTGTAAAATTGAATTTTAAGGAATAACAAGTTAATAAATTTTTTTAAAAAGGACACTAAACTAAAGGTTGGATAATCGACATCACATTTTCCTCTTATTACATTTCTTTATTAATACAACAATAACAATAAGCCATCCAATATTTTTTTGCAATTTTTTTTTACCACCTGATATTTTTTTTATTCTCATATCTTAGGCAAGTCATGAAACAGCCTTTTAAGTTGCAGTCAAAAACATTTATTCAGTTAAGTTGAAAGATTGAGAAGAGAGGAGGTTTAAAACACGTCTTTATTGTTTAACAAATAATAATCAAAGTCTTTATTCTTTAACAACTGGTAATCAAATGAATTCATGGTGTTGTCGTCTCATGGAAGTTCTGTAAAACAAGCATTGGTATAGAACCGCGAGAATTGTTCTTAGTTCAGCGGAAAGTAATGCACCCAGGATGTGAGAAACTAATTCAGCATGACGCAATGATGAGCAATACTAAATATTATTTATGAAACTTACTGTTTGAAAAGTGCTGATGTAAACAATTCTCACACAAGTTGGTTGTTTAAAACGAGGGGTGAGAGGTGATTAGAATAAAACAGAAGGGAAAAAATAAATTACAGATGAAGCTAAAATATCATTACATTACACATATATTGTGTAGATGCAAGGCCAAAATACATTATATCAATAACATAAAGAAATACAGAAGATAAAGAGAATATATGTCATTACCTTTTAATTTAGCCCTCACCCTATTGGCGGTTTTTTTAATGTCAGCCATAAGATCTTCCAATTCCTGCTTGACCTCTGAAAAAGATTTTAATTGTAACATCATAAGCAGCAGCATTTTAACATTGATGAAAACATTCTATTAAAAATTAAATTCATGAAATATGGAGGAAACTTCTAGTATTGGTTGTGTAATAAATGAAATTATGCAAAATCTTTACTTTGAAAGATCTTGAAGTCCAAAATTCGATTCATAATGAAGCTTTGCATATAATATGCCTACTCTGATAACTGTTGCTAGTAATTTTTTTAAAATTAATTCTTAGTAAATTAAAATAACACTTGAACAAGAAAATCCTCATGGTATAAAAATCTTAATATCATAAAATACTTAAAAAAAATTATCAAAGAACCAACTTCATCCAGGGTATCTTAGCAGTGCACTACTTTCTAATCTAAAATACTTGAACTGAGAGTAAGATCATGTTGATTGAAATTGTTGATTTTATTAATGTGGTAATGTGCCACAAATACTTTCTTCATAAATATTCACAAAACGCAAAGAAACTTTGATAAAATTCTATTTTCTAATATTTTATTGATTACATAACCTATGAAAATATATAATATTCAAAATGAATATTAATATTTAAAAAACCTATATTAATAGACATGCTCACACATGGTACTTTTAAATGAAATTTGTTATTTTTAACAATGCATTTCCCAAGATGAAATTGGGTGGATCCATTTGAAATTCACAAAATATATTTTTTGAAAAATATTTTGAAATAAATTAATTAATCAGTATATTATTTTATAACTTCCTATCTAAATATCATTCATAAGAATATGAGACCTTAATTCTATTAACTTGGAAGTTTCAAAAGTCTGGTATTATTGTGTGTTGCATTGTATTATGCAGAAATATAAGTCGTAATGATATGAAACATCCCTAATATATAAAATAAGTATCAAAGCTTTCAAATTGCCTTGTAATGTTGATCTAAAAATTTTCGAAACTTTCGATATTTTTGCTTAAAACGTTGTTAGTGACCAAATATACAATGGGATAATAATTCTGGTAAGCAGAAGAAATATAAAGATCATGTATTTGTAGCAAACAAAACAATTCCCCCACATTTTTTCTTATATTAGATATGTAGACTAGCTTGAACAAGGATGAATTTACAATACTTTGGTATGTTTTATACTTTAAAATTTTATTTTCTATAAGCTCATGCAAACCTTCAATACGAAACATAACGAGTAAAATAAATGAGCAATTCTCAATAACAATTCAATACTCAGTTTTTTTTTTTTTTTTTTTTTTTTTTTTTGATTGTTAGATATCAGCTATATTTTAATTTCCAATGGTCAGGAATTAAATTTCAATGATACAAAGAATGTTGAAAAGTGACACTATTTTAATTTGGTAAGTGAACTACATTTTTAAAAATATAAGAAATAAATATATAAATAAAAAATCAAAATCACCCCCATTGTCCATAAATCCATTCTAAATTAATCAAAAGATGTCCCGATTTATTAAGTATATATATATAAAAAGTTTGTATTATAATTTGCATGATAAAACTATATTAACATTTATAAAATTGACACTAGTAAAATTTTTTTGAATTTTCAATACAGCAGAGATAATCTTACTTTCATCGGTTTGGGGGGCTGATAGAATTGCACTGTGTTTCTTTTTAACTTCTTCCACATTTCCTTGGATTTTTTCAATATTCTCCCTGATTTCTTCCACCTTTAAAACAAAGTTAAAAACTGAGAACTTACACAAAAAATTTAAAAATAGGAATAATTTTCATAGTAACCAAACTGATGTTCATTTATTTTGAAGTTTTTTTTTACCATGAATAAAATAGTCATACATGACGTTAATTCATAGTTTTTTTACCATTTTTTATTGTAAATTAATTTTACCATTGTAACATTAAAATTATTTTGCTAAAGTGATGACCAGGCTCTAACTATTTTGTTGCAGCAAAAAATAAATAAAATGCAATACAGAGCCCTTTTAAAGACGATGAAAAGGTATATTTATAGATGAGCATCATAGTTTTATATCAGTCAAATATTCTAATTTAAATAATAATTAGCAATTTTAAAACCAAATACAGTCAAATTGCGTTAATGTGAAATCTCTTAACAAGAAATCCTGTTTAACGCAAAGTAAAAGCAGTTCCCCGTACTTAAAACTTAACATTAATTTATTCATTTAACACGAAATTCGGTTAACAAGAACAATTTCAGCGGCCCCACCGACTTCGCATTAACGGAGTTTGAATGTATCTAATTGAGAACATTGGTTATCAATTTTATAGATTTCCTTTTTAATCAAGCAATTAATTAAAGTAAAATACAGAGATAAAAAACTGAAAATGCTTTTGAAGATAGAAAAATGCTTATTTTGAATGTTTAATAAATACTACTTCCTACTCATCAAATATATTTGTTTTATTATTGTTTGTTTTCATAGTAGATATGGAACAATTTGGATGAAAATAAATATTTTAGAATAGATTTTAGCAGAAATTGAATTGGAGCAAATAAAAAATTCTGGAAAATCCCTCCAAATAACAAGATACAGTATTACTTCAAATATAACCTCTAGATTAGAAAACAATAAATTAAAAATTAATGCAGACGTACTATTGGGGAAAAGAAAATTGTAAGTTAATTAATTATTCAACAAAGATAATACGGCCATTTTGGCAATTAGTACTGATTCAAATGAAGCTATTTGACAATAATATTTGCAATGATTCAGTATATTTTATTTTATAGCAAATGTCACTAGGGGTGTGGAACATCGCACAACTTTCAATTACACTATAATACTGACGTGGATTTGTGTCATTTACCGTTTCTATATTTTCATCATTCATTTAGAGGAAATGGTCAGCTCGGAGATATTTTTTGCGATAATTCTTGTATGGGTCTTAAAAAAAATCGCCAAATTGGTGATTTTGGCGATATACTTTTAGATAATTCTTACATTATCCTTTGTTATAAACGAAAATGAGGGGAGAAGAAAAAGCGATCCTTGATGAGGTATGCTCAAGGCAACTCTGTTTTGAAAGCATTCGTTTTTCAACATTTTACACCACTAAAACATTTTTACGGGAATTTCGGAGGTGGAGATGTTTAGAACACCATAAGAGGCATTACCACAGCGATTTGTATCAAGATCGTTAGAGACGTTTTTTTTTGCAATAATTGAGAAACATGACTTTTTCAATGGTCCTTATGAGCATTCGCGATTTTGACGAAAACCTTAATGGCTACCACTAACCCTCATCCCAAATTTGAACATCGTAGGTCAATTTGTTCGGGAGTTATGCTGACCACAAACACACATACATACACACAGATAGAAATTTTTTCTAGATGACTTTTTTGAAATCGGGATGTTACAAAACGTGGAGCAAATGCAAAAAAATCGAATTTTTTTTTGACCGAATGCTATACTTTCATTACCCTATGTATACATATGGGTAATTGAAAGTAAAAATAGAGCAGACAAGCTCAATTATGACAGTTTTAGGAGAATACATGATGCCAAGTAATAAAATAACATACTTCCCTTCCATATTTTGTTATCTAGAAATGAATTAGAATAGATTGTGTGCTTACTAAATATTTTATGCGCAATTATGGTAAACAGGTGGGGATTTGCTTTCAAATCACACACACAATTGCGTTCAAACACTGCTTTTAACAATAAAGCTAGAGTAGTGTGAACTCTCAAAACCAGTTTACGGTTCCACCCATGTAACATGCATCAGTAATAATTCTGTTAATAAAAAGCAAATCAAAACCTTTCTTTTTGTAGTTTCCAAGGAGATACTATTGGTATTTAAACCCAATTATGTCAATTTCTTATAATAATAAAAGACACAAGACTTTAAAAACATCGATATCATAAGATACTTATACAAAAAAAAAAAAAAAAAAAAAAAAAAAAAAAAAAATTGGGTATATTGTTCCAGACCAATCAAGTTAAAAGTGTTAAATACTACACATTAAATAAGATGGCTTCGTTTGGCATGAAGAAGCAAAATTAGAGTTAATGAGCTCCACGAAAAAGGATTTCCATTAAGTTTCTTATAGTTAAGGTAGAGCATTAGTACTTTTTATGGATAATTATATTAGATTGAAGAATAAACTATAAAATTACTATAAGGAAACATTCCAGAGAAATTAGATGCAAATTTTACAGTATGATTGTTTAAGTGAGACTAAGAAGGAAATAAATTATCATAATCTACTTGAAAGATTTTCCCTTTTAATCTCAACCAATCCCAGTAGATGTTCCATAATAGATGGTACAATCAGTCAAACAAAGAGAAATACCCTGAAAAGATTTTCATTTCTTATAAGTAAGGGAAAAAACACAGTATTAGTCTAAGTCAGGGTTTCTTAACCTGTGGTCCATGGACCCCTTGGGGGTCCATGGGTCATATTTTGGGGGTCCGCCGACTGATCCTAATTTTTAAAATGTTTGCATCAATATTTAGCCAGCAGTGGTAACCCGGACCTACTTCATCCTTAGCGCGCTCTGTATGACAACCCTGTTTCTTTTTCCGCTCCTCCGGGGAAGAGAATTTGAGGCGCTTTTTCGCGCATGCTCATTTATTTCTCTTTTGTTTTAGCCTTTTCATTGGTCGATAATTTGTTTGAGTTTGAAATAGCGGTATAATTTTAAACTTGATTCACGATTTTATTTTTGTTGGATCTACCCTGGAGGTAAGACGTACATTTATTTTTGTCTTTCATCTGTTTGTGAGTAGCATATTTTTTTTGGTTTTTTCTTAGCTTATATTATTGCTAAATGCTTTATTTCACTATAAAATTAGTTCTTGCTGAAGTTTTGAATGCGAAAAATAAATATTCAGTTGGCTATTTTAAGATTTTACCAGTCATGTGTAAAAAAGCGTTGTTAGATTAATGTACGAAAGAGGGAATGATTTCATCGATGTATAAATGTCCAAAATGTGGATCACAAATGAGTTTGAAGCCGAGACATAAGGGTATATCCTCCATCGATACAAGATTCCTTGCCGCTTTTTCAAGTGTTTTTTTGTGTCTTAATGTTTGTTCTTAATGTTTCATTTGATTATTTGATATTTTTTGTACCCCAAAATGTCCAAAAAAAAGGAAGTATGATGAAAATTATGTAAAATATGGATTCTGCTGCATGAAGGAATCGGACGGTGTTGAAAAGCCACAATGCTTTTTCTGTGTGGAAAAATTTTGGCAAACGCCAGTATGAAACCGGCAAAATTGATAGAGCATCTCAAATCTCTTCATCCTGAAAATGCATCTAAAGATCTAGAATTTTTTACAAAGAAGAAAGCCCAGTTTTCGAAATCTGGAACATTAACCAAACTTGGATTTGGTATTCCACAAAAACCTTTGGTTGAGGCATCTTTCAGAGTTGCATATCGTATTGCCAAAAGTAAGAAACCGCATACTATTAGAGAGACATTAATTAAGCCATGTGCGCTGGAAATGGTTGAATTAGTTTGTGGACAGGAACAGAGAAAAAAACTTGAGGCTATTCCATTGTCCAAGGATGTGATACATTCAATAATAGTTGAAATTTCTTGCAATATCTTGAAACAGATCATCGATGAATTAAAAGCATCGCCATTTCCCTTTAGTATACAACTGGATGAAACTACAGACATCTCGAATTGTAGTCAACTTCTTGTTTTTGTTCATTACGTGTCTGCTGATACTATCAAAGAAGAATTCTTATTTTGTGAGCCTCTTTTGCAAACTACACAGGCAGTTGATATTTTAGCGATTTTAAATGTTTTCTTTTCCAAACACGACTTCGACTGGAAACAAAAACTTCATTCACTTTGTACGGATGGAGCACCTGCGATGCTTGGCAATAAATCTGGTTTTGCCCATTTGGTAAAAAAAGAGGCTCCTAATGTTATTGTTACACATTGTTTTTTACATAGACATGCACTGGCTACAAAAACTCTTCCAACCAGCTTAAAAGAAGTATTGTCAATAGTTATTAAAACTGTGAATTTTATTAGAAGTAGAGCTCTTAATCATCGTCTTTTTAAAACACTGTGTCAAGAAATGAACGCAGAACATGAGGTACTTCTGTACCACACGGAAGTGCGCTGGCTGTCACGAGGGCAAGTTTTGAAACGAATTTTCATGTTGAAGACAGAAGTATCACTTTTTTTAGAAGAAAAAAGATAACTCACTCTTCGAATATTTCAAGAAAAAAGATTTTATATGTAAATTGGCTTACCTGGCAGACATTTTTAACCACATGAACGATATATGTCTTTCAATTCTAGGGCCTGATACAACAATTATGGATGCCACTGAGAAACTACAGGCATTTTTATTGAAAATGTCACTTTGGAAAATTAGAATTCAAAATGGGATATAATCAAACTTTCAAATGTTGGACGAAGTGCTTTTTGAAAATGGATCTCGGCAAGATAGTTTGTTAATGAATAACTTGAAAAATGAAATCTGTGAACACCTGGAAGTACTTCAAGTTTCATTTGAAAAATATTTCAATTCGGATGGAATAAATATAAAAGATGAGTTGTGGATTCGTAATCCTTTTCTTTGTGATATTGACTGTATCGATGACATGAACCTTGCCAAAGATGAGCTAATTGATTTGAAAACAAAGTCCTTGTTAAAAATGGATTTCGATTCAAAAACTCTTGGAGAGTTTTGGTCTTCTTTAAGAGAAGCCTACCCATTGCTTGTAAAACGAGCTATGGCAGCCATTATTCCGTTTGCTACAGTATAGAAGCGGGATTTTCCACACTTGTCACAATAAAAACAAAACATCGAAATCGACTGAATGTCGAACATGATATGCGTGTTGCTTTGTCGAAAACCATCCCTCAATTCAATCTGTTAATCAAAGAAAAGCAGCAACAGCCTTCACATTAAAAATTTTAATTTCTTCAAATTTTTTAAACTATTGAAATAAAAATATTAAAATAATTAAATAATAAAACAGAATATATTTTGTAATAAATGATGTTTAAGCAATTTTTTTTTCACAGAGGGGTCCGTGACATATTTAAATTTTTTAAAGTGGTCCATTGTGCCAAAAAGGTTAAGAAACCCTGGTCTAAGTTAAAGTGAAACTTCGGTTATCAAAGTTCCTATCCTATCGAAATGGAGGACATAAGTGTTTATGATTTTTATTATTTTATAATATCCAATCCATAACTGTTATTTGATTTGAAGAGTCAATAAATATATGGTCCTAGATGTAGTTATAATATTGTATGTTATCAGGTTATAGATGTAGTCAGTGGCGGATCCAGAAATTCGCCCTGGGGGGGGGGGGGCACACAACAATCGTGTTAAATACTCACAAGAGGAGAGAAAGGTCATGATCAAAAGCTGAAAATCACATTTACACTATTGGGCACTTAAAATAAATAGGAAAATTAGCACCCAACTTACTAATGTTTTTCAAATTTTTTTTTTTTTTTTTTAATAAACTTGCCAAATTTAAAATATAATTAATTGCACTTGGCAGAGTGATTAATACTGCTTTAGAATAAAATGTTGTAGTTATATTTAAAAAAAAACAATCAATTTTAAAAGCCAGTATGTTTATTTTTAAAATTAATAATCTAGTTTCAAACGCAGTCTTCCCTTTTGTTTCAAAGCAAAAACATCCAATACTTGTAAAGGAGATAGATTAGCTGCTGCTTCTTTATGAATGTGAAGGCTGGCCAGCCCATTTAAACGTTCTTCCGTCATCGTAGTCCTTAAAAATGTCTTTATCCGACGGAGAGTAGAAAAGGAACTCTCCGCAGTACTGCTTGTCACTGAAAGAGTGCATATTAATTGAAGAAGTGTTGATATGTTGGGCAAATCTTCAGCGTATTTGATTGCTTTCGCTGGAGATTTGGGTAACTTCTCCTTCTGTCCATCCCACATATGTTTCCATATTTCTAATTCACCTTCCAGTGCTTGGAAACAGGGTAAATCGGACTTATACATTTTACTACTTTTTATGACAGAAGTTTCGAAATCTTCATAGAAATGTGAATTAATTGGTAATAACTTTTGCAAGTTCCCGACGTTAATCATTTGTGATTTTGGGAATCTTGTTGAAAGCTCATGGATGAGGAAGTCCGTGAATGGAATATAAATGCTGATTCTGAAGTAATCTTCCGTAGATTTGCATTGCACATTGGCTCTGTTTTTTTGATTGCCTGTTAGTCTTGGCTTCTTTATTTCAGTCCCCATCTGATCAGCCAAATTTTCAGCTTTTAAATATAATTTATTAAAATGTTCGCTGCTACTTTCTCTGCGACTTTGTGGGTTTTTCAGTGTGGCATCAACTAACTTCAATGCTTTGAGCACATCCATGTACTCTGCTTGGAGTCTTGTGGCTAAGGGGAGAGTCAGTGCAAACACATCTGCTAAAACGTTAATGATAAATTCAGGTGACATAATACTATACATAAATGAAAAGGCATTACTTCCTTTTACGTTCCTCTGAGTTGGCAATAGATTCCAACACTTGGGGTTAGAAGGGTAGGGTGTCTAAAAAAGTTAGTACCGAATCATGGCTATCGATCCATCTCGTTTCACACAACTTTTTCACTGCATGCTTTCCTTTCTTCAGAGTATCGTGCATTCCTTCATCTAGTTTGTGCAGCCTCTTAGCAGATTCTCGAAAAAAAATTGCGACTGACGATATTACCCCAACAGCATTTTTTATTGATGGAGTTGAGCAGACCTTACTAATAACTAAATTTAATCTGTGATTAGCGCAGTGGCTATAAATGGCAAGGGGTTGTATTTTGGATATTCTAGCTTGAAGTCCTTGATATTTTCCACTCCTATTGGAACCTCCGTCGAAAGCTTGACCACAGTAGTTGGATACATCTAAACCTAGGATCTGCAGTTCTTCCAATACTACTTTACACAAACCTTCACCAGTGAGATCTTCAACTTCTAAAAATTTGATAAAATCTTTATTTATAGTAAAAGTGCTTTTATTATAATAACGGATACAGATCGACATTTTCTCTTTTAAAGCCATATCAGTGGTTTCATCAGCAATCAATGACGTCATTCAGAATGAGAAATGTACGTTTTCCCACCAAAAATTATGAAAGAAATAGACTTTATCAATTATTCTGGGAGGAAATTCAATAATATCCAGTGTAACTTTACATTTTCAGGGGAGGGGGGGGGGGGGGGGGCACGTGCCCCCTGTGCCCCACCCTGGATCCGCCAATGGATGTAGTTATAAGCGATATTTTGGCTTAATTTGAAATTATACGGTATTATATCGTCATGGGGAAAAAATAAACAAGATATGGCCCAAGCAAATAAACAAAAGAATCAACAGCAATCAATAAAAAATATTACTAAGTACTTTGTCCATTACGACTTTTGTATTAAAGGTTACCCTGCTTATTAATAAACGTCAAAACGCATGTGTGTGATCGGATGGTATGTCTCATTAAATGTAAAGTACGACCACGTGATTATGCCACAAGCAATTTCATAGAAAACTGTCAGAGCTATTCAAATGTAACCTGGCAGTTCAGGTTTGAATGTATTAATGATGCGATCATCTCTAACTTCGACCATAACACGTAATAAGCAATAGCGGTTTATCAACTCATCCTGCATGCTATGCTCTAGTTCGATAAGTATGGTACTTCTATGAGCTAAGATGCACCAACGAAAGATATTTTCAAATCAGCCTACTAATCGGAACACCGAAATTATTATTAATTCGTATTTTTTATTAACTATTTCATAAACTCCGTTCAGTGATTAAAAATATTAAATAATTTTGTAATGATATTCAAGATTTTTAACAAAATGGTTAATTTGTAGCTTAGCTGCTTTTAATTAAAGTGTTCCACAAAAAGAAATTTAAGGTATATTGGTGTAAATTTGTTATCTGTGTTTGTATTTTAATAATTAATTCCAAGACAGGAATAAGACCAAATAATACGATGTCGTTTTTATAACCCGCTGTGCGCCTGACAATACATTCGACTGAAAATATTTTGTTTCTGATAATTCAATAGTAGTGCGAACTCTCAAAACCAGTTTACGGTTCCACCCATGTAACATGCATCAGTAATAATTCTGTTAATAAAAAATCAATCAAAACCTTTCTTTTTATAGTTTCCAAGGATATACTATTAATAATGATTTTCTGATAATTCAAGAGTTTAAATTGTGTTTAAAAAAAGTTAGACTTTGTGTCAAGAATGTTTTACAATCTAAACTATAACAAACAATTTTGAACAGAAAATAAATATTTAAAAAAAAAAAATGAGTACATAGAAAGTGCAATTAACAAAATGCACTCCTGAAACAGTTTGATGTGAAATAAGTGTGTAAATAATTATTAATAAAACTAATTAAATTGTTTGTAATAATCGTCACGTTATGATGTTAAATTAATTCAATGTTTAGAATTACAAAAGCCTAACAATAACTGAATAAACTCATTTTGTAACCCAATTTTTTGTGAGTGTTTTAGCCTAAATAATAGTAATAGGTAATAAAAAAAATAAGTAATTTTAAATTGAGAAAGTAGCTTTCTAAAACGTCCGTACCGATTCCAACCAAGAGACATTCCTTAAAAACACAACATTCAATTCAGATCGAGCAATATAAAGCGATTAGAAAGAGCCCCCACGATGAAAAACAAGCAACAAAACTCCCACGCGAATTTCTGAAATTTGAGAAAAGTGAGTGGGCCGGAAAGAAATGAGTTGAAGAATAAGCAAAATTCCAACACTCCCCACGAAAAGAACACAATAAACTACGGTAAGAACCAAGGCGTATATAAATTAAAAATCCCATCGCAAGATTCACGGCTAAAATAGGACTACTAGTCTGTGGGGGGAGGGAGAGAAGGGGGGGGGGGCAACAAATATTCATGAATAAGTGCCCCTTTCCCGAGATGCATGCCCTAACGTAATGTAATGAATGAAGGGGGTATGAGAGGAGTAGACTTACTCGTAACAGTTAAAGGAATTCTTGGCACGATGCCATTTTCGTGTTGCGATCAATACTGCGGTGGCAAAGCTCATTTCCCAGCAGGGAAGGTAAAATTCGCAAAGAAAAATTTATTCAGCTTTTTAAGGTCATGATTTTTGAAAGCAAATCATCAATCTTAACAATAACTACAAGCAAACAGACATGGTTGAAGGGTATGCGGGGCGCAGTGGCGCTATTTCGGATAGTGGCAGTTGGGAGACAGAGGAGAAGGGGTCCGTTGTAATGGCAACGTTAAGAGCCAGAACAATTTGGCATATATCGAGGACCGAATTGGAAGTTGCAAATTTACGTGAAATTCGGAAAGGTTTGTTTGGAAAATATCTGCATATAAACAAGTGGCATGAGCGCGGCCAGTACATCGGTTTTACTCCGTTTGGAGGTGTAAACGTAAGGCGAGTTTCCTTTGAAAAAACATCCCAGAAAGCATTCTTCCCTCGACACTTGGATTCGCAGCTGTTCAAATCTGAATCTAACAATGATCCGATGCCGTATAGCCCTCGTGTATTGAGCAAGAACATCTGCAATATAAACAACCAATCTATTGCTCCTTGAAACCATATTTAATAGCATATTTTATTTTTAAATATTAAAAAAAAATGTATTTAAACTACACAACAACCTCTTACATAGACAGTGATTAACCCTTTCTTTCTCTCGTCATAGAAAATATTCCAAAGATTATTAAACGACCCCCGAATGATTGAAGATATTGCTTATAAAAATATGCAGTAGGATAATAATTACGCCAAAAATATCCAGTATGCGTCCATTCATGATATATCCCTCCAGCATTCTCATTTCTACGAAAAGAAATTGGTTTGCGCCACAAGTAGAAGCATCACCTAAATTTCGCTATAACTCTAACAAAATGTACACGTAACTTTAACCCCCTCTCCCCCCCCCCAAAAAAAAACCACTACGTATAAATGTTCAAATTATATACGCACGAGTAAAATTTGAACATTTGTTATGGTGCTTAACAGTTTTTATTGAAAGTATAAAAAGAATACAAGGTAAAATATAAAAAACTGGTTTAAAACAAAGAAAAATTGGTTGTAATTGAGAGAATAACAGTGGTAAACGCACCTACCGTCTATGCTTGTATCGAGTTGCAACTCCATGGCAAACTCTTTTATACGCCTGTTACCCTGAAAGACCGAAATTGGAGAATGTCCACATTCTCCAGTGACCGTCGGCATGTACCAAATACGTCGGTGAAAGATCGAATATTTGGATACATTCGACCATCACCGATGTATCTCGACAAGTCGACAAACAAGTGTCTATGTGAATGCTGCCATTCACCGGAGAATGTCGACATTTGCCAACCATCGGTCTTTCATAGTAACAGGTCTATAAATATTGAATTCAAATGTTACTACTTCTCTTTAATAGCATGAAATGCTAGACTTCCAAGTAATGTTACGTCTAAGAAACAAAATAAACAAATTCAAATTGGACCAGCTAAAAAATAAAATGCACGAGAAGGCAGACAGTGAGGCGATAAAAACGCTCAAATCCTTTGAATTGCCGCGATTGAGGTCACGTGGCACTAACAATTTAAGTTTTTGAATAAATAAGATCGTACTGTTGGTCGTAAAGAATAAAAACTAAGAATTCAATATGCCTGTTACTTTTGATAATTCAGTAACCATATCAAAATGTCATAACTTTATAAGAAAGAGGATTTTGTTTTTAAAAAACTGCAATTTCCCCCATTGTTGCTACTTTTTGAAAATTAGTACCTCCTCTACCCTAGTGTGAAAAAAGGTTGTATAACTTGAGAAAAAACACACACACTTCCGAAAGATCACTAACATGTAAATTGAACGATAGCGTTCTTTGCCTCGAGGTGTACATAAATACATCTGATAATTTAACAGAATCTAAAGAATGAAAAAGAAATTTAATGAAAAAAAAAAATTTTAATTGAAAAACACCGAAACTAGAACGGTGTAAGCAGTACAAAATTCTTCAATAAAAAAGTTAAAATTAGAATGTTCCTTTTGGTAAGGCATTGTTCTCGATGTTTAATGCAAAATAAACAATAATTCTGAAACGTTTCATAGTAAAATTATTATAAAAAGTTGAACAAAGGTACTTCATACCAAATATGAATAAGGAAAATACTTATTTCATCTTCAGGTTGTACGTTCTTTTGGGTCAAAGTCAAAAAAACAGAAACACCCACAACTTAATCACTGCTGTAGGGGTCACATAAAAAGAGATTTTTCTTCTAAGGACGAATTCCTCTTCACCAAAAGCACATTTTAAGAATGGCATAATCAATTGAAAAAGGGGGGAAAAAAAAGAAAAAAAAAAAAAACTTTAAATCCCACACAGAAGCTCTATATGTTAGCATACAAAATAAGATAAAAATTACTTCTTCGTACATTCAGAAAAAGAAATAAATACCAAACCATTCAATAAAGATCCATAGCAATCGCATCTGAGCCCAAGTCGAATAAAGTAAAAAGTCCATCCTGGTACTTAAACCGTTCGGGAATCCCGAAATAAAATACATTACTTTCAGCAGTCAGCCTCATTTATATTTGTTGGTTACTCTCTACTCGAGAGTGGGACAAGATTCGGATTCCTGCAATTAAAGTGGAGAAGGCTGAGTTGACGGTCAGGAATTTGAAATAAAACCGGTACAAGAAGGTCAGAAAGAGAAATAAAGATACCCAGCTTAGAGAACAAAAAAGAAAAAAGTAGTCTTTATTCTCTTAGAGAACAAATTCTTTTGGGTACTTAAGCTTAATTAGCAAAAACTTGAAGCGATGACGCGATTTTTCTAATGATCACCATGATTATTTTATTTTGGCACAGAAAGTTGGATGATCTATGGATGCATTTGAGAGAATTTTGTTTTCATATCTTGCAACAAGTACGTTGATGGTTTGTACAGTTAATTTAATCACTTAATTTAACAACTAGGCAATTTGTATACATTACAGCATAAAGGTTGCACAGAAAAAAAGCAATATGAATTTCTCTGACGTTTCCAGAATAATTAACGCCTGGTATGATATTGCAAAATGGTTAAAAGCAAAATTTAAAGCGATGTATCACACAAAAAACATATTGCAAAGCTTCTAACAAAATATTAAACTATTTTATAAACAAATAAACACGTTAAAAAAATTTCTAAAAAATAGGAAATAAATTTATATGATGAAAGCAGGAGCGGAATAAATTGATACGGAAAATCTTATTTTCGGCTGTTGTAAAATTCTTTTTTCAACAGCCGATATTAATCAACTACGGTCAATTTCTCTACTAAATCCTTTATTTTATATTTTCAGTGTTGCTAGCTAGCAATCCTGAGCGATAAGTATAAGATCTCAATTGTTTAAATACGAGGCCCACAGTTTTTGTTGGATGAAAGTTCGAAAAGTCGCACTCGTTTCTCAAATTCCTTATGAATTATAGAGAAGAGAATGGAAGAGAAGGAGATATATATGCATCGGTTTTGGATATTAATATTTAATAACTACTTCTTGTTCAAAATTAGAATTTAATAATTAAGAGGGCAGAATAGCGGTACATCTAATTTTTGATTTAAAATAAAGTGATCTCTTAAATTTGTGCTGTTATTTGTTTGTTATCATATCTAACATAATTTCGATTTCTTTTTTCACTATACAAAATATTTTGGATATTTCTAAAGGTGTGTCCAGCATCAAGTCTCAGAAATTTAAAACAAGAAGCAGGTGACGCCACTCAAAATGCAGAACAAAATTCTTTGACTACTCAAGGTTTTCCAGACAATTTTTTTAAATTTCCAAGTTTCATTTCAAGCCGAAGTAAACAAAATTTTTTAGCATACAATTGCAGTTAAAATTGTAAATTTAGAGAAGGATTATAGAGATATTTTTTTTTGGGGGGGGGGGTATTTTAATGTGCATTTTTATCAACTAAACAATTGGTAAAAATCGGAAATACACTTTTTTGCGGAATTGTAAAATGTTCGCGATTTGTGTCATCAAACACTGATGTATTTGCACAAGAAGGTAAATTAATTAGATGGTAGAAGTAGCAAATTGTGCATCTTCCTTTATTTTTTCCAGGGGTGGAAACAATCAAAATATAAAAAAAGAGGAAACTATATATGCAGCGTTATTTTAAACTACAAAAATAGCTGAATAAGAACACATTTGTATACTAATGTGTGTACGGAACAGTGGAGCAGCATTTTTTCTGAGGGTGTTTTAAGCAATTTTAGTCTGATCAGGGATGAGTTTGGTAAAAAATCAAAAAGCTGAAAACAAAACTCCAAACGTTTTATGCGTAAAACACATTTTAAGATATACTTAAAAAAATTGTGGTTTTCCATGTGCGTTTATAACACTGCACCTTCTCTGTCTGTCCGTAAGAAAAATGGTTAAAAATAGAGGCACCTAGATGTATGGATACACTTTGTGCTGTCATCAGGCATGGTATAGCTTCAAAAATTCAAAAAAAAAAAAACCTTTAAAAGCGACGGAATCCGGCAAAAACTTCAAATTTTCAACAAGTCAAACAACTTTAAGCAACTATACTATATTGACAAACAGGCCAAATATAATTAAACCTAGTTTTCTAAATTTTTAAGCTACATTTTAAGTACTAAAATCTTAACATTTAAATTTTTATTCCTACCGTTTAGCTTGTTCAATAAAATAAAAAGCAACAAATAATTTTACATACAATTGCAGTTAAAATAACAACTTTAAACACAGCTTCTTTAGAAATTTTTTAATTGGGACTAATTTTCAGAATATTTTTATACAAAATGATATAAAAATTTTAGTATAGATTCACATGAAACGGCGAAATCGATCCTTAAACAGACACTAATCACGGATATAGCGGCTATCGCATTTACGGAAGTCTAGGTGAATGGCTACAAAACGGTGTTGAAAATCTCGGTAATAGCCGGTATTGTATCAGAGTAAACCTCGGCGAAAATGACCAACATTCTAACGAAAGCAATAGCGTTTGCAAAACAGGCGAAAATCTAAATATCAGCTGAAATGAAAATCGCAACAACGTGCGTATCGGCGATAGCGACCACGATATCTGCACAAATTTCGGTAATATCGACATTTTCTTTGTAATACTAGAGCAAATTTCGGTAATATCGACATTTTCTTTGTAATACTAGAGCAAATTTCGGTAATATCGGATGTTATCAAAGTACGGCATTCTACGAAAAAACAACTCTCACGCCAACTGAAATATCAAAGTTAGTACCTAATAACCCAACTCTCAACAATAACGCTATTGTATGGGCGTAACACTCGACGAAAATTACCATCACAAAATCTCGGCGACAGCGCAATTCCTCACGGTAATATCAACATTCTTTCGGTGTAAATCTCAGATTTTACAACAGGGTAGCACACTCAAAGAAAATGCCCATCCCATAAACGTAAATATCAGCGTTAGCGCCGAAGATATCGGAACAATTCTCAGCAATAACGCTGTTATATCAGCGTAATACTCCGGGAAAATGGTCACCACAGCAACCTAAATCACAGCGATAACGCACGTCCTAGCCACACAAATCTCGGCAGTGGCGGACATTACATCAGCGTAACGCTTAACGAAAACAAGCAACACATACTATCGTAAATAAACGATAGTTCCATGGATGTCAGACTTGGAAGCAAGCACATTATTAGTATACGTTAATCGCGTGAAATCGTAAGAAGGAATTTACATTTTAAGCAGAGAAAAAAATGCAGTTGGAAGTATCCAAATTTCGAGTTTGAGAGCCAATCTGACTAAAAAAATGCATTTCAGTGGATTTTTGTACTTGGAGCAGGAATAAGGCAGGAATGTGATGCGACCCCTGAGCGATAGGTTTCCCGATCTTTCGGAAGTGAAACTGCTTCGCGGTTCAGCCTTAGAAAAAAAGTTAGTTTTCCGTAGGATAGAAAAGCGGGAAAACGCGGATTTTTTTCAGGAATTAGAAAAGCGGAACTTTCTTTGAAAAAGCGGAATTCTTTTTTTTTTCTAAAAAATTAAAAAAGCGGAATCCCGCCACATGGCGGAAGAAACTCATCCCTGTATAATAAAGCTCTGCAAAGTCCATTAAAAAAAACAATAAAATTGCAGAAAAAGTAAAAATATAAATAAAAAAAAAGGGAAAAAAAGGGAAATCGACGTAAAAGCGAAAGATTATCACACGTTTTTTAGTCAATATGCTTTCAGTGGGTACTTTTTACACTTTGTTGCATGAAAATATCACATGAAAAATCAAATTTTCAGAACGCAGTTATGCGTTCTGAAAAAAATTACTAAACTTCTTGGAAGAAAACTTGAATCCGAAAGAAATTCCCTGACTTTTCTAGAAAATATCACATTTTTTAATTTTCCCAGACCTTTTTTAAGCATTTTCATTGTCCCTGATAATCCCAGATTTTCCCTGTTTTTCTGGTGCGTGGCAACCCTGTTTGACAGAATTAAAATAGCTTTGATTCAAAGAAATACATTAAAAATATTTTATATTAGATATGACCATAATAAAAAAAAATAAGTCATCAGTTTGTACACTTTTCTAAACAGTTTCGAGACCAGTAGCAATATTCAATTTCAAATATGTTTTAAAATTACATTGAGAAACAAATCAATAATCAGCTCTTATTAATTAAGAGAGGTTATTTAAGTATTGTATTGTAAAATAATTATTAACAAATAAACACATAACTAAATAACCTCGGGACTAAGTGCTTAACTTTGAAAATAACTTGTTCGTGAACTGCCTGATGGTAAGTGCAAAATAATAATAATAAAAAAAAATGTGTGAGTGTCTACACGTAGAGCGTTAAAGTACGGAACTTATGGCGTAGTATTAGCACTTGGTTGTATTTTTTTTTATTTACAACTGAGGAAATAAAAAAATTCTATACTATAATTGTCATTAAAAAATTCTTTGATAAATCATCGATTTTTCAAGACTTTTCAATTTCCCGGTTTTCAATATTTTCTCAAATTCCAGACAAGCTGTTAATTCTGAGAAATTATCAAGTTTCCATTTCCTTTCTAAATAAAAATTATTTTCTGCCTATAAAAATACAATATATATATATATATATATATATATATATATATATATATATATATATATATATATATATATATATATATATATATATATATATATATATATATATATATTGATCATTATAAATGTAAAAATTTGCAACATTGACTTCAAATTCCAACTTAACTTGGCATTTCAATTCCATTCGCTTCAAACATAAATCCCATGATTCAGAAAACTGAGAATAAAATGCGAATATCTCAAGCAGATAAGACAAGCGCGCTTTTTAGCCATTTATATTCGCTGACAGGAGGCAGATAAAGGGAACCCAAATATCAGTGCATCCCACATTTGTGAGAGGGGGCAACTAAGGCAATCTACAGCACAAAACGAATTCCGCACCATTTGCCGCAGAATGCCCCTACAAGAAAGAAAATATAAGCCTCATTAAGTGGACGGCAAGAAAAGATAAATGTCTTTCTACGAACGGAAGATTTCTTCACGATAAAAATGCATTAATGTACGTTAGAAAGATTAAGATTGTAATTGAATGTTTAAAATAAAAAGCAAATTTAATCAACAGATAATGTTGTTGTAATTGAATAAAATTAGGACGGGTAAATAGTAATTTCAGTTAAAATCATCAATTAATTTGCATATAAAAAAAGTTCGTGTATTTTTACCAGACATGATTATGATTATGGCTAGAAAAAAAATTGAATATTAAAATTCGAGCAAAGTATATATAAAAGACCTTTTTATGTAATAAGTCAATTTGATTAGATCAAAAAAATAATGCGATGTATATTATGTTATGAGAGCTGGGGAATTATGTATTAATATTGTATTATTCGTGTAGAGCGACAAACTTTTTCTTGCTTAATCCAATTAGCAGGCATACATTAGGAGATTAAAAAAATGGAAATTGTGTTATAATGATTTCAAAACAATCGTTAACTCAGATGGATAACAAGTAGTTTCTTGAATAAATAGTTCATAATAGTCAACAATAGTTGAAAATTCAAGCAAATTGCTCAATGTATTTTTAATTAAAAGAAATAATTTCACATAAAACGCAATCCTTTAATTCATCGGAAATAAAGTATATATATTCTATCAATTAATAAAATAATTTCTTTTTTAATATACTTTTTATTATATTCAACTGATGAAATTACTTCTATGTAAAGCGCAGGAATCGAACTCGTTTTTGTGGTTGTTTCAACAGAAATGCTACTGTAATCACCAATTAACATCTTTTCATTACATCTCAATAAATTATTCCTTAAACTACACAAGATATTATATTTTAATTTTAGGTGATTTTTCTACGTACTGTCATTCAAACCGTAATGTAAATTCATATCAAGGTTTTAACCTTCAATACAAAATTCTATTTAAGCTGTGTTAGTATCTTAACAAATTAAAAAACACAATTGAATTATTCCTCAAATCATATAAATTAAAAGAAGTTATTTTTATTATTCTAAAATAAAGATCTAAATTTATAATAACTACGTATTCCATTGTCATGATTAGTACTCGTACGATGGTAGTACACAGCAAAATTCTCCCTAATAATGTTTTAATTTTAGAAACACGAATGTCTGAAAAACGTCGTAATACCCTTTTCATCCTTCATGGATGTTACTTAAAAATGTAAACTATATAATAATCTGTGGAAAATGTTAATTTAGTGGCAATGGTGTTTAAATGTTATATATATAAGAAATAAATTACTTTATGTAAAACAAGAATGTTACATTATTTCAAAAAGAAAATAACTATGTATAAATGAAAATTCAAAGTTGTTATTTTTTAAGAAATAAATTACCATACATTGAACTCACTTTTCAATATTACTGAGATTTATCTTTTCAGATTTATTGAATTAAATGTTCTGTAAAAGTTGTTTTTCCTTGAATATCGGATGGTAGCAGAAAAACAACCTACAGGCGACGCGAACTTCAGTATCTATGAAGAGAAAGATTTTTTTGGCTACTTCCAAAATACAGTAAATGTCAAAATATTTCAATTAATTAACAATGAAATTATCATGTAATCAATACAGATATATTCCTCATGCACATGATTATAATCAAATTAATAGAACCAAGAACGGTGAGAAGAAATTCTACTTCATGAATAACATTAATCGGTATTTAATCTATATATGTAAAAGAGAAAGTCCTAATAATCATTAATTCTCCCACTTCTCAAACAGCCACACCTCTAACATTTATCACAAATGTCGATGATGTGATCAATGATGATCAAATGACAATTTAATCGATCGGTAATTTATTTTAATATAGAAATGAAACTTATTATAATGTAGTAATCTGTTTTGAGTCGTATATTATTCAATCCTCCATGAAGCACATGCTTTTTGTGTGCTCCGAAAACCAAATTACAACTTGAATATTTTAAAAATATTCTTTTTAAGAAGTTAATGTTTTTAAGAATAAAATAAGATCTCTTATGTACTACATGATAGTAGTTATCTTATTTAAATCTCAAAATTTTCAACTTATTGCTTCAAATGAAACATTATTTGTTCTAGTTATTTTTTTTTTTACACAGTTTCTGGATTTTAATTTTATAGAAAAATAGGAAAATTAATTAATTTTATACTTTGTTGAGTCAAATTTCAACCCAGCTGCTCAGTTTTAACTAGCTTAACTGTAAAGCATACAATGCATCATAATAATCTGGTTGATTGGTTATATTGGGAATTTTTTTTGCGCAAAAGCTACTAGTGCCATAATACACCGAGCAACGTTAGGATCAATATCTGTATAGAGGAGATGCCTAGGTCTTTCAAAGACAAACTATTCTTCCAGGGATCTTACTAAGAGGAACTGCGCAGCATTTGCGAATCGAAAGGGAGAAAACCTGGAAAATTCCACCTAGGCAGCCAGACAGCTGACAGTAGACTATTTGTTACGCTTATTGCCGTGTCTACACCCTTTGAAAAGACTGCAGAACAGCAATATTTTATCGCGGATTCATCGCAAATTAGCAGCACATTATGCCTTTCAGAGCTGAGTAGGACTCATCATTAGTCTGTTAAAGGAAAAATCGGGAACTTTTATTGACTCATGAAAAAATTTAAATCTAAAATAAGACCATTTATAAAAATCCCTTTCTGGGAAAAAGAACCCTTTTTCCAAACCTATTTCGAATAAAAAAGGACTCTATGATATTAATATACGTCAGCAATTTACGTATTTTATTTAAATGCATATTCACATAATTAACAGAAAATAAATTAAAGACTTTTCACGAAAATAAATTGAAATTAAATTTTGGCACATATTGTTAAAACACTATCTGGACCTCTTAATTTTATTTTTTTTTAAACGCGCTCTAACACAGTCAAAACACAAATGAAACCTAATAATGCGTTGTTCACACAAACTAATACAGCGCGCATTTCAAATTTTTACCAAATCCCTCTTCGCACAACATCCGAAAATCAAACAGGTTCCCAAGCATAATCTGTCGGTTAGACCAAACAAATGACGTCATCCGCCCCCCACCCATCTTATAAAAATCCCCATGAAACCCTAAGTCCGGGATCGTTGCCAGCCAAACAAAATACCACAATGAGAACTCGTCTATATATATTTTTTTTACCAGAAGGTTTCGTGTTACTCTTCCTAACCTCTACCTTCTTCGGCTGGAAAAGGAAAGAGTTCATATCGATTATGCAATCAAGCGGTGCAGTTGCGTTGCGCTATGTATTTTCTCCGTGGGGCGGCGACATATCCCGGGCGCAACACAATCAATATCAGGAAAAGTTCGACAAAACTTCGGACTTCCGGATAGCGGGCATAACCGAAGGAATGCGCGATAGACGTTGGGGGGAGGAGGGGTTTTTTTCTTCTTTTTGATGGAAGGTAGCGGCTTTTTTTAGCACGACCAAGTGGCCACTAAAAGTGTGGCGCTGAAGATTGTTGGTCGCGAGAACTTGGCAACCACTTGCTGGATGCTAAAATAATATATTAGCGCAGGTGTAAGTGTTTTAAAGTGAAAACTTATGAGCTTTTTGTTGCGATTAAGCTAAAAGTATAGGAATGATCGTAGTGAAAATTCATTTGCTTAGTGTCGTTTTGAGCCTCTATATAAAAGCAGATCTTAATAAATTTTTGTACATGTAACACTCAGATCATGAGAAAGAGATCTTTAAAAAATAATTGGGGGGAAGAAGAAAATAAAGGGGGGGGGGGAATACTACTGCGCTATAAATGATATCGGATGATGGAATATTTTATCCAAGGTACGGTTTTGTTCAACAGGTTGACGTATAAGTAAATATGCTAGATTTTGCAATCCTTCAAAATAATTTGAATTTATTTAAAATAATGTCAATATAAAATGAAAATTATACAACAAATGTATAAAATTTAAAAGTTTTCGAAGTAAAGGTTCTTAATTGTGTTGACAGATATGTAATAAGCAAGAAAGTGAAGTTGTGAGAATAGTAAGACAGTGTCACAATTTATAATAAAATTTTGTTAGCTGGCAAATCGTTCTATTAATCTAAAAG
Organism: Linyphia triangularis; assembly: GCA_963978545.1. NCBI lineage: Eukaryota > Metazoa > Arthropoda > Arachnida > Araneae > Linyphiidae > Linyphia > Linyphia triangularis. Next base: position 31,017,757 of record OZ021732.1, on the reverse strand, counting down.
ACCAAATTATTTGTTCAATTGTAAAAGATAACATGAATAAGAAATATAACTGTTTATGGTTTTCAAGAAAGAAGAGATTAAAAATCTAAATTATTGAATCTATAATGCAATTGAAAGATTAACAATTAGTATGATACATCTATACATTTTAGTTAAAATTGTATGTATAAATCAAACTAAGCATATCCTTTTAGTATTTCGCAACTAATTTTTAAAAGAGACATTCAGAAATAAATTTCGTTACAAATTCTATATAACTTGGTTCCCCGATCTATTTACTTCACACGAACTCGAATAAAATTTTTTAGGCAAACAACTCGAAAGTAGACAAAGTATAAACGCATGGATACTTTTCTACTGAGTATCTCGCATTTCCTTAACTTGATAAAGAAACTATGCTTTTCTCCAAAAGTAGACACTAAAATCGCATTTCCCAGACAAGCTAACTGAGTACGATTGGCGCCAGCCATCAAGAAAGAGAAGAAAAAAAAAAAAGAGGAAACAATACAAACAAAATAAAAGCTTTTATTCGCACTTTATGCTGAGAAACCCTTACTGAAATAAAAGTTAAATAAATGTGGTAAAGAATAAATCTCTAGCTGGTATAATGGATTGAAAAAGACTTCACTTACAATATATGATGACGTAAACACATTTTCGACATAAAAATACTATTCGTTTTTCAACAAAAATGTCTAACTATTTCAACGGACCTCGTCTTGGGGATGAGCCAAAGAAGAATGAAAATATTAAAGATTAAACAAAACAACGATGGCTCAGAATAATTTTTATCGAGTTGTTACTTTGTTTTGACTAGCAATTTGGTGCGCAGACTAAAGTGTTGTGTACATAACGTAAGTATTTAGAGTACAGATTTTTAAATTTGTTGTAAATTTTCATAAAATCAGGGGTTGAAAACAATCAAACTGCAAAAAAGAGGAAAATGTACGCAGCGTTATTTTGAACTGCAAAAATAACTCAATAAGAATATATTTGTGTACTAATGCGTGTGCAGAACAGTTTTGTAGCTAGAATTATTTTTTCTGAGGAGGGGGAGGGGGGGGGGGTGCCTTATAAAGTCCACTAAAGATATTAAAGTTGTAGAAAAAGCGGTACTTCTTAGAAGGAGGGAAAAAAAAAGGAAATCCGCGAAAACGCGAAAGATTTTAACCCCTGATAAGATTAATGCAGAAAACTAATCCATACGAAATACGATTATTTAAGAGACAACTTTTCTAGCTGGCTACTCGGATGAGATACCAAGTTTCTTTAAGAGCCAAACAGGTGATCATAGTCAACATTTTAAAATAAAAAGGTAATTAAAAAACTAATTAATAGTAAAGTAAAAAAAAAAATTAAAATATCAACTAATTAGCGAGCATTTTCCAAATTTATTTCATTCCATGGCAAGAGTGTCGAAATGGAGCAGTTCGGAGAAATTGGAGCAAGTGCATTCTTCCTGAATTGATAGTAAAAACTTAACAACATAAAGTGATATGCTGCTAACGGAATAAAAGAAAAAGTTTATTATCAATTTTCTTTGATTTCCTGAAGTTGGAACAATCCATGTTAGGAAGCTGATAATGTTACTTTCATCGTGTTATCTTTCCTTCACTCGGTTCGAGTAGAGACAGTTGACAAGGTTATTTGATTTGATATAAATAAAACTAGGGGGGAAAAAAAATAACAACTTCGAATATTTTTTGAAGACGTCTTACAGAAAGAATTTTAGGAACTTTACAAGACTCTATACATTATTTAAAGAGTTACGAATGGTAATTCAATTTATATTTAAATGATGAGCAAAAATAAATAAAAACAATCGATTTCATATGACAATTACACCACCAAAAAAAATATTATTTTGGAATTATTACATCGTATTAAATTTCTCAAATAATTGAGTAATTTAAAATGAAACAGAATCTTTCAAATTGTAATTACGAGTCATTCAACTGTCATAAATAAAATAAATTTTCAGAATAAAGTACTACATATTTACTTATATCAACGTAATTTCTGCCCAAATATTAAAAAAAAAAAAAAAAAAAAAAAAAGCAAACAGGAAAAGGTCTTTTACAAATACATAAGTTATCTTTTAAATAAAATTAATCAACGTAATAAATATGGCTTCCAAAGAAATCTTATTTCTATGCACAAAAATTTATTCGGATTTAAAAAGCTATCATTGAATGAAAAAGTTTAATCGTGTATTTAAAATACTTTTTGATTTGTTAGAGTTATATTACTCGAATAACTTTTCATAACGTTGCGTGATTGTTTTAAAAACAAGAGCAAAAATAGTATGAAACGGGAATATTTATAAAAACTAAACTTTTAAAGATATATAATTGCGCAATTAAAGAATTTGCGCACTTTGAATTTACCAGTAATAGCCCGAATGCACGTCGGTAATAGAGGCATTCTTAAATTTCGTATACTAGTATTTCAATATCAGCTGAACAATGATTTAAATAGGCAAAGGTACGAAAAAAGATAAAAACAAGGGATGTGGAACATTACAACTTTCAATTACACTTTAATATTAGTCACTGCATTTAAATTTGACATGGATTGGTGTAACTTATCGTTTTCGCTTACATATTTTCAGAAATATTAAAAAAAAAAAAAAAAAAAAAAAAAAAAAGTAACCAGCTTGGCGATATTTTTTTTCCAATGGCAGAAAAAAAAATTACACAAAATAGTGAGTTTGGCTATATACCTTTTCCTTAATACCTACATTATCCATTCTTTTAAATGAAACAGAGAATTAATGAAAAACGTTGATGGTAGGGCTCAACGGAAGAGAACTCTGTTAAGAGGCATTGCACGTAAAAATCGGACAACGACGAGCCATAACCGTCTCAGAATTTCATGATTTTTTTTTCTTATGTTACCTTACCCTAGGAAAGAATAAATCTGAAATATTTTGGCTATATCTTTTTTATTTTTGGAGTTATGGGGGTGGCCCTTAGAAAGTATGAAATACGTGTGTCTTAGAAAAAATGTGTTGTCATTCTTGCTGTTTTGTAATTGAATTAATGACTGGGTTTGAAGGACATCAGATTTTTTTTTTTGCTTAATAGCTTATGTAAGTTGTATATTAGCATGTCAAAGTGGAAATTCACTTGTAAATAGTCGAAGACACAGATGAGGAACTCCAAACTCTTTCGTAAAAAATCCAATTTTAAAAATGCAATAAATATTGACTTTGATACGATATAAAAGAATTTTTTTGCAGTGTCATTAAACACCTCCATATAAAGAGAATCTAAGGTTAGTACTCATTGAAGGAACTCGAAGCCTCACGGTAAGGGGCCGAAACATGACCCCTGTGCGTTTTTGTGTTACTTCAGAGCATCATTTCTGCTGGCTCCGACGTCCTACATATATACTGCTTACATGGAAGTGTTGTCTCAACATAGTAATTTCACAATATAGAAAACATTTTTTGAAGGTTCTAAAATTTTCGAGAAAATTCAATTTAAGGTGTAACTAATTTCGACGAGGACACGATTTTAGGGTATTTCAAAGAATTGCACCAGCTGACTCCAAGCTCCTAAACGGATACTTCTTGAACGGAATTGTTGTCTCAACTCAGTAGTTTTATAATATGAACGAATATATTTTGAAGGTTCAAACACTTTCAAGAAAATCCAAATTAATATGCAAATACTTTAAGTAAAAATCGGGCAAAATTGCCAAGATTGCGGCCATCACCAACTCAGAATTTCATAATTTTTTTTCTTACGTTACCTTACCACAGGAAAGAATAAATTTGAAATATTTTGGCTAGATATTTTTCATTTTTGGAGTTACGAGGGATCAAAGTTTGAAATAAGCGTGTTTTAGAAAAATATTTGTGCCATTCTTGCCGGTTTTTAATTGAATTTATGACTGTGTTTGAAGGGCTTCGGATATTTTTTGCCTAACAGCTTATATATTAAAACCTCAAGGTGAAAATTCACTTGTAGATAGTTGTAGCTACAAATGAGGTCCCCCCAAGCGCTAAAAAAAAAAAAAAAAAAAAAAAAAAACACACACCACGGGGCTTTTTCTTAAAAAATCCAATAATTTTTTACTTCGATATGATTCAAATGATTTTTTTTTTTTTGTGAGGTTCACTAAATACCTCCATATAAAGAGAATCTAAGGTTAATATTCATTGAAGGAGCACAGATAAGGCGCGCTAAACATGATCCTTGGTGAGTTTTTGTGCTATTTCGGACCATTTTTTTTCTGTCTCAGACAACCAACATATATACTGCTTACATGGCATTGTTGTCTCAACATAATAGTTTCACAATTAAAGAAGGACGTTATTTGAAGGTTCGAAAATTTTCAAGAAGATTCAATTTAATATGTAACTACTTTCGACGATAAAGCGATTTTATGGTATTTTAAAAGATTGTTTCAGCTTACTCCAAGCTTCTACAAGAATACTTTTTCACAAAATTGTTGTCTCAACATAGTAGTTTCACAATATATAAAAAATTGAAGTCACTGTAATTTTTAAGAAAAATCAATTTTAATACCACCTTTAATCCATTTCAAAGGATTGTTGCAAATGGATCCAATCAAATACATGAATACTCCTTGCGTGTAATTATTATTTTAAGCAAAATGGTTTATTATTATTATTATTTTTTTTTTTTTATTCAAAGTCAAAATTTTGCCAACTATAAAAAGAAACTGTGTGGACAATTTAAAAGATGTAAATGTTTTATACCACGAAATTATAGAAGCTTTGTGTAAAAGGGTGTAATCAAAAATATTATAAGTAATGTGACCTGTTTTACAAGAAATAAAAAGGAACAGAGAAATAACAGAAATGGATTAAAAGTGGTTATTAAAATAGATTTTTCTTAAAAATGGGAGCACCTTCAAATTTTTTTATTTTTTTATACTGTGAATCTACTATGTTGAGACAACAATTCCGTGCAAGAAGTATTCGTTTAGATGCTTGGATCTAGCTGGAACAATCCTTTGAAATTCTATAGTATCACGTTCATGTCGAAAGTAGTTACATATTAATTTGGATTTTCTTGGGAAATGTTTGAACCTTCAAAATATGTTCGTTCATATTATGAAACTACTATGTTGAGACAACAATTCAGTGTAAGAATCATTCCATTATGAGCTTGGAGCCAGCTGGAACAAGCCTTTAAAAAATCATAAAATCGTGTCCGCGTCGAAAATACCTATACTTTAAATTGAATTTTCTCTAAAATTTTTGAAACTTCAAAAAATGTTCTTCCCTATTATGAAACTACCATGATGAGACAATTTCATGTAAACAGTATATATGTAAGAGCTTGGAGACGGCTGGAACAATCCTCTGAAATACTATAAAATCGTGTCTGCGTCGAAACTAGTTAAACTTTTAATTGAATTGTTTCGAAAATTTTTGAACCTTCAAAAAATGTTCTTGCATATTGCAAAACTACTATGTTGAGACAACAATTCCATGTAAGCAGTGTATATGTAGGAGGTCGGAGCCAGCAGAAATAATCACTTGAAGTACCGTAAAATCGCGTTCACATCGAAAGTAGTTACATATTAATTATTATTTTTATATTATTTTCCATAATTATTTGTTAAGAAAAAGCGCCGTTTTTTTTTTTGGAAGGGAAGGGGGGGGGGGGGAGGATCCTCCTCATTTGTAGCTCCGACTATTTACAAGTGAAATTTCTATTTGAGATGCTAATATACAACTTATATAAGCTGTTATGCAAAATATATATATATATATATATATATATATATATATATATATATATATATTTAAAGCCCTTCAAACCCAATCCTAAATATAATTACAAAACAGCAATAATAATAATAATAATAATAATAAATCTAATACACGCGCATTTCACATTTTGACACCCCATAACTCCAAAAATAAAAAAGATATAGCCAAAATATTTCAGATTAATTCTTTCCTATGGTAAGATGACATAAGAAAAAAATCATGAAATTCTGAGTCGGTGATGGTCGCAATCTTGGCGATTTTGCCAGATTTTTACGAGCAACGGCTCTTAAAAGACAACCGTTTTTCAACTTTTTACTCCGTTACGTCTAGGGGAATTTTGGAGGTGAGCATGTTTAAAGCACCTTACAAGGCATTAAAAAAGCTATTTTGATTAAAATCGTTGGAGTCGTTTTTTTGGCAATTGCTGAAAAACATAAATTTTTTAATGGCATCTACCTTATGCGCTTATACACAATTTTAACAAAAGCTTTAATGATAGATCCCCTGGCCAACAACCCGCATACAAAAGTTGAACGTTGTAGGTCAATTCGTTCGGGAGTTATGCTGACGACAGACAGACACACATATTTTTTTTAGACAACATTTTTGAACTCAGTATGTTTCAAAACATGCAGAAATGGAGAAAAGATTAAAAAAAAAAAAAAAAAAATGCCGGAAAGCTGTACTTTCATTACCCATATTACAGATAGGGTAATTGAAAGTGAAAAGCTCTAAACCAAATCATTCATAAATCACCATACTTAATTTTTTTTTTTTTTTTTGAGATCTATAATATTGCCATACTGGCCATTTTTTCTAAATCAATGATGAAAATATAATAACGGTAAACGACGCAAATCCACGTCAATATTATAGTGCAATTAAAAGTTGTGCGGCGATGTTCCACATCCCTTGTTTTTTTTACTGTTGTATAGTTTTGTATGCAGGGTTAGGAAAGAAAACCCGGTTTTTTCGATTTAAAAAAAAAAAAAAAAAAAAAAAAAAGTTTTTCGTTTAAACTTTTTTTTTTTTTTTTTTTTTTTTAAATTATTTGGATACATATTTATAAATAAAATTTGACACAAACTAGAATAATTTATGTTCAAATAACAATTATTATTCCTTTAAAAAATAACTTAAACTAAGTAAATAAACAATTGTTGCTACTTATGTGAACATTCAAATCATATCAAAATTTTAATGTTTCATTTAGAGATACTGTTTTTTAAATTTAATGTATACAATATAATACAATAGTAATTGTTAACAGCATAACACATGGAATATTGCTCTTAGATTCATCAGTAATTGTGATAAGTTGTTCATAAGGATATTTTTAATGCTTAGAAATAAGTTGTTAAAACACAAAACCTTCATTTTGGAAACAAATTTAAAATGGAGCTTAGAATTTAAGTTTAATTAATAATTTTGAATTGTTATGAAACATTATTATATCTATTAGTTTAATATAAAAACTCATTGTTGATACTGATAAAATCTTCAATAGTCTTTAATTAGAAGATTTATTTTTAAAATATATTAGAACTTATTCTATCTACAGTCAACTCGCGATAACTCAAAGTTCAAGGGACTGGCCAAATTCTTCGAGTTATCCGAAGTTCGAGTTATTGAGATTGACTCGGTAGTTATTTTCTATTCAAGGCATATTCTTGGAATCTAATGAAAACTTCGAAATAAACGAATATTCGACTTATGAAACTTCCGAGTTATCGCGAGTTGACTGTATAATACTAATATGTTTCATTCAGTTAATTGCTTTTTTAAAAAATAATAGAAAGAAAAGTTGAGTTGTTCTGTTAAAAATAGAAGTCATTTACAAAATCACATAATTTGAAAAATCTAATTATAAATAAACACAAATATAATTTTAACTTATTCCTTTAAGAAAACAATGGTTAAAAAAAAAAATCGTTAAAATCAATCCATGCCAACCCTGCTAGTATGACCTCAGAACTTAAACCATTCAATGAAATGAAAAGATTTTCTAAGGACTTAATCAGAAAGTGTCAAAATATGAATTTGCTTTTTTCTTCCTTTTGGATTTAGAGTCTTTTAACTAATAACGGCCGAGCAGTCACGTACCCAGAGTTTGCCAAGTTAAGATGAGAACCAGTGATAACTACCAAGATATAAGTCTGAATTATCACAGTTCTAAGAATTTCTAAACTAATCGATTCAATAAAGTTTCTTAAATAATGAAATTAACAAGACTCATTTGATCTGAATGCATTAATACTTCCCCACATAAAGAAATGGGCGAAGAAAAAAGAAATAAAGAGTGTAAAATAAATTTTATTAATAAATAGAAAAGTGAAATAATTTAGTTAGAGGTTTTAAGGAAATGCAATTAAACGACATCAAGTGAAACAGAAAAAAAAAGCAACTAACTCAATCAAAGTGGTATTCAGGGCAATTAAATTGAGGAATCCTTTTTATTAATTAGATTCTGCGAAAAATAGAAGAATTTAAGAAAGTTAAGTGCGCCAACACAGCAGAGTGCATACTTCAATAATTAATCCTATGCAGCAGTGAGTTTTTAAATTTTTTAAACAAAATTATGATTAGATAAAGAATTGTTTATCGTTGGAAGGCAGTATCACTATTCTTTCTTTTTTTTAAACTGGTCGTATTTATTTTATTTTTAATTTTAACTATGCATTAGTTTTTAAAACAGGTAGTCAAGAGCGTGTATCAGAACAAGTTATTTGACACTTCGGGGGATTTCCTTATGATTTTGGATTACTTATAGATAGCAATTTTGCTTTTGAAGTACTTCGCAATGAACTGAATTTCAAAATAAAAGGAAGTGAGCATTTTAAAGTCCTTTTATCAAATGATTTCAGGAACCAAAAAATTAGCAGGAATCATTGAAATATATATAAATAATGCACAGCATGACAACTTCTATAATAAAGTCCTTGCTGACGGTAAGTTCATATAAAATACCAAATTTGCTTTCTTTCATTCGACCGTTGAAAGCAACATGCATAAAATTGGCTTCCAACGGTCGAATAAAAAAAAAAAAAAAAAAATCTCGTGATATATAGGTAGTTTGACACAATCTGACAATAATTCCCCTCTACTGAAGATACTCAGCTCATTTAAAGACTTTTGGATGTGAACAATTAAAATTCTTAACAATATCACTATAATCAAACACGCATCACCCTAAAATCCTCAACGCTCACCAGAAATTGACAAATTTGAGAAAAAATGCAACAATAGAACCCACCTTAATTAAATGCGACTGAAGTTTCCACACATCAATTCTGAAGGTAATTATGACAGCAAATCAAGTTGCAGTTGTGTAACTGTTTCCAATAAAGATATTTTCTTGGACCTTTTCGATAAAAATTCCCATTACAAAGCTTCAGAAAATCCACACACAAAAAAAAAAAAAAAATTGACAATAAAGTGGGTTTTTAGCTTAAACAATAGCCTACAAAACATGCCCTAAGTTGAACTCTATTTTAGTGAAGAAAAATATGGCCAATATTCTTTTGACAGCTAATGACAATCTAGAACGGTTATCCGTATAATTCATCCATTTGTTTCACGGTAATTAGTTCTTAGAACATTAAAATTCAAGGGTATAAGCTAAGCATTTACAAAGTATAGCCCAAAGTAAGTTTTTGTTAAAATAAAATTTTTAGCAACAAAAAATTCAAATAAAAAAAATTCCATATACTATTTCTCGTGACAAATATTAGGATATTTGTAAAGGTTTAAATTCATTTTTAAGTCAATACTCAGTATACATTATCACTAATAAATCAATAAATAAACACAAGATTTATGTTATTTTATAAAACAGGAATTTAAATTCCTAAGATATTTTTCGACTGCTATATATTTCTTTAAGAATTCGATAACCGTTTTTTTAGTAGTACAGTTTCACCCTTAAAACAATAACCTGATGCAAACACATTTCTTATAGCTAACAATTTTTAAGAAAATTTAGTCTTATTAAGAGTATTTCGAGAATTCTTAATTATGTACATATGTTTTCAAATGAAACGAATGAAAACATTAAACTACTACTTTTTTAAGAAGTTATAAAAAATTGAAATCAAGCAAGATGGAATAATTGGGTATCTATCAGTCAGAAAAATAAGTTATATGTTTAGTCACACAACACTTAAAATATCAGAAGATGAATATTTATTTAGATAATTCGTAAAGGTAGACAAAATAATTACAGAAGAATTCGTTTGTCTTCCACGAAGTGGAATCTTATGTTTTCGGAGTTAAGATAAATCATATAACTTACATGAAAATGAGCGTACAATGCTTATTTCTAAGTGGTCTCTTTCGACAGTGTAGAATTAGAAACATTTCTAAATTACATTATTTCAAAAATACAAACATTAAAATAATATATGGTCTTTATGCACGACGCATTTTAAAGTTGATTTTTTTTCTCCCCCCCCCCCCCCCCCCAGTTATCATCAGTGGCCAATTACAAAAACACCGTTCAAAGAAATTCTAATTTTTAAATTCCAATAGCCAATCACAAACCCGTTTTTATTTTTCCATATCTGACATTTTGAAGAAGCAGTTGCATATGACGTCACTAAACATAAGATTCATTGTGTTACATCCACTGATCTCTAACTTAACTTTTAGATAGATCATAAGTGGTTTCTGCACAGCAAGCAGATGAAGCCAATTGAATATTGCCCCTTAATAAGGTTCCCCATAATAGGTGCATAATGCCCCATAATAGGGAGCCCATGGTTACCGACAAACGCTAACTAGTTTGAGGGAAGTTGCTAATATAAATCTCTATGGTGATTGTTAAGCCTTCACCGACTTCAAGTCAATAGCCAAGCATGTACTATACAGATTGTAGAATTAAGATATTAGTGGTTTTATCTTTCCATATTCTGCAGAAGATAGATTTTATTCCTTTTCATCAATTATAAATAAGAAAATTAAAAGATCTAATTTTTAACTCTCGATAAATAGAAAGCACACTTTCTTTTAAGATAAATACACCACTTTTAATGATCATGCAAAATGTTTATTTATCCGCAAACATTACACAAATACAGTAATTTTCTATACAACACTAGCTTGCGACAGAATCCCGTTTTATATAGTACGTTAATGAATACAAAACATTGCGTAACAAAATCAACCATTACTTTAGCTCCAATCCAAGCCTACTACACACAGTTCATTAAATGCGACTTTAAGTTTCTTTTTGTGGAAGTTACTAATAAGAAAAACGCGTCAGTCGCACTTTGACTTTTATCTTCCGAAAAAGCAATAAAATGAAAGTTGTTGAAATGAATTGTTTCGTGACAAAATAACACGTTTTTTAAAGTTATTCCACCGGCGGCGTGGAACAAAAGCTTATTTACCTGGCAAAGCGCCATATGGAAAGCGAAGAAGAAAGAATGGGAGTTTGGAGAAAAATTTGCCTTTCTTCCATTTTAAAAATAAGAAACGAATTGAAAACATCTAAGAATTTTGGGATTTCTTGTGGGTAGAAAAATATCCAAGGGAGAAATGTTTACAAAAAGAAGGAATATCGCAGAAGCTTTCATAAAAAAAAAAAAAAACGTAAATATGTAGAAAAGTTACATATTTGCAATACTTTTAAGAGAGAATATAACTCAAATTGCTATTATCCCAAAACATTACGAGGAAGTCATAGTAAAGATCAGTCACTATACTCGCTATGTTACAATCTTCTAACCTAGTGTATTTAGAAACTAAATTTCTATAAAACCTTGAAATTTGGTGAATAGGTACGAAAATGACCACATAATGAAATGACATCAAATAAAAACTCGAAAATAGCGTCTAATAAATTTTATTTTATATTTAAAAACCTTACGCTAATGCAACTGATTTTATTTTTTGCTATTTTAATTTTCATTTATAATAAATAGACATGAAATTAAAATAATATATGTCCTTTCATTAAGTGATCTTTTTCTTACCTACTCACTAAATTTCAAGGTTTTATAGAAAAATAGTTTTTAAATGTACTAGGTTAGAAGACATAACAAGTATAGGGAATGATCCTTACTATGACTTCCGCTAAAGATACAAATAAAAACGGCAAAACTTTTATTGTAACGGATCATTAGCCTTAAGTCAACTAGATACTTAAAAAACACTAATATTTCAATTTGATATGTATATATATATCTAATTCTATGCTTTCGATTAAATAAATTTAAAGGAATCTATTCCTGAGAATTCTTTGAATAGAAATAAGATAATTGGATTGGGAATCAAATAAAAACTCTTTACGCGGGTCTCAATAAACTACAGAAAGAAAAAAAAATATCGGAAAAGAATCCTATCAAACTATCCTATCCCTATCTATTAACGTAAAATAATTTTAAAACATCAAACTTTTACTGCCAATGGGTTGATGAGAATATACAACTTAATGTCGAAATCAAGAAGTCAAATTAAATTGTAGAAAATATAATAGAATTTTTTTTTTTAAAGGAATAAATTCGCATTAACGTTTTTGACAAACTTTCTCAACATGAAACTCAAAAATTGATTTTTAAGGTTTAATTTTAAACTAACATTTTTTTTAAATAAAAAAAAGTTAAAATTAGTTTGAAGATACACTAAGCAGTGTAGAAAATTAGAGATAATAACTTATTAGTTTAAATAATAACGTATCAGCTGTCCATAAATAATTATTTATACAACTGGTTGCGAACTTAACACTTTTTCAAAGAAGGAAATATGCTTATTTGACAGGTCAAATAATTTACCGAGTTCGAAAAAGTATTTTTACACTAGTTGTGAACACTATTTTTTTTATAATCAAGTGTAAAAATATTTTTTTATAAAAACGTGCAAAAAATTTAAATTTTTTATAATCAGAAATCGTTGCGAAAGTAAGGCTTATAAAGTAACTTTATCGAACACCTCGTGCTCAAATCACATACGAAAAATACTCTTTCTAAGTTATTTGATTAGTGCAAACGTACTCGTCAAATAAATATTTTCCCTCTTTTGAAATAATTATTTATGCAACTAGTTAGGAAAGTAATACTTTTCAAACGAGGCAAAATGCTTATTTGACGCCTACGAAAACACGAGTAAAATAATTGTCTGAGTTTGAAAAGTGATTTAGTTCAAGTTGCATACAATATTTTGTTATAATCACGCGCACAAAAAATGTCTTTTAAACACATATAAACTAATGTGGGCAACTCCAGTCAGTGTATCTTACAAAAATATCATTTTTATAATAACATGCAAAAAATTAAACTTTTTTTTTATCTGAAATTGTGGCGAAAGTAGCACTTTACCTCGAAGAGTGCGGGAAAGCAACTTTCCCGGCTCTAGTGTGAAAAATTACTTTCGAGCATGCATCATACTCAAATTTTATACTTTTGGTATAGAAATGACATTTTTAGAAGAGACTCATGGTCTGGAGTTGCCAACTCTAGTTTATAAATGTGTTAAAAATATTTTTATTTTTTGCACGTGATTATAAAAAAAAATATTGTATGCAACATGCGGGAAATCACTTTTTCAAACTCGGCAAATTATTTGATTCGTGCTATCGTACTCGTCAAATAAGAATTTTGCCTCATTTGAAAAGTATTACTCCCCCTCCCCCTTTCCAACTAGTGGCATAAACAACTATTCTATATCAAAGCTATTTTAAAATTTGAGCACGAGACGTGTGGGAAAGTTACGTTTCCCCACCTCTCGCGATAAAGTGTTATTTTCGAGTAAGAAACGTTAAGAAATTTTGCACGTTGCTATGAAAAAGTATTACTTTCGCAACTAGTTGCAAAAATAAATATTAACATGCGTTTAACTTGTAAAAGTTTAAGGTTATACCCAGACGTTGAGAACGTGAGATATATGCATTTTGCAATACATTAATATACTAATATAAGACTTCTGTCGTAATTTATTGGCAGACTATACACTCGTCCGCAAAAATGTAGTTAAAAGATTCACGAAGAAAACTTAGCGCCGTATATTTTTCAATTTGATGACTCGGGTCTATTTGAAATGATGGAAAGGAGAATAAATATGTCATTTCCTAGAGAGTCGTAAGTAAAAGTCTAGCAGGACATGGACATATTCAGATATAAACTGTCAAGAGGAAATGTTGGGTCTTTAGTCGAACAAAGGAATTGGTCCTGGCAGCATGCCATGAGCGGTAAAGCAGAAGAAGGGAAGACTTTTAATGTGATAGCAGTGGTAGATAATAAAAAGTGCAGACGGAAGAAAACTCAATAATCATGGTGTTCTTTTCACGCAGATCAGTGGAGGCAAAAAGCAAATGAAGTGGTTAACTGGCCCGTATCATCATTAATTTCAATGCAATATAGAATTCGTTCAGGGGTGGGGAAATTTGAAAGATAAATGAAAAAGCTATCTTCAGTTGTTAGTCTGGAGAAGACAAATAATGGAATTGTCAATAAAAATAATAAGGGATATGCACCATAAGAGGAAAATAGTTTAAATTGTATAGTTTGATACAATGCAATGAAAAAAAATTTCCTGCCAAAATACGTAGTATAACATTGTCAGTTAAACAGGAATGCAGAGCATTGATTTTGTTTCAGTGAGAGTAAACACTTAATTTTTTCATCATATAGCAATTCTTAAACAACACATCAAGTTAAATTGAAATTGGGAAAAAGAGTCTCAGTGTAGCAAAATTACAATCAGTTCCAATTTGGGCAAAAATAAATATTATAATTAATAACGGTTAATACATAAATTTATGCAAAATTTTAAGCAAAATATCTGTTTATTTAATTTTTTAAATTTTACAGGTTTAAATTTTACTTAGTTGTTTACCTGGCGACATTGTTGAAAACAAATATTAAAAAGTCTTATTAATAATAATTTTTTAACAAAACAAATTATATGACTGAAGTTGGCAAAGTTTCAATATTCATTTATCGATAGTGAAGAGTAATTTAAAAGAGAGGTACTTTTTTTTAAAATTATAATAACCTTCAAAACTGATTTCAAATTTAAAGGGTTCTCTAATGTATCTTTTACAACGCGAAGCCGATCTTATCAAATCAGAATAGAGGGAAACGTGCTCATGAGGTAGATAGAGGGCGACAACGTAATGATTGCTTCTCTGCCATCGGTATCTTCGAGTAATAAAACTGGTTTTACAGCGTCACGTTGGTAATTTTGAGATTAAAAGGTGTCTTCACTGCGTTAGAGCGAAATCGTAATGTTTCAAATAGCATCTGTTCATTATAATTTGCAAGCTCAATCAGTCTTTAATGAGATAGATGGAAATTGTTAAAAAGAACTCGCATCAATCGGGTAAATCGTAATGATACACATTTCAATTGCGATTCACACAAGGTTATTTAAATAAATGATCCAAGACGTAATGAACATTTTTGCTTTTAGTAGCACTAGTGCCTAAAATAGGTATTATCAA
Source organism: Linyphia triangularis (assembly GCA_963978545.1). Classification (NCBI taxonomy): domain Eukaryota; kingdom Metazoa; phylum Arthropoda; class Arachnida; order Araneae; family Linyphiidae; genus Linyphia; species Linyphia triangularis. The sequence continues at coordinate 31,002,569 of OZ021732.1, read as the reverse complement.
TAGATATTATTTTAAAAACAAATTGGAAAAGAAAGTAAAGATTCTATCGCAATCAAAAACAAAATATCAGCGGGTTTCCATCAGCTATATTTAAGCAGCATACATTAAACATTTACATAATTAAAAAAAAAAATAGAATTTTTTATTAATTATAAACTTTTTAATTCTTACTAATCTTTCATCGTTAGCGAAAAGTGATTTCTTTTTAAATCTAAATGAGAAGAATGTGATCTAAAATCCAAAAACGAGTTCACAACAACAAAACAATCCTTTTAATGAATTCCCATAATATTTTTTAGAACGTTTAAGTCAAAGAAGAATCCTTTAACAATTTTTAGATTACATTGTTACTGATATTCATAACGGTTTAGATACATGCTTCAATCCGAAAAGTTCAATATATGTTCGCAGAAATAAATATAAGACACCAAAACATTAGAACAGGAGCAATTCCAAACCGTATTCTGTTGTTTTTAGTCGTCATTTTTAGTAGACTACTTAGACTATGTCGTTAATACTGCCGCTTACATTGGATAGCCATGTACTTTTTAAACTCTTAAATATACTTTTTACTTTCAATTACCCATATGTATACATAGCCGTAATGAAATTATAGCATTCATAAAAAATAAAAAAAAATCGATTTTTTTTTTTTTTTTTTGCATTTTGATTTCAAAAAAGCGATGCAGAAAAAAATTTCTATCTATGTGTGTCTGCATAACTTCCGAACAAATTGACCTACGATGTTCAAATTTGGTATGAGGGTTAGTGGCAGCCATGGGACCTACCATTAAGATTTTCATCAAAATCGCGCATGCGCATAAGATAGCTGCCATTGAAAAAATCATGTTTTTCAATGATTGCTAACGATTTTGATTAAAATCGCTGTGTTAATGCTTCCTAACGTGTTTTTAACATTTCCACCTCCGAAATTTCCGCAAAAATGCTTTAACGGAGTAAAAAGTTGAAAAACTAATGCCTTCAACACAGAGTTCTCTTTGCTTGAACATAGCTCATAAACGATCGTTTTTTCACCTCTTCTCAGTTTCACTTATAAGGAAGGATAATATAAGAATTATCGAAAAAAATATCGCCAAAAACACCATTTTGACGGAGTTTTTTGTTTTTTTTTGTTTGTTTTGTTGAAAAGGCTCTTATAAGAATTATCGCAAAAAAGATCACCAAACTGGCCATTTTTTCTAGGCGAATGATTAAAATACAAAAACGATAAATTACACAAATCCACATCAGTAATATAGAGAAAGTGAAAGTTGCACGATGTTCCACACCCCTAATTGTTGAGGTGTGTTTGCTGTTAAGCCTCAGTTTATAAAATACAGTCGTTCTCGGCACTGAATAAACAAATCCGAAGTTTTTAGCCTGAAGTTTATTACGAATATCTCCTGCAAAATGCTTTAATTCATTAATGAAGGAGGGGAAAAAACCGAAACACATCAATCTCTAGTTCACCAAAACAAAACCTAATTTAACCAATTTGTCAACTCGCCAATAAATAAAGTCACAGCGTAAGTTACTCAAAGGCTCAATGAGACTTGAAACGAGTGACACAAAAGTAGCAAGTTGACATACAACACCACAAACCCCATCAGAGATGGAGAAGGAGATGGGGGGAGAGGAACACAATCGATGAGCAATGAACGACTATTTACGGCGTGGTAATGATCGGAACGTAATAGATCGGCACCAATTTCTCCCCCATTTCCATTACTTTACTTCTATGGAAGAGTGCGGGTAGTACCGTGAAATCGATATTTGTTGGGGACAGTGACACACGGCTGCCGTCTCTGGGACGGGCAACGGAAAAGGCTGGTCCTGTCACAAAGCACAAGCTCAAAGGTGACTCTGGGGTGGAGAAGAGAAGGGGGGGGGGGCGGTATCTGTATCGATATAGTGATAGGGATTTCCGGAAAGCTTGGAGTGAAAGAGAGGATTGAAAGGTATTCGGATGGAAATCTGGATGTACTGATATGTTTAGGGATTGTTTGTAAGTGTACTTATTCTAGATTGCTTTTATATGTTGCCAATCTTATTATTTAAATAAAAAATAAATATCCAGGAGCTAAGTAATCGCACAATTCTTTATATTAACTCAACTTTCAGAAAACAGAATACATAACGTTTTTACATTAAACAGAACTCAAAACAAATTTAAATGTAAAAAGATACTCAATGTAGGAAAAGATATATATATAGATTATTTTTTTTTATATATTTCTGTAATTAGCGCTATAGCCACATGACTATAAGAAATATAAGGATCGTTATAATTTAAATCTAGCTATTATGACAAAAAGTATATTGGAAATGAAATATTTAAAAAAAAAAAAAGGGGGGGGGGGAAGAAGTCATGACGTGTACCACCTCAGGGGATTCGTTAAAATCAAGACCTCAATAAAGGTGCTTCTGCAAACACAGCAGGAGGGGGTGTCGGAGTTCAGATATATGCTTTTAAGGAATTTTCTCACGGTCTCTTCAAAAACACCGTCATTGATGTACTGATTCTGTTACCCCCCCCCCCCCCCCCAAGAGAGGCAGGTCAGGACCGCTTTTTTTAAAGCTTTCATTTCTAACACACTTTATGTCATAATAGCTTAATCTGTATTATTCTGTTCTTACGTTAAACAATACATATATTTCCTAATAACCAACAAACACACACGCAATATATTCTTTAATATTTAGGAAAGTCATTCTCAAAATATATTTAAAATGAAATGTATAATTTGTAAGACATAATTGAAGAAAAACGCAAATAACAAACTTTTGACTCATTGTTATGCTACATAGTCGTTTTCTTCGTTCCCACGGCAGACTATAAAATGGCATTAAACCCTTTCAAGAAATTATTGAAGAACTTGGGTAGTTTCACTATGAACATTATGATATCTTTAATTTGACACTACTGAAATTCAAAAAATAGAATATTAGAAAAACTCTGTTTCATTTTAAAAAAATTCTTGAAAAGTACTCTTTTAAATAAAGACAATAAGTCCATATCACCTTTCAAATCGAAATTTATTTTATGGTGAACAAATTGTAAAGCACAACTTTATATTTCTTCTTTAGACAACAATATATTTTATAGACTAAAGAAGTTTATATTCAAGACAGCTTGCCATTTTTTCATCAAGCGCTAAAAGCACTGGAACATATAGTAATTTACATAACAACTACATTTGACGTACATCCGTTAAGGAAGAAGGCCTTTAGAAGAAAATTTCTAAGCTGAAGGCGTTACCAGAGACAGCCCAGTAGCTTGCATTTATTATACATGTATCACAAAAACTCACAACACAAACTGACGTCTAACAGAAGCGGGGCTACCAAAATAGACAAAAGCTATTACCTAATTGAGATCCTGTCGCTTTTGTTCTCAAAATACCGTCAGAAAAATAAGCAATGCCTAAAGAAACAATGCCTATGTGCAGCTATCTTTTTGGGACAAGGTAGAAGATTGGATGGAAAAAGATCATAGCATCGATTTTTAAGGAATGGCCAGAATTTATAAGCAAATAAAATAATTAGAATAGAAAAGCAATGGTTTGTTTCTGATAGTTAATGTCTTCAGCATGTTGTTGACAGTTCAACGATCACACAGCAAACCAAACAATATTTAGCAACAAGCTTTGTAAAATGATTGCATATTTTTTTTTACTTATGAAAATATTAGAGGGTATTTTTTATTGGTGATGGTAGACATAAAATGGTTTAAGTTGTAAATATTTGTTGCTGATGAAAGATATCTTACGAAAGTAAAACTACATATATTAATTTGAAATAAATGAAAACACATATTTATAGAAATAAATTTATAGAATAATGTATGTAGGTAATTGAACACATAATAACAACGGAGTAGTGAAATAATTGGAGGTTATTAGCTGTTTGTAGGTTATTTCTATAATTAAAGAGCTTATTAATTTATGAACAAGTTAGTTTGAATGTGTTAACATGCTTGTTCACTAAACTCTTGAATTACATCTCGTGAATGAAATATTTAAATTAAATAGCTCCAGTTAAAGTAATTTAAACTCGAAATTATCAATATTTACAGTTACATTTCTCTGTGAGCGTAATATAGTTATTAAAAATCTAGTGGGGGGGGGGGGGATCATTAACATAGAGGTGTGTTTGTTAATATTATTTCCCTCCGGCAGCATATAAAAACTTTTGAGACGATTTCATTATGTATCAAATGTACAATATCCAAGGTTTTTTCATCAAAAACATTTACTTTTTGGATTAAAGTAGGCCCTCTAAACAGGCAAGCTGTGGTATTTACAAATCAAGCATATAATGGGCTTATTAACCATTATGCAAACTTATTTTACCAAAATGCCTTTTTACCGGTTAAGTAATGGATCATAAGAATGAAGAAAATAATTTTCACTTTGTAGGTATGTATAAAATCTATTCTTATAAGAATGGGAACAGTCGCACGTTTTTGATTACTTTTTATAAAGTAAATTCTCGCAAGAAAAGGGTTCACGTAAGAAAATTCATAATAAAATTCAATGCCGTATTGCATAAAACAAATAGCAGGATATCTATCATACAATACAATTATGATGGCTACAGCATTTTACTTGCTCGTAACAAACTATTATCCATAAGACATTACTAAGGCTAATGCTCATTAGCTTGTATTTTAGTACTTAAAGCTTGGTTCTTTATCACATAACACTGCGCAATTTCTAGCACAAAAAATGTCGATAAAGGTCGAGTAAAACAGACTATTGAATCTTAAAATATCAGGGAAAACATGCTTCATAGAAAGAAATCAATTCCGATATCCCCATCAACGAAAGAGTTGACTCTCCCGTGTCAAGAATATAAAAAATTTATTTCGTCATTCCTAAGCCCCGAAGAATCGTGATACCACCATTATAGCCCCCCAAACTTAGATCAACAATAATAAAAGCAGGCAATACACTGTCAAGGAAAGTTTCCGCCAAAAACGCTGACCTTAAAGAGAAAAATTACCGCTAAAACACCTCCAGACAGCAGCAACAACGGGAAGGTGTCACTTACATTGGGGCGATAAAATTCCACTTTACGACTTCAGGACCGAGCAAAATGACGAAGTTTAAAAGAAAATTATTCACATTACTTTTTTAGAACACAGGAGGAAGAAAACAGAACCTGAGCATCCCCCCCCCCCCCATCGCTAAAGCATTTTTCTTTATGGTTGAAGAATTATTTTTTGTAAACTAGAATAACCTGGGAAGAAATTTTGACCTGAAAAAAAAAAAGAGCATGGAGATTCTACCATCTGCTTATCGTAAGCACCTTGAGATTTTTTGCAGCATGTTGTGACTGGAAAACAATGACTAGGAAATATTCGGAAGAGTTTATTAATATTCTTCGAAGGATTTGGCTCTTTTCCATGACGCATTTGGCAAGAATAAACCAAAGAAAAATTGGGAACAGTCTTTTATCAACGAATCCTACATTGAAATAAAAACGTGTACAACATTTTTATTTCATGAAATTTAAAATATAAGCACTCTAAACTCTAATTGAGGACTGGAAATGGAAAGCGACCTAAGTATCAAAAAAAAAAATCGACATTTTTTTTTTTTATGGAAAAATGTTCTAGAGACCAAGCTAAACAAAGTGGAGAACGCCCAAAGTGCAAACTCCAGTAGCTAAAGTTCAAATTCAATCTGATACTTAGTCATAGTCATAAGTACCAGATGCGAGTGTTTTTCATTTTTCGGCTCTCCTGAAAAGTTTTCTTTTTTTGAACTTAAAGTCGTTTTCCATTTCTAGTCCTCAATTGTGAACCTAAAAGCCAGAATTTTAAAATTTCTGGCAACATGTTTTTGCAAGTGTTTTTACCCAACCAAATTAAACGGTTATGATAATTTTCCTTTGTTAATTATTATTTTGACTTTACTTTTTATTTCAGCACATTTTATGTACTGGATTTCTAATTTTAACTAAAAGAAGTCTTAAGTATGATTTCTTTTTAAAATTTTCCAAAGGAAAAAAATTATACACATCAGTGGATTTTCTGCAACGTGTGATATAGGTAATCTTGAATTATTTTAAGATAATATAATTACAATAACAATAAGATATAATTGTAAAAAAAATAATTGACAGTTAAGTTGAATATTCAAAGCACAATACAGCAGTTATAATATGGCAATTTATTATGACAGACTAATAACGAACACCTAGCGACGAGTGTTGAAATAAAATGAAATTAATGCGCAAGATTTAAAACAACAATCGGGAAATTTAATATACTCTTTAAAGTAAACTCGCTTTAAGTGTAAAGAAGCGGAAAAAAAAAGTTCGTCTCGTTGAATAATTTCAATTTCGAACGCCATAAGAATATTTATATTAACTCTCATTACGCAAACTCATAACCCCTCAAACTCTCTTTCTTGACATTCCGAAAATACGCTCTCTAAATGACGATCGAATGGTTCTGCAAAGTGCAACTAATTCTGAGGGCAAACGATGCCGTTCTGGTCGCCAAAAGGCCGTTCTCGTGGTAATTAAAGGGAGAAATGGGCTTTTGTGAGGCCGCTCTGTCGATGGTCCCATTTGTTCCTTATCCATTCCCTATCGAAATGACATTTTGCTGCTGGGAATGTGTTTGGACGATGCCGGTAGCAGCTGCTCACATGGAATTGTCAGAGGAAGAAGTTTGCTGTTGTAGAGGATCGGTGAGTGGACTCCTTATGAGAGGAAGATGGCTTCTGAAATTGGAAGTTTGTGTAGCAGTTGCTTTGATTTGATTACTTGATAAAAGCTTACGACTTGTGTAATAATAATAATAATAATAATAATAATAAATAATAAATAAAGATTTTATACAATGTATATGACTTAAGAAATTGTATTTTATGTGCTAATCAACCGAATGGGGCTGTTAAATGGTTTCGATTCAATTATTCTATAACATGTGATAGATTATAACCGTACTAATATCTATTTTAGACATGACACACAAAAACGTACACTGAAAGCTGGGAGGAAATGGCTATCCCAAGAGCAAACAACTTTGAATTACATGTTTTTACCCCAGTTATATAAATATAACATTTAATTAAGTAATACAAATTTGGAATAGATATATACATTAATTACGAACAAAACTGGACCAGTCCACATGACGTAATTTTCTCCAGTCTTCTTAACACACCTTTATTTGCTTCCGAAATATTTTCAATCAAAAGCGACACTAAACTTTTCAAAATAAATGTATCCAAAATGAAGTTAATATGCAGAACAATGCTTATTTTGAGCTGTCCTGTAAGAAACTAGTTAAAGAACAAGTTCAGTTTTGTTCGCCGGCTCCTCAACTTATATATTTAATTGGCAAGACGTATTTTTGTAAGAGTCAGTCCTCCTAAACTACTCGAACGATTTTTACGATCATGGTGTCTTTTAAAATGGCTTCAACTGTAGACAAGCCAAACGTTCTATAAGTGCAAAAAATGTTTTTTTAATTGGTTTAATTACCTGATTTTTAATTACAAGTGTTTTCGATAAACTGAATGGCAACATCCAATGGGATTTGTGTTGTTTACGATTTTCAGATCATGCATTTTTTAGATGTTAATAACAGCTAATTTGATTGATTTCAATTGATTTTTGTCCTTGCTGGGATCAACTGCACATTTTTTAGAAACTTTGTATAAAAATGAAACTGAGGCACTATTTATACTTGCTATTCCACTGTGTATTGAGAGAGAATTGAAATGTTTGCAATGATATTATGGTATTTTTCCATCGACCATTTTCGCCATATAATAAATACAATACCGCTAAGTGCTACTAAGGCGTTCGACTAAAAACGTCGTGGATCTTCATAACATCAATAAGTAAATTCATATTTTTAGGGATACTAATTTGTTGTTTATTTTGCATGCCCGTATAATATGAAAAATATTATGACTTTTAATAAATGTAGTTTGTGATACCATTTTTCTATTTCTGTTTGAAAATGTTTACCATTTATACTTACTGTTCCATAGTGAATTGATTTATTTTCCCATCGATCATTTTCGCCATACAAAAAAAAAAAAAAAAAAAAAAAAAAGTGTACCAAGATGTTTGGTCAAATGGTTAAATTTGGTCAGGATTTAAAAAGTTGATTGTAATAAAGCTACTATAGTATCCGGGGGTTGGCGAGCAAGGGTGAAACCCCCAATATCACAAAAGCATTATAAAAACGTAGATTATAAGGAAAAGATCAAACGAGGTTGACTGTAAAAATACTTAGTGGCACTTTTAATAGTTATTGGAGATCAAGAGATTATCATTAGAAGGCAGAGATGCGACATTAAGTTGGAAGTAAAAAGAAATCGTATTTTCGCTCTTTCAGAGTTTTATAACGAAAAAGGATTTGAATGAAAGGCTTTGGGATTGAAATAAAAAAAAAATTCGAATAAAAAGTAGAAGGGGGGGGGGGGGGAGAAGAAAAAGAAACATTAGAATCGTAGTTAAGAGAAATAATCGTAAAAGTCACAAGTAAAGAGAATAACCTTTATTTACAGCAATCAAGCGTATTGAAATTATATGAAGCAAACATTTCGGTCATTCATGATTGGTCAATTAAAAAAGAGTTGAATTGTAAAAGTTAATGTTACAAAAAGGTCGTTTTTACAATTACATATATAATTCTCTTGCATGCCGTCCACATTCGGCTGTATTTCTGTGAGCAGAATCGCAACGACTTCAAACAACAAATCACAAATCTTCTAAATGTGCTTTATGCACAAGTTTCAAAATTCAGCAATCCAGCCAATCACAATATATCTTTTGAAATTTGATTTCTGGCAGTAGCCAACAACTTGAATTCGCTATATTTTGTTTTCTTATTACTGATACAAATTATTGCTTATTTAAATCGTATTGATTTAATATTTACGTTGAAGCCGAAATAAATAGATGGAAGATGTGAAATTTCTTTTGGATTAAGATTCTATATAAACCAGGTTTTTCCGAAAAATTGTCGGCTGAAATTCCAAGTTGGGTATGGATTCTGCGCCAAGAATTACGCTAACAAATGTCAGCCGATTACCTTTTTTTAATAACAAGTGAATAGCCTATGGTTGCCATAATTTGGTGCGGTTTTATGTAAACAATTCTTGGTGCAGAATCCGTACCGTACTTTAAAGTTTTATCCATATTTATATGTGAACGTTTTCCGAATATATATACCGATAAAAACTGAGCACGGAATTTCAATCAAGAATATTAAGGTTTCTACATTGAAAATTCACAGAAGAATGAATAATAATTTCAGCCTAACGGATAAACCACAACTTTTAAAAAAATAACTTTTTATAATAATATATTCATTAAGGTTGTGATTTACCGTACGGTACCTTTTGGCGACATTTAAAAAAAGTCGCCAAAATGAAAATAAAGTCTAAAGGCTGTGTTGCTAAATCTAAAAGGGCGTAAAACGGCGTGTTGTCAAATCCAAAAGGTAACTAGGGTTCCCGGAAAACCAAGTCGAGGATTGCCACATTTGGCACCAAATCACAAACTTTCGAAAAGTCAGGAAGAGGCACCGAATAATAAATTTGAGCCTATATTTATTTCTAATCAGTGCAAATTCATCCATTACGCAATTACATTACTAAAAATTATCAAAATAAAGAATACCCCCCCCCCCCCCACTTCGAAATCTCAAATGAAATTAAAATTATTCTCGCCAAGCTTGATTTTCAAAAAATTACGGTCGACTGAGCTTTCCGGTTGATTGAATGCCGGGTAAATCGCCTTTTACTGTATTATTTTTTAAGTATCGCAAAAAAGGGTTAAGAAGCAGTATAGGACACTATTGGCGACTTTTTGCTTGGTGACTACAAAAAAGCCCCAAGCAAAAGTCGTCAATGGTGTTTTGGCTGTTTACCGTACCCGTTCAAACACTCAATTATTGGGCCAAAACAAATTATAAGCGCCAAAACTGCAAGGGTTGCCATATTGAAGCCCACGGGACATAGTGTAGGAAGGAGGTGTAGTCAGAAGTGTGAAAAAGCGCCAATCCGATCAGTTCAAACCGGGAAAAGTTGCCAATGGGGTCCTATACTGCTTCTGTTCCCCAAAAAAAGAGTATGCCAATATCTAATTACTTATATTGCTGCGTTAAGAAATTTCGTTGTGCAACTTAAAGTATTTTGGCACTTCATACGAAACCAATCCGTATATTTGAATTGTTCATATAAATACCTTATATTTTTTAGATATGTGCATGAAACTGTTTATTTTTATTGCTTTCTAAAAACGTTGTACTACGTAGCCACACTGTTCCTTCTCAACGCGTCACACATAAGCAGTAGGATAATGATGTCGCAAGTATTGTAGTTCATAAATAATCCAATTTTTTCAGTTTCATAGCACAATATCACTCTTCAAAAATCTTCTTGATTATGCAACTGAAATAACTTTTTGCTGTGGAAATAGCTTTTTCGCGAACCAAAGGGAATTGTGCGGCAATCCCGGTGGTTGACAACGCATATAAAAAATTTCCTGCCAATTTGAAGCTTTATAACCTAAAATGTCACTAATTTAGCGCATTTGGTGAAAAATGGAGACAAATATTCACCGAAACTCCACAAGTTCTAATTCGATATTTCAATTTGAAGTCAGATGTGAATTTCGCATATAGTTACTGTGAAAGAATTCTTCCGGTCAAACTTCAGAAAAATTCCAGTTGAATTTCATGTAGTCCTACTAATCTTATCAAGGCATTCAAACTTATGTAAGAAACATGTCAGCAGCACATACAGTTTAGGTGGTAACGAATTACAATTGACGAGGATTGGATGTAATTTACAATTTTTGTTTTCATATTTTCATCTGTTTATCCGTTCTTCTTAATGAAATAAAGGATGAACAGTCGCTGATGGGCGATGGCAAAGGGGAGAGAACTCTGTGTTAAAGACGTTTGTTTTTCGACTTTTAACGCCTTCGTCGCATTTCTATGGTAATTTCGGATGTGGGGGTGTTTAGAGCACCTTAAGAGGCATTACCATGGCGCAATTTTGATCCAAATAGTTAGAAAGCTGTTTTTTAGAAATTGATGAAAAATATGATTTGTTCAATGGCATCTACCTTATGCACAGGCGCAATTTTGAGGAAAACCTCACAGACAGGTCCCATTGCCACCACTAAGCTGTATGAATAAGCTGAACATCGTGAGTCAATTCGTAGAGTCACGCTGACCACAGACATTTTCTAGACAATTTTTTTTTTTTTTTTTTTTTTAACTCAGCACGTTCTAAAACGTGTAGAAATGCAAAAGAAAAATCAATATTTTTACCGAATACAATACTTTCAATACTCAATGTTAACATATGGGTAAAAAGGATTGTCTCAAATACCAGCAAAATAACATGCCAACTCCATAAGCTAAAAAAAAAATAAAAAAAAAAAAAAAAAAAAAAAAATATCACGAACAGAAATTAATGAAAAGAAAACAAGTAAACATGCAAAAAGAGCAAAATGCGCAGAAAGTCAAAAAGAGCAAAACAGCTAAAAATTAAAATCCTTGACGAGAGTTGACGTTAAAGCACTTATGATCGACACGTACATCGATTTGATAAAATCTAAAGGCGAAATAAAATTTGAATAAAATCAGAGCACCATACATTCACTCGATAAAATACTACTTTCAAATCCACCTGCACTTCAGAAAAATGAACTCTCATGCGTTCTCGACACACAGCGCCCGCCCTCTTTCATTAATCACACCCCCTACCCTTATTAAATCAGCCTAAAATTTACTCAGTCCCCCCCCCCCCCCACACTCATTCAAAAGACACGCTTTCGGGCGCCGCTCCTCTAAAAACCCGACCCTATAAAACCGCTCCAAGGCTCCGCTTTGTCTAGAGCCGACAATTACGACAGCGAAGGATTATCTCAGTGTAAAAAGGCATTGTTTCGGGACTGCGAGACCGTTTTATCGATTCATTTTAGTCGGCGGTGTGTGTCATCGCCTTTAGACCTTTTACGACCATTTACGCCCGGATAAGTGTCCATCCTTAGCGAAATGGGCAGATCAAGAGAAAAAAAGTTTATCATGGTGGGAGTTTTGACACAGCAGTGGGAAAGAAATGTAAAAGCATTCAAAAACGCAAAAACTAATTCAATGTCAGACATAAAGTATTCCATAACTATTTTATATATAAAAAAAATTGAGAATTGATAGTGAGGAAGCATATTGCCATCAAAGCAGCATCTCTGATTTTTGTCATTTCCGATGAACTTCTTATAGGATTTTTATAGCAAACAATAGATTTTTATAGCGGTACAAACAAAGACAGTTGCAAGACTAATAATTCATTTAACACTAGTAGCCTTTTTCTATCACGAAAATCTATATTACTTAAAGGTCAAAAATAAGTTATTTTGGTAATCAGGGAAATACTGCCTTTTTAGTTTGTTTGGAGGGCAGAATACACCATCGAAGTTTCTTGTCGGTGCATACTCCGATTCTATCTAGAATCAAATGCCTTCTGGAAGATGCTTTAGGAAGAGATTGTTCCATATCTCGAAAGGGAAAACTAAACAGGAAGTCCGAAAATCTTCGAAGGATTTGTTCTAATCGACTCAGATTCTACTTACTTTGAAAAGCGACAGCCTAGCTGAGGCCAAGAAGGAATTCTATCTTTGGTCTACGAGTGAACATTTTTGGAATCAGTGTTGTTCAGGGGCGTAATGGGACATAAAATTGGCCCAGTGATTTTAGATTTATGCCGGTCCAAATTCTCAATGTGATCATTAATCAAATTTTAATAATTAATTAAATAATTCCAATAATTAATTAAATAATTTCAATAATTAATTAAATAATTACTTTAAATAATTAAATGGTTTTAATTATTATTAAATTTATAATTTAATTATTTATATTCAATAATCGATTCCGATAATTAGTTTTATTTATTAATTTTAATAAAGGAATTGTTTTAATAATTAGTTTAATTAAATCCCATTTTCTCTGTCTCTACTATTTAAAGCTTCTTTGAGTGAACTTGGTTTCCATAAGCCATTTATATATTTAACTTTAAAAGTTATAAAATAAATAAAAATACATAATATGTTAACATATAGTTCTTAGTGCATCTATTTTCTAAATAGAACATAATCCATAAAATTAAAGTAATGTGAAACGTTAAGCAATTTCTTAATATACAAACTATATCTCTGAAACTAAATGAATAGTTAATAGTTCTGGTGGGGGTGACTAGGATTAGAATGCAATGACTTTAAAAAAATAAGGAGAACTACTTGTATCGAAAAAAATGATAGTAATAGTACAAGCTAAAAGAAAAAGAAAAAAAACTGTACCGGACCGGCACATTTTCTACAGACACTGACCGGTCCATTGATTGCACCAAATAACCCTAGGGTCAATACGCCCCTGACGTTGCTAAATATAAGCTACAACCAAAACACATTTAGATTTAAGAAGATGAGGAACAAAGTTAAAAAAAAAAAAGGGGGGGGGGGGGAATATTATCACAAAGCAAGATGCTTGCAAACATTTTTTTTTTTTAAATTGTGTGTTCCTTTACACTTTACAAAGTACTTTTAGTATTAAATTTAAATGGATTTTTATGGTACTATTCCACTGCAATATATTCTAGGACCAAAAATTCACCTGAAATGACTCTTTTTCAAAATGAATTCCTAACAAACCATTTGAACCGAGTTTTAAACTAATAAAAAACAAACTATTTTATTGTTAATGGCACCATCTTAATTCGTTTTTAACTGGTGAAATCTTAGCAATATTTTTAAAAATCAAAATAACTATCTGTTTGCAATTCATATAAAAGAATACTTCTGTGAATTTCTTAGAAGACCAAAAAGTTATCATCTTTTTAGTTCCGTCTGTCAATATTTTGAGATAGAGCTGCGGCGGATGCAGTTCGGGGTATTTTTTCGAACGGCTTGAAACTTGGGTTTTCGCTGCTGTTGAGTTGGATGAGTGGAAGCTCTGGTTTGAGCTTAAATGTGTTTTTCTGTTGCTGTTTAAAGAATTGTATAATTATTTGTGTCGAATGAAAGAATTTATTTTTGTAATCCAGTGTCATCATTTCTCTGAGAAGAAAATTCGTAACAATATGTAATGTTTGTTCAATGAAAAATACATATTATAGTACTTTGCAATACCGGTCTTGTATCAGAGAAGATTTCAGGAAAGATTAGTACTGAAATGTAATACAACACGATTGATTCGAGATTATTAGCAAGTAAATAATACCCATGTAAGCATTAATAAGTGAAGAACTAAAATAATGAAATTTCTACAGGTAAATTAATTTAAAAAAAAGGTACTACACTAAAGGTGTAGTGAGAAACGTATACAAAGGCTATGTATCCGTGGCTAACTTTGCCAGATAAAACTATTACAAATGCTACAAATGTGCGCGATATGGGAATTGAAGACCCTCGCATAGACGAGTTCCCATTCTAAAATTTAGCCGGAACTTACTAACGAAAGTACCGGAAATGACGCCCGAAAATTTGCAATTCCTTAAGTCTAAACTATAAAAGCACCAGATCAATTTGAAAGTCTTGATTAGATTAGTAGTATTACATAAAATTCCACAGGAAGAACTCTAAACTTTAAAAAACTTAATGGAATGTTCACAACTTGGCAGCGAACAGAGATATCGGGTTAGCAAACAATATGAAAATTCGCATACAGATGGATTCTGCAATTTTCATATAAAAAATTGAAGCGGTTTTCTTTTTTGAGCACTTACTACATCATAAAGTAAAATAAAAGGCAAGTGGTGTTTGTATAATAATACTAAGTATCAAAATATTGCAGTTAAAAACAAACAGCCAACTACTATTGCAAGAAAAGAAAAATATTACGTTAAAGCGGCAATTCAAAAGTGAAACAATCAACTGTAAATACAATTTTTGACGTATGTTTTACAAATGGAAACTGTGAAAAGGTCAAATACAGTCTTTACTGAATACACAAAATTGTATGCATATTTAATTTGAAGCTTTTAAATCAACGGACGTGTTCAGATTAATCAAACACCTTTCTTTTAATATAAGGAACGAATTTGTGGAACGAAAGAGAAATTGTGCATTAGAAATGCCCAAAAAACAAATACGCGTGTGGAAAGCCACATTGTACTCGTAAGTAATTTTTTTTTAAAAATAAAGAAAATTCATAAGAATTTTTGAAAAAGAGTTGACACTTTCATTAAAAACACAGACCTATTTACGTGCTCACAGCTTAGAAAGAAGATAAGAAAATTACTAAGGGAAAAAAAACTTAATGCTAAAGTAATTCCAGTTCAGAAAAAAGAAAGGTGACAAGTGAGAAGAGAGGGATTGAAAAAAGTAACATCCAATTACACGAGAAAAGTTATAAATTAAGGTTAATTAGTTTAGCAGAAGAGTTTGCGGTTGCACATCGGCACAATTAAAACTATCAAGTATCCATTCTTGTTTAACAGGAAAAACGAAAAAAAGGAACAAAGCATTTAATTATTAAAATATATTTTAAGTTCAGTTTCGTTTGTTGAAGATATACAATTAAATTACTATTTTAAAGTATAAATTTGAACATGAAAAAGTCTTACATTTTAATTTTAATTATTTAAACTGGACAACTTTTAATTTAATTTTTTTTTGGCATGTAACATATGATAAAAAAAAGTATTGTGTTAAAATAAAACCATTGATCTAGGTGCACGGCAGTGCACCCGCCAAGTTCACTGCCAGCCGTCTAAGTCTGTCGAGATAATCAAGTTCGAAAACGGCAGAAAACGGCATTTTTAAAAATCCACCCAAAACTCGCTCACTGATCATCTAATTACTAAGGTACTTCTAGCGTAGTTAGAAGTATGAAATTTGGTACGCATGTAAGGTTTAACATATACAAAGGAAAAAATCTAAAAATCGAGATTTTCCACTTCGATCACATAAAGGGGGCAAAGTTTGAAAATTTGAATCTCAATTCTAATACACTTCTATTTGGGCTAAAATAATTAAACTTAAAATACTAGTAGCTCTTAGCATATATAAATAGAGGAGAAAGTTACCACGCGTCGCAATGCCTCTAAAATCAAGAAATATAAATAAAAAAAATTGTACTTGGTATAATAACATTGACCATCGGCGATATTTTACAGCCTACAAAATGATCGCCAAATGTTAATTTTGTTCCTCTTTGCCAACTCTTTTTTGCATATCTGAATAAACTATTTATTTCAAATAATTTATAAATAATTTTTATATTATCATCATTGATATTGAATGCATAAGCACGCCATGGTCTGCGGTCCGGTAAATGTAACTTTCTTAGAAAAATCTCGAGTACTCTCCTCTAATTTGGATGTTGTTTGAGAATGTTTTTTTTTTAAACTTCCTTAAAAGCAAATAATATTTAAAAGGATAAAGGAATCGGCTAATTATATAGATCTCGTAGTTGGCCGCCAACATAAAGTTTGTCAACGGTCGATTGTGTAAAAGTCCCCCCCTCCCCAAAAAAAAAAGCATGTATGCTTAATCCTTTCAATCCCAGGAAGTTTTCTTGCAAATTTAAAAATTATGAACACTAAATATTTTAAAACTAGTTACTGTTCAGCGAACAAGTAATAAATTTAAAATTAGTATCTTAAAAAGTGAAGTGAAATCCCAATAAAAACATCTCTGTAAGAAGGCGCCCATCTTGTAAAATAAGGGCAGTGAAAATTAGTAAAATTTTCTTCTCAAAGTCAAAATTCCTCTGCATAGGCCTAAATATCTAACTACAAAAATGCTTGTGTGACTTGGGCATTACCCGTCAGTAAACCAGAATACGTAATGGCTAAGTGTCACAAATATTTTTGAAGCTAGATATTTAGGCCAATCCAGGAGAATTTTGACTTTGAGAAAAAAAATTTACTAATTTTCATTGCCAGTAATTTATAACAACTTTAAATTTGGCTCTACTTTAGATCTCAATATTTTTCACGGCCATAATCATTGCATGAAGAATTTGGCGCCTTTTTGCAGAGGTGTTTTTGCTGGGATATAGATTTAATGATAAATTTCGAATATTTTTTTTTGGAGAGGTGAGGGGGGGGGGGGTGCGATTGTCTTGTAACAACATAACTCCAAAACTGAACGTGCTAATGTTCAATTTCACAAGTAACACGATCTCACTCGATATGATAGCAAAGATTTCGTCAAATGACCATTAAAATATTTAGACTTTTAACAGCTCAAAAACGGCTAAGAATTTTAATCAAAATTGCTTTGCTAACGTCGTTTTATCTTTCGTTTCATTTAGTGTCCAAAATACTCTTCATTTTATTTCGTTTACCAAAAAATCAGAAGTAAAAAATACATTAAATTAATGCAAGTCAAACGTTTTACAAGGACACATTAATAAACATCATACATTATAAGCATATCATACATTAATAAATACAATAGGGACACATACCAGAGGTCGAACTGAACTTTTTGAATAGGGTCTAAAAACGCGTACAAGTTTAGTAATTTAGATGTATAGTAAAATTTAGGAGCATAACTTAGGTGTGTAAATAGTTTATGGAACAGAAAAATGGTAATAAAAGTGCTAAAATTAGTAAATTTTGTTATGCATTAAAGCTAAAAATAGATACCACCCAAGTTGTAAAAAAAAAAAAAATTAAAAAAATGCTAATCTATTGTAAATGATAACCTACTCTCCAAAAAGACAATGCCGTTAAAATTAACAGGATTAATTCGGTAAGGTGTAAGCTAATGTATACTGTATGCACATGTACCATTAAAAATATTTTATGTGACCACTGTCAACTCTAATTTCGAACATGGCTTATAATCACTATTCGTTGTTAAGATTTATAATATAAGCATAATATGTTAAAGAAAGACAGGTTAAATAAAAACCAGTTTTATTAAACAACAAGTTTATAATCACCTCTCTACGTATTTATCTTTCAAACTGCTACGCTGCGAAATTTCAAGCTACATTAGACATGATCCCTAATCTAAGAAAGATGGTATCATACATCAGCACTAACTTGTTCCCAGAGTCAACATACAAGCACGGCAGAGGTTATTAAAATCTTCCATCATAATTAAAAGAGCCGAAGAGATTAACGCTACCCTCAATTTATCTGGAAATTAAATTCTTGTGGCGATCAATCATGGAAATTTCTTCTCCAGCGCAAATCGAATTCAGTTGGTAGCTCTAAAATGATATGATTGAAATTATTAACGCAACTGTTATTTATCACGAAGCGGACTGGTGTGTTTAGTCCGTCTCGCAATTATAGAAGGTTATCGAAAAATATCAGGTATCATGTAAATTTACAAAATAAAAGATTTGTGGTATTTTATTTTACCTAGAGCTTATTTCCCATATTGCGCTTAGAGGATTTTGTAGTTAATGTCGATGTTTTCCGCATAGTTAATTAGACTTAGTATGCTAGTATTTTAGTAAATGTAGTCTTAGATGTGTTAAATAAATTTAATGCAGAATAATATATTCTGATTTATAAATTGTAAAACAACAATACTGGGGTTTTTTTTCACATAAATTAAGCGTATTGCCTCAAATCGGTTAAAATTAAGAATTAAAAAAAAAAAAAAAATGTAATCTGCAAATCTTAGTACGTAATATGTGGGAATAAAAAAACCCGAATGTCCAAATGTTATCCATTTTGAAACACTAATAGTAAAAATGAAATATTAAGATAATAAAAAAAATATATCGTGTATTGTTATTTGGAAAATTCGAAAATCAAAATCTAAAATGCACAAATGTAACAAATTGAAGTCATTGACATTAACTATTTCTAGATGCAATTTTTTTTTTTTTTTTTTTTTTTTTTTTTTTTTTTTTAAACAACGATAGTTACACTTCAGTTTGATTGAAATTTGAAAAATTAAGTAGGTAAACACTAAGCACACATCACTGATACGTTATACTAAATAATCTAAATCACTTACAAGAAACAGCAATAAAAAAGTTTACCAAAAAAAAACCGACGTAGTAACACACAGAAAACCAGTTCTTTAAGTAACTTTTTTAATCTATTTCGCAAGAAAAATGATACACCAGAAAAAATGAGAAAAAAAATTTAAACTATTCTAAGTAATATTCACTTTAGGGATTTGGAGCACGTTGCGATTTCAAAAATGAGGATTTATTTTTTATATTGGATTTTTTTAACCTTATCAAATTTCGAATAAAATTGACACGCACGCCCACATACTGAAAAGTTCCATTAATATAGTAATCATTTATTGCGACACCAAGAAGAAAACACAAATTTGTGGAATTGTAATGTTCAAGAAGATTAATGCCAATTAAGAGCATTAGAATTTTAAAAATGAGAATTTTTTTTTTTTGATACATACGATTTTTCTGATGTTAAATTTCGATTAAGTGCAGTCATTTTTAATCATTCGAATTATAGTTAACTTTTATTGCAACCCTACGGATAAACACAGAAGTTTGTGGAACTGTGATGACACGAAAATTAATTAGAAATATCCTACATTCTGCAAATTACTTAACAATGTTTTAAAAAAAAGTATTTATAAAACAATTTTTTTTTTGTTACACTTAATTTACTCACATTTTCGTAAATCATACAATAATATCACTATCTGTCAAATTGAAAAAACTGTTCTGTCACAAGGATGACATATTTATCAAACAATAGAAGTTCGCAAGAGGAGTTTGCCATTTGATTTAAGTTTTTTTCGCAAATAATAAAAAGTCAAATATAAAAAGAATACGAGAATGTTCACGTAAGGTGCCAGGCGAAACCTAATATCAAGATTAAAACTCCAACTTATTCTTAACAAAAGTTTTAAGATCATACACGCTAGAAGATGACGTTCTACTAATCGGAAGGCAAAATGCACTTAACATGTATTATGTACACATAAAGCACCCGTGAGAAAATTGAAAGAACCAAGAGAGCTTAAAATAGTGCTCAGCTTCCATTTAGTCCCTCCATAACTTGTTTAAAAATTCAGAGGCATTCCATGGTGAATAAAAAGTATAGAATAGAATTCTTTATTTAATCGAATTTACTTTTTACATCACTGAATAGAAAGCGGTTGATAAGGAACAAATCGAACGGTTACACTTCGCATTGAAATGCAAGCAGGCAAAAGAAAATAAAAATAACTTCTTTGGATGCCACTTTTGTCTCTTTAGTAAGTCTCGCAAAAACATGCAGGAAAGAAAGATTTTAGAAAAAAAAAAAAGTCGCACCTACGAAGTTTTAAATATGATTATCATCTCTTACGTATTTCTTAAGAGTAACTTTTCTGTATGTCACTAATGTCTCTTTCAAAAGTCTTGCAAAAACAAGCAAGGAAGAAACAAAATTATAGGGGACGGTAGAACGTTACCTACGAAATTTTAAATATGATCGGCATTTCTTTCATATTTCTTAGAGTAATCCCACATGCACAAAATTTCAATATTAAATGCGAAAATAATTAGATATATATACTCTATGAAAAAACTGATTGATCGATAGCTGAAGATTTTAAGATGGACAAATCAATTTTTGAAAGTTGCCATAGTAAGCAGTTTTCGAAGCTGGAATTTTAAAGGAAAGACAAAATAGCATTGAGAAAATCACTGTTTCAGAGACAATTCGACATACGCTCCATATATATTTTCTGGCAGAACTTCTAGTTTAATTTAAGTCTCGATGGTTTCTATGGACTAGATAAAAAGCTTGGAATGTGCACATTATAGCACATACAAGATGCATTTATACATTACTATTGCATTTCACACGAACTTCCTTTGGGATGAACAACTCAACCACTTGGTATACCCCCTCAAAAGGTCTATCTATATCTACAGGTGTTTTTTTTCCACACTTCCGAAGACGCAATACAAAAAAGCAAGTAATTAAATCTAGAACTTTTTCTTTTCTTTTTTCAATTAAAATACATTCAGGGTTTACAGAATTGGCAGAAAGTCGGATTAAAATAAATTGTGTGAGCGAAAACTACTACATCAATTAATTCTTGTTTTTCAGAGAAAATAAAAGTAGTCTCAGTAATTTCGATTTTCATGACCATCCATTATCTTCATCAAATTCAATGGACTCCCCTTTTTGTATCTCTACGTATGCAGAGTTCGCAGTTCAGATCTCGCTACGTGTTCTTCGACATTTGCTCTATAACACTTGACCCATCGTTATATTCTTGTTCAAAGTTTCAATACATCATGATCTGATGTCGCAAACATTATGACCTTGTGAGAAGCGTTATTGAAACTTAGAAGAACAGCATGTCAGATGACACGGAACAAATGCTGAACACGTGGCGAAATCTGGATTGCACACATCGAGTAGAAAAAGGAGTTGAAAGGGCACGTTGAATTGGGCTAAGGTGATTGATGTTTATACAAAAAAAAAAAAAAAAAAAAAAAAACTTAAGAACTGTCCCTAGCCATTTTCAAAAAAACAAATACCAATCAATATAATAGCTTTCGCACAATAATTTTTTCCAGGAAGGACTTTCAGTTCGCCCTGTATCTCGGTCATTCAATACTCGATCTAATAAAAAATATATCTCCTAGCAATCAACTCGCACGCATATCATTTGAACTAGATATTGAGACGTCACGTAAGAGGACGAGTGTAACAGGTCAAAACAAACAGTTGTCTCACCATTTTTCATTAAAACGTATTATTTTTTCAAACAAAGAATGCACATCTGATAAAGCTGTCAAGTTCTTAATGATCCTGAAAGTATCTTAAAAATCAATAAATCGTTATGAATAGTCGACACATTGTTTGAGTCGAAATGGTCGATTAATTAGAGCTAACAATATGTATCAGCAAATAAGATATTTGAGTGATATTGATTTAATCGTCAATCGCGAAGCGATTTAGGATTGGAATGTAGATAGAATTGTATAGTTTGTACAATCATAATACACACTATATGGAAAATTTATATAAGACGTTTAATAAAGCAGCTTTGTTGAATGAGAGCATCTGATGCTACTTATTCTGTACAAAAGCGCCACGTTAATTATCACTACTCAAAAGGTGAAATGGTGCGGAAACTAGCCAGTTTATTCTGTTTTATTACGCTGACGCTGCTAACCATTAATTTCATGCTTGGGCTACTTGCAGGTCGGAATTAATGTTCATTCCACGAACACTAATAATTTAATGCAAGATTAATAAGACGGTATAAATTAATAAGCAATATAAAGCAAGTTTAATTTATTTTAGGTTTCTAATTATTTTGTTATTTACTATTTTAGTATACAATTGTTAATTATATTAATACTCATATCAAGTTGAATACATTGCATTAGATATAGAGATAATATGGGAAACAGGGGAAAGTAATGAAGACCGGGTAGTTAGTTGGGTTGGTTGGTTGTATTCAGATTATCTGGCGCCGTCAGCAACACGAGGGCTATAATGCGCCGAAACTTTCGTCATTAGACAAGCCAACATAAATTTACAAACACCCATGCCTAACACGGGACTCGAACCCGCAACCTCGCGGTCTAGAAGCTAGCACGCTAGTAGTTAGTTGGGAGAAACTGGCTACCCTGATTCTAACGTCAACAGCGCTGCTCTCTAGTAGACAAATTTCAAACTACATGCAAATAGGAAGGAGAAGCCTTATTTCGTGTTGTAACTGGAAAAAGATAGTAAATATTGACGCAAAATCACTGTTTTAAAATATTCATGAAAAGCTATTTTTTTAAGCAATAAACAAGGTCGAAATATGCGTATATGATACATGAAAATATTCAAAAAACATACAAAACAAAAAAATATATAGATTTTCATTTTCTGATTTACTAAATTCCCTCTATTACTTTAATTGCAGCTCAACATATTTTGCAGAATATAATACAATGAAGTAGGTCCAGGGGAATGCTTTAGAGAATTTTCCCACTGTCTCTTTAAAAACGCCTCCATTGGAGTCCCGGTCCTGTCGAACGCCTTGATAAGATGCAGGTCGGGACCGCATTCTTTGTTTATTTGAAGATTCCATATTCGATTTTTAATTACAATACTTAAATTGATATTTTCTGTACGTGCCTTGACTGGCTTAACAAATTCCGTAATGGAATGAGGAAAACGGACTTACTTTAATTTTGAATTTTGTCAACGATATTGTATTGCAATGCAAAAATAAAAATATCAGCAACTTTCCACTGAAATCATAGTTTTTCTAATTTCACAAGTTTAATATGAATTATAGTTCTTACACTATTAGTAATTTAACTTTTTTCAGAAAAGAATTGACTGATAAAAAAAATAGGGAAACTATGACTTTTTAGAAAATATTGCACTATATTGAGTATTTAAAATCTGACAAACTCTATTGTCAGATTCTCCCGAATTGTTTGACTTCAGCAGGCTGCATTAGCTATCTAGTCTTACCCCACTTTCGCTAGCCGAGACGATGAAAATTGTTTTTTCTTTGTGGACTGAGATTACAAAATACGAACGTAATAACGCGTCTGCTCTGATTCTTTGCAAAAAATGTCATTCTTTTTACGACCACAATAAGTTAATTTATCTTCCACTATGTAATCTACCATACGAGTACAAAAGAAACGCAACTATTTTTCATAATTCATTTTCCATAATTAGGCAATCGTAAGCTTATTTCGTCAATAGGAGTCAACAATAGGAATAAGAGGCTGGAGTATATCATTCATATTGTAACAGGTATGGTTATTCAAAACAGTACAATTAAAGTTGAAATGATACTTTATTTTTATATAGAGATGAAATAAGAAAATAATTGATTGAAAAATAGGTTTGAATTCTAATGAGATATTTGGATCCATTTAAAATAAAACTTACAGGAAACGTTCGAAAATCTTACAGTCTATTTTAGAATGTCCTGAATGAATCTATTATCATACAATATTTTGTACATTCAAAATATTGTACATTTCCAGAAGTATTACAATGAGAAATTGTTATGTGATTTGTTATCTTTCTCCAAACAAATCAGCGAAAGTGCTAAACTTTTAGAAAATTAAATATAGTATAAGCGCTTTTAACTTCCTTAAATATGTAGCTGAAAAGCAAGACTTATTAGTAGTTAATTTGGTAGTGTCAGGTTTGTAAGAAACATTAATACCTTTCAACACATCACATAGAACTTTTATTTAAAACAATCAATTTTAAACTATTTTGTTGGGACTAAAATCATTAATGTGTTATCGAAAAATTAAATGTGGGTATCATAAAAACATGTAAACAAAATTTATGATCTCTTTAAACTTATGGCCTAAATTCAAAACATTTTCAGTTTTTCTTAGGTTGCGTTATTGACAAATATATTGTAACTGTCAAACTCAGAAACAAATAGAAAAACGGAGTCCAAATTACTTCTGCACGAAGATCACGAAATCCATACGAAGCAGAAATAGTTAACCAGCACAAGAACAAATATATTCTACGCTAACGGTCTTATCTACTTCCTCTGTCCAAGGAACTCATACAACAAAGATAAACACCAAAGCCTAATACATTCGGGAGAAATCTTAATAATATACGAGATATATTTCTAACGGGTTTAATGGAATGGAAGAGCACTCCATGGAAACAATTCGAAATCAATCTTAAAAACCAATTCCTTCGCTTATAGAAACTCACAGTTCCTTTCTTAATGCCAAAGGAAAATCAAATTTCTTCTGTAGAATTACGATGCTTACTTGCAAAAGGTATTCGTCCGGGAAGGAGAATTGTAAGGGAAGGGAAAGAACATTTGAAAAATAACAAAAACTTAGAAATATGTCACTCTAGTTCTTCATAAACATTTTCGTGCATACATTTCAAAATGAAAAAATATCAATATAGTTTGAGAAAATAAACGGGTTTTTTGTACTGACGTTTTCAAAAGAGACAGTAGAATTGCCGATGGATAATATGCAATGATATTTTTATCTGCACAGCAAAATAAAAAAAAATCCTTCATAGGATAACTTACTATCGTTAAGCATACAAACTTATACGGATCGATTGTAGAAAATATCAGCATTAAAAACATTTTAAATCGATTCAACTTTTGAAGAGCCCGATAGAAATGAATACAGGGAAACATAAGAAATCAATTGAAATGTGTAACAATAAAATTCTTCAATAAATATGTTAGTCGAACTTTTTTTACCGTGCAGCGTGTTCAAAATTAGAATTCTCCTTTTTAATTTAGTCTGAGGCAACTAACAGATCTTTTTAAAATGTTGTATACCTATTACTGAGATCAGAGAAAAACAATCTCTACACATACCATTACAAATTGTTGTCGGGAGGAGTTGAACTTTCTCATCTTAGGAGATACGATAGATAGGTAAATAATAGATATGGATATAGAAAAAAAAAAATTATATAAAAAAAAAAAAACTTGCCAAATTTTAGTAATATTTTGGTAATAATAAATTATAAAAGTAATGGAAAATTGTTGAAAAAAAATTGAGTTGCCAATTTCTAGTTTTAGCCAAGAATGTTGACTTCATACAGACACACGTACAGCAAGCTTTTCGCTATGTTAATGCAGTAACTAAAGCATAAAAAAAAATTAATTAATTTTGTTGGAAATAATATGATGCAGCAACAGAAAGTAAAACTAAAAATTTAGCATTTTGCATAAATAGTAATGAACTTATTTCTTTAACTATTGTCATGGCAACCATTTTTTTAAAGGAATGAAAATCTCTATTTTCAAGCGTTGCACACAGTTGAATATTCATTAGGATTCAATAGACCTCCAACCGCATACACTCTTCTAATTTCGTTAACATCAATTTCGATAGTTCCAGACTTATTGAATGTACAATTTCTAATGTGAAGGACCGATATACACCATTGAGGACTTAAATACTTTTGATAAAAGAGTGAACTATTAAGTCGAAACAAGTTAACATCCAAAAATTTATGAAGCAGGTTGACTATTTATCTTAATGATCTGAATAAATACAAATATTCTGGTGGACATGGTTGGAAATATACAGACAGAACTGTTTCTAATATTTAAACAATTTATTGTAGAAGAATTAGATTGTTTGTGCAGAATCAATCACGAGTGAAATACAAAACATATGCATGCTACCAACAGTAAACACTTAAAATATAATTCATTTCAAAACACCCAAGATGTGTTCGTACCCCACATGCATTTTTAAATTAGAAAAAGGAACAAAACATATGGTGTAGTAAAGGAATTCCCCTCCCCCCACCCCAATTTCCCCTATTGCAGTCAAAAATATCTGTTCCTTTTTCTCAGCTCTCCATGCGAAAGCATAGGTCAGCTTCTTGCACTTTAGAAAATTTTTATGAGTAGAAAACAGCTGTGACTTTTGGAAAGTGAATAAAAAAAATCGACTTCTTTCACCTTCAAAAGAAATGGCAAAAAAATAAACTAATAAAAACAGATGGAAAAGTAAAATGGAAAAAAAAAACCTAAGAATCCCAAGACTTTTATCTCAAGCCCCAACCATAAATATAATAATGGAAAAATATCACGTCTTTCTCTTCCAGAGAACACAAAAAATGAAGGAATCTAGAAAAACGATCATCAAGAAGACAAGTGAGGATTTTAAGATATTGTTGGTAATAGAACAATCTTATGTAACGCTGATCTAAATGAAGAGCGTGACCCGAAAACTTACCGATTTTGGAAGAATGTATAACGAGAGACACTGTCAGAAAATGGGAAATTACATTCCTTGAGATTCCAAACTAGATTTTCCGACTCCCTTAATATAGATAAAAATGAAAAGAAAAAAATCCCATTTCGTTATAAATCGAGTTTAAATTGTAAAAGAAAATAGCTTCTCTTCATTTTAAAGTAATGTAATAGAACATTTGTACAATGAAGTCATTTATTTTATAAGGTAGCAATTTACTTTATAAACCTAATAATATAGAAGATTCTGAAAGTTTAAATAAAACGTTATTAGCAATTGAAGGATACAAGAGAAAGAGGAAGCAATGTCAAGCTTTTATCAAAATTAAGATTTTGACAACATTTTGTAGCAAATGAAAAGAACTATAAGACAGTACATTCATTTTAGGATCATAGTAGTTAGATAAAAGGAAATAGAAGGAAAAGTTTAGCTATACTAAAAAAACGAAAATGTGATGCTATTTTTTTTTTTTTTTTTTTTATAGTTTAATTTATATATTCAAGTTTAAGAATCAAGTTTAATCGAATTCGGCTACAACTTTACGTTTTCAAGTAAGTGGTGCATTTGTAAAATAATTGAATCGAAACATACAGGCTAATTAGAAAGGTTCGCTTGAGCCATAGACCGCAAAGGTTCGCATGGGCCATAGAGCGCAAATGCAATTTTAACATAAAAAAAAAAACTCCTAAAAAATGTAAGAATACATGAACAGTAGGTAAAAATAATCTGAATGATGGTTATATTTATCCGTTCTAAAAGTCGTAGGATAGAACTATATGCACTAATTGATCTCGCTTGAGATTTTTGATAGTTCTATACAAAAATTTATTTTTAAGGGGTCATCTACAATTTTACTAAAGAAAATTCTCTGAAACCTTAAATGCAAACCTCCATTTGTCACCACATCATCCAATTCATAATATTTCATACGTCCGAAATCCAAGATTGTATTACAGTTTAGTGAAAAGCTTGTTTTATATAAAGGAAAACGTATTTACGGTTTCGATCAATATTGAATAGCACGGTATAGAGGTAGCGCGGAAAATTAATAACCGAATACTTGTTACTTGTTTCCACACCACAACTCTTCCGCAAACAAATCTGTAAAATCAAAAAATTGAATGGGAGCAAAAAAAAAAAAAAAAAAAAAAAAGAGAAAAAAAAAATATATATATATATGTTTCTATTTATAAATTATAATTTTTTAATATTTATTAACTAAAAAACCGTTTAATTAAAAGTTGCATTTTATTTATGTTTTGCCTTTAAGAAACTATTGTTTGCGAGAAAAATTAATAAAATATATTAATTAATTTGCCATTTATGCATAAAATCAGACGCTTCGTCTTAAGGGGAGCAGATCACTGCCCAAATATAATGTTGACAATTCAACGTCGTTAACAACTCTTAAATAAGATTTCTAAGCTACATAACAATATATAGAATTTAGAACATTTAAGGAATTTAAGTATTTTGACCCTATTTTCGTTTCGCTTAAAAAAATTTAAAGTTGTATTAAAAAGTGCTAACTTCCAGCAAAAATAATAATAATAATAATAATAATAAAAGTTTAAGATAAAGTCAGGATAAGTGTATGATTAACAACTGATAAAAATGTCATCACAAAATGTTAACCCTTAACATTTATCATTCATTTTCTTATGTCCACCGTAATCTGTAATCAATCAGTGAAAATTTACGGAGCCTGATATTTCGACATATTTATAAGCTTAATCTAAGGATGGAATAATATAAGGGTGAAAAAGATTTTATAAGTTTATTTTGTTTTAATATGAAAAATTACTAAATTATAAATATATTTATATATATAAAAAAGCTTCCACGAATTACAGTGGTACTTTTTTCTTTCATCAATTAGAGCAAAAGCTATGGCCAGCGTTTTTGCTTGTGCACTGTACGTGAGTGCAGGCATAGTTCTGGAAGTCTGCGAAATGATATTACCCTGGAAAATATATGGAAGGCAATCATGCAACTCTACCCACAACACGGCATGTAATCTAGTCCCGGAAATAAAGCAAGAACAGTTTATTAATGCCGAAAGATAATAGGCAGGGGAAAGAGCTTAATAACAGCAACTAAGACAATAAGAAAGGAAGTTCAGAAAACAACACGTCTAAATGTTACATAAAATAACAAAAAATACAGTGTTTATCTCATTTACCTGCAATTTTTTTTATCCAACGTAAATGAACCTCATGCATGGTAAAAAATCGCATGTGGTACACATTTTATAGATAGAAATGTGTATCTATTTATTTGTAATTGGTAACAAGTATTATTAGACAGAAAAAGAAGAAATAAAAAATTTACATCGTGCACACAGTTCATTCAATGTATATATATCAAAATCTGCTTTCTATTGAAGCAGATTTTTTTTTTAAAGTAATATTTTAATGGTTTAAAACTTGGAGGGAAAAAAACTTTTTAATCGGTAATATTATTGTCCTGTCTCGGGAAGACAACGTGAGGTGAAACAGCCGTTGATAAAATACAAATTCTTCTACTTAAAAAGTGATAACTAACCATTAATATAAAACAATTTCTACGATGTCAACCACAAAAACATGCATAAAAACTTAGTCAAGTAAAATATCTAAATGAATTAAATATGTTACGTTAATGCAATTTTATTGAAATAAATAAAGAAAGGTTAGCGAATGATAAGTGAATTTTTGACTGGGATATTTTTACTTTCAATTACCCATATGTAATACATAGGGTAATGAAAGTATAGTATTCGGTAAAAAGAAAATTGATTTTTTTGGGGGGACATTTCTCCACGTTTTGGAACATCCTGATCTCAAAAAAGTGATGTAGAAAAAATGTCCGTCTCTGGGTCCGTGGTCAGCATAACTCCCGAACAAATTGACCAACTATGTTCAAATTTGGTTTGAGGGTTGGTGATGGCACAAGGACATACCATTGAGGTTTTCGTCAAAATCGCGCATGCGCATAGGGTAGCTGCCATTGAAAAAAATCATGTTTTTCAATGATTTATAAAAATCGGATCTAACGATTTTGTTCAAAATTGCTGTGGTAATGCCTCTTAAGGTGATCTAACCATCCCCCCCCCCCTCTCCGAAATTCCCGTAAAAATGCTTTAATGGTCTTAAAAGTTGAAAAACGAATGCCCTCTGCACAGAGTTCTCTTTCTTTGAGCATAACTCATCGACGATCGTTTTTCTCCTCTCCGCAGTTTCACTTATAAGAAAGGATTATATAAGAATTATCGAAATAAAAATCGATTTTTTTTTTTTATAGAATGCAATACTTTCATTACCCTATGTTAGTATACTGGTAATTGAAAGTAATAAATGGTTTAATAATTGAGAAAAAACGTCCTATATATAACACTCTCTGGGTTCAAACAATAAAGCTCTCAATAAATTGTTTGAAATAGTTCTAAAATCAAAAGTTCTATGAAAAAATATATCTTAGCATAAAATAACCTCATATACTCAATCGACGAAATATTCACATTTGAAACTCGACACTTTGCTTTCGTTTTTAACAATGTGTTAGAACTTAATATTTTCTTGAAGTTAAATGAACGTCAATACATTTAATACAATAATCGGAAAACATTTACATCGCTTGTCATCATAAATTGTATGCCAGCATTGGACATACATCAAACCTAACCATAAATTCAAAACCACAAAGCTTGCACATTTCCCAAAGATAATGAAGATTGGCAAAAGCAACACGACGATATTCAGTAAGCTTCTTTTTAACAGAATTCAATTTAACAATTCAATCCATGCATCCTTCCATACTTTAACTCTACCATGGCCCGGTTTTACAGTAGGTGTTCAATCCTTCAACGAGTTCAATACTAGAAATAGAGAATATCTCACACTTTTGGATGTTAAGCTAGTTCGATATCACTATTGATACATCCACCAGAGTTCATCCTAGGCATTTTTCGAGGGGCGGCGCGCCCTGCCTGCCCTTTTTCTATAAAAATAGCGCCCTTCTTGCCCTTTTTCTATAAAAATAGCGCCCTACCTGCCCTTTTTCAGAAAAAATTTCGTCCTGAAAGAATTCGAAAAACTTTCTATTTTCCCCCCTCCCAACAGTACGCAATATGTGGATCACCCCTACTGAAATCGGCTGTTGCGCATGCGCATTCATGTTCAAACACGCAACGTATATATCAAGGACTGAAACCATTGAGTAGATGTCTTTATAACGTGCTTCATTAGTAGGTGGATTGTAGGGCGCCGTCTTACAATTTCCCAAGTGCACATTAGTAAACTCCGATGGCATTTCGTATGTGTTTTGATTAAGTGTATTTTGCTGGATTTTTACCATGCCTCCTTCAAAATAGTGAAGAAGTTAAAGGTTTATAACTATTAAATATTTACACTAGGAATTTAAAAAGAATATTTCCGTTTGGACACGCGTAATCGCGATGTCCTCCTGTTAAATTTAGGGGGTGTTTTTGGTAATTTGCCTGTTACCAATTCATTTCTTAACATCAGTCTCATATTTAAAATTAAGCATAACAGGAATGCAACCAAAATCCCAGATTATTTCCGATTTTTAAAAAAATAAAACTTCTATTATAGCTTACATAATAGCGGCAGCACGGCAAAAAAAAATCGCCCTTTTGACGCTAAATTTGATCCAATTTTGAAAATAAAAAAATGCAAAAATTTCAGGACATAGTCCAAGTTTTTTAGTCGGAATACTCCTTGTGATATCCCACAATGAATAATGTTAAATTTGGAGAAACTCTATTCTCTATCGGACAATATAAAAACTAAGAGATGAAGTTTAAGGTTGATTGATTCAAACTTTAGAAAATTTTGAAAGAGTGAAAAGTTCTTATCTTAAAACATTTTCATTATACTAAAACATCTTAATTTTACTGTATTATAAATTGATATTTTTATAAAAATTACTATTTGATGATTATTTTACTGTGTATATTGCACTTTAATTTGAATAATTTTCTCAGTCTCATTCCAGCAGAATTAGGACTGAAGCATTTTATCAGTATTTTGATATTTTTTAAGTTTCTGAGCGAGTTTTTGATTCCCAGATTTTTGCATTATAATTTTTTTTTTCAGAATATTGAAAATTATTTATCGTGGTAGAAAAGTATAACAATATTGAAATTGTGGCAGAAAACGCGTAATTCTGCAATTTGCCATAAAAGTGCCCTCGTAAACAGGAAATGCCCTTTTTTTGGAAAATAGCACCCTGCCCTTTTTCATTTCTAGGATGAACTCTGCATCCACTAGTTGAGACTAAAAAACCAATAACTATAATAAAAGTAAAAAAGTTAAATAAATAAAAAAAAACTTTACATAATAAAAGATAACACTAAAAAGTTAATCATTTTTATTCCTAAAAATTTATATCGAAAAATTCTTAAATTAACAAACCGTACGAAAAAGAATCGAAAAATTAAATTCAGGAGTGGCAACAGTTCCCTCTACTTTGGGCCGATGCGCAGGATCAGTACTCCAAGTTGCGCAACTCTCTTTTAACTCTAGAAATCGAATCAATACCGTAACGACCAACTGCTTGTGAAATAGAGAAGGACAGGCTAGAGAATATAAATGAGTTAACTTCTATTTTTCTTTTCCCAAGCTCTCTTTATCTTCTTTTGTTAAAAGTGGAAAAAGTTAATTGGTTGCAATGTCGTATTTCTTCTGTTAAGTCTGGGCTTCACAGGAGAAGAAGCTCTATCTCGTACTTAAGAGAAAATAACGAGTCTTCAGAGTGTAAAAATAAAAATTTAAAACGTGTAGGGTTCCTCCTTGACTTTTGTTTAATTCGCCATTTTATTCCCCTAATTTTTTATTTTGGGACTACAAAATAAAAGGGAATAGGCTACACAGAGGACAAAGGCTGCTCATTAGCATGGTGGAAAAAACTGATTCCTGGAATGGAAATATAAACTTAAAGTGTATTTTAACCTTTTAGTGAAAGAAACTTGAAGCTTCTGGTTCACTTGGTATTGGTTGGTTTCATATGCTAAACACACAACTAGAGAATATGTGTTATTCTATGCAGTTATAACTAGGGGTATGGAACATCGCACAACTTTCAATTACACTATATTACTGATGTGGATTTGTGTCATTTAATGTTTTTATATTTTCCTCATTCATTCAGAAAAAATGGCCAGTTTGGTGATATTTTTTTGCGGTAGTTCTTATATGCGTCTTTTTAAAAAAAAAATTCGCCAAAATGAGGATTTTGGCGATATTCATTTCGATAAATCTTATATTGTCCTCTCTTATAAGTGAAACTGTGGAGAGGTGAACTAACGATCGTCGATGAGCTATGCTCAAGGAAAAAAAACTCTGAGTTGAAGGCATTCGTTTTTCAACTTTTTACGCCGTTAAAGCATTTTTACGGGAATTTCGTAGGTGAGGATGTTTAGAGCACCTTAAGAGGCATTACCAATAAAATCGTTAGAATCGTTTTTAGCAATCATTGAAAAACATGATTTTTTCAATTGCAGCTATCTTATGCGTATGCGCTATTTTGACCAAAACCTTAAGGGTAAGTCCTTGTGCCATAACCAACTCTCACATTGAATTTGAACATCGTGGATCAATTTGTTCGGGAGTTATGCTGCTCACAGACAAACATTTTTTCTAGATCACTTTTTTTGAGATCAGAATGTTCCAAAACGTATAGAACAGCAAAAAAAAAAAAAAAAAAAAAAATCGATTGAGAATCGAAAAAAAGCAATTATAATGTCAGAGGTTTTAATAAATAAGTATTAATTATCCACAACAATAAACTTTTTCCAACAATAATTTTGGACTATCCACAACAATAAACTTTTTTTAACAATCATTTTTGAATTTTATAAAAATAAAAATTTCCAAAATTAAACTGAATGAACGGATAATTGCCCTACCATACTTTTAAAACTACTTATGTGCCTAGTAAGTCAAACTTTAACGTAAGTATAAAATAAAGTTATTGAACAAAATAAAAACTAGGGGTATGGAGCATCGAACAACTTTCAATTGCACTATAATACTGGTTACTGTAACTAAATTTTACATAGGTTGGTGTAACTTGTAATTTACTGTTTTCATTTACATAACTTTAAAAAATTATTAATATGGCGATAGATTTATTACATTGCCAAAAAAACCCCGCTAAAATGGCGATATGCTTATCGATAATTATCACATTGCGCTTCCGGCTGAGTGAATAGAGAAAATGGGCAATGCTTAAAAGAGAAATGTCTTAGAGACATTCGTTTTATCAACTTTTTACGTCTGTATCGAATTTCTATGCCAATTTCGTTGGCAGAGACGTTTAGAACATCTTCACAAGCATTACCATATCGATTTTAATCAAAATAGTCGGAACCGTTTTTTGGCAATTGTTAAAAAACAAATTTTTCCAATGACAGCTACTTTATGCGCATGCACATTTTTGACGAAAACCTTAATGACATTTATCATGCCCATAATTAAACCGTAAACAAAATCTGAACACCGTAGATCAATCGTATAGGAGTTGTACAGACAATTTTTCCAGATCACTCTTTTGAACTCATGAACTCGGCGTGTAGAAAAGCAAAAAAAAAAAAAAAAAAAAAAAAAGATATATATATATATATATATATATATATATATATATATATATATATATATATATATATATATATATATATATATATATATATATATATTGTGACAGTAGGCAATACTTTCACTACCCTATAATAGATGTAGAGTAATCGAAAATTATAAATCATTTAGTTCTTCATCTTAAAGTTTGCAACCATATTTGAAAGCTTCATAAGTACAAAATATATTCCTTCATAATTTTTGGTGAAGTTTCACTAAGGAAGCCATTGTCCATTGCGATGATTTTCCCATTGATTGCTAGATGCTTTAAAAATAGTAATTATATAAAAGTATTGCGAACCTGCAATTTTCATTCCCTACCTCGTGAAATTATTTTCTAGTGATTTTTATGGACCAGCTAAAAGAAAATTGACACCCTTTGCAATTACATCCAAAATACATTTTAAATAAAATATTACACAACATTAAGATTTTCACTTAACGCTTGAAATCAAGCATTTAAAGCAAGCTTAAAAGCAAGCATTTAACAATAATATAATTGAGTAGAAAGTTTTATTACACATTACTACGTCAATCAGTCAAACAACCTAAAATAAAGTTTCCAAGAAGAAAATCTGCTAAACTTTGTTATTTAAAATTGTATTTGAATCATTTTAATAACTTTTTAAAATTCTAAAAATAGTTTATAATTCAGTAATATCTTATTTGAAATATGAAATATTCTTCATAAAACAGAAATGTGACATTAATAAAAAGATAAACAAATACAAAAAGATAGTATCAAAACAAAGAAATATGAAACAAATTCAAAATTAATGGTTGTAGTTTTGTTATTACTTTCATTTACTCATATGTATACATAAGGTAATACTCATCGTGGGTTGGTGATGGCCATGGTACCTACCATTAAAGTTTTCGTCAAAATAGCGCATACGCAAAAGGTAGCTGCCATTGAAAAAATCATGTTTTTAAGTAATTGCCAAAAAATGGCTAGAACAATTTTAATCATAATCGCTGTGCTAATGCCCCTTAAGATGTTCCAAACATCCCCATCTCCGAAATTCCCGTAAAAATGCTTTAATGGCGCAAAAAGTTAAAAAACGAATGCCTTCAACACAGTTCTCTTTCCTTGAGCATACCTAATCAACGATCGTTTTTTCTCCTCTCCTCAGTTTCACTTATAATAAAGGATTATCGAAATGTATATCACCAAAATCACCATTTTGGAGCTTTTTTTTTTTAAAGACCCATACGAGAATTATCGCAAAAAATATTGCCAAACTCGCCATTTTCCCCTAAATGAATGATAAAAATATAAAAACGGTAAATGACACAAATTGACATCAGTATTATAGTGTAATTGAAAGTTGAGCGATATGAAAATTTAGAAGTATCATTTCATTGAAAATCCCGATAATTTCATACACTTGCAAATTTTTAAAAAACAACAACACTGATTTAATCAATCACTATTATTTTATTATTATCCTACCCCTAGTTTTTTATTATTATACACCCGTAGTTTTTTAAAGTAGCGTACTTGTACATTGCAAAAATAATAATAATAATAATAATAATAACTTTTCGTGGTCCAGAGAAAATATATTATTAGTTCCAAGTAGGAAAACTATTCTATAACTGCAATTAGCAGTTTTCCCAAAGAGGTTTACAAAACATACGGATTCAGACATTAATAACAACAGAACTAGATTCCACGACGAAGTAAGTATCATTCACAGCCATCTAAAGACTGCACCCATACAACTGAGCAGTATTAGGGTCATGACAAAACAACTCGACACCTAAGTTCTCAACAAACCGAACTAATTCTTTTACAATACTTTAATAACCAATCGGATGAAAGAACACAGTGGGAGGCAACTTTCGTAATGCAAACCCAACTGCTATGTACATCGATAATGATTTAATTTAAGTAATCTATTTCAAAACTGTATGAAACTGAACACACAACACTTTTATTAGCTAATAGTTTAAAACTTAACCACAGACAAATGTGCTACACACAAAAAATCTAACACACAAAAGTATTTCATTTCCAACTCTAGCCACGGTCTCCTCATACATTATACCTTACCTCCTTACCAACAGGAGAAAGACTTATGGTTATGAGATGCACACACATGTACGATAAAAGAGAATAATTTTTAAAGCAACCTTACGTTTGGATATAATAAAAGAGGGTGGACCACTTAACATGTTCAATAAATAACAACGATAAATAACGAACGATAAAAACTTGCTATCAAATGTTCAATTTTCTAACTTCACTTACCAAGAAATACTGTTTCTGTTTCCAAGTTACTTTAACGAAGTTTGTTTAGTCAGATTATTTTGCAGCATTTCGTATAACAAGAATCTTAAAAGCTCATTCTTTAATAGAATCTACAAGTTGCAACATGCGCATTCAAAGAAGAGCTAAGTCAATCCCCCAAGACACTAAATAAACAGCAACCTTAACCCTAACCCCTCGAGGACCTCATTGAAAAATGCAGGGGACAAATATTAACTATAGAAGAGAGGCCGTGATAAACTCGTCATGCTGTCATGTTTAAAAGGCGTCTGGAGTACGCGCGCTATTTACCCTTCTATTCACGACGGAGAAAAAAAGAAAAAAAGAAGAGGAGGGGATGTCATTGCCTCAAGAATTCGGAGGTTTTGATTTAGGATCGGGTGTTTAAAAGAGATGGTTTACCTTTCGTATATTTTGAGGGAAAGTGAGAGACTTGAGGGAGCTGCGGGTGTTTAACTTCATTGAAATATGCATCGCGGAACAATTAGGGATTGTATAAAATATAACTAGCGAGTTGAAAATATTCAGGAACAATTTAGGGTGTATTTCACTTAAGATATATTATTGAAATATAAGCTCGATTCAACTTTTTTGCTAAACACAAATATACTTATAATATATATTAAATAAAAACACATTTTAATTTACAACATATAAATCCTTTAAAAGAGCTATCTAATTCTAACAAAGTGTTCCGTTTTAAAACAAGTATTACAAGTTAAAAGGCAAAAACAACTGGAAAAATGTCCAGCAAAATTCCTTGTTTTTCAAACAATTCTACTAGACAAACAACTCTTAATTCTGAAATCTCCAGGGCAAAAAAGAAAAAGAGAAAGAAATGCAATTTAAAAGACACCCGCAACCATTTGATTTTGTGGCCAGAATACTATTTCCGATTGAAAACATCACAACAACAGCAACCAGAGAGTATTAATGTGGAGCCTCCATTTCCTATTCAATGAAAAAGAGCTTTAAAAAAAAAAAAAAAAAGGAGAAAAAAAAAAAAAACACTCTAGTGTAATTACAAAAGAAATAGTATTGTGTTCAGTGAAATGAGTTTTTTCCCCATTCTTTACTTCAACTCAATGGAAAGTAAATCGGTTTGAATGGTTCTCAACGATAGATTAAATTTAAATTAAAGATTCAAAAGAAACGAAACTTATTTAGACGCTTCAGAAAATCTTCTCGATGCGGTGGCCATTATTTTTCGATTCGAAAAGGAATTTTCTGCTGCAAAGAATGCAAAACTAAAGAAAGTATAGCAGCAGAATGTTCAATATAAAAATGAAACCGTTGCCCTGTGACTAATAATAGGACTTTCAACTGTCATATTCAAACAAACTAATTAAAATAAGTTATAGGCTAAAGAAAACGCCCTTAAAAACAGAAGATTCTTTCAAAAATAAAAAAAAATATTTGCTTTTAGTTTATAAATAAGTTACTTGATATATAGCATTTAAAATTGGCACTATCATTATCTTTCAATAGGCTTAACAGTATAATTATATATATATATATATATATATATATATATATATATATATATATATATATATATATATATATATATATATATAAAAACTACTTAGATATTCACACTTGGAGAAACACTGTATGCATACATATGTACAATTTTATTATGTATACATGTTTTTTATTTACAAAAATATAAAACCATATCCAAATGTGATTTTTTTTCCTAAACATAGGCAGTGACTCAAAACATACCGTTACTCAACTACATTAATGCACAAACATGAACACAAACGAACCTGTTATACAAACGAACATATGTGTACAAACATACACGCACTTAAATACACACATTTCTACAAATGCACTTACACGTAAGCATGTATTTTACAAATGATTTAACGTATCCAATATCAGATGAGTTTGGAAGTGATTCAACTGATGCACACCTAATGGGGAAGATGTATGAATTTCAAAGTAGATGGTAAATAAAAACTCAGTAAAACACAAGCCGGATGGTACAGTACCCAAAAAAAAAACCAGAACGATGGCTATACCTTTTGTTCTAATTGTTGAAATAACAAACAAAAGGTACCGTTGTAAATCGTGAAAGGTTTTTAATAATTGTATGTAGTTTTTTTTTTTATCATGAGGGGTTATCTACATATTAAAACAGAACCAAACTTTAAAAAGTTCAATAGCAACCTCATAATATTATTCCATATTTGGATTCAGCATTAAAAAAGAATGCGAAATACAAAAATTCGTAATTTTCTAATGAATGGTTTGTAATTTAAATGATAAAAAGAAAATGATAAATTAATGTTAAATTAAAAAGTTGGTTTTTTGGCCATAAATACTTAAATAATTAATATATTTCAGTATTTTTTTTTTCAAAAGGTAGTTTGTAAATGGCCAAATATAAATAGCAATCAGTTTTTGAATCAATTTCTTTTTTAATAATTAATTATTAATTAATAAAGCAATTAAAAAAAAATTTTGAATAGAAACATATATATTTTTTGCTTTCATTACATTTACCATGGTCTAAAACCACCCCCGTAATTTTTTCTTTCCATTTTGACTATTAGTTCTCGATTTTTTAGAGAAAATGTAAAAAACGCTCACTTTAAGGGACCGTATAGTAGACGACTTTTGAAAACACTATCAAAGATTAATTCAAGGTAAACTAGAGGTGTGGAAAATCGCATAACGTTCAATTATCGTATAACCGATAGTTTAAAAACTAAGAAACACGCTTTAATAGGAAAGTGAACTAAAAAGTAGAAGATAATTTTAAATAAGTTTGAAATAAGAATAGTGATTAACAAGAAATATTTATTTTATCGTAAAAAAGCGTGGAGTGCTTGATGTCAATTTTTGTAAATATTTAATGACATATATTGGTAAAAGTAGAGCCATTATGAAAATATCTTAAAAAGCACCCCACGCTTTTGTACGATAAAATAAATATTTCTTGTTAATCACTCTATTCTTATTTCAAACTTATTTAAAATTATCTTCTACTTTTTAGTTCTCTTTTCTATTAAAGAGTGTTTCTTAGTTTTTTAATCTATTAATTATTTTCTACTCTTTAGTTTGATTTTCTATTAAAGCGTGTTTTTTAGTTTTTTAAATTATTAATTATTTTTTCTGTAAACTATAAATTTTTTTTTTTTTTTTTTTTTTAATTTGCTTTCTTAAATTCTATTTATTTAAAACAACATTTTTTAAGCAATTTCAATAAGTTATCCTTTAAAAATTTTACTGAATCATGTGACTTTTTCATTTTATAAATAATTTCAACGATCTAGTTACATTTGTGTTTATAGTGAAATATTTCTGTAAAATATTCATGCTTTGCTAAATACTGTTTACTAATGCCTACATTTAATATTTATTAATTTTCTAATTATCAGTAGTATTCGTTATATTTCTGCAATTACAGTTTCGATATTTTATTTATTTCGTGTGAAGAATGCACATCTTTAATGTTGTAAATAAATTATGTTACTTTTGCGTTTACTTGCTATTTTTGTATTAATCTTAAACATGACACTATAAATCCAAGTAGTTTCTATGCAGTTTTAGACTAATACTTGTATTTTTTAATCTTCGTGAAACGCGCCACATTGACCGTTCTTTTTCTCCCGCTGTGAAGTAGAATTTTAAAAATACCTTTCGTTTTATGGAAATTCTCCCTGAAGATCGGTCAAAAAATGGTCGAAATATTTTCGCTCATAAGTGAACATAATGCATTCATTATGTATTTCAACATAATGCATTGAAATTTGGTATATGGGGTAAATGATGTGTTCTGAATCGAATGAAATGATAAAAAATAAGGGTTCGTATTGAAATTTTCGAAGATAGCGTTACTTTTACTTAGTAAACGGTCCCTCAAGAAGAAAAAAATTGCATCAGATATATAGAAAATCGTAAGCAAAACATTTTGGTGCAAACCGTAAGATTCTACGATAATTAGAACCGAAGATATAGCCATCGTTCTGTTTTTTTGTTTTTTTTGCGTACTGTACCATTGATACACATTTAAAGGAATTAATTATCTTTGAATTAATTAACTACAGAGTGTGTATTTGGTCAATTCCCG
Source organism: Linyphia triangularis (assembly GCA_963978545.1). Taxonomy (NCBI): domain Eukaryota; kingdom Metazoa; phylum Arthropoda; class Arachnida; order Araneae; family Linyphiidae; genus Linyphia; species Linyphia triangularis. The sequence goes on along the minus strand of OZ021732.1, from coordinate 30,961,902 downwards.
TGAAATCACTCTCCTATACTCAAGACGTCACGATGCATGAATTAGCGAAGTTCATGCTACGATATTTGTTGGCATTTCTAAATATATTTTGACTGTGATAGAAGTCCATTTACAGTTTTGAAAGTTGATTATAATAATTGTGCAGCAACTTGATCAACGATTGTTGAAATAAAATGGTGAAAAAAATAATTTTAGGGTACTGAAGCCATTTTTTTAGACGAAACGTGCAATTTCACGCTAATTTTTTTTATTGGCTGAAAGGTGGCGTTAATTTCATGGTATTTTTTAAAACGTCGGATATAACTCATGTTCACAAATTCTTAATTGAAAAAGCGTAAAAATTTATTTAAGTGAAAAAAAAGGCTATATTATTTTTAAGATCGATATTTCACTAAAAAAAATGTGATAAATAAGTTTTAAAATATTATACAGGAAAATGATAGTATTAGCATAACTTTTATAAAAGAAAATATTTAAGTGTATCATAGCAAGCTCCTACATCATAAAAATAATATTTTTCAATGATTTTCGCCAAAGAATTTTATAGTACTATGCTGGCCTAGTCCGATATAATCTTAAGTAAAATGCCACCATTTAAAATTAGTGGTATTCTTTAGCGAGTCAAAGATGAAACTTACATTAACTACAATTAATTCAAAAAGATGATTTCAATAATTGGTTGGTTTTAATTATTTCTATTAAAAACTACCCAGGTACAAATTCTAGGAACTATCAATACATTAACATTTCGTATATTCAATACCAACACATTTTGTATTAGTCTTTTTAAAACAAATAATAATAATAATAATAATAATAATAATAATAATAATAATAATAATAATAAAAACTTCTCTATTTGCAAGCTATAACTGAGAGTACTTTTATTTAGTTTTCATTATTACGGAGTTATCAGCTATGATGATCAATTTGTATTTAAACTAAATGCAATATATTCAACATTTTAAAGTCGATTTTTTTTAACAGCATTGTCGATGAAGAAACGTTAAAAGAAAAAAATAATATAAATATAATTTTTTGTGGTTTTGATTCGATTACATAAATACTTAGGTGCTACGTCCACTAAAATTGAGTAGCATTGTGGTTTTATAAATTCATAAATTATCGGACTACACAAAATCCTGGCTCTATCACCAATCAAATCATAGATAGCAATTTGTAAAAACATTTCTATTTATTGAATTCTATAAAGCGAATGACTGGTTTTAAAAGCATCGTGACGTCACCTAACAAAATGACGACTAGAACTGTCTTCTGTCACGTGTTGCTGCTGTCATTTTCGATCACTTGAAATCGCTCTTTTCGAAAACAGTTCTTTAATGAATAATCCAAAACGAAAGTTTTTGTTATTCCAGAAAAAAAAAAAAGGAGAAATGTGCGACTTTTTGATTCCTCATAGATAATAATGAATGATAAACACTGGAAATACATTGTAATTTATGTGTATTAAAACTACATTTGAAATGCTCGTAAATGCAATTACAGGTGTGTATACTAAAAGCGTTCTTTTTCACGCACGCCATTACAGAATGAGAGCAGCTGCAATAATACAATTATTATCGATTGAAACGAACGGTCAACGAGACTAGAATGTATAGAAGAGCGAAGAATGTACAGAAGTAAATTTTCCGTATAAGAGTAAAATGTAATGGAATTTGGTTAGAATTGGGTATTTAAAATGTATAGGAGTAAAGTTACCAAAAACAAGGATACAAAAATAGTTACAATTTGTTTTTCGATTGCTTAAGAAAAATTTCTTATCTTCAAAAATTTCGCCGAACTATCGCTTGTAATAAATAGCTACATTTTAAACACAAGATCATGATTCTTTATAATAAATATCTTTTAAGGATTCTAAACAGGAAGCTAGGACCCAAAAAAAGACATTTCATTACAATTCATTAGGTTAAATTTATAAAAAATTTTTTAAAAGAATAGTTCTTTTTATAACATCGTGTAAAAAAACAAACTTTTTACTTTCAATTACCCATATGTCATACATAGGATCATGAAAGTATAGTGTTCAGTCAATTTTTTTTTTCTTCCCCTCCAAGTTTTGGAATATCCTGATTTAAAAAATTTATCTAGAAAAAATGTATGTCTGTGTGCACAAGGTCAGCATAACTCTCGAACAAATTGCCCCACGATGCTCAAATTTGGTGGGTGGGTTGGTGGTGGCCATGGGACCTACGGACCTACCATTAAGATTTTCGTCAAAATTGCGCATGCGCATAAGGTAGCTGCCATTGAAAAAATAATGTTGTTCAGTAACTGCTAAAAATCGAGTCTAATGATTTTGATCCAAATTGCTGTGGTAATGCTTCTTAAAGTGTTCTAAACATCCTCACCTCCAGAGTCCGATAAAATGGACGTACGCGCGTACGATGTACGCAGGAAATCGGCATATACCGTAGGGCACTCGTTTTCAGGTATATCCCGTTTTCAGGTATATCCCGTTTTCAGGGCACAGACTCGCAGGACATTTTTGGCAATGGTATTTGTGTACGCAGGAAAAAAATATTTTTCTGGAGCGCTGCTCACCTCCAAAAATTCCGTAAAAATGCTTTAACGGCGTAAAAAGTTGAAAAAAGAATGCCTTTAACACAGAGTTCTGTTTCCTTGAGAATACCTCATCAACGATCGTTTTTCCTTCTCTCCCCAGTTTCACTTATAAGAAAGAATAATTTAATAATTATCGAAAAGTACATTGTCAAAATCAGCATTTTGGAGGAGAATTTTTTTCTTCTTAAAGACCCATACAAGAATTATCGCAAAAAATATTGCCAAACTGGCCATTTTGCTAAATGAATAATGAAAATATAAAAACGATAAATGTCATAAATCCACGTTAGTATTATAGTGTAATTGAAAGTTATGCGATGTTCCTCACCCCTCGTTTAACCAGGAATCGTGGCGAAAGTACCACTTTATCACGAGGAGTGGGGTAAAATACCATACGCCTCGAGCTCAAATTTTATATAGTCTTGGTATACAAATGACATATTTTCAGAACAGATTCATATATATATATATATATATATATATATATATATATATATATATATATATATATATATTAAAAACATTTTTGGCACGAGATTAACTTTACCGTACACCTCGCAATAAAGTGTTACTTTAACCATGATTTCTAATAAAAAAAAATCCAATTATTTGCACGTAGTTATAAAAAATAAAAAAAAATATGTTTAATTTATAATATAGGAACTGATTATAATAATTATGTATAACTACCATTTGCATACATTATCTTTAGATTATTGCTTTATACACTGGAGCGCCCAAAAAGTAGCAGCGGCATAAATATTTAAGCAAGTTTAAATGTAATGTGATGGTTAGAAAAATAAACTGCCGAAAGGTAGAGCGTTTCAGAAGTAGATGAATTTAGATTGGTACATATACTATATCATTGAAAGGATAACATATATAAGAAACATAAGAACTAGTGCTAAGAACTGGTGGTGTAAATATTTAAGAAATTTCAACGTGGTTTGGTAGTTAGATAAATCAATTGTCAAGAATTGAAGAATTTCAGAGGTAGAGAAGAAGTTTGGATTTTCTCATTAGGGTGTATCGTAGCCGCAAGAATTCTAAACATGAACTTGTGACATCAGTGTTACCAGAAAGAGTACGTGACAAGAGAAAGCTGGCAGGAATTAATTCACGCTATGCGTCAAAGAACACCTCAAAATACATCAGAATACAATGCTGAACCCAGTTAATGTAAAAACTATGAGACGCTTCCTCTACGATATGAAATTTAAAATCCGATGTCCAACTCAATTACCACTGATAAACATTGGAGTGTAAAGACTCATAAATTATTATTATATTTAAATATTGTACTGCAGTGAAAATAAAAATTCTTTTTAATACAGTTTAATACAAAATGCATTGCTCACTATGAATTAAGCATTAAGGGTATTCGATAGGCCGATTCGATAGGAAAGTTACGAGGATAACTTCCTATGCGCCTTTTCTGAGTAACTAAAGCGCATATGATATGATATTTTTTCTGAACATTATGTAAACTTTCTTTATTAATCTGAAGTTGAAATTAGAGCAAAGTTACAACTCTTTTTTTTTTTTTTTTTTTTTTTTTTTTTTTTAAATCGAAAACCGGAAAAACACTATAAATCTTTGAAAATCACATTTGTTATAGAAGAATTATTTTTTAAAAATGAATCAACCAAAATTTTACTAAAAAGTGAGGATCAGATTATTCTATGATACAAGGCATGTCAAAAGTATAAATATCTATAGTTAAAAAATACATTGAAGATTAGAAACTGACACAAATGGACTTAATTGAAAGCAATGTTTGACAACTACACTTGAATCCTTAAATGTAAAAAGGGAACACGTCAATAAGTTTTGAATGGGACGCGATAATTAACATATAACACTTGACGGAGCTTCTACGTCTCTTTTCGCAATTAGAATGTTCAAGATAATTTGATACAACGTGACATAATTCGATCGGGGGTATAGATATTAAGCCAAATTCATTAAATATTGAAACACTATCTTTTGATAGGATATCAAGACACAATTCCTACCAGTACTCCCACTCACATCTTCACTTCCCACGGCATCCTCTCCGATGAGTATCTTGTAGTTTCTCAGTTATGGGTGGGAGGATGGAGAAAGAGTTCCAGTTTCAAAACACCCCCGCATCAACTCTTTTCGCGACATTTGATCTTTTATGTATTACAATGCTAACCGAAGGTAAAAGCAGGTTATATTTTAGCATTTTTTTCCGCTTCAGAGAAATATTATATTTTCGAAACATTTCAGTATCCAAATTAAAGTAGTAGTTTCGGGAGGTGTTTTTTTTTTTTTTTTTTTTTTTCTTCCCCCCCTTTTTTTTTTCCCCCGTCGATTTGAATAAACAAAAACCCATCAAATTGATTTGAAATTCTACAAAGGTACTCATTTTTACTACTTATAATATTTTTTTTGTTTAACTGGTTCTATGGTTCTCCTGCCATTTTAAGATGGTCTAATCTATAATAATAAAACAATCTGTGAGTCTGTCTGTGGATCTATAGAAACCTGTTTAAAAGTGGAGTAGAGCTCTGAAATGTTCAGCATAAGTAGTTTTGGCCTTCTAATTGTATACATATCAAACAGAATATTAAAATTTTAATTAATTTTTTTTTTTACAAAGCGACTTTAAACAGAGATACAGCTCAAAATTTTCCACATAAGTAGTTTTAGCTTTCTAATTGTAGTTTTAAAAAACAGAATTTAAAAATTTTGATTATTTTTTTCATTAATTTTCTTAATTAATTAAAAAAAAATTTACAAAACGACTTCTAATAGGGCTACAGCTCTGAAATATTCAACATAAGTAGCTTTGGCCTTCTAATTGGACTTTTAACGAATAGAATTTTAAATTTTTATTTAGTTCTTTTTTAATTAATTAATAAATATTTTACAAAACGATTTTTAATAGGGTAATAGCTCTGAAATTTTCAACATAAGTAATTTTGGCCTTCTAATTTGACTTCTGAAAAACAGGATTTTAAATTTTTATTTCGTTCTTTTTTTTTAATTAATATATATTTTACAAAATGATTTCTAACTGGGCTACAGTTCTGAGATTTTAAACACAAATAGTTTTGGCCTTCTAATTGGACTTTTGACAAAAAGAATATTAAAATTTTAATTTTTTTTTAATTAATACTTTCACAAAAAGCGACTTCTAATAGGCCTAGAGCTCTGAAAGTTTCAACATAAGTAGTTTTAGCCTTTTAATTTTGCTTTCCACAAACTCGTGTTAAAATAATCTTAAAGGTTGTATTATTGAATTAAAGGGGATTATTTTTTTCTCGACAAGGGAGAGGCTTCTAATATTAGGCTTTACTTAGCAATTAGATTTTAATGAGTGAAGCGAGCTCATGCTTACGCAGCAATGAACCTTTCAGCGAGCAAAGCGAGCCTATACTTGCATAGAAATGAATCTTTGAACGAGTGAAGTAAGCCTGTGCTTATGTGTCAATGAACTTTTCAGCGAACGAAGCGAGCTCGATTTTGCGTAGCGATGAACCTTCTTGCGAACGAAGCGCCAAAAACTGGAACCAATAACGGATTTCCGCAACATTAGGCCTCGATGCTAGCTAAAATATTGCATATGATAAAATATCGTAGCGAAGCACGGGTATTCTGCTAGTTTTAAAACATTAGGGTTTTTTTTTCGCACGATAAGAAAATTCAAAAAGTTCTATCTTCAAATTCAATATTGAGCTATTTTAATTATTAGGTTTATCCTGCTGTTGAGTTATTTCAGTAATTTAAGTTTGTACTTTTTATAAGATAACATTTAAAAAAAAAAATTAAATTGACGATTTCTGCAAGCATAAAGTTATCCGTAACAGGACAGCACAGCTTTACGAAGCATGAGTAGCATGGCAAATCAAATCCAAAAAGCGTTTAACACGACGAAACCAAACTAATGCTTTTTTTCATTTTAAGAAGTTTTCTAGGAAATCAAATGTACGTATTTTGGATTATCGAAAAACAACTTTTAAATGTTATAATTATTAAAAACATACTTTAGCATGTGGTTTGAGGGAATGTCACAATCGAAAGCCATTTTTTTTTTACGTTAAAGTAATTTACATTAATTCTGATAGCTTCGCATTTTTTATAGTGGTAAAAATAATATCGTTTTTAAATCCTGTATTTCAGAGTTAAAAGACACTTTATTTTCTACTTAAAAATGAAGTATGTTATATTTTGTTCTAAAAAGCAAACAATCAATTACTAACCATATAAGACTTTAACCTTTAACTTAGATTTTTTCTAAATGTGATATTTCAAACTTCAATGTACCTTTTCTAACTAATAGAGAGATACCAGATTTTTGATTTTTTTTCCTTTTTTTTTTTTTTTTTTTTTATGACGTTGTAGTAAACAAGCTACAGATTAATCTGAGGTTAAAAAATTTCCTGTAATTTACCTAATTATATTTTTAAATACAAAATCTTTGTTAAAATAATGTCTTTCTCAAAAGAATATTGGAACATTGATTAAAATTGTTTTTAAAAGCATATTTTACCAAACATTAACCTCAGTATCTTCTATAAGATCTATTTAACCAACATTAAAAAAATTCAAACTCATTTGTTAAGAACTTTCAAAGAAAAGGTACATCGAAAATAAGCCAGTTGAGGACTTGCATTTTAAGAAAATTTCGTACCTTAAGGAAATGCCATGACTAATTTGTAATCGAATGCAGTGAACCGTGAAAATGGGCAAAACCACAGTAGGCGGATTGTAAAATTTTATAGGAATCGGAATTTTACAAAGGAAAAAAACAAAACAAACAAAAAACTGACAGTAAAAAAAAATATTTTTTTTTTAATAAACATTTAGAGAAATAAAGCAATTTATTCATTAGACATTTAAATGGTAGGCATAGTAAATCATAGAAAAAATCGTAAATAGTTTGTTCGAACTTTTTTTTTCAAAGATTCTTTAATAAAGCCCATTGTTTCGATCAAAAAAGGAAACTTGAACAAACTTAAGATAACGAAAGGAGGCGTTAACTTTATGTTGTGCCAAAGTTCTTGGAGGATGAAAAAATAAAATTGGAATGCACTGGAGAGAAAAAGCAGGGAAGATAATAGCCAAGTTGATGACACGGGGAGAACAAATGTTTCTAGAAACTTAAGAAAAAATAAAAGAGAAAATGAGATAAATTCCTTGCCAACAAGGAATGCATTCTATAGAGAAAGTTCTCTAAAAATTACCCGTTTGTTATTCGCAGTGTAGGGCGAATAAAATGAAGAAAGACATCATGGCACGGTGTTATAATTCAACGAATGATCCGGAAACTGTTTTAAGTATGAAAAACTATCACTTGAGGTGAAAAATTGCGTATAAGTGTGGGAAAATAGCCGTTTTCCAACTGTTGAAAGTTTTTCTTTTTCTTTTCAATGTATAACGGAAAAGGAGAATGCATGTGAGTACCGTAAGCTATAAAAATAAAATTTTAAACTTGAGTACCTAATAATTGAATGTTCGGAAATCAAGTTTAAATTAGTTAAATTAAAAACAATATACCAAATATATAAAAAAAATTAGCAAAATAATGAGCATTATTTTTGTCTGGTAACCTAGCAACACACCAATTACTAATTAATTTTCAATAAGAAAGGGAGCAGACGATTTTATTCCTGCTAAGCCAAATTGTTTTTTTACAAACTGAAGACCCGAATTGAAAAACTTAATTCATAATTTACATAACCGATTAGGCAAAATTTATAGCCAATTTAGTTTGGTTAAAAAGAAAAAAATGTGGATTTTAAAAGAAAAGAAAGAATAAATTGCTCCATGCCTCGTTGAAAATTAAAGAGTATTATCAGTAAAAAAGTTATCATTATTTGGTACTCATTCAGACGATTTTCGAACAGTTTCAACCATTTTTCTCCCCGCCAGACGAATAGTTACATTCGAAATTTACTAGTATTTTTCAACATTCTATAAGAATTCAGAATGTTGTTCGAAGAGGTACCAAAACTGGTAGACACCTCGCAGTCAAAATCACTGTATTTTTTGTTTTAAAAATTTGCCGAGAACAGAATTTTTTGAAAAGCTTAAACAATCACTTAAATAAAAAAATAAAAATAATAATAATAAAAAAAAAAAAAAAAAATAGAATTTACATTGATACTAAAAGGCTTGAAAAGTGGTCTGAATAATTGTAAACGGTGTGATTTCGCATTAGTCACATCCTATATGAAAGATTCTGGTTTCAAATCTCAAATAGGACAAATGAATTTCGGAAGTTTAGAATATACGTTAGTCTTCAGCTACCAATCTTTAAAATTAAAACATTAGATAAAATCTCCATTAAGTGACATAAGATCCATAATCGTTAACTGATTCATATTAATACACAGACGGTCCTTTAGAAATCTCAATATTGTGCGATCGAAAAGGGAAGTGCCACGTCTAATCAACAGTAAATGTTACGATTTTCATTGACAGCAATACACAAAGAGCCATGTGACACCGAAACCACAGTACTGAAAATCAGTAATCTGACATTCAAGAGGTAAATAGCACTTGGGTGCATACTACTGAAACCAAAGAAAGGATTCAAGAATTTTAAACAGAAAAGGAATGCAGCTACATCCAACTATCATTCCGTTCTGTTTCTATCACGAGGTTGAGACAGTCGGATTTGCAGTCTGAAACTCCCTAAACAAACACTGAATGTATTTGAAAGAGCAGAAAATGTCCATTTCAAGGATATCTTTCAGAATTCTCTAAGCGTGAAATAATCCCGACATCCCTCGAAAGGCATCACTGCCGAATTTCCGAGTCCAGTTACAGCATTGTTCCCGACATTCAAGAGATGGGAAGGCTTCACACTTCCCACCGAACAAAGCCCCCCCCCCCCCCCTTATTTTCTGCTATGCCCCCACACACTAAAAAAAAACTAACGAGATAGAAGAAAATCCACGGGTTCCCACTAAGAATCCCCCTTGGACGAAAATCGAAATCCGTCTCAAGGTTATTTATTCAACGGCAAGAGAATGGGAGACGAAATCAAAACATGCTTTTCCGACAGCAGCGAAGGAATTTCTTCTCGAGAATACGGATTCTGAGCGATAAAGTCGTTCACAGACAGTGCAGAGAAAACGAATGGATCCAGGGGATTTGAAAATACAATTCGAGACTTCAAATAATAAAATGGTGTTGTTTGTGTAAGCCCTTGAAAGACAAATGATTTGAGAAATACAGAAAATATTATTGATTGGCAAGTGGTGGACTCAGTTAAGAGTATGAAGAGTTATAAAAAAAAGATATGAAAGTTTCAATCCTATTTTGAAATTTTGAATAACATTTCAACAGTCAATCGCTAACGAGTGACACCAAAGGAGCCTTTTTTCCTGGAATTTCATTATTAGATGTACGCCAAATGCGCAATTAGTTTAAACCTTAACATTTACAAACACTTTTTAAACATAAAAATATGTTTAAATAAAATTAGCTTTTACTAAGAAGATAGAAAATTATTCAAAATTGGTAACAAATTTATTTAAAATTTTTCATCTTCTACTATTTTTTTTATGCATAATATTTTTAAAATGGCAAGAAACGAAATAGTACAACTTATAAAATACTTTCAACCAATTAACAACTTGCTTCAATATGAATACGAGAGAAATCAAAAAGAGGATATAATAATATCTTTAAAAGTACATTAAGTTATTCTTTCCAACAAAAGTCACTTGGAAAATTCCAAGGCACAAGAAATTCAAGATTTAATCAGTAGTTTGTTTGTTCGTGGTTTTTTGGCGCAAAGGCAACACTAGGGCCATGCTGAGCTAAACTAAGGTAGGAGTTTCCTTAAGTTCTCTTGGAGTTTCTTTATACAATAGTAAAAATTAAGCGATATAAAAAACAACACAGATTTTTAAGGTTATGGATTTAAAATCGAAGCTGTACTTAAATATTAAAGCAATCTACAGAAAGGTGACCAAATGGAGAAGACAATTTTAACTTTTGAATACGACTACTTATTTTTATTAATTTTTTCCATCAAAAAGTATTGTTGCCGATTTTAATAAGGTATTGAGCACTTTCATATCTTCATGCCGTGTTCTGAAATTGATGCTCTATTCCATTGTGCATTTTCAATAGAGTAGTCATGCGTTCTAAATCGCATTACGTTTATTAACATACTAATTGTGTATTTCCAACAATACTCTGAAAGTGACAATTAAAATAAAATATTTTGATATTATTTTCTAAAAATTGAATCACGGTTGTGCAAATGGCTAATTACTGATTGCTAGTCAGTGGCAAAATTTACAATTGTCATTGAAATGAAAAAAATTAGGTAATTATAGAATTATTACGAGCTGGAATTTCAGGAAAAAAATTATTTCACCGTGTACCTGTACAGCAACGAAAATCTTATTTTTCAACGACTTGTTTTAAAAAGAGGACCCAATACAAATCTTTTCTTTACTATTTATCGCTAACAGTTTGTATTTACTAAGTGTCGAACCTACAAAGCTATTCACAATTTTAAAGAAAAAGTATATTATAGATATATATTCGCCGATAAAGAAAAGTTAAAGTTTAAAACTAGTGGACCCATGAGCATTTAAGACAGCTTAGAGGATTCTTTTAAGACCATCACAGTTAAATTTTTTTATTCTATTGCTGAGAGATATAATTGAACTTGATTTGGAAAACAGAACTCGGCCCGGCAAGGCTCGTGTAACTGGTCGTCTGGTAATAGATCGTATCCCGTACATCCATCATAGAGCAACCAATGGAAGTAATTGAACTTTTTTAACATTTAAGTTCGATTTATCAACAAATAACAAACAGAATTGTTTAAAGTGCAGAACTACATCTTAAAACAATAATATATTTATGCATTGTAGTTTTTAGAGTGGGGATCATTGGGGGCTTAATTAACGCATCCTCTACGTATATAGAGTTCACTTTCATAGAGTCCCACTCTCAGAGTGCCTAAATATCCTCAACATAGAGTCGCCTCTCAGAGTACCAAAATAAAAAAATAAAAAATTAACTTCGATTTTCAAACAAATAACACTATGCAATTGTAAATAAACTATTCGGCAGAAGCGGAGGTCTTAAGTTTTAAATTGATACATCATTTATCAATTTTGGTTTTCTATAAAGCAAGGAAAAGGTCATCACAAAAAAAAAATTCAAAACAACATATACCTATTACAGCCGACTGCTGACCATTTTGAAACAGCTATTTGAATCACTATTTGAGTATCCAAAAGTATATCCATCTTCGTAACATCCTACGAATCTGTAATAAATGCAAAATTCGGCAAAGGAAATCAAAAAGCGACTTACCTCGGCAAAAAATTCTTCCATGAACCCACTACCTCTAGTGTCCTCAACGCTGACAGCAACATCGTCATCCCCTTGCGCCTACAAAACGAGAAAAGAAACCAATAAATTAGATAAATAGGAAATTTACATAACAAATGTCATACAATAGTTTAAAAAAATCAAAAAAGGCAACCACTCATAAAAGTGCAGTTTCAGTAAAAGGTTAAGTTACATGAACTAGCTGCGTTTTCTTACGTTCAAGCATGAGGCTATTTATAAGCAGTTCAGTTTAGCAGTGATTATTTTACTAAGATGCCATCAAAAAATGATTAAAGTCACATGAACTGTTACTTGACTTGTTTATAACATTATAACAGTCCCTGCAATCCTCAAAGCATATTAAAAAAAAAAAAAAACTTATATTATGTCGGAAAATTGAATGAAAGGTTGGATGGTGTAATTTTGCATTGCTGGTGTCTCGGAAAGAGTTTACTTCATCATGTAAAACTGTCAGGTAGAAGAGCGTTACTTGTGAACAGACTGAATAAATTAGATTTAATTATATTTGGATACAGTAGGACAAAATATGAGCCTTTAAAAAAAAAAAATAAAAAAAAAAAATAAAAAAAAAAAAAAAAAAAACTCTGCTACTGAAAGAAGAAATTTAAGGCATCTGAATAATTTATTGCACAGAAAACCAAACCACAACTCTCAAATAAATTAGCACACAAAAAACTTTGTTGTTTGAATAATTAACAAGCTGTTATAAAATTTCCCCTTCTCCTATAATGTTTTCTATGCGTCAATACTCTATAACATTTACCAACCATCATATATTTACTGAAACCCAGTCAACAAAATGTAAACATGGTGTATTTTTTTAATCTCAAACCCAACAGCCATTCTCTTACTTTAATACATTGTGCATTGAAATTTGACAGTCTGTTTTAGAAACCCCTGTGGGATATTTACTTTGATCTCAACGCTTGGTTGTGTCCAACTTAAAACTATGTGCGAATTTCGAATACGTAAAATTCAAATAAACGTTTTCGCCATTGAGAAAACACGAACTGGTCACAAATGCAGATTAGGGTGAAGCGAAAAACCCTTTTTTATCGAAATTCCAATCGGCAGTGGGTACAAAAGTTGTATTTTGGGTTCATTATATTATCATAAAAGTTTGATCAAAATCCGTTAATATCTTCCGGTTCCCCAAGCCCCCTGAAAATTTGCTGAAAAGTGATTTTTTTAACAAAAAGTACCCTAAAGGAAACCTTTCGTATAATAATAAAAAAAAAAAAAAAAAAAAAAAAAAAAGAATTACAGAATTGGCAGAATAATTCAATAATATAATTTAGGTGTGCTTAAATATAGAAAAAAGTATTTTAAATTTGCTTTATATTTTGATGCATCTCAAGCCTTCTGAAATCGAATCAAAAATCAATTTAAAAAAAAAAAGTATTTCCAAGTTCGAAGAATATAATATTAAAATCTAAGTTTATATAAAAGTAAACTTACTAAATTTTATTATAATAATCCATATGTGAAAGATATTTACAATTTCAACATATTTATAAGGTGATTAATCATTTACTTGGGTTCAACTTTAGCTTGTTACCATCATCATTAATGAAAGATTCATAACTAGTTAATTGAAGTTAAAGTTCATTTGAAATCGTATATTCCGACTTAGTCTTGAGACTTTTTACTAAGGATCTTGATTTTAGTCTGTTTAACACGAAACCATGACGCTTCATTTCACCGCATATACTTTCTGATGTTTCAGAGACAAGTCGGATTCCAGGTTTAACTGCGTGAGTGTGACAAGGATATGTCGCCTATTCCACTGCTTTCCAGCTATTCACTGCACTCTCAATTTCATCTGTTGGGATATTACTCATTATAGGAACCAACTGCTTGCCAAATAATAAGTTCAATGTAATCCTCTGATTTGAAGTTAAGTTTTGGCACTTTAAAAATTCTAATATTTAGGGTTTCTTTCTTTTGACATCTAGCAATTAATTTTCGGGATGACAAAAAAAAAAAAAAAAAAAAGAAGAAAAGGGGGGAAAAAACAACCTGTTTCGCTGATCAACATCACCAACTATAGCTCGGATATCCGGTCTATATATCGAAAAAACATTATAAGAGTCAATATGTGACGTGCTCCTTCTGCAAGAGAGCTATTTCTTTTTACATAAAACCATAAAGGTGCATATAGTTTCAGAATATACGTGGTAAGCTATAACACATTTTCTGATGGAGTTTCCGTACCTGCATTACAATCTCAAAATACGGGTTACAGTTGTGAGCCATCTTGAGTGTGCAATAAGACTGGGTTTTTTCAATAAATACTGCTAAAATATTTAACAATACAGCTACACAAATATCATAAAAATATTTCTGGTCATTACTGAGAATCAAACTATCTATATTAGGAATATTCTCTAAACTTATTGAGACACATTTATTTATAGTGAGATTTTCACAGGTTTTAAGGGCTTTGCCAATAGGCCTGGAAAATGCTTTGAGACCAACTGTGGTATCAGCCAATGCACATAAGAGGTTTTGCAAGGGCAGTTCGTTGGTATGGAGCAAGCAAATGCTCCATTGTAATGGTCTCCCAAGCTCCAGCAAACGAATTACCCTCCTTTGTGATGGAACAAACGTCAATACATTCAATTACACTAAATTCATTCAGATCTATTTCACTTCCAGGTATTGTACTATGGACTCTAAGTTTTTGCTTCTCCAGTTTTCACAGTAACATGGCCGATATATTGCGAGCCTGGTTCCTGAAGAATTGTAAAATGCTCTTCTCTTTTCAGTACTTGGATACTATTTTAATCCCTTCTTGAATGTAGTACATATTTTTGATCCAGCGCTCAAAGTCAAATGATGGGAATGTCTGACTTAGAGAAACAAAGGTGATAGTACCTCATTTTGAATGGTTTAGAATGAAAACTTACGTTTTTGGAAAAATTAAATATGTTTAATAACTTAACCTCTACGTGTCACTTTATATACATGCGGTGAATCAAAATTATGTTTCGAAAAGTCATAACGTATAAAATACACATATTTTTAACCTTTTTTTTTTACACTATATATTGTTGGATTGCTGTCTTCCCTTTTACAGAAATTGGGTTCTTTTCGAGGGAATGCAGGGGTCACTTTAATTTCTTACCTGAACACCTGCGAATTAGAGTGTCTCGTGGGCACTTTTGATGTAGGCCCCAGTCGACCAGGCTTTCTTCCCCATGCAATAAATTTAAAGGTTTCAAAGGAGTTATACTTTGTAGTTCTATAGAAGCAACTAGTTGGCGCCAAGGCGTGTTGGACTTTTTGTGATTTTTGGCAGTTTAACACAATGTGTCTGCTCCGAAATTTATAAGTCTACGAATATTTTCGAGGGGAAGAGATTTTACAATTGCACCCTTCTTCCAGTTAAATGTTTGTAGGAGGATCAAAAGTTATCCAGTGAAATTCAAGTACGTGTATTTTTTAGGCGGGACTTCTTTGCGATTCGCTAAGTAAGATTAGAATGGAAACCGAGTTTTTAAAAAACCCTTGCACGAGAATTTGAATGAGAATTCCGAGAGCTAGTTTCAATCTATAAAAAATGTAGACCTTGGGGCTCTTTGCCCCGGCGATATGCCGGTGGCTGATTTTGCTTGCGGGGCATTGCAACGGCCCGCAGATTGACGCTTGTACCCCACTAAGTTCCTTCAAATCAATTGGTTTCAATTAATGTGTGGGTTTCACCTAATCATCTAATAGGGTGATACCGCTAGCGCCATTCCAACATCGACGAGATGTAATTTTATGTGCCTTCCTGCGAGTGTAACTCCTGAAGAAGAATTTGTGTTTAATTCAAGTGTGTTGTGAAAGTAATCATTTACGAAATGGATATTAATTCGATGAGTATGAGCCTTCCACGGAGTTTGGGTGTGTCAATATTCTATTATCAGAGAGGAGCAAAACGAGTATTATTAAATAAAATAAGAACTGATTTGTTACTGTTAAAGGTAACAGTTCATTTTAATTATGCTTGTATTTTAATAGTAAGTCCGATTAAGTTATTTTACTTTAATATTCAATTGCTGGAATTTGAAATATGGTGTTTAATAAATTTTGTGTTTGTAAGTTAAAGTGTTGTCCTCTATCAGACCTCAGTCATACTTGGGTTATTGCGGTTATTAAAGAAAGGATTTATTGCATGTCATTCTTGATTATTGCAGAATATTGAATAATTGTTGTTATTGCATATTATGGATATTAGTACGCATAATAGTTAGCCATTCTCCTCGTCCACCCAACAATATGGTCTGTTTATTTAGAGGCAAAATTTGCATAAAATTTGACTTTTGGACTGTTTTCAGATACTTTAGGGCACCGGAAGATATTATTTAAAATTGAAATAATTTAGAATTTATATTAACAAACTTAAATTATATGTTTTGCACAGCCGGCCGATATTTTGTTATTGCTAGTTACTTTTAAAACTTTTAAATAAAATTTGCAGAAAAATTTCAATTTTTTGAAACTTTTAAGTGGCTTGGGGCACCGGAAGATGTCATTTAAAACTAAAATAAGTCGGTCTATTTAAAAATGCAAAATACAACTTTTGCACCCCCAACTGAATCGTTTTTCCGACTTTTTAATTTTTCGCTCCACCCTAATGCAGATACTCTGCATGTCACAATGCAGGGTATGGAGAGAAAAAAAATCCAGGATTGTCATTGATCTAGCTAGACACTGTCATTTATCACGACATACTTCTGTATGTGAAGGTGGGAATACTTATAGGAGTTCTTTAACGAGGAAACTGCCCCGGTTTTTGTCTCGAAAGGGGGAAAAAAAATTAAGAAAATAGCTGTTTGGCAAACTAAGCTACTATGCATAACTAAGCTATGTAATTTTTTTTTTTTTTTTTTTTTTTTAAATACAGAATTGATATTTCAGCCATATTTGCAGTTTTTACCTTTACGGTAACAAGAAGTTGAAAGAATCACTTTCTCTTTACTCTCAATAAAATATTAAAACAAAGGATACAGATTCTACTCAAATTCCAAAGCGTTCTTGTCTCACACTTTTAAATCCAAATATCGACCTCGTTCTTATCCTCACTTTCTATAAAACTCACATCTTTTCGACGTACACATCCCTCAAAGTGGATTTTCTTTATCTCCCACAAAATAAAAGTAATTTTCCTCACTCTCCTTTACGCTCAAATAGTTTGCAACTATAAATTCTTAACGATTAAAGAAATCGGCAATTCTATCTACATCCGTTTTCAATACATATAGTAATTTGAGATCCATTCTTTAATTTAACAGTTTTAAGATTACTTATATAACAAGGTTCCCACTCAAATCACAGAATGAAAATCAATGACTTTTCAATGACTTTTAAGGACCTAATCAATGTTTTTAAGGACCTTTAAAAATTTATTTTCAGGCATCATGTCAATAAATACATTTTTAATAAAGTATATTCTGCCAAAAAAGTTACAAATTGGTCGATGCGTAATACAAATCTGTCGGAAAATTTCGATACGGGGAATAGCAAGTCCGAGTTGTATTTTTATAAATTTTGCATTTGGCCACACAACATCTGCAAAAATTAAGGACTTTTAAGCACCTCAAAGCATTTTCAAGCACTTTCAAGGCCTTGAAAACAAGTTCAAAAATATTAACCACTTTTAATGACTTTTAATGACTGTGGGAACCCTGTATAATTACAGACTAAATATTATTAATATTTTGACATAATTAAATACGAAATAAAAAAATGTAAGAAACTAAAATGAATCTTTGAATCCATTCGGTAATATGCTTATCGCCAGCAATTTATAGCATTCCAAAGAAAAGTAAAATAAAACGGCGGAATTTTTTTTTTTAAACATTTGGGAGATTATCAATTCGAATTATAAATTAGATTTCCTATTAAAAAGAAAAATAATAATAATACCCTCAAAGAGTTTATTTCCGGAGATAAACTTGTAATAACTTAACAAAAGATCATTCATACCAAATAGCTTGATAAATAATCGAGCGAAAAAATTATCACTGCGGGCAAACTGCAGTAAATAGAATTCAAATACATGACACAATCAAGAAACAATCAATGAATAATACGATAAAAGAAAAATAAGAAACCAGAGCTATAAATAATGTTGAATGACCCATGTCGTACAGCAATGTCAGATAAAGCTCAATCAATCCATGAAGATCTCTAGCTCGTAATATTGTACCCGATAAAGAAAATGCCTTCTTCTATCTCCTACATATAAATGCAAATAGGTTTCGCATAAAAGTCGGGGGAATATACAGTGTGTTTTTATGGACATGGTTTCGTATGAAAAGCAAACTATTCAATTGTAAAGTAAAACTCGCAACAAAAATTTGCCTATAACAAAGTGTATGTGATCTAAATCAAGTGAATAAAAAGTTTTTGATTAAAATAAATTCAAGATTTTTGCACTAATTTATTTCAATTTTACTGATCATGGTATTAGATGTTCACAATATTTCGAGTGCAATTTCTAAAGAGAAAAATAATAAAAAGCTTTGTTTTTAATTGATTAAATGGAAAATGTTAATGTTTTTAATAACGATAGTTTATTTGATTTTAAATAATATAATTGTTGCAATATATTCAAGATCTTTCTAGTAGTGGAGAAAGAATTTTTTAAAAGGTTAATTCACTTTGTATTATCAAATTATGCAATTTCACTAGGTACACTTACATAATCTCCATAACAATATAAATGCATTAAAACAAAGGGGTATGGAACATCAGACAACTTCCAATTATATTATAAAACTAGTCACAGTATTAAAATTTGACATGGATTGGTGTCATTTACCATTTTCACTTGTATATTTTCATCAATTTCTTAGTAAGGGTCTTCCGGTAGATGGACAATGCTCAAGGGAGTAAAACTATGCTAAAAACTTTAATTTTTCACTTTTTACGACTTCATCAAATTGATGAGAATTTCGTAAGTGGGGATGTTTAGAATACCTTCAAAAACATTACTACAGCGATTTTGATCCAAATCATAAGAGCAATTTCTTGACAATTACTAAAAAGCATAATTTTTTTCAATGGCAATTACCTCACATTCGGATGAGCTATTTTGACGAAAACCTTAATGACAGGTCCTATTGCCCCTACTAACCAGTATACAAAAGTTGAACAACGTAGGTCAATCAGTTCGGGAGTTATGCTGACGACAGACATTTTCTAGACCACTTTCTTTAACGATTTTGAATGATCCAAAACGTGAAGGTAAAAAAATGGATTTTTTGTTTTACCTAACGCAATAATGAGAGTAATAACAAAATACTGAACCGAAAATCTCAACAAAAAAAATCTATTATAAAAGAATACAAATATACATGGAAAATACATATTTGTATTTTGATATATTTTATCACTTTTGAACAGCATTACCAATAACTTTTTATTATCATCTGAATCTTTGTGTAAAAAAAAAAAATTATGCATTTCATTTTTTTTTTTTTTTCCCCTCGTTTGGTTTATTTACCATCATCACATCAATCAGAACTTATAACCCATAACAACTTTAAAAATAAATTGAATTTTCAAATTTAACTACCCAAACACAAACCCATATTTTATTTTCCCCCATCAGAGATTTCGAAGAGCAGTTAGTTGCCAGTGACATCCCCATGTATAGTATAAACAATAAATTCAAAGATTTTGAAAAGGAAAATCATAATTAATATTAATCATATTCAAGTAAAAAACGTTCCAATCTTTAAGAAATAAAAATAAAAATAGTTTACGATATGAATAAAAGAGAAAATATTTTTTGTATGAATAATTGAATACTAAAGCTTAAAATAACTTATGCAAAATACTAATTTTCTTCAGAACATTTACGAGCGGATTGATATATTGTTTGATTATTCCCATTCCACGTATAATCTCGTATCTGATCGAGCTTAAAATACTCGGATAGTAGTAATTTTGACTTTTAAATTGTTCACAATATTCCTTAAATAAGTTAATCTTTTTTATCTCGTTTTCAAAATTTCACTTGCAAGGATAATTTAATATTCTAAATACACATAAAAAATAGCATCGATTGAAATTATGGGCTTTAGGTAAGGAATTATTTTGAGCATCTGGCAATCCACATGTATAAATCCAACCACTCATAATGTAACTATAAAAATATTTTTATGCATGACCTTAGCTTATTCAGTCAATCATCGCAAACGTTTTCAATTTAGCCTCGTGCAGTATTTTCGACTGTGAGTCACCATACACAAGCTCCATAGAACATTAGTAAAAAAATATGCAACATTGATTTAGAAAAGAAAAAAAAAATGCGTAAAAAGTTCTAACAAATCGCCAAAAGAAGATTTAAAAATATTTCTTAAAAAGTTTAAGAAAATAATAATAGTTCTCCAGTACGAATAAAAATAACTATCTGCATAAGTTTTTTTAATATTCAATAAGCCACGTGAGCCTAAGAAAATTAGTGTTTCGTAATATTCCTCAAATAACATAGTGATTGTACTTTCCTTTATTTGCATAAAATTTCGGCAATTTTCGAATTTATTGGCAGAAGTGGATGTTCAGTGTTCGGATTTGATTATGTACAATAATGTTCGATAGCTAGGTCGAGGTCAAGCTTTGAAACGTTTCGTTAGTTTGTTAAATAAAATTATGTAATTTTTAAATGGAAAGGATAAAGTTTTTCCAGAACTCACAAATTTGAATTGTTTGAATGATATTCTGTTCTTATGCGATTTCTCAGGGCATTTTCACGAGCTTAATACGAAACTTCAAGGCCGTGGTCAAATAGCTTCAACAATGTACGAAAATCTCAAAGCATTTGTAACAAAGCTAGACATACATTCAAATTACCTGGTCCCTGGAAAATTGAAGTATTTTCCATCATTAAAAGAATATTTTCTAACATCATCCTATTTTGCCAGCAATGTCGAAAACACAACAGAAGTCTTAAAACACTGTTCTTCAGTATTAGCGAATGTAAAAGAAATATTTGACGATTATCACAATTTCGTGAAATGGAGAAAAATTAAGTTTGTCATTTTAGCACACAAACTTACATTTGAAGATCTTAAATTATCTTCTTTCGATTGGCTTTAAACTGATAACTTAGAAATGGAAACGGTAGTATTTCACAACAGTTTTGTATGGACGAAAAAATTTGCCAAACTAGACGTAAACTTAAAAAAATACAGGATCTGAAAAGGTCGGTGGATGCCAGCCGTCATTAAAGCAGTACTGGCTTATCTGATTTGTCTTTACTGGCTAAGTAAGGATTATTGAATATTTTTTTATTGCTGTCAATTACCATCCTTAATCTTATTCAATTACATTAAATTCTATTTAGTCTTATTATGTTATAATATTCTTTTATTAGACGATCAAATAAATTATTCTAAATTTGTAATTTAAAATAAAAAGTTATCATTCTTTACTTTATGATTGCTAAAATAGATTTTGATTAAATTTTTATGTCCTTAAATTAATTTATTTTTTAAATATTTTATTGGGATACTTAAATAGGGTCATAAGGGAGTTTTTGGTCAAAAAACAATAAGATCTGTATATCTCCAAAAGTATGTTAAACAAAACTAAATTGGGCATGGATAATAATGCAATACTTAAATACTGTGATTTATTGAAATAATCACTTTACCTGAAATCAGTTTACATTTTGTTTAATTTCATTAATCAATTGACCAAAATTTACAACGGCTTGGGAGTAATAATTGGTCCCAACTTGTTTTTATATTTTTGAATGTCAAAAGTAAGGTAATATGACAAATTATGAGTATTTAGTGGTCACAAAGTTCCTATATATATGTATAATAGTTTAATCAAGGAAGAATTTACATTATATTATTTATTTAGATATTACAAACAAGCATACTTTAAATTCATAATTCTTGACTGAATTTTTTATCACAGTTGTAAGCAATTTTGATTGCATTAGTAGATTGCATAGGGATTTATTCCGTGTAAAATTACTCGCCAAAAGAATATCAATTTCATATTGATAATTTCTATCATTTATCGCTTAGGTCAACGAAAGTTACTAGTACCTCGTTCAAGAAAGAAATTTAATTTCAACTCCCTTCTCGTCTAGTATGTTTGTAATTTTCCCAATGTAAAAATGGGTTTCTGTCGCAATTATACGGCATAATACAGATGTTCTTGAAGTGAACCATAGATATTATAAAGAAATGTCCTAGATTTTTCTAAGGTTGAATTATTTTTTAACTGCTCCATTTAAACTGTTTCTACATTATTATTCTTAATCTCTTCATGAGCTGTTTCAAACACGTACGTTTTGATGATGGTGGGTATCTATATTATTATAAATTAACGCTTCTCTTTCATGCCAATAGGGGGTTTTCTTGGTGTGCATTCTTTTGTCTTTTGCCGCAACTTTTTGCTTCTGGTTTAGGACGGCCTTATCTTTGATTTCCTTGCTATGTTCTACTACCATATCAAGAAAATTTTGATTTGTAATAACTGCTGAGTTTGTGTTTGTCTTCTGATTTCTAAATTTGAACCTTTTAGACTACTATGTGTTAAATGTTTCTTAAGGTGTCTTTGAAACTAGTTCACACTAATTTTTGACAAGAAGCGTTTGATCTAGATACAGCGTCTACTATAACAGATTGTGATGTTAATCCCAAACTCTTACACAGAAATTTATAAAGCAAATAACTTTTTTTTTAATAAGTGAATAAAATACGAACTAGCATATGTTGTTGTTGCTTATCCTCAGTAGATCTGACATTTGTCAGATCAACTCCAGAAGGTTGTTGACCGCCAGAAAATTGATGACAATAAGGGGATCTGATGTTAAGTTCGCCCTAGAAAGTCCGACGCAATTTAAAATGTGATCCGGTGAGGCTGGATGGTCACAGCATTTTTTTACAAGTGGAGTAAATTTTTGTGCCATGTCCAATAGAATACAAAGTTCTCCAAAATCACAGTCATAGGATATGATAGCGTCAAGCCCCTCCTTAATCGCTATTAACTCGCTCCTGAAGACAGAACAAGTGTCAGGATTACGTTGCTTTAGTGAAGTTTCAAGGTGAAGGGTCCTAATATAAATACCGATGCCAGTACGATCTTTTGTACGACTACCATCGGTATAAACCTGCACTGCATCGCTAGGAATGCAACTAATAATTTCCAGAGCCAGCTGTCTAAGATGGTCTTCAATGTGAGTTTGCTTGTTTGCATTGGAATTCAGATTAAAGAGTGGTAGAAAACTCTTGGCAGTCCCTCTGAGGGATCGATACAAGACCTTAAAGATTAAGGTTCAACCTCAGTAATCTTTAGTGATAGAAATAAATATGAAAAAACCTCTGACATTCTACAGAATATCATTGAAAAATAATTATCCCAGCAAACTGGGGTATAAATGCGTATATTTACAAAAAAAAAAAAAAAAAAAATTAAAAATTGTACATGAAATAAAAAAAAAAGCTAAGTATATCAGTAGTTGAAAAACAATATCAACAAGAAAAAAATTAATAAAAATTTACCACTGATATAGATTTTGAAAAAAAAGTACAATTTGTTTAGACAATCTTGAGGGAAAAGATGTTTTCATAGTAGTATATATAATGTTTTTTTCACACACTTGCTACAAATTCATACATTTTTTAAATTTTGTATAATAAAATAGAATGTATAATGAGCTTATAAATCTTTTTAGTTGTTTTTAAATAGCATTCATTTTTTTAATACTGAAAAGTGGGTGACAATTACCCCCAAAAAAGAATGACCAAGAATTCCCCCTTACCCTACTCGTTCGACTAATATTTTGAGAAATTGACTAATATTTTGAGAAATTAACTTTATTTTGAATACAACTTTTATGTTAAGTAAGATTTTTTCTGATGTTTTTCCTTCTACAAAAATAGTAGTTAAGCAAAAACATATATTGTATTTAAAAAAAATTAAGCCGAAAGTTAACTGCTTGGTGTGTTTATCTTAAGTTACGACTAGTC
The DNA here is from genome assembly GCA_963978545.1 of Linyphia triangularis. Taxonomy (NCBI): domain Eukaryota; kingdom Metazoa; phylum Arthropoda; class Arachnida; order Araneae; family Linyphiidae; genus Linyphia; species Linyphia triangularis. The sequence goes on along the minus strand of OZ021732.1, from coordinate 30,937,978 downwards.
CATAAATATTAAAAATAATAAATAATAAAAAAACAAACAGACAATGCAGTATTTATATACATGATTTCTGCATGACTTAGGATGGCAATAATATTCTGTCTAATTTATTTATATAACCATAATTATCTTCAAAATAAATTAATGTCTTTCATAAACCCTCATAATTTTATAAAGATACAGTTCTTAGTTTTCCAAAAATCGCCCAAACATACCTCAAGAGAATTCTATAAAAGTTGAAAATTTTTAAGGCCAAAAAGGATATTGTGGAAGAACGCCTTGTATCTATCTTAACAAATATGTACTAAATTGTATTTTTTTCTTCTAACTATATTTAAATACAAGTTTACTGTACTATTAATGTAATTAAAAATAATATTAGATTATTAATGAACATTGTTTTGATTCTTAGCAGTTACAACAGTTCATATAATTTTTAAAAAAAAGTCGGAAAAGGGAAAATAATTTGTAAATGCATTCAATTTGCAATTTGAGTATCTATAGAATTTTAATAAACGTTTAACAATTGACTTTCAAGTGGTCATTTCATAATTGGGTCGTCTTTTATATAAATTATTTCATTAAAAGTTGTTTGGAATGTGGTCTCTTATTTTGAAAAATTCTGTTTTAATTTCTTCGTTCATAAGTTGACTTCCAAAAACAGCTATCAAATTCTATCTTTCTAAAAATTCATTAAAATTTTAATAATTTTGAACAACGAAATAATGTTAGGGTCAACAAACAACGCTAATTTAAATCTCTTAATCGATCATAGAAAATACAGAATGACTAAATTTAACGAACATTCTTATTCTAAAGAATTTAAAAAAGCAAAATATTTTACCGTTGTAACCTATCTCCATTACATGAGATTGCCCACCCATTTTCATAATACCCGACATTTAAATATAAAAAGTAGCTTTAGAAGGAATGGCGAGCATAGTAATTAGAGACCTCCCAAATCACCCAATCACTTTTGTCAAGAACTCGAAATTAGGCATTAAGCAACACTTGGTTAAAAAAAAAAAAAAAAAAAAAAGAACGAGACACGATTCAACGGCATTTTATCGCCTATACAATAAATTACCCACATATTTTCATTAAACGACCAGACAATGAAATTTGAAGGAAACCTTATACCAGAATCCAACGAAAGCCATCAACATAACTGGATGTTATCTTTTCTTAATCAAATAGCCATCTAAAACATTTCCGTTTCATTGAAGGAAATTGTTCAATTAATTTTATTTTTCGATTAAGCTATCAAAGGACAGAAAAAGAAATTTTACTCTCACGAGAAAAGATAATGTTGTAACTTTTATGGGTCGAATTCCAAAGAATTTAAGAAAGAAAAGTGAACACAGGAATGAAATTATATAAATAAAGTGTGTGTGTGTGTGTGTGTGTGTGTGTGTGTGTGTGTGTGTGTAATATAGAAAATATATACATACAATGTTTTAAAAACAGGGCAAAATTAAAGAAAACATGGCAATTATCAAAGGGCACATAACTTTAATAAAGTAATTTCTACAAATTCCAGATAAACATATTGAGCTGACTAATGAATTCTTAACTAAAATATTGAATGCAAACACAATAATTCTTAAACTAGCTACTTGCCAACCTCTTTTATTGTTTTATTAATTACAACGCATCTGTTTTATGCAACAGCAACAACAAAAATGTAAAAGGTCAAATTTTAAAAACGTTCTTAATTTTTTCAATAACTTATAACCAAGAAAAAACACTTCAGTTATACTTAAATACTCTGTTAGTTTAATTGCCTTTATGAAGTATTTCAAATGAAAGCCACTTCACATTTGTGTCTTGAATGGGAGTAAACGCGGAAAACTCCCACCAACAATACAAGATTATCACAATCACCGCCATGTCTACTCATATCGAAAACTGAGACAGCATGGCACGATAAAAGAGCTAGAAAGTTAAATAAGAAAGATTAAAGTTATTAACTTTCAAAATAGTTGATAAACAAGGAAAAATATGGCATCTATACAAAATACTAGGGGGTATTGTAAACAAAAATTGACAAATAAACTGGAACTTGCAATTTAAATTTAATAAAGCTTTTTTCCCGCGAACGTCTACAAGAATTCAGGCGAACCATCGTTGAGAAAAAAAATTTAAAGCACCAACCACCCCAGATAAGTAAGTTAATTTTTCAATAAAGAAATATTTTTTTTAAGAAATGGAAAACACGAAAAAAAAGTTTAAAGCATTTATGCCACTACATAAAAAATGCTTTCATCTTAAAAAACCAAAACATTTATTATAAATGAAATCATAATTAACACTTTATACTAACGTCTAAAATTACCACTGCAAAAGCAAACATACAAAAAAAAAAAAAAAATCGTATTTGTCACTGTAATGGTACATCAGAGTAAATATTTTAATTAACAAATACACGTCTAATTTTTAATATTACTTGCGTTTCGCACTACTTATTTGGGCTTTACGAAGAAATTAAGATTTAAATGCGAAAACATCTTCGTTTTTTTTTTTTTTTTTTTTTTTTTTTTTTTTTTTTTTTTTGTGCTACTCGGCGCTTAAATATATTTTATATAAACGCATAGTATTTAATTTTTAATTACTTAAATAATATTTATGTTAAAAGAATTCTTAAAAACGAATAAAAACTGAAAAATCCAATTGACTTCTTTTAAACAAGAACACAAAATACGTATTACATCTTTGTCTATGATATAAAATATTCAATATTATTTTGACATTTAAGAGTCCTATTTTGTTCTGCCTTGTTTTTGTCAACTGGGTGTGGCATCAAACGCAAGAGCCCTTTCAATAAATTTCTTTTTTTATCAGTAAAACATTTTTTCGAAACTTAGTAATGGATATTTTATCTCATTGAGAACAGATACACCTTAGTAGAGATCGAAATATTCCACTCATAATTTTTGTATGAAACCTTAGGTAATTTCGATGTAATTATTCTGCACATAAGATATTCTTCATTGTAATGCAAATACTGCCAAACACATTGCAACGCAATACTGCCAAAAATGATACAGTAATCAAGTAATCATCAAAAGTATTATAAATAACCATTAAATGCTGAAACTCATATAGTGAAAGAGTGGTACTGTACGCAAAAAAAAAAAATCCGAACGATGGCTATATCTTGTATTCTAATAGATGAAATAACAAATGTCAAGTACCGCGTTGTAAATCGTGGAAGGTCTTTATTGATTGTATATAACTTTTTTTTTTATTTATTATGAGGGGTCATCTAAATATTAAAACTAAACAAAACTTTAAAAGGTTCAATGGCAACAACATAATATTATACCATATTTAGATAAAGAATCCAAAAAAAAAACAAAAAAAAAACGTTTAAATTCCAAATTTCATAATTTTCCAATGAGTGGTTAGTATTTTAAATGATGTATTAAAAAAAAATGGCAAATTAATGTGAAAAAGAAAATTTGTTTTTTTTAAGCCATAAATTCTTAAATAATTGAAATATTTTAGCAATTTTTGTTTCAAACGATAGTTTATTAAAGAATAAACATAATAAAGTTTTTTAATAATTATTAATTAATAAAACAAGTTTTAAAAATTTGTTAAATAGAAACATGTACTTTTTTTTGTTTTCATTAGAATTATCATGTTCGAAAACCCCTTAAGAATTTTTTTCATTCTACTTTAACTTTTGATTAGTTTTCAATATTTTATAATAATAATAATTAAAAAAAAAAAAAAACATTACTTTAAGACCGTGCAATAGATTACGTCTTGAAGCACGCAAAACGTTTGCTTCTTCCCCGCTTTTAAGAGACTTGCCCCTGAAGATTGGCCAGCATGTTTTCGTTCATAATTGGCGTGTTTCTCAACATAATGAACTGAAATTTGGTATCTATGGTAAACGAAGTATTCTAAATCGAATGAAAACATAAAAAAATAGGGGTTCGTGTAGATATTTTTAAAAATAGAGCTAAATTTACTTAGTATACAGCCCTCTAAGGAAAAAAAAATTGCATCAGACATATAGAAAATCGTAAACAAAACATTTTGATGCAAACTGCAGGATTCTACGAAATTAGAACCGAAGATATAGCCATCATTCGGATTTTATTTTCGAGTACTGTACCTCACATTAGTGTTTGTTGACCGCTTAACATTGGATTGGGACGTCATTTAAGGTAGCATGGGACGCTAATCTCACGAAATGATTCTTGCGTAGGGATACTGATTGAAAAGAGCCTTTTATAGGTACCAGAAAAAATGAATGAATTAAGACTTGACATTCAATTCGAAACTCATGTAAAATGGAATACATATAAGGTTAAAATAAAAAGATATATTCTGATAGATTTTCGACCATGGTGAGCCTAATGAGAAATTTTCTTATTAGATTCACCATGATAAAAAAAAAAAAAAAAAAAAAAAAAAAAAAAAACTTTTATTTATAGAATCCTAAAAGTAGTTTTATAAATGAATTATTAATAGTTAAATATTCTTAATCCCAAACTTACTTGTCAATTATGCTTGATACAAGACTTAATGTATTATATCGATCAAACCACTTATGCAGAAGAAGGGGAAAAAACGATCATGTACGAATGCTCTTTCGTCGACTGCTCCGTACCCCAACATTTAGAACAGATTGTGTATGATCTTTTTAAGAACAGAACATATCAACCGATTCGCAGCCGCAGGTAATCAATTGCCAAGATATTTCTAGCTTTAACTCATTCACCCTTGAGGCTATTTGGACACATGCTTAATTTTTCAGTATTACACAGAAATCTATAATAATAAAACAAGCTGTTTGTCTGTCTGTGGCTCTATAGAAACCTACTTAAAATTGGAGTTGACCTCTGAAATTTTCAGCATAAGTAGTTTTGGTCTTCTAATTGTATACATCGCAAACAGAATGTTAAAATTTTAATTAGTTCTTTAATTATTTTTTTAATTAATTAATAAATATGTTACAAAACGATATCTAATAGGGCTACAGCTCTGAAATTTTCAACATAAGTAGTTTTGGCTTTTTAATTGGACTTTTAAAAAACAGAATTTTAAATTTTTATTTTGTTCTTTTATAATTAATTTTTTTAATTAATTAATAAACATTTTACAAAACGACTACTAAAAGGGCTACAGCTCTAAAATTTTCAAAATACGTTGTTTTGGCCTTCTAATTGGACTTAAAACAGAATTTTAAATTCTTGTTTAGTTCGTTATTAATTAATTTTTTTAATTAATTAATATATATCTATTACAAAACGATTTCAAATAGGGCTACAACTTTGAAATTTTCAACATAAATAGTTGTGGCCTTCTAATTGGATTTATAAAAAACAGATTTTTTTTTTTAATTTTTTTTTTAATTAATTAACAAATATTTTACAAAACGATTTGTAATTGGGCTACATTTCTGAAATTTTCAACACAAGTAGTTTTGGCCTTCTCATTGGACTAACAAAAAGAATGTTAACATTTTAATTTGTTTTTCAATTAATTTTTTCACAAAAAGCGACTTCGAATAGGCCTAGATCTCTGAAAGCTTCAACATAAGTAGTTTTAGCCTCTAATTTTGCTTTCCACAAACACGTGTTAAAATAATCTCAAAGGGGTGTTGTATTATTGTATTAATGGGGATTTTTTTTTCTTGACAAGAGAGAGGCTTCCAGTATTAAGGCTTTACGTAGCAATTACCTTTCAGCGAGCGAAGCGAGCCTATGCTTGCATAGCAATGAACATTTCAACGTGTGAAGTAAGCCTGTGCTTATGTGTCAATGAACTTTTCAGCTAACGAAGCGAGCTCGATTTTGCGTAGCAATGAACCTTCCTGCGAGCGAAGCGCCAAAAACTGGGTCCTATACACAAATGACAGATTTCCGCAGAGCGAGGCCTCACAGCTAGCTAAAATATTGCGCATGTTAAAATTTCGGAGCGAAGCACGGGTATTTAGCTAGTCACAAAATAAAATATCCAGTGATAGAAAACAAAACTTGACTTGTTTCTCAAAAAATGTTTTAAGGTTGAAAAAAATTTAGACAGCAAAAAAATACTGAAAATTTGGATGACGCCACTGTTTACGAGAAAGAGTTGAAAAGAATTAAGCGGGATTCGAATCCAGTCTGCTTGAACAATAGTAGGAAATCATTTGAAGATTAAAAGGTGCGCTTTTTTTTTTCTTTTCCCCCCATCAGTTGGAACAAAAGATACAGGCAGAATTCGGATTTTTTTTCCCCCCTGCTGCAAGTGTGTCAAACACTCCTCATATAAGTGATTAAACATATATGACATTTTTTATAGCTGTTTTTGTAGCTAGAAATGTCAGGAATAAAGATTGAAGAGTTTTTCATCATGGTGTCTAAGTTGGAGTACACTTTTGAGGTAAAGATTGTCTTCTACTTCCTCTTTCTCTCATACTATCCATTGAAATAGAGTACTCTTACTACAAGAATTCTAGCATAACCTTAAAGTTAAAAAAAAAAAATTTACAGAATTATATGAAATCATAAAAGAAACATAAGTGCAAACAACTTTATGCGAAGACTTATGAAAACCTAACCATCGTTCCATTATCATTATTACAGATGTGCAATACGATATGTTTGCTTGCATAAGCTAGTCTTGACATTGATTTTAACTTTACAATCTGATACATTCCTAGAAACTACAAAACCGACTGTCAAACAGAATAAACAAAGCATGCAAACTAATCAAATATTTAATGTTCTATCAATGAAGCAACAAACAGCATTTCCTTAAGATACTTGACCACCTAATAAATTTTAAAAAAAAAATCGGGTTTTTTTTGTTTGTTTGTTTCTTGCGTTTTCTCAATTTTTTCCAGGGTTTAGGTCCAGGGATAGCAGATTAACAAATTGAAAGTGAAAAAACTTGATTTTTTAAAAACTACTTGAAAAAAATAGCGAGTAAAAACTTTAAACGCGTTTTTCTCGAAACTGCTTTTTTTCAAATGGCGGACACTTAATCTCCGAAAATACTCGGTCGATTTCAATGATTTTGGTGGTGTTTTGTTCGTTGAGATGTTTAGTATGCCAATTTACCACGTTGCCGAAAAAATTAATTATAATTTTTTTTATTTAAGCAAAGAATAGTGAAAAACAGGGGTGTTTTTTCCAACCATCCGACATTTTTTTATTTTTGGTAATTTGTGGTAAATTGTCACGTAAGCAACCTTTCTTTTGAAGATTCCGGGGTTTTTTGGGGGGTTTTTTAGTTTCAGATTTACCAATCCTGAGATTAACTGTCCGCTGTGGGACACCATTTTTTTTTTAGGCATCGAGTTTGGCGCCTCCTTGATAGTTGTTAAAAAAATGAAAATGGGGGAAAATCAAGTATTTTTTATATTCTATAAGCTTCAAGTAAAAGTTTAAAGAAAAAATCATTGTAATATCTTATGCAGGACCTGAAAAAAAAAATGTTGAAAATGTTGTATTTTTTAGCTTTTCAAGGTGGTCAAGTACCTTAAAGTAAATAAAATATTATCAACTGCTTACATTTGGCAAAAGACAAATTAGTTAAAATATATTCGAAACCGCAACCATTGATCGCCACCAAAGAACTCGAATCAATTTTGGGAAACGGTTCTGCTTCTAGGCACAGTTATAAATAGAAGATCTCCTAGACTAGAGTTCCCCGAAACTCGATGAAACCCTTTTGCGGAGAATGGTATCCATCTAGTAAAGGGGAAATCCCACGTTATTGTCCGGAAATCCCACGATCGATTGACTTCGCCATAAACCAGTCAATTCAGATTGTTAAGAGACATTTATTCCGATGTTTGATGTTTCGGAAACGCAATTCAAAAGCTCTTTAAGAAACGTGTTTTGGTAACTTATTTAAAAAAAAATTAAGAAAAAAATTTAATGCGCACATTTATTAATCTTAAAAATACAGCAATGCACAAAAGTTCCGAACTATATTATAATTTTGAAAATAATTTAGAAGAGTATGGCTATAGGAATATGGCATAACTTGCATTCACTAACTAGGATAGGTCATTCCAATACAGAAAGTGGAGGGTGATAAAGACTGTTTAGAAGCAGCCATTATATACTTCGGATATGAAATTCACTGTCTGATTGGTTTTAGAATAATTAAAAATATCTTTTATAAAAAAAATATTTATGTATGACAGTATTTATATTTGACAATATTTTGATAAAAAATATATTAAAGTGCAATGTATTGCATGTATTTTGTGATGTACATTCGCGGAAAGTTGATCTTTGCTATGAAACAATTTTGGTATATTTAATTTTTAGCTGTTTGAAACAATTATGATTAGCAATTTTGTAATTCTCAGATAATTCCTTCATGAAATTAAGGTAATATGAAATTCACACTCGACTATTTTTATACGCAGATGATTTTTTACCTCTTAATTTAGAAGTGTAAGGGCGACGTCATATTTAACATCTTTCCGTGTGGAAATGATGTTGCTGAACATTTGAACTCGCTTTTAAGGATATATTGTGATTAGCTGGATTAATTGGAGTAGGGTTTCCAGATGCTCCCAATAAATTCTTGCATAAGTTAAATTTCTAAAAAACGGAATATACGGCAGTAGTGAAATTTATGCACGGTGACGTCACAATCAACACATTTCTGATATGTCTGACATGATTCCCCCCCCCCCCCCTTCTTTTCTTTTTGAGTGGGGGCTTGTGTACTGCAAGGAATAGGTACACAAAAACCATAGTGGGTTGTAACGTTGTAACAAAAACATCTTGAACAAAAACAATCTGGTAGGAGGCTTCCAAGATTTCTCTCATTCGAAATGCAAGCAAATAGGGGGTAGTCTCCTCTTTAAAGATCTACCGGAAGACAATATCATCACAGACGTTGATCTAAAGATGTACATGAGTAGTAATAGCCGTCCTATAGCTAGCTCTTGCGTCATAAAATCTCCAATACAATTAACCAACCACAGAATACTGATTGTAAACAAATATTGATAAACTAAAATCCATTAGTTTCATCGATTTTTTTTTATTTACAAATTTGTATTTTAGAGCGCAAGAGATCGAAATTTGCACATATTTCAAATACAAATGAAAATATTATAACTCTCGATGAAGTTTAAAACAACAATTAATACTTACTAATTACATGACTTGTATAAACTAATTATAATTAACTGTTCAAAACTATAAACAATTTTAGGAGAAATACGAAGTGTTGTTCCTGGTCAGGAGAATGCATCTTAAAATCATTCCCTATCCCTTTTCTACTAGAGTTCCATCTACGGGCAAATACGGGCAACTACCCCTTCAAAAACTTAAGTTCTCCTTTGACTCTCTTAAACCATAAAATTTCTAATACAGCCAACGAATCAGAAGTATTATGCAATCTGATTTTAAAATTGAGCAGACACGATGGTAATTGTGACATATACCCAAGTATCGATTATTGGATAACCATGTGGAAGTTGGCGAGACGCTTTCGTTCGAAGCAAAAATTCGGGGAAATTTCCCTTTGAGGGACCTCACAAAAGTATACCTTCTTCTCTTAACAATCGGACTTATCTTTATACATATGCTATAAGTATTATGTGCGTATTCAGTAAAGCCCTCCAAATAGTCACAGACCGCTACTGTCTCCTACTTGCACCAAGAAATATACAATTCAGTCGTTCATTGTTCCCACAACATGATATCTAAACCCTTTACTTATGTTATTACTAGCTGAATACCCGTGCTGCGCTACGAAATTTTACCATTAGCATTTTAGCGATCAAAAGACATTCATGTATTCTACACTTCAGACGTTTGCTCCCATTTCGATCCCGACAAATTGATTTATCAAAATAGGAACTTTCCTTTGTTGACATTTTAAACGAAATTTATAATTGTGAATAGTAAATTGGAATAGTTTATTGTGTTTATGATTGCTCTTAGTTCTAAATTTCAAAATAGTAGCTGTATTGGAATTGAGACATTAAGTTAATCCTCGTATAGTTTCAATATTGCGTCGACTTTTCATGCCTTAAAAATTCGTTAATCGATATTGGAATGACTTATTTTTTTAACATTTACCCTTTTAACATTTGCACCAAATATCAGAAATATGACTACATTGGAAGAGGAACATTCGGATATCCCTCGTTTGGAACATTTAACCCCTTTTCGACCCTTAAAGTTGGTTAATCGAGAACGGAATAGCTTACTTTTTCTGTTTAATCTTTTTTGACATTTGTACCAATTTTCCGAGTTGTGACCAAATGGGAAGTGGGACATTCGAATATCCCTAGAATGGAACGTTTAACGCCTTTTGCAAACCTTAAGTGGGTTAATCGAGATCGGAATGGCTTACTTTTTCTACGTTTATCTTTATTGACATTCCTACCAATTTTCAAAGTTGTGACTATATGGGAAGTGGGATATTCGTGTTTGGAATGTTTAACTCCTTTTCCACCCCTTAAAGAGGGTTAATCAAGCTCGGAATAGCTTAACTTTTCTATGTTTGTCTTTGTTGATATTTTTACCAATTTTTAGAGTTGTGACCATATGGGAAGTGGTACATTCGAATATTCCTCGTTTGGAGCGTTTAACCCCTTTTCCACCCCTTGATCCACCCAAGATCGGAATAGCTCACTTTTTTGAGTTTGCCTTCATTGATATTCACACCAGTTTTCAGAGTTGTGAAAATATGAGAAGTAGGACATTCGAATATATCGCTCGTTTGGAATGTTTAACCCCTTTTTGACCTCTTAAAGTGGGTTAATCGAGATCGGAATAGCTTACTTTTTCTATGTTTACCATTGTTGACATTTGTACCAATTTTTAGAGTTGTGACCATATGGGAAGTGGTACATTCGAATATCCCTCGTTTGGAACGTTTAACCCCTTTTCGGCCCCTTAAAGTGGGTTAATCGAGATCGGAATAGCTTACTTTTTCTATTTTTACCATTATTGATATTTGTGCCGATTTTCAGAGTTGTGACTATGTGGAAAGTGGGAGAATTAGTGATGAGTGAGTCAGTGAGTGAGGGCTTTGCCTTATATATATAGAGATTAAAAATTTCGTAATTCAAATTTTTAGGAAGCTACCCCAATGAAAATGTGGCTAAAACCTTGTGGTTGAAACAAATTCTAATTGATGGCATGCGTGTTTAGTGCTTGGCATGCGTACTTGCCTACTTATGTTCGAGGACTGTAGAAGGTTTATGAAAACCTTCACAAGCAATCGCTAAAATAACTCTGTTGCACACCCTGATAAATGGTGCATAAAATTTGCATTAAAAGTGTTCCTTCTATTTTTTTATATCGTCCAACTCGTCAGTCTGTATTTTCGTAATACAGACTGATGAGTTAAAACCGTCCAATGAACATTTCCTGTATAGTCCTATTTTTTTTTTTATTTTTTTTTTTTTTATTCAATTCTAAATGTTTCGAAAAGGCCATAAACACAAAAATGTCTGCTCAATGCGCTTTTTTCTTTCTATTTTTTTTAACTTACGATCAAAATTACCTTGTTCGACGTTGACGGGAAAACGACTCATTCGGCTGGCATTGAATGTGACGTCACGACTTCGCAAACATCTTGGCTTAAAATGCAGCAGCGGAAACCAGATTTGCAAGTTTCTCGCAAATCACGCTAACCTGTACGGAATATGGCAATGGTTTACCAACGCCAAATATTTCAACGCTATCTATTAGGCAGAAACCTCACGATAACCACAGAAGCGATAGGGGTTCTTTACGTCACGAATTTTGTTGACTGTTTTGATCGGACTGGTTTTGGCTCGGTTTTGGGGCATCTTTTCTTAATATTTAAATAACTAATTTTTTTAAAAGAACTTTTATTTAAATATTTGGAATCGGAAAGAAATTCTTCATAAATGTATACTAATTTCACTGTTTTTTAAAAAATACGAGAATCGTCCATTGAACAAGCCATCTTATCTGTAGCACAGATTGAAATTCAAATGACCCGTTTAGCTTTGCCACACTTACAGGACCCCACCGAGGCCTACGATGTTATACATAATTGCAATTTTGACAACCAATATTGACCTGCATTTGATTGGACAAGTATCCCATCCAGCATTAAGTATATGAACTTCAATCCCATTTTGGAGCGCAAGGCAACACGCTACAAAATAGAGGTACAAGCAATATTCGGCCTATTTGTCAGTTACAGAAAATTCTCTTCATCCGAATACTGAAAAGTATTCGGCCAACCATCAAGCCGCATAGTTTCAGACCAAATTTGAGGAAAATCCAAGTACAGATTTGCCAACAATAAATTTAAAAAAAAACTAAATTTTCTTTATTCGACTAAATCCGTTTTCGTTACATCTTTATTGCGATCTGCTTAATAAAAAAAAATAGTAAGCATGACGACGATTGTGACAAATGATATATTTCAATTATTGGGCGCGTTGGTGGAATTTTCCTATAGTGACTGCATGAAAGTCTCATTTGAAAACCCCCATCACGGAAAACCTTCCTTCATTCACCAATCTTAAAATTCCAGCTACTCTTATTACTTCATATAATGTTACTATGCTCTGATGACGCAGAGTAGCTCTCGTCTTCTATTGCAACACGAATGAAATGATCCAATACAGCAAACCAACACAGCCAAGTATAGAAGATATTCCATTCACCATCCGAATACACTTTTCCGAGACCACGCCAATCCGTTTATCCCTCGAGTGTCCTGGTATATATGAAGAGGACCCTTGGAGTACACGCTGAAACGGACTTCCCGTCGGATATCCTTAAGCTCAGCATTATTAGTTCCCAAGCTGTGATATTACGTACTTCCCGCCTCGGTCAATCTCAGCAGAAACTGGGCCAAGGGCAGCGCGGATATCGCCAGCGAAGACAAAATGAATAAAACAGTCGTGTATGATTAATGGGCTCGTACTCTCACACACACATAGACTATAATCTTACCTATAAAGTTACTGTAATGTCTATGAAAAGACTCAACCTTCGCCGTCTCTTGTATTTCAGACGAACGATTAAGCCATTGGGATACAGAAAGAAGCTGTTAGTTAAAGCTAGGTATACATTTATTTTTATTCTGATAGTAATGAGCACGCGAACTACAGACCGTTATGAGGATTATATTGATTTAGGATTTTCATTGCATCTCGGCGGTTTATAATAAAAACAAAATATGATAAAGAATAAGAAATTGATAATTTAGCGACAAATGTACCTTCCGAAAATTCTGGAGATATTCTTGACAACAAATACTGTCAAACTGATTAGATTTTTTTCCCCGTTTCCATCAACCTTGCAGGATTTTTTTTCTTTTTCTTTTTCTACGTTTCTAATTTACAATTTGATGCCAGACATGCAATTTTCGCAAGTGTTAGTATAATTACTATTCGTGAAGTATTTTCTTTATTAAATACCCGATTTCCAAGTTTACTAGAAATACCTTATCAAACTTTAATGTAAGTGAATCATGTATATAAGAAATCTTGTAGCATCCATTTTAAAATTCAATAAGTCACAAAATAAACCAATTTTGATTGATTACAGTACCGCAGTTTTCGTGACCATCTATAAATCCATTGCTGAAGAACTTTAAATAACAGATTCAAAACTATTGCGCGCGCCTAACCTTATTAATTAGAAGAGTTCAATTATTCAATAAAACTACGATCTATACACAACTGCTTTTCTACTTGTTTAGAGATCTAGGTTTAGCTGATTTGGGTTTTATGTTGTAAGAATTTTTGATGATCAAGCAACCCCCTCGTTTTCTAGGGTTGGTTGGCTGGTTAGTACGCTTAACAACCTATTTTTATGCACAATAATGGCTAATCAGGCTGGGACCTACAGCTTAACGTGGATTCCGAACAACGAACATCCATGCCTACCATGGGATTCGAACATGGTACCTTTGGCATGCAAAGCCAGAGCGCTAACCCCACAGCCATCAGGTGGGCCTTTGTTTTCTAGGTACTACAAAAGTTAGTCTCGGCAAATATAATTTTTAGGCTTATTGCTCTAAACCAGCGATTCCCAAACTGTGGGCCGCGAGTAGCATAGTACTGGGCCGTGGACGCTGGTCGAGGGTCCAAGTCAAGATAAATGTTATAGTAGCTTCAGAGGTAGAGATAGGAACATAAAGTCAATTGATTGTTAACAACAATCCATCAAATTATTCAATTGTATTTTTTTTTTTTTTTTTTTTTTTTTTTTATGGTTTAACGAGTGAATAATGAGTGAATTCAAAAGCATGGCTAAAAATATCCAGTTTTAATCCAGATATTGTCTCTCTCGAGGGATACAAACAATGTCGAAAATCCCATTAATTTTTTTTTTAACTTTAACCACTTGTTTTTTAGTTTTTTATAGTTGTGACAAAAAAGTGAATACAAGAAAGTTCTTTTCTTTATAAAAAATTATTTTTTAATTCTTCTTGTACAGAATGTTTATTACTGATGCACGCTCACGCACATAGTAAGTTAGTGGCACTGATCTCTACTACAACTTCTGGATAGCGCAGGCTTGGTTACTGACTTGAAGTTGAAGAAGGCTTAATAATCACCATAGAGATCTATACTAATAACTTCCCCCAAAACTAGTTCAAATTTGTTTGTAACTATGTGCAACCTATTTCAAAGCATTATGGGGGGAAGTATTCAAATGTCATCATCTACTTGCAGAACAGAAACCACTAAGAAGCAAACCAGAAGTTGTAGCAGAGATCAGTGGTTAGTGGTCCTCAAAGTTTTTCTTGCAAAATAGGTGGGCCGCAGGGCTAAAAAGGTTGGGAACCGCTGCTCTAAACAATTAAAGTCACTTACAATTTCAACCAAAACCAAGATCGAAAATCACTCTCTAAAGAATAAAATCCCACGATTTTTATAATTTAGATTTCTAATATATCTGGGAAACCAATCAATTGACTCTAAAACGATGAATTCTAATAAAATGCCTATTCTTAGTTCTTAATTGATTTACAAATAATACCTAGTAATAAAAAGCCGTTTAAAATAGTTGCATGTAACCATTTTTTAATCTGAAACAACGGGATATAGATATATTTATGAAAAATAGGTAAATTCGAAAATACTTTTAAAACTACAATCAACACTTTCCTTCCGGATATTCGTAACTATTTCAAAATTATATGATTAAAGTTAAGCTTAGTGCATAGCTTATATGGTATACAACTATACAAAGAAAGCATTCGACCAATTACCCTCAGACATCCCTATTGGAAGACCAAAAGACCAGTTTGCACATCCATCACTAATAAATGGTCCACCTGAGCAGAAGTGAGAGGAAATAGGGTGAGATGCAAATCAAGGATAGGGGAATATATATAGAATCATATAATTTCATAAAATCCTTCTTGGACATCCAAGGTGAAATTATATGGGTATTCAATGTCGGAAGTAACGTTGCGATTTAGCCGGCATAATAGATTTATTGCTATGTCTATCAGGTTTACAAATTTAGCTGATCTCTAGAGGTAGGTAGATGTGTCTTGAATTAAATGCATTGTAAAATGTGTAGTGAAACTATGTAAATGATAACGCCATTACCAGACTCGTGTTCATTTTATTATTGTAATCCAATTTCCTATTCCAATACTAGTGAGTTCATCTTGTAGTCCTAAGTTTGCAATATTAAGTTAAAATGGAAGTTTAGTTCAGTCAGTCCTTGCCTGATGTTATGCCCAGCTACTTAAGGAATAATTTAATTCACTTCAGTAAAACCAAACATTGACTTGCCACAAGATTAGCAAATAATTTCTTTCAATCCTCCAACCAATAATGCACAATAAAATTAAAAAGAATTTATTAGACATTGAGATGATACAGGAGGTGAGGTGATGATCTCTAATGACAAACCATGTTTAACCCATTACTTTAAATTTTAATGGAATGGAATGTGCACTCCAACAATATGTTAAAACACTATAATAATTAGTAAGATCGTTTTTTTGGACTCTGAACCTGTGTGCAACATGTTTGACATATGTTTTTGAGTTTCATAGCACTTGGGCAATAACTGCAACAAAAAAGTCACACCTAGATTTGGAAGAGAAGTATCTCAAGGAGAAATACTCCAAACTTGTATCTTGAATAGAAAAAACCCAGAGAATTACAACCAGGTTACACAAAATAATGACTTCACTTAAAAACCATTGTATTTTTATAATTAAAAACTGCACCAGTAAATTCCCATTGGAAATACAAACAATGATGTAAACAGCATTCATATATGGGATATTCAGCTTTGAGTGGTTGAAAATGTTGAAGTCATGGGAGAAAGAATAAATCTTTTTCTCTCTAGGATGTTCATTGTGTACATCATGCTTATATAGACTTAACTTGACATACATCCACTTCTTTAACTATTACCTTCTCCTTAAACAAAAATGCCACTGGTAAAACTAATAACCGAATCAGTCCTCATGAACTCTCCTACTATGTATGCCAATGAAAATTATTGAATTATTAGTAAAGTACAGTACCTGCAGTGTAAAGTCATTACCATAAATTATAGGTACATTAAAATTTATAGTGAACATTATCTGAAATTGTTCAGAATTTAGAGAATAAAAGAAGAGCATTTGGAGGTAAAAAAAAAAAAGGATTGGGAGCAGTTCAGTTGGTTTTACTGATATTGAAAGGAAATAAATTAGTGATTGCTTCTACAACATATAAAAAGGCTGGATAATGGGTAAAAGCTCCTATGGGTGTATCATATGCTGACTAACAGTTCACAGATATTTAGACATTTTAATTTCAATTTGACTCTTAAAATCTGAGAGAAAAAGTACTCATACTTTATTCAAACAAGGAATGTACCAAACCTTCAACATTAAATCATGTGATTTTACCACTATATTTGAAAAAGAAAACTATCTACATTTTAAATGCAGTGAAAGAATCATTTACTATCTGAAATTTTTCTACTAATACATATACAATATGGACTACACTAATGAACATAAACAATATGGAATGTAAAAACTAGGAAAAATCAGGCTACATTCCCAAACAACCTCAGCTGAAATACATTATAGTTCTAAGTATATGGGATCTCTTAAGCTCCTTCCCCAATATCCAATTTTCATCGAACGACAAGAAAACGTTTGAAACAACGCATTCATACTGTACTACGATTTATGCACGTTTCTCCACCAGAAGCTCAGTTTGTGTTTGGGCAGTTAGAGCTATACAAAATTTAGTTTAAATAATGAATCGCAAAAAAAAAATTGCATTATGGTTATATAATATTAATCACTGCTGAAAGAGACAACTAACCTAAATAACATGCCTGGGTGCATCTTATCAATGAAAGAAGAGAGGAAGTTGAGTTATTTTATACTTTGTTTAAGGATTTAGGTAAAGATGAAAACAAGTTTTTTAATTATTTTCAAATGTCCATTGCCTCGTTAGATGAACTACATAAAATACTCAAGGATGTCCTTCAGCGCCAAAACACACAATTTAGGAATTGTATACAACCAATTGCGATGCTGACTATTGCATAATAAAAATATAATATACATACAATATGCTGTGTTTGTACAGGGTGTCCAATAAATGACTGATTCTTGATGAATTTAAATACTAAAACATCGTTTTAAAATAAAAACGAACTGATAAATCACAGTATTTTTCAAAACTTATTGTTTTCCTAGTACCAATACAGCAAACGGTGCATTCCTCTCTCTAATTGCAATTTAATTATTGAGGTTTAAAAATTTAACAGGGTGCAAACACACTTTTGATTGACATCAAAAGCATTACGTTTAAGATGTAGTTCTACGCTAACTTTATGTAAAGCATCTTTTGTAGCATTCCTATCTTTGAAGGCATCAAGAAATTTGTCCCACAGCACAGGTCTGGCTTCCACAAGCGTAATCAAAACTTCTGTATTAATATCTTCATAATTATGTTAACATTATTAGGTTTTTCATACATAAATAATTGATGAATAACCAAACTAATAAGTAACAAAATTGCAACTACAGTGGCTCAAGGGCAACTCGCCGTACAATTTAAAAACGTCTAAAGTGGAAGTCTGCAGTCGCCTCGACGTCGGATGTTTCAGTGGCAACCGACAACTGCTAACACATTGTTGTTCAACTTTTTGATGACGACGGTTAATGTGAAAGGAGGAATTCACTATTTCACGCCGCTAAAAGAATTTTGGCGTCCAACAAAAATCAGATAGTGAGAAAGGAGACTTATTCTCCTACTGCCTACTTCATGCTTGTCGGATCAAATCTCAATAACTTATTTAAGATATAGTGTTAAGTATTTTGTCTTAATATAAATTAAATCAGGATGGCCACAAAATTCAGGAAAAAAGTTCGTGAATAGATTTCTAAAAAATTCCCTGATTTTACTGCAAACATTTTTCAAATTCCCCAAACTTTTCCAGATGTGTAGACCCCCTGATCAAATAGAATATGTATGCTAAAGGACATGTAAGCATATGACAATTTTTTTAAATAGTTTTGTCGGTAATGAAAAGTTTAAATTATTCTGTAATATTATACTTCTAATGATTACCACCACAGCTTTCAGGGAAAATGGTGCCAAAATATGGATGAACGGGGAAAGTGCCTTCAGAACAAAGAAAATTTCCATGGTTTTCTTGACATTTTAAAAAACTTCCTGATATTTAACTGATTTTTTTCCAGAATCAAAAAGGTCCCTGACATTTCCCTGAATTCCAGGGTCTGTGGTCCACTCTGCAAATGCACTGATGTTGATCACCAAAGAAAGATCTATTAGGCTAAAATGTCTACAATATCTCAACAGCGGAAGCAGAAGACAGTGATAGAAAAGGACCATTATCTATAATAATAAAACTAAGAGTCAATCTGTCTGTGGATCTATAAAAACTACTAAAAATAAGCTTAGAGCTTTGAAATTTTCAGCATAAGTTGATTTGGCTTATTAATTGTACCATTAAAAAACAGAATGTTAAAATTTTAATTAGTTTTTTCTCTTTTTTTTTTTTTTTTTTTTTAACAAATCGACTTCTAATAGGTTTACAACTCTGAAATTTTCAACATAAGTAGTTTTGGCCTTCTAATAAGTTTATTCAACCATAATGTTAAATTATTCTCAAAGGGGTGAGGAATTTGTATTATGTAATAACATGAATTTTTTTTCTTGACAGAGGAGAGGGTTCAAATTAAGGGTTTATGTATCAATTAATTTTTAACGAGTGAAGCGAGCTTATGTTTGTGCATCAACTGACATTTCAGTAAGCGAAGCAAGCTCATGCTTCTGTAGAAATGAATCTTCCAGACAGTGAAGCGAGCCTGTGCTTACGTAGCAATGAACCTTTCAATGAGTGAAATGAACCTAGGCATCAATGAAATTTTCAGCAAGCAAAGCGAGCTGTATTTATGTTGTAATTTACAGCAAAACTTTTAACGTGCGAAGCGCCAAAAGCTGGGACCTATACCCCAATGACGGGTCTCCAGAACGCGAAGGCCACACAACTAGTTTAGAATATACTAGAACTTGCAGGGCTTTAAAAGTCATCAGAAATGTGTGAGGAAAGAAGATTGGTTGATTGCTTTGTGCCCATAATTACATATTTCTTTGAACAATAAAGGCTAATTAAGCAGGATTGGTTGTTTTCTGATTATCTGGCACCGTCAGCAACACAAGGGCTATGATGCGCTGAAACATTCGTCATTTGACAAGCCAACATACATTTACAAACATCCATGCCTTACACAGGACTCAAACCCGCAACTTCGAGGTCTAGAAGCTAGCACGCTAACCACTATACTGTTTAATCGTCTAATCAGGCAGGGACCAACAGCTAAAAGTGGAATCCGAACCACAATGAATATCAACGCCTAACCAAGTATCCTGCACCCTTAGAGAGAGGGGGGGGGGGGTATATACATTGGCTCTTTTATAGAAAATTATTAAACTAGTCTCCCAATATGTTCCCCTTCAGGCCAAATTCAGATCAAAAGAAATATGATACAAACTGTGGAGTTTGACTTTTATCATTATGCATGTAAGCCAAATCAGACCATTGTGCCTGTCACCAAATTCAGTACTCTTCTGTTAGAAGGATACTAGTTGGCGAAATTGTATCCAAACCTAAATGTTCAAATGATGCATAAATATATTACCAAGCCTAAATATAATATGATTTGCTATAGCAATTCTATAACAGTTTGTTATAGGCCTTATAAATGATTTGACAATTATCGGTTTGAATGAAAAAGCACTGCAATTTGGAGATTTTTAACTGGTACCTGTCTAATGGAAGAGTGCCCCAAATTCATAAGCGAAAGGCGAGTGCAAGTTTTAGTACCTCATCAAACATCATTCTGTATTTTTTTTATAGAATAGTATGTCTTTGTAGCATTTGAAACAAATTTCAGAGTTGTGACAATATGGGAAGTTGGAGAATTAGTGGCAAGTCAGGACTATTATGTGGAGCTTTGGAAAAGAAAAAAAGTCTGATAAGGAGACATTACCAAAATTCAATTATAACAGAAAAGATTATGAACTTTTCCACCATTTCGATTCATCTAGTGGCTCTCCAAAATGGAACACTCTTTTGTGTCATGGTTACCAACCATACTGCAGAGGCAGTTCAATACCTGCATGAAAAATTTCACTGCATGGCACTGACGATAAGAGACGATTAATATGTTGTTGTACAAACTTCTTTCTGTAAAGATCCAGATTGCCTGTCGTAATATTTTAGCCACGGGGTAAAAAAGAGCAACAATATGGCAATTACTAATCACTAAAAGTTTAAACTGAGATCGTACACAAATATATTGATTTAGTAAATATTGTGTGAAGAGAGGTATCTTTATTTAGCAATCATATCAAGTAATTTTAGTACAAATATGAACAGTAATAAAAAAAAACCTTAAACTTAGAAGTAATTTTCTTAGCAAACAATTTGATCCTTTCTTCATCAGTACGATTGCAATTATCAACTTTCCGTCAATACAGATCACTGTTATAACATATAGAAATTTAGGGGAATTTTATTTTTGAGAAAATTGCACTTTATGAACCAACTTTAGACCCACTTCTAATTTAGTGAATATTATAAAATTCAAATTGGAGAAGATCTATTGAAGTAGTTTAAAAGGAATAGTTGAAAATTTATTAGAGAAACTTTTTATTTACTTTTTCCATCGAATTCGAAAAGTATCAAAATTCATTTACTTTTTCCAGACTTGAATTTTCTTATCAAAAAAAGTAAATAATTTTATCATTACCTAGTCAAAGTTTATTCTTTAATTAAAATTCATAGACATTTAGTTAATTCAATATTGTATCCAAAGTTTGTAGTCTCTTAACGAACCTGCAGACTTTAAAGTTATTCATGGAGAAATGGTGCACTATAACTCTTTATTTCAAGTTTTTATTGAAGGGAAATGGCTGGTTCCAGTCTGTCAGAACCATAATATAAATACTTTAAAGCTGAATTGACTAGCAATTATTATTTACAATTAATGCAATTATTAGTTACAAGCAATGTAATTATTTACACTGCAGAACACGGGCCACACAGGGTCGGACCATTCGCCAAGTAGACAAACAATAAGTATATCGACACTTAGTTTTGGGCTTAGGCTAAAATGTACAAAAAAAAATTCTTAGAATCAAATAAAGAACAAGGCCAAATTACACAAATGTTTCACTTCCAAATATTAATATTTGGATCACAACTTAAAATATGCTTCAAATGCAGTAGTTTGAAAATATTTATAAATACAGCAAACAATTGCTTTCTCTGAACAAGATTAACAGTGCTGAATGATTAAAATGGAGTATGGAATAGATAAAATGAAAATGATAGCTTCAAATTAGAGCCATCCTTGGCAACAGATAAAGATACCCCAAATATTTAAAATTAATTTAATACAAAATGTAAAATATTAAAACAACAATACTGATGTATAACAAACAAGTCGAAATTTTGTTACAAGCAAATCATAATACAACAACCAGTTGTATAATTGGTGAGATCTAAACATGTTCTCCAATTCTTTTAGTAACAGACATAAATACGAAACAGCTCACTAATTATAGCTTGAAAAGGAGAATAAGGTGATAATTTTAGTCAAAAGATCTGTTTCAAACGCGATATTTGCAGTTACAAAAAATAACAGTTTTCAAGATCGACTATGATAGTAAAAACGCCTCCCAGGAGTATAAATGTTGCAGTGAAGGATAAACACTCTCTTACGATTTTGTTTCAGTGTTCCGAATACTTTTTATACTTAGAGAAAACCATTGTAAAAAGTTTGTCCCGCTTAGATTTTCCATTTCTTTCAATCAGTCCTAAATAATCGCTACAATCTGTTAAAATCCTAAATAACCGGCTAGCTATGATACAGTAGGCACACTCCTAAAAATATTATAAACTTACCGCTTTCAATGCTGCAAGTCTATCCTTAGTCATATTGGTAAACTTTATGAGTTTATAATTTCACTGGATTTATTTTCTAGGTGTTTTCCGGGGTTAATCACCATAAAAATTGTAAAATTTTACTACACACATTATTGAAACCAACACAGCACAATTTTTGCATCGATTTTCTGTCAGCACAGCCGGTCACTGAGGAGGAAGCGACATCTACAATTGATTCTGTGTACAACATGATACACGAAATACACATTTTGAAATTGGGCGTGGCACCATGATACTTTTTAACTTTCGGAATAAAAATTAATTTTACTATACACATTTTTTCTTTTATTTGCTTTCAAAAAGGTTAATAGTATTGCAAAATTATTCTGAGGTTGCAATGGGTTTTAAAATAAATTTGTTTTAAGTTGTGTTAAAGAAGCCTCATACTAAAACGTTTCTTTAAAATGCGTCTACAAATTCAATAAATGTAAATTCCAAATATTTGTGCTATATTAACTTCACTGGGCAGTTTACGTATGATACAACTGCGTATCTTATACAACAATTATTTAACATTTGGCAACCCAACTTCTATCATTTCATCCAATCATAGTGTATCTTTAAATGAACTTTATTTTTGGAATAATTTATTTAGCCAATCATAAATACACAGTTTATTTATTTATTTCTAGCAGTTAAATATGACGTCACTCAATTAAGCTGCATGGGATTTAACAAAATACTTATTTTCAACTTAACTGTAACTGCGTGTCGCAGCATTACAAACAAGTAAACTAATATTTACAGTTTTTGTTTGATATTGGTCTGCTAGCAGTTTTTTATTTACAGAACATGAAATTAAAGCCTGTTTTTAATGCAAAGACTTGGAATACTATACGTTATATGAGTTTCCAATTTGTTCCTAAGCATGAGCCATGTAATGCAGAGAACATTTCGTTACTTCGTGAATTTCTTGAAAAACACTCAAAAATATTTGTACTAACCGGTGCTGGTGTTTCAACTGAGAGCGGTCTTCCAGATTACAGATCAAAAGAAGTTGGATTGTACGATAGAAGTAAAAATCGTCCTGTGCTGTATAAAGATTTTATCTCTAATCCTAATGTAAGAAAACGATACTGGGCAAGAAACTTCGCTGGTTGGAAAAGATTTTCATCAGCTTTACCCAATGATGTCCATTACACACTAGCTTTTTGGGAAAAGCAGGGTTTTATCTACAGACTTGTAACTCAGAATGTAGATCGTCTCCATCATAAAGCAGGTTCAAAATGCGTATCAGAACTTCATGGCACTTCCTATCTGGTTAAGTGTTTAAACTGTCCTAACATATTTTCCCGACATCTATTTCAAATTAAACTTTCAGAGTTGAATCCTGATTTTAAGATCGAATCATCAGAAATCGCTCCTGATGCAGATGTTCACTTAAGTCCTGAACTTACTGAAAGCTTCATTGTACCTAATTGCGATAAGTGTGGAGGCATCCTGAAACCTGATGTAGTTTTTTTCGGCGAAAACGTCCCGAAAGAGAAAGTCTTTGAACTTTACAAAAGGGTAGAAGAATCCGATGCAGTTCTTGTACTCGGCTCTTCTTTAGAAGTGAGTCGTTAATTTGAATATTCACAAAATTGATACTCGATCTTTTCTTATTTGAATCTTCATTCTAAGTATTCTCATATCCATCAGGTATTCTTTATATATATGTGTGTGTGTGTGTGTGTGTGTGTGTGTGTGTGTGTGTGTGTGTGTGTGTGTGTGTGTGTGTGTGTGTGTGTGTGTGTGTGTGTGTGTGTGTGTGTGTGTGTGTGTGTGTGTGTGTGTGTATTTCTCTGAAACATTGGTGACATTAGCAAGGGTGAGAGGGGTACACTTGCATTCCCTTGGCCTTTGACAGTGAAGAAAAGTGGTAAAATTCATAGAAAAAAATAATACTAGTTAGAAAAATTAAAATAAAAAAAAAAATAAAAAAAAATAGTTTTTAGTCTTACAATTATTTTAAGTTTAATGAAAAAATGTTTTTCCCCCTCTTTTTCTCTATTCAATGGCATCATTCAAATTGTTTTACTTTCATTAATGCTTTAACGCTTAATTTTCTTAAACTTCAAATATCTTTCAGAAACAAATCTGAGATTCTTACTAGTCGTTCTAGCGTACTTATTTGATAATTTCATTGTAAAATAATCACTGATAAATGAACAGGAACATGCATTAGGGTGGTTCGAAAAAAAATATTTTTTTATTTTTGAAACGCATGAGGTGAAAAAAGTTGATACACATCTTGATAAGAAAAACTGTAAAAAAAATTTTGAAAAAAAATAATATCTTCCGATCGCGCATTCACCTCAAAGTTTGAAGAAAATACAAAAAATAACTATTTTTCCTAAATTTTCTTATAATTCTAAACGTTATATACTTGAAAGGCAATAGTTTGCAATGCATAGTGAAAGGTTGGTATAACACAGGAAAACACTATTTCATGCATTTTTAAAACATATATTAATAATTAAAAATATTCAAAAATACATTTTTTAGTTTAAAAAATGATTTTTTTATAAAATTGATACTAACGTTACTTTTTACATATTTTTTTTAAATTGTTTTATTTACTTCAAGCATTCACTTCAAAGTTTTGAATAAATATAAAAAATACCCTTTTTCCATCAATTTGTAGAATACACCAATCACTAAATTATCGAGGTACATTAGTTTATATTGTGTGGAATGAAGTAGATAGAACTTGGGAAAAAAGATCAAATTAGAAATTATTCCATAATAATCGTTCGTGCATAACCTTTGAAACATTGATAAAAATTGTGTTTCGGCGGGTTTTAATCTGGGTGGCCTTTCTCGTGGTGCCTTCTCTTCCTTTGAAGCTCATAAACTTACTTGGATCAAAACGCATCCTAACTTATTCATTGGATCATAACGCACGTGGCTCTGATTGGATCTGCCATGAATACTGACTGAAAATAATCTAACAGACCAAATTGAACGCTGGGAGACCACTACATAGGGATATATGCCTTCTATACTCCAATGAACTACCATTCAGACACATATTTAAACACGTAGATAGTACTACAACTGGACAACATCTTTCAGTGAGATAAAAAAATTGAAGAACCTTGAAAAATTTCCCCTGACTGATTTTTTACGTGTTGAATGTTTAATTCCTCAACTTGAGATGAAAGTACTGAACACAACTCAGTTATATCTTCTTGATATTATTACATTTAAAAAAAAAAAATTCTGAAGGACCTAAGAACATATATGTGGCAATTCGATTGTCTCGATACCTCCCTGAATATTTACTGCAAGTTTTAAACTCAGTTATTGGACGAAATGCTTCCTTTCCTCACTCAAAAAAATTTCATTTCGTCAATGATTTTGTACGCAAGGAGATATGTAAGAGAACTGAGGCGTCAGGTTCTGAAATCGTGAGAACTTTCCTAGAGAAAGACTATCAGGCATTTCAAGACAACTAAACTTAACTTTATTGTAGGTATCCTGTCTGCATTGAGTGGGCATAATTAATTGGAATGCTCGTAATAGGACCCTTCCTTTGTTAAGAGAAACAAACGGACAATACTTAGTAGAGACTGGCGCATCCGAGGTAGCACAGCTGTATTGGTGGAAACAGGGAAGACTGGAAAATTGACTAGTCTGACCGAGCATAGTTCCAAAATACACGATTTTTCAACAAACAAACAAGTCAAAACCACCACATAGTTTTGTTTCTCATAAATATAATATCCCAAGTTTAAAACTGTACATCGGCGTATCAAAACCTCTTCTATATTTTATCCAGAATTGGGCGAGATTAGCTAATATTGTTTCCAACGACCGATTCACAACGCTTCACATAGGGATTGGCCTATGTCTGGGGAAATTGGCCAGCGTATCTGTGTTACTATGGACCATTGAAATCAGACTTCAACTCGTTTCCTTGTCACTCACAAGCTGTGGAACGCTTATGTAGAGACAAGACAAAAGTGGGTGGCGCTGACGCAAAAGACGTTAGGGCAGCACTTTTTGTTTTTTTAAAGATCCATAATGCCCGACTTTTCAACAAAAATTTCCTTCAAAGTGCATCACTGGGATAGAAAGCTCGAGAAAAAAGTGAACCAAATGAATAATAGCATGTTTAAAATAAAAAAAAATAAAAAAAAAAAATGTAAGAAAAAATATTAATACCCATTTTACAGAAAAATCATTATTTCTTACAAAAAATTTTACTTTTGAGTATTTTTTATTATTAATATATGTTTTAAAAATGCATAAAATAGTGTTTTTCTGTGTTATACCACCCTTTCAGTACACATTGCAAACTATTGCCTTTCAAATATATAACGCTTAGAAATTTTAAAAAATTTAGGAAAACTAGTTATTTTTTGTATTTTCTCCAAACTTTGAGGTGAATGTGCGATCGGAAGATATTATTTTTTTTCAAAATTTTTTTTACAGTTTTTCTTATCAAGATGTGTATCAACTTTTTTCACCTCATGCGTTTCAAAAATTAAAAAAAAAAAATTTTCGAACCACCCTAACATGCATCCAAGTAACATCAAAGATGAAAGTATTTAATTCTGAAAAACACTTGTTCTTGAACTGCCTGAGAAATCTTATGTTATGTGTGCAAGTGCTTACGCACGAAACATTTGAATTGTGATTTTATTTTAATTATACTTCTACTGAAACCTTTTTTGCTTATTGCAGCCAAAAAAAAAATTGAATCTTTTCCCCTACCAAAACACAATTGAATTTTTTCACTTGATTAAACTGTATGTTCAAATGTGATATTTGAGAGTTTGCTTTATAACTGCTTCGTTTTACAGGTATTTTCTGGATACAGGTTTGTTTCGTCTGCTTCTG
Organism: Linyphia triangularis; assembly: GCA_963978545.1. Classification (NCBI taxonomy): domain Eukaryota; kingdom Metazoa; phylum Arthropoda; class Arachnida; order Araneae; family Linyphiidae; genus Linyphia; species Linyphia triangularis. The sequence continues at coordinate 30,910,721 of OZ021732.1, read as the reverse complement.
AAGGAAAGAAATGTATTGGAATTATAAACATTGGTCCTACTCGAGCTGATAAACTTGCTACTTTTAAAATTACTGCAAGATGTGGAGATATTTTACCAAAGATAAGAATATAACTAAAAAAATCTTTTTAGGGATTTTTTTTTAGATATTATTAAGATTAAGAATCTTTGAATGCACTAATAACTCCACATTAGAGTATGCTAATTATTTTCTGAAAAATAATTCATATTAGTGAATGTAAAAATTTTATGAGTGTGTGAACCAAATAAAAATATTTGAGTTAATGTCTGTTTTTCTCCTTTTTGTGTAATATAATATTCAGGAAATGTAATATAGTATTTTTTTTAATTCTTTTTTCAGTATGATGATTAAGAAACCCTTATGAAAAGTTGTTGTTGTTTTTTTTAGAGAAGAAGGGCTTGAGCTCTTTTAGCCATAAACAATTTAATTGTATAGGTAATAACTACCATATTTAGGTACAAAAAATGACTCTTAAAAACGGTAATTGAGTTTTAGAATTTTCTGTTTATAAGTGACGAAAGTTTACAAAATCTAAAGTTGAAATTACTACTCCTATTTCGTCTCTGGACTATTTATATTACAGTTGTATTGCCTCGATTCCGTTCAGGGCACACAGCATAACCCTCTTTAGTTACTATTGCGTCCTGAAACTTAAATATTCAACCCATTCTGTTCAGTGCCCAGTGAGGAGTAAATAAGTTGCGAATATACCTCATTTGTTACAATGCATAAATTTTTACAATATTTTTCAGCGCATTTCTAATCTTTCCATCAATGTCTTCTACCTCCTTTAGCAAAAAAAAATAGTGTGTGATACAATAATCACATCCCTCAAAATCCAACTTCTCATCCCATACCACTCCGCGTCACCCATTCTTCCTCTCCTGAAATTAACTATTTTGTATACCGTCCTCTAGATTTAATGATTAAATAGTTATTATTTGTTTAATAGCTCCCTAAATATTTTTAATCGTTTTGTAAGTCTTAACTGTCGGGAATAAAATGCAGCACATCTGCTGAAACAAGACTCCGCCTTATAGGATTTTCTCGCAATAATTTTAGTATATCATGAAATCAAATTTACAGAATTTAAGGCTCAAAATCTATGGATGTAATCAAACTGGACAACTAGGAATCTGTCAGCTTAACCACTTGACTACCTGGCACACAGAGCCGACAAAACGGTATAGTGGTTTGCGTGCTAGCTTCGACCGCGAGGTTGCGGGTTCGAGTCCCGTGTAAGGCATGGGTGTTTGTAAATGTATGTTGGCTTGTCAAATGACGAATATTTCGGCGCATTATAGCCCTCGAGTTGCTGACGGCGTCAGATAATCTGAAAACCACCAACCAACCTGGCACACAGAAACATGAAGAGAAAAAAATGGTATTTAAAATAGACAATATTTATAGTTTACTACTTGAGGGTTTTTTATTATTATTTTTATTATTATTAGTTTTTACTAACAACGACTGAAAATACTGTCGAACCCCGTTAACGCAAAATCGCTTAACACGAAATCTCGTGTAACGCGAAGTAAAAGTAGTTTTTCGTACGATGAAGCTTAAACTTAACGTTCCTTGCAACGTTTCCTAATGCAGCAGGACAATGCCTCATGTGTTTTAAATAATTTTAAAGTGGTTGATACATTTAAAAAAAAAATGCTTTATTAAAAACTTAAAGTAAAAATCAATTTTAGACTTCTTAATAAGTTAAATAAATAATATGTTACTGGTAAATGCATTTACTTTTTTTGTTGTTGTTCCCAATGAATATCTTGTTAAACTGTTATGCCAAATATATAAGCAATTGTAAATGTTGTAAGAAATAGCAATATTAAAAGTTACGAAAAAAGCTAGTTTAAAAGTTACGTCTATAAAATAAATCTTTCACAACAAAGTTTTATAGTCCACAGCTAAAAGCTCTCTCGTTGGTTAAAGCAGTTAGGGAATCCTTTCATCATTTTGGAGGTGAAAAGGAATTTCTCTACCACCTCTTCTCCCTTAAATATTAATTAATATTGAAAATTCTTTCATCTACTTACCTATGTTTGTTTTGCAACTAAGTGCAATTTTGAGTTTCATTTTTTATGGTTACCTCTACCTAGTTTATGTATGTCACTTTAAAAAATATTTGAATTAAAAAAAAAAATACCTAGTCATTCTACTTATAAAAACTTGGTTGGAAAAGTCATAAGAGCCACTATTCTCAATTAAAGTGGAAAGATCATACGAGTCTCTAGAACCATTTCTAGAATGGAAAACTGCAATATGATCGCTTAATCTTCTTATCCCATTACGTGAGGAGATGTTAAGAATTTCGCAATGTTTTCAAAAATTGTTAAATATGTCAGGTATATAAAACTATTGTATTATAAGGGAAAAGGCAAATATTTACTGAGCTACATTGAAAAATTATAAAAACAAAGAAAAATATAAGTGATTAAGTCACATCTAATTTTACGATACTATTCCTGTGTCAAATCATGACTACTCTCTCTACTGCAGTAAAACGCTTGTGTAGAAGAAAATTTTTAGTGATAATCACAATGCTGTTTATAAAAAAAAATCTTTTTAGGGTAACGGGAAAAAAACATAATTTTGTAACGAACCTACTTTTTTAATCAAATGCATCGATTTGAAAGGGACGGCAGTTGTCATCATACTTTGTTTTCTTTCTTTTTGTGGTTATTTTTTTTTTTTTTTTTTTTTTTTTTTTTTTTTTTTAGGTTAACTTTTTAAATGCTCTTTTATTCATCTTTAGTGTCCACTAAAAAGTTTTAGAGTCAGACTACATAAAAATGTTTAGAAACAAATAACTAAAGAAAGAAAGTTTAAATTTCTTAAAGGTACAGTGACCTAGTGTCTAAGATATTAGTAGATAATCTAACTTACTGATTTTACACACACAAATGTAAGATTTCTTAAGTATCTTAAAGTTCCAACACTCTTTATTACTTTAATCCCAAAATTGATTGGTCTGAAATAAATTATGAAAAACTAAGAAAAATTTAAGATCCTTAACTTTTACTTTATTCTTTATCTCTTCTACTTTATTTTTCAGCCTACTATCAATTTGCTGTTAAAAACTAAATTCTAAAATGGAACTTCACTACTTGTTAGCTATAATCGGAAATAAAAAAAAAAAAAAAAAAACTCCCTGATAATGCTTCTTTATCGCAGATTTTGTGTACATCTACTTAATCTTCCGATTCATGTCAGTTCTATTTCACAATTTGATGACCGCAGATAAAGACTGGTTGTTTACCAAAAAAAAAGCATTTATTTTCATCCTTTAAAAAGAGCGTCTTCTTAATGGAAGCTTTCACAATTTCTTTAGTGTGACTTCCATTAGATCGCAAGAATTGTTTTCTAAATGTCGGATATAATCGTCCTTAAGAATTTCATCAATGGGCAGTTTGTTGGGAGCAAAGAGTACCTTGATAGTTTCAATCCTGCAACAGGAGAGTTAAATGCACGGGTACCGGACAGTGATGTGAATGATGCGGCCCAGGCTGTGAAAGCAGCTAAAGGGGCTTTCAAGAAGTGAGTAAAGTAAATGTATACATCGGTACTATATAAGTTTTAATTAAAAATCATAATGATGTAAGATTGTATTTGCATTATATTTGAATGAATCAGATACACATATTTTTATATAAAAGTATCACTTTCATTTTATTTAAAATTCAACGATTTCGATTCTGGCTGGTTTTCCTATTATTTAGTTGTACATACCTATTATTAATACCTATTATTTTGTTATTATAGTGCACTACTTGAACTTTTAAACCGATAAAGGAGAAGTATTAGCGCGCATTCCCGCGAGTCTGTGCTCTGTAAACTCTGTTTTAAAAAATGAGTGCTCACTAAGACGATTATGACAAATGGTCACTTAAGATTTCAGAGAAGAATACTGAATATTTTCGGGATTCTTTTCCAAAATAAGACGCAGAACAGTAACCCTGGAAGACCTCCCAAAAGGCTTTCATCCTTGAAATTGTGCTGCGATATAACGACGTTTCGGCACAATTTAGCCCTCGTGTATTTTGTGTAGCCAGTATGTATGTAAAATTCAAGCAGAGGAGCGTTATTAAAAAATATATCCCTATTGTTTAGTTCTTATAATGCACTACTTTAATATTTAAACCGACAAAGAATAAATGTTCCCATGCATTCAGAAAGACAGGATTTTTGAGCTGAAATGGTGGAAACTTTCAGGATTTTCTCTTTCATTAGATCCCTTGCATGGCTTCCTGATAGTCCTTTTCTAGGCTTCCTGGTAGTCTCTTTCTAGGCTTCCTGATAGTCCCTTTCTAGGCTTCCTGAAAGTCCCTTGCAAAGCTTTCTAAAAGTCCCTTGCAAGGCTTCCTGAAAATCTTTCCCCATGAATTTACGCCACGATGACGATTCTTTAATTTTATAAAATGTTTCGGCACAATTTAGCTGTCGTGTAGCTGTTGCGCCTGAAAATATCCCAACCAAACAAAATGACAGAGACTAGTTCATTTTCTTGACCAATTAGGCAAATGTGTATAAAAATGGTAGATATTTTTTTAATAATAGAAGATGGACTATGAGGCAAATGTAGACAGTAATATTTTGATAATTTCTAGATAGCCAAATTATACTCTCAGCTAATCTATAATTCGCTTTATTTAACAATATATTGAAAGAAGCCCTTACCATTTGCAAGAAAAGATCACAAATCAAGATTATTAGTTAAACAATAGATTCTATTCGTAATACCAGTCTTCCTTGAATTTGCAGTTATACATCATTACAAAGTCATTAAGTTGTAGTTAAGTGTTCTTTTCAACATATAATTTGCTATTGGGCATATAGGACCACGTTCATGCTTAATTATCAGTTGGTGGTACAAAATTACAATTTTGAAAATTAACATCCGAATACATTTTAATGTAACGGCACTTGGATATATCATTTATATAAATCTTCAATGTTGTTTACAATACCTAACTCAATATTACTTAGCGAAATTGGTCCTGCTGGTACACGAACCTTTAGCAAAGGCATTTAAATAGTAATACATAATTGCAATAATACTTACAATTTTTACACCAATTTCAGTGCAAAAGTGTCCGTTACAATGTTAGCAGGAAACTTAGAGATAGTAGATGATAATTGATTTTCTAGTTAAAGCCTATAATTGAAAGCTAGGGATGGGAAACCTGGTATACCTTTCATTTACACTATCATACTGCATTTAAATTTGGCATGGATTAGAGTAATTTACCGTTTTCATACTTCCATTTATTTTCAAAGAAATGGCCATTTTGACGATATATTTGACGGCAATTATTACATTGGCAAATAAAACCTCCAAATTGCCAAAATTATCGCTGTGTATAAAGATAATTATTATACTATTCCTTTCAGAAAAGTGAAACAGAGGAGGAATTGTCGTTGAAGGGATGATAATAATGGGATGATAACTCTAAGTTAAAGACATTCGTTTTCACCTTTTTTTGTTTTACCTTTATCGAATGCTTATGGGAATTTTGGAGGAAGGGGTACTTAGAACACATTAAAAGGCATTACTACAACTATTTTGATACAAATCTTTAGAGCCGTTTTTTGGCAATTGATAAAAAATATATTTTTTTCAATGGCAGCTAATTTATGCGCATGGTCTATTTCGATGAAAACCTTAATGACGAGTCCCATGGCCTCCACTAACACTTATATAAAAGTTGAACATCGTATATGCTGACCAAACCACATTTTTCTATACCACTGAAACAACTCAGAACTTTCTAAAAAGTGTAGAAATACAGAAGAAGAAAAAAAAATTTACTGAATACTGTACTGCTATATTTTCATTTCTCTATATTGTTAAACAAGAAGAAGAAAAAAATTAGAAAAAAACATTAAAATGATTCTTTTTCCGAAAGTGAATTAAATAAAATAAATGCGATATTTATAGGAAACACAAATGAGAGGTGTTGATTAACTCAACAATTTTGAGATAAATCTCAAAGTTAAAGTTTTTGTAGAACAAAAATCAATGAAACATATTTTGACTATTTCTTCAAAAATCAAAGAATGGGGAATGTATATACATTTGATGACGCAATTTGGAGAAATATAAAATGAAGTTACAGAAATTTTAGCAATTTAGGCAGCAAGAGTCAAGGAAAGCAAACCAATTTGAGCTTAGGATCGCGAGTCAAAATCACATGGATGGAGAACAAGACAGTTTTTAAGATGAAACCTATGATACCTCTTCAAGCAATAAAAAGAAATGATAATTAAATTTTACAAGAAAACGATCGAGAGAGATGATGATTATGATTTAGAAAGAAGAGGAACTGATGATTTAGAGGTCCAGATTGAAGATGATGGTGGTTGAAGACCAAAGAGAATAAAAATGCAAAAATTGTGTTCCAGTAAAAATATTAACTGCTGTTTGAACATTAATTTTTTGGTCATACTAACTCAATCAATATACAAACTTCTAAGGATATAAAAAATAATATGATGCAAAGAAAAAAAAGGACAAAACTTAAATTACATTGTTTCAAATGTTTTGACTGGATTATCTTCCTACTTTCCTAGTGATAAAGAAAAATGACAAGCCTAGACATGAAACTTTCAACAATCGGAAATTAAATACAACACTTTAAACTTAAAAGAAAATTTTCCTTACACGGAAGTTTTGTTAAATTTCCTATTATAATTTTCCGTCGTATTCACGATGAGTATTTTCAGTGAAAGTAAAGTTGAGGTCGAGTGATATAAATTTTCTGTATAAGTAGTAACATGTACAAAGCCTCAATTCAACTGCATTAAGTGCAATTTATACTATGTGAATTAAGATAAATAATAACTAATTTAATGTAACTGTTTTTTTAAAACAAAATTATGCTTCCAAGAAAACTTCATATATGGGTAAGAAATAATCTGGGCAATAAATAGTAACGTATACAGAGCATCAATTCAATTGCATTGAGTGAAATTTACACAATGTGAAATTTAAAAAAATAAAGCCTTGAATATTAAATAATTAAATAAATAAGTATTGTAAACAATAAAAATAAAAATCGAAAACAACATAATAAAAACAGTAGAGCAATATTAAACTATTAAAATGCATAAAAATACTTTGTATGCTCTTTGCCATAAAAACATTTACTTCAAAACTAAAATAAATCTAAACAAATTGTACATTCTCTTTAGAGAATTGAAATGTAATTTAATTAGAATTAAGTACAAAATTATTTTAGTTGTTATAAGAGTTGGAAAATACAAGAATATGAGATAAATAAATTAGCTTATATTTATTCATTTTACTCAATCTGTTGTTTAAATAATACAATAAGATTCAAACCGCTTATCATACGGAAGATTATAATGCATAAAAATAATCAGAAAATAAGGGGCACACATTAGAATAACAATTATTTTTATGTTCTATTATAAAAACATGGTTGCCACTCCAGGGATATTTTTAAAGTGTCATTAAATATTAATAAAAACGTCTTCTAAAAAAATTTAAAAATTGCTTTCAAACATCTTAGTGTATTAACGCTGCTACACACCAAATTTCGTCTCTCAAGGGGCAAAACTGTGAATTTATATAGGGTGCAGACAGATTGACACTCAGTTTTGTATATATAGTGTTAAATGTGATTTGAATTTTTTATTGAGATTTAAAATCATTATCCTCACTCAATATTTGTTTCTAGTTACGCCCTCATGGGCTCCGCCAGCAACGTGCAAGGGGGTGCACTTGCAGACCCCAGGATTTTAAAAATTTAAAATAATGTGATGAAAAGTGTTATGATTCATTGGAAATATATGTATTATATAGATTTTAAATATTCAATAAATAAGACATTTAATACGTAACTTTAAATTAATATTTCATAAAGATAGTCAATTGAAAAATCAAGATTATGCAACAACAACCACAACAACAACAAAAAGAATAATAATAAATAACCTCCTTGTAACCATTGAAAATAATTTTGCCGGCGGCCATGTACGCCCTCAACTATACTATTGCAGCATTAATTAACTACGTTTTCTCAAACTGTTTAGTTGGTCATCCAAAGCTCCCAGTTATCGTTCGCAGTTACTGCATCGTGTGGCTGACATTCTAGAATCCCGATTGTTGGAATTTGCAACAGCAGAATCGAAGGACCAAGGAAAGCCTCTTTGGTTGTCGAAGACAGTGGAAATTCCAAGAGCCGTCTTAAATTTCCGTCACTTCGCCAATACCATCCTGTGCGACCAAGATACGTAAGTATTTTAATTTGTCTCTGCATTATGATGGAATTTCTCGAAATTCGTCGAACCGTTGCATGATATTATGGCAACTTCAATCATTAAATGTTGCTATGTTGTACATTCTTTATTATCTGAACCTGATGTACAAGAAAATAAAGAATTGATAATTAAATTCTTTTAATGGGTAATGAGATAAAACTCATAATTGGACATTGGACCCTAAAATGTACATTAATCTTAAAAGAAAGATTATTAATGTCCAAAGAGAAGACTTTGATGTCTATTCCTTTTTTTTTAACGAGGACTGGACCTTTTAAGAATATTTTGAATAAAAATGGGCCGGAGTAATCTCCATATGCTGCAATGTACTTCTGTCAGTGGCGGCTCGTGGGTATTAAAAGTGAGGGGGCCCAAATTAACAATTGCATGTCATGGGAGGGGGGGGGGGGACATGCAAATATATCAAGACACATGAATTTCATGTAATTTTGTAAATGTTACTTAAATATATATGGGAAAACAAAACTACAAGATAATTAAACAGTTAAATTATCTAAGCATACTGATATCTGATAAAGTAAATATTTCAATAGAAGGAATTATTATTACAAAAACGACGCAACGTTTCGTTTGAGAATGGACGACGTCAGGAAGGGTAAAATGAATGCACTTGCACCTTTTGCTTTTAAAAATTAAAAATAAAGTGAAGAATTCCTAGGCAAAAAAGTAAAGTACAGGCTTCAAATTATTTAATTGAACGTAAAATTACGGCATATCTATTTATAAATTGTTCCTTAAGAAATCCGATACTCATTCACGGTCGAAAATTCCTGGATTGAAGCTTTAGCCGCTTTGCACCCTTTTGTATGCGATCTGCACCCCCTTGCCACTGTCTATGCGTTTGAGGGTTTAAATTTATGGAGATTATTTTAAGGATCTTCTGGTCTTCCCGGAAGCCTACCAAGAGATGGATGCTATCTCAATGACCAGTGGTCAGTGATTAGGAACAGCCATAAGTACGATATTATCGGGACTCACTGTAAGATTTAAAAAAAAAAAAAAAAAAAAAAAAAAGAGTGTAAAGTTTACCTTTTTGCTCCCCTTCCCCCGTTAAATATAACTAATTACTCCTAATCATATAATGAAAAGCATGTTATAATTAATAATTTTATTAAATTAAGAATAGAGAACACATTAAAATGAACTCATGTCGATTGGACGAAGTGTAAAAGTTAAACAGCCTTGAAGATAAAACTTTTTTAATATAAGAAAAGTTACCAATATTTTCAACAGTATAAAACATTTTATGTACAATACAGGTGACTGGATTAGATACCAACAGTGTAGGAAGCAAAAGCTTTTTTATTTTGTTTGACATCATAATAATAAATTAAAATACTAATCACAAAAAAATAAGTAAAAGTATGAAAACCGATGTCACTCAATTTCTATTCTGTATTTAAGAAAAAGAAAACAAAGAGTTCTTCTACTTCTTCTTCTCAAGGACTATGGGGACTAAGGCACCTCTGCTTAAGCATTTTGTACCAACCCCATATCCCGTACAGATCGGTAGTGGGCAGTACTGCACAGGATGTAAGCGCACACTCGCGAGTGGGAGTATGCAAGTCTACCTATAGCCACCGAAAAGTTCATTTCTACCTCTTTCAGTAGCTACCCGATAGATGGCAGCTCTACCGACCGTAAATGGAACTTCTTAATTTAGAGGCAATACCAAGCAGAAGATTCCACCAGAAGACTTGAATTTGCCACCCCCAGAGGTATTGATTTGTATGGGAACTTGGAGGACTTTGCGACCATGACTGATTTAACGTGCTCCAGTCACCATTAGCGAACACGGCGGTCTTTAGTCGGTCCCAGGCCCAAACTCGCAACCTCAGGGCTCGCAACCTTCTAGTTGCGGGTACGATACTCTCCCGACTGGGCTACGCGGCCCTAAAACAAAGAGTTAGGGAAGAGTTATAAAATAAATAAAGTCAAAACCTTGGTTAAAAATTCTGTAGAAATCACAGGGGAAAATTTTTCATCAAATATTACATGAATCATAGAAAAAAAAATGCCGACAGCAACAATTTCACTTTTCGTAACTTTAGAGTAAATACTTAAATAAATAATTTTATAATGTTTTAAATTTAAATAAATCATTTTAAAGACATCGGTATTGCACCTAATATTCAAGTCAATGATATTTCATGAATCAATTCATGCAAAATAATTTTGGCTTAACAGTAGAACTAATGAAAAATGCCATTAACTTAGAATGTGCAATATTTATAAATTTGTTACCAAATTCAAAGGTATTGTTATATTGACCAGTTCAACAGTTTTAATTTAAATTCATGAAAAAATGAATAATTACTTGATATGAGGATGAATAATTACTTGAAAAATGCATTGCATATGCATCTCAAATTTGAGATGTCTACTTACATTGAAACCAACCCGCAAAACATCCGATGGGGCTCGATTCGACGACGTTTCACATGTGAATTGAATATATTGCCTCTGGTCAATGAGTTTTGACATAGCGATAGTTAAAAATAGGAGTTTTACCATGATTCTTGATATTTTGAAAAGAAGTTGAGCAAACATGGAACTCGCTTCAAATTTTAATATTTTATTTAATTCAGAATTTATTTTTAGAATTGGATCCTACCTGAGTTAAGAATAAACATCGTTTCTTCAATTTTAAGAATGCACAAATTTTATTTGACAGTTTCAAATTGCTTGTATGATTTTGCGTTTTAAAGGGTTCAGGTTCATGACTCAGATTCTTCACTAAATCCTCATGAAATTTTTTTCTGGTAACAGTAACTAGATTTGCTTTATCTACATTTTACATATTATTTGGGAGAGAGGGAGGAGGGGGGGGGGGGTTGAAAATTCTGTGACTGTGACTTTTATCTTTTAACTTTAACACAGCATTATACGATGGCTTAGTTCTAGTGAAGCCATTTATTTAGAGAAGAACATTTTTTATTCTCTGTATAGAAATTCTTCTATTGATGGCATCGGATTGTAAGTTACGTTAATAATTTAATAGGATATCAAATATTAATGTGAAACAAATCACTTCTTCCGATCATATGCACGACATTTAAATACTCAAACATTTTTCGGGAAAAAAGTAAATATCTAAATAAAAAGAATTTGCCGAGAAAATCTTACTCTTACATTTTGAAAAACAAAGAGCGAAAATGAATGCAATGAATATTTATTGTAGCCACTTTCTTCGCACCGTCATACTAGAGGACCAACGTGCAATCGCCGTCTCTACAAAAAATGGCCATTCCTTTACAAAGAAGTCTACCCCAGAGCAGAGCGATCAGGGATGTTTTAGAAATTTTGTATTTATGCTTTGGCAAAACAGGATGTCACGTGAAAGTCGCAACCTTATATGCCCTATCGGTTTCAAATTCAAGGTCGTCCGAAGAAGGGGTCATTTTGTCCCCATGAAAACTAGAATCTTTATTTAAGAGAAGGGTCGCTTTTTTGCAGTAATGATTGTGATTGATTAACATTTTTTCGAGTTTGTTGCAAGAGCTCCCTGCTCCCTTCACAATAGTTAATGTCTAATGAGAGAATAAATAAGTTGTAAGCTTTTTTTTTTTTTTTTTTAAATATTAAAAAAATCCCACAACAAAACAATATTAACAAGCATATATGTAAGTGAGGCCAGGGTCCAAAAAAGTGAGGGGGCCCAGCCCCCCCCCCCCCCTGGCCCCCTGCACCAGCCGCCACTGACTTCTGTGCTAGGCTCTGTTAAAAGTTTCGAAAACATCTTTTAAAGTCCTCTTTCGGAAGGCTCTTTAATTTGGTTTTCTTGATATCTTTGACATCCTCAAACCTTGTTTGCCATGTTGACCAGTTCGAAAGGTACAATTAGTTCGTAAATCTGTATCAGCAATTCCTTGGAACCTGCTTAGATCTGTCTTTACATAGGCCAAACAAGCAGAACCAAACAATTTCTATTTGGACTTACTCTGATGAATAAAAGAGATTCTTGGCCCATTCTTGAGATTAGTACAAAAGCTAGAGAAAAAATATTGTTTTAGTCTTCCGCAGGGGCCTACTGGGACTTAAAATAGGCCTGGTGGTTTTAGATTTCTGTCGCTCCAAATTTTCAATATAATCATTAATCAAATTGTAATGATAATTGTTAATAAAAAAATGACACTAATTAAACAAATAATTAATTTTAATAATTATTATATTTTAATATTTCAGGAATGAAATCGAACTTTCTCTATCTCTACTATTTATACCTCCTTTGAGTGAACTTGGTTTCTACAAACCAAATATAGATGTAAAAACTAAAACAAAGAAATCTAAATTGCAAAATAAAGAATGTCCAAGTATGTTGATTAGAAAATGACAACCAAAACGATAATACATGTTTAACCTTTAAAGTTATAAAAATAAATAAAAAGTTTTTATGTGATAGCATAAAAAATCTTAGTGTATATCTATTTTCTAAATACAACAAAATCCATAAAATTAAAGTAATGCGTAATTTTACCAGTAAATGTTCTGAACCTGTGGGTCAATATTCAATGAGTTTTACAATTGTAAAACACCATTGGTTTTTGTATTCTATTTTGTTGGACTATGTATCCTGTTGGCTGGTAGTCTAAAGGTTAAAGTGGAAAAAGAAACACTTAACACATCATTTCCCCCATAACGTCCGATGTCACATATAAAACAAAGGAACCAGTTGATTTGTCAATGAAATTTCGCAAGCGCCTTCTCCATAAATTTCCATCTACCAAAAAAAAAAAAAAAAAAAAAAAAAATTTATATCCATCCATTTCATTAAGCATCAAACCAAATCTATTCATAGAGATTTTTAAAAAAAAAAAAAATATATATATATATATATATATATATATATATATATATATATATATATATATATATATATATATATATATATATATATATATATATATATATATATATATATATATATATATATATATATATATATATATATATATATATATATATATATATATATATATATATATATATGGCCCATGTGAGGCTTAATGTATATTTGTTTAACAAAACATCTAAATAAATGTTGTTTGTTTTCTAAATTGTCAAAATCTTTCATTTAAACTTTTGCACCGTTGAAGAGCTTTTTACCATTCATATTACATTTTGTTTTACCCGTAATATATTTGATTTTCTTGTTGAACAATATAACTGAATAACTTATACATTTCATTTAATTATTTATTATTTGTCGACAAATTTATACTGTGTTCCTGAATGTTAATATGTATTGCTAACAGCTGCATAAGTCAAGAAGAGGATGGAATACTCAACTATATAACTCGTTCGGCTTGTGGTGTAGCTGTGGTCATAGTGCCATGGAACTTGCCCTTGTATTTACTCACTTTCAAGCTGGCGCCTGCAATAGCCCATGGCAACACCGTCATCGTGAAGCCAAGCGAGTTCACTTCCGTCACTGCTTGGATGCTTTGTTCAGTTTTAAAAGAAGCCGGTAAATACATTGGTTATTTTGTACGACTGATAGGTACTGAATATAAATACAGACCAATACTAAATAATTGGGACAATTTTATGTTCCTTGAACTGTTTTAACATCTTGACTTGATAATTTAACTTCAATTCTTAAAATGTTACCACTTTTTATTAAATGAACTATTTTAAATGTTTAATATGATAACAATCGGTAAGAGATTTAAGAATTATGGCCAAAGTTATACTTATTAAGGATGCAATATTTCCAATTAACTAAAAACATTTGATTTTCCCAAAACAAATTAAAATATATCTAATTCTTAATGAGTGTAACGTTGCGTAACAGTGTCCTTATTTCTCCTGTTAAAATGATAGTTATTGTATTAAATATCAACATGAGAAATAAGAGCATATGTATTATAAAATATGTATATATATATATATATATATATATATATATATATATATATATATATATATATATATATATTTTTTTTTTATCGAAGCAAATTAAAGTGATTTGAAGATTTGAAATTTATGTAATGAATTAGGTTTGGTCCACATTCAGAGTTTTTTTTTTTTTTTTTTTTTTTTTTTTTTTTTTTTAGCATTCAATATTGGGGTATCATTGTCTTTTTTTGTCGTTTCCGGAGACACAAAATGACATTATCATTGAGACATTGTCATAATAAATTATAGATTATAACTATAATTCTAAAATTTAAATCTTGTTGAATAACCTTTGAATCATGTTTATAAGCAAATCTAAAATTATTTATAACCAAATAAAAACTGCATTATCAATATAAGTCTATTCAAAATAAAAAATATAAACTTGAAAGAAATAGTAATTCATATTTTTTAAAATGATATTTAAGTTCTAAAAATATCTTATCTAATTAAAAAAAAATCAAGAAGATTTCTTCGGACCAAATCGAAATCAAGTACACAAAATTCTCGTTATAACTCCGAGACTCTATCATCAGGCAAAAGCGGTCGCTCGTAGCCGAGAGAGAAGGTGGCAGTTTCGAGGATAAAAACACTCAAATGCTATCTTTAAATGCATCAAACTCAAAAATCCACCATATACAAAAATGCTTGATGAAAATACACTTATTTCCCTTTTTATTATTGAAATCTAGAGAACTAAAATCTATCTTCACTTGAAAAGACTCAAAAATATTAGTTTTTCATTTATTCAAGTATTTTTTTAATGAAACAAATACAATCGCTTCATGCAACTGTCCATGTCCTTAGGTCTCCCTGACGGGGTGGTGAACATGGTATTTGGTTACGGTCCAAAAGCTGGCGAGGCACTCATCAGGCAGCCAGATGTCGCGCTCATCACTTTCACAGGTAGCGACAGAGCGGGACTGCACATCGCAGAAGTGGCCTCGGCCATGTCCAAGAAAGTGTCGTTAGAGGTGACCCTTAATTTACGACAATCATTAGTCTTTCATCTACTCAGCTACAGAACTCATTGAAATCCGCTTAACGATGATCATTCTCGAGACATCATTTACCAACTGTTGTATTTTTATTGCAGTATAATATTGCTCAAAAATCACATTTCGCAGTATATAGCAATAAGCAACTTCAATGGATGGATTTACGTAAAGAAAATTCAATGGAAAGGGTTTTTTTTAGTTTGAAATGCTAAGAAGTTTAACTGTTCTGTAAATAACCCAAGAAATGATTTATATGTATTAGAATAAACTTACTACAGATCGGTTAGATATTTAATTGGTACCAAAACTCACTTTCGAACATGTTATCACTTACATACTATTTATATAAATTTTAATTAATCTAATTTTGGTGACAATTAATAATTCAATTGATAATTAAATATTTTAGTTTTTTTAAAAAGTAATACATTAAATTTTTTTTCCTGTCTTGTCCAACAGGTGACGCCACGAATATCTAGGAAAAGAGATAAAGATATATTTTAATTATATAATATTGAAAACCGACCGAACTTTCTTACTCCCCGCCTCTCCCTTCAATTTTCGTTAATTTGCTTCCAGCAGCTTGTAGTTTTTACTTTCTCATCCATCAGATGTTAAAAGTATGGTAAAAATCCGTAAAATAGACATGGACCTCGACCCTCAACTTCTTTAAGTTTATCGGCTTACACGACATGCTGGTTCCAAAAATGAAAAAAAAAAAAAAAAATCAATTATGCTTGAACGTCAGTTCGTCACACTACTCTCTGTGTGTAAGTCTGAAATTACTAAATCATTGTTCATGAAACACGAAAGGTAATTGCGAACAAGGACATTTGAGTCGTTTAAAAAATTCCCTTGTGTTCAAAAGTTCTAAAGCGTTTAGTAATCGAGATTTTCGCTACTTATCACATGGTATCGAAGTAACAATAAAAAACGGTTATCATAACAATATTGAAACAATTAAAAACGAAGGATCAAAAATACTAAATCAGTTTTGATTTTTTTTAATAAAGTTAATAAAATAATTTAATTAACAATTGACTCATTTTATACCAATTTGCACAAATATAGCAATAAAAGTTTTTACAAAGGCTATGTTAATCTTTCTTTCATATACTATGTCAGCATTCTTAGCAAAAAAAAATTAAAAAATATAATTTTCACCAAATTCTTGCCCTTTTAGATATTTAAAAAAATAAATGTTATCAAAATAACGCAAAATTCTAAATTGACCTTTTTTCTCTATCATATGAATATTATACGGTGAGAAAGTTCAAGGTCTCTCGCCAAATATTTACTATAAAATGTTAAACGTTTGGAAACATTATTTCGGTTGTCATCGAATAATATGCACAAAAATGAGGCCACATTTTCTGTCATTAAAATCGTTTAAAATTATCTCAGCAAAAAAAAAAAAAATCCGACGTAAGTATTTTGCCTATAGAATTCTGCATCTCACTGATCAGCTAGTAAAGTCTTGATGTTAACTTCATTCTCATTTTCTTTGGTAATAAACAAAT
This sequence comes from Linyphia triangularis, assembly GCA_963978545.1. NCBI lineage: Eukaryota > Metazoa > Arthropoda > Arachnida > Araneae > Linyphiidae > Linyphia > Linyphia triangularis. Next base: position 30,893,974 of record OZ021732.1, on the reverse strand, counting down.
GTATAAAAACTCTTTAATAAAATACATTAATTATAAGCTTTTTTAGATGGGAGGAAAAAACCCAGCTATAGTCTTTAGTGATGCCGATTTGGATAATTGTATCCCAGCATTGATAAAGTAAGTATTCTTATAATAATTTGAAAAATGACGATCCTTTAAAAATATAATCACAATATATACTTGACAATATATCTATAATTTTTAACTCAATATTTTTTTCCCAGGGGAAGTTTTATAAATCAAGGACAAGTGTGTTTGAGTACCAGCAGAATATACATTGAAAAAAAGATATTTTCCACTTTTGTAGAAAGATTTGTTTCAGAAGCGAGGTAATTACAACTTTTTTGTTCTTAAATTATCAGAATATGCCCTAGGTTCATTGGTCGTTCCATCAAGATGTTCGAACAAATGTCTCAAGAGTAATTCGTTCCTATGAAGTAGGCAAATAAACCACAACAAAGGTCTAATTAATTCCGTTTTTAATAATTTGATGATACCATTAATAGTTCCGGTATTTACATTAGTACCATCGCATCCAATGACAACAAAATTATCTGTACTTAGATTACACTAACCAAAATTATGTATTTACTTTCTTTTCAAACTTAAAACTGTACCAGTAGGTGAAGAAATGTGAGAAATATATTGCCATCCAGGTTTTTCCGTTAACATAACATGCTCTTCTGCTATGATTCACTCGTAATATTTAATTCTTTCTTTAATACATTTAAAGTTTTGTGTTTTCCTCCACCAAAGTAGAGACCTCGAAGTTACTGCTTGATTGAAAAGCTCTACAGTATTTCGACCTTTTTCGTCTTAACTTTCTCCTGTCTACAATACTACATGCATTTTCTGCGTTTATTACCCCTATATCTTCAAGTACAGCAGAGAGGCAATCATATAGGCCCTGTTCTATCGAATATGCCATACCTATTGCATGTTTTGACCAACGTGGGATAAGCTGTTTTCTTCGTTCCTCTTTTTTTTTTTTTTTTTTTTTTTTTCTTTTTTTTTTTTTTTTTTTTGACTTCTTAACTTACATTTGACTCCAAAACTTGAGTGAACATTTCACTCTTTGTCGAATGAATCTTTAATTTTAATTTCTGAAGTCGGTGAAACATATACTTCAAAATCTTCAGATTTATTATATTTTTTTCCTTTAAACATAAATAATACTTGCGATGACTTGCGTTTGTTCCTGGCATTAATGGTTTTAGTGGCTTTAATGCCGACCGTTTCCTTAACCATCTTTCATTATCTTCCTTAATCTTCTGAAAAAGGAATCTCTTCGCGAGGGACTTTTCTATCTCTGGGATAAAGTTGCACATTTACAAGAACAAATGTCAAATAGTTTTATTCGTGCTTTGAAAGATTCTTGTTCTCATCTCTGTAGAAATTGAAGCTCTATCCCAGATAGTGTGAATTTTATCAACTACTTAGGATGCAATGTCTGGAAAATGGAAAATTAAGATCCTTAGAAAGCAGTGTTGGTTTAAAAACTCTTTTCTGACATGAAGATAATATTTAAATACTTCTTCATATGTTGGTAATGTACAGTTGCTTAATGCTTGTGGTAGTCCGAAAATTAGACATTTAATGTCAGATCTTGTTTTAAGTTAACTCGTTGAAGGTTTCATTGTGTTATTAAGAAATGATACACTATAAACGTAAGCAAATAAAGCGGATGTAGAAAAGCATGTAAACAAACCATTTACTTTGTTGCGTTGTTACAGCTATAAAAACAAAACTAACTGTTAAATTGATTTTTTTTTTCTCTTCTTCCTATTTTTTTTTTTTTTTTGGGGGGGGGGGGGGTAGTTAATTTAATATACACCGATTATAGCAAATTAGTCTTCAAGGGTAGAAATGGGGTAAAATGACCAAAATGTGGAATGCTTTTTAAATATTTTTTGCTTGTTAAAATGCATCTGGTAAAATTGCGTAGCGAAACACGGATATTCAGCTATTTCTAAATACAACTCTAGCTAAATGCTTTAAAAAATTATTGAGATACGACGCAGTAAACAGACTGTTACAAAATAATTAGCTTAGCAATATAACTAAAACCACCAAATTTGGATTTAGGATAGTTTGGCTCTGAAGTACAAACATTTTTTTCAATTATTTAAAAAAGAATTTTCAAAATAATATTGGTGATAGAAATAATAACTCGATCAATTGAAATTATTGTAGGAAATTAAAGATTGGTGATCCACTGCATTCTGATACTTGGCTTGGACCGGTGTGTAGCAAGCCGCATTTTGAAAAGATCAAATCCTACTTGAAGATAGCAGAGCAAGAGGGGGCGACGTTCCTCACAAAGAACGACGAAATCGACCTTCCAAAAGAAAATAGAAACGTAAGAAATGTTTATCTGTATTAAAATGTAGTATATTACGAACGATTCGACATTTCCATAACAAATTTAATATTATTGTTACAGAAAAAATATTACTGATATAAGAAAAATAATTTTGTATGTTTTGTTTATATATTATTTATTTATTTATTTATTTATTTATTTATTTATTTATTTATTTATTTATTTATTTATTTATTTATTTATTTATTTATTTATTTATTTATTTATTTATTTATTTATTTATTTATTTATTTATTTATTTATTTATTTATTTATTTATTTGTTTGTTTGTTTGTTTGTTTGTTTGTTTATTTATTTATTTTTTACATTTTACTACAAATATAGAAAATCTTAGTTTCTACACTCTAATAGTGAAACACATAATTGTATATATAGAGAAAATTCTTTATTCGTACAGGGAAAAACAAGAAAAAATTACTTTTACTTGGTTTAAGCCATAATAAGAGAGAAATTATTAATTACAGTTTTTTTTTTTTTCTTCTTTTTTTTTTTTTTTTTCTTACCAGGTATAAGCATTTATACTTAAAAGTTTATTTTACAAGGAATATTTTAATACCCATAACAAAAACTAGTAGTTCACCAAATGTGAATTAATTGAAATTTATGTAATGTTTTTATCAGGTACTAATTACTGTTCAGTGTTTTATGTCATTTAATTTTATACTTTATTAAAATGGCTTGAGCTTCATAAATGTCCCCAGTCACTGAATAGCGTATCAAACACACACATTTACACACACTTCATTTTTGAGTGCTTAAAACTTTAAAAAACACTTTCGTGCAGTATATCAACTTTAGAGTAAGTTTTAAAACATTCCATCAAGTCCTTGTTGTTTGGATTATATTCATCCACATTAAAAGAGACAGTTAGGCTAGTATTATCTCATTTATTTAAACTACGCTTTTGAGTAAACGTAAATCTAAAAAAGTTTACAAAGTTTAAAAGAGTTATCTTGAGAACTTAAATTTTAAAAGTTTAGAAACCGTAAATTTTATTAAGTGTATTCTTATTGTTTCTAGCTGAAAACTTTTCTTGGACACTTTTATGCATAGAGGTATATTATATTAACTCTTCATATTATTGTAAGCTAATTGGCATTACAAAGCTATTATAAGGTCATCATAACTTGTATTGATAACTATTTTATAAATCAATAATATTTATTTTCTAAAGATTTATCGAGATTGACTTAAAGAACAACACTTCGTAAATTTATATAAATAAAAGATTTATAAATTTAGTAAGGTTTAAAAAAAATTACTCGTAAAGTTAAAACTGATGTTGCTATGCAAATGAAACAATTGTGCCTAATACAAACGCAATTCTAGTCTCCATTGCTCATTCTTAAAAATCCTGCTAAATATCGATTTTTTAATAACTGTTTCATTTGTTAGGGATATTTTCTGGCCCCAGTGGTACTCACGGGACTTTCTGACGACAGCCGCTGCATGCAAGAAGAGATCTTTGGTCCTGTCACTTGTCTATCACCTTTCGAAGATATAAAGGATGTGATAGAACGAGCTAACAAAGTTAATTATGGCTTAAGTGCCACCATTTGGTCCAAGGACCTCGAGAAAGTGCATTCCTTGGCACCCAAATTAGAGGTAAGCATTATATTTATCATTTTTATTATTATAATATGCGAAGAAAAAATAATTAAAATTTGAAATGAATATTTTTTCGAGACAATAAATCAAACAAATAAAAACTATAGCAATTACTTAAACATTACACTATGACCCTTAAAATCACACTGTTTGATAAATTTAATTCTGAACCCAAACTGTGCATTAGAAAGCAAGCTTATGTTTCAACAAATTTAACGATTTTACTTTTAATTAAGGTTTCAAAAACTCCACTAATGACAGAAGTTAAACTAACGGGTGTATGATTACCTGCCTTGCATTGTAGACTCTTTTTAAAAAGTGGCATAACATTTGTCACTTTCAGTTCCATTGATCAGGGCCTGATTTAGAATTTTTTTTACTGTAGGCCCAACATTCAGAGAGGGGCCCCAATATCAAATATTTATTTCCTTACGTCACAATATTACCAGATCAAGCTACATTCGTTAAGACTAACTTTTTACAATTAAAACTCATATTTTACTTTCACACGATTTTTTTTGTTAGTAGGATCATGATTTGCCCAAAACTTTTGAATTAAGCAAGACCCCCCCCCCCCCCCTGAACACTGATTTTAAAGCACACTTTCCTGTATTTTAAACTTACATTTTACCACAGGGTCCACAAATTATATAATAATAAAGATTACTTAATTTTATAACAATAATTGTAAATAATACAAAGTAACTGTTTCCACGATCTCACCAAAAAGGAGGGCCAAAAAAGTCCACGGAAGAGCCTACAAACCAACCAATCACAAAGACTCTTTCATTTCATAATATAAGAAATTGTATATGATTGGTGAACAGCTCTTTACAAGAGACGAGAGAAGGAGAACAGCGGCGTAAAGCCTTTGTCTCCGTGTACATATGAAGAAGTTGCATATGATTGGCTGAACCAAAAAGATTTGCTTAATTAGGTTTTATTAGGTTAATATATCTAACTTAACTCTCTGTGACTATAAAAAATATGGAATTTGCGGATGTCAAACTAAAATTTTTTTATTATTTTTGTTCAGTACTTCCCATAAAAAGACCATTATATTTAAAATTTTCAAAAACTTTCAAAATTTGGGGGCCCTCAAGTTTGGGGGCCCCTAGGCCCGGGCCTAGTGGGCCTAATGATAAATCAGGCCCTGCCATTGATACCTCCCTAGAACTATAAAAACTCTCAAAGATAAGCAACAACTCCTCTCCAAGTTGATGATCACATTCAATGAGAATTTTAGGGTAAATGTTATCTAAACCAAGAGCCTTACAATTTTTTAAGCTCTTTAAACTATATTTTCCCTAATAAAAATATTTTTTTAAATTTCCTCAAAATTATTTTTTGTAGAGTCACTGGAATCCAAAGGAAAAGTCTTATTAAAAACACTTCTAAAGAACTCATTCAAAAGGCTTGTCACTTTTTGTTACCATATTTTTTTATTTTCAAACGAAAGCTGCATGGCTTAAATGCATGAAATCAGTAGACCGCAAATACAAAGGCATGAAGCTAGAAGATAATCATTTTGAAATTTCCTCATGTATCTATACTGTAAAACTGTCTCTTTTTCAAATATATATATATATATATATATATATATATATATATATATATATATATATATATATATATATATATATATTTTTTTTTCGGTAAGAAAGCCTCTTACCATTAGTCTATCGCAAATATTGATGACAGGGGCAGAAAATACAAAGCAAGTAGAAAGTCTGCTAAAATTAAAAACTATCTTAAATTTTGATAAAATAGTAAAAATGTTAGAAAAATCAAATGACAATGTTTTCTATTTATGTGGTTTCTCATAAAGCGCCTAATATAAGCACTTAATTGTGTATCTTTAACAATGCACTTAAATTATACGATATTGTTGACTAAAATTTCTGACAGTAATTTTCTGAAAATGTTTTGTAGTTTTTTTGTTTCCCCCCCCCCCCCCCCAAAGAAACGCTGGAATGAATTCATTTTGAAATAGACTTTCACATACACTGAAAAAGTGCTTACTATAGAAATGTTATTTTATTGTAGGAAAACTTCTTATCAGTATGCAGTCAACAACCTTTCTTGATTATCAGTTCTTATCAATCTACAACCTTTCTTGATTAATAGCTCGAAAAAGCCAATAAAGAAGAAAATGAAGCAATTATAAAATTTCAATTATGAAGTTTTGAAAATTGTTTCGTATTCCGAAGATCGACAACTGAATGCCTTTAGAATCAATTCGAGCATTGTCCACTCGTCCGGATTTTTTTTTTAAATTTAAAACTCTGAGTGATTAAAATGAAATTTACCACATAGCCTAGTATGTGTTCAAGCATTTACAGAAAAAGATTTTGCTCAGTATTTTTTTTCTAATTTGAGAACTGTTTTTTTTTTTTTTATTACTATGCAATTGGTACCACATAAAGCTAAATAAGTGAGAAATATATGTCAAAAATCTGTCACCTATGTTTTATAAACTATATCAATGAAGTATTTAACAAATTATCGGAAAATAACAGTCCAACCCTTTTGAATCCAAAAGGTTTTGGTAAAAAATACTCTATACAAAATGAAGAAATTATAGAAGATTCTATGAATAGTTTCCAAGAACATTATTTTATATCTCAGATTCAAAAATAATAACTTTAAGTATGTTTAAGATTATAGATGACGTTTAAAAAACAATATACCAAATATCTGCTATTCAAGAAAGAATAAATGTTTTAAAATGAGTACTCTGATCATAAGCCTAATATGCTAAATACTCGATTACTGAATATTTATAAATTAAAAACTTGCTCTTTTTTTTTTTTTTTTTTTTTTTTTGTTCATTGTTAAAGAGTGATAGTTTTTCATCACCATTTCTCACCTCCATAGATCGAATTCAATATTTTTAGCACACATATCCAGCTAGAATATTGCCGCCAAACATCTGAAAATTTTAATGAACATAAAAAATTGAATAGCATTTTTTCACAAATTCAATTGCAATAAAATTTGTTGATTCGAAAATTAAATTTTAATATAGACAGCTTTTAATGTCTAGTCCAACAGATGGCGCTACTGAAATAGAGAAAAAAATTACGAAGCTAATTTTGTCAAGTGGTAAAAAATCGGCCTTCTACTGCGGTTCGATAGGACGGTACAAAATTCTATGTTTTAAAGCTAAACTTTGACATTTATTTTTTGAAAAACATTTCATTAGGTCGTTGGAAGTCTCTTTATTAAATGTGTAGTAATTATATATTGTTAGTAGCCCGACATGGGATTTGCAAAATATTTTATTAGGTCTATGGTAAATGTATCTATAATTAGTAGCAATTATATTGTTAATAGTGCAAGCCATATGATATGAAAAATATTTTCTTAAGTCTTATGTGGCAGGCAAAACAATATTAAGACACGAAAAATTCTTTCGATCTTTTCAGGTTGGAACAGTGTGGTGCAACTGCTGGCTGGTGAGGAACTTGCACATGCCATTTGGTGGTGAGAAAAGATCCGGCTTGGGACGTGAAGGAACAGAAGATTCCAGAGATTTCTTCACTTACAAGAGAACGGTTTGTGTCAAGTACAAAACGGAAGGAAGCAGTTTTCTATAAAGAAATTCCGTTTTCATTTCAATGAATACTTTTCATCTGCGAATATGAATTGTAATTTAAGTGCATCTATGTGTAACTTCGTGCGAGAGACGAACCAGAGTGTCGCAGATGTTACGCATTAGCATAGTAGCATTTCAGTTCACGGTAAAAAATATTTCAACAATACAAATTGTGTGTATGCATAATACATATTTTTATTTAACATTAATATTTACTCGATAAGACGATAATCTCATTAATGGATAAAAAAAGACTTATTAGAAGAAAAAAACTTATTTTATTTGTTTTGGGTAAAACATTTAATAAAGGAACTTAAGAATATTTGATTAATTCCTTTATATTAACTTCGATTTTGTGCGTATGTTTGTCGATGGTGGGAAAATATGCGGAGGTCTAATTAACTCCCTTGCCGTCATCCAATCAGGCTGAAACTTGGCAGATAGATTCGATGTCGATGACAATGTATTCCTTCAAATTTGTCACTGTCACTAAAAGGTTGCTTTTACGGAATACTAATAAACCAACTTGCCGTCATCCAATCGAGATGAAATAGCATTTAACCAATCGTCGAAAGAACTCTTTCCAGTTACCAAAATTGTTTTAATAAATAATAAAATAAGTTGTTTTATGCAGAATAAATAAAAGATATTTGGATCTGAGTGCATAAATTCACATTCATTTTTAAAAAATAAATCTTGAAAAGTAGTTTACCAAATATTTTGCTGATAGAGATATTTTTAATATTTAAAATTAGATGCCACCACCAAGCACTCGTTGACAACAGAAACGGTGCTTTGTTAATGAATATAGAAATTGGCGCACATACATTTTTTCTAGACCATTTTTATTTTTTAAACTCATGATACGTTCCAAAACGTGTAGAAATATAAAAGCATAAATTTTTATTGGCTGAATTCAATAGTTTTATTAACTTATGTTAACAATATGTGTAATTAAAAGTATAAACTGATTGATTGATGGTGCAATAAAGGTTCTTTGTTTTATTTTTTATTTTAAACAGAACACAGCATACCTTTCTTTTTTTTTTCGTTAATTTGGAATTTATACTAAAGGTTATAACCCACTAAATGATTGAGATGTTCCAGAATTAATGATTTTTTCCTTGGTAGTAAGAAAGTGAGATCACCAGGGCCTTGTTTAGATTTTTGTTGTAGGCTGTGGACAAATAGAAATCACCTTGGAATCGCAAAAAACAAAAGGGTTTCTTCTAATATATGTTGTAGGAGAAGAGTAGAACAGATTTCCTTCTATATGTGTTACAGCTACTGACTTTGTTATAGTTCATATTATCATATTTCAATTTATTAACTGTATCTATAACAATAACCGCTGAAATAACATACATGTGGCGGTCCTGGTTGCAAGTCGCAATTTATCGTATGCAATTGCCTTTTTTACAATTTCAAAAGATTATAACATAAGCTAAAATAAAAAATATTTCATCAAACTACAAAAAAAAAATACCCCTGACTAAATGAGCTTTGGGCAGGTTCCCCGCCCGCCCCCTCGAAATTTTTTACCCTGATGGCCGTGTCATTGTCGGCTTTTCAAACTTGGCGTGCTAAGAAAATGGTACCTCTGCAAACTAACTTATCGTATTTTTAAAATGAGAATAAGAAACAATCAATAGGGATCGAAACTGCATTGAAGATATAGACACCTGCGAAGATGCAGCTGCACCGTCCACCTGCCATTGTATAGAAATAGAAAATTATCATTGATGGATAAAACAAAGAATCTAATTATAAGTCATAAGGTTGTCCGGTGCAATCACCGGGCCGGTCAGTGTTTATAAGAATTGGGCAGGTCCGGTAGAGAAGTTATTATTCTTTTTTTTTCTTCATATAATTAGTTGCCCTCCTTGACAGTAAAAAAAAAAAAAACGATTACTCCCGCCAGAACTATTAACTATGTTCAACTTTAGTTCCAGAGATAAAATTTGTGGATTCAAATATTGCTAGAAATTTCACATTAATTTTAATATTACTTTCATTTAAATTAATTTTATAGATTATGTTGTATTTAGAAAATAGATGCACAAAGATTTATATATCATCGAATTATGACTATTTATTTATTTTTTAACTTTTATGGTTAAATACATCAATGTTTTATGGAAACAAAGTGCACTCAATAGAGGCATACATAATAGACAGAAAATTTTATTGAATTAAACTAATTATTGAAACATTTAAGTTATTAAGACTAAGGAATAAAACTATTAAATTATTGAAAATGATTATCAAATATAATTATTAAAACTTTTTAATTAAAATTAATTATTTAATTAATTTTTGGAATTATTTTATTATTAACTGTAAATGTCGGCACAGTTTGGCCCTTGTGTTGCCGTTGCGCCAAATAAATTTTAAACGCAACCAACCAGCGATTAACTATAAACATAAAAATTTTATTAATGATAATATTTAAAATTTGGGGTGGAATAAATCTAAAATCACCAAGCCGATTTTATGTCCCAGTACGCCCCTGGATGTGGATGTCACGAACTTAACATTTATACTATCACTAAATAAGAGCTAAAGTTCTTAAGTTTAGAACCTGCATCGAAGGAAGGAACAAAACTGAAAAAGGACACTCGGGCTTCCTTTTTAACAAAATATAGTTCAAATAAAATTTTGATTTTAAAGACAAGAAAAAATAACTTCTTTTAAGTAATTGGGGAGTTTGTTGAGCTTAAATTTATTCCATGCTTGATCAATAATTTTCATTATTCTACGGTTAGAGTTACTGACAGTGCCCATAAATATGATAGTCTAGTGTACAATGGACATTAAACGGTCAAAAGACCTTCGGGATCATTTAAAGTAATGTTTTATCACAATTTGAATGTTTGGAAAGCAATTAAGAAAATGAAAGTGATTAAAAATATGTTATAATGATTCGCAAGTAATGCAAAATAACGAGGGTGCAATAAATTCGTCCTTATCAATTGCTTGTGGCGACATCTATTGCGGAATTATCAACTGCAATTTTTAACAATTTTCAAAAGACCTAATTTTACAAAAAATTAGTTTATTGAACAAACTATTAAATTATAGAAAAGGAAGTAGTGCAAGAGAAAAGGAAGTTTGGAGACAAGACAAAAGGAAAAATAAAATTCCTAGAAAAAAAAATTAAAAGTATTACAGAAAAATTTTCTTTAAGAAGTAACGTATAACTTCTTTGAAAGTCCTATGCATAATATATTTCTGATTAATGTCTTAAAAAAACTTATGTTTTTATAATATAAATGTAATCGTTCCAATATGTCAAATTTATGTACATTTAATTATTTTTTTAACAGGCAGATCTTAACTTATGAGAATAAAATAAAATTTTGAAACAAAATTATATATCTTTGCGAATGTATCTTTAGATACATAAGAAAAACAAAAGTACACGTTAATAATTATAACACGGAACACTAGCAAGTGTGACTAGGTAAGGAAAAAAAAAGGTCGTCTTTAAAACATTCCTTCCAGCATTGAAATCCGTTCACTAGTTTTTTTAAGATGGGATGTCACGAAAGAAAAAGGTTGAACAAGAAACAAGTAAATGTCAAACACTAAAACCGATAGGTCGTCGTAGAATTAAATATATACACATGATTTTTTCTTGTTCAGAAGGTTTAAAATATATATTTTATAATTATTTTCAAACAAAACAAATCAGCCTTTTTATACCTGAAAAATAATCTTATTATCGCACTGTTCACTTGTCATTTATCAAACCCTATCAGTAAAAAGTATAACACTTAAAACTAAATCACTGAAGTTCGACAAAACATTAATTTTATGACTCAGGTTAGTGCTACTAAATGGTTTTTTAAAGTACGGGATATTCTTTGAAATCAAATGTATAGTATGGGTCAGTGGATTTTTTAAAGTAATAAAATATATAACTTTAAACGGAAAATTCAAAACTTTTCTTTGTTTCTATACATTGGTTTTTGTGATAAACATGTTTTTTAGGACTAGCCCAAGAGAAGTTGCGAATTCGAATTCAAGCACTAACTGGCAAATTTGAGCAAATTATCTAATTCAGATTGGTTTTTATTTTATATTTTCAATCGCGACAATCCGACGCGGAACTATCTGTCACGATAGCCGTCAAGTCACTTTGAAAACGAACTGCAGACTGCCGGGCATGTCGAGAATCGAATGCTCGCAGGCTAGTCGGGCAATTCTTTCTGCTATAAATTCGAACGTGCTTTACGAAATGTTAAACAATGCTTCGTAAAATTTTAAATAACAAAATAAATTCATACCAATTTAAAATTTTAAAGTAAAGTACTATTGTGAAACGCATATATGTACCGAGTGGCATAATTTTTTTCGGTCTTTTAACTCTAAATAAGTGCAAAACCAATGAAATTTTGGCAGATAAAATATTGAATCCCCAAGTATATGGTCTTTAGTTATTTCGTAATACATATTTGAACATGAGAGAAGGAATTCATTTGTACAGAAGGCACGAAAATATTCCTTAAAGTAAATATTGAGATCGTAAGGGTAAGTGGTGTGCGATTTTTTGGAATTTCTCTTAAAAAATGTTGAAACACAAAAATTAAGCAACTGCTCATTAATACTGTTAAAATTGCATGCAAACAAATTTATGCAGGGGTAAAAACAGTCAAAATGTAAAAAAGAGGAAAATACAATGCAGCCTTATTTTGAAGTACAAAAATAGCTGAATAAGAATATAATTATGTACAGAATAGTGGTGCAGTCAGAAATGTCCTGGGGGGGGGGGGGGGGGGCGGCGGGCGGGAGGGAGGAGGCAAGTTTAGACTGATAAAGCTCTATAAAGTCCACTAAAAATAATAAAATTGTAGAAAAAGAAAAACTTCTCAGAGAGAGAGAGAACAAAAAAAAAAAAAAAAGCAACAAAAAAAAAAAGCGGAAATCAGCATAAAAGCAGAAGGTTTCCACCCGTTTATAAAAGATAACTATTTAAGTAAAATAATAATATTTTTTTTTTTTTTAAATAATCAACATGATTCATTACATTAAGCTTTTATTAAAATGCCCAGATGAAATACACATAACATCTCCTACTGTACACTAAAAATACAATAAGGCACATATATATGAAGAGATGCAAAGTAAAACATTTTTAGTGATAAATACTTATTTTGATCTTTCACTACGTATACATATTCAAATAAATTACATTAAAACATGCATATCTACAGTGCAAGAACCACCATTTGTAACTGACAGACATGCACAATTCACAGCCTCAAAGATTACAGTCAAGTTTCAATTTGAAAGATTTTTTTTAAACATTTACCTTAGAACATAACTGGGTATCAAAGAAAAAATAGATTTATGGAACACGTAGTTATAAAATAGCAATGCTAACACAATGACATTTGGAATGCTGCACTAAAATCTTATTAGTATGTAGTTTGATAAGAAATGTAATTTAGCAAAAGAAATAAGCTTAAAATGTTTTGCACTTTTAAATACAAATGCATTTAGGAACAATTTCTTTGAAAGAGTATGCAATGTAAAATAGTCTTACTTTTACAAAATACAATATAACATACATGTACAACACACACTTAGCTTTTTGTATGCTAAGCAAGCTTTACGTTTCTTACTAACCTATATTTTTCATTGCAATAAAAACATAACTTGGTATGTTTACACAAGTTTTAATTTTCACCTCTTGGTTTTTACTCATCCTGGAATATAATTAAGGTACCTAGAAGGATGTAATTTAATAAAATCCAATTGTGATAATTTTATAACCTTAAAAATTAATACTAGATATGTACAAGTTCGTCTATCCAAGTTCCATATACTTCAGATTTAGTTAGGTTGATTTGATTTTTATTGCATAAGATCTAAAATAGGCAATGCTGTACCAAGTTAGATTAGAGGTTCCCACTCAAATCACAGAATGAAAATCAATGACTTTTAAGGACCTAAATAATGTTTTTAAGGACCTTTGAAAATTAGTTTTTAGGCATCATTTCTATTTATAAATTTTTAATAAAGTATATTCTGCCAAAAAATATACAAGTTGGTAGATGTGTAATACAAATATGACAGAGAATTAAGATACAATGCAAATAAGTGTCGGTCACGCGGGGATAGCAAGTCCGAGTTGTATTTTTATAACTTTTACAGTTAGGCACACAACATTTGCAAAAATTAAGGACCTCTAAACATTTTCAAGGATTTTTGAGCACCTCTAAGCATTTTCAAGGCCTTGAAAACAAGTTAAAAAATATTAAGCACTTTTAATGACTTTCAATGACCGTGGGAACTCTGATAAGGGACTGTAGATTTACAAGAATTTAGAGCATATAATGTTTCTCAAAGGTAACTCTTTGGTAGTGAACTTTGCACAAGTATATATTGTCAGCAAAGAGTCTTAACCCTTTGTATAACCGGTACTCATCCGTTTGATGGACGACAGATAAAAACTGCCAAGTAAGTCATCCAAACTAACAACCTTTAAATCCTTTATAATTCTTATAGTAAACCATTATAAAGTTGTTATAGCAACCCTGTTACAAACCGTAAAAGTTTAGGCTTGGTGATACATTTATGAGTCATTTAAACGTGTAAACATTTAGGCTTGGCGACAACTGGCACCCATTTAACAGAAGAGTACCGTAAAACTACATTGGCCTTTTTAAAGTTTTTTTATGCAAGTTGCTGTGCATAATCCCATGCAATTTCCATCCTAAAATTTGGATGGTTACCTAAATTCTTAACTCTTAAGTTAACAAAAGTTCTTCATTTGGAATTTTTCAAAAAAAAATTAAATACTCATTTTTTTTTCTCCATTGAATAACATTTTGGGAGCTTTAAAGAGAAATTAAATATAAAACATTCATTGCTAAAATTTCAAGAGTTTAAAAAACAATTTTGATGTAAGCAATTACAAAAATAAATCAATATTTCTTCCAATACCAAACAGAGGTTTTCAAACAGTAGCACATCTCCAAATGTAAAAAGTTAACTCAAAGGAGGTGTGGTCACACAAGAACTTTTGAGAGGCAAATAAATAATATTCAGGGACTATTTTAGACTTTAATGCTTTACAAGAAATGCATAGTGTAGCCATATTTTTATACTTCAATGGGCAAGTTTGTAAAAACCACTGCAAGTCATATGTACCTGTCTTCTGAATTTCTTAAAAGTGCATAATTTATTTTAATTTCTAAAATTTAATTTTGATAGGGGAGGTATAATTTAAACTTCAGTTTAAACATCCATACCTAGATACTTAAACATTAGCAATTTTGAAAATAAAATTGTTTAAATGCATAAGTGGGAAAACGTAAAATAAAATTATGCAATGTAATTTTTAAATTGTTATAAAATTATATTTTAAACTTCAAAATCTGGATTATTTCCATTATTTTTCTTAAGTGGTACTAAAGATAATATGTTTGAACACAATAATACACCCGATTACAAAGCACAAAAACTGATATGCATATTTATATACAAATAATTATAAAACAAAACAACATAAATATTCATATATTGAATCAGAATTTGAAAGTAAAATAGTTATCCACATGCTGAATAATATTTTAATATTTTTCTTCTTAGTTTTTCATACCAACTAAATTATGAACTGTAATTTGTAGCACTACTTGTATATAGAATATCAAATAGAAACCCTTTACAATAAGGAAATATTATAAACATAGATACTTACAATAGAAAAAAACAAGAAATTAAATGAAATACAATTTTCTGTGTTACCATTGTAATCTACAAGAATACTTCTTTCTTTTTTTTAAACTTTAGATATAAACACACTTGATTATTTTAGGAGAAAAATAAATCTATTTCTTTTTATGCATTTCTGAATGAACTTTTAGAAGAGCTCGAGATTTAAAAGCCTCCTTGCACTTTTTGCACCCATAAGGTAATTTCATCCGGTGAGTTTTGGCATGCTTTTTCAAATTGAAAGCATGCACAAATTTCCGATTACATTTCCTACATTTAAATGCCAGATTACCTGTATGTGTAGAAAAGTGATTCTTAAGAGACCCTAAATTTACAAATCCTTTCTGACAAACAGAACAGAAATGTTTGAACTTTTCTTCCATAGAAACCTCCATTGTTTCCGACGGCTGATCACTTTTTGATTTCTTCTTCAAGCTTCTCTTCTGCGATTTTTTCATGCCTCTCTTCGAAGTAAACTTAACGGAAATTATTTTTGAAGACTTAGCGGACTTTTTCATGGGAGATTTAGTAGAAGATGCCTCCTCATTGGACGTTTCACTTGGGCCTCCATTCGCAGTTTCTGCCTGATCAGGTGCAGAACTCTTCATTTGGTCTTCTACATGCTGGAGCAAATGTTCCTCTAATTCCTCAATATCAGAAAACAACACTTTACACAACTTACAAGCATGTGAAGGTTCGATCCTGTGCGTACGAAGATGAGACCTCAATTGGGGATTTGACTTGAAGACTTTATCACATATTTCGCATGCAAAAGTTTTTACAATATCGTGGGCTTGATAATGCTTTTGAAAACTACCATACTTCAGAAAGTTTCTGCCACATTTGGTACAGTTAAATGGTGGTTTAGGAATGGTTTGAGTACCATTTGACACTTCATTTCCATCGGGTCCTTTGGTGTGCAGAAGAATATGCTTTCTGTAATTTCCAGCATGAGTGAAAGATTTTCCACATGTCGCACAGACGTGGGGTTGTGGTTCATTGTGAGTCAAGTGCCGAATTTGCAGTCTGCAGATCCGCATAAAAGCATTGTTACATGATCTGCATACTCCAGGCAATTTTCCAGTTTGTGTAAATTGTCGAACCTGCAGACTATTTACATGCAAAAAGCCATTTTTACAAGCTTCGCAGTAAGGTGAACCCCCCTCAGGATTTACCTGTCTCCTAATCTGAAGAGTATACACGTCTTGTAGAGATGAGTCATTCATAGTGAGTTAAATATAAAATCTGGAATGCAAAATTATCAATATATAAAAACACAAAACAATAATGAAGGCAAAATATCAAAACTAATCAACAATAAAAATAGACAACTTTTAATTTGAAAATTTATGAATTTTGTAGTTTACAAAAATGTTTCACTACCGAAGAATCAAAGTGCCAAATTTCAAATGTATACTATTTTTTCCTCAACAATGATTGCATACGTAATTGATTTTAAGGCACTGAAATACCAACTAGAACAATACCTACAGATAAAACTAGGTGCCAAGGATAAAATTTCAAGTGGCAAGGAAAAAATATTGATTACCTTGGGACCCCTACAGGATTCCAGTTTCCCACTGGTTTTTTTTTTTCTATAAATAAATCCACACAACAGTAAAGAAAAAAAAATGCTTACCCTAATTATTTTTTTTAAACTTTCAACAATAATTATCTTTATAGCCATTGTATAAAAAAACAATTTTTTGCTACAGATTATATCAATTTAAAATACCTTTTATTTCACATAAATAATATTGAGAATAATTTTTTACACATGTACATAGAATTTTTCAGTTTTGAACAGAATACTTTTATCCGGAGAAGTTTGATTTTACAAAGCTTTATATAGAATATTAAGAAATATTGCTTTATACAGAATAGCTTAGTAAAAAAAGATTGAAGAATGTATGTATTAAATGGCTTAATCTTGGGGAATTTGACAGAAAACAGACCAAGATTATTTTATAAATTGACTAAATATTTAGTTTTATACTGAAGAGAGCATTTCTTGCATTATACTGGTACCTGGTAGTTACTCTCTTTTGCTCTATTTAAAAGATAAATTTGGCTTTGTAGATAATTGAAATATGGAAATATATCAACGCGAAAATAAAGATTATAAATAGATATTATAAACTAATATTACAAAATAATTTAGTAAACCGAAAGAAAATTTCAAAAAAATTAAATGTTAGGAAATAATCCTGAATTTAAAGAATTCATAGTGAAGGTGTTTATCGACGCGATTTCGAAAAATATCAAGTGCACTGTGCAATAAAAATTAATAAAAAATTACTTTTCCGACAAAACAAATATTTTAATTCCTACCAACAATATGTTTTTTGTGGAAATAAAAAATTGCTAATAGTATAGATTGCAAATTGCATAAGGAATAAAAAAAAAAGTGGAAATTATCTAATAAAACACATAAAAAAGAAGACAATATAAAGCAAGTTTTAGATTTTAGAATGAGATAAAATTTACTGTGTTCATATTAGCAAGTTTTGTTAGGCAAATTAAATATTAAGTAAACATCAGTTGACAAACATACTGAATACTAAATTGGGACAACAATCGCCGTTAACGGAATCGGCTATTGTGAATATTTAATCTAGAAATCAAACAAATCATGGCAGAATAGAGTACATTACCTTAGTGGCTGATATAAATAGCAACTGGAGATATTATAAGTTAAAGAAATAAATGGATCACAAATTTAAATATGGAGTAATGCAACGTATCAAGATTTGTCCTCTTACTGCGTAATGCTTTCCAGACAATAGATGGCGCTACCAGAAATTTTGACCGACTACTTTTCAATATCAGGTTTTATTGCTTTAAAGGAATTAAGGTTTTATTGCTCTTGGAATTATTCAAAACATTTCTACAAGCAATTGAAACGAAAGCATTTTTCGAGAAGCTCTTGAGATACAATAAAGACTTGAGGTAAAACGGGAAAAGTTATGATAATGTAATTTACTAAATTCATTACAACATCTTTTGGTGTTGCCAAACTTGAACAACAGCAGACATAATAAAGACATATTAATGCATTTGACTGATAGCACAGCTACACAACTTCAAGAAAGAGCATTTTTAACATGTAATTCGAAAACATGTGGCAAATATATCAATACATTCTATTTAATGAATACTAAAATGTAGATGGATCAAGAGAACAATTCATAATTAACAAATCTAAAATGTGAATACCTGCCAAGCTAGAAACAGCTAATCTTTTAAAGTTTAGTCTTGATTGATTGATTGGTTGTATTTGTATGTACACAAATAGAAATGGCAGGTGAAAGTGAGGAAAATAGTCTGTACTCATTTTCTCCTAAAAATGAAAGTAGTACGACCGCTGAAATCAATCTGGAAGTACTCAGAAGAAAAGTTAGAAAATACATTGAAATGGTGAGTGTCGAAATTTTGAAGAAAAACTTCATGAAATTATTTTAAAGGTAGCCGGTCATCTTTCTAATCGGAAACTGTTTTCGTTTTGTATTCTAACTATTTATAAATAATGGCTGGCGCAAATTTTGAAATTACAAACTACTTTAAAATGTTGTTTTTGAATTTGTCCAGTTTTCAAACTTCTTACGATTGCAATTTTGACAGGGACTTCTTGACTTTAGAGCTTTATTTTCAGATTAGTCAGTGCTGGATAAACATTTTGACAGACTTTCACTTCACTTCTAAAAAAGTAGGATTTTGTATGGGTAGATTGCTTTAGGTTAAAATATGATATTTGGTGGGCACGAATTATTAACAAATATTGGCATAAGGGGTATAGCTCAAAAGTATATACGCAGGAGGAAACCCCCTTACAGTGTGAGGTGTGTGATTGTACTCGTGAGCTACCTCTTCAATTAAATTCATCCATAGCCCCTTTTTCAAAAAAAAGAGTTCACTTCACATTTTAACATGGTGACCAAGGATTGTTGCACTTTCAGTCTTGGCATTGGTTTTGGGTCTGTGTGACGTGGTCATTAAATGTTTAACATTATAACTCCTAAGAAATTTTTTAAGTTGGAAGGACGTTAACGCGTAGGTTCTTGAGTACCTGGATATTAAAGATTTGTTTGAGACAATTGATGTTGGTACGAACCGTCTCATTTTTTTAGGTAAAAACTCAAGCATACCAGGTGGTATGATCTATTACAGTATGCAAACACTCTTTCGTAGAATTGTAATAGTTTAAACCTTTTACAGTATCCAAAGAGATAATCTCAAAAGAAACATCTGTAGGGGGACCATTTGCAAGAGTCCAAACCTTTTTTGTCTTGGTTTTTTGTTTAACTGACAAGTTTCACAGTGTCTAACAAGGTTAATTATTGTTATTAATATTAGGCCAGTAGTACTGTGGTGTTATTAAACTAATCATTCTTTTTATGCCAGGGGGTCCAAACTTATAATGAGCTTTGTTTAGAATTTTATGCCTCAGCAAAAAGGTATAACTACCTTATAAATTGTATTCTTTTTTTATAACTGCAATGTCATTTATGATCTGATATTTAGGTCCACACAAATTATCCTGTTCTTGATGAAACTTTATTTCCTCAAGATCCAAAAGAAACACATTGGGTTTTATATGGTGAATAGCAGGAAGCCTAGATAGCATATCTGCTTCTATGATTGTGTCTCCTTTGATATCATAATCATACATGCTAAGTTTCAATGACCAATGAAAAAGCCTTCCTCTAAGATTTTTTATGTTTTTAAGCCATACCAAGGCTGCATGGTCATTGTGAATGATAAATTTCTTACCATGGAGATGATAATGAAATTTATCAATGGCATCAATAATGGCTAAGCATTCTAATTCTGTTATTGCATAGTTTTTTTCGTAAGGTCCCAAGGTTCGAGAATGATATGCTATTAGGTGTAACATTCCCTGTTCATAGGGTTGTTGTAGGACTGCACCCACAGCATTCAAAGAGGAATCAACAAAGGCATGTAATGGTAATTCTGGATCAAACAGATATAAGATAGGTTTAGCTAAAAGAGTATTTTTTAAGAGATCAAAACTCTCTTGACATCTGGTATCCCAAACCCAAGGAACATCCTTCTTAAGTAAATTGTTTATAGGATATCTAATTTGGGTGTATTTGGAAATAAACTTATGATAAACATTAACAGAACCAAGAAACCATTGTAACTCCTTGACATTAGTAGGGGGTTTCAGTTTCCTGATGCTCTCAATGTTTACATTGTCAGGTGCAATTTGTCCTCCTTCTAAATCACATCCAAGAAAATTTATTTTTGACCTCCTTCTGTCTCATATCCAAGAAATTTTTTTTGTCTTTATCAAACTGGCATTTAGACATTTTGAGCTTGATGTTTTCTTTTTAAAAAATCTAAAAAATTTGTTGAAGGTGATCATAGTACTCCTCCTTAGATTTAGAGAAAACGATGATATCATCGAAGTAGTTGCATGCAAAATTTACTTTATGTTTATGACATATTCTTCTCATAGTACGATTGAAGATGGTGCCGACCAAACGATATAGTGGTTAGCGTGCTAGCTTCTAGACCGTGAGGTTGCAGGTTCGAGTCCCGTGTTAGGCATGGGTGTTTGTAAATGTATTTTGGCTTGTCTAATGACGAATGTTTCGGCGCATTGTAGCCCTCGTGTTGCTGACGGTGCCAGATAATCTGAAAACAACCAACCAACGATTGAAGATTGCTGGTGCTATTTTTATGCTGAAGGGAAGCTGCTTCCACTCGTACAAACCGTTGTGGAAAATGCTAGCTTCTCAGAATCATCAGGGTGAATTTCTATATTTCAATAATCCAAAGTCATGTCTAGACAGCTATACCAATGCGATTGACTTAATTTATCTAATAGAGCATCGATTCAGGGTAAGGGTTCAGAGTCTGGTTTACAAATACTATTCAATTTTCGCAAATCCACACAAAGCCTTGTTTTGACACCTTCATCTCGCTTCATAACTAATGTTACTGAACTTGAATAAGGACTATGACTTTCTTGAATAACACCAGTTTTTAACAACTTTTCAACTTGAGATTTAATTTCAGTCTCATCATTGAGGGAAGTTCTATATGGTCTTAAACATATGGATGTGTCGGATGTCAAGACAATTCTTTGAGATTCTAAGTTAATTTTGCCAATATCATATTGATCTTTTGAGAAAATACACTGGTATTCCTGAAGCAAAGTACATCATCTTTTTGTACTAACTGTGGACTTTTTTGGACCACAGAGATCTTGGATGGGGCACACCCCTTGGCAACAGGGAAACTTATAACTACTGGATTATCAACATTCGAACATGTAACAATTCTGGTATATTGATATTATGAGAATGTTATTGAATGGCCACTCCTTCTTGCCATACAAAATTTTTTCAGTCTAAAATCAACTTAAATTTTCTGCAACCATTTAAACTCAGCAATGCATGCATAATTCAAAGGAGTGTGTACTGTAAAAAAGGTTATGAAAAGAACCAGTTTACCAATCTTAACAGGCAGTTTACATGTGTGTTTCAGAATAAGCGTTCCTTTTACCTGTCTAGCTCATATTGGAATTTTTTTTTGGACATTAAGTGGTTTTTTGCCATTTATATACTGGAGTAATTTTAAGGAAATGACTGTCAAACTAGCACTTGTATCAATAGCAATAGGAAATGAAATATTGATGTGGGATCCAGTGACAATTAATTGGCAGGGTGTTATTACCGAACTATCGGCAGGCACAACAACATTTGGAGTAGTCTCATTCCAAAAACACAATTATGGGTGCAATGATAAGCGTTTAAAATTCCCCTATCCTCACATAAATGACATCGTCTAGTGGATAGACCCTGTTGAGGTCCATTAAACTGAATATTATGTGCGATCTATTGTTAAAATCCTTTCAACTGGACATTATGTGGACTCTGATGGCCTGTGTATTGAGGTCAATTGTTATTGTTTACTGTTCTTGTCTGGTATGTTGGGGTAGGTGGAGCTCGCCAATTTTGGTTAAATCGAGGCTGATATACCTAGGTCTAAAGGGTTGGCCCAATATACTTGATGGCTTAACACGTTGGTTATTAGTATAGTGCAGGTGAATGACTAAATTTAACCCATCTAGTTTTAGGAGGATAAGCTATCAACAATCGTCGTACACTACGATATTTAATACCTTCTGACAAAGCTTCTAGGATTAATTTTGTGTCCAAACCGAACTGTCTACCCTTTTCCATCTTACTTTTAAAATATTTTAACTGATCATCTTGATCTTCTAATTGTGTATTTTATCATACACTATTAGAAGATCAAGATGATCTATTAAAATATTTTAAAAGTAAGATGGAAAAGGGTAGACAGTTTGGTTTGGACCCAAAATTAACAAACTACAAATACAAGATTGACTAAATGTCAAATATAAAGTATTGACAAGAAAATTTCCAGTATGTCCACTGTTCCAAATAAACCGACTGGTAGTTAAAACGTTTGTGGATGCTGATCTCCAGAAGTTACAAATTTGGGTTGGGCAAATTTTTCTAGTACATAATTCCTTCAATTTATCCCAATTAGTAATTAAAGGACAACAGTTAATATAGTCTTTCAAGGTAGTACCTTGTAGGTACCTGTTAAGGTTTTCCAGCCTCCATTCACCTGAAAACCTAAATTGTATGGTTTTAGACTCAAAATACGTTAGCCAGTTATTTATGTTTATCCCATTTTCAGGATTAAAAGCAATAAGTTCAGGGATATTATCCCATGTTTTACTTGAGTTTACTCTTTTCAAAAGGATTCATACTATTAGTTTGGCTTACAAGAACACTATTAATTTCATTAATACCTTTCACACCAGAATTAGGATTAAAACCACAAGAACCTGCAGAGTCCTTAATTCCAACATTATAATATCAACCTCATCCTGGAAAGCAGTTACTGATTTTTCTGGAAGCATTTCTTCCATATTACTGACATTATTACTGTGTGTTGCAGGTACTTCCTCCATATTCTCAGTTGTTAATACTTGTTGACTATTTATCTTGGATAATTGCCCTCCAGTACGCAATAACATCATAGGAAGTCCCCATACAGTCAATAAATTATTTCTCAACAATACCACTATCAAGTTTACTTGATTTCATTGATACAAAAATATTTTTCTTAAAGATCTTGACACCTTTATCAAAAATCTTTAAAATTCAAAACTAACTTCAGGTCAAATGCTAAAAATAAAAAGCACTTCAACGTAGATTTTACAGCAATTAAACAAAATAGATGTTCTTCCTTTTACATACCCAAATGATATTCTTATCCCGTTCCAATCAACGTCCTTGGTTAATCCTTAGCGTAAAAAATCACCATTCCAAAGTTCATAACAGTTGCACATCTCACAATAATCAGCGTCCTAGGTTCCGATCGCCACTCTTTTCAGCTTGGTTTGAGAGCACCTTACAGGGTCATTTATGTGGTAGAGTATACAGCTTGGTTTGGCCAAACAACAAATTTATGCTCCGGCGATACTCTTGACCAATCACAGACAAAAAAGGTGTGGTCTCCAGTCTGCTCCTCGTATTCCCAGAGACTACCTGGAGTCACGTCGCTTCTTGATTGACATCTCCTTAGCATTTGGCGACTGTTGGCATCCTTTTGAAAGGACTACATTGCTTTTCTGGTCTCTGACAGTAAAATCCAATTCCAATCATGTTCTTATTTAATTTTTTTTTAATTAACTCTCACAAAGATCAGATCCTGGCAACTTTTATAACGATGAAGTAGTATAGACAATCTTAAGAAGTAAAATCGTGGCTGTGGTTAACAAACAAAAGATTATTGCAAGAGAGATGGGAGGCGAGGGAGGCGTTTGGCTAGCATGAATATTTAAATGGTTTCAAAAGGGGTGTAGTCGAACCGAAGTATTTGGATTTTATAGATTTCTGAGTGACATTCGACTAGACTCAAGGCACTTGTCGCAAACTCCGGAACATACCTGAGAATTCTAAAACTGAAATCGAAGGTTCCATTGGGAATACATTACATACTTCCTGTTGCAAAACTCGTTAAAAGTAAAGTGTGCCTATGCTTCACATCCTAAAAAGCAAATGCAATCCTATTTCAGTAGCTTAACAACTACTTATAAAAAAAAAAGTGAGTTCAAGCAGACGTCATAGGAATCCCACCCCCAAATTTCAATTATATTTGTAACTTCACTGCTAAACTGTCACTGCCTGCCTGAACATTTCTTGCGACTAAGTGAATAACTTCATTATTTAATAAAAGATCCTGCTCCATCTTTACTTTAATAATAATCGATATGTTCAGATTGTGATGCTATGTTAGCTGATTTATAAAACTTGTATATTATATATCCATAATCTCTATACATTGTTGTTTTTTGAAGTTAGAAAAACATGTTCTGGAATTCCCATTTAAATTGTTTACTTTAAAATTATATAAAACTGTATATTAATCTCTTTCTCTTTCAGCACCTCTACCAGGCTGCAATATTTTGGGCTGATAAAATTGCTTCTTTGTCAAATGGTAAGGTAATTTCTTCAGACTTGTTTCAACTGTAAAAAAAAACTTGATATGCTTTAAATTAAATTTGACCTCATTAAATTAATATTATAAACATTAGCAATTAATATCATACACATGTGTAAAGAAAGCATGTTTCATGCAATGAAAAAAAATTATTATTACTGGCTTGTCGATTTCAAAATAGTAGTTACAAATAAAAATCAGACCTTTTTAGAGTAATTAATAGTAATACTGTTGTAGTCATTACATCGATTTGGGGTTGTCAGTTTCAGTATCCATTTCAAATAGGAAAAACTCCTGATAGGATATTTAAAGTAGCTTAAACTGTAGGAAGTAGCATAAAATCTGGGGACAAAGACTGATTAAAAATTCTAATTTGAATAGTTTACAACATTGTTGGCTTTTTTTTAAACAAATGCAACATTGTTGGCTTTTTTTTAAAACAAATGCAACACTGTCTTCAGGGTGCACACAACAAAATTTCAAAAGTAGGTACTCACATGACCCTTTATAGCTATATTCCAAATTATCTGAGAATCAATATAAGATGTCCATAAAAATTAATGAAACTTTAAAAAAAAAAAAAATGTGTTGAACAGAAAGAACTTAAAGTTTATATCACTAAAATGTGTTAGATGATTACTGATTTGTTAAAGAAAGAAGAAATTAAACCATTTGTTGAAATATTCTGAACTAATAGTGAAATTAGATTAAAATATATATATTTTGAAAAAAAAAAATATTATTCAAATTTGGAGCAAATTTTAAATAATTCTCATTCATGAAGAAGTGAAAATATTCATCTTAGACTTGATAGGAACGTTATGATCTTCCTACTGCATTTTGGAGATTTTCATACTTCTAATAAATTGTCTACTCAATGTTTATCCTAATGGAAAAGTAATGAGTAAAAAAACCTCCAAATTCTTCACATATTAGAAGTTCTTAACTATAAGTCTTGATTTAACTTTTATGTCTTACCGCTTATCCTAAACTTTTTCCGTCCTGTGCTTTGTACATGGTAATAATAGTGAGTTGAAGTAAAGCAATGAATTAAAAAGAAGATAAATTAAACAACCAAGTATTAAGCTAACAAATGAAAAATATAGTTAAAACTCCACAAAAATGTATAAATATTAAAAGTAATGTGACAATGAATTCTTAAATTAATATGTCATGAGGCACATTAATTCAATTATTTTATTTCCATTTTTCATACTAGCATACATTTAAAAATTATAATAAAATTATTTCAGTGTATTATGTAATTGTCTATGCATTGATTACTTAGCTTTATTTTTGATCTTTTTAGAAGATGCACAAGACATATTTTGGCTGGCCCAAAGTTTGTACTACAATGGTCAATATCACAGAGCAGCGATATCTATAAAATCTAAAAATTTACATAAAGTAAGTGTAATTAAGAAAGACATTTTGCACTCTTTTTTCCTCTTATAAGCATGTTTGTATGTCAGGTGATTACAAATGTATATTTCACCTAGTTACAATAATTATATTTCTATGTATCTTTGTCACCAACTTATTTGAAATCAAAAACCAAATTAGAGATTCATCATAATTTTGCAATTCTAATCTGTTTATATGTAGAAAAATGAGTGCAAAATATCCTTTTCATACACTACGGAATTCCCCATTTACATTGTACTGATATTATCAGATTTTTATTATAGTATACTGCTGTTTTATTTCTGCAAATATTATACAACTTTATTATTTTTAAACATATTTATAATATAATAGATTACAAATTATTTATTTAAATTCATTTTAAATAAGAGTATTAACCTTAATAATTTAATTTTATTAAAGCTGTAGTAAATATTATGCATAATTTTAATTTGTGAAATAAAGTATTACCATCCCCACTCTGTTTTGATTTATTTGGGAGAGAGGGGGGGGGGGGTCATTTTAAATACCTGTGTATCCATTTTTGTACTGTTGAGTAAGGTTTTATTTAGTGATGTTAGGCTGCTTTCATGTATGTCCGTTTAGTAGGTTGTCTAATTTAATATACTTACAAAAAGTTTTGTGGTTTAATCAAGAATCCTTTTTACAAAATGTGTCATTTAGAGAATTTTAAAACAATATTCTTATATTTGAAAGATAAAATGTAATGCATATTTTAATTATTAATCAATGCCTTTTTAACCATTTTTGGCATGTTTTCTAATGATTTTGTGTGTTTCTTGCAGGTTGATTTAGAATGTAGATATTTGGCTGCAAAGTGTCATGTAAGAATTTTTTAGTTTATCATTTAGAACTTTGCCTAATATAAATTCAAACATTATTGCCATAATTTGAAGTCTTAAAAATCACAGAAAATTATCCTGTTGGAAATATTTTTATAAAATTAAATGCTATGTATATTTTGTCACAAGTTAAATACAGGGTTTCCACGCATATGGAAAGTCGTGAATTTGGAATTGGGTACATTTTGTCATGGAAGGTCATGATTTTGAGCAAGAAAATGGCCATAAGTCATGGAAATACAGTAAATTTCATGGATTTCTAAATATTTTAAGTAAAATCACGTAACTGTGACGTCATAAACGCCATGATCGTTATTCAGCGCATCGAAACTGTATTATGTCTGACTTGGCCTCTTATTACAACAAAAACATAAACAAATGTTGATCGAAACCAAAGCGCTACTGTATTGCTCTTTGACATAAAAATGTTTAAAGGTTTTCTTATGAAGTATATAATTGGAAGAAAACTTCTTTAATGGCACATTTGAGTTTTTCTTTATGAATGCAATGTTTTGTTCTGATTGAATTGTACTTTTGCCGGAAAGCACTGTCTAATAGTACTTAGTTAAATAGAATAGCTATGTAAAATTCAAGTACTTTTACCAACAACAAAATAAGCAGATTTTATAGTTTTATGCACCTTTTAAATAAGTCATTTGTATGTGTAGTTTGTATGGATGGCATTTCCTGATCTTTTTTTATAACTGAAATTTGGAGAATACTTGAATACTAAGTTTTGAGAACAATATGTGGCACATATTGATTTCTTCCTAAATATTTGAAATGTAATTATTATATAGAGTGAGAAATTTCATTGTATCATTAAAATTGGTAAATCATCCCTACCATATGTTTTTTTTATGTCGAATTTTTTGATGTTGTCTCTTATGCAAGCTCTTTTGGCAAATTTTTGAATAACGTCCCTTTCGGACATTGCTTTTTCGATGAATTTTTGAATTTCTTCCTTTTTGCTCTATGACCAATATAATCTTGCGAAAAAATTTTGCGTGTGTAAATTTTGGTAAAAAATTTTTACTCACCTTTGATTTCAGTCTTTTTGCTTTTTTACCAACCTCATTTCTGCTTAAAAGACGATTATTATTTCATGTCCGAATTCACCAAATTCCTTTGATAATTTTCTAGCTTTGAAAGCGCGATATTTGTCGTAGTATGAACTTATTTTTCTCAAAATGCTGTATAAATCATTTATTGGTATTAAAGCTCGTTTGCCAAAATTCATATTTTTTGTATAACATTTCCTAAAATCATGCATTCAAATTGTAATTTGAGATATGAATGTATTATTAACTTTTCAGTCCAGTCCTAAATTAATATAATTTTTTGTGCATTTCAATGTTCTAATTTTGTTGTACTATAAAAAAAAATGTCATAGAGTTCTATCCAAATAAACTGTAATTTGTGTACTTGTAAGAATAAACCCAACCAATAACAACAAAATATTTCGTGTATGTATTAGCTAAATATTGTAAAGTAAAACATTTACCATGCAGAATACTTCAAAAATGGCAGGAAGCCTTTCATAAACTCTATAAATTAGTATTCCAACTTAATACAAAGTGTTGTACTACTAAGTAACCTACAAACTGCATGTGTGTGTGTTTCAAAATTAGCATTTGTACAGTTTGAATTTGCAAGCTATTGGGTTTTGTTCGTTCTCCTGAAAAATATACCCTTTTTGCTTATTTATAAAAAAAATATTTGTATATTGAAGTAAAATATTGCATCTAACAAATAGGCTTTTAGTTTGCAGGAAAAGAATATAAGGAAGCTTTAGATGTTCTTCATATAACAGAATCGACTCCTGCAAATACTTTAAATAGGCCAACTGACAATCTAGATATTAATGCTGATGATGACATTGTAAGTAATCATTTGAAAAAGTTATTCTCTTAAATTTACAGTATCTTCTCCCTTTTTTTTTGTAGAAATATGTTTTTTTTTAAGAATAAATACTTTTGTATGTGTTACATTTCTAAATATTACTGGGTGACTTTCAGGCTAGTGCCATACTTTTGCTGAAAGGTCAAATATATGAAGCTATGGATAATAGAGGCCTTGCTTCAGAATGCTTTCGTGAAGCATTGCATCATGATGTTTATTGTTATGAAGCTTTTGATGCTATTGTTCAACATCAAATGATGACCAAAGCAGAAGGTTGTATTTTAAGTCAATATATTTTTAAATCTTTATTTTTTTAAGCAAAGCAAGATTTTCAATCTTTTGTTGATTTTTATCTCAAAAACTGAAAGCAACTAGTAAAATTCTATTTCTATAATCTGTAAAGTTTTAATATTATTTAACAGATCTTAGTGTTGATACTTCTCTTGTGAACTTATTTAATTAAAAAATGCATACATTTTCTTAAAGAATATGAATAATATTACAATTATACTATTATTTTTTGTACTTTAACTTTCCTAACATATCTACCTTGGTAGAGTTAGAGCATTTTGCTCTAACTCTACCAAGACACCAGAAAAGACAAATTTTTATAGCATTAATACTACCACTGAGAAAATTTCTGAGTTAGAAATTTAATCAATTATAGTCCTTCTCTAAAAGACAACAAATTCCTGTTAAATTTATTGAATTATCTGCATAAATTAAACTTAAAGTGTAAACTGAAAGCAGATGTGAATTCATCTTGAATAGATACATTAGGGGGATAAATTTAAAACAATTTTTCTAAATTTTAGATATAGCATTATTTTTAAAATTTATTTACAATATTTCTCAAATTTAATTTTAAAAATATATTTTTCAGAAATCGAGCTCTTAAAATCTTTACCTTTTGATAATGAATGTTCGGAAGATGAACCTAATATTGCCAAATTCCTATATGAAACTCAACTAAAAAAGGTAAAATTATTGTATTTCCTTATTTATAACTTGTTGTAAAAACAACCCAACATTGTTAACTCTTAAATAGCTGTGTGCTTATAACAAAAATTAAAAGATAAAATGTTTTAATATTAGCATACTTCTTTATCAGTGGAAAAGTATCTCAATCTAAAAACAAACCCTTTTTTTGGTTAAAATTAGGCATATATAAGTAAAAAACAACTGTTTTTTCCCCCAACACCTGTGAGTTTATTTGTTATTAATTATTAAATTAATATAATTTCTCTGAAATCTTAATGCTTATTGTACTAGGTGAGCTTTTTGGTTTCATGTAAATATCTAGTTACATCATACAGGGTGCGTACGCGGCCTGGAAAACCTGGAAAGTCCTTGAATTTCATTATTTTTTTTCAAGGCCTTGAATAGCCTGGAAAAATAGGATTATTTCTAAAAAAGCCTTTAAAGTCCTTGAATTTCCCCTTTTCAATTCTAAAACCATAAAATTCTCGTTCCGGTATTACCATTATTCTGACGTCACACTTTCTAGCCGGTTCACTTTTGGCGGATCTGTCAATCACACTTGAATCGGTTCCTCCCGAGTGGCCCTGGAACGGCACGGTCACTATGACCTTTGACCTCTCCCCGAACGGGACAAAAAGTTGCACGATGAGTATCCGGTGGAAAGAGGGTGTAATTTGATATGCAGGATATTTTCGCTTTTCTCTCTCTCTCCCTCATTAGATGCATTCTCAAACGACCAAAATTTTCTTCTGAGAGGATTTTGTGTTTGTTCGAAATGGAATGAAAAAGAGCGCGCTTAGCATATTTGTATATAAAATATCGAAGGAAAAAGAATCGAATTAATCGCACTATGTGGATTCATCCCATTGTTTAGAGCCGATCAACATTCGGTATGTTCTTCTGTCTTCACCCGCAGTTAAGAGAAGACAAAGTAAAAAATTTCAACTTTTTCCGGATGTCGATTGAGAGCTTCGACGAGTTGGTGGAGAAATTATGTTCCAGACTGCAAAAACCCGACACTAACTATCGGAGGAGTATATCGCCTACAGAGAAAATAGCAGTTACGCTTCGGTATTGTATTATGATTTATATCATTCTTTCATTTATGTCGATTCCTATTTAAAGAAAGAAGAATTTCTTTTTCTGTAGAAGGTGAAGGGTATGTAATTTTTTATATCAATTACTAAAATGGCCTACTTTAAAGCCGTGAAAGTTATTAACTAAGGTTGCTGGGGAAAAAAACTTCCAATTTTATTAAATTTATTTTTAGCTCATTAAAAAATTTCTAATTACAGGGATGTAAGAGCCGTTCCAATTGCGCCAAACTGACTACCCTGCTCCAAACTGCGCCAAAAACCTCTTTTCGGTTAAGATTGCGCCGAACTGCGCCAAAAAATCATTTTTTGACTTGAAAAACTACTTGGCTAGAATTTTGTCTCGAAATTTTTCAAAATTATCATGAAACGTCACCAACAAAGCGATAAAGAGTATTTTGCCCTTCAAGGGCGTTTTTCGTCAGTTAACGTGCCGGAAAAGGTTCGCACTTGAAAATACATATTACAATCTCTCAGTTTTGTTGTAGGTTTTTCAAACTATAAAGAAGTAGTAAATGAATCAGTGTGTATCTGATTTAAATCTGTTTTCTTGGCTGATTTTAGGTATAGAAAATTAATACTTTTTTTTTTATACTTATTGAATACATGATTTTTTTTTACTGAGACTCCGTGCTAAAAATAGAATACAAGTATTGTATTTTTCACACAAGCAATCTTAGTGCATCTGGTTTAGATTTGCACTCTTGCCTGGTTTCAATAATAAAGAAATATATAGCTTTCTTTAAGCTAAAAGAAAACGCGAATATTTTTTTTTAATTTCTAAACTTAATCCAATTGACAGCCCCCCTCCCCAAACATTTCCAGGCTTAATTTCTAAGTCATCGGTAAAACGGGATTTGAATTTTGAACTTGCATTTTTGATTATCTGGAAGGATTGGTGATTATTAGTAAATGATTTTTTGGCAACGCTGGATGTTGGATCATGATTTTGACTTGGCAACGAACGGGAAAACGCATATTACGTCATTCTTTTATTGTAGCCAATTCCCAGAAAAAGCGCAAAGTCGTTCGTACCCTAGACTAGAAATTTTACAAAGAACTTGAATGGGGGATTTAAGCTATGTCTTTATTTAAAAAAAAGTAAGGATTTCTTGTATTTACAAATATTTGTTCCTTTAAATTAGCGATAGGAAAGATCAGGGATTCGCGGCAGTATGCCCCTTGCTCCGTTAAACTTCAACCAACCAACCAGGGATTCGCGCTTTAAATTCAAACTGTAGAAGGCATGAAATCAATCTTTATGCATCCAATTTGGATATTTTTTTCTTGCCTGTTTGTAAGTAAAAATAATAAATATTTTTCTTAGTACTTTAAGAGTGCATGATTATTTTTTTGGCATATATTTAAAAAAAAAAAAAAAAAACTAACCAAATAACCAGACTTAAGATCATTTTGTTTCCATTGACCTTGAAATTTCACATGGGAACCCTCTATAATCCATTTAGACAATGGAGAGTGTTAGAAAACAAACCACTACAAAAATTAATATTTTTCAGCTTGCCTTGTTTTAGTTTATTATTTAATTACATTAGAAGTTATTTCTTTATGTTAAATGCTAGTATAATTGTCTAATTTCAGTTAGAGGTTTTAATTTGTTTGAGTTTAAAAAAAAAAAATTATCTTCCAATAAACAAATAGCCCTAAAAAACCTGCTAAGTGAAGCTATCAGTCCAAACAAGTTATGAAATCTAATGCTTGCCGCTAAGCAGCCTTGTTTCACTTTTTTTGCATGGGGGGGGGGGGGGAGGAAGTACTTTGTATTGAATTAAATTATTTTGGATTATTGGGAAGAACTTCTATAGGTAATTGGTACTAGGCAGACTAGAGTTTTTAAAGAAAAAAATCTTATTTCATCAGTTGTTAAAAGTAGCTCTAACTGAGATTATTTCAAAAAACTTTCAGTGATGAACCGAACCTTATGATTGGTTGGTTAGTTTTTGTGGCGCAAAAGCAACACTAGGGCCATGCTGTGCCCCGAACCTTATGATATCATGTCATCATTGAAAACTTCCTTATATTTTAATTGTTGGCAAAGAGGTTAATAAATGCCATACTTTTTAATTTATTTTTTGAGTAATGCAATCAAATTAATAAATGTAAATTTAGAATGCAAACGTATTTATGAACAAGTTACACCTTTTTTTTACTTTAAATTAATTTGAAATATCAAGGTTGAAATATACAAAAATATTTGCTTCATCACTAATTTAAATGTAATAATTTTCTGCTCCAAAACCACATTTTGCTGCTCCAAAATCATATTTTTACTCAAAGCCGAAGGAGGGGGGTTTAAAAAATTACTCGCTTTTTTCGAGTTATCGAAGAACTTGTGAAAATGATGGCTATATCTATTTCTGTGGCTAAAAATTATCGACTCCGCGATGGAAACCTCAGGGATTTTTTTTTCTGAAAATGTGTATGAACCCTGTTTAAAGAATAGTATCTCTAAATAAAGTACTAAAATTTAATGTGATTTGAATGTCCACATAAGTAGCAATAATTGTTTATTTGCTTAGTTTAAATTATTTTCAGAAAGAATGTTAATTATTATTTCAACAATAATTATTCTAGTTAATGACAAATTTTATTTATAAATATGTGTACGTGTAATTAGAAAAGAATTGACCCGGTTTAAACAAAAAAAACCTGGTTTAAACCCAAAAAAAACTTTTTTTTTAACCTAGTTTTTTTCCTTATCCTGGTAAGATGTATAATTATCAATAAATATATGTGTTTGCATCTTAGTTGTTAAGTAATAAGTATTTTAATTCTTTTTGCAACTTCGTTAATTAAAAGAAATATATAAAAATTCAATTTTGGTATCGACTCTGAAACGGTAAAATAGGGCCTTGATTTTTGTTGAAATATCCTTGAAAAGGGCCTTGAAAGTCCTTGAATTTCACTTCCAAAAAAGTGTATGCACCCTGATCATATATTTTATTTCATCACAATATAAAACCTGAATTGTATTGCATTTAGAATTATTCTTAGTTGTAGTAAAAGCATTAATACATAGAAAAACCAATTAATGCAAGGTGCCGCCAATTCTAAAGAATATAATTGAAATTTTCATTTTAAAAAGTTCTTAAAATATATAATTATTTTAAGATCTGGTGATAGTAAACTGAGTAAAATCACTGCTACAGTAGATAATTTTATTCTGACTTATAGAATTTGCACATGTACCAGACAAATTCCAGAAACTAGGTTCTACTGTGGGAACTATAATTTTACTTAATTCCACAGAAAGATTTTCTGGGCTCAACTTTGGATCTAGCAAGTCCTTGTTTCTCAACTCCTCCTTACTTGTTATGCTGTACTTGCTGTTTTACTTTATAAAATCTTATTGTAGCATTGGTTTATCCACAAGAACTAATTTTTTATTAAAGAAATTGGCATCTAGAAAGATTGAACTTCCACATCTTGGGACACATTGATAGAACAGAAACAAAACAACTTGCCCAACTTAGCGTTTTTGGCTATATTTCGAAACAATTGATTATAATAAATATCGCCAAGCTTAGCAATGCTTTTGGCTTCAAACTTAGTATTAAATTTCTAGTTATTTGCTAAAAAATTTGACATTGTACAGTTAGAGAGGCATACCCTTTCTATAATCTTATCACTACAATATTGTAAAAGCTAAAACTATTAATAAGTTTCTCGGAAATAAAAAATATTTTGTGGCAACTGGGAAAATAACTAAAACTTTACTATTTTGTAACCATTGTTGTATATTGTTTTTGTTAGTGATTGTCATGCCAATCATTCTTATAGTTACAAGTTAAAAGAAAGAAAATTTCAATTTCCACTCATCCAAACATTGATCTCTAACTACTATTTCTGGATAGCTTATAAGTGGTTTCTGCTCTGCAAGCATGTGAAGCTAATTTAATACTTTCCCCTGTTTATGGTATAGATTGCCCATGGTTACCAACACATTCTAACTAGTTTGAGGAAAGTTGCTAACATAGATCTCTATGGTGACTGTTAATACTTCTTTGACTTCAAGTCAAAAGTCAATAATCAAGCATGTGCTATTCAGAAGTTGTAATTAGAGATCAGTACTTCCAAACCCTTGATTATTACAATATTTTTGGTTAGAACCCAATTGTCATCCATTTGTTCATACCTTTCCAGTTTCATTGCATTCGATTCAGTATTTTTTCATTTGTAGACTATGCAATTTATAGTATTATGTACTAACAGACACCATCAAGATTTGTGTGTATTTTTAGAATCAGTGTGTGTGAAATCAGACTAAAATGTATATTAAAAAAATTGAGTTCAATTTTTGTGACAATTATCACACTTTCATCTGTTGAGCAAGAAAGTAAAAACAGACTGGGTTTTTAATTACTTTATCTAATTTTTATTCCATTACTTCTATAGTATCATAATTACACAAAGGCATAATTATCATCATTTTTATATTTTTAAGATTTTTAACTATAATAAGTCACCATGAGTTAATAAACTTTATAGTGCCTTATTTGGGTATATAATTCTTGTTCATTTGCTATTATTCTACTTATGACATAATAAATGTCTATCATTTCTTAACAATGAATAGCTTTCATTACATAGAAATAAGAAAACATTTTTGCTATAACATTCTTTGTTTTGTATGCTAACGATTCTAAATCGATCCCTTAATGACAGAAATTGTGTTTATTTTTAGTATGACAAGCCTTGTTCAATGACACTGCCTCCTGAACTATCTGCTTTGGCTGAAAACCTTGATGTTGGTACTGCTTTAGCTGAGAGATGTTACTACAACTGTGACTATGAACAGTGTTTCAATATCACAACTACGTAAGTATTTAGTGTTGCACAAATTGTCTGTATATATTGTAAATAGTGACGTATTATTTTAAAATTCTATTGTAATTTATTTTTATCTTATTTTATTTATTAATAGCGATTATACAGGTTAGAAAAAGGTGGCAACACCTAAAGCAATCGAGAAGTTTCGAGATGTTCTTTTCCGACGAATTGGCTGGAAATTTCTAGATTATTCTCTCGCGCTAGTATTTAAAGACCGGGAGATCGCAGAAGATTGCAGATTGACTTCGGACTTCGTTGAAAGCTGATCGCTTTGTTTACCTATTGGAGTGAGCTTGTATAATCGCTGAATTCGA
Source organism: Linyphia triangularis (assembly GCA_963978545.1). Taxonomy (NCBI): domain Eukaryota; kingdom Metazoa; phylum Arthropoda; class Arachnida; order Araneae; family Linyphiidae; genus Linyphia; species Linyphia triangularis. The sequence goes on along the minus strand of OZ021732.1, from coordinate 30,857,747 downwards.
AGTTATTTTTGTTGAAGCTTGTGTTGAAGCTTGAGAGTAATTAAACTGTTGCCTGTGAATAAATTTGGTGAGTTTTCTGAAGAGAGAATAAGTATTTTTAAACCGTGAAAACTGTGCCATCATTGCCTCAGTGGAAAAATTCATAACAGTGGTGTCAGAAGTGGAGTCTCGTAATTCTGAATGCCGACAACTAGAGGAATGATGGAAGACCAAATGAAACAATTAATGGAAATGATTGCTGGAATAAAAGCCGGACAAGAATCCACGGCCGCTGAAATGAAAGCCGAAATAAAAGCCGGACAACAGGGTTCCCACGGTCCTTGAAAGTCCTGGAAAGTCCTTGAATTTTTTTTATGAAATTTGGTCCTTGAAAGTCCTTGAAAAAAGGGTAAGGTCCTTGAATTTTTAAGTGACCAACAACAGTGATGTAGTGTAAAATAAAAAGGTGTGGGAATGCTATGCTGCGTCGTTACAAACAAATATATATATTTTTCTGAGTGTGGGGAAGGGGGGTGGGGGGGGGGGGAGAGTGAAAATGACAACTTTAAATAATTTTGCTAATATTACTTTAATAATCTCAAAATAGCTCACGAGCACCTCCAAAAATTAAAAAAAGTGAATAAATAATAATTGTGTGTTTCGACTTATTCTTTTATACAAATAATTTTTTTAAACTATTAAGTTATATGGATTTTAAATAATTTGCTTTGCACAACCCATTTTAAAAGATTGTTTAACACTTTATAAAGGATTATAACACATTTTCAAACATATTATTGACACAAATTTTTAAAAATATCCGAAATATCAGAGATGCCTTGCATGCAATGGGTTCGGATAAATTCCCAGATTCTATAGCTCCTCGAAATCTGTTTTCAAAATGAATGAAAAAGATTGTGATTGTTGCAGAAGTTGATTAAAAGTTTTATGGCTTTTCTCCTTTTCAAAAAGAAAATGTAGAGAAGTTCCTCTTTCTTGATAGATCCTTCCTTTCCAAATTTGCTACATCAATAAAATAATTAAAAAGTTCAAATCCATCAGTCGATTTAAAATTTCTTGATAAAATATTAATTTGTGTACCATCTCAATCATCTCTAATTTTAAGCGGGATATTTCAATGTAGACTCATTACTTGCCTGATTTGTTTGGGACATTCCTGTTTTTTATCTTATCCAGTTCGATTTTGTCATCTTGACAGTGGTGACGGTTGGGTGACAATAATAGTCAAAAATGGGTATAAATCGGAGGAGGAAACAAACTCTAAAATATATATGATATTGCCATCAAAATCACTAGATTTTAAAAAAGATCGGGGAAATTTCCTCCCCTTATTGCCGCCACTGTATAATTTATTTTTAAGAACTGCTGCTACATTTTTGGAATAAATTTTGAAATAACTGTAAGTGTAAAACTTTCCCATTCTCAAACCGAAAAGAAATTTAATTTTGCATTTTAAAGTACATCTGAATTGTTTTCCTACTTCTTCGCAGCCCAATTTCAATGTATTATACCCATTTGCAAAACCATTAGCACTTTTATATTAAGGAAAATCAAATATACAGGACCAGCCTAGGAGTAAAATGCTATGTGTGCAAAAATGAGTTTTGGAGCCCCTTACAGTGAAAATGGGTACAGAAAACACTTAAAAAATGGTAAAGAGTGCTCTATATGGTATGGGTGCAAATTATTAAAATCGTAGCGTTTTCTGCACTAATCAACATTATTTTAAGTCAGCTTTTATTAATGAACCCACGGATTCAATTTTTTAAAATTTTTTTTTTAATAAAAAATTGTAATAAAATTATTTTCATAGGAATTTAATAAAATACATGTTATTAAAATTACTGATTTTTGCTACGTATTACTTTTTTTAGTAGGCCTCTACTCTTAGCGCAAGCCTTGGAACTCCTTTGCAACCCTGGGTTGTGAAGGGCTGCAATTCAGCTAATGTAGCATTATCAGTACTGCCAAGTTAAAGTGAAACAAAGTTAACAACTGTTCAGTTCTGTCACAACAACATAGCGGAGCGCTTGAAGCCAGTCTCTTTACTGTACACTCAAGCAACATTTTATGTGTTGAACTAAACATATTCAAATTCACAAACATTCAAAGGCGAAGTTAATATAAAGGATTTAAAAATCAATACTATTTTGAACATATTTTTTCCATGTTCAAACAAGTTATCAGTTTGATTTTCCCAATATCTGGGAATAAAATAAATATTTCCCAACATCTGACAAAATATAAATATTTCCCAACATCTGACAAAATATAAATACATAATTCCGTGATCTCAAAACACCTTAAAAGCTAATACAAAATATGAACATTCTGCTCTTGCCTATTTGGATTTTTAGCACTAACCAGTTTATTCCGTCAGAACCGCAGGTTTGCTTAACTTTTTTGGATTGTAAAAATCCCCATCTTTTACTGTCATTTGTTTTTTAATCTTGAACGAATTCATTTCTTAGGTACGTTGAGAGGTTAACAAATAATTTATTAAATCCGTGATATAAAATTTTTAAAATAAAAGTTACATAACTTTTGTTGATAAATCGGTTAGCGTTCCCGTTAAAATTAGAGGAGGCGAAATATTCTTCAAGGAAAGGGTGCAAAGAACTGAATGTGCTAGGTCACAGTTTTGTTCTTTAAAAATGTAGATATTTGGCGTGAATTTGTGTATGGAAGTTTTAGACTGTATATACGACGAACCATACAAATTTGACGTCTGGAATTCTTCCACAAATACAGATCATTCGTTGAAGAGGATAATTGCTATTGAATGAATCGTAGCTAAATGTAAACATATATCAGTTCATTTCTAATGAAAGAGAAATGGCCATGTGTGGGTTGCCGTGCCTTTTTCAAGTGTTTTACAAAAACTTGGACTTGCCTGCTCAGCTCTGAAGTTGTGGATCCCAGACGAAAACAAGTTCTCACGAAATGACTTTTTTGTTTGCTTACTTGGCTTTGAGTTCAGTATTACGTAAAGAGAAAAAAGAAATTTTAGATGAGGGAATGTCGTTCCGCCTTCTAAAAAGGTAAAGGATCGCCGTTGCCTCATATTCCCACTCCACTATACCCCTGACCACCGATAAACTCCGTTTTGTAATTTTACGTCTGATGTATTTAAAATTATGGTCCTTAAATTTTTCTAAAAAGGTCCTTGAATTTTCTTAAAAAGGTCCTTGAAAGTCCTTGAATTTTTTTCTTCAATAAGAGTGGGAACCCTGGACAAGAATCAGCCGCCGCTACAATCGCCGCTGGTCAAGCCCGTCAAGAAACGACAAATGCCGAACTCGCCGCTACAATCGCCGCTGGTCAAACCCGCCAAGAAACAACTAATGCCAAACTCGCCGGCGCAATCGCCGCCAGCCAAGAAGCAACATCATCGGAGATTAAAGCTTTAGCCGCCAAGTGTGAAACAACATCTGCAGCTGTGAATGAAATCAAAGAAGAAATGAAGATAGAGCTAGCCTCAATGGTGGAATCAACCATAATAGAAACTACCTCAAATGTTCTGCAATCCGTGAAAGAAGAAGTGTTCAATGCAGTAAGAAAGGAAGTTGATGAAAAGTTTGAGGAGTTTAATGGAAAAGTGAACAACTTAGGAGACAAAGTTTCCACCTTGAAGGACGAGCAGGAAAAGTTTCATGACGCTGTAGAAGAAAGACTACGGAAAATGGAAGCTCGCGAAGCTGTGACCTTTGCAACTCCTAATTGGGATAATGTTTCCACTCCCTTCATTGCGCCACGTTCCAACATCAAAGTGGCCACTTTTGATGGGAGGTCGTCTTGGCGCGTTTATCAAACGCAGTTTGAAATTATTGCTTCTGCGTATGGTTGGGACGATACTTCGAAAGCATTCCATCTCGCAGCATCTCTTCGAGGTGAAGCTGCTGACATTTTACAAACACTACCTGAAGAGAAGCGGGGAGATTTCGTGGCGCTGGCAAGTGCATTGGAGTTAAGATTTGGGGAGCAGCATCTAAAGGATTACAACAGACTGCAATTGAAAGTGAGACAACAGAAGGCCAATGAAACTCTTCAAGAGTTGGCGTCAGATATAGAAAGACTGTCGCTCCTCGCTTTCCCAGACTGTCCCCCGGATGTACGAGATGATCTTTCGCTGCAGTGTTTCATTGACGCTATTCAAGATCCCGATGTGCAGCAGGCGGTAAGGTTATCCCAAAACAAAAACCTGAAGTCTGTCCTCGTGTACGCCATGAGAGTGGAAGCCGCGCAGCTAGCTTCTGGAAAAGACCGACGATATGTGTGCGGTGCATTAGCCGAGGATTCTTCTGACTTTGTCACCAGTAAGCTTCGAGAACTGGAGAGCAAAATTGATCGAATGATGAGAAGCTATCCCGGAACCAGGGATCGAAGGACCAGAGTCATTTGCTGGCACTGCAAACGGGAAGGGCATATACGACGTAACTGCCTTGATTTGAAAAAGAGAAGGGATAACACTACCACGGAATCTGAACAACTGAATCTAAGAAGATGCCATCTCTCAGGACAGAAGCTTCAAAATCAGAACAGGTGAAGCCCCGACCAGTCGTTTCCACGTTTCATCCCGACAAGGAGGAAACCAGGGTTTATTCGTGAAGGGGGAGATCAACGGAACTCCATGTCGTCTAATCGTCGATTCGGGAGCGAACGTTACGATAGTAAGGACGGACGTGGCTCGTCGCCTGAACAGCCGACTCCTCTACACAACGCCCTCTGTTTCTCTACAAACTGTGTCTGGTGGTAATATCTCTGTGCATGGGAAATTGCAAGTGGACATTGCCCTTGGATTTAACACCTACAAGCACACCTTTTATGTTGCCGAAATTGTAGATCCATGCATTCTCGGACTAGACTTTTTGAAGAAAAATGGAATTACGCTGAATTTTGAGAAAAGCAAGCTGCAAACATGGAGAGGCGAAGTTCCTTTGCTCGATCTAGACATGAAAGAGCTGTGCGTATATCGGATTATGGCTCATGAAGACAATGTCATAGAGAATGCTGAAGAGTCCACATCTATGAAAAGTACCTCACCAGCCTCGGAAAGAGAACCGAAGAAAGTGACTTTGATGAAACCCTCCCAGGAAGTGGTTCATGTGGAAATGGACAAAGTTAGTGAAGAGGGAATCGACATCCGTACTCCTGTTACAAGCATCGACCGGAGGTCCCGGGATCTATCAGCTGCACCCGCGGATGATTCGGACGCAATCTCAAAATCATATAACCAGCAAGATGGGGATCAGAAACTTTCACCGCTTCTGTTGGCATACGGGAGTGCAACTCACGAGACCACCGGATTTTCTCCATCTCTAACGATGTTTGGAAGAGACCTTAGGCTCCCCAGCAACCTCCTCTTTGGACAACCACCGGACACTCCTTCCTCGCCTGTCCAGTATCTAGATGATCTGCAGGCACGTTTGGAAGCCGTACATCGGTTCGCCAGAGAGAGAAACAACATCATGACGGAGCGCATGAAGATCCGGTACTATGCCAAGGCCATGGACCGTTCATTCCAGGAAGGTGACAAGGTGTGGTTAGGGAACACTAAACGTCGGAAAGGACTCTCCCCTAAGCTCCAGACGAACTGGGAAGGGCCGTATGGGGTCCTTAAGAAGATCAACGACGTCGTGGTGAGAATTCAACGGACACCTTCCTGTAAACCTAGAGTTGTACACTACAATAGGCTAGCCCCATATTATGATAGAAGTGATTGAATGACCTTTCCTCTTAAGGACTTCACTGCCCGGGATGTGCAGTCTTTAAGAAGGGGGAAATGTTGCATAAATTGTCTGTATATTTTGTAAATAGTGACGTATTATTTTAAAATTCTATTGTAATTTATTTTTATCTTATTTTATTTATTAATAGCGATTATACAGGTTAGAAAAAGGTGGCAACACCTAAAGCAATCGAGAAGTTTCGAGATGTTCTTTTCCGACGAATTGGCTGGAAATTTCTAGATTATTCTCTCGCGCTAGTATTTAAAGACCGGGAGATCGGGAAAGATTGCAGATTGACTTCGGACTTCGTTGAAAGCTGATCGCTTTGTTTACCTATTGGAGTGAGCTTGTATAATCGCTGAATTCGAAGTTATTTTTGTTGAAGCTTGTGTTGAAGCTTGAGAGTAATTAAACTATTGCCTGTGAATAAATTTGGTGAGTTTTCTGAAGAGAGAATAAATATTTTTAAACCGTGAAAACTGTGCCATCATTGCCTCAGTGAAAAAATTCATAACAGTGGTGTCAGAAGTGGGGTCTCGTAATTTTGAATGCCGACAACTAGAGGAATGATGGAAGACCAAATGAAGCAGTTGATGGAAATGATTGTTAGAATGAAGGCCCAACAGGACATTGCCTGTTTAACATACAACCATAAAGGCCCAACAGGACATTGCCTGTTATTAATAGCGATTATACAGGTTAGAAAAAGGTGGCAACACCTAAGTCAATCGAGAAGTTTCGAGATATTTCTTTTCTGATGAATTGGCTGGAAATTTCTCGATTGCCTTAGGTGTTGCCACCTTTTTCTAACCTGTATAATCGCTATTAATAAATAAAATAAGATAAAAATAAATTACAATAGAGTTTTAAAATAATACGTCACTATTTACAATATATACAGACAATTTGTGCAACATTTACCCCTTCTTAAAGACTGCACGTCCCGGGCAGTGAAGTCCTTAACAGGAAAGGTCATTCAATCACTTCTATCATAATATGGGGCTAGCCTATTGTGATGTACTACTCTACGTTTACAGGAAGGTGTCCGTTGAATTCTCATCACGACGTCGTTGATCTTCTTAAGGACCCCATACGGCCCTTTACGGCGGATTAGGTTTTGTTAATTTTGGGTAAAGTGTATTTGTACACTTTAGCAAGAAAATTCTTTTTATGCTATACTTTATGAAATGGAAATATGTACTGTTGGGTAATTGTTTTGTGTACTGACATACTTATTAAATTATGATTTAGATATTTAAAAAAAAAAAAAAAGTTGTTAGGAAATGGGTGCAGTTTGCTTTAAAAGTATCAGTTTGTAATTATTGTTGCACTAAATATTTAAAATGTGATTTAACTAATTTATAATCAATTAGTTAGATTAACCAAATATTACATGTAAAAGGTACCATAGAAATATAGCTAAAAAATAAATATTACAGAGCTACAATAGAATTAACTCGTGTATTTAGTATTTGAGTACTATTGCTAATATATTACAAATGAATGATGCTTTAATTTGTTTTATTGTTGTATCATAAATCCTTAGTGTTTTACAGTCTTTATTTTCAAGTGCTATTTAAAAAATAAACAGAAATACATTTTTATACTATACTTTTGGGATTTTTCAAATTCAATAATCAATTAAATTTTATTCAAATGGTTTGCTTTTAACAAATAATAAATATTTCTCACTTTGAAATTTTTAATTATAACAAGTCATTATTTTTCAGCATTTTAAACAAGGATCCATTTCATTTAAACTGTTTACCTATTCATATAACATGCTTGATGGAACTAGAAAAACCTAATGGTAAGAAGTTTCTTGTATACATACATAGCAATGTAGTTTATTATTATTATTTATTTATTTTTATGAATTTTCTTGCAATTTTAAATGCACTCTTTAAAACATTACTTTCAGCAATAATCATAATTTTTATTTTTTTTATTTGTAATATTTGAGTTAAATCAATTCACAAAACATGGATAACTATATTTGACTTTTTGTATTTTGCTTTGCAAGTAATACTTAAATTCCTTTGAAATTATTAAATTGTCCTTATTTATTCATTGTAACTGGAGCTTGACTAATACATATAACTATATAATTTGAAAAAAATATATTTTGCATGTAAGATAATTTTTAGTCAAATTCATTCATTGCTTCTTAGATCAATTCAGCTACCTCATATAATGCTTATAATTTTTGCCCAAATAATTGTAAATTCAAGTATACATTCAATTCAATTTTATTATATCCGACTTTTCTGTTCATTTTAAATCCATTTCTTTTTATTTTCAGGAATTAAATGTAGCTTTTTTTAACAAATGTTTAAATACACGAAACCAACAAATCCACTCATGCTTTATCAACAAATCCATCCACGGTAATAGTTTAAAGTTGTATACTGCTGTTATGTTATGTAGAAGAACTATGTTGTCCCTCAATGAGAAATGTGTAGCTCTAGTGCTTCAAGGTTTCTAGAACAAGTTGGTTATGGCTTGCACAAAATATTACGCATATTATTATATAGAATATTAAAATTCATATATAATTTCATTAATTACTGAAATGATTGACTGTTACTCCAACTTTCAAGCCCAAGTAATCCTTTGTTAGAAAACTGCAGTCTGATGTTGGCGAATGATGTATAACATGATTCGTACGTTTTTAAAAAACCTTGAAAAGTGCTTGAAATAAAATCTTTCATTTTCAAGTGCTTGAAAACCTTGAATTCTATAAAAATACAATTAAAATGCTTGAATTTCATTTTATTTTCTAAAAATATAGCATCTTAAAAAAATTTTGGTCAACAAAGTGAGCAAAATCTTTCGAATTAAGTTAAGCCAATCAGCAATTAGGAAAACATTGCAGTTGAATGTACCAACATTTCTTCAATCCCCCCCTTTGATGAGTACAGCTCTACGCCTGCGCAACGTATTTGAAATATCTGATCAATTCACGTGATCTCTTGGTTAGTTTTTGTATCGTATGTGCTAATATTTTGCGCACTGTTTAAAGATGGCAGGGAAATGCATTTTCTACTGAAGCTGATTAAAAAAGCCGGAATATAATATAGAAGCCTATGTGTTAGATTTCCACTTTACACTATGTACTTTGTGTGTCAAAAGGGAAGAAAGTGCTTTACAAAACTATGCAAAAAGAGTAAAAAATGGATTAGTTTCTATAAGAAGTTCAATGAGGATTGCTTGAACTATTTCTAATGATGAAAAATACCCCAAAAGCGGAAATATTTTGCAACAATCAATGTTGTCAGCACGACGGAGGCGCATGTAATTGAAAACACATTTTTAGTGGACTATGGACATTGAAAATCAGAAAAAAAATCGCGGTTCTTATGAATTAAATGAAAACATTGATAAATTATGTAACTGCATGTTAGCTAAAAGTGTGATTGCATAAAAAATTCTAAATTTTCATGTGGAGAAAAAAACTTCATATTATACAGTATTTGTAATTAAGCATTCAGAGTAGATTGGAAGACAGTTTAATCAATAAGACTTTTTATTATTACTTGACGAAAGTCTCAATATGATGAAACAAGACAATTAAATGAATGTTCACATACGATATTGGCGTAATTACCAAGTGAGTACTAGCTACTTTCTGTTTTTATGGGATATAGTACTGCTTCTGATGTATTGAGATTTTTTTTTTATATTGTAACCTTAAAATTTTCTTTCATTGAAACCTAAAAAACATTTTTTTTTATGTACCCGATTTGAACATGCAACGTTTACCCTTAAAAAAAAATTTGGATTTTTTGTAATGTATTTGTGTTGATAAAGCAACCTTGAAAAGTGCTTAAAAAGTCCTTGAATTTTTTTTCTCTTTCAAGTGTGCAAACCATGTATAATATTTATAGAAATAAAAGGATTTATATATTTTTATTCTCGTTTGGTGTAATTGAAATTTTTTATAAAAAGCTGTTTTCTTCTATTGAATACTTTTTTACTTGTTGCTATTTTTTTTTCTAGCTCTTTTTTATCTTGCTCATAAGCTTGTTGACCTTTACCCAGAAAGTGCTGTAAGTATATAATTTTAGAATTACATTTAAATTATGTTGTGTGAAACTTTATCCTCTTAACTGATCATGCCATGTTATGTAATTGCTGCTGTTGCAATTTAATAACAGAGTATCTGCAGATCGTTCGATTTTATATTGCTGTAATTTTAAATTGTATGTTTTATAAATAATTAATCCCAAAGTTAAACTTAATTGTTTTTGTTTAGATTGCATGGTATGCTGTAGGATGTTATTATTTACAAATCAATAAACATGACGCTGCCAGGCGGTATCTGAGGTAAAATAAACATAATTTATTGTCATTCTAAAAAAATGATAAAATATCACCAGCTCAATACTTTTTTTGTAGTCCAGTACTATACTGTGTTTTATAACGTCTTCTATATTTTTAAATATATATTAGTCAGTATATTTCTTAAAAAGTAGTTACATTACTTTTTGTGGCTATATTTAATTGTGGTTATTATTTTTACCTTGCCATTTTACTTTTCCACTTGTACAATTTACTAGAAATATGGTATGATAAAATGTGTTGCACTGAATATATATACATAGAGAGAGAGAGACATATATTTAATATGTTCTGATTACTTCAGGGTTCTCACACACCGGGAAAATATGGAAAACCGGGAATTGTCAGGGAAAATGAAAATGCCCTAAAAAATCAGGGAAAAGTCAGGGAAAATAGCCAATATTTGGAATATTCTGGAAAAGTCAGGGAATTTTGTCTCAGTTTAAAATTTAAGCAGAAAAATAGAAATTTTCAATTAATCTATGACGTCATCTTTTGTTGACCGCGCAGCGAAACGGCAGTAGTCAAAACCGGTTCTCGAGGAATGGCTCATTTTTAGTGGTCTTCATCTTTTACTGTTGACCGCTCCGCAAAACGGCAGTATTCAAAACCGGTTCTTCGGGGAATGGCTCATTTTTTAGTGGTGGAGCAGTTTTTTTCTTCAAGTGGTTGTTGGATTGGACTTGGAACACAGAGGCTTGGAACTGGACAGCAGTTTATGGAGTTTATGCTACACCAAAGAATTGGACGTCCGCCGCAATGAATGGCCGTGAAAGTTGGAAGTTTCGATTAATTGAATAGCGTATATTCGTTGCAGATAACTTTTACCAATTAGCCTTACATGTACGGATTTCGACCATTTTGGTACGGTTTTATGAATAGCTCATTAAACTGTCCGAACTTCGCATTTTTTTTTTTTTAAGGAAAACTCATATTCGCTGACTCTAAAAACTAGAGTATGATCTTAATCGACACTCACCTTTTTCAATTTTGTTGATAGTTTTTGTTAAATATTATTAACAACAAGATGTCACTTTCCATCTGATTTTGTACTCCTCATAATTTTTGACAAATTTACGACTTTGGAGATCAGTTTACAAGATCTATCAATTTTTCTGGAAAATCGCTAGTTTGCTTCGACTACGCATATGGAAAATTCTTACTTTAATTAGTTTTTCTGAATTTATAGGTGTTTCATGAGTACTGATCGCTGAAATCTGGTATTGAAAACAAAAATTTACGAATTAACTGCTGACTTTGCTTTATTTTTAGAGGAAGTTTTGTAGCCGTTTAATGGTGCAATCGCCGTTTTTGCCGCGTTTATCTTTCCGATTTTGAAGATGAAAATTTCGGATTTTATTGCGAACTCGGCCTTTTCAAGTCAGCACTCTGCCGCTAGGATACTTCAAAATATTGTCCTTGGTGCTCCACGTTTTTCCCGATTACTAAGACAAAATTCTTAATTGCTGACTTGGGGCAAGTTTTCTAATCTTACTGAGTTTCTGCAAGTTTATGAGATATTTTCAAGCAACCAGTCAAATATTTGAGCAGACAATCATATTTGGCAAACAATCTTCATTTTGTTTCAAGCTTGTATTAGTAATTAGCTGCGTGGCCTCGCGTTGCGGTGACCTGTCAATATGCCAGGTCTTTATAAAAAGTATAATGCTACATAACCCCCATTAATTCAACCTTTGCCCTTCTGAACCCTTTTCCCCGTTAATACCGCCGCCCCTTAAAAAAAAAAAAAAAAAAAAAAAAAAAAAAAAAAATCTGTAGGAATACAAAACAACTAAAACAGCCAAGATTAGATTTGAAAAAATATAGCACTCACACTAACGAATTTCCTCTAAGTATAAAAAAAAAACATAAATAAAACAGCCAAGATAAGAATAAATAACAATTGCAAAGATTTTAGCAGTGCCATATGCTGCAAGTTTTATTTACTAACTTCCAATTGCCTTTAAGTTAAAACAATTTAAAAAAAAACTAATAAAAATTTTAATATTTTGTCTTTGATAAACAAAATTGGATAGTAAAAACTACTCATGTTTAAAATTTCAGAGTTCTGCTCATATTGGAAGTTACTTTCTATAGACTATTGAGTAGACATACTCTTTGTTTTATTAGTATAGATAAGGTTTACTTAGTATCTGTTTCACACAGTAAATTATAAACAATGATTATTTCAATCAGAAATATAAATATCACTTAGGAACTTAAATATCTGGTGTTAAATTTTCAAATTCGTGTTTATATTTTTTTCTTTTGAAAGTTCTGGAATTTTTTAAATATCATCTGGAAAACAGGGAAAAGTCAGGGAATTTTGTTTTAGATTTTGTGTAGGAACCCTGTTACTTATTTGTTTTTTTTATTTCAGCAAATCAACAACTCTTGACAGAGTTTATGGTCCTGCTTGGTTGATGTATGGACATTCCTTTGCTGTTGAAAACGAACACGACCAGGCTATGGCAGCATACTGCAGGGCATCACAGTTAATGAAAGGGTATGCAATACATTTTTATTGCATACCTATTTGTATAGTTTATTTTCCAATCAATTAACTAGAAAATAAAGTAGGCTCAGAAGTCCGACTTTGAAGTAATGCTTTTAATGATTATACGTTTTATGGATACATTTTTTTTTTAAAATTGAGTTCTTTCTACATCTAGCACAAAAAAAAAAAAAAAAAAAATAGAAATCCTTTTCTTTAATTTTTCAAGTTTAATTAACAATTTGTATGGTGTTATACTGCAAAGAAGTTAGTCAAATTTGAAGCACAAGCTTTCATACTGATCACAAGCAATTGATAGAGCTACTAAAACATGTTTTTTTTTTATTAGAAATAATATTTTTAAAAATACTCATTTCATCTTGTATAAATTGTTAGTTGTAAAATTCCAGCTTAATTTGAGTGGACTTGAATTAAATGAAAAACTGCAGGCTGATTATTGTTGTATTTTTACTTATATGGATTAGTTTTCTCTTGATAGTTATTTTTCATTATAGTTTCATTGTGTACTTGATGTATGCTATATTTCTTGTTATCTGCACATGTAAAAAAAAAAAATGTGTGTTGATTCATGAATTAAAGTTCTCTTGTCAAATAGCTATTATCAAAAAACTAAATCCATTAAATCTGCCTTATAAGTAAGATTTAAAAAAATACTTTTTGTTTTGTGAATAAACTTCCTTTTGTCCTCTTAAGTTTTCTTTTTTTTTTTAAGATGTCACTTGCCTCTACTATATATTGGCTTGGAGTATGGTTTGTCAAACAACATCAAATTAGCTGAGCGATTTTTTACCCAAGCTCAAACCATTGCACCAGAAGACCCATTTGTTTTGCATGAATTAGGTGTTGTGTCTTATCAGAACCAAGAGTAAGTATATATTTTTTTTAAGGGGAGTTCGGAAGGTCTGTTTCTAGTCCATGTTAAAAAGGCCTTTTTTATGTACCTTATTCTCAGAAACTACCCATAGCATCGTTTTAAAATTTTGTACAGTAATACTAATATTAAAACACTTTTACATAGTCTAACATATGCTTTTGTAACAATAAAGTTTTGTTTAGGTTTTATGATGTTTTGAATTTTTTTAATAACATTTTCCAAAAAAAAAACATGGTTAGGAATTTTTTTAAAAATCTAATCTAATCAACATTTCTGCAAAAGCATATATCTGTTTGTGTAAAAATACAATATGTACCAGGAAAAAATATTTAAAGTAAACTATTGAGTAGATCCTGAGAAAAAGGTACATTTGTATGAAAAAACAGCATTTTGAGAATACAACGTTTAAAGTACAAAGCAGACTGGGGGTTTTATATTTCAGCAATGTTATTTTTCGAAAATATTTCAAAATACTTCGGATGAGCGCATGGCCCACCACGTTAAAACATTTTGTAGATAACATTTCAAATATTGTGATGCGCTAAAAACCTCAAAATAGATTCCGAGAAAAAATTTTGCCTTCCGACCTCCTCTTAATTCTTAATTTGTTATCTAAATTACATGTTTCATCATAACTTTAGCCATTTACATTATAACATTTTTGTCTTCTTAATTGTATTGACGTCTATTTCTTCTTGAGAAAGTAAACCAAAAAACATATTTTTCAAATTTTAGATTGTATGCCTTCGTTTTTTTTCTTTCGTTGAGAATATAGTTTTAATAAGTATTAACTTTTAAAACCTGGAATAGTTTTATTTAATTACCAAGTGTATAGCTAAAAAGTCAAAACAAAAGTTTATATATTTAAGTAGAATGTTTTATCAAAAACATTTAGCATTTGTTATTTATTATTTTGTTACAAAATCCTACTTTTAAGGTTTTGATTGTTAAAGTTAATTTTTCTCCATCAACTAATATAGCAGTCTATGTTCTTTAAATATTGAATCTATAATTTTATTTTAACTTTTAAACAAGTTTTATTTAAATATTTTATGTACATTTCAGATGTACATTGTACTTATCCGATAATATTAAATACTGTTATAAAGTTTTTAAATATAGTTACCAACAAACAGAATTCAGTTTTAAGTTGAAAAAATTTAAGCAACTAAAACTAGCTACTGGAATATATATATATTTCCCCCTTTTTCCCTGAATTTTAGATAACATTACGGCAATAAACGATCAGAGTCCGTTTTTCTCAATTCTCCAGAAAAGCTGTTTTAAAGTCTCATGTCTTGTATCAGGGTTGAAGTAAATGGCTGCTCAAAATCTCATGTCTTTGGCTAAACTATCAACTCTAACCTTGCAAATTTTAGGAAAACATCGATTTCGAAAAAATTTAATTATTCGTTGCCGTACCCCTTCATTTATGAAGAACATTGAAGTATACAAAGTTTTAGTCTAATTCTAATTGTTGTAATATACTAAGGAAAAGTTTTGAATGAGAATTTTTATTCTTAGTTACTCCACTGCTTTAAGTTACTTTGAAGAGGCCTTAACAAGAATACAGACAAGTGACCAAACTGTTCTTCCTGAAAAATGGGAACCACTGTTGAATAATTTGGGACACACTTGCAGAAAATTAAGGTAAATGTAATTTCTAAAAATTACTTTGTTTTATTTTTAAGCAATAGCAACAATAATTTATAGGATTGCATTTAACTCTTAGAGAATTTTGTGAGATAAATATAATTTTGTAATTTTTGAAATTTTCATGTGTGATTGATTGACTTTTTTGATTGACTGTTGCAAATGTTTTCCCATAACACAATATATTTTTAATGAAAATATGGCAAAACCTACGTGGGTGATTATGATTGTTCTTCTTGATTTAAATGTTATGTGTTTATAAATTTTAGAAAAGTATAAATTATTTTGTATGCTCTATAAATATTTGGAAGGTTTCTGTTTATAGATAGTTTGAATTTTAGTTCAAGACAACTAAGAAAAGTTTATATTTATTATTTTTATATTATTCCATTTTAAATGAGGTGAGGAAAAATGTGTTTATATTAAGCCTAGTAATGGAATATTCTACTGCCTTATATGAGATGGGGTAGTTTATTAGACTATTATAAGTAGAGATAATTTTGGAAATATAAAGGCACTTCCTTTAGACAAGCAACTTATAAACAATTTAAACACATTTGTAAACTCTTATATGAGTTGTGAATAAATACCAGTGGAATATTCTGATCAAAAATGTATAATAGTATTTATGTCAGGGATCGCATTCGCCCTAAAATTCCTAATGTTCCTTAAATGTTTGTTTCTCCCTAAAATTGTATTTACATTTTTTGACAATTCTTTAAAAAAATGAAAAACCACGAAAATTTTCCGATTTTTCTTCAAAACACGTGGAAAAACATATATTTCTTTAAAGAGAAAAGTGGATTTAATTAAATTTGTAAGTTTTTCAAAACAGTATAATTATATAACTGTTATTTTGCTAAAAAGTTGTTTGGCGTTCAATTTTTTAAAAATCAGCAGTTTTTTGCTGGTATTGAAACAAGTTTTGGAAAGAATATGTTTGTGTTAGAAGCTGATGTTAGCTTCAAAAGATATATCCCTAAAATATTTAAGAATCATCCCTAAATTGTTCCTGAATTTTTTTGGAATCAACCCTGAAATTCCTACCTAAATTTTTTAGAAAATTCACTACGCCCCCAATTTTGTTTTTAAGTAAAACAAATTAAAAAAAGAAAAATGAGGTACGGAACAACAAGAATATGTCCTAACTTCCATTAAAAAGTCTAATATGAATTTAACCTGATATTTTTATTGTTTTTGACTAAACAGGCTATATAACAAGAAGTAAAAGAAGTATAAATTTATTGTACATATAGCAAATTCTGAGAATATTTAGTGAACAAACTTTTAATTAAATCTGTAATCTTGGATATTACATATTTCTAGAAAGGTTGCAAAAACATTGATTCAAAACTCTACAGTTAAGTTTTCAAGGGACTACAATTTAACAGCTGTTTCAGTTACAATTTAAGTTTTGTTAAACAATAAGTGTAATTTTGTAATTAAGCAGGGATGTAAGTGCCAAAATGTGATTTTGGAGCACTTCTGGAGCAGTAAAAATATGATTTTGGAGCAGTGAAATACGGTTTTGGAGCAGTAAAAATATGATTTTGGAGCAGTTAAATACGGTTTTGGAGCAGTAAAGTATTGCATTAAAATTAACGATTTGTCGAACATTTGTTAGTATTTTGACCGTAATATATCTACTTCATGCTAACTTAAAGTCAAAAAAGTCAATTTGCGTGTAAATTAATTTACATTAAGAATAATTATTAATTTAAATAAATTGTCTAAAAGATAAATGAAATGGTAGTGTTTATCTTCAGATAGGGCATATTTGTCATTTTTCGTGCTATTATCAATCCTAGGAAAAAAAGAACGTGATCATTAACTACAGGCCCAACAATAAAAATCTGAAGAAATTCATTTCGATATCAAACTATCCAATAAGAAACCATGAATTCGTATTTGTAATACTGAAAATATAAAAAATTAAAAAGTAAATTTCGTAAAAAATCTGAAGCTCAGAAAACAATTCAATAAAAGGACAATTAATAGCTGGTAGTTGTAATGGTTTCTTTTATATTAGTAGTACTATTATTTTTTTTTCATTCAAATAATATTTGCTATATCAAATATTAGGATTCGATTATGGAATATACAAGTATTTCAACAATCTGTTGCATGTCTGATTAAATTTGAAAATACGATTATAAAACAACTAAATAAACTCTGCAAAAAAATTCGTACACCTATTTAGCTTAAAAAGTATTTAGAATAATTTATTTTTTTACATTATATTGATTTTAAGTATAATAAATTGTCGAAATACAATAATCAACTCCAAATAATAAAACTGCCAATAATAATCCAATTAAAATGTACAAGTCCTCCATTACAAATGTTGTACATACATTTATTTTAAGCAATGAAAACAAGTTCATTTTTTTGCCTTTTAGGTAGAATGCAATGAAACAAAAGCTTGTTTCTTTCTGTTATCTTCCAGGTTCTTTAAGTACATACTGATTCTTGATTTTGCTTCTTCAAGAAGCACTTGTCCGCTTTCTACGAGATGCATACTCTTCTTTTTAATCCCTTCTTCAATATTTTTTTCAGCATTGTTCAATAATTCTTGGGATGCTTTTAATTTTTGTTGTATATCAGCTTCTTCAGCTTTCAATTGCAATGTGTCTGTAATGACTTCAACTTTTGACTTGGTAATTTTTCGTTTTTTTTGCTCCATTCTGCTTGAATACTTTTTGTAAGCACCTCGTGCAGCTTTTAGCATCTCAACTGTAACCTGAAATTTGTCCAAGCCTCTTAGTGTTTCAACATGCGATTTCACTTGTCTTAGACCATTTATACTGTAAATATTTAAATTTGATCGACTCTCCAACAGTTGCTTATTTATGCTGAAACTTCTCTCTACATCCGCATTTCCATGAGGCAGACTCAGAAGGGCTTTAATAACATTAGATAGCAAAGGATATTTTGCATTTCCAAGATTATCTCTAATGGCAAAAATATTTTTCCAATATGCGTCTATGGAGATGTATTTTTTTTTTGCGGGTGCCTTCTTGGACATCGTCTTCCTCTTCTGCATCAGTATCTGGCTCTTTGTACCCTGGTTGCAATAAACTAAAATGTAAAGGTTCGGTTTGCAACCTTAGCCACTCATCCACTAATAAAGAAACATTATCTGCCTTTATAACATTTGGTACCATACTAGCCAGATACCTGATGGAGTTAACTGAAGATTCTTGTGTCATCATCAATGGACGGCGAACTTGTAAACTCCTCAGAAGTTTGTTTCCCAATGGTAGCGTTTTCAGTAAGCGTTTTGTGCATTCCAAATAAAATGATCGCGCACCTAAATATACAGCTTTCTTTTCATTGAGGGGTAATGTAGATACCAATTTTAAAGTGTTTAATCCAATTTCAATGGATGTAGTTTTCTTCCAATGCTCAGCTTTATTGACATCCAATGATTTCAGCTTTTCGCCATACAAATCCTGAAAATATGATCTTTCTAAAAACCTTCCCATTAATTTTTTAACTAGCGATACCATTTCATCATATAAAATATGAATAAGCGGCTCCTCAGTTTGAAATAAGGCTACATAGCGATTTAAAAGCTCAGATATATTTTGCAAAAACATAGCCTTTGCCAAGAGTGCTTTATCTTGTAACGCTACATAAATACGTTTATGGTGAATTGAGTCTCTGTTTTTGGCGTCATTGTCCCTCTTAAAAAAACTTGCAATAACTTCAAATCACTGTAATAAATCTTTTCAAGGAGCACTGAAGAGGTAACCAACGGCTGTTCACGTGCCTCAATAATATCTGTTCCTCAAAACCCATCTGGTTTTGAAGAACTCGCAGGTCGTCACTTTTTGAAGCTGAATGTTTGAAAAAGTAATACAGATCAATTAAAAATGTCTCTACATCACCTCCAAAGACATTTAAAGCCTTAGAAAAACTGTTATGCACCTTATGCAATGAGCATATTGAAATATCCAACAATTGTGGATTTAGTGAAAGAATTTTTGCCCTCAATGATTTCATGACATTCGGCCCATCACTAAAGAAACACAAAAGTTTGCCTTTCGGGAGTTCTTCCAAAACCCCTGTCAAACAATTGAACATATTCTCAGCAGTTCCATGCCCAATATGAAAGCTTTGCAAGTGTTGCACTATTACTTTTTCGCATTTTTCACTATAGAATCTTACTAAGACATCCATCTGCTGATGTCTCTTTTCTGGCAATGGAGTCTCATCTACTGTAATAGAAAAAAACGCAGTAGAATCTTTGATTTCTTTCAGTAGTTGTTCCTTCATGTATGGTCCAATACCATCAGAAATAAGATAAGATGCTTTGACTCGAACATTTAAAATCCTTGGCTATTTGAGAGTCAGAAAACATCTGGGGGAATATCAATGAAGCAGTATCACTGAAGGTGTACGGGACATTTTTTACAGCTAAGGAAACAGCAAACTGAATTTCAGCACACATTACTTTATTATTATGACTAAAGCATGTAAGAATCTCAGGATTACAAAAATCTATTCTTCTCTGGGTAGTTTTCAAGAGAATGCCATCCTTGTTCCATCTTTTGTTGCATGCAGTTATGTGCTTGGCATTTTTTGCATGCCGTTTTACAGCAGCAGACCCATGATGCTTACAATTAATTGTCACATTGCAGAATGCACAAATGGCTTCTTCGAGTTTCGAACCAGGATTGCACCAGGTTGATATTGAATCTCCATTATCATCAACTTCTTTTAAAACATCAGAGTTAAATTTGCTACACCTTTCACCTGAAATAATTGTAACAAATTTAATATACTTTTATACTGAGCTCATGCACAGTTATGTTAGACAAAATCAGAGTTTGTATTCAGTTTGTAAAAATCTGGCCAGAGTCTGGAGACTACCCACTCTTTAAAAAAATATAGCTCCTTCCAATTTAATTTTACTACATAAACAAAATGAAATATATTCACTCTTTCCTGTAAAAGTTCACTTTTTCGTATCAAATACTTCAAGCATTTAAGAATTAAGTACAAAACAAACATTTGTACCAATGCAATTTGTATTATTATAAAAAAAATCACTCTTTAATAGGGTAAATCTAGCCATCAAGGAAATAGGAAATGAAATTAAAATACTGATAAAGCAAGCAACTAGAGGTTGCGCCAGCTGCTGACATGGCAAATCATGCTGTGAGCCTATTTTTAAATTTATATTACTTGTTTTCAGGAGTTTTGATTGCCTTAAAATATACTCCATGGTTACAGAAATACCCAACTTATCTAGTGGTGAAAAAATTGCTGCAACAAGCTATTATGCGGTATATGGAGAATGCCACAGAATTGTTGCAACAATATAGGGAAATAGCTATAATTATATTATTTTACTAAAAGGGTAGTTCACTAATTAATTTTTTTAACTAACCTAGGATTCTTAAAACTAAAGAGAAAAGAAATATGTAATTTTAAAAGAATTATATTTGCTAAAGAATGAATTTGGAATGCAAACTTTATCATACAGAAAACTTGCACCTATCTACAAATTAAAGAAAACTTTTCACTACAATTTGACAACTATACAAATGTTAAATGTCTATGAATAAAAGAACTTCAAAATGCAATTAAAAAAAACACCAAAAAAAAAAACAAGACGACGGAAAACATTAATTTTTGCAATGATTTTCTACCCTTTCACGTTGCCCAAGTACCATTTTTATGATGTGTTTTTCCCCTTCAACATTTTCTAAAAACAGAAACTTAATGAGGAGCTCTAAATGCATATCGTATTGATAACGCATATCGTTAATGATTTAGCTTCCACATAAAATATTAAGTCCGATGGAATCAGATTGAAGATTTTAAGTTTGTGCTATGCTTAATCCACATAGGGATAGATATATACTTTTTTTTTTTATTTATTCTAAAAATAATCATATATTCTTTAAGTGTTAACAAAAATATCAATTTGCCTCTCACTTTAAACAAGCAATTAAGCAAATCAAAGCCAGATGCATAAAGATTGATTTTCCGATTTCTGGTTTTGAACATGCGTAGATTCTAATCAGAATCCTTTTCTTTCCTAACAGCTCACAAATAAATAACTCATCAATTTTAAATACAGCAATAATAAAAATAGTTAGCTTTGATCGATTTAAATATAGCGTGTTGAAGACAGAAAACTTCTCGCAATTTTTATTCCACAAGAATTCTTCTTAACGGGGAGACCGGAGGAAGGAGGGGGGGTTGACAACTTCTAAAAATAATAAGAGTATTTACAAATCAATAAATACAATCAAACCCCGTTAACGCGAAGTCGATGGGACTGCCGAAATTGTCCGCGTTAACCAAATTTCATGTAAAACAAATAAATTAACGTTAAGTTTAAGTGCGGAGAACTGCTTTTACTTCGCGTTAAACGAGATTTCATGTTAAGCTATTTCGCCTTAACGAGGTTTGACTGTATCAATAGAAACTAGGCCGGATGCACCTATAATAAGTATTTCGCAAAGAGAAGAAACGTATTTTAACTTTAACTTTCAAAAATATAGTTCCACTAAAAATTATGACCTATCATACTTTTTAACAAAAAGTTTAATCCTCAACATAAATAAGCTAGGCAAATCAAAAAGAAGAGAAATAATGTACTTACTATTTATTGCCATGGTCTAGTTGAAATGCAGTCGAAATGTGCAAGCCAAGGTTGAAAACGATAATGTCCAAAACAAAACCTTTTTCTTGTAGGTTGTCAATGGGCTTGTAACCATATAAAACCGAAATGATCCATAGATACGCAATACCTCCGTGCACTCTTCATTGGCGGCGTTCGGTGATAAATGTTCCGCGCATTTTCGAACAATTTGATGCCAAAAATCTCGCCAAGAATATTACGAAGGCCAAAAATGAATTTTGACGCAGTTCGGCGCAATCTTGACCTAAAATGGGGTTTTGGCGCAGTTTGGAGCAGGGTAATCGGTTTGGCGCAGCCCGGCGCAATTGGCGCAGCTCTTACATCTCTGAATTAAGCCATAAATATCAATTGGATCACAATTAACTTTCCAGACAAACTTGTTACTCCGTCGACACATGAAAAATCAATGGCTTAGAATTTTTTATGTATCAAAGTAAAATGTTACTGTAATGGCATCTCATACAGATTTTTTGTTTTCATTGAGATATACAGAAAAAAATAATAAACTATTGAACATTTGTTGAGGGGGAGTTGATTTCATCAAATTCTCTATCATCTAGCATTTAAAAATATTTGTATAAATATTCTCATAAGTATTGTATTTACTTCCATAGCCTAATTGAAACATTTATACATTATGTAATTTTTTTAGTTTTAAAGTATTTATCTTCACTAATTAAATTATTTTTTATTCTCTGAAAACTTTGTAGGAGGTTTGAAGAAGCTTTAAACTATCATGAACATGCACTTATACTTATACCTCAGAATCCTTCTACATTTGCAGCAATTGGCTTTGTATATAGTTTAACAGAAAAATGGTCTGAAGCTGTGGAATATTTTCATAAAGTATTTATATTTGCTTGGATTTTTTTTTTTTTTTTCAAGTATTTATAATTTTTAATTTAATTTTTTTTTTAATTCCTTTCCTGTGTACTAAACACAGAATACAATTTACTAGTTTTGTGGTCTGACGCCACCTGTGATCTGTTCTATATTTTTACTCTATTAAACAATCAGTTTTTAAATGACTTGTTCGTTCAAAGTTAACATAATTGAAAGGAAATTTTTTTAAATATATATTAATGAATATGTATGCAACTCATTTTGTATGGTTTATCTTTTCTTTTTTTTTTAAATATTTAACAAAATTGTCTAAAAAAAAGTCATACTAATTGTTGTTTACAAATCCTTACCTCTTCCAAGACTACATAAAACTTTATTTTCCAATAGCTAGAATTTATGTATAGTTATGGATGTGAAACATATTTTTTGTTCAGATAACATTTTTTATAAAATGTTATCTTTAGTGAAATTTTCTTTTGTTTATTGATTGTTAGGTTTTTTCTAGGCATTAGGACTGCATAGAGATGACGTTTTTTCAAATACGATGTTAACATCTGCAATCGAACAGTTAGTAAAAGAAACTTCACCATGTATAGGTATGAACCTTATACAATATATTTATATTGTGATATTTTTACTGTGGCACTTTTTATAAGAGTACTAAGTGTAATGAAACTTGCAGTTTCTTTGTACAATTATTATAAATAGTAAATATCTAGTTTACCAATAATGTTATATTTTAAAACATTTTTAATATTGAAATTCAATTGATAAAGCAGACTTTTATTTTACTTCAAGAATTAAAGGCGAGTTTGACATTGATTATAACTCAAAATGTTGCAATTGATCTTGCTTGTTTTATTTTACAATAAATGAAAGCTATATTATGCTGGAATTTTATTCAGTATCCATTTCAAGACATTATATTTGTGGATGTAGATTTTCTTAAGTTTGTTTAAATTTTAAACATTTTCAAGTTTTTGAAAGTGTTTCTTTCCTTTTACAGATACTCCAGACGAGCTTCTTGAATACCCATTCCGATCTGATGTATCATCAGATTTATGTAATCCTAGTGAAGAAACCAGTGATATCATGACTGAAATTATCACTGACGACATTCAATCATTAAGCGATCACACACATAATACTAGTATATCAATGGATATTGAAATGGAAGGTGTGGAGTGACAATTTTGGACTACATAATTTTCTGTGTTCTGTTTTTTCTATGTTGACTATTTCAGCAAATTTCCTGCCAAATAAATATTATTCTTATTTGAAATTTTGCCTTTGTATATTCCAAAATTTTGTTAAACAAATACCTTATAGTACATGTTATTGTGAAAGGCCAAAATTAGATGTCGATATTCTCCAGTGAATGTTGACACATACCAAATATGTGGTAAAAGTACCATTATACATTTAGACCGTCACCGGTCTATGTTGATAAGCATAGAAGTTCTGATGTAGATCAAAATGAGGACACAACCAGGGAGGCGACAGAAATGTCAGGAGAGAAAGGTTATACAACAGCCAAAGTTTATTTTTGTAGCTGTTTTCTTTTCTTATTCAGAATGTACTGTTTATTTTAGGTTTCCTATTTTGACATATTCTCCTCTAAAATTATCTTCCCCCTATTTTGACATATATCATGTTTTAATAATAATGATTTAAAAAGTTAAACTTTTATCTTGACACAACTAACATATTTTTATTCAACATCATTGGCTGCTGAATGCTGACTTAAACCTGTGTACTAAAAATATAACAAAATTTAGCAAATATTTCAGACCTACACCAAGGGATTATGTGAATGATGACATTCACTGGAGAATATCGACTATTGCCATATACAGGGTTCCCACTCAAATCACAGAATGAATCAATGACTTTTAAGGACCTAATTAATGTTTTTAAGGACCCTTGAAAATTTGTTTTCAGGCATTATGTCGATATATAAATTTTTAATAAAGTACATTCTACCAAAAGAGTTATAAGTTGGTGGATGCGTAGTACAAATACGTCGGAAAATTCCGATATGGTACAGATAAGTGTCGGAAATAGCAAGTCCGACTTGGAATTTTTATAAATTTTGCAGTTGGACAACATCTGCAGAAATTAAGGACTTTAAAGGACCTCTAAGCACCTCTTAGCATTTTCAAGGCCTTGAAAACAAGTTCAAAAATATTAAGCACTTTTAATGACCGTGGGAACCCTGATATATCAGTCATTCACAGTAATATACATAGAGAAATTAAATCTGGAATAAATTTGTTTTTGTTAAGGTTTATATTTTAAAGGTATGTTTTAAGTCTTGATACTATTTTTAATAAGAAAATATTTTTAATTACAAAATTTTATTCAACTTCAAACATATTATACTCATAGTATTTAATAAACACTTTCATTTAAAGAACAGGCCAAATTTTGCATATTGAATCTAGAATAACTACCTTACATACAAGCATTTTTTATCAACAAGTTCCGAGAGAAAATTAGTGTCATTTGCTTCTTTTTCTGTGTGCTTAAGAGTTTGGGAATTCAAAATAACTTGGAAAATAAAACATCTACAGTGTTGGTGGATCTATTAAATCTTTTACACACAGGTTTCTTACCATGTAAATTAATTGTTATGGTCTTTATAAATATATATCATTCATAACTAGATTTTTAAAATATAAATTATTGCTTCAAATTTAAGTTAGATAACATAAGTTATTTTATAGAAAAATATTGACAGCATGAAAAACCTATTCAAGTTCAAATATCAATTTATATATTTCCTTAATTGTAAGATATAACTTGGGGTGTACTGAATATTTTAGGTTTTATTTTGTAGTTAGAGGCATTTTAAAATGGGTATGGACAAAAGTCCTTTCCACATCTTATTAATTCCAAAAGATTATTACATTTTATTTTAGTATATTTTTACGTCAAGTTTCAGAATTGTAATACTGTCTCATAGAATATGTTCATCGAAGGAAAATGCATGAATAACTTGCAAGTGATCTTAATTCAAGACTTGATTCCTGAATTAAGAGAGCATTCCTTTGTATACATTTTAAAAATCTTCCACACAGGAAGTATTAGAATCAGAACAACAGAATTTACATTTGTACATTTGATAAACTTCTTAGAAAGTTCTAGAAACAATATTAGATATAAGAAATGTCAGTTCAGGATCAGTGGATTTCGAACTTATCCTACATCTCCTCGGTAGGATAAGTTTCACTACAATACTAAAGTTTAGAAAGAATTATAGAAAAACCTATATAAATTTATATGTTGTAATATTATTTACTTGTAATATTTAAGTTAAGAAAAAATTACACAGAAAAATGAGAATTTTGTGTCTAAGAATAATCGCAACTCATCACACCTTGGTTACCCTAAGTGTGATTTTTGAAAGATACCTCACTGAACTTATGGTTGAACTAAAAAAAAAAAATTCATTCCAATTCACAAAAAAAGATTTATACATTTTTTGTTAACTAAACTATTCAGTTTTAAGTAAGTTTTACCAGTAGTTATTTTTATACTCCTTTAGTATTTAAGTAACAATACACTTTTACACACAAGTTCAAATTTTATTTACATATTATAATACAAAATAAAAACTTTCAATGCAGCAACCACTAATTAAATAGGAAGTATAAGGCAGATATCATGAAACTGAAGTATTGTGCAAATTTATTAATCATCTTTCAAAGTTCCTAAAAGAACAAAGAAACTTTGTTAATTACTATGAAAAGGCTAGGTAGTTTTAAGAGTTAAAAAAATACATATTCATCGGTTTATATGTAGTATATTAATCTATGGCAGATCTAATGTAAATCCAATACCGTTATGTGAAACACAAATTTTAAAGTGATATGGTTATAGTCCGAGAGACGACTGCAATTTTTAGACCCCATCGAACATCATTCTGAATTTTTTATAAAAATTGGAGAAAGTGAGTGAAATTGTGATTAGATTACGAATCCACTGGTCTGCCGTGGCAAAAATGTCCGAAACTGATCAAAAATCGAAATGGAAAATGAGTTGAACTAAAATCCGATAGCCAAATATGTTATAACTTGCCAAAAACAGAGCAAACTTTTTCGTCTAGCAACCCACTGCATTTTGATTTTCAATGAGAAAAAGCGCAAACGATTTCTGATCTCTGGCTCAGAAAACTCGTATATTTTAAAAGTAAGCCAAATTTGCAACATCTGTTACGTCATCAGTGACGTAATGTTTATTGCCAATTTGGCTCTCTTTTAATAGATGCAAGTAGATCGTCGCCAGGTATCCGAATCGTCTGCAACCTTCTTAATTGAAAATTAAAGAGTGAGGGTTACCAAATAAAAAAAAATGCTCATTATTTGGCAAGTTATGGGGCATTTGGATTTAGTTCAACTTATTAAAAGTTGATTTTTGACCAGTTTCGGCCATTTTTGCCACGGCAGACCAATGGATTCGTAATCTACTCACTTTTCTTCAATTTCTATAAAAATTTCAGAATGATGTTCGATGGGGTCCAAAAATTGCAGCCACCTCTCAGTCTATTAGAAAACATCCCAAAAATAGATTTAAAAATTAAATTGACAATGCTTTTAAGTTACACACGAAACTAGTACACGAAATAATTTGATGTTGCTTCACATAAAAACCGTTTGGAAAGGAAACTAGTTTTTACCATATCTGTAGCAAAATCAAATATTACGATTAAATAATCATTTAATACATAGAACTTATGCACCAGTACATGAAGTAGTGTAGACATCAAAATTCATATAAAAATCTATTGGTTCAAACTCAAGTAAATTTAGTTCGTATCTTTCTAAGCGATAAAACAAAGAGTGGTTCTGTCTGAAAAGCTCGGTACTCGTTTCAAGCTCTGGCCCCATCAAGAAATTTACACAGTATTTTCTGTTTCGAGTTTTAGTTCAGTGACCTTATTTTCAGAATGATGCATTAGTTAAGAGTTATGATACAAGTCCCAAGCAAAATAATCAGAATTTCACATGACAGCAACACAAACTTTAAAAAAACTTCCCCATTTTTAACAATTTACACAAGTCAAACTATTTTTGCAAACAAAAGAGCTACACTTTTGAGTAATTATGTTATATTGACATACAGACGAATCAAATTCAACCCAGGTTACTTAATTTTTAAACTACATATGCAGAACTGGAAAAAATACAACTATATATAACTTTTAAATGTAAACCATTGATAACAAATTTAGTTGCAATGTAAAATTGTTCGGAGCTGCAACTGGCGACTAAAAAAGGCTACTAAAGAAACAATTTAATGACCAAGTGACTATTTCAAGTAAAAAAGGGCCCAAAACGACTATTTTGAACAAACTTTCAACTATTTTTGTGATAAGGCGACTATTTTGTAAGAAATTGGATACTGTCCGATAGTCGGATGGAAAAAAAATCAGCACTAAGATACTAATACAGTTTTGTCAAAACGGTGATTTTTTTTTTTAAGAGGGTCAGGGGGAAATAGTTGTTCATATTCGCAGATAGAGTAGTCACTTTGTTAATCGAACAACAGTAAAAGTGCACAGAAGATTTTTATTTTTGACGGCAAACACTGTTATTTTCACCTACCTGTTAGGTTCCAGTGTTTAATCTTTCACCGCGCTCAACAACATACAATATTATATTCTCAAATATCAAATTATTTTGCTTTACTTACTTTACTTGACAAAAATGAATTTGTGGAATTTGTAGTGAACGACAGAAGAAAATGCCATCAGTATGGAACAGTTTTCTTAATCTATTCTTTTTTAATTGAAAACTTATATCTGCGTAAAAATGCCGACTGAAATGTACATTTAGCAATTGAGGGTTGCCAATGGGGCATCTACTTTTGTGCTGCTTAAATGGCTTGATAACGTCATTCAGAATGGCCTCAAAACAGGGTAAACCTGGAAATCAGAGAAATGTCAGGGAACTTTTTTAAATTTCTTGAAAATCAGGGAAATTTTGTGCTGTTTAAGGCATGTTCATCCATGGCGCTCATGAAGATTTTTAGTGGTAAGTCATTAGAAGTTTAATGTTACAGAATAATTTAAACTTTTTTTTACCAGCAAAACTATTTTTTTAAAAATTGCATATTGTCTCTTTAAAATACATGTTCTATTTGATTAGGGTGTTTAGACATCTGGAAAACCTAAGAAAATTGGGGAAATTTGGAAAAAAAGTTTGCCCTAAAATCAGGGAATTTTTTACAAATCTGTCAGGGAACTTTTTTCCTGAATTTTGTGGTCACCCTGTCATTGTACATCATCTTTCTTCTCTTATTAAAAAAGTCACTTAACTTTGCCAAAATAGCTGCATTAGTATTTAAGTATAAAAAATTCCTTGTTATTTTGCCAAATCAATCACCAGGTACTGAAAATCAAAACATGGGATGGGAGTAGTGTATGACATTTTACATCCACACATCCCTATTGGTAAGCAAAGCTCCATAGTGGGATTTACTTATTGTGTGTGAAACAAGACTGTTTTGAAAAGCAAGCTTTTATTTCTTTGACTTACCATACAGAGATTGAAATCCACACTAAAAATCACACACAGTGTAGTTCTGCGGATGTTCTGATTACAGGATTTTTGGCCAACATTTTTTCAAGATCAATGTAAATTCGCACTTGCCACGAACTCTAGTCTACAATCAGAATTCCCAAAACCTCCAGTGGAGTCCTCTAATGTTTGTCTCTATCAATGTTAATGTTAGGGTGCGATTGTCAATTTCATTGAGTGTTATGTCGGTGTAATGGCCGCTATCGTTGATATTTGTGTTTGCGTATTTCACTGATGTAATAGGCCATTACGAGATTTGCACCAGTATGGTGAACGTTATCGGTAATATTTATATTTTTGTGATAATTTTCACCAAGTATGACGCTGATGTAGTAGACTCTATTGCTGAGATTTGAGTTGGCATGGAAGACACTTTTGCTGATATTTACATTGGAGTGATAGTCATTTTTTCAAAGGTTATGCTGTTAACGGTTTCACAGCTACATTTTCCGATATTTGAGCCATAATTTTGGTGTTGATTTTATAACTGGCACCTCTGATATTTGAGATGTTGTGTCGTAGTGTTTATTACCACTTAAATATTTAGAAAAGAAAATTATTACTACTTAACTACCTCGTACCTAAAATGGTAAGTTTTAGACTTTTCAACACATAAACACCATAATTACTTAACTAAAAGATCAAGAAAACACCACTGTTTTTACCAGATAAAAATGTAATTTATTAATCATTAATATTATAAGTTGTCAGACATGTCTTATTCATGAAACAGTTACACAACTCTAAACAAGATGAACCTTAAGGATTCCAATGAAATACCCAAGAGGGCAAAGAGGTTGTTCTTCGCTCAGGAGAGGTTGTTAAAAAAAATCAAATTAAATAAAACAATTAAAACTAACAAATTAAAATTAACCGGATAAATAAATCCTGTCTTAAATTCCTAATGGAAGAGAGATCTGGCCGTTAGCACTCAACACAATCATGGTTAGTAAAAGAAAACTAGAATAGTTTCACTGGTCTGTCCGGGAGGAGCAGACTACCTGCGAGGAACCAGGATTCCTTCGGGAAACGGGAGAAGGCTGACATCTTGGACAAGGAGGGGGAAATGGAGGGTCTAGCTTGGCGGAAATCCGGCATTTAAATGGGAAAGTTCCATCCTGGGGATTGGGATCACAGGACTCGGCTGGTTGGCAAATTCTGGCTTGTCTTTAAAGGGCGAATTGGTTCACAAGGCTCAGTAGGGCATATCTTTAGCTAGCCGGTCGGGGGAGCTGGGAGAAGGGATGTTTTCTTTATCGGAGGGCATTCATCCTAGGCAGACGTGAGACCCCGGTCTGAGCAACAATACTCCATGGCGAAGATCTGGCTTTACTTGGTAGGGGGAGCTGGTTGGTTTTCTTTAACGAAGGGTATTTAAAAATAGGCAGACGGGAGACCCCGGTCTGAGCAGCAATACTCCATGGCGAAGATCTGGCTTTACTCCTACTTCCTTATCCGATGGCGGTCCAGGCAGTTAAAGGTTTCGGGGACGCGCCATTTCCCCTGGAAAACTGTGGTTTCTGCCGCGTCTCTTCATGAGGGAGCGTATTACTTTTACGTCGGTTCCGCTCACTCGCCCAAGAAAGAATGTTCTCCTTCAGCTATGTTTCCCCCCCATCTCGGCGATTGCCCGACCAATCAGACGTCGGGATGCTGGTTATTGCATCAGCTTTTTCTCAAAAACAGAGGTAAACCGGTTCAAGGACTCTGGTTTGTGGCCCAAGAATACACAGCGTCGTTCACAAATTACGCCAAGAAAAGATAACAAAACGGCTACTACCTCGAATTCTCAAAAAAATACAACCTCTCGTTGAACCAAAAACAACCCCATCGGCCTCCAATGGATGGCATTTTGAAAATTAAAAACGCTAACACCTCGGCATACCTGTAACACGTTCAGGCACCGAAAAAATAATTAAATACGATGTTTTAAATGAATACTACGAGGTAAACAAAAACTTAGAAAGATTAAAATTTTGAAGCAAGTGGGCAAAGATATGACTCTAAAAATGGGAAAAAAGTAAAAAGATCGCCATTCAAAGGTGAATTAACTGTAGAACATAAAGAATAAAGTCCTTTTTAAAGTTTAAGATCAAAATTAAGAGATGAATTTTAAGCTGTTAGATCGAATTAAGAATTGACTTTTAAGTTTAAGCTAGAAATTAACAATTGAATTTTCAGTCATAACAGTTGTAATGGGTGCTTTCGCCTAAGCATCCGTTGTTGTTATAGGCGTTATGTCTGAGATTTGTGCCGGTGTGAACGATTTTGCTGTGTAGGTCGTCGATGCAGAATTATTAGAATTTCAATGTTGTACCTAAATTTATAAATGATAATTTCAATTTTGAAGCA
This sequence comes from Linyphia triangularis, assembly GCA_963978545.1. Classification (NCBI taxonomy): domain Eukaryota; kingdom Metazoa; phylum Arthropoda; class Arachnida; order Araneae; family Linyphiidae; genus Linyphia; species Linyphia triangularis. Next base: position 30,826,201 of record OZ021732.1, on the reverse strand, counting down.
ATTTATTTAACTATGTATTTTGAATGTAGCTTAAAAATTTAAAAACTGGCCTTAATTAAATTTGCCTGTCATCATCAATATACTAGTATAATTTTTTAAACATGAAACTTTTTTTTATCAAAAAAATTTTTAGACTTTGGAAATTTAAAAATAAAAATTGGGATTTTTTGCTTATCGATTTTTATCCTCGCTTTTGTATGAATTTAGCTTTTTTTCCCCTTATTTGCTGTTTGTGAGTAAGGTTGAGTTGCCAACTTCCATTGCAGTATGTAAATATGATAGCACCCCATACCTTTCTCCCTGTTGTTGTCTATGGAATGATAGAAAGGGAAATTTAGATTTTTTCCACACACAAAAAATATGGGGGGGGGGGGGGGGCTTTTTTTTCTTCTTTTTTTTTTAAAAAGGCATGAAAAGTATCCAGATATGAGATCCTTTTGACCGAATAAAGTATCGTTATGACACATCTTTTACTGAATGGAATGGAATGTATTAGACACTATTTTGAATTAAAAGAAGAGTGTCTCAGAGCTTTCATGTTTTATGTAAATCATCAGTTTTATTCCGATCTTGATGAACACTTAAAACCTTCAAAGCAAGAGGAAGGTCATTGCCGACTTGAAAAAAGCAATCGTTATTAGGTTATGAAAAGTAAGGCTACCATTTTCAATGTCTGAGACTACTGTTTTTAACATCTGAGGCTACTAAAACAACTATTTTCAAAGCTTACAGTCAGTCTCAGCCCTGATTGTTTTCCAAGGTAAAATAAACAATTTTGTACACAATTGCAGTCAAAATTACAATTTTAAACAAGGATTATAAAGAAAATTGGATGATTGTGATTAATTTTCTATTAAAAAAAATGTATTAAAATTTTAATCATTTTGCATCAATTTAAACCAAACAGTAAACTCACTCATGGGAAAAAAACTGGAATCAATATTGTTCGATTACTTTTTTGACTTCCTTCTAGAGGTTGAACAATAACCAATAAAATAAACCCTGCTAATAAGGAATTTTTTTTTAATGTATCTAAAATTTAGCACCAAAAAAAAAAGAAAAAAAAACTTGTTATAACATATCCAAGTTCTAACCTGATAACTCTATTTATAGCAAAGATGTGAACTTTTCATAGTTTCTATAGAAACATCCTGATTGAATTTTAAGTAATCCTACAATTATTTTATTAAAACCTGTAAACTGTTGTATGATTATTTCTGTAGCATTTGTATTTTAGGGCTTAAGGAATGAATTGTAAAATTACTTTGGTTGGAAGTTTGGTAGGTCTTGACAAGACCTTTCATTTGACATCTTGCACGTATCTGTAGCATTTTCAGTTTTGACTGGGAATGTACACTTCTAATGGACTGGTTGAACTGAAGAATAAACTTCTTTCTACATCTGTATAGTGTAATTGAATTTTGGGAAGGAGGGTTAGATTAATTGTTTGGATATTTTATAATGTTAGGACATTTAACAGTTTGTTACACTCAGAGATTTGTAATTTTTGTCAGATTTTCTCTTTAATTGAGCAAAGTATAGTTTTAAAAATATAATCTTCTATTTAAGGCTTTTAGAGTTGAAATTACACTATTTTTAAACAGTTGATCATTGACATTTAAAAAAACAGTAAATTATTTTTGGATTAATTTTTATTATAATAAATCAAATATAAACTAATTTAGCTGTTCAATATCTTTTACAAAATATACATGTATTAAACTCAATGTTGTAAAGTAGATCTTTACTGTTACTCAAGTTCCGAAATGAAATCACTTGCAAACAAAGATCTTCCTAATCATTATGAAATCATAACACTTGGAAATGGATTATTTCTTAACATAAGGGAAAATTGTCAATTGTTTATTATTCTTTAAAGAAAAGAAAGAGAAATTAAAGGGATTATTGCCCTCTAACACACAATCTTTAAAAGTAGACATGTCCACCACTTAAAGCAAGTACTAAATACTAGAACAAGACATTCTAATATACAAACATACCTTCTAAAAATGCTAGCGATTCACAAGCAGCAATACAGTCATCTAAAATACAGATACATGATTAAGGTTTTGAACTAGATGACAAAATTATATTATGCTAAAAAAAATCCTATTTCAGAGACGTTCGGACATTTAACAAAAAATAAAAAAGATAGTACCTCCTTCAGCAGTTTGTTTCAGGCAACTTGCCCACCCAAAATAAAAAGGTCTATAATATTTGTATCAACTCTAGAGTTCACCATTTTGAATAAAGAGAGCCAAAGCCTCAAACTATGCTAATGCCGGTTGTGATAGTAGTACATAAATAACAATCTATATTAGTTCACTACTTATATATTGTTCCTTAGGAATAGTTAATTAGTAGTTAAATGTAAGAAAATTCCTGCAAACTGAGGTTTCATTTGGATCAGCTTATTGCACACATATTCCCTGAAAAGTTAATTATCTATAACAAATACAGTCATCATAAATAATTACTAAATAATGTAAAAACATTTGCCTGCAAGCATATAATTTTGTATTCTCAATACCATCAGAATTCAATTGATTTGCAACACTCCACATCAATGGTAAATCTTTTAATTATTTTAGAAGTTTTCAATTCTTAACATACAAAGAGTGACTAAGCATTTCAATTTGTACTCTATTTGTATAAATGTAAAACATACTTATGTCTTTCTTCTGAATTGTTTTCTTTTTATTTTGTTTGGTAAACTTGTATGCTTCTTTTCCTAGCATATGAATGAAGAGTTCCTGAAATTTAGGATTTCAAAACCAAATACATTTATGTAAAACTTATATAAATAAAATATTAATACAACAATCAAAATTTGTTAGAAACAGATTTTAAGAACACTAAAAATAAAATAAGAAAATTACATATTTTAAAAACCTTCAAGTTTAATTTTAAGACACTTTTGTAAACTAAAAAATCAAACAGGAAATAACTTGCATCAACATTGAAATTTTCGAAATAATTATTATTTTCAAAGATTATTTCATTTCTAAAGAAATTTTTTGAAAATCAAAGTATTTCTATTAATTATTTTAATTAAAATATCTTCATGTGCTTTTTTAATAAAATATTTGCCCTCTTCTTATGTCAATGCCAGAAAACACTGCTTGGTTAATTCTTAATACACTCGGCATGGGATATTTGGCAACAATTAGTAAGTACTGAAGCTTTTGATCTGGTAACTTTATTTTATATGCATGTATGCTGGCCTGACTTTGTTGTACCCTCAATTTTAATTTACATGTGCTTGAATGTCTTTCCTAATTTATATCTTAATTTAATGGCAAAAAGAAATAACATTTTTAACATGGCACTAACTTTAAGAAATAGCACCATATATACTATAGTATACAAAAATTTAGCAAATAACAAAAAAGTATAAAAATTACAACACAAAATTGTTTTTATACTTGCTAATTGTTACAGCCGTGTTACTTTCTTGAATAGTTAAGGATTAAGGATTATATATTCTGTTATGCATGGGTGGTACATGCATTACAATTACGTAGATGCCATTTTTGTACACTCTTTTTGGAACTAATATAAGCAGCTGAACACAAATTATGTTTGCTATGAAACTGTTTAGATAGAAGTAAGAATAAGGGGCTACAATTTAAAACTATTTATCGTTTGATAAATATAAGGAGAATTACAAAAAATCGCTATATAATACAGATATATCGATTTTTCTGTCCAGTAAAAAAATCAGTTCAAACTTTGTGAACATCTGCACTTACTGCAGCTTTAGCAATTGCTATTACAGCATCATGACTGGCAATATTAACATCAGGGTCTAGTTTCATTAAGTTCTTTATTCGAGTAAGTGGTAGTTGTACGATCTTCTCCATTTTTCTTTCTGAGCCTCTATTTGTTTCCGTGACAACATCTGTGGAAGTTTGTGAAAGAATACTGGTTTCCATAGATTCTGGATCTGTCAGGTAGCCGGATTGATCATGTGAATCGTCTGGAGGTATGTCGTCAACAACTATAGTTTCAGATGTATCATTTTGTAATAATTCATCAGAAATTCCATCCATTTTTTGCAGTGTTACGAAGTAAACTAGTTGTGAATAAGTACCAAAAAAGAAAACAATAAAAGTAAAAACAAATAAAATTAAATATTCCTAGTTTAAATGAGGTTGAATTAATTTTATTCTTTACTGAAGCGGCAAATATCTATGTTAAATATCAACCGGACACCATATCCAAACATAAATGTAAACCACATAAATAAACAAGCAATGGCGCGAATTCGATGGGGAAGAAAGTGTTGCCATTTACCAAAAGCGAAACTGTTATTTAAAGCCAAGAGATGTGGTTACCAACAAAACAGTTGATTGGTTAGTTGTTTTCAGATTATCTGATGCCGTCAGCAACACGAGGGCTATAATGCGCCAAAACATTCGTCATTTGACAAGCCAACATACATTTACAAACACCCATGCCTTACACGGGACTCGAACCCGTAACCTCGCTGTCTAGAATCTGAGTGACTGAAATGGCGGGGCTACTATATATAATAACCCTAACGTTCACTATCACTCGGTGGTTGGCGTCGAATTCCAAAAATGACGAATTCCAATTTTGGCGCATTAAACATTGGCTTCCATAAAATTCAGCCAAGTTGCAACCTTCTTCAGGTGCCGGTTGTCGCGTTAAGGCGCTATCAGACGCAGCGCTGCCAGGTCTGGCGATTTTTCGCCAATTTGGCGATTTTTGAGGGTGTTTGGCGATAGGTTTTGAAGGTTTGGCGACTGGCGATTTAAAAAAATTATTCTGGCTTTTTTTGGCGATTTTCTGATTTTCCAGTGATGTTCTGTATATTTACTATTTTTTTTATAAATATATATTTTTTATTTTGTTTAAATCACACTCAGTTAACTTTCCTTGTAACTGTCTGGTGAATGCAGGCCAGTGTTGCCAATTGGCGGGTAATTACCCGCAAACCGGGTATTTTAAAGGTTGGCGGGTATTTTGGAGGGTAATTTGAAAATGAGGGTATTTGAGGGTTTTTTCAAAAAGGGTGTATTTTTTTTTTTTTTTTTTACTATGGAGGAAGTATTTTTTAGGGTAATCTGATAATCTGAAACTTGTGTTGAAGAGACAAAATTCATTACAACACCAGCAGGCGACGAAACACGAGATTAATTCAATTTACCCCCTACCCCGCAGTATCCGTTTTAGCTAGGTTACATCCATTTTTACATTTCCTCTCCCTTCTTATTTACCCTCGGGAGTTTTTTCACAAAGAGACATTGGCGCCGATACTTGAATAGATTCGCGGGCTAAAACTTAACGTAACTGAAATGGTAAGGGGGTCACTTTTAGCTCGAATATCCCTTTAGGTCAGTTTGGCTTCTGGTCCCTAGACCCTCGCTCCCTTCTTTTTTTGTCTCGCATGCAAAATTCGAGGAACAGGACAAAGAACCACGGGAGGGTATTAGGTTGTACAACTGTTTCGTTTGTTAAAATGCTGGTCGTGTCGTCGAAGGGGGGGGGGGGGGGGGATGAAAACCGATTCTTTATTTTTTACATGATTTGTTAGGTTCGGCTCTTTTCCTTTCCATTTTTATCGAATAATTGGGCTAACTTTTCAAATAATATTGAAAATTCTTCCTTAGTCCTTCTTTGGTTATTTGCTAACGCTTGTCATTTAAAACTTAACAGAATGAATAATAAATTACTGCAAATAATGATTTATTTTCAATTTGATTTTGTTGACTTACAGAGAGTATGCAAAAACTTTTTGTCATCTTGTTTTATTCATAAAATTATTGTAAGATTAAATGTACTTTTTCATTATTATGTACAGATAGCCAAGAAAATTATTTAAACATGCATCGAAACATTATTAGTTGCTTTCCAAAAAATATTGAAATTTTTTCTTAGAAATTCTGGTAATGGTTATTTGCTTACGTTTGTCATTTAAACTTAACTATATGAATGATAAAAGACTGCAAATTATTATTTACTTTCAAATTGATTTTGTTCAAAGGAAGCTGTACAAATAGAAGAAATGCAACCAATTTGGTTGGTTTATACGCTCAACGACCTATTTTTATGCAATCAGGCCGGAACCTACAGCTTAACGTGGATTCCGAACCACAATGAATCATATGCTTCCCAAGCAACGCAACCATATTGTTTCAATGTGGTGTCAACGTTAAATACCAACATGCACAATGTTGCTTCAACGTGGAACTGCAACGTTGTTTTCAAGCGGAAGTGTTCACTTAAAGGAGCGTGGATACAATGTTGAGTGCCAACGTTGTTTCAACGTAGATATATCACACTGCTTCCACATGCTAGCTATTGCCCACGTGGTTTCAATGTTGAATGTCAATATTGGTTCAACGTGGATTTGTCACATTGTTTCCACGTGAGAGTGTTCATTTTTGCCCATGTGGTTTCCACGTTGAATGTCAATGTTGTTTCAACATGGATGCATCCCATTGTTACCACATGATAGTGTTCACTTTTACCAATGTTGTTTAAACATGAATCTTCCACATGAGTGTTCAATATTGAATCTTGCCAATGTTGTTTCAAGACACACATCCCATAATGCTGTTTTTACAGCACTATAGTTCTTGAGCCCAAGAACTAGTGCTGTAGAAACAGTTTTTCTGGAAAGTATGTCTTGAAACAACATTGGCAAGAATCAGATTGAACACTCATGTGGAAGATTCATATTTAAACAACATTGGTAAAAGTGAACACTATCATGTGGTAACAATGTGGAACACCCATGTTAAAACAGTATTGCTCATATTTTTCATATTCACATTGCTCATATTTTTTGGAAGGGGTTATGAAATTAAAATTCAAAATACCATTTAAAGTTGCAATTTTAAGCAAAACAAATTATTGATTTTTGTATTTTAATAGATAACAGAAAAAATTTGGAAGCGAATGTATCCTGCCTACTTTCCTAAGCGCTTGTTTTGACACATTTTTTTCACATGAATGTGTTTAGTTTTATTAGCACTGTAAAGTTTAAGAGTATATGCCTTATAGAAACTCTCATTTAATGAAAAGAAAAAGTTAAAACTAGAATATTTTCCAAGTATTGGCTTTATGAGTTTCCAACTACTGTTACACAATGTATCATCTTTTAGTAGGTAGAATATCATTTTGTGAAAAATTAAACTTTCCTTTTATATGCAGAGGATTATTCTGTACAAAAATTTAATTTTGCTCCAATGAACCACAATTAAAATTAATTATAATATTTGCTTCTTAATTATCTCTGAACTAATCAAATTTGAATAAAAATTATACATATATATTTTTAAACTGTAAAAATAAATCATAATGTTCAAAATAATTTTATTTCAAAAATAGCATGCATAACATTAAAACAAATGTTAATAAAACAAATATTAATAATTACATGTAACAGTAACAGACATAGTCCTAACACAATTACATAGGTACAAATACCTTTCAAATTGTTTCTAAGTTCACACTTTAAACCAGCAAATAGAAAATTATAAGATGATTAAATATATATGAGCTAATTTTTAATGACATATCCCATTCAGAGCAACAGTAGGATCTTAACTTCAAGACCCCATTTAATGACAGTAAAATAAGAAAGGAGATACAAAACAATTATTTAAGTTTGTGAACCATATGTTATAATCCATGTTTACAATCCACAATATCATTCCCAAAAATATTCCACATCTCTGTCACAATCAGCAGCCTTAATGTCACTCCACGAGCTTCTTTCGCCTCCTCATTGGTTGTTTTCATAATCTCTAAAATAAAATTACCTTTATTTAATACAATAAAGCATTCAAACATATATTTATATAGATATAACTGTTTTCCAATTTTTAAAAGTAGACACCATGCCAAAAATAATAAGAAAGAAATACGACGTGTAAAAATGCTCAAATCCAACTCTGCTACTTAAATCGCCAACCAAATTCAAAGATTGAATATATTAATCAAGATAATATCCCTTTTTTATGACTTAAAAAAATCCCTCTCTCGCGTTGAAAGCGATCCCCTTGTTTTGGATGGTTTTAAGTCAATGCCAGTATGCAGAAGCACCCTTCATATTATGGTTTGCACATTGGACTGACCAAAGATCACACGACCATTTAAGGCAATAACAGACTTATTTCAGAATATCATGCAATGACGATACACAATATAGTTTAATCAAAAGTAGATTATGTAAAAAAAATTCGAAGGCAGATGCAGAATACCAATGTTGCCTACTCCCACCCAGTATTTGAAAACTAAAATGAAGAGTAGAAAAATTTAAAGGAAAAACATATAATATAGGTTTTTAATTAAAGTTATATTTCAATAGGAAACCAATTATAATTTTTGAAAATTCTAGATTGAAACAACTTAGTTGCCTTTTACTCTTAGGTATACTTTTAGAAAAATTTACTGTATCATACAAATTTAGCTTTAAATTCAAAAACCCTTTTTACTACTTTGAGGATAAATTAAATGAGCTGCTGCAACCAAATTGAAGCCATGCTTTCTATTGGTTTCCAGTTCAAAGTTAGGAGCCCTTTTTTCATTACATAGTTGCCTGGAGGTTAAAATAGTCAATTAGGATATTTTGGTACTTGCGTATTAACTCCACCGCAGCTACAGATTTGGCGGTTTTTAATTACTTACAAGGAATTAGAGTTTTATACTTACAAAGAATCCAAAAGATAACTGCATGCGAACAACAAGATTGCTCTTTATTGGCGGCACTGAAAAACCGTCAAATCTGTAGCTACAGTGGCGTTAACACGTAAGTACCGATATTTTTCTTAACAAAAAAAGTTTTCTGGAGGCTAAAATAGTCACTTTAGTAAACGCCACTAGCAGCCTTGTTATAATACTGCCATAATTCAGACATGTTCACAACAGCAAAACTAATTTAAAAAGAATAAAAAAATTATACTTAATATATAAATTATAGAGGATTATCAAAAGAACTATCAGTGTCATTTAACATGATGGCCACAAAATTCAGGTAAAAAGTTCCCTGACAGATTTCTAAAAAATTCCTTTCCTGCAAACTTTTTCCGAATTCCCCCAATTTTTTCAGATATGTTGACACACTTATCGAATAGAACATGTATGCTAAAGAGATAATATGCCAATTTTTTAAAAATAGGTTTGGTGGTAGTTAAAAGTTAAAATTATTCCATAACATTAAAACTTCTAATGATTATCACAGCAAATCTTCAGGAAAATGGTACCAAATTAGGGATAATGGATAAACATACCCTAAACAGTAACAGTAAATTTTCCTGAATATTAAAAAAATTCCCTGATTTTTTCCACAATCGAAAAGTTTCTTGATTTCCAGGTTCTGTAGCCACACTGTTTAAGTACAACAGCTCTAACAAAGGTGAAATAAGCAAGTCCACAGAACACTGAAAAAAAAAAGAATGTTCAATTCTAATACAATAAGTAAATTTATTCTAAAAAGTATTCCCAAATATAACTTTGGTACAGTCAAACCCTGTTAATGTGAAATCCGTTAACCTGAACTCCCGTTTAACGCAAAGAAAAAAGCAGTTCCCCGTATTTAAAACTTGACGTTAATTTATTCAGTTAGCACAAACAATTTCAACGGCCCCAGCGACTTCGTGTTAATGAGATTTGGCCACAGAGTTGGACCCCTCCCTCCCCCAAAAAATGTTTTTTTTGTGTTGTTTAAAAAAAAAAAACAGGTTTTATTTTCCCCGTTTTTTTTTTTTTAAATCCTTTTCTAATTAAAATGTATACATATTTATAAATAAAATTTTACATTAACTAGAATAATAAATTTTCAAATAACAAATAATATATCTTCTGAAAATAATTTACACTAAGTAAATAAACATTTGCTACTTATGTGAACAATTAAATCATTAAATTTTAATATTATATTTAGAGATATATAGTTTCCATTGGATTTAAAAAAACATAATACAATAGTAATTGTTTTCTACTTCTACATGGAATATTGCTCTTAGATTCATCAGTAATGGTGATAAGTTATACATAATTATATTTTTAAGGTTTAGAAATAAGTTATTTAAGCACAAAACCTCTATTTCACAAACAAATTTAAAATGCAGCATATAATTTAATTTTAATTAATAATTTTGAATATTATTATAAAACAGTAATAAAACACTTAGATTAATATAAAAAGTTATTTTTGATACTTATAAAAAGTTCTATAGACTTTCATTATAAGATTTATTTAAAAAAGTTATTTACAACAAATAATTTAAAAAATCTAATTATAAATAAACAAAAAAAAAATGCAATTTTAAATTAGTCTTTAAAAAGAGAAAAAAACCTATTTGGTTTAAACCATGCCAACCCTGTTCGACTGTATAACAAAAAGGGAGATTTAAAAAAAAAATTAACAATTTTTTTTTTGCAAAAGAACAGAATTCCACTTTCTAATTTTAGTTTTTTAGAAAGTTCTTTTTGTAAATTTTTAAATAACGAAATATGCTATACTGTACTGCATCTTTTCAATTTACCACAGTACCTGAAAAGGATAGGATTCAGTTGTTAGGGGCCAGCGATCAGATTCCAGGCACTACCTGTTCCACAGTGTTGTACATGGAGGCAGTAAGCTGAAAATATGTTAACTATTATAAAATGTATCATCCTTATGTACATGTATATATTTACACTGATGACGTCTTTTTTAAACCTTACTTTGAAATATCGATTTGATTACCAGGTGGGATAGAGAGAAATTCTCAATTTGTTATCCATCACTGCTTGAAAAAGAAAATTAACGAAAGAAATTCATTTTTTGCACACAAAACATCAGTTCATTTTGCAGCTATATTTTTAAATAAACATTTAATTTTACATTAATTAAAACAACACATTACACAGTGGCCACAAAATTCAGGAAAAAAAGTTTTCTGATAATACCCTGATAGATTTTTAAAAAATTTCCTGATAGATTTTTAAAAATTCCCTGATTTTACAGCAAATTTTCTTCAAATTTCCAGATGTGTGATCGAATTGAACATGTTAAAGAGACTAACGGGTGTGGAAAATCACATAACTTTCAATTATATTATATAACATTAAGAAATGTTCTATACTACATCTGTATTCCACCTGAAATAAATTACTGGCTCTGTTGTCCCGATCCCTATTACGGTGGAGATTTTTTTTAACTGAATCAGTTCATTTAATTACCGCAAAAATTCTTTCAACAAGTATAGAAATAATATTTATACAGCATGTTTAATTCTCAGTGATCAATCGTTTTAGAAAAACATACTTCTACAAGACAGCCCATTCAGTTTTATAGCTCATAAAAATACGTGAAATATACAATAGGTTTATTTATTTATGTCACACGTGTGTCCCAAAAATCAACAAACCTCACTGATAAGAACATCATTATCTAATTTCATTTATAAATTGAAATACATCTAATTTAGAAAACCGGCAAATAATAGAGTATAATTTAATAATGTAATGAAGAAAACTTACCAGAAAAGGCATAAATCCAATTGTCAACACAACGACATCGTAAAGTTTCAAATCAACTTCAAAAGTGATGCCAGCTACGTCATCACTGAAGGTAAAAGCGTATTGCGCATGCGTCGGATGATACAAATCGTGGATCAGTGGTGTAAGGTTGAAGTATAGTTGAATTATCACATTGAAGCCATATTAAAAAACCACATTGAGTAAACGGATTTTTATTTTTTGCTTTTATAAATTGCTTTTACCAAAGTTTTCAATTAATATGATTCTTGGACAAGATTGGGGCTTTCCAAAAACCAAAGAAGACACTTGTTTCATGTCTGGTTGAAATATCACATTGAAACAACATTGTGATATCACATTAGAAAAGTGAAGAAAACGAAATTCTGACTTTATTCGTACTACATAATTAAAACCCCTAAAAACTATACGAGATAAATTGATTTATGCTAATATCTGTTATAAAATATCAGCTTCCTTAAAAATGCATTGGAATTGCACATTGATACAATGTGGTTACAATGTGCCTTTCTCACTTTCAACGTATCCACCAAAAAACCACATAGAAACAACATGAGTGTGTTGCTTGGGTTAATCCGGAATTCGAGCCTCGCACCTTTTGGCATGCATGACCAGAGCGCTAACCACATAGCCATCAGATAGGCACCAACTAATCTGGAAATGATGTTGAAAATGGTAGACAAATACAAAAATAATGCAATTTTAACCACAAGATTATTATTTTTAAAAATAGTTGTAACTTAAGAATGCAAGAAAAATACATATTGACGTTTAAAATGCTTTAATAACTTGATTCGGAAGTGAACATTATTTCCCTTTATTATTTCAGTAACGACATAAGAAGCATGATGCAATCGAATAATTTCTTTACTATATTTGTAATTTTTTTCTAACTTCTGTCATTATCGCATCACATATATTTACCGAATTCTGTTTCATATTTAATAGTTTCAATAAAAACCGAAAACTATGTAAGTTTGTAATTGTATAAATTTACAGAGCTGACAGAAGACAAATTAAAAGTAACACATATTTTAATAAAATAACATATTTTTAAGATTTGCTAAATTTTATTTTGCTACAATTCGACTTATAATACATGAATCGTGTATGTTAAAGAAATTGCTAATGGCGCATTTGATTTAAAGTAAGCTTTAGTTTCTTTTTGTTTTTTATTCAAACGAATTAAAATAATATTTTATTAATGGCAATTAATTTTACGTTTAAAGTAATAATTAGTTAATTAATAATTAACGTAAAAAATAATTCATAAATTATTATATTAATAATTAACCTTAAAAAACAATGAAAAATTATTAAATTAATAATTAATATTATTACTTTAATAAGAAATATATTATATACTTGAAATATTTAATGCTAATTAATCTCACTAGGTGGCGCCACTATAAAATATAGGTTTGCGGGTATTTGAGGGTATTTTTGTATGGGTTGGAGGGTAATTGGTAAATTTCAGTCTGGCAACACTGATGCAGGCGCCTGTTGTCTTGAATGATTGAGGATTGGTTAGAAGATACATTTATTGCACTATCATTAAAATACTTTGACTTGCTTTTTCTTCCTGTTTTGTTCTCAACCATTTACTTTTAAATACTTTGCTTTTTGTAGATTATTAGGCATCAAATATGGTACTTTGATATCTATTTTTAGAATTCGGTTCTTCGTTTAGAATATGGCCTATTTTTTATCTTATTTTCATTTTGGAAAAATTTTTCTTTGAATTTTGTATTTCTAAATCCTACTAACTAAGCATTGAAACATTTTGGGAATGCGATTTCTTTCTTTTATTTTTAAATCAAATTTGCAAGTAAATAAGAATTATGCTGAATTGAATTTTTTTAAACTTGTCTTTATATATTGCAACATTAGTTATCTTTAACTTATTCAGCTGCCTAAAATTTCCATTTCTAAAGAAAATAAATAATTTTTTTCTATTACATTCTACAAATGACAAAAGGGCTCTTGACTGAACAAATTTTTTTTTTTAATAAAAATATAAGAAGGGAAATAAATTTATGTTGTGTGATAAAATTTTGTATTGAAATATTAATAAATCGATATGGGTTAATTATACGTTCAAATAAATAATTTAAAATTATTATTATTATATATATTTATTTTAACAAAAAATTCCCTTTTCTCCAATACATTTTTTTTAAAAAAATCCACATGAAACCTTAGAATTGCAAAGTCATGGTGTATGGGGTTAGTGTTAATTTTCAAAAGCCAAATGCTGGAATGTCGGATCTATTATAATCATTAATTTTAATGAAATATATATTCTATTAAAATTAATATAGATAATGTAATTGTTTAATTTATCTTGTAGTTTTGTTTGTATATAAATTTGAGTAACATTTATATAATTACATGGAATTCATGTATTTTGAAATTAGCCCCTCCCTCCCCCCATCCTGTTAAAAGGAAAAAAAAACTCCATTTGTCAATTCGGGCCCCCTCACTTTTATTACTCACGAGCCGCCACTGCCTTTTGGGGAAAGATTCTTGGGAACCCAGTCCCTCTATCACTTATCTTAATTGATTTCGCCCTTTCCCCTTAAAAAGAACCTGCGGTTATTCTGCCTAGAGCCACCTTTACATCCTGTATTCGGACCAGTGTTGCCAGACTGAAATTTACAAATTACCCTCCAACCCATACAAAAATACCCGCAAACCCATATTTTATAGTGGCGCCACCTAGTGAGATTAAATAGCATTAAATATTTCAAGTATCTCTATATATATAAGGCAAAACCCTCACTCACTGATTCACTGACTCACTCATCACCAAGGAGGAAAGAGGGGGGTATTTTTGACCCCTCTTTCCTCCTTGCTCATCACTAATTCTCCCACTTCCCACATAGTCACAACTCTGAAAATCGGCACAAATATCAACAATGGTAAAAATAGAAAAAGTAAACTATTCCGATCTCGATTAACCCACTTTAAGGGGTCGAAAAGGGGTTAAACGTTTCAAACGGGGGACATTCGAAAATCCTACTTCCCACATAGTCACAACTCTGAAAATCGGCACAAATATCAACAATGGTAAAAATAGAAAAAGTAAACTATTCCGATCTCGATTAACACACTTTAAGGGGTCGAAAAGGGGTAAAACGTTCCAAACGGGGGACATTCGAAAATCCTACTTCCCACATAGTCACAACTCTGAAAATCGGCACAAATATCAACAATGGTAAAAATAGAAAAAGTTAAACTATTCCGATCTCGATTAACACACTTTAAGGGGTCGAAAAGGGGTTAAACGTTCCAAACGGGGGACATTCGAAAATCCTACTTCCCACATAGTCACAACTCTGAAAATCGGCACAAATATCAACAATGGTAAAAATAGAAAAAGTAAACTATTCCGATCTCGATTAACCCACTTTAAGGGGTCGAAAAGGGGTTAAACGTTCCAAACGAGCGATATATTCGAATGTCCTACTTCTCATATTTTCACAATTCTGAAAACTGGTGTGAATATCAATAAAGACAAACGCAGAAAAAGTAAACTATTCCGATCTCCGGTGGATCAAGGGGTGGAAAAGGGGTTAAACGTTCCAAACGAGGAATATTCGAATGTACCACTTCCCATATGGTCACAACTCGGAAATTTGGTACAAATGTCAAAAAAGATTAAACATAGAAAAAGTAAGCTATTCTGTTCTCGATTAACCAACTTTAAGGGGTCGAAAAGGGGTTAAATGTTCCAAACGAGGGATATCCGAATGTTCCTCTTCCAATGTAGTCATTTTTCTGATATTTTTTTGCAAATGTTAAAAAAATAAGTCATTCCAATATCGATTAACGAATTTTTAAGGGATGAAAAGACGACGCAACATTGAAACTATACGAGGATTAACTTAATGTCTAATTAACTTAATTCCAATACAGCTACTACTTTGAAATTTAGAACTAAGAGCAAACATAAACATAATAAACTATATTCCAGTTTACTATTCACAATTATAAATTTCGTTTAAAATGTCAACAAAGGAAAGTTCCTATTTTGATAAATCAATTTGTCGGGATCGAAAAGGGAGCAAACGTCTGAAGTGTAGAATACATGAATGTCTTTTGATCGCTAAAATGCTAATGGTAAAATTTCGTAGCGCAGCACGGGTATTCAGCTAGTATAATATATTTCTTATTAAAGTAATAATATTAATTATTAATTTAATAATTTTTCATTGTTTTTTAAGGTTAATTATTAATGTAATAATTTATGAATTATTTTTTATTTAATTATTAATTAACTAATTATTACTTTAAACGTAAAATTAATTGCCATTAATAAAATATTATTTGAATTTGTTTGAATAAAAAACAAAAAGAAATTAAAGCTTACTTTAAATCAAATGCGCCATTAGCAATTTCTTTAACATACACGATTCATGTATTATAAGTCGAATTGTAGCAAAATAAAATTTAGCAAATCTTAAAAATATGTTATTTTATTAAAATATTTGTTACTTTTAATTTGTCTTCTGTCAGCTCTGTAAATTTATACAATTACAAACTTACATAGTTTTCGGTTTTTATTGAAACTATTAAATATGAAACAGAATTCTCTAAATATATGTGATGCGATAATGACAGAAGTTAGAAAAAAATTACAAATATAGTAAAGAAATTATTCGATTGCATCATGCTTCTTATGTCGTTACTGAAATAATAAAGGGAAATAATGTTCACTTCCGAATCAAGTTATTAAAGCATTTTAAACGTCAATATGTATTTATCTTGCATTCTTAAATTACAACTCTTTCTAAAAATAATAATCTTGCGGTTAAAATTGTATTATTTTTGTATTTGTCTACCATTTTCAACATCATTTCCAGATTAGTTGGTGCCTAATATCTGATGGCTGTGTGGTTAGCGCTCTGGTCATGCATGCCAAAAGGTGCGGGGCTCGAATTCCGGATTAAGCATGATTCATTTTGTGGTTCGGAATCCACGTTAAGCTGTAGGTTCCGGCCTGATTGCATAAAAATAGGTCATTGTGCATACAAATAGGTCGTTGAGCGTATAAACCAACCAAATTGGTTGCATTTCTTCTATTCCTACAGCTTCCTTTGAACAAAATCAATTTGAAAGTAAATAATAATTTGCAGTCTTTTATCATTCATATAGTTAAGTTTAAATGACAAACGTAAGCAAATAACCATTAACAGAATATCTAAGAAAAAATTTCAATATATTTTGGAAAGTAACTAATAATGTGTCGATGCCCCATGTTTAAATAATTTTCTTGGCTATCTGTACATAATAATGAAAAAGTACATTTAATCTTACAATAATTTTATGAATAAAACAAGATGACAAAAAGTTTTTGCATACTCTCTGTAAGTCAACAAAATCAAATTGAAAATAAATCATTATTTGCAGTAATTTATTATTCATTCTGTTAAGTTTTAATAAATGACAAGCGTTAGCAAATAACCAAAGAATGAGTAAGGAAGAATTTTCAATATTATTTGAAAAGTTAGCCCAATTATTCGATAAAAATGGAAAGGAAAAGAGCCGAACCTAACAAATCATGTAAAAAATAAAGAATCGGTTTTCATCCCCCCCCCCCCCCCTTCGACGACGCAACCAGAATTTTAACAAACGAAACAGTTGTACAACCTAATACCCTCCCGTGGTTCTTTGTCCTGTTCCTCGAATTTTGCATGCGAGACAAAAAAAGAAGGGAGCGAGGGTCTAGGGACCAGAAGCCAAACTGACCTAAAGGGATATTCGAGCTAAAAGTGACCCCCTTACCATTTCAGTTACGTTAAGTTTTAGCCCGCGAATCTATTCAAGTATCGGCGCCAATGTTTCTTTGTGAAAAAACTCCCGAGGGTAAATAAGAAGGGAGAGGAAATGTAAAAATGGATGTAACCTAGCTAAAACGGATACTGCGGGGTAGGGGGTAAATTGAATTAATCTCGTGTTTCGTCGCCTGCTGGTGTTGTAATGAATTTTGTCTCTTCAACACAAGTTTCAGATTATCAGATTACCCTAAAAAATACTTCCTCCATAGTAAAAAAAAAAAAAAAATACACCCTTTTTGAAAAAACCCTCAAATACCCTCATTTTCAAATTACCCTCCAAAATACCCGCCAACCTTTAAAATACCCGGTTTGCGGGTAATTACCCGCCAATTGGCAACACTGCTCAGAAGCTGACCAGTGACGACCGCAGTAGACAAGAAGCGGGGTAGGGGGTCAAATGATTGTCCGAAGTTCTGAGGCCAAAAAACGAGATTAAAGAAGGTATCGCACTTAACTTCAGGCGTAACTTTCAAGCGTATCTTCTCACTCAAAAAGTTTAAAAAAATGGGGAAAGTTTATTTTAATTGGGATTTTTTTTCTGACTTCGGAAGTTGTGGAAAAAAAAGGCCAAATTAAAGAAAAGGCCAAACGTAAATTCTTAAGGCCAGGCCCTTCTAAAAAAGGCCAAATTTCCGGAATTTGGCCTTAAGGCCAATATGGCAACCCTGATTGGAAACCCAAGCGAAGCCTTGTAATTGGCTCTAATTCACTCCGCTCTACTCTGCTTAGCGCTCTAAAAGACGCTCTCAGCCAATCAGAGAGTGAACGTGTTTTGTAGATGTCCAGATTTTAGATGCACGCTGCAGGAAGCATAATTTGAATCGAAACTGAAACCTGATCAATGAGGAATCCAGGTGTACTTTGTTTTTCGCCACACCTAGTTTAGTTAGGCGCTCCCTATTTTTTAAAAGCATTTATTTGCATTTTTCTTAATCGGAAAGTTCTCTGAGTGAGACGGTACTTAATCATTGCTTTCACATTTCAGTTGAAGATATTTTCTGTAAGCGACGTTGGTGAATATCGACACAATGGAAAATACTAATTTGATCATCTTGGCGTGTAAAAATAGTCAAGTTGGAGATCTTGAATCTTTGCTGGTTGGTGAAAAAAAGTTGATTGAAAACTGGAGGCCAAAAGATACGGATTGTGAATTGCATAATGCATTTTACTATGCTATACGTTCTAATAATATCATGCTCCTTCAAACTCTCATCGACAAATGGCCTGATCGATTTTTTGTCAACAAAGCGGAAGAATTGGATGAACTTTTATCGAAAGCTTTCAAAGAATTGAAATTAAAAAATATTGCCCTGTGCGATGACATGGAACTCTTTGTGGTTGAGAAGTTGATAAACTTGCGATTTTTTACCGATGATCCCAATCAGTTTAAAATCGAAACTTCATTGAAAAACTTGATGGAACGCATCGAGCTGGTCATTGAAAATATTAATTTCCTTAACAAAGAGTTTCTGAAATCTGAGATGGATGAAAGATTTTTACTTGCAGCCAGATGTGTTGCCCAGAATCTACACATACTAAAGAGGCAGCTGAGATCTACCTATTTAAAGCTACCTTGGGAGGAGATGGAATTCTGTTTGATCGTCTTCATTCGCACTAGAGTATTGCAAGAAGAAATAAATCATTACAACTTTGTTCTGACAAAAAAGAGTATCTTGAAGCATTTGCTGAATTTTTCAAACATACTGGATCAAGAGAAAAATAATTGTACATGTAGTAACTTAAAGAAGTTTACAGAACTTCCCAAGTTAACTTATGACAAAGTGGTTGCAAATATTGTTAAAGAAAATCCTTTTTTTGAAGAACTATATGGACACTACAAGCAATTACGTGATTTCTACTCCTTGGATACTATTAAAAACTGCTGTAAGCTTGCCTTATTAGCTGACTGCAAAGATAAAGAAGAACAGTTAATTATTACAAGAGCTTTACAAGTTATTGGAGAGCATTTGAAGAATACCTTAGAATCGCCAAATTTATCCACTAATGTAAGCAGGTTCTTATTATTTTCCTTGCCTCAAAGCTCAAGAAGGATTGTTATCGATTTAAGGAATTCTCTTTCTCATTCTGATTCTTTATGCAAGAGGATGGAAGTTGAAGAAAATGCTGATGCAGATTTTTTTATTAACGTACAAAACGATATAAAGAAAATTAATATTGCTGTCACTGAGGTTTTTCATAAGTATAAAATGAAAGTTATTCAAAACCTGTTGACTGAAATTGTCCAACAAGAAGATTTTGAGGAGTTAAAAGAAAAGCTTCACGCTGTTAGTTTTATAAAACCAGAGACAATGGAAGGAGAACATCTAATTTTGAAAGAACAGATAAAGATAGAAGAATTAATTCAAGAGTTGGATTGCAAGATGAATCTGAAAACGGCTTATGAAAAGGATTTATTCAAACAAATATACAACATTATTAAAAGCAATAAAGTTTTCTTTAAAAATATGGAACATGTTTATGACATTGGATTGACATTACTGATGAAAATGAGAAGCCTTATAACTGATTATAAACTTGATGAGTACTCTATAACAGAAATTAAAGAAGAAGCTGTAAAGGCATTAAACATTCTTAAGCCTAAGAGTCGCTCTAAAACCTATGAAAATATTGCTGGATTACTAAGACTAGTTACAAACAGTGCCAAGCATCGAATGAAAGAAGAAATAATTCATGATATACAGAAAATAAGTTGGGAAATTTTTATTATTTTAGAAGTAGAAATAGATAATGTGAAAAGTATTGAAAAATTAAGAGATTTATTAGCTGAAAGGGAGCATATAAAAAGTCCTCTTAAAAGGGAGCACTTTGATTGTAAGCAAGAGTTATATAAAAGGCAAATGATGTATAAGATATCAATTTTAAAAAGTGTTATAAGCAAATGTGAATTAAAGAGTCAGTCGTTAAAGGATCCCAAAATAAACATCAGTAAAAGACCTTTAGCATTGATTGAAATGTTGTTATTAGATATATTGTCGATTTTGAGCACTTCAAATAATTCTTTAACAAATAATTTAATGTCTTTGGACAACGACTTGTCAGTTTTAATTGGCAAAAGTTTACGTAACCATTTGGCTCATGATAATGCATTAGCTTCTGTTCTTTTGGTTAATACTTCAATAGCAATCTATTTGAATGCAAAAAGTCTAACTTCAGAAGAGGCACTGATTGATGGAAGAAAAATTGGAAAGGTAGTTAGGAATGATACTTGTTTGAAAGAAAAATATAATCTTGATCTTGGTTTTGTTACTCTTCAGAAAGAAATGTTTAATGCTGCAAAGTTAGGCGACATTGATCATTTGATTAGTTGTATAAGTCAAGGATCAGATATATATGCAAGAAATATTACTTCTTCGACGATACTACATTTTGCTGCTGAAAGCCCGGACTTGCCAGTTGTGAAATTTGTATACGAACGAAATTCAGGCCTTAATTTGAAAAATATAAAGGGTGAAACACCTTTACACATTGCAGCTATGCATGGTAGACTAGAAGTTGTGAACTTTTTTTTGCAGAATATAGACGTCAATGAAATTGACAATGAAGGTAAAACAGCATTACATATTGCTGCAATAAATAACCATATAAGCGTGGTTGAATTGTTGTTGAAAAAGAAAGGTAACACATCTACTAAGGATATATCAGGATATTCACCTGTACATTATGCCGTTCGTTGTAATTATATTGAAATTTCAAAACTTTTATTACATCAGGAAAAGAATGTTGATAATAATCAAGTAGTGGGAGATTTTACATCACTGTACCTAGCAGCAGAATATGGTCATGTGGATTTGTGCTCCTATTTACTTAGAAAGAAAGCAGATGTTAATGCTAAGAACGACATCAAAGCTACACCTCTACATGTAGCTGCATTAAATGGACATTTGGAAATAGTTAAAGAACTCGTTCATTGTGGCGCAGTTATTAATTCAGCTACTTTAACAGGATGTACAGCTCTTCATTCTGCATCAAAGAATAACCATAAAGACATTATTGATGTTTTAGTGAAAAATGGTGCTGAAGTGAATGCTTTTATCAAAACTAATAATGTAACCCCATTATTCTTTGCCACTGAGTCTGGACATATAGATGCAGTTAAGACATTGTTGAAGCATGGAGCAATTGTTAACACTACAGCTACAGATGGCACCACCCCACTACATAACGCAGTTGCAATTGGAAATAAAGATCTAGTTAGTCTTTTTTTAAGAGAAGGATCATTAGTTGATGCTAAAGATAAAAATGGTCTCGCACCACTGCATATTGGGGCTAAGAAGAATTATGCAAATATTGTTAAATTTTTAATCGATGAAGGAGCTGCTGTAGAAATAAAAGAAAACAACGGGCAGACACCGTTACATTTAGCAGCTACAAATGGACATATAAACATAATGGACATTTTGATTACAGGAGGAGCTTGTATGAATTCCGAAGATAAGAATGGATTAACTCCATTGCATTTATGTTGTCAACATGAACATCACACAGCTGTAAAGTTGCTGATACAAAAGAAAGCAAGAATAGAGACTCAATGCAAAATGCAGAATACTGCATTACATTATGCTGCCATGGCAGGTTCCTTGAAAATAATGAAAATTTTAATATCTGAAGGGGCAGATATTGATGCTTGCAACACATCTAAATATACACCCTTGTACATGGCTATTATTGGTGGTAAAATGGAAGCTACAAAATATTTAATTGACAAGAAGTCAAATGTAAATTTTCGATGTTTTGAAAATTTGACACCATTACATGTAGCGACACAAACTAATAACAAGGCAATATGTAAAATTTTGATTAAGAGTGAATCTGAAGTTGATGCTATTGATAATTCAGGACTAACCTCTTTATGCCATGCTGTTAGTTATAACTTTAAAGAAATTGCTTCTGTCTTGCTAAGAAGCAAAGCTGATATTAATGTTAATAGTGGACAGCCATTATTTTTAGCAATTGCAACTGGTCATAAAGACATGGTACAACTGTTGCTTCAGTTTCAAAATATTAATGTAAATATGTATGATAAAGATATATCGCCTCTTTTTATGGCTGCCACTCTAGGTCACCAGTTTATTGCAGAGGCATTAATAGCAAAAGGAGCTAACATTAAAGTGAAAAACAATGAAAGATACACAGTTTTACACATAGCAGCCGAAATGGGTCATGTTGAAATGGTAAAACTTATGTTGGATAATAAAGCAGACTTAAATGTCCATGCAATAGATGGAATCACACCACTTCATTGTGCAGCTTTTAAAGGTCATGCTGCTGTTGTACAAACGTTGTTGAATCGAGGAGCTATATTTAATATCCAGGATGATTTAAAAAGGACTCCTTTAGAAATTGCAGTATCATATAACCATTTTGAAGTTTTAAAAGTGTTTATTCGTGAAACTAAAGTGGATATTAATGCTAGAGGTGTTGGTCAAGACAACTGGACTTTACTACACATTGCTTCACAAGCAGGTTCCTTAGAAATAGTAAAATATTTAACAGAGAACGGAGCTAACATTAATGTCAAAAATGCATTGGGTTTTAGACCTGTGCATACAGCTGCTAGAGGAGGTAATATTGATCTTGTAAAATTTTTTGTAAGCATTGATAAACTTAGTGGAAACCATCTTAGCCAATTCCAATGTACTCCACTTCATTATGCTGCTATAGGAGGCCATTTGAATGTTGCACAGTATTTGATAACAGATTGTAATGTTGACATAAATGTTTCAACTATACAGGGTTACACACCTTTGCATATAGCTGTTCAGTATGGACAAGAAGCTTTCGTTAAATTTTTGTTAAACCATGGGGCAATTTATGATGCTGTTGATACCTTGAACCTAAAACCTTTACATTTATCCACAAGCATGGATATTACTTTATGGTTAAATTTAACTGAAAAGCTGTTTCAAGCTGTGAAACAAAAAAATTATTTAAATGTTGAAAAGTGTATTAAGAAGGGTGCCTTTATTAATGTGACGAATGCTGATTATGTATCACCCTTGCACTATGCAACTTGGAAAGGATTTAATAATATTGTTGATTTGTTATTAACCAATGGTGCTGACCCAAACATTATTGGTAAAAGTGGATGTACTCCTTTGCATTATGCCTCCAAATTTGATAAGTTGATTATTGTTCAGCTATTATTATCAAAGGGGGCCACATATAATGCTTTAGCTCAAAATGGAAAGATTCCTTTAGACTTTTCTTCAAATCCTGATGTTATAAAATTATTAAAATTAGTTGATGCATCATTCAAGAGTGTTCTTAATGGAGATTCCAACATTATAAAAACCCTTAATAAAAATAATTTTGCTAGTGTCAAAGCAATTTTGAATGCTTGCAATCGAAACGGTCAAACATTATTGGTAGTTGCTATTCATAATGACCTACCACTAACTCAAAATTTAAAAGATTTGTTTCAGCCAGATGTTTCTTCCCAAATTAATTTGGCAATAGCCCAAGAACATTATAAAGAAGCTGAAAATATTTACCGAGAAGTTCTAAAAAGGAGAAGACAAATATTTGGTGATGATAGCCCAGCAACATTAGATATTCAAAAAGAAATAGCTTTGATGTTATCCAAGCAAAATTTCTTTAAAGAGGCTTTGAACATATTGGAAGATATTTATCATCGACATATTAAAATACTGGGTGTAAATAATGCAAGCTCATTAAACATACAAAGCTTCATTGCCCTAATCCTGCATGATCAAGGGAAATATAAAGAAGCAATATTGATATTTGAGGAAGTCTATGAGAAACAAAAAAATATATTGGGGCAAACTCATCAAGATGTATTAGTTACACTGTGTCATATGGCTTTATCATTAGATCAAATAGGAAGATACACAGAAGCTTTAAAAGCAAATCGAACTGTTTACTCTATCTATAAAAATACTCTTGGCATTCACCACCCAAGAACTTTAATAGTACAGAATAATATAGCAATGGTACTGAACAACCAAGGAGAATACGAAGATTCGCTAGAAATTTACCAGGAGGTGTACAAAGCCAGGAAAGAAACTTTAGGTCCAAATAACTGCAACACATTAAGAACCTTACATAATATAGCAAGTGTATATGTTGGTCAAAAGAGGTATAATGAAGCACTGAAAACCTTGAGGAAAGTTTATGATAAACAAGAACAGCTTCTGGGGATAAAACATCATGATGTTTTAAACACTAAGTGTAATATAGCAAATGTTTTTCTTATGCAAGGTAAATTTTTTGATGCTTTTAATATATACAAAGAAAGCCTTTCTATTGGAAGAGAGATTTTTGATGATAACCACCCAACTATTTTGCATATTTTGCAAAAAATTAAATTTATTAATTTCAGATTTAAGTTGGAAGGAGAGGAATTTGCAAATTTTTTCTCATTTAATGTATAAACTTCTAGAAAACATTCAAATTTCTTGGAAGCCAGTTAATTTTGCTGTGGTATGCTTTTGTGAAAATATATTAGTATTGCATCACCTGCCCATATTTGGAAATTTTATTGTGAACAGTATTTTTCTACTGGTATCTAACTTTGGATTATTTCCAAAGAGCTATGATTTTTTATAATAATGATCTAAAACTAATTTTAAAACTATTGTATTCTCAAATTATTTTATTAAATTGTTTTTATTCAAGGATTTTTAAATTTTATTGTATACTTTCAGTAAAATTGTAACTATTTGTAATTGAACTACTTATATCACATGCTAACTACTTAAACTAGCTTCGTATAAAATTGTGTAACATTTTTATTTATATTGCTATTGTTGCAGTATTTTAATATCTTAAATTTATGTTAAGGGTTTAACTTTTTATTTCAAACCTAAAATAACATTTTAGTAAATTTTAAGATTTTTACTAAACTTCAGTTATTATTATGTTATCTAAGCACATGCAATTTATTATGAAGAAGAGTTGCTGTGTTTTTTACCACATTATAATGGTGTGGTCAATTTTGTTTATTTACTCCTTTGTTATCTACTTTCTTGCACATATAATATTAATTGATAATTTTTCATTGTCACAATTGAATTCCTTAAAAAAAATTGAGAATTAATTATATAGTGTAATATTCTTGATAAGATTCAACTGTTATTATTATTACACCATAAAAATGTAAATTTCAAAATAATCCAAGCATTGGTACTTTATTCAGAAAATTTCCTTTCATTCCTAATGGAATAATTCAGATGGCTATAAATTAAGAGTACAGATTTTTCAGTAATTTTTTTATATAACAGTAAAAATTAATTTTTCAGTGTATATTTTACCTATTCATGTACTTTTCATTGGATTTATCAAATGAGAATTCAATAATGTAACTTTGAAGTGTTGTTATCCTGTGTAGAGATAGGTCAAAACACTTGTGGCAATTTTTACCGTAAATATGATGCACAATGTTTGTATTTCCATATTATTGTAAATTTAAATTGATTGAATGGCGTTATTTAAAAAAAAAAATTCTTGGATTTTTTTGCAAAGCGTTTAAACTATTCAACCTTTCAATTTTTAGTGGGTTTAAATTTTTAGCGATTTTAAAGTTTGTTTTCTTATTGCTTTAGTATTGTTCTTTTCACAATTTTCGTATATTGAATTGCCTTTCTTTCTTGCAATGTATCACTTTGATTTAATGCTTTAATCATTTCCATTGGAATTTTGTTTGATTTTCTGTAAATTTCTTTTATCATAATAAATGTTGCATTTATTCCATTGAGTATTTTCTTGCAGTAGTATTTACTTTTGGTTATAATTTATTTTGCTTAATTGTATAAATCTTACTCAAATTATTAAGGATTATTGCTTTTATTTATTTTTCATCACGGGTACCGTTGGAAAGGTGCTCACTTGCACCCCCCCAGGATTTTAAAAATTATAAGTAATGTGGAGAAAAGTGATATGATTCATTGGAAACAGAAGTATGATCTAGGTTTTAAAATGAATAAGAAATTTTATGTATAACTATTTATTAAAGTTTCATTAAGATATCTAGTGGAAAATCAAGGAATCGATGTTAAAATAAAAAATTAACACCTTGCACATCCTTGAGTGCCATCTGCACTCGCCTTGAAAATAATTCTGCTGGTGTCCATCTGTCCATGTTTCTCATTTTAACTTTTTTAGTATGAAGAAGCCTAAAAAATGCTTTCATTATACTGAGTCATTAAATACCATTGTTATTTAGAAGGGTAAGTTCATAAAAAAATTAAATTTAAAAATCTAACTTTTACATTTTTATGTTGCCTGGTGAGATAAATCGTTTGAAAGTTTATCACGAAATGTATAAAAAATATTAAAATAATTGTAGTCGAGATTTTTGGTACTTGCGTATTAACGCAACCATGCCAACCTTCAGGATAACTCACCAAATTGGCAACCCCAATTTTGCACGTGTCTAAGGCAATAACTTGCCAAATTGGCAACTCGTGATTTTGCATGTGTCTAAGACGCTGAATTGGCAACCATGTGCTTTGTTGCGGTTGTTTCCGTTTTTAGAACTGGTGTGTTTGTTTTCAATGTTGCCAAAATGGTTCCGATAGTACGCAAGTACCAGATTTTCTAATGAAATGTGTAATTTTATTGAAGTAGTAAATTAATTTTTTTAACAGGGTTAAGATTGTTATTAAGATGTATTTGGTTAAGTCTAGAGTGAAAATTTTAATGTTTGAATTAAGCCTAAAATTTAAAAAAGAAGCTCGAATATATTCAGATTTTATATCACAAAACTTAACTTTACAATTCTCTATAATTCAACTATAACTGGTTGCTCATCATCAGGAATTCCATCAAAATCCCACTTCAAAGTTGTTGTCAAATTTTTTCTAAATTTATCAGCAAAGCTTTTAAATGTCCCACTGGCACCACTGCTTTTAACATTCTCGAAGAAAACTTGTAGAGTACTTACAAGAAAGTTATTATCCGAAGTGATGTCGACAAAGAAGTCTGATGGTATTTCTTTTAATTGATAATGAAGAATAGTGAGGAATGTTGTTAAAATATCGGTATATTTCTCTATACCAGAGTCAACTGAACACAAAACTTGCACCAAGTTCTTCCAGTGTTCGAAAGCATCATAAACATGAGAAATTAAAAAGCTGACATGTGCCATCTGTAATTCTCCAATTAAATCTTCCTCCTTCTCGTAACTTTCCAATAGTTGTTCAAGAACATATGTTGAGTCCATGTTGTGCATGGTAATTTGAGCAGCAGAGCTACCTTCGGGATATCTAAAACAATAACAAAATGTGACATTTCAGTGGCTTTTAAAATGATTTGTTGTCTTATATCGGTTAAAAATAACATCAAGCACTAGACATTTTATTTGATTTTAAGCACCTTTAAGAAGATAAACATTATAATTATGATCCACCAATATGGTTTCAGAGTCGTGTAACTTTTACTATCTGACCCTTAAATGGATATGTAAATGACATTTGCATTTTCCACACTTCTGGACCAATCAGAACAGAGAAATTTCTGTGTCATCATAATCAACCTTCTTGTATTGGGAAGCAAAGAGAATAATATTTAAAACACATTTCCATTTCAGTTTTTTTTTTTTATGAAATGCTTCCATATTCTGTTCTACAAAGGGGGGGGGGGGGGGAAGGAAAAAAAAGAAGAGATTTTTAGTAATTTTTTTTTTTAAATTGTTATTTATTCTTTTAAATAATTCACTGTAATTCCAAAAAGTAATGTTATTGTTTTGCTACAGATTACTAAAGTAGAATAAAATTAAATGCAGCACTTGAAATACTGAATTGCATATACTACATAATATGCATTTAGTAATAACTAGATGGATAACTAATTAGAATAAAATTTATAGGTCAAAATGACATTAAATTATTTACATTTTAAGTTAATGAACAATAAAAAAAAAAGATTTTTTTTTTTTGACCTTGGTATTAGATAGAATGTTTGGCCTTTGGTGTACATATAAGTTAAACTACTGCTAGAATAACACAGAATACTGCTGGAACATGAATTATTTTTTATCAATAGATCAAATTCCCAAATTTTTTAATACATTTATGAAAACTATAATTTTATTGTTTCAATGTTCATAACGATAAAACCATTTTGTATGCATTTTTAGTTCTTTTGTGCCAAAACACTGATTAGTTCAGTAGTTATTACAAAACAATCTACATCAGTACACCATACCCCAAACATTGAATTGATCCCATTGTCATAAAATACATGAACTTATTTTTTAGTGTGACTTGGGGTGAGGACCACTCTCAATTAAAAAACTAATTATAAATTAGATTAAGAATTGTTATCCAACTACTAGGTTCTTAGATCATTAACAAAACTAATATATGGACAGAGGGTTGAGGGATTTTCCATGATTCTCACTGAAATCACTGAAAAAAAAAATCCATGACTTTTCAAGAATCTAAATAATATTTTTTAAGGACCTTTGAAAATTTGTTTTCAGACATCATGTCTTTATGTGTGACTTTACAAGTGCTTGACCTATAGTGCTAATATCAAAATCTTTCATGCATAATTTGTATTTAGCCTTATGAACAGACTTTGATGATGTTGCAATCCATTTTCATATTCTGGGCTTTAGCGATAGCACATTAAATGTGTAATATCTAGGCATAGTATTCACAAGTTGCTTCTGCTAAAAAAACAACAATAAGAGGGTCACAAACTCTTTTGGTTCGCAAAACATAAACACTGCTCTCGCGTGTTGTTTCAGAGACTAGTGTGTAACTGAAACTCCGTTTGAGTTACACTCCACCAATTAGCAAATACAAACTGAACCATGTACAAATTGACGTGCATGTAATAAAACTACACGAGAAAATTTTGGTGCGGGGTGAACAAGTGACAGTCCAGTGAAGATAAGCAAGTCAGAGTTAAATTTTTATAATTATAGTCTTAAAAACTTAACGAATAAATTAATGTCAAGTTTTAAGTACGGAGAACTGCTTTTACTTCGTGTCAAAAGGGATTTCATGTTCAGCGATTTTGCACTAAGGGGGCTTGACTGTATTACAGTTAGCAAAAAATAAGACTTTTAAAGACCTCTAATCATTTTCAAGTACCTCTGGAAAACAAGTTAAAAAATATTTATCATTTTTAATGACAGTGGGAACCATGTTTCCACCCAAAATTTAAATTGCATGACAATTAAAAATTATTGTTGTAAACAAAGTAATTTTGACAAAGAATTTAGCAATTTTTAGGCTTCATTAAATTTTCACCTAAATAATTTGAGTTGCTTTGAATAATTTTATTCTTACCACTTGCTGGAACATAATTTTTTGTTTTAAATAACTTAACATCTAAATCGGTTGAATAGTTAACTGAAAAAAAAAAAAAAAAAGCTTAAGTTTCCATCATATGACAGACAGTGATTAAGCTGGAATAAAAAAAAAAATTTTAACAAAAAATTTAAAATCACAATTTTTATTACCATTTTGCAAAAAATGATTACGAATTCCATCAATCGGGATGTATAATTTAACGCAATTAAAACACTTTTGTATTATAAAATCCTTATTAACTTTAAATATAAAGCTATTTTATTCCAATATTAACTGGAAAAATACTTTTCCCCTTCAGGTTACTTTTTTTTAAGGTTGACGACTAACCTTGAGATAACAAAAATGGCGATTTTGTGCATTTTTTGTCAAAAAGTTCTAGCAAAAGAGCTAAACTAGAATTTCTGATTTTAGCATTTAAGAAAGTTCTTAAGCATTTTGGTATAAAAGCACTCACAGCTTAATCCCTGGATGACAGGTCAGAAAGCAGCCTGGTCTTGAAGCATTCATTTTTAAAGCTCTGAGGTGCTTTTTCTACAGCCAGTTAAATCTTTTCAACCTAAATTTTTAAGTAATTTTGAAATTGTCATGCTTACTGCAGTTCCATGCTTTACTATTCTTTCCTATACCAAGTTGTGTATATGTTATAACTTTTTTAATTATCACAATCCACAGATAGCAACAGTCATGTAACAATGATTGTTTGAAAAAAATGTTTTTGACGATGATGATGAGTTCAGATTAAGGACACAACAATTATATACAGTGCTGGCTGAATTAGTATATGAGCTAATGTATTCAAACAAACTAAAATGTTTAAGATTGTTATACCGAGCCTACAAAGCCTTACAGTATGTGGTTTTAAAGTACTGATGCTCTTTTCGATAAGCTTAAATTTTACAATTTGTCAACAGTATTTGTTAGAGCACAATCTAAAATTTTAGCAACTTTAGAAAGTAACTGACCATTTTGTGAATGGACCAAATTAAGTTATTAATTTATTTACAAGGACAATATTTTTTGTATTTTGGTCTTGTGCCTGCTATCCTGCTGCTTTGCTTTTATCTTAAAAGCAGGTTTTAAATGTTTATAATTTTCCTGTATTATTATTTCAAATAAATTGTTTGCAATTAATTAAGGGCTTTGGACAATATGATGTGGCTGATTTGCAAAATCTAACCAATCATGCAGTGGCCAGTCATTTAAATTTTTTTTTCAAAACTTTGAACTTTGGTCATAGCAGATATACAGGGCATTTCATGCAACATAAATATGATTTTGCATTCATTTCAGTAACAAACATATTAATGAAATAACAAACTGAATAATACAGCTTTTTTTCAACAGTACACTGCTTACTTATTCTTAGGAATTTCCGTGAATCTGATTTCTGTTCCAGGGACAGTCTTCATTTCAGGAAGGTATTTGTCTTCCAGACTTTGAAACCGCTTCCCTGTTGTACTGTCCGGCTCCATGCTTTCTTTAGCTGGGTAGCTCAGGGGCACCAATTGTGTCACTGAACTTACAACACCACACACTGGTTGCAATTTGTTCACTAAAGATTCTGAGAATTGCAAAAAGAAAAAACAACAACATATAAGCAAAAAGTAGTGACCATTGTTTCTAGAGTAAAGTGAACATTTCTTAAAACAAATAACAAGGAAACGTTATGATGGCAATATAAATTTTCATTTGTAGTAATATAGAGGCGATTACAGAAGGCATTTAATCTCCAAATTAAATTTTGTTTCAATTTTGGAATTTGTGTATGCCCTCCTCTCTTTCAAAGCATTATGGCATCCAATTAGTACTACTGAGTAGTAATTAGTAATGTATAGATAGCTTTTTTTTTTAACTCACTGTTTTTCTTTGGGGGTTAATACTTATTTTTAGATTGAAATTAAAATAGAAATCTTAATATATATAAAATATATATATATATATATAGCTTATTTTTTTAACATTTCTGAGAGGATTAATTTTTTTTCCAGTATCACTATATATTTGTTTAATTAGTTTTCATTTTGATTATTGCTGTAATAGCAACTCTACACACAATGTTATTGTTTTCTTTTCGGGAAAACCAAAAGATAGCGTAAACATAAATATCTTAGTTGTTGACATTGAAAAAGGAATAAATTGCTAAGAAAATGTATTATTAGGAATGGTGAGTACAAATATAATGGTATTCTGGGGACTGCCTATGGAAAATTATCATCTTATTGTTCAAAAGGGAAAAATAATCTTAAATGCATTTACTTTGTCATGATGTTAGGTTTATAAACAAAATGTAATTATAGGTTTTAGAGTATCTTATTACAGAAAATGTTATATAATTTTTATGTATATTTAGTTTTGAAGAAATCCCTTATTTTACTAAGAATTAACAAGAAGAAATTGTTGAGGTGATAAATATAATATAACTAGCTGCATGGTCCCACGTTGTGGAGACCTCTCATAGTGTCAAGATCCCAGTTTTTGATGCTTCGCGAACCAGCCTAGCTTTGCTCGCTGAAAGGGTTATTGCTATGCAAACCCAAGCTCGCTTCGCTCAATAAAAGTTTTTAACTCTTCTAATTAGGGATGCACCGAAGAGCGATTTTGGCCAGATACCAAATATTTGGCAAGTAGAGAAGCCAAATACCAAATATGCAGCGAGCCGAATATCTGATGTATAGTTTCCTATAAAACTTGTCTTAATTAATAATAAAGAATAGGATTATTTGATATTATAAAACCATTGATGACCAGACCTTCATTAATGACAATTTTCTTAGCAAGGAAAGGTTAAATAACAAAAATAACTGTTCTCAAAACTTTAAAACTATTCAAGAGGATACATCTTGTGTTGTATGCATATTTAGAGGTCATGTCACTCCGTGAAATTCAGAAAAAAAACCACATCTCAAAATTGCTGTAGATGCGGTTGATAAGTTTTGACATTTTTTAAGTATTGTATAAGGAAAATAAAATCATATTTCTATAGAGCAGTATTCTGCAATAATAATAAATTGGCAAAAAAAAAAGAAGGAAAAAAAAAAAAGAATTCGGCTGCTGAATATCCAGATATTTGGCTAAACAGAATATTTGGCTCAAAGGTCGAATACCGAATACTTGGTGCATCCCAACTTTTAACGCTAAAAGTTAAGGTGTTTTAACTCAACAATTACAGACAACAATTTAATTTTATTTGAATTTTTTTTGTTAAAATAGGTTATTTTATCAAAGGAAGCATGGATGCCCTTAAAGAAACATCATCTGTTCATAATAGCAGTTGCTTCATAAAAAATCTACCCTGAAATTTCTCAATATTTAAACTGCATAAAATAGTAAAGTACTACAAAAGCTAAACTTACCAGATATGTTGCAAGTTAGTCGATTCCATTGTTTCAAAGTTTGATAGGGATATGCACCTAAATTTCGATCTATATCATGCAAGTTTTCTCTAATTCGCTGCTTTTCTTCTCCTGATGGAGCAACACTGTTTAAATCTGAATAGAGTGAAATTGTTGAAATGTAATAATCACTAAATAAATTGTTATTATTTTTATATATAACATCTACTACTCTGACAGAACATAGAAGTTTTGAAACAACCAAGCTATAAGCCTGCAATTCTACACAATTAAATTTGTTTAACAAGGCTACATATTAGAAAGAATTGCATTATATTTAAAATTTTTAAGTGGATTGATAATAAAGGTAAAACTCTAAGAAATGAAAAACAGAAGGAATGTTAATGGTATAAACTTCATGGCTATTTTGTTCTCTTTAAGAGAGTACATCATTTTCATATACTACTTAAGATAAATTAACAATTTTGTACTTCGATGATTGGAGTTTTTTTTTTTAAATTTTCTAAGCAAATAGCATTTTCTACATTCAATTAATTACTCTTATTGAGGAGTTATCTAAAAAAGTAAAAACAGAACATTCACAGACGAAAATTATCTTCTGAAACTACTCCGAGTGAAGAGGTTTTCAGTTGTAAATTTAATTTAAAATATTGGATAGTAGAAAGTAAAACAATAAAAAAATATTTGTTACACAACACGTTTCTAATAAATGCACTAAAAATAATTTCTTTTTAACTATCTTTAAATATATATTGAATTTATTGTAACTGACTAAAAATAAAATCGTTTGACACTCACTTAAGCAAAAAAGTAGGAATGCTTCATATTTTTAGTCAGTAAAAATGGCATATTTTACAAATATTTAAAAGTAGTTGAAGTGAACAAAAAATCTGCTTATTTTTAGTGCATTTATTAAAAAAACGTTTAAAAAAAACATTTTTATAAATACTTATTTTAGTTTTAAAAAAGTTATTTGACTTGCCTAAGCAGCATCGATACTAAGAGATGGGATAAGAAACAAACAAAATCTGAAACAAAAACTAAAATTTTCTTAAAGATAGATTGATCCATGGGGTCAAGGAGGTACACTTTCATCTCTCTGGCTTTTGAAAATTAAAAAAAAAAGTGGAAAGTTTTAAAATTCACAGGAAAATCAAGTATAATATGGGTTTCAAATTTTGAATTTGAAAATATATATATATATATATATATATATATATATATATATATATATATATATATATATACTTATTATTTCATTAGGACATCCAATTAACATTTTTGAAAAATCAAGGTTTAAACTCAAAACCTTTAACTCTTTGAACCTCCATGTATGCGATCTGCACCCCCCTGAAAATAATCCTGCTGGCACCCATGATTAGGTCAGTTATTTCAATACTGATTTCCCGAATTAAAAACCGTAAAGAACATTCTAAAGAGTCAACTGTATTTTAGGATAACAAACCTTCATTGATACAGTCCCACTTCTTTACAACTATTTCCTGGGGTGAAAAATAATGGAAGAAACCTGTGCGTGGTGCAACTGAGCCCTCTTTGCTGACAGCACTATAATAAATAAAGTGAAGTCCAGGAGGGATCATTTTAAGACCCAGAAATTTTTCTCCAACTTGATACACTTTCATATCTATCCCAAATACTGTGCCTATAGGAAGATTCAGTACTATTAATATTCCACCATTGTCAAAGAGCTTCTTGGCTTTCTCAGGAGACATTTCAAAGCTCTCCTCATTGCAGTGTCTTTTGTTGGATGAAGATGCCATTTTTACGACCTAAAACAACATACACCTATTAATCACTGCAAAAGAAATTGCAAACAACATTTTTATAGTCACTTTTAAGAGCCATTTTCCAAACTTAAGGTAAAGTTTTAAGTGTCAAACTAAATATAAAATCATGTAAAAATGACTGGTGGGGCCAAAATTTACTTTTTAGGAAGGTAGGGATTCAAAGTTTTTGTGAAAGATTAGAATCAGCTGACAAATGAGTTCTATTGAAATTATTTTCATTAAAATTATTCACAAGACTTAAAAGATTGGAGACTTACACTATGAGCACACTTTAAAAAAAGTTATTGATTCATGTTAATTTATTGATATATTATCATGGGCAGGGTGTACCAGAGGTGATCACAAGATTTATTTCTTTTGTTGCTACAGCTAGACCGTCAGTAAAATTGGAAATATTCTCGACACAAAGTAGCAAATTACACACAAGGAAAAAAAAGAAAAGATTTTCACAAGGTAGTTTATTTTGCAAGCTACAGGAATTAATTTTTTCCCCCAATCTTTGCAGTGAAAGAAGGTCAATTAGAAAATTGTTTATGACAACAAAAACTAAACACGTCTTAGAAAAGAGTTCACCACTACGTAGTCCAGAAGAAAAAAATCAAACTTTGCAGTATTTATTAAAAGTTAGGTCCTGTCACAGAAGTCAGAACAAAAGATTTAATTTAATTTTAGACTTCGATTTATGCAATAATGAAAATTATTATTTTTTAATTATTTGTAAAAAAATCAATAACAATTGTAATTTTATTAAGATATAATTTTTTATTTTTCAGAATTGCTTTATATTGTTGAATTGATAGTAATTAAATATATATATTGGGGAATTTGGTATAAATTTGCAGCCTGCAAAAAGGCACAGTAAAAGCCATATTGCTCTCAAAAGTTATTGGCAAACATTGCCTTAGAAGACAGGATTGCTCACCAAATTGAATATTTTAGTTTTTAGGTCTAATGTATTCTAAAGATTGTGAATTACTTGTTTTTAAAAAGGGCATATTTGGAAGCCAATTCTTTTATTCAAGAGAATTTGTTGTTGTTTCTAATCTCCAATCCAGTCTGACGGAGTCAGACCAGGTCAAGGAATCCGGTGACTTACAAAAAGTCGATGACGAGAAGAATAAATTTCCTCTCAAAGGAGACCCAAACAGTCCAGGATGTGTTCAGCTGAGGCCTGGTGTTGATGGCACTTTGGGCAAAGAGTGTAATTTGTCTTGGCTTTAGAGAAGGTTAGAGATTTAAGATGGCTGCTGGCTAGGTGCGAGAGGCTGGTAGATGATTTTCTGTCACATGTGAGGGCTAAAGGAAGGCCCGGCTTAGTACCACTATACCAGTAGTGGGTGGGGTGGGGGGTTCCAGCTACAACTTCATATTTTGGGAATTTAATCCGAGAGTAAAGTTCCAGGTAAGAGAGATCTGAAGAAGAAAGGTTAGGGTAGTTGGAACCCTCTTTTGCGAGTTTGTCTGCCGATTCGTTTCCGTAAAGATCCATATAAGAAGTAATCCATTGGAGGTGGATATCATGTGTCATGTGACAGTTGAATCAGAGAAATTTGTAAATTAACCTTTAAAACTGATTGCATCTGGACACATTTTATAACATCAATATAAGAATATGTGAATTTATTTTTCTAAAGAACAAAAAGCCCTACACAATTTTAAAAATGGTGACCGTTTATCTAATTAAAATGATTTGACCTCAGACATGCTTTTTTAATGAATATAAAGTTCAATCCAGTAACCCTATCGAAATCAGTGGGTAACTTTTTTAGGAATTAGCAAAAAATTTAAGTACAATTTAAGGGACAAACACAAATTCAAGAAATTTTAGGGCGATTGCTACCCTTGAAATTATAACTTCTAAAGATTTTTATAGCAACCGTAAAATAAAAATAATAATCCTAAGAGTCTATGGTGCATCTACACTACCATATATAGTACTTTTCTGCATATTTGTGCTCCAAACAAAGTTGGAGGAAAAATGGACACATCTATAATTCCAAATAATTTCAATCAGACATCTTTAAGAAAATCATTCGGCCACTTAATTAGATGCTGATTGTACTAAAAGTCAACCATTCCATTTCGAAGCATGCTGGTCGTCTAATAAACTGGTTTTTCATGGGAGTAAAATAGATTGAAACAAACGACCTTTCTCACCTTTAATACTTATATTAAACTTTAGAAAATTTTCATCTAAATAATGTTCAACCCATATACGGTCATATCTTTTCTTTTTTGCTCTTTAATTCTCGTTTTGTAAATATTGCTGTTTTGTAAACAAATAGTCTATTCACTTCCTTTCTTTAAATTAAAAATAATGTAATTTTTTTAAATGCTGTTTTCTCAAATGGCAACACGTGTTGTATGCTTTTAACCAATGACAATACATCTACAAAACCCAAGTCGAATTCGACATTCTATTAGCCAATCAAAAGACACACACTATTTTTGTTAAAGAACAAGTAATTAATATGTTTCCATGCATAGCTTAATTGTGGAAATATCATATTTGTCTGCTTTAAATAAAATTTGTGGCATCGAACTTTCACAAGTAACAAATAAAAGTTGAACCGGTGTTGACTTCTTGGATTTACTCGTTTATACCTTTATATTATATTTATAGTTAAAAACACAATGGCAAATCGTACCGTTAAAGATGCACAGTCGGTGCGGGGAACTAATCCACAATACTTGATCGAAAAGATTATCCGTTCTCGCATTTACGATGCAAGGTACTGGAAAGAAGAATGTTTCGCATTGTCAGCCGAACTGTTAGTTGATAAAGCGATGGAACTGAAATTCGTCGGTGGAGTATTTGGCGGCAACATCAAACCGACACCTTTTCTGTGTCTGGTTCTTAAGATGCTGCAAATCCAACCTGAAAAGGACATAGTTATAGAATTCATCAGACAAGAAGACTTCAAGTATGTTCGAGCCTTAGGAGCTTTTTATATGAGACTTGTAGGTACGTCCCTTGATTGTTATAAGTACTTGGAGCCTTTATATAACGACTACCGTAAACTAAGAAGGCAGGATCGACAGGGTGAGTTCACTATAGTTCACATGGATGAGTTCATTGATGAAATTTTGCATGAAGAGAGGCTCTGTGATGTCATACTACCTCGAATACAAAAGAGGCACATTTTAGAAGCAAACAGTGAACTTGAACCAAGAGTGAGTGCTTTAGAAGATGATCTGGATGAACCTGAATCAGAAGATGAGGAAGTTAAAGAGAATGTTACGAACGTAGTACATGAAAAGCCTCGTACCAAGAGCACTCCGGAAGTTGCCAGAAAAGAGAAAACAGAATCAGCTCGTCGTAGCAGGAAAAGCCCATCACCAAGCCGTCACAGGTCATCAAGGCACCAGGAGCGAGAAAGTGGACGTCGTCGTCATCGTAGTCGTTCACGAGATCGAGAGAAGCATCAATCAAAGAGGGATGGAGATAGAGGAGGCAGATCAGAAAAAGACAGGAGGCATAGAGATAGATCGCCTAGGAGGAGGAGGGATCATGACCGAAAGAGTCATCACAGCAAACATTAGCCATATAGCTAAACATTAGCTGTATGCAAGACAGATTCATCATTAAACACGAATATTGGTACAGACGTTCTGTAAAGACCTAGCAATTTTCGACGATTCACCTTGGTTTCTTCGAAAAATGAGATATTTTCAAATTATAACTTTGTGACCTCACTCTGTAATTACAGTTTCTTTGTAACCATAAATACTGTTCCACTGATTTTTCCAGTTTCAAAATTTGTTAAACTACCTGGTTCCGATACAACATCTGCACTGGAATATTCATCTGTGATTTGTTGAGTTTTTTATGTACAGACGCTGTATATAAGGATTTCTTGACTTTATAAGATATTTTCAAATTGTAACCTTTTTATTGTACTCTCTGAAGAGTTTTATAATAATTGTTCAACTGTTTTTTTTTAGCATCAAACAGAATTGCCAAAAATTACCAGGTTTCTGTAAAGCATCTGTACCATTTTTTATTCTGCAGATAATATTTCATTCATTTTGTTTTTTGTGAAGAACCTTCCTCTGGAAGATGTATATGCTTTCACATCTACAAAATAGTTATGTAAATTTTTTTGTTAATTTGATTCTTTCCAAATGATTTTGTTAAATCTAAATTCATTAAATGTGTTGAATATCATATTAATAAACATAATTTTTGGTTTTGATTTATCTGTGTTTAGCATTTAAATTTTTTTGTTACATAAAGTTTTTAAAAGCTTTTAGTGAATGTTATGTGTTCAGTTAAGATAGCCTATTTCTCGAGTAACTGGTTAAGGAATATGTCATTCAAAAAGTTGATTTTCAAGTTGAAAAACTACATATCTACAAAAAGATTTATGCCCTTTATTTATCTGTTCTGACAGGATATTACAGTCAAACCCTGTTTAAAAAAATTCAATGGGGCAGCCGAAATTTTTTATGTTAACCATCTAAAATTTTTTTCGTCTAATTAATGCAGCTTTCAACTACTAGTTATATGTATACTTAATACTGTGGTTTTTAATTCCCTCGTCATTTTTATTAGTTTGCATCCTTTTCATTGTAGTTTCAAGTTGAATTGCAGCTTTAAGCTTTTTTGAATTTTTAAAATTGTTAATAGTGCTGTTGGTGATTCCATCTACTTGGTAGCAATTTTTTTAAAGAATATTTATCATTAATTTCATTAAATTTTTTTTGCTGAGTTTAGTTTCTAAACTTACTGTTGGATAGTAGGGTACGTGTCCTCACAAAACCAGTTTACGGATGGATACCATCTAAATTAGCACCGAAATTGGCTAATTTGACAACTATTTCCTCGAAATTTGATCATTTGGGCACTTTTTCTGTTTCATAGGGTTTCAATTTGAAGAATGTTTTTATAACACCTTTAAATTTTGCTTGGTGTGAAGAGCAAATTTTTTTTGTCTTAAGCAGGATTTCATGATATGCGATTTTGTGTTAATCTAATAAATTAATTTTGAGTTTAATTTTAATCCTATGGGAAATTGCTTATTCTGCATTAAACTGGATTTCGTGTTGAGTGATTTTGCAATAATAGAGTTTGACTGTAATTTGGGAAAAGGAATTATATTTTTTAATACATCATTATTAAATTGTAATGCATAAACTTTAAGGAGTTGCATGCACTAATTTCAAAGAGAATCGGTAGTGATGAAATGTTCTTTAAAATCTCAAAGTGTGATTGTCTAAGTAAAATGAAAAAGGCTTATTTTAAATGTATATTTAGAATTGTGAAAACTATCTTATTTAGACTACTACCATTAGACAGTGAAAGTATCTAAACTGAAATAAGGAGATCAATTATTTCTCACCGGAAATTCAGAGAATGTACCAGTTGAACACTTATTGCTATGTAGGGCTAATGTATCCTTGGAGACATTAAGTTGCCCTTATTAAAAGGAGAGGTGTTTTATTATCTTAAAAAATATATACAATGTTTAAACAATGACATCACACATACAGTATCATGTAATTTGTTAATTTCATAAATCAGCGGCTCCTTATCTATTTAGTTGTGTGGATCACCTATTTTGAAAAAAACCCTTTCTGGTCCACCAAGTAATAGAATATTTGTGTGCATCAGCAATTAGTAAAACATACTTTACAAGAAGAATTAAAAAAATATTCTTTATAAAGAAAGGAACTTCATTGTATTCACTTTGCTGTCACAACCATAAGAAAAGTAAAAAACAAGTGGTCAAAGTTAAGAAAAGTCGATGGGATTTTTGGTAATGTTTGTCTTTCACAAGAGTCAATAACTGGATTACAACTGGATAGTTTTAGCTTCAAATGACTCGACATTCAATTTATTCCTGTATTTATTTAAAAAAAAAAGTAAAGTTGAAAAGGCTCATTCACATAGATAGGTTATCGAAAAGTCTATCAAGCGTTTAAGTGCAATTTCTTAGTATTCTTGCCGAACATTTATCCAGAATGGTGTCGTTTTAAAAAAGAATTCAGAATCTGGTCACATGATAGTACAATTAACAAGTCTTCTTCACTAGAAGATATTTTCAATTTTTTTAGGTAATTTTTTTCAAAAGGAATACAATCGAATAATTTGATTGTTGCTAACCATTGAGTGACTCAATAGTACCCATCTCTACCCTTGAAGCTCCTATAATATCTACCTTGCCTTGCATT
Source organism: Linyphia triangularis (assembly GCA_963978545.1). Classification (NCBI taxonomy): domain Eukaryota; kingdom Metazoa; phylum Arthropoda; class Arachnida; order Araneae; family Linyphiidae; genus Linyphia; species Linyphia triangularis. The sequence continues at coordinate 30,785,207 of OZ021732.1, read as the reverse complement.
TTCTTAATGAAAAATATTGTCAACTTATGTTCTTGCCAATATTGTGTGAGGGAGGATTCGGTAATTTCTTTACCTTATCAGTTTTATTGATTGGGTATTCAGTGATCTTTTATCAGTTTGTATTGATTTCCTATGAATTGCTATAAAATGTCTATAAACTATATGCTGTTTAATATTTTTATGTTTCTAGAATTTAATAAAACACCAAATTTTTATCCATACAAAATATTTCACATGACTTATATGCAAACATAAATCTTATGAAAAAGCTATGAAGTATTTTGGTAAAGTTCAACTTACATAAAGCATTAGCTATGTTCTCTCTCTGAATTTTCAGGGCAATATGACAAAACTGTTTGACTGTTGGCAATATTGTAGGTTATGTTCAAAACAGCCACATATAGTTATTAAGATTTTGTAGGTAGCTTAATTATATGATTTATATTTGTAGGTGAAAATAAACCAAGGCATCTTATCGGATGAGAATTCTAAAATATGCTTTTCAATTCTTAGACCCAGAAGTTTTTCTACTTTCAAACTGAAGGGTTTGCTTTCTTTGCATGAATTTCGGTTATTACTGAGATAGATGCAAATCCTTGAAATAACCTTGTCCTGTGTAGGTCAACTTTTTCTGCTTGGGAGCTTTAATTTAGAACTTGATTTTAGAGAAAAGTTTTTCATGGTAGTTAATCTTTTCCTTCTATATTTTAGGAAAGATTTTAAAAAGATATTTTTGTCTGTCAAAGAATTTTTATTGTTTAAAACCGATCTTACACTATGGAAGTTCTTTATAGAATTTTTTATAAGATGAAGAGAAAAAAAACTTTTATTAAAGTTGAGCTACTACACTATTAAAATTCTTGTCTAACATTTTATAAAAGATATTTGTGAAAAACTCTTTTGGTATAGAGACATTTGAAAATCAACTTTAGTTTAAAACACATTTTAGGTATAATTTTGACAACTTAAAAGCCTTCTATGATAAAATATTTTGTTTATTAAATAACATTAACATTTTTTTTATCCATATGACTTATGAGTGGGGTGACTCTACCGAGTACCAGTACTGTGACTAAAGTCTATTATACTGAAACCCTTTATGTGATCTAAAATTTCCCTATGTGATCTTTTATCCATAGAGTCCAAGAAACTAAATTCCAACTGCAGATCCGGTGAATCAACTGAAGCTATAAGCATAGTGAAGGCAGGGATTTCCCCACATGGAATCGAGGCACCTATGCAAGACCACTGTTAGCTAATCCAAGTTATGTGTTTTGTTATTTCGATAATTTTATATTACCATCAGTCATTCAATTAATCTTTGAAAAACCACTGATGCTGCATTTTGAACCAAAAGTTGTCATTTTTAAAAAAAAATTTGCTATTTTTTTTTGCATTTTTGGTGCTTTAATTTTGACTTTTTTTTTTGACAAGCTGGCGGTGGAATTACTTGCTGTCTGAAATTTTAGTTGAGTTGTGGAGCCTATATGTTTTGAAATTTTTTTGGAAAGAAAACTTGTTTTGAGTTCTTGTGAGTGACCAATTAAATTGATTATAAACAAGTCCGACTTAGAAGCAAGACATTATTTGAGAGTTAAGAAAAAATATATTGAGGTAACAGCAAAATTGCTGTGAATGTTTGAAGAAAGAAAGAGTATACTGCATTTTATATTTAATGAACACCCAGTTTTTTAAGCATAAAAGTTTTAAAATAGAAGATAATGAAGGTCAGTGTTAATTGGTTATCTACATTAACCCACAGGCGGTCATGCATGTATGTATGCGTCATTTGATCTTCAGTGTTTTCAGCAATACAAAACATTTTTAAATTTATAAATAAAATTTAAAATTAAATATTTTTATTAGGATGATAGTTTATGACCTATCTAAAACAAGTGAATAAAAAATAATTAAAAAAAATTATATATTTGAATTAGATATATAATTTACAAATTATTGCAGGGAAAACAGTTGTAGAATTGCACCCAATTCCTGGACCGTCAGTGGGTTAAGAAAAAATTAAATTATTACAAAACTTACACGAATATTTTGTTGGTTTAAGGGTGTTGCATAATGATTGGAACAGTTTTACAAAGTACTGTATTTCCACTATATTCTTCCCACCCTCCTGTTTTTTATCAGGGCATAAATATGATCAGGCATGGATCATACTAATTTTTTAAATAGTTTCTGATCGATTTTTTCCTATTGTTTGATGATTGCAGATTTTAATTTCACATTATTTCCCATACTATATTTCATCTTTATAGAGCTCTGAATAATAAAATCCAAGCATTTTTGATAGGAGAAACAGTCGACCAATTCATCAATTGAATGCCATTCAACAAAACCCAATTTCATGTTATGTTAACAGTGGCATTACCCTGCTTCAAGGTAAAAGAAGGACCAATAATTTTTCACCGAAAGGCAATAGATTCTTTTTCAGAAGGTCTTGAAAATAAAGGGCATTCTTGTGACCTGTATGAAATACAGGATTTATTCAACAACTATGTCTAAACAATTGCCCACACCATGAGCGACTCTCCATCACAAGGCCATTTTGAAAATAATGGCGATTCCGTCTGAGGTTTACAGCAATATGACCAACCACCCTGGCCATCTACAAGATGAGACTGAAAAGTAAGGTGACTGATGTCATAATAATCACTGTATTATATATTTGCAGATAAATATATCACTGTCCTTCAAAGTAGTTCCCGCCATCTACAATTTACTTCTGACAACGTTCGTACAAGTTCTTGAAACTTCTGAAAAAGTCCTCCTTTGAGACTGTCTTAAGTTCCTTGGTAACAGCAGCTTGATTGTCTGAGATGCTTGAAGATCGGTTTCCCTTCAGTGCCAATTTCAGTCTAGTATTACACCCTACTTATTTCCCTGATCTAGCACCAGCAGATTTTTTCCTCTTTCCACAACTGAAATTGGCACTAAAGGGAAACCGATTTCCAAGCATCTCAGACATTCAAGCTGCTGTTACCAAGGAACTTAAGACAGTCTCAAAGGTGGACTTTTTCAGAAGTTTCAAGAACTTGTATGAACGTTGTCAGAAGTGTATTGTAGACGGCGGGAACGACTTTGAAGGATAGTGATGTATTTATCTACAAATATATAATACAGTGATTATTACGACATCAGTCACCTTACTTTTTGGTCTCACCTTGTAAAATAAGTTTTTTCTATTAAAAAGATAATTTTTCCAAATTTTGCTTTCCAAGACATGTGATAAAGAGCCCAATTTAATAATTTTTTTATGTACTCTTGAGTGAGCTGGGTTTTTCTTTGCTGGTATTTTAATATTTCAGTGCTTCTGGCAAATTTAGGGTAGCTATGGATGCAGCCACTTGGATATAATGCAATAATTAGCCTATGGTTGCTGTTATAGTTAGCCTTTCGTTGCTGTTTAATTTGTTTGCAACGATTCCTTTTTTATTTGAAAGAAAGCTTTCGAAGGTATCCTGAATTTTTTTTTTATCCTATTGATCTAATTGACGGAGGAATTTTAAACTACACCTGGGGTTCGTTTTAATTTCTTTGCAGGAAGTTTCTGATTTTCCCTCTGTGAAGTTTCAATTTCCCTTTATTGATTATGGTACTTTTTTTGTCCTATATTCAACAATCATAATATCTAACTCAAAAGACAATAATCGACATTGAAGATAATTTTGAAAACTGTTCATATAATTATGCAACATTGTAAAAAGTCAGAAAAATCATTATTTAAATTTTTTTTTTACTGTATAAAATTCAAGACAACAGTCTAAAATAGACTTACCACTTGAGACATTCCAATCTATTTTGGTACATTTAATTTCCGAAAAACTATGTGTTCATATCATTATGAAACATTGTACAGTACCCACAAAAAAAAAACAGAACGATGGCTATATCTTTTGTTCTAATTGTTGAAATAAACAAAAGGTACCGTTGTAAATCGTGAAAGGTTTTTAATAATTGTATGTAGTTTTTTTTATCATGAGGGGTCATCTACATATTTAAACAGAACCAAACTTTAAAAAGTTCAATAGCAACCTCATAATATTATTCCATATTTGGATTCAGCATTAAAAAAGAATGCGAAATACAAAAATTCGTAATTTTCTAATGAATGGTTTGTAATTTAAATGATAAAAAGAAAATGATAAACTAATGTTAAATAAAAAAGTTGGTTTTTTGGCCATAAATACTTAAATAATTAATATATTTCATTAATTTTTTTTTCAAAAGGTAGTTTGTAAATGGCCAAACATAAATAGCAATCAGCTTTTGAATCAATTTCTTTTTTAATTATTAATTAATAAAGCAATTAAATTTTTTTTTGAATAGAAACATATATTTTTTTTGCTTTTATTAGATTTACCATGTTCTAAAACCCCCCCATAATTTTTTTCTTTCCATTTTGACTATTAGTTCTCGATTTTTTAGAGAAAATGTAAAAAACGCTCACTTTAAGGGACCGTATAGTAGACGACTTTTGAAAACTATCAAAGATTAATTCAAGGTAAACTAGAGGTGTGGAAAATCGCATAACGTTCAATTATCGTATAACTAATAGTTTAAAAAACTAAGAAACACGCTTTAATAGAAAGTGAACTAAAAAGTAGAAGATAATTTTAAATGAGTTTGAAATAAGAATAGAGTGATTAACAAGAAATATTTATTTTATCGTAAAAAAGCGTGCGGTGCTTGATGTCAATTTTTGTAAATATTTAATGACAGATATTAGTAAAAGTAGAGCCATTATGAAAATATCTTAAAAAGCACCCCACGCTTTTTTACGATAAAATAAATATTTCTTGTTTTGTTAATCACTCTATTCTTATTTCAAACTTATTTAAAATTATCTTCTACTTTTTAGTTCACTTTTCTATTAAAGCGTGTTTCTTAGTTTTTTAATCTATTGATTATTTTCTACTTTTTAGTTTGATTTTCTATTAAAGCGTGTTTTTTAGTTTTTTAAATTATTTTTTCTGTAAACTATAAATTTTTTTTATTTAATTTGCTTTCTTAAATTCCATTTATTTAAAACAACATTTTTTAAGCAATTTCAATAAGTTATCCTTTAAAAAATTTACTGAATCATGTGACTTTTTCATTTTATAAATAATTTCAACGATCTAGTTACATTTGTGTTTATAGTGAAATATTTCTGTAAAATATTCATGCTTTGCTAAATACTGTTTACTAATGCCTACATTTAATATTTATTAATTTTCTAATTATCAGTAGTATTCGTTATATTTCTGCAATTACAGTTTTCGATATTTTATTTATTTCGTGTGAAGAATGCACATCTTTAAAGTTGTAAATAAATTATGTTACTTTTGCGTTTACTTGCTATTTTTGTATTAATCTTAAACATGACACTATAAATCCAAGTAGTTTCTATGCAATTTTAGACTAATACTTGTATTTTTTAACGTCGTGAAACGCGCCACATTGACAGTTCGATTTCTCCCGCTGTGAAGAACCTTAAAAATACCTTTCGTTTTATGGAAATTCTCCCTGAAGATCGGTAAAAAAATGGTCGAAATATTTTCGCTCATAAGTGACGTGTTTTTCAACATAATGCATTGAAATTTCGTATATAGGGTAAATGATGCATTCTGAATCGAATGGAATGATAAAAAATAAGGGTTCGTATTGAAATTTTCGAAGATAGCGTTACTTTTACTTAGTAAACGGTCCCTCAAGAAAAAAAATTTGCATCAGATATATAGAAAATCGTAAGCAAAACATTTTGGTGCAAACCGTAAGATTCTACGATAATTAGAACCGAAGATATAGCCATCGTTCTGTTTTTTTTTTGGGTACTGTACAAGTGAATATTTCTGAAGATGTAAAACTCTTTTTGCTTTATTTTTTAAATTGATCATAAGGACCTTATCGATTAAAAAACGTAAAATTTACTTTTGAATTTTTAAGATTCATTAAGTTGTACATAGACAGATTTATAGTATAGTATGTACATATGTTAAAAGTAAAATTTTGATTAAATTTGTGGGTAATCTATTTTTTAGTGCACATGTAAAGGGCAATTTCTAATAGACTTCATTGCTTATGTTTCTGTCATTTTGCACTTGTTGGTAACCATAGAATATTTTAAATAATGTAACGCTAGTACTTATACACTAATGCAGTATATAAGATTTTTTTTGTAGACACAACTCTTATATAAATCTTGTCTGTTTAGGAAGTGTTACGATTTCAACTGTCACAGAAAAGGAAAGTATCATATTATGGTCCACTTTTTTGAATAATTGTGAAGGGAAAGAAAACATTTAATTTAATTACCTTTTACTTTAAATTCTTAGCTTTAAAAATATTTTTACAATAGTGTTTCATGAATTTTAAGCATCAAATCAGAAAATAAATATTGTATTTTTAATGTTATCTTGCATAGAATTTATTTAAACATATTTAGAAACTTAGGTTTTTATAAAGACATTTTAATAAGTTGTTTTAAATGAAATATACATACATTTTAAGATACACATTTATTAAAACAATTATTACACATATTTTTCTACATCTAGCAATGAGAAATGGCCTGTTTGTACGAATTCTCAAAGTTTCAAACATGTGTTTAAACATTAATTGAAAATTTAACTTAAATTTTGGTGATTGTAATAATTTTTTTTAATGAATCCAGTTTAAGAAACAATTTTAAACGTGAGGTTAAGTCCTTATTGACAGTTGATGCAGCTAACATTTTTTTAGTAATCATTCAATATCAATCTTATTACAATCAGGCACCTTAACATATTTTTATTATATTTAGTAACGTATATTTGATTGGAATTTATATGAACACACATTCTAATGTAAAATAGTCAGATGTTACAGAAATATAGTAGCTACACAATGAATTACTGACAATTTTCAACTCAAGGCAGATAAATAAAGTTTTGGTACAATCTGTTTTAAGATTTTTAAAATACATACTAACATGGTTCACATTAAATTTCATTTAACTCAACATTTGTGCCCCAAAAATACAGCAATTTAGTGACTGCATTTTTTGAACTTGTAAAGAAATAAACCTTGTCAACCGTTCAGAATACAGCTGCAAATCAACTCTTCACACTTAGGAAACAAAATATGCTAAAAATGATTCCTCTTGGTCTTTGGTTAGCACCCGAGAATAAGGCACGAGTTACTGCAACACATGTTAAAAAAATCTTCAAAATCCAATGATGCGTACCATGCAAATTAAAATGAAAGTACAAAACCAAATCAAACCAAAGACCTCCATCAGTAAATATCCAAAAAGCTGTAAATATAAATTACATTCTTAGAAATAGTACAAAATTTCTTTTATATAATTTATAAAACTTGTACTCGCATACATAGCATTAAATTTGATCATTAATTATGCTTGCTGCCACCAGGGCCAAATTTCTGCAGTTCTGCTTCAGTTGGTTCAGTCATATGGCCTGCATGAATGGGTAACTCATTCTCATTCAGAAAAGGAGTTTCAGTTCCCGTTGTCCCAATAACCAAAATATTTCTCTTCAGATCAATACAGCACTGATGACGTTTCAGCATATCCAACCCCAGCAACATGTCCATTACTTGCTCTTCTAGGATTGAAAACGACGACTGCAGAAACACATCGTTAATCTGAATATGTCCCAAATGTACCCGCCCTAGTATTTTCTGCACACCCACACCTTTTGCATAACCAGACCATCGTTTATCGACTAGTCTCATGATCCCGCAACGTTCTGCGCAAGCCTGGCTCATGATAGTAGTTTGTGCTCCACTGTCGATAAACGCTCTAACAGGGTGACCATTCACTTTGCAATTGATGTAGAGCATCGTGACTTGTCCAAAAGACTCTGGATGGTACTCGATGGCTGCCTCCATATTAGAGTCTACATTATCTTGTCGGATCTCTTCAGCTATCAGTTTCTGGTATTCCGGATCAAATGGATCCGCATTAAGCATTAGGATTCGCTTCCTATCTCGTTCTGCTTTGTCTGCTAGTTGGGTAGTCATGATCCTGTTGAACTCTTGCTTGTCACCTGCTTGGAAAGCATCTGCCAAACTAGGGTTGTTTTGTCTTAGCAGGGCTAATCGGTCTGGATAGTTCTGCAACTCTTCCCATACGCGTTCTGCAGCGCTGTTACCAGGAGAAGTTGGGGTGACTGGGGTTCGCATTGCAGGATTGACAGGGGCCGATCCGGGCACTTGGATAGCACCGAAATCAATGGCAGCAGTAGGATTGGTAGGAGCAGATCCAGGGAGTTGAATCGCACTGAAATCGATTCCGAGGTTCGGAAGTGGGTTACCCGAGCTCTGGAGGTTCATTTGTTGGATGAGCAACACGTCGCCTTCTTTGATGCCGAAAGTGGCGAGATCCATCTTGTTGTCTAGCAGTGGTCGACCCTCGTGAGTGATGACCATATCGTGCGAAGGAAACCCAACCTCGCATTCGCAGAGGGCTTTGAAATTTTCCAGCTCCATATCAGGGCTCACGTCCAGAGTGACGAGGAGATCGGTTAGCGTGGTGACAGTGAGTTTCATCGTGACAATCTATAACACCAATGCCTAAAAGTAAAGAAGTATTTCGTGTTGAAAGGAATAAAATAAAAAAAGATTATCAGCCACAAAATTCTAAGAATAAACAACAAATTGTTGCAAACACGGCGAATTTGATTTCCCAAGTTCCCGTTAGATCTGCTGCCAAAATGATTCAGCAAGTCCAAAAAATAATGTAATTTATTCCAATGTCTTGGTAGTTTTGATAATTCTTTTTAAAAAATAGTATGCATATTGTATTCTTTTATACTTCTAATTTTGTGCCAAAATACAGTTTATTTATGATAAGAGGCTGAATTTACCAAAAGTAATTTCTTATCTCTGACGTCACATAATGGGACAATATAAATAGAAGCACATCTTTAAATTCTAGTTGCATGATTTACAATGCAGATAAGGCTACCAGTTGGTGTATCAGTCGAAAACGTTAGTCATGTGGCCACTGCTCTACTTCTTGGTGGTCAAGAGAAAGCACAGGTGATTAGATGTGAGTCGCCGGGGCCAGTAAATAGAAAATATTTGATTTACTGGAGCCAGCAGCCGGACGACGTCAATGAATGGGGATTTCAATTGGTACGCTGCTCATAGTATGAAAATCAGTTTTGAAGGTCTCAGGCTGATTTATATGCATGGTATAAATGTAATTCTGTCTTAAAGGGTGATTTAAATGCTACCACTAGCTGAATACCCGTGCTGCACTACGAAATTTCATCATTAGCATTTTAGCGATCAAAAGACATTCATGTAAGTAGTTAGAAAATGCCGATCCGGGGCCATAAGGTGGAGCTGTGGAGCAACCTTGATGGAATGAGACCCCAGTTGTGGCCATTTCGCGTTAAAATGCTTGCTTGCGATTGGTCGGATTTAAACACGTGACTAAATGGACGCTTGTGATTGGCTACACAGTTTAGTAAGATAGTTTTCTGCAAAATTTAAGGTAGTGGCGCCATCTAGGGGGGAATTTAAGAGTCATTTACATTAAATTTCTAAGATCAGAGATATATGCAAATAAAAAAAAATCTTAACACGACTTTTAAGTTTAATAAAAGTAAAGGCCTTTTGCTAAGGGTCTAAAGAACCCTAACCCCGAGCTACACGTGACATTTCCATATTTTACCAAACAATTGTTAAAATATCGACTATCGGACGTTGCCTTCATGGGAACTCATCTACCCACCCCCCTTCCCTAACCAATTTTGAATAAGCTAATTTGAAATACTTTAGAAAAGGTTAATTATTTTTAAGCTAAATTTTAAAAGTGAGGACCCACCTCCGGCCCGACACCACTTTTAGGAAGAATTGGTACCGCCTCACTCCTCCCTATAAAAAGAAAAAAACTTATTCCAAAGAACGTATATTTCTTTGAAATATGAGATCACTAACCAACCATTCAATACTGAATTTCATGAAAATTTTAGTCTGTCTAAACATTTTTTCATGAAAATTTTAGTTTTGAAACAAATTATTTAAACACTAATGTAAAAAAAAAAATTATTTTTAATACAAATTTTTACTAATATCTAGTTGTATGTAGATTTTCCGAAAAAACTTTATGAATTTCAAGAAAAATTTAAGGTACCCTTAACAGTTTTCATGAAAATTGTAATTTTGATACAAACAAATTTAACTTTAGTGTTACAGTTTACTCTTCATACAAATGTGCAGAAATATCTTAATTTTTTTAACTAGCATATCTTTCTTTATGATGTTATTACCAATGACTCCCAACGGCTCCCAATTGGCTCTCAATGGCTCCCAATACCTGTTAAATGCTCCCTAACTGCTCCCAATACACGCTAAATGCTCCCTAACTGCTCCCAATACCTGTTAAATGCTTCCTAACTGCTCTCAATACCTGTTAAATGCTCCCTAAATGCTCCCAATACCTGCTAAATGCTCCCTAACTACTCCCAATGGCTCTTGAGTCCGGATAGTTGAGCTTTACCCCAATAAACTTGTTAGAAATTAATCTGTCTATGTTAGTTATATTAATCAAGATAGTTTTTATTGTACAATGATACTTACTTAAGTTGATGAATAGCAACACAGAACTAGCTGCTAATGCTGAATAGAGATCTGATAACTGATTTTGGATACTCTAATGCCTAAATAAGAGAGAAAAAGTAACATACTTGAACATCTTACAACTAAGAATTCAAAAGTGAACGTGAAAATTTACTTTACGAATAAACATCATGTCTTTAAAATGTGTACGAATATCACTAAATAAGTTAAAAAAGTAACATACTTAAACTCTCTACGATAAAAATCTTTAACATTAACGTAAAAAGTTTACTTTACACATAAAAATCACTTTAAAATGTGTAAAAATATCGCTAAATAAGAGAAAAAATAACTTACTTAAAATTTCTAAGATAAATATTTAACCTTTACGCGAAAATTCCCTTCATATATAAAAATCACGTCTTTAAAATATGACATGCAAGAGAAAAGTATAATACTTAAACTTTCTACGACTAATAACTTTAACATTTACGTAAAATTTTACTTTACACATAAAGATCCCGACTTTAAAATATGTAGAAATATCGCTAAATAAAAGAAGAAAAAAAGTAACATACTTAAACTTTGTACAACAAATGACTTTGACATTAACGTAAAAATTTACTTCACATATAAAAATCACGACATTAAAATGTGACATGTAAGAAGAATTAGCATACTTAAAATTTCTACGATACGTATTTTTAACATTTGCGTGAAAATTTACTACATATATAAAAATCATGTCTTTAAAATATCGCTAAATAAAAGAAAAAAGTAACATATTTAAACTTTCTACGACAAATAACTTTAACATTAACGCAAAAATTTACTTTACACATAAAAATTACGACTTTAAATTTGACATGTAGGAGGAAAGTATAACATACCTATAATTTCTACGACAAAGAATTCAAAAATTGCCATTCATGTCTTTAAAATGTATAATGACAACTCTAACTTTTAGAAAAAAGAAACACTAAAAATTTAAAATTGAACGTGAAAATTAACTTTACATGTACAATCATACTCTTATATCAACGATAAATAAGATAAAAAAGAAGCTCTAAAAATTTATAAGGCAAAGAATTTAAATAATACGCGAAAATGTACCTCACATATAAAAATTATGTCTTTCAAATGTGTAAGAATAACGCTAAATTAGAGAAAAAGAAATATTAAAAATTTATAAGGTAAGGAATTGAAACAATACGCGAAAATTTATTTCACACATAACATTTTTATCTTTAAAATGTGTAAGAATAATGCTAAATTAGAGAAGAAAAAAAAATAACATACTTAAACTTTCTTCGACAAAAATTTAAACAATACGTGAAATTTTCATACACAATTATTTTCTTAGGTTAATGTTAAATAATGGGAAATTTAACAGATTAAAAATTTCAAAGATAAAGAATTTTTACACGAAAATTAACTTCACATATAAATATCATGTCTTTAAACTTTAACGTGTCAATTTACTTCTCATATGCAATTAAACTCTTAGGTTAATGTTAAATAAAAGAAAAAGTAACATACTCAAAAATTTCTAAGATAAGCATTACGTAAATATTTCACATCATGTGTTTAAAATGTAACATATATAAGAGAAAAAAAAACAAAAAAAACTAACATACTTGAACTTTCTATAGCAAAGAATTTAAGCGTTAGCGTAAAAATTTACTTTACATATAAAATTCACGTCTATAAACGGGATGATAAGCATGTGACAGTAATTAGCCAATCAGGTTAGCGGTAGGTGATACGCCACTTGCCGGCATTTTTAGACCGGAGGATGAGTCACGCTAAAACTTGTTCAAACAGGTCGGGAGACTTGTACAGCAAGAACAGCAGCATCGACACGCAAGCAGCGGGTGATGCTGTGGTGTGTCAGCAGGTCTTTGAGATTATCGTTTTCCTACTTTGCCTTTTTTTTCATAATGAAATGTTTGTGAAAACTTGGAAGGAATGAAGTGGATTTCAAAGACACATTAGTAAGTGAAGGTAGAATTCACATGGATTTTCTTCCAAAAAGTATGATTCGCTTGGAGAATTTAAGATCATTTCTACTTGAAAACTTTTCTATTATCTAAAACATTGAATATTGTTCAAACTCAGTGGGATTATATGCTACAATACGGGTAAAACTTAACAAAATTGTTACATAGAAGAAAAATAGTAAGAGATTTAAAATAAATACTAGTTATAGATACTCCAAAGAAAAAATTTCACCTCTACTTTTCAATCGGAAAATCAATATAAGTTGGAAATTTATGTTACTTCAAGAAAGACTTAGACAATTTACTTTGTAATAATATAGGTTAAGGTGTCGTATTAACTCGTGCAATACATGCTGACTAAGGTTTATTTTACTTATCAATCTAAGAAAGATGAATTGGGTGAAAATATTAAATAAATCGTAGATATTAAATACATTGGAGATATGCATTCAAGTTTTGAAAATCGCCTGCAAGACTTAAAACATCTTAAGATAATTTGAAAGAAACTTGCGAATTATATGTAAACTACATAACTTTTTACACTCTGAAAGGAAATCACAAGTAATTTAGTTAACTTTTTTCATGGTAACACTCATATTCAATGACATATTTTTTAAATTTAACCTTCTTTACATGATAATAGTTATAAATTTTTTCAATCTCAGATGCGATATACTATTATTTCTAACATATATGTTACGAATTGTGTAAAGTTTTTAAAAGAGTATATGCAAATCACCAATCAGAAACATAAAAATCTAACATCATTCAAACAAACTAAAATAATAAGATATTTTCCTTAGTGGAAATAGTTAACTACTCATGTGATGGAATATACTTAGAAAATTTAAATAATCAAAAAAGTTTGCTAGGCAAACTTAAAGAATATATATATATATATATATATATATATATATATATATATATATATATATATATATATATATATATATATATATATATATATTGTTTTTTCTTGTGAAAAACTAGCATAAATTTGAAAAATGTAGAGTTTGTTACTACGTAAAATTGAACACCATCTGGACAAACTAAATTATACGTGATTTTTTTATTTTTTTATTTGAGAGTTGCTGACAATATATCATTAATATAGAGATTTTTAACTTCCACCCATAATTTCTAAATAACTTATACATAAATACATAAATTTCAGAAAATTGAAACGGAATTTTGTTTTACAAGACGCTTATTTTGTAAGATGAATATTCAATATTAAAATAACTGGAGCAAAGTTCATTCCGGAAAAAACTTGTAAAATATACTTATATTTTGAAAATAGTTTGAAATATCCTTTTAAATTTATGAAGGCTCGCTTTCGAAAGACACAAATAAAACTGATATTACTCATGATAATTAACACATGCATAACATTAGTCAAAGTGAAATTTTTATTGCTTGTGACCGATAACTTTTCAGTGAAGCAGAACTTACATAGGAAATTTGTGCAAACTTTTTCAACTTTTAAACCAAGTATCATGTAAAATTATAAATTACGATAGGAAATAGCATTCTTCAGAATCGGAACAAGTCTTGTAGTTAAGCTAAATTTATTTCTCAAGGAATTGAAAGCATACCAGAGAAGTCCTTATCATTTCGCATCTTTTCTCATGTTGCAAGAAGACATACTTTGTACAAGATCGTCGTAGCACTTAACAAAAATCAGTAAAAATAAATATATTTTCTATGGCAAAGATAAAACTTCACAACTTAATTACTGAAATTTAACTAAGTTGCATATGGTTTATTCACATAACTCGCATATGCTTCGAATGTTGAAATATATTTGTCAGTTGAAATCAAACTCATCGAAAATAAATGCTATCTACATTTTCAAGTCGGAAATTACTATTAAATAAACTTTACATGTAAGACATTATCATGTTAAAAAGAAAAATATACAAAAATGTAAATGATAATTTTACTGTTGGTACATAAATGATGAATAATTTATGATTTTATTCTAGGCAAACGTTTTATTGTCTAACAGAGAACTTAAACTTTAACAGAAAAACGAAAAAATACAATTTTTAAATCCTATCATGCTTGTTGAAAATTGAGTTTATTAGCTGTTGTAATAGATTTTTATTGTCCAAATTGCTATAGTTTTTCTTCCCAGTGCAATAAAACTAAGTTCATGCGTAATGAGTAGGTTTTTTTTTATGAATCTTATAAATTTAATGAAATTATTATGACCTAAGAGATTGAGTGAACTGAATAAATCAATGATGTAAATTTAAACAGTGACTTGAACTGATACATACTATAACTGTAAAGAAGTATGACAAAGTGATAGATGAAGTGAAAATAGAAGTTGAGTGAAATGTGTTGAAAAAAAGTTGAAGACGACAAGAAATTCGTAAATGAGAATTATCATTGACTTATATTAACTTCGTTTTTCTTGCTTATGACAAGAAAATACACTCTTTCTTATTAAGAACCAACTTGATATCTTATCATAGAATGACATTGATGAAATATCTATACATTAAAAAAAAAAAAAATACCAAACTTAGACATAGCAAATTTCTTGAAATTCATGTATAATGTGAGAAGTTTTACTGGAAATATAGAAAATACAACATTGAAAGATGTGAATGTTTCGAAGTACTTTATCAGAAAAAAAAAATGCGCTGAGGTCCGCTACAAAAATTTTTAGGAGAAAGTTTAAACAAAATTTAAAATCAAACATGCTTTTAAGTGGGAACACATATATTAAAACTATAGCCCATTAAACAATTTATATTATGTCATCTCGGTATCAAACTGAATAACATGAAAAACAACGACAAACTGAATAAACATGATAATTATCAATATATGTGGAAAAGTTTCCTTTTTTCACATATAAAAAAATAACTCATTGACATACGTTAAGATCACGAAACATGCGTAATCATATGTCGATAAGAGCAACCAATGTTGCGGGGAGATATTCACTTGATGGTCAATATCCCATGAATAAATTGATTGATTGAATTTCTAATGCTAATTCCAATAGTATTCCATGTAACTTCAACTTGATATGTTACACTATAGATATATTTATTTTTCAAATATATTGACTTTCAAAAAATCATCCTTCAATATAAGAATGATCACAGTAAGAATAAAAGAAAAGATACTAAGCATTGATTTAAAGTGTATTTATTTCGACTTAGCAACAAATCATATGCTTGAAACGAAAATTGCTTCGAACCAAAGTATAACTATCCAATTTCATTGATTCCTACAAGAAATTTTTTCTCATCTAGTAATTGAATTTTTTTTTCTCATACACTTTATAAGTGTTGTCCAATCAGGTGTAGAATAGTTGAAGATATCCGACCTCTTTCTAAATATTAATAAGTCACTGTTGAAAAACTTATAAAAATTTCAATTTAAACTTAAAGTTTTTTATATATATATATATATCAAAGAATGTTTTCAAGTCAATATATATATATTTAAATACGAAAATTTATTCACCTCAATAGATGTATGTTTAAGTTATAAAACTTGTCGTATGTATTGAAAAATTGTAACTTTTTGTCTTATTCGTATAAATCGATAACTTATACCACTAGTTCTTCATCAATTAATCTCCTAAGTAAATCTTTCAAAGGTAAAAACATACTTATAGCTTTGTCTTTGTAACATGTTAAATTTTACATGTTTCTCGTGAAATTAAAATTTTATATGTTTTCCATGAAAATATATAAAGTTTTGTAACTTTCACATGAAACATGTAAAATTTAACATGTTACAAAGACAAAGCTATAAGTATGTTTTTACCTTTGAAAGATTTACTTAGGAGATTAATTGATGAAGAACTAGTGGTATAAGTTATCGATTTATACGAATACGACAAAAAGTTACAATTTTTCAATACATACGACAAGTTTTATAACTTAAACATACATCTATTGAGGTGAATAAATTTTCGTATTTAAATATATATATATTGACTTGAAAACATTCTTTGATATATATATATATATATATATATATATATATATATATATATATATATATATATATATATATATATATATATATATATATATATATATATATATATATATATATATATATATATATATATATATATATATATATATATATATAAAACTTTAAGTTTAAATTGAAATTTTTATAAGTTTTTCAACAGTGACTTATTAATATTTAGAAAGAGGTCGGATATCTTCAACTATTCTACACCTGATTGGACAACACTTATAAAGTGTATGAGAAAAAAAAAATTCAATTACTAGATGAGAAAAAATTTCTTGTAGGAATCAATGAAATTGGATAGTTATACTTTGGTTCGAAGCAATTTTCGTTTCAAGCATATGATTTGTTGCTAAGTCGAAATAAATACACTTTAAATCAATGCTTAGTATCTTTTCTTTTATTCTTACTGTGATCATTCTTATATTGAAGGATGATTTTTTGAAAGTCAATATATTTGAAAAATAAATATATCTATAGTGTAACATATCAAGTTGAAGTTACATTTAATACTATTGGAATTAGCATTAGAAATTCAATCAATCAATTTATTCATGGGATATTGACCATCAAGTGAATATCTCCCCGCAACATTGGTTGCTCTTATCGACATATGATTACGCATGTTTCGTGATCTTAACGTATGTCAATGAGTTATTTTTTTATATGTGAAAAAAGGAAACTTTCCCACATATATTGATAATTATCATGTTTATTCAGTTTGTCGTTGTTTTTCATGTTATTCAGTTTGATACCGAGATGACATAATATAAATTGTTTAATGGGCTATAGTTTTAATATATGTGTTCCCACTAAAAAGCATGTTTGATTTTAAATTTTGTTTAAACTTTCTCCTAAAAATTTTTGTAGCGGACCTCAGCGCATTTTTTTTTTCTGATAAAGTACTTCGAAACATTCACATCTTTCAATGTTGTATTTTCTATATTTCCAGTAAAACTTCTCACATTATACATGAATTTCAAGAAATTTGCTATGTCTAAGTTTGGTATTTTTTTTTTTAATGTATAGATATTTCATCAATGTCATTCTATGATAAGATATCAAGTTGGTTCTTAATAAGAAAGAGTGTATTTTCTTGTCATAAGCAAGAAAAACGAAGTTAATATAAGTCAATGATAATTCTCATTTACGAATTTCTTGTCGTCTTCAACTTTTTTTCAACACATTTCACTCAACTTCTATTTTCACTTCATCTATCACTTTGTCATACTTCTTTACAGTTATAGTATGTATCAGTTCAAGTCACTGTTTAAATTTACATCATTGATTTATTCAGTTCACTCAATCTCTTAGGTCATAATAATTTCATTAAATTTATAAGATTCATAAAAAAAAACCTACTCATTACGCATGAACTTAGTTTTATTGCACTGGGAAGAAAAACTATAGAAATTTGGACAATAAAAATCTATTACAACAGCTAATAAACTCAATTTTCAACAAGCATGATAGGATTTAAAAATTGTATTTTTTCGTTTTTCTGTTAAAGTTTAAGTTCTCTGTTAGACAATAAAACGTTTGCCTAGAATAAAATCATAAATTATTCATCATTTATGTACCAACAGTAAAATTATCATTTACATTTTTGTATATTTTTCTTTTTAACATGATAATGTCTTACATGTAAAGTTTATTTAATAGTAATTTCCGACTTGAAAATGTAGATAGCATTTATTTTCGATGAGTTTGATTTCAACTGACAAATATATTTCAACATTCGAAGCATATGCGAGTTATGTGAATAAACCATATGCAACTTAGTTAAATTTCAGTAATTAAGTTGTGAAGTTTTATCTTTGCCATAGAAAATATATTTATTTTTACTGATTTTTGTTAAGTGCTACGACGATCTTGTACAAAGTATGTCTTCTTGCAACATGAGAAAAGATGCGAAATGATAAGGACTTCTCTGGTATGCTTTCAATTCCTTGAGAAATAAATTTAGCTTAACTACAAGACTTGTTCCGATTCTGAAGAATGCTATTTCCTATCGTAATTTATAATTTTACATGATACTTGGTTTAAAAGTTGAAAAAGTTTGCACAAATTTCCTATGTAAGTTCTGCTTCACTGAAAAGTTATCGGTCACAAGCAATAAAAATTTCACTTTGACTAATGTTATGCATGTGTTAATTATCATGAGTAATATCAGTTTTATTTGTGTCTTTCGAAAGCGAGCCTTCATAAATTTAAAAGGATATTTCAAACTATTTTCAAAATATAAGTATATTTTACAAGTTTTTTCCGGAATGAACTTTGCTCCAGTTATTTTAATATTGAATATTCATCTTACAAAATAAGCGTCTTGTAAAACAAAATTCCGTTTCAATTTTCTGAAATTTATGTATTTATGTATAAGTTATTTAGAAATTATGGGTGGAAGTTAAAAATCTCTATATTAATGATATATTGTCAGCAACTCTCAAATAAAAAAATAAAAAAATCACGTATAATTTAGTTTGTCCAGATGGTGTTCAATTTTACGTAGTAACAAACTCTACATTTTTCAAATTTATGCTAGTTTTTCACAAGAAAAAACAATATATATATATATATATATATATATATATATATATATATATATTCTTTAAGTTTGCCTAGCAAACTTTTTTGATTATTTAAATTTTCTAAGTATATTCCATCACATGAGTAGTTAACTATTTCCACTAAGGAAAATATCTTATTATTTTAGTTTGTTTGAATGATGTTAGATTTTTATGTTTCTGATTGGTGATTTGCATATACTCTTTTAAAAACTTTACACAATTCGTAACATATATGTTAGAAATAATAGTATATCGCATCTGAGATTGAAAAAATTTATAACTATTATCATGTAAAGAAGGTTAAATTTAAAAAATATGTCATTGAATATGAGTGTTACCATGAAAAAAGTTAACTAAATTACTTGTGATTTCCTTTCAGAGTGTAAAAAGTTATGTAGTTTACATATAATTCGCAAGTTTCTTTCAAATTATCTTAAGATGTTTTAAGTCTTGCAGGCGATTTTCAAAACTTGAATGCATATCTCCAATGTATTTAATATCTACAATTTATTTAATATTTTCACCCAATTCATCTTTCTTAGATTGATAAGTAAAATAAACCTTAGTCAGCATGTATTGCACGAGTTAATACGACACCTTAACCTATATTATTACAAAGTAAATTGTCTAAGTCTTTCTTGAAGTAACATAAATTTCCAACTTATATTGATTTTCCGATTGAAAAGTAGAGGTGAAATTTTTTCTTTGGAGTATCTATAACTAGTATTTATTTTAAATCTCTTACTATTTTTCTTCTATGTAACAATTTTGTTAAGTTTTACCCGTATTGTAGCATATAATCCCACTGAGTTTGAACAATATTCAATGTTTTAGATAATAGAAAAGTTTTCAAGTAGAAATGATCTTAAATTCTCCAAGTGAATCATACTTTTTGGAAGAAAATCCATGTGAATTCTACCTTCACTTACTAATGTGTCTTTGAAATCCACTTCATTCCTTCCAAGTTTTCACAAACATTTCATTATGAAAAAAAAGGCAAAGTAGGAAAACGATAATCTCAAAGACCTGCTGACACACCACAGCATCACCCGCTGCTTGCGTGTCGATGCTGCTGTTCTTGCTGTACAAGTCTCCCGACCTGTTTGAACAAGTTTTAGCGTGACTCATCCTCCGGCCTAAAAATGCCGGCAAGTGGCGTATCACCTACCGCTAACCTGATTGGCTAATTACTGTCACATGCTTATCATCCCGTTTATAGACGTGAATTTTATATGTAAAGTAAATTTTTACGCTAACGCTTAAATTCTTTGCTATAGAAAGTTCAAGTATGTTAGTTTTTTTGTTTTTTTTTCTCTTATATATGTTACATTTTAAACACATGATGTGAAATATTTACGTAATGCTTATCTTAGAAATTTTTGAGTATGTTACTTTTTCTTTTATTTAACATTAACCTAAGAGTTTAATTGCATATGAGAAGTAAATTGTCACGTTAAAGTTTAAAGACATGATATTTATATGTGAAGTTAATTTTCGTGTAAAAATTCTTTATCTTTGAAATTTTTAATCTGTTAAATTTCCCATTATTTAACATTAACCTAAGAAAATAATTGTGTATGAAAATTTCACGTATTGTTTAAATTTTTGTCGAAGAAAGTTTAAGTATGTTATTTTTTTTTCTTCTCTAATTTAGCATTATTCTTACACATTTTAAAGATAAAAATGTTATGTGTGAAATAAATTTTCGCGTATTGTTTCAATTCCTTACCTTATAAATTTTTAATATTTCTTTTTCTCTAATTTAGCGTTATTCTTACACATTTGAAAGACATAATTTTTATATGTGAGGTACATTTTCGCGTATTATTTAAATTCTTTGCCTTATAAACTTTTAGAGCTTCTTTTTTATCTTATTTATCGTTGATATAAGAGTATGATTGTACATGTAAAGTTAATTTTCACGTTCAATTTTAAATTTTTAGTGTTTCATTTTTCTAAAAGTTAGAGTTGTCATTATACATTTTAAAGACATGAATGGCAATTTTTGAATTCTTTGTCGTAGAAATTATAGGTATGTTATACTTTCCTCCTACATGTCAAATTTAAAGTCGTAATTTTTATGTGTAAAGTAAATTTTTGCGTTAATGTTAAAGTTATTTGTCGTAGAAAGTTTAAATATGTTACTTTTTTCTTTTATTTAGCGATATTTTAAAGACATGATTTTTATATATGTAGTAAATTTTCACGCAAATGTTAAAAATACGTATCGTAGAAATTTTAAGTATGCTAATTCTTCTTACATGTCACATTTTAATGTCGTGATTTTTATATGTGAAGTAAATTTTTACGTTAATGTCAAAGTCATTTGTTGTACAAAGTTTAAGTATGTTACTTTTTTTCTTCTTTTATTTAGCGATATTTCTACATATTTTAAAGTCGGGATCTTTATGTGTAAAGTAAAATTTTACGTAAATGTTAAAGTTATTAGTCGTAGAAAGTTTAAGTATTATACTTTTCTCTTGCATGTCATATTTTAAAGACGTGATTTTTATATATGAAGGGAATTTTCGCGTAAAGGTTAAATATTTATCTTAGAAATTTTAAGTAAGTTATTTTTTCTCTTATTTAGCGATATTTTTACACATTTTAAAGTGATTTTTATGTGTAAAGTAAACTTTTTACGTTAATGTTAAAGATTTTTATCGTAGAGAGTTTAAGTATGTTACTTTTTTAACTTATTTAGTGATATTCGTACACATTTTAAAGACATGATGTTTATTCGTAAAGTAAATTTTCACGTTCACTTTTGAATTCTTAGTTGTAAGATGTTCAAGTATGTTACTTTTTCTCTCTTATTTAGGCATTAGAGTATCCAAAATCAGTTATCAGATCTCTATTCAGCATTAGCAGCTAGTTCTGTGTTGCTATTCATCAACTTAAGTAAGTATCATTGTACAATAAAAACTATCTTGATTAATATAACTAACATAGACAGATTAATTTCTAACAAGTTTATTGGGGTAAAGCTCAACTATCCGGACTCAAGAGCCATTGGGAGTAGTTAGGGAGCATTTAGCAGGTATTGGGAGCATTTAGGGAGCATTTAACAGGTATTGAGAGCAGTTAGGAAGCATTTAACAGGTATTGGGAGCAGTTAGGGAGCATTTAGCGTGTATTGGGAGCAGTTAGGGAGCATTTAACAGGTATTGGGAGCCATTGAGAGCCAATTGGGAGCCGTTGGGAGTCATTGGTAATAACATCATAAAGAAAGATATGCTAGTTAAAAAAATTAAGATATTTCTGCACATTTGTATGAAGAGTAAACTGTAACACTAAAGTTAAATTTGTTTGTATCAAAATTACAATTTTCATGAAAACTGTTAAGGGTACCTTAAATTTTTCTTGAAATTCATAAAGTTTTTTCGGAAAATCTACATACAACTAGATATTAGTAAAAATTTGTATTAAAAATAATTTTTTTTTTTACATTAGTGTTTAAATAATTTGTTTCAAAACTAAAATTTTCATGAAAAAATGTTTAGACAGACTAAAATTTTCATGAAATTCAGTATTGAATGGTTGGTTAGTGATCTCATATTTCAAAGAAATATACGTTCTTTGGAATAAGTTTTTTTCTTTTTATAGGGAGGAGTGAGGCGGTACCAATTCTTCCTAAAAGTGGTGTCGGGCCGGAGGTGGGTCCTCACTTTTAAAATTTAGCTTAAAAATAATTAACCTTTTCTAAAGTATTTCAAATTAGCTTATTCAAAATTGGTTAGGGAAGGGGGGTGGGTAGATGAGTTCCCATGAAGGCAACGTCCGATAGTCGATATTTTAACAATTGTTTGGTAAAATATGGAAATGTCACGTGTAGCTCGGGGTTAGGGTTCTTTAGACCCTTAGCAAAAGGCCTTTACTTTTATTAAACTTAAAAGTCGTGTTAAGATTTTTTTTTATTTGCATATATCTCTGATCTTAGAAATTTAATGTAAATGACTCTTAAATTCCCCCCTAGATGGCGCCACTACCTTAAATTTTGCAGAAAACTATCTTACTAAACTGTGTAGCCAATCACAAGCGTCCATTTAGTCACGTGTTTAAATCCGACCAATCGCAAGCAAGCATTTTAACGCGAAATGGCCACAACTGGGGTCTCATTCCATCAAGGTTGCTCCACAGCTCCACCTTATGGCCCCGGATCGGCATTTTCTAACTACTCATGTATTCTACACTTCAGACGTTTGCACCCATTTCGATCCCGACAAATTGATTTATCAAAATAGGAACTTTCCTTTGTTGACAATTTTAACAAAATTTATAATCGTGAATAGTATATTGGAAAGAGACATTTGAATATCCCTCGTTTAGAACGTTTAATTCCCTTCGGACCCTTTTTAATTACGTAATCGAGATTGCAATAGTTTATTGTGTTTATGTTTGCTCTTAGTTCTAAATTTCGAAATACCCAGGTAGCACAGCAGTATTGGTCAATGTCGGAAACCGGAGCTCTGGAAGATTGGCCAATCCTGGGTAATGTCGGAACGGCCAGCACCGAACGGCTAACATTTTTGCAATATTGGCCAATATCGCAGTGCGGTTTTGGCCGATCTCGAGGAGTAGTTTTGGCCAGTATTGATGTACAATCTTGGGCAATATCGATGAGCATTGGTTTAAACCAAATGTTTTTTTTTCCCTCAGAAAAACGAAATATTTTTTTTTTTTTTATAATTTAATTGTATTTTTATTTATAATTAGATTTTTTAAATTATTTGATGTTGTAGATGACTTCTATTTTTAGCTGAAATACAATATGTTTTAATGTATTTTAAAATAAATCTTCCAATTAAAAACTATTGAAGTTTTTATAAGTATCAAATGAATCGAAGAGCAATATTCTATGTATTATGTAGTAAACAATTACTATTGTATATATTGAATTTAAAAAATAGTACCTGTAAATAAATATTAAAATTTAATATGATTTGAATGTCCCCATAAATAGCAACAATTGTTTATTTACTTAGTTCAAATTACTTTCAAAAGGAATATTCATTGTTTATAAAACATAAATTATTCTTGTTTATGTTAAATTTTATTTATAAATATGTATACATGTCATTAGAAAAGGATAAAAAAAAAAAACTGTTTAAACCAAAAAATAAAACCATTAAAAATAACCATAAAAACATAAAATTTAAACCATATATCACAGAGCAGTTTAGGGTAGATTTGCCACTCAACATATCTGAACTTTCTTTTTGGTGGAAGAAGTGGTTGCAAATGATAATTCTTATATGCGTTTAGATTCTATTTTGAGCTGTTCAATGTTTAGTAACACATTGTTGCCCAAAAACCCTTAATAATTTGTTAAGTTATACTTAAACATTTGTAAAATAATGTTTTCAACTCCCCTACCAAAAAAACACATTTAGATAACAAAATGTCTGACATTCAAGGATTTAGAAAGATACATGCAATTTTAAACTAGAAAACTAACAGTAGAATTTAAAATCCCTATTGGTCAATCAATACTCATTGAACTTTTTATGCTAAGGTTTCATAAAAATAGAAGGTTGAATTTTAAACTTGTGAAGTATATTTTTTCTGCACTGATCAACTTCATTTATGAAGTCCCTTTTCATTTTTAAAACATAATTTTTCTCTATGCATTAAGAATCAAATAGATAGTAAATAAACCTCATTTTAATGCTTTAGTTCATTCACTTCAACTATAATATTGTAAAAATGTAAAAGCAATAAAGTGAATTAAAATTGCACCCCCCCCCTCCCCATTGAAAAAGTTTTCATCCAAAAATTATTTGACAAAAACATCTATTATTTTTAAAAAAATCCACAATAATATTTACATGAATACCTCATATAATGAATAATTTTTCATACTTTCATTCCTATTTTAATTGCTTTTTAATGACCGATAATTGAAACCCAATATAATTTAATTGATATTTTATGGCTTAAAAACCATGCACTCTTAAATTAATTGTCACTTTCTGCAGTGCATATTTATAATAAAAACATAAATTTAATACAAGCTGTTTATTATAATACATATTTTATTTTACATATTTTATCTTTCTTTGAAGTTTCTACCTCGGCGAAGAAAACGAACCTGAAATATAAAATTGTTCATTTCTGTTTTCATTAAGATTACATTAAAATTTAAAAATCAAATTATTGCATCAAACTTTTTCTAATCTTTAGATCTTTTTATTTTATCCAGGCTCTTTTTGTTACGGAACTGGAATTTGTTATCAATAAAAGAAATCATGCAGTGCAGCATTTACTGCCCATTAAAAAAAAAAAAAAAAAAAAAAAAAATGAAAAACACAATTTTGCACAAACGCATAAAATTATTAACATTTTGTTAAATTGTTACATCAGAAAACATTTTCTACTAACATTTAAGAAAATTATTTTAAACTGGTATTTAAATTTCAATTGTATATATTGAGCTTGTATGAATTTAATTTATATTAAGTTCTCTGCAAATACGTTTGCACCAACCTCAACCAAGCACACAAAAAAACTATCAATCACGAAATAAATGCTAATTCTGTTTTTTTTTTATTAACTCGTTCATTTTTCCTTAGCCGTTTAAAATTGTAATAAATAATTTATAAGAGAGAAAAATCTCTTTTAAACTGTTAAATTAACCACCAAATAAATTCAAAATAAATAGTAAAAAGTGTTGTTGAAAAGTCTGTGATAAAATATAAAATACACTGTTGCACTTGAAAAGTTATAGGAACTAATTTAAAACATAGTGTTTTTGTTGTTTTTTCTACTGAACTAATTTATCAATTATAAGCATATGACAAAGGTGATTTGTTTAAAATTGTTTAAAGAAACAGATAATTTTTTTTTATTTGAAAGACCAGAGATTCTCCATTACTTATTATATTTTAAAATATAAATTATTGTAACATCAAATTGAAATTGCTTGGAGCGTTACCTAATTAATTATCATATATTCTTACCTGGTAGAGGAAGTTTTCACGCTTTTTGGTTCACAAACAAGTTTTTGCTCGTTTCTTTGTGGGATTCCAAAGAAGGAGATCGTCTTTGAAACGGGCTGGAATATTAGTTTGGCTTTTCTTGGTTAATAAATT
The DNA here is from genome assembly GCA_963978545.1 of Linyphia triangularis. Taxonomy (NCBI): domain Eukaryota; kingdom Metazoa; phylum Arthropoda; class Arachnida; order Araneae; family Linyphiidae; genus Linyphia; species Linyphia triangularis. The sequence continues at coordinate 30,758,978 of OZ021732.1, read as the reverse complement.
TTCATCTTCTGAAGAATCGCTCCCAATTGAACAAGCAAGCTCAGCTTTATCTTATGCCTGTTAAAATGAATCTAAATAAGAAAATTATGGATATATGCTATCTCAAACTAGTTGCAAAACTTTATATACAATTTATTTATACAATTAAATATCTTATTTAGAGCACTTATAATATCACTCACTAAAAAACCAATCTTCAGTTTGAGAAATTAAAATAGAATATTATTTAAATATGTTAATAAATATCTGTTATTCATGTCCACCATTTCAAAAATCTACACCATCAAAACTTGAACTGATAAGTAGATCAAAGACTTATGAAACATTATTTGTGATACCTTGAATTATTTGTATATACCCTATACAAAAATTGTAATTTAATTACTGTATGTACAATAGATTTTAAAATTAAATGTTTGCCATGTTATACTTGAGGGCATATATTCTTTAATCATGTTCATTTCCCCCTTCCCCATTTGTTGCAAACTACCAAAGACAACTTTTGTCTAAGATGAACCAAGATGAAGGAATTACTTCTACGGGTTCTCCATTTCCATCAATGAACCCTACAACAGTATATTTCTTTATTTTAAACTGAACAGAATAACAAATTAACTATTGAAAGGCCATACTGGCATTTTACTGCCGAGGGAAGGAAGGCTACAACTATTACACTTTTCACTCCAAGACTGAAAATAGAGCTAACAATAATACTTGATTACAATATTTGTTTACTTTTCAAATGGAAAGTCTTTTCTTTAAATGAACAAAACATTTTTATTTTATAAACACAACATCTTTGCATAGTGTGTTTAAATTAACACAAATGAAGTTAGGCATTCAAAATATATTTTTGTAGATATTTAAAAAATTTCCATTCATTGCTCTTTTCTGAGAAATCAATAATTGCACAAGACAGATCTTTTAAATAGGGGAATGTACATATACAGTAAAACCCTGTTAACGCTAAGTCGATCTGGCCACTGAAATTGTTCGCTTTAACCGAATTTTGTGTTAAACAAATAAATTAACGTTAAGTTTTAAGTACTGAGAACTGCTTTTCCTTCGCATTAAATGTGATTTTATGCTAAGCAATTTTGCGTTAACAGGGTTTGCTGTATTTTTTCAAAAATAGGAGGCATAATTACATTAGTTATACATATTGTTAAAATTTACATTTTTTAGAACATTTACTTTTTATGCCAAGCGGTTGATTGAGATAATGCACCCTATTCCACACCACCTTTGAGATTGAGTAATAGACGTGTTTTAATTTAATGTGGTTTCCTCAATATGCCCAATTCACAATATATTCTATTAACAGAGCTAATCATGGAGCTTGGATATTGAATTTTATAAGAAGCAATATAAACTAACGATAACAAATATGATAAATAGGAAGACAAACTAGAATGTAACATGTAGTATAAGTATTTCAATGATGAGCATAATTTGAAACAAGCAATGGAGGGGTAGCGGGGAATGGCTAAATGAGTATTAGTTTGCATCCGTGTATGGATGAGATAAAAGCTCGGATTTCCTAAGAGCACTTAATCTTGTCCAGATGACATAAAAGCTGAAAATCTTGATTATATTTTAAACAGCAGCATTAAATAAATAATTGATACCAACTCGATTCCTAATCAAGTTTAATGTGAATATCAATCACCTTTGTCAACATCGCTTTTGTAGATCAAATCAAGTCGGCAATCAAGTATCGTTGAAATGAACTAAAACCAACTTAAACCAATAATGTAATACGTAGATACTCCATGAAATCGACAAATTATTGTGACAACACTTACCAGTAATAAGTTTTCGATCCAATTTTAATGTTACAAATGACAGTCGAGCCGGCGACATAAATAAACTTAGTAAACACACATCCGGGCACTTCAGTTCCTTCAGCCACTCGGTGGCGATTCTTTTTGAGAAATTCTGCGCATCGTTTTATATTGGATTCGGCCAGTTTTGGCCGTAAGTCGAGATCGTTCCAAAATACATGATTTTTTTAAAAATGCTTAAAACCGTGGCAAAAATATCACAAAACATATTAATGCAAACCTTCCTTTCTTATACATAAAATATTTTAATTTTAAAACTGTCGATCAACCTTTCAAACTTTTGAGTATCGTCTATCCAATATTGGGCGAGATTGGGCTATATCGGCATCGAACGGCCGATTTTGCGCCATTCCACATCGGTATTGGCCAATGTAGGGCTGATATTGGCCAATACTGCTGTGCGCTACTTGGGTAGTAGCTGTATTGGAATTGAGACATTAAAATAATCCTCGTATAGTTTCAATGTTGCGTCGACTTTTCATCCCTTAAAAATTCATTAATCGATATTGGAATAACTTATTTTTTGTACATTTTCCCTTTTAACATTTGCACCAAATATCAGAATTATGATCTGATATCCCTCGTTTGGAACATTTAACCCCTTTTCGACTCCTTAAAGTTGGTTAATCAAGATCGGAATAGTATGCTTTTTCTATGTTTACTATTGTTGGTATTTGTGCCAATTTTCAAAATTTTGGCCATGTCGGAAGTGGGACATTCGTATGTCCCCCGTTTGGAACGTTTAACCCCTTTTCAACCCCTTAAAGTGGGTTAATCGAGATCGGAATAGCTTACTTTTTCTGCTTTTACCATTGTTGATATTTGTGACGATTTTCAGAGTTGTGACTATGTGGGAAGTGGGAGAATTAGTGATGAGTGAGTGAGTGAGTCAGTGAATGAGTGAGTGAGTGAGTCAGTGAATGAGTGAGTGAGTGAGGGCTTTGCCTTATATATAGAGAGATTCGGCGTACTAGTTGAGATCACAAGTCATGTAACGTCAACGAGCTACTACTACTACTACTAATAATAATAATAATAAAAAAAGTCTCAATATTGGAACTTGCTGTGCTCATAGATGGCTGTACACTCGTTTGAAAGCAATTTAGAATGCACTTGCGTTGCAATTTTTCATAGCCAGTATTTCATGTTCAAAAGAACCTTACTCACGATTTAAATTGTAAAAAGGAGATTTTCCTGCAAAGAAATCATGTTTACGATCCTTAAAAATGCGATAAACACGTAAAAAGTTGAAGAGCGCTAATTTTTAACACAGAGTTCTCTTCAGTTGAGCATCGCCTATCAAAGACTGACTTGCCTTTGTTTCACTTACAAGAAAGGATACAGTAATAATAATCGAAATGTATTTCTCCAAATTCGCCATTTTCCTTTTTTTGCGTTAATTTAAGAATCAACAGGAAAAATATCGCCAAACTGGCAACTTTTTTAATAAATGAAAATATGAAAATGGTAAATAACACCAATCCTGGTCATACATAAATGCAGGGACCAGTATTATAATGTAAGTGAAAGTTATACGATGTCCCACACTTCTAATTTACTTTCACTTATACCTATATGTTAGCATAGGGTAATGAAAGTATTGAATTAGGTAAAAAAAATCGAGTTTCGTTTGCTTTTCTACACATTTTGGAACGTGCCGAGTTCTAAAAAGAGGTATAGAAATTTTTTTTAGGTATACGTACTTGATCAGTATAGCTGCCGACTATTTTGTTCAAAATCGCTGTGATAAGTCTTTTTAAGGTACGTGCTATAAAAATTCCCACCTCGGACATTTCCGTAGAAATTATGCGTGACGAAGGTGTAAAAAGTGGAAAAACGAATGCTTTTAACACAAAGTTCTCTTTCCTTGAGCATCGTTTATCCTCTGTTTAACATACATGAAAGGATAGTGTACGACTTATCGAAAACCAATTTCGTCATTTTGGCGGTGTTTTTTAGCAAATGTATTGATTATCATCATCGCCAGATTAAAATGATAAATTGCACCAATCCATAGTAAGTTTAAATGCAGTTACCAGTATTAAGTGTAATTGAAAGTTTTGCAATGTTCCACACCCCTTGTTTTTTTTCTCTCATTCAATACGCTGCGTTCATTAAATAATAAATAAACTTACAAAAGTGAAAAAAAGTGTAGAAGAAATAAAGTTTTTTAGATTTTTATGTTGCGTCATATTATCTGAATGTATACGTACAATAAATTGTGTATAAAAGAGTAAGAACAGGATTTTGAGGTCCCTCAAGGGGGGGTGGGGAGGGTGCGATTATGACCGTGATTGTTTACAGTAGCAGTCATAGTTTGCTAATTTCGAGGGGGTGGGGGGCATTTGTTAGCATGATACTACCAGGGCTCAATGAAAGATAAAAAATAGAGGGTTTGACCACCCTCGGAAAACTCACAAAAAGCTCAACAATCGACACAAGGTTACTATAGTCCAATACAACTTATGCTGACCTCATTGAATGCGCTACAGTGATGTGCGATCCGGTTTTACTACGCGCTGATTGGCTGCGTAATAATCTTACACGTGGTACCTTGAACTGAGAGGAGACAGGGTTAACTAATAGTGATTAGCCAAGTGAATGACTTCATGAAATAGCTCGGTTGAAGCCATATGATTCGCTAAAACTCTTATAGTAACCATGGTTAGAAAAGTAAAGTTTTAAGATTGAAATTTAATAGCCTTTTTTTTTTTTATCAACATATATTTAAGTTTAATACAAAACTATGTGCGTAGGTTATCAATATTACTATATAAGTTGTGATTTATTCAGAACTATATTCTTACGCGGAAGGATCCATCCTACAGCGTATGCAATGAGGTCAGGATAAGTTGTCTTGGATTATAGTCACAATTGTTAAAGTGTTGACTCAATTTGAAAACAGGCAACAGAGCATCAGATGTTGCTCGATCCGGGGACGTTACGCATGGTAGGCGAATATATTGCCCCTGGCCAATTACTTAGGAATAATATTTAAATAGGAGTATGGAACATCGCCCAACTTTCAGTTACACTATAATATTGCTCATTGCATTCAAATTTGATATGGTGTTATTTACCGTTTTCATATTTTGTTTTTTAAATGTTTGCCAGTTTGGTGATATCCTTTCTTGTGCATCAAACAGGAAAAAAACAAAAAAAAAAACAATCATTGTTTGGCGATGCTCAAAGGCAGAGAGCTCTGTGTTAAAGACACTCGTTTTTCAACCTTTTATGCTTTTATCACATTTCTACGGGAATTTCAGAGGTGGGACGATTAAAACACCTTAAGTAGCATTAGATTCACGATTTCAACCTTATGTGCATGCTCGATTTTGGCGAAAACGGTAATGGTAGCGGTAGGTCCCTTGTCACCACTATCATGAACACCAAATTTGAACTTCGTAGGTCAATTTGTTCGGGAGTTATGCTGACCATGTACACATAAACATTTTATTCAGACCACTTTTTTGAAATCAGGATGTTCAGCAATGCAAAACAATCGATTTTTATTTTACCAAATGCTATACTTTCATTACCCTATGTAAACATATGGGTAATCGAAAGTAAAAATGCGTTTGGCTATGATTCTCACTATTTTGAAAAGAAGTTAAAAACACCATGGAGCTCACTTTTTAAACTGTTAAGGATAAATGACTTTTTTATAATTTTAGAAAGTAATTTTGTTTGACATTGTCAAAGGAGTTTTATGATTTTGTTTATGAATGGCTGCAGATACAATGACTTATTACAGTAAATTCAGTTTATTTTTATAAGAATTAAATAATTTCTTATTTAAATACCTTTTATTCAAATATTGCTTTGATAATTGTAGACAATACTAAATATCAGTGTGTAGGATAAATCACTGCTTCTGATCATTTGGGCAAAAATGAAATATTCAAACATTTTTGAAAAAAAAAGAGCAAATATTTAAACAAAAATAAATTGTTAATGGAATATTACATTCTGTTAAATAAATAGTAAAATTTAAAAAATCTTACCATGATTATATATTACTGTCAATTATCTTGTAATGTCGCACACAAAGCATCACAGACTCCAACGCAAGAATTGACCATTCCACCCCAGAGTAGAGGTATTTCAGTAGTTTGATACCCACATGTGGTATCGTGACATGAAAGGGAGAGAAATAGTATGACCTCTTAAGTTTTATAGCTTTGTCTGTATCTTTAAGTTTAATAGCTTTGTCTGTATCTTTAAGTTTAATTCAAGATTACCCAAAGAAGAGGTCATTTTTGTTCCCTTGCCCAAGTTGTCTGAAAATCTTTTGGAGAGAACGCGCGGATAAACTTCTTGGTCCTTTTAATTTAGCGATAGCGTCTTGATCGGAATGGTGGGTTCTTAGAATATTTTGTAGAAATGCAATAATACTATAGTATCGAAATTTGATCCAAGATTTTTTTTTTCAGTAATAAATTAAGCATTTTATTTTCCAATAATGATTGAGGCTTTTCTTTTAAAGTTATTCAAGTGCATGATTTTTTGTACATATAATGAAGTTTAGGGAGTGCGATGGCACCCCGATATTAAACCTTTATAAATTATTGGCCTCTGATCAAGAAGTAGACCTACAGAGTACTAATTGCAATAAAAAATGTCTCACTGTTTGGTTCCACCTCCTACTCACAAAAGAGACAATCGTAATGAAATTGAGGAATTTTTTAAATTGAAAACCACACTAGGGGTAAAGATTTATTGGCCAGTGCATTGCAGGTAGTCACAATCAAGATCTACTCGTCCCTTCTCAAACCCGTTCCTTCTATGGGTAAAGGAAAAAGAAGCTCGGTTAGGCAACTTAAAATTTTTTATTAACGAGGCATGAAAAATGTTAGGAAATAGTTATTTTTTTTGTTGATTTCTATTGGTCCTGATATTAAGTGAAAAATATATCTCACAAATATTAATGAAATTTAATTTTTTTTATACATTTTAACTCGGTGGGAAATATCATTTAAAAATAATTTAGATGGCACACTTTATGGGGGATGGGGTCGCCCCCCCCCCCCCCCCCGCGCACTGCCTAAAGCCGCCCCTGGAACAGCCACTGCTATAAAATCTTTACGAAACTATTGCAATCAAACTAATATATTCACTATTAAACAATTATTTAACATTACATTTATTTAACATTAACAATTATTTATCATTACATTTATTTAACATTAATTAATTATTCACAGGCTTTTTTAAACTCTTTTTATAGACTTTCTACATTCGCTAGCTCCAAATAGACCTAGATATTTATCAAAAGCTCTTGCAGAATATTACAGTTGTCGTTAAATTTGCACAAAGAGCGGTAAGTGGTACAGTTGGAAAAAAAGGATAAAAAATTCCGAACGATGGCATTATTTTCGTTTCTAAAAGTCTTAAGGTAAAAGTGGAGAGAGGGGGTGTTTGCGCACCTGTTTTCTAGTTTATGATTTTTTTTTATAGTTCTTTACGATAATGTATTTCTAAAGAATTCGTCTATTATTTTATTTCATGAAAATTCACAGAAAACTTTAATAAAAACTTCTATTTTCACCTTCTAGTTTAGAGTTACTGGGTGTTAAGAAGCACGTCAAGTTTGGCACTTGGATAACAGATTGGTGAGGCAGAAACACGAAAAAGCTGTCTAAAAGGAAATAAAAAATATTTTATTATTTTTTGGATTTTAACTACTTGAGTATCTAGAGCATCTTGGCTGACACCTCTCGATGAATAATTGTCTTTTATGACGTATCTGTGAAAGCATAAATTTGGCCTTTATTGGCGTTACTTCTAATGCGAGAAACACTTCTAATGTTAGTACATGCTAAAATGTGTTTGATAAAGGTTTGTGGTGCTCTCGTGTACAAATAACGGATACAACTCCTAGACACCAGAGATATCTTTTGTTTAATGGATAGAGTATCTGCCTGGGAAACCAAAGGTCTCACTATCGATTTCCAGCGACCGCAAAAAAAAAAGCAATTGAGCTTTATTGGTGACTATCGGACAACTGAATCATGCTGCCATCTATCGGCACCTTCAGAAAATACTGCACGATTTCCACACTAACATCTCAGCATCTTTGACGACTCACTGTCAAACAGCAAGCAACCTCCGGCGACTCACTGCCACAAGCAACTCAATCATTCATCCCTTCGAGACTCACTGGGAAGAGGCTATGTGGTGGTCGTGTACAGATATAACTCCTAGACATCAGAGAGAGATCTCTTTTGTTTAGTGGATAGAGTAACTGGCTGGGAAACCAAAGGTCTCACGATCGATCCCCAGTGACCGCAAAAAAAGCTACTACGCTTTAGATCAATCGTTTATGTCAACTTTTTATATGGCTAGAAAAAGTGAATAATGGTGTTTCATAAATAGCTTTCGTATCTTGCCGAAACTTGTCTATTGAGAAAGAAATTTACAACTTGTAAAATCCGAATATTTTTTTTTTTGAATATTTCATTAGCAACAGTGGTAATGAGCTATTATTAAACGAGTTTTTCTTATATTTTTTTTATTGTATTTATTGATTTTATAAACTAAAACTGAAAAGTTAATAAAAGATCTAAAAATTTGTTAAACATTACGAACTTTATTTAAATCTTTTTCTAAAATAACTTTAAAAAATATTATAAACTAATGTTGTGAGTTACGAAATCTGAAAGAATGTAAAAAAAATAACCAAAAATAATAAAAAGAAAATTCTAAAGAAAAAATAGAAAATTTGCTACTAAAAAAAGAGAAATTAATATTTGAAAGTTGTGATAGCGTAATAATGAAGAGTTATTTACTTGCACATGCGATATTGTCGGCATTGATAAAAAAAAAAAAAAAAAAAAAAAAAAAAAATCATTATTCTTAGAATAAAATGGAATTAAAACAAAATAATTCTTACTAATTTAGGGGAACTACATTCTTTTCATAAAAATCAGTATAAATATGAGGTAGTGGTATACTGAAAATGTACTCCTGCTGAGAGAGTTGTATAAGAAGCAAAAATGCCCTTGAAGTCGATTGTCGCATTATATTAGTGCTTGGTATTTATCTGCAATGTGGATGCTCTATTTAAAAAAAACTTTTTTGACGAAAGATCAAAACTAAAGAAAATACAGATATATTCTAATTCATAGTTTACTTGATTGCAAAATATTTCTTGCTAGACGTTCACTTAAAATGTTTTGATAGTACAGATAGTAAGTTAAACTGAAATGTCATTACAACATTCACTCTTCGGTTCTACTATTCCTTTTATTCTGTATAGAAAAAAGTAAAAGAAAACTATCGCAGAATCCCTTAAAAAATCAAACTAAACACTAACTTCTAAATAGCAACACTTGCTAGACTATTCACATGTTTTGTGATTTATGTTAACATTCGTCATGGGAAAAGTTGGAAACTATATAACATCTACTTTTTAGAAATGGTCTTTTTGAACCATTTTTCAATAAATAAAATTTTGACAAACCCAAAGTATAGTATTCGGTTTGTGCGTATATGTGTCTGCGTGTGCGTGGTCAACAAATCTCCCGAACTAATTGACTTACGATGTTCAAATTTGGTGTGAGGGTTGATGATGGCACAAGGACCTGCCATTAGGGTTTTCGTCAAAATCGTGTATGCTCATAGTGTAGGTGCCATTGAAAAAATCATGTTTTTTAGTAATTGCTAAAAACCGGTTCTAACGAGATTGTTCAAAATCGCTGTAGGAATGCTTCTTAAGGTGTTCTAAACATCCCCACCTCCGACATTCCCGTAAAAATGCTCTAAGGGGGTAAAAAGTTGAAAAAAGAATGCCTTTAACCCAGAGTTCTCCTTCCTTGATCATACCTCATCAATGATCGGTTTTTTCTTCTCTGTTCAGTTTCACTAATAAGAAAGGATAATATAAGAATTATCGATAAGCATATGGCCAAAATCATCATTTTTCCAGAGTTTTTTTCTTCCTCCCCATACAAGAATTATCGCAAAACATTTCGCCAAACTGTCCATTTTTACTAAAGGAATGATGAAAAAATAAATACGATAGATGACACAAATCCACGTCAGTATTAGAGTGTAATTGAAAGTTGAGCGATGTTCCCCACCCCTAGTTTTGTAATGTTGTCTTCTCATTCTTTACAGAGTAGGTCACTGTAAAGTGGAGGTTAAAAAAATCTTTAAAAGAAAAATATACAGGTACTGAATAAATTTTGAAAGCAAAGATTCATTTCAAAGATATTAAAGATCTGTCGGATTTTTGCTAATTGCAAACTTTCTGCACCAAATATTCGTGGTATGGTATAGATGAACAAATCCTCCTATGTTTTCAAGTCGTTTCAAACGATTTCAACCGCTCCTATTATTTTTTTAGGCTTACTGTTTTTATTTACTAAACTTGCAAGTTTACATATATTAATCAGCCTCATAATTAATTTATGAACTAAAAGTAGTAAAGGAAAACTAATAATAATTCTTATCAGAATGTTTAGAAAAGAAGAGAATTAATGAAAAATTATCTATTTCAAAACAATTTGCCATATTAGCGCGTTGGCCTTGAAATATAAATACAGAAAATAAATCATTTCATTATATTAACACTGCAAGTAAGTTGGTGTTTTTTATATGATACGATATAACTAGTTAATGTTTCATAGCAGCATGACAGTTGGTGTGCTTGTTAAATGACAATGAAAAGAGCATTATATTGTTTAGCGCTGCTTTCGGTTGCTTATTAAGTTGTGATCAAAAAGTTTAACGACAGATGGCGACAGCAGCCGAAACTGGAAATATGAACCATCGTTTTATTTATTTATTATTATTTTTTTTTGCATACTGTGTGGCTATTTAAAAGGCTTTTTAAAGTTTTTTGAAAATAAAACTTAAGATGAACTCTAAATTAATTCATTAAAGAAAATAAAGCAATGTATTTTCTCATTTGGAGTGTAATTCACAATGACTTTATGGTTAAAAGAATGTTTTATGTGTTCTCTAGTATAAAATATTGATTTATATAACTTGTATTCATTACCTCTTGTCATGTTCCAAGTATTCTACCATAAAATTTTGAATTTTCTCTGACAGATAAATGTAACTAATTGGATCAGATCCCATATATAATTTCTTATAAATAGGTCATATATAACTTCTGAGGTATCTCAATCTATCCCAATAACCTAAAACTGGTTTACATTGTACTTGAATGGAATTGCAGAGCATACTCGAGATTTGGCCTGACTACTCTTTCACAAAGTCACAAAATAATGTACTGAGCTTTCAATGAGATATTCTTCTCGATGAATCCTACTATTTTATTAGTTTTTTTACTCGCTACTCTGCAGTGATGTAGATAAAAGGTATCATTCACAAGTTGTAGTTTAGGACTTGACATTTGTCAGCGTTCAAATGATTTTAAGGAAGTATTTATATATACATATCATTAAAATTCATCAATGTCTTATTGCTTTCATTGACACAAAAGAAGCGAATTTATGACAACTGGATGAAAGAAATAGAATATTTGGATGAAAGATAAGACAAACTTAAAGTAAAAAAACTCTAAATACAATTTTTGTTTATCTTATCTATTCATTTAGGAATGTGTTCTTATATAAATATTTTTCTTACACCTCAATACTTATAAAATAGTTTTTTTTTTCTTTCAAATGATATGAAATATAAAGAATCATGACTCTTTTCGAAGTATTAATAAAGATATAATTAGAGCTAATAGTAATTATTATAATTAGAATAAATATTAATATTTTAATTATATTTAATATAATTGAACCAATATCCTTTATTACAAGAGAAAAAGTAGCAATCACAATAATTGAATTAATATAGTAACATTAATTATTTAAATTAGAATACGTTACAATAAATATAATAATATTGATTTTTATAATTAGAATTTATCATCATCATATTTCTAATAAATATAAATTATTATAATTTGAATAAGTATGAATTATTATAATTCGAATAAATATGGATTATCAAAATTGGAATCGATACTAATCATTATAAATATATTTATAATAAATTGTACATTCTAATAATATAAATAATTGTAATAAAAAGTAATAATTAGAATATGTAAAGACACCAATTTCAGAATTAGGTTTAACTTCAGCATTAACTGATTAGGATAAGAAAAATTAATTGAAAATGTTTAAAAAACATAACCAACTTTCTTAGAAATTCAAGATGTAGTTTTATTTGAAAAGTAAATGTGTTTCATAGAAAATTTGGGCTAGGAAAAATGTTTTGCATTGTATTTGAGAATTTTCCTCTATAATTTATAAGCTGCTAAAGTCTTTGTTAACAATATTTTAATATTAAAAACAGACAAAGTATCCAATGGTAAGATGGATTAAATTAAGGAATGATCAATTAGGAATTTACTTTGTAAGACTGTTTTTGAAACTATTGCACCAAATTGAATGATTTTTTTTATTAAATTAACTCTGCGCATACAACATTTTCATTTACTTAAAAAAAAAAAAAAAAAAAAATAATAATAATAATAATAATAATAATAAAAAATAAGAGAAGAGAGTATAGGAAAATAACATCCAAATGTTAGCCTAAATGTTAGCATCTAAATGCAATTATTAATTTGTTTTGAACCAAATGATGAAAAATCGGCTATTCATTCTACTAATAATTTTTGTTAGGATTATTGAAAAATTTGATTTTTAAAATATAAAATTTATTGTTAATAGTTGTCAAAAACCACTGTTAAATACAATAAAGCCGACTATAGTTGAGATAATTACATACGAATTTATTATATTATATTTCGTTGGGCAGGAATTCATTATTACAGAATCAGCAATAAACGAACTTGTCAGATGAAACTTTTTTTCAATTTCTAATCCTTATAAGGTTCTCCTTTAGAAATATGATACTTTCACACGCGTGCAAAAATAACGTTTCATTAATAGTGTATGGCGCTTCCTTAACTACTTGGCATATCATATTTACCTAGCAAGATTTTTTTTTGCATTAAAAGTAACTTTAATGGAATGTTGAGATTATACAAAGAAATCTTTTTCATAATAATTACAGCTATTAAAAAAATCTCTTAAAGCCATAAATTTTAAACAATAAATAATTTTTCCATTTTAAAGATTGCTATGTGATCCACTATTTTATAACATGTTTCAAATCTCGAGTATTTTTAGTTAAATAGCTTCTCAGCAATGTCCTCGTAAAATAAAATTTTCAACACAACAAAATTAGGGGAAGAACCATCATCGTACAACTTCCTTGCGTCGTACACTTCATATGTGTATGGGTGATTTTCAAATTTGAGGCAATTTTGATGGCCGACAAAAGACTATTTTTTATTCTGAAATTTAATGACCTGAGCGATTAGATTTTTGTTTTTTTCTAAAAATACAAACTGCTAAGAGTTATGATGCATAATATTATAAAAATATGCCTTGAGCCTTTTTTTTAATAAAATTTTTTAACAAAGAGAAAACCTAGAAAATACGATGTCTGAAACAGCAAAGTCACATTTATTTTTCATATCTTACCAATTTCCAATGCATAAAATAACTTTGAAGAACTTTTGTATTTTTAAAAATCTATATATTATAATAAATCTATAATTTTTTTCTTCTTTTTTTTTTCTGTCACATATTAATTAATTTGTGCTGTCTGAGAGAGAATTGTCAGATCTGTTATCAAAGTTAATCATTTTCAAAATTACTCATTAGATGGGATCATTATTTTTTAAAATTGACTTTGTGATTCAGTACGAGAAAGAAACCATTTTGAAATAAAATCGTGAGATGATTGGATACTGTAAGGACTTTTGAGTTTTCATGAGGTGAGTATTTTTTTAATGTTGTCAGGTCTGTTACCAACTTTTTAAAGTTAATTAGTGTAGTTTTAATAACTGCTTGCCACATACAAAGTAACTCTGTGAACTATATTTGAGCCCTAAAAAGTTTACACATGGTTGTAAAAAAAAAAAAAAAAAAAATCAAAAAAAAAAAAAAAAAAAAAAAAAAAAAATCAATAATGTTAAATTGTAAGATCTGTTACTTTTCAAGTTTGTTACCTGTAAAAGTATTAGACCTGACATGATTAAAAAAGATAATAAAGCTTAAAAAATATAGAAATAAATTATCTTAAAATGTTACAAGTATATATATCCACATGGCCATTAATACATATATCATGTTCATAAAAAATAATAATTAAATTAATAATAAAAAACAAACATGTAACACCGGATCTTCCAAATCATGTCAGATCTGTTACTTGTTAAGTCTGTTATCCAATGTCAGGTCTGTTACTTCGTAAAAAAATATTTGTAAAAAATAAAGTTTTCGACTTAGATCTACAAATGAGGGTGCAAATGATAGATATAAAACCCATTTATGAAATTTTTTTAATATATACAGTTTATCATCTTTTTTATACATTTTAGAGCAAAGTTAAACTAATAATAATAAGTTAAAAGTAACAGAACTGACATTTTTTAATGTACATAAAATATGAAATATTTCTCTATTGCAAAAAAATAAGAAATAAATTTCCATTTTAGAGTAATTACCTATTCTGGAAGCTGATTGATTGATTCAAAAAGTCGCAATTTCATTAAGATCTTTTAATTTGTCCGGTAACAGACCTGACATATTTTAGTTTCGTAGCGAATTATAAGAGCCTACAGGACTAAATTTTAATTTAATATTGCTGCTGGTTATGAAAACATGTACAAGACATATGCAAGAACTAATTTTAACCACCAACAATGGTTGATTTTAATTTTATTTCAAAAACCATTTTAATTAAAAAAATGCCTCAAATTTGCAAACCACCCACGTAGAACTAGTATTAAGTTACACCACAAATTTGCGTTCTAACATAGCAGATGGTTCTGTAAAACGAGTTTCTTCTTCAGTTCACCCTTATGACAGTGAAGATTAAGTTGAAGCAACTTTCACTTCACCCTCTGGTTTGGAGTATAACTTAAGCTTCGCTAAAGAAGGTAGGTTCAGGGTAGGGAAGAAGAAGGTAGGTTCATTAAAAAAGTGACTATTGACTATTTTCGTTTTTCAGAATCGAGTGTACAGTATTTTTACGGTAGTAGTTATTGATTAAGCCTCTCATAAAACCGTCAACCTTAACATAGTTTGGAGTTACTATGAACTTTCTTATTCAGCGAGATATAAATAGGTGGGTATTAAGTGTATGGATTAAAAAAAAAAAAAAAAAAAAAAAAAAACTCTTCGCCAATTTGTCACATTTTGAAATTATCTTGCAACCATTCATTTATACAACAAGAAATATCGCCAAACTGGAAAGTTTGAGGACAAAAGTAGTTGTTAATTTCAAGTTGTATCAATGAATGTTGACTTCGTACAGACAGTTATGCAGTTATAGCTTTTCTATAAGATTATACTACATTAGTGGGGAGATAAAAGTAAAAATATATAGTAAAATTAATTAAGTTTTGTCACGTTAGAAAACAAATTGAAACTTAAATATATTTTAAAGTATTAATTTTTTATATCCATTGTTGTGATTTGTGTAAGCTGAATATTGTCATGGCAACTTTTCTTCATTTTTGTTATGTTAAAATGAACGAGAGGGAATCCGGTGACCTGAAGAGTATGAGCTCTGAACTTATGATAGGAAAATCCTGGGTTCGAACCTGCCTCGTCGAATACCGGTATCTATGATAATGGGGGTTGGTCTCAATCGTGGTCTCAAGCTACACTCGTTGGTGTGGGGGCTTTGGAAAGAGAGATGCTTGATAAAGTATCGAGCTCGTTGTTTTATAGGAGTTTCAACTTATCAGCCGTGTGTAACCACACTTGTGTAAGTATTTTTTAGTGGCAGAAATAGGCAGCTAGAACCATGCTATAAAAAAACCGTAAGGGAATTTATGAGCTTATGTACTCGTGCACATAACTGAATTTTTGTTTGCACCAAATTGA
Organism: Linyphia triangularis; assembly: GCA_963978545.1. Classification (NCBI taxonomy): domain Eukaryota; kingdom Metazoa; phylum Arthropoda; class Arachnida; order Araneae; family Linyphiidae; genus Linyphia; species Linyphia triangularis. Next base: position 30,743,200 of record OZ021732.1, on the reverse strand, counting down.
CTCGTTAATCACATACACCTTTCTAGTGCTGTATTAAAACCTTTTACTATTTTCAAATTTAATGAAAATATAATGTACAGTGTGCTTAGTAGATTAACGGAAGGGCATACACCATTGGGACTTTAGCCTTTTGGCTGTAATACTTAAAATATAAAAATCTAGGGTTTTCTAACAACTTTCAATTACACTATAATTCTGGTCACTACATTTAAATTTGACGTGGAATAGTGTTTTTACTATTTTAATGTTTTCATTTATTTATAAAAATGATTTGGTGATATTTTTGGCGATAATTTTTACATGGGCATTAGGGTGATCCTTAAATGGAGACGAAAATGAAATTTCATCCGATTTTAACTCTTGCTCCCTAATCCCTCCCCCCCCCCTTTGACCTATTTTGACAGTGTGCAAAATTTAATTCCGATAAATTAATATTAATGAACCTGAAGTTGTTAAAAAGTTGACAAAAATTCAAATTTATTGGAAAAAATAAATTTCTTCGGATTCGATTGCTCGCACCCAAATGTTTTCCTTTTGATCTATTTTGACAGAGTACTAAGTTTTAAAGTAATAAATATTAACCCGTGGGCCACATTGATATTGAAAGTACTAAACATGGACACATAATTCGCAAAAATGAACGAAAATAATAATTTTTTTTTATTTCCTAAAATAAAAAAGGAAACTGCAAAATATTGATACATTTAAGAAATAAAAGAAATCAAACATTCGTACAACAAAAATTTGGTATTTTTAGAGGTATTTTGCGTTTATTAGTGTACTGTTTGTAGCTGCCGTCCAAACGTCACGAAACGTACTTTTTTTTATTAAAAGAGTCATTTGATTTTTTTTTTTATTAAATTTAGTTCTCTTTCTAGTGTAATTTACTACACGTAGCTTCTTTAAAATTTATATTTGACCTACTTATAAGAAAATGTTTGCTTTCCAAAAAGTAGTTGTACGTTTAAAAATCCGATAACATTTTCTTAAGCAGAATCGAGCTTTTGACTGATACAAATTCGACAATTTTCTAATCTAAAATGATAACTATATTAAAAATTAATAATATGGTGTAGATTTTTATTATTTATAAAAATCTATTTTAGTATTTCATTTATAATAAGATAAAAATTTACAAATATGTGTTGCACTTTCAAATTATTTTCTTTATTAAGGCTAAATATCTTATTTTCTCTTTAAACATGAGGTGTGTCACAAATAATGTATTTAGAATATTACATATACAAAATAACGACCATCTCTAAGCTCAAAGGTGTTGGCACTGGTTTGGAAAAACCTTTTACTATACACCCATAAATTGATTCTAATCAGAGGAAACTGGCTGGCACAATTGGTGCATATGAAGAGATTTCTATCATATACTTATAATCTATTTGAGCTTTGAAAGTGAACTGAATTATTTTAGAATGTGAAGGAAAATTTCACATATCAATTTCTCCCTGTGGTTTGTGGCTCTGTGGTTTTTTAGTTAATATTTACCCCTAAAAATATGATGCAGACTCCAATGATTTCCTAAAAAATCCTTTTTAGAGTTAATTTTCTTTGCTTTACTCTTGTTCTTTCTAAAAATAATAATAATTTCTTCCAATTCTTTGTTGTTGGAAGCCTCATCTAAGGTATCACCTCATCACCAGGTAACTTGCTGCCGGTTACCTGGTAATGAACTTTACCAATTAAAACAATGCTACCTCTATTACTTCTTAAACTACGTACCATATTTTAGACAAAGAATAGCTACAACTTCAAATTGAAATCTATATTGAAGTAAATGTGGGAGGGTGAGAGAATGCGCTCCTACTACATTTCTGTCACCCTCCTTCACCCCACAGAATTGTACTAAAATTACATCTTCTTAAAACCCCTTACTGAGTCGAGTTAAGTAATTCAGCAATAATTTCTTAGTATTTGACAGCTGACCGTGTTTGCGTAACGTACAATTGAAAAGATAACCGACACAGCACAATACAGTAAAATGAGGCTACCGGATATGGGAACTTCAAGCTCGTTGCGCCACTGATTAATCACTTTTAATTTTTAAAAAACAAATATCATAACAAACTTTTTATAGTCAAAGGAAAAAAAAATTGGTGGTAAGAATGAGGAAAAGTGAATTTTTAAAAATAATCTTTCAAGCTTGGCGTCCACTATCGCTGAGCATAGCAGAGCAGAGCGGAGTGGATTGATTAGATTAGAGCCAATTACAAGGCTGTCAACGTCCATTGTAGCACGAGGCTCGTGCTACAGTAGACTTTGGCAGCCTTGTAATTGGCTCTAGTCCACTACGCTCTGCTTTTCTCAGCGATAGTGGACGCCAAGCTTTAACATTCAAAGGCATTTTTTCTTGATTCCTTTTTGAAGTCAAGATGCTTCAAACCGTAGAGAAATAGGGGGGGGGGGGGGAATCGATTTTTTTTTGTCCATTTAAAAAAAAAATTAAATACTTTCACTACCCATGTTAATATATGGGTGATTGAGAATAAAAAAATATATTAAGGAATAATTATCATACCTTCTTTATCTGGTACCTACAAAACTGAAAATTATACACACGTTTGTTTGGTGAAATCCACAATCGTCGAGAAAACTGCGATGAATATGGGCCATTTTCCTGAAACCTCCACTTTTCTGTCCCATGTCTACAAAACCCATAATAAAGCAGTTTGAAGAATATTTTTTATATGCATGTAGTAGCTGTCAATAGACAAATGAGACACATTTTAATTATTTTTTTCTCTCATTTATTTTTCTGAAAACCACACAATTACACACAACCATTGTCCTAAATTATATTTAATAATATTATGTTATAAATTTTTGTCAGATGAACTTACATTTTAAATTGGTACTAAAAGAAGTTATTCTGCTAAAATATTGTAAAATGTCATTTTCATCCTCATACCTAAATTTTGATGTCTTCATTAGTTTATTTTTAAATACTATATTGATAGACTTTTAAATATTCGTTTTATCAATATTTTGAGAAATCAACGTTCTTTTTAGCTTAAGTTTTATGTTAAGTAGGATTTTTTTTTGGTTTTCCATTCCACAAAAAAGTAGCTATGCAAAACCATTTACTTAAAAAAATTGTTCTGAAAATTAACTGTTTGCTGTATTTTTTCAAAGTTATGACTGTTCCATAATAATTGAACGAAACAAAAACTTAAAACCATGAAGTATTTATATGATTTCGGTATGATTTAGGATGGTAATGATTAATTTCTGCCTAATTTACATGTTTAAGCGTAATTATCTTTAAAATACATTCATGTATCATAAACCTTCATAGTTCCTAAAAGTTACCCAAATCACCTTAATTATAACTCTTTAAAATGTGAAAATTTTGAAGCATAAAATGGACGTTTTGGGAGAATGACCGATATGCTCGATAGCTAATTGTAAAATTTTCTGTTTTGAAATGTTCTTGGCCGTTTTATAATGCACCGGGTTAAGTTCGGAATTATATACCAGATTATTTTTTACATTAACTGTTTAATTTGATTTTTTTTTTTAAAGTAGTAGAACATATTTTCTATTTCTCAATTGGTAGCCTGCAAAATGATGGTGTACTCAAAGAGAAATCAGATTTATCAATAAACTTATACATCGCCAACCCACTGCGTAAATAATTTACCAAACGTCACTGAAGGATGAGTACCATTTCATGTATTTCTCAAGAGATGAAGAAGTTTAACCTTTTTTAGGAATCATTTTATAAATTATTAAGAAGTAATATCCGATACAAGGATGATGCTAGTCCTTGAAAATATGGTAAACGTTGGGAAATACACAGATTTCGGATTTGATTAGGCTTCTAGTATTATGCAAGAAGGATAAGATTATTTCGCTCTTCGGTGGAATTCAGCCTTTCCATAGGGATAATAGGAGCTTCGTTTTGTCAAGAGTTGAATGCCGAAAGCAGCGTAAGAAATTACAGCTCACAACTTACAAACGTATAGTTTACTACACCCTAATCATTGATAAGAACATCAATCAATTCTGTACATCAGAACTTAACGAATCCAAGAAACAATTTGGAAACTGCACATGAGAGTGAAGAATCTGAATTTCACTCTCATTCGACTCTTTACAAAACGATCTGTAACAAATCTGGCTAAAGTTTTTATAATTTATTTAAGCAAGTTACGACGTTATGTGTCGATAGAAAACATTTTTAAAAACATAATTTGCAGGAAGTTCAAAAATTATAAATTTCGAATGAGTCTCGTTTGGCTTCGAGACACAGAATCGTTCGTTCATCCTGACACATAAATCATAGTTCCTTACACTTTTAACGTCAACGACCATGTACATTTTAGGTATATTGGTTGCTCAATTAGACCGACTCTGGAAATTGGATTGTAAGCTATAAGTCATGAAATGTAATCCAAAAGCCAAATATATTATAAATCGTTATTTCAGGGAAATATGGTAACTTTCCCAGAATTACTTTAACGCCAAGGAATCATGTAAAATTCCAAAAAGAACTAAAAACTTTGTGGAAACAGGGATTCTAGAAGATTGGCTAATTCTGGCAGAAACTCGAGCATCGTTTCGAAAACCCGATTTTCTGTTAAAAAAAACAAAGAAAAAAAAAAAAAAAAAAAAAAAAAACACCTGTCAGAAACATTATAAAACACATTTACACATTTTTTAACCCTCCGTGCTTTCTTACAAAAATATATTTCAATTTTAAAACTGTGCCTCAACGTTACAAAACTTCCAGTATCTTTTATCCAGTACTGTGCGAGATTGGCCAAGGTCCGTAATAACGGCCAGTATACAACGTCCTACATCGGGATTGGCCAATTAAGAGTGATATTTGCTAGAGTATTTTTGCTTCTTGGGTTGGTGATGGAAAAAATTGTAATTCAACTTGATGGCCTGTCGCCAAAACTTAATGGTAAAGATTATAGTCATTACTAAAAACAACAGCTTATGGAAGATTTGGCATATGCTTTGCATTTCAACGGTTCTGGTAAGTAAAAACGATGCCCATCACTTAAGTCCTTTATTTGCTGTTCAGTCGATATTGAAATACCAGTTTACTAATTTCGAAAGTATTTCAAATACTAAATCTAAAATGGTCATTTTAGGAGTATTTCAAGGAGTTTCAAGGAGTATTTCTGCAACTTTCTATTTAATAAAAAAATATGTAATCCTTTTCCAAGACTAAACTTATTATTCATTTATTATGAGAGAGAATAGTTGTTTTGTTTATAAACGAGGAATGCGATACATACAGTAATGGCTTTGAGGCATATTTTATTTAATAAAAATCTCTCACATCGTGTTTATTCTCTGAAATGGTTTGTGCATAATGTTATGAGACTACCTCTATATTTTTCTGCGTTTTTTTTTCAGTCATTCATTAATTTTTTTACAAGCTAAAAAATGCTTGAGAAAGATATATTTTGAAGCATAAATGGATTTTAGGAAACAAATTTTCTAAAAAAATTAAAGAAAGTATTAGGTCATTTAATAGATTATATGTCATACTTATTGTAAAAATGAATTACTAAAATATAAATTGAAAGTAATAACACCCAATCATTGACTGCAATTTGTTTTTATGAGATTTCAGTTTTACAAAATAAAGAGTATTCCACGTTTCAAAGGCAAATAATCGAAATTCCATTGAAACTATGATAATCGTTATCATATCCAAAAATTGAAAAAAATAATATTTTTTAGGATTGGTAATTCAAAACAGACTGTTCGAATAACACTTCATGAGAACATTTATCTGCGATTATATTTTTTGTTTAATGTTTCGTAAAGATACTTTTTAAGCCCCCTACAGCTCTTAGAGGCTTAAAAAACTTCTGAAAGGGGAGAAAAGAGATACTTCTGTATAGAAGAGTTAGAACTGTGTTAATAATGTTCCACTCCGGGAATTGTTTTCAAACGATAATATTGTTTCAATTGTCACTTCTTGGAAAAAGTATTTTTTTTGCAATTGTGTTCGAGAGGCAATAGCGTTTTCAGGGATTGTAAAGATAAAAAATCATGAAATAATTTTTATAACTTAATTTTATGATTATTTGTTTGAATTTGTATACAATTTAGTTTTTAATAATAATTTATTTATTTATTCTTATTTATGTAATTATTATATTTTTAATTCATCCAATGAAATAATTATTTATGTTTGTATAATTATTCTACTTCTGATTTGTCCAATTATTTTAATTGTAATTTTTCTAATCATTCGAATTCTTATTTTTTCTTATTATTTTCATTGTAATTTTTCTAATCATTCGAATTCTTATTTTTTCTTATTATTTTAATTATAAAGCATCTAATTACAGGATTATTGTAATTATAATTTATCAAATTATTCTAACTGTAATTTATCTAATTATTAGAATTATATAATTATATTAATTAATCTAACTTATTCTAATTAAACTAAATTATAAAATTATATTAATTCATGTAACTTATTTAATTAAACTAAATTATCTGATTATTATCGTTATCTAATTATAGTAATTAATATAACCTATTCAAATTTAACAAATTTATCTAATTATTATAATTATCTAATTCTATTAATTAATCTTACTTATTCTAATTAAACTAACTATTCTTATTCTAAAATTTGATTAAATTATTTTAAATCTAATTTACTCAACAATTATAATTATACTTTAGCTAATTGTTCAAATTATAATTTATCCGATTCTGATAATTGCAATTTATTAATTCTGTATATAATTCTGATTATTATTCTTATTGTAATTTATCTAAAAATTCCAATTTCATAATTTCTAATTATTTTGGTTCTATAATTTATCTAATTATCACACATTTATTATTGTAATTTATATAATATTATTTTAGCATTTAGTTATTAATTTTTTTAAATCTTAAAATTATTTTACTATGCATTTCGGAAAGTATTCCTTAGATGATTTGAAAATGAATATTTCATTTTCGGTATAATCTACAGTGTATTTATGATTTATTTTATTTTGCGAATGGCAAATTTTGATAGTTTTTAATATCGATATAAAAAATGTAATTTTTTTTTATTTCTCATTAATACATATTGATCAATACACAAAATTTTTGTTTAATTATTTTATTATATTATTGCTTGTATGATATTTTTGTCATCTACCTTCATTCAATTGCCATGAAAACGTGAAAAACTCAGCAACACTCATTTACCCAATGTTTTAAAGACAAATTTACAAGCAAATTATTCCCAAAATAATTTTTTTTGAAAATATAAAAAAAGCAAATATAACAAATATTTAAATATAATTATTAGTAATATGCTATTTAATGTGTTTTTTACTACAATTGAAATAATATAGTTAACTAAACATGCACAATATTTCCATACATTACATGCATTTGTGGGCTTTACGATTATTTCTCTATCTATATGTTTGAATACGATTATATCGATACATAATTTAATACAAGCTTTTGTCACAAATGTTTGAAGCTCAAGTGCAAGCTAACTACATGAAGCAAGGTTAAGGTCAGCGCATATACAGGGTGAGTTAATTTAAAATTCGTGCATAATAAAGTTTATCTGTCCTTAAAAATACCAGTTAAAGAATTTAATTTTAAGTTTATCATCACAGAGATTAGTTGTAATGTGGGCTTTTATTTTTAGCAGTCGAACTGTAGTTGTTACAATAAATGTTCGAAATGGTGTTTTCTTTTTCTCAAATACAAAGTCGTGTTCGTTTTGCCAGATTTCGTGAAAGTCAACGGAGCATGGCTCTATCAATGTTATACATGGTTGTTGTGATGTTCGTTTTTAGCTCAGCAATCATTTGTAGACTGTTCTGCAAATGCAGAAATTTCGTCTCACCTTCTCTCAGTTTTCATCGTCCAAAATAGAGGGTCAGTCAACTTACTCTTTTCTTGAAGCTACTGATTCTGTTGTCTTGAAACGGTGAATTAATTGTGTCACATTTGAATTACTGGGTTTACTGGGTACTGCTGAATCAGGATATTTCTTGCGAAACTCTTCTATGACGTGTGAGCATGACTTTCGAGTAAAATACTACTTCAACATGAATCGAATATTTACTGCTCCTGGTAAAACATCATGCCATCGTCTTGAACAACAAATGCTTCACACATAAAGTCTCTAAGCATGAGATCGTTGAAACTGATTGAAATACATTCTAAACAATTTGCAAGCTTATCAACCGGGAGAAAGTCAAAATTCAATGCTTTTTCACTGAATTACAGCCCATTAAACTTTGATGCGCGTCACTTTAAATTCATCCTATATAAAACAAGACAACGTCAAGAAAAGTAACAGCGCAGCATTTAGATAAGATATAGAACACTTGTAAAGCTTCTATTTGATCCTCCATATTTCAAATTCTCCTTTGGAATAACAACGGCAAGAATACTCAACACCATATGTCACAACAATACCCTGCGTGTTCCGAAAAGTGGTGTAGAACAATTCACATTCCTCCGTCGGATACAAACGATCGATCCGGACATTCTAATCCCATCGCATTCTTCTACCCCTCTTTTCGAACGATTTCCTGCTCCCGCGCTTACCTGTTGGAACGGACCATCCCTCGCCAAAACCACCAACAGAGCGGCGATTCCCACGCCAAATGAGGAAACCCCGCCCCCCGTTCGCATCCTCACAGTACGAAGAGCTAGGCATGGCTCTTCAAAGCGGGGCGAAACTGTCCGATAGCTAGGTTTAGGGAAGGACTTGCTCGTAGACAACTTTGTCGTTCCTCTCCTCTGCCCCGTGATTGTTGGTGGTGCTGGTCGGCGAGTTTGTTATCTGTTGTGATGGCGGGGGCACAGTCCGGAGTTCATGTGGTTCAGCTCAAACCCATCGTGGTTCCGCCGGCACTGTTGGAGGGCAACAAATGTGTCAAATGGGATGACGTGAGTTTGTTTTTGAATGTCCTTCTTGGTGTGACTTGTCATCTCTTACAAAAAATAGATTTTGTGTTTTGGAAAGGGAATACCTACTACAAGCAACATAAATATTGAAAATATTTCCGTTAAAGTATTGTAAATTTACTTTCATCTTCCGTTTCAAATTCCGACACTATACTTTAGTCCTCGTATAAATAGGTTTACTTATCGTTACTGTTTGACCGCTATGAGAAAGACCTTGACCGTATGTTTGTTTATGTGACAATTGATTAATTTACTTCTGCCAGTCTGTTTTAGTGGACCATGGCTTATACATTACTATTGCTATAAAGCTTATTAAACCTGACATTCCTACCTTTTTTTGGAATCCTTCTTATGAAAGCAATCTAGTTAAAGACTTTTCCTCTTGGAAAAAAAAATTATTTGTAATCTTATTTCATAACTCATGCTGTACATCAAAGCATTTTACTTACCACGTATAATATGAAAACTAATAATAAACATATTATAAAAGTAAAATATATTGAAATTCTGATAAAGGAAATTTACGTTGGCTTCTGTATAATGGCTGTAATGTTTTAGTTTTTGTAATAAAACCATGATTCAATGTTTATATGACTACTTTGTTTTCGTATGAGTATGAGAAGTAAATTTGTTAACTTTCTTTATGAAGACCTTGTTTAGTTTCCATATGAGAGCCATGTTTGAGTTACTGTATGAGGACTGTTTCAGTTCCTGTAAGAATACAATGTTTAAATTTTTGCTGAAGATTTTGTTTGAGTCTTCAATATCACCATGTTTAGTATTAAGTGTAATAACCTTTCGTCGTAACAGTTTATGGATTTCATTTGGTAACAAAAATGGCTTAATGTACTCCAACCCCAAAAATGGGACATATAAAAATAACTTTAAGTGGGAAATTACAGTAGGTAATTTATTGTAAGACAAAACTTACCCTACTCTTAACCTCAAGTTGGAAGAAATATAATTTTTTTTCTATTAATAACTTGATTTTTAATATTATCCTTTTAATGATTGTAACCTCTTCCGCTTCACAAATGGTACTCATTAGAGTCCTTAGTACACGTAGTTCATGCAAGGTAAATGTGTTATCATAATAGTCTTCATAGATAACTGATGAGTATGATATAATGTAAATTTTTTTTAAAAACTATAAAAATGCACAATGTAAACAGAACGATGGTACTAGTTGCTTTTGACCATGTTCTTACTTGAATTGCAAAAATAATTTTTCATTATAACCAAGAGAAAAACTTATTGTATGAATACTTGTGTTATATAAGACATGGAGTATGCGTATCGTTTGCTTATGAAAACAAATTTAAAAATAAATTTGATAGATTTTGAATTAATTGAAAGAAAATACGTATTTTGAACAAGTAACTGAACTTTTATGCTTTCTGAGGATGCTTTTGAGTTTAAATGCTTCGTCAAACGTTCTCGAGAATATTTCTTATATTTGCATCCACAGAATGATTTATAATTTTTATAAAACACAATCTAGCTTAGAAAATATACTGCTCATATGTTGAAATGCAGCAGCACAAACTTTTGAATAAATATCATACATTGCAAATACATTTATATTGGTTCGAAAGTTATTCAATTTTTAATATAATCAGCAATGCTTATAGGACTGAACATATATAATTATTATTAAGGAAAACAGTGGTTTTCTGATTGAATGCATTTGTTTGACTTTGAATGTAATATTTACTGCTGTTTAAAAGAAATCTCATCTTGTTAATGGATTTTAAGAATGTTTTTTAATAACCAATGAAAAAAGATTTTCTAGTGCTCTATTTGTGATTGGTTGTTTATTCCTTCGTTAAGCTGCGTAAATGAGTCCAAACTTAAAATAAATAAATAATATTGAAATGTTTTATAATAATTTCCAATATTGTTAATGATTAGCAGTTACATAATTTACTTAGCCTAAGTATATTAATGTAGGGATTAAAGCAATGGTTTGAGAGCAAGTGAATGGTTTCACTTAGTGAATTGTTTGAGTATTTTAATCAATATATTTCGTTTATGTTTAATACGGAGTAAGTCAATATTAGAGCTTTAATATTTATAATAAACTATCCATATTTCTCGAATGACTGCATTGTAATGGTTATTCAATAGATTGAAATCTTTAATTTTTCAGCTAAAATTATTTTACTAAGTTTTGAAAATTTGCAAGTTATGCAATTCAGAACACAATTTGATCATGTAATTATAGCTTCTATCTTTTTTAAAATATCATTATATGGAAATTTTCAAATATTCAAAAAGTTAATGTCTTGATTTTATAGTAGTTTATATTATTTATAAATGAAGGGAGAATTTTTAAAAGTGTTAATAGCTATGGCATAAATATGGACATAACCTTACTTTCTCTCAAAAGAAAATTAAGATCTTACGTTTAATATGCTGAATGCCATTTATTAGTTATATATCATCCTGTTGTATTGAATGACACCCCACTCCCTTGACCTTTTAAATATATTTAGGCGTTGACCTGTTAAATTTTAAACTTAAGATAAATATTTAGTTACGAAAATAATTATTATATTATAAATATTATAAAATATAAAAATGGAAAAGCAGAACAGTAAAAATGCATAACGTTATGTAAACAATATTTTATTGACTTTCTTAATTGTAGTTTTCACTCTAAATAGAGTAATTACGAAACATTTACAGCTTTGATAATCTCTAACAACAAAAACAAACCGCATAAAGAATAGGTTGAAATAGAACTTTCTCTTGGGGCTAAGGTTTTGTTTTGTTATCATACCCGAGTCCCGAGTGCGCATATCAACAGCGTTATATTTCTTTTATCTGAATATAAAAAATCAGCGTTGATTAGTGTTATTTATGATTTTAAAGATAGATATCGTTGAAACAAAAAGGAACTAAAATAAGTTTTGGTATGAGAATTGTTGCCACGTGTGAAAAGTCTGTTTGGTTTTCTTTTTGATGCCGACTACAGGGCTATCGAAATACCACTCAAAAGCCGCACCTTGAATTAAAAAAAACAGCAAAAATAAGTTTTACTATGAACCTTTTATGTGTATTGCCAAGTTTTATGCGAAATTGCAACTTATTTAAGTGATTTTGAGCTCAGTCTGTTTGTTTCCTTTGAGCTTACTTCTTCACCATGGACGCCGCTTGGAGGGTGCAAGGAGGTGCACTTGCACCCCCCTGGCATTTGAAAATTTGGAGAAAAAATTTAATATTAACATATAAAAGAAACTTTGCGCCCATTAATATATATTTTTAATTATACATAACTATTATCTAACACTTCAATGGAAAATATATTTAACATTAAAAAAAAAAAAAAAAAAAAAAAAAAAAAAAATTGAAAATTAAAAGTTCCTTGCACCTCCTTGCAAATAGTCCTGCCAGCGCTCTTATTCTCCACTACGAAGGAAACATATATTTCATGCTATCGACTAGATTTTTTTTTCTTTGCCCCAAAAACTTGATAAAATGCAATATTATCGATAACGAGTCCATCGGCCAAGTATCAACTCGATTGTATAATGGTAAGTGGGTGATTTAGCCAAAGATTTGCCCAACAACAAATGAAATTTAAGTTAATACAAAGGATATTAAAACATCAAAATAGCAAGTTTCTTTTATCACATGTCGTCAACCTTAACAGAGGAAGGTTTTATTCATTAAGTATCGAGAAACTGCGCATGCTTGAATATGATTTAATATATGGATCTGGCGTACAACAGTCGAAAAGTGTGTAAAAATAGTCTTTTAATTACTGTTTACAAAACTTAATAGAAGACATTGTATCTACAACGAGTCTATCTGCCTCGTCTCAGTTCGATTGGATGACAGCAAGTGGGTTAATTAGCCCTTCGGAGATTTAATCCGCCACAAATACGCGAAAAAACAAAATTGAAGTTAATATAAGGGATTTAAAAAATTTAAATTTAAAAATATTACAGATCTCTATTTATTTCCCTCTACTCGCTTTAAAATTTTTAAGCTATTCCGCAAAAACTTTTTTGAAGGGTAATAATAAATATCCAGTTATTTGCCATTCAAATTTTATTAATGATCTTTTTTTTGCTGTTTTTATGCTTGGTATTAAATTTCCAAATCTTATAAAGTGATATTTTTTCAGATATTGGGGTCTAAACAATAAAGCATCTGGTCTATGGGGCAAAACAGATTGTTGATCCCTGTTGCGTAAAATTGTTTAAAAAACGAGTACACACAAACTACAAGCAGACGCTTTAGTTTAAAACGAAACAACTGACGTTTGCTAAAAGCGATTTTCGCTTTAAAGTGGAAGAAATAATATTTATTATTATTTTGAGGTAGAATTATTAAACGACGTTCTGCAGTCTAGTCGATACAAAAGTGGTTATCACCTTAAATTCAAGAGCTCGGTCTATTAGTATTTTTAATTTAACGAAAAATAATAAGCACGCGTCTCAAAACAGAAAGAAATGCTTCCTGAGCTATAAGTTCATAATTCACATGAAAATTAGTAAATTATATTTATTTCTAATTACCCTGTATTAACCGTGTATGAAATATTAACATACTTAATACTTAGTACATACATCACATTGTAGAATATATATCAGATTTAAAAACAACGTGTACTCTAAAAAGAATTTCGTAAATGAAATATCTTTTTATAAAAAAAAAAAAAAAAAAAAAAAAAAAAAAACAGTTTGGATACATCACAAAAAGGTCATAGTTCCATATTTAACTAATTTATTATCAGCCTATAAATAATAATGTTTATAACATATCTATATTAAACATGATTCATTTCAAAGAACTAGCACTACATACAACCAAGTAGATGGTTTTTAAAAAATAAAAATTGGTCTTTTTAACATATGGACGATTTAAACGATAATCTTGATATTCAGAAAATAGAACTGTGTGTGTTATCTTGTAATTCAGAAAATAGGTACGTATGTGTGTATGTATGTATGTATGTATGTATGTATGTATGTATGTATGTATGTGTGAGAGAGAGAGAGAGAGAGAGAGAGAGAGAGAGAGAGAGAGAGAGAGAGAGAGAGAGAGAGAGAGAGAGAGAGAGAGAGAGAGAGAGAGAGAGAGAGAGAGAGAGAGAGAGAGAGAAAAGCATTATTTTAGTAGGCGTTACATGCAGTAGCTATTCTAATACATCGCAATTTGTTTAGAACAGTCATTATTCCGTATTTTTTATGCAGAAACCAATGGGGAATAATATCGAACTTATAAGTTTAGGTAAAAAATATATCTTTGGTAAATAACGTATTTTTAAATAAATGTATTAGGTTTTGATTGTTAAATTGATGAGTATGGTGTCTTTCGAATGAGAAAGTAATTGCTGCTTGTAGTAAGGTTATAGTTACAAAAAAAGTTACATTATTTTCTTACAAAATAAGCATATTATTTAAAATGTCTCTCAAATAAATTAGTTTTTCACTTTCTTACTTGATAAGTATATTTCCAGAAAACACTTTAGTATAATTTTTTTTTATGCTCATTAGTTTGATTGGGTAGCATACTTTATTTCAACGATTTTGTCAAATCCTAAGAGGCTTTATAGAATACAAAATTTAGTAGTTCGCTTTCAAAAATAATTTACTCTTAAAAAACAAAAATAACAATTTTTCCAAAAAGATTTTTTTTCAACGAGTATTTTATTTCGTTTTGTAACGAACTAAGGTGATCCTTGGAGAATATTTAGTTTCAGTGTGTTCCTATGCATTGTACTTAAATATTGAGTTTTGATTTTGTTAGTTAAGAAGTTTTGTTTGCGTTATTGTATACTGGAATCAGTTAGAAAATTTAATTGGCCATTAATAGATACTTTATAGTTTAACTAACTCAGTAGTGGAGGTCATTAGCCAAATTTTGAATAAAAAATTTTCAGTGAAAAGTCATTTTGTTTTCTAAAAAGTTTTTTAAGTATAAAAGTAATAAATATGGATTTCACGCTCTCCAAAAATCGTCTGCATATAATATAAAAAGGAAAAGTTATGGGAGTTATCCATGATGATATCACAGTAAACTCCTTTTCGTGGAGAAAATGAAACAAGCATTGTAATTGGCTAATGGAATGAGAAAATTTGAATTTGTTTTTAAAGATGTATTGTGATTGATTACAATCCCGTCACAAGTGTTGGCATTCGATGCAACCTTATTCCTAATAATGCTCTGCATAAGACCCATTAAATATAACGGAATGATAAAAAAACAGAACAGCCAATATTTTTTAAAATTGATCTCTAACGTTGTGTTGAGGTGTTTAGTGGAATTGTTTTTATAATGAATATACATAATTTATGTAAAATCAACTTTGTTTTAATATCTTTTTTTCACCTGGAACTTATGTAAGGCATTATTTTGAGAGAGATTCCATTGTGTGTCATCATTTGGCATATGCTTGTGACAAGTCACAATACATTTTTTTAAAAGTAAATTTGAATTTTCAGATTCCATTAGCCAATCACAATACCCATTTAATTTTCGCTCGAACTTACCTGCTGACTGTGACGAAGCCATGCATATTGCATAAGCTCCTAGTATGAAAAATGCAAGCTTTGAAGTAATGACAACGATTATGGTATTTAGATCTTTCAAGAAATATGTAAAAATTAGCCAACCTATAAAAGCTAGAGTAATATTTAATTGAGATAAGCTCTACTTTAGTATGAACACCTGATAAGTCTTTACCTCTTTACATGTTTTTTACTCGGACAAGTGCTCTGCGCCTTATTATCTTTTAATTTCTTATTTCCCACTGGGAATTGATAATATATTGGTCAATTTTTAATGAAGTTCTAGATAGTTTAATTATGAGCTTTTTGAATTAGGGTCAGTTATATAAGCCCAGTCGTCCTATGTTTTGAGAATAAGTTCTAAATGTAGATATGGTTTTTCGAACAGCAGAATCTTATGCTTTCACTGTTGAGTTAAGATGGCTAAGGCTCTAGTGGAACTTGTTTACGATTTGTTGCTGCTGATTTAAGAAGTGTAGAATTCTGTGGAAAGAACATAATAACTTATTTTTGTAGCCTAGTTATTTTTAAAAGAAATCCCAAAGATCATAAAATAATCAAAACTCAGTTATCAAAACGTAAACCTTTAAGAAATATTTTCTTAAAAACAAAGCAAAGATAAGAATTGTTCAAAGTTTTGGACTTCAGTCATGAAGTCTTAAATCAATATTGGTTAAATGCCTCTAAGTAATCTAAATATTTTGAAATTTTTTGTATGATAGATTTAAATGGACATAAGCTATTACGGAAGCTTACGAAACTGAAAATATAAGTAATTCCTGAAATCGTTATACTTCTAACGTTTCATTAATGATAAATTGTTCTAAAGAGTTTTTTGTGTTTCGTTGGAGGACTTTTGCTTTGAAGAATTACTCATTTTTTTTACTAATGAGATAGGCAGCGTCGTAAAGTAACTTGTGAAAAAGTATAAAAGAAACGCTACTTTATTAATGGTTTTATCAACTTAAAGTATAGTTTAAAGAATACAGATAAAGTATTTTTTAGCCCTTTCAAATTAAAAGAAACAGCTTTCATAGGGCCTGCATAATCATCCACTATTTTCCACAAAAACACAAATGCCTAGTCAAATTTAATTTCTTAAAAATCATGACATTTATTGGTAATTTTGTTGACAATATTCATTACAGAAACACTTTTCTGGTGTTATACAATCGTCTGGAATGCACAGTATTCACTTCACTTAGCTTGAAGGCCCTCATTTTTGATTGAATCTCAATTGGGGTCATCACTTTGTAAACTTTACTTTCAGAAATAATTAATGAGAGTGACATATTGTCTAGTGTCGATTGTTTCACTATCTTATGGACATCCAACAATCTCCCTTTAGATCTTCTCCGTTCTACCATTTCATCATTCGAGGTGCAAATGCTTTGGAGTTTCTTCTTGATAAAACTCCTGGAAAGAGACTCCCATGGTACTTTACAGACTTAATAATGTTTTTCGTGTAGCATAGGACAGTGTGGCTAGACGTAGTATTTTTAATTTCATGCTGTTGTCTTTCCCATATCAATATTTTGACATAGTGACTCTCTTAGCACTTTTTGAAGAACAGGAATTCCTAAGTTTTGAAGTACTATTCATATTTCTATAAGTAAAAATATTATTCAATATGCTATGTTCAAAATGCAATATGAAAAATTGCCTACCTTAGAATTTTAAATCCGAAGTCAGGTAACAATGAGCATAGTATGTCTTTCTTTATTTAATATGGTTTTCAACTAAATTAGATTGAACCACTTCCTTGAATTTATTTAACCAAAGTCCCAAATAAATAAAACTATAATATTTTAGAAAACCTTTAATGCAGTGTTATACCATATAAATATATATTTACCTAAATACATATGAACTAGGAAAACTATTTCAAAACCGTCGATGCAAAATTAAGCAATCGAAAAAAGCGTATAGAAATGTAGTTATGTAATTTTTTTAAATTTTATCTTGTCGTTTGATCAAAACCCATGGACCTTTAAAGTGAGTTTTTAGTATATCTTCACATTTCGATTATGTAATGGTTATAATATTTTGGAAAAAGTTTTTGTAAAATTATTGTCTATACTTTTGTAATATTTGCAGTGAAATGCCTCTTATGGGAATAAACAACTTCCACTTTAATAGTTTTAAAGATTTTCATTTCAAGAAAGTAGTTCTTTTCCAAAACATCAAAATATATGTTTATCATAGTTCTTTTGAAGGGCATTATATAGTATAAACTGTAGAGTTCCAATTAAATGTAAATAGTTATGACAAACTAGTTAACATCGGAAAGAAAATTCTAACCAATAGATTTTCAAAGTGCTTATTTAATAATAGAACATGAATTATTAAATGAATTGTTAATTTAAAAGTCAACTTTATATTCCTTCAATTTAGATGTTAGCATTTTTTTTCCGTTATGAAAAACTGGGTTTTAGGTGTTTATTTAGGTAACTTTTGAAATTTTCGTTATAACAAGTATGCTTAAGTGATTGTTAGGTTTTGGTTATAAAATTAAATTAAATATTATATATTAGAAGTTTTCTATCTTTTTTTTGTATTTTAAAGTCTTAATGGATTTTTTTTAATTTTAAAATCTGTTAAAAGAACTAAAATATTTAAAAAAAAATTATATGTTATTAAATTTGATTTTAAAATCTTATGAATATTAGAGGTACATTTCGGATACGATCAATTAATCAGATTCGACATTTAGTTAGAATATGAATATTTTGTCATAATTTATGTTCAACCTGATGTACAGTCACAAATTTGCAATCAAATTATTGCAAAGAAAGTATAAGAATAAAAGAGGAGTGGAAAACTTCTAGTTTGAGAGGCGGTTGGAAGTTGTGGGAAGTTATTCCCCATCATATCATAACTTCTATCTACTTTTTATAGAATGAAGAGGTACGAAACGTGGTCTATACCAGGAAAAATTCAGCCGGAAGTTTTAGAAAATCGAATTTGAACTATCTGCATGAACGACCAGCCAATATGTCCTAATAAGACATATGCTAAAACGTATTTTCTTTGTCTGGTAACTTAAAATCTGATAATTTTCAAACGAATTATTTGATATTTTCCCATAACAGATATTTTTTATTTCCAAACTATTACCAATTTAACAAGGTTTTGTGACTGTGTCATTAATGACGTAAATTGAAAGACATTAGTGTTTTGAAATTGGCATCGATGTGGAAAAAAGAGAATGATCGGTGATAAAGGAAAAGTTAGACAATTTTATTTTCTGATTAGAATTAAAGTGCACAGTATATAAAATAATGTTCATCATTTGGTGAGTTATGACAGATTTGTCAATCTTCAATTCAACTACGAATTGGGAATTGTTCTTCCTGAATTCCATTATATATAGCAGTGTATTCTTAAACTACTAGTATTCATATATATTCTATTAACAACTCAGAGTAATGCCCAAGGAAGCTTAAAAACTTGCAGCAGTTTCTTGACCTGTTTGGTATTTCCAATAAAAATATTTTATGTTTGGGCTAGAATCAAAACGTCAGATAAGCTGTTATAAAGAACATTACATTAATGATTATCCATAGACAACAACATACGGTGATTGCTAGCATCTTATGCTAAAGGTCTACGAAGGCCTGTTAAAGACTGTTAGGAAATAACAGAAAATAAATCAAGTCATCAGAGAATTTCTGTTTATCTGTACAGATGACAGAGAGAAAGTAGACCAAGTAACTTGAAAGAGTATTGCATCTAATGAAATCTTGTAAGTTATTAGAGAGAATATTTTGCAGTAAGGTAAGGTACAGAGAGATCTAAATGTAAGATGACTTATATATATATATATATATATATATATATATATATATATATATATATATATATATATATATATATATATATATATATATATATATATATATATATATATATAATATGAATTAAAAAAAAATTGATCAGGAAAGAATATTTAAAAGTGGAAAGATGCAGTTTTTCCAAGAATGAATTAGAATAGAATTATTTTCCAAAGAAAAAATAATTTTTAGTTTTTTTATTAGCAGCTGTTTTTTATAATTGCTGTTGGCATATTTAAGTGTGAAGTGGATTTTCAATCTTTAAGATTTTAATATTAAGCGACATTTGTTAATAAAATAACTATTTTTTAGCTGGTAGAAAAAATTCGATTTTCTAGCATTTCTGTGAAAACCGCACAACCAAATATTCGCAATTGTCTATTCTGTCAAAGTCCTTTCAATTGTGAATTAACCTACATGTCCAGTACCACGAGAAATAATGGATGCAAATTTGAAAAAGAAAAAGTAAAAAATGTTATCAGCCGATCTTTAACACTGAATGAGGGAGTTATAAATGGGTTTAATGATTATTAAATCGTTAATACTTGTTAAACATTAGTTTTTGCA
This sequence comes from Linyphia triangularis, assembly GCA_963978545.1. NCBI lineage: Eukaryota > Metazoa > Arthropoda > Arachnida > Araneae > Linyphiidae > Linyphia > Linyphia triangularis. The sequence continues at coordinate 30,723,354 of OZ021732.1, read as the reverse complement.
AAACTTATATTATATAGACTAAATATATTCTTTCTACCTATATATATTTAGTAAAGTCAAGAAATACAGTTTCATTTGAAATGAATTAATTGCAGTATTTGTACATAAATGCAGGGATTGTTTTATTTTAAACAGATATTTACTGAGATCGGATGATAAATAATACTTAACTTTTAATTACGTACGAAAATGAAGATAGTAAAACACACACACACACACACACACACACACACACACACACACACACACACACACACACACACACACACACACACACACACACACACACACACACACACACACACACACACACACACACACACACACACACACACACACACACACACACACACACACACACACACACACACACACACACACACACACACACACACACACACACACACACACACACGCACGCACGCACGCACGCACGCACGCACGCACGCACGCACGCACGCACGCACGCACGCACACACACACACACACACACACACACACACACACACACACACACACACACACACACACACACACACACACACACACACACACACACACACACACACACACACACACACACACACACACACACACACACACACACACACACACACACACACACACACACACACACACATTGGCATAGATATTAGAACGCGTGATTGAAAAAAAAGAAAAAAACTTATATAAGATTTTAATATGAAGATCAATAATTTTTTATTTGATTGTGCTGTTTCTTAAGATTGTTTTCTTAAGATTAAAAAAAGAAACACGCAACAGAAAAAATTTCAATGTACGTTGTTGATGGATGAGTTTTGCAGTTTACCCAACATTCAGTGCCTTCCGTCCCCCTCTAAGGTCATCAACAACTTCAAGATTAAGGCCGAAACCGAAGAAATCTGTGTTGCGGATGTCTTATCAGTCCGGATATGCCCTTCCTGGGTATGCAACGTTTCTTTGTTTATCAGTGGCTATTTAGAAACATTGTTTGCAATTTTTTCGGATTTTTTGCGTTCTTTTGAGAAGTCTGGTTTTAAATGTATGAACTATTTTGGGTTAAATTCTTCTTATGTTATTTATCACTCCCCTCATTTTAAAATGCGAATTTAAGGAGTAAGGTCCTTGATGAAAAGTAGCCTTGGACTAAGTATTTGACTAAAGGAATTCGTACGATTTTCGAAATAATATTTTGTGACCTTCACTTTTTGAGCTGGATAAATTAAAAACTATACTATTTTGGGATTGAATATCATACGTTAGTAATTAGTAGTATAATAAGTTGTACATACATAACAAAAATAAAATGTACATAAAAATCGCATTATTTTATATAGAAACTTAATATACAAAATTTACCATTCTCTTCTAAACCTTATACTGTTGAAACTGAATAAAATATATCTAGAATGCTTATATACTATTTTAGGGCTTTTTTTAAGGGTTTTTCACTTTTATTTGAATTCTTTTCAAATAAATATTGGAAATGTAAAAACTAATACAAACAATAACAGTAAGGGGAACTAGGGATATTTGACCCAATTTTTAGTTTTGGGTGTTTAGTTTTTGTTTTACATTACTTATGGGTATGTAAATGGTTTTTATTTATACTTCATTAAGTATTACACGATAGTTATGAATATCTTTCTGAAGTATTAATTGTAAAGGTGATAAAATATTAAACATAAAAAACCTTAAACTTGGTTCAAGTATCCCAATGTATAGGGATACTTGACCTACCCTTTAGGGATACTTGTCCCAAGTCATATATTTGGGAGTATACAATTTAAGATTATAAATGCAACACTTTTACATAATAATAACATAACTCCTATTACTAAGTCCAATGTTAATACTTTTCTGTACTTGTTCAATGAGGTCAATACTTTTTATTTTTACAACAACAACAACAACAACAACAATAATAATAATAATAATAATAGTAATAATAGTAATAATAATAATAATAATAATAATAATAATAATAATAATAATAATAATAATAATAATAATAATAATAATAATAATAATAATAATAATAATAATAATAATAATAATAATAATAATAATAATAATAATAATAATAATAATAATAAAAATCAATAAAACCTGCCAAATGCGTTCGAATAGTATCCCAATCTTGGGTCAAGTATCCCTAATTGTGCATTTACTACGTAACCCTAAAATGAAACAATTTACAAGTAAGTGGATAAACACAATTATGTAATGTATCTATAAGTATGCACAAAAAAAAAAAAAAAAAAAAAAAAAAAAAAAAAAAAGCCTTACTTTTAAAGAAAAACACTTTTCACATCAGCGTTTACAACACAAAGATATTACTTTTGGAGCATGAAAATTTAATTTGTCTTATAGTTTAAAAACGGATGCAAAGATCACCATGTAATTAGCTAATTGAAAGGCAAGAAGTGATACCAATTCCAACTTATAAAACCTTCCCAATTCTGAAGAAAAGGCATTGGGCCAAGTATCCCTAGTTCACCTTACCTAAAATAATTAATCGCAAAACTAAATGATTTATGATGATGGTCAGTTTAGGAATCCATTGCAACAAATGAATTCTTAAACTGACCCTCACATGATTAAGTAAAACCCAGAAGTCTTATCGGAATCTTTCAATTTAAAAATTATTAAGAAATATTTTTAAAGTGTCTTATTTCAGTTCCCAAGAATTAAAACTTAAAATTTTAAAATTTATTTTGGTTTTCCTTTCGCAAGTGTAAGAAGGCATAAGAAGGATTGTCATCACAAAGATGTTAAGATTCTATTCAGAGTTCTTTAGCAAGTCTTAGTACCAAATAAAAGCTAAAATTTGTCCCAATTGAAAAAAGAAAAGTGGTAGAATAAGGTGGGGTAAAATGGGTATAAAAATTACTGTTTTTGTTATGTTCATCTAAAATTTTCTTGCAAATGTTTAACAATTAAATTTTTATTTTAGTTTTTCATTACATTGCTCATCTTGGGAATAAGAATACATAATTTTTAATTATTATGTTACATAAATACATTTGTGAGAAAATACTTTATAGGTATATGTTTACTATACCCATTTTACCCCACGGAGGTGAAAATGGGTATAGTGTGGGGTAAAATGGTAATACTATAGTTTAAAAAAGAAAATCATAGAATAAATAATAAACAATAGGTAAGTAATAAGCCAAAAGAAATCACAAGTGAAATATGAAAAATAACATAGTATGCCATAAAATCATTTAAAACTCTTGTTTTAGTCGGAAATTGGTTAATACATTCAACTTATATGTTTTTGATAACATTTGCATTTAAATCACATTCTTCTCCACATTATACTTAATGACCGCAAAATACTATTATAATTAATATTCAAAATCTAGCAAAAATATAATGCCTGCTATTGTTGAATGATGATTCATTTAAAATTTCTGCTGTTTGGCTATTTTCAATGACGTTTGTCAGCTCTATATCTGGGAAAACATAAAACTCGTCAATCTTGGATTTTTTTAAAATTTTATAAATGAGTCTTTTTGATTGCCATGATTTTTCCAATAAATTCATGCTTCTTTTATTTTTCCTAAATTCTCTACTTTCACCATGCACGCTACATAAGTAGGCCCATTTTGATTGTTCTTTACTTTTAGGACTATGTCTTATGATGTATTTTGAGTTTCGTTTGACTTTGTATCCTTATTGGTTTTAACTTTTTTTAGTGCTCTAGTTTTCAGATTCATTTTTTAATCTCATCATGACTTCTTCATTCATGAAAACTTTGCCAGATTTAGTTTGGACACGTTTATATTTCAATTTTGAATTTTTTGTACAGGTTATGGTATGACTTGAATATATTACATAAAGAGGACTCGAGTATATTACATTGGAGATATAGCAGACAAAATTGCTTTATAAGACAAAAAGTCCATAAGATTCAATGACCTATTTTTATGCACAATGACGGCCAATAAGGCCGGGACATACAGCTTAACGTGGATTCCAACAACTACGAAAATCTATGCTTAACCCGGGATTTGAACCCGGCACCTTTGGCATGCAAGGCCAGATCGTTGACCCCACAGCCTTCAGGTGGGTCCTCCTTTGAATAGGATAACATGACAGTGTCCAGTTGAGAGATTCCTGATCAGTTCCACAAAGAATTTTTAATTACCCATCTGAATTTTTTTTAAAAGCTTTAAATACTACAAAAGTATTTTAATATGGTATTTTAAAACATGTTTTTATTCTAATTTTTAAGACATAAGACTTTTCTCAGATAAGGCTTTTATTATCACCTTAAAAACAAAATACCTACATATGTTAAGCCTAACACTAAACCCATTTTACCTCCTTCACAAAATTTGGATTTAAAACAAATAAACAAAAAACTCATTTTACCTGCAATTTGAATAAGCAATAAAAATGTTCAATCAACACACTCAAGTCACTGGAATCTAATTTTACGGAATATTCTGAGCTACAGACAGAAGTTTTAAGTAGGCAACATATGGATGCAGCTGTACACAAGTATTTTTATTGTTGGCATTAATATAAAACAAATTATTGGAAAAAAAATAACGTGGCGAAATAAAGTTTAAGCATCATATTATCATATACAACTTTAAAAACTATTAATATATTAGAAACTTAAACTTTAAACAATAGAATATATTTTTTGACTACCCATTTTACCCCATCTTACCCTTTACGTTATAAAAAATAAGAGACAGTATTTTATTACTATATAACAAACTATTTCCTCTCAAGATTTCTAATAAAATTATCTAAAACTCTTACCAAAGATTTGACTTTTAGCCAAAGTAGAACTCAGGAAAAGTAAAGCTATTTTTTTACTATGCATACTAGTTATAGTTTTTCTTAAACGTGTTTGTTAGTTTCCTTTTTAACATGTAATTGTATTAGGGCTTTCTAGTTTGCTCCATTTTCTTCGAACGTTGGATTTGTGATGGGGCCTTAATTATATTGAAGAGAGAGAGAGAGAGAGAGAGAGAGAGAGAGAGAGAGAGAGAGAGAGAGAGAGAGAGAGAGAGAGAGAGAGAGAGAGAGAGAGAATAATTAGTGCAAATATGTAGTAATCATACATGTATAAGTACTCATACATGGCGACTTCATAACGTTTAACTAGCACATATGGTTTGCAATATGAATATATATTAGTTTTACAAATGTGGTATTTTGTTTTATTAATTTAAGGGAACTTGGTTCCCTTAAAACAGTTTTTTTAAATTTAAGATTATAATTTTTACATATTTGGAAGTATTACTAGTCAGTAACTAAATTTTATTTAAAAAAAGTTCACATAGTGCTCTAACTTTTCAAACTTTCAAAATTTAAAAAAAAATTAAGAAAATTTATTTCAAAATTTATATTTTTTTCATTTTTCAATATATTTTTATGATTTTTTTTTTTTAAATTCTTAGCAATGTACTCTAAACTTTGTATCGGATTTTGAATAAGTAAAATAGTTTTGGTGAAAAATAATACGAAGTGTACTTATTGGTAAAAAAACGTACAAAAAAGTATATTTTCAACATTTAAATTTGTAAAAAAAAGTTTCTATTTTATTAAAAAATTCCCTATTTTTGTCAAATAGATCTTTATGATGACACAAAAAATGTGAAGTAATTTCATTTATATTTGTTGGAGTTTTTGGATTTTGAGTAAGGGGGGAATTTCAAACAACACGAACTGAGAAAAATTCTTTTGAAACATCGAAGGGGTTATTGCAGCTATGCAAAATTCTCCATAAAATATAATTTTTATGTAATTGCAGTTGTTTGATCAGTTCAAAAACTTGCCAGAATGAGGAAAAGATTTTAAAGTTTATAGAAAAGCAAAAAAAATCAAAAAAAAAAAAAAAAAAAAAAATCTGTATTAATTTTTTTTTGTGAAAACAAGGAGTGCCAAGTCCTATCAAGTATGTTTTAAATGCCGAGTGAGGTAAAAAATAAGCCGTATATACCTTCGGTTCAACTTTTTTTTTATACAATTCTTTTCATGTACGAGAGGAGAATAATTACTTTAATTTGAAGTGTTTAATTGGATTTCGATAAATCGGCAAAAAGCTTTACTTTCATACAATATTGTCATAGTTATAAATTATAAATAACATCTTATCGCAATTATTAGCAGTCATTTTTTAGTTCTAACATCCATGTAGTGCTTATTAATTTTGATTAAATTTGATTTTGTGTCTAAGTAAATCATTAAATGCTCTCTTTCGTGTGTATTATGTAACTTCAAAAATATTAATAATAAGAAATAATTTTTTTATTAGAATCTTCTGCTTTAACATTGAGAGAGAGAGTTCGTACTTTCAGGATTTAAGATTTTATTTGAATTAGTCAATGAGAGAGCATTGAATTGTAGAGATATTTCGTCTTGTCTACCAAAGTTTCTTAGATACTTATGCTTTTTGGATGCCTTAAACGACGCTATGACGACGTTACCGACCACAATTCACCGCATTTTTTTTTGGTCTCCAAGACCATGCCAGTTTGTTATTTGTTTTTAATTTTTAATTTAGTTTTAATGATGTATTGTGATTAATCATAAAAGTTTTTGTTGATGACTATGATGAGAAAAATCCATATCCAAATACCGTTGTGTATAATGTAGATCGAATACATTTTTGTATATTCCATTTTACAGATGAAATAATTCTTGAATCACAGCTATCTTACAATTTTTTTTTAATTAAAAATAATTTATAATGTTTGAACTACTCATTTAATTCTTGATAAAATTTCAATCCACCATACTAAATTCAATGGATTGTACGTATGGCGTTATTTATGATGGAGAGTTTTGCCTCCCAAAATATCTCCCAAAATAATACTACCTTAAAAATTAATTAAAATGTTCACCGAATCAGAAACTTGAAATATTATTTAGAACTCGCCCATTTCAGAGAGATTGAACTATTCCATCATACATTTCCATTCATAGTTAACTACTATCCGTTGCTATGGTGACTTTATAGTGTTTAGAAATATTCATTAATATACTGAAGAGCTTATAGTACAAAGGTTGTGTATTGCGCACTTTATACAAGTTGTTTTTTACTACCTTTCATAACTTGTAAATTTGTTATATGAACTTTATAGATTAAATATTCATTCTCATTTTATTACATGGTGACTGCATGTTTATTTGAATATATAACGATCCATACACTTATCAATACTCAATTGCTACAGATTGCTATACTTAAAAAGGAAAATAAAATAAGGAGACTAATTTTACTGATTTGGAAATTATAGTTAAGTCGTCAAAGAACTACAAAAATTTTCATGTCACTGTATACTGAAGTATAGATAAAAAAAAAAAAAATTACCTTGATAGAAAAATAACTTCCACTTCTCTCTTGCAAAAACTTTTTAATGACCATACATTATTAGTTCCTTTCCATGTATTTTAGTTCCCACTAATGATTAAAATCTATTAAAAGTTCAATTACAAACAAAGAATTGCACAATATATATCCGGAGAAATCCTCTAATCACCAAGATATCTTCCAAAAGAACAGTTCAGGCTTAAGAAAATTCGAATGTAATTTGGAATCGTAATTAACGCTGCTACTCTAGAGGACATGCCACATTCCGAAAAAGAACAATTGCAGACGATCTCATTATCAACTTTGTCAGTTCGAAATAAAATAACGAGACTCTGAGATATATATAAAAAAAGGAAAAATTCTATGAGGCATCATTAACTGCTTCATGTAGATTTGTACCTAACTCGTGTATTAAATTTTGTAGTTTCCTTTTAAAAATGAGTATGATCTTGACTCTGAACTAATTGCTGTTTCAGTTGCTTTATTATAAAACTACAAATGGATGAAGATTTATTCTGCATTCTTTTATGTCAAATGACTGAATGGTTTGATTTGGTAAGAGGAAAGGTATGTTGTATGACAAAAATTTATTGAAGAGATTGTATTTTTGTTAAAAAAAATCCAGTGAGTTATGAAATTCGATTTTCTCTTTGTAAAGCTTTCTCAGTTTCATTATTTGATACGCTTCATTTCCTAATTACTTAAAGTTCTATTCTAGCATATTTTCAAACAACTAAAAATTTAATTTTTTGAAAGATGGTCTGGTAATATTACTTTTAAGATGAGATGATGTAACTGGTATTTCTGGGTGTATCCTATGTTTACAAAATGCAGGAGTTTTAGTTTGAATAGGAAGATTAATTTTTGAAGAATATAATTTAAAAATTAGTACAATAGAATATGTTCGTAATATAAGGAATCAAAACCAGATGTTGCAATTTGTTTATAAAGCATGATTTGTCCTTTTTCGTGGCGCCTAGAGTTAGGATATAAGAAATTTTTTCCTGGACTGAAGAGCGTAAATAATTAATAAAAATACTCAATATTTTTTATTTAGAACTTAATTAATAAAATGGTTCTCTTTCTCTCTTTCTCTCTCTTTTTTAAAAATTACTTTTAAATGAAACTAGATTCTGAATCTGAAATAAAACATTTTTCTACTTTTGAAAAAGAAATGAGTTTGAAATAAGTTATCTATATTACACACAATAAGAAATAACTTCCAATGGGTTGAAAACTCTGAAATTTTAAATCTGCAGTTTTTGCCTTCTAATTTTGCGATTTATAACCACAATGTTCAAATTTGAATTACTTTTTAAATTTATTTTTCTAAAAGTCTTTTAACCATCGAAGTAACTTCCAACAAGGGGAGAACTCTTAAATTCTAAGCATAAGTAATTTTTTCAGTCTTATTTTTATTCTGACAGACAGAAGTTAAAATTTTATTTAGTTTGCCTTATTATTTTTAAAGTTTTGAAGCAGTGGGTAAAATGAAACTCTTTGGCAAGTATAGCGAGCTTGTGCTTGTGTGGCTATAGACATTTTAGCGAGCGAAGTGGCTCTGGCTGATTAACCGACAAAAGCTAAGTTCTGATCACATTGACTGGTCTCAGCAACGTGCTGTTACTCAGATAATATAAGTGTAAATAAGTCTGATAAAATTCTTAGTTTTATAAAGCCTGATAGTCTTATAAAGTCTGATAGTCTTATAAAGTCTGATAGTCTTATAAAGTCTGATAGTCTTATAAAGTCTGATAGTCTTATATAAAGTCTCTTAGTCTGATAAAATTCTTAGTACAATTCTTAGATAAAATTCTTAGTGACGATAATTTTACCTTCAGAAAATAATGTTTTGTATGCTATATACTTTTTTCTCTCAATTTTTTTTTAGTCATTGAACTTTAATTTTCCTTAATAAAACCATTCTTTTCAAAATTAACTTTCATTAAAGTTTTGAAAAGAATTGTTTTATTATTTGTATATATTTTTTTTAATTTAGAATTATCAAAATATCATATTTTAAATTTTTTTGTTTTAAGTTCGATTTTGTTTGAGTGTTTTGGGGTAGAAAAAAATCTTCGGAAGGCTAATTAATCCAATTAGTCATCTCATCCAATAGCGCTGAAACTGTGGAAGATAGACTCGTTGTCGATGACAATGCATTCTATCAAAAAAGTTAAGTAACGGTATGGAAACGATGAATTTATTCGTGGTAGTCAAACATTAGGAGAACTCTATCTGAATTCAAAACAACTTACATTAGTTGAGATTGCATTTGTTGGCAATGCATCCACAGAATTTATAGTAAAAATTGTTTTCATAGATTAATATTTTTTTAATATGTTTAGTATTACTAAATCACTTAATAATGAATTTTTATATCATATGCACATTATTCTTCAATCTCTCTATATATTTCTCTTGAGTAGCGTCCGAATTCGGCTGTATTTCTGTGAGCAAAATGGCTACGACTTCAAACATTCAATCACAAATCTTCTAAATGTACTTTATGCGCGAATTTCCAAATTCAGCAATCCAGCCAATCACAATATATTTTTGAAATTAGGCTAATATAACTGGCAACAGCAACAACTTGGATTCGCAATATTTTGTTTTTCTTATTACGGTCTACAGATAGAAATTATTGCCTATTTAAAACTTATCGATTTAATAGTTACGATGATGGATGAATAAGTAGATCCAAAATGTGCATATTTCTTTTGGATTAGAATTCCGGATAAACAGACTAACAGAAAAGTTATCTGCTGGAACATGTTCCGGAGGTACTAGTAGAATTTGCTTTACAGTTCCCACTTTTTTTTGACAATTTTGCAGACAAGATGAATTGCCGGATAATTGGCCTTTCACTGTTTCATTTTATTTTCTAAGTATAACAATAAAGATTATGCAAACAAATGATTGCTTCGTTAAGAAATTTCGATGTGCAACTTTAATTATTTTGGCGCTTCATACGAAACCAGCCCGTAAATTTTAATTGTTCAAATTGTTCAATGAAATAACCGATTTTTTTTAATTATATGTACGATACTGTTTATTTTTGTTGTTTTCCAATAACTTTCTACTACGTTGCCACAGTGTTCCTGCTTAACGCGTCTCGACAACAGTAGGATAATGACGTGGCAAGTATTCTGGCTCTTCATAAATAACAAAATGTTTTTAGTTTCATGGCATTATGTAGCTGAAATAGCTTTTTGCTAGGGCATATTTTAAATGTTTCACTTTGAGGCGAGCAAAGCGAGTCAAGGGGATTGTATAGCAATCCAGGGTGCTGGCGAGCGTCAGCGAGCAGGGGAAGGAGCCCCCTAGTACTTTTATATTATACTAGCTGCGTGGCTCTGCGCTACTGGGGGCTCGTTGAAGGGTATTTATGTTGGAATTTGAGAAAGAAGTTTCGAGTTCTTTGAAAGTAATTTAGTGCGGTGTAGTAGAAAGCAATGATGTCCTCTTACCAACTTCCCAATCAAGACCAAAATAAAGAGCCAAGTAAATGAAGTTTCAAATTTGGTATTAGGTTTAGCTTAACATTATTTTTGGGCCGACCAAACGGTATAGTGGTTAGCGTGCTAGCTTCTAGACCGCGAGGTTGCGGGTTCGAGTCCTGTGTTGGCATGGGTGTTTGTAAATGTATGTTGGCTTGTCTAATGACGAATGTTTCGGCGCATTATAGCCCTCGTGTTGCTGACGGCGCCAGATAATCTGAAAACAACCAACATTATTTTTGGAGTAGATATATAAAAGAAACGAAAAATAATAAAATAATGCATTTCTAGTCCTGATTTGGCTGCTTATTGGCGAAAATGTCAAAATGATTCGAAAATTTCCTGTGGAATGCATGGCTTCATTTCAATACGACTAATCTTCGTAGAGTTTTGGTTTGTCTGTTTTGTTTATTCTTAGCATCTAAACAGAAAACTTCTTGTATTACGCTTTAAAACAGCGCATGCGCAAAGTTTGTTTACGGAGTTGATTGGTAGGATACGTGGAAATATTTCACTAAGAATCGAATCGCTTATTGGATAGATTATTATAGTACATAAAAATAATCAGAAAAATAATGGCGACATTTTGGAATAACTTTTTTTTTTCATTTTAAAATATTATAAAATTATGGTTGCTTTTCCAAGGATATTTTGTATATCCTTTTTAATTTTAAATAAAGGTACACCAAATTAAGTTAGTCTATCCCTAGATTGTTCCTTATCATATTATTAGTTCAATTTTTTCACTCTGCATTATGATTTTAATTAAAGATCGAAATTTCAATACCTGCCAAAAATAATTTCCTGTTTATATATTTTTACTGTTTTTAAGGAGAGTTGGTAGCCTTTATACGGTATGATTATTTTGATCGATTACATGTACCTTTTTCTCAGAAAGTATTTGGCATAGTAGCCTGATTTGTTTTTAGTGACACTTGTTATTCTACCGAAGTGAGATTTTTTAAAAATATTTTTACTAAGCCTTTTTTCGCCCAAAGCCACGAGATTATTAAGAAATATCAAGTGACCAAAATACTTCAGTTTTAAAATGAATTGAATTAACTATGCTGAAAATCTCTCTTGAGTAGAATAACTTCTTGTTTGTTGAATGCACGGAAAAAAATTACGCTTCTATGTCAATTAATTTCCGAGAAAAATGCTTGAAATCGGTCAGATTAACATTAAAGAGTACCAACTTTTATACACATTATAGCGTGCTCAATTTTCTTACCAAATAGAAATATATAATAATACAATATATTGTAGATCCCATACCCGAAAAAAATTAAGTAAATTATAAATAAAAATAATAAATGGCGAGATAGTTTTTAAAGGTACAACAGCTACTAATTGTTAAAGATACTATTTTGTTTTTAAAAGAAATAGAATAAAATGTCCCAAAAAATGTGTGAATAGTTACTTTGTTGCCAAAACTAAAAATGAAAGATTTTTTTTTCTATTCTTCAATAAATATTTCTTTTTTCTGACAACATATCTTGATATTTTTTAAAGGATCTTTTTATCTATAATCTCGAGCACTTAGTTTGTCAGCATGAAAAGTATTAAATTAAACACAATGTAAGCACAACTACTTATGTTAAAAACACTTAGAATAGAATTAAAGGAGTGAATGGGAGTTTTGGTTTGAGAAACAGGCACAATCCACTGAAATAATTAGTATTTTATAGCATAAGAAGTTATTCTACTGATATTTTTCACTACTAGTTCTTTTATTATACATTTAAGTGAATTCACATAACAATAAGAAGTTGCATTTGAAAAAATCAGTTTGTATTTACTGATAATCGATAATCTGTGTTACAGAAAATATCGGTTGTTTGGTTTTACAATGACTATGCTACAATTTTATACTTACTTAGGCTCTTCACGCCGTTTGGCGCATAAGGCATACAGGCTACCTCTCCATGCCTTCCGATCATTTGCCAGGGATCTTGCTTCCTCTAGACCAGAGTTCGCCACTAACTTTTAGTGGCGGGCCGTATGACCTTTGTTGGAGATTTTCGCGGGCTGGATACATCATTATATGTATCGTTAATTATTATCGATTTAACTATAAATACCATTTCTGAAAATTGGAAAAAATATATATATATATATATATATATATATATATATATATATATATATATATATATATATATATATATATATATATATATATATATATATATATATATATATATATATATATATATATATTTCAAATAATTAAAAAATAATAATTTTTATTATTAATCAATCAAAGAGTCTAAAATTGGAAAGAATCTTTCGTTCCAACGTGACAATGAGAGCTGACCTAACTTTTTATAAAAGTATTTAAACTGTACTTCAATATTACCCAGTTTTGTCGATAAGAATTGTGAGACAATAGCTGTCGAAATCGTTCAGTTTATTTTATGAAAGAGTCACTATTTGTCGCAATATTTGTTACAACCAATCCTAATAAATTGTCCAAATGAGACTCAGTTAAGTTGTTCCTATATTTATTCTTGATGGAAATTATGTTGCTGAAAGCTTTTTCATATAGTTTCTTCGGGCACATAGTGAAGAACTCTGATCTGCATAACTTAACACATACTATTTTGGAAAAATTTAAATTCTTTATATATATTTATAAAAAAAATGTCCATACCATGAAGTTTGATTTTTTTTGTTCTTTCTGTGTTGCCGGCGGGCCGCAGAAAAGTCTGTCGCAGGCTAGTGGCTAACGCTGCTCTAGACCATTTAAGCGCGCCTTTTTTAGGTTTGATTGCATTCGTCTTTGCCAAGTTGTCCTAGCCCTTACTCTTTACCTCTTGCCATCAGGAGCCCAGGAGAGAGAAACGTGTGTTAGATTCTCTTTTGGCTTAACCATCGATGTTCCTAACACATGACCCGTCCATCGCCACATTATCTTTCTGATTTCTTCCTCTATTGAAGTAATGTCTGTCCTTTCTAAAATTGCTAAGTTACTAATTTTAACTGGCCAAAATATTTTAAGGATTCTTCTATTAAAGGATATATATATATATATATATATATATATATATATATATATATATATATATATATATATATATATATATATATATATATATATATATATATATATATATATATATATATATATATATATATATATATTTGTTGTTTTGATTTTGATGCTTGAGGACCTCCAAAATATAACCAGGCTTCTAAAAGATGTTTTTGCGCGGATGATTCTGCTCTTAATATCGGCATCTATTCCTCCATTGCTATCAAGAACAGAATCGAGGTAAGTGAATTCATCAACATTATCATTTTCAACTTCGTCAATTTTTAGCTTTTTTGGGGGATTCGGCATTCATTCTCATTATTTGGGTTTTCTTTTCATTTATATGTAATCCCACACTATTTGTATATTTATTAAATAACTGTGTTTTATTTTCTAAGTCATTATATCTTGATATAAGCACAACATCATCTGTTAAGTCCAGATCTTCAAGGAAGGTGTTAAATCTCCATCTTTTACCTTTACTCTGGCCTGAAGTTGTGTTTCTTAGAATCCAATCAATCACAAGAATGAATTGGAATCTCAAAAGTATACATCCTTGTCTGACATCAGTTTTTATTTCGAAAAATTTGGTTAGAATTCCATCCACTTCCACGCTTGATTTGCTGTTATGATAGAGATCTTTAATTATGTTAATGAACTTTTCAGGTATTTTTGTAATTCTCTAAAATGCTCCATAATTTATCTCTATTTACCGAGTCAAAAGCCTTACTAAAATCAACAAAGTCCAAATACAAAGGAGCAATGAACTGTAGGCTTTGCTCGATGATCTTTCTAAGTGCAAAAAGTTGCTGTATAGTAGTACTATTCCCTTTGCGGAAGTCAGCTTGTTCTTCCCTTCATCTTTCATTCACCTTCATCTTCATTTTTTTACTTCATCTTTCATAAGGTTTAGTAAAACTCTCGAAAACTCTTTTTCAGGGATAGACAGTAAGCTTATGCCTCTGCATTTGTCACAACTAGGGAAAATTTCCTTTTTTGGTATTTTGACAATTATTGCTTCCTTCCACTCTTTTGGCACTTTCTTTTCTTCCTATATTGTATCAAACAACTTATTTAGTGCAATTGAGGTGAACTCATAGTCTGCTTTGAGCATTTCTGGTGCTATAGAATAATTTCCAGCACATTTCGTTAGTTTATTTATTCTCAGAACAGTATTTATTTCCTTCAGGAAAATTTCCTATGTGGAAATGTTCAGCCCATACGTCTCATTTGATGTGGCATCGGGTAGCAGATGCTGCGTATTTTGATCGTAATCAACACTTAATGTTTGTTCAAAATGTTCTTTCCATCGATTCATAATATCACAATCTTTTGTCAGGATTTTGTTATTCTTATCCTTAATTGCGTTTGTTGCTGACTTTTTTGCACCTTTTATACGTCTGACAGTTTGGTACAGTTTACCAACTTCGCCTCTTGCAGCTCCAGTCTGATCCTCCTCTGTGATTTCTTCGAAAAACCTTCTCCCATCCTCCCGTGTAGACCTTTTCACCAGTTTGTTCATATCTACCTATTGACTTCGATATATATTTTGTGATCCTACAGATTTTGTGCTGTTTATCTTATTTTTATTTTTCTTCTCTCTTCGATCATCAACAGCATTTTTCCTGTTATCCATTCTTTATTAGGATTCTTTCTTCTCTTTCCCAGAGTCTCATTTGCACCATTGTTATAAGTCTCCCTAAAACTTTTCCAGATCATTTCAACTTTGTTTTCGATTTCAAATTTATCCAAATTTTTTTCCTCCAGAAGTTCAAATCTGTTCTTCAATGAAAGGGTGAAACTTTTCTTCGTATCAGTAACTTTTAATTTTGCAATATCATAACATATTCTTCCGTTTGTCTTTTCTCTCTCGTTTTTCTGTAATTTCAATTTGATTGTTGATACCACTAAAGCATGATCACTCTCTATATCTACTCCTCTTTTTGTTCTAACATCTTCTAATGATCTTATATATTTGCGATATCTGATAATGTGGTCAATTTGGTTTTTATGGTTTCCATCCGGAGAAATCCATGTGGTTATGTGAATCGTTTTATGTATGAATATACTCCCGCCTATTACAAAGTTAATAAATTCTCAAAATCTTAGGAATAATTCACCATTTTCATTTCGTTCACCAGTAGCTTCGTTGCCAACTGCTTTTTCTGTCTTAGAACATTTTCTTTCTATTTTAGCTTTCAGATCTCCCATCACCAGCAACATATCGTGTTTTGATACTTTTTCCACTACACTCTATAATTGCTTGTAAAAGTTTCCTTTTTCTTCTAATTCTTTGTCATTTGTAGGAGTATAAACTTGAACAATTGTTAATTTTACAAATAGAGAATAAAATCTAGCTCGCATGATTCTTTCACTTATTGGCTCCCACTCTATATGGCTTCTTTCAGTTTCCTCGGACATAACAATTCCGACCCCTCTTTCGTGTTTGTCCTCCATTCCAGTGTATAAGATTGTTTGTTTATTTCCAGTTTTCAGTCTACCAAATCCAGTCCATCTTACATCGGACACTCCCAGAATGTCCAACTTGTATCTTTTCATTTCCATGAGGACTTACTTAGTTTTTCCACACTTGTACATTGTTTTGGTGTTCCATATTCCAACTCTTAATTTTACTTTGGTTTGTTACCATTGTATTCTTCCGCAACAAACGCTCCCTAAGTCTTTCCCCTTGCCGCTTCATAAATGTGTCACCCTCTGAAAAAGGATCATCACTAGACACTTTTTGCACCCCCATTAAGACATCGGCCGGAAGGCCTGAATTCTGTAGGCTTTCAGTTTCTGCAGTCAGTTGGGTTTTTGTGAGGAAGAAGGTCTAGCACTTCTCTCAATTCTCCCCATTTTTCCAGGGCTTGGGACCGGCTGAGTAGAAAACGAAGTTCCCACGCAGGCAGGGTCACAATTTTATAATAATTGACTAAAATCCAACTCAACAAAAATTCAATTTTTAATTCATGTTTGGCTTTTTGTATATCGTTTTCCAATTAATTGAAAAAAATGTAGCAGTCGCTGAGATTTTAAGTACATTTTAGTACTGGTGTTAAATGACGTCATTTTTTAAATTACTAAATTTAAATTGTGGAGTTTAAAGGTTAAAAATCCCACTTTGTGGAATCTGTTGCAAAAAGAGTTATCTTTTGAAAAATAATTGACATTGTGATTTCACACACTTTCTTAGAAAAAGCAGAAAAATGCAGGTATATACCTTTAAAAAAATAAAAGTTACTTCCAATTAACTAGATTTGGTGGCTCTTCTTAACTTCAACCTTTCATGTATATAATACGAATGTTCTGAAAAAGTATATTGAATAATTCTGATTGAAGAAGAGTATATATTTATTTTGTTCCTAATAATAACACCAACATAACGTTATGAATTTTGTAATGTTTTATAGAGAAGAGTATAAGTATATTATATCAATGTTATCATCCAAATTTAGGGATACTGTAATTAACAAAGAGATTGTACGATATCTTTCTCTAAGTAATAACATACCAAGTAAACTTTACTGATAAGATCATAGGAAAATGTGTAGCTTGTGTAGCTTTTTGACAGGATTGTTGTTTTAATATAAGGGAGAGCTGATCTTAACTATGCATCTGAAACGAATCAGAAAATTGAGAAGGAAAAAAAGTTTGGTACATTTTGAATAATATACCAAGTAAATTTTACTGATAAGATCATAGGAAAATGTATAGCTTGTGTAGCTTTTTGACAGGATTGTTGTTTTAATGAGCTACATATAAGTGAGAACTGATCTTAACTATGCATCTGAAACGAATCAGAAAATTGAGAAGGAAAGAAAGTTTGGTACATTTTGATTTCTGAATTATTGGGGGATAGAGTACAAGTATTTCACCAAAGTACTCATCCCAGATTTAGGGATGCGGTAATTAACAAAATAATTTTATGGGACCTTTCCTTAAGTAACAGTATACCAATGGATCTTTATAATTTATAGAAAGATTGTGGAAGAAAACAGCTTGCTGATTTTAGTTGGATGGCTGTTTTAATGATACAAGATTATGTAAGGACGGGTTTAAACTGTCTTAGGAATTGATTAAAAACAAGAACAATAACTTAAACAAGAATATTTACAATTAACAGAATAATTTCCCTTTAAATACTAAGAGTAATCTATTGAAATGTTCGTATCCATCGAGGCAATATTTGCCAAGAAATTGCGAGTTCTTTCGCTTTCGTACTTCGATTGGTCGAATTGCACTTCTGGAAGAAACGGTGAAAGAAATTAACGAGACTGCGGAAGTCGCTTGCTTTTTTTTTCTGTCTGCTCTTTGAGGGGTACAGATATATTTCTTTTGTCGTCTTTTGTCGAGGAGGATCGAACAATACGTTTTTGCAAAGTCGTTAGTTAGAAGGACGGATCTATTAAACGTGTCTGATTGGTCTGTAACGAACACGTCACAGATCTGTCCCTATCTTGGATTGGGGTAAATTTTGGTCTTCTAGTAAGACGTCATGGCTTCTAGAGATATATATATAAAATTTCGTTGGGACATTGTTCAAGTATCCTCATATCACTCATTTCCAACCTTTTAATTAGACTTTCTATCTAATGATTGTCATTAGATAATAAAACATCAACCTTTATTTTCAGTCTAAAAACAGAATTATCCAAAATATTATCATTTTTTGGAAAACTTTCTTAAGAATACAAGGACAAAAAAAAAAAAAAAAAAAAAAATGTATATATATATATATATATATATATATATATATATATATATATATATATATATATATATATATATATATATATATATATATATATATATATATATATATATATATATATATATATATATATATATATATATATATATATATATATATATATATATATATATATATATATATATATATATAAAATAAGGTTTTGTTCGGTATCATATATTTGTTGGTATTTAATCTTGTAAAAATTTGTTCAATTTGTTAACTTAATTATTTAAGCTTACGTTATGATTTAAAATTTATAAAAAACATATTCTAAGTATTTTTGAAGAATATTTTGAAAAGTTCGTTAGTTTTTAGGTTAATTATCTTATTGGGACTTCCTACAGAAAACCCTATTTTTGTAAAGTAATTTGCTTTTCGTTTAAAAATAAGAATACTTCTTTAATCTATTACTAAAAGTTAACCAATATGAGTCACCAATACGTTCTAGAAATCTATTGATTTGGTATAAAGAAAAGTACTTAATTTTTTTTTTGTAAAAGAATGCAATAAACAAACAATATGGTGTCTATATATAATAAATTAATTAAACATTCAATATCCCATTCCTAGTATTGGCATATATATATTTCTCCCTATTCCACATTTTTAATTAAAATCGACACTAAGTTTAATATAAATTATTTTTAATACATTTATAAAATTTTAATTTTTACAAATATTTACCTCAAAGCAATATATGATCAAATACTATTTCACAATTCCTCTCAACGTTTTGACTTTGCTCCTCTTGTAAGTCTGAATAGGCCATACAGATAAATGCGAAAATTCTTTATTTAAATACCAGTTAATTCGCGATCAAGTAAGAGATATATGAGTGACATGCTTTTGTGTACTCACTTGTACACTATTGCCAAATAAAGCACCGACAACGAATCAACTTGTCAATGACGTCATATTGACCTTGGTATGTCACCTTAAATGGAAAGGAAACCTAACATAGAAAATGTTAAGATATTATTTATCTTCTAGATAAAAATATATTCAAGGTAAATGTTTTGATTTCTAGCTTAATGGGTGATAGTTATGGAAAAATAATTAAGGTAGTTAAGGTATTTTCAAAATTAAATAAAGATCCATATAACACACAGTCTCTTAACCTTGTTTGGTTAACTTATTTTAAGTATTCTTCATGTAACTTGTTTTAAGAAATTTTAAAGATATTGTGGCAAATTTTATTGTGTTTCGAGCAAAAATGTTAAAGTCTGCTAAAATTTAAAGAAAACTCAAATAATATTCCTCATTCTGATGAATATCTTGATCTAATACCTAAGTTGATTCTTTTCTTCATTGTTGATCCTTACTATTCCTTTGCATACAATGTATTTCAAATCCTATTCAAGTAACTTATTTTGTCCCTTAGTTAAATAACTCCTTTTAAGCCTTATTCAAGTAACTTATTTCAATATTTTTTAAAATTTTTTTTGTCAAAACTATTGGGTGTTATCTTTAGAAAAATGCTAATGGTCTTCAGAAGGTTAAAGAGAAAAAAAAATCAAATAATATTTATTCTCTCAACGAAGATTTTAAAGAAATCGTTAAAGAAATCATTCTTCATTCCTAGTCCTCTCTCTTTTCTTATTGATTAACTTATTTAAAACTTTATTAAACCAATTTTTTAAGCCTTATTTTTAAACTTATACGAAATCTATTGGGTGGCAGTTATGACAAAACATCTAAAATCTTATGCAGTTGAAACAGAATAAGAATCATTATTGTTTCAGTATTGAGATTAAACCAATCCCTACTGTGTTTATATTCTGGTTAAATCTTTTTCAATTCTATTACAAATATCCAACTTCAAACTTTAATCTAATATCTTATATCAATTCTTATTCAACTAGTTGCTTTCAAACTTTATTCATGTAACTTATTTCGAATCTCAGTTAAGTAACTTGTTCCAAAACTCTTGGGTATTATTGGGTAAGATGGTTAAAGCATGATGCAGCACAAAGAAAAAACTCCGAAATAACTTTGCCTTTCTCAACTAAGATCTTGAAGCAACACTACTTCTCATTGTTAATCCTCCCTATACCATATCAAAGGAACTTCTGCCATTTCCAGTAGAACCATCCCATCTAGCATCATCCACCCATTCTTCGCCCCATTTCACAAATCCAATCCAATCCATTGCGTACACCATCCACAAAATAACTCCACTCTCCAATGACATATGCTCTTTCACATATAATCACGGCTCTTTCAACCCGTAATGGTTCCCGATATCATTTTCTGCTTCGCGTTACTTTTAATTGAAATTCTTTCCTCGTCACAAGAAGTCGTCATTGCAAAGTGTTTTTCTACGCACGGCCGATCCTCATCTTTGCAGCATCCTTCTCTCGAACTTTATCTCTCTCCTCTCTCACCATCCGGAAAAGCTCTCTGGCTGGAGGATGGGGATGAGGCCATTATACACGAATCTATTAAATGCCGGGGCGAGAAGAGGAAGGATCGATAGAGGGAATGTTGTCCCCTCGGTGAGACAAAAGAGAAAAATATTTATCGGGGAAAAGGAATTAATTTTGTGGATAGAAGCCTGTGGGTGAGATTGTGTTTATGCAGTGACTTGATTATCACTTTTTTTTGTGGTTTGGAGGACCCATAAATTTTTTTTAGGTGTGTGTCTTTTTCTAAATGAGTTTTTCCATCCGAAGTATTTTTCTAGCGCTGGATTTTTCCTTAGAACTTTTTCACCACTGTAAATTATTTATGTGAGTAATATGAAATCACTCGTGTGAATTTTGATACTCAAGTTTCTCCTATAGCTTTTGTAAGATTCATGATCTTATACGTTAGTTCTAGGCGGTGTTTTTTTTGTGATTATCCTCTCTCCCTTTATTCAATACCAAAAATTGAAAAATCATATACCAATTTTAAGGCTAAGACCTCCACTTCTGATGAATAGCTTTTTTTTAAATTGTATATTGTATTATTTTTTTGAAAAAAAAAAAAAAAAAAATCTGAAATAGTCAAAACAAATTTGGGGAATGGCGAAAGAATACAACAAAGGGCAGCTCTATAGAAAAAAGAAAATCGCAGTTTAATCACGAAGAATAAGCCTAAGGAAGAGTATATACCTGCTGAGAGATATATAGGAATATATCTCTCAGCAGTACAATATCTAACTCTAATGAACTTCGAAAAAAGAGCTTCCTCTAATCAATCTTAAATGTGCAGGATTTCCACAGATCAGTTGATGGATATTGTTCTTAATGTTCTCATATTTCTATTGCAAAACAAGTTTCATTTTAATAAAGATATGTTAACTTAATTTTTATTTAATTTATAAGGTCTATTGTCTTTTCCATGCTTAGGAAAACTAAAAGTTGTTTTCAAATACTGTTTTTGTTTTTGAACATTAAAGATGAAAGCGCTGAGTTCGTTTTTGCTTTATAGTCAAATTACAATCATAGTGCTGTGTTAGTTGAGCTATCTCATCGTTAAAGTAAGTTGCCGTTAGTGTCACATGAAAAGGAATTTTAGGTTTAATCAAAGTATTAATATTTTGCTGGCATATTTTATTATAGTTTTAATATTTTGGCATTAATTAATAAATTTGGGAAATATAAAAAAGGAATCGAATTGTAATCTTTGTCTCATAAATAATTAATTTTTGTTTAAGTTGTTGACTCTTTAAGAAACTGTAATATAAACTGTTTAATGTCATTGAGGAAGGTAAAATAAAAAGTCCAATTTATTGCGAAATTGAACTTTTGATGTGAACTTATCTTTCACGAAGAAAACGGTATTATACGTTTCTGTGCAAAATAACATCAGTCTAAAGTTACTAAAATTAATAGCGTCAACATAATCTTTCTATATGAGATAATAAATTCTTATTGACATTTTATTCAAAATTTCTATGTATGAACTAAGATTGTTTTCCCCAGGATATGATAGGCATTACAATACATCAAGTACATTTATTCAGACACGTTTATCATATTAAACTCTTAACGTACTTTCACATAGAGCTCAAGGAAGTCAAGACGATAGTTAATAGTAAGAAATACTCATTCAAATCTTCAAACTGGTGTTCATGCTTTTTAAAGTTTTTATGGTTGACAAAAAGGTGTATATAATTAATAGGAAAACTATTCCGTTTATATTTCCATTTGGTTACCATTGGATGGAGAAAAACTCAAATGATTTAGAATACACAAATTTCAATAGGATGCACGTAACTTTTGAATGATTTCATGATAAATTGACAAATTTAGAGAAAATTTATATATGTTTGACGATACTTTGTTTTTAAATTTGGAAACAGAATCTCTTTAGTTTTCAAAATGTTTTACACGTTTCTAGTTATGGACATTGTTAATTACCTACGTACTTATTTTTTTAAATAAATAAGCTAAAAGTTTTGTAATAAAGGATAATTTTGTGCCGTTTGTTGTTTGTAAAGCATTTTAAAATTAAAAATTTTAAAATTAAAACGACTTTATCCAGTATCATTATTACTAATCATATCGAATCATCATATTTCATTTTAATTATAATGAAAAATTTTGCAAAACTGTATTAACGTAATCCATTCTTATCAATAAAAAGAGATAACTTTAGTTTAAATTAATCAAACGTTTTAATAGCGAAGGAATGCGTCGAGAGCTATCTACTTGCAAAGTAAATATTTTATGGAAGGAGTCACTAGGTTTCTGTTTGTTTAAGAATTCATTTTTGATAACGATGCTCAGTTATACATTCATATTAAATTTTTGTAAGCACGAATATTTATTTAAAATAACCATAAATTATCAACAATCAATTAAAAGGGTTACTGTAATCAAAAAGTACTTGTTTAGAATCCGTCTAAAGCAGCGTTCGATACTTTTTTACCCTTTCATGACTTATGTTGAAACATTTCACGAGAACATAATATATATATATATATATATATATATATATATATATATATATATATATATATATATATATATATATATATATTTTTTTTTTTCCTTATTGCATTGCTAACGATTAACATTTGATTTTTTTCCAAATAATTTAAAAAATAATTTTTATTACTAAGTAGATCGAAGTCTAAAAAGGCTGTGAATCTTTTTTTCGAATGCGATAATGTGATTCCACACAAATTTTAATAAATATATTTAAACCATACCTCCAGATTCTCCCATTTTAGTCGATATCAATTGTGACTTTATGACGTTGAGTTTCTTACATGATAGAGTTTTAGCGATGTTGTGATCCTTGGATTAGTAATCTGACTCCATTTTAGTTTAACATAAATTTATTAGACTTTAATTAACTAAATAAACACCAACGATACAACATGCTAAGAAAATATTCATGGAACACAAGTAATAAAAATAAAACTGCTCGCCAGGAAAGTTATTTTTTCCGTCGGTATGCAACGCACGAGACATCATCTCATCTCACGCCGATGGAATTCAAAATGTCATACCAACAAGCTCGCGCCGCCACAGGGGTCCCCCACCAGTCCAAGGGACGATCCAAGTTAATATCCATAGCGATCGACGAACCGCACCCGTCTCCCGGACTTGGTAACTGTTACTTCCGTCGAAGCACTCGTTGAGGAACTTGACAAGGAATTGTCCGGAATCGTTGAGGGAGCTGCTGTCGTTGAGGGAACCGAAGTCGTTGAGGGAACTGAAGTCGTTGAGGGAACTGGAGTCGTTGAGGCAACTGGAGTCGTTGAAGGAACTGGAATAGTTGAAGGAACTGGATCTTTCTGGAGCCCGTCGTTATCCATAAAAGCAGGCTTCAGGCGATCAATCGACACCGTGTTATGATGCCCGTTAACCTCTAACACGAAGAACTTGTCAGCTCGAGATACGACTCTCCATGGTCCTTTATAGGGCTGTTCCAGGGCTCGTCTTACCGCGTCAGTTCTCACAAACACATGGGACGTTCGGTGGAGGTCTCCCTGAATGAAGGCACTTTGCTTAGAGTGATTTGAGAATGGGACAGAACGTACCTCTCTCATCTCTGAACGTAACCTTCTCACAAACTCAGCTTGCGAGATGTCTTCTGGCCCTGAAGAGTTCCTAAAAAATTCACCAGGAAGTCGCAAAGTAGTTCCATACACCATTTCCGCAGCAGTTGTCTGTATGTCGTCTTTGAGACATACAGGCAACTCTCTACTACGGGTGGTTGTTCTATTTCTATTACGACTTCGAAAGTGCTGTTTAGAGCCATTTAACAAACTTTTCATATCAGCGCGAAGTGCTGCCATTTCATCCCGTAGAATTTGAATCTCTGTCTTTTCATGTCCTGATGATACACTAGAAAACGCAAGTGTGCAGCCTGATAATTCATTGACCTTGTCGGCTATTTTTGACAGCCCATCTAAAGTTTCACTGCTTATAGATAAAATCTGTTGCATAGAAACAGGAAGGCGTTGAAGCCACAATGATTTTAAGACTTCGTCAGTAATTTTCCCATCGGCCAAATTCCGCATCTCGAGAAGTAGCTGCGAAGGCCTTTTATCGCCAAGGGTTAAATCTTGCAAAAGTTGCTTGAGGCGAAAAGAATCAGATTGCGCAAAATTGCTTAAAATTCGCGATTTTAAAGTTATGTACATATTTTCAGTGGGGGGTGTGCGAACTAAATCGGTTGCACAAGAAAGTACACTTGCATTCAAGGCTGTAACCACAGAATGAAATTTTGTGGCATCTGCTGTGATACCAGAAATGTGAAACTGTGACTCGAGTTGGCCAAACCATAATTCTGGGTTATTTTCTCAAAATGGGGGCGGACAAAATGCAACTCTAGCCACCTCCATTGTGGCAGGTAACGAAAATATATCCTGATCACCCTCGTGTGACATATTTATATACGAAATCAGAAGAAAATCCTTACAAAATAACGTACGAAAATGGTCACCGAGCAGGACTTAATTCATTACTCACCAAGTTGTGAAGTTCTTTATTAATTCTTCGGAGGTGGTGTATTGACTAGCAACATACAAATTCGAAACGATCGAATTGCCATAATCTTCAAAAATAAACCTTCCAGGCCACTTTACTTTCACATTGGTACTTGCACTTCTTATTACAATCTGTGAAACTTTCCAGTCCAGCCGGTATTCGCAATAAGGTTACTCATGAAAGTTCAGAGTCCGTAAAAATCACCACTTTAGCGTGATTCGTTTTAGTCCGATGTCACCACTTTAGCGATGTTGTGATCCTTGGATTAGTAATCTGACTCCATTTTAGTTTAACATAAATTTATTAGACTTTAATTAACTAAATAAACACCAACGATACAACATGCTAAGAAAATATTCATGGAACACAAGTAATAAAAATAAAACTGCTCGCCAGGAAAGTTATTTTTTCCGTCGGTATGCAACGCACGAGACATCATCTCATCTCACGCCGATGAAATTCAAAATGTCATACCAACAAGCTCGCGCCGCCACAGAGTCGATGTCAGTCACAGTATTTGTTGCACCCGATTTCAATAAAACGCTCAAATTAGAGCGAAATTAAATTATTTCTGTATTTATTTTTGATGAGAATCATCCTTCTGAAAGCTTCTTCTTGTAATATCTTCGGCTCACGTAGTGGAGAAAGTTGTTTTATATACTAAACACGTACTAATTTAAACGTCAAATTAAAATTATGCAATAAAAAGTCGGAAGTTTAAATTTTGTTTATCTGTGCTGACGGCGAGCCTCAGAAAAATATGTTGTGGGTTGGAAATAGTTCACGGGCCGCATAATGGTGAACGCTGGCCTAAAGCCTTATCTAATGACTGAATTTTCGTAAATTTTTTCTGTATATACTATTTAAAAAATGGAAAACTATCTGAACCTCTCCCTCCAGTTCGAGTTTTTGAAACCAGGCAGAAATATGGCATAGAAGTTAACTTTAAAGGACAAATTTTACTGGGAAATTTGTGAATGAAATATTTCAGATCCATTCCACAAAGCAAATCCAATAAAACTTAAAATATTTTCTTTATAATTTGTGTCCATGATGCGTCATTTTCAAAAATTTAATTTGTTGAAAACATTTTTATATTTATCAATTTTTAAAACCTCTCTTTACTCATTTTCTGATGGTTTCGTTAATATGAAGGCAAAGTTTCCTGAAAAACTTGTTTTTACTGTCTCCAGACTTCTTTACACAGCTTCGGTCTAATTATAGCCACCATGTAATAATTATTTTAAAGTATTTTAAAGATATTTAAGGATAGGTTTTTTCAGAGTCTAGCAGGTTAAACATATTATTTGATATTTTCTTTAGTTAATTACTAAAGCATTGGTTTAAATGCAATAATTTAATTTTTCTCTAAAATAGAGAAAAAACTATTAAATATAAATTACACTAAGAACTACTTTCCTTAGACACATATTTGTTGTAAAGGTTGTGAACGAGGTTTATATTTCAGTTTTCACCTAGTATATTTCAGAAATTTTATATTAAATTCAAAAGCAGTGACAATTCCTCAGAGCACTTCACAAGTCATTTTCTTATAATTGCCTATTGTCTATGAAATCCTAAGACATTTATTTGCATTTCCCAGGTTGGATACGCGGCTAACATTTGAACAAAATGAAACCATAACTATTCCAGGAAACATTTCCATTTTATATTATTTCAAACAGAGATAAATATTTCATATCCTTTTCCGGCCCCAATACGATTCATCAACTTATTCAGAATTAATCAAAATGATTACTGAATAAATATTCGATTCCTTTGGGTGGTCCAATCATCTCTCATTCTATACTCTAAACAGTCAATCAGAGGCATCCGTCTCAGTGTGATTTGATCTTCATCGCAGTGAATAAATGGTACAAGAGAAAATGAAATAAGGCGTACACCAACACATTGTCGATGCATAATTTATTCCAATGTCTGATCCCGAAGGTTCCCCTTTCCGTAGGAAGTCAACGTATAAATTTCTGACATGACCAAGAAACAATTCTTCCACCAACACTGCATATTTAATGGCATCTTCTCCCTACATTTTAAACATGCGATGTTTCTTGTTTCTGAGGAAATACAATGGGAATTAATTCTTCAGACGTCCCATTTCGTCAACAAAAGGATTTGCTGTTTATAAGTCAAAAACCTGCTTTTATAATATCCTGAGTCTTAGAATTGAATGGTTGAAATGAGTTTGATAGACGTCTTAATGTTCTAAACCTCACTGTAGAGGGAAGAAATTTCGAAAGATCTTCAAGAATGGATACGTCAGATGGTATGAAAGGAATGGATTTTCATATTTGATCTATTTTTGGTGGTAAAACTGTTTTTATTTCGTATTTTATATGTTATATGAGTTGGTTTAGATTTTAATGGTGTTATAAAAAAATAAATTTGATATCTTTGGATAGTGACATGTGTTTTTCGACTGATTATGTCAGAGGATTTCTGATTTTTATTTCATGTGATGTGTAATAAATTTTATGAAATATAATGAAATAAACTATTACGTTTTTTTTTTTTTTTTTTTTTTTTTTTTCTTAAATATATATATTGCAACAAAATGTTATTATTATGATATAGATGAATGGATAAGATAATTGTGTGATGTAAGAAAAACTCACCCAGAAAAATTCCATGTTTGATTTTTCTATTCTAAACGAATCTGTTAGTTTATGGAAATAAAATGATAAAGTGCGTAAAATTGTAATTGCATCATTACTGTAGGAGTATTTCTTAAATAGGCTTTCTAAAATTAAATTGGAATAGTATTTCATAAGTTTAAAAGATTAAATCAAATAATAGGTTTTGATATAAATTGTTTTATAAAAATTAAAAGGAATACACAAAATTTATCCGTTACATAAAAGAAATGAATATTTAGTGCTATCTATTTGTTTTAATATAATTTTTTTTTTACATACATTACACTTTTTAGAAACGATACGTTATCGCATTAACGTACTGCAACGCTATCTATATTAGATTTAGTTATTTTCTTTTTATTGAGTGTTTTATTAATAATGCAAAGTATCATAGTTAATATTTTATTCCTGTTTATACCTTCTATTTTTTTAATTAAAGGCAATGAATACATTTTATAATACTAACTCTTAATTTGTAAACAAATCTGAGTTATTTGGATTATTTCTTTAAAATCTTTTACCTTTACCTAAATTTTCTTAAAGACTTTTGAAATATTACCGATATAAATTTTTAAATAACCATATATTTAATAAATATACTAGTTTAATCGTAAATAAATATGGATGGGATATTTTAAAGAGCATTAAAAAAAAAAAAAAAAAATTGCTTTAAAATGATCAAATTGGTATGTTTATATGTATAAATGGTTTCGATACTTTGCTTTGTAGAAACTTCGATTATCTTTTATCTTTTGATATAATGTTATTAAACTGCAATAAATAATTTACCATTTTGAGACATTAAAAAATGCATGCATTTCGTTCCTTTGGATTAAACATTAAAACAAAACGGGATTTTTTTTTACAAGAGATAAAATTATTATAAATTAAAAAACAAGCTATCTAATTAAGTAGCAAAATATACGATATCACATTGCCCATTTAAGCTGAATGCAATTTTAAGGGGATGAAAGAATCCTGCGTATCGAAATTCATCAAATCCAAAAATTAATTAACGTTGCATCGAATTTTAATTAACTGCTGTGACAGTTTTAGCATACCACATATTGATCCAATTGCAGTAAGTTATGCATTCGATTCCAATTATGGACTTGGTCTAGAATATACAATTATCTATTCGAAGGAAATTTTATTTTAAAGAACTCTAAACTACGTAAGTTTCACACTCTTAAAAAAGAAATATCAAAGTTAATATTTTGGTTTACCCTAACTAAATTATTTTAACATTTTCCATTTATTAAAATATTTCTGCACAATAATAATAACAACAAATGTTGAACGTTATAACTTATCAACAAATGTAGTATATCTGTTAAATTAAGAAATGAAGAATTTTTCGTCTATTAAATTTGATTGATTAAATTTCAAAACTCCTCTTAAGTATTACCATTTAAGGATTGTTTTTAAAATTCAAAAAAGGATTTTCTGATTGTGTAATTTGCATAATAAATTAAGTGTGTCCTCTGATAAAAAAAAACTTAAGAAATTCGTCTTTCTTATTATCTTATGATAGGTTGTTCTTACCGAACTAAAAATCGTGTGCCATTTGGAAAGTTTAAAGATCATTAAAATTATATCAAATATTAACTGAACATTTACGTATCACATGTTAATTATGAAGTAATTACGAATTAAAAAAAAAAAAAAAAAATGGCTTTTATTTTTTGAGAAATACTTATGTTACGTAAACGAGATCAAATAAAAAATCACACATAAAAAATTATAAATATTTTAGAATTTTTCATAACTGCTAGAATTTGACCTAGTTGGAAATTGATGCAATGGCTCTCTAGTCTTTCTAGCTTTATTTTTAACATTTAAAGCATAATTTGCAATAATGTATTATATTTTTGGTGATATTCATGAACAACTGCCACAGTTATAACTTTAGTGTTTTGCCATGCTTCCGGAACTTTAATATTTTGATCTATGCAGTTTCTGAATATCTCATCTTTTGTTTAACCAATTAGAAAGCTTATAATTAAAAAAAATAATATTTCTTACTCCGCTAATAATTTTTTTTTACTAGTTTACAGCTGACAGAACGGTGCTACATTTCTTCAGGATTTCATTCTAAACTTGCGAACTACTTTTAAAAATTGAGATTTACATTTCTAATATGATAATTCAGAAAAAAAAAAACCCCCCAAA
Source organism: Linyphia triangularis (assembly GCA_963978545.1). Taxonomy (NCBI): domain Eukaryota; kingdom Metazoa; phylum Arthropoda; class Arachnida; order Araneae; family Linyphiidae; genus Linyphia; species Linyphia triangularis. The sequence continues at coordinate 30,692,967 of OZ021732.1, read as the reverse complement.
AAAAAAAACAAAAAAAAAACCACTCTATTATCTATAGTCTCAAATGCACAGACTTTTGATGAAATATTAAGAAGTCCATATTTCCAATATACAGTTTCTGAACAACGGGAAATGCTGTCGAAATGCAAGTTATAATTATAAATTAAGTAGTTTTCGACCGACACAAAAGCACTCTCTATTTCTTAATTTCTCTATTTCCTAATTTCTTACCTAATTTTACTATCAAAAATCCAACATCTAGCAATTGTAAATTTCACTTTTAGCATCAAAATTCAGAAACTGCTATATACAAAATTTCAAATTTAGCAAATCGCTACCGGAACATTAACATTTTGATAACATTGCCAATACCCAGTTTCCGAATTGCACACCGTTTGTTCAACCGACGTAATTTAAATCCCTCCAATCGCCTGTCAACTGCGATGCACAAGAGATTAGTCCTGCAATGTGATTGGGAGTATCGTATCATTCCAATCAAGCCGAAGCAGGCATTGGATGTTGGATATTATACAGAACTCCTCCGAGTTCAAGAGTTTAACCGGTGGAATCAAACATTAATCTGGACTCATCATTTTCACATCAGCACGACGCACTCGTGGGAAACTCTATATCATAAAGGAAGCATTCGAGGCCGACTGTGATTTCGTGTTCAAAGATTGTGTTTGAAATGCCGTGGAATGGTAAAGTTCACTGAGGAATCTGAGGGACGTTTATATTATGTTTGGTTATTTATCAAAATCTTGGCTGTTCAATGGATTTTTGAATCAAAAGTGTCAAAAAAACAACAACCAAAACCCCCCCCCCCCTAATTATTTTTACAGTGGATAAAATAAAATATAGATGGTTATTTTCTTGAATTTAAGAGATATTTTGAAGTAATATAAAGTGATAAATAGTTAATAACATATGATGTATTAAAGACTAGTGCATATCTAAGATGATACTTAACAAGCTTTAGCAATAAAGAGTTATGTTAGTTGAGATAGAATTTTAATAATCCCGTTGCTGTTTTATATGGTAAACAAGCTGATTTTGTAAGAGTCAGAATTGTTGAAACCTACCTTTCCAGATTTGATTGTAATGTTTTTATGACTACCAATGAAACTCAACTAATGCTTCTATTTTAAACAAGACGGCAAAGTAAAAAAAATAATATGTTTTTATTATATCTTAGAACACAACAAACTTATTTTTAATCTACAATCCTTATAACAAAGATGTATGAACATTTTAAGAAAATAGATAACCGTTTTATAGAAAATTTTAATTCAGAGGAGCAACGAAGCACATCAACAAAGTCTTTTCAAATTTCTTATAAACATTTTTTCAATTTTCTTCTCCCAGTATTACCGTAAAACTACATTCCAATTCATATAATAAAAGACTGTACATAGACTCAAACCTGCGCCTGAAGCACAACTTCAAATCAAAAGCACACATTCGAGTGTTCCTTTTACGAGCGAGAACTCGAGAATACTCATTAATATCAGCATTTCTCCATCCGCTGTTCTATCACGGGACCCCCTTTTTAGAATTATGAGGGTGCGTTTCCGACCCCCCCCCATCCCCAGTGCAATTAACACTCGTACCTAATAAGTCACTGTACTTTGCAAAAGAATGCTCCGTTCGATGGCAGTATTCTAATTAGATTCGAACCCGTTGAGCTTTCGCACTGTGGTTGGGAATGCGAATATTTGCATTCCATTCTGATACAGTAGGAATCATTTTTGGAATTTTACTTCTGCAGCATACAGAATGCTTTTCAGAAGGCCATTGGATTTTGGAAAAGTATTTGGAACAAGTGATAGTGAGGTAAATATAAAGAGGCATTGGATTGTGGTTATTGGGGATTTTTTTTTTCTAAGTTGGTATAGTTCGGCATTTTCAATATGAATAAACCAGGAAAGCATACAGGAACTAACTATCTGTTCCTTACTGTGTATATACGTAATTTTATTGATCTACTATGTTTGTCTCGATAAATATATTTTGTGACTTAAAGTATGAATTGTTTTTGCAGTATATCTGTGATAAGTAACGTTGACTAAACTTAAAGATACTTGATAACAAATGCTGAATAGTCATAAAGTTTTGGAAGTTTCATTATTTAAATAGTTTATTCAGGCATAGTTAACGTTGAATAGTATGTTATATAACTCAACAATAAGATTTGAATTGGGTATAAATAATAGCTCTACTGGTTCCAAAGTGTTTTCATGAGATTTTCTTCTTCAGCATAAATCCCCAGAGTCCTCCGAAAGTAGAAATTGCATTTGTTGTATGTATATTGTACTCGTACAATGTCCGCGAGTTTTTTTTAATTCATAATTGAACATACTCGAACCAATGTAGTTGAGGATTCAGTTATCTTATACAGGGTGTCCACAAATTAGTTGGGCAATGGAGTTCAAATAGATCTGTGTAGCTCTTAATAATAAGACATAATAAACAATTTTTTTTGCATATAGATTGACATGGTGAACATAAATAAATTGGGAGAAAATAATGATTTATAAGTCTTAGTTAGTAAGAGTTATTCAGATGTATTTGAACTCCATTACTCGACTAATTTGTTGACACCCTGTATAGTGATTAACCTATCTGAAATATTTTTGTATATAAGATTATAGTCTAACTAAATAATTTTGAGTTTTGTGTGTGGTTGGGGTCATAAAAAATTATTTTGAAACTTTCAGTTCAGTTCTTATCCTCACTTCAAAATTTGTAACAATTTCACTTAGCTTTTCAAATGCTACTATCTTTTCTAACTGATGCAAATGACAATTCACAAAAGCAACTGTAGATGCATCTACAACAACTGTAGATGCAAGAGCAACTACAGATACAACTGTAGATCTATTGTTAATTTTCTAGCAAAAACAAACGTATATTCCAGTTCCGAGTCCTTTATTTTTTTCTATAATAAGTCAAATTTATGAAAAGATATTTAAAAGAATATTTTAGACATAAATAATATGTTTTCTATGAAAAATAAGAAATGAATTGCCTAAATAACATCAAGATTAGGAGGAACAATTTTCCAAAACTTGTCGGTTTGAACGTTCCTAATATTTCTGACAGTTTATAATATGAAAGCCGAAAATCAACTCCTACGCAAAGGTTACAAGGTTTAAAAGGTTAGTTCTACACGCGAAACATACTAAGAGCCCTGTAGAAGGGAAATACATTCATTATACGAACCCCCCTACCTCATGAATTTCAAAAAGGACCTGCCGCATTTCTGTTACAAGGAAAGTCACTTTTAAGCCTTAAGTTTCCGAAGCGAGTCAGGCGCTAATCAGATCTTAAGTCGTTCGCTGGATTGTATCCGAGGGTTGGTCCCTCTGGTGGTCTAGAGTATCTGGGGACTCCCCTTCTTGCTAAATCTTCAATTGAGTCAAAATGGTATCTTTTGCTCTTGTCACTTTCGGTCGGGAGATTTTAGAAAATTGTATGGATGGGAATTTTTGTCTTCCCGTTGAATACCTCTATTGTTGTGAAAATGATAAAAGGAATTTTGGACTGGAGAAAGGGCTACGTTTTTTAGTAGCGGTGGTTATAGAGTCAACTTCTCTCCTCACTAGGACTCTCCATGACTTGTTATGAATGAATAAAAAACACAATTTTAGATAATTTCAAAGAAGTAAATTTGTAATTTACTATTATTCAGACAGAGTAAACTTACTAAAGTAGCAAACAGGTCTAAGAAATATGAAATAAAAGTATTGGATTTTTAAATTTCAGTCTCAAAAAATCGTTCTATATTATTTTTGGATTAAATAAAATGGTGTTTAAAAATGCCAAAATATGCATGTTTCTGTTTTTCAAATGGTGTTGTAGTGTTTTAGTGTTACATGGTCGTTGTATTGCTTGCGCTGCATATATATAATAAAATCAACATGATAATGTTGTTTATCCTTTCACATAAAATGCTACTCCTTCTTTGATTAAATTTCAATTTTTATTAATTGATTTACAGCCAATTTAAAAAAAAAAAAAATCAAGATTTCTATATACTTATACACGCACTTACTTATATACTATATACTTATATACACAACATATACATCGTAAAATTTTGGATTATTTCGTATAACTTAAAAACTGTTAGAAATCATTTCAATATTTTGGAATACGTAGGTCACAGAAATTTTATTTTTCGGATGCGACCCAAGGTGGGACTTATGCCTCTTTTCAAAAGATGACAAAGGATTTGAAATTTGAATTCAAATGTCAAAATACAAGGATTTTGTCGGAAAGTATAGGATACAACAGAGAGGATACATAAAAGGATACAACAGAGCCAGTTAAAATTAGTCTGGTGTGTTTCTATAAATCGTCATATTTCATAAAATTTGTACTTCAGGGTGAGTTTATAGTCGCGCACATCAAAGGTTATCTGCCCGTTAAAGTTCCAGTTTAAGAGTTTAAAACTAAAGTAAATTGTCAAAGAGATTAGTTGAAATGTTGGATTTATTTTAGCAGATAAAAGTTAGGTGGTACAATAAAAGCTCGAAATGACGTCCTCTTTTGCGAAATACTAAAGCTTGTTCGTTTTATCAGATTTCGTGACACTCTGCAGAGCATGGCCCTAACCATGTTAAGTAAGGCTGTTGTGATGTTTCGTTTTCAACTCAGCAATCGTGTGTGGACTATTCGGCGAAAGAAGAAACTTCATTTTAACTTCTTTCAGTTGTTCATCGTCCAAAACGAAGGGAATATCGGCTCTCTTTTTTTTTTGACAGCTACTGATCCAGTTGTCCTGAAACGGTGAACTAATCAGGGCATCGTTGAATTATTGTGTACTACTTCATCAGGATATTTCTTGCAAAACTCTTCAATGACGTTTAGCGTATGACTTTCGAGTAAAATGATACTTCACCATGAATATTCCCTGTTCCTCTGCCTTAAATAACAAACGCATCACATATGAAGTCTCTGAGTACGAGATTGCTGGTACCGATTGAATTACGGCTCATTAAACTTTGATGTACCTTACTATAAGCTTACTCTGTTTATGTACTGCTGTTACAATGGGGGAATGATTATAAAATAGTATATATTTAAAAAAAAAAATAATTTTTAAATTTTTTTATTTTTAGTTTTCGCAAATGATGCTTCCAATAGCAACAATTATCTCTATATATATAATTCAAAGCCCTCACTCACTCACTCATTCACTGACTCACTCACTCATCACTAATTCTCCCACTTCCCACATAGTCACAACTCTGAAAATTGGCACATATATATCAACAATGGTAAAAATAGAAAAGTAAGCTATTCCGATCTCGATTAACCCACTTTAAGGGGTCGAAAAGGGGTTAAACATTCCAAACGAGGAATATTCGAATGTACCACTTCCCGTATGGTCACAACTCCAAAAATTGGTACAAATGTCACCAATGGTAAACATAGAAAAATAAGCTATTCCGATCTCAATTAACCAACTTTAAGAGGTCAAAAAGGGGTTAAACGTTCCAAACGAGGTATATTCGAATGTCGTACTTCCCATATTGTCACAACTCTGAAAACTTGTGCGAATATCAATAAAGAGAAACGTAGAAAAAGTAAGCTATTCCGATCTCGATTAACCCACTTTATAGGGTGGAAAAGGGGTTAAACGTTCTAAACGAGGAATATTCGAACTTCCCACTTCCGACATGATCACAAATTTGAAAATTGGCACAAATACCAACAATGGTAAACATAGAAAAAGCATGCTATTCCGATCTCGATTAACCCACTTTAAGGGGTGGAAAAGGGGTTAAACGTTCCAAACTTGAATATCCCACTTTCCATATGGTCACAATTATGAAAACTAGTGCGAATGTCAATAAAGACAAATGTAGAAAAAGTAAGCTATTCCGATCTTTATTAACCCACTTTAAGAGGTGGAAAAGGGGTTAAACGTTCCAAACGAGGAATATTCGAATGTCCCACTTCCGACATGGTCACAATTTTGAAAATTGGTACAAATACTAACAATGGTAAACATAGAAAAAGCATGCTATTCCGATCTCGGTTAACCCACTTTAAGGGGTGGAAAAGGGGTTAAACGTTCCAAACGAGGGATATTCGAATGTACCACTTCCCATATGGTCACAACCCTAAAAATTGGTACAAATATCAACAAAGACAAACATAGAAAAATTAAGCTATTCCGAGCTTGATTAACCCACTTTAAGGGGTGGAAAAGGGGTTAAAAGTTCCAAACTCGAAAATCCCACTCCCCATATAGTCACAATTCTGAAAATTGGTGCAAATATCAACAAAGACAAACATAGAATAAGCAAGCTATTCCGATCTCGGTTAATCCACGTTTAGGGGTCGAAAAAGGGTTAAACGTTCCGAAACAAGGGATATTCGAATGTTCTACTTCCCATTTCGTCAACTCCGAAAATTGGTATGAATGTCAATCAAGATAAACATAGAAAAGTAAGCCATCCCGATCTCGATTAACCCACTTAAGGGTCGGAAAAGGCGTTAAATGTTCCAAACGAGGGATATTCGAATGCCGCACTTCCCCTTTTCTCACAACTTTGAAAACTGGTAAAAATGTCAAAAAAGATAAACATAGAAAAAGTAAGCTATTTCGTTCTCGATTAACCAACTTTAAGGAGTCGAAAAGGGGTTAAATGTTCCAAACGAGGGATGTCCGAATATTCCTCTTCCAATGTAGTCATAGTTCTGATATTTGGTGCAAATGTTGAAAGGGCAAATGTAAAAAAAAATAAGTTATTCCAATATCGATTATAGAATTTTTAAGGGATGAAAAGTCGACGCAACATTGAAACTATACGAGGATTATTTTAATGTCCCAATTCCAATACAGCTACTACTTCGAAATTTAGAACTAAGAGCAAACATAAACACAATAAACTATTGCAATCTCGATTATATAATTAAAAAGGGTCCGAAGGGAATTAAACATTCTAAACGAGGGATATTCAAATGTCTCTTTCCAATATACTATTCACAATTATAAATTTTGTTAAAATTGTCAACAAAGGAAAGTTCCTATTTTGATAAATCAATTTGTTGGGATCGAAATGGGTGCAAACGTCTGAAGTGTAGAATTCATGAATGTCTTTTGATCGCTAAAATGCTAACGGTAAAATTTCGTAGCGCAGCACGGGTATTCAGCTTGTATAATATATACTAAAAACTTTTTTGGATTGATTTCTTTTTCTAAAGTTGTGAAATTGCATGAAGATAAATTCACTGAAATAGGCTCTAGATGGTTCTAAACATGCGCCATTGATGTAAGGTTAGATTATCGTGTTCGAGATAAAATTATTATAAAGATGGTTCTATTTTAGTTCTAAATCTCTTTGACTTTGGATAAAGCGCTTCGCAAAAATATGCCTCTTTAAAATTTTTTTTGTTTATAATTTATTTCATAAGGAATCGTTTCTCAATTTATGAAAATTTTCTCAATACTTAAATACTAACCTCTGTTTTCACATCGTCATTCTTTTTAGAATACTTTACATGTACTTAAATTCAAATGTTCACGACTCTATGTAAAAAATACGCACCTAAATTAAGAGATGAATGTATTTTCCGTTTGAATCAGTATTAAGATGTGCAGTTTATAGTTAGAAAACACATACTCCGTTTTGTCATTTTTGCTTGGATGCGTTATCTGCTTATATACGCAAGTATACGTTACCCGTGATACGACATTTTTACCCAGAAAGTGAATAACCGACTTTTGGTTATTTACTTACTGGGTAAAAATAGGAGTAGAGTAGGAAAAAAATCTATTCTGTTTTTTTCCCCCGACCGTGGAGAATGTAATGGAGTAAAGAGTATATTTTCTATTTAGAATTTTTTTTTAAAAAACAAAATAAAAAAATCCTCTTGAATCCAAAAGTTGTTCATTATTTAAGTTTGACCTTTAACAAAGTTTTGTATGGAATAAAATTAAATATATTTTTATGCTTAAAATATTTATATTTTGTTTTTAAAATTTCTCACTCATTTACTTGTCATTTATTAAGTCACTAACATTTCATTAAAAAGATATGAAACTTAATCATCCAACTCAGATGCTAAATAATGAGTAATATTATGGGGTTATCAACATTTTTTTTTACCTTTTCTCATTATAATTATGAGCTTTTTGAAATTAAATCCTGTTTTAAAAAGAATATGACCTCTGATGAAAAAACTTTAAACAATTTTGAAAAATCAAATAATAATACTTTTTTTTTTTTTTTTTTTTTTTATTTCACCTACTAGCACAGTTTAGCTTTCGTATGTTTCCCCTACCTTACATAGATTGATTCTAATGTTTGAGAAGTAAATATTTTTGTATTGATCTTATTTAATTTTCTTTAATGATTATTTACATTTGCATTTAATTTCACTGATTTTAATTATACAGATTATACAGTGAATATGTACCATCATGAAGTAAATATAAAAAGTTTGAGGGAAATCTGTACTCTGAAAAAAAAAAAAAAAATCAATTTTGGGATTTTTATTTCATATTATTTTTTATTTATTTTTTATTTTCCATACGTGTATTACTTTAATTTCAACTCAAATTGGCAGTATGTTATATTTTATTAAAAAAACAACAACAATAATCTTGGATAAGATCCACTTCTATACAAAAACATATACATTTATTACAATTTAACTTAATAAGAAAAGGAATAACGAAAATAGGCAATTTAACATTACGGGTACAGGGGGAACTGAGTCCCCTTAGAATATCTAAATGCAATTTCGACAGTGAGGAAAGTGCATATTTTTCACTGAAAATTATAAAAATGCAACAAACTATATTTTCTGCTTAATTTTTACAATTTATTTCCAAGAATCTAAGCAGCGCATAAATAATAATACAATGATTTAAAAAGAGAAATTTATTTTTTAAAATCCTGCTTTTAGAAGTAAATCTGAATTTCTGCATTGTTGTTCTCGTGAATTATCTCATAAACTTTTTTTTTTCGAAACTAAATAACTCTCTAAAATATATATCGTATCATGCGTGCAAAACAACCATTTGTTTCAAAATAAGCATTGATGAAGAATACGTAGAACTAACGTGATTTAAAAGTGCGTGTTGAAATAAACCCAAGCTCAATTTATGTAATTTTATTTTAAAACTCTATATTAACTTGAAATCTATTGCAAAGAAACACGAGAATTTTCACTTTTGCAATAGAAAAAGAAGGAAGTCTTGATTTTTAAAAAATGTAACTTTTTCATTATATTTTTAAAAAGAGTTAACAACATTGTTTTACATATTTTTTTTTAATGCATAATAGTGATTTTTATTTCAGTTTTGGTTTATTAATTGTATTCAAATAGGTGTAGTTTTTTTTTTCTCAGTCTTCAAAGCATACGCAAGATACTTTTTTTATTTTCATACTTAGGATATATATGAAAAAACAGAGGTTGATTGAATGATCGGTAATTTCGCAAAAAAAGTTTTGTGTTCGATGTGATGAATTAGAAATGCTGACCATTTCATGTTAAAATGGGATTGGTGCTTAACGAATTTGATTAATGAATGGAGATTCGATTAAATGCTATGAATGATCGAAAAATAAGTGGAAATTTAAAAGAAGTATGGGAGGTTTTCTGGGGCAATAATGTATTTTCAATAGGAGCTTTAAGAGAACTCAGAGTACAATATTTTTAGATCGTACCTCATTTACACTGTTGAGATACACAAAGCCTTTCGGAATTGATACTCAATATTAAGGTTTTCTATAACTTAATTAGCTTTAAATATTTTAAGAGTATTCAGGCGAGTCGTACATTTTATAATAGGATAATAGGTAATTATCCTAGTCTTCATAAAAATAAAAAAAAGTCTTGAATTGTAGGACACTAAAAAAAAAAAAAAAAAAAAAAAAAAAAAAAAAAAAAAATGCACATTCGTAAGACTGTGGAACTGAATATAACGAGTATTGCGATGCAGAGGTGCAAACAGAACTATCTTGCATTAGGACATGTTGCTTGGAATATCGCCGATTTGCTAATGCTGTAACTATAGATGATAGCTTGAATTTTTCAGACTGTGCTTAATTATTCTACGAGCTGTAGTAATATTTTTATTTCCTAGTGTATTTAATTTACTAACAAATGCCTATAAATAAAGTCATTTGTTGACATTAATCAAGTTTACTAATTAAAAAAAAAACATTAATTGCTCAATACTAGTACTTCGATAAACTATTTTACCAAACTTCAGTGTCGGCTTTTTGGGAAGTTGGATAGTTTGGCAGGTTTTTTCTAACTAAATAACCATCTTCAAGTGGCTGAAAAAGGGTTTAAACTTTTTAAATGTTGAATACTCCAATGCACTAGAAATTCCGTACACTAAGATAAAAGGCAAAAATTTGGCACATGTACTAATTCTGAAATGTAAAGAAGGAGAGATCGAATTAACTACTTTAATTAACATAAAGGTTAAAAACTCAATAACTTTTATAATATTTTTTTATTCATTTAAACTTTTCAATGAGAGCTTATACTCGGACATGGTTGTAGGACAAAAATATTGACGTTTTGTGTTAAAACCTAATGTAAATTTATCCGCTGTAAATTTTTAAGATATTGTTATGAATTTTTCCACTGAGGCAATGATGGCACAGTTTTTACGGTATAAAAATATTTATTCTCTCTTCAGAAAACTCACAAAATTTATTCAAAGGCAACGGTTACTCTCAAGCTTCAACACAAGCTTCAGCAAAAACAACTTCGAATACAGCTATTATACAAGCTCACTCCAACAGGTAAACAAAGCGATAAGCTTTCATCGAAGTCCGAAGTCAATCTGAAAACTTTCCCGATCTCCGGTCTTTATATACTTGGCGCGAGAGAACATTCGCGAAATTTCCAGCCAATTCGTCGGAAAAGAAACATCTCGAAATTTCTCGATTGCTTTAGGTGTTGCCACCTTTTTCTATCCTGTATAATCGCTGTTAATAAATAAAATAAGATAAAAATAAATTACAATAGAATTTTTAAATAATACGTCACTATTTACACTATATACAGACAATTTGTGCAACAATATGTTCATTCAGTTATGTGTTTGCTGTAAGCGTTAAATTGTTCCTTCCTTTGACGTTTCTCGAATGGCGTTAAGAACCATACTATTAAGCTTTGAACATAGGTTACACATTTCACACGGAAATAAATCTCGGCTTCTCTGAAATATAAGATTTTATATCAGAACGTAGCGCCTCAATAACTCACTTCTTGCTGAGTAATAAATAAAAAGTAATTAATCTTGTCAGAGTTCGTGAATTCATGGAAAACGTAGATTAATATTATGTCGTCCGCACGTTTAATCGGGATTCGTTTTTTCCCCCTTTTTTCTTTTTCTGGCGCCGGTAGGACTGGTTTAGTAGTTCAGATCATTTCGCCTATGTCTAACGCAGGCATTTTCTCGAAATTTTCGGGATATCGTAAATTGTCAAGGTTTACTTCTCCGTCATTTGCGCAATAGTTTTCGTTGTGTTGCCGGCATTTCCCCGATAGTTTTTGGGGTGCTACCGGCATTTGTTTGATCGTTTTCGAGGTGTCGCCGGCATTTGTCCGATAGTTTCACGGGCCACCAACGTGGTGTCACCGAACGGCATAGTGTTAAGAGTTATTTTAAGGTTTATAACCATCAAGTGTCTTTAGTAATAATTTAAAAAGCATATTTCCGTTCTGATACGTGAAATCGCTATCCTGCATCATTGCTCTTGTTGTAGTTATTAGTTTTATCAAAAAATTTAATTTGCTTTGGTACAAAAAAAATTTTAATTAAAAAAATTCCTTTTGGATTTTAAAAATACCCCTTAAAATTTAGAGAGGGGGTGTAAACATTTAACTGGCGAACACTGAATCTAGTGTATCAAAATCAAAATCCTTATGGGATTGATTTATACTCTATCGATGTTAGTGACTAGATGGGTGTTTTACTTTTCTTAGTGTAAAATAATTTTTACAGGGTGTTCAATAGCGGTTGTTACTTGGTGTATCTGTTTAAGTATTAAGAATTCAAACTTCCTGTTGAATAAAAGACTTTGCTTACTTACATACTAGATGTCGAAATTTAAATACTCAATTTTTTTTATAGTCCTTATTTTACCTAATCATATAGCTTTTTGAAAGTGGTGTAAATAAAGACAATGAATGCGTTATATCTCGTGTAATTTTAAAGATAAAATCTTTATTTTTCTATCAGTATTAATTGACCTGAGTCCTCTTACAAAGCTGTATAAAATTAAAAATCTGTTATTTTTTAAATAAATTATCCAAGACAATCACACTAGCTCTTTATGATTAACTACCTTATTTTAAATATTCTCGCAATTTATACCGATGCCATATCTTTAAAAAATGGGGGGGGGGGGGGGACGAGGGGAAAAAAAAGAAAAAAAGTAGCGCATCCATTTTCGAACAATCTTTTTACTTGTTAATACATATAAGCCAGTTTAAAAACATGGTTTTTTAAAAACATAGTATCAATATCATTGTATGGTTCTTCTCGGATACTAGAAACCTTCTCAATTCAGCTGCCAATCTAAAGACGCACTTTTGATAATGTAGTAGATGGGAAAAATAGAAAAAAAAAAAGCAAACCGGAATGTACAGTTGAATTGGATCCAATATCACCTGTTTCTTACTCACTGTTGATGTTGAGGATCCATTGTTTAGTCAGGCGAGGTTGGATGCAGTAAGTCGTGGCTTGTTGACTATATTTGCGTACAGGTGAAACAGCAAGGAATTTCGAAATGCTTGTTTTTTCGACATTTTGGGTGAATTGTTTGGAACAATTCTGGTCTATCGATATTCATATTCTTCATTTATGATAATGATCTCAAGGCATATCTTTTGCGTGATTCATTAAGATTTAATTTAGTAGTTTGGACAGATATAATGATATTTTTTATGTAATACTAGCTGTGTGGCCCACTCTGCTGGGGACCCGTTGAAGGACATCTATCAGTTATGTGTTGCATAGATGCGGAATTTCTTCAGATTAGTTGTTGTTGGTGATCAGCTTCCAATGTACTATAACAGATCTATGTTTCATTCATTTTGTAATAGCGCACTCGGTCATTCTCCAGTCGATGCTGTTTTTGCAGAGGTGATGCCTAGCCTAGCCCGGCAGATGCTCTATACTTAGCATGTATATTCGTTCTTCTCTTTGGTGGCATATTAACAAATTTCGAAATCATTTGAAAGTTTTCAATGAATTTAAATAATCTTTGGAGAATCTACAATTGAGGCTGCAAGTGATGAAGTCAAATTGAGTCTAAAAAACCGTTGTTATGCTAGATTCTATGTATATTTTGACTCATTCTCATTAAATGAAGTTAGATTCATAATTTTAATTAATCCAGCTAGAAAAATTTAACCATTTAAAATTTTGTAAACATACAAATAATATCAATACATTCCTCGTGTTTATAGAGCAGCTCTAGCCTCTGTTTTAAAAATAATCATTAAAATATAGTGTACAAAGTTCTTAATTTTTGTTTTAAAATAAAACAAAATCTGAATTAAGAGAAAAATTAACAGGCATTGAAATGATAGTGTTATCTACCAAATTGTTCGCCAACTGAAAAATTATCGCCAAGTGGCATGGATATAAAGTAATAGTACCAATATTGGTCAACTTGGTGCCACACAACACATCTAATGATATACGTAAGTGTTTCACATTAGACGGTCTTCTTACATTTGATCTTGTATTGGACACATCCTGAAATTTTTTTTATTATAGATTTATTAAGTTGACCAAAATCCGATTGAAAACATCCTATAACGTCTCGAACGTGTAGTGATAAAATGCAGAAGATATTTGCTAATAAAATATAAAAGAATTTAACGAATTTATTTTGTTTAAATGTTATTATTAATCATTAAATTAAATCAAAATGTCAGTACCCGCTAAGAATACATCTTTGGCGACAACGCAAATGTAAACAAAAACAGGATGAATTTGAAACGTAGAAAACAAAACGATGCATAAAAAATAATGCTTTAAAACCTCACATGCGCAGAAGTTGTGTACGGTATCGACTGACAGTAAATATATGGAAATATTACAATAATATCCAAACTGCTAATCGGACAGATGATACATAAGAATAATCAGAAAAATAAGGAGGACACATTAAAATAACTTTTGGTTTTATCCTGATGTAATCAAAAATATTAAAACATATCGTTGCCATTCCAAGATTTTTTTTAATGTCATTAAATTTTAATGAAAGCAATTTTTAATCGAATTTAAAAGTTGCTCTCTACAATCTACATGTACTAAAGCTTCTATGTACCAAATTTCATACTTCTAGGTGCAAAACTGTGGATTTGTATAAGGTTCAGACATACAGACAACTCAGTTTTATATATACAGATTAGTGATCCTTTCTTTTGCATTGCTATAATGTATTTCTTTCGATGAACTATAGATCTTATTCATGATGACGAACTATTATGTTGTTGTAACATTATATGAAAGTATTTCTTTTAATTGGTATAATCTCCTAAAAAGGAATACATTGTAAAATTTTTATGAAAGTGCTAATTATTACGTTGTTGTAATTATATGAACAGTTTTCATATTGGTGTCATTCTTTAAAAGGAAAATTATTACATTTTTCTAGTTTTATGGAAAGGATAATAAAGAATAACAGTTTTTTAAAAAAGATAAAAATTTGTAACAATTTGTTCGAGGAGATATAATTTAATTATTGAATCATAGGAAGTTTTACATTATTTAAATTCATATAATTCATATATTCTCCTTTAACTTTTGTATTGTTGCAAACATTTGTTGTTACAATATTATAATTCTAATAAAGTAGCTGTTGCAGTGATACATTAACTACAATAGAAAAGGAAGTCAGTTTTAAATCTCTATTACTTCAGTCTATTGTACTGTTACAACTTCTTAAATGTAATTTATACATTGTTAGGATGCATAGAATGAAATATTACATTGCTAGGATGCTATGAAATGAAGTATTGTTGTAACTACAAGGAAAGCATAATTAAATTTATGATTTTAAGAAATGGTAAATTCATTTATTTTTACAGCACAAAAGAAGTTATAAAGGAGGATTCTTTTAGACCTCAAAAACTGTTTATAGCACAAGTTTTTTTAGATAGATCACATTCTTCAATTACCAGACATTCGCCACTGACTATATCTCAACAATGCATACATTTCGAAAACAATGCAAAAGAAAATGTGTGCCACATCAGGTGTACTGTAAATAAATAAGCTTAAACATTATAGAAATATGTTCCACTGGTGGTGGTGGTGGTGGGGGGGGGGGGGGGGAATTGGAAGAGTCTAGAAACGACAGTTCATTTGCATGTCAATGAGCCTATCATACGTCACTTTTTAAAATATATCTATTGTCCAAGGATGCAATGTATTTAAAAAAAAAAAAAAAAAATCCGTTTTTCATTCGTTCTGATGTTTTCTGTGATTCCAATAAGCTTATTTTCTGTGTACAGGATTTAACGTCATACCTTTCCTTCAATATCATTCAATACTTAAAGTAATTCGACGTTCTTTATGTGCAATTTATTACAAGAACTTTAATATACGACAAAAACGTCTTTTTGATTAGTGAAAATTTTGTGCAATTACTTCTCTTTGAAAAAAAAAAGAAGAAAAGAAAAAAAAAAAAAAGAATGTTAACTATGCCACTTATTGCAAAGACTATTATGCAATGAAAAATTTCTAATACTTTAAGGAAGTGTTGGTTTATAAAAGTAGATGTTTTATTTGAATTCCTACTTTGAAATTATTTAAAAATTTTCAAATGGAGGAATTATTGTTTAGAACTATGTTTTATTGCACAAATATTGTAAAAAAATAGTTTAAATGAAAGAAATGAAATTATTTTCTTCGCTTATCACATCTGAAATATATTTATAACTAGGATTATTAAAATTATTTATTGCTCAGGCATCACCTAAACATCTTATTTACTAAATTGAATTTATAAGTTAAAATGGATCAATAATGTTTTATGCCATTTCATTAATTATATCTGAACTTTCCTATCACAAAAATTACTTTACTGAGGCATTAATAAAATAACCTCATATAATTGAACTTAATGATTTTGTTGTTACGCATTTCGCATAATGAAGGTGAACAGCACAAATAACTAGTTTCCACATCTCGACGCATTAAGTTCAAATGCTATTGGGAAGTGGACCATAATGGCAGTTGAAGGACAGAAGCAATGAAAACCTTGACGTTATTAAACAAGACTGTAAAAAAGTGGTTTTCATTCTTACCCAATTCTGTATTCTTATTACCCTACTAAGTGGTAATTTTCTTTATTGTCTTGGCTCTCATAATTTGAACTTGCATTTTCTTTTATTGTCACACTAATTTTAAAACATATTGAAAATTGGAAGTAAAATATTTTAATTTTCGTGTTGCACTTTAATTATTATAGTAAATTTGTCAGTAAAAATAATATCTTAAGTGTCGTAAAAATTATTTTTATTGATAACTCTATATTTTTTCAACGGTGCAAAATGATAGTTTTCCAATATTTTCCATTTCTTATCAAGAGTTTGTTCCTTCTTGAGATATAAACCAATGGTACTTAAGAGTGTTAGGTGATTTATAAAAGGGGGTATAAGATCAAAACATAAGTCCTTTTATGATTTTATAGACTCCGTTAGAATTGGCATATTATTATTTTTTGCACTGAAAAATAATAATTTTTTAGGATGCACTTTTTTTGCTAGACAGACCTATCAGGCATTTAGCATAAATAGGCAGTTTGGCAATATTTATAAAAAAAAAAAAAAAAAAAAAAAAAAAAAAAAAACCCTCTGCTAAAATAACGATTTTTGCGATACACTTTTCAATAATTCTTATATTATCCTTTTTTTGTAATTTAAGCTGAGGAGAGAAGAAAAAACGATCGTAGATGGGGTATGCTCAAGGAAAGATAACTCCGTGTTAAAGGCATTCGTTTTTCAACTTTTTACTCCATTAAAGCATTTTTATGGGAATTTCGTAGAGGCATTACTACAGCAATTTTGAATAAAATTGTTAGAGCCGTTTTTTATCAATTACTGAAAAACATGATTTTTTCAATGGTAGCTATCTTATGTGCATGCGCGAATTTGACGAAAGCCTTAATGGTAGGTCCCTGTGCCTCCACCAACCCGCACACCAAATTTGAACATCGTAGGTCAATTTGTTCGGGAGTTTGGATGACCACGTAAGCACATACACACTGACAGACATTTTTTCTAGTTTTTGAAATCAGGATGTTCCAAAACGTGAAGAAATAATAATAATAATAATAATAAAAAAATAATTTTTTTTTTTATCAAATACTATACTTTCATTACCCTATGGATACATATGGGTAATTGAAAGTAAAAAGTATTATTTAATTATTATTATTTTAATTTATAATGACACCTAACATTGTAATGATCAGTACTTTTATAATAAGCTTATAACACTTTATAATAAGTGGTTTGTGTTTTTCATTAAAGAAGGGTAAGAAAATTTCCTTTTGAAACCTTCAAAATTTTGAGTTTCCACTTCCCAATTTACAATCAAATATAATTCAATGTGAAATTTGGTTTAAATTTTACATTATAAATTAGGCACATTATTTTTGAAATATGACATGACATCTATCTATACAACTAAAATACCGATTGGATTGGATATGGGCTACAGAAAACTTATTTATGTATCTTCTTTGTGCAAAGTATGACTATTTATAAAACCCTCAATAGCTTAACATAGAAACGACGCAATGAAATGTAATGGATAATACAAAATATTTTGTTATCAAACTTGACCAATTAGAAAACCGAAATAAGAAAAATAACAACTTTCTACATTTTCAGCTCGTTTCACGATGTAAAGTTGAGTTAAACAAGTCATAAACCCTCACTGCATTCACCAGAACAAAAAATACAGCCATCCGTAACATCTGGATTATTTTTGAAATCGCATTAAATCCCACCATATTTCAATGCTATCAATATTCCATATAAATTCGCCCATCAAGGCTCACTCACACGATATCTTAACGTTCATTTAGCAGTTTCGTAAACCAAACACAATATCAACTATTGCCAATCCTAGTAGCATTAAAACAACGCTTCTCTGCCCTAACTTCACAATTACTTCTGCCCACCGGATTTCGAGAGCATCATCATTATCTCCTTTCGCCATTATCACTTCAGCCCCCCTCCCCTCGATAAATCTCTGGGAATTTCCGCCCCTACATCCTGAAGGGTTCAATCCAACAGATGAATCTGCTTTCGGTCTGGGCAGCCCTTCAAACCATGGGGTGATTGTGATACCAAAGGATCTCTATTCCTGCAAATTATTCAGACCCAAAAAGACCATTGGGAATGGGTCCTCTTTGGACTGCATTCTAGTGCAATATGGAAGTGGCATTACTCTGGAAGTTATCGATATTTCATTGAAAGAGTTTTGTGATGGCTAGTGTCAATGGTTTAATTATACTGTTTAAACAGAGTGATTATAGAACTAGGTAGAATGTATTCAATTTCAAGTAAATTTTGTACTTATCAAAGCCACGAAAGTATTAGTTGTAATTTTGAGTAAAAATGTAAAAAAACGTTTATTAACTCAATTATAGCTAAAACAGGGTCAATTTGAAGTTTTTTTTTTTATAAACAAAATACTTCACTAAGTTGAGTTTGATGACATATCTGGTATTTAAACTTGCAACTTATCATAAGATCTCTATTCCTGCAAATTCCGTTAGCTCACGTTAAAAAAATCCCATTTGGAATGAATCCTATTTGTACTGGTAGTTCAGAGGGAAATATGATGGGGTGTACTACTTTGGAAGTTATAGTTATTTCATCAAAAAAGTTTCGATAGAAAAGGATCTCTATTTCTGTAAATTCTACTAGCTGAGGTCAAAAGATGATTGAGAAGGAGTCTTCTTTGGACTGTAGTATAAGGAAATATGGTGGTGGAACTACTCTAGAAGTTATAGTTATTTTTTTATTGAAAGAGTTTTGTGATAGCTAGTGTCAATAGCTTAATTTTATTGTTAAAAGAGTGACTATAGAATTAGGTAAAATGTAGGGGAGAGTAGGGGACACTTTTTACAAAAATATTTCTAATAAATTATTTTCTGTTGATACAACAATGAAATTTTTAGAATAACATCTTGATACATTTTAACATACTTAAAAATATAAATATGATGGTAATTATTTTTATATTAGTTCAATAAGCAAATTAAAAGAACAACGCAAATGTCCCATCCCTGCTTCATGTGAGAGAGGGATGTGACATGTGTGTGAAAGTCAAAATACACACATAATTTTCAAAAATATTATGAAAAAGGATAGAAACAGTTTTCCCATTTGTACCCAAGGTTTAATGTATATTTTTTAACCTTTATTTTATCTAACATCATATCAAGTTGTAAAAATAAATGGTCTTTGTTATAAAATTAAAAAAAGTTATTCCTTATGATATCTCCAGCCTAATAATTAGGTCCCATCCCTCCTTACACACAACATTTCAATTAAATAACTTATTATTGAAAACATAATGTTTTAGGCTTAACCTAATAGTTAATTCATAAAAGTTATATTACTAGGTCTACAAAACATTAAAAGCAATTAAGTTAGCAATAATGAAAGATATTGAAAACTTATATTGAAAATATAGAAAGGTACGTACCTTTAGAGTTGTAAAATAGCTTTTTTGTTATATATCCTTTTAAAAACCTGCAAATAAAAGGACTCCTAGCTAGATTCCCGAATTCGGTATTTAAACTTGTAATCTACTTTCATGTTTCTTCATTGCGTACTGGATTCTAAAAATTTTGTCAGCCTACATTATGTATTTTTTTTTTCCAGTATGATTGTCAAACGCTGTGTCAACTTTGTATATTGTATTATTATTTATGATCCTGTAACTATAGTATATTGTATGTATGATCCTGTCACTTTTTGAATTATAATTTGTTAAAATTAATTATCTTAGTATATTATGTAATTTTCAATTTTCGTCAGGGGGTTGGCCCAAATTTCCAAAATCGTATATATATATATATATATATATATATATATATATATATATATATATATATATATATATATATATATATATATATATATATATATATATATATATATATATATATATATATATATTATATTATATTTGTGCCAATCACACGTTTCTCTAACATTTGCAGTTTTGGCTGGGAATTTTGATCTCAGATGCAGTGGAGGAGATTAAGAGGGGGATGTTGTTGCCCCTTCTCGTTTGAAATTTTATGATTTCAATGGAAAAAAGGCGTTGGTTTTCCGGATATTTTCTTCTCAATTTTGGGAATTTTCCTACCACTTTTGGTATCCAAACGCCTTTTTGGCACAGCTGCCAATAGACAGACACATCATTTTTAAAAACTTCTCGGTATATTAATTTAGTACAGAAGCTTAAATAAAAAACTTTATCGAAATCAATCAATGACATAGAATTGAATAATATTATCATCAAAAATTTTAACTGGATGTTGTTTGATTTATATTCTTTATATGAAAATAAAATTACATTTTATTGCCACGCAAAGATTGCACTTATTAAATGATACATATGTATTATTTCTGTAACTCTTAAAGAATTATTTTCATCAAATGAAATAATTTTTTTTTTTTTTTGGCAGATAACAAATTGAATTGGATTTACATCTCATAAACAGAGAATACACAGAAGTTAATTAACAACAAGCTCAAATGTTTAATACGTTCAATAAGAATAAATCTATTCAAATAATTAGTTGCAAATAAGCAATTGCTTCCAAAATTTAGATGCTATTCTTTAAGTTGTGATTATAAATAAAAATTTTACAATTCTAGTTATTTCGTGAAATATATTCGACATATTTTTACATAAATAACTACTCATTTTTTCGGGAGAAGGAAAGTGAATGAAAATGTTTAAAAAAAGAAAGTAAACAGCCTTTAAAATATATTGCGAGATAAAATTTATCAAACCCTAACTGTATTATTGCTAATCAAATTCATCAGCAGAATGATTTTTAATTTTGTGATCTTCTGTGCTGCCATCTATAGAGTAACCCAGAAGTATTGTTACGTGGGGTTATTTATTTTGCTATTAGTGATAGGGCAGAAGTGTAAATTGGAAAAATGGTCAAAATAAAGTAATTAAAATGGTCATAAAAGGATAGAGTAATTTTCAGAGATGATGTATTTTAAAAGTTATATAGTTTGATTTTCATACAGTCCATGAAAAGGCCAATTACAATAATGTTTTTGTGTTCAAATCATGTTAATTAAAAATTAAACATCTAGATTTAAAGCTAACCAGATTATATTCATTTTAAAATTGTTCTTATCATTGTTTAAATAAGTATTTCTTGCAATAATCTTTTAAAATAGGTTCTGATAAAAACTTATTTAAACATTCAATTAAAACTTTCTGTTGAATTTAAGATTTTGTTTTGAACAAGATTTTTAGTTGCAAATAATTCACGATCTTCAAAATAATAATCTCTGAGAACACAATATTATAAATGCTTTTTATTTTATTTCTTTCTTCAACCAGGGTCGCAAAAAATTAAAATTATGTAACTTTTAAAATGAATAACCAATCAAAATTAGTTTATAATTTCCTAATTTCTTATCTTATTTTTAACGTTTTTGAATTTTACACTTTTGCTCTAACTGTAGGGTACTTATGCTTTTTGCGATAAGGAATATAGCCAGGATAATACTTTCTAAAAGGACCACAAAGCCTTTGAGTACGACCTCTAATAAGAATTTTATTTCAGAGTATTGACCTCCTGATTATGAAAATTAGAATAAGTTAACATAATTTTTAGAGATAAAAAGTATCAATTATCAATGTATTTTTCAAATGAAGGATTATCAACTATTTGTGCTAAGCTAAAAATAATTTGCATTATATATTTAATTATTGTTTTTAAAACAGTTGAATTAGCACACTTGTAACTACTGATATGCTTCTAAATTTATCTAATGTTTATTACTAAACATAATAAATATAATGTTGATGCGAATATTTCCCGTAACGTTTTATTTTGTTTTTAAGATAGACAAAATAACGTGTTTCAATTGTTTTTTTTTGTTTTTTTTAACTTTATAATATGGACTCAATATATGTTAGTTCCATTATTAAAAATATAATGGGGAAGTTTTAATTGGTCACCAATAGTTCTTTTGCATACAAATATCGATTTCTAAACAGTATGTAGTCCATTGTATGGGTTCCCTTTATGACGATCCAATATTGCTATCACTGATATTAAATAACAATAAAAAACGTATTGCTTATTTCATAAATAATCTTTTGTAAAAAAATTCCAAAAGGTGTTTACATCCAAAGATTTATTTAAAAAGAGTAAATCATTCAAAGCCAAACACGTTTCCATTCAAAAAGGGTTCTCTTACTATCGCATTTAATGGGTTGAAAATACACATTGAATTTGTTTATGTTCGAATCGAACATCGAAGCGAATCTCCAAAAGCAAAAAACGAATTTATATTCTTTACTCTCAACAGAGAAACTATCAATCCCATCTCTGCCGAAAATGATGTGAATTTAAATTTCCGATAGATAACTCACCACCACCGCATCATAAAAATCGCTCTCCAAAACTATTCCGAAGAAAGGAGAGAATTCCCTATTTATTTTTCACTTCTATCGCCTGATATAATAGGGGGTAGTAGGAGAAACGGCAATTCCGAAGACGATTGGCGTTGCTCCTCCATAGTTATATATCGTTTGCCCGGTGTGAGTTGGTTTGCGCATGCCGATTCAGCAGATGTCCGGCACAGATTAAGAAATACCGACGGGTCGTTCGAACCGAACTCTGGAATAAAACGTTCGATGGCACGTCTTTCCCACCGGAAAGAAAAAGAGAATGATTTCTTTCCCTCCTCGTTCCATTTCCTTTTCATCTTGGTGCCAACACTCGTTGGAAAGAAATTTTATTGCCAAGCTATGTTTTGTTAGTCGGCGTTGTGACGTGTATGGGTCAATTTGAGCCCTTCTTTAGATAGTCAGTGAAATTAGTAAAGTAAGTTAATGCAATGTGTTGACAATTTGTTGTGCACATTTTATCCGTGCTACGTTGGGCTTCCATTAAATACTGCCTCAGTTCTTCTTGACCATAGACTTCATCGTTTAATAGTTCTTGTAATCAGATTTTAACAATTCTTGGATAGTAAAATAATTCAAATGAATAATTAATTTTATTAATTAATATATTGTATTACTTAAATATTTATACTTAATAATTAAATAGTTTTATTTATTAATTAATATATTGTATTACTTAAATATTTATACTTAATAATTAAATAGTTTTATTTATTAATTAATATATTGTATTACTTAAATATTTATACTTAATAATTAAATAGTTTTATTTATTAATTAATATATTGTATTACTTAAATATTTATACTTAATAATTAAATAGTTTTATTTATTAATTACTATTAATAACTATATTGTTTTAATAATAAGTTTAAATAAAAAAATTTCAACTTCTCTCATTTATACCTTTTTCGAGTGAAATTGGTTTCCATAAACCGTTGATAGTTGTTTTTCAAAAGCTAAAAAAAAAAAAAAAAAAAACCAACTAAATTGCCAAATATAGAATGTCCATGTATATAATTACTATGTGTATTAAAAATTTACATCCAAAATGATAGTAATATTAAAAGTTATAAAATATGTAACATTTTCAATACGATGATATAGATATAGAGGGCTGGTGGGTGTGATTGGGATTTGAATACATTGATTGAGGAGGAAAAAAAAAAAAAACTTAATCAATAGAATTTTTTTTTTTTTGAAACAGTTGAAAAATTGAATTTTTTTTCCGGGGTGGCTCATTTTTTAAGAAACACTGACCGGCCCGGTGATTGCACCGAACAACCCTATGGTCAGTACGCCCCTATCTATAACTACTTTTCTTAAGAGGAACTCCTAGCAAGTATTTTACCTATACTCGCTATGTTACAATATTCTAGCCCAGTTCATTTATAAACTACTTTGTATTAAACTTGAAATTTTGGTGAGTGTGTACGAAAATGATCACTTGGTGAAATAGCATAAATTAAAAACTCGAAGTGTCTAATATATTTTGTTTTATATTTGAGATCCTTACGACAATGTCTATGCAATTGAGGACTAGAAATAAAAAACGAGCCAAGTACCAAAAAAAAAAAAAAAAAAAAAAAAAAAAAATATCAGAAATCTTTTTTTATTTTTTATGGAAAAATGTCCTAAAGACCAAGCTAAACAAAGTAGAGAACCTCCAAAGTGCGAACTCCAGTAGCAATAGTTCAAAATCAATCTGGTACCTAACCATATCCTGAGAGTACTTACTCAGTGGAGCCGGGATGGGTGCTTATTCGCATGTTCGCATAGTGCGAGGTAAAATTAAGCCATGCTTCTCTATGGAGACGCACTAAGTGGAGACTGATAATTTTTACTGTTTACTGTTAGTGGTACTGTTTAATTTGACCTCGCACTATGCAAATATGAGAGTAAGCACCCATCCCAGGTCTACTGTGTAAGTACCCTTAAGTACCAAATGCGAGTGTTTTTAATTTTTCGTCTCTCTTGAAATTTTTTATTTTTTTTTACTTAGGTCGTTTACCATTTCTAGTCCTCAATTGTAGTTAGCTGTTTTTTTTTTTTTTTTTTTTTAATTTTCATTAATAAAATAAAATGTATTAGACGCTATTTTTGAGTTTTTAATTAATGCCATTTAATTAAGTATTCATTTTCGTACCTACTCACCAAATTTCAAGGTTTTATCCATAGTATTTTCTAGATGAACTTGGCTAGCAGATTGTAACATGATGAGTATAGTTTTTTTTTACTAGCAGTTCTTTTTAAAGTTTTTAGGTGTGCATAATAAATTGTCAAAATAAACTATTAGTGTGTTACGACCATCTAGAAGTTTCAAGCAAGTTAGCTAGACATTGCCACCTGAATGAAATTATTATTATATAATAATATTTATTAGTGCTTGCAACAGTATTGAAGTAATTTATTTGTGAAGAATAGGTGAACAACGTGTTTTGGCTGAATTCAGATGTGGTGGTTGTAGGAAGGTCGAAAACGTAGAGCGAATATCAGCAAAATCGCTACATTTGTGAATGCTAGAGAGCAGTTGTAAATATTTTTAAAGAATTGAATGTCAGTCGAATTCTAAAGGTGCAAATTGTGGTCGTCATTGACTATAGTGAATGTTTGGGAGGAAGGCAGAGAGTTCAGGACTGTGAATTCGAAATTTATAGGGCTCAGTTTTACTATGTGCAGCTTTAGAATTATGTGTACTTATTTTTAGCTTTATATCGTGATGGCATTTTGGAATATTCCTTTTTTGGAATGTGTAAGCCCTTTAAGAGTGGTAATAGGACGTTGGAATTTTGTTCCCTTATTTGGGACGTTTAACTCCTTTCCGGTTGTTTGGTTGTTTTCAGATTATCTGGTGCCGTCAGCAACACGAGGGCTATAATGCGCCGAAACATTCGTCATTAGACAAGCCAAGATACATTTACAAACACCCATGCCTAACACGGGACTCGAACCCGCAACCTCGCGGTCTAGAAGCTAGCACGCTAACAACTATACCGTTTTAACTCCTTTCCGAATGTTTAAGGGTGGATAGTGGAAAGCGTGAAAGCTTTGTTTTACTATGAACTACTATGTGACCATGTGCAATAATTTTCACAGTCCTGGATCAGTGAAAAGTAGGAATTTGGCATATTCATTTAAAAATTTTGTATTGACAAGTAATTCGACTATCGATTTTCAGTATCATGGCTTTATTTGAGTAGGGTATGTGGTTAATTTTTTAAGTTCCTCGTTTGGAATGTTTGACTCGTTCTGAACATCTTGAAGTTAGTTAATGAAGATTGAAATATTAAACTTTTCCAATATTCGTGATTGTTGATATTTGTATCAAGTGTCAGCAATGGCAGTATTGGAAATGAGAATATCAGCAACTAGTCAATGAGTGATGTTTTTAGATTTTATACATAGAGATGATATGGTATAATAGGCAAATATTTATTCTATTCTTGAATTGTCTCATCCCATCACCGATAAAACTTATGAATTTCATTTAATTTTAAACATATTCTTAACTTTTAATTACTGTATGGAAAGATAGTTAATTATGTTTATTTACAAGGATGTAATGTGTTCAGAGTTAAAGTTTTCTTGTTTAGAGCTGCCTGGAGTATGTAGTGCTTCTCATAATTTCGTTAGGTAATATTGGGAGTATGGGACAATGTTATCTAAAAATTAAATAAACATTTTTAATTAAATTGTTCTGCAAACAATCTAAAAAAGACTCTTTAAAGGAAAATAGAAGCATTCACATTTTTTGATAAATATATCTGATACAATTTGATAGTTTTTTTTATCAAGTTTTTTTTTTACTGATATTAAAATTTTTATTAGAATATTTTCTTTTGGGGCTAAAAAATTCTATAAAAGTCCTTTAAGCGCCTCATTACCTTGTTGTGGTGAAAATATGAAATATGCTTTTTCTTATCCAAATTCTATTTCCCAATTATCAGTTTTACGAGAGTGATTCAACAAAAAGTGATAAGTTCTTCATAAGGGAAAGATAAAAAATATTCAACGAATTTCCCTCAAACTCTAGAGACTGTAATGGGTAGGAAAACAGTTCTGCTTTAGAGTATGAGTTATACTTGCAACATTTTTAACGTTTACAATTTTAAATGTTTTGATTTGTAGTGAAGTAAAGAGCTCCCCTCTCTAGCGCTTGTCAAGGATATATTTTATACAAAGGTAGTAGCTTTGGACATTTTGGTTTATTAATTCTTTTTGTAATTTATTTTAATCCTATAATTTTACCCGAATTAGGAAATTCATTTCAAAGCTCTTCAATTTTCAATCACCCAACTAGATTTTAAAAAAGAAAGCAGATAATTTTTATAATGCAGATTTATTCGTATCATATACTTCATCTATACGCAATTATGAATTTTGAAATTATTTTAAGTAGGTGCCCTTTCACGAAATATTACTATTCTTGAAGCTTTTTCCAGGAGTGAATTTCAGTTTTATGACTGAAATTCAATGTCAGCAAAACTATTTTCGATTTAAATTCGAGGGGGAAAAACAACAATAAATAAATAAATAAATAAATAAATAAATAAATAAATAAATAAATAAATAAATAAATAAATAAATAAATAAATAAATAAATAAATAAATAAATAAATAAATAAATAAATAAATAAATAAATAAATAAATAAATAAATAAATAAATAAATAAATAAATAAATAAATAAATAAATAAATAAATAAATAAATAAATAAATAAATTATTTACTAATTTGAGGAAGAATAGAACGGAATCTTTTGAAGTCGGTGAGAAAACAAGCAGCTGTTCGGAAGGTCCTTGGTTCATTACCAGGTGTTGGGCACAACAAATTGAAAAAAAATTAGTACCTTTTCACTTAAAGGTTAACAAAATGTTATCGGAGCAACAATAATTGCACAATTTACTATAAAAAATTAGTACATTCTGTATATTTCTGCCTCAATACTTCAAAATATTCATATTTCAAAATTCAAAACCTCAAAAATATTTCTGGTTAAAACCCTTCAACACACTGATATACACTTTTATAATTAAGTTCCCCTGTAATGATGTTTACGACAAATAATTATTATGAACTACCTTATGTACAATAATTTTGGTAGAAACATCTCCCAAAATGGGCTTTCCCATACCATATCCAATATAAGATACCACTCAACTCCCACTGCATATTTCGTCTACTGATTTCGAAATTACCCATTCTCAAACTCCCTTTAGCAATTCGGGTTACACCAAATTGGTTTTTAATGAAACACCCGAGCGAAGCCTATTTTACTGCATTGTGGCGTTTGGTCTTGTACGTGCGTTGCGCGCAAGCTATCCGTACGGATTTTCATTCATCCCAGTGTCGCTTCTCTGTCGTCTGTCAAGGGTTGCCCATATTGGCGCTCTCTTGGCGACGTTCATTGTTCGCCAACCTTAAAGGGGCGTGGCTTTAAAGATGATTGTCGGATTTGGTTTATTTTATTTGATTACGTCGTAGGCGGCTTTTATGTAACATAAGATAGGCATTCAAGGAACATCGTTGACAAAATGCAATTTTTAATAGTTAATAATGAACGAACAAGGGAAACTTTTTTCTTTTTTAACTTTTAGTGTTTTTGCAATTTCCTTTGGATATTGGAGTTTCTCGCCTTTTAAATTTTTTTTTTACTTTAAATGCTTTATGGTACTCAATCCAATTCAATCCTAATTAAAATACAATTCATTTGATGAGTGTTTTCATAGATTGGTCGTTTGTTGTGTGTCCTTTTTTTCAGGTATTATGATTAAAAAATATTGAAACAAATTCTCTTGTAGTGTTATTCAGAAAGATAATTTTTCGTAAAAATATTTTTAATTATGTTTCACACTTATCTTTATTAGTGTAAAGGGACTAATATTATTCGATTGTAACATTCCCTTTTTTCCATCTTACTATCCTGGTATTAAAATTGAAAAGAAGATTATACTGAAATAATTGAAACATAGATATTAAAGTTACAATACTTTGCTGGACGAAATAAACACAAACATTTCGTTGATTTAATTATTGAATTTTACCTTGTTTAACGTGTTTTGAGACAAGTCCAATGTAGCGATTCCTGATAAAATGATTATTTTTAGGTACGTTTTTTTTCCAGATAATTTTTAATAAATTCATTTGAAGTTTTTTAAAATATGTACTAAAAATAAATAACTAATGTAAGTCACTATATTAATGAAAGAAGTTTACTATGAATTTAATGTAATTTTTTCTCACATCTGTAATTTGTTTGTATTGTAAATTTTTGGGCTAGATTTCAAACTAAGAGTAGAAGAAAATAAGATTCACAGTAATTTAAATAACACTGAAATTTTTATTACAAGCTCTTAAAAGAGTTCTTGAATAAATGATACTTACAAATATTTTATTGAAATTGAAGATAGTCTAAAAGTTAGTCGTTTAAAAATAGGTTCTTTTGAAAAAACATTTTTAAAAAGAAAGTTTTGAAATGCTAAATATAATTGTTATCCGTAGAGAAAGCATTGTTTGGAAATACTTTTATAAATATAGTCTTTATATTTTCAAATGTTACATAATTCTTTTCGAAAAAATGCGAGTTTCATAATATGATAAAAACTGATTTTCTTTCGATTCTGACAGTCGTCATGCTTTAAAATGTTTTAAACGTGATTTGTTTGGGCTAAAAGAAAATAACCAAACAATATTTTTCATCCTAAAATGTAACCAATACTTAGCTTGTTTAACGTTTATTGTTGATAGAAGTTTTTCTTAACTCATATTTGTGATTTTCTGATCTAAAAACAAGTGCTTTCATATGAAATAAATTCTCTTGAAGCCTGAATATCATTTTCAACACTTGTTTGACTTATAATTTATTAGGGTAAATGATACTTTGTTAATCTAATTATGTAAATAATTCTGAGAATCAATCTTTAATATAAATGAGTCTAAGTGGGTATGTTAATTAGGAGTTTTAAAGTTTAAATAACTTGTTCGTATAACTATATCTAAAAATTATTTATGTTTAATATGTATTAAAATTGAGTATTACTTGCATCTGACATAAAGAATTCCGATGGATCAATTGTTACTTACGTGTTGTTATAGTAGTTATGGTGGGTTACCTTACAAATTAGGGGATATTGGCCAAATAAGGTCTTCGGGTGCTTTGAAACAGTTGAAATGTTCCTCTGTAATTTTAATTATCTGGTACTGTAATTTTATTGGCTAATATATGAATAAACAAGTAACATTATGGAATAATAGCTATCAATAGGTTATGGCATACATCTGAAAAACTCCTAACTTTCCACAGGCATGATCGATCTCTTTTTCCTGATGGTTGGATTTTGAAGCTTATTTAAACTCAAATTAAAAGAACACAAAACATTTGTTGAAAAATGTCGAAAAAAAAATCAGTCAAGTTACCTTTTTTATAACTAGATGAGTTACATTATTCAATGTCTGATGGATAATTGGGCGATTCTTCGGTTGACGCATGGGACATTTTATCTCTTTTACCAAAATATAACTACTAGATGCATCATAATTTTACAATTATCATCTTTTGCGTATAGATAAATGAGCCAAAGTGTCCCGTGTGTCTTCCAAAAAATTTCCTTAATAAATTAGGGAGTTTCTTAACGAACTTTTAAATGAATTTTGTAATATAAATGTGTAGGTGCTATGTAAGAACCTTTACACTGGCCTGCATTAAAAGGAATAATTTTTTAATTACTTGTATATGCAAATGAACTTGTCATAGAAAATTTGTAAGAAGAATTAATTTTGTCCGACTTGGCTCACACTTTTAATGCATAAATGCAACTGACAAAAAGATGAAAATGTCTGAATATGCACTTTATCCTTTAATCATTTTTCTCATCTTAGTCACGTCGTACAAAACACAGTATTCTCCAAATTAAATTATTTCTTCTCAAAACAAAACCCGTATCCGAAGGTTCCATATAAATAAACTCCACACCAGTTGTGTAATAAAACCTGGAACTTTTTGTTCTTTCTCTGCATTAATAACTGCAGCACACAGCGTGCGTCTTTACAAAAATGAATTATTGCCGCCGGTTGGACCTTGGAAACAATTCTTGCCTAACAGAAACATAATTAATCTGGAGCATTTCCCCCTTTTTATGATCATAATACCCAGCGTGTAATAGTTATACCAACAAAAGAATGAACACAGTTCAGTTCTTTCCGGAGGATATGTTGCCACATTGTTCTTACCAAACGACTAAGTTGATCGGAACGAACAAAAATGGAGCACATTTTGGGTTGGTGGTCTTTGTTATGACAAGAATTTATGCTGTCGGTTTATTAAAGAGTGTTCCTGTAATGTTGTGCTAACGCCTGAGGTTATTTAATCAACGGAATTATTTTTAGACTGCTTATAGTTTATTCTCTTCTTTCAGGCATTCAGAAATTTTTGTAAGCTGGAGAGAGGTCGATCGGTTTCTACAACGACGATGCGTTTGTATTTGACGAAGAATTTAGTATTTCGGTTACAATGTCTTTATCAAAACTATATAGCTCATATATATTTATATTCATGAATATTTAGGCAAATTAACAATTTAATAGTTTTTAAAGGTAAAAAAAAAAAAAAACTTCGGTTTTCGGTTAATATTATCAAATAGGGTAATTTTGTGCCACTTTTTGAGATTTTTATGTGATATCTACCTGAATATTCGATGGGTTTTATTGAATACATGCAACACAAGTCTCAGTTTCTAATTCGTATACTCAAAGTGTTTGTTCAGTAAGGAAGGGAGGGTGGGAAGGGGGACATTTCTTCGATTACACTGGATTACCATTTGGGGTGAGGTGATTAAATGCTAACCCTTGAAACCCATAGAAATTTTTTAGTTACACATTCTATCGCTTTGAAATTGCATTTTACACATTTTTCAGAAACTATAAAAAACAATTTGGATACAAAAATTAAGATTATACATAATAATATTTTACATAATAACCTGCCTACCTTATTTATTGTTTACCTTATAGTTCTTAAACTAATATATGAAAACTTAGATGGCTTGGCAACTCCTTCAATAATATAACAATAAAAAATAAAACCATTTTTCTTTGTTAATAAACAAATTGAATAAACGATCCAAACAATGTCAACACGAAATTGGAAAAACAATGAAAAACAAATGCCCATACCAAATCCTAAATTTTATTTTGTAGGTTTTAGTGGAAACCATAGATACTGTTTTAATACGACGTTTACCCTTACAAATCGATAATGTTATATTTACTCGATTGTTAGTGTTAAAATCTGACAGATAACGTTTATATCTCAAAAAAGCCTTCGGCACACAGTCATCTGATTTGACTGTAAATGTGAGTGTAATAAAGAAACAACAGAAATGACGATGAGATAAAATTAAATAGTATTTAAAATTAGTTACACTCAATAGAATATATGATATAATTATTATTTTTAGTAGTTTTTAATCTTAGCAGAAAATTAAAATGTTCTTTACCATCTTTAGAAATCTCACCCTACTTGTTTATTTAGAAGTAAGTATACAATATTTTGCAAATATGAAAACATTTACATATTGGCAAGTTTTAAACCAACATTTTTAAATTTTACATTACACTGTAATAAACATTCACAATATTCACAATAAAAACTACAAATACTAAACTAGCAACACCTTGTATCCCTAAATTAAAGGTCTAAATTTTTACTTTTAATTACTCTTATGTGATATAAGGTAATGAAAGTATTCCATTTGGTCAATTTTTTTTTTTTTTTTTTTTTTTTTTGGCATTTCTACATTTTTTAAAAACTTTTTTGGTGGTCAAGAAAAAATTCCTGTCCATCTGTATGTTGTCAATGAATAAAGGTAAACAAAAAGTTTACAAATGAACAACACAATTATGCTGTTGTTCTTTCCTACGATTCGAACAAATGTTCTTATGATGTTCAACTTTCATATACGGATTAGTAGTACCCATGGAACTTATCATTAAGGTCTTCGTCAAAATTGGGCATGCGCTTAAGAGGTTATCAGTTAAAAAGTTTTGCTTTACATCAATTGCCAAAAAATGGCTCTAACGATTTCTATCAAAATCCTTGTATTCTTTTAAAGTATTTCCCCCACCTCCAAAATTCTCGTAGAAATTCAATAAAAGCGAAATGTTATCAACTGAACATCTTTAACCCAGAGTTAATTATCTTTTCTTTAGCATTGCCCATCAACGATTGTTTCCTTTCTGTATATCTTACAAGAAATGATTATGTAGTAATTATCGGGAAAATTTAAGCCATCTTCGCTATTAATTTCTTTGCCTAATGTAATAATTATCTCCAAATATAACAACAATCTTTTTTTTTTTTACTTAATGAAAATATGAAAACAAAAGCGCTAAACACACCATTCCATGTCAAGTTTAAATGCAGTGAACAGAAATAAAATGTAGCTGCAAATTGTGCGATGTTTCACACCCCTAGTTATTACCGCTTTTGACATACAAGGAAAAAACAAAAAAAACGTGCCTTTGGGTTGTGTGGGATTTTTTAACTTCAACAATTAAATGTGTATGCTATATACTGCCGATAGTACAAATAAGTCATTTGTTGGGAATAAAAAATTCGACAGTATAACTTTGCATTTAAAATATTTCAATTACGAAATTTACTATTGGAAGTACATTTAATCTTTATGAATATTTTTTTATAATTCATAATCTGATCTCAAATACTGATATCTGTTTAGATGTAAATTCCCTGGTATTGTCCAATGCCGGAAACAGAGGTTCTGGGAAGATTGGCCAATCCATGCAGAAACTCTATCAACGTTCAAAAGTACAGGATTTTTTTTTTAAATAAACAAGTCAAAACCATGGTAAAACATATTTTTTACCCCTCCGCCCCTTTTTATAAAAATATTTCAATTTTAAAACTATGAACCAACATTTCAAATCTTCTACTATATTTTAGCCAGTATTGGGTGAGATTCTATAGTAACGGCCAATCTACAACGGTCCATATCTGGATTGACCAGTGTTGAGCGATATTGGCCAGCGTTGATCTACTGGGGTTATGGTATGTCGGCAAAAATATTTCCAAATATGCCACCTTCGTAAGGTAATTTTTCTAATTTCCTTCAACTTTCAGAATTACTTCTTAAAACATTCGAAATCATTTAAATCGGGAACTTTTAGATGAATTGAATTGAATGCCTTTAGGCACAAGAATGATATTGATTATATCAATTCCATCACATTTTATTCGTAAAATTTCCTAACATAAAAAAAAAAAAAAAAAAAAAAAAAAAAAAAAAACCATTTCATTCTATATCTGAAAAAGCATCATCGTCTCACCACTTATCAGAATGAAAATGCATATTTCCATCCAAAAATTTAAATTTATGTGGCTCTGTATTTTAAGCACCGAGCGAAGCGAGTGTACTCATTAATATGCCATTTCTGGAGACGTATTTAAAAAAGAGTGCAACACCACATTAGCCTTTTCGCATCTTCAATTTCAAAAAGCTCTTTGCAAAAGCAGGCGGGAAAAACAAATTCTCTTCCTCGTACTAACTAATTGAATAATCGCTATCTACCCTCTTTCTCAGCATACAGTTTCATTTAAATTTACATAGCGCGTTGGCTTGACAGTATTCGAAACTACATTTCAGAGTAGCGACATTTCGACGTTGTCTACACGTATGACATTCATTAAGTTAACGTCGAAACTTTAATGCACTTTCCCTGTACACACAACCGCAGGTACTAATCCCGTGGATATTAATGATATGTGAGCTCTGCTTCATTTGCAAGTTAAACTTGATATGATACAATTAATGCTCGGAAAACGAATGAGCGGGTATGACGTGTGTTCTGAATTATGAACTTGGGGTCTTCTATTTTTGTAATTATGTCCCGGGCGCGTTAATGAAGTACTTTTATGCAAGTTTGTGTAGATTACCGTAATTTCTGTTTGTACCTGTTGAAGACCTGTAGAATGCGATTGTTTTGAAATTTGGTTATTTACTTTTTGTAATTGAGTAATTTGTGGGGAGATAGAGATTTATTGATTGGAGATAAATTATGCCAAGTCCAATGAATGTATATATAAAAGGTATATATATAGGTATTAAAATATATGTATATTTTTTAATATCTGGGACATTACATTAATATATATATAAATATATATATATATATATATATATATATATATATATATATATATATATATATATATATATATATATATATATATATATATATATATATATATATATATATATATATATATATATATATATATTAATGTAAGCAAATGTAATTATGTTGGAGTTAATAGGGTAAAAGAAATTTGCACTGAAATACTTTTAAAGATGAAACTGAAATACTTTTAAACTCGATGAGATATTTTGAATTGGCCATTAACTTGGTAACAGGACACTTTAAGACATTTTGTTTCTAATTAAAATAAATATCCAAAATTACTAAATAATTTTGATGTAACATAGTTTTACACTGTAATTTTTATTAAAACATTAATTTCTTTAAAACACTGAAATCTATGGTATCCTCTTGTAACATATTTTAATCCCCTACCAATACAAATTAAAGTGATAAATTGTACTATCAATATTCAATAACACAGTTGAACAACGATTGTCCGAAAGAGTTTGGAACATTGAGCGCTCAGATAAATGATCTTTTCGATAACCGATCATTTACGAAAACACATTGTACAGTACCCCCCCCCCCAAAAAAAAATCAGAACGATGGCTATATCTTCGGTTCTAATTATCATAGAATCTTACGGTTTGCATCAAAATGTTTTGCTTGCAATTTTCTATATATCTGATGCAATTTTTTTCTTAAGGGACCATTTACTAAGTAACGCTATCTTCAAAAATTTCAATACGAACCCTTATTTTTTATTATTTCATTCGATTTAGAATACATAATTTACTCTATATACCAAATTTCAATGCATTATGTTGAAAAACACGTCGCTTATGAGCGAAAATGTTTCGACCATTTTTGAACCGTTCTTCAGGGAGAATTTCCATAAAACGAAAGGTATTTTTAAGGTTCTACTTCACAGCGGGAGAAATCGAGCAGTCAGTGCGGCGTTTCACGACGTTAAAAAATACATATATTAGTTTAAAATTGCATAGAAACTACTTGAATTTATAGTGTCATGTTTAATGTTAATACAAAAATAGCAAGTAAACGCAAAAGTAACATAGTTTATTTACAACATTAAAGAAATGCATTCTTCAGACGAAATAAATAAAATATCGAAAACTGTAATTGCAGAAGTATAACGTATACTACTGATAGTCAGAAAATTAATAAATATAAAATGTAGGCATTAGTAAACAGTATTAAGCAAAGCGTGATTATTTATTTTGCGGAAACATTTCACTGTAAACACAAATGTAACATGATCGTTGAAATTGTTTATAAAATGAAAAAATCACATAATTCAGTAATATTTTTAAAGGATAACTTATTGAAATTGCTTAAAAAATGTTGTTTTAAATAAATGGAATTTAATGAAAGTAATTTTTTTTTTAAATATCAGTAGGCTGTATTAGTAGGCCCATCGTGATCTATAACTTGTTGCATCCATCAGGGCAATGAATAGATCAAACTGAATTTGATGTCCGGATTAGCCCGTAAGGATTTCCAAGAGTTTTCAGCAGCTATCCATACTTCTGCAGTTTGAAATCATGAAAAAATTATGTTTTTCAACTATTGTTAAAAAACGGCTTTAATGATTTTGATTAAAATTTCCGTGCTAGCTTCTAAGGTCATTCCCACCTCTGTAATTCCCGTAGAAATGCGATACAAGAGTATGAAGTTGAAAAACGAGCGCGTTTAACACAGAGCTCTCTGTACTTGAGCATCACCCAACAACGATTGCATTTTTTTTTTCTTGTTTCATGTCCAAGAAAGGACATTGTAATGAGTAAATACCATCACCATTTTTTCCCTTTTTTTTTTCCTTCTTTTTTTTCTTTTTTTGCCTCTGTAAAAATTGTTGCCAAACACGGTAAATAACACCATACCAAATTTTAATGCAATGACCAATATTATAGTGTAATTGAACGTTGTGCGATTTTTCACATCTCTAATTTACCTTGAATTAATCTTTGATTGTTTTCAAAAGTCGTCTACTATACGGTCCCTTAAAGTGAGTGTTTTTTACATTTTCGCTAAAAAATCGAGAACTAAACGTGAAAATGGAAGAAAAAAAAATTGTGTGTGTGTGTGGGGGGGGGGGGGGGTTAGACCATGGTAAATCTAATGAAAGCAAAAAAAAAAAAAAAATATGTTTTCATTAAAAAAAAATTTAAAATTGTTTTATTAATTAATAGTTAATTATTAAAAAAGAAATTGATGCAAAAGTTGATTGCTATTTATGTTTGGCCATTTACAAACTATCTTTTGAAAAAAAAAAAAAAAAATTACTGAAATATATTAATTATGTAAGTATTTATGGACAAAAAAACAACTTTTTTATTTAACATTGTTTATCATTTTCTTTTTATCATTTAAATTACGAACCATTCATTAGAAACTTATGAATTTTCGTATTTCGCATTTTTTTTTTAATGCTGAATTCAAATATGGGATAATATGAACCTTTTAAAGTTCGGTTTTGTTTTAATATGTAGATGACCCCTCATGATAAAAAAAAAAAAAAAAAAACTACATACAATTATTAAAAACCTTCCACGATTTACAGCGATACCTTTTGTTTGTTATTTCAAAAATTAGAGCACAAGATATAGCCATCGTTCTGATTTTTTTTTTGGGTACTGTACCAGTGTTATAAGAGCAATATGAAACAAAGAAACAGGTATACTAAAAAAAAACTGTACAGATTTTTTTATAGCATGCTTTTTAAATAAATTTATTTAAAGTAACATTATATTAAAGTAGCACTAAATTAAATATATATATATATATATATATATATATATATATATATATATATATATATATATATATATATACAAAATTTTGAACTTACCAACTGGAACGGTTTCGGTTAGCCGGCATTTCGGTAGATCGGTATTCGGTGTTCAATCATAGTTTCCTGCCACGAATTTGTTTTAATAAATCAATTCAATCTCCATGATTTAAACGTGTATTGTTTCACCTGTGCTGGCCAGATTTTTTCCCAAAACAAAAGAAATATTATCCTGATTTCCTCCTGAAATTATTCACTGCTCCACCAATCCACTCTAAAAACAGCCACGATTGCTTATCTTCTGTATATAGCACCTCGTGACCAGGGAATCAAATGCCCCCCCCCCCCGACTATCGAACGCCCTTGCATTTGCATGCAATGCCCTACTGTGCGCCCTGTTTGCACTTGTGTCGTAGAAACCTCTCATTCATAGGGCTAACAAGCCCCTGCCTAGAGGGGCTTCGTAGGACAGAACTGGGTAAACTAACCGAAGAAAGTGGGCCCCGACTACTATTGGCTTTGCTTTGCGTAGTAGTCTCATGTTTGATAGGAATTGGTTGGAGAAGTTTTGTTTGATCTTCAATGAAAAGGGAGTTACGTCTCTTTTTTTTTTTTTTTTTGCCTGTTCTGCATGTTTGGGAAGCATGTGTTATTTACTTTTAACTTAAAATATTAATTGTTGAAAATTGGTTATAACTGTAGAGAATTGGTGCTATGAGTATACAGTATATACTACTTTTATATTTTGAGGAATATAGTAGATACACATTCGTTTGAGAAAAATTTAGATGTTAGGTTTTTTTTTTTATTTCAAAAATATGTGCTCAAAATTTTCTTTCAATCTCAACATTTTGCACAATTACTCATTTGTGTGTTTTTATTATTTAATAATTTAAAGTAAGTTGAAAATTTTAAAAATAGGCACTTACGCATTATTCCATTGACCGTTGACGAAACAAAAAGCGCAGTAGAGGTATTCAACGAAAAGGCTCCGACCCTAGTCAGAGCCAAACCGGACCTCCGAGGTAGCCAGGCGGTTAGAAATTTTTTGTTGTCAACCAAAATTCGTCAATGGTTGATGGGATAACACGTAAGCACCCACATTTTTTTAAAAATATATTTATTTAAAAGTGATAATATTTTGATACTTATATTTAGGAAGTTTGAGATGTTATATTTCAAATTTTTTTCATTATTATTTAATTCAAAAAGTATATTCTGGTATATTCTGTATATATTCAGGTACTGCTAAAATGTTTTTGTATAAACTTAAACTGGTAGAAATCATATCCTTTTAAAACGTTAAAATAAAATAGAACCCTCCTCGATGAGTTGCTATAACTGCTTATTTAGAGGGCAGTTCGTGGAAAATAGAACCCTCTCGTTACAGTTTATTGGAACTAAAACCTCTTTTAACCACATCAGTTAAAAGCAAAAATTCGATTATCCTCATATCCTTAAGATAACCAGAATTACTTTCGAAAACCTCACTTCAATTTCTCTTTCTGACTTACTAAAAGTAAATTTACTTTCCTTAACTTGAACGCATTAAAGCTTCCAACAACTTAAAAAGAACAGTGCTTTACTTCTAGAAATTTTTCTACAAAACTCCATGTCCCCAGTTGGATATACGAAAAAAATATCTTGCGTAATCCAGTGCACTATCTTGCCTACTAATCGAATTATCGCATGCGAGATTGCAGAAATTTGCATTAGGATATGACCGCAAACTCCACTTGGATCTAATGGCGCAGTCTTGCAAGTCAGCCAAACTTCCCCGCAATGTTATTCTCAAAGCGCTGCTATTTTAATCAGATGAGTAGAAATAAGACATTTATCTGAAAAAGCTTTCGGAAAAGAGTCTCAGGTGAGATTTAAAGCTATTTTATTGGAGAGAGATTGAGACTAAAGGATGTGAGGTTGTATAAAGTAATGGTTGACAGCAAAGTAACCTTGTTTTAATTCTGAGAATGGAACGGGATCATTAAGCGGATCAGTTTCTTCATCACGAGTTGAATTTTTTTTTTATATTCGAAGGAATGTTTTGAAACCGATGATTGGAATTTGTTTTATCGGGGAAATTGAGGCTGAAAAAAACCGTATCGTAAAAAGTAATGGTTGACTGTAAACAAATTTCAATTTTGGAAATGGAACAATTAAATGAGCAAGTTTCTTCTTTAAAAAAAAAAAAAAAAAAAAAAAAAAAAAAAAATCAAAAAATCAAGTAAATTCTTAAAAATCTTTTTCACAGGTTCACTTGTATAATTAGTCACTC
Organism: Linyphia triangularis; assembly: GCA_963978545.1. NCBI lineage: Eukaryota > Metazoa > Arthropoda > Arachnida > Araneae > Linyphiidae > Linyphia > Linyphia triangularis. The sequence continues at coordinate 30,653,049 of OZ021732.1, read as the reverse complement.
TAAATGATTTCTCACTCATTTTTTTTACTAAGAACGTGCAGAAAAGTTGATTTGGCTTTGATTAAATCCAGACCTTGATTATTAACGAGTCAATTATTCTTTGTACTTCTACTTGCAGAGTATAAATTTGTTTATCCTTTTACTTAATCTTTACATTATATTAATTGATTTCTTATTAGAATTATGTAAAAAATTTAGAATTCATTTTAACGGTAAACCTCGTTTAGTTTCCTAAATATTTTAAGTAAACGTATTCCGAATTTATGTAATTGATTAAGTGTTAATGTTTATTTAAATGTTAACAAATTTTAATTGCGTGATATGTGTGTTTGTTGAATAAACTGCTGTATTATTTATATATTTTTATTTTAATTATGAAATTGAAATTAGGATACATTAAAGTAGATAAAACATAATTTCTGAAGATATTCGTGTAACACCTGTTGTGGTAACTGACCCCAGAGGCAATTGGTTCTCAAGCTTGCTCAATTTCCTTCTCATTCATTATCTTTAGGTTTGAAATTTTTAAAGACAAACTTGGGATTGAAATATATATATATATATATATATAGTATAAGAAAACTTGTTAATTGCATCTAAATTTCCCCCTTGTGAGTTTTTTAATGTTTTGTAACAATTTCAATTGATTTTAGTTCAAAACCAATTTTCATTAATACATAATCTTGATTTGTTGAATTGAGTTTCTTTTTCTGAAACAATTAATTTCCCTCATAATAATTATTTTATTTCTTTCCAAGCTTCTTACAATATTCAGTCTTTTTATTCTCTGTATATCTTTATTTAATCTCATTAAAGTAAAGGGCCTTATAAGAATTTGAGTCGCTTTCAGTAGAATTCAAATGGTTATGGAAACATTCTACTGGCATTATTTCATTCACAAAACTTATCCTATCTAATCAATTTTCCGATTTCATCAAGAAAAAGTTTTTATATATCTTTTTTTTTTTATATATAGGTATAGAATACCAATGACTATGGAAAAATTTCATTACATGAACTTCCTTTGCAAAAAAAGTATTTTATTTCAAACCAATTCTGACTGCATATCTCTACCAAATCTCTTAAATATAAAAACTCTATTTTTAGTTATAAATAATAAAATCATAAATTAGATATAATAGTAAAGTAAAAAAATAATAATAAAAATAAGAAGGACTATTTTAACGGATTAATTTCCCTCAAAAAAAAATACTTTTTCGAACCTTATTTTCTGACTGAACACCTTCATCAAACATTTTAAAATTAAACCATCTATTATTGAAGTGAGTGGTCCTGAGTAGTAAGCAGCAGCAAAACTTACACCCCCATGCATCATTCATTGGTGGGAAATAATTAAGGACGCTATTATTAGCACTCCTCATCCGTTACTAATAAGATACTTAAATTAAAGAGGCAGCAGAATCTTTCATTTTTATTTTCCCAGCAGTCCTTACTTCTGTTTCGTTTAAAAAGAAGCCGTTTTAGTGTAGGGTGAAGCCGTAGAGTGTGTAGGAGTAATTATAGTTTTTAAATGAAATTTCCCAGCAAAATGTATGTTCTATCTTTTTATTTTTAGTAGCATTTCCAAAAGGTGTTGCGACTGTAATTAGGCTTAATGTGCGCTTGAAGTTTGCGATTAGTTTTTACTGACATTTATTATAAGAAGAAAAGGACGGAAAGGGTGGGTTAGGAAAGGTCCGAGCTATATTTGGTAAAAGTGTAATTATAAGTTTCTGATTGAAAAAGTGCATCGATATATTTACTTATAACATTTCTTTCTCTTTCTAAGAATGATTTTGGATTATCAAAACTTCACAGTTTTAGTGTCTCAATAGATTTTATATAATTAAACTGAAAATACTCATATTTTGAATTTGAAATTGGCAAACTGTCATTTTGTGTTTGTGAAAGTTAATAAAAATTTTAAATTTCAATATGACAATGAATTTGGTTTTCGGTTAAGAATTTTTCATATATATGTAATTAATTTTTTTCGTTCAGTGACTTGATGAATTTTATTTAGATTTTTTGTCAGGTTTATGATGCCCTTTTTGTCCCAGTGTGTGTTTGGTAGTAGTAAAACATCTTCAACTTGGCATTTCTGTCACAAGTCAGGAGGCATATTTATAGATAAATCTTTATGGTTTATTTTATTTTGGTAGTAAAAAAGCGTCTTGAAATACTTTATTTGCCTCTCTATAATTTTTTTTTGGTGTTTTTAATCCTATTTGGATGATATTTAGAGAATTATATGAATTTTTAGTTGTAATTTTATTTTTAGTCATGACCTTATAAATTATTTCTGAACAGTGTTTTTCTTGCGAGAAGATACCTTTTTTTAGCTTTATACAAAAGAAAAATTGCTAAATGAAGTAAAACTTAAAAGGCTTAAATATGAGATTTTAATGAATAGTTTATTTATAATTGCATTATGTGTTTGAAAATAGATGTTAAAAAAAAAAAAAAAAAAAAAAAAAAAAAAAAAAAATCAGAAATAGTACTAAATTTTAGAAAGTTGTGATAGTATACAGTAGATGGCAATGTTGTAAAAAAAACAAAAAAAAACACAATTCAAGCACGTTAAGTAAACCTAAGTAATTTAATATGTTTCAAAGTAATTTCCATCTTCTTATGTGCTCGGCTGTAAAAGTTACAGAAAAAACTTTTAAAGTTATCTTTCGGAATACTTTTTAATTCTGTTTTCTTGATGTCTTTGACATCCTGGAATCTTGTGTTCCGTTCAACAAATTTTTTCCTTTTCGAAAAAAAAAAAGTTTGCGGGTGCTAAGTCTTAGGAGTATGGAAGATAATTCATCTCCACGACCTGTTGTTGTGCCAGAAACCGCTTCACAGACAACGCAATGTGAGGAGAAGCATTATTAAAATATTACAATTCCTTTTCTGTCGGAAACGAGTTTTTACTCTGTGAATTCCTTATTGAAATCAGACAAGAACCTTTGCTTTAAAGTGCTCTGTGACAGACTTTTCAGGTAGATGAATGAGTAAGGTTTGAGAATGTCGAAGACAATCGAGATAACTGTGACGTTAGAATTGAAAAGAATTCAGGAAGAGGACTTTAAAAGTTGTTAGTTGTTATCGAACATCTTACACCCGATCACAGAAATGTATTACAACAGATGTGGGTAACTTTGAAACATAAAATGGGTATGTAATACGCATAATATTTTCCGGAGTTATTAGATCAGTTCAGGATATTACTTAACGCACCTTGTATATTTCAAACGAATATAATATCAAACTCATAGGAACGTCCTAAGAAGTAATTCCTCTAAGCAAACTCAATGAGTGAGGGCGTCCTCTAATGTTCATTATTTTATAAAAGTTCTTCTGTTTCTAGCTAACTAGGGATTGTAGTAATCAATAGACCTTTATAAAAAAAATTCTGAGTATTATTGAGTTCACGGGTACATTTTATCTGAAAAAAAAAAAAAAAAAAAATGATGAACTAAAAGAAATTTTCACCCTCAGATGAATAAGTAACATTTAAGAACTTTAATGAAAAATAACTTTACAGACTGAATTTTATTAGGAAAGACTTAAAAGAATAAAATCTTTTAAAGTTTTTAATATCTTTTCTGTAATTGTTGTCTTTAAAGCATCTTTGCATAAAAGCATTTGGAAAAATTGAAATTTTTTATTTATTTTTAATTTTGTTAATTTTTATAATTTTGTCGTTAAGAAATTATTTTTCCATCTGTTAATTAGTATGTATATAACACTTCTTAAAGACACTTTAATTACAACACAAGATTTTAAAAGATCTTTAACTGTGAATTAATCGTCCATAGATTTAATCCACGATCGTAATTTTAATATAGTCTAATGAAAAAAATGCAAGATGACAAAAGTTAAAAAAATAAATAAATATGAACGTGTTGTGGGAATGGGTTATACAGATATTAATTCCGTCTCAAGATTATATCATTCACCATTAAAAAGCAATTAAAGCTAAATAGTTCAACTAAAAATTTATTCTAGCCATACATTCAGTTGCCATTTCTTCAGTTGATTCCTCTACAGTGCTTCGTACTGAACTCTACACTAACACCCTTATCTCCTTCCATAAATCCAGTCGTGGCCTCAAACACTCGAGGATGAATTTCGCTTTCGACAACGGCAACACTCGAGACCCGGATTCGAGGAAATTCGTCTGCCGGTAATTGAAGAGTTCATTCTGAAGGTGAGAATAAAGAGGATGGAACGTTTAAAGTTTGATTGGACTGGCAATGGAGAAAGGTCTTCCTTTTGGAACGTGAGGGGAGGGGGGGGGGTGAGGGATCTCCTTCCCTTGCCCCTTCGGTTACTATAAATAGTTTGGATCGAAGACTTCTTGGTGTGTGCTGTTGACACAAGGGTTTTCGATAAATAGCCATCCCGTGGAAGGAAGTTTGGGAAGTATAGTAGATGGGGGGGGGGGGGGAAGCTGTGATACTTTTTGATTGAGTTTGGGAAGTTCGGGACGGAATATCAGTCGGGGAGAGCGAAAGAATGCAGTCGGGATTTATTTGAAGAATTTCTGAGTGAGTGTGATAACGGAATATGTGAAATATTTCGGAGGTAGAGTAGGAACTTTCATTTTGTAGAGATAATAAATGAAAAAGGGCCTTTTAGTTTGTTTTCATATGATATTTGTTTTGCTGTCATCATTATATAATTGCTTTGCATAATTAATTTCTGTACTACAATAGTGATAGTCCTGAAAGCTGATCACTTATTACTAGTGAGCATATTTTCCAGAAAGTTTGAGTTCTGAAATTTGACACATATCCTCATTATAGGCTAATTAGGAATAGTAAAGGCATTTCAATTCGGACTTTTGTGATTAAAAGGTGAAATGCTTGAGATACAGTCGAAATTTAAACTAAACTTGAGATAAAAAAAGAAAAAAAAAAAAAAAAAAAAAAAGAAGTTTAAACAGGTTTTTTTTTCTATAGATATCGGAAGCAAAATTGCACCATTTTACGAGTAGTTTACATAAGAGTTCTTATTATTATTTAAGGGTGGCAGAAGGTACCAACTTTTAGTTATTTTTTGTAGATGTTTCTTTTTAAATACATTTTAAATCTTAAAATTATGCATCCATATAATATTTATCCAGTATCTTGTAATTAATAACGTCAAGGGCTATGCAATTAATCGTAATAATATTCATTGTTGTTTTTTTAACCTTTTATTTACAAATGCAAAAGGAATTCTTTGAATTTTTTTTTGTGGACTGGAAGTACATCAAAACATCATTAATATAAAATAGTTAAGAATTGAAACTGTTGGAAGATAGCCTTTGACAGAAAACATTTTTTTCTTTAAATAAAGAGAGAAAAAAAAATCATGGTCTACTGCAGCCATTTAAAAGTGTTCATTACTATTCAGCTCAAAGTTGGTTCAATACTATACTTTTCCTTACTGACTTTTTTTTTCATCTTTCATGAATATTTTCTGTTTCAAAAGCAATGTGTATCGAATTTTTATAAAAGGAAAAAAAAAATAGTTGTTAGATTAGCTGCCCTATTAAAAAATTTCTGGAACTTACAGCCAGAAACATCTGTAACGAAATGAAAATGTAGAGGAATATTTTGTATGCCAACAAATGTTATCTTCTTCTGTGGTGTTGCAGTCCACAACAGGCCCTGGCTACAATAATAACTCTACTCTACCTATGTCTATCTCCCATCAAGGCTCTTTAATTTTAATACTTGAAGCTCTTTAGGTTGTTCTTAACCTAATTTAACAATATATTTGAAGGTTTACTTCTTACTCACATTTGCTAAATTCTGTAGAAGGTAGTTTTTCAAGTTTGGCTACCTTCATCGGATGTAATAAATGTGAACTCGTTATTGAATATTTATTGCTTTTAACAGTTGTACTATGGTCGGTTTTTATACATTTTGTTATTGTAACGTATGCACTAGATGCTTTTTTTTTTACTCAAGCATTGAATATAATACGAAAATTTTATAAACTCCAATGGCCGTTATGGTTAAAGAGTTAAGTCAACTGTTTACAATGTGAGTGATTCATAATCGAGTTTCTATTTTGTTGTTGTGTAAATTGTATTCTGGGGTCAAGAAATATAATAGTAATTTAAATTTTGCGAAATGAATTTTTTTGGCCAAACTATTTTGTTGTCTTTTGTGGAAGCGTATACAGGGGAATTCAAAAGTAAAAGAACTTTTGAAAATTTGATAATTAAATAATTATTAGTAAACAGGAAGATACTGTTTTCACAGAACTATCCAGAAAAAAGTTTTTTTTTTTTTTATTAAAGAAAAAATAGCCTTTTCATTAATAGATGAGTCTGTAGGTAATTCTGTCAGGCACTACCCAATATTATTTCAATGAGTTGCGATTTGTTAATAATTTAAGGCTAAAGCACCATTTTTTGATGAAAATGAACTATTTTTTACTTTAGGTTGAATAATCTGATTTTATTTAGCATTTTTGTAAAATCTGGTTCTTTCTAGAATTTTATTTTTAAGAATTATCTAATTTTCAAAAGTTCTAATGCTTTTGGATCCCCTTAATACATACTTCGACTAAATTCGAGTTGTTGTGGGTTCTGGCAGTGTTCTTAACAACTGACTTGATCAAGGTTACATGTCTAAAAAAAGTGGACATACCCAGTAATCCTATCCATTGTTTGGAGACAAAACACGCGGCATAGAGTTACGGCCCTGAAAGAGTATAGTTTGTTCATTTATTATGTTTTTGGGTTAAGCTTCGTTTTAAATTTGATAGATTTATAATTTATAACTTATAAATTAAAAAAAAAAAAAAAAAAAAAAAACACTTAAATATTAAGTAAAGAAAGTTTAATTACTTTTTTACATAATTTTCAACCTTCGTCAATAATACGTAGAGGATATTTGATTTCTTTGACTTTGCATAAATCCTAAGTTTTCTCCTTCAATTAAGAAATTCAAATATTAAAATTGATGGAAATTTTTTAGAATCATGTCTCATTATTTAAAGTGGTTCTCTTCATCTTTTGTATGCTTTTAATCACCAATAAACTTTTAGTTTTAATTGCATAACATTTTTTGGATTTATCATTTCTTCTCTTACAAATATTTTTGTTTGTAATTTCTTATTAAAGTCTGACGAAAACGGTTTTACAAAAATGAGTCCTTCTACGTCATTATCTTTTTATAATTATAACATTTTCTTTGGATCAATTCAAACATTAGTTTTAATAACATTCTTTTCGGAATTGCCATTGCGAAATGATTTTAATGGGATTTTGTTTTGTTTGATTTTGTAATATTATTTATATTGCATATGGTTCCCCAAAAATATTGTTTTGGTTTTTAATTGTTGAACTCTTAGGGATCGGATATCTATTTAAATTGTAGAAATACTTATAATATGGTATAGAATCATAAAAAGATTGTGTGGTTTCTATGGGTTAAAATTTTAAAAGTAATATAACTGGGGCATCTTGGGGGAGAAAATAGATTGCAATAGTATTTCTGAGGTGAAAAGTGGAAATCACCGTAATACAGAAACAATTAAAATCGTTTCTTTAAATTGTCTGAAATAGAATTTATTGTAAACTGTGATTTTTTTTAAATTTCTTTTACAAATTACATAACTTCAATTTTTATTCAGCTTTTCCAAGAGAAAAAGTTGAGACTTGCATCTTGATTTCTGATCAATAACTTGACTGATAATTTAATTTCCAGATATCAAACCTATTCTAAATCTTCTAAATATTATGAATTTCATGCATCTAAAAAAAAAATGCATCCGAATAATCTCGTAGGTCAATAGAAAGTTTCATCAAAGAACAGATTGTATCAGAAGAGATTCTACACCATTGTTACCCATATGTATTAAGTTTATTTTTCTAGTCATAGATACGGTCAATTTAGTTTTAACCTGAGTCTAATTTTGTCAATTTTAAATATATAATGTAATTTTCTTTTTTGACTTTTTACACTTATAAGGCTGCATTGAAGGTAAGATTTTGAAACCATCCCATAAAAATTTCAATATCGTTTTATTATTTCGTGATTTATTTTAAGCAATTTTGATATACTCCTTTGGTGGATGTAACATTTGCAATGAAAAACCCAAATTACTTACATTGACTTCCTAAGTGTTTATCGATTGAATAACAAAAAGCTTTTAGAGTCAGTCATTCTGATATTTAAAATCAATAAAAAGATTTTAAATTTCTAAATGACTGATTCTAAATGGGCTCATCGCAATTTTGATATTTCTTAACCAACAAAATGAATCTATTTTCGATCTTTAAAGTTTTTCTGAATATGTTTGCTTTTACGATGATATTGTGCATGATGCATTATTCGTGGTTGAGTAAAACGAAAGAGTCGTAGCTTAAAGAAAATGTAATCAGGTACTCAATTGGAACATTAACAATGTATGCATAAACAAATGTTATTACTCCAAATACTTTTACGAAGGCACAGGGGTAATATACATTACGCATATTCATTTCTAAAAGTTTATAATAGTTCCTAAAATACGCAAATAAAGGCATAAAATCTGTTGCAAAATAGTTCAAAATTACTTGAGAAAACTCGTAAGACCAAGGTAAAATATTGTGTATAGATAAATAATTTTAGTCGACGTCGACATGCTACGGCGCAGGCCGGAATGAGTATGAAACGATCTCAGAGGGCAACAGGTGCTATGGAAAATTTGTTAGAAATTTCATAACTGTTTGCTACGATTTGCTGTTCAATGATAAACAAAGACGAAACTTGTCCGAAATAGACAACATTGAGATGTTTATGAAAGGTATAATAATCGGCATGCTAGAATCTGGTCAATCACAAACGGAAGTGTCTCAAGAGCTGAATGTGTCGTAAGTGTGCAATCTCAAAACTGTGGAAGAGGTTCCAAAAATGGAAATGTTGTACGACGGTCAGTATCAGATCGGACAAAGGTAAAAACCGTTCGACTTGACAGTTATTTGACGATTACTGTACGACGTCAGAGAAATATATCTGTCAATCGACTTAGCTTAGCCCTTCCAACCGCCATATGAGTCACAGTTTCAAGGCAAACTGTTTTGACAGGAGGCTTGGCTAAGTTGGTCCTTATGGCAGGCGACTATCAGTTTGCCTCTTCTTGACATCTTCTTATAAACGATTGCATTTACAGTGGACACTGGAACTTCAACAATGGAGTCACCAACAATAGAGAAATGTCAAGTTCCGTGACGAGTCCTGATTCAGTTTAGAAACTGATTATCGTTGTTCTAGAATCTGGGGATAGCGTGATACTTGATTTTATGAAACAAACAATACGAAAATCATTGTCTCGTAAGACAGGGAGTTATAGTCTAAGTTGGCATCATATTGGTCGGTTGCATATACCTCCACATCTTTAACAAGGAGTCTATTAACGGTAAGAAGTACAGAGACAAAGTGCCTGAACATTTTCACCTTTTCGAGATGCTGTTAGTCTTGATTTTACTCTAATGGATGATAACACGACTCCCCGTGCAGCCCTGGTCAACGACTTCATTGAAAGTGAACACACTAAGCGCATGCAGCGGCCTACAAAATCTCCTGACCTTTAACGGATAGAACGTGAGTGAGACATGCTCAAGAGATGTATTGCAGCCTTCCGTCCCTCTACAAAGCTTGGTTACAGAAGTAAAACTGCTCTTGTACAAGTTTGGGAATATTTGAGTACATAACTAATAAAAAAAACCTTATCTAAAGAATGAAAAATCGCCGTCGTGTAGCACGTGTGACAACCAGAGAATGCCACATATCCTAGTAATATTACTAATTTTCTGTGCTCCATTGTTTAAATTATTATTTTTCAAAATGAAACTGGAAATCATTTTTTTTTTTTTTTTTTGCCATTCTTCTGGTAACCCTATTATTTGGATAAAAAATAATTTTTATCGTTGTATTGTATGGTTTTATTTTCCCTCTTCAACATATTTCTTCTTGTGTTTAAAATTTATTCTAATATAATATATATATTTTTTGGAATATTTAAAAAAAACAAACAGAAAAAAAAAACAGGGATTATTCTAAACTTTTGGACATGAGTTTTATTTAAATATTTATGACATACATTTTGATTTTTCAGCTAATGTACTTCTTTGTTTCGTGTTTTTTTTGTTGTTGTTGTTGTTGTTGTTGTTGTAATAAATCTTAATTTGGCAAAGTATAAGATATTTTGAAAATATAAAATTTTATCTTTTAAAGAGTTGAAACAGGCATTTTTCGAATCGTATCTTACGTCTATAAAAACATGGTATTAACATTTTGTGCAACATTTTACTGCTTCGAATTTCCTTCAAACTTGTCCGAGTATTTCATTTCATTTGCAACGATGTTTTCTGAAATATTTAAAGCAAGAATTTTTTCAAGTAGCATTACATTGTTTCAATAATAGAAATCAAAACAAAAACTCCCGTTGAACTTGTGTTTGAATTTAGGATTAGTTAAATAATAAAAGTTTAATTATCTTACATTAAAGTGAAACTAATTGTTAAAAGTAGATTCTCTGAATAATCCTTTTACTTTATATAGCTGGTTAACTTTTTTAAAGTACAATTGAAGTATGTGAACATCATAAGTAATAGTTACTGGTTATTAAGGTGTAAAGGAATTGGAATGAAGACGTTGTCAAGTGCCAAATAGCTAGCTTTAAGATGAGCATTGAAAATAGTAGAAGTTCTGTCTGTTGAAGAAGTTCTGAAACCAAACACCACATACCTTCTTGAAATTTATTTTTATAAAAATTGGAAGATTATGCATAACAATTAAGCAAATTGTTTCTTAATTGACTTGATTTATAAACAATCACGATTTACTTGAAGTAATTTCTTAATTTTAAATTTTCATTTAAACAATTATCTTTTGAGAAAATCTTTATGCAATGTATTGAAATGGTTGTCAGTAAAAGTACTCAGAGAAAAAAAAAAAGAGTTCTATGTAATTTTCTTGAAAAGAAATTTATAATTCTGTATAAATTATATACTCTAGTCCAATTAATTAACATTATAGCTTAACAATTAACATTCTCTACAATTAAAATAAATAAAATTAGAAAAATATGTGTTTAAGTTCACCCTATGTAAGTTGTTCTTAGTTTAAAATAAGACAATGACCCTTTTAAAGAAAATGCATTCTTATTAAAGTAATGAGTCTTTATATAAATTATTTTTACTGTATAGTCTGGAAAAGAATGTCTTACAGCAAAACGCATTGTTTTAAAAGTGTTATTTTAAGTTCAAAAGAGTGCTAACAGAGAGAAAGTAAGTTGAATGCGTTACTAGTAAAGTGGTTACTTGGGAATATATTACGCAGAATCTTACAATTTCATATTACGATTTTCACAATTGAAATACAATTTTTTTTTTATTCTTCCAAAGACATTAAGTTAAAGGAAAAAAGGATGTTAAATGAACTGAGTTCAGGTGCACTGCATTTAGTTTTATATGCTAGATCAACACATACTTACCCGAAGCATAATGAATATTTAGCTTACCTTATATTCTTTTACTTGCAGCTAGATATTATTAATATTATTTATTAAATATGAGAAAAGTTAATTTTTGGGATGGTAGCGTAGTGAGATACTAACCTGACAGGTGTATATTTCAATACGAGAATCCATGATATGACGCATGTTTCACCCTTTAATCTTTTTCCAACATAAGATTCATCCTTAAACCATTGAGATATTTTTCATTTCCATGACAATATTTAATTAAGTTCATTGTATCATCTACTTGAAGTTTATTTTCAATCTCCACAGTGAGGAACACGTTTTGAGTGAACCTAGAACTTCAGTGTTTTTATCGTGTAGAGACTTAGCTGAGAACATGTATCACTTTCCATCGCTTGAAGAGTTTTAAAGTGGCAAATCACAGCCACCTATAAACATGCATTCTCATTTGAACATATTTCTATTAATAAAGAGGCAACTGATTTATTTCTCCAAACTAACTAAAGGTGTCGCAATCTTAGCATTTGGAGATAAAAATAACAAGGAAGGGTTTTAATTGGATGATAGCACTGATCTCTAACTACGACTTCTTCTGGATAGCGCATGCGTAGTTATGACTTGAAGCCTAAGAAGGCTTAACAATCATTATAGAGATCTATATAAGCAACTCCAACCCCCCCCCCACACACACACAGTCTAGCTTGAATGTGTTTGCAACCATGGTTAGCCTATTACGAAGCATATAGGGTGAGTATTCAATTGTCTTCATCTGCTTACAGAGCAGAAACCGCTTACAAGCTATCCAGACGTTGTAATTAGGGACAAGTGGATGGTAGAAACAACACTGTTTTTTTTTACCCCTATCAGTTAATAAGAAAGCCATTTCATTTTTAAATTTATAAACATGTTTTTTAAGTTATTTTGTACTGACTTCTTTTTTTTATCAACTCTGTGTCTTTCAATTGCTGTTGATTAAAGTCCAGTCTCTCCTTTATATAAAACTATATACTTAAAACATATAACCACAAAATATAACAGTTAATGAAATCGCAGTTTGATGGACGTCATACAATTTATATGGCCGTGCTATAAGTATTGAAGTGGTATAAGTATTTTTTGGCCAAACTTAGTTATTGTTACCAGATGGTTCTCTGTAATTTGTACTACACAATAGTGAAGTTTAACGGTCATATATACACAGGATATACTAAAAAGTTAATCAGTCAAAAAGTTTTCAACCATTACGCAATTTTTTATCTTTATATCATCATTTATTATTTTGAGCTGTGTTGATACCACTTACGTGCTTTGTATAAAAATATGCATATTATGCTAGTGTATTGATGATAGCTGAACTGTTCTACTGGTAACTGGTTTATTCGCCTGTTTCCAGGGACTACATCAGTATTGGCCATTATCGAAAACAGGGACTTTTTGAAGATTGGCCCGTTCATGCCAAATCTCGAACATCGTTTCAAACTACACAATTTAAAAAAAAAAAAAAAAAAAAAAATAATAATAATAATAATAATAATAATAAAAAAACCATGTCCAAACATGCATTTTACCCCTCCTTTCTTTCTTATAATAATATGCTTCAATTTTAAAACTCCACATAAACATTTCAAAACTTCCAGTATATTTACCCAGCACTAGGCGAGATTGGTCAAGATCCGTTGCAACGGCCAGTCAACATCGGTCCACATTAGGATTGGCCAGTTTCTAGTGATATCAGACAAAGCATTTGTACTAATTGGGTTATTTGCTACAGTTTAAGTTAACAAGTAATAGATATCACCAATTTAGTTAATAATAGAAGTGTATACAACTGCAATAAATTACTGCTAATTTTATACGAGCATTAATTATCTCATTTAATTTAAATGGATATTATAATTTGAGATTCCGTATTCAGAACACACTTGAATAATTTATATTGATACGAACCTAATGTATCCATTTCTATGAAAATATTACCATAATTTTACACTGTGCAAGACTTATAGAATTAACATTAATGTGAGAACAGTGCAGCATTAATGTATTTGGGACTAATATTATCCATTAAGAGTTTAGATAGGTTAATTGTAATTAATTGGAAGAGAAGAGAAATGAACTTAGTAAAAGCTTGACTACTTAAGATAGTTGTTTTAATAAAAAGTTCTATAAGAAGCATTGAATAAATCGCAAATAATTTCATGATTATTACGAATAAATTTATTTGCTTTATTAATAGAAATAAATCAAATTCCAATACACAATTTCAAAGTATTGTATGGAACTTAAAATATATACTTTGATTTGCATTTTGCTAATTGATTGTAATTAATTAGTAACATAACCCAGTACTCTTGTAAATATGAATTATTAATTTTTTACTTTAACCCAAGTATTCATGAACATCTTCCCTTTTTCTCTTCAATAAGCTTACTTTAAGGTGCAAATAATAATGTCAAAAATGAAGGAAAATGATAAATATATCTGAACTTTCTTTATAGTCATAAACCTCAGAGAATTGCACATAAAACTAATGCGAATTATTAAAAACAAAATAGTAGCATCTAACATTACAACCTCCAGCAATTTTTTTTTTATAAAATGTTTTCAATTATTAAATACATAATAATGCATAATTATTACGTTATATATATAGTGAGAGAAAAAAAAATCTTTGTCCAAAACTTATCTGATTATTATATGAAATTATACATAATTATTGAAAATAATGATTGAAGCTCAAATTATTGTTTATTGAATGAATATGATTAATAGTGTTACTTATTTTCAATAAATATTCATCCAAATTCAAAGAGAAGAAGCCTTTGTTCATATTATATCTTGAGGTTATTTCTTTGTTTGCTTCGTAATGAATATTCGAAGAAATTAAGTAGGTATATACAATGTGTTAAGGAGTCCAAGATAAAAAATATAAAATGTTCAATTTTGAAGGAATCATTCCGATTTTTTTTGGATAGATGCATTTAGAATATTGTAATTTGATTAGCTATTTCTTATATAAACAGCACTTTTGAATATTTTTTTTTCATTTAGATTTTTGTAAAAGCTTGAAATTTTTTTTTTATATAAGTTTGAAATTTATTATTCAATTTACAATTTTGTTAAACCTACTAGCAGTCAAACATTTATAAATTAAATTATTTTCCTTATTCATCATTACAATATTTTTTTAAGGAATTTAACTCTAAAAACTTCAAATAATAATTAGTTTAATTAAAAAAAATTTAGAATGTATAATTTACATAAATAATTCAAAAGACCATGGATAAAATATACAGAAGAAGAAAATATTGGAGAAAATATCAGCACCAAGAAAACTGGATTTTAAATTTTGTAATAGAATGTTTGTGAAGCGTCGGTCATGGTTGTTGAATTCCAATCCATGTTGTCAATTTTTTTAGTGTCCATTAGGTTTTGAACTTTGCTGATTTCATAAGATAGGAATAAATTGTTACAATAAATTTATTTATTCGTAAACGAGTAAAAATTTTGGATTGTTACTATAAAAAGAATTATCATAATTATATTTTTGGTGTAAAGATATTTTTAAGATGAATATATTTTGTACAATGTATAAAATAAATTAAATATAAAACATCTTATTAGTTAGAAAGATGAGATTTGTTGTAGAGGCCACATCATTTACCAGTTAAACCACAGCCTGACGCGATGAAGTCACTGCACGCGATGAAGTCAGTTGATATACAATTGGCCTCCATGCATATATTCGGACCAGATTAATTAAGAAGACGAATTCGAGGATCACGAGGAGTGAACTCGCGATTTGCTGTTTCCATGAATACTTTCTCTGTTCTTTGAATAATGATGACTGCACATAATCGTTTCTAATAAAAATAAATATTTAAAAAACGTATTCTTTTTCATTTAAGCTTTTTTATTGCGTTAAAATCTGAGCCGCCAACTCGTTGGCCAGAAACTGGTGACCTGGATTAAAAATTTACACGCGTTATTAATAGTTTTAATTAAATTTGCGCAGCAAACAATAATGGACGCCAAGGAGAAAAACGATGACCCTGCAATTCCCACTGTAACCAGAGTTTCATTCAAAGCACCACCGTTTTGGAGACAAAATCCGAAGCTGTATTTCGCTCAAATTGAAAGTCAATTTCTTATATCGGGTATCATTGTGGACGAAACCAAGTACCACCACGTAATTTCTGCGATAGAAACCGATGTCATTGCTACAGTAAGTGAAATTATCCTAAATCCCCCTGAACAGAGAAAATACGAAGTTCTGAAAAACCGTCTCATAGAGCAGTTTCAAGACTCTGAAACTCGCCAAATGAAACTTCTGCTACAAAAACTTCAATTGGGAGACGACCGCCCTTCACAACTCCTCCGAAAAATGAGAGACCTCTCTCCGAATGTTCCAGAACACATGCTGAAGAATCTTTGGTTACAACGTTTACCAACACCAGTTCAGCAGATATTGGCCGTCAGTTCTGAAGACTTGGATTCCTTAGCAAAAATGGCTGATAAAGTTCAAGAGGTAACGGACGCAGAATCTATTCATGCGATAGATAAACCCAGTACCAGCAACATAGATTGCTACCAACTTTAACAGCACATTTTGGAGCTATCGAAATCTTTGAAGCAGCTGCAAGGAATCGGAAGAAATTGGAAGAAAAATTCAAGTCAAAGGGGATATTCAAGAAACCGTTCTCGCTCATCATCAAGACCAAGGTTTGAGCGTGACTCATCAATTTGCTTTTATCATCAAAGATTTGGAGAGCGAGCTAACAAGTGCACCAAACCATGCAGTTTCCAGTCGGAAAACAAGATGGGCCAACGCTTGCGGCCACAAGCGATCAGTGCCAAACAAAGCGACTCTTCATGGCCGACAAAACCAGTGGTTTAAGGTTTCTTATTGATACAGGTGCTGAGGTTTCCATCATCCCTAAATCTTTCTCAAGGATAAAACTAGTTCCTAGTAAACTAAAGTTATTTGCTGCTAACGGGACAATCATATCTACATTTGGTGAAAAACTCCTTTCATTGGATTTGAACCTCAGAAGATCTTTTCCTTGGCCATTTATCATAGCGGATGTACCTCAACCAATCATAGGAGCCGATTTCTTGAAACATTTTGGTTTGCTTATTGACATGAAGAACAGTTCTCTCATTGATACTATTACTAGGCTGAAATCTACAGCTCAAGTAAGAGCAGGCAATTTTCTACGGATCACAATCATTGATGAAAACTCGCCATACAAAGATATTTTGCAAGAATTTCCTGAAATTACTCAGGTGGCCAGAAAACCTATAGTCAAGCATACGATTGAGAACCACATAGAGACAACTGGACCACCTGTATTTTCAAGGGCCAGACGACTGGATCCTGAAAAATTGGCCATCGCAAAGAAAGAATTTCAGGTAATGATAGATCAAGGAATATGCCGGCCATCGAGCAGTAATTGGGCATCACCTCTGCACATGGTACCCAAGAAAAACGGAGATTGGAGACCTTGCGGGGACTATCGACGACTGAATGCCATGACGAAACCGGACAGATATCCTATTCCACACATCCATGACTTGATTCAGCAACTGGAAGGAAAGAAAATCTTCTCAACCATAGACTTATTTCGAGCCTATTTTCACATACCAGTAAGAGAAGAGGATATACAGAAAACGGCAGTCATTACGTCATTTGGATTATTCGAATTCCCATTCATGAGTTTTGGTCTTTGCAATGCCGCTCAAACATTCCAGCGATTTATCCACTCCATACTGCAGGATTTGGATTTTTGCCTGGCATACATCGACGACATCCTCATCTCATCTAAAGACGAAGAGGAACATAAGAAACACCTTCGAATTGGTTTTCAAAGATTCCAGGACAACGGTATCCGCATCAATCCATCCAAGTGTAACTTTGGACAAGCAAAGGTTGAATTCCTAGGATACGAAATTAGTGAGGAAGGTATAAAACCTTTGGAGGATAAAATTTTAGCTATAAAGAACTATCCGAAACCCAACACTATTCAAGAACTAAGACGATTTTTGGCAATGATAAACTTTTATCGGCGTTTCATCCCAAATACCGCATCTACTCAAACACCTTTATACAGTTATTTAAAAGGTGCTAAGAAGAAGGATAAGAGACCAGTGAATTGGACGGCAGAAGCTGAGATGGCATTTCAGAAGAGCAAGGAAGACCTAGCAAACGCAACGACATCGGTGCATCCAGCATCGAATGCGAAGCTATCCCTAACAGTAGACGCTTCCGACACTGCAATTGGAGGTGTTCTTCAACAAAGCTCTACTAGCGGTCCGCAACCACTTGCATTCTTTTCGAGGAAGCTGACGAAGCCCGAAAACAAGTATAGTGCTTATGACCGAGAGTTGTTGGCAGTTTTCGCTGCCGTGAAACATTTCAGACATCTTCTGGAAGGTCGCCATTTCACAATCTACATCGACCACTCACTTATGCCTTCAAGCAAAAGCCAGAGAAAGCAAGTCCAAGACAACTTCGACAGCTTGATTTTATTAGCCAGTTCTCTACAGAAATTCTTCACATAAGCTGTGACCAAAATATTGTTGCCGACGCTCTGTCAAGAATTTCTACCATTAACAGCCCTGTAACGATAAATTACGAGCGAATGGCACAAGAACAAGCAGCTGATGGCGAATTGAAAGAATACATTCAGCAACCGGAGAAAACCAGCTTGAAGTTTCAGCCGATGCTCTTTGAAGGAGCGACACTACAATGTGATGTCTCAACAGGAGTATTGCGACCTTTCGTTCCTAAAAACTTCCGAAGAATGGTTTTCAACGAATTTCACAATATATCTCACCCTGGAATTCGAGCGACACACAAACTGTTAAAAACAAGATTTGTCTGGCATTCGATGAGGAAAGACACAACATCATGGGCTCGATCCTGTCTAAAATGCCAAAAGAACAAAGTTTCAAGGCATATAACTACCCCCCTTGCATTATATCAACTACCATTTGAAAGGTTTGAGCATATCCATATAGATATAGTAGGAAGACTCCCTTAAGCAAGAGGATTTTCATACTGTCTGACTTGTATTGACCGATTCTCAAGGTGGCCAGAAGCATACCCTTTGGTAGATATTACCGCAGAAACCGTAGCACGCACACTGTACGAAAACTGGGTTAGCCGTTTCGGAACACCTTTGACGATAACAACGGACCAAGGCAGACAATTCGAATCTACTCTCTTTAAATCCCTAGCTACCTTGATGGGAGCCGAGAAGACCAGATCCTCTCCCTACAGACCATCCTCTAATGGAATAATTGAAAGAATCCACCGCAACCTAAAAGCCTCAATAAAGTGCTCGGAAAAGGGTTGGGTCGATGCTCTACCTACTATTCTATTAGGATGGAGGGTTACCATAAAAGAAGATTTGGACGCTACCCCAGCGCAAATGTTATATGGCACAAACATTCGCTTACCAGGAGAATTCTTCTCGCCCAGTACAGGAAAGCTAGACCCAATAACGTTTGTTGGAAAATTACAGAGTGTCATGGCCAGCATACGACCTGTCCCAACTTCATCACACTCACGCAAGAAATTTTTTATTCATAAGGAGTTGAAGAACTGTAATTATGTTTTCGTTCGCCACGACGGAGTTCGTCGTGCCCTTCAACCCCCTTATCAAGGACCATTTAAAGTATTGTCTAAGTCAGAGAAGCTATTTAAGTTGTTAATCCACAACAAACCCACTTTAATAAGTACGGATAGAGTCAAACCAGCATTTATGCCCCTGGACGAACAAGCCGATTCCGCGACCAGTGAAATACCAATGCTTGTTACCAAGGCTGGAAGGCAAGTCAAGTTCCGTGTTAACCCAACAAATCTACGTTAACACTGGAGGAGGAGTAATGTAGAGACCACATCACTTACTAGTTAAACCACAGCCTGACGCGATGAAGTCACTGCACGCGATGAAGTCAGCTGATATACAATTGGCCTCCATGCATATATTCGGACCAGACTAATTAAGAAGACGAATTCGAGGATCACGAGGAGTGAACTCGCGATTTGCTGTTTCCATGAATACTTTCTCTGTTCTTTGAATAATGATGACTGCATATAATCGTTTCTAATAAAAATAAATATTTAAAAAACGTATTCTTTTTCATTCAAGCTTTTTTATTGCGTTAAAATCTGAGCCGCCAACTCGGTGGCCAGACTAATACTTATTTATGATTAAAAATGCCTAAAGCGATTTGATACTCTATAAAAAAGTCTAAAAGAGCTGAGAAGGTATGAGAAGGTTTCAATAACTTGGAATGAAATAAACTTTAATTTCCGTTGCTGTCAGTGAGAAGTATAAGTTTTCTATTTGGTCTACTTCTCTGTTTTAATTTATTAGTATTTTGCTATAAAAAGATAACATTCTTTAGCTTTAATATACTTTGGTCTTACAAAGATAGCTTTTAATTTTATTAGTGTTTAGATATAGATGATTTTAGTAGAATAGTAGCAGAATTTTTGGTTTAAAACTACAGGGTGAGTCTGAAGTCGCACATATCAAAGTTTACCTGGCTGTTAAAATGCCATTTTAAGAATCTGAATTTAAGTAAATTATTACCGAGACAAGTTAAAATGTTTTTTTTTTTGCCTTCAGCAGACTAACATTAGCACTTATATACAGCAGACTAACAGACGGTGTTACAATAAATGTTCGAAATGATGTGCTGTAGTATTGATGCTAAATAGTCTGTTGTAATGTTCGATTTCAGCTCAACAATCATGTGAGGACTATTCGGCGAACACCGAAACTCAGTTTTAACTCCGCTCAGTTTTACATCCTCCAAAATTGACGGCCTACCGGCTCTTTTCTTGACAGCTACTGAACAGTTGTACTGAAACAATGAATTATAAAGCGATCGCCGTTGAATTATTGGTACTGTAAGCAAAGGATACTTTCTTGCGAAACTCTTCAATGACGTGAGAATATTGTTTTCGAGCAAAATAACATTTCAGCATGAATATTCGATGTTCCTGCTAAAAAATCCGGCTGTTGCTTTGAACAGCAAATGCCTCATTACTGAAGTCTTTGATACGAGATCACTGATACCGATTGAAATACATTTGAAACAATTTGCAGTGTTACCTATCGGGAGGAAATCGAAACTCCATGCGTTTCCCCTAAATTACGGTTCATCAAACTTCGATATAAACCCTGTAACAGATATTTTGATTTTCTGAATAAGAATAGTATCGGTAAGTGTTTCTACCACATATATTCAGAATCTGGAAGCCACTTGTAACAAATGACAAATATAAATCAACAGTTTTCTGGTTGATAAAAAAATTGTAATATTTTTTCTAAATTTCAATTGTTTTTGTAATTTCTATACGCAGTAATTTTTTATAAAACTGGCAACAAAGTTCCACTACATCAGTCAGAATTATACATTTAAATTAAAGAAAATAAGTTAATATGCAAATTAGGTGGTAAGGATAAGATGGAATCAATTCACATCTTTTAAATTGAAATTGCACCTTTGTTTTCTGCGGTCATGGTAAATTTCAGTGTGCTGTAACAATATTGTTAATTAGCGATTAATGAAATGTCACAGTACTAAGAAACACAGAAGCGTGAATTCTTTCAAAGCAATATGATATAACAACACCTAATAAAACAAAAATTTATATTTGATATAAATAAAAGTAAATTAGACTGTCCTCAAAGAAATAAAAAGCAGATTAGATCGACAATTCACATGATCAGTTACAGTAATCAACATAATTTTTATCTATAACAATAAAACAAGCTGTGTGTCTGTCTGTAGATCTATAGAAACCTACTTAAAATTGGAGTACAGCTCTGAAATTTTAAACATAAGAAGTTTTGGCTTTCTAATTTTATGTATGTCAAACAGAATGCTAAAATTTTAATTAGTTCTTTTTTAATTAATTTATTTTTTACAATGTGACTTCAAATAGAGATACAGCTCTGAAATTTTGAACATAAGTAGTTTTAGCCTTCTAATTGAACTTTTGAAAAACATAATGTTAAAACTTCAATTAATTATTTTTTATTAATTTTCTTAATTAATTAACAACATTTTTACAAAACGACTTCTAATAGGGCTACAGTTCTGGAATTTTCAACATAAGTAGTTTTGGCCATCTAATTAGTCTTTTGAAAAACAGAATTTTAAATTTTTATTTAGTTCTTTTTTAATTAATTTTTTTAATTAATTAATAAATATTTCATACAATGATTTCTAATAGGGTTACAGCTCTGAAAATTTCAACAAAAGTAGTTTTAGCCTTTTAATTGGAAATTTTTTTTTTTTTAAATTTTTACTTAGTTTTTTTTTAATTAATTTTTTAATTAATTAATAAACATTTTACAAAACGACTACTAATAGAGCTACAGCTCTGAAAATTTCAACATTTTTCAACGAGCGAAGCCTGCTTGATTTTGCGTTGCGATGAACCCTCCTGCGAGCGAAGCGACAAAAATTGGGGCCTATACACCAATGACGGATTTCCGTAACGCGGGGCCTCACAGCTGGCTAAAATATTGCACATGGTAAAATTTCGTGGCGAAGCAAGGGTATTTAGTTAGCACTAAATAAAGTTCTATTGCATTTTCTCTAGAACTATTCATATTCTTTTAGACTTTCAAACTCAACTTAATTAAACATAACAAATTGTACAAAAATATTTTAGCTGTGGCGGTTTCTATCGTTTGATGAAGAGGTCAGTTTTTTTTTCCTTTTTTTCCCCTGCAAAATATCAAAAAGCATCATTGTTGTGGTAAAAGGTGGAGTTAGAATGCTTCATACGTCCCCCCCCCCCTTTTTTTTTGGTGATTTTGAGTCAAGTATGGTAACCTGGTGCCTATATGGTTCCATTACAGCTTGGCATATATTTTGGCAAACCTGTAGTTCAATTCAGTAATAGTGTCAATGCAACTTGGCGGCATTTCACAAAGTCGTCATAAGGGGGGGGGGGGGGTATAACACATTCTAACCAACGGTAGTAGCAGGGGATAAAAGTAAAATAGATTTCAATGAAAATGTAACTTGAAGGATACAGAACGCAAATCAGACACATCTATATTTTAAAGTATCTAAAATGTGGCTTGGGGTTATTTTGATGGCTTGGGATTATCTTACAATAATAACTTATCTTACAATACTCTTATCTTGTCTTACAATAATAACTCCTATCTTACAATAATAACTTTCAGCAAAAGTTTTCTTTTTGAATATTAAATTTATTCAACATTTTGTTTTGAATGTGACATTTCAGTTTTTCATTCGTTATTACAGTACAGAATCATGCTTTGCTATTTTAAAAATATGTATATTATAAAGTGCATTAAATACTACTACTATCCATGGTCCTTTTTATAGCACATGAAGTATTCATATTTTATTTTAATCATCGATGTACTTTGATGATTTGTTTACTTTACTAAAACTTGTTTTATTTATGTATGTAAACAACCCACATACAGGTAAAAGACACATCGTTAATGTTTTTACTTTTTTCGAAGTTTATTACAAAGAAATGCAGTTAAAAATAACTTGCTTAGTTGGTTCCAGCTCGGCTGCTGACATATTTTGTAATTCCAAAAAAGTTTTATTGAAAACTACTCATTAGATAATTATGTCTCTAAGTAAATAGACCTTAATTTTTCTTATTTTTCAATATTCCATCGTATTTAAGAACTAATGCTAAGTTAACAAAGATTATTTTTATGTAGGTTATGTGTGTATTTCTTAATTCGCGTATTCAAAAAAACTACTTACAAAAATAACTTGACATTTTCTTCAGAGAAAATATCGCCAAATAAAGTGTTTCTAAGGAAGTCCATTAGAAGAGCCCCAAGCTATTGTTGGATTAATGCGATAATAAGAATTGCATTCAATTTAAGCAAGTCCACTGGATAGTAAATGGATTTTCTTTTAGAAAAAGGTTACATTCTCGAGGAATTGTACCGTTGGGCTTCACTAATGATACCTTTTATACCAATCTTCATTGATGAAGTTTTTAAAATCCTGTTCAGGAACTCGAAACGAGATTAAAATTAGTTTTTGCTTAATGCTCTTGATTCGTTTTATAACAATAGCTTATCTTAAACAATGCAGTATAATATGTACCATGAAACCATTCAGGTATTCATATTCAAAGAGCTTACTGAATCTGACTTAGATAAATTGCTTGAAGTTCGTTGTACAGTATATATAAGATTTAGTTTTACTTAGAATCTAATTCATAATGGGTTGAAAACTTTTATCTATATTACTTTAGAGGCTTAGCAAAAAAAAAAAATGTTCTTCTTTGTAGTTATCGCTTAATTTCAGAGGAGTGCTTCTGGATCGTCATTTAACCAGACTTCAACAGATTAGTTTTATGAACTATTAATGCATTTCTTTTGAATTGAAAATTAGACTTTTCTGAATGAATATTTAAGGATTATCAACTAAATTAAGTCTGCAGTTTATTGAAAGAAGTCTGAAATTGGATATCAAGATACAACTATTAATGAAATTGGAAAGGAGGGGGAGGGGGGGGGGAGGTTTATCCATTGTAAATATACCAATTCAAATCTTTAATAATGAATTACCAAAGAAAATTAATCTGCTATTTCGAGTCTGATGTTAATAGAATGCGTAATTGGCAATGCTTATTCTGATGAGTTTCCGTAAATACGTTGCCATACAAAACTATGAAACTCAGTTTACACAAAATGAAAGGTTTTGTGCGTTTCTGATGTATTTTAATTACGAAAAGTGCCCATACTGTTTCAGTTAAAATGTAGAAATTGTATCTTTTTTTGAAATTGGTATCTAGATTTTGGAAAACTTGTAGCAGCTTATATTATTTTTGATTTCTGAACTTGATGTACTGCGTTGATTATCTAGAAGTGATACACTGCATGTAGAAGCTTCTTTTAAGTAACAGTAATCATTTAAATTGCTTTAGAAAAGGAATTGTTTTGATATCATTTAAAATTGGAGGTTAAAATGCGATGTTTCAGATACTTTTCTCTTATAATTGGTTAGAAATATTGATCTGTGGAACTAATGGAAGTAATTTAAAATGCTTCTAAGTGCAAGTTAAATTTTTTTCCCGTTACTATAGTAGGTAACTAATTACTTTTGACGTATTCTGTTACAAATAAGTAACTGTAATTATATTGTATTGCATGATTTGTCAGGCTTAATTATGTTAGAGTGGAGTTGATTAATACTTGTCTATGGTTACTCTCGTTTTCATAATAATTTAGCATCACTTACTACAACGACAATTGCACATTATAAAGATTGAAAAGCAAAATATTTATATCCTATCTCCTCTTAAATAATATTTGATAATTTAATAATATTTGTAGCATAGTAAAGTTTTGAACCCTTACATATTATAAAGATTGAAAAGCCAACGCTTATAATCTGACGTCTTTTTTTAAAAAAAATATTTCATAGTAATTACATTATAATGAAATTCCGAAATAAAAACACAATTTTATGTTGTTTTCTTCTCGTAATCCAATGTAGAAATTCGTCACTTTCATCTGCCCTCTTCACCTCATACGTCCACATTTTCCGAGTACTAATCCTAATTTTTATCACCTGCGAGAAGCGAAAACTTTTCGCGTCATTAAACAGCCCGCTTTTCCTTATCCCCGAAATCTTCTGCCGTCTTGGAAAATTTCCCATCCGGTAATCACTTTTCGGAGCAGCGTGAAATCGGGAAAATTAAAAACCGGGAAGTTTTCCGGTTTTCGCGCGGAACGGGAGAAAAATCGTCTCGAATCGCATGCAAATGAGGAAGGGAAACTCCCATTTCGTACTCCCGGTAACAGAGAGGGTGTTGATTATGAATAGTCCACGGCAGAGGAAGGTTACGCCTTTCACTGTTTGAGTAACAGGTTGTGCGAAAATGGTAGTTTTTTGTTGATCGTCTGGCTTTGGATTTGGGCTAAGAAAAATGAAATGATTATTACTTTTATGTAGCTGCCATTTTGTTTATTCTTTTTTGTTGTTTACTTGTTTGTTTTCTCCAAATAAAATGAATAAAGAAGACAAATGTGACTTTTTATGCAAGGGATGTGTTTCGCAATAATAATAATTGAATTTTTTTTTATAGTGCATTATAAGGAATAGAGTTTTGATCTAGATGTCGTTAGAAAGGTTCTAAGGGGGAAGGGATTGCACTATTACATTTCCTGGCTTTTTAAATTGAAGGGAAGAATAATGATATAATTCACAGAACAAGTAAATTATGCGACTTGTAAAGTAAATTTTGATTATTTATTTGTAAATAAATTAAATGATTATCATTTTAACTGGAAATTTAATTAATATTAAAAAAAAAATTAAAAAAATCGTGTTTTGAACAAAAACTTTTACCCACTTGTGTGCACTTTGTACCGATTGAATGTATGCATGACTATGTCGTGAATCGAAATAGGATGCCATTACCAACACTGAGAGGGGAAGTTTATTATTTGAAGTGGGATTGTAGTATTTCGAAACATTTCTGATATGCTAGGATCCAATCACAATACACCTTTCAATGTACATTCGAATGTTCAGTCCTTCATCAATGTTGAAACAATTATAACAGATTATTATTTTTCTTTTATGATTATTCCTGATGTATGATTTGTTCTGAGCCTTAGTACTGATGCCAAGTTTCTTACCAAATGATTCATAGCGTACTTTGTGTAAATATTATGCCTTATCTGATTGATCACGAGGGCATTATAAGGGGTCTTTTAGTATCATGATTGAGGGATTATACATTAATCTAACATATGCCGTGTAAAATGTATAAATCTCGTTTCAATAATCTTTTATAAAAATCGGATTTGTAAAACTTAGACACGGTGTACTCTGCAGATTAACTAGTATTATTTTGGTTTTTACGGCATCACGTATGAGGTAGTTTCTCATACATTCAAATGTAGATACACACATTCATAGTCAGACCTTACCCGGGATTCATATTAGTTAGTTACGAATGGCTTACTTACGAAATATTCTAATAGTTAAAATTAGAAAAGATTCTAGACGCTTTTGAGTTAGATGAAGTCTAGTAAAATTACTAAAGGGTGATCAAAAAGTAACAAAAACATTAAAAATTGGTAATTTACAAGATATAAACAATGGTTTTCATAAAAAAAGTTAATAAATATAACCATAAAAACAAAGTTTTTAATATAAATCCTTTATATGCATTGCCAATTTTTAGGTGCAATTGCAACTTCTTGAGCTCAGATCGAGTTTTCAGTGTTTGACCACTAACAACCTAAGATCCATTACGAACTATTTACTAACTTCTTTTCCTCAAAAAATTCGATTGAATACATTGTCATCTACAACGATTCAACGATCTACGAAGCTGATAATAAAAGCAGATACCTTTTTATTTATTTTGATTAAAAAAATTTTGGCAACAGGAAAGAGCTTCAACAATGATCGGTTAAATGGGATTTATTAGTATTCCGAAGCAATTATGCCGACCAAACGGTATAGTGGTTAGCGTGCTAGCTTCTAGACCGTGAGATTGCGGGTTCGAGTCCCGTGTTAGGCATGGGTGTTTGTAAATGTATGTTGGCTTGTCTAATGACGAATGTTTCGGCGCATTATAGCCCTCGTGTTGCTGACGGCGCCAGATAATCTGAAAACAACCAAAACAAACAACCGAAGCAATTATAGCCTTATGAGAGTTGCAGCCTCAAAATTTTAATAGAATGCATTGTCATAGACATCGAATCTATCAGCCAAGTTTCAGCCCGTTTGGATGCAAGGGGGTTAATTATGATTCCACAGATTTGCCTCCCACCGACACACATACAAAATCGAAGTTAATATAAAGGTTTTAAAAATGGGTCATTCTTCCCTAATTCTCCCTAATTTCCTGGGGTATTTTCCCTAAGAAGAAAAATATGTTATTTTTTATTTTTATCGACGCAACAAATGACACCGTAGAAAACTGTGAGCAACTCTTCTCCGTTATTTATGTAAGCTGTGGGTGCTTACCAGTAAGAGTTTCCTTTAAAGCTCCGATTAAAAAAGTATATTTTTCTTAGTGGAAATTTGTGTGGCATCCTCTTAACCTACTATCTATAGTTCGAGAAATATGGATTTTTAAATATTAATACATTTGAGTCATTTTGAACTTATTTTTCATTTCATCAATTGTTCTATACATTGTAGTGAGCAATGTCTCCAATTTTATTTAAGTTAAAACTATTAATAAAGCAATTCTTAAAATATCCAAAGTCTTTTAAATAAGCTTCAATAACAAATATTTTCATTCGCCTACGCTTGTTCAATTAGAGGCAACGTTCACATCCGTTGCTCAACGCCCACCGGCGTGTCTTAATGAAAGATTGGAGACGATATTTGAAGTCGCGAATCTCTTTATCATTAATTATTCCCGGACGTAAAACTGTTGCTAAATCTTCAAATTAGTGAACAGTGGCGAAGGAATTTTATTTTACGGCGAGCTCGAATATAATTTAACGATAATGTGGAATCGTAATTATTGATTTCCTAGTTAGCTTGTTGGGTTTTCTAGGGATTTTGTTTCGCCGACAAAAGATTTTTTCTTTAGAAAATTAATTACTCTTTAATCATGATGGTGCTTTAACCGAAACCACACACTTCGAATATGAATTATATCACTTTGAAAAGAAGTGATTTGAGTAGTTATTAGGAAGCTGAGGCACTTTCTTTTGTTAGTTGTTATTTGTCGTGAGAGTGATAAGCTTTTATATTTATTTTAGTAATAATAAGAGACTAAGTATTATGAAAATTAAAACAATAAAACTGAGAAAATTTGTCAAAATCATTAAAATTAACCCTAAACAGTAAAAACTAGCTATCAATTATGTAAAAACTTATTAAATCGACTGTTCCAGAATATGTAATTTTATTCCAACAAGCAACACTCTAAAACGAACTATTGGAGGAAAAAGGAGAAGAAAAAAAAAAAAAAAAAAAAAAATTGTAATGTTGTGGCACCAGGCACGGCCAGTCAGATTAGGCTAGGTTGGCTGGACCATGAGATGGTTATATATCAGTAAGACTCACTGAAGAGAAGAGAAGACATTTTTCGAAGGGTGTGTTCTATGGGATGGTTGGATATTAGAAAGACTGCTGCACTGAAAAGAGGAGAGACATTTTCGCCAAGTGTGTTGGAGTGGTTGTTTTACTCGTACCTGGCTGCTGCGGACGGAATTAAGATACGGCATTTTTTCATGGAGTAGTTGGTTGGTTGTATTCAGATTATCTGGCGCCGTCAGCAACACGAGGGCTATAATGCGCCGAAACATTCGTCATTAGACAAGCCAACATACATTTACAAACACCCATGCCTAACACGGGACTCGAACCCGCAACCTCGCGGTCTAGAGACTAGCACGCTAACCACTATACCGTTCGGTCGGCTTTTTCATGTAGTAAAACGTAGAGTTGTATTGATACTTGCATGTTCATACTTTTTAAAAAGCGGTATCTGAGTGTAAATAAAAAGAATCTTGACCTCTACAATTTTGCGGACTTTATTTCGAACTTTGTACATAGAAAAACGACATGACAAAAAAAAAACAAAAAAAACAAAAAAAAAAAACACCCTCTCAACATCTGCTTATTTTTTTATTCCCTTCTAGTTAAATCAAACATGTGTCTTTTTTATTATAAACATTTCTATTGTTATTTTTTGTGCTAATGCAAAACTGAATAGAAAATGCGAAATATTGCAAACAAGTATTTTGTATTGTTTCAGTTCGAATTGAAAATAAACTCAGAACGATTGGCTTCAAGAACTTTTTTAAATATATTAAGCTATGCTATCAAGATCTAGTATAATAACCATCTGCAAATTATAAAAAAATTAAATTGTGTGGTATTTTTTGCTGGTTTCTTTGTTGCAGTTAATTGCGTAGAGATAATTAACCCAGTTGACGACATCCAATCTAACTGAAACTCGGCAGAAAAAACGATGTCAATAACAATACATTCTATCAAGTTATGGGAGCCAAAAAGTTATTCCATGATGTGTTTTCTTCGTAGTGGTCTAACACTATAAAAATTCGATCTAAGCTCAAAATTGCTAAAAAAAATTGTACATGAAAATTGACAATGTATATAAATGATTTAAGTTAAAAACTTGGTTTTCATACGTTAATTTTTTAATTAGCGATCAAATTTACACAAGTATACTTTATATAAAAGTGGAAATTTTTTTATAGCTACTGACAGTACTTCTACACACGCTTCTATTTGTGGATAACTTATCCAAGTGCCAAGAATTTATAGACTGAAATCCCCTTCCCTCATTTAAGGTTGGGAACATATAATAACAATATCCTTGCCAATTTGAAGTTATTTATAAACAAAACTGCTTATTTTACAAAATTTATTAGCTTAGAGCAAAATTCGAACTTCACATAGAAATGCTACCGGATAACTATTCAAGTTCAATTTGAAGCATTTCTGGTGGAATGTATTGCTACTTTTGTTATACATACTTCTTAACTGATAAAACAGTTTCAGCTTAAAGATTTTCAAATTGACTTGCTGCCATTTAAGGCTAAGTATTGTTGAATTACGGTTAATTTTTGTTGAATTTCGATACTTTCAATACGGGAACTCGCTATGGTTAGGTCTTTCATTTGACATATTGCACGTGTATACAGCTTTTTTGTCTGTTAATGTTGATTTCAGAGGTATATAAGGACGGAAAGAACAGGGATATAAAAGCATGAAAGGGTTCTTGCAAAATTACATTAGCGTAGTTCTGCTAAAAAGCAGAATTTCAAAATTTATTGAAGAAATGTTCTTGTCACATCAACTTAATCTAATATCTAATTTTAACCAACTTCAATATTAATATGGTTTAAATAAAATATACTTATTTGTATACCTATTTCTTTGAAATGTAATTATTTTTGATTTTTAATTCCTTTATATTCACTTCGATTGTGTACGTGTTTGTGAGTATATTTGTCGATAACGGGGAAATTCTGTGGTGGCATAATTAACCCCCTTAGCTTCATCCAATTGAGTTGAAACTTGGCAGATAAATTTGATCTTGATGACAATGCATTCTATCAATTTTTTTTAATGGTAGGTATTTTAGCACAACAGATCCAGATTTTTTTCTTAAAAAAGTAAATAAATAAATAAAAAGAGAGGAAACTCTTTTCTCTTCTTATTTTTTCGATTACAACGGATTCAGATTTGTTACAAAAAATCCGAAAAAGAAAAAGAAAATTATTAGTTTAATATGGTACAATGTAATACAAGTATAAAATAATATAATATAATTCTTAAATATTTAGTATTAGTTACATTATTTATCTCTAAAATCACTATTTGAATTAGGTTTATTTCTGTTGTGTTATTTTTGTATTTTTTGTTCGCTGTTATGTGTGCTTTAACCTATTTTTGTACATTAATTACGGAAAGAAGAATTGTTTTCCTCGCTGAGCATATGTAATATTACCTTATTCCCCCCCCCCCCCCTTGTAATACTCACATATATCTTTAATAAAGCTGATCCGGCAGGACTGGTAGGATTCACGGAAGGCTTCTCCCGTGCTGGGGTGTCACTCTCCTCCCGGCCGGAGGTAACCAAGAATCTAAACACGTAAGGGGGAGTTCTCCGGTCTGGGCAGTCCAATGCATTCTATAAAATTTTAGTGGTTGTCACTATCACTAAAATGTTGCTGTTACGGAATACTAGTAAACCAACTTGCAGTCATCCAATCACGCTGAAATAACGTTTAACCGATCATCTCTTTTCTGTTGCCAAAATTATTTTAATAAATAAATTGTTTTAAGCAAAATAAATAATGAATATTTGGATGTGAGTGTATAAATTCACATTCATTTTAATGAATAAATTTTGAAAACTAAATTACCAAATATTTTGATGATAGAGATGTTTTTAATATTTAAAATTACATGCCAACAGCAAGCACGCGCTGGCAACGGAAATGGTGCTTGTTTTTTATCGTATGATAAATGTGGTTTTTCCTGAGCGATTAGGTTCGGGAAAATAAGAGCAAATTATAAAAAATTTGAGAGAAAACAAATGCTCTATTTCTGATTGAAATAAATAAAACTAACAAATTATAAATGAAAACTATGGTTCTACATTTCTAATTGATTAAAAAACATAAAAGAGATAATGACACTAAATTAAAGCAACATAACCAATATTTTTGTAATGTTTATAGTGAGAATATATATTACAATTCTGCAAAATTGTTAAGAATGGCTTATCTGTATTGATAGAAAATATTTTTTTATCTAGATCCGGGATGGGTTTTCGTCGTTATCCAAATCCTCCAATAAGAGCAATAATATTCAATTTAACGACTTATGGGATTTTCATCGGTTCCTGAAAAATTTACTCAGATGGATTAATTTATAAGATGCAATGAAGCCAATTAAAATGATTGCTAATGAGCAATATTAATGAATTAAAAAATAATCGGATGAATGGTTATATTGATATTTTAGTATAATACATAAACTATAATCATGCAAAACATCATGTAGCGGTATCTTTTGGAAGGCTTAGTATCATATTATATGCTTGCAATCTGAGTTTTGGCACTCTCTGTGGAATAGGAACTAAAACGGCATTTGGTGTTTGTATGTTTAACTATTAGTTGCTTAGATTTTTTAAACTAAAGATACTTGTTTGTTTAATTTCTTAAAATTAGGAAAAAAAAATGGATTGATAAAACGGAACAAAATTCCCAAATCTTGCATTAGATAAAAAGACGATTTTTTTAAGGTTTATGAAAAGGAACGATAAAAACGACATAAAAAATATTAAGAAATAGTGTAATTAAAATGTAGTTGCATTAAATGGTACTTTAGAATTATCCGTCCACCCTTAAGAAGACAAAAAGTTTGCTAAATGGATCGACGACCATATTGACGGATGCTCGGTCAACTGGGCTGATGAGGCATTCTAACATAAAGCAAGGGCAATAATCCGAGCCGAACCGGACCTCGTAGGATGCCATGCGGTTCGAACTTTACGTCGCTAACAAAAAGTTCGTCGATATTATAAGTAAGTACTTCTTAAGCATACCAACTAATTGAACTTTTGTTATTATCCAGCGATATTAATTATACGAAAGTTAAAACACATTTTCAACTTTTGGTTTTGGCATAACATGGCGCTAACTAAAAACGTTCGAAGAAACAGAATAATCTAATCCATATTCGATCTAATCTATGCCAAATGTGTAACTTTATATCAAAACCGATCATGACACTCACAACAATGTAACTTCTAATGAACGCAACGTAAATCGAATTGCTTCAGAAGCCATTTAATCTGATCGAATAATCATTAATGGCGCCGAGCAATAATTCCAATATCCGTTAATTTCTCTGGTGTCCCCAAAGTCAGCAGAGCTACATTTCAACCACTGTCTCGTTAGGTTAAGACTATAATTATCTCGGTATGTACGGCGATAATGGTGTCTTTCGAGCCATTCGCCGTCAATTGAGGAGTGCCAAATAAGGAAAGGGACAAGCTTTCGACTTCGTACTCACGAAATTCTTTCCTTGGATCGCATGTAATTGCAATGAGATTGCAGTTTTTCAGCTTAACGCGAAGCTTCTAGTGCAATGTAATCTAACAAAGAAATGTTTATGAGCAAGATACTTTTTGCTTTGTTATGTGCGTGTGAATTTGAAATAACAAATTGTATAATATCCTATGAATGTAAATGCATTCATTAATATGTTGTGTGTCCTATTCTTTTTATTCAACAATTAGAAAGTAATGTAATAAGTACGCAAGTTCTATTAGATTTAGCTTCTGTTATCTGAAGATTTTAGATTTATTTATTATATTCAATATATATACCAAGAGATATATAGTCTCTAAAATTATAAACTATCTATTATTAGTTTCTCATTATATTACTATCTCATTCATCAGTTGTTGAATATACGTCAGTCGTCCAAAAACCGAACATGATGTTTTGACGAAATTCATTGTAATATTTTACCTTGATTTCAAATATATAAACTATCGATGATGTTTTCCCGTCTTCTAACTAAAAAATTCCTTCCATAAATTTGAAAATACTGAATTGATGTAAAGAAACTCTAAAGGTGTCTGTGATTGGGAATTAATTGAGTACTAACGAAAATTCAAGTCTGCGCAAAGTTATGGAATTTCATGTATAAAATTCTTTGTTCCTTTTCACATTATAGCAATGAATAATGATTATCATGACATTAGATGGAGGGGAAAAAAAAGGGGAAAAAAATGCTCTACAAAAGATATAAAATGACGGAAAAAAAATTGAATTATTCTTTCAGTTTTAGAGTCCACAATACTGTGAAGATGAGCTTATACAAAGACTATGACCATCTATATCTACGAAGTCAAAATTATAAGCTAAATCTTTAAATTTATGTTTTATATTCTTGCCAAAATTGTCTCCAAACTTGCTTATTTGACAAAATTTTTTAGTTTTTAATATTGGAAAACTTGTTGAATTCGAGATTGATTTTTTCTTCTAAATAAGTATTATCCACATATCTATATGTTCATTGTCAGAGAACGTTCTGAGTTTTCACAGACGCCAATTTACTAAAAGAAAGGAAACAATAGTAGACTGAATGTTGCTAAAAGAATGAATAAAGGAAATATTTGTTTAAGGATTAAAGCTTAATTGGCTAATAATTTATTTAAAAATATTACCGGAAGCAAAATTATAATTGTAATCTTCACTATGAACCGAATTTACTATTTGGCAATCAAATGTTTGGAAACTTTTTGGTACCTGTTAAGTAGAAGAAATTAAAATTAGATTATTTAAGCAAATAATGATTACGATAAATTTTGATTATAATAAATTATGATAATGCTTAATTATGATAATCAATAATTATGGTAATGATAAATTTATATTGAATTATGACTACATTAAGTTATAAATTCGTGATTATTAAAAAAATAGGAGCTAAAAAAATAAGGTTCAAAATATACTATTATTTATTTCTTCGCATAACCCTATCTGGAGAAAGCATGTCCTAATTAAGAATTATATAAAACTCTATTGAAACATTTAAAAACACATATAAATGTAGGTACCTGAATTTCTACCTAACATCAGAAATTCCTCGCACAAAAACTAGTTGCAGTATCATTTGTTCTGCAGCAGTAAGCAAAATTTAGAAATGATTGCGTAGCAAATCAAAGTTGACTTCACGATTCCCACTTGGTAGTAGCTCGTTGAAAATATTTCCGAACATTCGAGCCAAGCTGTCAGAAGTTTAATGATTCAGACGAAGGAAAAGATGGGTTCTTTCATATCCGTTCACACTCGCGTCATGAGTCGTGAAATATGACGGGAAAGAAATTTAATCAAATACCCAAGAACCTTTGTAGTTTTGAGTTAAGAAAGATTTCCCAAATTCTGTGGTTTGCTTCACGAAAATATTTTTGTTAAAGTCATATTTTTTCACAATCTAAAACTGTTAGAAAGGTGGCTGCATTGCCTTTGACACGGAAAGTTCTGCTTTAAAAAATTGCTTTTTGAATCTTCTATATAAGATAGAAACAGTGTGGAAAATAGTTCCGTTGACTTTTTAAATTCTCTATATTAACTTCGATTTTAACTTAGTAAATATATTCGTTGTCGATGACAGTACATTTTATCAAAGTTTGAGGAAAGAAAAGTTGGTAATAACACGAATCGGTGGTTTTTGTTTTCTGCGTAGTGGTCAAACTCTATGAAAGCCGATCTGAGCTCAAAATCTCTTAAACAAGTTGCACA
Organism: Linyphia triangularis; assembly: GCA_963978545.1. Lineage (NCBI taxonomy): Eukaryota > Metazoa > Arthropoda > Arachnida > Araneae > Linyphiidae > Linyphia > Linyphia triangularis. The sequence goes on along the minus strand of OZ021732.1, from coordinate 30,617,776 downwards.
TAAAAGTTGGAAATGCATAAAAAGGATTTATATTTAAAATTTTGTTTTTTTGTGGATTAATTTACTTTTTAACTCTTTGTATTAGTTTCGATTTTGTTTGATAGTGGCATGCGCGCACAATTTTAAGAAGGCTAATCAATCAACTTCTCCAGTAGCACAAATCCACTGGGAAATATTGGCTCGACACTAGGCAATACCTTATACCTTTTACATTGTATTATTACTTTATAACTTCACTCAAGATAAAAATATTAGTGTTTATTATTACGTTGATAGACTGCTTTAGTGCCTCACGGAAGAACACATACTATTTCACTCCAAAGAGCAAGTACGTTTTAAATGAGTGTTGATACTCTTTCTTTTCATGGTCATGCGTATCTCCAAGAAACAAAGGAACTAAAAACACGTTTCGTTATTAATTGTTTTCTAAGAAATACAATAAAGTACAGTTTAAGAAGTTTACATTATTATTTGCAATATTGCATGAAAGATTCCCAAATTATCTGGTCATGCGCAACTCCAAGAAACAAAGAAACTAAAAAAAAAATAAAAAATTTCACAATCAATTAAGGATTCAAAATAGAAAACGACCTAAGTACCAAAAAAAATCGAAAATCTTTTTTACGGAAATTTTTTCTTAAGATCAAGCTAAACAAAGTGGAGAACGCCCAAAGTGCGAACTCAATCTGAAGTATGTGCTTAATCAGTGCCTTAAGTATCAGATGCGATCATTTTTCGGCTCTCCTGAAAATTTTCTTTTTTGGACTTAGGTCGTTTTCCATTTCTAGTCCTCAATTGTTTGCTGAGAAATACAATAAAGTACAATTTAAGAAATTCACATTACTATTTACAATATTGTATGTAAAATTCCAAAATTATCTGCATCTTTAAATCTACTATATTTTGAAATTCGAAACAAAAGCGTTGCATTTTCAAAATGTATCCATTTATTCTATTGCTCTTTTGCGGCTTTGTATGACACTCACCAAATATAGATCGTGCCATTATGGGTCGTACCTTTAAGCCCCCTCAAGTGAGTCATAACCCGCCATTTTCCATTATCAGTCAGAAGCAGAAATATTTAAGCCTGAAATGCGCAGATGTTCTAGACTTGACAGTGACTTAAAGAGGGAAGTATATTTTATGTTATAACAGGGTATAACTAGGAAGAGTTTGTAACTTCGGTTTCAAATTGGAATAAATGGTAGTTTCCGACGCAAGTTTCACTACAATCAATGTGTATGTTTATTTCTAGTGAGTATATAGCTTTGAAGTAGAAGTTGTTATATTAAATGGTAGATTGAAACGATGGTGATAAAAGTTTTTCTAAAGTAAACGAAACTGAAAGTAAAAATTGTAAAACCTGGAGTGTGTATGGTGATGAATGAAATTTTTATGAGTCAGGTGATGCCACCTCTGTTACGGAATACTATATGAAGTTTATGAATTTGATTGACAAATGACAATTGGTTTGAGATCTGTTTCCAAGACTAGAATGGATGAATAATTCACAAAACATTTAAATTATTTCCTCTGAAAAGAAAACAATCATAAAATTCAAATCCAAAAAAGATTCAAAAGTTGAGAAAGTACAATCTTAATAATAGCCGTGTAGCGTTGGATTTACAAAGAGATCGGCTTATGATTACAATCATTAAAAAAATTAAAAAATTATTAATTAGTTTAGCTATAAAGAAGCAACTAAAAGCACTTCTGCAACAGCTCGATGTAAGCCAAGGGGTCATATATGTAAGAGATCGGCGACTTTTTGACAACAGAAGAAGAGATTCACAGTGTTACAATAGTCTTTTTTTTTTCTTTCTGGTACTTATTGATACAATTGTGAGTAGTCTTCAGGTCATAAAATACAGAACTGTTAGGAATCTTCAGTTAGTATGCTTAACTGCAATAATTCTCTACTAGAAGACTCTTTTTGTAATTTAAAAGTACTCTTCAGTGCTTAAATTTCAGGGAAATTGTGTCCCATTGAACTATGTCACTCTTTTGATCAAACATTCACAACAGTTATTTGAAGCATTTGATAATACTCAAAATCATCATTATTATCCCTGTAAACCTTAGCGAATATTTAAGTTAAAACTCAACTAAAACAATGTTCTAGTCTTCTTCCATCAGCATCTACCGGCCAAAAACAACACCCTAACACATTCATACCTCTTTTCGAAATCACTTAAGACGGCCGCACCGTTTAAGCTCGTTAAAACGAAACAAAACGTCTCGCGAAAGCCGCTCAAATCCTAACATTTTGCTTCTTCTCATTGTAATCTTTAAAAGAGGAATAAATATTTTAGTTCGCCGTACCGACGGCTCTCTTTTATCGCTACTTCGTTTGAAAGATCAAGAAGAAACTCGAACAAGCTCCAGAATATAAAAACATGCCGCTTTCCTTATAATCAGATTGTCGCTGAAACGCTGACAAGTATCTTAAATACCTGTCCGTCTGATGCCTTCGCTTGAAGAGATTACGTTTTTAATCTCTTTAGATGCGGCAAGGCAAGAGTGGTGAAAGTTTCTCCCCCCCCCCCCCTACTGAATTTGATCACTTTTACTGCAGTATTGTCTCTCTTTCTTCTGGAGTAAGTTTCATTTAGTCCTAGTCAGACATAATTATCCAGCTTGAAAGGTTCATAAAAGTGAGTTTTTTTTAAAAAAGTGTTACCTTATTGCATGGCATAAATTTTAGGGTTGCTGTATCATGGGATTTTAACGATTAATTAAAATTTCAAAGACTGAGATTATTGGATGTATTTTTGAGTGTGGGTAGCTCTTCTTGATAGCACTAAACTGAGATATTATGTCTAGAATTTGTTTTTAATTTACAAACAATTAATTGGGTTTCAGTTATAAAAACTTTATATCTTTTTTTAATAACAGGCTTTGTATATAAAAGGCAAATCTTGAAGTTATATGAATGAACTTTTCAAATTAATTTATTATCTGTACTTTAGATAATGAGTATGTAGAAGATAAAAAAAAAGTTATTTTAAAACTAGTGATTGTTTATCGATAGAGTTGGAGTGATTGGTAAAATTTTGGCGTGCGAGAGATAATGTAGTTCTTATAGATGTAAACTATTCACTACGTGTTTAAAATATTTTATTAGGGAATTTTTTAATTAAAGAAGCAAATTATTGTTTAACGTTACAGTTTGATTCGAAGTCATCAAACCATAAATAAAAAATTAGTAATAATATTTGATTCATAGAGAACTTTTTTTTTATTAAAGATACATATATCATAATATTTGATTTTGTAAAATAAAAGGCGTTATAATTCAACCACTCTTGTTTAAAATCTTCTTTTCAAAAAGAATAAAAAAAAAGTAAAAACTCTTTCAAGTTTTCGATAATAATACTGGTCAACAAGTGTATGACATGCATTCAAAGTTTTATTTTATTGTTTTATTTTTGATCTAATTATTCATTCGCAAAAGTGAAACCTGAGTGGTCAACTTCCATTCCTGGTAGAAAATGTAAATTTTTTACTTTAGACGCCTTAGATTTCTGTTGATACCGACAATGCTGTTGATAAAACTATAAACTACACTATAAAATATCGTCATCCTTAACAGGGATTATATCAGTCATTAAATATCACTTATTTTTACATGCTTTGAACCTTCTGTCAAATTAAAATTTTCCGATAATTGTTCACAAATTATTATTCATCTAGTATACCTGTGTGAAATTATTGAGAAGATATTACAAGATACATAGCAATAGAAACGTGTGTGGTCTCTTAGTGTATGGCCGAGAATGTTTCTATCTACCTTGTTTCCTATTATAATATTTCTTTATATAATTATAGTAAAAGTAATATCACATTCAGTTACGTCTCTAATTAGATTTATTGTTTAAGACAAATTTTATCTTAGACAATAAATCTGATTCACCGAATATGTTTTGTACTCCATCCGATTAAATGCGGGTGTAACAAACCTTAACGAAGCGTACAAACGCCGTACAGTGAAACATATATGTAACTAGGGGCCGATATTGCCACTGAATTGAATCTTAGTGCATTCTCTTAAGAAACCACTCGGCACTACTGAAGGCCATACTGCTAATTACTTTATGTTGACTAAAATAGCTGTATAGTAGAGAGAAAAGGTTTCTTCTAGAAATTTCTCAAAGACCACTAAAAAGAGCTTTGAAAGGAACATTAAGATCTTTTTTTTCCCCTTCCTTAAAGCTTCACGGAAAGTGCTGCTATTTCCCTCTTGAGGGACCCTGTCGTACATTTCTTGTAAACGAAGTTTTCTTGCTGCTCGAAGAAGTGCCGCAAGACATTTCCGCCCATCTAAATGCATCAGCATGGAAATACTGCTGAGTATTTCGGACTTAGTATAATTTTTTTTCCCCTTTTTTTTTCTTTCTCGAACGCTTCCAGTCATATTTTTTTAGTTGTGAATTTAGAATATTTTTCTTTCGTTGGCAAATTAGAGCAGTATGAGAAGATTAAGAAAAATTTGATAATTGGTTTTCTGATTTTTTTTTTATCAACACAACTATACTGGGGTGAACTTGTTTTGAAAGAAGAAAAATAATAAACTGAACAGCTAAAAAATTTAGCTCGTCGTTGTTGACTCGATAAATTATATAAACGAATTAAAAATGACTGAAAATGTACTTTTAATCATTTTTAATTTCGAAAAAAGATATGCCTCTCGAAAATCACTTAAACATTAATTTTTGAAATGAAAGTTTTCAATAAGGTACTTGATAAAATCTTCAGACTATGTAAATATAAGCTGTAAAAATACCAAGAGAGTTTTGTTCGGAATTTTTTTCTCTAGTTTTGTTAAAGGAGTACTTGATATCAATATAAGTCCCCCTCGCCAAGAGTTATACGTAAAAAAAAGTGAAATATTTAATAAAAAAAAAAAATCGAACCATAATGGTTATCGAGGGGAAAAAAAAATAATACAGGCTTTAACAGTAATATGTATCTGATTTTAATTTTTAATTGTGGGATAGTGTTCTGTGGAATGCATGTTCTTGACTGATAAATTAAAATAAGTAGTTCAGTTCATGGCAAAAAATATACTTTTTCGTTTTCTGTGGTAAATATTATATACGTTTGAGTAAAATGAGTCATGCGCAAGATAAAGTCAATTTCTAAGAAATATTATAAAAACAGAAAGATTAAAAAAAAGAAGAAAAAAAAAAAAACTTTTGAAAAATTGACAATTCATGAACATTTCAGAGTAGAATGATGTGGTTTTCTGAGAAATGAGAAAATTTGATTTGTCTTCATCAGATGACATTTAAGGTATTTGTATTAAGGTTAAGGACACGTAAGGTCTTAAGGTATTAAGGTATTGTCTATTGGAATTAAAATGGTATATAGCTGTTAAGTATCGAAATGCTATGTAAGCCATAATCCTATCATTAAAAGAAATAATAGCAATTTTTAACTTTTTGTTGAAAAATTATCAAATTACGCATGTTATTACTTCTAAATATTTAGTAACTAGCTGCATGGCCCCGCGCTGCTGTGGACCCGTTGAAGGACATCTATCAGTCCTGTGTTACACAGACGCATAATTTCTCCTGATTAATTGTTATTGGTGATTAGTTTCCAATATACCATAACAGATGCATGGTTTCGTTCATTGGAATAGCACGGTCGGTCACTCTCCAGTCGTTGCTGTCTTTGTAGCAATGATTTCTTATTTTTCCTAGCGGCAGATGCGCAATACTTAGCACTTATATTCGTCATTTTCTTTGGCAGCATATCAACAAATGTCGAAATGATTTGAAAGTTTTCGGTGTATTTCAATATACTTCGTCGAATCTACAATTGAAGCTGCAAGTGGTGACTTAAATTTGAGACTAAGCAATCCGTTGCTATGCTAGATTCTATGTATTTTTTGACTAACTCTCATTGAGTAAAGATAAATTCATAATTTAAATTAATCCAGCAAAAAAAAAGAAAAAAACATTTAAAGTCTTGTAAATATAGAAACAATATTACAGTTAATAGTTTTTTTTTTTGCTTAAAGAATTTTGCTTAAAAGAATTTTGTATATATATTTTTAACATGTACAGAACACCGGTAAACATACTAAAAATATGCCTGACATCTGTTTAAAAATAACCATGAAAATATATTACACCAAGTTCTTAATTTTTGCTTGAAAATAAAACAAAAATTAAGAACTTCTTTGAATCTGAACTAAGAGAAAAATTAGCTGGTAATGAAACGATAGCGTTATCTACCAAATTTTTCAAAAGTGACATGGTTATAACGTAATAGTTCCAATATTGGTCAACGCTGTGTCACACAGCACACTTAATGACGTAAGTAGGTATTTCGCATTAGACGGTCTTTTTACATTTGGTCTTGAAATGGACATATCCTGGAAGAAAAGATATAAAAAATTTATTAAGTTGTACATAATCCATCTGAAAACTTCCCATATATATTGGCCCGAACATTTAGTGGAAAATTAAATTGTGCTGGTAAACTCACTTGCAGATGTTAGATATGTATGAGAACTGTAGTGTAGAAGACATTAATTAATATATTTCAAAGAAATTCAATGAAAAGAGGTGTTAAAGTGTTACTAATACTCATTAAATACAATTAAAATGTCAATACCAACTGAGAGCAATACATTTTTGATATCAACACAAAATGTAAACAAAAATAGTAAACTTAGAAATACAAAAGGCTGCATAAAAATAATGTTAAAAATTCATATACGACAAAATGGGACTTCATGTATTACGCTTTAAAACTGCGCATGCGCAGAGCTTGTTTACAATATCGATTGACAGTAAATATATGGAAATATTACAATAATATTCGCACCACTTACCGAACAAACGATTATAATACATAAAAATAATCAGAAAAATAAGAGGAACACATTAACATAACTTTTGGTTTTATTCTGATGTGATAAAAAATATCGTTGCCATTCCAAGAATTTTTTTAATGTCTTTTAATTTTAATAAAAACAGCTTTTGATCGAATTTAAATATTGTTCTCTACAATCCCATTGTGCTAAAGCATCTATGTACCAAATTTCGTACTCTTAGGTGTAAAACAAGGGATTTGTTTAAGGTTCAGATGTACACACACTCAGTTTTGTATATATAGATTATAAATGTTTCAAATGTCCTGTTACTTTAGGATCACCCTGTTTATAAATAACTTTAATATTTAGTTGTTGCATCCCATTTACTTTTTAAGATACAGTGTCTAAAACATGTGCTTGGTATGGGACTGTTCAGAGAAAATACCTAAATTTATTGTTTCGAAATCTTAAACTGAATAATTAGTTTCAATGTTAAATGAACATGCTAATTTTTTTCTACATTACTTACAAGTAACTTATATTCAATAAGATTCTCTTATGAAATACAATAAACCATGATTTAAGAAAGTATCTTCACAAGAGAAAACATCTCAGGGTGTCTTTTATGTTTTGCATAAAGAAATATTGAAGAAAATGCTATAATAGTTTTACTATTCATACGCAACCCCAATACAATTCAGTTTTAGTTCCTTCAGATATACGTTATCAACTATTTGATTAGGAAATATACACAATTTGAATATGTGAAAGAAAGCTCAAGATATTCTTCAAGTAAACAATTTCATGATCAGATCCAGTGCCTAATGTATGAAAAGTTCTCATTAAAATAAGAAAAACAAAGAATTATTTATCCAGTTTCAGCTACTAATAGGATTATTCATTAAAATTTATGGAGCGAACATATTTACTGGATCGTAAAATTCAAATTGCGACGCTGAAAGACTGATTATTATGGTTTTGAGAGTTATTCTGTGATAAAGGAATATTGTATCACTCTTATTTTCAATTTAAGATGAAATTTACTTGAATGAGCACGAATATACTGTTATTAAACTTTATCTCAACGCCAGCCTTTCATTATATTATTTAGAAAAAAATTATTAAAAACATTAAGAATTTAGAGAAGTACTTCTAAATTTTAGTACTGTGTGCATACTTTACACTTTTATCCTGTATTTATGATGAAATAAGGAATTCTTGAATATTAACATAGTTATAAAATAGAAAAATAGTAAGTTCGGATTATCATATTTTTTTTATATAGTCTTAATTTTTTACTATGTTTTTTAATATTTTCTAAAAATAAATGTATTTGAAATTTTCAGTTTAAATTTTGAAATTATATTTGATCACACGCTAGATGACAAAAATAGGACTATCACGAACTCTCTTTGGAATAATTAGAATAATATAACTTTTAGATCTTTTTTTTGGAATAATAGATTGGAAAATAACATTCATTAATGCACTTTTTTAAAGAATTTTATTCACAATCCCAATGTTTTGACTACCTTTTATCTTTTAAAAAATTATCATGCAGAAGCTATCTCTTGAGAATGCACAAAATCCAAGTTAAACACAATTATTCTTTTGAGCATTCATCATTTTAAATGTTATTTTCCTCAGCAGTTTTTCTCTCAAAAGAACGTTAACTTCATAAAAAAAAAAAAAAAAAAAAAAAAAGGGTAAAAAAAAAAAAAAAAAAAAAACTGAAACTTTCCCCTCAAATAGAAAATAGTATTATGAATAAACTATGCTACGGCTTTTTTAGGGATTTTCTGCCCAAAACGATATTACAGCAACTTATTATTCTACTCCATTCATTGATTTTTAGATATTTTCTCGCTTAAAAATTTTACCTACAAAGCTGATTTAGTGAGAGGATACAAAATGAAAGTAAGCATACTATTCCGTTGCTGCTTTCAATCATCCTTTCTTGTAAATTAGTTTTTCCTCTGCAGTTATCCTTAAATAATAAACCCATAAAAAGTTTTTAATATAGATCCGTTATATGCATAGCCAATTTTTATATTTATCAATCAAGCGCCCTTTCTGTTTCCAGCGTGTACTTGATGTTGACACCTAATTTTAAATATTAAAAACATCTCCTCCACCTAAATATGCAGTAAACTACTTTTCAAAATGTGTGCATTAAAAATGAATGAGAATTTAAGCACTCACATTCAAATATCTTTTATTCATTCTCATCAAAACAATTTTATTATTTATTTATTAAAACAATTTTGGCAACAGGAAAGAGTTTTTTTTCCGATGATAGGTTAAATGCTATTTCAGCGCGATTGGATGATGGTAGGCTGGTTTATTAGTATTCCGTAAAAGTGGCCTTTTAGTGAGTGTGACAGCAGCCAAAATTTGATAGAATGCATTATCATCGACATCGGATCTATCTGCTAATTTTAAGATCGATTGGATGACGGCAAGGGGGATGATTAGGCCTCCTCAGATTTGACAGACCATCGACATACCCAGTCACAAACAAAATCGAAGGATAGAGGATTTAAAAAGCAAATTTTATACTAAATAAAGAGTCTTTAACAGTTTTAATTTCATATTTGAATTTATTAAAAATAGGAGGAATGTAAAACTATCAATATTAAATACTGCTTATTTGGGTTTATTTAATTATAAATTTTAAATGGATAAAAATGTCTTTGGTACATTGAGAATTTCGTAATGTATTGCCTAAGACTTGCAAGTTAACATTTTAAACCACATTTTCAATCAATTCCAACCAAAAATCGATCGTACGAAAAATAAACCGTGTGTGTTTATTTTCAAAACTTCTCCACAAAATATTTTTATTTTCCGGTCGTTTTGACGCCCTTTCAAAAAGTGCACTTTGAGCGCTAAAGGGTAGTTGAAACCCCACCCATTTCAAACACATTTTCCGAAAGGGTTTTTCGTTTTTTGTTTTTAGAAGAGCACGTCGGGTCCAGATAAAAATAAATGGCGCACGCATTCTTTTTTTGTCCGTTTCTTATTTCTTGTGGTGTGTGAATGAAGATGGAAATTCGCAAAGGCCTTTTTATTCTTAGATATGCGGCTCTTAGATTTCTCTTTTGAAAAAAGATAACGAAACCACAAGTATTTATGTATAATCTAAAAAAGATTCTGTAGGAGTTGCTTCTATAAAAACCGTTAAGAATTTGTTTATCTCTGTTTGACATTTATTCTCTTTATTCCTGTCAAATGCGTCATGTAATTTTAAACTCGTTTAAAGGAACTTTTTGGTGGACAACATTTGCTTGAAGAAATACTCCGTCTATACTATCCTCAATTTGCTTTCGTATGTTTGAAAAAAGTTTAGGCAATGGCAAATTTTTTTGGATAATCTCAAAGAAATTTTTTTGGATAATCTCAAAGAAATTGTTTCAGTTATTGTTTGATCAGTTGGTGTACATTTATAAAATTCAAGCCAGTCTCGTAACTATTTTTATTCCCTTTAATAATTTTATTATATCATTTCTATACCTCTTCCAAAAAATACATTACTTCGTTTATGGGCATCGTCAGGGAGGGTCGAAAGTATGGATGCACTTTCACTACCCCTGGCATTTGGAAAATAAATATAAAGTATAAAAACTAAAATTACCTGGAAAAACCGCGTGTAATATGGGTTTTTAATAATTCATTTGAAAAGAAAATGTATGTGTAATTGTTGATTACCATTTCAATAGAAAATTAAAATACAATTTTTGAAAAAATCTAGGTTTGAATAAATTTTCAACCTTGAACATAATTCTGTCAGAGCCCATTGCTTTATTGCTTGCAAACGTCAAATTTTAATAAACTTTATTTGAATATATTTACATTGCAACACATCGATTCTTCAAGGTAGATAATACAGTGCAGGACATTTTTATTTTATCTTTTAATATTGGTGTTCAATTGAAAATTTCAATAACTTCCCTTATTGTAATACAAATACTCACTAATCCCAGCTTCATTTAACAAAACTGCTGTTTACTAACCTTATTTCTATTACAACATTCACGTAAAAAAAATCGCATCCCACGCATTTACTTTTGCGGAATACTAAACTTTTTTCTCTTCCACCTAAGACGGTCGTGATGGAATAAGAGAAGAAAATAGAAGGAATTTTTGAGAGGGTGCGTTATCACCTGTTGAGGGGAGGAGGGAGAGAGAGCAAATATCGTCTGCTAAGAAAAGGAAAAATCGTTATTCGGGTACCTTGAGGTGAGGCGGGTTCGTTCGTCCATCGATCTGTTGCACTTGTTGCGAGTTCTCGTTCAGGACCGGTCCACCTGGAACTGTAACTGAGGGGAGGGGAAGAGGACCCCCCATGGTTCCCTCAGCAAGGGGTCATTTGATTTTACTTGTTGAAAAAACATTGCGCATATGTTTGATTAATAGTGATTCTTAGTTTCTTTTCTACCTCGTAGAACTAATAACATATTATCAAAATTTCTGTCAAAATATTGTTTCCTAACGAAAGAAATTTTGTACCATATCTAACAACAATTATAGAAGATGATTGTAAAGCAATTAGGTTCATGATTTTTCTTCTGTTTCAGTGGCGTCATCTGTTGGAGAATTTTTTTTTTTTTTTTTTTTTTTTAAATTTAAAATTCAAATTGATGTTAAATTAGTCATAAAATTACATTAATTTTTGTTTTTATGTCGGTGAAAATTTCATTAATATTGATGCAAAATATTAGTCGTTTTCCTCGGTAAAAAAGTTGCAAAGGTTCTAAAGGACTGTGGTACACTATCGATTCCGTTTATTCTTAACCTTTTCACTGCAGAATGGCTTTTGTAAATATATTCCTTATTCTATTTATGCTGTAGTATTTTGCTTCGTTCTATTCTAACCATAATATACTTATATGACACCGGTAATCTCGGCAGGTTATGTGGGGGACTTATGGCAGTTAACACGAGTAACTTCTAATATTTGCAATTTGAGTAATGTGGGGCATCTAAAATTTGTCTATAAAATACTAAGTTCCTCTGCAGTCACAAGTTAGTAAATGTAACGACAAATCCATTTTTTCAAAATTGACAAGATTTTAATTTTTCTTGATTTTTTTTTCTAATGTAAGGTGATGAATTTAACCAGGTCTTTTGAAACTAGAGTTTTTCATGTATGAATTAGTGGGAAGTATGTCTCTATGATTCACACATTCATAGGGAAAAGACATACAAATATGTATCATATCTAGGGACATTCCAGTAAGGTTTTTTTTTTTTTTTTTTTGACAAAAATATTGCTCGAAGAATACAAAAAGAAGTCATTTTAAGTTTCACTTGCAATGGTAATATTATTAAGACTGCACTGAAGATAAATATTGAGAAGAATTATTCAGTTAGATAAAGTTAAGTAATGATATCATCTTGCATCTATAAATATTTATTTAAATATATCATTATTTTATTTCTTACACAAAGTTTAAATACATTAATTTATTTACAAAAGGTTTATAAAATAAATAAGTGGTTTTCTTTTAGAAAAGAAAAAACTATTCTGTTTTCATGAAATATGAGATCTCATTAATATTTATGTCTGTTTTACAGATTATGTGATTATTTGTTTGCAGGTAATCTAATACATATTCAGTTGCGTGCTAAGAGCATACGTGCTCTGAGGTTGCAATCGAGAAAAACCATTAATTTATTTTCGTTTTTCTTTTCATTACGTAGATATAGTTTTTACTTTTTTAATTTTCATTACATAAATAACTAAATGTTCAATTATTCGAACACTAGCCAAAATTTACGAAATAGTACCTATATATGTCAATATGAATTATGTTAAAGATAAACAAAAATATCCGAGTAGAGTTATAAAATGCGAAACTTTAGAAAAAGTGAAATTAAGTTAAAATAGTCTAATGTGTTTTAAGTAAATAGTTATTAGCTTTGTGCTGCAGTACATTTTTTACTGGTGTTCTCCATGTGTTGATTATATATTTTATGTGGTATTTGCTGAACAATGTCATACTTGTAAGATATAAATAAAAAGTTTTTGAAAATATGCACGATTCTTGAATGTTAATTTTGTGTGAGTTTCACTTGATGTAAAACATCAATTAATTTATTGAAACGTAGAAAGTTATTTAAGTTTTGCTCAAAAATTATCTCACAAAATATAATGGAACTTATTTTTTTTTAATAAAAACCATAATATCATATATTCTTAAAAAGAACAAAACTCATATTCAGATGTTAATTTGTTTATTTTCAACCAGTCGAATAGTAAAAGTTAAAAATGAAACCTTCCTTTTAAAGATAACAAAAATTGCTGTAAGGAAATTTTTGTGCAAAATCATACTTTTGCCTCAAAATACATTTACAGCAACCCAAAGTTCACAAAATAAAGTAAATTTGTCTGGTTTGAAATACAAATATGCCATTAATAAAATAAAATAAAATAAAATTAAAGAAAAAAAAAAAAAAACGTTATGTGTATACTACTTAAGTGTTTACTTTTTAAAGTATTTGTTTTGTTAATTATTTTGATTTATTTAGAGAAATTTATTTTAAATTTTGATATTTTAAATTCGTAGACAATGCTAGAAAGTCAGCTTTTGAAAAATAAAGTCACACTTGACAGAAAACTTTCATTCCTAGGGCTGTTTTTGATGAAGAACAAGAATAAAACATTTTTTTTTTAGGGATTATAATGAATTTTCTCAAATGTTAAACATAAAACGGAGCTAAATATTGTTATTATTGGGGGGGGGAAAAAACCCTGTTAACTCAACTTTGAAAAGAAAAACCCGAGAGAGAAAAAAATATATATCAAATGAATTTAGCAATTTTCATGAATTTAACGATTTTATGTATTCCAAATTTCTTTCAGTAATCAAGTAGTAACTTTTACTAATCGCTGTATCTTTTTCTTTCCATCGACGCACAATCTGATTTAAGATCAAAAATGGACTTAGCACCATTTTATTCTAAGCTGATGATAAGTACTTTGTTAATTTAAAAAAAATCAGCTAAAAATGTTGATTTGTTTCATAAATATCATAGTTGAATTTTTTTTATACTTCGCCTTCGAATTAAGTTATGAATTGAAAAAATAAAAAGTACTATTCTAACTTATTAATGCTTTAAAGCGTTTAGCTTTTACTAAGTTTTTTGGTTTTATTATACTTTTACATTTGGTTTATAAAAAACTCATAAAGTGCAGTTGAAGAAAGTCTTTAAAAATTATTAAAAAGCTTTCTTAATTTAAAGGAATTTTAAATGTAATATTCGTAAAAACTTTGGTATTTGAAGTGTTAAATATTGAAGGATTATTTTAATTTATAATTAAATATAAAGAAATGTATAGCGACTGAAACTCATCACATTTAAAACCGCAAAACGAAAATAAACTTTCTCGATTACTTATTTTTCAGAACACTAAAAATTTTAGAAAATAAACTTTGTTATAAATTATTTTTTATAATTCTGCATAACTCGAATTTTTATTAAATGCTGCATTTGGTTGATAATTTGTCATAGTAGGTAATATGGCATAAGGGATTGAAATTGAAGAAGACTCACTAATTTTGGCAAGAAAAAGAATAAAGAATAACTTAACTTTCATTTATTTTAAGGAATCCCAAACATAACCTATTTTCTTGCTTTTTTCCTCTAAGAGAACAAGCCATATAGCAACTCAGAATTCCATACAACACGACGCGTCATTTTAGAAAAAAAATTAACCTCTTCTAATACGAAAAATAGTCCCCCAGTTTAAAATTATTAATTAATGAAAAAATATTTGACTGTACATTTCTCTTAGTATTAAAGTGTAAATTTAAATTACAATAATCATTATAGATTTTTGATCACTTACCTGCAAAATTTTCATTAAAATAGAAAATGTACTCAACAGCGAAAGTAGTGAGTTATGCAAATGAAAGACTCTTGATTATTATCGCAGAGTTTAAAAGCAATTTCTTATATCCTCACTTGACAAAAACACTTAAGGAGACTTAGTGTACTTTGTTTTGTAAGAAATCATAAAAATATCGAATTTCTTTTTGTTGCGTTTTTATAAACTTTGAAGCCTACTCCTTGTTCTGACAGGTTTTTGAACTGATCCCATAACTACAATTGCATAAAAATTATGTATTTTTTAATGGAGAATTCATCATAGTTACAATGACTCCTTTGATGCTCTGAATACATTTTTCTCAGCTTATGTTTTTGGAATTTCCACCTTAGTCAAAATGCTATAACTCCAGCAAATACAAATGAGATGACTTGAAATTTCTTTTGTGTCACCTAAAAATCTATTTACAAAACCAGGAAGAGATTTTTGTATCAAATATACAATTTTAAAAAAAATCAAAATGTCAAAAAATATTCCTTTCCCCGCCAATTTTTTACCTATAGGCCTAGTTTTGTATAGTATTTCTATTGTTTTTCTTTATATAAATATTTTACTTATTCAAATTCTGATCTCTAATAATTTAAAATATATAGCTAGGAATAATTTTTAAATAAAAATCAGGAAAAAAAAATATGGAAAAAATGAAAAAGAAGATATAATTATATATATTTTTTAAAGTTTTAAATTTTGAAAATTCAAAGTAAAATTCCATTATTGTCTAATAATACTTCCAAGTATGTACAATTTATAATATTAAAGGCTTAAATAGTTTTAAGGGCACCAAGTTTATTTGACGAAGAAGAAATCTTGACAATCCATATTACCAAACTATTTCATAATATTTGAGGTATTTCTAAGTAATAACTTTGTGAAATGTGAAATAGCCTATATGTTTTAATTTAAAAATATTAATGTCATTCTTTTTTTACAGGATTCTACAATTGGCACACCAGTTACTCTGCGAGTGGACAAAAATGGTTTCTTTTTATATTGGACGGATCAAAACAATGTGAGCAATAACAGTTTTTTCAAAAATTTAAAAATTTAATTACATTTTTAAATTATATGCATGTCAGAGCTTAAAAACTAAAATGTTAAAATATTTTTCTCTAATTCACTTAACTAAAAATTTTCAAGCATTAACAAGATACCATTTTTCTCTAAAAATATTGAAACAGTATCAATTAAGTCTAATTTTTTAGTAAAAAAAACTCTTATCAATACTTTTTTACATACACTTTTATGCAAAAAAATTTCAATATAAGGAATTGTGGGAAAAGTTAGGGGGAAAAACTCATTAGAAAAGCAATTGTAATGAATTTTTGTTTTGTTTAAGGAGGTAGTGAATGGAAATAAATATCTTCTCTATAAGTTTAAAACTTAAAAAATTTCAATCGTTTTTACGGAAAAATCAAATTTAACTCATTTTCAAATGTTAATTAAACATCGAATTAAGCATTAGACACAAAAAATACAAGTTAAATTGTTGATGCTATGTAATATTCAGGCTTTCTGAGTTACTTAAATTTTATGTTACAAAGACTTATTTTGGATTATTTTTCTAGGAAAATTTGAAGTTATTGCTTAAATGATACCATGTAATAAAAATGTTTTCTGTATTCTTAAGGTTACCAAAATAATTCTTTCTATTGTATGTTTTTATATTTTATTGCATTAAAATATTCTTTCCTCACTCGTTTAAAGGTTAGAAACATTTTTTATAAAAGAAAAGCATGAATATTCAAATGAGCGATTAAATTTGATTCAAGCTTCAGGGCATCACAAAGCTTGTATTTATGTTTAGTTGATGTAAGATCTTATCTATACAATGAATATATTGAATATTTACTTTGATATCTTATGTTGTTTAATTATCTAAAAGAAAACAATAGTAATTTCGATGAGTTATTTTATTTTTTAAAAATATATATTCTCTGAAACTGATTTCGCACAAATGATTTTTTTAATATTATAATAATTAATAATTTTTAAATAAATCAATAAATATTCAAATAAATAATGTCATAACATTGTTATTTTACGATGTTATTTGAAGAATAACAGAATTCTCCAACGTTCATATTTAAATGTTTTTTTAATTATTATTTCAATTATTAGCAATTTAACTAAAAAATTATGAATTTTATTGAACAATTTAATTTTAATGATATTTTTATTTGAAATTAAAAATATATTTGTTTTCTTAACATGTTTATTTCATGTATACAAAATTTTCGAATGCATGATTTTTTTTAATATATTTAAATTACATAGCAATATTATTGCAACATAATACATAAGATTCAATTCCATTTCCTTTCATTGAAATTATAAAAATAAGTTCTTAATAAACACAAGTTTATGGAGAAAAATGTTAACAAAATATTTTATTTTCTTATTCTTTTACTGTCACAACGCTCCTAAATTTATAAAGAAAGTTCTCCAATGGTACACGATAAAATTTAATCGGATTTCAACTCCATTATAATGAGAAAAGTGTTTTTTATATGTTTTCAGTGCAAACATATGTTTTTTACCCTTTCATGGGTAGTTTTTTCAGTCACCAAAATGCTTAATGTTTATTTCTATTTCGCAATGAAGAAAAGACAAAAAACATTTTTATGTATGTGTACTTTACATTTCTTTTTCTCCACGTTAAAACATGAAACTTAATTTAGGAACCGACACATTTTTTTAGAGTTCAGCTTTTTTTTATTAGTTTGTATTCAGAGTGTTATTCTTATGTTCAGGTTGGTTGAGTTTTTCTCAAGATAAAGAAGTCACTTTCCCCCTTGTGTTCTTAAACGGTCCACTGTCTTGTAAGATTTAACTAAAATAAAGATGTTACTAGTTCTCAAGAGACGTTTCTCTGTTTTGAATTTTTAAAGTATTTTCTGGAATACACGCTTGTTTGGTTTCTCAGTTGCCGTGTTTTTATGTCTCTTAAGATGCATTGGTGGATTCTCACTTTTAAACGGACTACTGAACCAAAACAATAACTAAAGTGCGCCCCTTTTCTATTCTTCGGAGATTTCAAACAAAAAAATATTTTTTTTGTTAAAAATTTCTTAACCTTAGTATTCCAAGGATTTCTTTCGAGGCATACTTTTTCCTACTTTCTTGCATATGTTGTGTTGTTGAAAGATGTCTTTTACCTCTTTTTTGTAATTTTGTCAAAAACAGTCTGTGATCTACGGAATAGTTTTGTAACATTTAAAAAAAATGCTCGAAGTTTTTATGACTTACTTATTTAAAGCATACATGTTTAAAAAAATGAGGTTATGTGTAAAAAAACAATTTAAATATTTCTCGCTTTAAGAGTTGAAATTTAAAATGCCTATATAATCCCTAGATAACAAGAATTTTGAAATTGACATAACGATATTAAATTCTCAAAAAATATAATGAGCATGAGAAAAAATTAGGAAATCAAAAATTAGATATTATACAATCATATTATGCTGGTATTTATGCATAACGGTTTTTATAAAGCTTATTTATCTGATATATCATAAAAATTACTGAATTAAAAATATAAAATATAATAAAACAAGATTCATGTTTTGGATTACATTAAAATATAATGTAAGTATATAAAAACTATAGCTAAAAATTAATTTCTAACCTTAATTGAATTTGTCACAAGTTATTTTATAATATTAATGATGTTTAGTGTGTGTGGGGTGAGTGGGGGGGGGGGGAGTGTTGGAGAGGTTATTAGCTAAAACATTCCTTAATTTCGCTGTGAAACTTTTTGTGAGGCATTAATTATTGACTCCCAACGGCAAAACATATGAGAGCTTTGCCCAATGTTTTTAATACAACGAATCAACTTAGAAAGTCACATTTAAGAATGCTCGGTAATGTTAAAAGGACAGAAAGAAACAACAATGAGTCATGATTAGTTCAGTTGCGAGTTTTTCCATTAACGGTTATATTACTTGCCAAGATAGTAATTTCTGTGTATTTTGATGAATTTTGGAAAGTAGGGTTCTGCATTGTAATTCTAAATTAGAATCGCAATGAATGCTAAACTGTAACCTACAAAATAAATTTAAAGTAGTTTATTTAATTAAGAGTATTATTTAAGTCGTCTTTCTTTAATAGAAGTTAATATAATTTTACTATGTAGGCATTTTATTATAATTTGAGTTATTATTGTTATATCCTATGCACTTAAAAATATTACATAGAAACAAAAGATAGTGCTTTTTAATTTTGAAATATAATTTTAGTTAATGAATTAATATAAAACAAAAAAAAAATTAAAAAAAAATTAAGTGAATGTGATTTGGTGATTGTTTACTATCCGTAGATACACTGCTGAGATATCCCATTCTTCGAATATACATTGTTTTGGTCAGAGTACAGGTATTCTGTAGTTAGTAGGCATTAGACTATTTGAAAGAAATGCTTTTTTATTCTTGATTTCGTACGCTTAATGTGTTTCTCACACAGTTTTGCTTAAACTTTGAATTGCGCTAGAATTATAAAATGTTTTATATATTTTTTTTTGTATAAGATACGACTATTTTCTACCGTAGTATTTCCTCATGCACATTTATCACTTCATATTGATAATCAATTTCAAATTCAATCAAAGGATTCTAAATCCTTCAGTGTTACCTCAAAAATAAATATCCTATGGTAGTTTTTCTAAGCTTCGAGGGTAATAAGAAAAACACAATATTTCAATGGGCAAATGCAATAGATTTGTCATTTAATTTTACTTCTTAAGAATGCATTTGACAGACCATTTTATTCTAGAAATATATGTATATACCGCTCGAAAAGGGTTAGAGTCTTCTTGGTAGGTATATTTTCCATTTTTGTCGGATAGTCTTCTTCTTTAAAACCTGGTATGGACAGAAATTCCATATGGAATTTTTACCGGGAAAAGATTGCTAGAAATTGACATTAAATATATCTTAGGGTGTTGGAATGTAGATTTTTTTTTTTAAATTTCAAATAAATGTTTCCCTTTTATTTTATCTCGAATTTTTTTCCCCCTTCTGTTTTTGGTAACGCTATTTGCGATTACTTCAACTTAAAGAGAAAAATTTGGGAAGATATTGTTATGAAATTTTCCACTGAGGCAATGATGGCACAGTTTTTCAGATAAAAACTAGTATTTATTCTCTTAAAAAAACTCACAAAATTTATTCACAGATAACAGTGCAATCACTATTAATCTTCAATACAAGCTTCAAAAAGAATAGCTTCGAATATAGCGATTCTACAAGCTCACTCCAATAGGTCAACAAAGCGATCGCGATCAGCTTTCAACAAAGTCCGAAGTCAATCTGAAAACTTTCCAGATCACCGGTCTTTATATCGAAGGCGCGTGAGAACATTCCCGAAATTTCCAGCCAATTCGTTGAACAAGAAACATCTCGAAACTTCTCGATTGCCTTAGGTGTTGCCACCTTTTTCTAACCTGTATAATCGCTGCTGATAAATAAAATAAGTTAAAATAAATTACAATAGAGTTTTAAAATAATACGTCACTATTTACACTATATACAGACAATGTGTGCAACATTTTCCCCTTCTTAAAGACTGCACGTCCCGGGCAGTGAAATCCTTAAGAGGAATGACCTATCAATCACTTCTACATATAGTTAGCCTTTTGTAATGCACAACTCTAGGTTTACAGGAAGGTGTCCTTTGAAGCCTCACCACGACGTCGTTGATCTTCTTAAGGACCA
The DNA here is from genome assembly GCA_963978545.1 of Linyphia triangularis. Lineage (NCBI taxonomy): Eukaryota > Metazoa > Arthropoda > Arachnida > Araneae > Linyphiidae > Linyphia > Linyphia triangularis. The sequence goes on along the minus strand of OZ021732.1, from coordinate 30,597,351 downwards.
CAAACGGCCCTGCCTAGTTCGTCTGGAGCTTAGGGGAGAGTCCTTTCCGACGTTTAGGGTTCCATAACCACACCTTGTTACCTTCCTGGAATGAACGGTCCGTGGCCTTGGCATCGTACCGGATCTTCATGCGCTCCGTCATGATGTTGATTCTCTCTCTGGCGAACCGATGTACGGCTTCCAAACGTGCCTGCAGATCATCTAGGTACTGGACAGGCGAGGAAGGAGTGTCCGGTGGTCGTTCAAAGAGGAGGTCGCAGGGGAGCCTAAGGTCTCTTCCAAACATCTTTAGAGATGGAGAAAATCCGGTGGTCTCATGAGTTGCACTCCCGTATGCCAACAGAAGCGGTGAAAGTTCATGATCCTCATCTTGCTGGTTACATGATTTTGAGATTGGTTGTTGATGATAGAACGCAGGTGTTCCAAATTTGAACTCTGTTTTAGATGAACGTCGTCTAATCCCCGTACATGAACTTCCGGAAAGAGAGTTCCTATTCCCATTCAACAGAACATCATCTTCAGTATTCTTAGCTGTGATTGCGTCGGAATCATCCGCGGGGGCAGCTGATAGATCCCGGGACCTCCGCTCGATGTTTGTAACAGGAGCACGGGTGCAGATTTCCTCTTCACTAACGTTGTCCATTCCCACACGAACCACTTCCTGGGAGGGTTTCATCAACGTTGCTTTCTTCGGTTCTCTTCCAGGGGCTGGGGAGGCACTTTTCATAGACGTAGACTCTGTCACTCCAAATCTGGAGATTCTCGCGAACTCTTCAGCATTCTCTATGACATTATCTTCATGAGCCGTAATCCGATATACGCACAACTCTTTCGTGTCCAGACCGTGTAAAGGAACTTCGCCTCTCCATGTTTGCAGCTTGTCTTTCTCAAAATTCAGCGTAATTCCATTTTTCTTCAAAAAGTCTAGTCCGAGAATACACGGATCTACAATATCGGCAACATAAACGGTGTGCTTGTAGGTGTTAAATCCAAAGGCAATGTCCACTTCCAATTTTCCGTGCACGGAGATATTACCACCAGACACAGTTTGTAGCGAAACAGAGGGCGCTGTGTAGAGGAGTCGGCTGTTCAGGCTACGAGCCACGTCCGTCCTTACGATCGTTACGTTCGCTCCTGAATCGACGATTAGACAACATGGAGTTCCGTTGATCTCCCCCTTCACGAACAAACCCTGGTTTCCTCCTTGACGGGATGAAACGTGGAAACGGCTGGTCGGGGCTCCACCTGTTCTACTTTGCAGCTTCTGCCCTGCGAGATGGCATCTTCTTAGATTCAATTGTTGAGTTTCTGAGGTAGTGTTATCCCTTCTCTTTTTCAAATCAAGGCAGTTACGTCGTAGATGCCCTTCTCGTTTGCAGTGCCAGTAAATGACTCTTGTCTTTCGATCCCAGGCTCCGGGATAGCTTCTCATCATTCTATCAATTTTGCTTTCCAGTTCTCGAAGCTTGCTGGTGACAAGGTCAGAAGAATCCTCGGCTGATGCACCAAGCACATATCGCCGGTCTTTCCCAGAAGCTAGCTGTGCGGTTTCCACTCTCATGGCGTACATGAGGGCAGACTTCATGTTTTTGTTTTGGGATAACCTTACCACCTGCTGCACATCGAGATCTTGAATAGCGTCAATGAAATACTACAGAGAAAGATCGTCTCGCACATCCGTAGGACAATCTGGAAAAGCCAGAATTGATAGTCTCTCTATATCAGTGGCCAATTCCTGAAGAGATTCTCCGGCCTTCTGCCGCCTCGTTTTCAGTTTCAGTCTGTTGTAATCCTTTAGATGCTGCTCCCCAAACCTTAACTCCAACGCACTTGCCAGCGACACGAATTCTTCCCGCTTCTCTTCAGGTAGTGTCTGTAAAATGTCAGCAGCTTCACCTCGAAGAGATGCTGCGAGATGGAATGCTTTCGTGAGGTCATCCCATCCATTTGCAGATGCAATCATCTCAAACTGCGTTTGATAAACGCGCCAGGAAGACTTTCCATCAAAAGTGGCCACTTTGATGATGGAACGTGGCACAATGAAGGGAGTGGAAACATTATCCCATTTAGGCGTTGCAATGGTTGCAGCTTCGTAAGTTACCATTTCCCGTAGTCTTTCTTCAACAGCGTCTTGAAACTTTTCCTGCTCCTCCTTCATGGTGGAAACTTTGTCTCCTAAGTTGTTCACTTTTCCGTTGAACTCCTCAAACTTTTCATCAACTTCCTTTCTTACTGCATTGAATACTTCTTCTTTCACGGATTGCAGAACATTTGAGGTAGTTTCTATTATGGTTGATTCCACCATTGAGGCTAGCTCTATCTTCATTTCTTCTTTGATTTCAGTCACTGCTGCAGATGTTGTTTCACACTTGGCGGCTAAAGCTCTAATCTCCGATGATGTAGCGGCAATTGCGGCAGCGGTGGACTCTTGGCCGGCTTTTATTTATTTCATTTCGGCTGCGGCTGTTTCTTGGCAGGTGGCGATTGCAGCGGCGAGTTCGGCGTTAGTTGTTTCTTGGCGGGCTTGACCGGCGGCAATCGTAGCGACGAGTTCAGCGTTCGTTGATTCTTGGCGGGCTTGACCGGCGGCTATGGTATCCTGTTGGGCCTTCATTCCAGCAATCATTTCCATCAACTGCTTCATTTGGTCTTCCATCATTCCTCTAGTAGTCGGCATTCAAGATGACTAAATCCCACTTCTGACACCACTGTTATGAATTTTTCCACTGAGGCAATGATGGCACAGTTTTTCAGATAAAAACTAGTATTTATTCTCTTCAGAAAACTCACAAAATTTATTCTCTTCAGAAAACTCACAAAATTTATTCACAGATAACAGTGCAATCACTATTAATCTTCAATACAAGCTTCAACAAGAACAGCTTCGAATATAGCGATTATACAAGCTCACTCCAATAGGTCAACAAAGCGATCGCGATCAGCTTTCAACAAAGTCCGAAGTCAATCTGAAAACTTTCCCGATCACCGGTCTTTATATAGCAGGCGCGTGAGAACATTCCCGAAATTTCCAGCCAATTCGTTGAACAAGAAACATCTCGAAACTTCTCGATTGCCTTTGATGTTGCCACCTTTTTCTAACCTGTATAATCGCTGCTGATAAATAAAATAAGTTAAAATAAATTACAATAGAGTTTTAAAATAATACGTCACTATTTACACTATATACAGACAATGTGTGCAACAATATTAAACACCATTTATTTTTTTCCTGAATAGTTTTGGGATTAATTTCATATGGTGAGTTATTGAACAAGAAAATTACCTGAAAGTCCATTAATAGTCATAAATTATTTAGAAAAAAGTGTTCACCAAACTACATTATAAGGATTAGAGTATAAAATTTGCAACACAAGAATTATTGTCATACTTATTTATCGTTATATATTATCTAAAATTACAGCGAAACTAAAAGTTTTTCAGTGAAAATTTATTATTAAGGGTGTGATTTGATAAGAACAATTTCTGCAAATTGTCACTAAAAATGAGAAAAAAAAAGAAGGAAAAAAAAAAGACATTTGAAGGAAAATTAAAAAAACTATTTGTAACAAATGAAAATAATACCAACAAATAAATATTTAAATGACTTATGTAAGTAACATGGAGTGAAGTGAAAAAATCTCCTTTAATTTGACACTAAAGTTAGCTTCTAATTGTTTATAAGATTCAAAAGTTGAAGTTTTCTTTTCAGTCTTTTCTTAAATTTTTGGAAATTTTAACAGAACTAATACTTAAAAGTTTAGAATATCATTCTTTTAATTTTTAATATAAATGTGAAGAGGATTTTAATAATTTGTATTATTATGATCAAAACAAGTTGATGAACTTTTCAATATTTTGCTTTATTATTTCTCATGCACCATTTTTCCGAAGCTAGATTAAAAAATAAACGAGAATGGTATCAATATTGCCTAAAGTCTCAGTATATATATCAATTGTTTATACAACCGAAGGTGTGTATCATTGAAAGACTTTTTGTGAAATTCTAGTTTTGGTCAATCTTTTTAAACTTAAATCTATTGGAAATATCAGCGTTTTCAAACTTTCATTAACAAAGCTTAATACTAAGGGTTATTAATTTAGACAATTAATTTAGAGAGTTTGGTGATATCTTTGGAAATGTATTGAAACATAAATTTATAAAAAGTTGGTGAGTCTGTCAACAATTTCGATGATAAATGTAGTTGTATATTTCTAGTTTAGGAAAAGAATGCTGTCCTCTGACAAACAGACAGACGCAGAGAGTATTTATACAAGCTCATCGTAATGTTTCCTAGTAACTTAGTAACTCTGTCCAATATCAAATAATAAAAAGATTGACCAAAACTAGAATTTAATATAAAGTGTTTCGATGTTACTCACCTTCAGTTGTGTAAACAATTGATATACTAAGATTTTAGGCAATATTGATACCTTTCTCGTTTTTTTTTTTTTTATCTAGCTTCAGCAAAATGGTGCATGAGAAATGATGAAACAGAATCTTCTTGAAACGTTCATCAACTTGTTTTGATCATAATAATACAAATTATTAAAATCCTCTTCACATTTATGTTAAAAATTAAAAGAATGATATTCTAAAATATTAAGTATTATTTCTGTTTAAATTAAAAAAAATTTAAGAAAAGACTGAAAAGAAAACTTCCACTTTCGAACTTTATAAGCAATTAGAAGCTAACATTAGTGTCAAAACTGAAGGAGATTTATTTTACTTCACTCCATGTTAATTATATAAGTTGATTAAATATTTATTTGTTGGTATTATTTTCATTTACCAAATAAGCTACAATTAGTTTTGTTAATTTTCCTTTAAATGTCTTCTTTTTTTGCATTTTTAGTGACCATCTGCAGAAATTGTTCTTATCATCAAATATTACTCGACATTGGCCAATCCCGATGTAGAACAGCCTTGTAACAGATATTGGCCAATTTCGCTCAATGCTGGATAAAATATACTGAAAGTTTTGAAATGTAGATGTAAAATTTTAAATTTGTATTTTATTTATAAGAGGGTATGGATAGTAAAAATATATGTATTGTGATGTGTTAAACTTGTTTTTTTGTGAAAAAATCTTGTATTTTTGAACGAAGTTCAAGTTTCTGCCAGAATCAACCCATCTTCTAGAATCCCTGTTTTCCATTGGAAAATACTGCTGTGCTACCTGGGTTATGCAAAGCCTAAAATTAAAAGCAATTTTTTATTTTATCTCCTTGAAAAAAAAATTAACAATAATTGGAATGGTTGTAGATGAGCCGAAACGTTTCAAAATTTTTGAAAGATTTGATATCAAAGTGATATTTTTGTGTCTGTTTTAATTTGTTATGCCTTCAACGATTTTTAAATTGGTTTTTGGTGACAGTAATGTTGAGATCATACCAAAAGGTATTACCTAAACAATTTTAAATCAAAGTTTGTATTATTTTGTTTTCTTGAAAAACACTGAAAATCTCTTAAACCATAAGCAAGAATATTCTACGCATACGTTATTTTGCCGAAATCCTTGTTGCGTACCATTGTCAATTGCCATGGTTAGTTAACTAGTCATTGGGGCCAACTGTTGTGGTTAGGTCGTTTGTCGCAATAACTATTATTAATAAAAAATGGCCAATATTGTTATCAAAGGTTTGTTTAGATTGAGTCAGAGAAAATAAAGGAAGAGGACCATTAAATAGGTTAAAAAAAATTTATTACACAATTCACTACATTTAATCATTTTACTAATAATCAATCAATGGTAGCAAAGTTAACCTTTGTGCATATTAAGGGAAGTGTAATGTTTAATTACTGCTAAGAGATGGGAGTTCGACTTACTGATGACGTAGGAACTTTGTGGATTCCGGGGCTGAATCAGTTGGCTTGGATAGTTTGAACATGAGGCTAGGGATCGTCGGTGTGCTGGTAGACCTCGAGTTCATTGGGTAGTGTGTGGCTGGCTTGGCCATGTAGACAAGGAACAACGGATCAACTGTAACGTTTGGAAACCATCAGGAGAGGATTGGGAGCCTTCGATGATGCTGGCTTGCCGGATACTATATAGCTCTAAATTGACTACAGTTAAGCTCCATGTATCTCGTTCTCCATTCCGACGTGAATTAGCTGTTGGATCAAACAGGTGATGAGAAGAAAGTGAAAAAAATGCCATTGAGATTTGTTTCATCCTTTTTACTTCAAAATTAGATGTTCCTTATATTTAATGAGTTACCAATAGCACTTGAGGTCCCACCTTTACGAACTCCCCCATCTGCCCCTATTTCCAATCTCCATCAGGCTGTAAATTGGGTCCTGACTTTCTGACCCTGGACTGTCATTCCTTGGATAAACTCACGCCAGCAAGTATAGTCCAGTCTTATAAAAATTGCCATTGCCTTTGGGGCAGGTCCCTACTTGACTCCCAATACTTATAAAAAAATTGTGGTATTTTAACCATATTTTTACAACCATAAGCACTATTACCTTAAATTTGATAATCATAACACGTTCAATTTAAGCTCTGTTATTCAAGCAAACACTTGACATTTTTCAAAATGCCTCTAAATTTATTGTATTTGATTGTAAGATGTACGCGATAAAATACTGCAACATTTAAAAGACACTTGATACTCCCAATAACACTATGATGCATATTCGAATTGTTTGCTTCATTTTTTTAAATTATTAAAATTATTATACTATATTACGTCCACTAATGCACATCTAAAATAAATTACAAGCTAAAACATTAATTTAAGTTAAAAAAATAAACTATCATTGTGTGTTGTGATCTTTATTTTGAATGTAGAACATTAGCAGAAACGATAACTTACGAATAGTTTAATAAACTTTTATTCCTCTTTATGATTTTCCCCAATCCCAAACTGGTGAGTGATAATATACTTTTTAATCGATATTCCTGTAGAATAGCGTTTTGATACGTTTTTCTGCTTGTTTTGAAAATGACATTGGACCATGAGGCATGTATTATTCAACGGCATCCACCTCTCATCCCAGACATTTTTTCATGCATAATGCATGCAATTTTCTTTTCTAGGTGCAGACAAACAAGCAATTCCTAACAATTTTTAATGGTTTGAAAAGTTGTGTTTTTATACTTATTGTAAATATGCAAAAGGAAATTTTGAAAGTGAACATCAAATGCTATCTGATTGTGTAATAAAAACAAAAATACCCGCCTATTACTTTTTTATTTTATTTTTCATTAATGCTAAAAAAATATTTTCATATCAGTTATAAATTGGAGAGGCATTTAAAATTTCAATCGCTTTTCGTATTTTTAAAATAACACTTTTCCAAACGGGTGTTATGTTTTTTCAATTACAGGGGGGCTAAGTACAGATTTGAAAGATTTGAACACGTTATGGGAACATGCCTTTGGAAATCTTTCTCAAATTTTTTCATTCAGCTAAACAGCATTTTGCGTACTCATATCTAAAAAGGAAAATAAACGCATCGTAAACATTTACTCACAATTATTGAAACTATTCGTATGTTTGTTTGATAGTCGATATACAGTTAGTTAATATTGGACAGTTCGAAAATCGATTATATTTGACTATCCGATAATCTTATTAAGTAATTTTAATCCCTTCCGAATACTGCTTTTGAGATCTTAATTTTTAAGAATAAAGAGTCCCTTTTAAATCAATAAGTACTTTTGACTCGTATTTTAAGATTGTAATATAATACTATTTTGAAGAGAACATTTATGTCGAATAAATTTAAATCTAAGGCTTATATATTCTATAAACTTTTTTGTTCTGACGTATCTTCGTGCAGACATCTGTGTGTGCAAACAGATGGTTTATTTTGGTTAAAGTTTAAATTTTGTTAGCGTTTATGGGGACTATACAATGCTTCAATTGATACAGTAGTACAAAATTTATAAAATACTATTTTCATATCTATGAGAAACTCTTATTTTTAATTAAAAATTAATATGGTTCTTACTCCTATTCAGATCAAATATTTAAAACTGGGCACTTACATATTGGACAGTCTTTAAAGTTAAAAGCAAAACCGCTACGGTACTAGTTTCAAACTTCCTTTGTCCAACCATTGTCTCCACATGCTTTTCGAAGTAGTCCACGTTTCAAAGGAGGTATTCGCAAGCATAAACGATCAAGTGTTTTGAATCAAACAGAAATTGGCATACTTATTTAATGCAATCAGAAAGTGTCGATGCAGTCAGATTGAGCGCAACTTAGTTTATTAAAACTTTACTATCAGGGGAAGTATGTTGTAGGGCGTTTTATTTTACATGTTTAAAAGCAAGAAAGGAATAGGGAAAAGTACTAATAGGTAAAAATTTGTGGAACAGTACACATACAGTGTTTATAATCAAAGTTCAACCTTCAAAAATCTGTAGAAAATCACTGATAAGAATAACCTGAAAGTTAACCTGTATACGTTCGAAGAATGGAGAAATGGAATAACATAAGACATAAATATTTAGAACTATTTTCCTTTCGTTATACCATTGCTTTTGAAAAACCCTGATTTGGCATAAGAAGAAAGACCATGCTTTTTGAAAGTTGAATTTTAATTATAATCCTCCCGGGGTAATTATAATTATAAGGTTTGAAAAACTTGTAAAAAAAAAAAATAACAATAATAATTTTTTTATGCACTAACGTTTCTCCCGTCTTAGAGTGCATACAGGTCAAATTCTAGTTCGTTCTGACCAGTGTTTTTTTAACAGTTTTTTGAAACATCAATTAAAAATTCTGTAATTATCATCGGGATTTTTAGAACGTTGTATACGTTACGCAATTTTTTTAAACATGCTTAGGCACCAAAAAACATGAGGATGACAAATCATTGGTTACAGGTTTAGAATGCGATCGATAAATAAAAAGTCGTGAAAAGCTCAAACTCAATGAAACGGATTTAATTGAGGAAGTAAGCTAGAAGTGATGTCATTTTATACATGCTCTTCCAATTTTAAACATAATCATATTATTTTTCAGTGACATACCATCTTATTGAAAAGTTATCTGTAAAACGATACGCACTCCTCACCCTCTCCTTCACACATCTTCTCGAACATTATCGTAAGTGAATTCCCTCCAATACGGGGAAACTGATAGATCTTATCTCAGCAGAATCTTGTTACCAAACCGAAAGCAAAGCACCCCTCCATCTAAAAACAAAAACAATAAAACCTCGAGGGGAAACGACGTAAAATCAATCAATATTTTATCAGTTCCCAACTTTTTCGGAAATAAAGCCTCAACAGCAGCAACAATCGAATTCCGACCCCTGGGCCTCCCTGGAATGATCGATAGTATCCAAGAAGGTACAAGCAGACGATTTCTCGGTGTTGAGGGGTTGGGTCAGATCCTTTGTAAGAAGTCCCTTTTTTTAGACGATACCTAATTCCATGTATATCTTCTTCAACTTCAATGGAATGCAATATCTTTTGGATTTGTGGCCATCCTCTTGGAAGCATTGTGGGATCCCGAATGTTTCTTAGCTTGAAGGAATGCTGGATGCTTGAAACAAATATTTTTAATAATTTTCTTCCCAAAGAACGATGGCAAAGATAAACAAAAACAACTTCTTTATTCTTCGCAAAGAATTTTATCCGCAGCAGCAATTTTGTTGTTAAGTTTATGCCAGAGTTTCAGTTGTTAACAGCTCAACAATAGCAGGGGGAAAAAGAAAATAATAATAAAAAAAAAAAAGACTTGCTCTAAAAATTCAAATCTTCACAGCGACCGCAAAATTCAAAAACGTTGACCAGCTATATCCCATTTTTACTTACGGAATCTTTCAAATGACGGTGACTTTCCACAACTAAAAAAATCTAAATTCAATCAAATCGCCACTATTTTAAACTTTGTACTTCCACTATTAATTATAATTTTTAAATTGGTAAAAAACTGTAGATATAATTAATTGTAGAGTAACATAGAAGAACACTTTTAGAAATATTTTACAATTCGTACATTTGCAAAATCTCTTTTTTAATCACATGCCAGGCTTAAAGATGGAAAATGCTCAATGAGCGAACTAATCGGCCCCTGCGCATCAAGTATAGTCCAGAACGTGTTGAGGTTGCTTTAAATCTTTCCCTTTCAATTAGGGATCTCAGCGATACATTAATAAAGGTATAAATAAATGAAAACCTCTCTATGAAAAGATTATAAAAAATGGTGTTTCTATAAACTCTTAAGATTAGGAAGTTGAGCAATTTATAGGCTCTCAGAATTCTAATGGCGATTTTTAAAGAACTCTTAAATATGCATGGATGTGTAGGGTTTCAAGTCTTTCTTAAACCTGATATGTACTCCCATAGTTTGTTTTTATTGAAACTATTACGCATTTATTCTACTTCACTATTAAACGTTATTATACTTAACAATTCAAATTGACGCAAGATATAATACTCATACAGCGCTAGGTGGTTGTATGTGTTTATATTGGTTTAAGTTTACACATTCAATAGATTACATTATTTTGTTACGTAACATGTTAGTTTGCATTGGGTATATAAAATATTTTAAAGTTCCACCTTTAGTCATCTTGTACAAATGTAATCCTTAAAACGTTAAGACGTTGCGTAAACTTAGCATTTTAACTTAGGCATTTACTTAGGCAAAATCAATCGCGATTATGACTAAGTATCAAAAAAAGTTATTACTTGATTTCAATCTGATATGATCAATAAACATACTAAATAATACAAAAATTAAACTAAATGCCTAATGCTCACTGCCTAGTTGTCATTGTAAATGTTTTCATTAAATAAACCATGGTCACTGACACAAACGTTCCAACATGAACTGTTATGAAACGAATTTGCAATATCTGCCGAATTTGTTTTTATAACTGCACATCAGGGGGCTTCCATCAGAGTAGATCTACAAGAGTTTAACAAATAGTGTAGAAATAAACAATTGCACAGTTTATATAAGTGCCTCGATTCCTCCAAATGACAGCCTACTTTCAGAATGTACACTTAAAGGCTAATTTACAAGTTGCAAGTGCCTGGAATGCTAGCTGATTAGTTGATTAGAAGGTCATTGTCATGCATTGATAGGAATTACAGCTGTGCGTTTATTAAATGGCAGCAACTGAACAAGTCATGTATCGAGCGAGCTTTGCATCAACGGTAGGTGATCACGAGGGGGGTGATGGTAATTGATACACTGGCAAATATAAAGTGTTTCAACAACTAGACCCTTACATTTCCAGTCTCTGAAATTTGATTCCAATTTGGATGTTATGTTTTGAGACAACTACAGGGTTTTTCATAAAGATACCTTTTGATGGGAAATTTAATCGATAGAACATTGAAACAAGTGGAGTGTTTATTGAGAAAGCCTTAAAAATCTGAAACAAGCGTTTCAAAATTAGCTCCGAATTTCGCCAACAGATGGAGCTGTATACTAAAGTTCCAGTACAGATCCTTATAAATAAAGTGCCCTTATAAATAGTGCTCTGAAGTAAGCACTATTTAGCTTTCAAAATGCAAAGCTATTAATACACTAAACTATCGCGAAACTTTTAACAGTGCTTTTTAATTGTGCTTTAGACCTTTCTGATATCCTTTATGCGAATATAGTGTATAAAACCTCTTGATGGTAATATTTGCAACTATATGTTTGAAATCTCTGAATCGGACTTTTACAGTTTTTCCAAATCACTTCCACCCTTGCTTATATGTTATTTATTTTATTTTTAAAGTTAATGATCCTTTTGTGAAGCATCATTTAACTACACTTCTATGCTTGTGTCTCGATCGTTAGTGACCAATTGCTTGAAAACTCCGCAGATTAAAGTAAATCGTTTTTGTTTGGACACCACGTTGATAAAAAAGAAACTTAAAAAAACAGGGGGAAATTTAAATTTTTGATTAAATTATCAAAGGTTTCGGGTCACAATTTATTCGATGATGGAAAAATGCACTCTTTTTGAGGTAAACAACTGTTCTGTTTCGTTTCTGTGAAATGGGTACCGGATGTTACAATTGAAAGTTTAAATTTGGGATTGAATAATTTTACCACAATTTGTTGTAGAACGTTTAGCAATTATCCTAAAGCTTTTTAAATATAATAATTACGTATTTTAAATATAATATATATATTTTTTTAATTGGGTGATTGAAAAGTCTAGACCGAATGGAAAGAAATTTTATGCATGAAAATTATGATGTTGATTAATATTTGTTTTTTGAAAGTAGGAGGTGCCTAAATTAAGTTTTTATGAACATTAATTACATTAGCGGACTTCAAAATGCTCCACTTTTGTAATTCAGAGAATGTCATGTTGGCAATCCAGTTCTCGCTTCGTAACTCTTGACACAGCATCTGTTTTTCTGATTTTCAAATGTTTTGTTAGCCAACATGTAGCATTAACTGAATTATTGACTTGGAATTCTCTGAACTACAAAGAGGAACATGTTGAAGTTTACTAAAGAAATTGACGTTAGTGAAAAACTTAACTTGAGCAGCTCTCTTTAATTTCTAAAAAAATCAATCGACCTAATAATTTTCCCACATTTTTTTTTAACAGGGCAATAGTTTTTGCTCATCGTGTATATGAAAATGATTAGTTGTGTTACTTCAAATTGTCACCCTTTCGTATCTATAAAAAAATAAAAAAATCAGGTAATTTTAATTTTTTGATATTTTTTAAATAAAACAGATTACATCTCCAAAAACTTATACAACTACGAATTCTGTATCAAACCAATATTTAGTACTGGATTAAGCAGTGGTTTATGATAGTTTATGATAGTTTACTTTTAATTATATTTATGTTTACTCTTAATTATATTTATGTTTACTCTTAATTATATTTATGTTTACTCTTAATTATATTTATGTTTACTCTTAATTATATTTATGTTTACTCTTAATTATATTTATGTTTACTCTTAATTATCATTAGAAGTATTTTTGTGTATATTGATATAAAAAATGTTAATTCTATGTTTTTTAAGTTAGTCTACCAAAAGTTGATTGCCGAGATAAGTTTTAATTTTTCTATTTTAAGCGTATTATTTTTATGTTTTTAAAAGTGCATCTAAGTAGAAGAACATCAGATAAAAAGAATGATATTTTCTATCAATAACATTTCTAAATACGGGTATTTAATCCCTTAGATTTATAAAATAATATGCCAAATATCAGTATTTCTAACATTAAAAGTAACTAAGTCCCAAATCCAACTTGGACGTAAAATTAATTGCTTTTTTATTAAGAAAACGTTCTAAAACATCCCTCGACCTCAAAATGTAAAAACATTCAATTTAATAAACTGGCTAGGCTATGACAAGGAAAAAAAGTCCTTGATCGGAAATTGCTATATCGGAAAGTTTATGGAAAGAAAGAAAAATTCTAGGAATATTTTTTAGTTGAACTAGACATTTCGTCTTAGTACTTTTGTCGTTTGGGTCCAGAAACTGAATTTTGATCTTATTCCTTCTTCCTCCAGGGTGTTACAAAAGTAGCACTACTTCGGAGGAATTTATAAGAGAAAAAAAAAAGAAGTAAAATAATCTTCTCTCTAATATAAATTTTTAAATTTCTATTCCGAAGGCTAAAAAAAGTTATCTTGGAGTTTAAGGATGACGTGAGTTGTCACTTTTGTTTATCTTTTGAAAGAATTTATGTGATATCTCCATCGTATTTCCTCTTTATATAAGTCTTATGGGAAAATAAATAGTAAAGCGTTATGAACAATGAAAACTTTAAAAAAAAAAAAAAAAAAAAAAACGCAATTCTACATAAATATGTTATTAAAATTAGAAAATCTCACGCTGAATGCACTTTTTATTTTACCTTGAACCTTAGTATTTAACTTTAAGGTAGCCATGCATAACTTATAGGGAATTGAAAAAACGTTATAAAGTAATTTTTTTTTCCTATCTCTAGTATATTTTATATATGAAGACCATGTGGGGGATGGGTATGGTTTAATCCCATTAGCATAACTAATCTGGCCAATATCGCCAAGATTGGCAATCAGTGGGAACGTTGTAAATCGTCCGTTGGATCCCGATATCGTCCCATATCACCCAATGCTGGATAAAATATGCTGGAAGTTTTGAAACGTCGGTGCACAGTTTTAAAATTGAAATATTTTATTTATAAGAAAGGACGGAGGATAAAAATATGTTTTGTAATGTTTTTTTTTTTTTTTTTTTTTTTTTTTTTCTTTTTTAAATCGTGCATTTTGGAACGATACTCGAGTTTCGGACAGAATTGGCCAATTTTTCAGATCTCCTGTTTCCTAGATTAGCCAATACTACTGTGTTACCTGGGAAGTCACTTGGAAGGTATTTTATGAAAACTTTAAGTCACAGGAATAAGCACGTTCTCGAACTGTATCGACATTATACTTGTGTTACTTAAAGACAGATTTTTAGTAAAAATTTGTATTTTCTTCAATTTTTCTTAAGAATTTAAACTCAGCCATATAACAAATATTAATAAACTTTTCTTCTTGAATATTTAGCTGAATTAATAGATTAGTTTAACTCATTATAAGCACACGTAAAATTATTTTCGTGTTTGAAAAAACTTACACAGCATTATTAAATATATATTGAGGATGTTTACAATATATGTCGTTAAACAATGCAATTTAAGGATGATAGTAGTTTTACTTCAATTCAGCTTAACGCATCGCTTTGCCAAGTTAAATAAAGTAAACCAAAGGTGTATAGTAATTTTATCAGTTAAATTATTTTTGCCTGTTTAGAAATAAAGATCTAAAACATCCTCTATTTTAAAGTCTATAAAAATTAATCACCATTGAGTGACGGTAGCATAAAATTATCCTTGAATCGACAATTCAACTATTTTTGCCGTTGCAGTGATTATTTAACACCCATTCAAAAGTGGCTCTTACACCAAGTACCATTAAATGCGCTTTAATGACACCCGATTGACCATTCCAAGATCAGAACAAAAAATAAAAAAATAGGGAGAAATATAAGAGAAGCTCCTACTCCATTTATATCGATTCGCAACAGGCAGGAAGAAGTAAAGAAAATATCGATAGAAAAACGGAAATCGATGGTCAAGAAAATCAGAAATCGTTTCTTTTCCGATTCATCTTAACTGCTTTAGTTTCGGTGTCAGATGAGGAAAACCTGTGAAGTCGACCAGATGTTAATTTAACAAGATGTGCTAGTTTCTGTTGTTAGAAGTACACATTGCTGTGTAGACTGGCCGGTTTAGATTATTGAGTATCCGTTATTAAATTCCCTTTTACAAACACTGCTGTATTTGACATTTTAGCATTTATAGGAGCAAATTTACGATGCATTTTTTAGTTAGTGACGGAATACAGTATTGTTATTTTGGCATTTGTGATAGTCATTTAATAAATAAATAAATAAATAAATAAATAAATAAATAAATAAATAAATAAATAAATAAATAAATAAATAAATAAATAAATAAATAAATAAATAAATAAATAAATAAATAAATAAATAAATAAATAAATAAATAAATAAATAAATAAATAAATAAATAAATAAATAAATAAATAAATAAATAAATAAATAAATAAATAAATAAATAAATAAATAAATAAATAAATAAATAAATAAATAAATAAATAAATAGAGAGCCCCATATCTTACCAGAAAAAAACTTTGGATCCACATTGACCTAAGCCACGTTGTTCAACTGAGATTTGGGATTACTGCTAGTCACCTATATCTTCCGATATGTTTATAATTGCTCAGCTCCTATGTTCTAATTACTTATCTCTAATAAAAAAATACTGAGCAGACAATAATACCATTCGGCATAAATTTCATACAAAATATAGCATTCCCATATTGCACATATCCTTATAAGTAATTTGGCAACGTTTTGTATAGTTTTGCATCTGGCTATAACTATAGAAAAAATCATAGCCAGAAACTATTTACTCAAGATTTTATGTTAGTAAAAAAACATCCCATTTTGTTTTTTCTCGTAATTGAATTTTTCAAAACTTTTTTTTCTGAGAAGAATGATATCTTTAAATCTCTTTTTTAAAATACACAAAATTTTTATAAATGTTTTTAAGATAAATATGAAGAGAATGATCTAAAATCACATTGAGGTATTTGAGGTAGTAAAAACACTGTGATTTAGGAATTTTAAAAATATGTCTTTGGTAATATTTTTAATTATTAAACTTGATAAAAAGTTCAAATATTAAAATATCTGTCTATGTCTAGTTCAGAGACGACATTGTTTCTTTTTCATATTCAGTATACAAAACTAAAAAATCTCGATAATTTTTTTTTTTTAATTTGAAAATGGGAAATGGGCACTTTTAAGACATTTCTACCAGTTTATTTCAATACATATTAATAAAATATTTGTTAAAAAACTTTTGTATCCTAAATCTCTTTCTTATTTGTTTTTATAATAAACTGTACTTAAACAGAAATTTAGGAATAAATTAGGAATTAGGAATAAATTAAATTTTTTTTTACAAAGTTGCTCCCTTAATGCCTGTTTAAAGTTTCATAGAAATCAGTTAAGTCATCTAAACTTGGCTGTACAACAAACAAACTGACCTTCACAGTTATATATTAAAATAATATTATTTTTTAGGGGAAAGTATAATTAAAAATTTAATATGAAAATACCCGTCAATAGCAACAATAGATATTGAAATTTTGATCTCAAACTGTGATTTTGAATTTTTTTATTCTTTATACTATATTCGAATGAAAGTAAATAGTTAAGAGTAAGTAAATATATCAGAGAAAATATTTAAACATTTCGTATATAATCTCAATTTTTAAACCTCATTTGAGTTCAAATTCATGATGACGAGTTACATAAACAGTTATTCATAAATATGAAATGATGCGAAATATGATTGGCATCAATTATTTATACATGCAGTGTTTAACATGACGAGATGTAATACTCTAGAGATCACACAAAATAAATTTGGTTTTGTAGATGTATAATGTAGCCCAATAATTTATGTATGCACTATACCTTTATCCACGTTTCAGACAAAATAATGCCTTTTAAACTATTCAAGAGGACATATTTTTAAGGAACAATTAACATTGAGATGAAAATTATTTACATTACGAATATCCCTCAGTTAAGTTGAATATATTCATACCTTTGTTCACATTTGAAAAACATTTGCATATAAATGAAACATTTTGTACACTGGAACAGTCCGTGATTTCAAGGAACAAAAGTTAAATTGAAATTAATGCGGGGAAGCTTCTAAATAATACCACTTTTACTGCAGTTTGAATGAGAAATAAGGAAAACTTTTACGTTGCTTCTATTTTGATTAGCGTTTTTATTGTACTTAAAGCAATGCATAAATAAAGAATTTTAATCATTTAAAGAGCGAATTTTATTTAGAAAATTTTCGTATTGAATACTTCTGACTTTCGCTTTTATCATAGAAATCGTGTAAAACAATTGACTAAACAAATAAATGCATTTACAACATTTTTGTATCCACTTAAAGTACTTCCCCAAACCTCTAATATATATATATATATATATATATATATATATATATATATATATATATATATATATATATATATATATATATATATATATATATATATATATATATATATATATATATATATATATATATATATATATATATACCGTTACTAAATGAGTAATTCGATTATGAGAATAACGGTAAAGTTAAGCAGACGTATCTATCTATAACCAATGTTTGTTATTTAACAATTTTAGCTCAATAAAGCTAATTTGTCTGGTGATATTTTTTTTCAATATTTAAGAAAATGGACTTTCGAATTATATATTAAATACACTTTTCTATAATGTTCTAAATGATGCCACCTTTCCTTTTTAAATGTTGTGTGTGTCACGTAATTGTAAGCATCAAAATCAATAAACTTCGTTTAAGCTAATAATGAGATATATTAGATATATGATTGCACATGGATACATTTCGAATTTACTGAAAAATATGAAAACATTATAATTAAGAATAGTTAACAGTACTCTTTGAAATTATTGAAATAAAAATGATTTATTTATAAAAAAATTTAAATGAGAGAAAAGTATATGAAAATTACTTGAAAAAGTTACTTCATAAATTTTGAGCTCTTTTAGTGTACCCAAAACATTGACAGCGCCCTTTCAAGTGGTTACGTACCACACATGTGGTAACACTGACCTAAGGTTACCAATTAAACTCTGTGAAAATCAGAAGTATATACGAGGCTTCGGGGATACAAATGACAAACTCAACAAAAGGTAGTTGTCAGAAAAATGCGTTTGAAAAGTTTTCCGCGTATTGATTTTTCCATGCTTGGTATCATTTTCTGAGTATTTTGATTTTTAGAGGGAAAGGATTGTGAGCTCAACATGAAAAATATACCTGTAGAATTTGTGAAGGACCTAGATTCGCCCTTCGTATTCGTCACGCTTTATATCTAAAACATCTATTTCACGTGATTTGATTGAATAGAATCAAGTTGACAAATTTACACACGTTTGAAAGTTCCACCTTTTTCAATGATCAGTGTTTAATCAAAGAAATTATTACGCACGTTAATTACTCACAAAATCATCTTTGCGATTCTCAAAATCTACTTGAATGCAATAAGTAATGTAAATAAATCGATCGAAGCCTTCCAACTTAAAGCAACAAGAAAGCTCTTTCAATTGCATCGTTTCATTATATTCGTGTTAAAACCAAATATGGAATCCAAGCAATTCACATAGGTAAACAATATTAACAAAACCAGGATGAACCAAAATACTCAGTAAACAATATTAACTTCCTAGAAAATGTGAAAAATATCACTGTAGTTAATTTGACTAAGTGTTCGCCTACTTTAGGAAAGTTCAAGATTACTGGCGAGGATTAATTTGGGAAACTATGTGGCTGTTGAGATCTACCT
This sequence comes from Linyphia triangularis, assembly GCA_963978545.1. Lineage (NCBI taxonomy): Eukaryota > Metazoa > Arthropoda > Arachnida > Araneae > Linyphiidae > Linyphia > Linyphia triangularis. Next base: position 30,578,452 of record OZ021732.1, on the reverse strand, counting down.
AAATGTCATTCTTAACATGAGCTTCTCTCTGAGAAGCGGGAAGAATTAATCCCTCTGCTATCCCTTATTGGACAGATTTTGTCCCAAGCTTACACTTGAACGACGTCAATCCGTGGAAGTAAGAAAAGATTTAAACATTTTTCGCTAACGAAGATTGTTTTAATTTATTATATTCTATTTAAATACTCTGTGCTAAGTAACTATTTGAACAGAATTTTCTAAAAATTTAAACATTTACTTAGAATGAGTTAAAAATTTAAATGGAAAAATTATTGAATGACATTGTTTGAATACATTTTTTATACCTTTTATTGATTGATTATTATTATTCTGTACCTTCTTAAAAGCATAAGTTTAGTGAGGAGCTTCTTAGAATGATTACTTAATAGTTTTAATAATTATAAGACATAAAAACGATGTGACTATATAATGAAGAATCATTGTTAATGAATCTTTTTATATTAAAATTATGCATTCCAATGCTATATTTTGAAATAATTTGAGATTCCTGAGCCATATTCCGTTGATTTTGATAAGCAATTATTTGAAGTTATAACTTTTTAGCACAAATTTCTAGAAAAATAAATTATCTTCTCTTTTATAATTTGCAATATTTAAAAAGACAAAATATTTCAAATACATTCGTATTCGCACTTAATTAGATTTACTTGTATGAAAAGATGTGGCAGAGCTTGACTGTTATGAATTATAACATTTATTCAAATTGTTTTACAAGCTTAGTATATAATTTGAGACTGTATTTTTGAGTTATTATTTTAATTAGAAAATATGTTGTGACATGTAAAATTATAATTGGGATTTGAAATAATTTGCACTTGAATAATTGAATTTAAACTTCCTTTTTCTCCGAGATATTTTAATCGTTGTAAAGTAATTTTGATGCTGGGTATTCCATTGGATGTGATTTAAAATAAATATTTATCTACAAATCTCAAAATTATTGCGAGTAAGCATTATGCAAATACATATTTTTCAATTTAATTAAGATAATTATCTATTTTTTGTTTAATTTATAGAGGATACACATACATTCGAATATAACATACAATGTAAAATTGAATACATTGAATAATTAAACTTAATATTGTTTAGAAATATAACATATATGTATTATTGAATATAATATAAATATATTTTATTTTTTGACATTAAAATACTTGCCTATGTTGTGCACTTGAATTATTGAATATAGTACATATGTATAATTGAATGTGATATATTTGTGAATATATATTAAAATATACTTGAATAATTGAATGTATTAAGTAATCTAATACTCTTTAACTAACTCTTTAGTAATCTTTGTCTAAAGTTCATCTTTACCAGCACCCACTGGTACGAATGCACTTTAGACAATTCCTTAGAAATTGGGCATTTAATTAAATAAAAAAAAAAGTAAAAAAAAAAAAAATTATTATTTTTTTTATTGTTTCTTTTTAGCTACGTCAGTTTGAAGAAGTTCAGTAATCATCAGCCCTAACCATTATAGTTTTAATACATTAATTTAGTTTATAATTTGTATGAGTTTGTCATAAACACTACATAGCATCACGGAAGAATACTAAAAACCGACAAATGTGATTTGGTCATGAATAGTTTCTGTGGTTTCTATTGTGCCTCTATACAAATCTATAGTTTGATTTCAAATTTGATGAAATATTGTACCCTTGACCTTCAAAACAAGAGAAAGGTCGCTGTCTGCTTGAGATTTCAAAATCCCATCCTCTTTCTACTCTCTCACTTTTTAAAGTAAAACAGAATGTTGTTACAGGTGCGACTTTTTCAACAGAGAATAATATTTTCCTCTTTGGTTGATGAGTTTGGCTTGAAGCTGCATATGTTGTAATGAATAAAATATTGTACAAAAACACTTTTTATTTATTTTTCGAATCCTTTTATTATATTTACTTATTTCGTAACAAAAGGAAGGACTCTTTTTATTTAAATTAATTTCATTTTATGTGAATACAGGGAAAATGGAAGACAAGTATTAAGAAAATATCTTTTTATGTAAAGTGATAAGTTTTCCATAAGAAATCGGCGGATATCCTGCTGGTAATACAGTTGTGCAAACACTAACAGTGGAAGCGATTTGAAGTGCAATTTAACCCTCAATCACTTATAGAACTTTTGGTGTTATCGATCTGTGATTTGGTCTTAACTTAAAATTTAGACATTTTGAACTTTGTCCATAGATATTTAAACATCTTTTCCGTTTTCTAACCACTACCACTGCTGCTGCGACTAGACGGGATTCTGACTTAGGTTCGTTGCTTAGAAATTTTGGGTAACTTACCGTTTCTTTATTCAGAATTTACGTGAATAAAATTTAGGATTATTAAAATATGTATTAAAAAATCGAAATGGTTACAACTTACTTTTAAAAACGTTTATGAAGAGTGAAGTTTCTTCATTATCGTATTTTTCCCATAACTTGACACGAATATAAAAAATATAACTATTGTTTGAATAAAAAACTTCATAATCATCGAAAAACGCATTTTGAGAGTTGAGCATGATTTTTGGTGACATACCAGGAATGCAGCCTTTCTAAGGACAAAGACTAATATCTGGGGATTATCCCTTGCAAAAAGGGATAATTGATGATCATACCCTGGTGGATCCCCTTTTTTTGTAGAGTCATTTACAAAGGGACGAAAAATCCCCAAATCTCTTTTTATTGTTAAGACCGCTATGACTTAAAATACAGATTGAATATATGGTTGCTGACTTAAAGGGTTAGAAATCAGTGGACATGGATGTGGATGTAAATCTTTCCTCATCGCGACAACACTGCTAACTTCAGCCAAACAACCAATGATAGTACTCTTTTATCCTGTGCGCGTTCTAGGCGAGTAAGATTTGGTAATATGCGTTGCTATCCCATACACCTATAATGCTTCATTTTATCGGCTACAATATCAGCCGTATTTGTTGAAAATAAGTTAATTTAGAGCTAAAATATGTTAATTTTTAACTAATACGACACAGCACAACAACCCGTATAGCACACACCCTCCCTAGGACGTTCCCTTTCATCAAAGGGTGTAAGGTTTCTGAATTAATAATGCGGTTGCATTTGTTTTTACGCTAGATTCCAGCCACGGGATAACAAAAGGCTTTTATAATTTTGTAAACGTTGTTGCACGAGAGAGTATTTTAATTTAAAAAATAAGCAATGAAATGTATTTGGATTGTATCTTTTTCAGTTTTCGAAAAATAAAGTAAAGTGGCGGTTCGTTGAGAACTGGAGGTGGTTTCTTGAATTTTATTTTTCTAACATAAGCAAAAGGCAACGGCTCACATTTGTGCGGGGAAACCGATTTCGATAGAAGAGGAGAAATGTTTGCGATTAAAGAAAGCAAGAAAGAAGATTTAAGGCGGGTGTTGGAAGAAATGGGTGAAACGCCAAATGCTACAGCGAAAGTAGTGGACTTGAGGAAGGATATTGAAAGCAACCAACGCTATATTGAAGATCCGGAATTTTGGGAAGAGTTTTTGATTACAATAATAGAAGAACGGAAAGCTGCTGAAAGTGAGGAAAGGGAAGAGAAACAGAGGATAAGGGAAGAGAAACAGAGATAAAGGAACATTGTAGTTCCTGTCATAGTTGTCACATGCGGAAAGTGATTCGCTCTATTGATAGAATACCTATAGCTTCGGTAAATCGTCCGGAACTTTCATTTCAAGTAGTGAATGTCGATTTAATAGGTCCAATCAATCCAGCATCATCGAGAGGACACAGATATGAGCTCTGCCTGGTAGACCAACATTCGAGGTGGCCAGCAGCAGTCCCATTAACATCTCTGACGGCAAAGACGACTTGTGCAGCCCTTTTACAAATATTTTGCAGGACGGGCGTTCCAGAGGCATTTGTCTTAGATAATGCTACAAACTTTACATCAAAATTGACTAAAGAATTTCTGGAGAAGATGGGTGCTTGCCCACGTTTTTGCACTCCAGGGCATCCGGGAAGTAACGGGGTAGTAGAAAGATGGAATCAAACGTTCAAGAATATGTTACACCGTGTAATTAGAGAAGACAAGCGAGACTGGGATCGTCATATTCCTTTCCTATTATGGGCTTATAGAGAGGTTCCAAATTCTACCACCGGAGTACCACTGTTCCTTTTAATGTATGGAAGGGAACCAAGAGGACCCCTAGCTATTCTAAATTCTACATGGGCAGGGGAAATGGCTGTACCTTATAATCTAAGTAAGTCGAACACCACATACCTGCAGGAGCTGAAGGCAAGACTTGAACTTGCAACACAACCAGCGGAACTAATTACAAAGCGGCAACAGGAGAGCTATGTGCATCAGTACAATCTGCGGAGACGCTACAAGGAGTTCAAAGAGGGAGATCTTGTAGTGGCTTTGATTCCTGATTCCACCAACAAATTATAAGCTAGATGGACTGGTCCAATTGAAATTGTGAAGAGAAAATATCCAGACTCGTATTACGTGAGAATGCCAGAGAATAACTTGAGACTTTTACATGCCAATAAACTCAGGGAATACGTAGTTAGAGCGCAGACCGTGGGAATTGTGTTCGAAGATGATGAAGAGTTTGGAGAACTGTATGAAACTCCTGTATTTAAGGAAATCAACAAAAACGATTATCTAATCTGAATGACTTCCTAGGGACATCCCTGTGAGGATATGTGTTTCATGGGAACAACGGAACTAAAAGTGATAATTAAAAAAAAATTAAAGAATTATAACTGGGTGTTGTTTTCTATAATTTTTTATTAGCTAGCTCACAAAATCTTAAAAAAAATCACTAGTTATTTTTCCATCTATTCAGTTTAACTTCTAATTTCATTTATCTAATTTCTAAATATTATTTGATAAGTTAGTGTACTTTAGAAAATGAGAAAATATAATTAGCTAATATTTTTCTTAGACTTTAAAAAAAGAGGTCCATGTGTGTCTCTAGTGAAATTAATTATTGGAAAATGAGTTAAAAGTATCTTTTTAAACGGGTAACTATTACGATTGCTTATGAAGTCGGAAACGATGCCAATATCTTCAGCATCATTCACCAATGAAGACAAATTCTCAATATTTATATTTATCTTTCAAAAAAGTAGAAAAAAGCATAAGAAGTACACAATTGCCAGACAAATTATTATTATTTTTTTCTTTTGATACCACTTGGCCTTCACCCAACTCGGTTAGTGGTTTGGCACTCTTTGCCACCTACTCCCTTGCAAAACAAAACGGAACGAAAAAGTAAAATAAAACCGGAAAAGTCTTTATGATTTTAGATGTTTATGTGTCCGGGATGATTGTGGAGAGCCACAGATTTGTGGGATCCTTCCCAAGAGACGGAGATTTTTTTCTTCATATTTAGGATATTATAGAAATGTAGTGAAAGTGGAGCTGAACGCTTTTGAATTTTTTCTTGTTGTATTTTGTTGCTATTAAAGCTATTTATTCAGAATATATGAGTGAATACAATTCAGATGAGGAATTTTTGCCAACACTTTTGAATAGTTGAACAATTGTAACTACTATATAATGTAATTATAGCTGTATCTGTAAATCAGAAAATAAAAATGAGACCAAGTAACAATTTTTGAAACTTTGGAGAAGAATAGAGAAATTTTATTCTACTCTCATTCAAACCTTCTTTTTTTTTTTCCTATCTTTTTTTTTTCTTTTGGTTGATTTACGATGTCATTGTTTGAAGGAATCGGATATTTAAGTTGTTAATCTGTCATAAAAATCGTCAAATTTTTAATTCGTTTAGCTATGAGTTGCAGATCTAATTCTTATTGTAACTATAAAACGCCAATTTTCCGAAACTTATTTATTAATATGGTGATGTAAATGTCCTATTATTATCAAATTATGCTAAATACGATGAAGTAAAAAGTGAACAGTATTCTTTCACCTAACTTCATCAAGTGTATCAGAATACAAGAGATGCCAATATTTTAGTCACATATTAAATGAGCGTGGTAGCATTTTTGTGCAGATAATAGATAATTGAATTTTAAATGGGATCTCCGACCCGGGTTGGCTGATCAGGATTATGAGCCAGGTCATATCACTTGCTGTTGCGTAATCGGCAACAAACATTTCATACAAAAAAAAAAAAAAAAAAAAAAAAAAAAATGAAAATATTAGAATAGGACTCGTTTAATCTGACACATTTAATAAGTTTGTTTTTCTAAAATCATAAAAGTTTCTGCCTGTTTGTCCGGCTTTAGAAGCAATATTTAGAAAACTCAGAAATTTTAAAGATAAGTAGTAACCTCTAATTTTGCTTTTGACTGCCAGAATATTAAAATTTTAATTACATTTTTTAATTAAGTTGCAGTGCAGAAAAAACACCTCATTGCCATCACTTAGAAAAACCCACCAAATCGCAGCACTATAAACGTAACTACAGCTAATCCCTATTTATTTTTGTTTCTCGAAAAAAAAAAAAAAAAAAGAGCATGGGGAAGGGGGGAGGAGGTATATTTATGGCAAGAGGTTAACATTTTTAGCAAATGGTTTGGCCTAGTTTTTGCAAAAGAAGCTAGTCTGATTGCAAGAAGCGTCAAAGGCTAGGAATTACATACATTGCCGGCCACAATATGGCCACGTGGCTATAGTGCCTAGTAAAAATAATTAAATTCAAAATGAAATGTAGTTAAAATAATCTAAGATATATCATTGCATTTTTAAAGCTTTAAAATTTAGTTTTTAAATCATCGCCATGAAAGTATATTGAAAAGTTTCAAAATTGTCTTCTCAAGTACTTTTTAAAAATACCACCTAAAATCTAAATACATAACATTACAAATTATTACCATTGTAATTTGAATACTCCTATTTACGTTGTCAGTATTTCTCGTAGAACTTTATCAAATCTTCTTACAGTTATATAAATCTAAATGAATATTATGAAAAATTAAGTAAAAAATTAAATTACATGAAAAAAATATTGTTTAATATTATTATTCAAAATTTATTTGAGTTTTTAAAATACTGAACTCCGGATTGTTTTATAATTTTCCAAAATGGACCGGAATAACCATGTTAATTGAGTTTATTTTGAGCTAACTAATAAATTTATCAAGCAAAAACTAAGTAAAAGAAACAGTGAAACTCCAAAGTCAATTAAATATGCAATTCATGCAAATTTTATGCAACTGTAATTGTCAGCGTCGTGGACTTACTATTTGGAAACGTACTAAAATTATACATATAAAATACTTACGTACATTACCTCTATTAAGTTATTTGCTGTGTTTAAAATAAAAATTCTTTTTTGAAAAAATTTCAAAATGATTGATTTCAGAGAAGTTAAACCTATTTGCCTTTACATTGTTGAACCTACAAAATACGTACTGAACTTACAATTTCGAAAAGCAGTGTATAATTGTTTAAAAATAAATGATTCAAAGCATGTATCATACCTTGTTTAAACCTGAAAAAGAACTTTCTTTCGAGCAATCACTTCTTTGTACTAGAGAATGAGATTTCATATCCTGCGGTAACAGAGTAGATTATTTTACTTTTACCTTTCAAAAGATTCTGAAATTGAATCCTACAGAAAGCATTGCTTTAAATCAAAATCTTTGAGTAAGATATCTAAATTCTACGAACGCAATCAACAGTCTACTGCGATCACATTGTGAGAAAATAAAGACATATTTTTTGGGGAAAAAAAATTAAATTTCCGCAGCTATCTGTGGAAATAGAAGACCCTAAGGTAAAAATACTCAATCGTCATTGCATCGCATCGTTTCTATTTTTACGTAATTCATTTTCCATCAAAACTGATGGCGTAGACTCAATCTTTACAGTTTTAGTATATATACTTCTAACATATTATTAAAATTATTTTAAGTAACATGGGTAGAAACAATATGAGCAGAAACGCAGAATATTTCTTAATATAAAGTCAGTACAATAATGCTATTTTTGTATACGTTGATACTTTTTTCTATTTGTTTCTATTAGAGTTTCAAAATTTAGTGCTTGAATTTCTGTGAAGAATAATTTGAAAGGTGAATGTATTGTGTGGTTAAAATTCAGAACGATGCCTTGAGACAAATTTCAAATTGATGAATAAAGTTCTGGGAAGTGTTTAAACTCTTGTTTAAGAGAAAAAACATTGAAACATTGTTTAAAGCTGTAAATAAGATGTAAATTTATTCATGATCGTCTAGCTTGCTTTTTTTTTCGTATGTGTTTGAATTTACCCGTAGTTTTATTTTTCCCTAGCGTTTTATTACTGGCATAGTACGCAAAATAAGGCTGTTGAGTTGTTAAAGTTGAAAAATATAAGTTATTGAAAAATAAAATGGATGTTTTGAATTCTAGCATTTTTTAATATTTTTAGTTCAAACATAGGTTTTATTTTATATTTTATTCAAACAATGGTGATTGTACTTTTAAAAGTAATTTCTATTGTTTAACTACATAAGTTTTAAGCTTCTTTTATAAACATATAAGGGATAACAAGTTTTTTATAAACATATAAGTGTTAACAAGTTTTTTTTTTTTTTTTAATATGGCTTCTCCTTAATTCTTAGTAGAGCACCTTAGACTTAATTTGAAGCTCAGAATTATTAATGACTATTCATTTAAAATGCTTTCAAAAATACCCAGTTATGTTTAGTTCTGTAAACTAAGTGCACTAGTTATAACAGCTAGAATCGTCACAGAAGTGATTAAATAGATTTTTTAGTGTCTTAAGAATGTCCATGATGAAATTTCTAAGATCTGTATAAAACAGTAATTATTAAAGTATGTTACAAAATGAACGTATTTTTGTATATTAATATGTAGTATTAAAAATACAAATAGTGGGAAAAGGCTTATTTCTTCTTCATACGTCCGTTATCTAAACTTTGACCTCACCAACTAAACAGGTATGGAAGTATTGATGAAAGATTTTTTTTTAATTTAGTGTACAGTACACTGAAAATAAAATTGAACCGTATTAATAGTAAAGGAACTCCATCAGGTCCACAAAGAATGCAAGAAATGAATTTTTACTTATTCCAGTTCTTCCATTTCCGAATCAGAAGTTCCAAAATGTTCATCGATTTTGCTGTCATCTCCAACTACCATCCGAGGGAAAGATCTTCCTTTTTAACCCCAAACGTCTCACCCTTCACGGGGTGAACATGCTCCTCAGAGGACGATGAAAGACATGTTCTATACTTATTTTCCATTATTCCTTGGCCTCAGACTCTGACATATGGGGCGTTGTCAAATGTTGGTTTGTGGATTATAATCTTACTTGGCGGATCTGGTTGACACATTCTTTTCGGTAATGTCTTCATTTCATTGACTATGTTGTTTAAAATATTACATTTCGATTGACTGTTTGTTTACCAGATAAGGTATGCTTAAATGTGATTCTATTTTGTTTGATATAATTTTTCTGGCGAGATTTAATTTAACAACATATTCAGCAGGATTAAGAGTGAGTTTTACGGAGGATTACAGGTGAAAGAAATTTATATTTGCCGTACTGTAATTTTGTTGGACGCCAATCTTATCGCATCGCTACTATTCTTAATCGATGAGTCTTATTTCTATAGCTACTGCCCCAGTCCAGACAATGTGATGGGAGCTATTTTTCTGATATATAGACAGTAACTGTCTTTTTGGATTCAAGAGGTCATGTCTTTAATTGATCGAGGCTACAACTTTCTTCTTCAAGAGGTTTAACTGTCCTTTTGAGTAGTTTGTTAAGTGTGACTAAATCTATCAAAACGTCAGGTTGTTACTTTCAGTTTCTACACTTTATTGATATAAAATATTGACGTTATTCTTCAAAATATTTAATTGATTGGATTGTGCTTAAATTTTTAGATCCGGTTGTGATTTTGTTTGAGATAGTGACTATTTTTATTAACACAATTGGAGAGCTACTCATAAATTTCGATTGGACATCTGTGTATCGAGTGAAGGAAAGCAAGTCATCACTTTGAAGTAATTTCTTCATTTGATTGAAAGCTTAACATTATTTCCAAAATAATTATGTTGCCCATATGTATAGTGAGGTGTGCTTAAATTCTTGTAGATGATATTGTTCTCATTTCATGTAATGATTCATTTCATTTCGAGTATTTAATTTTCCATCAATTTTTGATTGATAATCTTACTTACAGTTGAAATGTATATAAATAAAAAAATAAAAAAAAGCAATCGACTTTTTATTTAAATCATGTTTATATATTATATCATGAACTTGTACATCAATTGATTAGCTTAAACATCTATGTAGTTCATAAAATGTTCATAAATTGATCGTTGAAATTTAAAAACAAATAGATTATATTGATTATAAAATACGTTTTAGTGTTTATACATCTTTGATGAAAACTGAATTTCTTTCGGTATCACTTCCATGCCTGTTAATCTGAAAAATTAAGAATCAAATAACAGCGTTTGAATGATTGAATAGATTGAAATAACTTAAATTATATATTCACCTGATATGAATATTTATAAATAAATCAACCCCTATTCACTTTATTTAAAAATATTTTTTTTATTTGCATTTAAAAACTGAAATGAATATTGAATAGTATTTGTAATTTTTATAAGAGGACGTTTGTACTATTAATAACTTAAAACAATTATGACAGTATTTTTAGTAGCCTTGATTTATTACCATATCACATACAATCCTAATCTTGTAAATTGTATAGAACAAATTGTGCAGCTGCAAGGAGATTTAAATTTTATCAGATTGGGTTGTCAAATGTTTTTTTTTTTTTAATTTAGAAAAATGCAAAGTTATACCATTTGGCAACAAAAATATGTATGCTACTTATTTTTTACAAAAATCTAAAATCAATGCAGGAGAGGTTATTATTGACCTAGGGATGTCAATTAATGGAACTTTTAAGTTTGGTTATCATTGAGGGATAGCAAGTAAAAATGCGAATGGGATGTTAGGATTCATCAGGAATGCATCTTATCTAAATTTACAAATACTATTTTGCCACTTAATAGAGGACTGGTTAGGTCACATATAGAGTATGCAGCGCAATTCTTGTTGCCTCATTGCAAAAAGAATTAATTGCCGTCTGATAGTGATTGTGAAGCACTTCGTTTGATTGTTCCAGTAGTCACAGCTTTGGGGCATGTTCTTAGAACGTTTCCTCTTTAAAGAGGGTTCAAAAATCAAGTAACGAGCTAGAAAAGAATACGCTGATTCAAGCAATGGGTAAATTCAAATCTGACTTTCCTATAGCCCTTCATTGGAACTGCAAACTTCTGTCAAAATCTTTTGGATTAAGAAAGACTGACCGTTTGTCTTTATATTTTCGAGAGATGGTATTGAAAAACTTCTTAGTGTCTCAAAGTGGTGGTAGAACAGCAAAATATATTTCAAAAAACTGTTTTTATTCTAGACAATGGCAAGTTGAGAATGAAATTTGGGCAAAGTTTTGATACTGCGAGTTGATAAGAGTACTATTGGTTGTGTATAAGAGGCATGAGTTAATTTGGAGAAAAAATCGGACGTGAACTATTGTGGCTAGCCTGATGACACCATGTCATGGAATTAATATTGGCAAAGTTACTTAAGTTGTGCTATGGACCTCATGTTTCACAGAAGTTTCTCTCTTCAACAGACTTAAAGCTGTCTGAAAAAGAATTGCACAAATATTGTTTCAGTATTTAGAACTGAAAAAAGACGTTAAAAAGTTTCAAGTTTCAACTGTAGTCTTTCTTTCACCTATGGATAAATCTATATGATACTTAGAGATGATTATAAAGAAGTAATCGAATTGACAGTAATCGTTTTGGGCAATATACCAGAGAAAATCATTTGCAGAGCAGTTTCATCAATTCATCACACACAGTGGATAGCTAAACTCCTATACATTTTTAAATCCTTCTATTCAGAGACCAGCAAGAGGGTTTCCATATAACTAATAGAAAGAAAAAATGCAGCTCCAGCTATTTGTACAGTTCAATGCTTTTATGTACAGTAAAAACATGGATAGAAGCCCCACTTGCTTCTGGTGGTGACCTGAACTTGTGGAAAAACGTAAAGAAGTATAAGATAGTTGTTTCTATAATTTTAATTGGCGCTGGAAAAGTTTTGAAAAAGCTTATATGATATCTCTCAAATGAATTGGTTGGTTAGGCCATATTTTCACACAGAATTACAGCAGAAGAAAAATTAAAAAGTATTGCAGATATGAATAGCTCAAAAGATTTCAGAAATATAAAAGAGTGCGAGCTATTAAAAATGTTGAAAGATAATGCCAGTCCTGGAGAATTTGCGACAGAAAGAACTCTTGATATTTACTTTTTACTTACAAAACGAACTCTTGATATGGTAATTTTTCAATACTACATTATCGAACATGTCTCTACTATGACAGTGGGTTTCGATAATCTGAATGGATTTATGTTGTTTACAATTTCCTTACCTAACCCATATTTTTTAGATGTTATTAACTATTCATTCGATTGATTTCAATTAGATGTTGTTCTTGGTAGGAAATTTAGTGTCGTTTGAAAATGTTCATTAAGTACAGCTGTACATTTAGAAGCTTTGAATAGAGCTGAAACTTAGACACTATTTATCCTCGCTAGTCCACTCTTTATTGAGTGAGAATTGTAGGATTTGAAATGATATTTTGGTATTTAGATTATTACCGATTGACCATTTTCAGCTCACAAAAAATGTAGCCAAGTAGTACTGTAAATCTTGGTTAAATGATGAAATAAACAACACTTCTGATCTACATAACACCACAGTAATTATTCATTTCGTATTTAGGTGTAATAATAGCTTATTTTGAATGCTTTTCAGGATTTTATGCCGCCTAATTTATAGGGGCAATTTTATCAGAATTTCAAAAGATAATGGAGTAGCACAGGGGATTAACGATCGTTTGTGAGCAGGAGTGGAGCCCTCAACTGTTTAATTATTGCATAAACTTTTACTAACTTATTTAACATTTTTTAATCATGATATAAATAAAAACTTTTTTTAAGAAAATTGCTTTCAATTATTCTTATTACCAAATCCACTACAAATACCCGAAAACGCACAAAATGCGAAATTTTACTGTTCATTGAGCGCCATCTTTTAATTGGAGTAGGATTCTGAAATTTTGCTAGAACATTTGTATGGGTAGATGTAAAAAAATGAGGGGGTGTTCTGGTCTCTAGGTAAAAAAAAAATTCCATATATTTTTGAACCAACCTAAACACAATGAAAGAAAAAAGGTCTAGAGAGGATTTGATTCAGTCGTTCAAGTTATCAAATAGTGTGATTTCAATGGTTAAGAGTTTAATACGGGGGACAGGACAAGATTTCATGCATAAAATCTATTTAAATCATATTTTAAAATGGAGAATAGGAAACATTACTTTTACAAAAGAGTGATTGATAAGTGGAAAAATCTGACTGACCACACTATGAATTGCACCGGGGTCAACAGTTCTAAAAGACAGCTGGATCTATACTGAGGGATCGTCAAGAAAAGTTAAATAGGACCAACCTAGATGGGCATTGTGCCTGTAGTTAACTACCATTTCTATATTATTATTATTATTATTATTATTATTATTATTACTATTATTAACATCCTCCTCCTCCTCATCATCATCATCGTTATTATTATTGTTGATATTTTATTATTATTAATATTATAATTACTATTTTTATTTTTGTTATTATTATTTGTTACTGTTATTAAGTTTAAGTTTTTATTATATTTATTAGTGTGATTATTACGATGATTATCACTGTTATGAGTATAAGTATCATGGAGTATTGTAAGATTGCTTGTCTGAAATAATTTCAGATTGATGAATTATAGCAAGACAATATGCTTAGAAAGAGAAGTTAGTAAAAAAGTATTGTCTTGCATTTTCTTTCAAAATAAATACAACTCTCAGTGGTAATTATAAAACGTAGTACTTATAATAGATGATATAATTTTGCTTCAAAATAATTGAAAATGCTGTTCCTCCCTAAAATCGATAAACCAGTTATTTAATTATTTTTGAAAACAGTAAAGCGACATCTTATCTCCGTACAAATTTTGAATTGCAACTAAAAATACAGAAAAATCTCGAGACTATCACCAAACAAAATAATAGTTTTTTTCGACAGTTCTTGGATAAAAGTGTATAGTATAGCGGTCTATATTCTAAGAAATTTACTGAGCAAAAGTTTTATCTATGTCTTTAAAGTTCATTATGTTCAAGTTTAACAAATTTAGTTTTACCCACCAATTCCCAATATCACCATCAGCTGACAACACCTCTAGTCCCTGGCAATGTACGAAACCTATATTTTATTTGTGTTTTCTTTACTGGTCACTACTAGGCCAATTAAAAGTATTATGGATTTTATATTCTTTAATTATTGCCATGATACAACAGGAATGTGTTCAATGGATAATTAAATAAGACAGTTCTCGTGGGGTTAACATCAGTTGTTTATTTTTGCTTCAAAATGGTGAGTAATATTAAAGTTTTTTTGGATTTTGCTATTAAGATCTTTTTGAGTACATATTGCTGGTTTAGTATATATTGCTGGAATTGTGCTCTGAATTTACAACTATTTGTGTTTATTAGTTTAGTGAAACTAAGTGTCTCATTTAGGTGACACATTGAGAACTGAGAGTTTTGCTTGCCTCGCTTGTTTCTAAAAGTTACTTATTTTCTTAATGTTGGCGTTGTAAAGTACTTTATTAAAAAATATATGTCGATTTCTACTTTTTGAGAGTCAAACAAAATAAATTAGCTCAAGCATTTTTGATTTACATAATTAACCTATATGTTTCAAAATTATTTTTGAGAATGAAATAATGACAGTTTTACATTTTTCTTTGTCTAATTTGACTGAAGAACTGTCTGAATTAGTCTTTGTACTTGGAACTTTGATTGGTATTAGGAGTATTTACCATTTAGAATGTTTTACCCCTTTTTCTGTCCAAAAGGGTGGGGATTCAAAATCATGATATATTTTTTATTGTGTTGAGCTTTGCGAACATTTTTAGCAATTTTAAGGGTTCTGAAATTTTGAGACATTAGGATATTCCATGTTTAGAATGAGTAAACTTTTTGACCCCTCAAAGAGGATTATTCGAATTCAGAATACTTTATTTTTTCTCTGCTTGGCATTGTTGGCATTTGCCCCAAAATTTATTGAGTTTGAAATAGCTTCTTTTTTAAAAATTCGTGCCAAATTTCAGAGTTGTGACTGCATTGGAAGTGGGACAGTAGCATATTTCTAGTTTTGAACTATTGGCCTCTTTTTGACAATTCAAAATTAGTTATTCAAGATTGGTATAGCTTACTTTTTATATTTTTGCTTTCATTGGTATTTGTGAAGTGAGAAATTAGTGACAAACGAGTGTGTCAATCAGGGAAGGGTTTTATTTTTGTTTATAGATATTAAAAATAGCCAATTTAGAGAATACTTGAAGAAAATTCAACCTCATTATCATTTTCTACACATATGCAATTTTAATATTAAATGGTTTCAAGAAAAGTGAATATTCGTGTGAAATACCTTCTTTTCCTGGACGGTGTCCAATTTATTTCTAATATGCATTTTCCAATGTCATCTCCAGCGGTGAAATATCTTTAATTAAAAAAAAAATATTACAATTAATAACAAACCACATGTTTTTTGCTTAATAAGCCGTAAAATAAAAGTACAAATTATTTTGAAAAATACACCATACAATTAGGAGTGTTCGGAGATTTGATTCAAAGGTTTAATCTGAAAAATATATTTGGCAAACTGAGTATCTGAAAACACACACAACTTTTACTAAAAACTATAAAATTAGTTAAATACATTGTGAACTTAAAATTTTTTTGAAATCAAGAAGGAAAAAGATTTATTATACCAATTATTTATTAATGTTTATGTGCCTTATATTTTGCGTTTAATGTGCATTTAAAAGCTTTAATTCCTCATAGTTTAAGGTCTAAATTTTTAAAAATTAAAATCGTATCTTGGTAACATTTTGGAAGCATTTAGAGAACTTTAAAACAATCTTTATACGAAATCGTAACTTTTATGACTTATATGCAAAATAAACTTAAATTAAAAGTATACCCATTGATATTTAAGTGTTCTCTGATAAGTTTTAACTGTATTTTTTATTTATTGTAGTAAATGATGTATTATGGTAAGAATAATAAAATTAATACTTCCAACTCTTTCTATAGTTCACACACTATTTAATTTAGTTTGACTATTTAACTTATATGTATAAAGAAACATTTATAATACTTTTTGAGATGTATAACAAAAGACATTTGAAGTATATTTTATAACTAAAGTACTAATGTGCTGACCATATATAACACACTTCCCAATTATTTACAAAACTATTACATGAACTTCAAAATGAGTTAAATTTTAAAGTTGGAAAATTATGATAGCCGTAATTTGAAAGCTCTAGAGAAAATATGCTCGAAACAGTAATGAATTGCAGTTGCTTAATATTTAAATATATGTAGAGAAAAATCTTTGCAGCCTTCAGAAGAAATATAGTTTATCACAATAGCTTAGAAACGTGTATATTGCGGTGGTAATATTCTAAAGAGATACACTCTTACATTAACGAGTTCTAACATTGAGAAAATGTACAATTATATCACATAAATATTGACATTTTATTTTCCTATTATTTAAATAAGTTTGCTATAAATTTGGCTTTAAGCTAGTTAGATCTATTGAGACGAGCAAAAAATGTAGCGCTACGTTTACAGAAGTTAAATCCCACTTTAAGTATCGATATTTTAATGCATATTGCATACGCTGATGAAACTTATAATGTCAAAAATCTCAAAATAAGATCGAGTATTTCTAACATTTTTGTCAAAAAATTACGAAATAATTATTAACAAGTTTCCACTGTACACTTAGAAGTACAAATAAACTAATAAACAGTTTCATTTTCTAATCCTTCAAAATCTCCTTCAAATAAAATTACTATATAGTTTATTTGAAGGAGAATCAGTGATGATTTTTTTAAAAATTGTGTTGGAGGCAACATAATAGTTTAAAATTAGTTTATAACATAGGGTGAGCTGAAAGTCTTGACCGTATTAAACAACAATAGTATATTGATTGGTATATGATGTACTTAAGTTTTTATAATCATCAAAAATAATTTAAGTTCATATAAACATTATCATAAATTTGAAAGTTTACACTGCTCTGTAGCTTGTAATATTTAAAACATTTATCATCCAGTTCTTGCAACGTGTTCTTCAATATTTTATTTGAAACACTTAAACAACATTTGTTATCCTAGTCTTTAAAGTTTCATAATCACTATATAGTGAGGAAAAACTCAGTGGTTGATATTGAAACTTTAAAGGGCAGGATAAAAGTTGAAGAGCAAATATTTAATAGCATGTTGTGAGAACTGGATTTTAAATTTTTCATATTATGCTGCGTGTAAAAAGGGGGTATACGTTGAATTTTAGGTTGAGCTTATAAGAGATTATTGATAAGAGAAGAGTACTTTAATGATAATTTCTAAAAAAACACCTTATATAAATTAGTATAAGAGTTTTCAAATAATAAATATTTTTAATCTTTGGTAGACTCTTTTTTAAACTTGAACAATAAATTTTATTCGAGATTTTTATAACTGTAATTTTTTTAGAAATGTGGGTCTCATTATTTAAAAACTATGTGCTGATTTACAAACATAACAGATGTTTTAGAACAAGATGAATTTTGAATGCTTTTTGAAATATACATTTTAGTTATAAAAATGCATTATTTTAAAGTCATTTACTAATTATATTATTTATATTTTAACAGAGCGTTCAGATAAATCCAATACCATTTAATTCTATAGGATTATTAAAATATCCTAGAGTTGTTTTTGAACTTTATGTGTATTTAGGATCGAATTTTGTCTAAGCTTTTAAAAGAAATCGATTAAAAAAATGCTCTGTTATAAAGTTAAGAATTCAATGGCTTAAAATCTAGTCAGGCTCAGTCTAAAATCTCCTTTCAGTTTATAAAGTTATACAATATATGTATAAAAACTTAATGACCTTCAAAGAATTAAAGATATTATTTGAGAAGTTGTTTAATGTATAAATAACTATTATGAAAGTAGTTCATTCTACTTTTTATATATTTCAATAAAAACAGGGTTTTCTCACTTGTATTAAATTCTAAACTTTCAAAATCCCCCTGGAAGATTGATTAACAGATGACTAACTGAATCGAATATGATTTATCAAAAATTGAACATGTATTAATATATTAATCTAGATTCATAGTTTAATGTGGAGCTTCTTTTCATCATTTTGACAATTTTCACTTCTGCTCTTTCTCTTATTGCAAAACTTATAAACCCCTTAACAACATTTAAAGAAAACCCTGTAGATGTGATTAAGAATATCTTAATCACATGTACAGGGTTATTCATAAAGGTTTTTAAGAGGTTTATTACTTTTGCAAAGAGAAATGGCAGAAGTGAAATTGTTGAAATGCTGGATTTAAACAATGGATTTAGGTTAATAAAGTATGATATAGTTGCAGTTTGGGAGAAACCTTAAATACTCTTAATCATATTGGCAGAAAATTCCATAAAGGTTGTTGAGGTGTTTATTTTTTTGCATAAGGACAGAAGGAGACAGAAAGGACAGAAGTGAAAATTGTTAAAATGCTTGAAATAAGGAAAAATTTCATAAAAAGATTGTGTAATTTTAATGTATAATTTATTTTAAAAGTTAAAGAATTATATATATATATTTTTAATATAGCCATCGTAGAGGTAAAAAGTACAATTATAAAAGTGTAGCTGAGATTAAGTCACAGTACTTTAAAAGAAATATACTCAGTTTTTAAAATTAACCGAAATATAACAATTTTAAAAATGATTTTGCTGTATCATTACTTAAAAACGTAATTTCACTTGTTTCAGATTATGACGTTATAAGGTATTGTTCTCAGAGTATATATATATATAAAAAAAAAAAAACTTTCCTTTTCAAAATTTGCTTCTAAAGATGTTTTCTTAGTTATACATAATTTACAATCTTCAGAATATCTGAGATTCGATTGCCGTAAAGGCCTAGTCGCTTACACCCTCTGCCCAAAAATCAAAAGGTAAATTAGTTACAATTACTTGGGCCCTGATCCCGGAGTACATTTTGCATTGCCTTGTGTTTGGTATTTTTATTCTCGCAAGCGCCACGTCTCGCTAACATAATAGGGCAGGGTTCTCAAAATGGTTAAACAACTGAGGTTTACTGAGATCACGTTAAATATCAATACAACCAAAATATCAACAGAAGAACAATAGTCTAATAGTTTACCTGAATGTGGGAGAACTGCAACATCATTCTGTACCTAATCTGCAAAGAGAACATGTTACCCACTCCTAATAACAGCTCAATTATAACGGAAGAATCCATTTTTAAGTAAAGTGATAGCTTTTATTTTCTGGATTAACATAGGAAATTACTCTGTAATCAAGACAAAATTACGACACTGACAATATATAATGGAACAAGACTGCATGGTGCTAATGGCGGAGAGACTCATCAAACTACTATGACTAAGCGAGACCAAAATTCAATTTGACACATCCTCTGATTTAAACAAGGACCAAACAAAGTCTCCAACTAGGGAAACTAATTATTTACTAAGCACGCTTATTTAAACAATGGAGACAAAATTATATCTACTGAGAAGGTAATCGTAGACATTTCTCACAATAAGAAATCTATCACTTTTACACATAATCTGTTCTCGATATTAAATTTTAATCTCAACCTAAATTGTCTACTTTTAATTATTCTCTTTTTGATTTATCTGTGTTTGCGAATAACGAATGCTAGAAGGACTTGCCCCTTTTGGTCTGGTGTGTGAGACGCGACATCCCATGGGCTCAATCTCGGAGATTTTCTAGGTCAGAAAGAGAGAACGGCTTCTCCACTAGCCCGGAACGCTTTGTTTTTGGAGTGGTTATTCTAGGGAGCAATGAAAAAATCTTCATTTTTCTGAGTTGCAATAGTTTTTAAAACCTTGATTGCTAGTTTGGTGCGGTTTTTGTTTATCTTCTGTTTTGCGCCCTTTATTGGACATAAACCTACGCTCCACAAGCATTAAGGTCTGTACTCTTTTGCTCGGCCAGGCGACCATTGGTTTGTTTGTACGGTTCAACACTCTGTGTCTCGTAAAATCAAATCGCAAGACATTTCGCCCTGAAATTATCCGACACGCCTCCGTTCCCCTCTAACACAGCCCCGACAAAACCCATAAATTTATTCCTTCCCCCAAGACAGCTGCTTTTATCAAAGCTGAGGACAATAGGGTGTTATGAACCGTTTACTTTTAAAAACCTGAGTCATCCACCACCAGTGCATAAATAATTAAAACATTGTAATTTCATTAATAATCAAAAAGTGGTTTAAGTGTCTTGTTTGAAAACAATTCACCAAAGGCCACTTCACCACACTGATCAGTTTGGTCAGCATTCTCATTTTATCTCATGAAACAGATCTTTTATAGTATTTTGTAACAGCTGTATTGTATTTGTTAAGTAAAGTAACAGCTCTAAGAGTATTTTAAGTGACCCTTTTCACCTACGGAGCTGTAAAAAATTACAATTCTGTAAATTTTAAAATGAATTACAAATAAATTTAATGCTATTTTTTAAATGTTTATTTGAACTATTTTGAACATTTTTATAAATCCTCGATGTCTTATTTTTAATAGTAAAATAATAAGTCCCCCAATAACTTTTTAGGACATCATGAATGGCTTTTCTAACAAAAGGGTACTTATAAACATACAAAATACATTACATAGATTTAGATTTACCTTCTACATACAGTTCCACTGAAACTAACAGCTATGTTTTGTATTTAGCAACCTTCGACTACATAAAACCAAATGATATTAAATGAGATACTTTGACTTTAAATGAAAACACCCAAATAAAAAAGAAAACACCTCAAACTCATTTTTTTAAACTAATATAACTATCCTCTTGTGTAATGAAGGAATGTTATAATTTAACGTAAAATACTAAGTCTTAATATATTAAAAATATATGCTTCTTTGCAATTCATTTAATTTTTTTCACAAGTTTCTAAGATCCTAAAAAATATGTCATATTTTTAAGAGCATGATTAAGACAATTATTTGCACACATTTTTAGTTATTTAACATAGTGCTGTAATTAAATAATTGAAAATGAAAACTTCTTGTACAAAGTAAATTTGTCTACTGTTTAATATTTAATATTTTGTTTGAACTGTCTAGAAAAGCAAGTTAATTTTTCAGAATGTAGTTATATTTTATGGTCGTTATTAATTTTTGAAGTGGGTGATAATTTTTTACTACTAGTCCAATTTAAGAATGTTTTTTTCCATAGAAAATTGCTAAAGAATTTCAAATTACTTGCACACATTTTATGTTTGGTTTAGTTACCAACTTAAATATTAAATATCTAGTTCTTAAAAAACAAAAAAAAAACTTAAATTGAGTTTTTTATTTTCGTTAAAAAACTAAAATAATTGTATGTAATTGAATTGAAAAGTTTTTTCTTTTCCAAAAAAAAAAAAAAAAAAAAAAAAAAAAGCAATGTTTCAAACTGACGTAGATGCCCATGTTTTATATTCAATGTTTTGAATAATCTTTTTATTTTTGTGTTTATCTTTACCATAAAAAAGTATTAATATAAAAATTGTGTACTGTTGTAATTAGACCCATTTAGAAACAAAATCCATTTTTAGCATATTTGACCAGCTATGAAATCAATGTATTTTATTTAGCATAGTTAAAAAATAGATAATAGATAATTAAAACTAATTGCTTCAACCCAAAACAACATTAGCAAAATTGTAATTCTAATACTAATCAGAAAAAGACAAAATTAGATTAAACTATGAGATACTATAAATGTTTTTTATTGGTTATATAATATTAGTTCATTGGAAAATATATTTAAATTTTCTGAATAATAAAATAAAACTTAATTTGTCTTCAAGTAATTTTTAAGGATTTACGTTTATAACGAAGGTTTTCTGTGACATTATTTTTTTTAATTATTCTAAATTTTTTTAACTAGTCTTTCATTCTTGGGGGGTCTTTCATTCCTTTTTAAATCTTTTTTATTAATTTCGATTTTATGGGTATATTTGAGGTTGGAGGGAAAATCTCTGGAGACCTAATTAAGCCCCTTGCCGTCATACAATCGGATTCAAACTTTGGCAAATAGATTCGATGTCGATGACAATGCATTCCATCAAATTTTAGCGGCTGTCACTGTCCCTAAAAGGTCGCTGTATGGAAAGCTAATAAACCAACTTGACGTTATCCAATCGCGCTGAAATAAAATTTAACAGATCATTGAAGAAACTCTTTGATTTTGTCAAAATTTATTTAATAAACAAACAAACAAATAAAAACTGTTTTAATCAGAATAATTAAATATTTGGATATGAGTGCATAAATACACATTTAAATTTATTTTTAATGAATAAACTTTGAAAACAGTAGTTTACTAGATGTTTTTAATATTTGAAATTAGGTGCCAACACCAAGAACACACTAGCAACAGAAACGATCCTATGTTAATAAATATAAAAATTGGTGATGCATATAAGGGATTTATATTGAAAACTTTATTTAAATGGGTTATATTATTTCTGTTATCAAATACAATCTTAAAATGTCTTTAATGTTATATTTAAAAGTATGCTATAATACTGATATTATAAAAGTTATTCTTATCTATTTGTGTTCAGGGTTAATATATGTATAGCTGAAACTAGGTACCTAACATTTGTTAAACAATCTTGAAAAGTAATGTTTTTAATTATTCAATAAACCTAGAAGTGCATGAAAAAGAAGGAATAATAATAATAATAATAGTAATAATAAATAGTAATAATAAAAATAATAATAATAAAAAATACGGAAGCAAAACATTAATAACATCACCAATTTATGCGAATATTTGTCCATAAAATGTCCTAAATATTTATCATAATTCTTATTATTGTTTTATATTCAAATATCTTTTTGAGTGTTTTCTTCTGAAAAGTATGCATCTTTTTTTCCATTGCGCGATGCAGTATGAACTAGATGTATAGAACAAATTATTGTCCGAGAGTGAAAGTATTTTCAGTAAATACTTACAAAAAGAGAAAAGATTTCAACATGTGTGTAATTTTGCATAAAATATTAAAAAACATGAACTCAAAGTTTTTATGACGTTTGTATTTTATATATATATATATATATATATATATATATATATATATATATATATATATATATATATATATATATATATATATATATATATATATATATATATATATATATATATATATATATATATATATATATATATATATATATATATTATATAAAAATCTAGGGGAAATGGGAAAGATTGCAAAAATATTTTACAGACATTTGTCATCACTTATATTTTGTACATTCTATTTTTTCTAAGGAAAACTGCATTTTAATTGGTAAAATTTAAATATCATTGAGGATTTATTTCAAACACTCAGTTTGAGTGCACTTTATATCCAAATTTTCTTTGTGGTTTTCAAAATATTCAGTAAATTTTATACCTATTCAGATAAAAATGAGTCATTCAATTTTATTCAACAAGTCATTTTTTGTAGTATTGTTTCGCCATTATTGACGTGAAATGTATTTAAAGTCAACTTATATTTATTTAAAAAAAAATAAAAAATAATGCAAATATAACAAACATCTACTTTTAAAACCATCACTTACGGTTTTGTTGAAGCTCCTGCTTTTACAATATCCATATCTGGCTGCCTTTACGGTGTTTATTTCAGAAATATAACAGTCAAATAAACCAAAGGCATTGAATGCTTTTTCAGATAAATTTGTTACTTATTACCATTCTCTAAGGATCTGAGGATCCAGGTAGTCATTGATTTTATATCCATTTAAAACATCTTCCATGTTTCTTTTAACCTAAATGCATAACCTTTTCCGAGTCTGCGTGTTGTTTGACGGACGTGATAACACGTTTTGCTATTCCTTTCTATTCCTGGTACTAGACTCTGACGCATAGGACGATGTCAGTTATTGTCATGGGTATTATTTTAGTACTACGTTGGAGGTCGTCGGTTGTCATTTTCTTTAGTGACACATTCATTCTATTAACCAAAAACATTGTTGTCGTAAATAGTTGAATTAATTCTATTGCTATTGAAGAAAGTAAATAAACATTTTAGTATAATTATAAAACTTCTGATCAAAATTGTTTTTATAATTATTATTTCTAAAATTAAGATCTTTATATATATATATATATATATATATATATATATATATATATATATATATATATATATATATATATATATATATATATATATATATATATATATATATATATATATATATATATATATATATATATATATATAAATACATTTTCCATACTTAGTTAAATACAACAGAGTAAACACGGAAACTAAGTATATATATATATATACTTAGTTTCCGTGTTTACTCTGTTGTATTTAACTAAGTATGGAAAATGTATTTTTAATCTATTATTTAACGTATAAACAATTAATATCTAAAAGATCATATCAGATAACAGAGTTAGTCTTAGCTTTCATATCGATTTATTTTATGACAGGTTGGTTGGGTTGTTTTCAGATTATCTGGCGCCGTCAGCAACACGAGGGCTATAATGCGTCGAAACATTCGTCATTAGGCAAGCCAACATACATTTACAAATACCCATGCCTAACACGGGACTCGAACCCGCAACCTCGTGGTCCAGAAGTATTTTATGACAGGAACAATATATGCTAAAATCATACATGTACTTTGAGAGAGGTCAATCGTTATAATACAGAACTCTACACATGCAGTATTATTTAATAATATGGCCAATTTTCAAGTTTATTAAGCTTTCTCTACAAATATTAAACTTTAAAAAGAGGTATTTCAATTTTCTCTAAATGAGTACATGGAACTAATTCAGATAAGCTGACTGAATATTGAATTCCAATTTTTGTTTCAAAGACTGATTATATTTGCGTCCTACGTAATATAAGCACAAAACTAAAATTCAAAAATCAGGGTATCTCAGATCTTGGATTACATTTTTTTTTTAAATGTAGGGGGAGTCTAGATGTCACATAATAGTATTGCAATGTAGGGATAGAAACGTTGATATCATCACTTGAAGATCTCAATGTCAATTACCTATCAATGGATTGGGCGTGGTGGTCTGGTATATTGATTAGCTTAATCACCGAGAATATTATGACTTGATTAAATCTTCTGGTAGCATATAAAGACATTATTGTACAACCCGTCTTTTAACAACTCTGAGGATCTATTTACAAGTAGGTCATAGTCAACTTTTATGTACAATTACAACTTTTTAAAGTTATTTTGAGTTTAGATCGAGTGCTCACAATGAAAGAAACATTAATTACAAGCCATTGACTAAATTTTTATTCTTCAAAAACTTCATTAAATGCACTGTTATTGATAATAATTCTACCTGCCAAGTTCCAGTTCGATTGTGAGTAAATGGCAAGTGGGTTACTTCGATTTCTGAATATTTTTCCAATCACAGACACAATCGAAACTAATAAAAAAAAAATTAAAAACATATATAAAAAAAATTATTTTATAATCTGTCGTCAGCATTAACAAGGGATTGTTTCCGTCATTTAATATCGCCAAATTGCACGTGATTCAATATGGCTTGGTATTTGGATTTGAAGTAGGGTAATAGAAACACGTGTGTACATGCGGTCTTTTGGTGATAAAACCCCAAAATTTAATTTATTACATTCTCATCGACAACGCTTCTACCTGCCAGCTTTCGTCTCGATTGTATGACAGCAAGTGGGTAAGTAAATTTGCCCTCCAAAGATTTTTTCTCCACAAACACACATACAAAATCAAAGTTAATGTAAAAGATTTAAAAATATAAAAACATTTTACCGGCTAATCAGATTACAAAATAATATATTTTTTTTATCTATGCTTCTAGAGAGAGATAAATGTTTATTAGAAGCACTTATAATATGCAAGAAATCCACTACATCAAACTTAAAAAAATTAAATTATCTATTTCCTTTCAAACATCCTGAGACTGAACTAATGTTATTTCACAATGTTTACATCCCACAGACATCAAAAGATAGAAAGAAAACAAGTCTATCATCCAATAATAAATTGCAATTTTTCTTCAGATTCTCTTTGGCCGTCATCCAACTCATTTAGGTTTGTCGTGTTTGGCGCGTCCTTGTGGACAATCAACTTGAAACGAGCTCAACAAAGGGTAGTGGCAGACTAGAGTAAAAAAGAAAAACCCTTTAAAGTAATACGATGTTTATGAGTTCAAGATCATTGGGGTTCGCCCAAGATTCATGGAAACTGTACCAAGAGGGATAATTTAACATTTTTTTTAGGACACTTGGAAACGGTTTTATAATATTTTATGTCCCGGTTAATCACTGTGAGAGTTAAAAATTTACCTATATATCAACATTAGAAATTGTAGTAGACTTATTGTTGGTGGTGCACCTCATACGTATTATAAGTTAATATGAAACACTTAGCATTTGTAGTAACTGTGAGCTATGGTTAATTTTTTTTTGTTAAGTCCCATATTCAATTTTTAAATTGT
Source organism: Linyphia triangularis (assembly GCA_963978545.1). Classification (NCBI taxonomy): domain Eukaryota; kingdom Metazoa; phylum Arthropoda; class Arachnida; order Araneae; family Linyphiidae; genus Linyphia; species Linyphia triangularis. The sequence goes on along the minus strand of OZ021732.1, from coordinate 30,551,781 downwards.
GCATAGGTACTAAAAACTTTGTAATTTTTCCAGAACGATACATTTCTTTTGTAATGTTAATGGTAGATAGCATTTTAAGTGTTTTGTCGAGTTCTTGTGATTTTTTACACTGATTTGTAGCTAGCTAATCGTACACAGCTTCATCAACCTATTCGATTTAAGATAAAAAAAATATGAAATATAAACTGAAACTGAAGAAAGATATGAAATATAAACTGAAATTGATAAAAATTCAGCAATTAAATTTTCCACTTGCGTTAATTTAACCTGAATAAAAAAAATCACAATAAAAAAAATTTCTCTCATATCAATAGTTAGATTATTAATGATTTAGTTTGGAAGTCTGATATATATAGAGATATTAATATTTCAAAAGCAATTATTTGAGCGCATCTCATAATTTTTTGTGTGTGTTTTATACATCTTTATGATATTTTCAACTTCTAGATATTTCTTTTCTAGAGACCCTACTATTCTTTTCAAATAATCTATGCACACTAAACTTAATAAAGCAAGAAATTTAATTACCAAATTATTTTCATTAATTTATATCAGAAATGTAGAAAGCAAAATAAGACTATATTTCTACATGTTAAGTATTAAAGAATATTCGTGGAAATATGAGAACAACATTTAAAGAATTCTTTCAATAACTGCTACTTTTTTTGCCATCTTTAAGAGTCGATGTACCTATCCCTCCCATGCAAGGGAAAACGCAACTCCCAATTTCTTAGTTACGTCTTTATTGGTACATATCTAATACTCTTATGAATGATACAAAACAGTTATATTCTGATTACACAAAAGCGCCATCTATCGGGCATATATAGCAAAACAATTCTTAACACTCCCCACCTGATTTTAGCAAAAAAATCAAAATACAATACAAACAATATTCAAAATTAAAGTTAAAGCAAAATATGTAAATAATTAATATGCTGAAAATTAAAATAGATTGATTAAGCATGTTTAAAGGTAAACTAATAAGGGATATATAACTACAATAGAGAATTTAAAGTTCAAGAGGATATAACAGTTATATAGGTCTCTTGTACTGTCCCTTAGCAGTTTGAACTATACATGAACGAACAAGTCCGTCGCGACCAATTATAATCTCTTCGACTCTCCCAGGAGTCCACAGAAACTTCGATTTGTTGGTTCCTGCTATTAAGACGACGTCGCCCTTTTTTAAGTCCTTATGAGGCGTAGGAGTTGAAAGTTTGTGGGCATTGTTCAGCTGAAGAAGATACTCTTCCTTCCACCTTCTCCAAAATTGACGTAGCAGAGTAATCTGGTACAACTTCCTTCGAGCCAAACTTTCCTTGGTGGAACGTCCATTGCTCAGAATTTCAGCGAAATGTAACGGATATTCATTTAACTCCATTGATGGGAAGAGGAAATGAGCTGGAGTCAATGGCTGTAGATCTTCTACATCGTTTGACACGTGAGTGGTCTGTTGTTAACCACTGTTTCGACTTCGGTTAACACTGTACACATTTCTTCAAAAGTCAACAGTGCTCGTCCGAGTATCTTTCTGAGAGGCTCCTTAATAGTTTTTATCAATCGTTCATAAAAGCCTCCCCACCATGGCACAAGTTCTACAATGTATGTCCACGTTATTCCTTCAGATGATATGAAGTATTTTAATTCAGGATCAACAATGATTTCAGTCAAACTTTTTAGTGCATCGTTTGTTCTTTTAAATGTTGATTTACATGGAAGAAGAATTGGATGTTTTTCTTCTATAGTACAGGAACTCTCTTTTAAATGTCCTTCGACGTGAAGAATATCCCTTTCATCCAAGTAAGGGGCTAAACTGTATAGACTAGAGTCCTTTGGCAGCAGCTTACCCTTTTTGAGATTGTCAACTTCAAGAGCGTACTGTTTTGACTAGTCTTTATCCAGAACTCTTCTGCCTTTTGGAGTTCATCTGCTGTAATGTGGCCGATTTGAGTAGGACATTTTTTGATTTCAGAGATGAATCGCATCACCCAAACAGTCACTCGCAACAGTCGTTTAACATTGCTGAATGAACCAACATCAATTATAGGTTGTGCTATAGTTGAAACGCATGTGGTACCGATGGATCTCCGTTCCAGTTAATCTTCTTTTAATGTCGTTGAGTGTTGATAAGGCCAAAGTTCAGGTGAACACCTCAGCCATGGTGGACCCGAAAACCCGATGTTGTCGATGAGAAGAGATGCTGCTGGTATTCCACGTGTCAGTTTGTCTGCCGGATTCTCCAGTCCTGGACAATGTTCCCAATTTTCAGGACTAGTTGTACCCTGAATTTCCAACACTCGGTTTGAGACAAATTGCTTCCAATCCCTAGCAGAACCCTTAATCCAATGCAAACAAATTTCCGAATCTGACCAAAAGAAAACCTCTTCTAATAAATTCTCAAACAACCCTACTAATAACTTCCACATTCTTGCCGTTACCACTGCTCCCATCAACTCAAGCCTTGGAAGTGATAATTTCTTTAACGGCGACACCCTACTTTTCGACATGATGAAGGACGTAATCAACTCACCTCTATCATTCCGAAACCTAAAATACGAAACTGCACCACATGCTATAGGAGACGCGTCACAAAATATATGCACCTGAACCTTCAATTTATCCGTATTTACACAATTCGAAAAATACATCCTTGGTATTCCCAGATTTCTCAGACATTGGACCTCCCTACACCAATCACTCCACTTCTTTTCAAGATCATCCGGTAATTGCTGATCCCATTCTAGACCCCTTTGCCAAATTTGTTGCAACAGACACTTAATCCTAATTAAAAATGGAGCTATAAACCCGACAGGATCAAAAACCATTGCAGCAAAATGTAAGACAAGTCTTTTGGTTGGTCTTCCACAACTCAAACCCTCTATCAACGAACCCAACTCCAACGTCAAAATATCCTTTTCCGGATTCCAATTCAAGCCCAAAACCTTTGATTGAAGTTTTGAGTTATCATCCGCTGAACCAATTCCCTTTTCTAACCATAATGAGATTAACTACTCCGAATTAGTTGTAAATTTTCTCAAATTAAAACCTCCATCTTTCAAAATAGAAACTGCATCCATGGACAACTGAAAGGCCTCTTCGACAGATTGTCCTCCAAAGTACAAATCATCAACATAAAGAGAAGAATTTAGCATTTCTACAGCTTTAGGTTTAATTTCCTGATATTGCTTAATGTGTTTCTTAATTGTCGCACTCAAAATAAAAGGCGATGTCGTACACCCGAATGGTAAACGAGTCATTTGCATAACTTTATAATTTTCATTTTCTTTATCGGAAACCCATAAAAATTTTAAGAATTTTCTGTCTTCCTCAGCGATACCTATCATTAAGAATGCCTTTTCTATATCGCTACTAAAAGCAATATCAAATTTCCTAAACTTTAAAATAACATTCAATATGTTGGGATTTAAATTCGGACCCGTTTCTAAACAATCATTTAACGACAAATTATCCTTCGTTTTAGAACTACAATTAAAAACACAACGAACGCGTGTAGTAGTTTTATTTTCTCTTACGACAGGTTTATGGGGCATAAAATAACCTACACTACCGCTAGTAGCTTCTTCAATTATACCCGTATCAAACTGTTCTTTAATAATTTCCTTATATTCAGAAGCTACCCATTTATTATTTTTAAAACCTTCTATCAAATTATCAAACTGTCTTTTGGCCAAGCCAAAATTATTCATTAAATGAATTGGCGCAGATTTCCACAATAATTTTGTTTGATATTTTCCATTTAAAAAATTTAGCCCATTTTCAAAATCGGTGATGAATTCTTTATCTGCGATACTTAAACCCTCGTCGTCTTTCAAACCCAAGGTTTCCAAATCCCACAAAACTTCCATACTTTTTCCAATACCTAAGTTTGTTGATACTATCCCAATGCTAGTCTCATTAAAACTGCGATCTTGCTTTCCTTGAAGTGTAAACCCAAATAAAGTTGGAATGCAACTCAAAGTTTCAGTTAGAGAAACCACTTCGTCCGCACTTACGATTTTCCAAAACATATCTCCACCGATTAGACACGGCACATTCAAATCTGATGAATTGCAGGCGTCAGCCAACATCCATTCCTTTTCTTTAACGATGTTTTGACTTATTGCGTTTGGGATCGAGATTGGAGCAGCTGTTATAGTATCTGTAATTAATGCCTCAATTTCAATTGATTTATCAGGGTCATGCCTGTTCCTCAATTTCAGTTTAGCAACGCTATGTACTTTTTCTGCGGGCTTTATGTTCCCAAAGGAGAAAATAGATAATCTTTCTTTACGAATCGGTTTAACTTTTAAAGCCTCTGCTAAACTTTGAGTTATCCACGTTCTTTCAGATCCATTGTCAAGAAGAATTCTAACTAATTTTGATTTTTCCCCCGAACAAGCAATTACACTACACGTTTGCAATAAAATACTATTTGACTTACCAGTTGAGGAATTACATTGAGTTACTGCATTTGTTTCCTCTTCAACTAACTCTTTAGCGGCTACATTATTATTTTTATAACATAATAGATAATGATGAAATTTAGAATTACAATGTTTGCAAGGATCTATTTTAGCCTTGCAAAATCTAGCCATGTGAAACCCGAAACATAGAAAACATTTCTTATCCATTTTAATTTTGTTTTTTCTTTCCGACACATTAAGACTTTCACAAAACTCATGGTCTGGACTATTACAAAAGACGCAATTGTTTTTTACGTTAGTAGCGAAACTTGCGGTAGACTGCGGTTCATTAAATTTATTTCCAAACCGTTTATTACCTTCGAACCTTCTAGGACTACCCTTATATTCGTAACTACTATGTTGAAAATTACCAGACTTATAACTATATATTTGTGTCCTTCCCCTTGACTGAATTTCCTTATCTAAAAATTCCATCAGATCCCTAAAATTCCACGTTTCATATGAATATGCTCTATTAAATTCTAACACTAGTTCCCTGGGAATTCTCTCTAACAAAATAGGACTTAACAAGTTTCCAAATGTTTCTGTTTTCACCCCCAATGACTCCAAATTTCTAATTTGTACTTCTGCACGATCAAACAATTTTCTTAACCCAATCGTATCATTTATGTTACGAACAACTTGAATTTTTAACAGATGATTTAAGTGAGCTTGAATTAATGCATTTTTATTACCAAATCTATTTTTTAGCAAAACCAAAGCAGCATCATAATTTTCTCCTGTCAGTGCAAATCCATTAATACAATGGGCTGCAGCTCCACCCAGATAAGATTTCAAATAATTAAATTTATCTATCTTAGATAAAGTTTCATTAAGGTGTATAGCACTTTCAAATTGATTTATAAATTCTAAGTAATAAGCCGAATCTCCATAAAATGTTTTTATTACTAATTTCGGAAGTTTAACCGTTTTTGTTTCCCTACGGATATTACTAGCCAATTCAAAACCGCCTTCGGCATTCGCAATATTGTTATCAATCATTGTAACATTTAAACTATTACTTAACTTTTCTACAGCATTAATTATTCTATGTTTCCAAATAATTATCTTTTCTGAATATTCTTCAGATGTAATAACTTCCGACTCTAACTTATCGAGTTCTACGAGTTGCTCAATTTCTAAATTTAATTGCTTAATATTATTTTCTTTTACAGTTAATTGTTCATGATATTCTTTTAAAGAATTTAATTTCACCTCTACATCTAGTTCATTAGAAATAAATTCTTCTATTTTGTTAATTAGTTTGGTTGTACTAGATCTCAAAACAGTTCGTTTGGTGATTGCTCTCTGTAAAGTTGCCATTTTTATATAATTCAACAATGCCACAATAATTATATAACACTACAACTTAAACAAATCAAAACAAAAACCCCAACAAGTTAGTCACAAATACAACAATTGCCAACTATTACCACACAAATATTGAATGCATATACCAACAAGAAACCCAAACTAACTTTTGATACAACTTAAATCAACACTATAAATTAAATCAAATCCCATAATAATCATCAACAAAAATCATACTACATATTCTCAAAACGAAACTTCTAATTTTCAAGCAAAACCAAATTCGAAAATTTATCACAACAAAACCAAACAATAAACATTCTACCTCACTAAATGCCAGACCTTAACACCTAGCACAACACATTCTCAACACGAAACTTTAAATTTTCTAATTCTAAAACAAAACTTAATTCGAAAGTTTACCACAACAAAACCAAAACAATAAACATCCTACCTCATTAAATGCCATACCTTAAATACATCACACGATGTCCGGAGACTTTCAACGTTGTCTCAATCAAAGCTTGCGGTGGTTCCTTTTTCATTGGCCATTACTTCCCGGCCGATGCACCAAATTTTGCCATCTTTAAGAGTCGATGTACCTATCCCTCCCATGCAAGGGAAAACCAACTCCCAATTTCTTAGTTACGTCTTTATTGGTACATATCTAATACTCTTATGAATGATACAAAACAGTTATATTCTGATTACACAAAAGCGCCATCTATCGGGCGTATATTGCAAAACAATTCTTAACAACTTTTAATCCGTATATATATTTAAAAAATCAATTTCTAAAGCAAAAATGTGGATTTTATTTCTCTGTGAATTTAATTAAAACAATACTCATTGTCGAAATTTAATTATTCTGATTAAATTTAAATTATAATTTAAACCCCTTCCTCAATTGACAGAAATAAAAATAAATGAATCCTTATTAAAAAGCTTTCTTTTCTATATGATTTGACAATTCGTTTTATAAATTTTCCGAAAGATCTAGTAAGTACATTGATTTCATGTTGATACTAAGCATATGATTACTGCTATTTTATCTTATTTGCTTTATACTGTACATATTTATAAATGTAACATGATATGAAGTAACTAATTAGGCTATAATAAACGAATTGTACTTTCGAAAAAATAAACATTGTTTAACAATTAGTTTTAAATAACGTAAAATTTTCTCACATCTCATCTTATAATAGGATGATTAGGGAATAAAAGGGTAATGTAAAAATGTAAAACTGCATTGCAACATTTTACTTTAAATATCATGTTTAGTATCCTATTAAGAATCTATTTTGTTTTGTGACAAGTTCTAAACTACTCTTCAAATTTTAAAATTCAGCTTCTTGAGAATTTTGCCTCAAACTCGTTTATGCAAGAAATTACATCGGCAGAATATTTCAATCTCAAAGTATTCATTTGGTTATTTTTTTTTAATGATAAAGACTACCTTGCTATAAAAATTGTTTGAAACTTTTGAGCAGAAAAGGAATTAATTTAATTTACTTTTCGGGTTCCCATTAATAATTTGATATCATCAATTACCCTCAAAAAGGATAAAACAACGAGTGACATTTAATAAAAAGCTTTCCTCGCAGTATTTGGGATTATAACGTATGTTAATTTTTTAGGCGTACATTTTTTTGACATATTTCGGTGGGTATGTCACTCCTTATAAACAATCGTACATATTTCAAACTTGATAGTTTAGAATTGAAAATCCTGTATCATTTTTTAAGATGTCGGTTTAGAAAAGGTCGGATGGAAAAGAGTAATAAATCCTCCTAATATTAAAAGAAACGTAATTAATGTTTTATTAAACTGTCTTCTTTCTGACTTCTATAGATAATTTGAAGTGGAACAAACATAGTAAGTATTTTTCACTTTATTATAAATTCTCAACTGGCAAAAATCTGGGATAAAATATCTGAATTAAACATAATAAAGGGCAAATCAGAAAAAAGAAGATGCCAACAAATGTAAAAGTAAAATTTAAACTGTAAAAGAACGGTGCGTCCGTAATTTCTGATCCTAGATATTCTAAAGGTCTACTTTTGTTATGATCTGGCAAGTATGGTGTTCGAGAGAACAAACTCGGCGTATGGTCTAATGCTGATGTCTGCTCTCAGAACACAATAAGCGAAATTCTCCAGAATGGAATGATGAAGTGTTCTAATATGTCCTAGTCCCACTGTAGAAGTTTATATTTAGTTTCGATGGATGCTGTTTAGCAGTTCTTATTTTGAGGTCTTAATGGATCAGGTCATTGCAAATGTAAGAGATTGGACCAATCATTTCCCTGAGGATTTTCCTGTGTGATACTTACAGTGTCCTAATGTCGGTGAGTGGAGATGCTTCTCAGGCTGCAGAGACATAATTAAATATAGGTCTTATTGTAAACAAAGATCCCCTTTTTGAGATGAAGCTATATTTTGACATAGTTATAGACTAACAGGTGTCTGTCTCGATGCAAGAACCCAACTATTTTGTCATTTTTATGTGTGGTTTTCGATTCAGGTGGTTGTTGATTTGATCAAGCTACATGCAGATTTAACGATATGAAGAAGTATTCATCATCAAGAAGTAAAGCCTCAAATTTAGTACGTTTAGTTTTTTTCCTTGGCTTTGGTAACAAGGATCTGAACTTTGGAGAAAGCATTGATGCCCACCTTAAATCTCCAGTGCAAGTACAATCTTGCTATAAAGTAAAATTGAAGTCACGTGATGTAAGACAATGGCTATGTTTTCAACAAAATAGTTAACTGTCAGGCAGTTGTGGTTTATAGGCTTGGAAATAAATCAATGTTGGTAAAAGGTTAGGAGGCCGAGAAAAAATAAATCCCAACCTTCATGATCTGGGTTTGGAGAGAGAGCTACCCACATTAATTCACAATGACCTGTTGTTGTGGTATGACCAGATGAATTTGATGAGTTCTTCTGGAAGGTATATCTTGATTAATTTGTAAATAAGACCTTAATGGAAAACGCAATCAAAGACTTTTACTACTTAGATAATTTGACTGGTTATAGTGAAGAACTGATTCGCATATGCAAGGCTAGACAAAGTGGTGTAAAATGTATTTTGGTTTTCTTAGCTGTGACGTTTTTCATTACAGATGTTATAGTAAATCGGGGTGAATAGAAGCAGTTTAGAATCCCAGAACTTTATCAAGTATCTTTCATGTAGTATGGTTCATACCTTAATATTTTGAAGACGGTTTACTCTATGGTTAAAATGGTTTTTTACTCTATGGTCCTTTATGGTTAAAAAATTATAGTTTAAATAGTGTGAGGAATTTTGTTAACGCTATTTCTATTTACCATTCAGTCGGTACGAATGGAAGCAATCACATGTGTTTCATTCTGTTTTTTCGGGTCTCTCCTTAGACGTTAAAAGTAGTTTAATTTTGTTTTAAAATACCTTGATAAAACTTAAAAAGAGTAACCTTAAGACACCATAAATAAAAAGTTAATTTAGGAAAATTAGCACCAGTAAAAGGTTCTTTTAAATTTTGAAAAAGCAGTGTTAAATAAGTACTTATCATTGCAAACGGTTAACTATAGATATAAAAAAAAAAATTAAAAAAAAAAAAAAAAAGGGGGATGGGGTAGGGGGGGGGGGGGGGAGAGAGAGAGGAAACCAAACTTTGAAAAATAATAATTAGCAGAATTTTATATTTAGAAACCCATAACTGAAAATCAGTCGTAGAAAATAATTTTGCTTTGTCAAATCATTTGAAAAAAACAACTAAAACCATTTTAAGTAATGATTCTGAAAGAGCAAAAATACTAAAGGGTTTACATAAATGTGGTATTTATGGAAAGAATGTACACTCAAGTAAGTTTATTTGTATTACCACACCCCCCAAAAAAAAATTCTAATGGCAAAATTTTCCTGGTGCGTATTAAATATCTGGGACTTTTTAAGGGAACTAATAAGTGAATACCCACAAATTTCCGCTTTAAATTTTTTCTGATTACAAAATTCAAAAGTAAAGAACAGCTTTTATTTAAACTTAAAAAGGCTGCTTTGAATTCTTTATTCATGCCAAAGGAACGGAAAACGATAAAATTATTACTTACAGATAATAGATTTAGTGAGGTTAAACCGAACTCCTAGACACGAATCTTAAGACATGTTACCGTGAGGGTTTTCTTATCAATGTTGGCAAGAAAACCATTTAAAAACTGTGGGTATAAATTACCCCTAAAATCACAATTTTTGAAATTCATAATCAAATTGTGAATAATTTTAATTTAATTTTGAGAATTTATATGGTATTTTTTGTAATATTTACAATCTACAGGGAAAAGTTTTAAGCCCCAAGAAGTTAAAAAAAAAAAAAAAAAAAAAAAAAAAAAACACTGTTTATGTACTCTCAACTGCTGACTCTAATCACCTGGCATTATGGTAGCCGTTACAATTGCTTCTATGATTATTTTTATTAGTAGCCTTAAATATAGGTATATAAAAAGTCCATCTAATTTATGTTATTTGGCGAACAAAATGGCGTATGTATTCAGACCCTCAAATTCATTTTAGAATACTTCTTCCTGTAAATACTGAAAATCTAGGTTAGGGAGAGGTATTGAAACAAGTTAAAAAAAATGCCTACAGGATTTTTTTTTTTTAGCTTCACATGCCTGTCTATTTCATTTGACGCAGAATGAGATTTAATTTAATATTTTGTTCAAAACTTTAAATGATTACATGTGATTTCTCATCTTTTTTTTGTTTTTGATATTAAATTACATTCAAATTATTCACTTGAAATATTTAAGTTTTAATCATACAGACTACATTATAAGGGGGTCCAAAAATAACAGGAATTTGGGAAAATGGTTCATTTAAGTGTAGGAATATGTAGTTTTCCCAGAAATAGACAAAAAAAAATTGGTTTCGTTAAAAAATAAATTCTTGTCTTCTTAATCAAAAGTAACTGTGAGATTTTGCCCAATATTATTTTAGTGAGAGGTGGCTTTTAATATTCAGTTTTCGATATAATTCTGTTGGGGGGAAAAAAACTAGTTTAAATTTTGCGCAGAAAAAATCCCGTTTTTTTTTTTTTTTTTTAGTATTCCTGATAAAAATGAACATCTTCTTAATCTCATATATTCATGACATTCATTTTTTAAAAGTCCAATCACTTTTAAATCATCTTGAAAATACGTGAAAGACACACTACATATGTGTTCAATTTTCCCTTATTTCTAAGGGACACCAAAAATAGTATTATTTTTAAAAAAATCACTCCTTTTTTTTTTTTACTTGAAAATAGTCAATCGTAACAATAATTTTGAACTTAGAAGATTTTGCCATACTTTTTGACTTGATTACGAAATTCCAAGCAATATTAAATTATATGTGATTGACTTTAATTACGTAGACTTATAGAGTATTTACGTACTGTTTATCATAAAAATAAAGAAAAAGAAAATGATAAGTTATTTAATAAGAATTGTATCAAATATTATATTTCCTCTTACAACAAAGGAAAAAATACACCCTCAAGAGATTAATTAAAAAAAAAAAAAATAATGCTTGAAAGGTTTTAAAAATAAATACGAATGAAGAAAACAGATTATATATTCATATGTTTAAGACTACCTTAAAGAAGTTCAAACTCTTTTTTTTTCTCTTAAGGTAGATAAAAGAACAAAGAGTTCAAAAGATTCAAAATAAAATAAAAATATATTTTTTATATACATTTTCAATCAAGTCGAGAGAGGAAAAAAAAAAAAAAAAAAAAACCTGAAAAACTCATTACAAATTCACGTTTCTCTTAAAATAGGAAGATCTCTATTCAAAAATTCTTTCTTTGTAAAATTGTTTTTGCACTTTTATGTTACTTTGCCGCCTTTTATCTAAATGTGAGGTTTACATATATTCTAATTTGAAAATACTTTTGTGTTTAATTTTGGCAGTGTTTCGTTCCTGGAAGGAATAATAATAAATACATTAAAGCTTGAACTCAACTTATTTCATAAAAAGTTCACAAAAATAATAATTTAATAAAAGTTTGCAGTAATATTTTTTATTAGAGAGGTACCTCTTTTCTAACGAGAATAAAGTTTTAGCAGTTTCTTAATATTTGTTTTCCATATAAATTTGAAACTTAAAAACATATATAACTGCAGTAGTATTTAAAGTGAATTTTATATAGAATCATTTAAAGTTGTTATTCTATGTATCTAATCCAAACATTACGTAACACTGCGTAATTTTAAAGCACTTGAATTTAAAAGACATAAAGAAATACACGAATATCTCTTGTGAGCATCCCAAGAATCCATGAGTAAGCTACTAAATATGTTACTTTTCTTTAAAAGCTTCTCATAGCTAGAAGTTCTTATTTAATGACTATGGGTTGCGTTTGCTCGTCTAAGATGCTGGGTTTAAATCTAGAGATTCAGTCACTTGTTTCCCAGCTTTTTCAACTATTGCGTTGCGTAAGATTTCATATAAGCTACTAAATTAATCACTTTTTTTAAAAAATAAAATAGACTTCTAAATAAGAAGGCATAGCGTAAGATCCTTAAACAGAAAAAGTAATTAAATAACAATAATTATTACAGTTTAACGCCGTTTTGAACCTACTTAAAATGTCAGATTTTGAAAATAAAATACAGCAAATGGCGTGTTTTTATATAACTTTAGGTTATTTCTAATAGAAGTATTTAATCCAATGAATAATTTATGGGTGCATTCCTTATCATTCAGCTTACAAAACCTTAACGAGCTTTCAATAACCTGTCATGTCTTTAAAAGTTACTATTAAGCAAAGTTACTTATGAATTTTTAACAGAATACGGACAGAAGTTAAAATTAAGAAAACCGAATACCGCTGCTCAATAAAACAGTCCATTTATTTCTTAAGCAAGTCTTCAACTCTAACTGTAATTGCTCTTCTGAAAAAAAGTAGTATTCTCTAACTAATCTCCGCCAAAAACTAACAGCTTTATCAAACTCCCAAAATGACTGTTCCAGCTTGCAGAAGACCATAAAAATTATATTGCGCCGTCTAATAGCGTCATCCTTGTCTTACATATGCTGTAAAAGCGCCATAAAATTTGCGATACCGGCTGCTGAACAAGTCGTATAAAACTGGTTTGTCAATGGGGAGAGCGACAAGAAGTTGATTGTTTTGTGATGGAAGTAAAATTTTCCCTTTATTCAATGAAGAGGGGGTAGGGTTTATTTTAGATTGTCTCTGTTTCGAAAGTAATTGAGCAAGATGTTGTGTATCACTTTGAAACATTTCAAGAAGCGATGGACTCATGAGTTGTGTTGTTAAAATTTGTTTGTGAAGTTATTTAAGAGACATTTGTTTGCGGCGTATCGTTTTGAATCATACTTATGGCGTCTCTCCTAAATAGCAGAGATATGAGGTGTGTAGCATCAAAAAGAGATTCATCCGCATTTTTTCAGAATTTTTTTTTTTTTTTTATATAAGTTCTCGATGCACTTTCCATACTGCCAAGTGATTAGGTTATAAACTAGCTTCTTCAATATAAAAATTAATTCCAAAGTAATGCTTTTGTTTCAAAACTAGCTTTACAATTTTTTTTTTTTTTTGTATGAATTTTTAAACTGCTATTTCAGTTTCAGACTAAATTTCGAGAACACTTTTTATGATTTTCTTTAAGTTTTTTAATTTTTTTATTAATTTTAATACATTTTAAACTTTTTATTTGACTTATTTTCAAAATATCATTTATTTACCTAGTAACTGTGCTTCGTTTTTTACAAAAGTTTTTTGTAATGGAGGTTCAGCTTTACAACAGTTATTTACTGCATTGCAAAAGGTTGTTGATCATCCGTTTTGCTTCAAAACCATCTCCATACAAATTTTAAACTCTAATTTAAAAAATCTAAAATTTGCAAAAGTGCAAAAGTTGTAAAGTTAACATTTAAACATTAAAGGATACTGGTTCTTCCAGTGCATGATTTAAAAAAAAAAAAAAAAAAAAAAAAAAATGGATGGGAGTGGTTTTGAAGTTACATTTATTACAAGGTGTATAAAGAAGACTGACCTAAATCTTTATATTTATCGAGTAACGAAGATCTCGTGAATGAAAGTTATATCGCTGGACGATGCGGGGCCTAGAGTTTTAGGGAATCGTCACTAGATGGTACTATACGTGTGAAAGACGGATAAGTCATGAACGTAGTCTGTTGAGAAAATGTGAGCCATATTTTTTACCCACTGTATTATAAATTGTAAAGAAAACAAATTTGAATGAGCGTTTTCCTGTCCTTATTGTAGAGAGTGTAAACTTTTTATGCCACAAAATCCTCTAAATGAAAACAAATAAATACAGAGTGTATAAACAAGAAAGAATATATTGTAAATTCATTTTATCCGAACTTACGGTTAATGAACAATGAATGGTTGTTTTGATTTTGTGAATCTTGGAAGTTGTAAGAATTTTTTAAAATTCGAGATAAGTTTGAGACTGTGTGTTTCAAGCATGAACGTGAACACTTAATTTGGAAATATACTTAACAAACTAAAATGAAGTCTTGCTTCTTGTAAATCATCGGAGACCTGAGGAACTAAAATGTAGATTTCTGAATTCAAATTCGTTAATTTTTATGCTCCATAAATTTTATATATTAATTATTCTTCCTTATTCATTTAGTTAATTAATTAAAAATAATTCATTGAGTGTATGATATTTCCTATACAATTTTTAGATATTGTTACGAAATTTTGTATATTTGTAAATATTTCGTAGTGTTAATTATGTAAAAAGATAAATTTCTGTACATTTCGCATAAGGGAGTGCAAAGGATTGCTTTCCTGCAATGTGTGTCTTAATGCTTGATAACGAGTTTTACAGAGATAACGCTGGGAAGCGAGTTTTACAAGGAGCAGGGCATTTAACATTATGGTAATGGCAATCTCGCCAAATTGGCGAGATAGAGCCAAGTTGGCGACGGTTTTGGTGAGAAATCGCCAAATGTCGCCAAACTTGGCGACCATTTGGTGACATTTTCGATCCCCATCCACATGTATAGGACTTTTCGACTACGATCTGGAAAGTTCTCCAAATATCAACCTCTAGAAATTTCAAGATGGTTTGACTCCTATATAAGGCCGGCCGGGAGTTGAATGAGTTAGTTGAGTTGGTTGCTGAGTTAGTTGAGTCCGTGAATTGACTGAAATTACTGAGTTAGTTGAGATACTGACTGAGTGGAGTTACTGACTTGGTTGTCTGTCAGTGAGCATTCAGAGAGTTCCGAAAGCGAACTGTATTGCATTGTATTTTGCGGCGATTTAGCAGTTGTGTGTCAAGTTTAACTGCTGTTTTTGCTCTATTGTTGTGTTTAGAGCTCTATTGAGTCTATTAGAACGAGAAGATCTGGAGTTGTAAAGGAATCTGCGAAGAGTTATAGCGGAATAAATTTCTGCAAGTTTTGATCTGCTTTGACTTCAAATCTTTCGAACCCATCCACGTAACAATATCATAATGGTTCTATTAAATATTTAAAATTGCCTCCCCTAGGAATATCACAATAGTCATATTTTGATATTTGTAACATATCTTAAATGTTTTCAATTCTTGATTCTATTACTTATAAAAAACTATCTCATTTCATTCTATATGTTAACCACTTTTTGAGCGAGATTAGCTTTGTTAGCGAAGTGCATTCCCATTCATACTGATTACAGTCTACTTCTGATAGCAATATGTATTGATATACAGTACATTCCTTAAATTAGGTGCTTTAAAATATTTCACAGATACATTGAAAAGAGATGTAAATTTTTAAAAAAATGGCATCTATTCGATGATTTGTAGTACATTTTTTTTACAATGCACTGTTTTAGTTTAGTTTGTATATCAATTTTAAATGCAATAGTGAAAAATTCTGACGGTTTGTGTATTTTTTCATTACACTTTTTTTTCCATAGGTTCATATACAGTAAAAACAAGAAAACTAATTATAATTGTAAATAAAAAGTTACAATCATAATCAATTCTATTTATACATGGGTTTTAACTTTTTAATGTAATAACTTCCAAGACAAGTATTTTACTACAAATCAAGTTCTCACATTGTAATTTGTTGGTTTTATCTAGAAGTTTATTAAAACTGCAATTAAAACTTTTTACTTAACGCGTATTGTGTTCATAGTATACGAAATTTTTATCATAAACAGCAGAGATAATAAAATACCAATAAGGAAATAACTTTTAGTTTCCTCAATAGATGGCACCATTTAAATTACAAAATTTGAACAATAAATAAGTTTATTAATTTATTTCTTAAAAAGTCATATACTTCATGTCTTTTAACTCCTATTATTCTAAGTTAAAAGATTCTATTATTGTAATTATGTACATATGGTCCACAATTTATTTTCTTTCCAGCAATAGATTGTGTTCGGGAATTCATAGCTTTAACAATACTTTACACATAAGTTGAAGATCCTTTTCCCTGAATATCGCGCCTCAAACTCAATCTACAGAACCACTTACAACTCTTCTATCGCCAGAACTAAACAACACCAATACCCAAAACAAACCATTTCTTTCCATTGTTTTCTCACTTAACACTCTTCGAGTGGTGTTGCCAACGAGCACTATAAAAGTAAACCCAGGTAATTCCGCAGCGATTACTACCCGGGTTGCTTTATTCGTCGGGTGGCTTTGGACGATCCCATTGGACGGTATCTCTAGGGAAACAAAGGCGTATCACGTGCATGGCATTTATCCGGATAGTAATTAGGCCTCGCTGAGTCTGTCAACGTGCCTGAGGTTGAATCGCTGGACAATCAACTGTGAAAGTGGTAAAAGTCTCTGGAAATGTTGATAATTGCGGTCAACTGGTGAAAATCGATGATTATCTTCGGCAGTTTTATTTCTTGGAAATTTTCTTCAATGTTTTAGCATTCGTGTATTTTTCTATGCTTTTTTTTTTTTTTAATGTATTTTAGTTTTTGAGCGTTATGTTGTACAACGCATATATACGCATATTATGTGTTCAGAAAATGTTACGTTATGCAATCAAATGTAAAAGTAGTAAAAGTCTCTGGAAATGTGGATAATTGTAGTCAACTGGTGAAAATTGGTGATGGCTTTGGCAATTTTTTTTCTTTTGACTTCCTCCATGTTTTAGCATTCATGCATTTTTTCCATACTTTCCGTTCTTGGTATTTCGATGTATTTTTGTTTTTGAATGAAAAGAAAATAGTAATTACTCTCTTAGGCACTATATATTTTCATATTATAGGCAGTACGTTTATTCTCTAAGGTATAAAACACACATAAAATTATACATTTGTGTATCTGTAAATGTACAGAGTCACAAGCAGATCAGTTTCTTTTGAAATCAGGAAGTAATGAGGAGTTGAGAGCACACACACACACACATACACACACACATTTGACTTCTCTGGTGGACCTTTGTCCAGCAAAAAGGCGTATACTACATATTTTATAAACAAATCTGCATATTTGTAGTGTTAAATATCTTAAGCGCAGTAACACCGTCTTCAAAATTGAACAATTAATCATTCTAGTAGAGATTGGATACTGCCTAAGCTAATCAGTAGGATCAAATTTCCTTTTGTAATTATATTTTATTCCCATAATCTATAGCCATAATAAGGGTTCGTAATTGTTTAACCCTTTTGGAAAAGGAGTTTGAAGATACCACCCCATCTCGTGTATTAAAATGCATGATGAAGAAACCTCAACTACTTAACTTAAATTAAATAGAAATCCCTTTAATATCTTCTGTGCTCATTAACCAATTAAAGAAAACAAAGTGACAACAAATAATAAAAAACAAATTAAAATTTAATACAAATATGATGACGGACAAACACGACACACGCCCTCATCTCGAGGTTGCTAATAATCTAGTAACAAAAATTTGCATAATTTGAGATAAAATATTAACCCACTGATGGTTATGCACGTATATATACGTTATTTAATCCCCAGTTTTTACAGCAATACACAAAATTTTTACATTTATAAATAAAATATTTTTTAAATATTTTTACTTGGATGATAGTTTATAACCTATCTAAAACAAAATAAATAATAAATAACTAAAAAAAATTATGTTTTGAATTAGAAATATAATTTAAAAATTATTGCAAGGAAAACAACTGTAGAATTTTGCCCATTGCCATGATCGTCAGTCAAAAATACTTCTTGTGTCAGTCTGATCAGGTTTAAATTTCGAACACGTGATACTCTGATTACTATCTAGTTTACGACATTTAAAATTTATCTTTCGGCTTTAATAAAAAATTTCAATAAAATTAATAGTAAATTAGTATGTTTTGAAACACAAAATTCAAACACAACATATTCTATTAGTTTAAGTGTTTCACACATACTATGCGTTGATTGTTGAAATTGAAATCTCTCATTGGTATGAGATATCCAGAAATGAATCTAAAGTGTGTTGTTATCCCTTAAAACTTTTTATTGCATTTTAATTTGTACTGCAGAAAACTTTCTATCCATTTGTATTATACATCGAGGTATATAATTTTGTAGCTATACTGATTTTACAGTTTTGTTTGATTGATAGTTTTTACTACAACTTTTACAATTATAATTTTCAATATATTAATCCATTAACTGTGATTCACCATTCAAGTGTTGTATGTATTGTATTGTTAGCTATCATATTTGCATTAAATTAATTTGTATTTTATTATTTGTTGTCAGTTTGTTATCTTGAATTGGTTAATGAGCAGAGAAGATATTGAAAGGTTTTCAGTTAATTTTATTTGTTATTTTCTTTAAATTGTTTTTGTGTGCAATTAGGTAGCAATAATATGTCCATAAGGTGTTTATTTAACAATTAGGAAATATCTTTTAGTTCAAATTATCAATCTAAAACAATCGTTGCTAAACACCCCTCAAATGTCAGACAATGTATCACAAGATTAAATAAAGATGTTTTAAATATTTTTAAACTAGCTCTGTACGTTGAAGAGCAGAAAAGTTAAGCCCTGACGTCAAGAAATGCATTAAGTTTTTCAACTATGAATGTTATCTAAGTGAAATGTTGATCCTTAAGGACTGTTTGGTTCTTTACTTTGAAATATTTTCAATTTGATATTTTGTGCGTATACTTTTTTACGAGATATTAAAAAGTAAACTTCTGGTTTTTAAAAAAGTAATGAATGGTTTTAAACTTTTTTTTTATTTTTAAATTCATTTAACTAATCAATTTCGAAATCAATGGTTATTTTTTCTTAATTTTCAGTTATGGATTCTCTGTGTCTCAGTTATCGAAATTAATGGTTTATACATGTTCTTCAACTGCTTCAGTCATTTCTTATTTTTATCTTGTTTTCAATACAACAAAATTAATTTGTTCAGAAGAGTGAATAAACTGAAAACCCTTTCAAATTAATATAGAGATGATTTAATTATAAAGAAAATTAATTTGTACTTTTTGTTTGATTTTAGGAAACAGAATTTTTGGAAATATCTTCAATACGAGACGCGAGGACCGGAAAGTATTCCAAGATTCCGAGGGTGAGTGATAATTTTGACTATAATTCAAAAGCGAGTTACACCAAGTAATGGTTCAAACTTAAATGAGAGTACTGAAGAAAAATTTCAATCTACAGACAACACCAAAGTAGTCTTTCATGAATTTCAATACATTGATTCAGTTTATTCTAAGTTAACCCATTACCCTTTATAGAAAAAAAAATGTTATTACACAACAAATTCAACTGTTTGGGTAAAAATACAATACTTTTCAAAATAAGTTTATATGATAGTATTATTGTAATTAAAAAGTATTTTTCTCATGCAGTGTCAGATATATTTCATAGAAATATATTAAAATATAGTACCGGAGATTTAAAAGGTAGAATAAAATTAAATTGTGTGCTTTCCAGGGGATTTCATTAAAAAAATTCAATATTCGTTTAAAAAAAATGCTATTCGAAATTGAGATCAACACGGATGAATTATTTTTAGCAATTACAAAATATGCCACATGCAATAAATAATTGCTGATGGTAAAAAAATAGTTGAATAATATTCTCTGGATGGAATGCATGCCCCTTATAATGATATAATTAATCTGAAGAGAATTGCTCCCGCAAATCCCAATTATCCATATTCTGTTGCATTCCTTAGCTTGTATGAATACAACCAAATGCGAGTAACGAAGCGTCAGATAAAGAATCCAGTTTTCTTATATTCCAGTCCAAATCAAACTGTTGAAAAAAATTGGTGATCTGATAACCGATAAGTACCACTTATTCAAACAAAACACGGTAAGTGATCACCAACACAATTCATTTCACAGAAGGCGGCTCTCTCACAAAACAAGATTCATCCAAACATGAAATCCTTCCTTTCCTTGGAAGTTAAAAAACACCCAGGGCAACAATGTTCCTAAAAAAAAAGGAAAAGATATAAGGTCTTCCTGGAAAAATATATTCCCGCGAAAGAACCTTCGATCTCACGGAAATGGCACCAGGTGCAAGATCTCAGATGGGGTGTTAAAATTCTATTCGAGCTGGTTTGTGGCTCCTTGGGAAGTCTGGGATGTTAATGCAAGGGAAGTGAGACACTGACGGTTGAATTGTTTGACGGAGCACGAATAGAGGTTTAAAAAAAAAAAAAAAAAATGTTCAAAGTAGAAAGAAAATTTAAGGCTTTCGTGGTTATATATGTTTCCGTTCAGTTAGTTCGTATGAAAGTATGAAAGGTATGGATATTTGTGTTTCAATTTTTGTTAAGCAAGGCATGTTATGTATTCCAGTTTTGTTTTAAAAAAAAAAAAATTGCATTTGTTAGACAAAAAAATAAGTTTATATGGTACGTTAATTTTAGCGCTTGGATGCTACTAAGTAACTTTCAGTGTAACGTTACTTTTTAATGGTACATTCCAAATCAACATTGCAAAATAAACTGAAAATAATAACCCATTTGTTATGTCAAAGAATGTGTTTATATGGTACGTTACTTTTCGCACTTGGGTGTTACTAAGGCACTCTTAGTGTAGCGTTAGTTTTTAATAGTAAATTCCAAAATTAACGTGGCTTAAAAACTGAAGTCGTTGAAATATATTCTTAACAAAGATCAAAATTCTACTTTAAGTTATTTCAACTAGCTTTTTCTCAGACTATTACGTACAGTTCATTACATAATTGAGGGCATGCTTCTTTGTATTTATGCATTTTATACCACGGCATATGTTAGTTAAATTTATTTCTTATTAATTTTTTTGATTCCACACCCATTTTATCAATAGTAATTAATTTCATTTTAATAATTTCATAGGAATATAGGAAAATGAATTTCGATATACAGGAATTGCTAAAAAAATTCTCAGGTTTCATATAGGAATATACATTACATTGCTAAATAGACTTTTATTTTTAATTTATAAGAAAGTGCAATAGGGTGGTTCGAAATTTTTTATTTTTTTATTTTTGAAACGCATGAGGTGGAAAAAGTTGTTACATATCTTTAAAATAAAAAAAAAATAAAAAAAATTCTAAAAAACAATGATTTTTCTGTAAAATGGGTATTAACGTTATTTTTTACATTTTTGTTTAAAAAACATGCTTTTATTCATTTGGTTCATTTTTTTCTCGAGCTTTCTATTCCAATGACGTACTTTGAAGGAAACTTTTGTAGAAAAGTCGGACATATGGATCTTTAAAAAAACTTATTGTGTGGAACATCGCACAACTTTCAATTACACTATATTATTGATGTGGATTTGTGTCATTTATCGTTTTCATATTTTCATCATTTGCTTAGAAAAAATGGCAAGTTTGGAAATAATTCTTATATAGGCCTTTAAAAAAAAATCGCCAAAATCGTGTTTTTGGCAATATACTTTTCGAAAATTCCTATATTATTCTTTGTTATAAGTGACACTGGGGCGAGGAGAAAAACGATCGTTGATGAGCTATGTTCAAGCAAAGAGGGCTCTGTGTTGAAGGCATTCGTTTTTCAACTTTTTACTCTATTAAAGCGTTTTTACGGCAATTTCGGAGGTGGAGATGTTTAGAACATCTTAAGAGGCATTAGCACAGCGATTTTTATCAAAATCGTTAGAGCCGTTTTTTAGCAATCATTGAAAAACATGATTTTTTCAATGGCAGTTACCTTATGCGCATGCGCGATTTTGACGAAAACCTTAATGGTAGGTCCTTGGGCCATCACTAACCTGCTCACCAAATTTGAACAGCGTAGGTCAATTTGTTCGGGAGTTTTGATGACACAGACAGTACGCACAGACAGACATTTTTTCTCGATCACTTTTTTGAGATCAGGATGATCCAAAACGTGGAGAAATACCGACCGATTTGACCGAATCCTATACTTTCATTACCCTATGTATTACATATGGGTAATTGAAAGTAAAAAAAGGTGTTGTCCTAGTATCTTTGGCGTCATTGCCACCCACTTTTTGTCTTCTCTCTCTACACAAGCGTTCCACAGCTTGTGAGTGACAAGGAAACGAAATGAAGTCTGATTCCATTGGTCTCTAGTAGCACAGAAACGCTGGCCAATCGGTCGTTGAAACAATACTAACCAATCTCACCCAATTCTGGATTAAAATATAGAAGAGGTTTTGAAATGTTGATGCGCAGTTTTAAAATTGGGATATTTTATGTATGAGAAATAAAACTATGTGGCGGTTATGACATATTTGTTTGTTGAAAAATCGCGTATTTTGGAACTATTGTCGGCCAGAATTAACCAATCTTCCAGTCTTCCCCTGTTTCCTCCAATATAACTGTGCTACCTCGGATGCGCCAGTCTTTACTAATAAATGTTCGTTTGTTAGTTTATAGTGCTAATACAAGCATTCCAATTAGTTATGCCCACGTAATCAGTTGCAATAAAGTTAAGTTTGGTTGCCTTGAAATGCCTGAGAATCCAACGCCTCAGTTCTCTTACATCTCTTATTTCGTCCAAAATCACTGGCAAAATAAATTTTTGGGGTGAAGGAAGGAAACATTTCGTTCAATAACCGAGGTTAAAACTTCCGGTAAATATTCAGGGAGGTATCGGGACAATCAAATTGCTTCATATATGATCTTAGATTTTTCAGAAAATTAACTTTATTTTTTAAATTCAAAATCAATGTGGCTTGTAACAATTTAAAATAAAGAGTACCAACTGACTTAAGTTCATCCGATGGGTTACATTCACTGACATATAGTCTAAGTTAGCGGTTCCCAACAGTTTTAGTCCTGCAGCCCACCTATTTTGAAACAAATACTTTGAGGTTCACTAACTTACTATGTGCGTGAGTGTGCATCAATAATTAGTAAAACATACTGTACACGAAGGATTCAAATATGTATATATTTTTTATACGCAAAAGAACTTTCTTGTATTCACTTTGTTATCACAACTATAAGAAAACATAAAAAACAAGTGTTCAAAGTTAAAACAAATTAAAGAGATTTTTGACATTGTTAGTATCCCATTAGAGAGTCAATATCTGGATTAAAACTGTATATTTTTAGCCATGCTGTTGAATTTACCTATTATTCACTCGTTAAAAAATAAATGAAAAATTCAATTGAATATACTTCGAATACCGACTTGATTTTTCTATCTCTACCTCTGAAGCTCCTATGACTTTTATCTTGGCTTAGCTTAGACACCTCGGCCCTCGACTAACCTATTAGAACCCTCGACTATCGTCCTCGGCCCAGTACCATGCTACTCGTGTCCCATGGGTTGTGAACCGCTGGTCGAAGTACTCTGTTCTCTGTTGCTAGCCATCTGGAGTGTGAAAGAGATTGGGCTTGAGAGCTGCCAAGTCATTGACCTGATCTAATCACTGCAAAAATATCAAGAAGATATAACTGATATGTGCTCAGGACTTTCAATTCAACTTGATAAAATGAGCATTAAACACGTAAAAAATCAGCCAGTGGAAATGTTTCACAGTTTTTCAATTTTTTATATATGTTCCTACTGAAAGATGTTGGTATAGTTGTAGTACTATCTACATGTTTAAATAAGCCTCTGAATGATAGTTCATTGAAGTATAGGAGGCATATATTCTACTGCAGTGGTCTATCAAAGTGTACAATTTGATCTGTCATATATATTTCCAGCCAGTATTAATGGCAGTCCCAATCACAGTCGTGTGTCAATCACTTAAAATCGCAGCCATGTGTGTTATGGTATAATCTAATGAATAAGCACGTAAGTTTATGAGCTTCAAAGGAAGAGAAGGCACCGCGGGAAAGGTCAACCAGATTGAAACCCGCCAAAACACTGTTTCTATCAATGTTTCAAAGGTTATGCAAGAGCGATTATTGTTGAATAATTATTAATTTGATTTTTTTCCAAGTTCTATCTACTTCATTCCACGCGATACATATTATTGTGTCTCGATATTTTATTGATGATTCTACAAATTGATGGAAAAAATGTATTTTTTTTTTATTTATTCAAAACTTTGAAGTGAATACTTGAAGTAAATAAAATGATTTTAACAAAAATATGTAAGAAATAATGTTAGAATCCATTTTATACAAAAATAAATTTTTTTTACAAAAAAATGTATTTTTGAATATATTTCATTATATATATGTGTTTAAAAAATGCATAGAATAGTGTTTTCTTGTGTTATAACACCCTTTCACTACACATTGCAAACTATTGCTTTTCAAATATATAACGTTCAGAAATTTAAAAAAATGTAGGAAAAATAGTTATTTTTTTGTACTTTCTCCAAACTTTAAGGTGAATGCGAGATCGGAAGATATTTTTTTTTTTATTTTTTTTTACTGTTTTTATTATCAAGATATGTAACAACTTTTTTCACCTAATGCGTTTCGAAAATAATTTGATTTTAGAACCACCCTAATGTATAAATCTTTATATTTGATAATATTTTAATAATAAAACCGTTCAGTTTTATTATTAGATTATCATCGGTTTGGCTTCTGATTAATTTTCATGTTTTGGTAAAAAAATAAAAATTTAAGAAATATTATACTAAAACCTCAACATATTTTATTGCGATAGTTGTACTTTTGAACACAAATGTAAACACTATAAATACAAGTCTATTTTTAAAATTCTTAATCATCTTTTGAGCGGAAAAATAAAGTACTTACTATGTTTTATAAATGTATTCAATAGTTCAATAGGTATCAAGCGATAGTAAATACTTAAAAATATAAAATAGCTTTTTATTATTATTTACTATGCTTAGTTTGCATTGGAATCAGTAAAGCCTTAATTACTTTTCTATGATATGGGAATTTCATTTACGTTTTTCAAATGTATAAAGCATATATGTCCATTTAAATTCAAATCAGGTGCATATTTACGTTTATTATTAAATAATTGGTGAAAACAGAATTACGTTTGTATCAGTATAGGTCAGAGAACATTTTATAAAAATATTTTGGTACACGCAGTAATATCAGAAAGTATCTACTATGAAGACATGTAAGAGAAGGAGTGGGTGGTGGTGACAACGTTATTTCTGGCAATTAATCTTGGATTTCAACACTGATTGATTTGTGAATCAGTGGTGAAACCTCAGAAAAATGTTCACCTGACAAACATTCACCTCAGAAAAATGTTAGACAACCTTTGACTATTATGCTTAAAAAAAATATTAGTTTCTAAAGAACTTTTTTAATTATAAAAATATACGCAAGCAGTAGACTTTTATGTGTCGAATGTCTTGAGAACTAAAATATACGTTTAAATACACAAGGAAAATTTTATTTTATCAATAATATCTAAGCAATTAAATTACTTTTAATTAACTCAGAAACATTAGCTCTGTCAAAAATCTTTAAAAAAATAATACATTAGTAATACAGAGTTTATCAGAAAGGACTTATTAATTTTGAAGTGACATATCACGAAACAGTGAGAGACAGAAAGAAGAAACGAAAGTGGAATGTTAAATAGACAGGTATGGAATTTTAAATGCAAAAACAATTTATTAATTTGTCAATAAAAAAAAACTGGTGAATATGGGGTGTTGAAAACCCGCCTACATGTATTGAAAAACCACTGCATTTGGCAAATGTGACCGTTTCGGTTGCACTATACAGTAAAAGAATCATAGTGCCCTTTTACATGAGAGAAACGATGAACTCAGTCTACTATATTCAGATAGTTGCCACATTTCAATATTGTAACTAAATTTGCAAAATGGTGTATTTAAAGTTGCGTACCTGTCAATATAAAATTTCGCCTTTGTCACTTCTTTCGGTCTGTCGCTGTTTCGAAGTCATGTCATTTCAAAGTTAGGGAGATCTTTCTTAAATTCCCTTTTTCTTTCTCATTGCATCATGTATACAGTCTGAACTATTTTTAAACAATTTTTCACTAATTTAGTTTCTAACAACTTGAATTTCAAGACCAAAATCTCGAGAAACTGACATGTCTCGTACCAATGACAAAGTTTCATTAATCTCTAGAAAATGACCACAAAATATTTAAATGCAAGTACCTAACTTACATTTTGTAAGTAAGAATTAAAAAAAAAATAATTAAAAAAAATTGCTAATTATTAGGAAAATAAAAATAAAAAATTTCCGTACTAAATTAATCTAATTTGCAGGAAGTTGTGGAGAAATATATTCCCTTTGAAATTAACAAAATCAATTAAAATCGAATTAATCCCTGACACAAAAGGAAAAATTTCCGTGACTAAATTAAAGGAACTATGTCATCTAAAGGAAGATTAGCAATTTATAACATCCCAGAAATTCCAATCAATCATCAGAAAAATAATCCCTCTTTTTAACAGCTGTAGTATCACAATTCTATTAAGATGAGACTTAATTTTCCTATCGCGAAACTTTTAAGCGATTAAAACTTTCTGCGTTTGATCTTCATGTGGAAAATTCCTGCTTTCTCATCATTATTCATTTCTAGTTTTATTTTAGAGTGATACGATTAAAATCCAGTTCTTACTGTTTGATGTTGCATTCTAATTAAAATATCCTCTTTCATCTTCCTTTGGAAAGGACATTTTGAAAACGTTTCCAATGCTACACTTCTATCTAAAAGTTGTCATCATCAAACAAGAGTTGGTAACTGCAAGTAACGGCATTTCGGAATGTTGTCTAATCGCGTGTGAGGTATTATGAGATGAATTTGCCTTATGTTTTGAGAATTGGCTTTTAGATACACTCATGCAGTATTTATTGATCAATGGCTTATTAGTTTAAATGGAAGTGTTTCGCTATAGGGTTTTTGAATGAATATGCAAGAGTAGATTGTCTAATATGTATCGTTGCATTTGTATGGATACTTTAGCTAGTAAGGAATTTAGGACTCCATTCAATTGATCTTGCTTTGAATCTATTTTAAATTCGGAAACATAATAAGGAATTGCTGCATTAAATTAATGATTTAAAGTGCAGGGACTTTCGGAAAGGATTACTTTACTTTGAAATGACATAACAGTGAGAGAAAAAAAGTAAGAGACTAGTGGTATGGGTGATAAATAGGTACGGAATTTAAAATTCACCGGATTTCAAAATTAAATTCTAAAAATAAAGGAATTGTTGTAAAACCGGAATGTAATGGATGAGTTCATAGTTTTCCTCATGAAAATGGGACCTGTGATCTTTCTAGTGGATAACACCTGCCTAAACGGTAACTTTTGTAGAATACGGTGGTTTTGTAAGGCATGCAGGTTTTCAAAACCCCAGTGCCATCAGTTTTGTTAACCCACTGACGGTCATGCACGTATATATACGTCATCTATTCCCAGTTTTTCCAGCAATACACAACATTTTTAAATTTATAAATAAAATTTAAAATAAAATATTTTTTTAATATTTTTATTAGGATAATATTTTATAACCTATCTAAAAAAAAAAAAAATGTATTTGCATTAGAAATATAATTTAAAAACTATTGCAGGGAAAACAACTGTAGAATTTCGCCCATTCCCATGACAATTGACAAATCCATCTAAATGTAAATTTGCCTTGGTAAACCATATGCAGCTACTATAAAAAAAAAATTCCGATCCATAAATTTTTAAAACCGGTTAATTTAGAATTCGATACATGTCTATCCAACGTACACTTATCTCTTATTTCTGCGTCCCACCGTTTCACAATAATATCATTTCTAAGTTAAGGATTCCTGTCTGAAATACCATGCATGTGCAAATGAAGAAGTTTATTAATATCTTGTGATATATTTTCCAAGTTCTTTCATTTAATGTTTAGAAACTCATACCATATCACAACAAGAGGTGATAAAGATTAGATATCATTACACTCGCTGTTATTTTTATTTCATAGATTTTTAAATTAGGAGAATGCAAATTCACTCATTTAAAAATCCCTCATACTAATATGGCATAACAAATTTCCTAGTTTTTTTTCGTTGGTGTATGCCTTTCAGGTTTAGTGTGAGAGAGATGTAATGTGACAATTTATATATGTGAAATGAATGTAAAAATGTTCACTAATCTATATATGATATTCCATTTCTATTAATTAGCTTTACTTGTCTACATCTACTTTGACTTGATATATGTAATATTTTTGAGAAATTGATTTAGTTGATCCAATCATGGAATTTCTTAAGTGGAGTTTTTTTTCCCCATGTTCAATATTATAACTATAGGAGTGTGAAACATCGCACAATTTTCAATTACATTATAATGTTGGTTATTGCATCAAAATGTATGTTGTCATTTACAGTTTTCACATATTTACTTATTTAAATAAAAAGGGCCAGTTTGGCGGTATTATAGACAATACTTTTTACGTAGACAAAAAAAAAAAAAAAATTGGTGAAATTTGCAATGTTATTCGATAGACATTACATTCGTGTACTAGAAACAGAAAAAAAAAATCATTCGTTGATGGGCGATGCCCAAAGGCAGAGAGTTCTGTCTTAAAGACACTCGTTTTTCAACTTTTTAAGTTTTTAACGAATTTGTACTGGAATTTAGAAGGTGGGGATGATTAGAACACCTTAGCAGGCATAAGCACAGAGAATTTAATCAAAATCGTTAGAGCCGTTTTTTAGCAATTCCTGAAAAACATGATCTTTCACGATTTTTCATGATTTCAACCTAATGTGCAAGCGCGAATTTAACGAAAACCTTAATGGTAGGTCCCATGGTCACCAGTAACCCGCACGCCAAATTTTAACATCATAGGTCAATTTGTTCGGGAGTTATGCTGACCACGTACACACAGACAGAAGTTTTTTTCTAGACCACTTTTTGAAATCAGAGTAATGGAGTACTTATCGACTTATCCGAAAATACATTACTAAAACTGATTTTAATCGTAATAAATAGGCACGATTCTGATTATCTATCAAACAAACAATTCTCCTTACTGAATCTTGTCCACCTGATAGCTGTGTAGATAGCGCTCTGACCTCGCATGCCAATGGTACCGGGGGGGTTTGAATCCCAGGTTAGTCATGTTCATATTCATTGTTCATAAAAAAGGTCGTTGAGCGTACCAACCAACCCTACTGAATTTTAGATGTTTATCCATTTGAAATTGGATTTTTGGCAATGTTTGGAATTAAACCGTTTTTGAAATTTACTAAAATTGATCGGGATTTCATTGCCATCATCAAAAGCAATTTAAACAAGCGCACCCCTCAATTAAGCTTCATTAGAGATTTTTTTAAATTATATTTAATGATAAATGTTATTTTCTTTCACATAAGTTCCTTTTTGGTCAGTATATTAAGCTGTAGGTCCCGGCCTGATTACCAGTAAATCAACATAAAAATAGGTCATTGAGAGTACAAAGTCAAATTTTTTGGTAAATAAAACTTTTTATAAAAAGAGTCTATGCTATTTTTCTCTGATAAAATTCAATGCGTCGAGGTTGAAGTGAATTACTATGTATTCAGTTTCTAAAATGTGGCTCGCAATGTTTAAAAGTTTATATATCCCTGGTCTCAATAATATAAAATAAAATGGGAAAGTGTCTGCAATGTTTTATTCAAAAAATTTTGATCTCATGAAATTCATTCACAGTGATTTTCAATTTCATATATAATTCATGATATCAAATTAGATATTTATCATAAAGCCAGTTGAATATAAAAGTATTACAATTTTTGAAGTAAGCAAATATTTTTCGCGCTTTTAACACAAAATTACATTTTTAAACCACAGATAATAATAAATACAGATATCCATGCGAAAATTTCCAATATAATTACAATCAATAATAAAAATATAAATAATTGTAAATAAAAACAATGTCAATTAAAGAAGATCTTAAAAGTGATAGAAATATAATTCATGCCAAATTAAACTAATTTTAGAAGGTCATTATGCCTCACTAAAACAAAATTGCTGTGTCATCTAACATAAGATTTCCAATTTAAAACATCTTAGAAATTGCAATCAATCATTAGAAAAACAATGCTTTTCAAAAAAGTATCCCGCATCGCAATTCCATTAAACTAAGACTTAATTTTCTTTTCTCATTTCTATACGATTAAAACAGCACTCCTTTTGATTGCAATTTCGAAAATTTAAGTCATCTCAGCATTATTTATTTTTGGTTCCTTTCGAAAGCGACGCAATTTGAAGCCACTTTTCCCTCTTTGATCTTGCAGTTTAATAGAAATACCTAACGGAAAAGTTATTTTGAAAAGCTCGTTATTATTCTACGCATACCTTTGTTATGAAACAGCATTTCACGCTAGAACCGTTATGAGAAGTTGTTTCTATGGTTGTGAGATATTTCTTAAAGACTTATACCCAAGTTTTGTTAATATAAAGTTGGGTAAGTATGCAAATTCAGTCTTGAATAATCATCGGTATATAAAGGTATACAAGGTAGTGTTTCGCTAAAAAGACTTTTAATGCATATTCAAAGCATATTTAATTTGAAGTAGATAGTTAATATTTTAAAACGTTGCAATATATTATTATATACATGTAATATTTACAACGTTATTAACATCGATCGGAGAGAAGGGGAGTGGGGGGGGGGGGTCTGACATTAACAAAATGAAACGTGAGAATGAAAGTGAAGATCGGGGAAGGATTAAAAATAAAATGTGCGCAGTGAAAGGATAAATTAAATTAGTCGATATTTAAATAGATTTTTTATTACAAACTCTGTCAAAAATGCTCTCAGGGTAAAAAAGAAATACCAACAAAATTAAAGCGAAAAAACTCTTAAAGGTTTGAGTACAAAAACTCAATTTGAAAACTAACTTTGAGTCAAGTAAGCCCATCATTCCGAATGACACAAAGTACTTAAAAGCTATTAAAATATGTGTAAATAAGAGTTTACAGTGATCTCTTTTAGACGACCAAGTAATGAACAACATCCTAAAAATATTGCAAAGAAAAGGTATTAGCAAAGGGTTAAGGTAAAAGAAGCTTGTATTATGATGTAAATGTAGAATAAAACATTACTTGATAGTTGGGTAAACAGTCCAAAAAAATTATCAAAGTGCAAACAATAATAACAGTTATTTAAAATATAAACAATGAAATTGTAATGTGGAGTACAATGTCAAAAAATATGAAAACTAAAAAATTGTTGAACAAATTACAATTCTGGAATAAAATGTTGGAAGTGTCAAACAAACAAAAAATTGTTCAGACTCCTGAAATCGGGGTGTAAATGCTTGTTGCAAAAAAAAAGGTTATATAAAAATATTGAATTGTGCTTAAGATAAAAATTAAATTCTTGTTTGTCGGAACTAACTTGTGTTGAGGACTTTTGCGACTGTTTATTAAAGTGGGATGGAATACATCCCGCTTGAAGTGATGATGGTGTTATCGAAAGCAGTTTCATTTGAAGAATGTTTTTTTTTTTTTTTTTTTTTTTTTTTTTTTTTTTAAATAGGATGTTTATATTTTGCACAAAATTTATTGTGTGTGGTTTTGGTTATTGAGCACGAGTGTTCCAGACTATACATCATCAATGTTTTACGTATTTTTGTTTATGATTTCTGATAGTATTTTGGTGTATTTGTATTGATCGACAATCGTTTTGAAATTTGCTACAATATATATGAGACAAAATTTGAGGGATATATGATTAAATCTAAAATATATTTTTATCAAATTGCGAATTAAGCTTTTTGATGCTAAAGTGGGCTGCAACTTATGTATAAATCTTTTTTTATGGACAAAATCTTTTTTAAGAAGAATTAGAGTTCTTCTAAATTACTCAATTGTTGATAGAAAAGAAAAGTTGAGCAAATATAAAATTATTCTTTAATTTATTTAACAATAGCCGAGTATCATGTCGTAGAATTTCTACACCTAGTATGTGTGGTAGCCCAGCAGTATTGTGCCAATGTTGGAAATGGTGGTTCCTGGATAAGGCCCAATCTTGGCTGAAGTTCGAACAATGTTCCAAAATACACGATTTTTAAAAAATATAAACATGTCAAAAACATCACAACATATATTTTTTAACTCTCCATCCTTCCTTATAAAAGTATTTCCATTTTAAAACTGTTCATCAATATTTCAAAACTTTCAGTATATTTTAACCAGCAGTGGAGGAGATTGGCCAATGACCAAGCTGGTTAAAACAACCGGTTTACAACAGTCCACATCGGGATTGTTCATTGTAGAGCGATATTGACCGGTATAGTTGTGCCACTACATTGTTTGCCGTTTTTCGCAAGAACGTACTATCGTAAAGTTTTGCAAGAACTTCAAGAACTCTATAAATAGGAAAAAATATTTTTAAGCATATGTTGGAAAAAAAAAATAAAAAAAAAAAAAAAAGTCCCGTCATCACTATCATTATACAGGTAATGAAGGAATATGTTACCTCGTGGATAATCAAGTAAGTTATGTACTCAGGATGTCAAAAAAAAAAAAATGGTAATACGATGTTCAATTAAAGAACTTTTTGAGATAGAGAACAAATCTAAATTGTAAAAATGCTCTAATTGAATTAAGAAACCTAACGATTGTCTATTTTTCAACGGGTAATTTATTTTAATAGCTTGATAATTTTAATTTCTATACAGACCCTTTACGTGTAAAAAATAAAGAAAGCTCAATTACAAAAATGGCCCAGATGTAAAATCATTAATTCATAAATACATGAATGTGTTGTTCAGTATTCATAAAATGCATCAATACATACATTCGAATGAAAAAAAGTCTACATTTAAAAATGACATGAGTTGATAGAAAAAGGTGTCTTATGCAACTAGTTCTAATTTTTCAGCGTTACTATTTTTGCTTTATTATATTTGGCTCATAAAAATTCATTTTTTTTTTTTTTAATGTAAATGTGAAAATGTAATTTTTGTAAATTAAATAATAATAATAATTTTGAAAAAACTGGAAATATTTGGATTAATATTTGATAGTCGCTTTACTAGGATGGATTGGCTTTTACATGAATGTCCAGATTAAGACACATTTCGTATATAGTTTATACCTACTTACCTATATATACCTATTTACTACCTACTTACTTATTCATTTAATATTAAAAGAAAATTTAACTACATATAACGTGCAGCGACAAGTAAGTAATACATATATAAAATCATATTATGCTCTATCTTTGAAATTGAGGATAATCACAAGCTTATTAAACCCGAGTACTGACCCAGAGAGTTGAAAGACGTCAATCACAGAATATGATATGATAAAAATTTGTCCTTTAAATTTTAGCATGAAAAGTTTTTACAAAGCTATTGGAAGTAATTTTGATAGCTTATTTTAAATAAATATTCATGGTGAAAAAATGTAATTTGTGTACGTAAAAAAATGTAAATTTTACTAACCATAACATATAGGAAAATATTTTTATTCGTCAAATAAAAACATGTTTATATAGAAATTAGAGCAATTTGAAGGGAAAGAAGAAATTTTAAAAGTTTATAATATCTGCCTGACAACTGATTGCAATAAAAAGGACGATACAAAAAAAAAAATTATTAGATCCTCTTAAAAAAGAAATGATCCATTTCTTCTCTCCTTAAAAACTGAAGCAACTTTTTGCCTCCAGCTGAAAAGATTTGAGGCAAATAATTTGAAGAAATAAAACTTTCTATTTGTTTTGGGGGGTCGATAAATTGTACTTTTGTATCACGAGAGAAACACAAGAGTCATTTTGTGTTTAACCATTGTATCAAGAATTCACATATCAGCTCAAAATTCCGAGGAGAACGCTATCCTGGAAAGAACGACTGGTTTTAAAATAAACGGAGTGTTTCCATTTAAGGAGGAATTGCTCCATTCATTTTATATTTTGTCTCGTTCCGATGCTTTTGTTCGTTCTAGAAAAAGGGTAAAACTTCAACCAAGCAATCTAATAAATCTAAACAGTCAATACATCAAAAACCTTTGAAAGCTATTACGTTTATAATTTATAAAAGCAGAGTCTGCAAGAGAGTTGAGAGAACTATCTGAAAATTTAGAGGACAGAAAACTGCAATAGCTGCTAACGCTGTAACTCTAAACCATTGGTTAAGATTTACATATGAAATTGCCGACCAAACGGTATAGTGGTTAGCGTGCTAGTCTCTAGACCGCGAGGTTGCGGGTTCGAGTCTCGTGTTGGCATGGGTGTTTGTAAATGTATGTTGGCTTGTCTAATGACGAATGTTTCGGGGCATTATAGCCCTCGTGTTGCTGACGGCGCCAGATAATCTGAAAACAACCAACCAACATATGAAATTAAAACTGTATTTTTTAGCTGGAAGTATTTATGAAGCACAAGTAAGAGAAGAAATTAAAATATTTAATCCATAAATAAAAGTTTGTACTGCAAATCTTTTAGATGCAATAGAAAATTTTATGTGCAATTGCAACCTATTTAATCGAATTTGAGCTCAAAAACACTATTCATAGTATTTGATTATTACATAGAAAACTATCGATTCCATAACAGGCACTAATTTCTTCATGATTGCAATGTTATAGACAGCGGGCCTGTGTTTCAAGTTTCAGCTTGATTGGATGATGACAATCGAGTTAATTAGACTCAACAAATTTTGTCCTCCACACATACAAACACACAATTAAACAAAGACGAAAATCGAAATTAATGTAAAGGATTTAAAAACGAAAAAATTCTAATAAACTAGAAGTTGTATGAAATTTAACACACTTATCCAGCAAGAAGCAACTTGACGTTGTAAGCAAACGCCAAGTCAAATGGATAGCCAGAAAAAGTTATGAAATCTAATAAATGCCGCCAAGCGTTCAATTTATTTGTGTTACTTGTACACACTGAGCTAAATTAAAAGTAATAATTTTTTCTGGCTAACCATAAAGCAACCCTTTTTCTAGGCATGTTTGTTAATAATAAATACCTAGTTTTTGCAGTGTGTTTACCAATTCTCAAATTTTACCTTTTTTACTGACCACTCTGAATCCTAACTCACCACCTTTGATTCATGCCTTGCCTACACAAGTGTACTATAAGTTGTTAAAAAAAAACAAAAAAAAAACTGCACTCAATACATCGGATTTTCTTTAAAGTCATCACAATTTCCAACACTTAAAGCAAATTTTGGTTCCTCTTCAACTATTTTAAGAAGTTGCGAAAAAAATAGCTGCTCTGCAATTTGAGAACGTATTGTCTGAAAACTACAAACTTGGTGAATCATTCTCGTTATTTTTCTTTCTTCATTTAACGTTAGAAGCTTCTTCCATTTCAAAACGACCCATTCGATTTCTATTTTACTCCCCATTACAAGGTAAGGACCCGTTAAATTGGCGAGAAGCTTTTGTTTGGAACCGCAATCATTTGTTCCGAACAGTTCCTGTAAGGTTATTTTCTAGACTTCTAGAAGACAGATAATGAACTGGAAAGTGTTTGAAGAATTTTCGAGACAGATTCCTAAAAGTTGTTAGGCCGTGTGAATTTCTTTGTGCGTGTAAAATAAAACAAAAATCTAAATGCATCGATCCGTCAATTTTTATGACATAAATTAGTGCCTGCGACTTTTCTAATCTTTTATTTTTCAAGTATTGCTTTTTATCAATAATGAAATATTTAACCAATGGATGGAGTACAGAATAATATACAAATATGACAAACTATAGAAATTAGATTAAAAAAAAAGTTGTAGTATGTGGGCTTAAGGTACTTGCCTACATTCGGTGTACTTTTAAAAAAAAACTTTATGTAGGAATATTTTAAGTGCTTTTTTATATTTAGTACTACTATAGATTTGTAATACAGTGAAAAAATTTCAAATTTATTATTATTATTTTTCAAAAATTGCAATTTTTCATGAAATTTTGATGAAATATATCAAAAACTTAAAATAAGGTAAATGAAAAACTTTTTAAGTTTTTTAGGAAATAAATTGTATATAAATAAAGTACATGCTTATATTTAGGGCATATATTACATAAAAAAATGCATTAACTAAAACTTTTTTTATGGATTGTCGAAAAATAAGTTAATGAATTAGTCAAACTAAAGGTGGTATTTCATAAAATAAACATCCAATCACAATTTCTATAGAAGATGCCCTAGAAAACAATCAACAAGAGAAGTACAAAAAAATTTATAATGATTCATGAATAATTTTGGGAGTTATGACATTTCAAATTAGCAATATTTGTGGGAAAATCAATTCCGAGAAAAATGCATTTAAACTTTAAAACACTCATTTCTATATAAACCATATTACTTATACACTAAAAATGCACCTTCTTTTTAAATTTTTTTTATTTATGAAAAAGAAGAAAATATTAAAATTTTGTAGGAAATTACTTTTTAATCGGCAACTTTTGGTTTTGGTCATTTCCGGTTATAATTTACAGTTTCAGATCAGTTTCAAATTGTCATAATTTTTGTTCAAATCAACGCAGAGTTAAAAAGAAGACTGTTTTAGAAACTTAAACATTTGGGCTAAAATATTCACGGCTAATATTTGTTTGTCAAATTTCATCAAAATCGACCTTTTCAACGTAGACAAGTACCTTAAAAATGGAGCTAAATTTAAACGAACTATTATTCGAAATAAAAATTAATAAAATTATTATTTAAATGTTTATTAAGTCCTTAAAAATAAAAATTTTTACAAACCTGGTATTTCAAAATTTATGTTAAGAAATGAAAATGTATGTCCTGAATATAAATATTGAATATTTATAAGTATTGAATAATAAGAGCGTCAAATATGATAAATTTTTAGTTTTGATAATTTCCATTTCTAGAGCCAATAAATCAGTCTACTACAAATTTGTTTTTATGCCTCACAATAAATCATTTTGTCTTAGCTAAACAATTTTGAAACTAGTTAAGGTCATTTTGTCCTTAATAAAGCTACGAAATCTATGATATAGTCAAACAACAAATATGTTCTAAACTAAGGCTGAAAAAGATTGTCAGTTGTTTTGAACGCTCTGCATTCTAATGGCACAAAATATACTTTTTTTTCTTTTATCGAGTGAAATTAACAGTATTATCTCTTTAACTATGAAGGTCATTTTAAATTATATTAATTCTGCTTTATGACATCAATCTCAATCAATTTTAAAAAGCCTCGTAATACGAACAAGAAGAATGAATGAAAAATTTGTTTTTCATTTTTCGCAGGTGCTTATTGCAGCCAGAATTATTGTTTTGATTGATTTGTTTCGTACTATATAGTATGAAAGGTATCAATCAAAACAATATATAACTATAATTAAAATACTATAATTATAAAAAACAACGTTTTCCTAATGTAATTTTTGCATCTGAATAAAATGAATATTTCCCATTATGTGCTGTAAAACAGCTTTATAGAGTTAGAGGATGAAGCGCTTTTCAGGTTTCAAAGGATGATTAATCACTCTGCAGTAAAAGATATTAACGCATAATTACTATATTAAATTAATTGTCCGGATAGGGAGTAAGTACTCCCAGTTTGAAAGATAAATGTACTCTCGTTAATTTAAAGGTGATTAAAATGTGAGCAATAAAAATTTTTCTACCAAACTTAACAATTTTGATTCCCTTTAAAGTACCTATTGTTTACATTTTGAAGTTTTGATTAGATGAAATTTTTGATTAGCAATGTTATGTTAAGTTTGCAATTAGCTAAGAAAAAATTAAATAATGATACTTAGGTAATTCTCCCTAAATGTAAATTCATGGTTTCAAAATTTTAAAATTTTAAAATTTATTTTAAAGTACATTTGGGTAATTTTTAGGAAGATGACAACTGTTCCTTTATAAAATAACGAAAGTTTGCGAATCATATGAATTTATTTCAGATTATGATTAAAAATGTAAATTAAACAGATATTATTATTACCATCGTACATCATGCAGAAATTATATAAATTTTACATTACCATAGTGTTTTTGAGGTCAAGAATTATAAGCTAGTCATAGCTTAAGACAAATATACCAAAAAGTTAATTTTCAGGTTAATTTTTTAATTAAATAAATGTTTAGAAATATCTACTATTTTTGTAGAGTGTCAAACTTATGCACAACAGAAAGTTAGTTTATCAAACTACTGATAAAATGAATATTTCTGATAATATGAGCTTTCAATAAAATATTTTAGGCAAGCTACCATATGTGCATGCGCTATTTTGATGAAAAC
This sequence comes from Linyphia triangularis, assembly GCA_963978545.1. NCBI lineage: Eukaryota > Metazoa > Arthropoda > Arachnida > Araneae > Linyphiidae > Linyphia > Linyphia triangularis. Next base: position 30,513,478 of record OZ021732.1, on the reverse strand, counting down.
TATAATAGTAAGTCCCATGGTCATCACTATCCTTTAAAAAAAAAGGTTGAAGGTAGTAAGTTAATACTTTCGGGAATTATGCTGAATACATATAAGCACACAGACATTTTTAAACTCAGGACGTTACAAAACGTGTGGAAATGAAAAAAGAAAATTGCATTTTTTTGTACCCCTATGCAATATTTTCATTATCTTATATTACACATAGGGTTTCTTATTAAAAATATTATTTCGAAAATAAAAACTTATCAGATCTTGTGTATGTTATCCCTCCCTCGTAGAGTTTTAGGTTCGGACAAAAAGTTTATAAGAAACTGATTTGTTCCGAATAAAATATCAGAGTTTGAATTTCCATTAACTCTGAATTTCTTTTTGACGAATGCGGAAAATCCCCCAAGAACTAAAGCGTACTTGAGAGGTTTAATAATTGCTTACTATATTAATATATAAAATTATTATATAATTGCTTGCAATATAAAATTACCATATAATTGCTTACAATATAAAATTACTAGATAATTGTTTACAATATAAAATTAAAATACAAGTATGTCATATTTAGTAAAATTATTTATAACTTAAGTTTCAAAGGATTTTACAATTTGAATTTTCCATAATTTTAGAGAAACTATTTTTTTATTTTCCAGTTACAAGTTTGACTGAAAATGATATATTATATTAAACTTTATATTCATTTGCAGAAAATGTGACAAAGAAATAAGTTTAAAGCAATTTAGCTTTTATAAAAAAATTATTCCGAGTTTATTTCTTGATTTTAAAATATATAATACGTGTTCACAATTTAATACTTGGTAAATAAAGAATACGTTTTGGTAATTTGAATAAATCAGTGGTTATAGGATAATGATATAAATGTTTCCATTACTAAAGAGTTGAAAGAAAGTATATGGAAAACTTCCTGTGTGAATAACTCTTATATTATAAGATTGGTGTTTTTTTTTCTTTCTTTTTTTTTTTTTTTTTTTTTTTTCTTTACAATTCAATGAGAAGCATATACAAACATTCTCTCCGTTTTCTTATAACTAAGACCACAAATGTTATTAAGATATCAATGTTGTTAAGGTATCATTGTTACCCATAATTGCTTGTTGATCTTCCTTCCAAATAAGAATTCCTCAAGGAATAGAATTTATTTCAAATAAAAACTTATTCGAAGTACATATTATTGCAGAATGACTACATTGAATACAAGAATTCTGCAAGAAGTTAAGATTAGATTTTTTGGTAACATTGTACGTGAAAAAATCATTAAATAATTGAAAAAGGTTGCCATATAATACCATATTTTCAATACTGCACTGTTATTTTATGATATTAATTTTTCTCTAGAGAACTATCATGGGACTTTTCTCAGTGTGCTGTTTCAGTTGCAGACTTGGTAAATAATGCGTTTTATTATGAATATTTTATGTCATTGTGTTAAATTCACAAAACTATTTACGTCATTTTCTAAGAATATTTCCTCATTGTTTAATAATTGAAAAAGTAAAAATTAAATACTAATATTTTACTTCTCTGATTTTTACAATCTTAATTTCATATAACGTCTTAATAATTATTATAGATTTATTCAGACTTTTTTTAAACAAATATTCATTGCACTGTTCTTAATTTGAAAATTAATTCACATTTATCATATTTTCTAAGGGCATTTAGTTGTCTTGACAAAGTGCTTAACATTGTACGAATGCTTGTCTTAAGCTCAAAACTTTACCAACATGAGAATATAAAATTATATACGAATGTTGATTATGGAAATTTTAAGTGGTTAATATTTACTAAGTAAATACCAAATAATACTGTTAAATAATTGTTTTTTAGAAATAAAATAATTAGGAATATATTATTTTTTTAGTCATTGGTTTGCACTTTTAATGATACTAATGGGTATATCGGAAATTAACAGATTTTTCTATTTCGATATTTTTATGTTAGCAATGTTAGAAACTGATTTAAAATTTCCCCTTTTTATCTTAACATTTTGAACTTAACATATTAGTCGCAAGAGATCGTAAAAATATATAACTTTTTTCCATAATTAAGAATATTTTAAAGGAATGATATGCATATACATTTTTTTATTTAAAAACTTAACGAAACATTCAGATAATATACAACGGAATTATCCTACCTTTTTTAAAAAAGATTTTCAAATACTATAAAACCAATACTATGGAAGAAAATAATACAAATGCTTAAATACCTACAAGAACTTACAATAAATTTATCTCATTTCCAATTTACTGAAGTGTGTTCAAAACTAAAACAGAATAGGAACATTTAGAATATTTTTAGTACCTAAGTATCTACTAGAATAAGTACTTAAACAAAATAAATTCCCTACTACTAATTTAAAAAGCCCGCTACCGCTTCGAAATCTCAACCGACTAAAACTTTATTCCGAATACGAAAACGATTGCTACCTTTTCTCCATAAGTCTCATCCCTTGAAACCCTAACCCTCTTTTCCTGGCATGCAAAGCATCTCAAAATAAATGCCTTACGATGGAGCAATACCCACTTTGTTTGATCTAGAAAGATGAGCAGGTCTGTTCGGGAAAATAATCTGTCCCTTTCTTTCCATCGTCTCCATGAAGACGATGATCCTTCAGCCATATTTCGTCGTCGATGCCGGAAGCCATATTTTAATCCCGTGTCTTGCAGGAGAAATTGAAAACCGAGGAAACATCTAGAGGATAAATGTTGAAGGGTGGACAAAGAATATTTCGTTTTTTTCTTCTTTTTTTATTATTGGGGGGATGGTCCTTTACTGTTGGGGAACTATTGAGAAATTTGTTCGTTGAAGAGTTGCTTTTTTGCGTTATTTTGGATAGTATGCAATATCTTGGAGGCTTGAAATAATAATAATGGGCTGTTTCGGTGACTGCCATCCAGTTTGGATACTTAAGAGGAATGTTTCTGAGGTTTGATACCAATCCACACGATTTTGTTTTGGGGATGAGTGGTTTTAAAAAGATACGGGAAGATTTTAAAAAGGACCCGAGGTTATGTTTACAAAGCTATTCGATAAAGCTAAAATATATTTTGTATAAATATAGAAAATGTCATGAATATTTCATTTGTAAAATGTTAGAAATTAATATTATAAATAAGGATCCGATTCGATTTGTATTGAAACAATGCTTTTCTTGAATGTCCATAACATCAACACTTTAAATATGTTACAGAAGGAAGTTTATGATAAATTTTTAATTCGGTGTCGGTGACAAAACTCCATTTTTTTAACCTATGCTAATGCAATAAGAGTTTAGTTAAAAGAAAGAAACATTTTAAACTACATTAAATAACTATGAATCAAATTAAACAAGTTAGGTTGTGATACACTTTGATAAAAGTTCCTCCTTGATAACTTCATTATTTTATATTTATGAAGCTTTTGAAAGAATTTTGATGCACCTAATTTTCAAAACTATGATACAAGTTTTCTTGAGACTATAGTGTAACTAAATTATAAGTGGATAAGTAATTAGAATTTTTTACTGCAATGAAATGTTAAAGTAAACACTGAATATCTGATTACATATTTTTTTTTAAAATTAAGGTTATAAAGAATAAATATAAATAAGACAGCAAAGTCATAATATATTCAATTAAAATGTAATGCAATTTTTGTTGTAAGTAAATATTTTTAAGTTTATATATTTTAATTTAATAATATATTTGCATGCATTTTACACAACATAGAAGATATTTAATTTATTGTTAGAATTTTGTCTTTTTTCGTTATTTACTGAGTTATTTATAAAGATAATTTTGTTATAAAATTTTAAATTTAGATCATTTAATGATTATTTACATATTCTGACACATAAGTTTTAAACAGTTATATCTAAATAAAAATAATTTTGTTAAAAATTTGCACATTAAGAAAAAAAATCTTTAAAAAGGCTATAACCAAGAAGTTATCTTTCTCAAAAGATCGAATAATTTTAAACATACGGTTAAAAGACATGTGCATCATACATACGCCATTTCCAAAACTCTTAAAAGAAGAATAACGAAATAACCATTAAATTATATTTACTCAAAACAAATAAAAATGGCAATGAAACTTAACGACCGAGTTTAGATTCAAAATTCCAACATTAAGATAGAAATGTATTTCAAAAGCAGTTTCCAAAACATTAGGGTAACTATAAAGTATCCAGCAAGTTTGAAATTTATTTCCGGTCGTTTTTAATGTGCATATTAATAACATCTGCTTCTATTCCGAAACAGTAAACAAAAGTAAGCTTACCATCATTAATTTATTTTAGCTTTTGGAGTTTATAATATTTTTTGGCTATAAGCAATGAAAAACATGATAAATAAATTAGCCATTTTTATTAAGACATTTCATATACAAAATGAGTCCGGTTACAGTTGCATGAGGATTTTATAATTTATTTTTGTTTCTAAAATTAAGACTTATCTTAAATAATAAAGATAAGGATAGTTCTATGTTCCAACGCTTTTTGTAAAGTTTTTATCACAATTCTAATATTAAAGTATTTGTTAAGCATTTTCTCTCAATCTTTGATTAATTACGCAGCCTGTTACATAAAATAATGAAAAAATTTAACTACAAATTTCATAAATATGTTTTTTTGTTTTGTTGTTTTTCTAAAATTGCATCGGTTTTCTTGACGTTAAGATTTGCTCGGCAAAAACTTTTATGTATTCATTTTTTTTTTTTTTTTTTTTTTTAAGGTTAAGAATATAAAGATGGGTTAGAAAAGTGTATACAAGAAATTATTTCTATAGTTTTAAAAAATAATTAAATATCAATCTTACCACTCGCATAAAATACACTGTATATGGCAATAACAATACGAATTTTGTTTTTGTATGGCCAATATCAAAAATACTATTTTTTTCCATTAGTGAGCTAAATACTTCAGAGTTAGCTTTGGTTGGTTTGGTGTGCTTTGTACTCTTTGGTGTATTGCGTAGTTTATTTGTACTCTCAGCGACCCATTTTTAGGCATGATGATTGCTAATCATGCCGGGACCTACAGCTTAATATAGATTCCTAGCCCCAAACAACAACAACCAAGAACAACCCGGGACTCGGACCTAATATCTTTCTCATGCAAGGGCAGAACTCTATCCACACATCCATCAGACGAGCCACTTGATAGTTAGGAAAGTCACAAAAAATAAAAGAGTGATTACTCATATAACGACTGATCCTCACCCACTTAAAGTGTGCATGTTCTTATTTCTCTTACAAACCTTCTTATCTCCAACAGCCTGATACTCAACATAATTAATTCGACACATCAAACCTATTTCAGCGCTTCACCACACACATTTTTAATTTTTAGAAATCTTTGCAAATTTATACTTTTGTGCTTGTTCTCATAAAATACTGATGTAAGTTATCGGGTATCAGTAGTTTGATCTCACTTTAATTTCTAAAATAATATATATTGACTGGAATTGTGCAATCAGTAGTTTAAATATGCACGAATACTCTTCTAAAGTTTTTTTTGTTTTTTTTTTTAAAGTTTTTTTTTTTTAATTTCTATGAACTACGGGACTGCTAAAATAGGTAATATAAATATGGTGCATATTTATTCCTGTTATGTTTCGATATTATTTGCATTTTAAGAAATTAACACAAAGTAACTGTTTGAGCACCAGTTTCGGAGGAGATTTATATCAAAGAATTAATTTCTAACATTTGTAGGATGTTTGTGCATGTTGATAGTTCTATCACGTTTGATGCAACTGATAAAAGGCCATAAGCGAGAAAACCATTTAATACGATATCATGGGATATTTTATTTTTTTTGTGTTACGATTCCAAACTTACCGCTTAAACATATTTACATCAAATTCCAATTTAGTATTCCTCAGTTACAATATGAATACCATTTCTTACTTTTTCTATGCAATGCCCATGTTTATCACTGAAATTAAATTTTTTAATATTAAATTATAATTTGAAACCTCGAATTATATATTTCACACATTTGTCTTAGATATTATAAAATCTGGTATTGAGTAATAAAGATATTAAATACATATACTGGTTGATTCTAAGTACAATACGATTTTAGATACCCTTCAAATTTGCTTTTATTTGAAGGCACCCATAGTTTATATTATATAGACATATCTAGAGTACTTTTACATTTTACACACACGCTATCTTAATATTTATAACCTTTATTTTATAGAATGTGGTTGAAAATAACTAGGGAATTTCTTTCTAGTAGAAAAATAACCATTCTATTCCCAAGAGGAGTTCCAGCACATAAAAGTTTATGGGCAAATATAACACACCAATTTACAATCGAACTGCGTTCTCGAGCTGGATTATTACTTTGGAAATATGTTGAATGTATTTCTAGGATTTATTCCCAAAGAGTGTTATTTTTATGGTGTCCTTATCATCGCAACAATGTATTCGCCTTCTCCATTCGTTAGAAAGATTATACATCAAAGAGTTGAAGCTTGAAATATTGTATTGTTTTAATACTAAAGTTACTTTAGAATGAAATCCGAAGATTTCAATCGATTCGTTCAAAAAAGGCATCAGTCACCAAAATAAAATAAGAAAATCGTTATTGGGGCCATTTGGCATCATTTTGCGGTAAAAAGGGAACATAAGTACGTTTAGTGAGTAAGTTTTAGATCAAATCGTAACCGAATCAGAAGTAATTCATACTATTAATTTTATTGCTAGTCAAATACAGCTTTTACCTGTCCTAAAAGCCTACTCAGGAGTAAAGTACAACAGAAAAAAGCAACACTAAATGGCATAAGAATAAATAATCAATCGTATGCTCTAACAGTTTGTGAAGAAATCTATGGAGAATTTTTATATGACCGAACATAGAAGGAGAATATGGAGCCCATGATTATTTTATGATTGAAAAGTATCTGAAAGTATCAATTCTAATCTTTTAATTAAAAATTGTATGTTTACTTGTTGTCTTATTAAGCCTTTTTAAAAACTTTTTGAAAGTGACATAAAAATATAATCTGTTTGTAGCAATGAAAATATCTATTAAGCTTTAATGTTTTTAAACATGTATTAATAATTTGTATAGTATAGGACACTTCTTCGACATGATTTGATTTGGCTATTGTTTTTTTCTCCAGATAAATGCGGTTTCTGGCAACAGATTTTAAGTTTTATTTTAATTTGATAATTGCTGTTAATATTATAATTTAACTATTATTAATATTGTGATGTCGGGATAAGAAAATGGTAGCGATGTTCGGAATTTTCTTTAATTCACATGATCCTCAACACTGACTTGTTTCTAGAACAACACACAGATCTTTCAAAACACACATGTCCATCTATCTTAAATTCTTGATGACCACACACAACCGTTCGCAGTTATTTTAAATGTTCTTACATCATCTAGCACACCCAACAGTCCGCCGCTAGCTGTTCAGTTCAATTCCTTTTTTAAACTCGGGGAAGTCCCTAAAAAACATGAGTAAAAAGTATTCATTCAAATGGATGAGCGCCATCTATTTGGAAATGATGAAGTCATTACAATATGTTAGCTTAATTCTATTATTATTTATAATTTGATTTTGACGCTTTTTGTCATTCCCAAATAAAAAAAAATCGCCAAATGTCCTAAACTATATCTATTACATTTTTATAGTAATAATAATTTTTACTAAATGCTGAGCTTTTTTTAACATTGACGTGTACTTAAGAAATATTCTAATGTACATTCTAGTATTATATTGGATTATAATATTATAAAAATAACTTTTGAAAATAAATATATATTTATCTATTTATAATAGTTTGTAAGTTGTAGAAATTACAAAGATATTTAACTAACAGTTTATAATTTAACTGTGTGTAAAAAATAAAATATAAACATAATATATTTCGAATCTTTTTTTGTCAATCCATAAATTAAAAAGAAAAATTATATTTTTAGGCATAAAACCTCTTCCATTAATATTAATTCCTATGAATCCGAGAGAATTCATAACTTTTTCTAGTTCTGTTTGTGTCCAGCTTAACGTTTATTTTTATTAAAGCAAGTCAATTTGTATTCTTTGATATTCCTTTTTTATTAAAATTATTTGGTACTGTTTTAAAGGAACTGTGTTAACCTTCGAACTTCTTCCTAAAATTGAATTCATATGTAATAAATCTCTATAAAATGAATAGCCACATTTAAATATATATGTATAAATAAAGTGTGTGGGGGGGAGGGGTGCTTGATTTCCCCATTGAATAAGTCAAAATTTCATTTTAATGCAAATAAAAAAGGTTTCCTTAATAAAACAAACAGCAATTTCTGATGTTGTATGAAAATTTTGCAATTTATATCATTTAATTTTAAGAATCGGGCTTTGTTAAATTCTCATAGATGGGGCTATTATTTAAATTTTTAATTCATTACTATTAAAAATTAGTTTTGCAATTATTGATACGTGTAGTAATACTTTTAAGTCACAAACTGAGTGCGACTATACAATTATCAAACTTCATTAAAAAATTATAATAATCAGAAATAATTCACCAGCAAACACAATTTTCTCCTTTTGACAAAAATTGAAATTCCTTCAGTCGTAAGATTGCCAAAATCGTCCAATGGAATTTTCTTCACACAATGATTTGACATTGCTTATAATGAAAATAAAAACTTTATTTTATTATATTTATATTTTTAAAAACAAATTTCCTGTTTGCTAGTTCTAACTCTGATAAGTAGCAACCTAGCATATTCTTCATTTTGACCGCCATTATTCTGTGTGGGCGTTGCTTTCGCTTTGTCCACGCCCTATTTTCAGACTGACTCGAAAATTGACCAATGGCGCGCCGTTATTCAGTTCAAAGGTTTGAAATAATGTCAAGTATGCTTCAATGGGCCCGGGTCATGCAGTCTCAAAGGAGAGAGCAGTGTTACGAACGAAAATGTGTAAATAATTGTATCTAAGACAAATATTTCATTGTACTTATTATGCTGTCGACCATTTAAAAAAAATCGAAACTGTTGCCAAAAGAAATTTTATCAACAATAATGGATAGCAGTATCATCACAACGAACTGTGCAAAACTTAGAGGTTAAACTAAGGCATACCGCCCCTTCCCACCCCACCCACCTTTTTTTTTTTTGCTTCCCTTTTTTTTTTTTTTCTTCTTTTTTTTTCTTCTTTTTCCTTCGATAAACACGCGTTGAAAGAGCCTTTTGATGACAGTTTTGGTTATAGCGAAAGTGGTCGACGGAGTAATACGTAAGTAAATCGAAGTAAAAACATAAGCTTCAAAGTAGTTGAATTATGATAGTTAGATTCTGTAAGAAATTTGTGGAAACTTTTTACTTATGAAATTTGAAGTTGGAGTCAATGGGAGAGGAAATTCATCCAATGGGAGAGGAAATCAATCCCAAAACATTAGTTCAAATAATTGTACTGATGTTTTGGGATTGACCTGCTGTGAATGAAGTTCTAGTTTTTTTAATAGCAGGAAGATTGTGCTTTCGTGTGTTGTAGATGCTGTAAAGTATAAATTAACTGTACCTGGAATAATACAGCTGAATATTTGAGCGTGATCTTGTTAGTTGATTTCTTGATATTGTTGTAAGAGCTGTAGAATTTTTATAAAAGAATATACTTTTGGCGTGTTCAATATATAAACGTATTATTAAACGTATAATTCCTATTAATTATATATAACACACAATAAAACGTAGCGTATAGAACAAACGTATATTTATTTACAAGAAATTCCAAATTACTTTTATCCATGTTGCCAAACGATCTTTTTTAAAGAAAAGAAAATAAACTATAAATCTCACAGTCTGACGTCATATAGTTTCTCCACATATACTTAGCATTGAAAAGAGGATTTTTTACTATCATTTGAGAGAGAACTGGCAGATATCCTAACAATATCTCATATCAACAATTTTTCATATTTAATTAACTATCTGAATCAAACATTTATAAACTAACTTCGAATGATAAATTTCTGGTATGAATATATCCTATGTTCTGTATCCTTGAATCTATAAAAAAATTTCGAGCCTAAAACTATTCCAATGTCGTAAAAAATGTTAAATGCCTTCTAATGCAATATTAAAAATGTAGAATTAAAACGCAATATAACAACTTCTTTCCAAATTTGTTATGCAAATGTAAACTTCACAATTACTTTATATAAATCTGATCATTTACTTTGAAATTCAAAAAAAGTAAAAATGAGGATATATTTAACTTTTGTTTGATTTTAATTATTGTGTAATCTGCAGAGCTGAAATTAAGTAAATGGACACACATTTATTTAAATGGTAAAATCTCCTGAAATTACAATTATTAAATTTGAACATTAATTCTAGAATAATAAAAATTTATAAATTATTATATTTATAATATCAAGAACTTATATAATTATTACAACTAAATCTAAAAAGATTTAGTTATTACGTGATGAAATTATTTTTGATAAATAGAATTTATGTTTTGTGAACCAAATAACATCCTTTATCTTTAAAATTAAACACATTAACAGTTCACATAACTAATGTCATTTACAAAGCTTATGTACATGGGATACTTGACCCCTAATTATGGAAGCGAGTATTAAGATAAATGGAGTAAGACCACACTGATAACTTATTGTTAAAAGCGTTGTAAATCTTTACGGAGAAGCAATAACAAACCCTGAAATATGTTACTCTGTTCCAAGCAAAGCTAATAATGTTGTCCAAGTATGTCACAATGTTTTGTAGAATAAGTTTTATTGCTAAAAATTAAAGAAAAATTATACATTTTTCATCAAATTAAAACTGGCGTCTTTTAGAAAATAATTATTAACAAAAGCTGAAAGCCAGTTAGAATATTAAAATAAACGTTTAAAGAGATTAATTTTAAAAATTAAGGAAAGCTATAGTGCATTTGCTTTCTTATAACTTAATTTAAAAAAATCTCAAAGTGTACACAGAATTTATTACAATTTCTTTATTATTTAGTGTACTTAATACTACTTCCATATTCATTTTAATTTAGATTCTAAGTTAAATATACAACATGTTTAAATTCTTAATATGTTTCTATTATTCAAAAGCTTACCCCATCATTATTTTATGAAATACAAGGTGTTTAATAAATGAAGCTCAATTTTCAAAAAGATGTTAAAAATCACTAGTCAAAATGACATTAAAGTTAAAAAAGTATATATTCAAATTAGGGGCGAATGGTATGGCATAAGACAAAATATTTCTGACTATTTCTTTTCTTAAGCTTTATCATAGCTTCTTTGAAGTTAATATTTGGCATAAAAATTGTTCAGAATAGTTATTTTTTCATATGTCATGCTATTTATCCCTTCTTCAAGTACACACAAATCAAATTTCAGATAATTTTGATCTGTATTTTTTTTCACAGTACCATCCATGGTTTTTTTTATAAACACCATGTAAATATACATACATTACAACTTGATCCTACGAGTGTATAATACACCGAGTTCGATATACTTTATTTAAGAAAATCTAATGTGTAATTATAATTTTTTTTTCATATTGATTTTTTCATATTTTTAATTTCATATTGATTTTTTCATATTTTTAATTTCATATTGATTTTTTCATATTTTTAATTTCATATTGATTTTTTCATATTTTTAATTTCATATTGATTTTTTCATATTTTTAATTTCATATTGACTACCTGAATTTCCATTACAAATTATTTTTATTTTGTATTTAAATAATTAGGGCAATAGTTGTGAAACAAGATCACATGATAATTTTGTATTGTCAGATATTTTTTTACATTCATATAAATGTATTTCTTTTCGCTCTTCTTTTATATCCAGTTATGGGATAATTTTACTGCAAAAAGTGTAGCTAGATGTGCAATAATTTTATGGTATCATTTAAAAGACATTTAATTGGCTGTTAAAGTCAATTTTGAGGTTAAATTAATTGGAAAAAAAAATTTGAAACCATTTGAACACCACAATATAATTATTCAGAAAAATAATAAAAAAATTCTATAATTTAGAATCATCCCATGTAATTAGTTTGGTTTGCTGTATTTGATGTTTTCTGACGTAAAAGATGGAAAAAGACTGTACTTCTACAGAACATTGTTAGGGAAAGATATACACTATTAAGAAATCGATGAATGCCTTAGTAATATCTTGCAAATGAAAATTGCCTCGCATTAGCGCCTCGTATGGACATAAACTCGGAAATTTTTCCCCATGTAACCCTACAATTGACGTGAATCCTAGAAATACTCATTGTATATTCAAAAACACAATACATGCTATGCACGTGAATTTATAACTATTGTTAATGAGTCCTACACGGGTTTAATGTCAAATATTTCTAAAACATTTGCACATTAAATAAACCACTTGCACTTAAAATTTTAGCCAGGCCACCTTCAATTGTTATGAAACTTGGAAATATTCTTTTTATGTTTGAAACACAGATCTCTAAGTATAACTTCTGGATTATTTATCAGCGGTTTCTTCTCTGCAAGCAGATGAAGTCAATTGAATACTTCCTCATTTTTATGTTACTTAATAGATTTCCCATGGTTACAAACACATTCTAACTGGTTTCGGAGGAAGTTGCTAATATATCTGTATGGTGCTTTTTAAGCCATCTTCAGTTTCAAGATAATAACCAAGCTTGCACAATAGTAATTGTAGTTGGACATAAGTAGTATAATGCCAAAGTGAATGCACGGTAAGCACGTGATTTTGTAACTATTGCCATTCAGTTGTCTAAATGCGCTTATGGTCAGATATTTTCATAAGAAATAAACCTCACGAAATTAAAATTTGATTGCTCACTGTAGATTTTTCATGGTTAAGCATATCTCTTCTGATGGTAAACTTATTAAACCATCTCCATATATGTTTCCATTCTAAGATATTTTCGTTACGTTTAGTATAGTGTTTTATGATAAAGCATGTCTCCTCTGATGGTAAACTTATTAAACCATCTTCATATATGTTTCCATTCTAAAAGCTTTCAGTTACCTTTAAAAATTCATTTCCATTGACTATCAAACAGTTTTTCATATCGATACAGTGTTCAATCATTCATTCGACACAAAAATCGAGTTTTTACACAAAGTTTGAAAAAGGAAAATATACATATTTTATTAAAAAATAAAAAAATATAAAAATAAATACACACTTTTTTTATGAATAAATATATCTCGCGGGTGTTCTCTTCGATATTTTACTTTCACGTTAAGATGGAATTGCGAAAGAAATATCTTTTGTGGCAACGTCTTTGTTAGGGCGGCATGAGTAATGCTGCTGCGATGGGAGGAAAGAATGAAACTTCTTTTATTGTTGAAAGATTTTAAACTTCAGCCCTCTACCGGGAATTGCGATATGCGCATTATATTCTTTACTATGTGCTTTATCGATTTTGGATTGCATCGATGGGAATGGGAAATAGCGATAGATAAGTTTTCGCATTGTAGGGAAGAAAACAAGGGATTTCGTCACATGGAAGTTGTTTCAAGGGAGTGAATAATTTTTGGATAGTTGGGTGTTTTGTAAAGTTAGGGATTTTTGAGAATACTACGCCACAGATATAGAAGGACTTGTGCGTTATTTTAGTATTTGAAGCAAACTTGGGGATTTTTTTTAACTGCTTTTATTGAGAGGTAGAGAAATCAGGAATGAAATGATAGAACAAAAATACCAAGAAAAGGAAAATGTCTTATGGTAACAGCAGTTTAAAATTATTACGACAGTTATTATTCACTCTCCATGTAAAGAAAACAAATAAAAAATACGAATGAATATAAAATATTTATTTCTTAAAAAATATAAGCAACGCATATTTTCAATAAAAAATTCTTAGCTTTGGGTCATAGCAGGACACTATTTTTTCTACGCTCGCTCAAAGATGGCTATTCCTGATGCTAAAATCCAAAAGGCGCCATACGTTCAATAAAGTTATTTAATAAAACAACCCCTATTTTTACAGGGTATCTTAACAACTGACATACTTTTAGAGTGTGAAAACTTTCGTACAAGTACTTTATGAACAAGCATGGTAGAGCAAGCTTAAGACTGACATACCGATCGAAGAGCTAAAATCAAATACCGTATCCGTTGTCCAAATAGCGTTTTATGGGGTTACAAAATTTCTGAGTTCGAAGAATCTTGTTGCGTAAAGTGATGTACTATTTGTTTTTACTTTCAATTACCCATATGTATACATAGTATGTAGTAGCCATATGTAGTAGCAACGCCAGTCTAGAACGGTCCACAGTGGGATTAATCAGTGTCGAGCGATATTGACCAGCGTATTTGTGCTGCTGGGGTACGGTATCATGACTTAATGGGCTAGCTGACAATATGATATACATTTATAAAATGTTAAATATACTTTTACTCACATATAGTCCGTTGAAAATGCAACACCACAAGACTTTGTAACATTAAATATCTATTATATTTCTATAAATAAATTATTAATACCAAACGAACTTGAATATTAAATTATTTAAAAATCTAGAACCTCAATATTAGATTTCGAAGTATTTCGCTTTCCGAAATATTTAAGATTCCTTTTTGAGTCATTGAATACCTATTTAGTTATTAACCAGGGTAAAAAATTTGATAGAGTTCATTCTTTTTTACCTGCGTTCTTTAAGGTTTTCGTTTGCAAAATCAGATTCATAAGACGAGAACACAATACTTGATATCCATTATTTTCTTTTTTCTCTTCTTGATAGCAAGCAAAGGTCTTATTTGAATTTAAATTATTGTTTTTAGAGAGAATGTTTTTTAGATCCTTGAAATATTTAGTGTTTCAAATTATAATTAGGATGTCCCAAAAAGGTTATTTAGTCGTTTATTTCTCAAGTCTTGAATATAGACCATAAGTATATTTTAAGTCTAACAAAATTTTTATAGAGATCATGCAAGAAATAAAATTCAGTTACAAAAGTATTACTTAAACCAAATAATATTGATGCAATAAGAATGCAACATATTACTGAAATTGACTGAAATAGGATGCATTCAGAAAATTTCTTTATTAAAAGATTTAAGTGGTAAGAGAAAAGTAGGGATTATAATGCCATTGGTTATTTTAATTTTTAAGTGTTGATATACTGAAGATTTTTTAGTAAATATAATAAAGCAAGTATTTAAATAACAAATTTTATTGAAGAAAAGGTCATTTGTGCTATAAGCACGTTAGGTTGCAGACTATAAATTTTAAACGGATTTCAATATTGTCAGGTTCAGAGATATTATTACGTATTCAGAGCAGACAATGTAATTAATTATATGTATAAAGGGGATGAATATTTGATGCAACAAAGTTGTATTGTGCGAGGATTCCTTTCTTTAAATATGTTTTACAAACTTTGTATCATGCATATTTAGTTTTCATACATTTTTAATAGGACTTAACTGGTAATTCATTCACATTGTAAAGTTTAAAATTTGATTAGGTGTGGTTACTTGATCATGTTTTGATACTTATCAGGTACACAACACATTCTAATTTTCAAGAAATTGGATATAAATATTTTATTGTAATTGAATTATATATTTAATGTACATTTACAACAATATAATTTCTCATTAAACTAAAAATAAATTAGCCACTAATTTTTTTTTTAATGTACATTTTACAAATTTAAAGAAAACTTGACCTGAATTCTAAAAATCATATAAATCCCAATGAAAATGGCTTATATTACAAAAATTAAAGGTAATTTGCATTTCCATTGAATCAGAGTTTATGCAATATAATTACGACAGTCTTCACATTTGACATTTATTGTTCACTAGTTGGTTAATATATGTTAGATAAGGAATAAAGATACGATATAAATCTAATATAACGATTCAGAAGCTCCATTTTAAATATGAGAAAAGAATAATAAATCTATTCATATATTTAAAAGAATGGACATTCATTTAGTTTTCCTCTGTGCTAAATTAAATTAAGTCAATTGCCTAGAGATGCATTTAAAATAGTTAATTAAACCTATTTTATGGAAAATTCATGTAATTTTACAATAATACCAGCCTCTTAATTAAAAAAAAATCAATCTTAAACGTTAATATTAAAAAAAATATTCTTTGATTTATTTCAATAAGTTTACATGTTCGTTGAGAAAGATGCAATTCCTTATATCAGACAAAATGTAACATTTTATTGCAGCCCAAAATCTTAATAATTAAATCCCAGCGACTAAATTGTATTCTTTAGAGTAAGGTAAATTTATTTATTATTATTTTTTTTAATTTTGAAAATGTCAATTGCTATATTTTATGAAGAAAATAATAAAATAAAATTTTATTTTGGAAAATAAAAGGAATTTACAATTAATGTATTTTTGCATGTATTTATTTAAATATTAGACAAGAAAATTGGATTATTTTGCTTTTGATTATCTTTCAATGTAAATATAGTTGCATCTAATGAGAACAAAAGATATAAAGTAATTTATATGTAATATAAGTTCGTAACTAAACTTAGTGGTAAAGAAAACTGTGTTTTATACTTTTAAATTAAAAAAAGACTTAACTACAAATGAAATAACAAATAAAATATTGTTATTCGCACTGTATCTTATTCCAATTGAAATACGTGGTTTTAAATTGAAAACTGTTTCTATTTTTATTTTAATACAAAATGATAAATATTAAAATTATTTCGTTCGTACTCTTTAAAATTTTATAAAACGAAGAAATCAAGTTTTCAAGTTTCAGAATAAAAAGTTATTTTTATTAACAGGTATACAAGTCTGAGAAAAAAAAAAAACATTTTGAGAAGTGTTTAGAAAAACAAACAATTAGAATGACCTGGAATGAAAGTTCAATTTTTAGTATTGTTAAGGTGAAGCTTCTGACAAAAAAAAAAAAAAAAAAAAAAAAAAAAAAAATAATAATAATAATTTTCTCTTGTTGCAGATTAATTTAAAAAAATAGAAATTCCAAAAAGGTTTTAAAAAAATATATTAGAGTATAAAACCATTACATGATATTATTTTCATCAATCTTTTCATCATACAAATCGATTAAAATACATTTTTCCGACAATGAATAAAAAAATCTGTGAAAATATATGGAAATGTTTGCAAGGTTAAGCGAATTTGTACCATTACTTGGGTGATACGCAATCTAATTGTTGTTACCCGTATGATGTTCATAGAGGATCTTTTTATTAATTATTTATTATGTACTATTCTGTAACTATTTAATATGAGGAATGTTCAAATGGAGACACCATTTTAGAAAAGCAGTAACTCTAAGGTTTTCGAAATATGTGATTTTAAAAAATAAGAAATCTGATGTGGAAAGATGACTACCACGTCTTATTAGAGTTTTTTGAAATTTTAAGAACTGGGGATATTTTCTTATACTGAATATTAATTGTCTGAGATGAAGTTGAAGAGAGTAGTGAAGAGTATTAAAATATTTCTGATAAGGACTGTGATTTCTGTTCCTAACTTTAAATAAGTACGAAATCATAGCTATAAGGAACCCAAAGTACTATCCCGAAAAGCAACTTGACGTTATTAAAAATAATGCCAAGTAAAATGTGCAGCCAAAAAAGGTATGAAATCTAATGTTTGCTGCCAAGCGGTCACGTTTAGTTTCTTTGGGATACTTGCACTGAACTAAATAAATTAGGATTATTGAAATAAATCCTCATAGGCAATCAGATCTTGGCAGGCTAGAGTTATTTCGGAATAATCTCATTTTATATGCTTGAGCTACATTGCACTAAATTGAGATTGATTTTATAAGAATTCTAGTCTGCCATGTTCAGATTGCTTATGGGGATTTCTCCCAATAATCCAAATTTAATTCTTTGTATACCAATTCTCCAAAGAAATTAAACGTGGTGGTTTGTGGAAAACGTTAGATTTTATACCTTTTTCTGGCTGACCATTTTATTTGGCGTTTTTTTTTTTTTTTTTTTTTTTTTTTTTTTTTTTTTTTTTGAGATACATTAATTCTTTTTCTTTCGTTACTAAATTAATAATATACGGTCGATGAATGTTTAAGAGTGAATAACCATATCTGCGCTGTAAGAGAAAGATGGCGCTTTAAGACAACACCTTTAGATTCACATACGACTCGTAATATTGGGAGCGATAATAAATAACATTGATCAGATAGCATAGAGAGATTTAGGTTTGCAATACAAGTCCTCTTCGTTTCTTTCAAGTACAAATATTCATTTACACACCAAAAACTAATGTTCATAATTAAAAATATGTCGGGGAGACATGTGTACTTAGGGCCACAGTATATGCCCTATGGCCACCCTACTTTTATTTAATAATGTTTAGTTCAATTTTTTTTACTCACTTGGGTATTAAGTGACAACACCCAATTGCTCTTTCGGCAACCATTTTGAAATCTTAGAGGAGAAAGCTGTGGCACGTTATTAGTGGAAAACGTTTTTATATGGTCTGCAGTACTATTTTGCAGCTCATGTCTTTTATTATTTTACAAAGTTAAGTCAAATACTTTTCTTTGAATTCTAGAAAATAATTTTGTTAAAAACATTGAGTACTAAAAGAGATGCTTAAATAAATCTTTTCTCCATGTGTATTTTTAGTAGAAGAAGTTTTATATGAATATACCAAGTCGAGTTCCAATGGCCACATAGTTGCTTATTGTGCTCAAATTGCCAAAACCAAAATTTATCGGGACTTCAAAGCGATAATGCAGGCAGTTCATTTTTTTTTTTTTTTAATTAGTTTTTCAAGTAATCAAAATATTTGTAATTCACTAATAATTTGACATACTGCAATATATTATTGTTATTATATTATAGATCAATGACTGATAATTACTAGATATTGTTTCTATAATAAAATTCATCTATGTATGTTTGTTTTCTATTCATTATGGACTGAAACCTCACTTAAAGCGAATGGCCCTAGGTAATTCAGCTATTGACCCTAGGTACAATGTACCTAGAGCCATTTGTGACATTTCTTTAAAAAAACTTCTATTTGACAGAATCCATTATTTTAAGTATTTATATTCATCCCAATAGGAAGTAATTACTATAACGATGTATGTATATTAGTTTCACATTTTTAAACGGCTCATTGGCTTATCTTTTGTACAATGAAAAAAGGCGGCCCTAGATGCACAGGTCTCCCCTACATTCTATTTTTTACTTGAATACAAAAACATGCAAATACATACTAAAAAATAAGTAATAATAAAAAGTATGACATAGAAAAAAAAGTACTTGCTTTACATACGAATGAATTTAAAAAATGTGTTTCAAAACACTTATCGCTTTATGTGTGAAATATAAGATTTGTTAATATTTTAATAGAAATTTAAGCTCTCTTCGGTGGTGCAATCTTTAAGGTTGTACGTTTGCGAACAGAAAGTGCATGGTTCAAAATCAGCAAGGCATCTTCTGAACTTTATTTCAAAATGGAAGTAGTTTTCAAACTCAAAGTTGAAAGACGTATTTTCAAAAAATTTAAATCCATACAATTTAATTGGAAATTTTATTTTTATTTTATTATTAGTTTATTTTTTATTTAAAAATATACGAATTCATAAAATAGTATGCACTATTTGTGACTCGTTAAATTATTAGCGCTAAAGGGTTTCTATAATTGCAATTCTTTAGTGAAATATTCTATATTTATTGGAATGAATTCATTCTGATTTTAAAGATTCATTAATGGTTAATTGGTCTTTCTTTTTGCAAGAAATTTTAGTAATAAAAATCCAAGGTCACTACAACAATATGTGTTAAACATACCAGTTCAAATTTGGTAAATAAATCAGTAGTACCTATGAAGTTTGATGTGACAATGAGGTTTTTGTCCGAATCGGAGAATAAAATCAATTGCAATATCGCTTATATAAAATCTTTCAACCTCCGTCTAACTATGTCAGATAAAACTAAAAATTTACAACTACTTTTGTTCCCAAATGTATCAGTAAGTGTACCATTCTTTCTTTTTGAATTTAAGTAAGATATAAAAACACAAACGATAAATTATGCCCTTTATTCCGTATTTTGACACAATAATTTTTAGTTTAATTGAAGGCTGTGCAATTTTCAGTCATGTTGACATTTTCTGTGTTCAAAGAATTTAGTATGGCACTCACTTTCATTATAACATATTCTTTTGATCATTGTTTTTGGAACAAGGTACTGCAAAACTAAGTGAAAATATCACAGACATATTTATAGTTTTATGTACTCGTGCTTTTGTTGCTCAGTTATGTTTTGCAGAACTAGACCGTTAAAATATCATGTTGAACAAATTAATTTTAATAATTAATTTCTTTATATAATTTAAATTTTAACTTAAGCAGTTTAGAGAAAGTTATATATCTACTGTCTCTTTTCTTCTCCTAAAATTCTTCTCTTTTTAAAATGAACCAAAAATAGTTTGGGTCACTTGCACAGAAGCTTGTATAAATGTTTACTCTGTGTACGAAAGGAGTAGCCATATGATCGATTAAGTAATTTAATCAGTTTGTCATGTAGTAAGTAAATAAGTGTACTTGAAAAATATTGCATATATAAGTTAGCAACCTGCATCAGCATTACTCAAGTCATTTAACAATCATCATGTCTCTAATTAAGGTGTCAGAGAAAAGTATAGTTCATTATTATTCACTTTAATAGTTTCATTATAAGATAAAGCTATATAAAAATAGATCAAATATTTCTACATTTGGTTAAGTAAAATGCAAGTTAGGGGATTTTCCACAGGATTAAATTATTCACTTATGTACACTATACAGCATATCTCATCACCAGAGTTACAAACTCATAGGAAGGGTAGAGTACACATAGATGACTCGGAATGACATAGCAATACTGGGTCGAAAATGCTTCCCCGACGTGGTAGATGGCGTTGCATGTGTAGAGGGATTTTCCAAGGTTCTGATACGCTTTATTTTACACACTGACGCATGCGCCGTAGATGTGAAGCCGACTTCAGAGCTTATTGACGACAATTTGAATACCTCCGTTGATCTGTATGTAGTTGGTTACACTTTAGTTGACGTTCATTAAATAATAAACCACATATTCACTGACGTAGTGTGCTTTAAATAAACTAAATATTCTATACAAATACCGATATCGATGCTGCACTGGAGTCCGAAATAATAGAATGTTTTACTTAAAATGGTTTAGATTTTTAAATTATATTTCTTAATAAGTTAAGTTAATGAGTTGACACTTCAATAAGTAAACCGAGCTGTTGTAAAATTATTTGTCTTGTTAAAAAAACTTACTTTAGTATTGACACAAACCAATTTGTTAATAGAATTTATCTTCAGAACAATTTAAAAATATCACGCAAGCAGCCCCTATTTAGAAACACGGAAAGACTTTAAAATGCACACCATTCTCAAATGTTTCTCTTCTTTGATCTTTTTCTGAATTTTCGACGTATGTTTCTTTGATATTTATTCATAATTTCTCCTTCAAAATAGCCACCAACACCAGCCACCTGTTACGCTCCCTTATACTGTCATTTGCCTGTTCCATTCTCTGCCCTGACGCCATCCAAATGTCCTTTAACAAAATCTACTCCATATTTCGTGACTGCAAACTTAATGGTCATTAGGCAGGACTTTTGAAAGTCCAATTTTTTTCTCTCCCTTAAATGGTGTGGCACTATCTGCGCGAACAGCAGATGAGGCTTAAGTTGGTGGTACTTCCATTTTCTGAATCTTATTTGAACTTGGTTGTGCGGGTGGCTTGATGTTTTAGATCATTCATTTTGACTGTAAATGATCTCTATTTGGTGGAGGGAATGATCTATGGAGAAATAGACTGTGTTAGAAATGAAATATACTTGGAATGGCTAGGAAATATCATGAGGTTTGTTTGAGTATAAATGGAAGTTCTTGAATTCGACTTGGTTTCTAACAATCCTGTTTTTATATAACAAATCGATGGTCTCCCAAAATGTTGCTTCGGGATTCTTTCTTTTAGTATTAAAGAAAGAGCATTAGTGTTGTCAGTCGCTGTCTTCTATGCTAAGAGGGATGGGACACAAAATCTTTAAAAATTAAAAAAATTTAAAATTCATTTTATTTTAAATCCAACAACACCAAAATGATACTTCTGCATTTAGTAAAATAATTATTATAAGTGAATAAAGTTTCAACATCACTATTCAGTGGATTAGATTTTGTAATTTTGAACCTATTTTCCTCGTGGTTGATTTTTTCATATTTTATGACATTCAAATTGATATATTTTCAGATTTATTTGCAGAAACAGTTTCAAATCTGTTATAATATATTTTCAAATATGTTTCTTTAATTTATTTTAGGGATTAGTTGCATACATAAAAAATATTTTTAAACACATTAAAAAAATTGAAGCACTAAAATTATTATTTTATTTTCGACTATTTTTTTTTTTTTTTAAATTCTTTTACAAATAACAAATTCTGTAACAACAGTTTGTTAAATACATCTTTTTGTCTATAAAAATGTGTAAATTTTGTTTATCAATAAATAAATTTTCAGAAATATGAAAATAAAAAACGTCACTTTTTTACATATATTTTTTTAATTTTTTAAATATTGTTTCTAAACATTTGAGCATCTGGATCTAATCTGGACATGTTCTTTTGCTTTATATGCAATTATGGAAAACAAATCATTATATCTACAAAATTAAATAAAAAAATTGAAATGTGTCCCATTCCCCACCCTCAAGTAAAATCATACAAAATTAATCAATTTACAATATAATGAACGGGCGATTATTGCGCACTTGCATAGTAACCAAATGAATAACGTACATAAAGAAAATAATCTCGAATGACTATGATGAATCATAATATAAATTTTGTAAGTGTAAATTACAAAAATATTTAAAGTAAGCTGTGGAATTGTATAACTATAGGGTGATTTTTATGACTAATTTAATAATAAAGTTTCAGGATGTTTCTATAGTCCTTGTAAGATAAATATGCCAATTATACAAAAATATCATTGAGAACAATTTGAATTAATGCAAAAAAGATTTTTAAAAATTCCGAATTAGAACTTTTTCAGTTTCATGGAGTTGTATCTTTAATTAAAATCATAAATTCAAATGCTACTGACAAAAATGTTTTACGATCTGTCCGTATATAATCAGTATTAAATAGTTATTATGAAC
Source organism: Linyphia triangularis (assembly GCA_963978545.1). Taxonomy (NCBI): domain Eukaryota; kingdom Metazoa; phylum Arthropoda; class Arachnida; order Araneae; family Linyphiidae; genus Linyphia; species Linyphia triangularis. The sequence continues at coordinate 30,490,329 of OZ021732.1, read as the reverse complement.
TTTTTGTTGAAAAAAAACACTTTATTTCTATAAATGATTTCTTAAGATGAAGTAAGTCCTAGTAAGAATCATTCCCTATACTCGCTATGTTACAATCTTTTAGCCTAGTACATTCAGAAACTACTTTCTATAAAACTTTGAAATTTGACGAGTAGGGACGAAAATTATCACGTTATGAAATGATGTAAATTAAATACTCGAAAATAGCTTCTAATATATTTTATTTTATATTTGAAATCCTTATGCTAATGCATATATGCTATGGCTCCACCTGGTTTCGTCTTTTGCTATTTTAGTTTTAATTTATAATAGATAGACATTAAATGAAAACAATGTCATTTCGTAACATGATCTTTTTCGTACCTACTCACCAAATTTCAAGATTTTATACAAAGTAGTTTCTGAATGCACTGGTCTAGAATATTGTAACATAGAGAGCATACTAGGTCTTCCTCTTAAATGCAAATAATTCAAAGATTTCAGAATGTGCAGTTTTTAGCAAAGTACGCGGGTAGGTTTCCTGAAATAAAAATATTCAGTTACATACTTTGTTTTCTCTTCTTGCATTGCAATTCTGAACTGATGCAAATCACATTTCTGAATTTGTTCTAATTCATTCAATCTTAATTGAAGATTGTGTTTTGCACAGTGCACTTTTCTTTTATATGTGTTGTATGAAAGTTTAAACTCTGTAATTTCTAAAATTACTTTTACATGTAAATCAGACTATCTGTTTATTAATCCTTAGCTTGTTTTGAAATTTTTGTATTTTATAATGATTCCTTCGTTGAAGAATCACATAACAATATTTTTAGCACCTCTTATCTAACGCGTTTCTAAACTATCAGACGACTACATATGGTTATTGATTATTATATGAATATGGTACACAATCTAGGTGAAAAAATATGTACGAAATTACTGGTTTAAAGCAAAATTATGCTATTTTTGAAATAAGAAAATTTCCGTAATTTAATTTGTATTCGTGTTCTTGGTAGTTATATGGGTGTTGATGCATTTCTACTATTCCTCTAAGAGTGTAGAACAGTGTTGAAACTAGATATAAATTGTCCTTAGTGAAAACGACTGCTGTCACAATTTTCTTTTTAGCCAAATGCTAAAATGGTTATGAATTCCATCACTCTTAATGTTTAGTGTAGTAAAATTAAGAAATTTTCTATTCTAAAATAATTATGGATTTAAAAGATACTAAGCTATTTTATAGCAAATATCAACGGATTTTATTTTTTTTTTCATCCGATAGAAATTGTTCGTTTATATGGATGACAAAATCAATCTAGGGATTAAAAAAATGGTGATTATTAAAAAGTTACGGAGAATAAACCGAGCTGTTGTCTGTGCGAGAAAACATTTTATTCTGAACAAGAACGCATGAAAGGAGCGGAAATGTATAAACAACACGAATAGAAGTTCCAGTTCGTAATTCTAACAGTTCAAATCATAACACTCCTCCCCATCAACGTTAAAGATTCCGTGGCCGTAAGTTGTAGGAGTGTCTTGGTGATTCAGGTGCAGAGTTCGGACGATGATTGTTGGATCCTCTAGATTCCTTACCAGAACCATGCTCGGCAGCAACTTCTGGTGAAAACATGGATGTCGACGCAGATGGCGTTGCAGACACGGATGTTGGCTCTAGTGGTGAAGGAAAGGACATTTGCGTGGTGGGAAGTATTTGATCTAGTGGACTTGCGAAAGAAGGTTCTTTATTAGGAACAGTAGGATTTTCCAAAGTCGTTGGAAAGGGTGGTTCTGCATTCGTTCTTAGCATCTAATCCACATGGCATCGCTTGATTTGGCCATCTTCGGTACGAGCTTGATAGGATACAGGTCCTGTGCCTTTTACACCGTGGCTGGAATTCAACGTGGTCCTGGATTGTAGTTTCTCAGCAATACTGAGTCATTCACTTGAAACTATCGTAAACCATGATCTTCACAACCCTGGAGGTAGACAATCTCTGCTTAACTCTCAGTTCTTCTGTCAGATCAGGATGGAGACTATCCAATATCGTGCAAAGCCTCCTCCCCATCAAAAGTTTCGCAGGACTGGTGCCCGTAGTAGTAATTGGCGTGCAGTGCTGTTGCAGAAGAAAATTCGTCAAACGTTTCCACCAGTCTCTTTGAATGATACACCTCAGGGAGACTGTTTGTACAGTTCTTTCAGCTTGGCCATTGGCAACTGGACGTCTGGGAGTAATCAAAACTTGGCGTATAGCGTTTTGTTCTAGAAAGGAGTTAAACTGAGAAGAAGTGAACTGCGGATTATTATCTGAGACGACTACTTCAGTAAAACCGTACGAAGAGAAGATTTCTCGAAGAACATCAATGGTCGCATTAGCTGTAGTAGAAGGCATTCGCTTGACATCAATTCATTTAGAAAAGGAATCGACGTGTATGAAGAAGTGAGTCAGAAGACGGGACCATTGACTACTCGTGATTTCCCAAGGATGAACAGGGGAGCGTAAAGGTGAGTACCGAGCTGATTCGCAGTTTTTACAGTCCTTGGTGAAGGAATCGATGTTAAGGTCCATCACTGGCCACTATACGTATGATCTGGCAAGCATTTTCATTTTTGAAATTCCATGATAACCAAGGCGTAATGCTTTCAGAATACGGAACCTTCCCGATGCTGGAATTATCACTATGTTACCAAAAAGTAAAAACAATTCCTGTGAACTGATAGTTCGTTCCCTTTTAGAAAATTAAGTCTAAAATTCAGAATTTGGTGGTTTGATAGGCCAACCCCTCAAAACAAAATTCAGGATTCTAGAGAGTGTTTGATCACGCAGTGTCATTTTTTTCAATTTCCGCAGCATACAGTGACGGGTTCTTCAACTCCTCAGTAAAGAGAACTTCAAGCGGTGACAGAACCTCACAATCCTGAACTTTCATAGGTAGCCTACTTAGCGCGTCTGCATTAAAAATCTTTTCCCCTGGTTTATGAACAAGAGAATAATCGTACGTGTTTAGAATTAAATACCACCTTAGCATCCTAGGAAGCATTATCTCTTTAGTAGGTTTATTATTACTGAAAATTCCCAAAAGTGGTTGGTGGTCAGTGATAATGGTGAATTTTTGACCGAAAAGAAAATAATGGAATTTTTTTACTCCGAAAACAATTCCTAACGCTTCCTTGAAAAGCAATCTCGATGCGTCTTTCCACTCAGCAGAAATCATAGAAACATGCTAAGTCATGGAAGTTGCTCTTGGCAGCTGTGTTGAACGAACGAAAAACGACCATTCCGAAATTCATCAAACTGCAGACGAATCTTTTTGAAATGGATTCATTGCTTCCGTTGCAGGCGAACCTGCCTCCCCGCCAGTATTAAGAAGTTAAAGGAGAATAAGCCGAGCTGTTGACAGTGCCAGAAAACATTTGATTCTGAACAAGAACACATGAAAGGAGCGGAAATATATAAACACGAATAGTAATAAGTTTAGTTGCATCAAGTACTAGTTTGTAGTTCTAACAGTTCATATCGTAACAGTGATTTTGAAAATTTTGTGGCTTAAATTAATATAAGACCCCAGTAATAAAAATCCGCTCCCAATAGCAAATTGTAGACTGGCCGATACTACGGTTCTTGGCCAATCTCGGTCAGTGCTGTGTAAAATATACTCGAATTTTCGAAATATTGATACAGAGTTTTAAAATTAAAATATTGTATTATTAGAAAGGACGGAGGTGTAAAAAATATGTTTTGGGATAGTTCTGACATATTTATACATTATTTTTAAAAAATTCGTGTACGAACGATATTCGAGATTCAGAATGGACTGACTGATATTCCCAGAACTCCTGTTTTTGACATTGGCCAATACCGCTGTATTACCTGGGGAGCTAAATAACGTATTTTAACTTTAGTATTTACAGAAGTCTTTATTTAACATTTTGTTAAACTGTCATCCAAATCCGAATCCTAGGTAAAGAATTTTAATTTGATTGTTTTAGTCAATTTATAGAAACGAAAAAATATTGTGCCTAGCTTAGCGTATACTAGTAGTTATATAAAAAGAAAATACATAATTTTTGTCTTATTATTAGCTTCTTTTTCAGTGTCTGAAACTACTTATGGACGTTTAAAAAATTGAAATGGCTACTTAAATAATCTTGAGAGAAAGTTGATAGTCTGATTAATTTTATGAATATTGTAGAAATTTTTTGTTTATACCGATTCTAATACCAAATGGGTCTGATAAGAAATTGTGATGTTCTTGTTAGACTCAGATTTGTTAATCCAATGGTGCTCGAGTTATTCTAATTTGGTTGTATCTTAAATTTAGAGCAGTAGTCATTTAAAAGAGGCATTAAATAAAAATTCTTTGTTTGAGTAATTTTGATATGGTATGTAATTTATCAGAAAAATAAATATCATGTGAAAATATATGAAATGCTCCAAATGAAAATATCAAGAAAGTCATTTATAACTGGAAAATCTATTAAATTTTAAAATGAAATATTATATCTCACATCTTACACATTTAGAAAATTTAGGAAAGAATGTATAAAAAAAAATTCTTTAGAAAAAAATAAGAAAAAAAAAAAGAAAAAAAAAAAAATATGCGAAATATTTTAAGTAACTCTTTTAGAAAAAATGCAATCAATTACGAACTTTCTTCCATATTTTTATATCTCAGATATTAAGTAAAACTTAAAACAAAAAATGTGCACTTCAATTAAAAAACAGAAACAAATTTTTATATTATAGCTCCTTTCAGCGTATCTAATCACTAATTTCTTTCATGAAACAAAATAATTCCAACGAAAATATTTTTTCTTTGTCTGATGTTCGAGGTTTTTTTCTCCATATATATCTATTTATAGCCATTCTTTCTACGGCTAATGATCGGGAAAACATTTATCTACTGCCACTATTATTTTCATTGTCAAAATGAAATGCGATTTGGTTCGATACAGCAAAGATAAAGAAAATTTATTTCTGTTTCCCTTGTTTTTAGATGTTGGCTGTGGAAAGAGAAAAGCTGAGGTTGTATTTTTTGGATTGATGAGTGTTTAATATCTGTTTATGATCAATTGTGAGTTTTAGTAGTGATAACCGATGGCGTTGAATTTGAATATTTAGTTATGCAAGAGAGGGAAAATGATTGAATATAACATACATAATTTTCTATCAAATGCTAATATAATTTTTTTTTTTTTAAATTTATAAAGAACGTGATGCAAATAGTGAATAATTCTAGGAATAATGTGCCTAATTATGATAAAGAAAGACTTTTATGCAAATAAGAATATAACAATGTGTATCTATTTTAACAATAAAGATGTTATAACTAATTTTATTATTTGATGTCAGGGCATCTAATTATGTTCATAGGGCAGCGTAGCTTAGACGGGAGAGTATCGTTCTCGCAACTAGAAGGTAGCTAGTTCGGGACTGGGACCGACTAAAGACCGCCGTGTTAGCTAACGGTGACTGGAGAACGTTAAATCAGTCGTAGTCGCAAAGTCCTCCAAGTTTCCATAGATATCAATACCTCTGGGAGTGGGAAAGCCAAGTCTTCTGCTGGAATCTTCTGCTTGGTATTGCCTCTACAGGGTAGCCACCGAAAAGAGGTAGAAATTAACTCTTTGGTAGTTTTAGGTAGACTTGCGCACTCCCTCTCACGAGCGGGAGTGTGCTTTCATCCTATGCACTGCCCACTACCGATCTGTACTGGATATGGGGTTGATACAAAATGCAGAAAAGAAGCAGAGGTACCTTAGTCCCCAATAATAATAGGAAGAATTATGTTCATTATTCAATTATGAAACAAAATATAATAAAGTAAGGAGGTCTTCACTCTGCTTTCTGCCTCTCGCTAACCCTTAGAAAATCAGGCACTTCTCCTATTACAATGGTTACGTGGTACAGTCCCACTTCCCGATTATATATATATATACATACAGGGAGGTCATAAAATAGCTTTGTCGATATATGGATCTCTAGCTTGCGTTCCGTTCAAACGATCAATATGAGATTTCACGTATAATTATTAAGAGGTATGAACTGGGGAAGGCGAAAACCCTAAAGAGCGTTGGAACAGTTGGAAAGGCACGTGTATCACAAAAAATGGACGCGTTACGTACTCAAAAAAATAGCTTTGCGATAGCCAACAAAAATACGACAGGGACCCACGGTGGAATTTTGCATATGACAGAAGGCAAAATTCACATGGATGCCATCACAGGCAATTTGATCAGCTTTCTACGCTGAATATCTGGCGAACGGCCTCCGTCTGTCCCGTTCGTGTTTTTGTTGGCCGTTTTTAGGGCTGGCATAACACGTCCGCTATTTGTGATACGAACGAAACGGAATTTAGAGGTCCATACATCAACAAAGTTTTTTTTTTTATGACTACCTTGCATATATATATATATATATATATATATATATATATATATATATATATATATATATATATATATATATATATATATATATATATATATATATATATATATATATATATATATATATATATATATATATATATATATATATATATATATATATATATATATATATATATATATATATATATATATATATATATATATATATATATATATATATATATATACAGGGTGTCACAAAAGGTCATGTCCAAACGTCACACATGGTTGTGTTAGGTCATGAGGAAGCAGAATTATATAGGAAAGGGGGGTCGGAAACGCGATTGTAATCCACTAGCGCTAGTAGACGAAAGCGCGGGCAGTCGGATTAATCGAAGCGCGGACGTTGCAGAAAAAGGATGAACCAGTACAGCAATGCAGAATTGACAGACATGCATTACGTGTATGGCTCTGTAGATGGCAATGGACGAGCAGCGGTACGCATGTATAGACAACGCTTCCCGAACCGACGTGTACCCGACCATAGACTGTTCGGACAATTACATCGCCGATTGCAGGAGGTAGGATCGTTCAGAATCAGCAGCCACATTGGCCGGCCACGTACAACAAGGACACCGAACATCGAGAACTCTGTATTAGACGCATTTACTCGGAATCCGCGTACAAGTATCCGCGTTGTGGAACGCGACCTAGGTGTCGATCGCTCCTCCATTATGCGAATACTGCGGGAAGATCACCAACATCCGTACCACATACAACGGGTGCAGGCGCTAAGCGATGAGGATTATCCCCAACGTGTGGCATTCGCACGTTGGTATTTACAGGCAAGGATCACAGACCCACAATTTCCATCACGGATACTGTTCACCGATGAAGCTACCTTTTCCCGGAATGGTGTCCTCAACCAGCACAATATGCATGTGTGGTCGATTGTAAATCCCCATGTCACACGGTCTCACAACCACCAACACCGTTTCAGCGTTAACGTCTGGGCTGGAATTATTGGGGACATGCTGATTGGTCCATACGTAATGCCTGGATGCCTAGACGGGGTTTCGTACGCCATCTTTTTGGAAGTATTGCCCACGTTGTTAGTGGATGTTCCCACAACGACACGCCTCAACATGTGGCTCCCGCACATTTCGACAGGAATGTACGTCAGTTCCTGGACTTGACGTACCCAAATCGCTGGATTGGCAGAGCCGGCCCTGTACCGTGGCCACCGCGATCCCCGGACCTAACCCCCCTGGATTTTTACCTCTGGGGATACCTGAAGTGTCTGGTGTACGAGACACCCGTTCCATCGGACATGGACCTCATCGCACGTATCGTTGAAGCGGCGGCACGTGTCCGGGAGACTACTGGCCAATTCGAACGAGTTCGCGATTCCATGCGTCGCAGATGTGAAGCATACATCGCAGCTGATGGGGCCAATTTTGAGCACTTACTATGATTTGTAGCATTTTTCTTTTTTATTTGGTACTGTTTTGTTGTAAAATAAAGATTTTTTTACACCTTTTGTTATCTTTTCTTTGCGTGACGGTTACGATGCAATTTCACTGTCAAAATCGCGTTTCTGACCCCCCTTTCCTATGTAATTCTGCTTCCTCATGACCTGACACAACAATGTGTGCCGTTTGGACATGACCTTTTGTGACACCCTGTATATATATATATATATATATATATATATATATATATATATATATATATATATATATATATATATATATATATATATATATATATGAAGTGATCATCCCCACTGAAAAATATTTTTATTTTACAATCACTTGAAACCACCTTAAAATATCTTAATAACAGGGCGATCTATCTGAAAATATCATAAACTACTTTCTAATAATTCGATAATTCCATTGATGCGAAAACGACATCGCATTCTTTTCCTGAGAGAAACATTTATTTGAAACAATAATTAATGGAGGTACATTCCTAGTTTGCGTTTGCTGCATTCCTAGTTTGCAGGTTGGTGCGATTTTGAAAAGTTGGCTATAACACCCAAGTGACGTAGTTTCCGGTTGTCGCAAAGCCAGAATGAAGGCTGATTTGAAAATGGCCGTTAAAACTAAACGAGCAGAAACAAAACGAAATTACATATAAACAATAAAATACAACATAATATGATAGTTATTCACGAAAAATACGAATAAAAATTGTCCTGTTTGTTTAGGGATTCTAATATTATATTTACTATAACATCCCTCATAGTAATTTTTTTGCTTGGAATATTATCACCTACGAATTGGCTCCAAATTCACTTGGCGAGTTTGACATAGATACTAGGAACATACTTGAATTGAAATTAATTTATTTAAAATAAGTTAGTTGTTATTCATCATCATCATCATTGGCACTACAGCTCCTGAAGAACCCTCACCTCCATTAAGACTTTTTTCTGTTTCACTCGACTAATAGTTATTACCATCTAATAAATGTGCTATCGAATTGAAAAAACTTAAATCTAACAACAGAAAGCATGACAGTTGCTGCCACTCAGCTTTTAAAAAATACTGTAGTAGAGGCATGTTTAATAGCGAATACGAAAAATGCACGAAATTAAAAAATTAACTTGGGGTATGGAACATCGCACAATTTTCAGTTACACTATAATACTGACATGTATTTGTGACATTTATCTTATTTTATATTTTCATCATTCATTTTGCAGAAATGGCCAGTTTGGCGATATTTATTGCAATAATTCTTGTATGGGTATTTTCTTCTTCTTCTTCTTTTTTTTTTTTTTTTTTTTTTTTAAATAAACCTCCACCAGAAAAAATTTTTGACGATATACTTTTCGCAAATTCTTAAATTATTCTTTCGTATAAGTGAAACTGGGGAGAGAAGAAAAAACAATCGTTGGAAACAGGACTCTGTATTAAAGACATTCGCTTTTCAATTTTTTACGCTATTGAAAACATTGTATTCTGTTGTAAACAATTCCCGTAAAAATTGCATTTTTACGGGAATTTCGGAGGTGGGGATGTTTAGAACACCTTAAATGGCATTACCACAACGATTTGAACAAAATCGTTAGAGCCGTTTTTTAGTGATTTCTTGAAAACTTTGTTTTTATATTGGCAACTATCTTATGCGCATGCGTGATTTTGACGGAAACTTTAATGGGAGATCCCTATGCCATCACCAACCCGCACACCAAATTTGAGCATTGTAGGTCAATTTGTTCAGGAGTTATGCTAACTACGTACAAACAGACATTTTTTCAAGATCACTTTTTTGAAATCAGGATGTTCCAAAACGTGAAGGAAAAAAAAAAAACAAATTTTGAATGAATACTATACTTTCATTACCCTATATATAAATATATGTAACTGAAAGTAAAAAGTTAAATTTTTTGCACGTTGTTATAAAAAAAAAATTGATTTTTGTACTTTTGGTATGCTTTGGTACATTCCCCATTCAATCTCCTTCAAATGACAACCATCAGTTGCTATTCTGTTCACAGAAATACAGCTGAATTTGTGTGGCATGTAAGAGGAATTTGTATATTTATCCTCTTAGTTTTTTTATCACCTTTAATATGTGCAAAGTTATTAAACTTTTCAAAACATACGCTGCACATTATTGCATATATGCATTTTTGTTTTAGTAAATTGTTTAAGTAAAGATTAACTAATGGTGTGATCTTTACAAAAGCTATTATGCTGCAGCTAATTGTGAATCGTATACTTAGTGAAGATAAAATCGAGAAAAACAATCTAAGAGTCTAAAAAATGTTGTTGTTTTTTTCTCCATTTAAAGGGCTCTTGAACTCAAAATTCTAAAATCTTTATTTTTAGAATTATTTTCTGAATTTTTTATGGAGTACTGTATGATGCTTTGAAACTTAAAAATATTTTTAATTTTTAAATTTAAAAATTATATATTTTTAAAAAATTAAAAAACTTCAAAATTTTGATACTTTCCAAATTTGATGTATCTTATAAACTTGTTTAAAAAATCACTTAATTTTTTCCATAAAATTACTTCTATAACTCATATAAAAAAAATTCTTTATAATTTTTCAATAAAGTAATTAGAAAAAGTTAAAAAAAAATTATTTATATTTTTTTTTGGAATTTTAAAAAAGTTGAGTCCCAGGCCCCCTTCAAACTTTTTTTTTTTTACCATATTATGTATTTCTCCACGTTATTCAATTATTTATACTATTTTTATAAGCATTTATATACTTTTTACGTAGATTTTTTCGTTTATCTGCATTTATTAATGTAGAAAAAAGTATTTCATTTTAACGATTACTATTTTTATTTGTGTTATGATCATAATGAAGCAACGATGGTATTACAACAAATGTTAGTATACTAAGGAAATGAAATACAACTGATATGATAATGATAACTAAATAATAAACTACTTATAGATACTAGGTTTAATAAATGAACATATGTTTAAAAATAAAACAAACCGCACACTGAAAGTAAACTTATTTGTACAAATGATATTCAAATGAAATGTTCTCCTTCGATGATGATATGAAGAGCATTAATTCATTGGTGTAAGCAAATTATTTGATGAATAACTTATTGAAAGTATATTTTTATCCATTTCTTGTCTTTCTATTCTTGCAGGATGGCAAGCTAAAAGAATCCATCACAATGGGTGCTCCTGACACACCCTTGGAAGACAAACAAGTTACTGTCATTTACGCAGCTGACTTGGTCAACATCAACGCCATCCATTTCAGCTGCAATGGCAAAGAAGTCACCCAGGTAAGATCTCCTGTTAACTGAAAACCAATCTTAATTTTAACTGAAAAACAAATCTAAATTTTAACCGAAAAACAAATCTAAATTTAAACTGAAAAAGAAAGAAATTTTAACTGAAAAACCAATAAAAATTTGAAAAAATTTCTAAAAAACATGCTTAGTATTGCAAATTTAGTTTTAATAGATATTTTAGAATGGGAATTTCTATAAAAACACTGCAGTTTTCTCTCTACTAGTCAATATAAATTTGCAGACCACATTAAATAATCGAATAAAGTGTTACCCAATCTTCCATTTTCCACACAAACATTATGCCAAGTTCTCAGCAAAGCTGACATAGCAAATGCTGTAATTGAATACATCGCCATCACTTCTCTCTGAGAGCATTCACTGGCCAAAACTCATTTCAAGATAGTCTTATCCAAACCTTTAAATTAATTAAAGATCATACGCAATTTCAGTGATATGAAGGCGGGATAGAGTCTCAGGTTAAGTTTCTATTGATCTCCGAGTTGTCCTGTCGACATAAATTACGTTCTTGTGTTACGTACATGAATAACTCCGTAAATTAGCTCGACACTCAGTTGGTTGATAAAATGTGATTTAAATTCCTTATTAAGTTTAAATTCATTCGAGGAATACTTTTACATCCTTGATTAATTTTAATAAGACATGGTTCATCACACTTTATATTTATAAACAATACATATATAATTCATCAAGTATTTTGATTGTAATAATGTTTTTTATGAACATTAAACCATCAAAGAATGTAAGAAGAATTAAATATAGTTTAAATTTGTTCTACGAATGCAATTTTAAATGAATACAATTTTAGTTATAATATATCATCATGCTTTCGTTAAACGTTACAAGAGTGTGAAAATGTATGTGTTACATCATAAGATTTCTTACGTGTGATATGTTACGAATTTATAAATTCCTAGGCTCGGATATTCCATAACGGTAAAAACTCTTTTTAGTTTATGATAATTAATATTATGGAAAATTTTTCATTTCTAATCGAACTCAAATTTTATGTGTAGTATGTAAATATCAATTTAAAAATCAAAATATCTTTAAATTTCATTAAACATGATCACAATGGTAAAAAAATCATTTTACTTTTCCATACTAGGCTAAAAACTTCTTATGTACCCTTTTTTTCGAAATTGATATTCTTTTAAACAAGTTTTCAACTTTGAAACACGTATAATAAATGAAAAGTAAAAGGTAAATAAAGTAAAGTTAATTAATAAAGTAAAGTAAAGTAAATAAATAATAAACATAATAAATAAAGGACATCCTCTGTACAAAAATCGGAGCCCTATTCGAGATTTGTGAACCATTCAGAAAAAAATTAACCATTTAGAAATATTACGGTTTATTACAAGTTTTACTGTATATATTATTAGTTTGTAAAGCAACGTAGCTGTTATGTTACTCAGTTAAATTTTAGAAAATTATCTGCATATGTTACTTAAAATTACAACCTGTAAGCAATATGACACAAACTTGAATGAAAATGAATAGAAAGAATTAATAATTAATTATTAAAAAACTGTTTATTACAAAAATTGTATGTTACTTATGTTTGGCCTTTTACAAACTATCGCTTGAAACAAAAATTACTAAAATATATTAACTATTTATGAATTTATGGCTAATAAAACACATTTTCTTTTTAACATTAATTTGCCTTTTTTTTTTTTTTTTTTTTTTAATTACTAACCACTCATTGGAAAATTATGAAATTTGGTGACTTTTGCGAACTTTTTAAAGTTTGATTTAGTTTTAATATGTAGATGATCCTTCATGATTAAAAAAAGTATATACAATTAATAAAGACCTTCCGCGATTTGCAACGGTACTTGACTTTTATTAGTTCACCAATCAGAATACAAGATATAGCCATCGTTCGGATTGTGTGGGGGTTTTTTGCGTATTGTACCATATGATAAAAAAGAAACCGTTTCTTAATTTGAAATTGCGCTTTTATATTGTTCCCAAACAAAAATTTTGATAAGACATTCGTTTTAATTTTAACAAGAGACCACAATACTTTTATCCGGCTTAACTTACATTTTGTATAAAAAAAAGTTTTATTTTTACTCCAAGCGGTTTCGCTCTACTCAAATCGCATCCCTAAGTATACAAGTGCTCCTTACTTAGAATATAAACCTCACTATCTCAAACGTCAGAGTGCATTCCATCAAAGAATTGCCAGTTCTTTAAAGAAATTTTATTGCATCAGTCTATTCTCAGTTATTTTGCTTTTTTCACTTTTCCTAGAGCCACTCGCCATTTTGTTTAGCTTTCACAAAAGTAAGAAGCACATAGAAAGATTTGTATTCTGGATTCTATTCAGAATATTCAGCATGAAAAAATAACCCTTCCTCAGATTCTCTGACTTCAATATTTGCATTTCGCATATGTTCACTTTTTCCAGTGTAATGGATTGGCAACTCTCAGTTCACTTCGTTTCAGTACACAATTTGAGCAAACGAAAATCAATTCGGGTGATGCAAACAATCACGAGAGCAATCATCGCATTGAAAGTGTTGTTCACTTCGTTTCGAATTTCATTTGAAAAGAAGTTTTTTTTTTTTTTTGTCTTAAGTTGCTGATTCTCGAGAAGAGTTGATTACTAAAGCAAAATGAACTTTTTTTCCCTTTTTTTGTCTTTCTAGAAAGTATAATTCTATAGGATTTACCTATGAATTGAGTTAATAAATGAACCAAAAAGTACGAAATTAAACACATTTTAAAGCTTTTAAATATATATATGTGCTAATTAAAAAAAAGAAGCAGAGGCTAGAAGTGGTGACGTCAATTTGAATCGAAACAATTCCTTGCTATGGTAGGTTCTGTGTATTTTTAAATTAACTCTCATCGAGTAAATTTCATTTCGTAATTAAAATTAATCCACCCAGCATTATTTGAGAAATTAAAACCTTGGAAATATAGAAATAATAATATCATTAAAAGTTGGCATTCTTAAAAGAATTTTGTATGTTTTTTTAACACATACAAAACATCGGAAAATAAAATCAACAAAATATGTCTGGTGAGTTTAGTGCAGCTGTGGCATATGTTTTTTTTTTTTTTTTTTTTTTTTTTTAAGAATCGTACAATTTTATACCAAGTTCTTTAATTTTGTTTTAAAATAAAACAAAATAAAAAATAAAAAAATAAAATAAAAAAAGTCTGGATAATGTTGTGAAAACCTTAACAATTATTGATTTTAAATTCCTGGCTGAGCACAATAAATCTACCTCAAATACAAAATATCAACAAACATAAGGTCAATTTAAAATTTACAAAAACAAAATATTACATAAAAAATAAAGTTAAAAATACATCTATGGAAAAAAAGACTTACCATTTATATGAATACAAGGTGTCGATTGTTCAACTTCAATTACGAATCTAACTTGAGTGGAGAGTTATTAAAAAAAAAAACATTGTATCTACCATAGCAACTTATTCTGTAAATTCAATTGATGAAAGTGACGTCACACTTGCAACCTCAATAATGGGCCGTTAGATAAGTTCTAAAAAAAGTTAATTAAGCAATTCAGTGATTATTTTTTTAATGTATAATAGATCTTATGCATGTTGTTATTTTGAGTGTGTTTCACCATTTGGCAACATGTGTGATATGCTCGTGATTAATTACAATACAATGAAATCTAAATAACGCGAAGTCGATGGAGCCACCGAAAATTTTCGCGTTAACCGAATTCCGTGTTAACCGTTTTCATCTTATTAATACAGATTTAAACTATTAGCTATTTGTATATTTAGTACTGATGTTTTTAGAGCATTAACATTTCAGGGCTTATATTTAGTACAATAATTTAGATGTGCATTAGGAACAAAAAAAAAAAAGTAAATGTATTTACCAGTAACTTATTATTTAAAGAAGTCTGTTGTTGATTTTTGCCTTAAGTTTTTAATAAAACATTTTTTTAATGCTCCTATCTCTTCTAAATTATTTAAAGCACACGAGGCATTGTCCTGCTGGAAATGTTAGGAAACCAAGAAAAATAAGGAAACGTTATAGGGTTAAAGAGCACTTTTTTTCGCCTTAAGCATTAGTGAGATTTCTTGTTAAACAAATAAATTAACGTTAACTTTTAATCTTCAACGTACAAAGAACTGCATTTACTTCGCATTAAATGGGATTTAGTGTAAAGTGATTTCGCTTTAACGTTGCTTAACTGTACTTGAATATTGATTTACATGTTATCAGTGACTGGCATGTTAGATAGTTAGTTGATTGAAAGGTCATTGTCAAGGGTTGATTGGAATGTCAGCTTTCCCATCTAGACAGTACCAGCAACTGCAACATTTCAGCTACTGAGCCAACATTACAGTGTCACAATAAAATGCCACAATTATATACCAATAGCTAAAAATACAGTTTATTAAATGTTTTAACTTGAATTTCTATTCGATTAAGAAATGTAAAAATTCACATTGAATACTTTTGTTTTGATTTTTTTTAATAAGAACTCACTAAATTGTAAAATTTTGGAGACTTATATAACTATTTTTTACCAATTTTAACAAATTGGCGTATTTGATAGCATTTATGGCTGCAAAAGTACTTATCAGTTCTTCATTTTTTATTTTCTCTCCTAAAACTTACCTTTAACAGGCTGGCAGAAGAGGTTTTTTTTTCTACAAGCTTGTCAATAACTGCAGTGCGGAAATTAAGATTAAGTGGGATCGCCAGCTACTTATCCCATAAACCTTATGTTTCATTGTTTAAAATGGAAGGTCTTCAAATGAAATCCATTAAAATGGTTAAAATGGATTTCATTTGAAGTGTTGCTTTGGAACATATTTATTTATTTATTTATTTATTTATTTATTTATTTATTTATTTATTTATTTATTTATTTATTTATTTATTTATTTATTTATTTATTTATTTATTTATTTATTTATTTATTTATTTATTTATTTATTTATTTATTTATTTATTTATTTATTTATTTATTTATTTATTTATTTATTTATTTATTTATTTATTTTGGTGGGAAAATTAAACGGCAATTTTTTTGTTTAACAAGTTTTATGAGCTATCTAATAAAAACAAAATTAATTGTAAAAGAAAGATTATTTATCTTTCAAACTTTGTTAATGAGCTTTTAATACTGTCTATATACCTAATATAAAAGTTCATATGTTTTAAAACAATACTTTGGCAGATATTTGGCCTAACAAATGAAGCATAACGTCTACAGGGCAGATACAGGTTAACAATCCTTTGTAAAAAAATTATTTTTATTCTTTGGGCAAAAATTAAATTTGATTAGCTGTGAGTGCAACGTAATCTATTTCAGTTTACGTAACATTTCAAAGAAGTTTTGAGAACACTTGAGAAGACAATGCCGGAAGGATATTAAAAAATCAACACTGAAGCCATTTTTTCGAAGTTGCTGAAAAACTTGCAATTTTTCAATAACTGGTATAGTGCACATGGGTGATTTTGACGAAATCTGTATTTTCACGTACTAATGGTATTTTTGACTTGTTCACAGAATTTGAAAATCGTAGCAAGATCCGTTTTGTAGTCATTCTGTTTACAGACAGATTGACCATTTTACAAAAACCTCTTCTTTTTTTTTCTGGGAGGGGAGAAGGGGGGTGGGACTCGGTACTTTCCAAAACGTGGAGATCATCAAAAAAAAAAAAAATCAAATCGACATCTGCTTTTGGTACAAATGCAAGGCTTTCATTACCTTATATTATTTATTGGGTAATTAATAGTAAAAGTATTTCAAAATGTTTCTGAGAAGGATAAATTATAGATATTGTATAACGAATTACATTTCATGACACAAGTTGGCAAAAATAAAATATTAGTTAATGATAAGAAATTGCGAAAAAATAACTGCAGCGGTATTTTAGCAGCATATTACTTTGTAAAAAATAACTTAATCCATAAATAATCACAATAAACGAATTTGTAAGAAAATGACATTATTCTCTAAGCAGAATTGCTCATCGAAATTCTAGAGATATACCATATTTATACTAACTCAGAATATCTACAATCAAGCATGATGTGTTCCTTATCTTATAGAAACATAACTCCCCAAGAAAATATCTCAAAAATAATTATATATTTCTACCCGGCATTTTCCTTCCTGTTTCATAAAAAAGAAATAATCGATATCGTTATCTTAACCTTTATCGATTAGAAGAAGTCAATTAAAAATCTCTTTACTTTAGGATTTGGAAAATCCATTTGTTAAGTTCTTATCGCAGAAGGTGAATTCTGTCAAAAGGCAAAGTATGGATGTCTTGATTAAATGTGTTCGACCGATAAAAATAAGTTATTTTCAGAATGAACGACATAAAATTCTTATGAGACGAATAAAATCATTATTGCTGGCTTTCATTTATTTATCGTTACGTAAATATGATTAAATAGTACAGAAAGAATAATTTAAATTGTCTTATGTGGTGTCTAATATAGACTTAATTTGACTCTAAGAGATATGTACCCTGTTTGTTAAGGATTTCTTGGAAAGAAGAGTCATAGTCCAAGAGGCGACTGCAAGTTTAGATACCTATCTACTGGTCTTCCAGGGAAAAAGTGACCGAAATTGTTCAACGACTTTGAATAAGTTGAACTAAATCTGGTTGCCAAATATGTCATGATTTGCCAAATAATAAGCATTATTTTTCTTTGGTAACCCACTGATCTTTAAGTTTCAATGAGAAAGGGTGCAGATCATTCAACTTCTTTGGCTAAGTCTTACTTGTGTCTTGTAAAAGCGAGCCATATTGCCAATAAATTTTACGTCAATGGTGATGAAACTGAGGACGTCAACTTAGCACACGTTTATAAGAGGCAAGTAAGAGAGAAGATGTGAAATCACTTGCACATAAATTGAAGAGCAATGTGTTACCAAATATAAAAGAATGCTCATCATTTAGAATGTTATGATATGCTTGGCAATCTGATTTAGTTAAATTTATTTGAAATCGAGTTTTGCATTTTTACCCCAGAAGACCAGTAGGTTCATGTTCTACTAGTATTTCGTTACATTCAGTAATAAATCAGAATGCTGTTCGATGGACTTCCTATACTTGCAGTCAACTCTCTGTCTATTAGATGTAGTTCTGAATTTTGCTTATAAATGGGTGATTCTTTGAGAAAAACACATTTTTAGAGCTACATGGTCGAGGAAGTCAAAATTAAGGGTTTATCAAAATGTTTCAAATTCATTTGATTTTATTATGCATTCCTTAATCAAGGGGGGGGGGGGGAAGCTGTTTTGAAATAAACATAAATGATGCATTTTTCCTGAAACATGTATAATTGGAGATTAATGTTAAAGCTATTTTATTTTTCTTAAGTGTTTTAAATAATTTTTCATAATTAAATCGTGGTAGTGAAATAAAATATCAGATACCAATCACACATATGTGTAACACATGATAGTTAAATTAATCAGAAATATTGTGTGATTTGAATTAATTTTATTCAAACGTAGCATAAAATGTAATTCCTCATACGTGAAGAAAATTAGGACTACTCATACATGATTTTTCATACTCTATAGACAAGTTATTGACATGTTTTATTTTATCTAATTCATAACATAAATGCTAGCATAACGGTAAATATACAAATTTTAATTTGCTATACATCTTTAACTTTCTGAATACATATTTTGTTATTACACATACATTGTTTTGTACATTCCTGGGACAATTACTCAAAATGGAACCAGAGAAATGAGATTCAATTTAAAGTTTTCATTAATTTTATAGACTACACTGGAGTAAGAGGGGCTTTACATAATTGAGAAAAAGTAAAATATCTGTCCCACTTCTTTATTTTAAACAGTTTGGTAATCAAAATTACACGAGGGTACAATTGAAATAAAGTTTCAATTATTAATACTTTTTTAACGTAAATAAAAGCTTACGTGCTTAGAAAGGCATGTATCAGTACCTCAGATCAAAATGATTTTATTTCACCATTTGGCCACTTTACATTATATACTCCACATTAAACTTTATACATAAAGCTCTGTTATACAAATGCTTTAGAATTTCTTTTAGTCAATTACAGTATTATAGCTTACGAGAAAATTAGCTATTGTGTCGTAATCTACAATAAAAAAAAGCATTGCTAAATTTTATCTTAGGCTCATTTGGCTTTGTAGTACAGATATTTTGAATACGTACTTCACTATTTTAGAATTCATTTTCAGTCAATTACGAACCCCACTGCAAATTTCCTTTTATATTTTCAAACCTATTTACGTTACCAATTCCAAATTAGAGATCTCTCAATACCAACAAAGAATACTATTTCCGTTTCAGCTGTGGACGGAGCACCTACTGAAGATGGCCTATAATCTGCTGGCCATCAACTCATCTGCAACAGTCTACCTGGAGAAAGCTCACACGAGGGTACAACTACTCACAGACAGAGATGGAAAGATCCCAGTTAAGAAGTAAGTTCTTTACTTAAAATTCATGCATTATCAGTGGTTAGGAGTACTTTAGGAGTAAGAAAATAAGTAACGGATGTAAAAAAAATTCTTACAAGTATAAATTAAAGGGTAAAAAGTGAAAAATCTTAATATCCAAGACCGGTGGGTAGAACAAGTACAATAGAGTAAGTAGTTCTTGACCTTATGCCTTAAAATTGAAACATGGAAAGCATAACTATGAATGCTTTCTTAATTTAAAAATAAATATTTAAAAAAAATAGGGTGGGGAAGGGGGATAAAATTTACCACAAAATTGTGCCTTTACCTAGCCTTTTATTCTATATTTGTCTGTTTAAGGAATGTAGATGATATATTATGGAAGTTCAAAGGATAGTTCTTTTAAATGTAATATTTTTGAGCCTTGCAAACTTATTCCATCATGTATATTTGATAGAATGTAGAAGTCTGAGAGCTCACTATGAAAAGGTTTCTTGAAGTCACTTGAAAAACTATTTCCTTACAAACTTTGATGTCGAAATGCGAGGCTTTCCTTTGCTTCCAGACGAAAGTTTTCATTCGATCCAATTTAAACTAAAACTTTACTCATGCTCTATATTCAAAAATATATAGAGTAATTGAAATGTGTCTTGTATGTATATAAGAGAAATCTTTCATCTAATGACTGCTTGAAATTTTTATTACACCCATTTTCAATCCTACTAAAACTTACTTTCCTTTATGATATATAAGTTTTGTAAAAAAATATTATAGATTTGCAATTCATAGATTAAGATATATTTCTAAGTAATTTTTCTTCTTAGAGGTTTTCGGTATTTTAATACTAAATCGAGAAAAATAATGGCAAAATAATCAAGTTATTTTGCAAAACTTTCTTTTACTTCTTATATAAGTTTAACGGAGATGTAGAAATTTTTTTTTTTTTTTTTTTTTTTTTTTTTATAATAACACTTACTAAATTTTTTTGCAATCATGTGAAGTATTTCAATAACTCTCGAATAGTCATAACATTAAAAATAATAAAAAATAAAAAAAAATATATATTGTTTAGAAATATCGTTTTTCCTTTATGTTTTAGATTCTAAACTACATTTACATAAAGAGAAGCTTATAAAAAGTATTTGGACTTTCGCCTGTCCGATGTCAATATTCCCCAAAAAAATTACAATTACAAACGCATGTAATAAGTCAAATGAAAGTTCACTTATTTCTATACCAAAATTCAATACAAGTTATTGTGCTGGAATTAGTGACCTGAAACCAATTTGTAATTCTTTAACCCTAAACTAAAAAAACTACTTGCATATGTCTTATATTTGTTCTAAAGTATATATAAAATTAATTTGACTTTGCATAAAGTTTAGCAGAAAGTTGGAACCGAAAATGCTTTAAAATTTTATCGAAAAAGTACTTTTAGGAACTCATATCTAGACTGCAAATAATAATATTGTATTGGTAAGGGAGTATCAAGTTACTTTTTGCTTTGTGTACTTAAAATTTTTTGAAGAATGCAAATACTTTTTCGATACAAATGTAACATAGGATATTTCTTTTGATGCGATTTTATTTGGTGTTTTTTCTTGGTTAAATGCGGTTTCTGACCACCAGTTTTGTTTTCAGTTATATTTTAATTTAATTTATTTCATAATTATTTATATTTTAATTTTATTTTATTATTATTTATGTTTTAGTTTTATTTTAGATACGATACCGTGTTTTAGACTTTGGCGATTTTTCTGATTGCAAATGAAAAAAATTGCCGATCATCTTATTCTCTTTATGTAATACTTTTTCTTAAATGTAAACTTATGCAACTTTCAACGGGACCCCAGCAGAGCGGAGCCACCCAGCTAGTATCAAATATATTAAATTATCTGCAAGGAAGTAATTCAACTTTGAAAGCCACTTGAAATTTAAAGTTATGTCTTGTATCACTAATTCAATGTTTTTGTTGTTGAAACACAATTTTTTAAATGTCTCTTACTATTGCAGTATTTTTTTTTATTTTTTTTTTTTTTTTTTTTTTTTTTTTTTTAGCTTAGATTCTCTTACCTAATAGCCGAAATTCAGTAAAAATTATTTTTGCTATGAATTTAGATTTCATATCCTTTACATAGCAAGGTTTATTCATTCGTCTAAAAGTTATCCAGCAGAAATTACATTTTTAGGAAAAATTATATATCCAGGAAAAATTGTATTTCTTGAGAAATTACAAATAATAAGTTACAATTAAGTAATTAATTCCATTATTAAGTCCCATTTACAACATCTTATTAGTATTTCTTAAATTCCCAGCTTTTGTCTTTCCATATGCTAGTAATTCATATATTGTGTTTTACTCTAGATGTATTTGAAACGTCTTTTCCGGAATTTAGCTGCACTTCAGACACTTGTAAATACAAAACTTTCTGCCTCGGTGTCATAAGAGTATTCCATATTCTTATCATAAAATAATGCATGCATTTCCTTTTTTTTTTCCTTTTTTTTTTTTTTTCTTTTTCTTTTATCCTCTTCACTATTTTACTGTTATTCTCTTTTGAATATCAATCCCTCAAACACAAGGAAACAAATTACTATTACAAAGTCAACCAAACAAGGTAAATTATTTCATAAAAATAACCTATTAGTAAACCAGCACTAACTTCAAACAAAGCATCACAAGTGTCTGAAGCATGACCCCTCCTTCCTTCAAGCTATGTTCCAAAATAGTTAATAAAGTCCGATGTTTGTGGAAGGGCTCCAGGGAATAACAAATAAAATGGCGTCCCTTGAAAAGCAATGTTATTCTCTCTTCGACCGGAACGAGATTATTGAGTTAATTCTTTTAGAAAACGGGAATTCTTTCGGATAATGAAAAGAGCAGTTTCCTTAATAATTTTCTTCCTGCTTTTTTCTGAGTACATTAATGGCTAAGGGGTGGGAAAATAGAGTGAATGAATTGTGAATTATCTTAATAAAACAGGATCCTTTCACGCAGCTCAGACATCTTCGGTCTTTCGATTCGTAAGAGGTTATTATCATTATAAAGATTTTAGGCTTGGTTAATGAAAATATATCTGACCTTTTAAGTATATCTTTTTGTTTATAACAGCCCTTAACTTTTATTTTCTCAGTTGATAAAATCCATTCCAGTATTTATTCTGCTTTAGAAACAACATTTACTGAAAGATGTTTATATACATACATCATCCAGAACTTAACCTTCGAAAACTTTGAACTTACAGTTTGAATCACCGCATACATTTATGTGCATATGTTTTTAATATAAAATATATAAATACGCATTATATTCAAATGTACTCCAAGAATGGCATCTTCATATTCCTTACAATTACTTATGAAAGTAAATGATACATGTGCAATATGAGCTCACATTTCAAAGTTCATGTTATTATTCATAGAGAACTTATCACTTAAAATCATATTGTCTCCAAGTCTACAGTTCTATGTGTTATATTAGATTATGTCAAATACCGACGTCCTATTTCATTATATTGTAAAGGTTGTTACAAATATAAATATATTCTCCTGAATCCTGTGGATTAGAGATATTTTAAATTAATTTGTCACTTTGACTTAGAAATTGAAGATAAATGTATAAAGAAATGAGAAAACACATTATGAAATTTGTTTCTTTGACATACATTCTAATCAAGTAAAGCTAGCAGCGTTACTGTTAAATATTTAGTGAATATCTTCTAACATACACTATGTCCCACTAGAGGCTGTTATAAGTATTACTTTTTTAACTATTAGAGATATAGAATCAAAGTAAATTATAAAAATGTAAAAAGCAGTCCCGAAAAAGCATGAAGACATTCATGTGAAATTTATTTTAAAATAGTCCGCGAATTAATTGATGCGAAAAATAGGTAACATGATCTTTTAAACCAAATGAAACAGATCGTGACTTGCAACATAATAATAATAATCAATTTTTGTCTCATCACATACTTCTCAAATGAAAATGGCGTTGGCCATGTTTTTTAAAGTATTATATATTGCTTAATTTCAAAGTTAGTTTTAATGTTTTTTACATTAATGGAATTGGATCCCGGAAATACTTACTCTTAGAATTCATTGCTTTTTCATTGCAAAGGCTGTAAAAATTAAACAATAAATAAATTTCAACAAATTGCCAACATATAAGACTCATTAACATTAAATCCCAACTCTGTTAGCATTATTAATGATAAACAAATTCAAGTACAT
The DNA here is from genome assembly GCA_963978545.1 of Linyphia triangularis. NCBI lineage: Eukaryota > Metazoa > Arthropoda > Arachnida > Araneae > Linyphiidae > Linyphia > Linyphia triangularis. Next base: position 30,466,510 of record OZ021732.1, on the reverse strand, counting down.
CTCCTGATTCTAATAATTAAACACAAAACCCTTTTTGTATGATGGCTTGAACAAGTTCCTTCAGGAATCGAAATAAAGCTCACCCCTTTCACTAAGCAATATACTATACCATTTGTGATTCGCATCCAACCATCGCATCGCCGTTGCTTTAGTAATCTCGTCACCTAGAGTTAACAAGTTAGGAAACGCATAGATCTTCATTAAAAGTAGGTTACTGTAGTTAGAAGCTTCCAGAAGAGTGTTTCACGGTTTGATTAGCACAAAGGTGATATAGAGGTTGACGTGTGGCAGAAGCCGAAGATGTACGACCCCTTCCTAGCTCTTATTTTGCTCTGAAAGGCAGACGCTTGTGCACACCCACATATCTCGAAATGTTATTCGATCCAAACCTTTGCAAAGCAAGCATGAATCTTTGCTAGATTGATGGTGAATCAGTCTTTTCTCATGATAATTGCGTACTACAGAGCTGGATGTGTGTATTCACTGTAAGATATCATTTTACGAAAGTCTGTAATTGAGCTTTATGAAGTTTGGCGAACATACATGGACCATGAGCAATTTTTTTTCCGCTATCAATGTACTAGGATACAGATTAATGAGATTGATCACAATATTCTTTGCATAATAAGATAAATGTTCTTGATTACTAAATATAAGAATACAAGTTAGAGTGTGACAGTAGCTGCGTCTAAAAGACTGATTCTGCAGACATTCCTACAAAAAAAAAAAAAAAAATGTAAGTGGTAGTGGCAATACATAAAAAACAAATAATTGTCATAGGTTTATAGTGTCTGAAAATGAAACCCAAAACGCTATAGCGTTCGGAAACCCCATTCTTCAAACGTCAAAATGTGATTCTTTTATAAACACTTAGTATGCATATATCACTTTGCCACTGTTTAGAGTGCATTACCACTGCCAGTCGCACTTTTAATAAATTATTGAACTTTGTATTAAACTTGTTATTTCAATTTGTACTTTTTTTTCTCCTCGTATCCTCAGTTTCCCCATTTTGAGCCATATAGCTTCAATGAGTTTCACTTTAAACCGCGCATTCTTAAATGGTAATTGTTTGATTTAGTGTGTATTACCACCATTAAAATGTTGATACTTTCATAGCCATATAACAAAAAACAAAAAAACTAGGGATGTGGAACATCTCTCAACTTTCAATTACACTATATAATATTGATCATTGCAGTAAAATTTTACATGTTGCAGTTATCGTTTTCATATTATTACTTTTTTAAATAAAAATGGCCAGCTAGGAGATATTTTTGGCAATAGTTTTTATATGAGCAAAAGGGGAAAAAACTCAAAAAGGGCAAAATTGGTAATTTTTTTATTCTATAGACATTACATTGTCCTTTCTTGTGAGTGAAACGCATAAAAATTAATAGTTGATTGATGATGCTCAAGGGTTGAGAACTCTGTGGTAAGGGCCCTCGTTAATCAACTTTTTACGCTTTTATCTCATTTTTACGGGAATTTCGGAGGTGGGGATGTTTATAACAACTTAAAAGGCATTACCACAGGGATTTTTATCAAAACCTTTTGAGCCGTTTTTTAGCAATCATTGAAAAATATGATTTTTTTCAATGACAGCTACCTTATGCGCATGCGCGATTTTGACGAAAACCTTAATGGTAGGTCCTTGGGCCATCATTAACATGCACACACACCAAGTTTGAACATCGTAGGTCAATTTGTTCGAGTTATGCTGATCACGTACACACAGACATAAATTTTTTCTAGATCACTTTTTTGAGATTAGGATGATTAGGATATTTTTTTGACCGAATACTATACTTTCATTACCCTATGTATACATGTGGGTTATTGAAAGTAAACTAGGGGTGTGGAACATCACACAACTTTCAATTACACTTCATTACTGATGTCGATTTGTGCCTTTTTTTTATATTTATATTTTCTTCATTCGCTTAGAAAAAAAGGTCGGTTTGGCGATATTCTTTGAGATAATTCTTATATTATCCTTTCTTATAAGTGATACTGAGAAGAGGGAAAAAATGATCGTTGATAAGCTATGTACAAACAAAGAGAACTCTGTGTTGAAGGCATTCGTTTTTCAACTTTTTATGCCATTAAAGCATTTTTATGAGAATTTTGGAGGTGGAGATGTATGAACACCTTAAGAGGCATTACCACAGGGATTATCAAAATCTTTAGAGCCGTTTTTTAGCAATAATTGAAAAACATGATTTTTTCAATGGCAGCACCTTATGCGCATGCGCGAAATTGACGAAAACCTTAACCCTTTCAGTCCCAATAATTTATTTTTCATTTTAAAAATCTAAAATTTATAAAATATTCTCTTTTGGTATCCAGAACAACAGAGTTGAAAGCCATTTTTTTTGTTTAATTTTTTAATTAAAATTCGAAATGATTCCAAATGGCATTATTGGGCATTAGGTATCGAACAAGTCAAAGAGATTTCGTTTCGGCTTTTCTAAATAAATCAAATAAAATTTTAAATCTTCTATTTAGTAGTAAATATATCTTAACGTAGTGAATACTGTTAGAAAAAAATAGCAATAACGTGGTCATAGCAGTATAAATCTAAAATAAACAATATAGCCGGGAAAAGGAGACTGATGCCAAATGGAATCATCCCTTTTCGATAATTACAAATGTTAAAATTTTAAATTATATATATTTCTTAAAAATGGTTAATATACAATTTTTTAAATATTAAAGAAAACGATATGAACATACTTGAAAAAGTTATTTAATTTAAATTACTTAAAAAATTAAATTAATTTCGGCATCTTTTTCGAAATTGAGTAAATATAAACCAGCCTCTTTTCATTTATCAATTGAACCCGTGCAGCCATATATTTGTGAAAAATAAAAATATATTTGGGCAGAGAATAGTTTGATGATTGTAAAAACGTTGATTCGGATTCACTGGGAGTATAAGTTGAGGAGAAAAAAATTTGTAAATGTTGTGATTCCAATTGGCATCACTGGGACTAAAAGGGCTTAATGGTAAGTTCCTGTGTCCCCACCAATCCGCACACTAAATTTGAACACCGTAGGTCAATTTTTTCGGGAGTTATGCTGACCATAGATACACTTACACATAGACAGACATTTTTTTTAGATAACTTTTTGGAAATCAGGATGTTCCAAAACGTGGAGAAATGCAAAAATATAAAAACTTGACCGAATACTATACTTTCATTACCCTTTGTTTACATATGGGTAATTGAAAGAAGAAAATTACTTTATAATTCCTAAGAGCCAATGTTTTAAATATTAACCAGCATTTTGATTGCAAACATTAGCAAGTTGAAACAATTTAAAAAAAAAAAAAAAAAAAAAAAAAAAAACATTTCGCAAACATTATTAGTGTTTGTGACGAGATTTCTTTATTTGTGAATTGTTTTTATTCATCTGTGCTTTAGGACTTCTCCGGAATACACGATTATTGAGACAGTCATTTTACAACAGGTAACATAGGACATATATAAAATAAAAAATTAGTCCGTTGATGTAACTGGGCAAACACTTAGATTTGTCATGATAATAAAAAAATGAAAGTCTATAAAAAAAATTATTACAGAAGGATGCTTTCTTATAGGGTAAGAAGAGGATGAAACTGAAATATTAATTTTAGAACAATCTATACGTATCGTTTTTGGAGTATTTTTTGACGTTGAATTGATTTGAAACAAAAGAAAGAGCATATTAACAATCTAAAACAGTTATAGTCGTTTTTATAGTCAAAGGTTCATGAATTATGAAAAACATGCAATAAAACACAAATGAGTGGAAATAGTTAATACACAATCAAAATTAAATTAAAAACGTATCAGTAAATAATAAAATAAGTATGTAGTATTGTATAAATGAAATACTTGTAAGTAAAAATAGTATAATTGATAAAGAATAATTAATGAAGCAAGTTACGAGTTTATGGTAAATTAGAATTTACACAAGGAAAATGAATTTTATAAACTAATCATCGTCTTCATTAATTGAGCCGACTTTAGAAATAAAGTCTTAGAAATAAAGATGTATAAATAGAAATAAGATGAATGATAAAGTAGAAATAAAGATTATCATTGGTTCATCATGTTAGTGGTGAGATTGTTTTAGTTATAGTTTGTTTTAATTCGTCAATGTTTTATGGACTTCTCCGAAATACACGATTATTGAGATAACAATTTTAAAGATGCGACATTTTGCAGTTGAAGTCTTGATTAAAAAATTTTATTGAAATTTCTACAGAGATTTTTTTAGTGATTTAGGCTACGTAAACTTTATTTAAAAAAAAAAAAATAATAACACGAGTTTTCACATTTAGAAAGCGAAACACACGATACCAGTGTATAAAATATTGACTTATAAAATAAGTTATGGTATTGAGTCTTACTACATACATTAGAAATGTGGTGATACAAAAAGCAAATGGGTTTTCTTTTTAATTGATCACCCTGCAAAACGACTGAGCTTTGGACCATTTGATTCTCCAACATTACAATTTAATTTTTTGAAATATAAAATTAAATGCTAGTTAAAATCCCAATTTCGTCTTTAGATTCAAATCACAAAAGCTGCTAAAATTGATCCTATGATACTGTCCCTGTCATTGCCTTCTGTTCGTTACACCTGGTTTCTTCAATGAAACTATTTCAACAAAGAATTTTCAATTCATCCCAAGCTTAAGCCAAACCTCTCGGTCGTTCAACGAACCTGGCACATTCGTAATATTCCAAAGTAAGCGTGTCGCCATCTATTGCCAAAGGATAGCCCTACAAATCCCTGGCTCCTCATCCCGTAATAGAATTTCAGCTTTAAAATCTCTTCCAAACGCGACAAAAATCCAAAAACAGGATACACCGAGACCAATACCTTTCGTGAGCACAATTTTTATATGATCCATTTGCATCGTTCCCTCTTATGTTGATAACTTCATTTCAGTTCTCCCAAATCGTAAGTGCTCCGCTCCGCCCCATCCTCTGATTTTCGCGCGTTATCGAACGAGCACCGCGCGTGAATCGATGGGATCATTTGACGTCACTGGTGACGTCACACCACAAACACACTTCACTTCAAGAAAGGTACGAAGATGCCTTCCGGCCATTTTTAGGTTTCGGCCTTTTTGTGTTTACTTTGAGAGACGTGCAGCGACTTCTTGGAGTGTTTTGTATTGTCCTTGACCCCAATTTTAATCGTTGTCTAAGAAAGCTGATTATACTTAACTGCGTTTATCTACTTATTGAAGTGGTTAATTATTTATATCTAAACGCTGAGACAATGAGCTTTAATTGTGAAAAGTAACATTTGCTTCATTTAAAACATATTTTTATGGCCTAGTTTGAAGTTGTTTATTCTATTTCATGTGTGTTTGCATTTATCATTAATGAACAAAAAATATCGATTCCTGTTCATTTGCATTTATCAATAATGAACAAGAAATAATTAAAGGTAAAACTGGGGCTTTCCACAGTTATCACAAAGAATGCGTCGCAATTTTAACGATAATTATTAACGATTGTGCTTCTTTATAATCATTATGTTTAACATTTCGCCATAATTTAAATTACTGAATTTCTCAAGATGGAGGAAACAATTTCTTAAGTGGATATTTAAAAGTTATTGAAATTTCTCTATTCATATGATATATAAAGAACACCAAACACCCCTTTAGCAACTGTTTTTTTGTTTTTTTTCCTCTTATATTTCAACCTACATGGGTTTATTTTTACCAATAACGTTTTATTGTTCTCTTATTTGCATATATCCGACAACAAAGTTATCACAAAAACTAAAAATTATAATCTTACGGATTAATAACTTATAAATAATTTTGTTGACATTCTGTACGGACAATAGCGTAATATATGAAGTTTTGCTCTTAAAACGAGTTTTTTAATAATGGAAATTTATTACTTTTATTTATAAATTTATTATTTTTTAATAATAGAAATTAATAGAACTTTATTGAGATTGCATCTCATGCTAAAAACATTGTACCAATATTTTTTTCAGATTTATTGCGTCAAATATTAATGAAATGTTAAAATTAAAAAAAGTGGTAGGAAAGGAAAAAATGCACAAATTCCGTCTCAGAATAATTCTGCGAAAATGAACTAAAATTAGAAGAAAAGCATTTTTACTATTCACCATCTAATTTCACTCAAATTGAAACATTTGAACATTTTTTGTAAATTATAGTCTTGTGATTTTTCCTGCATAACCTCATTTCATAACAGTTTCAAGTTTTCTTCACTTTCCAATAAAACATCAGTAATATTTGCTGGTATAGTGTTAGATAATGACAATTTAACATTTACTCCTAAGTTAAAAATAATCCCATGTTCTATAAAAGCATTTGTAGATTCAAACATTATGTAAAGCTTTTGCAGGATGGAAGAAATTTCGCTTGTTTCTGTGGATTGAATAATTATTATGTCTTCGAACACTTAACTAATGCTGTTGTTTTGTTTTATATATAGCAGTAATAAAAAAATAATTCGTTTTGCATATCGTTTACAAACACAATAATTAATGTTCCATGTACCGAATTCAAAAGAGGAAAACTAAGTTAAATATCACAGGGATTAGCCAGGCGAGCAGAATAAATATTGGAACTCTTCCAGTTGGTATATACCCAAGTAAAGCAGATAAAAATTATTAAAAAATTAAAAAAACTGTTCGGTTATATTAAAAAAAATGTTTAATGAAATTGTATCTAGTAAGGAACCACAAAGAGGATTTCAAAAATGCATAACATGTGTCTCTTGTTAAAAAAAAGTTTAATTAACTGTCCTTAATTCCAACACTTGCAAGCAAAACAATATGGAAAAAAAAAATCAGGAAAGCAGATGATTATTAACTTCAATCAAAATTAATTTGGTTAATCGAAAAATCAAAGAATTATATTTAAACGTGTTTAAAATTTGTGTTAATCGTTAATAATAGAAATAAAAACAGATATTTATTAAAAGTGTCCACGTCAACATGCTGGTAAAGCAATAGAACTACGGTATAAGCCACCCAGCTACGAATCCAACATTCCGTTTGTCACTATCAAACTTGTGGCTTCCACCAAATTTACATTTTAAGCTAAATATTTTAAAACTCCATTTTTTTTTTTTTTTTTTTTTTTTTTATCCAATACTACAGGTCCCAAAATCAGGTACGGAACACCCCAAATGTGAATTTTCACACTGACTGGGTTATTTGGTTTGACGCTGGATTCTTGCTCCGCGTGCTTGTTCCAGTCTTCTTCCACAAAGAAATTTTATTATGCACTTTTTTTTTTTTTTTTTTTTGGGAGAGAGATTATATTATTTCCACTTTTTTCCTTTCTTTTTCCTAAGATTACACATTTCTTGTTTGGAGTTTCTGCTTAAATTAATTTTTCAGCCTTCTCTAGAAATTTGCAGAGTGCATCAATTTTCTTTTGTCCTTGATCGGACCAGTCCATGATCCAATCGTAGCACAAAGGGATGCAACCAAGCCTTTTTCTCATGTTTTGCCGTTGGGTATTGTATTTGTCACATTCCAGGATGAAATGTTCTGGGGTTTCCGGTTTATTGCAAGAGTTGCAGAGAGGAGAAGTGGCAAGGTTGAAACGGTGGAGAGATGCATTGAGGGTGGTGGACTTGGTTTTTAGGCGAGCAAGTTGAACGTCCATAAGTCTGTTGGGGGAGTACTTTTCTAACCAATTGGATGATGGTTTGATCCAGGGAAATCTTTTAGAATAAATATTCTGGTTCCAGTTGTGGATTTGTGCAAGGGTACACTGACTGGGTATTTTACAAAACAAACTTTTGTTGTTGTTTTTTTATTTCAGCAAACTTAAAGCTTTTCCATACCAAACTCACTTCGTAATATATAAATCAGATCAGGGGATGCTGTGATTTATTATTTTTTTTTTAAATTAGATAGAAATTTTTGAGATATTTCCAAAAAACTTAGCGACATTTTTTTAAATTTAGGGGTATTTCTTTTAAAGCTGACATAGGCTCCTAACACAGACAATCTTTTCAAAGCATGTTTCAATACCGCCACAAAACTGCCAATTTTCAAAAAATTTAACAATTAAAATCTCCTAGAGGATTATCTGAGTTCTTTCGCAGGGAATTCGAAGTTTTAAATTTTTTTTAGGAATTACAGAAAAATTTAAGTACAACTTTAGGAATTTTAGGGAGAAACAAGAATTTAAGGAATATTAGGAATTTTAGGGTGAATGCGATCCTTGCGAAGTTAACATCACTGCAAGTACCTCACACTTTACTTCTATGTTAACAGGAAAATATTGATGCCTCAATATACTTAAAAAGAGTCACCATTATTCTACACACTGTTGCTTCGTCAAAGCGAATTCTAAAAAAAAATCACCATCTCGAAATTTATCGTCGCTGTCACCAAACCACACAAGGGGTCTCCTTTCAAACCTGTTCTTAAAGTTCATCCTCTTTCGTGTCCAAACATGGCGTCGTATTGTTGGTTGAGCAATTCTGGAACATAAGCCTATTTCATGAAAGAAAGTCGAGCCGTTTCCCAAAGGGACTCCCCTCTTACAACTCTTAAATCTTAAATCCGATCATGAACGGCATCTACAGATTTCCCCTACTGATCACAAACACATCTTCCAGTTTTTAAGCATAAAAAAAAAACAAGATTAAATTCTGGAGAAATGTTACTTCGATGTTGCATTCCTCTTTCTCTTCTAATAGTGAAAACATATTGTCATCTCACAAAATTGGGTTTTCTTAGTAATGGACTTTAAATATCGGGAGATTTTGAGAGAATCAAAAAATGCTTCAGCGAGAAGGAGAAAAGCGCTGCAATTTATTACTTTGTGTATTTTTTTTTATGATTTTTTTTCTTCCAGTAGTGGTGTTATAGCGATCGCGTTGCTTGTAAGCTTTGCTGCCTTATATTTTAAAAAGTCTTCGTTATTATTCGAAATATTTATGTAAAAATTGGTTTTTATTATCCATTTAGCACCAACAAAGAATAATTTTACTGTAAGAAATTGGGTATTATATTTTATGTATTCCAAGTACAAGTTAGATTGACACTAAACTTTCAAAAACATAAATGTCAAAAAATAAACAATGGTATTTGTGATTAAAAAATGAATATCCATCCCAAAAATTCAAATTTTATTAAGTGTTTATGTTTTTGAACATTTAAGTTATGACGATCTGTTTTAAATATAAAAAAAAAAGTGGTTGTTGAAATTGAAAATATTTCAACGAAAAAACTAAAATAGTAATTTGCACAACTCAAAAAGTTTTGTAATATTACAAAGCATTTTAATTTTATACCAGAACGTTCCCTTAAACTTTTTTTCTTTCAAAATGTTTCTTTTAAAAACTTTGAAGCAAAATTATCATTCTAGAAAAAAGTTGTTTTCGGGATTCTGAGTGTAGAATTAAAAAATTTTTACGATTCGATAGAAGCAAAGTATAATTTAATATGTAGAGTAAATTCACCAAGAAAAAACAATTTTTTCTAAATTGTTGATTTATTTTCTAATAATTTAGGGAAATAATTTAAGAAAATTTGTAAATTACAACATATTTCTGAATTAATTTCTTTTCTGCAGCATTGTGAAAATGTTTGCCCAACACAAAGACGACAAGAAAAGAGTAGAAAAAGCATTGGAAGGTTGCAACTTTCCATCCGGAAAGGTAAGAAACCTTTAAAAACTTAGATAAAATCATTTTATTTCCTTAAACTACTTGAAATTTCATAAGACTATTTTGCCAGTAACGTAACAATGCTGGGTAATATTGCTAGACATTTGCTAATTTTTTTGTGGGCCGTTGTAAATTGGCCGTTGTTACTTAGCTTGGCCGATCATGCCCAATGCTGAATAAAATATACTGGAAGTTTTGAAATGTTGAGGCACAGTTTTAAAATTGAAATATACTTTAATAAGAAGGCACGGGGGACTAAAAAGAAAATTTTTCAATTGACATGTTTATTATTATTATTATTACTTTTTAAAGAATCGCATATTTTGAAATAATGCGTGAGTTTCGGCCAAGATTGGCCAAACTTCAAAAATCTCCGTTTTTGGCTTTGATCAATACTTCTATGCTATCTGGGAATGGATAATATTAAAGAAACAATATATTAAATACTGTAGGTTTATGTATTAAAATTTATTATCTTTCCAATTAAATGTGACGCATAACATCTGACAAATCAAAAAATCAACGCTATAATGGATTTTTTATCAAACTTCTAGAATAGACCCAGAAAATCCCAAAAGTGGATGTAGTCTAAAGTTTATATATTCCAGTTTTATGTTTTCTATTGGTTGATGAGAATTAAAATTTATTACATATTTTTTGTATATTTCAATGTTTAAAATTTCTGATTTTTTCTGCCATTACGATCCCTGTCTTTTAAAACTATATGTCTTAAATATGTATGAGAACATAATATACATTCAATTACCTTTCTTATAATTTAATTTACACTCTGTTAATATTTTAAATATTTAAAAATCTTGCATTATTTAATGCTTTATACAGTTTATAATACGCAATTGTAATACTTATTGCATTACAAATCTAAATTTATTACTACTTTTCTTTGTTTTCAAATAATGCAATTTTTTACAGAATGACACACTCCCATCTGACAAACTGACTAGTGAAGCATTTTTCAACTTCTATCGAAATTTATCCTGCAGAGATGAAGTGGATAAAATATTTGAAAAGCTGTAAGTACTTTTATGGTAACTTAAAAAATTATTTGTAAAGAGATTTTGATGGGTTATGTTAGACTGTTTTATAGTTTCAATCAAGTAATTTTCAAATATGATTGATTATTACTTGCACAAAATACTGCTGTGTAGTTTTGTAAATAGTTAATAATTTACATTAACATAAAAACATCCAGTATTTACTATAATGGTACAGTACACACACACAAAAAATCCGAACGATGGCTATATCTTCGGTTCTAATAGCTTAGAATCTTGCGGTTTGCCCCAAAATGTTTTATTTACGATTGTCTATATGTCTGGGATTAATAAATTTTTTTAAGGGGCTGTTTACTAAGTAAAAATTTAACGCTATTTTTGAAAATTTCAAACCCCTATATATCTTTTCATTCGATTTAGAATACATCATTTACCCTCATTACAAAATTTCAATTCATTTTGTTGAAAAAAAAGATGTCATTTATGAGCGAAAATGTTTCTACCATGTTTTGGCAGATCTTCAGGGCGAATCTCAATAAGAAGAAATGTATTTTAAGGTTGTAATTTAAAGCGGACGATTCGAACGTTAAGGGCCTTCAAATTGCACATGTGACATTGTGTCATGTTTAACAACAGATTAATACAAAATCAGCAAGCAAACGCAAAAGTAACATAATTTATTTACATGATTAAAGATCTGCATACTTCGCACGATATAAATAAAATATCAAAAATTATAATTACAGAAATATGATGTATTTTACTGATAATTAGAAAATCGATAAGTATAAAATGTAGGCATTAGTAAACAATGTTCAGAAAAGCGTAATTTATTTTTTTTACATAAACATTACACTGTAAACACAAATGTAATATGAATGTTGCGATTTTTTTTTTTTAAATGAAAAAATCGTGTTTTTCAGCAATTGCTAAATAACGGCTCTAACGATTTTGATTAAAATTTCCGTGCTAATTTCTTTCTAATCGTCCTCACCTCTGAAATTCTCGTAGAAATATGATAAAACTGTATAAAGTTGAAAAACGAATGCATTTAACACAGAACTCTCTGCCCTTGAGCATCACCCATCACCGATTGATGTTATTTTTTTTTTGTGTCGCGCACAAGAAAGAACATTGTAATGTCTATTGAATAATGATACCAATTCCGCATTTTTTTTTTTTTCTTTTTTCCCCTTTTCTTTTTCTTGTCTATGTAAAAACTATTGCCAAGAACGGTAAATAACACCATATAAAATTTTAATGCAATGACCGCTATTATAGAGTAATTGAACGTTGGGCGATGTTCCACACCCCTAGTCTACCTTGCATTAATCTTTAATTATTTTTAAATGATATCTACTATACGGTTCCTTAAAGTAAGCTCTTTTTTTTTACATTTTCGCTAAAAATTTGAGAACCAAGAGTCAAAATTGAAAGAAAAAAATTCTAGGGAGATTTTAGACCATGATAAATCTAATGAAAGCAAAAAAGATTTGTTTCGATTCAAAAAAATGTAAAAATTGTTTCATTAATTAATAATTAATTATTAAAAAACATTTATGCAAAAGTTGATTGCTATTTATGTTTGGCCATTTACAAACTATCGTTTGAAACAAAAATTAATATATTAACTATTTAACAATTCATGGTCAAAGAACAACTTTTCTTTTTAACATTAATTTACCATTTTGTTTTTATCATTTAAATTACTAACCATTCATTTTAAAATTATGAATTTTTGTATTTATACTTTTTTTTAGATTTTATATAAAAATATGGCATAATATTATGGGATTGCTATTAAACTTAAAATTGTTTGGTTCTGTTTTAATATGTAGATAACCCCTCGGGGGACACAAAAAAAAACAAAAAAAACCTACTATATGCAATTATTAAAGACCTCTCACGATTTACAGCTGCATTTTTCGTTTGTTATTTCATTACTTAGAACTCAAGATACAGCCATCGTTTGGATTTTTTTTTTTTAGCGTACTGTACTTAACATGATAAATGCTAATGAAATCAATTTCTTCGAATTTGGCATAAAGTGAATTTCCTCAGGAAATATTAGATTTCACGCTCCCAAATAAAAAAGTTATAAAATGTATTACGCAATCAATATAATGAAGCTCAAATAAAATTGGTTACGTGAAAATCACTGCATAAATTATTTAATTTTAAAAGAAAAAATAAAACGTGCAGGGTCCAAATTTGCCATTGCACCCTGATCTTGGTAATATGCAGAATGCTGAAATTTTATGCAGTGCAAGTATATATTGGAGCTATAACTATATATTATAATTTTAACTACATGCATTTATCTTTAAAAAACATGTTTTTAAATACTTAAATATTTAAAAAATTATGAATTTTTTTAAGATATATTTAACGAAACATATTTTGCATAAATCAACAAAGGAATTCAGAAATTTTACTTACAAAATTTTAAAAATGATTCCTCAAAATCCATTACAATCATTAAAATAATTATTTATAAGTAGCAATATAAGAAACGAGCATGTAGGTATTTGTCTTTTTGTATTCAAAACTTTTCAACTTCCGAAATTAGCTTAAGAATGTTAGTTTTGTTAAGTATTTATTTTTGGCTGGTTTTTAAATCCGCAACTCTTCAACTTTAACTTCCATAAAAACTAAACTACAAATATAAAAAAAAACTAGCAAAATGCAGACAGCCGTTTTTGTCAGTGCCATTATATAATTAATGCACAAAAACTGTCTTTTCGAATCGGTAATTAATTTAACTTAAACAATTTTTTCCTTGCAGAGATGAAACAAACTTCCCTAACAATGCACGTTTTAATTGATACCACATCTCCAATTTCTCGCAAGACTGGTTTCCTAATTAAAAAAAGAACTTGAATCGATCGCAGGCACCTGCAAACAATCCTTCCCGCTAAAATAGAAGCGACGCAATTCCTATTTCTTCTTTAAATTTGCTTCTCTCCTTTAAAATATTTTTATTTTATCTCACCGTCCTTCAACAAACATTACTTAACATTTCTGCTGCGAACAGAAAAGTCAATAACAGTGAAATGGAGCAGAACTAATACTTTTGTTTAGTTGAATAGAAGGTGAAGAATAGCATTCCACTTCCAACGAGTACACACAATATTCTAATTTTCAAGGGTATACAGCCAATGGTTGCATAACAAAATAGCTATTCTGTGTTTTTAGGATAGTATTAGCGGTTAAGTCTCCTGGAGTAAGATTGAAGCACGATGTAGTAGAGTAGTTTGTTTGATGACATGGGCATAGAGTGGAGGAATCACTTTATATTGGAATTTAAAATAAGGTTTTGATAGTTTTTAAAGATCACACTTAGAAAATTAATTAAATAAGTTAACTTTGATATAAAAGAAATTGCTTAGTGGGATATTTTAAAATAAGGAAATTTGGGATTTTTTTTTTTAAGGATAAAAAGAGTGTTCATTTTATTAGGCTTGATAGAAAATCAAAATCTCTCAATTTTTGGAGAAATAAAATATGAAAGTTATGATTTAAGTCCATGGGGGGGGGGTAGTAATTATTTCAATATAGCATTCATAAGATATATGTTATGCTTTATTTACAATTGTAAGTTAGAAATTTATTTTTTAAATATAAAGTAGTGGAAGATGAAGTAGTACAATTATTGCAGTGTAATGTATGCAAGCATTTTAATTTTACTTACTTAACACGGGATTTATTCGTAATTAATATTTTATACTGCGTTAAGAAATTGCTTCACAGCATAAAAATTCCTAGTTAATTAGTTTATTTAATAGAAACTTACATTTAAGAATAAAGTGTATTTTTTTGTTGATTTTTTAGTTGGCATTGTTTTATTTTGTTGGTTTATTTAATCCTTTATAAAATACCAGCTGAGTGGTTCAACATTGCACGGTACCCTTTACTAGAAAAATATTAGATGAAAACATTATTTGAAATAAAATAATTTATTCGAAAAAGAAGAAGTAAAGAAGTGAACATTTGAGAATTAATAAAAGTTTATTCTTGCAGCAAACTTTATTTGTTAATGATCACTCATATGTAAACACACTTAGCATAATCAGTAAAATTTTGTTCCCATTATATGGATCCTTGAATCTATCAAAGCATATTTAATAGACTACCCATAAATAATATCGAATGTATTTCTATCTAAGACTGAAGATATTTAATCACAAAGCTAATATTAAAAATTAGCATACAGTAAAACAATATACATCTTAATATTTACCTAAAATATCATGTTTTTAAATTTTAATTAGATAGAATTTTATTTTAAGATCTTATTCTATTTTTAATGTGGTTTTGTCAGAAAGTAACTTGAGGTAATGAAAAAAATTACGTTTAAATTATCGTCTATACACA
This sequence comes from Linyphia triangularis, assembly GCA_963978545.1. NCBI lineage: Eukaryota > Metazoa > Arthropoda > Arachnida > Araneae > Linyphiidae > Linyphia > Linyphia triangularis. The sequence continues at coordinate 30,451,434 of OZ021732.1, read as the reverse complement.
TGATATAGAAATACAGCCAATAGTCCTGTCGGAAAAATTCGCTATTCATACAGGTTGTTGTGGGGGGGAAAGGATCTTTTATATGAAAAGTGCTTGTAATTAAGTTCAACTTTCAAACAGCTGAAAAAGGTCCGGTCAAAATGACTTTAAATTTCACATGTATCAAAGGAGAAAACGATATAACAAAACAAAAAACACTATTTTGAACTAGAGCTTTTTTAATGTCATGCCATAGCTTTTTGAAAGTCATGACTTGGAATAACCAAAAAGCCATGCTTTTGAAAGCATACTTTTTGAAAGTTGAACGTTAATTAGAAAAAAACTGAATTTATAAGTGGAATTGGTCACCATATCAGAGCTGAAAAATGACTTATCATCTAAAAGAATGCAAACGGTGACCGATGGGGTAAATTATGAATCATGATACCGTGATACAATGATACAAGCAGAAGAAATAAAGATGGAACCACAGCAATGTATCAAGAGTTACCACGTCCCTCAGCCTTTCCTTGTGGTTTTCATCTATTTTTATTGAAGTCCAGAAATCATATTATTGAATAGTAAAAGTATATCAGGGATCTGTTGACTTCTGAGGAAATGTCATAAGGGGTCTTAAAAGTAGGGCTTATGCCCCATTTACAAATCCTTAGAGCAGTCGAGTGTTGAATCACATTTTTGATATTGATTAATAATCTCTGGGAGGACTTATTAAAAGTGGCGTACCGTTGATGTTTGGCTGATAATATAGCTACTAACACATGACATGTAACGTAGATCGACTGAACGGAAATATCACAAATGACCCGTTTCCTTGAAAAGTGGGACATTCGCCCTCCAAAGTTTTCAACGATGATAATGACACATCTCAAGCTATCCCTTGAACTTTTCCACAGCCAAAAGTTTTCCCGTTTTCAATCATGAACAGATAAATCTTACGAATATCTCTGGTTCACTTTTGGTCTGTGATTCTTGTTCAGATCACTTGCTTATGTACTTGTTTTATTGTTCATCATTGATAAGATAAACAACACTCATTACAACAATACTTAATAATTCCAATCTGATTTTTTTTACTAAAAAGAGATTTCCTTATTATGTAAATTTTACGTATAACTCTAATAGTTATTAGTTGAAAACTTAGAAATAAGAATACCATACCATGCAATACAAAAATAAAATAAAATTGTAACGGTTATCATAAACGTGCAGTATTTTAATTTATAATTATTTTTTAATTTTACATTCCACATAAAATTCTAAACACTAAAAAGTAAAATTGAAACTATTCCCAGTTATTCTATGTTTAAAATTAGTCAAACATAATGCTAGGCCATACATTTACTGTATTTTATAATTTTAGAAGATATCAACCATAACGTAAGAATAAACCTCTTTCTTGTATGAACCTATACTTGCAGTTGCGTTCCAAAAATGAATACCGGTCCATCATCTTATTTCTTTCAGTTGCGGTGGTAAGAAGAAAGGCATGACCGTGGACCAACTGGTGGAGTTTCTGAACAAAGAACAGAGAGATCCGAGGCTGAACGAGATCCTCTATCCCTACGCCAACCCTGCGAGAGCAAGAGACATCATAAGACAATACGAACCCAACAAGAGCATGGCACAGAAGGGTGAGATTTCATTTTCCTTGTATGGTTGTTGTAACTGAATTTAAATCTGTTCTTTTCCCATCTACTGAAATTAAGTTAAAGTTCGGATTCATTTTGTGGCCATAAAGTAATTTGAAAACTGTCTTAGATAACAATTGGTCATATGAAACCGAAATCTTCTCAGTGTATGCAATTTAACTAAAAGATGACATTAGACAGTTAATGGTCTAGTGATCAGTACAGTGGTCTTTAGGTAGTAGTACAAATGTGAGGAATGATATGGGTAATACCAGAGGAGCATTAAATACCAATCATAGATTGCGCTGATACTTAAGGATATTCAGGAAAAAGTTCATTTTAATCCCCATCCATGAGTGCAATAAAAAAAAAGAATTTTAGTAGAGGAACTTGTTTATTAGACTTGAAGGAGAGACAAATGATTTATAGACCATTTGGTTTGGTGATAGCTTTGGACAGTAAAACAAAATAGAAGTAGGCCCATTGTTTATGCATGTATTACAAGTGTATCGATTCATATACTTATTACAGATGTCATGGTTAATGTATGGATTATTGGCGACATGTTTCATGTGTGTATTACAGGTGTCATGTTTCATGCATGTATTGCAGGTGTCATTATGGACTTAGTTTGTAGAGGATTTCTGTGTATAAGAATTGGAGTAAACAATATTGCACATTCTACATACTCAGTGAAGGATTGGCTTTCTCATAGATTTAAACCTCAAAGATCTACTTCATAGTCCAACAGCATTAAATGGAAGTAGTATACTTATTAAATAATTGCTGAAAATTTCTTCAGGAAAAGGTTCACAGGAATTGAGATGTGTATTAAATGTTGTAGGTGATAAAATTAGCTGTTCAGATGTCGAGGCGTCCATACGGATCAAAGAAAATGATCTAGATAATTATTCATAAACTTTGATAAATAATCGCTGTAGTTAGTAATAATTGAAAGTTTGACTAATGTGGATTATTTCCTAACAGATTTATTGCACCTTGAAAAAAAAATAAAAAAATAATGAATTCCAATGACTAACTATCGCTGGTGATATTAGAACAAAATAGCAGAAAAACGACACGCATAGATTTCTATTAGTGATTGAAAGAGATGTCTGGTCAAAAGAAGACTCGCTAAGGCGGAAAAATCCAGACAGACAATAAAAAGTGAAATATCTTATCACATTGTTAAGATCTCTTGATTGACTCTCATCAACAAGAGAAAAAACTTAAAACAAAATATGCCTTTGTCATGACCACAAATAAGGTGGCAGAAATCTTGTTTTTCGCCAACACAAGAAAGATAAGAACAGATGACCTCGTAACTTTTCCTTTTTCTCGGATACTGCAGGATTCTCATTTATTTCTGGAAAATGAAAATATAGAGTCCCCCAACGGCTGTTGAAAGAGCTTAAAGATGAATTTTACTTCTTTTAAGGATAAATTATAATATTATATATTCCAGTTTAAAAAAAAATAAGTTGTTTACAAGTTCCCTGAAAAATACATAAAACTGCAATATTAATAAATTTTCTAAGTGTACATTTCTATGTCAGAAATATTTTTTATTTTGTTTTAAAGTATGTTTAAAGACTAATAAAATGAAACTTCCACAGTTTAAACTGAAAAAAAAAATCACTTCCCGAAACACTGCAAAATAATTTATTAGAATATTTAAGAAATAAAAAGGAAAATGCTGTAGTTCAAAAATAAAATTTTCCATACGTATGATAAGGACTTTTTAAAGGATCTCTATTTAGGTCAACCTATAATGACACTTGGAATAAATATAAAGAGTTAACATATTCTATATAATGTTTCTTATGAGTAACAACGAAATTTAGTAGTTCTAAGATTATGTGAAAGATCTGTATTTTATCACAAAAAAAGTCAATTAAAAAAGCATCCGATGTCCATACACATACGTACGACGCCACGGTACGTTTCGTTGTTAAATAAAAGAAGCAACGAATTATAAACGTTTACATTATTTATAAAGTATTAAATAAGCAATAGTCAGTTAATAAGAACTATTCTGTTCATAAAGTTTTATCTCGATTAGTTAAATTAATTATATACCATGAAACCCGACAACACTAATGTACTAAGCAAAAATGCAGTATGTCTTATTTCCAAATGTTTCAAATTACTCTACCTATAGATTTCTTTAGTGATTATTTAAGGTAGTAACAAATCCGGATCTGTTTAACCTTACTGTTAACTCTTACTTCTATTCTGAAAACTTACATTAATCAATTTGTGCATTTTTTTAAACTTTCGTATTTTAAAACTAATATATATGGATATAATGTTTCAATTTAAACGATAATGTCTTCGATATTATTTTTGTTTATTGTTTTGTTACCATGTTTTGATCGAAAATGAAAAATGTCAACATTCTCCAGGGAATGTCAACACATTCGAAATTCGTCGGTGAAAGACCAGATATTTTGTTATAATCTTATACTTTTGAACCATCACCGGTGTATGTCGACAAGTACAGATATGTTCTGGTGGAGGTTAAACGATAAGCCGAGAAAACGGACTAAGAAGCGACAAAAAGCCAAATGCTTTTTCTACCGCGTTTGAGGTCACGTGGCATTGATAGCTTAAGTTGCGGCAATAAATAAGATTTAAGATTGTACAACGTCGATTACATAATTATGTAACTTTATTATTGGTGTTATTTACTTTTCTTATTTGGAATGTAGTGTTCATTTTAAGTTCAACAGTGTATTCACATGTGCTGTTACTTAAGTATTATCCTATTTTGACATGTACAATAATATGTTTTAATAATAAAGAATGATTTAAAAATGTAACAAAAATATTTTTATTCAACATTCACCATCAGTGGGAGGGGGGGGGGGTGAATTTTGACATTTCCCGGTGCAAGTGATAAAAAAAAATATTTAGCAAATACTTCAGACACATACCAAGCGTCTATGTGAATGCTGATATTCATCGAAGCCATTTACCATGTATCGGTCTTTCACAGTAGCACCTTTATTATAAGAAGCAAAGAACGATGTATCAAACACTACTACTACAATGATTGCAGCATTTTACCCTCCAAAAATTGGTGATTGAACCCATCATTACACATAGGATAAGGCTAGGGCGTATACTTAATTTTTATTACATTTATTTGGTCTCTTCCTGCATAAGTATGTGATAAATATTGTACTGGTTGCAATTATGGGAAATGCATGGAACCTGTCCACTTGAAGGATAGTATAGGACCCTCTTTGAAGCGATGTCGAAACTCAAATTTTACCATCAAAAAGGAAAATTAAGAGATCATCTTCACTTTAATCTTCCATCCTTGCCCATCCATTGATAAGCTGTCCATCCATCCCAAAGACCTCTCAAGTATCTCCTTTCCTATTCCACACTCGCGTTCCAAATTGCGGCACGCAATTCATCAGCAATCGTCCACCCCATCCACTGCTGCCATTAATCAAAACGTAATCTCTTTGTTTGGGGGGGACGTTATTTATGGCAAAGGGGGCTTGATACTTGTAAGGAGATGCCCCTTCTACGGAAGACAGATTTTTAGAAATGAATGTCCGAGGAAAGCTTCTGGAAGAGAGAGAGGAGAGTTGAGATGTAGATGGAGGTTGCGGAAATGACAAGATAAAATATCGTGCGGAAGCGTAATCTGAAGGATTTTGAGGGGATAAACTTATCTCTATTCTACTCAATAAGATCGTCCGAAGAATTTGATATGAGTTAATTATATACATGTTTATGAAATGTGGGAGGAATGGGAAACTGTGAATTATCAGATGTTTCAACACCGATTCTTCCTGTAATTCAATGCGATAAAATTAATTTTATATTTTCATTTTGCGACACTTTTCTTATATATCTTTGCACATATCTTGTTACTGAGAACGATCAACTTCTGTGACCGTAAAGAAAATGATAATGACTGAGACCTTTATTTAAAAAACCTAGATACTTTTCCTAGCTTTATTTAGTACTAAAACTAATTTTGATAAGCAATTTAAAAACTACTACATGGAGTTTATGAAATGTGGGATAAGTGGGGAACAGTGAATTATCAGATGTTTCAACACTGATTCTTCCTGTAATTCAGTGCGATAAAATTAAATTTATTTTATGTTTTAATTTTGCGACACTTTTTTTTCATATATCTTTGCATATTTTGTTACTGAGAACGATCAACCTCAGTGACCGTAAAGAAAATGATAATGACTGAAACCTTTATTAAAAATAACCTAGATACTTATCCTAGCTTTATTTAGTACTAAACCTAATTTTGGTGAGTAATTTAAAAATCACTGAGATTTTCCTAATACTTTAACATTCATTTAATTTGTGTAGCAAAACACTAATTTAGTCCCAAAACAAAATACACATTAAGTCTATCATTGTAAATCATTTTCTTCTTTTTATATAAAACAATGTAAAAATGAAGGAAGCTCCAACACATCGAGATGAAAAATCAAATCATTCAGATAATACACAGTGGCTTTATGAGCACATTACTAATGAGCCTTGAAGCACATTACGTTGCTGGTATGTTAACCAACTGCATTGAAAGTTAGATGTCTTTTGAAAGGACCTGATAGTGAACAAAAAATTATGTTATTACGGTAGAGAAAACTTTTCTCCTGATATTTTAAATGCCTAATTCAAAATAATGTATTCTGTAAACGGAGATAAAAGGTAGTAGCTCGATTATCTTTGAATTTCAGATTAAAATTGCATCAAAATGTATGTTTCGCGTATCCAACGTAATTCCATACAAGACTTTATAATGGAGATATAAATTTTTTAATAGTAGCAGTAGCATTAAGAGTAAAAGTAGAAAAGTGCAGATACTCTTCTTTACTATTAGGGTAAAGAAATGTAGCTTGGAAATAATGTAGTCAACGTAATACATATTACAGAATGATTCAGAGATTTTTAACTGCACTGATGGAGACTGCATTGATTCAAGTTTATAAGTTATAAGCTATTGTAAGTGACAAGTCATAAATGAAGAAAGTGTTTTGCATAACACCCAAAATAAGTTTTAAGAAAAAGGTATTTCCTATTGTGACATTAGACATTTCTTCTTATATACTTTATGTTGATGCCTATTTTACACTTACAATGCTTTGATTATGTAAAATATTGGTTTTGACGTCATCGTAAAATGACTGAGTTGATAATTTTGCTTTTAATGTAGCTTATATGTACCATGTCAAAAGTTATCAAGTTATGAAAGGGTTTAAATTGCATAGTAATTTCATAGTGTATGGGCTGTAAAAAATAAAGATCCTTTCCTATTTAAATCCCAATGAGCTGTATAAATGTGTTTCATTTTTAGGTCTGCTTTCGGAGACTGGTTTTCTACGTTATTTGATGGGTGATGACAATCCCATTGTTTCTCTCGAGAAGCTGGACCTCAATCTAAATATGGAGCAGCCCCTCAGTCATTACTTCATTAACTCATCTCACAATACTTATCTTAGTGGTAAGATGGGAACATTTAAGTGCTAATCTCTTCTTAATTAAGCAACATACTTCTACTAATATTCCTTAATTTAATATCATACATCTTCTCTTCTTGACTAATAATATGATACTGTTACAAAAGTCGTCAGTATAAAATTGTAAATAATGACGATTTTTTTTTTTTAATTATATTTTATTTCATTTGTTAGTTAACAGCATTAATACAGGTTAGAAATTTCAAGGCATTTCCATTAGGTAATTGGTTGGCTGGATTTTGCTAGAAATTTCTGCAGCGAGACTATTTAAAGAAAATGGAATTGACATCGAGTATCGTTTGCTGTTCGAAAGGTATCGGATGTTATGTTTACTTTCGCGGGGCCTTAATTATCACTGTGTTTGAAGTTATACTCACCGAAGCTAGCATTGAAGCTTGATAGCAATTGTTCTTTTGTTCGGAGAAGTTTTGTGAGCTTTCGAAGGAAAAATAAATTATAGTTTTTATTTAGTAAAAACTGCATCATCATTTCATCTGAGAAAAGAAATTTATAACAATACTTCCTAACTAAACCTCATACTTCTTCTCCTAATACTTCTTAATTAAACATCATACTTCTAAAATACTTCTTAAACATCATATTTCTTCTACCAACATTTGTTAATCAAACATCCCTTCGTATCACAATACATATCTAAATTTTTAAGACTCTAAAACGTTGAAGTTAGTATTGCATTTCAATTAAAATGCGTATGGATATGCTAGGAAAATTTTGAAGTCGTCCATCGTATTATCTGGTTAAGACATTAAAACACTGAAGACGTTATTAATTTTTCAACTAAAATTCTTATAAATATGCAATCATAACTTTGGAGTTATCTATTTTATTGTACCAGCCCATCAGTTTCATTAAAGCTTTAAAACGTTGGAGTCATTATTTCTTTTTCGTTAAAATGAATCCGTTATAAAAACATTGAAGTCCTCTAACATATTGTACATTAGATTATTCCTCAGTGATTCTATTAGTTTAATCCTCAGTGATTATTAAGCGTTAAAAACATTATTAAGCATCGTGTTTATGTTTATATATATATATTGGATGCTCTTTCTTTAACCCATTTAAGAATTTCTAGTTATAGTATACAGGGTTCCCACGGTCCTTGAAAGTCCTGGAAAGTCCTTGAATTTTTTTTGATAAAATTTGGTCCTTGAAAGTCCTTGGAAAAAGGATAAGGTCCTTGAAAGTCCTTGAATTTTCAAGTGACCACCGATAATCTGTTTTGTTTTTTATTTCTTAAAGTAAAGGGATGAGATTCTTCCGCTTTTTTTCCCCCCCGCGAATTTTCCCGTTCGATTCTTCCGTTTTCGAAAGAAAGTTTTCAAAAAATATGCTCGACCCTCGCAGCATAACTCTTACTGGCAAGGAAACCAATTGTTTCATCCTCATTGCCAGAAAATGCATAGGATTCTCAAATCATCGCCGGAAAATGCATGGAATTATCAAATCGCCTGACTTTGGAAGGGGGGATATTTTTCTATTTCGGGCGCTAACGTCGAGAATTACGTTGTTGTGCGATGATCATTTTCTTCGGATGTTACGCAGATATAATAGTCACTGATGTTAGTGCAAAGATTTGCCTGTGTCAGACATGGTACAGTTAAACTAAACGGGGATTTCAGCTTTTTTTTTTCTAAAATTTTGACAATTCCTGAGATTGATACAGATCTGCATTACAATTTTATTGGGCTTCTTACAAGTTTGACAACCACGGAACTTCCTTACGTTCAGAACTCCCAAACCTCTGACCACTTTTCCTGCAGATTGCCTGCCTCTATCGGTATTATTTACTTTGGTATGTGATGGCCATTTTGCTGAGGTATAGTGATGAACTGTCCGCTATATCTGCGATTATGGAGGCGCTGTCACAAAGAATTACGTTCTAACATGATGATCGTGTTCGTCAGGTGTTACGCCTGATGCTGTTGCAGATATTTGCACCTGTCAGACATGGTATAGTTCGGCTGAAACGTTTATTTGCACTCTTTTCTTAATGAAATTTCGATCATTCCTAAGATTGATACAAATCTTCATTACAATTTTATTGGATTTGCTTGTAAGTCTCACAATGGCGGAATCTACGTACGTTCCAGACTTCGCCAAACTTCTTATGTCATGACCACTTTTACTGAAAATTGCCAATCTCTATTGGCATTATTTACGTTGGCGCATAGTAATTATTTTCGCTGAACATTACGATGACGTAAGAACTGCTATTGCTGAGATTTGCGTTACTACAGCGAAAGAAATCGCTGAGACTTACGTTGTTGTGATGTTCATTTTCGGCAAATATCACGCCTATATAATAGCCACTATTCCGAAGGTTTGCACCTCTATAATTGTCTCTATCGCAGAAATTTATGTAATTGTGATTGTAAATTTCGTAGAATGTTACACCGATATAATCGCCGCTATTGAAGAGATTGGGTGCTAACCCTGATGTTTAAGTTGGTGTGATGGTCAGTTTGCCGATTGTTGCTTTAATATGATTGCCGAAGTTTGTGCCGCTATGGTGGCCGCTATAGCCGATATTTAAGTTGAAGTAGTGGTAATTTTCACCTAGGTTTAAGCCGTTATAAAGCAGCTATTGCCGAGATTTGCAACACTGTTTCTGCTGATGTGATAGCCGCTATGTCCGTGATTAGTGTGGATGATGATTGGGGATGGGTCTTTGAAATCTTTTTGGGATGAGCCTTGAAATTCATGATGTATGCTTTTTTTTAGCTACTAATTTTTATGAATAGGTTACTAAATATAATTCTTCCCATACTTTTTTTGGGTGAATGTTACATCTGGGTAATGAACAGGTCGTAAATATATTTTAATGCCTAATTTTAGATTTCTGATGGCCTTCAGAATGTGTTAAACTTATTTCTTAGTTAAACTTTTAATGTAAATGATTTAATAGTTTAATATTCTTTTTTATTAATTACTGAATAAAAAATAATGAAGCTATGAATTATCATTGATAAATTTTTTCATCATGTATCATTTTTTGATGATTTACTTCTTGAAACGTGTTTCACGTATAAAGTATGGTGCAATTTTTTTTCTCGCATATGATTTCAGTCTTTTGGGTTTTCAGCCACTCACATCTCTGAAAGTATGTAATTTTATGGTCCTTGAATTTTCTTAAAAAGGTCCTTGAAAGTGCTTGAATTTTTTTTCTTCAATAACAGTGAGAACACTGAGTATAGTATTGCACCAATTTCATAATCATCATTTTAGAGTATAATATAAGGCAAAAGTTTACATGCTATAAGCTTAAAGATTATTAATTTCAACGGAGAAGGGATGTAGTATTTGGGAAGTAGTGACATACCTAAGGGTTACAATTATGCCTAAATTCTAACAATTAAGCTGACTAAGCTTAAATACCATCAATTAATCTGAGTTTGCAATTAATTCGAAGATTTTACTATTAATATTAAGATCTTACAATTTAGATTACATTGAATCAATATGTTTGCTTTTAATATACTAATTGATGATGTACTATGATTAGGTCATCAGCTGACGGGCAAGTCATCCGTGGAGATGTACAGACAGACTCTTCTGACCGGATGTCGATGCGTTGAATTGGACTGTAAGCTATATTACGTGCTTCTCTTACTAATTAATATAATTGTTTGTCAAGCTGGACGTATGCACTAATGTAATTATTGATCGACTACAGTATATTCGCTTACCAACTTATCTATAAGAAATTCTTAATGGTGTACGTATTAATTATATTTAATAATTGGATACGAGAGAGAATCCTAAAAATTGAATACTGTATTTATAGTAGAGGTCGGAAATATCGATCAAAATGAATATCGATACTATATCGTTGCATAGAAAAAAATATCGATATATCGATACATGATTATTTTTTTATTTGATTTTCAATTTTGTCAGAAACAAAGTTTTTCGATGCAAATTTCTACTTTTCATGATTGCTTTTTTGTAAGGTGTCTACTTTTTCAACTGAAATGGATTTATTAAAAAAAAAAAAAGCTATATTTTCGCTTAATTGGTGCAGTGATTTTAAGAAAAATTTAGATAATTTTCAATAGCTTTTAAGTGTATGGAAAATATTGAATATTGGTGCCGTTTTATTGTCTCTGAGCCAAGTTCAAACATTAGTTTTGAAGTTTTTGAAAAGAGAATAAATAAAATCGAAAAAACACATGGAACTACAAAACGATTATCAAAAAACTAAAAATGTTTGAAAATATCGATATATTTATCGATATTTTTTACAAATATCGATAAAAATATCGTCGTATCGATAAATCGCATACCTCTAATTTATAGCCTTTTCCTAAAGTATGTTTTGTTTTAAATATTTCTCTTAAATTGCAAATTTCAGAAATTGCTTTTGACATTATTTCAATGAAGAAATTTTCAATGCTTTTGAAACGATTTATGAAAACTAACATAAAAGCTTTTTTTTAGTAACGAATTCTTACCATTAATTTTTCTGCGAGAAACATTTGTGTGTGTGAACTATTTCCACTTCCATTTTTAAAAAAATTATTCCTTTTCTTTTTTCGAAATTGAATATAATATTTGTTAAGAAGGACGAAATTTATTTTAAATGAATTTTGAAAAGGATTATTTGATGCTAAAAGATTGAAAACAGATAGATATTATTATAGAATGGTTAACATTTCACCGTCCCTACTTAGTTGAGAACCACCATCGTATTATCTTTAACGCTTCAGTGTATTACGCTGGATTAATCATTTTTTTTTTTTTTTTTTTTTCATATGAGTAAAAGACTTAGATGCGACTGCAAGTTTAGTTATCCCATCGAACGCCATTCTGAATGTTTTAAAGAATGTATAGAAATGCTAATAGATAATGAATCACCTACTGGTTTTCCGAGACAAAAATGACCGAAACTGTTAAAGAATCAACTTTGAAGGAGTTGAACAAAATCCGTTTGTCAAATGGGTTATAACTTGCCTAATAATGGCTATTATTTTTTATTTGCTAACCCATCGCCCTTTTAGTTTCAATGACGAAGGCTGCAGACGATTCAGATCTCTGATGACTTCTTACTTGCATCTTTTAAAAGTGATATAAGTTGGCAATAAGTATCACTCCATTGATGATTCCAACTTGGCTTACTTTTAAATTATGCAAGTTAAGAGCGGTGGTTTTAAAATTCAAAAAATAATGCTCGTTATTTGGCAACTTATGCCAAAATTTGCAATCGGATTTAGTTCAACTCATTCAAAGTTGATTTTTGAACAGTTTCTGTCATTTTTTCCCTGGAAGATCAGTAGATTTATGGTCTACAAGCAGTTGTCTACTTTCTATAAAAAAAAAATTCAAAATTATGTTCGATGGGGTACCTAAACATGCAGTTGCTTCACGGATTATAAGAAATTGTTTTCAGTTTTCTAGACCATCTACTAGAAAAAATAGTAACAGACTTTTAACTATTTAGTCAAATATAAAAAATCTTTCTATATAGTGACTTCTTTTCTTTAGTCTTTTGATTAGTGAATCGAAAGAACAAACTTTAGAATTAAAGGGCTTTTGAAAAAATATGATAAAAAGTACTATATGTTTTGCACCCAGAAAAGCAATTATAATTTTACTACTTATAATAATAAATTCAAGTTGTAATTCAATGACAACTTTTAAACTATTTTTCTATTTCGTCAAAGAGTAGAATTTAACGTTTGGATGATAATATAAAAAAAAATGTGTTATATTTCAACTTCGACGTCTCTTATCTGTATTTTATGTATATTTTAATCAATAAGTCAGATTTATAAGGTATCATGTATTCCATATTCTATTATTTTTTTAAAACCAGAATGCTTAACCTTCATAATAGTAAAAAGGAAGAGTATCAATGTCGAATACAAATTCGGATAAAGTAGAAAAAATATACAATTAATTATTAATACAGAAAATGTGTTAGAATTTTTACTTTTTTCATTTTAAAAAATACCATTTAACTTTTTGCGACCCACTAAAAATTTATTTGAAAACTAAAAATGGATTCTTACTCATAATTTTAAAATGATTTACTTGCCAATGACCTTCAAGTAATATTACCAACTTTTCATTCCACAAAAATATATATGTTTTCTATTACATCTAATATCCTTTTCAATTAGGTTGGAACGGCCGAAATTCGGATGAAGAACCTATTATCACACATGGTTACACCGTGGTATCTGATATTTTGCTCAAGGTGAGTTCGCAGCAACCTTATAATCAAGTTATCTAAGCTATCTAAAACTTAAAGATTAAACGTACGGACTTTTAAATAAAAAAAAAATAGTTAAAAAACATAGAGCATAAACTTGAAAGATCCTATACATACTATAACCACAAAGAATAAAATAGAAACATGGAGTCTAAACACATTGTACATGCTCTTTGTGGAATCTCGGTTTTGTTGGTTAAAGAGAAAAAGTGACGTGCCCATAAAAATCTCATTATAAGTGATCCTTGGAGAATTGACGAATCAAGGCACCTGCTACTTTAACTATTTTTAATTATAAAGGTACTTGAAACACGCTCTTCACACTTTAAGTCTGTAAAAAGTTAACTTATAAATACAAAGTTTTAATATAAATCCTGTATTATGCATAGCTAACTTGTGTGTGCAACTGCAGTTTATTTAAGCGATTTTAAGCTCAGATCGACTTTTCATCGTGTTTGAACACTAAAAATAATAGATTCAGAACTGTAAAAAAACTCTTTTTGGCCCCATAAACTTGACAGACTGCATTGTCATTGACAACAAGTCGTATATGCCAAGTTTCCACTCATTTTTATCACTCTAAGTGCGTTAATTAGTCTTCCAAAGGGTCAATATAAAGCAGCCTTTTAGCGAGTCGCCAATACTTGGTAAAGCAATGTCATTGACAACGAATCTATCAACCAAGTTTCAGCTCGATTGCATGAAGGGTAAATTATGATCCTTCACATTTTCCCTCTACACGCCCACACACAAACAAAATCAAAGTTTATATAAAAAATTTGAAAACTTGATAAATTCATAGCGTCGATATGACTAAAAAGTTTTAAGAAAAGTTTTATTTATAACTAAATATCTCAATTGAAACGTACATAATCCAGATTTTCATTTGCTAAACTCATGTATGGAAAATTTCAAGATATACGGGAACATCAGTGTTGAATACTTTCTTAAAAAAAAGTTGTAAATATGATTGTTAAAAATTATGTTTCAATTAACTACATAAAAGCTCTTATTATTTAAAAAAAAAAAAAAAAAAAAAAAAACTCCCTTATGGGATTACTGTCCCTATAGGCACACTAAATTAGAATGTTATTTTTATTTATCATAATTATTGTTATATTTTCGAGTCAAATAAGGATCATATTAAGAAACTAATTCGAATGAACATTCATGGTCATCCTTTTTCGAAGCGCGGTTAATTAAATTTATTTTTGTATGGTGACCCGAAAGATTTAATTTATCTGCATAATGTTGTAGCATATCATTCTTAAGCTCTATGAAACTTAGAACTAAATAATGTCCCATAATTAACTAAATTTGTCCTAACATCCTTTTCAAACAAACTAATTCCCACAGGTTTAAGAGAAAGGGGAAAAAAATCCTAAAGCACTCCCCGGTTATATCTTTTGATATAATTGAAGGGGGAAAAAATCGGGAACTTCGTGGTAGATTTTTTATAGACGTGTAGTTCTTTAGCATGAGGGGTGATATGGAAACTAAATAAAATCGTTAAATGTGCTTTGTATATTGATCGAATTCGTAAATACGTTATCCCTTATAGATGACATGTTTTTTTAACATACCGTAATGGGATTTTACATTTATAGGCAACTTAGAACTGTTTCAACTGGAATGGCAAGGAGAAAATAAGAACTTATTTTTTTTTTTCTTCTTTTTTTTTTTTTTTTTTTTTTTTTTTTTTAATATGAACTTACTGTCTAGCCTTTAAAAAATAAATCTTAGACAGAATTGTTTAAAATAGTATAGAATGCATATAGCCTACTGTATTTTGACTGTAACCAAAATATATAATCATCCTTCGAGGGGGGATTGCGCACCATACTGTTAATGTTGTGTGACGTATGAACAAGTCTGGTAGTATCCTATGATAAAATCACAACTTTATGAAATACTCCACAATGTCAAAAGGAGTTAAACTAACATAAAGTAAATTATGTTTATGTCATTCACGGTCCGAAAACTAGCTAAAGTATTTTATCACAAAGGGATGACTCAGTAAATCTTTATTTAGACCTATGCATCAAAATCTTAAAATGGTCTTGTACCCTAACAAAGGCATAAGAATCATAATACAAACAGTAACACAACAATAATTTTGTAAAAAAAAAAATATTGGAGTACCCCCAAAATCAGAATTTTGGGGAAACTCCAACATTTGCAACACAATGTGTGAATATATTCACATGGTTTAAAAGTTGTTTCATATTTTCATGACACAAAAGTGAAGTACATTTGAGCCAAACATTCAGAAGTTAACAAAATATATGACACTTATTATCATTTTTTAGTTTGCGATGTGCTTTACAGATTTAATTTTTTATTAGTTATCTATTTTATAATAACATTTATTCTTGGCTTGCTCATCATTTTAAAATGAAATACAATAGATATTTTTTTTTCATTATTTTACTCTTGAAGTGACTTCGCTACTAGTTTGCAGTATTTTAGTTTCGAAATCCTCATAATCGATGATAATACCAAAATTCGAATAGTTTCATTACCTCCTATTTTGTATTTTTTCATGTTGTTATTACTTTCAAATACCCTATCTGTAATGCCTTTTAAGGTATTCGAAATATCCCCACCTCCGAAATTCAAATGGAAATGTCATAGATGTAAAAGATTGAAAAACGAATGTCTTTCTCACAGAGTTCTATTCTCATGAGCATGGTCTATCAACCACCACACTTTCTCCTGATGTTCACTTACAAGAAAGGATAATGCAATATTTATTGAAAACTATAGCTGCAATTCCGCCATTTTGTTTTTTGGGGGAGGGGCACCAGTGAAGAAATTTTGAATTTTTATTTAACTGGTCATTTTTTAATTAAAGAAAATATGAAAACGAAAACGGTAAATTATATTAGCCGACGTCAAATTTAAATGCAGTAACCAGTATTAAAGTGGAATTGAAAGATGTGCGTTGCTTGACACCAGTATTTTTATGCATATCCATTTTCACATTTCGAAAAGAATATTCTGCTGCATGGCATGTGAATTTTTTACTTCCCTATAATATACAGTGTCAAATTTTGTAAGGATTTTCATAATTGTAATATACTTTATATTGTTGCCCCTTATATTTTTCTTGCACATCAAACAATTTTTAAGACAATCTAGTTTATCAGAAGCTCATCAAGAAGAATTTTGGGCTAGGAAAATCTATTTCATCTTGAGTCATTTAAGATGAACCAATTTCCCTTATTACAAAATAGTCCATTCTATGAGGGTAAAAAGGCATCGATTTATATAAAATTGGGCTTACACTTAACATTTAAATTGAATTCTTAAATAAAAAATTGGCACATGGTGTGACTTTGAACCTTTCAGCCAATTATATTGTAACATATTGATAAAGATATATTGAAAAGAAAAGATTACGAAAACCCGTCTAGTTTGTCAAATTTAGAGATATTATGGTTACCTTAAATAACAAAACAAAATGGAAGAGCTTGGTGATAATTTTGGCTACTTTGTTCTAGTTTTGGCTTAAGGTTTTGCCCTCGTGCATGACAGTTAAATAAACGTTAACTTTATAAAAGCATATCACAATATTATTAAAGGTAAAGATTAAATTAAAAATTAAAACTCGGTAAACCCTGTTTCAGAATTTTTCCACAACGTTTAATTCTCTGTCTTCCATTGCAAAAACTCTTGGATTTAAAAGTATAAAATTTTGCATACTTAGGAAGAAATTTTTGGAAAATCTGTTGATAAGAAAAATTTAGAGAGCAAGCTTTAGTTTTTGAGTAATTATATTTCAAAGTGATATATATATATATATATATATATATATATATATATATATATATATATATATATATATATATATATATATATATATATATATATATATATATATATATATATATATATATATATATATATATATATATATATATATATATATATATATATATATATATATATATATATATATATATATATATATATATATATATATATAGATAGATAGATAGATTAAAATAGATTTCTACAGTGGTTAATTTTTCCTGGAGAGGACGGCTCAAGCAAAAAAAAAAATTTTAATATATACATAAATATATATATACATATTTAAAAAAAAATTTGCTTGAGCCGTCCTCAGTGGTCTATGTTTTATTAAAAAGTCTCTCGTTGCTCTATTTTTTTTTTCTTTCTCTAATTTCGATGTACTTTTGGAGTTATTAGATTTATAAATTTCTAAAACTTCAATCTACTATCTCAAACTACTAAATTCTCTTATTACACTTTGATATAATTCTAATTTTCTTCCACCGTATTTTTACAGACAACACGAACACAATTTAACCTCCCCCCCCCCCCCTAGAGGTGACACACTAATACTTTTTATAAAACTTCTTTGTAAAAACATTCTAGGTCTTAAGGCCTTTAAAAATGGCATTAAAGGACCGAAATCCTCTCCAAACTTCCAGAAAACATGGATCTAAAAAGAATCTTCTAACGGGAAACAATTTCACTCTTCTTAGTGAAAAAAATAAGGTTCTCACTTCTTGATCCGAGTGACATTTGTGCGGGGCAAGTTGATAAATACCTTTCCTGCTGAAGCTATGTCTATGTTGTGAAGCCGGATATGCCATGAAGGATCGACAAGAAAAAAAGTTTGTTTTCAATGGATTCTCACGCAACCATTTTTATTGCTGGTTCGTGCCTGGAAATAATTTTTCTTTACTCATGGAGTGAGAAGTGCAGTAGAAAAAACCTTTTGTGATAGCTTGTAAACATGACAAATAATTGTTTTTATCATGAGAGTGCTTTATTGCATCTTGATTTCTTTTCATCTATAACATCTTGTTTAAAGTGAGTCCTTGAGTTTTTGAGGATGAATGTTTAATTTAAAGTAAAACTTAGCGGGTTATATTATAAAAACGATTCCATTCGGGTTAAAAAAAAATAGCGAAATTTATATTGAGATTTAATTTTGGTGAGTTCATTTAGTTATTTCGAATGTTTAACTGATTAATAACGATTCATGAAAATGATAACTTTTGTATTAGAAACTAATTTGGAATTCTAATCAAGCTTAGTTTATGTTTTGAGACACAAATGTTATTTAATTTAAATACACAATAAGGAAATACCACAACAATTTAACATTACATTAAAATCCCACTATAAACAACCATACAAAAATTAATAAATTTTCTAATTCCTTTAAATATGTTTATTATTAAGAAAATACTCCCACAAACTAACTATTAAATAGCTAAATGATTTCATTTAAGCAATTAATGCTAGAAATAAAATAGTTCAGATAATTAATACTAAAGGTAAAATTGTTGTAACAACTGTTAAACAATATCTACTAATGTTGAAATGCACTAGGTCTAAATAGCATTATATTAGAAATTAAAATATTATTTTATGCTAAAATGAGAGCTATAAAACCTCAAGAGTTGCCAGATGATGATAGGGCATGTTTTCAATTATTTTTTGATAATCACCACACGTTCATTTACAACGATCTGGTGTATTCAAGCAGAACAATTACATTTACCATCACAATTATGTATGTCCTTTATATTTTTCATATACTACAGCTTAAATTAGACTAAATTGAAAACTTTCAGAAAGAGCTTGTATATACCCACTTATTTTAGGCCTTAATAACACAACCATCGATAACATTTAATGTGAATCTCATAGAAGTTTTCAAGTTCAAAATCCTCTTCTGGTATGTTCCACTATGCTTCAAGATTCATTAAAGAAATGCTTCAAACAAAGACAAGTAAAAAAAAATTCTAGCATTTACAAAAATTATTAAATCGATTTTTTTTAATTGCGAGTTATCTTTTGAGAATGTCAACTTTCTCACTCTCTCTCTCTTTTATTTTTTTAATTCTTTCTCAAAGAAATGCTATCAAATAAAAATGATGTTTTACAGCATGAGTGTAAAGTTACACGCACGAATTTCAAATTTGTAACAATGTGATTGCGGATTAAAAAAAAGTATTGTATTATATTGAAATATGTATAATATTTGGCTTAAAATATATAAAAAAAATCATGTAAGAGGGATAATTTAGAATTAGAAATTCAAGTTTTATTTCAGTAAAAAGTATTTTTTGAAATATGCTCGTGCAAAAGTCATGCTAAGAAATATCCAAATGGCATAGTATTAATACAGGTTATTAAACCATGTAACCGTTTTTCACGTTTTTAATTGTTATCATATGGTTTATTCTGCTGATTATAAATAGGTTGAGTGCTAATCGCTTAGATTAATTGAAAGGTAATTGCAACCCCATTGTACTCTGCGTAACCATCATTTCCTTGAATGTATAACCAATGCAAGAAAACATACGAAGAAACATCAAAATTAAATAAGTAAAATATGTATAATATTATCAGAGACTATTGAATCATCTAGCTCTTTTCTTGTACAGAAATCGTGTTTGATTTTATGGTTGCTGTATGATTTTCACAAACTGGTTCTAAATTCGTTTAGTGCCAGACACTAAACCACCTGTTGAATGCCAGTTACAACCCTCATTGTAAAACCATTTGTTCGCTGTAAAACCATCATTTCCTTGAATGTATAACCAAAACAGGAAAACATTCGAAGAAACATCAAAATGAAATAAGTAAAATACTCCATCCCCTGCTTGCTAACGCTCGCCAGACCTCTGGATTGCTGTGCAATTCGCATGGTTCACTAAGTGAACCAGGCTCACTTCGCTCTCTTTTAATTGATGCATTTAAAATATGTCCTTACAAATACTTTTTCATCTGCATAAACAAATAAATTCCTTGAAAAGGGATACTGTGCCATTAAACTGCAAACGATGTATTATGTATGATAAGCTACAATACTTATGACCGACGTCATTATCCTACTGCTTATGTCGAGAATACTTTAAACATGTACAGTTTGGCAATATAGAACGTTTTTAGAAAATAATAAAAATAAACAGTCTCGAGCATACATTTAAAAAAGATCAGTTTTCAGTGAACAATTAAAATTTATGGACTGGTTTCGCATGAAGGGCCGAAGTAATGAAATTGCATATCGAAATTTCTTAACAAAGCAATATAAGCAATTATATGTATCTAGCATTCAATCAAACGGAATTTTTTGAAAATCAAGTTTGGCGAGAAATTGAGCGTTATTTCGTCAAATTAATTTTTTTCTTCTTTATTTTGATAGTTTTTAATTTCTTAATGGCGTAACAGCTGAATTTGCACTGATTAGAAATGAATATAGGTTCAGATTTACTGTGCGGTGCTTCTTGGCGACTTTTTCTAAGTTGGTGATTTGGCGCTAAATGTTGCAACCCATCGACTTGGTTTTCCGGCAACCTTAGTGAACTTTTTTAATTTGACGATACAGCCTTTTGTTCACATATAAATATGATATGGCTATTGCCATAATATAAATATATAAATATAAATATGTTGTGGCTATTTGCCGAATCTAAACAAATCTGGCTTGTTTTAATTATATAAGAAAGAAAATTTTGTTGTCGACATTCTATTAACCACAGCATGCAGAACATGCTTTAGCAAACAATTTTTCCAAAAAGTCGGGTTTATTCGAAATTCTATTCCAATAGAAATGTACACATATATCAAATATTTATGCTTGTATCATCGTAAATATTAAATCAATACGTTTTAAATAGGCAATAATTCGTATCAGACAGAAATAAGAAAAACAAAATATAGCGAATAAAAGTTGTCGGCTGTTGCCAGATGTATTAGTCCAATTTTAAAAGATATATTGTGATTGTTTGTGTTGCTGAATTTGGAAATTCATGTATAAAGTACATTTAGAAGATTTGTGATTGGATATTTGAAGTCGTTGCCATTCTGCTCACAGAAATACAGCCGAATTTGAGTGGCATGTAAGAGAAATATATATATAGAGAGATTATCAGCCTCTATTAAACCGTACCTCTTTTCTTATACATAAATGGTACTTACTTTTATAATTTCTATAGGATTTTCATAAAATGATTCTAAATCCATCGAGTGCCAGATACTAAAACCTCCTTTGAATGCCAGATACAATTTCCATTGTAAAGTTGTAGATGAGTTGTAAAACTATATTTTCCTTGAATGTTTTTCCATTAAGAAAAACATTCGAAAAAACATCAAACTGAAACAAATATAATATATATAGTACTATCACAAGTTCTTTATCCAAGTATATCTTTCCTACTTCATATTCTTTGGTAATTTCTAAATGATTCGAATTCCGACGAGTTTTAGACGCTAAACCATCCATACAGTATAAACTGCAACTCTATTATAAAGTTATTCTTTTCTGTAACACGATGTTTTTCTTGAGTTTCTCTTGCTACTGTGCGAAAACAACACGCGAAAAAACATCCAAAAGAGATATTATATAAAAATACTGGACAGTGGACCTTATAGTTGAAAAACAGACGCTAAATTATCCGTAGTGTGACAGACGCAATCTCATTGTAAATTAGTCTAAACGCAATCTTTTATCTTTTTCATTTAAGCGAACATTTCGCTAATCGTAATTTTCAGTAAACGAAACTTTTCTTTAAAACATACGGAGACTGAGTTTATTAGTATATTTATTTTAACCCAAAGAATTTTTCTCATATGAAAACTGATATGATTACTAGTGTTTCAATATTAATGAAGAAGGGACTACTGTAGTTCCTCATTATTGATAAAATAGAAACTTTTTATACAAGTGTAAAAATCAGGATTTGTATTTTTATTTCTCATTTATTTTTTATACAGGAAGTTTTGGAGGCCATTGCAGACTGCGCTTTTAAAACTTCGGACTTTCCCGTTATACTCAGTTTTGAAAACCATTGCTCGTAAGTATTTCAAAGTTTTAATTTATTTTAATCATATTTCAAAAAACTTTTTAGTTTTTTTATTGATATTAAGATTGAATGCAATTCAATTGATGATTAACGTAGTAAACTAATTATCAGAATATCAATAATATTGTTCAAAAATCATCTTAAATATTCATAATTTTAATGAGTTACGAATTAGCATTAAAGAAACTATTTAACAGTACATTATTTTGAAATTCTTTTAATATTTTTATGATACTTGAGATTTTTCCTTTATTTTGTAAATTTTGACCACAAATTAACAAAACGTACTGATAACTTTTTAATTAACTTCCAATTTAACAATGCTGAATCGATACTCATATATATCTATATACAGGGTGTCCATAGATAGGGAAACCTGGGAATATCGGGAAAATCAGGAAATTCAGCATTTCGGGAAATATCAGCGATTTTGTCAAAAAGTTTAAAGAATTTAGAGAATTTTCCGAAATTAAACTGAAACTTTTAATTTAGACAATTGAAGATAGACTTCTAACAAAAATACCAAAAACAATTTGCAAAAAAATTAGAAAAAGTTTTTAAAAAAAGTAAAACGGCAAAAATTTGAACCGTAACAAGTAACTTCTCGCATTAAAATTTCCTAGCAAACACTGAACCTGCATACGTTCAGATTTCCCCAAATCACCGATGGATTGACTAATGACTGACTACCTTTCCTCCTCAATTTTCTCTAATTTTACAGCCTCTATTAGCATTATTTAAGTTGGTATGTGATTGCCATTTTTCAGAGCGTTACGGCAATGAAATGGCCATTATTTTCGTGATTATGGCGGGTGCTATTAGCCATGAATTACGTTCTTCCGTGATGCTCATTTCATTGGGGTGTTATGATGCAATCATCACTGACGCTATTTCAAGGATTGCATCTGTCAGACATGGTACAGTTTTGCTGAAACACGGATTTCAGCTCTTTTTTTGGCTGAAATTTCGATCATTCTTGACATCGATTCAAATCTGCATTACAATTTTATTGGGTTTACTTGTAAGACTCGCAATCACGAAACCTGCTTACGTTCAAACCTAAAAGTTTTCAGCATTTTTGAGGATTTCCGTATATTTTTTATTTTCAATTACGGACAATTACAGTAGTGTCTTAACGGGAAAAGCTCCTCTAGAGTTCATGTTTTTCAACAGCTAATAAAGAATTCGAAACAGAACCTGCATACGTTCAGACTTTCCCAAAAACCACCGATGGAATAAATATTTTTCTTTACTCTCACAGCCTCTATCGGCATTATTTATGTTGGTATGTGATTGCCATTTTGCTGAGAGTTACGGGGATGAAATGGACGCTACTCCCACAATTACGGAGGGCAAAATCTCCGAGAATCCCGTTGTTGCCTGATGATAATTTTCCTCCTTCAAATAAGTCACTGAAGCTAATGCAGAGATTTGCATCTCTCATAGTGTCAGATATGGTACAGTTTAGCTGGAAAGTCGCCAATTTTAGCGCTTTTTTTTTTTTTTTTTTTTTTTTGCAAGTCATAACAGCGGAACCCACATACCTTCAGTCTTCCCCAATCCTCCAATGATGTCATGATCACTTGTACTGCAAATTGCCAACCTTGCTGAAATGTCATGCTTTTATAACACATACAGTTCAACAGTTATATCTATACAAAGTTCAAAACATGAAAAATCAACACAAAAGTTACGTCTTACACTTAAAATTTGAAAGTTTCAGTAGGAAGTTATGATGATTATTATTGAAAATTAAAATTTATAATGTATGAAGGTTACAATTTTTGTTAAAGTTCAAATCAGAATTATCGATAACAATTCTTAAAGTAATAAAAAATTTGGTAAACTTTGTGTCAAATGCCGCTCTGAAAGGTAGTTTTATCGACATATATCCACCCACAGTTACACGTACAATCACAAGATCCGTAAAACCCACAACTCTCGTGCAATCCATAAAACCCGCAAAAATTTTGTGAATAATCATAAGTAATTACCAAAACTTAAACAAACAACGAAATCCCCAAAAATATGTCAATGCCATCTTATATTGTTTGTTAATGAAGAATCTTTCACATTTTAAAATTAATTTGAATTCTAAGGTAACGATAAAATATAAACAGAATTGACTTATTTATGGCCCATTCCTTGTTAATTCCGTACTGTATTTAAACCATATGAGAAGCTCTATAACCACTTAGATAAGACGTCTCAAATATGCAGTAACACGCTTGAAACTACACAACAATATTGATCTTAGTATAAGAGGTCAAGACAATGCAACTCCCTATTTAAGGCAAAGATTATACGATGCATTCTAAACAGCTTAGAATAAATTCTTCTTCATAATGAAACCCGGCCTAATCTGGAAGATAAATAGCTATATCAAAAAGTACATAAAAACTATTCACTTCTCTCTGCAGAAGAGATGAAATGATTATGTATTTCATTAACTCGAGAAACACTTAAGGCTCTCTTCTCTCAACTTGTATGCGTAGTCTGTTTAATTAAGTCTGTTTATATCGCCTTAAGTCATCAAACAAACACGGATCGATCTTCAAGACCTTTTCTTGAGGTATCTTTTAATAACTTTTAAGGCTAAAGGAATGCCTTGTTCAATCATTTCGGAATACGATAAGAGTATTAAGTGGTGTATTGTTGTTCATTCCACTTTTAATAGATCGTTATACGATTTTACTGCATTAAGCTGTCAATGCTATTGTAATATAGGAATTTTAATTATTTATTGTTACCCTTTGGGCTTGACACATTAATGTCAAACTGCAGCAATTAAATTTTCAGCTTTTAATGGATTTTTCTTATCTTCGTGTTTCTAAATTGTAAATATATTTTGAAAATTATAGAAAAAAATGGGAAATTGGTCCATCTTTTTAAACCTCTAGTACATGGTTTTTTTTCTTTGTGTTACAACTAGCGGCCATGCAACTGGTATTTATAACAAAAAGTATACTAATAAAAATACTTTTTTATGTATAAACAATTTTAGTATGAATAATATGATTAATTGCAATTTCAAATTGTAATACAATATATTAAATATTTCTCAATTTTTTTTACTCCCAAGTTGTGTAGGTGTAGTGGTTAGCGTGCTGGCTTCTAGACCGTGAGGTTGCGGGTTCGAGTCCCGTATTAGGCATGGGTGTTTGTAAATGTATGTTGGCTTGTCTAATGACGAAAGTTTCGGCGCATTATAGCCCTCGTGTTGCTGACGGCGCCAGATAATCTGAATACAACCAACCAACCCAAGTTGTGTAGCATAAATTCAATATTATTTTGTTGTTTATTTGTGAAATAATCACTGATAAACTAACATTCAACGAAATAGCCATGGGACAAAAAGAGTTAGTTGTACGTTTATATTTACTTTCACACCATCTAAAACTACTAAAAATCCAAAGAAAACTTTCCTAGATATGTTTTAGGATTTTAACAAATATTAGGTTCGATCCACAGATTATTGCTAGCAATACCGTCTAAAAAAAAATAACGCTACACTTACTTCGACTATGCAGGAATACATCAAAAACGTGTTTACGCCGAAAACACTTTTGAAACAAACAATTTGAAGACAAAATTTGCCTGAAGACTTAAAGCTATTTCATTCCCAAGTATGAAAATACGTTTTTTAAAACATACAGTTTTCAGTCAGACGAAAACAAAATATTGAAGGGGAAAAAAACGTAGAGAATTTAGCATTTTTGTTTATTCTGGGGCATATTATGTCATTATTCATGATACAAAAGTGTTTCATCCTTGAATAGAAAAATATGTATTATTAAGTATACAAATACTAAGTCAAAAGAAGACAAAATGATGGGAAAAAAATATGGACTCTCTGCATCTTCGTAATGGGGCATATTATGTCCTCATCCATGACTTGAAGCTATCTCATCCTTGAGTATAAACATTTTTTTTTTTTTTTTTTTTTTTTAATATATGGATATTTAATTGGCAGAAGAAAAAATAATAACATATAACGTAGAGACTTGCATCTTCTTACTCTGGGCAAATTATGCACAAGTCTCAATTCCTTTCTGTAAGCGATTTTTATAACTTCAAGTCATGTATTTTAATGTTGATTTTATTGTATTGTACTCTATTGATATTTAATTATTCAAAATCGTGGTGTCTAGAGGATTTCCAAACAAAAGTCCACAAGAATTTGATATCTACTAGCTATATCATTTTGATGGTGTAATTTCTTTTTCTAATAATATGCATTTCAGAAACATGTTTACCCTAGATGGGGTCAAACTGAATTATTGTATACAATTCTTTTCTGGTTTTTTTATTTGCAAATAAATATATCAAAATTTCCGAATGAAATAATGCATTTACATAACTCAAAATATTTATCTAGAAGATAAACGTTTGCAAAATGATCTACAAACTATTCAGGTTTAACGTTTTAATAAATAAGAGGTATAGATTTTGATAAATATCCGGTTTGATCTTTTTTAATCAACGTTATAATATTTCAAATATTTAAAAAAAATAACATATCTAATCTTTTAGTAAATAATATTTCAATAAATAACAGGTCTAAACTAGTACCGTATAATGGGGTGAATCGGAACGAAACTTCATGAAATTACAAAGAAATTATTATTTACACAAATAAAGCAATTTTATTAATTATATATTTTTTTTTTTATTTGGCTAACATTTTTGGAATCTTGGAACATGTTTTGTGAGGTTTTCAACACTGTCCTTTTTTTTAAATAAAATTCTGAAACAGCGTCATATAATCCAATGAGTTTTAACCTCACCAAAACTTATCCCGTAATTAATAATATGTACCATCTATAGACTTAACTAATATATTTTTAGATAAGAATAAACATCTACAACTGCATGCCATACTTAATTTAACTTGGTTTTAAAAACTTTTTATTTTACGAATTTTTATGTTTTGCCTCGTCTCGATTTTGAGATTTGCGGGGTGAATCAGAACACTTGAAAAGTGATATTAAAGAGCTGTTTTGGGGAAGATTATGTTCCACACAAGATTCAACGACTGAAGAAGAGTATAATTACTCTCTTCAAGACAGTAATCAAGATTACAGGCTTGAATAAATGTCAGAAGAGGAGTCTAGTTTCCGCATGGCAGAAAACCCGATTGTTCCAGTGTTTTTTTCTGTAAATAACTTCGTTATCTTTAAGTTATATGGAGAAATGTATGAAGACTATGTACCCACAAGATTATTGCTATATAAGTGTGTTTTACAAAATGCGCCCATGAACGAAGAGATTTTCTGAAACAAATGAGGATGCTTTTCTCCTTTCTCAAAATATTTTAAGGAAATTGAAGTCATACACCACGCAAACGTAAAGTAGATTAAAATATATTATTAATTTTAAAGACTATTTGAATGAATTATAGGAGAAGAGTTGATACGCCTTCAAACATACGATTTGTTTTGGCAATAATTGACAAATACAAATTTTATCCGTCATATTAAATGATTTTTTATAATAATTTTGTGTTCCTATTTAACACAATGCATTATTACTTGTTTTTTGTCAGCCTGTAAACATTTAAATAAGATCAGACATAAATTGTAAAGAGTGTTCCGATTCACCCCTTTCTGCGGGGTGAATCGGAACACCATGAAAAAATTCAAAATAAATTAAAGTCCTAGTTTTTTCAACATTTTTTGGGTATATCATCAAAGAAGAAGGTAAGACCCAAGTTTCAATGTCAAAAATATGTTCCTTAACTATCTAATTACAACCGATTTTTACTTTGAAAGTTGAAAAGTGTTCCGATTCACCCCATTTTACGGTATATATTAACAGGTCTAAACTATTATTTATTAACAGGTCTAAACTATTATTTACTAACAGGTCTAACCTATTATTTATTAACAGGTCCAACAGGTCTAATTTTTTAGTAAATAACAGATATAATACTTTAATACATAACAGTTCTGATCATACAATATTTTTTTTTTTTTTTTTACTTTCCTTCTAGAACCAAACAACAGGCAAAAATGGCTATGTATTGCAGAAAAATATTTGGGGATATGATTATCACTGAACCTTTTGGAACACATCAAGTAAGTGAATTATATTTTGCAGGGCATTCTCTTTTATTTTCATACTTAATATTACAGTTTTTATAATCTAAGCTCAAATTTTATCAGAAAATATCAACTTTTTTTAATTACCTCGAGTTAAAGGAAGTGTCAAATCAACACCAACTAAAACCAGTGCAATGACATCAAAACTTGCTACGACGTCACGTATCAGATCTTTCGAGTTTTGAGTTTAATCATTTGAAAGTGAAAGTTGAATAGAAGTTCGCAAAAGTTTCAGGTAAATACTTATCTTATTTAAATATATTATTTGTTTATAAATGCATAAAATATTTTTATAAATACTTTTTTCACATGTTCACTTTACTTCTAATAATTTGAGAAGTCAATATTAGGAAACTTTGTGAACAAATGGACCTCCATTGGATGTAGTTATTCGATGTCTTTGACATTAAAATGGGATAATCAGATGGTGACAGTTCCGACATTTTACTTGCATATTTATTTTTTAATACCGATTCCTTAAAATGCATATTTCAACCATTTATTCAAACCAGATTTGAGATATTATTTACTTTACTTAATATATAGTATTTTGATAAATAATATAATGACTATTGAAATAAAAAATAAAAAATCTTTTTTTAGCAAAACTATTCATGTTTTAGAAAAGAAATTAAATAGTATAAATATGAGTAAGAATAATAAAGTATGTTTAAATTAAAAACATCACTCAAGTAGAGAAAAAAAAAACTTTAAAACATTAAATAAAGAGAAAATACTCAGAAATCCACAAACTTATAAAAATGTTACACATTGTAATTTAAAAACTGCATCTACAAGGATTTTATTATTTGTTTCAAAATTCTTTTTGTATTTCATGATCTTCCCATGTAGAAAGTGTTTATCGGTTTTGTTAAAGGAATGTATTTCATAGTTCATTTTTAGATACCACATTTGAAAGAAGTCCTTAGAATGAATAATTTTGATAGTAATTATTATTTACCAAACCTTTGAATACTAAGAAGCACTAAAAATATTCGCTTCTTTTTAAATCGATTTTGGAAGCTTAAAATTGTGTAAACATGCAGTTAAATGCAGCTTAATTAAAGCAATGAATCCGATAGTTAAATTTGAAAATAATTTCAAGTAGAAGTTTATACTGAGTGAGAGTATTTGGTGCTCTTTAAAACTTGAAATATTAAGTTGATGTTAGTTAAGCCTGACCTTTGAATTTATGAAATGTGTAGAATGACATAACTTTAAGGTCAAAATAAAGTACGTGAAAGTTTTCTTGAGCTTAACTTCTTATAAAATTTATAGAAATATTATAATATATATATTTGAATAACATAATGGCTAAGAAAGTTTTACAGCCATTGCAGATGTTTCCATAAAAATGAATATTCCCTTACTTAACAATTAAATATATTTGAAAAAAATATACATTTATTTTCGATTAATCAACCCAAATGCATACATTCATTCATTTACTTTTCAAGAAACACATGCATATATTTTCGAGGGATTTTACTTAACACTTACTAAACTCATAACCATCGCCACTTCCAATATATTCAGCAAAACTTAAAGTAATTAGAAATAATTCTACATTCGATTCAGCTAGGTGGAATGCATGTTAATTATAATTAAATAGGTAGAATTTACAGTACTCGTTTTCATGTGTTTTAGATATATATTCGGAAAAATATATCTAACACACATTAAATCATTCGGTCAGGGTTTATTTTAATAAGTATATAAAATAGAATACTAAAAAAGTATCTCTAAGACTTCAGTTCAATATCCCATCCAAAACAAAAAATTCATTATTGTTATAAGTAAAAAGAAATATTACTCTAAATCTAGGTTCATTGTCCAATTTTATATGAAATTTAAATCCCGTTCGGATGAAATCCTATAAGTTATATTTGGAAAAAAAATATATATATATATGTATATATATATATATATATATATATATATATATATATATATATATATATATATATATATATATATATATATATATATATATATATATATATATATATATATATATATATATATATATATATATATATATATATATATATATATATATATATATATATATATATATATATATATATATATATATATATATATATATATATATATATATATATATATATATATATATATATATATATATATATATATATATATATATATATATATATATATATATATATATATATATATATATATATATATATAAGCCAGAACCAGATATTAAAGATGAAATATTAAATATGAAATCCCGTTTGAGTTTTTTCGTCAGGGGGCTTTAACCCAATTTGGATTTCAATGGATGCTTTTCTGAGGTGCAATTAATAGATTATATCAATCGCACTCACGGCCCTACGCATCCAGCAAAATAGACAGGAAGTCAAATGTATTCAAAAATAATATAATAAGACATATCTGTTTCTACTATGTTACTAAAAAGACATACTATGTTTCTGTAGGGTTTAGTCTTCAAGGTATGTTTATTATATTATTTTTAAAACATTTGACTTCCTGTCTATTTTGCAGGATGCGTAGGGACTTGAGCGCGATTGATATAACCTATTAATTGCAATTCAGAAACGCATCCATTGAAATCCCAACTGGGTTCAAGCTCCCTGATAAAGAAACTCTGTCGGGATTTCATATTTAATATCTTGTTCTAGCTTCATAATATAGGGTTCTGACTTATAAATTTTTTTAATTATAATTTTTGGGATTGTATTGGACATTCTGCTTTCATGTAGAAAGTCGCTGAAAGCGAGTGTGCAGTGGCTTTTCTAACTTTTTAATATTTATCTATTGCAATGGCTTTCTAACTTTTAATATTTTAATTTGACTTTTCTGCGATAGGTTAATTATGAATTTCTTGTTTTTGATTATGTTCCGGTGAAATTTAATTTTATTTTAAAAAAGGAAATCGAAATTCAAATAAATCAACTTATTTAATTAAAAAAATTAAATAATATTTTTTTTTATCTTCTACACTATATTAATTTAAAAAGAAATTAATACAAGGTCTGAGCTCAACGTTCGTCTGAGTCAACGTTCACCAATAAAATAGTAAATGCGTGCGTTATATCAAATTAAATATCTCGTCGAGGCGATTATTGATACTAAAATTCTACAGACCAAAAGTACTGAAAACAACTACTTGAAGTACATTTGCAATTCTTTATTGCTATATCTTATCGGGTACAATTTTGAGAGTTTCTATAAGCTTAGTGCAATTAAATAAAGAGGAAGTTCAAATAATGACAGCAAATAGAGATATTAGATTAGAACTTAGATATTCAATGATTAGTTTTCTCGCCAAGTTTTTTCCAAACACGCCAACTTTGTGTTTTTTAATAACGCAACATCCTTTTTTATCAAATGTTATTAGCCTTAACAAAATAAGAATTCAGTCATTAAATGTCACCAAATAGTGCATGCTTGGTAGTTAGACGTAAGGTACCACAATTGATGAGTATGTAGAAAGGGCTTTTAGTGACATTGAATGTCACAATCCAGTTTGTTACTTAAGATAGAAACAGAGTAGATGAGCGTTTTAGTGTAGATTTTTTTTCAAGTTTGTCTCACATTAAGTATTTTGCTCTACTGAACTATTTATTTGTACTTTTCTAGCTGAATCCTGGCCAATTGCTTCCATCACCTACACAGCTCATGAGAAAGATCATAATAAAAAATAAGAAAAAGCACTTTCCCAGAGGCAAGTAGATGTTAATGCTAAATTGGCATGCATAGTATAAATACTGGACTATCCGAAAGTATCGGAACTTTTGAATTAATAATAATGCAAATAATTGTGAGAGGAAATATGCGGTTGCCTACAGAAATAATTAGAAATAAATAGGTTTTTACCTACACAATCTAAAAAATAGGTTTTATATATCAACAGATGAAGCTTCATATAAAAATTTATAATATTAGCTCACCAAAACCCACTTAAGTTACACTGAGCAGTTGCCCGCAGATACCTATATGACAAAAATTTTAAGGCCTGAAACATTTGCAAAGAAATGCATTGTGAAGGACAAACCGCAACACAGATTGTAGGTGCAATGACGTACTTTGCATAATTCACAGGGATTGACAATAGAAGCACCCACCAATCATAGAACACAATATGCAAAGCATTGCTTGTAAAAAAAAAAAAAAAAAAAAAAAAAAAAAAAAAAAAAAAAACTTTAATAAGCGATGTGGGAATATCGTTTCTACATGAAGATGTTCTTGTGTTGTCATTAGTCACAATTATCTTTTTTGCAAATGTTTTAAGCCGCCAACTTTTGCCATATGTGTATCGCTCAAAGAAAATTTCTGATATTGTTATTTAAGGTATGAGCTAGAGATTGTAATGATTTTAAGTGATAGAACCTTTATGGTTACGGATAAAGTGAAAAAATCTTGAATGTCAACACCAACTTTTTTTTCCTGCTCAAATTGACCAACGCATTGAAAAATTGTAAATTTTAAGATTTCCCAACGCTTTGTTTAATTTACGCCGAAAAAAAATGGTTGTTGACTTTCAACAATTTTCAAAAAATTCCACTGTAACCGTAACCATAAGGGTTCTATAGTTTGAAATCATCACAATCTCTAACGCTGACCTTCAAATAACAATATCAGAATTTTCCTTTCGATTCTTTAAGCGGATAGGAAATTTAAGGTTTTTTTTCTGACAATAACCACCCTATATAATTAAATACCACATATATTATATAATATATTTAAATAATAATAATTTATGTAAGTATTAATGTATTTATTTACAAACGATCACACTTAAAATTACGGTTTTTAGAGCTGTGTAAAGTCTGACCTATCTCAATAAAATTTGGTACACATAATGAAAACATGTAAGGGCTAACAGAAAGAAAATTTAACAACAGTTTGAATTTCCTCCGCCAAAAAGAAATATGGTACTTTAAACTTACTTGAAGGCCTAGTTTATAGGCTGAATGATAGGAAAATGAGTTTTGACTAAAGAGAAATCGTTCCAATGAAGACTTAAATTACTCTCATACATATGAATCATTGGAGCGTCGTTGAAGAGTATTTGAATTTTTTTTTATTGACTTTTTGTTTATTTTTCATTAAGTATTTCTTGTCTCAGTAGTACGTGTACAAAAGTTGTACAATTTATCCGAAAAAGAATTG
Source organism: Linyphia triangularis (assembly GCA_963978545.1). NCBI lineage: Eukaryota > Metazoa > Arthropoda > Arachnida > Araneae > Linyphiidae > Linyphia > Linyphia triangularis. Next base: position 30,417,957 of record OZ021732.1, on the reverse strand, counting down.
ACCTAATGTAATACTTTTATTACCCTAAATTACATTACATATAGGGTAATTGAAAGTAAAAATCAAAGCTACAAAAGCAAACCTCGAAAATACCGTGGTTTGACACACCTCCCAGATATATTTTGAGACAATTAATAATGAGAAACTTTCACGTTTTTTGGTTTTATTTTTAAATAAAAGTAGAGAAAAAATCATGAAAAACAATACCATTCTTTCAAAAATTTGAGCTCGCATGGATAGTAAAAAAAATATTTAGTTTTTCACTTTGCGATTTGGTGGGTAATGCGAATGGTCGCAGATAATGAACCAGTCTAAAACCTGTTTTAGACGAGGAATAAGTGTGGTTTCTCCTTCATTTTGCGATTTTATCTCTGCGTAACCACGTCACGGTTTTTTCATGCGTTTTTGGTCACGTGACTTTTGCTTTGATTTCGGCTAATTTCAAACTCGATTTTTGATTAATTGAAAGCATAAAGATAAAAAATAATTGCACTGCTCAAATATATTCGTTGGATAACACTAGAAAATACAAAAAATATTAATTTTCCTCACTTGTGCAAGTTCCTTATTAAATAACCTTATTAATATGCAACGGAAAAAGTTATACCAACGACTGTATGACGGTCTTTCCACACACATTCTCTATCTCTCTCCTAATTTGCTTCAAAGCACATATTACTACTTTCTACCACTTAATTTATGCATTTATTCTTCAATGACTTCTCAGACAATCTAAAGAGACAATAGTAATTTTTGAAAAATCACAAAATGCATTTAAGACACTTTCCAAAATGTCTTTTAAAGAATAATTTAATACCAGTTTATGCAACAGTGCTCAGAAATTGTCTTCAAGGAACTATACACATTTCAATACTACACCGTATTACCAAAACTTGATGCAAATATATTTCCTCTTCTAGAGAGATAACCTTAGGTGGAAATTATTCTGGGTATTCCAGATCTATTCGATCGTGAATTAAATTAAAGAGGATAAATTTAATCTATATTCATTCCGTAATTTAAACGCAGAAGTGTATGCCATTCTACTTAAGTCCCTACTGTTTGAGATACGGAATAACATGAATCCGAATTATGCATTTATTCGAAATTTGAAGATTAGTGAACGCGCACCCAACTATCGCTGTAATATCACGATTTCACGGTGAAATTACTTGAAGACAATCGATGCATTTACAAGTTGTTCTCCACTTAAAATGCAGCAAGCTTAAATGTTTTTGCGAACTACTTGTTTCAAATTTCCTTATATTAGTAACGCAAGTAGAAACACACACATGCAATGCGTATCATATTTATGCAATCCAGTAATGCTTTTCTTTCTAACTCCAAAAGTAATGTTCTGCGTAAAATAGTGAAATGTGGAATGAACATTAATCCTTCAAATAAATGAAACGAAGTGAATAAATCTATTAAAATAATTTCAAAAAGAATAAGGAGCTGCTTTTTTAAAATTCAGTCGTTTAACTATTTGATTCTACATTTTTCGAACTTATGGAATATAGATTGAAACTAGGGGCGTGAAACATCACGCAAATTTTAAGTACACATATTACTGGTGCCTTCATATTTGTCATTATTGGTGTGATTTACCGATTTTATTTTCATATTTAGATTATTATTTTTTTAATGATCAGTTTGGCAATATTTTAGCGATAATTATTGCGTTGGCCAAAAAATTACGAAATAGGCAATATACTTTCCAATAATTATTGTATTAGTCCTTTTGTAAGTGAAACAAAGAAGAAACAGTCGTTTATGAGAGATGCTTAAGAGAAGAAAACTCTATGTTAAGGTCATTCATTTTAAATTTTGTATGCCTTTATCGAAATTCTACGGAAATTTCGACGAGGTAGAGGTTTAAAACACCTTCCCATTACGACAGCAATTTTGATCAAAATATATGAGTCGTTTCTGGCAAATGTGGAAAAATATAAGTTTTTCAAAGGTTATTTTAACGGAAACTTTATGACAAGTCCCATGGCCACCATTAACCTGTTTACGAAAATTAAAGATCGTAGATCAATTCGTAAGGGAATTTTACTGACACAAACACACAGACATTATTCTAAAGGGCTTTTTTTTTTTTTTTTTTTTTTTTTTTTTTTTTTTTTTTTTTAAACTTAGCGCATTTCAAAACGTGTAGAAATACAGGAGTCACATTGGCCTTAAAATTCTTAATATTTCTTAAATTTGTGTGTCTCCCTAACATTTCTAAAACTGTACTTAAAAATTTCGGTAATTTCTAAAAAAAAAATTAAAAACTTCGAAAATTCCCCGATTTTCCTCTAAAACCAGGGAAAAAACCTAGATATTCCTCCAGAGGAGAAAATCTTGTCATAGATTTTAATTATTAATTATTAAATTTTTTAAAAATTGGCAGTTTTTTCCCAGTATTGAAACATGCTTTGAAAAGAACGCCTATGTTTGGAGACTATGTCAATTTTAACAAAAATATCCCTAAATTTTTTAGAATTATTCCTAAAATTCAAACCTAATTTTTTTCGAAAACTCACTGCGTTCCCTGGAAATGTAAAAAAAGTCCATATTTTTTTTTTTTTTTTTTATTGAATGCAATACCTTCATTACCTTGTATTTGCACATGGATAATTTATTTATTTATTTATTTATTTATTTATTTATTTATTTATTTATTTATTTATTTATTTATTTATTTATTTATTTATTTATTTATTTATTTATTTATTTATTTATTTATTTATTTATTTATTTATTTATTTATTTATTTATTTATTCATTCATTCATTCATTCATTCATTTATTTATTTATTTTAATTTATTTTTTATTCATTTATTCGTTCATTTATTTATTTATTTATTTATTTTATTTATTTTTTTCAAAAATTTAAATAATTATTTTTAATAAATAATTATTGTTTTAACTATAGAATAGATATTTTTCAAATAAACTTTGTCATGTTTGAATTTATACATTGTCATATGTTTTATGTCAATTCTATAGACACTTTTTCTATTGTTTCTTTTACTTTTTTTTATTTTTTTACCTGTGATTAAACTTTTGTGAGTCGCGTATTCCTCTAGATGCTCAAAATTACGAGACGTATTGGTTGTGTTAAGCACTTTATAAGTGGCAGAAATAAACAGTTGGAACTTCCAAACCAAACTTATGTGACGAACTGAAACTTATTATATAGTATAAACACTTTTAAAAAAGCTGGTAACGTAAAAATCTTTAATTTTATCCATTTTAATAAAGTTGTGCATTCTAACAAACACAAAATTTTGTGTTTTTAACTTTAAATACCGATCTCAAATTTGCACTTCATATCATCAATAAATTTCCCTATACACAAATAAGTTAAAATGCATAAATGACTTCAATAAAATGTAACGCGTTTCCGAAATGTTATTTATTAAATGTATATCAAACTAAAACTTTTTCATGAGACTCGTTTTTGTCAATCTTCTACCAAGGAAAAATGCAAACCTTCTAACACGATTTAATATTAAGGCTTGAACTGCAACGAAAATCAATAAGAGCAATAATAACGAAAAATACAGTACAAATAAATGAAGAAAGAGAAACACGAAAATCGTTTGGTGTTATTTGCAAATGGAATTCCTAGAGCTTGAAATGAAAATCATTTTTCTGTTACTACAATAAATATCACCTCACCCTATAACACTTTCTAGAGCATTGAAATTCCAATTTAAAATGTGCCGGAAAATATGTAGTAAAAGAAGAAAGGAGCTTTCAGTAAGAAAATGGTATTAAATCAATAGTTTGCTATGAGAAAATATTTCTTTTTTACTATGACCAATAAATATTGCAATCAAATTACATTTAAAAGTAAGTAATATTAAATAGAAAGGGAATGCGTGGTATTACATATTTGATGGATTAATTTGTATTTGTTTTGTTGTAGTAAAATAATTAAATATGTCATTTTGTTGAGGTTGAGAAATATTAAAGAGAGATACTGTCTAGTTCTTATCACATATTGCGAAATAAATATTCCTTCTTCAAAATACATAATATAAATTTTTATTTTCTTTAACATTTGGATAAATTAAACTTACAGTAAAATCCTGGCAGAAAGCACATTGCTATCTTATTAGGAAGATTTTGTCATTGTTCATCGTAAACTAGTAAACCAAATTTTAGCCAAGGAAATCGTAGTACACGATCGTAAGTCAAGTGTATGCGTGTTCATTCATACAATTAAATTACTACGTCTCATAATAAGAAATGATTAGTGGAAGAAACATTATACCATTTAATAAAGTATTACATAAAGCAAAGATCAGTGTAGCATACATTTCGATTGCAATAAAATTTCTTCCTGACATCCACAAACAAAAAAACAAAAACATAAACACATTACTAATAATTGTTTGGAATAAAAACACCATTAATTAAAGTAATAATCTCCTGTTTAATAAAGCATTACATAAAACAATAAGCAATTGATCATACATTTCGATTGCAATATCTTCAGCACTTTACTTCTGCCCAAACTTACTAAACAACACCTATGAGAGCAACCGGACACCTGCATTTGTTCACAATGAGAAACCATTAATAAATTCAACATTTTTTCATTTAATACTTCATTACATAAGAAAAATATCGGTTTGTTACATATTTCGATTAGCAATGACTTCCAAACTTTACGTCTATTTCTATACGGCTGAACTTGCTGCCTAACAGTCCTGAGAAGAACCCGAAACTATAATTTGTTTACATTATGTTTGCTAGAAAAAGTGACACATTTACTTCCATGGATCTTTTGTAATCAAATTCTCATTACATAAGCAATACATCTAAACTTTATTTTGCTACCACTTCTTATCGTCAACTGATAGGGTTAAAAAATTACGATGCGTAATTGTAGTGGCTGTCGATACAATTTTATTGCACTCTATGGATCCCTTTACCTCTTGTGGTAGTCTTTGCTCCATAAAACTCAAAATCAACCATTTTTTGTTGTACTAAGTAGATGTAGCGTAATTGATGACATTGCCAACTGGAACAGTACTTCTCGTGAGCCGTGAGAACCATTTATGACTATGATTAGTCATCTTTGCAATTTTTATTAGTCCCAATCCGTCAATGCTTATTATAGTAATGTTCATGGTTTCAACAACATGTATTAATATCTCAGAAACCAGTAATCATTGTTTGATTGATTTATATTTCCAGTACAATGGCAATCCATTGATTTTACAACCATCGGTACCCGTGTCTTTATTTCTAGTTATTCTGTATGATGCAGATTAAAATAGTCAATGCACACAACTTAACTAAAGCACTAATTTTTTTTAATACCAGCTCCAGATCGTATCCCAAGGTCTGTGGGCAGTGGTGGTGATTCTATGGGAACTCCTGAGAGAGTAAAAACCTCCTCAGTGAGTAGTCCACTGTCTGGAGACGAGAATGACCCAGGAGGAGGAGGCATTGATGGGGTGGAGGAATCGGACACGGACATTGGATCGGACGAGGACGAGCCGGAAACTTTGGAAGATGTTGAAGAGGTAAGAACTGATTGCAGATTTGTAGAATTCACGATTTGGAAATATTTAATCTTGATCATCGTTGTAAGTCACATAAGGCATCGAACAATGTATATTATTGCATTGATCATTGGGCATTGCGATGTTTTGCTGAGCTGTTGCTACGGATATTGCTCATAGTTGTATAAAACTAATTGTGATTGAAAGGATCGTTTGTTTTTTACATAAAAAAAAAAATATTTGCAGCAATTAAATATTGTTGGAACAACCAATGATCATTTCCTTGCAGTGAAAACTTATAATTGTTACGATAATCCTTCATCAGATACGGTTTCAGAATCTGGTAATTGTTGCCTATTCATTGTTACTTTGGTTATTGGTCATTTTTGATAATCCTTGATAACTGTTGTAATGATCACTAATAATCGTTGAAATGGTCATTAGTCATTTTTGCAGTTATCTTTATACATAATCTGTCATTGTTTATTGTCGTAATATCCATTGTTTCAACAACCATTTATTGATAACTCAACAACCAGTAATCATCATTGTTCATAAGCTGGTTAGTATTTATATTACCAATGCAATGGCTTTAACGTTCATTGCTTTTACAATCCTTACATATTCGTTTATATAAAAAATGATTTTTTAATAAGAAGGGTTTTTAGAAATTAAATATTATAAAAAATTAATTTTATTTAGCTTTAATTCTTATAGTAAACACGTGCAGTGTCAAAAGTGTAAACTATTTTTATTTTTATCCAATTATTACTGCATTTCGTAGGGCATTCAATCAAAGTTTTATGTTTTTACGTTTTTTGTTTACTTTATTAACTACAAAACTAAGCATGAAAAATACAAACATTTTATATACACTATTTTAAATGGACCATTCATTATCGATTTAAATAAAATTTACTTCCTCTACTTTTCACTTAGTTTAAAATAAATTTATTAATATTTTTAAATGTAAATTCTAAGTATTTTAGTATAATGTGTGTAGTCTTTTACTTGGAATAATTTATTTTTCAAAACACAAAAGCACTCTCGAAAATATAGGATCATCCCTCACTAGCATCAACAAGAATTGCTAGAACCCTTTGACAAGTCTCTGAAACATTTTACTAACAGTCATATCGATAAGGACCAGAAGAATAAGATGACGAGCTCTTGTTCCCATGGAAACTACTTGATTGACATTGATATCCTAAAGATGATAACAACAACAAAAATTGTAGAGACCCTTTGTTATTATACAATACCAAATCTATGAAGATAACTAAAGTACAATGCTTCAAATACAACTTCTATTCATTCTGTCAATAATTGCCACTTTCACAGTTTGGACCAGTTATTTCTCACATAAAGACAAGCACATGAGTAGTATAATTTGTTGACTTCTGGACTATAGCCCTCTATAAATTTTGTTGAATTCTGGACTATCGATGTTTCAAGTGTTGACACCTGGACTTAATTAGATTAAAAGTTTATATATCCGTGAATGAATATCAAAAAGTGATGTAACAACCGTTAAAAACATAAAAAGTCAACATTTCAATAAGGGACGGATGGCTAAGAATATAAATCGATTGTATTCTAAGTCGTCCGTTTCTTTTTTCTTGATCATGAGTTCGAACCACAACGGAAGCAGTTAAATAATAAATCGTATTTATTTTAAATTGAAAAATATTTTGTTTACTTCAGATATATACAGATCTCGAAATATTGTAATCAAGATGCAGTAAGACCCTATTAGAGACGGGTCGGAGCCGCCCCGAACCGAAAGTTTAAGGTATTTTCTTTTTTTCAATAAGAGTGTCGTCGTCGTGGGCCCAGAATTATTCTGCTCTTGACTCTTGTTGTGTTTTCGTGATCTATCGTGCGCCCAGGATCATTTTGATCATGAACGACGTCCCTGTCTATTACGACGACAGGTGGTATTGTTGTGAAGAGAAATGTCATTGGTTTGACAATTCGACAGTGGATGGTTTGGAATGTCAAAAGTGTAGGAGCTTTGGTATGTGTAACTGCGAGACCCGCACGACTGACGCCATGTACCGTTGCGACGACGAGTGGTATTGCTGTGAAAAGAAATGTATGCGGGCACCAAATCAAATCGTGAGTGGCTTGGCATGTTACAAGTGCAATAGTTCTGGATTCTGCAAATGCAAGTGTGTGACTCGTTTGGAACGGATACAGGAGAATCCACGTGACGAGCTGGGTTGGGGTGCAGGGTATCCCAACACAGTGGTTCCGGAACACCACTGGTGTGTGTCCACACGTCACCACCACTGGCGTCAGGGACCGCCATGTTAAAATAATAATTTCAGATTTTCCAGGTAGGGGGTCAATTAACCCTGTGGACCCCCTCCTCCTCTTATTGTAATATGGCATAGTTAAAAGGAATATTTTCTATCAACTGTAAAGTGTATAAATAAAGCAAACTTATCGATGGTAGCTTATTTCTGATTCATCTGCACATGAATAAGGTTTTTTTTAAAAAATTCTGATTATGGATAGTTTTAAATGGAAAAATATTTGCATTGCAATTTTAGTTATAATTTGTATAGTAGAAACATTTGTTTTTATTGGTAGAACTGATTCAGAGCTAAAAATAAACTTGAATAATTCGTCTTGTAGTTATTCGGAAAATTTAGGGAGACGTATATTTCTCCATAAGTGTAAAAAGGAACAAAAGACTGTGTATGATATTCGTTATTTTTTTAGAGATAATAATACCTACTTAAAGCCTGAGGTCATTGGTGTACAATTATATGAGACAGAGTTTGAAAAAATATGCAGACAATGTTAAAGTTGAAAGCATTGAAGTACTTTTTAGTCATTCGATTATTATTAGAAATATCCTTAATAAGTAAAACTTACATCCCTCTGTCATAACCAGTTCTATATGCGACAAGAAAAAGAACAAAACACAGATATAAATAGAATTCAACTGGTGAGTTGTAAGATTATACAAACAATGTTGAAATTCCAACACCCTTCAACCTGCATGGTAACGGGTCCATCGCAGAGTGGAAAAACGGAACTGGTGCGTAAAATGATCGCGGAGCAAGTCTACGAATCCAAATTAAATAAAATTGTATGGTGCTATTCGGCTTGGCAGCCTTGGTTCGCTAACGAAAACCGTTTTAAATTTATATGCGGACTACCTTCTAGCGAAGAAAGTTTTGACTTGTTAATCCTTGATGACCTAATGAATAATCTCACAAGTGAAATTTCTCAAATGTTTACTGTGGATTCTCATCATAAAAATTTTAGCGTAATTCTAATTACACAAAATTTATTTCCAAGAGTTAAAACCATGCGTGATATTAGTTTAAACACTCATTACATCATAATGTTTCGAAACAATCGAGATCAATCACAGGCATTCTGCTTCGCTCGACAAGCATTTCCGACAAAGTCGAAATTTTTTATGGATGCGTATAAAAAAGCAACAGCAGAGCCATTTACTTATTTACTGATAGATGTTCACCCAAGAACACCAGAACGAGAGCGTCTTCGTCAATCTATATTTCCCGATCAGAGGCTCATTAATTGGGTCTTTGTTGAAAAATGAAACGATTGAAGCGACACGTGCATTTACTACATATATTATCAAACGCAAATCCTCAACAGAGGAAGGCGATTTTGAAAACATCATCGGATGATCAGATAAAATCTCTTTGTGAGATTTGTTCGAATCTACTCTCTGGAAATATCCCAGTAACTAAAAGTAAAAAACTTCGAACGTATAAAAGAGTGATTCGTCAATTAGCGGATAAAAAAATATCAATTTCAAAGAAAAGGAAATTGTTTGCGAACCAAACAGGAAGTGGGTTTCTACCTTTGATTATTCCAACTGTTTTGAAATTAGTTTCTGGATTACTTGGTGATGGCTAGGAAAATGGCCCTCGTTCCTCCAGAACTAGTGAGCGAATATTATCAAATAAACAAACCCGAAATTCGAATCGAAGACAGCATTATGCGGGTCTTGCAACAGACTGAAATGCCTGATGACTTAAGAGGAAAGCTGCTATCTCAGCTTATTCCCAAATATCAACGAACTATGCAACCACTTGCTCCTCAAAAAACTTTTGAATTATCACCAGAATTCCTGAGTTCCATAGAACCCGTAGAAGAGGAAAAACAAGACACTGTAATTGATACTCAAATTCCTGTGTTTGCAAAATATCTGGCACATGCAGTACCAAAGACAAGAAAAAAATTTATTTTACCTGTGTTAAATGCATTAAAAAATGTGAATTATACATTTAACGATAGTAACGAACTAGAAGTAGCTGGAAAACCGGTACATAGAAGCAATATGATTGATTTGTTCGCTCATCTTATGAGAGATCTGAAAAAGACAGAGATACCCCCGAAAGGTTATCTCGAATTTTTGCGTGGTATCTACAAAGCAAACATACCGAAACAATGGATAGGGAATAAATATGCCCGAGAACAATTAGATCTATCACTGTTGGATACGATGACACAACAGTCGTCGTCTAGTGCTTCGTCATCCCCAATTAGCTCACCAACTCCGAAAACGCCTAAGAAAGTGAAATGGACGCCGTGGACCGGATGAATGCGATTTACTACAATCCAGAAGAGCCAGGTTCTTTTGGTGGTGTAAAGCGGCTAGCACAATACAGCAAATCAAGTCCTCGTGATGCACGTCATTGGCTTTCTCAACAAGATTCATATACCCTACATTTTCCGGTGCGCTACAAGTTTCAACGCCGAAAAACGGTAGCATATGGTGTCGACGAGCTTTGGCAAAGTGACTTGGTCGACATGCAAAAGTATGCTAAGCAGAACAGGGGTTTTCGTTATATATTAACGATCATTGATGTTATGTCGCGCTTTTTAAGAGCCATTCCGATAAAAAATAAAAAGGCCATGACCGTTGCAAACGCATTTAAAAAAGTGTTTAGAAAAGCAAAACCACTAAATCTCCAAACAGACGATGGAAAGGAATTTTTTAATAGAAGGGTAAGAAGCTTGCTAAAAAAAAATAACGTTCATCATTATTCTACCAAGAGTGAGTTGAAATGTGCCATACTGGAGCGTGCTCACAGAAATCTTCGCAATCGAATGCATAGAATTTTTACTTATCGCAATAATTATAAATATATTGATGTTTTGCCTGCTTTAGTTAGATCGTATAATGACACTGTGCATAGCAGTCATGGCTTTAAGCCTAGTAGTGTAACTTCCAAGAATGAACCAGAGATATATGAGAGACTGTATAGTTATGCCAAAGTTGGTAAATTCCGTTTCGAAGTAGGTGACTTAGTGAGAATTTCAAAAGCAAACAGAGTTTTTAGAAGGGGTTATTTGCCTGGATGGACGGAGGAAATCTTTAAAATTTGTGCGAGATATCCAACAAAACCTCATACTTATATGCTGTGTGGACTAAATGGTAAAGAAGTAGACGGACGGTTTTATGCAGAAGAACTACAGAAAATTCAAAAAACAAATCAGGACTTTTGGGCTATTGAGAAGATAATAAAAACAAAGGGTAAAGGAGCCTCGCGTCGATTACTTGTTAAGTGGGTTGGTTACGATGATTCTTACAACTCGTGGATTGATGGTGAATCGATAAAAAATGGATCAAATCTTAGAAAATGATTTTAATGTATTTTTGCCTTCTAATGCGAGTATGGATCTGTTTAAAAACACTCCTGATAATTATCGTACGAAATTAGCTCAGCCCATTACATTACGTGGAGCTTACGAGGTGTCTTTATCGGAAATATCCATGCCTGGACGATTTTTTACTGTACAGACTGATTATAATGATAGTTACACTATTGAGAAAAATATACTTATTACTGATACGTCAACTTTGCCTGAAATATTACTAAATATCAGCAATACGACCGATTTAGCTGAAGGAATTAATACTGCTGTGAAAAAAGCGATTGATGGTCCACCACCTCTCGAAATGAAATATGTTGGTTCTAATCTAATACAATGGAAATTAATGCCTCATTGGCGTATGTCTATCGATAAAGAATCGGCTCCAGAAATTATGCAATCGTTTTCTCGAGCGAAGCCAATGATAACAGCTAGTATGGAGACAGAGAACTCCTTCCTTTATCGTTATCGTGAACTTAAAGAGCCATATCAGAATCAGATCGTTAAATTAACATCTACAAAGCCCATTGAAAAATATAGAAAAGAAATTAAAATCACGCATGACATAGATAGAAGTGTTTTCGATATCATAAATGACAATATTCTGAAAATCGATGGGGAGAGTTATGCTACATTTGAATACATACCAAATGAAAATGTTATTTTAGTAACTACGCTCCAAAATGTTGATGTGTTTTTAGAACGAGGAACTTGTGCAAAACTTATGAATGTATTGAATATCACAGGAGAATCACATTTAATTCACGGAGAATCGAAATTTCCTTATGTTCCTCCAGCTGATAATCTTGTGGGTGAGTCATTTCAAATTATTGTATTCGCAATATTTACGAGGGAAAGATATGAAAAAAAACAATATACTTTTCGAATACCACAAGGAATGTATCGAAATTCTAAAGATTTGTTTTCTGAGTTTAAGGATATCAAGCTAAGGGAGTTGCCTGACATGAAAACCCAGCTAACCGTTCCATCTGACATGGTTGTCAAATTTGGAGAAAAGTTGAAAGATTTGTTAGGGTTTGTAAACAATACATTCGATGAAGGAAAATATACGTCTGAATATAATTTAGAATTGAGTGCTGGGATAACGGAAGTGTATATCTATTGTGACATAATAAATCAATCACTAGTAGGAAATGCATATGCGTCCATATTAAAAATTGTGCCTATTGCAAATGAAAAAACTGATCAAATCGTTAAACATTTTGCTGTACCGCTGTATTTTAGCGTCAAAAAACAGCATTTTGATACAATACATATCGAATTGAAGACTAGTAGAGGAACACCGATTCAGTTTATTAGTGGTAAAACATCATTGGTGCTAAATTTTCGCAAAAAAAATTTATAAATAAATGAAACATTTTTTGTTAGCCTCATTCTTAAACATGAAAAGCCACGGATTAGATACCACCGCGTGCATCGATTATTACTGCAATCAGCAAACAGGAGGATATTTTGTCTCGAGTCATCCAATACAGCGTGGTTATGGCTTCTTCAGTGCATTACGGAGATTTGCAATTCCAATTCTTAAAAAAACTGGAAAATATTTTGGACAACGGCTACTTGCAACAGGTCAAAATATCTTAGAAGACATTGACCAAGGTCATTCGCTAAAAGATTCTGCTCGCAAGAGATTTATCGAATCTGCTCATGGCGTAAAAGATGACGTGCTTCGCAAAATTCAATCAGGAGGGAATAAAAGGAAGCGCTCCCACCGGAAAACTCAGATGAGAGCTCGTAAGAAGTTTCGAAAAGACGTGTTTTCTTAAAAATGGATCGATGTTATTGCACCAAAAGCGAACTAGATATGTTCGCAACTACTCCTATTCAAATGGCCGTCGACAAATCGTCTTTCGTAGAGATTCATCCCGTAGCATCGATTTCAGATAATCCAACAATTGAATTCAACATTCCTGGTTTAGGCGAGAGCTACTATGATCTTTCTCATCTGTATTTAAAAGTTCAAGCCAAAATTATCAAACAAGATGGAAGTGCCTTAGCACCAGGAGATAAATGTGGTCCGATAAATTATCTCCTAAATACTATGTTCAGTGAATGCCATGTAGCACTTAACGACCGACAGATTTCATCCGAAAATAACTATGCATACAAATGCATCATGCAAGCGTTACTGTTTCACCCTGAAACATCCCAAAAAGGTATATTGAGTGCCGGTTTGTTTATAAAAGATAGCGTGGACGAATACGATAATGTCGACATCACAGCCGGCATAAATGCTGGCTTGAAAAAACGATATGATCATACAAAGGAAGGAAAGATTTTTGAACTGTTTGGTATGCTACATCTCGATATAAGTTCTCAAAGTAAATTATTAATTAATGGTGTATCTCTTCGTATCAAACTAGAAAAAGCAAAGCATACATTTGCATTATTAGCACCAACCGAAGATTATCAATTGCAGTTAGAAAATGCTAGTCTATTTATTCGAAGATGTGAAATTGCAGGATCTGTAATGATCGGCCACGAAAAAGCTCTTGAATCACAATTAGTACAATTACCCTTTACACGCGTGGAATTAAAAACATTTACAATTAGTTCTGGTTTGAAGAGTGTTACTATTTCGAATGCAGTGAATGGTACCCTACCGAATCGTATAATTTTAGCTTTATGTTCGAATTCGTCGTATAATGGCGATTTAAAGAAAAACCCTTTTGCATTTAAAAATTACGCACTCAATTATCTTTCTTTAACTGAAAACGGAATTCAAATTCCTGCGAGTGCGTTTACTCCGTCTTACTCAAAAAATTGGTACACACGAAATTATTTAAGTCTTTTTACTGATTTGGGTAGAGAAGATACGAATATCAGCTACGCCGAATATAAAAACTCGCTTTGTTTTTATGCTTTTGATCTAACTCAAGATTATGCTGCTTCCGCTGAGCATTTAAATATCATTCGCACTGGTGATTTATCGATCCATCTTAAATTCGAATCTGATCTAACGGAAACAATCACTCTGATATGTTACATGGAATTCGCAGCTACTATCGAGATTGATAAGTCTAGGAATGTTTTCACAGATTATTAAAAAATGGATACATTAACAATTACAAGACTAGCTTTATCCGATTCGAAAATCAAACTCGATTTTGGCGGTGTTTATGCAAATGACAAGCTCCCACACAAAAGAGGACGCTTTAGAAGTTTTATAGTTAATACTGACCCATCTTTCAAATCTGGAGCCCACTGGCAAGCAATCTACTTCGATTCTCATAATATTGCTAAGTTTTTTTGTAGTTATGGGAAAAAGCCCATTGGACTAGTGAAAAAATTTATTGCTCGAAATTCTACAGCTTTGCAATATAACCCTCACCAATATCAGCATTACAAAACAACAAGTTGTGGCTTGTTTTGTTTATATTATTTGTGGCATGTGACGCGTGGAATTAAGACTCTCTCCTTACAAGCTTCCAATGTTTGCGCAAACGAGCGATTACTTCGCCAATTTGCTCGTCAGCATTTGAAAACTCTCGCCAATGCAAATATCGACTTGAATATGCAACAAAATTGTCGTTCAATGATTACATAATCGAGAAGGAACGTGATTGGATGATATAGTTTTAGAAAAAACGATTAGACTATGATTTACCATTCAGATGCTAAGATGTCGTCAAACGGAGAAGTCCGTTTTGGTTTTTTGCTGTTGGACCGCGAAAGCAATTCCGAGCCTTACGAAATCAGAGGATTGTGCGAGCGATTACATACCAGTATGTTAAAGTGTGTTGAAGAAGCGTCTCGATGTCATCTAGCTAGCAGTACTCATAGAATCCCGAAAATTGCGTATTTTCAAATACTCTCCAATACACAAATTATAAAGGCACTTCATTCGACTACAACAAGCTGCCGCCTCGAAGAACTCATTTCGACTTCATACTCGACTTCGATTTATCATCTCTCTTAAAGTAACTTTTGAAAAAATTAGAGATAATGAATTAACTTTTCATTCTTTTTATTTTAATTCTAATACAGAACGATTACTTTCCATATACGAGATAAATGAAAAAATTAATTCCTCATTTTTAAAAATTCTAAAAAGAATTGAAGATTTTTTGAATTTTGGTTCTGGATGGAGTATAAAAAGTATAGACTTCGTAGAAGTTCACGTTGGAAAATATAAAGAAAAAGAAGGTGGTTGTTTAGATGTATCCTTACCCAAAAAATTAGTAAATAAGAAATGCTTACTTAATGTAAAATGTCAAAATTATATGTGTTTTATATTTTCAATTTTAGCTGGCTTATTTCCACAAACTTATAATAAATCTTCAGAGTCTGTGTATAGAAAATATTTGAAATTTTTGTCGTATGATTTTTTAACATTTCCAGTTAAAATAAGTGACATAACGAAGTTCGAAAATAAAAATAAAATTTCGATAAATGTATATGAATTTCAAAATGAAATTTATCCTATATATAAGAGTAAACTTAATATTTATAAAGAAATTGACCTTTTGTTGTATAAAAAACATTATTTTTTAATAAGAAACTTTAACAAATTGTTACATGAAAAACATGGAATTCACAAATATTGTAAAAATTGTTTAATGGGTTTTTCTCGACAGACAACTTTAGATAACCATATTAAGAGATGTTTACACAATGCTCCGCAAAAGGTTTCCCTTCCTACGCCTGATCATAAATACTTAACATTTAATGCTTTTCACAAAATGTTTTTTCACCCATTTTGTGTGTATGCAGATTTTGAATGTATCACTCAGCGAGTACTTTCAGCGGAACCGAGTACAAATACATCATTTTCAATAACAAAACAAAACCACAAACCAGTTGCATATTCTTTAATTCTTATTGATAATGAAAAAAAAATAGTGTTTCATAAATTTCACTGTGGTTTAAATGTAGTTTCAAATTTTATTTCATGCTTGCAAAATATTTCAAAAGCCGTAATTCAATATATGGAAAAAAATATTCCAATGAATGAATGTGATATTGTTAGTTCTGACAGATGTCATTTATGTGGAAATATGTTTTCAACAGAAACTATAAGTGTTAGAAATCATGATCATTTAACAGGAAGAGTGTTAGGCAAAGCTTGTCAAGGATGTAACTTAAACTACAAATTTTCTAATTTTCTCCCTGTTGTTATACATAACTTAAGAGGATACGATTCTCATTTAATTCTTAAAGAAATATCTAGTGATTTAGGCCAAAAACTTACAATTATTCCAGTTAACACACAAAAATGCACATCTTTCAGTTTAGACAATATACGATTTCTCGATAGTTTCTTATTCCTTCCATCAAAATTAAGCGATCTGGTAGAAAATTTGAAAACAAGTAAGCATAATTTTTCGATTTTTCATTCTTTTTTTGGGTCATATGATTGTAGGCAGCTTTTGTTAAGGAAAGGTTTCTTTCCGTATAATCACTTAGACTCCCTTGAAGTTTTAGAAGAAGAAAAACTTCCTCCGAAATCTGCATTTTTCAACGATTTAAATAATGAGAATATTTCTAATGATAATTATAAATTAGCTAAAGTTATATTTTCTACATTTAAATGTTCAACTTTAAAAGACTATTTGCGTTTATATTTGGATTCTGATGTTATTTTACTTGCAGAAGTATTTGAGAACTTTCGAAAACTAAGCATGAGTTATTATGAGTTAGATCCAGTACATTTCTTCACTACTCCAAGTTTAACGTGGATGGCAGGATTAAAAAATACTAAAATCACATTGGAATTACTTACAGATATTGATATGTACCTCATGATAGAGTCGGGGATCCGAGGAGGAATGTGTTTTGTCTCCAAACGTTTTGCTAAAGCTAACAACACTTACTTAGAAAATTTTAATAAATCTTCACCGTCAAGTTTTATTTTATCTGTTGATTTTAACAATCTGTATGGGACAATAATGAGTGGTTACAAACTTCCTTTTTCAAATTTCCAATGGCTATCACAGGATGAAATTGATTGTTTCGATTTAATGGCTTTCGATAAAGATTCTCAAATTGGATTTATTTTAGAAATTGATTTATATTACCCTCCTGATATCCATGATCTACACAAATCATTCCCATTAGCACCTAATCATGAAACAGTAAATTATAACATGCTTTCTTCTTATCAAAAACACATTTTGGAGAAGTTAAGTTTGAAGTTTAATGGAAGAAATAAAAAACTTTTAAACACTTTCCATGAAAAGAAAAAATATGTAGTTCATTATTTGAACTTACAATTTTATATTAAACATGGCTTGAAAATTAAAAAAATTCATCGAATTATTAAATTTAAGCAATCATATTGGTTACAGAATTATATTTTGTTTAACAATGACAAAAGAAAAAACGCATGCAATTCTTTTGATAAAGATTTCTTCAAACTCTTTAATAATGCATTCTTTGGACGCACCTGTATGAATTTAAGAAAACATGTTAATCTTAAAGTTGCATTAAATGAAAAGCAATGTAAAAGATTCCTGGCAGATCCGGGTTTAGAATTTTTTTCCATACTTAATGATTCATGTGCGATATTCAAAATTTTAAAGTCAAATCTTTTTCTAAATCAACCTGTCTACATAGGTTTTTCTGTATTGGATTTAAGCAAATTAAAAATGTTTGAACTATTTTACGACATTTTAAAACCTACTTATAGAGAAAAAATAAGTTTGTTATACACTGACACTGACTCACTTTGTTTAGAAATATTTACTAAAGATGTATATGCTGACCTATCTAAAAAGTTCAAAAATTGTTTAGACTTTTCAAATTATCACCCTTCTCATAGTTTATACTCGAAAGCTAATGAGGCTTGTTTAGGATATTTGAAAGATGAAACTAGAGGTATACCCATTTCAGAGTTCTGTGCTTTGCGTCCAAAAATGTATAGTTATGTGTTTGGAGAAGAGAATAAGCTTACATGTAAAGGCACAAAGAAGTGTGTTGTGAAAAATCAGTTGAAACATGAACAATATGTAAATATTTTAAGAACAGATGGGGTGATTAGAAACAAACAAACAAATATTATGTCTAAAAATCACATTGTATCTACAGTTACACAAAATAAAACAAGTCTATGTAGTTTCTATGACAAGATGTATATGTACGATGCAACGAACTGTTTGCCATTTGGACATTTTGCAACAAAAATGTATTAATATTATATTGTACTTATATATTATGAAATATATTGTACTTATATATAAAATATATTTATATGAAATATACTTATATTATGTAATAATTTATATACATAGTGAATAAATTACACTATGAAATTCTTTCTTTATTATTCTTTTTTGTTAAAAATATAATGCTGTAACAAATACAATTTATATAATTTTTAAATGTTAATTGTGTAAAGCATATTTATTAATGTATGACTCTTTAATAAACAATGTAAATAAATAGAACAATAAAATCATGTGATCATATTCATGTGAGTTTCTTTTTTTTACTTTGTGAGTTTTCTATTTAATTCGATTTTTATAAATTTACAATATAAAACCAAAGAAAAATAGATGCTACAGATTAACTTGGTTTTCCTTCTTTCAAAATATAAAGTAACATAACTAAGTTGGATGGAAGTAAAAGTTTAAAAAAATCACATTCTACTTTTATTTTAAGACAAGTGTGAGGATATTTGTTTCTACAAAATATATATGTCGATATAAATATTATTTACCATTTTCAAATATAAAGATCAAAAGATTTTAAAACTTTTACAAAGTACAACTTGATTATCACAGTGAAAAATTATAACTATACTTAAATAAACTGGTAATACATCATAAACTACTTATGAAAAAGACTAAATGCTGACTTTTTATGTTTTTAACGGTTGTTACATCACTTTTTGATATTCATTCACGGATATATAAACTTTTAATCTAATTAAGTCCAGGTGTCAACACTTGAAACATCGATAGTCCAGAATTCAACAAAATTTATAGAGGGCTATAGTCCAGAAGTCAACAAATTATACTACTCACATGCAATTAGAATGGAGGATAAGGGGATTTCAATTTTATTAATATAACAAGGATGTAATAAATGGTATATTTTTATAATTTTGAGTTATGTTGTTTTGTAGGAAGCACAAAAGGAATCGGAAGCTGGCGCAGAGATGTCAGCTTTAGTCAACTACGTTCAACCAGTCAGATTTCACTCCTTTGAACATGCTGAAAGTAATTCAAAGAGTAGAATTTTTAGCAGTTTTGACTCAAAGGAATTAGATTTCAATTATATTATCAAAGAACTTATAAGTAATGTTAAATTAATTGTAAATGAACGTTTTAAGGTTGTAAAATTATTTTAACTTTATGTATAATTATTATCATTGATAGAGTTTTACTTTTCTATATAAAGCCAGTTTAAGGTACTTCTAAACAATTTTTATCAAGAAATTTTCCCATTAAATAGCTTTTTTTTTTTTTTTTTTTTATCTTTCTATTATTTCTTTATAAATACATTACTAAAATGCAATTAATTTAAACTATAATCATTTTTATATAAATTAGTTAATGAAATGATTAGTTTTTGTAACTAACACATACGTATTTTATGCAAAAATTTTAGAAATATAATAGTCCCAGGTATAAAAATTTGACAAGGCTTCTTTAAAAAGTTTTTTCATACAATTTGATCTCGAATTTCACCAAAAGTTTTAATTTTATCTTTGATAAATATTTTGATATATTTTAAATTTAAAGATTCAAACAAAGAATAATTATTTATTTTCAGACTCAAAAATCCAATTAAACCAAACCGTCATTTATACTTTATCAATATCATCTTTTTTTTTTTGTTAGAATATTTTTCATTTTTATTAAATGGTATTTATAAAGGCATTTTTCAAAAGTTTTTCCTTTTTCTAGAGCGCAATCGAAGCTATGAAGTGTCCTCTTTTGTTGAAACCCAAGCGACGAACTTGCTCAAAGAACACCCAGTGGAATTTGTCAAGTATCCTTTTATTGTAACATCATACGAAGAAAAAACTTTTTATTTCTTTCAAGTACTGTAGTTTCTTTCCAAGGTTCAGTCCTATTTTGTGTAGAATTTTTCTTCAATTATATATTTGTGTACTAATTGTAAGAGTACGTTTGTAGACTAATTTTAAAAGTATATTTTTGTATTTTTAATATAATCACCACAAAAAAAAAAAAAAAAAAAAAAAAAAAATCTTAAGTACTTTACTCCAATCTGAACCTTTTAATAGTACTTTACTTTTCACCGACAGTCATTACTTACAAAATTTTCAAAAAAATTATATTTTTCTTTTATGCCATATACCAAAGATACTTTACGTCTTTAATTCTTCAGAATATCCTAGTTTTAATATGAGTTTTATAATGACGTCCTGTTTTGAAATATTTATAAATGTTCTCATACTCTCTTTCCTGAATTTCATATGTAATAATATATTTCTCATTAAATTATCTTTTTGTTAATTTCAAATGCTACTATAGCATAAAATATATTCTGAAAACATGTAAAAAAAATTAAAGATTTATATTTACACTTGTATGAAAACATGTCTACTTTTTCCAAAGGATACTATTGAATTGTTAAATTATGTCATTATACTTTAGAAAATAAATAAAAACCACATTTTATGTTTATTCCATTTTATTTGAAAAAGTATTCTGAATTTACTTAATTTTTCTGAAGAAACAAAATTTTGTTGTCACGTTTCTTTACGAAATTTAATTCTGTGTTTCATATTTAATGAAGCACCTCATGTGAAAATATTCAAAAATGTTCCAAATGTCATTGATTCTCACATTTTTTTACTGCATTAACATGCTTTATATGGTACATTTACAGACTTAACATTAGAATATCCAGCATTAAAGTTATGACATTATCAATTTTTGGAAGTAATTATTAAGTAATAAACTGTCTACATTAAAAAGAAATATCTTGGATTAAGAATCCATCGTCCAACAGAGAAAATTTCCTATAAAGTAATATCTTGAAATTAATACTAAATTTACATTGGTTTTATACCAATGAAAAAGTCCTTGACATTTTTCAAGCTACAACAAACGCCAGTTGAGCAGGATCTACCCCAAAGGAACTAGAGTAGACTCGAGCAACTACATGCCGCAGGTAAACAAAATGCATCTTTTACTACTTCAAAGAAACTGAAGCTCTTACGCCCAATAGAGTGCTTTTCGGCGTGTTTGATTTATTTTTCTTATAACATATTAAACCAAGCGGAATTCTGTATGTTACGTAGGAGTTTAAAAATCAAAATAATGCAGGCGTATACCTAACTTTATTGGTAATCTAATAAAACGAAAGGCATATTCAGAACACTGAGTGGACAGTATAATATGCCCTTCTTTTCAATGATTCGTTGTTCCTCTCTAGCATTTAATACTGCACAGGATCTTCTTACAATGAAATTCCCCAGAAATGATAAAATATAATTCTTGATTAAGATGTTTTGTAATTTTCTAAGCTGTTACCTTTCCAATGTATTTTACAATTCTGAACATTCTACTTTTTATGGTGATGCAATAAGTTCATTCAACTTTCTTTATACGTCAAACCTTTCTGCGAAGTGGAACTTTCGTTTGCGAACTAAAAATAAAAAAGCGTCAATTAAAACCCTTACAAATGAAATTATTTCTGAAAATTAACTTAGCTAATCACGGCAGCGAGACGGTAAGATATGGCTAATTCATTACACCCAACGATCCTAACCGAACGGGCATGACTTCTAGCTCTGATTCTAATGCAGAAATACATGTGTTCCTTCTTTCCAAATTTTTTGCTTTGTTTTAAACGTGTTGTGTGGTTATACGTTTTAGCATGCACCAAAAAAAACCTTCTGACTGATTACTGGCTCTAACCAGATCTCACTAATTCGCCATATTTTCAATTCAAGCTTATTAAGGCTCGACAAGTGTTTTTAAATGTATTATAAAAATCTAATGGAAATAAAAGATTCGAAACGTATCAATTTGGAAAAATAAAAAATAAGGCAGGTGAAATTTTAAAAGAGATAAGATAAAACTCTTTTAAGGTTTCTCTCTCCTACAATTTTGCGAATGAGTAACAACAGCGAAGCGAAGGAAAATACTTACCGTAGACCGAGGTAACTTTGGGACACTTTCTTAGGTTTAATTGCTCCTATTTACTTATATTAAGCTAGATTGCTGAGACTCTGGTGTTATATAAAGTATACTTTATTCTTTCAAAATATAGACACGATTTTACTTTACGACTATTGATATTATTATAAAAATAATTTATCTTTGTTTCACCATGAGTTGGATAATTTTGAGACAGTACTGTTTTTGCTTTAAAACACTAGAAGAAAATCAATCTACTGTAATATCAAGATTAAAGAACACTTACCTAGAGTTTTTATTTCAAATTCGCATGAATTTTTTACAAATTACAGTAATAGTTTGAAAATATTACGATATAAAAATGCACGATTGGTTCGAAAGAATTGACAATTTTGATAGGAAGGCAAGAAATACTTTAACATATATTAATTACTTGAATAAATTTAAAACATGTTAATGGTATTTGTTCTAGAACTTTGAAAATTTTCCGTTAGTCTACTTGAGTAGGTTTGTTAATATTCTGGTCGATTCAATCCTTCGAATAAAAAATTTCGTCATGCTTAGCTGTCCATTTCCAGATTATTTGTGGCAGAGATGAGCACTTCTTCTTTACTTTTTATCGCAATGATCCATTCTGAGAAAAGATATACGTCGTATTTCACAGAACGCAGTCGTTCGCCAAATGGTTTTGGATGAAACTTATAGATTATGAGGGATGCGTTGATTGAGTTCTGGGCCATTCTTCCGACTCTCTGGAAGTTTCACTTTCTTCAGAGTCTAGTAGGGAAATTATCACTAATTGCTGCTTAGTATTATCCCTTCTTCGTTTTTACTGAAGCAATAGTCATACTTCCCCCCGGCGTCCCAATGTTATCCCACTAAAAATTCACAGCATTGAAGTTATTAAACTAAGTAATATAATTTTCAATACCGAAATGCCGGCATAAAAATAATAAACATTACAAAACATATTTTTAGCACTCTGTGCTTTCTTTCAATAATATATTTCAATTTTAAAACTATACAACAACATTTGAAAACTTCCAGTATATTTAATCAGCATTGGGCAACATTATTCAATATTTGTAACTTCAGCACTTTAACACATCGACATTGGACAACGTTGGGAGATATTGGCCAGGGTTGTTGTTCTAATGGAGTATATTTAGCTCGCCATTTTTAATGGAATTCTTCTTCAACCAGGACGGAATTCTTATTACTTCTTTAATGGAATTTTTCTCTACAACTTCCCAACTTTGTTTTCATTAATGAGGAAGCAAGTAGCAGTGATTGTGTGAAAAAATTAACAGCTGATTTTGATTATTGTTTTGTAATTTAAAGTATAAAGCTCGAATAAGATGACTTTCAGTCGCAATTAAATGGTTTCAATTATAAACCGATAAATCCATAATGATTTACTTGAATAATGATGCAGTGTAATCAGAACCCAATGTTATCTTTTTGTTTTCTAAACATATGAGAAGACTTTAATTTTTTCAGTGTGGAAGTTACGTCACTTATTAAGAATTACCTTTGTCCGTAAATTTGCAAATACCTCGTTTTAAACTTAAACTACACTATAGCCATTTTACTTTTTTAAATTTAAAAAAAAATATATATTGAAAAACTAGATATAACAGATTTTGTATCAGAGCTCTTCAACAACAAATACACTTTTAAAACTAACTTACTTATATTGGATTTAAACACTGAACTATGGCATTTTAGGGTAGTTTCTGATGAAAGTCATTGCATTTCCTTCTATTCACAGTATATGAAAGAAACCATTTTTCTATTCGTAAAGGATTTTTTTATTCGGTTTAATCCATCTTCTCAAAGCCTACCCTCAAAATAATAGAAGAGAAAATAGAATATTCCAATTTGCAATTTCTTTTTCACTGAATATTTTCAAATTTACTTGTAGATTGATGTTTTAAATTTTTTCGCAAAATTGGTAAAGCTTAAGTGTAATAAGGGAAATTTTCTAGACAAAATTAAGTCAATTTTTATTCATGAAAGTTACTCCAACCGATTTTATCTCAGAAATATCCTAATACTCGGGATTGTGAGCTTTTTTTAATATTTGTAAAGATTTTATAAATTTTAGATCGTATAAATTTATTTATAGAGCTATGAATATTTTATTTGAAATAATATTTCATAAATATACCATTTTTGATAAATAATAGAACCCATAATACAACTAAATTCAAGTTTTAGTTAAAGAAATCCATTTAACTTATCGATTGTTAAGTGTATAAACATCAGGTTAAAAATAATGAGTAAAACATATTTTAAAGTAAACTACCTGCTTACAAATCACAAGAAATATTATCTTTGCTTTTAAAATTCATAGTTTAGTTGGATAAAATTTGTTGTCTGTTAAATATATTCAGTTGTATGTACATTAATTCTATTTTTCAGGTATTTTGGAATGCTGGATGTCAAATGGTAGCTCTCAATTACCAGACTTTGGGTAAATTTTTTTTACACAATTCAAAGTAGAAACAATATTCGAAGTACCTGATAGTTTATAATTCATTGAATGATCAGAGCATTATTAAATTACACTCAAAACGAGTGTTACTCATTGAATAAAATGTATGAATGCCATTTCTTAGAAAACTAATAACTTGCACTTATCCCAATCAAACGTTGTTTCTTTTTACTAGTAGCACTTCATAAGTTAATTACACCAACCATGAAATGTCATAAATCGAGTGCTTAAATATTGTGTGATTTGAGTGCGATTTGTCGTATAAAGTATTCGAGAGATAAGCACAAAAGTTGCACTTTTCTGAAACATTGCTAGTAGTTTACAAATGAAATTTCTGAAAAACAACGTCCTCAGGGAGATTAGCTATGAACTTCCTAACATATTTCACTCTGATATAAGAAATCATTTGTGTTTGAAGGAAAGGGTACATCATCATATTTAATTTGGCATTTCATAAGTATTTTCCAGATATAACTAATAATACCACGAACAACTTATTATTTTAAATAAATCTAATTGTTAAATTGGGAAATAATTGTCTAATTATGATAATTATCAACAACTATTTCATTAAAATTATCGGAGAAAACTTTAAGGTACACACATTTACAGCACATGCTCTTATAATATAATCTTTTTCGTTCTATTTCAACTTAACACCAAGTTAAAAACGTACCGAACAATAACCTTACCTACCTACGTCAATCATTTACTATCACACTAATAGTTAACCAGAATCTCCTTTCATCTAAGGACGAAGGACTCTCTTCGAATTAATCACTTTCGATTCAATCGGCAACAAGCCGCTCCAAAAGACACTCTGGCAGATTTCGCAACATCCCATTTAAATGTAGACTCTCAATCGCAATAATAGCCTTCCAGGAAAATGTATCACCATTGTTGTCAGTTGAGAAATTCTGTTAGCAAACACGCCCCTTAAAATGTCAATAAATATTATTTGTTCAAAGCGGGGATCGGCCACTAAAGTAGTACACTTAATATCCAATGCAACAATTGATTATCTGTACATCTACCCCATATTTGTAGTCACTGCCTTTCCTCTTCCTTCCAATGAATTCTATTGTTCATTACTAAAATCTGATAGAATGCTTTAGAGTGAATTGACATCAGAATATGAAATGATTTCAGCATGAATTCAGTAAACGGCTTCGTTGGTATATATTTGTAGAAATTAAGCTTGCATTTATATTCGACTCGAATATACTATTTGATAGTTCAGGTATAAGACTGTGAAATAATAGTTATTGCAAGTTATATTTATTACCTATTAAAGCTACTTTATTATTATTATTATTATTATTATTATTTTCTCTTTTAAATCGTTGTTTTAGAATCATGTGATGTAAAGTAGGTAAAAAAAAAATCTAAAAGATAGCTGTATTTTTAGTTGTAAAAGTCTTAAGATAAAGTTGTTTGAACCAAAGTGTCTTGTTTACAATTCAATAATTCAGTATATGCTTATATGCTGTTCTTTTACTTCTTCTTTCTCGCTAACTATCACAAAACCCTCAAGTGTTGCTTTAAAAACCAAGGGAGCTCTAACTTTTCCTATGAGCAGTTTTCCCAAACATTTCTTCACGAATGTGTAAAATTTCATATTTTTATCTGCAATAGTGATTGCGCTAAAACTTAGAGAAGCCCATGTGACTTAAAAATTCTAAAACAATGGTGACAGATATGTTTTTTATAATTATACAATAAATTATAATATCAAAATGTAAGGGAACTTTTGCTGGTTTATTTTGTTGAAATTTTAAAAACTTCATTACAAATCCCTGATTTATTCCTTCATTTGATTTAGAATGTTTCATGTATCATAAATTAAACAATTTTCAAAAATAAGTTACATATGAACGAAAAAGTATTTGCAAATTTCACCAATATTGCATTGACAGGAGGAATTGATCTTTAAACGGAAAAAAAAATCACACCACTATTTAAAGGCTCCTTAACAACATTTTAACACATTTACATACATTTCCATAGTTAACGTCAGAACACAAAGAAAAATTGTAGGTGGGTATACTTTAGGATTCTTATTGAGATAAGAAAATATCAATTGATTTGATATTAAAATATACATAATATGCTGTTTGGGTCTTAACCGTTAAAACCAAAAATTAATAAAACGTTTGAATTAAACCAAATTTACGATCACTGTTGCATTTTTACATCAAATCGATCATTTTTTTTGTCATTCATAGCAAACTTACTACTTATAGCAAATATATAAACTGTTCCAATTAAACTTTTCTTTAGATTTTGTACTCAAACATGGAATTGCATTATTATGTTTGCCATACAACTTTTGTAAGTTTGACTCAGTATCACGATATATAGATGACATGTTATAGTTAAAAACATATATTACTCGTTGGTATAAAAACATTCTGTAAATTAAAATACCATATTCATGCATTACTTGAATCTATAAGAACACACATTCTATGCAATATGGTATCCGTCATTGAATTTTTCCCAACTTTACATTCGTACAAAGCAAAACACGCATTCCCAGAACTAACAAATTTATGAACTTCAAAGTTAGAAGGAACATTATATTTCAAAGCCATTCACTAAACTAATAAAAATTTTTACCAATGGTTCCAGATAAAGTGCCATGCATTCGAGTAAAAGATAGGTACTCAAAATAAAAAAATATCACTATAATATATCAATCAATTGAGCTAAACAAAAAGAAAGGTAATCAATTTATTTTAAATTATTTCTTTAATATTTTTAACCCAAGTAATTTCTTTTAATACAGTAGATTTTCCTTTATCAATTACTTTCAAAAATGTTAAAATTCATTTTAATCCAGAAAAAAAAATTATATGCTTAACAGTTTTGTTAACGTGTTTAGAGGGATATATCTCTTTATTCTAACTGATGCAAATTCATCGATTATTCAAAGCGTGAACTACAATTACGCATTTGAAATAAGAAAATGATGTTCAAATTGTCTACTGATCCTCATGCCATTGAGATAATGAAAAAGATGATCAATTGCATAATCCCCATGCTTCAAAAATATAATAGTTTTTCCCATTAATTTTTAGCAGAAAACTTTTTTTTTCTAACTCTCTTTGCTTTCAAATCGAGTTCTTTATTCAAAACTCAAGATATTCTCTAATAGGCAATTCCTTTTGTATAAGGGATTAGAAATTGCTTTTATCTATTAAGAATAGATTAGTTCTTTATCTTTCAAAAATTTATTTGTGAAAAAGTGTAAATGCAACGCGAAATAAAAATTTGGGAAAATTTCGTCGTAGCTTGTTAATACTTTTGATTGGAAATTGCAATAAAATGAAAATATCTATTAACTTTTTTTTCTATTGAGATTTAATAACACGATATCTTCAACGCTTGATAGAGAATTTCAACAAAAGAAATTGCAATTTCTTCACGTCAGTAAATGTACTTAAATTAAGAGGATTTACATTAGATAAATTTTGCAATGTTTCATCCAACAGAGGAACAAAGCACAGTAATGGACTAAAAAATCAAATTCGTTTAGTATGTACGTTTTCCTAACAAAAACATACACTCATTCCAAAAGTGACTAGGAACATCGCACAACTTTCAATTACACTATAATACTAACGTGTATTTGTGTCGTTTGTATATTTTCATCCTTCATTTAGAATAAATGGCCAGTTTGGTGATATTTTTGCGATAATTCTTGTATGGGTCTATAAAAAAAACCTCCAAAATGGTGATTTTAGCGATATACTTTTCGTTTATCCCTATATTATTCATTATTATAAGCAAAACTGAGAGAAGAAGAAAAAACGATCGTTGATGTGGTATGCTGCTCAAAGAAAGAGAGCTCTGTGTTGAAGGCATTCATTTTTTAACTTTTTAAGCCATTAAAACACTTTTATGGGAATTTTGGTGGTGGAGATGTTTAGAACACCTTAAGAGGCATTACCATAGCTATTTTTATCAAAATCGTTAGAGCCGTTTTTAGCAATCATCGAAAAACATGATTTTTTCAATGGCAGCTACCATATGCACATGCTCGATTTTGACGAAAACCTTAATGGTAAGTCCCATGGCCGCCACTAACCCTCATACCAAACTTGAACATCGTAAGTCAATTTGTTCGGGAGTTATGCTGACCACAGACACACATACACACGTTTTTTCTAGATCACATTTTTGAAATCAGGATGTTCCAAAACGTGGAGAAATGCAAAAAAATCGAAAATGTTTTTTGACCGAATGCTATATTTTCATTACCCTATGTATGTATATATATATATGGGTAATTGAAAGTAAAAAGTTCAAATGTTGTCTGCCCATCCCGTTGAAAATTGTACCTTTTATTAGTTTGAAAGAAACTAAATATATTGTAGTATAACATGACTTAAGATGGGTATTTTTGGTAGGAGAAGTCCATTTACTTTTCACCAAACATCATGATGTATCTTAGCGATAATTAAATAAATGCTACGTGGTTTTATAATGTCAAAATTTTTATCCAAATTTCTGTAACCAGACAAATACAAAATTCGTAGACTCTCCATGCATGATTATTGTATCCTTTAAAATTAATGTAAAAACGCTTAAAAAAAGTTTTAAAATGACTTTAATCTGAAATAATTGATCATGCAATATAATCATAAATTTGTACATGGTTTATCGTTCCACCAATGCTGAAATAGACGTTAGAATATACATAAAATAATAACAGTGATAAATATGTTTAAAAAAGTAAAATAATGGGAGGTATATACTTAACAAATCTTTATTATGATTCGCACAAAAAGTCATAATTTTATATTTCATAAATACGTAAAATTCAGGCTGGAGTAGATACAATATTTATAAAGGAAGTGTGAATATATTTATTGCCTTAATCGAATTCTGGTGAATTAAGGGGAATCGGTAACCTAATGTTTATAAATAAACGATTTAGAGTTCATTCAAAATTTAATTTCTCCCATTTCACCTCATATGTTGTAATACCTCAGTTCGAAGTATTTTAAATAATTTTTCGAAAACAAAATTGGTAACTATTTGTGTAGGTAAAGTTTTCTTTAAAATGCGTTTTTCTCGAAGCTACATTTTTCATTATTCATGTACCTTTTTCTCAGAAACTGCTCAAACTATTTTACTAAAATTTACTGCGTATTCCTTTTATGTATCTGTATATACTGAAGTTTTGTTGTTATTTTAAAAATATTTTTTGTTTTGGTTTATTTCGGCAAAAAGGACTTTTTTTTAATTTAAAATTTGAGTGATTTTTAAGAAAATTCATTAAAAAAAGTAAATTAATTACAATCAAAAGCTAACTTCAGTATAATAACAAGCATCTTTTAAATGCACTGAAAAAAATTAAGCTCCTATGTCACTTACTTTCTGAAAAAAATGTACCGTGAATGTGGGCTACTTTGGCCCTGGGGTTCTTCTTTGGCCCAAACTGAGAAAAAAAAAATATAACGCTCTCTACTAACCTTCAGGAAGCAGTTTTTAAATTAATTTCGACAGTTTCCGCTATGGAGCAGCATTCATAGCGAAAACTGTCAAAATTAATTTAAAAACTGCTTCCTGAAGGTTAGCAGAGAGCGTTATATTTTTTTCTCAGTTTGGGCCAAAGAAGGACCTCAGGGCCAAAGTAGCCCGTATTCACGGTACATGAAATTTGCCAAATTAACATTACCGGTATAAAGGGTACCAACTCCCCTTAAAAAATAATACTGATACCTGCATTTTCTTAAGCAATAAATGTTTCATGGAGAGTAATTTGTTTTCGGCATTTGACATAAATAAAACAAAATAACTCATAATTGATAACTGAGTTCTATCAACTAGATCTGGGTATGCAGCTCAACTTGGGGATCTTTGAGTACAATGGCCGATGCGGCTATCTCCTGAAGCCAGATTTCATGAGGAGGACTGATCGGAAATTTGATCCTTTCATCGAATCCACGGTGGACGGTATCATTGCTGGTACAGTCAGTGTAAAGGTAAGGTAAAACCATAAATAATTTAGTATGAAGAATAAACAGATGGAATGATATTCCTGTTGAATAATCTCCAAGCTTTCTGTAACTGGCAGAGAATAGTTATCCTGAAATAACTCACTGAAGGTATTTTTACCCCTTGCAATCAAGAGAGTCCAGATATTTTAGTATCTCTATTTGTTTTCCCTTTAGGGCTCAAGATTTAGCTGTTTATTATTATTCGTGAAGTAAATACTAATGTCGAGTATGCAGCAAATATGAACAAGGAGTTGTATCTTTTTGTTTGATAGGGGGAAAAATAGTGCTGTTTTAATTAGTGGAATGCGTCTTATAGATGAATCTCTAAATAAAGAAGGGTCATGTGGAATTCATAACCTAGTGACATTATTCTTTTTTATATTTACGATTCAAATTTATACACTATACACTTATATAGGTTTTTGTCTAATGACAAAAAGCCGCATATATTTATAAATTGCATTCCATCACTGATAGCATAAATGCACTGAATTAAAAAACATTACATTTAGCGGAATCCGTTAATGAGTTTATATATTTATTAGATTAGAAATTAATTTAAATTCGAAAAGTTAAATAGTAACATCAACGTTTTATTCCATATTTGAATGAAAATCCCAATAAATGTTGGATTACAAAAAAAAATTATGTTTCACTGAGTGGTTATTTATTTATTCAGTAACAAAAGATTATCGATAGAATATCAAATAGAAACTTTGGTTTTTACGGGAGAAATTGATAAGTAATTTTGTAAAATATTAATCGATATTTTAAATTATAATTTTTTAAAAGCCAAACTTAAACACGATGCATATTTCGAATTCATTTTTGAAAGATTTTTAATTGATAAATCAGTTTTATAAATTTTATAAATAGAACACATCTTTTACCATTTACTACATTCAGTATGATCTATAACCTCCAAAAATGATTTTCGTTGTGTCTTTTAAGTTAGGTTGCCAAAACATAAATTAATATTATAAGATGTAAATTTTGTAAGTATGATAAGTCGGGTTATAAAGGTGAAAAGCATTATATTATCGTTTATTAGTTTCATTGCGTTTTACCTGCTACTTTCAGTACAATATTAATGCTGTACCCAAACATGTTTTTTACCTATAGCTAACATTGTTTTTAACATTAAGTATTGAAATCTTAGTTTGATGGTAGTGGAAGTATTCTAGATTGAACGATTCGGAAAAATAAAAGCTTGTATTGGAATTTTTCGAGATTTTGAAAAAATTTAGCTAGGTCCTTTGATAATTACTTTTTTTTTTTTTTTTTTTTTTTTTTTCGTAAACAGATTTTTTTCTAAGACTTTTAAAACCAAAATATAATCATCGTTAAAAATTTTTCAACTGCAACTTACCAAAATGAATAAATGTTTGATGAAATTCATAAATGTTTTATGTAAGAATTTTCCTATTAATACTATAATATTGAATAACTTTGTGACGATTTAATTCTTTCAGTAACAATTCGGGAATTGAAGAGATAAAATTACGAAACAATTTGGCAATTTAGATTCTAAGTTATTGACGTAGATCAAAACTAAATAAATTCCTGGTACCTGATAACAGTGATGGTATTGCAAAGTTTTGACGATATCGCCAAACTATAAAGAAGATAGGGTTTTAAATAAGTCTCTTTTCTCCCTCTACCCTTGTAATCTCCTCCACTGATGAAAATTTACAAAAATTTCACTTAACCTGATAAACGTAACCCTTCATCAAGTAAATATGTGGATTTTAAATCCTTGACTTGATATCCACCAATGCGTGTTTTTGAGTTTACGTCTTAAATTATTTATTTATTTATTTATTTATTTATTTATTTATTTATTTATTTATTTATTTATTTATTTATTTATTTATTTATTTATTTATTTATTTATTTATTTATTTATTTATTTATTTATTTATTTATTTATTTACTTACTTACTTACTTACTTACTTACTTACTTACTTACTTACTTACTTACTTACTTACTTACTTACTTACTTACTTACTTACTTACTTACTTACTTACTTACTTACTTACTTACTTACTTACTTACTTACTTACTTACTTACTTACTTACTTACTTACTTACTTACTTACTTACTTACTTACTTACTTACTTACTTACTTACTTACTTATTTATTTATTTATTTATTTATTTATTTATTTATTTATTTATTTATTTATTTATTTATTTATTTATTTATTTATTTATTTATTTATTTATTTATTTATTTATTTATTTATTTATTTCAGATCATTTCCGGTCAGTTTCTATCCGACAAGCGTGTCAGCTCGTACGTGGAGGTGGACATGTACGGTCTTCCAGCCGACACAGTGCGGCGGAGATTCCGCACAAAGACGGTACCCAACAACGGCATCAATCCCGTGTACGACGAAGAACCATTCGTCTTTAAGAAGGTGTATAATACCACTTGATGACGTATTTTAGTTCTCTAAAAATATGATGCCTTTCCAATACTCTTTAGTCTCCAATAATGAATTTGTAAAATTAAATATGTTCTACTATGCATATGATTATATTAATAAAAGTTTGCTATTGTTTAAATATATTATATCGTAATATAAATGTTTTTTTAAGTTCATAGAAATACTTAAAATAAAGTTCCTACTGTTTCAGCCAAACTTCTTAATAGTTAAAGTAATAGAGCAAGCTCCTAAGACCGCCTTCATAACATTGATTGTCTTCTTTTATCCAGTCGTCATAAAATTAATCCGAAAGTATGTCGACGTATCTGAAAGTGTAATATGGGTTATCAAACCAAACAAAAGGAACATAAAGAGATTGCTCTTCAATTCGCATATTTCATATTTTAGCAGAACTGGTTTGTATCTTTCCCGAATTTGGTACTTCTGTTCATGCACCTACGTGTATGTCATAATTAATAAGCCATACAAACATGCATTTTGTGAAAACGCTTGCATAAATTTTATATAGTACTTATCACTTTCGTGGTTTTTCCTTTTGAAATCTATTTTACAACGTATTGTTGTTCATACGAATTGTTGTTGCTAATTATTATATTTTTGTGTTGAAGTGGTGCTAACTCAACTTTTGGTGTCAAACCATTTATTGGTATATTTGGAATTAGAAAGAGAAGACAACGATTAGTGAAAAGGTCAACGTGAAGTAAATTTGTGATAAATAAGTGCTACGAAAAGCGTTAGGTTCATGTTGAATTAT
The DNA here is from genome assembly GCA_963978545.1 of Linyphia triangularis. Classification (NCBI taxonomy): domain Eukaryota; kingdom Metazoa; phylum Arthropoda; class Arachnida; order Araneae; family Linyphiidae; genus Linyphia; species Linyphia triangularis. The sequence continues at coordinate 30,384,012 of OZ021732.1, read as the reverse complement.
CACTTTAGAAAAAGATTTTTTTCTCCTAAAATCTTTGAAAAATTAGAGTTAGTACCTTTTCGCTCTAAGCCAATGATTTATGACTTAGTAATGAAACAGAAATTTTAATGTATGTATTTTGTCTTAGGTTGTTCTTCCAGACTTGGCTTGTTTACGAATAGCGGTCTGTGATGATAACGGACGACTCTTAGGACATCGGGTGCTGCCTGTTGTTGGATTAAGGCCTGGTGCGTTTGAATTTAGTTTATTTTTTAATACCAAAGTTCAAATAAATATCCAATAAAATGTACCTTGTAACACCAATATCCTTTATCAAAATATCTACTCGTCGCGTGATCTATGAATGAACTGTACAAGACTTCAGAAGTCCCCTTCCAATAACACTGCATCTCTTGGCGGATCACATAAACAAACTCGAATTCCCAATTCGATCAACAGTTTAACTGGAACCCTCAATTTACATCCCTTTGTTACTCGGGAAACTTCCCTCGCATTCCTTCTTAAGTCAACAGACAAACTTTCGTGTCATTGTTTGACTTCTGCTACCATCTTTTCTCGAGTCAATAGTCGAGCTCCCACTTCATGTTAATTACTTAGTATTTCGTCGGGTAAAAATCAGAAGCGTAAATGTGTACTTTTCAGGGAAAGTGTCGCCGTGTCTTAAATTGGTATTTGGAATTAAGTACTTGAAGGAAAGTTCTGTTAACACCAATATAGGGATATTCAAAATTAAATTCTCTTTTATGTCTTCTTAAAAAGGCTAATCAAAAAGTGAAGGATTTTTCTTAATATGAACTCGAGAACTTCGAATAAGAGCTTTACATTATCGTTAAGATTGCAAGAGCTATTATCCTTACGTTTTTTGTTAGTTTGTTTCATCGTCCAAAAGTAAAAAAGTTGGACAATTTGATAATTTTCAAAGTTTTGAGAGTCCGAAAATTCCGATTTCACATAATTCTACAGAAAAAAAAAATTTCAACAAAGAAAAATAGTGTGTCTTACGTCAACAGATGGCGCTGAAAATATCTGTGAGCCACTTATCAATGTTTATTTAAAAGTGTCGCGAGATTTAGATATAAAGTATAATCTATTGATAAATAAACGAACTATTTTTGACTTAGTGAGTGTGTGGGGGGAAGGGTTATAATTAATTGCCTTCTAAGCATTTCTATGAAAACCTCATCTTCGTACAATCAAACTAAATGTACGTAAATTATCAACTTTTCAAAAATTCTTTTACTTTTGAATCACCCTTTACAGTATACATATCCTCTAAAAATAAGATCACAAATGGTGAAGTTGATCGAAGGAATTAATTAAACTTTAGCCTTAAGCTATGCAATTTTAATACATGTTTTATATACGATGAAGCATCTGTTTATAAATTTCACAAGTGCAGATATGCATCTAAATGACTTGTTTTGTGGGGGATATGGGAAAGATTTATACAAATATTTATTTGTGACTGAATGATGCGTGTAGCATAGTGATTATCTTCAACAGAAAAAGAAGGCATTATAATTAAAAGTTACACCAGGTAGAACATTATTATATTTTCAAAGAGCAGTTTATTTTTAAATTTTATTTTTATGTTTTTATCATTCAGTTTGATGTGATAAAAAGCACAACAAAACTAATTTTATGGATTTTTAAATAATTTACTTGCTGATGTAGTATTTGGAAGGTACAAGAAATAAAGGCACAGTAAATGTTCGTTATAACTGAGATCTGCACGCCATCTAGTGGCTTACGAAAGGAACTTTTTGTATATTGTTTTACAATAGAAGAGGTGCATAGCAAGAACGAAAGTACGACTTGTTTAATGTGAAACATTAACTTTCATTAAAAGTACGCATTCATTCCTAGTACCCTTTATTTTTAAAATGAACATTTTCTTTTATAATAATTTGTTGATTCGTTTATTTTTTTCCCCCAATTATTTTTTATCTTTAAAGGTTATCGTCACATCTGTTTAAGGAATGAATCCGGTCAACCTCTCACTTTGAAAACTCTTTTCGTTCACATCATGGTCAAGGATTATGTCCCAGATGGTCTTTCAGGTGAGCATGAAATCTTATGCATACCACGAATTCGAAGAAATACGTTAACTTTTAGATTATTCGCTCCATTTAGTAATGAAAACGTTCATACAAAGTCTCTGGTTTTTTTTAAACATACTTTTTCACATCCACATTCCGTATAAATATTAATTTATTTCAGACTTGGCGGATGCATTGGCAAATCCCATCGCTTATCAGTCCATACAAGAGAAGCATGCTCAACAATTGATGGCTCTCACTGACGATTTGGATGAAGTAAGTATTCAATCAAAGACAATAACGTTCAGCTATAAATGAATCGATATAATAATGTTAAAAATGTCTTCATTGCCGTTTAAAGAAATATTTTTCATAAATTTTTTATGGCATTTCACCCTTCACAAAGATAATGGCATAAAACAATGATCCGTTACACAGTATAACCAGCGTGTAGCGCTTGATCAAGACAATTTCCAATACAACCAACTAATCGTAGCCCAAGTGTAATATTCAGCAAATGCAACAAGTACCGGAAAGATTTTATAAACTAAACCCTATTTAATTGAACTTCTTTCAATTGGTAGTTTCTTGTCTGGTACATAAACAATAAATTTTATTCACCCTCAACCAGCAAGGATTCAGTGTCGACACGTTATTGTTATAGATGTTGAAGTTCGTGTACATGTACTCCAATAACCTCCATTACGAAATCGTCTCTTCATAAGCTGAATATATCAAACTTTCCTATCCTAATATTTTAAATTAACCTATAATTTTAGTAATCATTAATTAGATTTAAAACTGAATTCGTTAATGCTAGTAAATGAGGAATAAAGCTCCAATGTTTTGAAGCAATATTTTGACGGATAGAAATTAACCACGCGTATAACTGATGAAATCTCAAATGTGAGACTTTTCTAATTTGTGCTTATATATAATGAAGTTGTTAAAGTTGCAAAACCAATAATTTTATCTGTTTTAACATCCCCCTCCCTCCTTCTTTTCTTCTTATTCAACTATCAAAACGACCTAATACTTGAGAAGACAACTCAAGTCACATATTAGCAATGAGACATTTTACATTGAATTCAATTTAAGAAAAAATTCTACAGTGGAAAAGTGCAAAATATTATCTGCACAAAATATTATTTTAGTAATATTAAACACATTATAATTACCAAATACAAAAAAAAACAATACAATCAAACAAGAAAATTCAAAATTAGTAAAATCAACACAAAATCCTCTCAAAATATCTTAGAATGTGAAAAGAAATCTCATACAGAATGTCATCAAACATATTTGATGAGAGAGAAAATCTCACAGCACACGAGTTATGACATGTTAAAAAAATTATAAGTTTTGGATATGGAAAGAATAGCTCACACTTCATTTTATAGATTTGATACCGATCTTGTAAAAATCACTTTTTCACTCCTTTAGGAAGATGGTGTCGACTCAGATTCTGGTCCCGCCAAACCCAAGACCTCGCAGCAGCCGGCGAAACCTCTAACCAAAGCCGAAGAAAAAGCAGCTGCCAAGGCGGGCATATCCGTGTCTGCAGAGGATCCTCCTGTCTTCCAACAGACATCCCATCCGCCACAGAGACACGCCACCATGAACGGAACGGTTCCCAGGCAGTCATCTGGGGGCCCAGCGTCTCCTGGACCGATCAAGTCACAGGACACGACACGTAAGTAGAGAGAGAGATAATACGATAAGATTAGATGTTTAATAGATACCTGAAATGTTTAATATAAGAACAAAGAGATGCTATTCACATTCAGATTATTGGACAAGCATGTGGCTGATTGAGCAAGGAAAACGTTACAATATGTGTTTTAGTTTTGTGTGCCTTTAAATTATACAAAAAATGTGTGTATATAATAACACCACGTTTGCTTCAAATTCGCTTTGACAGATGCGCCTCACTCGTAAATAAATGGCAAACACATGAAAGTAAAGGGATAATTTGGATTACTTAACTATAGGAAATAATTAACGGTTAATGGCTGTGTGCGTCTTTTTAAATGGAATAAAAATATGTATATCAAATTACCCATTACCGAATTACCATGCCCAGCTTCAAACTTGCTACCATAGATTCATATCTTGCGAAATCCACTAAAATGTTTTAAAAAATGACACACGAAGATAAATTGATGCACTGGCATTAAAAAATTTACCCTACTACTATGGAATTTCCAAGTTGAGTAACTTCTCCACCGTCAATGCGATATAATCACAGATTGTAACTAATCGTATTTATGCCTAAAAAAATTTATGTATATTTTTAATATCTGGAATCAATGTTACAAAACGTGATTTGGAAAATGCACTCATTTTGTGAAACGTGACACACCGAGTTTTGTTATTCTATAAATAAACACTCCATGATAATGAAAATCTTCTCGTCTTTTCTAATTATTTTAATGTGTTATTTTATTCCATTAGGTCGGCCAAACCAAACAGTGACATCCATTACAGATGAATCCCAAGACAAGCCGCTTTCTATATTAGGTGAGTAAAAAAGTGTTTTGGGTACACTCAACAATAATATGTATACGCTAAATTTCAAACAAACCCGAAATTCCAAGTTCCTTTCAATATCATAATTTGACATTTAAAACAACAATAAAAGCGTCCCGCTTTTAACATCGATCTGTTTACTACAAACCTTGTTTTTATGTTGCCTCATTTGTGCTGCCATCTTTCGGTCCTGAAAGTATATTTTCTAATCATTGCAGAATATCATTCTATATATTATAATCTTTTGTGCTTGCTTATATAACAAGTAAGATAATGGGCTTTCACATGCAAATAAAAGAAAGTGTTTAATCATTTATAAACTTTTGAAGGCTATATTTTACTAAGGTAACAGCGAAACAGAAAAGAATTATACTTAATGATAAATATGCAACCTTTTTTTTTTTTTTTTTTTTTTTTTTTTTAAAAGAGTCATAAGATGCTTACAAATATTCAATGTCAATTTAAAAACAAAAGCAAATTATAACGCAATGCCTAAAAAATACAACTGTCGACTGACGATGCGGCGTTGTGCTTTAACATTAAAATAGCCATCTGTTCACACATTTTGTATTTTTATCCTATTCATAAACTAGGATAAACTGATTAACTGACGTATTATGGTCGGGTTTTCTCTTTCAGAATCAGATGAAGCTAACGTGGTTGCGGAATCTTTAGATGCACTACGGCAGAATAAAATGGTGGTAAAAATTTCCACTAAAATGGAAAAGGAGTTGCAAGCTCTGAAAAAGAAGCAGGAAAAGGTAGGGATATGAACACTTTAACGGTCGCTCACAAAATCCGAAACAAAATGCTATTCTAGGCATAACAGCAGTATCTGTTTTTTCTTAAAAACTATATGGAAGAATCTAAATATTACACGTTTTTATACTTGAAAATATCATTTGAATTAGAAAGAAAAGTAATCAGGCTAAGTCTCGCATTATAAACATAGTTTTCCCATTAGCATGTAAGTTTAGAAGACTACTTTTGAAAATGCACAGTTACGGATTTATTAGGTATAATATTCCATTTCAATCCAAAGTCAGATTTTGTCGAACATTCACTTAATACTTTTTAGAATTTTCCGTTTGTGTACAATACTGAAATAAAATTATCCTCTGTTTGGAACACTATTTAAAAAAACCTCTGTATTAACGTCTCAAACTTTTGAGAATATACTTTCTGGATCATAAGAAAATTGCTAGTTAGAAGAAAAATTATAGTTCTGAAGTATCTTATAGTTTCAATTATGAAGTTGTGCTAGGTAGCAAAATTAGCACAATACGGATATTGCAATATATGGTACAGTGTAAAATGAACAGATAGTGGAAATACTATCAACAAATATCGATAGTCAAAATTTCCAACTTAGAATGCCCGGCTTATGAATTTTATCCATGTTAAAAAAAGTGATGGCCGTTCACTACAACCGTTGATGGCCATGAATGCAGCAACGCTGGAATCACTTTTTACACTGTAGAATGGTGGACTATGGCAATGAAAACTCTTTTGATTACATCATTTTGAGACTGCTCCTAAAACCTTTATTTGCTTTTATGGTACTCGAGGTTTTATTTATCATTGAAAGGCACATTTCGGTGTATAGATAGTTTTTATGAGAGCCATAAAATGAATTACGATATTTTTTTTTTCTATTGTTAGTGCCATGTCTTATATTCATTATCCGTAAATAACCTCAAGACTAAATACAATTAGTAAGTATTTTTTCTGAAGATCGGCTATTTATTTCGATTTCAGCTAATCTAATTTTTTTTTTTTTAAATTACAAAACATCATTTTATACTAATTTTTAAACGTTCTACACATTTGAAGATGACTTTTTTTCGATATCTTTCATAGTTATTGAGATATAATCGATACAGAATGACTGCCGTCATCGCCATATGATAACGCGTACTTTTTTTTTCTGTAGGTAGATACTTATTTCATGAAACTAGCTTTATCCTTTTAAAAATTGTTAAATTTTCTCCATACTTTTGTAGGCCCCCTGTATTAATTTGATTGTTTTTTGACTTCCCGAAAAGCATTTTATATTGGTAATATTTGAATTTCTGTCTCAATGTTAATGAAACGATCTGTCATAATAACATTATGAATCTGCGGTCAAATAAATATATGCGTTACTTTTTTCTTTGGCATACTTATACACTTACCTAACAAATCAAATACTCTCAGGTTCGTGAGAGGGAGATGGAACTGCTGCTGTCAAAAGAAGCAAAGCTGTTGCGGAACGTGGAACACCTGAACAATAGGACGCATAATAGGTTCGTCAGAAAGTTTTATTCTCCGTAAGTACTATATATCGCACTAAACGCCTTCCTCCGTCTTGCATGAGCCACAGGCACGGTAAATCGGCCCTTTTATTATTATCATTTATTAAGTTTTTATTTGTCATTGCATTTGAAAAGTATTTGTGTATGTTTGCATTATTTCGTCATTTTGACCTTCCTTGTGCAAATAGCGTCGTCTAAGAATGATGTCCAATACTGACAATGTGAATCCAGCGTCTGTCTAAACAAGCGCGTTCATATGATTCTCCATCCCGGCTATAAGTGAAACATTCTATTTGCCGCGTAAGCCGTTAAAAACTACGGGTATGATCAAACAAATGTAAGTTAAACTCAAATTTGGTTGATCATACAGTTTTGGAGATACTTTATACACAACATTGATACCAAACGTATGTAGTTGAAGTGGTTTTTCCAAGCCAAATCAGTCATATTCAAATAACTGTATGCATTTAAGATATGCATTTTACATGATTCTGAGACAATTTGCAGAACTCTGATTTATGAGAAAGACAATATGAATTTTAAAGATACATTTCATTCTGTTTTACGTCATATTTTTCGAACTAGTTCACTGTTTAAAATCTATCTCTAAATTATCATTCAGGCGATAATTAATGCTAATTATCTAACTAAACAGTATGAGATATTTACAGTTGGGTGTCAGTAGCATAAGAAAACTTTATAGAGTTTTAAAAGTCTAAGAACAATGACTAAATGTTCAATAAACATTTAAAAAACATTAAGTTTACATAAAACAATAGCATGTACCTAGGTAAAGATTTTTAGTGTATTTATTTTAACCTTAACTATTATTCTTTGAACTTAAATCAGCTAATTTCAGCAAATCTAGATTTTGTCTTTTGAGTTTTATGCTAATTTCAAAACTCATTTCTCCTTTCCTATTATTTTTTTTGAGTGGTTATTTTCAATATGTTATCATAAAAATAGCTATCAAATCTTAATCTTTGCATGATTTTCTTTCAACTTATCCTTCCTTAGCATGAACATACTTTCATATGCATCCTCTAGAAAATTAAATCAATTCACTATTTCCTTGCAAGTTAAATTGTAATCATAGAATAACCATAGCAAAATTTAGTAAAAAAGATTTACATACCAATGGAATTCTAATGACTAGAAGTTGTATTTATAGCAATCAGATTGTTAGAATGAATAATATTTTATATTTTTTTAGAAACATTTGAACAACCCATTTCAAGATATACATTTTGATGTATCACCACGATGATCCGTGTTTACTTATTAAATTATACACTGAAAAGAAAACACCGTCGTAGCTCCAGATTATTTACCTTTGGCAGCAATAAAGTCTGGACGCCAATCATAACTGGATTCAGAACTGAAAAAATGAAATTTCAAAACTGAAACATTTACGGAAAATGTAGCAATTAGTCACTGATGGATCTTATGAAATCACAACTCTGTATTCATTAGCAAAGTATTAGTTTATATGAATCAAATTAAATGCATGCATATTTTTAATAAATTATTGAGGATAGGACTACAATAACTTTAGAGACGCATGCATCTATTGGGTAACTGATGATTGTAGTTTTGCAAATTTAGTTGAGAATTTTTTCAGGTAAAAATAATTTCCCTAAATCACTTTTTGTCACTAATCAGGAATCAAAATATTATCCTTTAATTTACTAATAAAAGCATTTAAAACTAGACAATGCTTATTATATTGTCAATTTCCCCTGAAAAATTATTTTTATACGTATTTCAAGATCTCATCCTTACTATTTATCACCTGCATGTCCTAATATACAAATATTGATTCCCAATGTGATCAGCATTGCGTTGCTTGCTTACTTTTTCCCTCTTCTTCCATTTCTTTCATGAATCCCAGTTGCTGTTAAGAAACTGTTTGATTCGAATATTTTTTTCTAACCCTCAAATACTTATTTGTCTACTGCTCATTTCCGTAATATACTTTGGGGATAAATTTTCACAACCTCGCATTTTTTTTATTTCCGATGGGATACTGTGATTACTGGGCATCGTTATTTAATAGTGTACCTTGTAGTACCTAGTGTTAAACTGAAGAGAGTAAAATCCTTCACAAGATCTCGAATACCAATGCATCTTCTCGATGAGACACTCATGAAGATATTATTACCCTTGGCTTTAGTAATTCTCTACATTGTACAATGTATATTCGTACTGTATACTCTCAGCAAGGGAATGGGATATATTAAGTTAGCTTTCAAGGAAAATTTAATTTGTTGAAGACGTGGCCACCTTCTTAATACTAGTGTGTTATTCAGTTATCTTCAAATATTTCATCACCAAGAGTATGTATCATACATAAGCTTAAACATACGTTACTGAAAGAAAACTATTATACTTTTTATACCTAAAAATACCCCTTACTCCATAGGCTATATAGAAATCAAATTCAAAAATTTTCTTCGTAATTATCCCTCGAAATATTTCTTTGAAACTTACGGAATTTTTTGCAGAGTAAGGCCGATGACATAAAATTTAAACGTTAATTTAAAGACAGCAAATGTTTGATGGTGTGATTACGAATCTTCATGAAGCTGCTTCCGAAAATTAACGTTTCACATTAATATAACTGCCACATTTTATTTTAAATAACTTTCATTGCAATAGTTATATCCAATGCAAAATTTCCTAAGTTTCCAAGTAATATCTCAGTCTATATTGTATTCGGGAAATTATAACATTAGTTCTAAATGATAGGAGAGAACAAATTATCACACTTAGCTGGTTCATATATTGAATCTTCCTTTTACTAACGTACCACCCTATACTTTCGTATACGGATAAATGCCGGGACACGTATTTGTATCTTTTAAGTACAGTGTTCTTTCTTTATAGGTGCTGGAATCCTAGGAGACAGCCGAAACGGGTTGGAGAGGTGGATTCTACTATTGTGTCGCCTGATCAGAAGGCAAAGGTAGAATGCATATCTTTGCATGTATACTTTTATTTAATAAGCAATTGTAAATTATCTAATGTAAAAACTAATAATTATTACTGCAGTTTCCACGAAATAGTTTCTTATCTTGCGTCTTATCCCCGTTAAGTACACTGTTAAAAAAATGTGTCCACCTTGCACCAAAATTTGGTTCCCATTTAGCTGCCACCAACATTTGGTTCTTAGTTTCGCGATTTAGTGGTGCTTACGGTCCGAGGTTGCACCATTAAATCGTGAAACTAAGCACCAAATGTTGGTGGCAGCTAAAAATGGGAACCAATTTTTGGTGCAAGGTGGAACAAAATTTTTAACAGTGTAATAAAGTTCATGCTGCATTCCTTATCCTAAATAGTAAGGATACAGATAGAATGTCTGTACTTGGGAATTTTTCTTCTTACCGAAGTGGAAGCATGTACTTTCTTTTTTAAACTCTCGCTTACAAACGACAACGTTTTTTTGTGTATTTTTTGAAAATAAATGTAAACTGGGAAAATGTTCGATCGTTATCCACTTTTGAATTTACAGGCTGACATACATAATGCAGAATATTTCTAATAATTTGTCATCAATATTTAAAATATCATAATTTTAATTAAATTAATTTCGGGTTTTTTCGTCGGTCTTTTTCCCAAAGTGGCTAGCTATTTATTTCCAAGCAAGAAATATACAATCTAGGTAATAGTATTTGGTATATGGCAGAAAGTTATTGTTTTTATTGAACTGTAACCAATTTAAGAAACCACTGGCCATTTCGCAAAGTAGACAACTACTGAATTTCAGAAAATAACCCTACCATATGCATGTATAAAGAGATTATAAAAAAAAACCAATTATCAAAATAACATTAGCACTGTCAAACTACAAATTCAAAACAATATAGATTATGATTGAAATCTAACAGTCAAAGTCATTTGTAATATTCAATTACCCATATGCACCTAACTTCAGTTCCAACTTCCCCAACTTCAATATAGAGATTATAGAAATATGGAATATAGAGAAAATGAGCTACTGGCTGTTTTAACTAAATGGTTCATTAAAAAAATATCTGCAAATCAATTTGAATGTTAATTTGTTCTAGAATTAATTTATTCAGAAGTTTTTCAACTTTTCATTTTCATTCCATTACTTTCCGTAAGTATTTCTTATTGCTTTTATAACTAATTAGTTACATATTTCATAAAATTTATTTATAGCTGGAAGATTTGCGTAAAACTTTCAATCAAACTATGTTGGCCTTAACAAAGGAGCATTTCAATTCCGAAATGGAAATATACTCCAAATACCAAGAGCCGGTAAGTAACTTATATTTTGCCCTTATGAATAGTTGCAAACATTTTACATGATATAAATTGACAATTTTAATTTTATGATTTTGTTATTTTACTTTTATAATTAGAATGCTTAGAAAAATTAAATCCCTTAGTAGTTCTTTAATTTCACAAGATAGTTGGTTATTTTTTCGATCACCAGCTTTTTGTAGTGTTTAATCAGATTAATTGCGGTATGAACTACATCTGAAACCTAAACTAAACACATATAAAAGTTAGAAAAGCAAATTCTTCCTATTCGGAGAAAGACGGTAAAACTACGAAAAAGATACTACCCCTCAAAATGCCGCTTTTTTATTTTATACATCATGGATAACAAACGAAATTAAGAATAAAAATATTTATTGCGCCACTTCTTCAGTAATATAGCAACATAAAATTAAACCTTCCTTATATCTATAAGGAAATTCGATAGGTTACCTCCAGTCGAGGTTTACATAAACTTTCAATCCCGTGCCAAAAAAAAAAAAAATTGAATTCACCACTTGAATTGCTAATAAGTAAGAAATGTTGTATGTACTTGATAGTTAATGCTAAAAACAGTCGTATATTTAAAAAAAAAAAATTTGCATACAGTTAATCCGTTTGAGAGTATGAAGTATTTTGTTTGTGTGTTTCTTAAATGCAATTGCCTCAATTAACTTTTTTCTTCTAGTTATATACTGCAATAAACAAAGTGATGCAGCTGTCGCAATCAGCTCAAGTTCAATTGCTAAATACACTGCATGACAGGTATGTTAATTTTTAACCATTACAAGCAAGGGCCTACTTATAAACTAAGTTATCTAGAAAGATACAAGTCATACGAAATCATTCGGTTGGTCATCTATAAAATTCCAAAATACTCAATCCAATTACTCATTATACGTTTTGATGATTTTTGAAAGAGTGAGGTAACTTAAAGAACTAACACAAGGTCCTTGCTTATGATAGATAGACCAAAAGTAAAGGGACATTTAAAATAATTGATAATTAATGAACCAATAACGCCAGCACTATAAAGCTTTCACGACAATGCACAAATAATAACCAGGTTTTTCTGCAAAGAAAAATTAATTTTCCCCAACATGTAGCATTTTTCTACAAACTTTTAATGATTATCAATCTCATCTAGAGCTATAGCCTAATTAAACAATTCTGGAGTTGCTTACATATAGTAACAGTGCCACCTGGGTGGAAAAATTATTTTTTCTTCCCAGGTAAGGAAAAAAACACGATACGGAAAAAATACGATTTTTTCACACGAACTTCCATAAAAAACGCACGCAGCCAATTGATAACGAATTATCGATTTTTCAATGTTGGTGTTTCTGTATGAAACATATACTTATTTCTAATTAATAACAAATATTAAAAATTAATAAATATCAAAAGCAAGTTGCTGACTGGATATCCCGAAAAGGTGTAACATTACCAAAGCTGACGTAAACATAACTTTAGCAAGTATCTACTAATCCATCAAATTATTTCCATTCTTCTGACAAGCCGATTTCAATTTATTTCATAGCTTACAATGTGTTTGGAAAATGTTAAGCTCTCCCACGCTGGCAACAGTGAAATGACGATTGTAGTTGAACCGCCTTCCTATTTTAATTTCATTAGACATTTTCGTCGATGGTTGTCATCCATTTGTCCACTTAAATTAACAATTACGGAACTAAGATTACTGTTTAAAGGAAATAACCATAAGAAGGGGCTCCACATTTATTTGAGTTAACGTACTTTTCCGTCATGACTTTACGAAGAGACAACCTTTTATCTCTTGACGAGATTAAATCTGAACCACTTAAACCGAGTTACCTATTTACTGTACATGTATACGAATTCATGAGCAGTATGACTATAATTAAAGTGACGCTTTAATTAAATAAGCTTTTAGAGCAATCTTGAGCATGTACAAATCCTCAAGTGGTCTTCATAAAATGATTTCACTAAGAATTAAAAAACAAAATTTCAAAACATTTTTCAAATTTTTACATATGAGGCTTTAATGACAACAAGTATATGACATATATTTATATAACTTTATTAGATTGTTTTCTTTTTGTTCGAAGACTTCATTCAAAACAGACAAGATACATTTCAGCTTCTACACTCAATTAGGTGGACCTAATAGAGCCATATTTGCATATTATGATGAAAATTTCACCAAATATTGTATTTTTTTATGATTCATTTTCCATGGTCGAAATACTGTCTGTATATAACAGAAGTAGTCCCCACCAGGTTGTCTAGAGTTGCAAGTAAGCAAGATTAGTCCCATTTTCCAAGTTGGATTGCAGGAGAAAGACTCCAAAATTGGCTTGTTGAACTCTCTGGTCACGCATTGGTGATGTGTCAAAGGATTTTCAAAATAGATTTCAACAATTGAGCGATTTCTCTCCACCAAGACGAATGCCATATTGTAATATTTTATGGCATCAATATTCTGCATGCAGCACCCCATTCTAAATCTCTGAGTCTTATTTCTATAGAAACCCTCACCATCTAAACTATATGGAGGGAGCTATTCCCCTGACAGACTGACAATAGTAGGTTATATTTATGTTCATTAGTCTAGGCTCATTAGATTTATCAAGTTGTGATCGGATGTTTATGTTTACTGTTTGGATATTATTTTCCCATGTCTAAATAGTATACATGTTGCAACTAGTTAGATTCATTTGGATATTATGCATAATAACTCGTTATTTTACAAAATAACTATCATCAAATGTGATATTTATTTAAATAGCCAAACATTATGTATATTAAACAAATTTGCGGTAACATATGCACTAAACGTTATGAACACATGTTTCTTACAATAAGCTCTACATGTCTAATAAAACAATGATAATACTACTGCAGTTTAATTACGGTCACCCTGTACTTTCTAATTATACTTTTAAAGGGTATAATTATCGTTTTGTTACTGATAATTGTTGTTTTCTCTGCAACAGAGAAGTGAGTGAACTGATGAAAAGATTGGATACTCAAACAAAGGAAGAGATGAAGAATCTGAGCAAGAAACACAAGGATAAAAATGAACTATCCAGGTAAGTGCTACTATCTGACTATTATTGTACTGACGTACTTTTATTTAAACACTTGGAAACATGATGGCGAAATAAGAAATCCTCAAAATAAAAAATATTTTCTACTTTTTATCTGTATTGTTTAGAGTTTTAGCAGTGTTTGAGAAAAGTGAAACACGTTTTTTTTTTGTTTTTTTTAAAAACTTTAATTGAATCTCAGATTTGTTTGAAAAGTAGATTTTAAATTCAACAAAGTGCTTATTTTAACATATTAAATACTCCCTGTAAATGTGATTCCTACTGCATTTATTATTAGAGATGGTGATGCGTTTTGAATTTAAAAAATTTCAATTTTATTATTGATGCAACTTTTTTTTTTTAATTAAAATTGATTTAAAAATTTGAAACGAGAAACTGATTATCAGAATAGCTCACCTTTAAAATTCATCCTTACTCTAGAACGGTTCAAAAAAATTATATAAGGAGAAAGGGTAAAAAGTTATTTTTATGAGGTTGACATGAATCCTAACTTTTACTCTTATATTTAGAAAATGTTTTATTTAAGAGAATGTTATATTTAATTTCATAGAGCATATAATATTGATACTTATTTCAGGATAAAAAGAGAGCTTCACCAAAAACTTATCGATACAGCCGTAGCAGAAAGGCAAAGGGTAAGAACTTTTATGTTTTCGTTTGATGTAGTATTAGTAGATTAAAAATTTTATGTGAAAATACCATTGTTTAACCATCTATATATCTAATATACAGTGAATTTATGTCTTATAAATTTTTCATGCTACCAAAAATAGTTTCTGTATTTGCTTCTGTCACGCTGTTCAGTGTCATCAACGCCAAAACTTTTTTTTTTCCCTTTGCATTTTTGCTGAAAGGCAAAGTGCAAAAGTGTTTAAACCTTCGTTGTTCTTTGCATATAATTTAACACGCAAATTAGAAATATCTTCAACTTTCAAACACTTAATGAAATTCAACTTGATAGTATTTATTCGAAGCGGTTTTTACTAAATTTGATTTTTAATAAATTCATCAGTGAACCAAAATACTGTGTATTCAATATTGACATAATTTTTAAACAGAATAAACTCGCAATTATTTTGTTGCAAAAATGATAATTGATAATTGATGACACAATAATAATTTTCACATGAAATAACAATGTGTTTCTTAGATCTTATTCAAGTAATTCTTTTAAGCGCTATTTAGTTTTTAAATAAATTTGATGATTTTTTAATTCCTTTGACATAATATATTTCTTAAGAAACTGCTTTTATTTACTCGAAAGCAAATCAATATATTTTTGGTTTCTAAAATAATTAATTGAACTATTAAAAATCATTTATTAAAACAGTTTATTCATCTGTCTTGCAGTTCAGTTCTCTATTGGATAAGAAACTGAGCGAACTGACAAGACAACACACGGCTATCAAAAACACTTTCGAGGACGAAAGAAAGAACGTAAGTGACAAAATAAATTAAAGAGCTGAAAATGCTTGGTATATTTTTGTAAATTTTCTATTAAAAGAGAGTCGAAAGGTGTTTGGGTTAGTTTTAACTACTATAGGATGTTCTATCTGTAATACATTCCAGACATATTATTATTAGATAAAAATGCTAAATATTAATAAAAAGAAAAGTAAACAATTTTGTACAAGACCATAAAAAATTATTACCAGAAAATAAAACAATTTACTACAAGAACATTAAACAGTTTACTTCAAGAAAATTAAACAATTTATTATTAGAAAATTAAACAATATACTACAAGAAAATTAAACAATTTACCACAAGAAAATTAAACAATTTACCACAAGAAAGTTAAACAGTTTACTACAAGAAAAGAAAACAATTTATTATAAGAAAATTAAACAATTTACTGTAAGAAAATTGAATAATGTACTGTAAGAAATTAAAATAATTTACTGCAAGAACATTAAAATATATATTGCAATAAAATTAAACAATTTATTACAAGAAAATAAAACTATTTACAATAAGAAAGTTAAATTATTTGTTATTAGGAAATTTAAATAAATATTGCAATCATATTAAATAAGTATTTCAAAAAAGAAAAAAAAATTAAACAATCTACTACAAGAAAATTAAAATAAATATTGCAATAAAATTAAACAATTTATTAAACGATTTACTACAAGAAAATTAAACAATTTATTAGAAGAAAATTGAATAATTTACTACGAGAAAATTAAATAAATTACTACAAGAAAATTTAATAAATTACTGCAAGAAAATTAAAATAAATATTGCAATAAAATTAAATAATTTTTTACAAAAAAAATTAAACAATTTTTCACAATTATAAATTCTGTGAAAACAGAAAATTTCAATGACGATCAGTATTTGAAATTGAAAAATTGTTAATTGAATTGAGGAGTGAAGTAATTGGATGTGTATCAATATGACTTTTGAGATATTGTCTTGAAATATTTTTAATTTTGTACTTATTTGTATGTAACATGTCCACAACGTCATACAAAATATTTGACGTTTAACATTTTGGAGAGCCGAGATAAAAATTAATCTAAATCATACCATCTTCATCCATTGAGAAAACTTGTATTTTAAAAGAATGCTTCCACTTTTCATCCCCAATTGATAGTTTTTCTAATCATCAAACGCTTTCGAAAGTTTTTGTTTAAAAAATATTTTAAATACTTTTATATTCCTGCCTCTTTCACATTAACTATGTATCGTAGGGTAAATTCAAATTTTTCAATATGATGCAGTATACAGCATCATTAACCGCACTTTTATGGATGCTTTGCATTGGAATGACAATTAAATCTGAAAAAAATCAGTTAAAATGTTGTACAGTTGTTTTTAAAAAGGGGTTTTTTTTTTTTGCTGTGAAACTGTTTTGTATATCTGTAGGGTTCAAAGACTTTTTTTCCCCGTAACTTATTACAAACGATGTTTATTAATTCTAAAAAATGAGGCGCAAGTTTTTAAAACTTTCTAATAGGAAATCATTTTACCCCAATCCTTTCTTGTAGTATCAATGAAAAGAAAATCACTTACTACAAGACGATTTACTACAAAAAAAGAAGAAAAAAAATTACAATTAAATTAAACAATTTACAACAAGAAAATTAAATACTTAATTACAAGAAATTTAAACAATTTTTCATAATAAATGTTAAACAATAAACAATTTTGGTCTGATTTAAGATTGTATTCTTAAATTTTTGAAAAAAAAAATCTAAAAATTTATTTTTCCATACAGGCACAGGAAAGGTTAAAATCTGAATACGAAGACAAGTGCACTAAGCTGTCGAAAGAGTTGGAGAAAAACTCTTCGCTCTTTCTGTCAGCGCCGGAAACAGTAGAAACCACAAAATTATGAGGTACTATCTTTAATATTTATTAGAATTACTAACCAGTTTGTCAAAGAATTTAGATTGTGTGACTATTTTACTATTCAAGATTTACCTCATTTGAAAACAGCATATTTCTGTTCCCTATAACTATATGATGAGACGACAACTTTCATTACATCAGCAGTTCCCAAACATTTCAGGTCATGGATTCCTATTTAAAACAAAAATTTCTTGTAAAGCCCCCAAGAACTGTTTATTGTTATTTATTATTTAAATCTACAAAACGACCAAAGTAATTAAGATATTTGAAAAATGTTATTACAATGTTACAAGTTCAGTACGCAAAAAAGAAATGAGCAATGGCTTATATTCGGCTTTAAAAGTCGTAGAATATTACGGTTTGCACCAAACTAATTTGTTCACGACGAGTTGTACGCTTGGTACAAAGAAAAGAAAAAAGAAGAAAAAAACTATTTTTTTAAGGGGGAGGGGAGGCTATTTACTATATAAATTGAATTCTGAAAATTTCAATACAAACCTCTATTTTTAAGTTTTCATTCTATCTATAATACTTCCTTTACCTTAAATTACAACATTTCAGTTCTTTAAGTTGAAAAATGCTCCACTTATGCACTAAAGGCAAATCTCAATATTGAGAAATATAATGTAAAGTGGGGAAGAGCATGGGAGAAAGCTAACTAACGCGTTTTCAGGACTTAACAAGTATTAATATAAAATTAATTGAAAACTAATAGTTCAAAAACTCAATACAAAATGAGTGAAGCTGTCCAGTCACAAGTGGATATTAATGTAACGTAATTAATAAAATTGAAGGTACGCCAGCTTTATGCGTTAGTCCAACTAATGTCGGAAGCAAAACTTAACGTATATTAATGTTGATAAAAAAATATTGACAAATAAATAATTGTCACTTTATGATTTAATCTGATATTGAAAAAATTCTTATGGATTTCACTAACCTAAGCAAAATGGAATTTTAAAATATTACTTCGTAAAACTTATATTTGGAAAATTTGTATTTGTTTTTCAGCATAATAGAACATTGTCTACTTGAATGCAAACTTATTAAATCACTATATTATTTGACATTGATAAAAAAAAATTATTTCAATTTAATCCCATCTTTATGGTATTCGCTATATATATTTTACTTAATTTTGTAATTTATTAAATAATTGTCTTTTGTATTTTTCTGTCTTTCAGATAACTTTTTATGTCTTCTTGATAAGTTTTCCTCGAACTTTTTATAATGTTATGGGTTCAAACACAATTTGGTTGCGTCGTTGTTATTATTTATTTTCATGGCGTATAGAAATCTATACGGAAAACTTTCAGCTCAATGAAACAGGAAAATTTGGTATCTTTAAACCCGTTTGATAAATCTAGCCAAAAAAAAAACATACTCTCTGAGAAACGTTGAAGAAAATAATTTCGTTTTCTTTTTGTCTTAAATGGATGCAGATATTTATTTTTTACTATCATATCTGCAACAGGTGGGGCCCCTAAAAATCCTTCTCGGAGCCCCAAGGGTTCCACGGAGGATAGTTTGAGAAACGCTGCATTACAATATTAGTATTATTCTCCCAAAATACACAAAGTTCAATCTACCAGACAACAGTTTATGCGTTCATTTATTCTTATGCATTTTTTTTTCCAATATATAATTTTCCCAGCTTTGAAAAAGTTACTAGCTGCAAGAAAGAATTTTAACATTGGTGGTATTTAATTTATTTTAAGTCGTTAATAGAAACATATCGTTTTCTGTCTCACAAAACTGAAACTGAATATTTTGTATAAATTTCAATCTTGAAATTCGGAGGGAGATTTTCAGAGAGATAGAAACACATTATTTTTTATACTAAATTAAATATAGAAGGCTAAAGCCCAAACCCAATAGAAGATTTATGAAATTTATCAACTAAAATTTTTGACGATTAAGGTTTAGAAATTGTATATTGTGAAAAAAAAATTAATTTCCGAAATTTTCTATTTAAATAAAGTATCTATAATTCTAAAGAAATACTCATAAACAAAGTAAATAATTTACGGAATCTAAAACGAATTGATATCAACACAATTTGAGCTTCCAATTGCCTATGGTAACGTAAAAATTACTAATCTTTCCAAATTACTTAAACAGAGCTAAAAATATTAAATACTTTTATTAAGAACTATACAATTAACTTAATCTAAAAATATTTTAAATTAATAACATTTAAATACTTCCAAGAACTGATGGTAACGCTATTATCGATTACTTAATCTTCACAAATTACTTAAACATTTATAATGCCTAATTAGTGCTGTACTTTGTATGCTATTCCATGATGTCATATTTTAAGTGAACTATGTCACTTTAAAAATGCATACTACTGTACATTTAAATATTAACCCTTTGCACTCCAGAGGCGCCTCTCAGGCACCACACGATTGGATGCCAAACCACGAGAGGACCATTAGGTGTGATGCGGAAATTCGATGCAAGGCCAATGACTGTGTTTAGTTTCTATGAAGCAAATCCATAAACACCAGCCGAACCTAAAATGTCTCGAGTTGCTGATTCCTCCGAGCGAAAAAGGCCTGGAGTGCAAAGGGTTAACTTTAAAAATCATGTTCCCGAATAAAAATACAGCTGTAATTTTGTTACCTTTCGTTTCTATTACATAGGTCAACATTAGACCGGGATTTTCTCTGTGGACCTGTTGTTGTGAACAGTGGACGACCTGTTAGTGAAGAATGGACGTTTTATTCTTGAATTCCTCGTCTAGCTGTTTTCACCCATCGTCGTAAGGTTGCGACGAATTGCTATGAGCAATCGAATGTATGGAAGACAGTCATGAAATGTTTGTTTCAGCACTGTGGACATTAAAGTTCATGTTTCTACCTTTACCCGTGACTGTTATAGTGTGAATGGAATGTTTAATCTCTTTTTCTGGAGAGCAAAATAATTGGCAGCATTAGTTTTTATGTTTTTTTTTTTTTTTTTTTTTTTTTTTTAATTTTAGTGATGCAATATTGCGGTTGAAAATATATACAATTTATTTATGTATGTAGTCAGTAATTTCGATTACTCATTCAAAAAATATTTAAAGGATTGAAGCATTATTGTGATTTAAAATTTTACGAAATGAAACATTCATTTTTCTTAAAATATACATATCCAGTGCGAAAGAAAAATCTGTTTCATGATAATCATTAAGTCTTTGGCACACATAAAAATAAAAAAATTTCCCTCGTATAACACTTTTTGCTTTCGATAAATTTGGATGCAAATAGATTTATATATATAAACAACACATGTCTAGATTTTGACTTGATAAATATTTATTTTATTTTTGAAATACGCATAAAGAATTAAAATTCAGTTAATGATTCAAAATAATATTAAACAATAAAACATACGTACAAATTATAAAAATAAATTGTATATAATCTTTCTATTGTATTGAAGTTTGAAACTGATTTTTGTTGAAGAATAAGTTTTACTTTAAAGTAAATTTCCTAAATTCTTTAATGTACTTCACGCTGTGTAAAAAATATCTGTCGAAACTTACACAAAAGACATACGCTTTTTCGTTAACATACTTTAAATCGGATAATAAAAATTATTACTTATTTAAGCATTCCATTCAACTATAAATTTTGAAATTAGGTTTTTAAAAAATCTATTAGTTCCATATCAAATAAGATTGATACATTCCATGACAAAACGCATTTTAACAGTCGGGGTTAGAAAAGGTAGAAAAGTTGATGTTCTTGTACAAACTCACAAAGCGAGATCCTTGAAGTTCTCATTCATGTTTACGAAGAATCTATTCTTGGATCTTGTTGGATTTCATGTTTTATTAATGCAGCTCAATGTTTAATGTAAAATCAAGCAGCCATTTTGGCGAATGATCATTAGAATAATACATGTTGGAAATTTCAACACGCAAAATCACAAAACTTTTATTTTATATCAAAAACACGAAAAATTGCTGTGATACAAATTGGTTATTTATATTGTACATTACAAAACTTGAATTTATACATTCTGTATATAAGGGGAGGTGCATAGATTTATTGACAAAATGACTTGATTTCGGTAATGTATTACCTGTTGTTATTTTATCGTTATAAATAATTCTCACTCAATCAAATTTATCTAAAACTGTAGGATGTTATTTTAAAAAAATCGCTTTTTGAGAGTTCCTGATGCTTGTATATATAAATTAATGCCAAATGGGATTTTAACTTATCTTTAAAATTTCGTTACTTTATGAAATGTTAGAAATTGTGATATATTAGGATTCGTTACTGTAATAGAATTATTTCGATAATTCTTAAATGAACCCCGATGTACATTTCCATATCTATATTTTTATGAAATAAAGACTTATAATAAATTGAAGTACAACGGTAAGGAAAATTTAAGGATGATTAAAAAATGTGGCAAAAACTTCAAACTTTGACATTTTACCGGGACACCAACTAAATTTGTTCTCCTATTTAAAAAAAAAAAAATAAGGATTGCTAAATTTTATGAAAATTGGAAAATTCTCAGAAATATCGCCACTACCTTGAATTTTAAGAATTACGTTTATTTTTCCTACAGACACAGAGCTCATCTAGCACAAAATGGCTTATTTTAAAAAGAAAAACTTTTCTTTTTTTAACATCTTCTTAGATGGTATAGTGTAGTTTTAATCCCTGTTTACTGAGGTAGTAATCGCTAATCACAATAAAGTTCTTGTTTTTAAGTCTGGAAATTTTATCTATAATATGATACAACTGTTAGCAAATACTGTTTTTGTTCTGCCTCATTAGAAAGCAGATTATTATATTCAGTCTCTATATATCAACTCCTTTTTCTACCACATAATTCACTAACCTGGAAATGCCTTCTGTGGTTAGATAATCTTTATTTTAATACCATTTCTCTGTGTCTATGATAACAAAATCTTTTCCAGTGCCCTTTACATCAAAGAACCTGATTAAGTTTGCTGAAACAACTGCTCTAATCTTTGCTTGGGGAATAGCATTTGCAGTGAGTGTTGCTTTCCCTGTAACGTTCTTCGAGTTTGGACTTCTATTAGATACCACCGCAAATATTTTGATTTTGTACTCTCATTCCTATAAAAAAAAAATTTAAAAAAACAGAGTAACAAGTTCCTCTCTTGAACAATAAATATGGTAAATGTCTTTCTGATTACAACAATAGAAACACCCATATTTGAAATTATGGTGGTCATGAACCTCTTCAGTCATATTTCGCAACAACAATTGAAAGAAGGGCTAGAAACCATATTTCCATATAAATGGATAACAGAAAGCATCCAAGATCTCTTAGTCCTTTTTCTTCTCTTAGTAAGTTCGAATTGCTCCTTGAATACCCATATCTTGATAACATGTATGGCTTTTGTCACCTGCCTTGCTTGTAAAGTGTACCTGGAGCCATAAAATATACCGGTGATTCAAAAGAAACACCCTAGTAATAATCAATAAGTTCTTTATCAGCCGGACATTTTTCTAGCAAACGCAAAGATGCTGTCTTTGAGGTTGGCTATAGTTTTTGGCTGTAAATACGTAGGTGATGAATGGCGGTTTGCTCTTTTGAATATCCATTCCAATTTATAGTACATGAAAAGGATAATATCGAATCCAGATAAAACACCAACAAGACACGTAGAGAACACAACATCTAAGATACCCTGTCAACTATATCTGCCCCGGTTATATCCAGCATGAACTTGCCTCCCCGTGTTAGTGAAAGAGTTATTGTTGGGGAAGATTGAGGAATACGTATCTTAGTATTCTCCAATCCCATCTATGTGTGATTCCATCGATGAAGCAAAAACTTGTGCAAAATTTGGCTCTGGGATCGAATCTCAAAAGAACCGCCTGATGTTGCAATTGTAATAGTTTCCTTTCGATGTATAGAATTTTACCTTATTGTGGCTAGTTAATAAATTATTTTAGATGGAATTTTCTTATGCTTAAAAAACGTACTTAGCGCTCAGCATAGAAGTGTTTATTCACTAAATTTATCTATATATGATCCCTGGTCGCCACCATTTATATATTTTAGTAAAAGTTGGAATGGCACAATATTTTATTATGTAGAAACATTTCTGGAGGTGCCCCGGTAAAAAAAATCCAAAGTTTGAACAAACGAATCACCCTAACCCTACTATATGTAAATTAGAAATTGTGCTTAAGTTAAGAAATGCTTTAAGGGGAGAAAGTTCAATCGTTATATTTTCTTTTTCTTAAATATAAATTCAATGAAATTTAAATTCAAGTTTATTTTAGTAAATATTTATTCTTTGGCTGGACAGTCTTGCTTGCTTGTTTTATTTAAAAGTCTATAGTTCAAAAAAATTAGTCCAATTAAAAATTTTAAATTTTTGTAATTATCTTATATCATCTACAGTGTTTTACTCATACGTGTAATATTTTAACGTAAATTAGCAACAATCTTACTTTGAAACGGTGGTTAACTTAAGTTGTTTCTAAATCATCACTTTTCAAGAAATATTACAAACAAAATTGTTTACTAAACTATACATTTTCTACAAGAAATAATGTTGCCATGTGCAATTGAAGCTATTTTAATTCAACTATACTAAATTTCATTCTTGATCAATTTAAATAATACTTTTGAATATTTACTTTTTATATTAAATGTCACTTATTTTGTTTAAATGAAATATTTTCTTCAATGAATATCGAGTTTAAGTTCTTAATTTAGAAAGGACTGCAGCAATGAATACTTAAATTCATTTTCAATATAATATCAATATAGTTATTACGTCATAAATTGCAACATTTCACTATACTTCCTTCAAATAGTTTTGCTTATTATGAGAATTATGCCAGAAAAAAAATAACTTCTCCTTTTCGCTTATATTTTAAATACATCATTAGATAATAGCTTTCTTAAAAAATAAAATGGTGGAGCAGCTAAAACAACCGATTTCTTAGAAATATGTAGTACTATACAACACAATCGTAAAGTATCTTTTTGTATAAATGCATTAGTAATTATGTATGAGAATTTTATCATCTTCTGTTGTATTAATGTCTCACCAATTTTCGTCATAGCTAATCACAAAGTGTCTGTTTTAGTGTCGAGTCAATCTATAATAATTTGTATGTTGTTATGTGTTTTAAACGTGTTTTATCTTATCGTAAAATGTGATTATAGTTAAACATACCCCTCAATTTCATATCCATCTCTCTCTAACTAGAATATATTATCCTCCTTAAAAAGAGCGCATACTTTAAAAACCATTTAACTCAAGTTCTTGGTTAATTCTTTAGACTAATTATTTTGTAATCAAAAACCAAATATTACCAATGTTTAGAAGTTTAAAATAAAAAAGTTTTTTTTTAATATAATTTAGTGTTGAAGAAGAACTGAGTTATCATAAACTACATCATGCAGAATGTAACTTATTTCGATACATCAAAATTTTACAAATCAATAGTTCCTTTTGATGGATTTTACTAAACTCTACGTTATAGCTATGCAAATAGTTAAGATTATAATATTCTTTTCACAAACTTTTTAACAAAATCCCGATTTATATTTATTGAACAATCTCCTTAAGTTAAATAGTTTCAAATTTTTATCTTCCATTATTTAAACTTGACGAGTTTTGCTATATTTAGATATAAAAAAGACTATACTGTTGAACACTTGAAACCCAACTAAAATTAAAATTTTTAATGTTCATGCTTCTTAAAATTCCACCTGCAACATTTACAACGTTATGTAGAGCCGTACAAATTGTATTTACTAGTCAAATCCGTAGTCTTTATATCATCTAAGAATATGGAAGCTCAAAACCAGGATTGGTAAACAAATGTTTGCTAAAATGAAATATGTATACAGTATACATTAATTCAGAAAGTACTTTCCTAGTTCTAAAACAGAACAAAAGTTTGATATTAAATACTATTTTTCAAATACTATGTTACAAAATTAATTTAATTACACTCTGAAAATATGGTGACGTTAAAAAAGAAATTTTTTTGTAAGATCGCCAATATAAACTCAATGTAAAAAAATACTGAATATGTAGCTGCTAAATATGTATTTTTCTTAAATATAATATCGTCGATGACTTTTTCCGACATTTTTCATGTGATATCATTGGTATAGTTATTTGTTTGTGTTTTATGTGTACCATGTTTATATTTAGTATTAATAAGGACCAGTTTTGGTAATGATAATCAGCACGTGTTTAAACCCCGCATTTGATGTTGACACATTCATCACTGGCGCTGGCAAAGTTGTGGCAGCGTGTTCACAAAGCACTTTGAAATGTAGTAGCTTGAAGTCTAGCTATCGTACAATTTAATGTTAACTAGATGTGTAGGTTTATGTTTCTATTTTAGCTACCTTTTTTTTTTTTACTTTTTACAGTTATGCTTTCTTGTTAATTGTTTGATCATCGCTCATTTGTAAAACAGTATAATTTTTTAAACAATTGGTTAATTAGTCTGTACCATTTGCAAAAAAAAATCATAATATGGATTTTTATATCATGTATATTGTTTTGGTTAAGTGTAGTTTATAAGTTCAGTATACTTTAACAAATATATCTGGAATATTTTTTCAAAACACCTGATACATCAAGGAATTACATTTAGAGTATAAACCAGACATTAGGTTAATATTTCTGATAGCTTAATTTGTTAGTATCTTTCACATATTTTATAATACAAAATGTGATTAAGTAATATTAATGAAGATTATCAATTTCGCTTTGAAGTAAAATTGAGTGTTTTATTTCAACATGCTTCATTGAAATCAAGATACATGGGCACCACCAGGTAGGAATAAAGAGGTTCAATTGCTTCCCTATTTCTTTTCAAAAGAAAAATAATTATTTAAAAGTAACACAAGTTACATGAATAAAAAATACAGCATAGACTTTAAATGAACACAAAAATTTATACATAGCTGTAAATTTACCTTTCGTGAGGAAACACATTTTACACTCCTGATAAATCAAGGCTGAAACTTGGTACTTGGTACCTTGCATACTCTACAAATAATCCTGTCGGTGTCCATTTCAGAATAAGATTACCGAAATATTACCGAAATTTATTTAAATATATGTATGAATATTCTAATAACAAATTAACTGATTTCTCAAACTTACCAATTAATGGATATAAGTATAATTTTAGATTAAACATAAAAGAAAATTATCTCAAATATCTAAAATGTTATGAAAATTGTTGAACAATAAAGATTTTCCTTTTCTTAAGTTTTACCATTTGATTGCCAACAATGCTATCAGGAATTTTTGACAACCAGAAATGCCAGCAAATTTTTTCTAATAACTATTATGTCACACATGCATTTCATCCAAGTGATCTAATGAAGATGATGTTTTTTACTAAATTCGGCTGCCTGTGGTTGGTCTGTTTTTAATATTTAAGTTATTATAAAGAAAAAACCAAAAAAAAAACTATTGTTGTGCCAAATGCAAAAGTTATTTGATATGTTAAGTAATTATATATATATGATCCTTACAAAGTTATGAACCCAAGCTATTTTATCTTGGTCATTTTGTATACTCTAAGATTTATATTTACTAAGTTGAGTTTCTTTTTCTCTTTTTTTTTTTTAATATGAAACTTAAAACCACGAATGCTCACTCTTACTTTGTAACGACTTGTGGTGAATATAACTGGTAGTATATATCATACTATTTGAACTATACGAAGCTAAATGATGACAATCCTTTCGCTATAGCTGTTGTATATCTGTTTTACTCTAAACGAGACAATTTCTTCCATGCATTTTCTTCTCCTATATGTTTCGCTACTTGTATATACTTATACGTGTGTTGTGTATATAAACCTACATATTATATATCATTACACTAAATGTGGTTATGCAAATAAATCTCGTTTACGAGTTTCTGTGTTTAAATATAGTTATTAATTCAGTAGCATTAGACACATATAAATCTGCCCAGGTGACAATTTACTTACATAATTAGTCATCTACGTACATAAATCGCTAATGTGATCTCATGTATCTTTCAGACAAGGATAAAAACGTTTTTCAGTGGGTTTTTTTTACTTATCACGCGATAGTTTAACACGATAAATAATGAACAACAGTCATAAATACAAATTTTGGAATTTAAAAGGTTAAATTCGGTGCATAATGTTGATGGTGTGTTAAATATAACAATAAATATAATTAAAAGTTTTGATAAGCAAAAAACAAAACTGAATACGATACTGAAGATAGTCGAGTTTCATTTATTTCCCTGGAAGTATTTGGTATTTTGCTTTTTATTCTAAAACGAACGTCATATAAATCATGGATCTTTTTTTTTTAAAAAAACGCTGTCTTGTACGAATTTCCAGAATAAATATAGAAGAGTGATATCCGGTGAACTTTACTGCCAGTCAATTTATCCGCCATGTCCAGTCATCAAACTAGTTTAGTGCTGCAGTTATTTATTTATTTATTTTTATTTATTTTTTTTTTGCCTTTCGCTCTAGCTACCATAGAAGTACAATTCAAGTCTATCTTTAAAACACTTCCTATTTGAATTTTTCGGTTGAGTTTCATATATTCCAACAAGTATTATCAAGACTTTCAAACTGATATCTGATCCAAGACACGAGTTGTAGGGACCGCCATTTACAGTACTTCCGATTGCAACTTCTGGTTGAATTTCAATAAGTAAACTCGTCTCAGCAAGATCTTTCATTAAAACATACTACCACCCGACTCAATGAAATCTAGAAGTGTTGATATCAAGCAGATATATATATATGTCTAGAGCTTGCTTATATAAACATTGTCGCAGATTGGTAAAACTTTGAGTGTTCGACTGAACTAAATACTGGACACTTCTGTTCACATTAAGCTACCATACAAGGAAATTATCACTGACCTGTTTATGTGATTGACCAGTTCATTAATAAAATATCCCGAATTGCAACTTCTAACATCAAAGTTTGATGTTGTACAAAATTGAGTTACTTTTAAAGGCTCTTTTATATAAACTCCTTTTATAAGATGTGAGTACGTTTATCCCCACCATCAATTTTTCTCATAAGGTATGTCATAAAGTTGCCTCATAAAGTTTGTCAAAAGTCATACTATTTTGACCATATGGAAAATATGTGAAGAAAAAAATAATCAGTTTACTTTTTCCTCACCAGAGGGCACTGTGACCCCTTGCAAACTTTGAAAGTTTATTTTACAGGCTGAATTTTATCTGAAAATTTTTTAATGAAGTTTTAGACGAAAATCAAAGCAATCCAAAGAAAGTTGTGTACACTTGTCATATAATTGCTGACCTTAAAACGTCGTTTATTATTATTATTATTATTATTATTATTGTTATTATTATTATTATTATTATTATCTAAATAATAAGAAATTCTCTAAATAATAATAGTAATATCATTCCTACGTATTCATAAAGTTTTATGAAAATTTGCACATTTCTATAACATCCAAACTTTTCTAAACAGACTATTTTTTAATATCACTGTACATATCGTAACTAATCTTGGAACTCCTCAGACTCTCCGTATTCAAATCCCTCCACCCGTGAACATGGCAACTGCCGCATGTAAGCAAACATTCAGAATAAAGTGTGCGAATGCCTGATAACGTTGTTTTTTATATTTTTAATAATTAGCGGCAACAAAACAACTTTCAGGTAATTGATTGCGGAAGGAAACGGAACCAAATCAAACTCTTTCCTCTCTTTGCATCCACTTCCGTCCAGAGAAAGACATTCTAATTGCAGAATCCAACCAACAAAGTTTTTTATAGTTAAAATTTTTTGACTGTAAATACTTTTTTATAAAACTTAACCATTCAATGTACCAACAGCTTTTTCTTTTAATGTTCTTCGAAGCTTTTTCCACAATTTATTTTGGTGAGGTAGTTTTCTATAAATATTTCGCTTTTTTTTTTGTTATTTTTATTATAAACACATTTGCATTTTAGCTTATACACTACAACAGCACTAATGCAGAAAAATACTTACCAGAAGTAAACATTCTCATAGAAAAACTAATTATTTTACTAAGACTTGCCAATTATAAAATTCAATTGCAGGTACCGAAAATTGCCACCGGAACTCAATCTATAATTTGCTAAGCTTAAACTATAAACGCTACAGACGTGTGTTGTTTATCAGTTTGCAAATCTCAATAAAATTAGCAGGATTGCATATAAAATTCAATGAGAAATTCACAATATGACACAATAAGCACAATAATGAATACATATTTTAAAATACATACCTTCTGACTGCTCAATCTCTCTGACTTTATCAATGTGCCTTACCGTTATATAATGTTTCAACTATTTTCGATCTATACTAAACAATTTTGTAAGTTTTCAGCTCATGGATTACGTGAGTCTTGTATACAATCCATTATTATTATCTTTTATGATAGTAAGCCTAACTATTAAAATATACTTGATAAAAATAAAATACTTCCTTTATAATAATTGAATTTCATTTTCTCATCAAAAACTATATTATAAACCATTCTTCATTGGGTTATCTGTTGACACTGACAGACACGTGGTGAGTCTTGGTTTCCAATCTATTCCTTGATAAGTGGCAATACGTAGCGAAAATTTTTGAAAAATTCCTATTGGTCAACAGGCCTCTAAACACAACATAACGAACCTACTACGGTCTCTCCTACTCATAGAATGTGTCTAGAAATTAGAAAATGCGTCATTTTTCATTTTGCCATTGTTGCAAGCAAAAAAATCGTAAAATCCTGTCGCCAAGCTAGAAGGAACAAATTATATGGTGTACTGCAAAAAAAAGCAAGCACAAAGTTAGTTCCAAAACAAATGTACTACGTATGTACTTTTATATACAAATAAACTCACGTGATACTAAGAATATTAATGAAATGGCACAAAAAATTTCTTTAAATATTCGAAGTGATATGAAAAAGTATTTGAGATAGTTGATGGGATCACTGATAGTCACTTCATTAAGGTTCACTTCCTGAAGGTTCGAAAAAGACAACTTTTACAGATGAGACATTCATGATCTAAAAGACATTCGTTCCAGAATAACAAACAAATCTTACAGCGGACATGAATGAAGTTCCATTTCCAACTGTATATCATTCAGAAACTAAAAACTACGAATTCTAGAGTACAACTTTTTTACACACACTATATGGTTGAAAGGTACAGATGCACTATAAGGCCTAGCAATATTTTATAACTTTGTTTTATTTAAAAGATGAATGTTTTCAATTTGCATAATATTATATTCTCAAGAGTTTTATAACAATCCTAATTAGTGTTCAGCTGTTTTATTTTAGCTACAAAATTACCAAATATCACCAGGTCTATAAATAGTGAATCTCTTCCAAGCAGTGTTTTATTTTTAAAAATTCACGTCGTTTCCGTTATTTTGTACCTTGTAGGAACTGTTTAAAAACAGAGATATTGGAAGCGGACACAGTGTATTCAATGCACAATAGCTCAACTTTTTGTTTAGATATTTAGATTCCTTCTTTCAGCTATAGATGGCGCAATGCATCAGAGATCCACTTGCAGAAAAATTCGTTCAAGGTAAAACTGAATTTCGATTAGCAATTTTATTTTATTTTTTTTTCCTTTACTAATAAATTGCAATTGTGGTTCCACTTAGTGGTTTTTTTTTTTAAATCATAAAAATAAGTTTCCAAAAAATCTGAGAAAAGAAAAATATACTCTAAATGATCTAAATAAACAAAATAAAAGTTATAAACAATGATAGTTTATCCATTTCAAAGTCCTCTTTAATGAGTTAATAGTAACGAAACACACACACACGCCTAATAAGATAAAGAAAAGGTTGTTTAAGTACAAGAGTTTAAACTAAATATGTTAATAATTGAATATAGAGATTAATTCAGGAGTTAAATTTGTCATATTGGGTTAAAGAGCAGTGTTCAAAAATACGTTAATAATTCATCTGTGCTACAATTCATCATCTGTACAGCATTTTTAATTTTTCTTTAAGTTAAGATAAATATATGTACAGACTTAAGTTTGACAATATATTTGGTAAGTCTTTAACAAATTAAATGTTTGTGCGCTTGAGTTTCTCGTCACAATTTAAAATATCTTATTATTATATATCTTTCCTCAAACTGTACTAATTTGTAATTGATAATTTTATAAAGTAAAAACACGTAAGTACAAATTTAGTAAGCTGAATGTAAGTATAAAAGTTTAAGACCACATTTTTGAAATTTTACTTTAATATGCATGTAAACATTTTTGTTTCAGGAAATTCGTTTACAGTAAAGTTTCACTGAGTTCTTAAAAAGGGAACATACAGTATTATCCAGTATAAATTACAACAGAATCTTTTTTCAAACGTAATTATCCTATAATGTCCTGTTAAGTAACACATCAAAAGTTGACACATTCTACTGTAGGAAATTTGCGGTTTAGACATTTTCAAAGAGCCTGACTGTTAAAAAGGGTTTTTTCAAATAAGTGATGGTGTTCTTCAAGCTTGTTTAGGTTTTTAAACCTTATATAAAGTAACTTAGCCATTAATAAACTTCACCTTGAAGAGGTTTGAAAGATTTGAATCAGGGTTTACTGAAAGAAATGAATGAGAAAGACAAAACTAAAAACATCTTGAGTCATAGGTAGATCAGTATCACTTCTAACGGGTAGCCAATTGCTTCATTGAGAAGTCGCATTTAAAATGTGTTGCACAAGAATCTAAAGAGTTGCATATGGGTAAAAGAAACAAGAGCATATAAATACATAAATTTCTATGAAAATTTTTAACTTTCACGTTAGATCCAATGATTGAAACTTGGAGTCACATTGAGTAACATTGAATGCATTAGATTCACACTGAATGCAGATGATTCT
This sequence comes from Linyphia triangularis, assembly GCA_963978545.1. Classification (NCBI taxonomy): domain Eukaryota; kingdom Metazoa; phylum Arthropoda; class Arachnida; order Araneae; family Linyphiidae; genus Linyphia; species Linyphia triangularis. The sequence goes on along the minus strand of OZ021732.1, from coordinate 30,351,546 downwards.
GATTAAAGCATGTGATAGCTTCTGATTAAAGCTTGCTGAATGATTCACATTAAAGCATGTGATTTTTATTCCTGGGGGGGGGGGGGAATAAGTTGTTGAAAGTCTTTAAGAAAAAAATATTTTACATTTAAGAAAGTTACTAAGGCCGTCATTGCAAAAAAGGATTAAAAGTTTTTAAAAATGAGAGCACCAGTAAACTTTGAAGAAGCACATAAATACAAGCTTTTCATTCCTAATGAAAAAATTTCAAATATTTTCGAAAAGTATAGATTTCTTAAATATTTTAATGCATCCTTGAATACTACAAATATTCACTGAAAAATCAATACCTCCTAAGCAGCTTCAAATTCATATCTAGATTCAGGGAGAAATACTAAACTCTAATAGACCAATAATATAAATAGACCAATAATTTGTACAATACATTTATGAATCGTTGTAAAAGCATTACGCTGCATTCCTTGTCATAAATTACGAAAAATCTGTCATTTTTATGGCTAATTTTATGATCCGTAACGAAAGGTATAATGAATGCGATTACATTGTGTATTAAAAAAACTTAGTTGCTACTTGTTACTTGATAGAAGGGGTATTTAAAAAAAGCGCCGTGTTGTATTAGGATTTTTCAGATACTGATGATTACGGATAAGGTCAAGGAATGAACTATGAAAAAGTTAAAGTATTTTGGTATTGCATTTGAGGATTCCTGAAGATAACATTGAGTAATGGAACGAAAACTATAAAAACTGTTCATTCTTTCAGATTCTGTTTTATATCTCATAATGTTTTTTGCTTTCTAAGCTTGGGTTTTTAATAAAATACTCATTTAAATTACATAAGTATTAGTTTAGTAAATAATAAATTACTTTGTGACTATTCACTAACATGTCAAACCATCATTATTATTAATATCACACACAAAATTATTGCATTATTCCTTTCGAGAAGTTAAACAGAAAAGTAAGTTATTAATGGCAGTGCTCAAGCGAAGATTACTCAGAGTCATAGAGGTTCTCGTTTTTTCAACTTTTTTACGCCGTTTCGGATTTTACGAGAATTTGAGCTGTTGGAATATGTAGAGCATCTTAAAAGTTATACTACAGTAATTTTGATCAAAATCGTAAGCGCCGTCTTTTGCCAATTGCTGAAGAACATGATTATTTCAAGATAAGCTACCTTTATGTTCACGCCTTATTTTGACGAAAACCTTAATGACAGGTCTCATGGTCACCACTAACCAGTGCACAAAATTTGAACATTGTAAGTCAATCCGTTCACATGGATGTTGACATTATTATTTACAGAGGGGTGCAAAAGTTATTGTTCGTTTGCGAATTTTACACTTTCCTCCCCTTTATTTCTAATTTTCAAAAGCCAGGGAGATGTAAGTGAATCCCCCTTGTATCCTCTGGTGCGCCAGCGCACAATGGGGCAAAACGAGTGAAAACCTGGCCAATATTCAGAAGTTTATTTATTGAAACCAAATGTTGATAGTAAAGTTTATAAAAGTATACTACCCCCTAATTTCGGTTTGATCGACAAGTTTTAAGTATTTTTAGGTAAAAATTACTATTTACATTGCGATATCTGAGTTTTTTTCACCTAAAATTAGTTACGAAATATATCTTTTAATAAAAGTTTTATGTTAAAATTAATATATTATGTGCATTGATTAAAAAATAATTTTGTATTTAAAAAATAATTTTGAATTTAAAAAATAATTTTGTATTTAAAAAATAATTTTGTATTTAAAAAAATAATTTTGTATTTAAAAAATAATTTTGTATTTTTTATCATATTTTTGCAGCAATTTACAAACAGTACGTAACATAATCGTATACGAAAATTGCAAATATTGACACTAAAATCAACTTCATATTGTATTGTTATGTTCCTTCAAACTGATTTATATAAAAATTATATCTTAATGTATCACTTAAAATTTCCCAGTTCTTTTTAATGATTAAAATTTGTCAATAAAATTGATATGGTAATATATTTTATACAAAACTTTAAATAAGAAAACAAACACGACAATTTCTTTCTTATAATGGAAAAATCATATGTTTGAAATTCTACTTTAGTAAAACTCTATTAATAGGTAAAATAGATGTTACAAACATATTGTGTCCACACTTGCTACTTCCCAGATTTTATTTTATCTAACACAATACATTTACAATACACTAATATAAGAAAGGCATTTTTATGATTTCCATAAGCATTACATAAAAAGATATTTGTGAAAAACATACGATTATAGAAAAAATGATAAATTTTAAATTCCAATTATATTTTTAGTTTTAAAATATAAACTTAATTAAAATTAAATTGTATTTGAAGTCCTGAATAGTGAAACAATAGTTTTGTAATATAATTTGAATATAGTTTAAAGATCTGACTATAAAAATGGTTCATCTGAGGGATAGTTTGTGTTTCAATTAGATTCAAATTCATTTATGGATTCCTCTTAAGCGAAACGTAAAGTTTCACAACATCTTTAGAAAATGTAATTAACTTCTTTGTTGACAATTTCCTTAAACTATAGATTACAGGATCAGATGCCAACAAAAGTAGATGGAATACATCTTGCAGATTTTTCACTCAAAATTTTCTTAAAAATGCTTCGAGATATTTTTTAATGTCTTTGTTAAGAGCTTCCTGAGCTTCTTCTGAAAGCATTCTAATGGGCATCAGCTCATTTTGTTACTACTTCCGGTCCATGAACTAATATTTTATGTACGGTTGATGGGCATATTGGACCATGAATAGAGTTCGTTGTACAATTTAGCCATTTCCAAACAATATGTCCTAAATACTTTGGACGCATCTATCTTAAACAAGTCCTGAGAGTCATTTGTGAAGCATAGGCTAACACTTTTGAAGTTGCTTCGGAAAGCATAAATTCTATATTTTTACGTTTTTCTCTTTCGCAGCTTTCCAAAAAATCTGAAAATGATCGACCAATCTTCTGTTTAAATATAATGGAAAGTAAACACCTTTATTTTATCATTTTTTTTATTTTTACTTTGAAAAGCCTTTCTGGTTCTGTTGCTGACTTTTCAATTTTTTTTTAATAGGGTTTAAAAACTTCATCTAAATATCATGGATTCGGAATAAATATTGATCGGAACAGTAAGTAGGTTTTTTTTTTTTTTTTTTTTTTTTTTCAAACTAGCTTTAAAGAGCAAAGAAGCTAGGGTGTTGAAAAATATTTCAAAGAACTTCCTTCTTCTTATAAATTTATAATTTTCTTCTGAATCCTTAAACAAGAAATTACCTTATAAGTCTAAAGGATTTTTAGAATTTTGTAAAAAAATATTTTTTTTAACTCAATTGTATGAGATGTTTGAAACTTATTCGTATGTTAAAAAAAAAACGGTTTTCACAACTATTCAAATATAAAATCTTCATATATTTCTTACAATACATTGAACTGGAATTATAGTTTAAATAAATATTTATAAACTTGAGTTCCACTTTATATATTTCAATAACTATGAACTTTAAAATAATATTATTATGTTCATTAAGTTTGTTTATAAGGCGCCTAACTAGTCATTTAGAATATATCCCTAATGCAGTTATTAATAAATGAAGTTGTTTACTGTCAAATCGGCAAGTTTAGGCAAAATGTGTAAACAGTTTCTAATACACAATCAATGTTCTTTCAAACTATGTAAAAAGTTGTATTACCTAAGGTGACCTTATCAAATGTTTTTACCAATACACTTTTTTACATAAATTCAGTAAATATTTAAGATGTTTTTTCAAAAATAAATAAAAAGTGTTAAAATTAACCCAAAAATTAAGAAAAAGATATGTTACGTTCTACTAACCACTTTTTATAGGCTCCATACCAAAGTTTTACTTTTTCGATAAAAACAAAAGTTGAAGATGGGTCTGAAAAAAGCAGTCTCTGTGAAGAAAATGTGCTCTTTACTGAAAACGTTTCTGTAAGTTTAAACTTTCACCCTTAACTACTGCCACGAAAAACTTATAAAGCAGCTCAAAAGAGTGGAACCAGATGCTCAAAATACTTGTAAAAAAATCATGAACTTTAAATAGGAAAATTAAAAAATTCAATTTTGGAAATCTTTTTCGTCACTCTACCCCACTGTGCACGCGCATGTCCATATCCGACACTAATTGAAAGTAATAAAATTAAAAGTGAAAAAAATGTAGAGATAATTTAGCTACTCGTAAAGTCAAACCAATACAATTTTAAAGAAATTCTTTTGTATTTTTTTCGTATAAATTTTTTAATAAATCAGATAAAAGTGGGAATGTAGTAGAAAAATTTTCCAACTTCACAATTTAGGTTTAGAGTATGCGTCCATCTGATACCCATCTACACAAAGTATCAAATTGTTAAAAACTTTATATTTGAAAAAATATATAAACATTGATGAATTATTTTCATTAACTTTAATATTAAGAAATATTTCTTAGTAAAATTTTTGCATACGTTAACATTGTATTAAACTATCAATATCAATAACAAATTACTTTTCAATTTTTAGATACATCATTTGCAACATAATAGGGTAAATCACATTTCAAACGAGAGTATTACTTTTGTAAAAAATATACTAATTCCCATAAAAGTGGCTTTCTATTTAACAGTTTCTATTTACAGTCACTTTCTACATAACTTTTGTTCAATAGTTATATTAGAACAAGTGTATATGTATGAGAAATATAATAAAATTGAAAACAATGTATTATATTTCCAGTAATAAGCACAAAATTAAATATAACCTCTATTACCCAATAAAATAAAGTAACGTTACTTTTTTGTGTTCTTTATCATTTGTGATTTTAATATGTAGCCATGAGTAAGTTTATTTGAAAATTTATTTTTTAGCATTCTAAAAAAAAGTTACTTTAATAACATATTTTAATGACTTATTGCTGTAAAATTATTGTATTGCCTATGTAGGTGAAATTAGGAATAAAACAAGCTTATTTTAAGAATTAGTAATTCACGAATTATTATTCTCAATAACTCATGAGTAGCTTTTCGACATGACCTGTTAAAAAATTACATTATTGAAAATACAGTAGTGTAGTATTGCTAAGCAATAAATTTGTTCTGTATGTCAGTGAGCATTAAATAGTAGGAAAAATAATTATGCATTGTGAAAATTCAATTGATTGAAATCGGTAATCTTTTCAACTAAAAAAAAAACCTTGGCGCCCATTGCTAGTTGCCAAGCTCGCCAATTAGGCGAGATCCTTTTCACTACCCTTGGCTACATCCACACTCCCTTCCTCTCTCATTGCAACCCTGGAGCAAAGCAAGAGCTCTCCCCTTTTTCTCTCGGCGGCGTCATCCTCTGCATCTCCGAAATCGTCTGGCGGCAGGATAAAGTAATCGTCTGCGCAGAGGGGGATGAGCACGACGATCTTCTCCATCCCCGATCCGAAACTCATAACGACAAGCGATGGCAGAGAGGGTGAGTGTTGTTTTTAATCTACCTGATTTCTCCTGCATGTTTTCCTTTTCATATTCTTTGTATGTATCGTTTTTGTTCTTTGGTAATCATTTGCTCAAATATCGTCTGCTCTTGTTCGATGGGAGAGGAATGTCTTCTTCGGCCTCCCCTGCGGCAGGAGGGTGTAGGAAGATGAGGGAGTTTGGAGATTAGGGTTACCACAAGGTGCTCTTCTTTCGATGTTATTCCTCTAACATTATTTATTTTCAAAAACGCTCAAAATGCACCATGTTTAAAAGAAAAAATGAAATTTCTTCTCCTTTTTTCCTTTTAACGCACTTTTGCAATCCTTTCATCACCGAGTTAGTAATTTGAATCTTTACTTAGATGCAATTAGGGCACTTATTGTTGCAGCTTATCATTCAATCCTAAATCCCCAAAAAATATTTTTTTCAAAATTAGTGCAATTAATCACACGATATTCTCGAAGTTTTAAATGTATTCCTTTCCCTTGTTTATTATAAATAAAGTGCGCACAAATACAATAAAACGTGTGTTAAGTTTCTTCACAGAATCTACTTGACTACAACTAAAAGTAGGTGAAGTTCTTTCATAGTCCAAAAAGATGTTTAAAAATGATTAAAAGATGAGACTCTTAAAAGTCATCACTCCACCGAGCCTCGAGTTTGGAGAAGAGGACAAAGCCGGTTAAAATAAATAAAAACATCAATGATTTTTTATATATTCTTAAAAAATAGTTCTAGTAAAAATAATATGGTTCTGTAAAAACTTAACTGATGCATTTGGGGCACTGAAATATTGTTAATAACACAGTTTATTTAAAAACCACTTTTTGCAAGAAAGTTTAAAATGTTCTCTCCACCCTCCGAATTCCCTTTTCAAAAGTTTAAAAACATTTATCTGATAGTAAATATTTCCATTTTAAACTCATGCGAAATACTTTTGAGCGTATAAATAAACTTTATTTTGCATACTATTATGTAAAATAAAGTTTATTTATACTCTCAAAATATTAAGACAAGGGAAAAAGAATCCCTGAAGAAGAAATGAAACACCATATCAAATTTTCACGACTAGATGCAAATATGGCACTTGAATGGCTTTAAAGACGTATATAAGAGGAAACTTAAAAGACTGAAACTTATTTGATTATTTTATTTGAGTTTTATAAAACATCAATTCAACTGAATAACATCAGTATACATCTCTTTTTTTACAAGCAGGCAGAGCAGCAGGTGCATTCCTGCGTGTCCCAAACATTAAGTGGGACGGACCAATTGAAAACAATCCCCTTGGGTCTAAGTCCCAGGGTAAAATTTTTGAATATATCGCACCCATGCTTCAAAAGTGACGCAACTAATAATTCGTCATTTTTTAACTAAAGTGTGTACACAATCACAGACTACATAGACATGAAACTGGAGGAACTGTATTAGTTAGTTTCAACTTGAATTAAATACAAATACAAAAATGACGACCAACTACAAGCACAATTCATATCTAGGTTGGTCCTATTTAACCTTTCCGAACAATCCCCCAGTATGGATCCATCTGTCTTTTAAAACTGTTGACTCCGGTACAATTTACGGTGGTCCGGCTGATTGATCCACTTATCAATTACTATATTATAAAAATAATGTTTCCTATTCTCCAAGTTAAAATGCGATTTAAATAGCTTATATGCATGACCTCTTGTCTGATCCCTTTTACTAAATTCTAAGCCTTTGAAATCTCCCTGTTTGATAAATTTGAACAGCTGAATCAAATCCCCTCTAGACCTTCTTTCTTCTAATGTATACATATTAAGGTTCTTAAATCGAGCACCATAATTCAATGTCGAGTTTTCCTGTTTCTCTACGCTGAACCTTTTCCTACAAATCAATATCCTTCTTAAGGTGAGGCAATCAGAATTGTACTGCATACTCTAGATGTGGCCTAACTAATCCTCTATAAAGTGGCAAAATAATATCACTAGATTTAGATGAGATAGCCTTCCTGATAAAACCTAACATCATATTCGCTTTTTTACTTGCTATCCCACAATGATACCCAAATTTAAAAGTTCCATTAATTGACACCCCTAGGTCATTAATAACCTCCCCCATTCTGATTTTAGCATCTTGTAAATAATAGGTAGCATTCGTACTTTTATGACCAAAATGTATGACTTGGCCTTTATCTAAATTAAAAGACATACCCCATTTGACAGACCAATCTGATAATTTATTTAAATCCCTTGCACCTGTGCAATTTGTTCCATAGAACTTAAAGTTCACATAACCGTCAAGTCATCCTCTACTTGTAACCTATCTTGTGTCGTTCAGTCTGCGATTTTGTACTAACTTTTACTCAAAATGAAGACATTTTTAATTTTGTCTCTTTTGTAGCAATGGTGATATATGTCCTGAATTATTATAATTATTATTTTAATTATTTTTTAATATTTTAAATACGTAGAGGTATTATTTCTCCATGATCTCTAATTATATAGAAAATCCCACTTAATATTTTAATATCTATATGGAGAGAAAATTTTATGAATATTTGTATATTTCTGCAGACTTTAAACTGCTGTAAACAGTGCCAGTTTGATAATGGAAATGTATTACATAAAAAAAAAAAAAAAAAAAAAATTAAAAAAACGCTTGGAAAGCTTCAACACATCTACACATTAAATTAACAATACAATTAGGCGTGGCTACAGATATTTAAATACTATATTCTTGGATACAATGTCATTTTTTTTTTTTTTAAGCAAGAATAATTTTAACACATGCAAGAACGTTGAAGAAACGTTGACAGGTCAATCGATGAAGTTCGTAAAAGAGTATATATATTAAATTTAACATTTAAACTGCTGCCCACGATTCATAAGGCACGTCATTATTCATGATCAATCATTCTATCGTAACGTGTATACAAAGAAAATGTTGTCTAGGAGAACTCAAAAACGCTCGCGAGAGGTATTGAATGCTCAGAAGGAAAAGAATATCTTTGCTTTTTCTTTTGTTTACTTCACTGGATCAGAGTTTCAACGACAGAAAACATTAATTTTTTATCATGTGGTACGCAACTTAAATCAAAGTAATATGGTGGTGTAGTTCCTTGGCAGAAACTATTAATTTCTTATTTTATTTTTGATGTATTAGCTAACAGAAAAATATTCTTCCATATTAAATTTCAACTCGTAAATATTTAATATTTTCTAACAGTTGTACGCAACTTAAAGTAAAATAATTATAATTTATTGTTTTCTTTGCGGAAACTAATAATTTATTATTTTTTCTATGATAGTTTAACTTTCTAAATTCTTTTATTTGCTACTCTTAACCAATATCATCTACTTGTTAGCAGTGACGGGCAGTGGTCGAAAATGTTAGTGCATCCGGAAACAAACGACTTCCCAACAACCGCTCCCCCTAACCACACACACACTTTCCACAATCACACTCGAACTTTTTTTAAATTATCCTTTTTTTTTCGTACTTAAAAGTTACATAATTAGAAATTATGTTTAAATGAAAAAAATTCAGTTTTATTAAAAAAATAATTAACTAATTAACATTAACTCGTTGTAATTAGCATATTTTTGAACAGTGATTACTTGAGTTTTATGTGGAAATGAAAAGAAATTATGGTTGGAAGTCATTCGTAATATCATTCTTAATGTTATGAACCTCCATCTATTAGTTTCTAGAAAGTATAGTTTTTTTAATAGATTTTTTTAACATTGAAAGTAAAAAAAAAAATTTAATATTTCTAAAAAAATTTGCATTTAAAAACCTAATATTGGAAATAAATTCATTTTCTATTCCAATCAATTTGACTGAGGCTCAAAACATTTAATAGTTAATGCAGATTTGAATCATTTTTCAAAAAGATTATATCAAACTTCAGTTATGACTGTTTAAATGAAGTTTCACGTGCCAAAAACACGATTTTTAGATAATAAGTTTAAAATATTCAAATTTATTTTCAGAACAAAATAGTACTTCAATCTAATAAAACACCTCTCTAGCCTTCAATAGGTGAACTAATAGGTGAATCCACCAGTATATACTTATTTCATCCGCAAAATCAACATTATCCCTTTCATCTCTGTAATCCACAATGTTTTAGAATCTTATTCGTGTAGTTTTCGACGAATATTATATGTTATACTTAAAGGTGAATTTTTCTTTGATTTTTTTATACATATTTATATATTTAAAGAGAGTTCTCTTGTTATCTCTTTGTTTCGAACTTGAAGAATAAAGCCATTTTAAATAATTTACAATCCATGCCCACAGCAACACTGTGTGGCTAGCACGCCTTATGATTTTTGTATTTTGTAGTTCGCTTAAGGAAAAATATCTAACTAAACTTCACCTTGTACTATAATGCCCAGGGGATCCTGAAGGAAATTTTGAACTCTGGTTCCGGATAATTTAATTAGAAAGACAATCTTTTCGTACTTCATCCAGCTTTCTTCTATTCAAGAAAAAGCAATTGCTTTTTCCAATAACCATTTACTTGTACGCATCTTTAAAACCACCTTTCGAGCAAACAATTTTTCCTTTAAAAGTATTAAAAGACTGAAAATATATGAGAAATAACCTTTTTTATTATTACTTCTTATTGCATTTATTGAAACAAAAATATAAAAAAAAAAAAAAACTTTAAAAATGCACTAGCAGTAAATGCAGAAAAAAAATGAAAAATTATGTTTTCAATAAGTATCTCTATATTTAAAAAAAAAAAAAAAAAAAACTGGTTAAAAAGAGTCGCGGCTGTTTCAGAATTGATCTGCGACCAACAATTCTCTATGTCACAGCATAAACTATTGCATTTACAATAAAATATGAAATTTTGCACATTTGTGGGGAAACATTTGAAAAAATTGCTTCTAAGAAAATTTAGAGGTGCACATTTTAGTTTTTAACTGATTGTTTGTTAAAGTAAGAGAAGTCTTTTTTGTATGCCCTATCCTCTCCAGGGAAAATAAATCAGTATAGAAATGTATTTTTTTAGGGCACAGAGGTCTTGCTAAAACACTGCCGTTGACTCTTTTTTTCTTTTTTTTTTTAATTTTGTCGTAATTTTGGAGCTATTAAATATCAAAATTTCGAAAAATTCAATTCAAGCTTAGGATTTTTATAAACAGCGAAAAAGTATAGAAAAAGGACGAATTTCTTTTAATAAATTATACCACGACATAGAACAGATTATTGGAATTCGATTAAAAACATCGGAACTCATATTGTTAACCTTTGGATAGTCGCGCTGTTGACAAATGTCTCCCACAGTTAATTTCTCAATAGATGGCTATAAATTACAGTTTATTTTTTCAAATTATTTTTTTAATAATTTTCAATTTTTACTTTATTCTGTTCAATATTAATGTTGTTGTTTTTTAATTAAAATACCTACTTATTTGATATTTGGTCACAAATTTATTGGTTTGCATGAAAATTTTAATTTGGGGGACATTTGTCCCCCACGCGACTAACCGCGAGAAAAAAAGGTCGCTCGCCTAACCAAGGGTTAAAATACTTCTCGGATATGACTAATTGAATTTAGTTTTTTTTAAATAAAATGAAGTGTTGTCAGCTATAGTATTTTGAATACTACGATATTATGAAGATTATGCATCATGAAGACTTGTTACCAATCGCAAAGCTCCAAAATGTTTTTATAGGTGTGCTTTGATTGGTTAAAAATTCCTCAGGACATGCCTATAAGGTAGCCGTTTAAAATCCTCATTTTCAGATTAACTTTTCTAGCCCATTATTTTAAGTAGTAGTTTTCAAAAATGAGGAATATTTGTAGTAATATCTTCAAAAATTCCACAGAATATTTTATTTCATATACAAATACATTTTTTTTTTTTTTTTTTTTTTTTTTTTGTCAGATTGCTGTAAAAAATACTATTACTGAAATTATGACAACTTGGTTTGGAGATATTCTGATGCTTGCTAAGTCCCCGTACTCAATATTGTAACGATGGTAATTCATAAATTATTGATTTCCAATATCATGTCAAAAATTGTAACTGATGAACGGTTTTTAGTTATTATGTATTTTAGTAGAAATCCGCAAGCATAGAGAGCTCAGGGTATTGGCGATCGTTAGCGAGTAAGAACAGAGCCCCCTATTACCTTAAACATGAAATCCCGTTTAACGCGAAGTTTAAGCAGTTCATTTAACTTGAAATTTGGTAACGCAAAAAATTTCGGCCGCCTCGTCGACTTCGTCGAAGAAAAAAAAGAAGAAAGAAAATCTCCGTAGTTCTATACAATACATTAATTGTGGCAAATCGTTCACAGTAAACTCTGTTTAGAAACATCATATAATGATTTATTGTTGAAAATAAACCAAAATGTAAGGGAGGAACATGTTTCATTAGGCACTTCAAAGGAATTTCCTCCGCATTTCGTCCAAAATGGGAAAGTCCTAATAGTTAGTTCCGACCAAACGGTATAGTGGTTAGCGTGCTAGCTTCTGGACCGCGAGGTTGCGGGTTCGAGTTCCGTGTTAGGCATGGATGTTTGTAAATGTATGTTGGCTTGTCTAATGACGAACGTTTCGGCGCATTATAGCCCTCGTGTTGCTGACGGCGCCAGATAATCTGAATACAACCAACAACCAACCTAATAGTTAGTACTTTAATGAGTGATGAAAAAAAATTATGTATGCTTTTTTTAAATTTACTCCTTGTAGTCAATCTTCGAAAAGAAATGTAATTATTATTTTTATTTAGTGTAGCTTGTTTTTTTTTTTTTTTTCTTTTTGTTTTTTTTCTTCTTCATAAGAAATATATAAAAGCTGTGAAAAAGCTTCTCAAACTTCCCGCGTACATTGAGAGAAAATGGATAAAATTTTAAAATCAGTATTAAATTTAAAAAATAATCAAATTTAATAGTTTAACGTAACTTTTAATGATTAAAATTATTTAGCGTGAAATGTGATGAATCAAAACCTAACTTTTCTAACAAAACTTAACCTATCTAATTTAAACCTAACTATACAAATATTGTGAAAATATATGTTCAATTTTCAGATAAATTCATCCTTTTGGACCTAATTTTTTTCTACGTTTTGTAGTTGTAAGTAATAAAATGATAAATAAATTTTAATTTGTTTGAATGAATCATTTTTTTCGTCAAGAAAAAATTTTAGTGAGTTATATGTGTTTCCCAATGTACGAAAGAAGTAAATGAAATTAGAATAAAAAATGTAAAAATATCTTTAAAACTTAATTTTGGGCTATTTTAACACATTTTTATTCCTAGCAAAAGAAATATTTTGAAAAGGCTTAGTTTTCAAACAGTAAGAACGAGCATCATATTGATTTAAAATTCGAATCCAGCACCTTCGACGCTACTGTGCAGATCCCAAACCACTCCTCCATTCAAACCTTTAATTTTAGTGGACATGAATTTCTACTGGTCACATCTTGTGTGACTATACTCTCACTTGCAATTGGCTGCAGATGAGTAGCGATTCGATATACGAAGAGGCTTTTCCATATCGATTAATCGATTAGGTCACCGAAATAGAGACCTCGCTGCGTGATGCAACGATTCCATGACGCCTTTCGCGGTGAAAATGCACTGTTGCTGATACAATGAAATAGGAGGGGAAAGGGTTGAGACATATCAACGGCTTTTTTAAAGAGATCTGTCATAACCACTTTTGTAAAGGTCTGTCACAATGACACTTTTTATGCTTTGTCACAAAAAGTGGAATAGCTGATTTCAGGAAATTTTTCCCCATTGAAGTCTTTCCATTGTTCGGTAATTTTTTCAAAGAATCTATTAGATATTTGAGGTGTCCAGAACTAAAGTGGATAAAGTTTATAAATGCGACTTTTAAAGCTAAAGTGGGTCAAGTATTGTTTTATCTAAATAAAAATGCAATATATCCCATTGCTTTGTACAGTAAGCAAAAAAAATTCCGAACGATGGCTGTATCTTCGGTTCTTATTGAATATCTTAGAATCTTGCGATTTGCACCAAAATGTTTTGTTTACGATTTTCAATATGTCTAATGCAAATTTCTTTTTTCTTTCGGTACTGTATACTAAGTAAATTTAACTTTATCTTTAAAAATTTCAATACGTACCCCCTATTTTTATGTTTTCATTAGACTTAGAACACCTCGTTTACCCTGAATACCAAATTTCAATTCATTACATTGAGAACACGTCACTTATGAGTGAAAATGTTTTGGCCGATCTTGAGGGCAAATTTCTCTTTAGCGGGCTGAATCGAACGTTTTGAGTGCTGCAAGACGTAATCTATTACTCGGTCCCTTAAAGTGAGCTTTTTTACATTTTTACTTATATATCGAGAACCAAATGTCAAAATGGAATAAAAAAATTCTGCAGGGTTTTTCTATCTTGATAATTCTAATGGAAGCAGAAAAAAAAAATTATTTGTTTCTATTTAAAAAAATTTCAAACTTGTTTTATTAATTAATAAATAATTATTAAAAACCTGTTTAATACAAAAGTTGCATGTTATTTATGTTTGGCCTTAAACAAACAATCCTTTGAAATGAAAATTGCTAAAATATATTTTTTCTTTTTAACATTAATTCATCATATTTTTGACATCGTTTAAATTATTAACCACTCATTGTGAAATTTGGTATTTAGACGTTTTTTTATATTGTAAATCTAAATATGATATAATATTTTGGGGTTGCCATTGAACTTTTAAAGTTTGTTTTAGTTTTAATATATAGATGACCCCTCATGATAAAAAATATCTATATACAATTAAAAAAAGACCTTCCACAATTTACATTGGTACTTGACTTATGTTATTTTATAAATTAGAATACAAGATATAGCCATCGTTCGGATTTTATTTTTTTTATTTTATTTTTTTTTGCGCACTGCATTACGATAATAATAATAATAATAAATAAAAAAAAATTAAAAATTAAAAAAAAAAAAAAACAGTTTTTATATTACTTTGGAATCAGCGAGTGCTAAAAAAAATTCAAATGTTTTTGCAAAACGCAATTAATTTATGGATGTACGTTACGTAATTGATTATGGCGAAACGTAATTAATTATGGAATAATTTTTTATTCTACTTGTTTTTGTTTTTCTTAAAATTCCGCTAAATTATTACAATTCTTTAGAGAAATAGTGTGATGCACTTGTCAATAACCAATGAGGACACTATATTTAAGGGAAATAAAATTTCATTCAATATGGCATGCAAACAAATAATAGTAAGCTAAAATTCCATTTATCTCATATCTGTTAATTTAGAAGCTTATATTATTTAGAATTAATGAATTAAGAGAAATTCTTTATGGAGCACGATATCGAAACATACGTGCATTTCAAACGCAAACTCGGATATTGCAATTGTGAAATGCTTTGATAATTAGTACCTAATTATGTACATACCATCAAGAAATTAAACTGAATTCTTTTCAAACAATTCAATAATTTCGAGTAAAATACGAAGAGTATAGCTACTTTACTAGTTTGGAAATTTTTAGTTGAAATCACCCCTCTCCTATCACTCGAAGAAAATCTATATTTATATCTGTAATCCATTCTTTCACAAAATAGCTTAAGTAACCGACTGCGCCACTCACATATTTTCAGTTTTTGACAGTCAAACATTTCATATCGGTTATTTTTACTGATAAGCAAACATTTCGAAATAAGTATAAAATGACAGTCCTCTTCTTCGCATTGTCCTTTCCATCACATGCTTTCAGTCTTTGTAAATAACTCTTAAAAACTAAACCAATAGCGATAATGGTATACCCAGAAAACTAATTACACCTTTATTTGATAGTGTACTCCTCAAACAATAATCTTTGAGCTGAACAGTGAACAATATATATTAGACCGAGATGAAAGTGAACATTGTTTGAACAATCATCCTGTCCGAATTAAGCCCTGTGCACACATCCGTTTTAACAAGGATGACACAAAAAAGCTCTTTTACTGATAAGACACAAACTATAATCATATATCACTAATGTAGATATAGAACATTTTTTACTGTTACAGTTTCGTAAAATACGTTAGCTCTCAAACATTGAATTTAGTGTCGTGTTTGATATGTGTGATGAAAGATTTTTATTCCAAATTAGAGGATACAAAATTTTTAAACGTGCGGATGGCATTTAAAAATTCAGTTATCGAAGTAAAAATAATTATAGTGTAAAAAAATTCCATGAAGCAAACCCTAAAACACAAAAATAAAAAATTAATAAATAAATTTGCAAGGTTTTTCGCCTGTATAGATTTTATTTATAGTAGAAATATTAAATATTGTAAACTGATGTTTTAAAACACGTTGATAAATTGTATGTGGACTAGTAAGGAATTTAGTTCTAAAAATTAATATGTAAATGGAATAACTGTAATTTACATTATTTTTTCATTTCAAAAGCTATTGTTGAATCTCGTTAATATCCTGTCATATTTTATTTGTACAAACTTTAAAATATCTTCCTCCTTCAAAGGTGAATTTGAAGAATTTCTCATTAATAAATTTGAAAATATCATTGCTTTGAAAAGGTATGTTACTATGTATTAAACAAAACAAAAAAAAAATACTGAAGCCGCCAGCCACCATTAAGCAATTTTCTTATTCATAAAAATACTAATGCAATTTAAATTACATTACAAAAATATGAAAGAATAAGGGGGTCAAACATTGTTTGCATTTGAAGTTTCATTAATGCTTAAAGAAACCACAGAAAGGTGGAAACAAACCACCGATCAAAAACATGCGAAACTTATGATCCAAGAACCTTCCATGAAACTATCATCTCAGATCCTGCGTCTTAGCAGGGATAAGATGAGGGTGATAGTTGAATTTCTTACAGGTCACTATCACCAAAGAAAACACTTTCATAGAATGGGAATCCTTAAAGAAGAACCTTTATGTAGGAAATGCAATATGGTGGAGGAAACCACCCACTATATACTTTTTGAATGTGAAGCTTCTCATTAGGCACTCAAGCTTAGATCTTGGAACAGAACTTGATACAATCCACGAGGAACCTGTCAAAAGCCTTTTGACCTTTCTTAAGGAATCTGGCTTTCTTTGACAGCGGGGGGTCGTAAAATAAAGGGGTTCGTGCAATATTCCCTAGTGGAATCAGCACCTAGGCTCAGTTGACCTCCTCCATTCCCTATGACTATGACTATATCATTGATGCAAACAAATAAAATTTTTAGCTAAAAAAAATTTTTACTAAATAACTAGAAATATATGTATAAATTTAAAAATATTTTTAATTTTTCACATTTCTTTTATAAATTCTACCGTTTCAATTAATTTCATAATTTCACTCTGTTTCCAAATTTAATGACAACTTAATAAAGCTTGAGACTAATTTATAACAATTTGCAGTTTCACAAAGCAAAAAAAAAAAAAAAAAAGCAAAAAAAAATTTAAAAAAATGAACAATTTCTTGAGTATTCCATGTCATCTTTAAAAACGCAAACATACAAACATTTCCATAAAAGCAAAAAATATTTTCCTCCATATATCGAGGTATCTACAATTCTGTAGAAAGTCACACCATTCACCCAACTCTACGATTCCCACCCCCGCCCCCTTCTTCCCCTGCTATTTCAAATAATAGTATGTTAATTTCCTTTTCCATTCAAGAACAATTCCTCATTCTTGACTTAGCCACTCACGAAGGAATAAAAAAAAATAAGAACCCAAAATCGATTCCTCATGTGAAAGAAAGTCACTCATTCCGAGAGTGAGTGTTGCAGACGATATTATTTCTCACGCTCTCTGTGCCACGCGACAACCGGGGGGACCTCGTCACCTACTAATGAGTTGCCCCACCCTACAGCGACAGACGATTTCATCTGGGCCCAATGCCAACTCTCTCGGTCACTCGTGTGCGCCAAAACCTCCAAACGATTCTCGGAAAAAGTTGGACAGAATGGTCTAACTGTAACCTCGTTCGCTGAGAAACAAAGAATAAACAGAATGAAGTTTAGAAAAGGAAAAAATCCATGAAAAAACACTGTACTATTCTCGAAGTTCTCTAGTGTATAATTTCGTGGAAATACTTTGATATATTCGTTTTTAACTGGAATTCCATGTTCCTTGTATAAAAAACAGATGAAAGGAGCTATATTTTAAGAATGAAGGCATTGAGTGGTTAGCAATGTTTTGGAATTTTTGGGCGTGCGACGAGTTTGCCACAACTTTTAAATGCTTCTGTTTGGAGTAGAGCCAGAGCATTGTGTTTGGTTTGTAGAGCATATTAAAATGGATTATCTCTTTTCACCTGTTCCATAAGCACTATTCCTACATTGTGCGCAATTTGGTTAAACGGTTTGTCAACAGCTGAGAATGTATGTATGTTGAACCGTGACAAAGATCATCGTCTAAAATATTAATCTAACGTCTTTTAGTAGGGAATCATAGTTCAAATTGGCTATTGGCTTAGAAGTTGTAAGTTTTGGTACATCATCAAAAAATTTTCTGAAATTTAGGATGTAGAGAAATACTATTAGTTTAAGAATACTCCCTTCTAACGTCTCAAGTATCATCGTCCTCCAGGTCTGCCAGGAAATTTATTAAGCCGGAACTGTTCTAAAATCAATGATTGCAATCAACTTGAAAACCGATAGCCAAGCTTGTCTTACCAAATAATGAATTAGTTTTTTCCTGGCAACAAAGTTTTTCAATTTTGAACGAAAATTCTAAAGCTTGATTATTCTCATCGCGCTAACTAAACTCTTTTAGAAACTAATATAATTCAGCTAAATTATTTAGTTATTAATGACGTAAATATCAATCGGTAACCATGTCGCGAAATGGGCATCAAAATAAAATTGACATTACGGAAAATTTGCTATCAGTTTTAAATTCATTGGAAGCCGATTTTCAAAAAGGTCCTGTCGTGTTTTTTTTTGTGTGTGTTTTTTTCCCTCCCCCCCCCCCCCCAACCAGAGCAGATGAGCATTTGCCTAAACTTCTATATTTATTTTTTATTTTTTTAATATGCCATGTAATAAAAGTATGATACTCAAGACATTTTAAAACAACTCATCCAAAAGACATGCCAAGAAAAATTGAAGTTTTCAGTCTTACTATGCCCGGTGATTTTATAGTATATATCACTCATAAGACTGGTTTTCTGTATTTAAGATAATGATTGGCTTTACATATTTTTCACATTACAAAAGAGCTACACATGACTTTACTGCCTCTTATTATCTTATATTCCTGAACAACCAACACTGATTAACTAGAATCTCTTAAGTAGTTTTTTTTTTATTATTATTTTTAAAAAATGCAATGTCGTTGATTTGATTAATGCTTGGTTTTGTTACACTTCCAGTTTTTTTTTTTTTTTTTAAGGGGATTGATTAAAAAAATTCATTTCCATGATTGTTAAAATTTACGAAATTAATCATAGAATACGAAACTCTTTAACTTGGAATTACAGAGAAATGGTATTTGTGGAATCGCGCTCTAAATTTCGAAACTTAAAACGTGAACATTGTAAATCAAGTGGCTGGAGTTTTTCTTATAAGGTAATGTCATTAGCAAAAAATTTGAAATTGATAAATATTTCTTTAGAAATCCCATACCTCTTCACATCATTACTAAATTTATTGCAACAGCTCTCGAGAAGCACTCATTATAATTGCAAATCATTATTGGAAAGAAAAACATTCGAATTTTATTTTCCAAGAAAAGTCATTAGCATTGAATAATATTTTCATATATCTAAATTAGATATTATCAACATATGACAATAACAAAAAAAGCAATTTCTTATGAGAATGTTTATAAAGTAATTACTTGTTATTGTTTTTTAAAATGATTCGAATTTTAAATTACAAATAATAAACTTTAATTACGAGTAAAACTTACAAAATGCAATCCCCTTGTATACAAAACAAATATTTTTCTCGTAGTTTCATTCCTTCATGAGAACATTTTAAATCCATTGCCTATTATTTGTTCGGCTTAGTGTGAAGTTTGTTAAAATAGGTATAAATTAGTCCCAATAATTAGTAAATACTTGTATTAAATAGGAATATATACTAATGGAAACATTCTAATAAAAAGTAACCACTTCGTTTTCTTTCTTTCTCTTAGCATTTTTTTTTTTTTTAAATTAGCCTTAACCATAGCAACAATTATCATTATTATCAAGTTAAAGAGGATAAAAAATACCAAACAACTTTCATACCCTTGCACGTACCTGAATTTTAATTAGGACCAAATTAACCACCAACCTCATTTCTTTCCAGTCTCACTAATGTTGATTCATTAGTTTCGGACTTACGGAAAGAACTCTTACACTTTCTTCTCTTTTTCTCTTTCTTCTTCGAAAGGACTGATGAACAGTAGATCAGAAATCTTCCATATTTTTACATTTTTTGTAGAATCAGCTGTTACATTCGACAGAAATACGCAAAAATTTCATAACCAATTTTTAGACAATTTCCAATACTTTTTACATACAAAATCGATGCAAAACATTATTACTCATTTTCATAAACTCCTTATTTTACCAAAAATTGAATTTTCGAGTACCTAAAATTTTCGTGCTAATTGACAAAAGTACAAAAAAAGACTATTACCAAAAATAATATTTTTTTTTTTTTTAATTTGATTATAAGGTGAATTCTTTTACTTTAAATTCGTCAATAAGAAAGAAAAACTAATTATTTTAAACAAGACTTATTTTATTATTCTTATGCTTCCTTATCAAAAATGTTGGATGTACATTTATAAAATCAGGAAAGAGATCTTAATCTACGTGTTTTATTGCACGTTACTAAGTAAATTACTGACTTTATTACGATATTTAATTATAAATATATTGACCCATTAATAGGATACTATTTATGTAAGGTCAAATTCATGACGCTAACGATATCGATATTCTCGGAACATTCATTCTGTTTAGTGTACAGTAAAAACAACTTGTATATTAGTTTGTTTGCTATTTTTTTCTTGAGATATTGTGGCCAAAATTATTTAATCAAGTTTAAGAGCAAAATTAAATTACTAAAAATTTAAGTTTCACATTTTATATTCTGTAAAGTAAAAATTGTAGAATTTTAAAAATATTATAACTTAACTAGTTCTGTTATAATGTTCTCAATGAACTGAATAGTTCATTTCAATTGTTTTTGTAACCATCAAAATTTATAGATTGAATTTTTTTAAAAATAGCAAATAAAATTTGCGAAAACACTTTTAAACAAGCTCTCAAAACAGTTTAAACACATAAAAAAAAATTTAAAAAAATTACTGTGTTAAACCTTTTCGAAAACAATTAAGCCAAACTTTAATTGATTTGGAAAAGGTCATCATAGCCTGTAAAAAAATGAAAATGCATTTAAAGATTATAAAGTTGAATAAAATTCCGTTTAATACGGCTATTACTAGTTATTGGTGTTTGATACTACTGAGAAAATTTCTTTCATAACAGTAGCTTGTGGAACAAGTAAACTAAAACCTCAGATGCGGGGATTAATTTAAATTTTAATATTAATTCCAGTAATAAAAAGTTTCATTTCATTTTTAATTTAATTATATGAAAATTTGTATAAGATAATATAAAAAATTATGTAGTTGAAAGTATGCACTAAATTACATCTTATTCAATAAACTCTAGCTCTGCTTTAAAAATTATTATTCAAAACTTACTTCTCACTTGTGAAAGTCCTCCGAAAACACATGTATCTCTCTCTGACACCCGACTTCGCGAGATTTACAAGAAGAAAAATATCCTACGGTTGTGAAATGAGGTGAAAAATATTTTGATAACGAGAGGGAATGTAAAACTGGTGTAAACAAGGCATGTTTACTAAAAAAAAAAAAAAAAAAAAAAAAAAAAACCATCCTATTAAAGATCATCTGTGTGTTTTATCGTAATTAGGTGTTTTCAAAATAGAAATTTTGAACATATCTGTAAATTGGTTAATTTGAACAACCACTTTATTTAGAACAATTGACAATTAAAAGTAAAGAGTGGAACATGTACTTATCGCCATATTAACTTTTTACAGAATCCAATTCAAATCAAGAGTATGATGATTATGCACAAAAGTAGAAGATAACTTCTTTTTTTTTTTTTTTTTTTTTTTTTTAGTTTCTTTTAGCGTAAAGTTTTAGTTTTAGCCATTTTAGAGTTCGCAAAAATGAGTGAAATCTGCATTAACAGGCATTGAAAATCAACTTTACCCCCATAGAATTAATCTCATGCATACATTCACGCATCGGCACATCACGGTTAAATTTCTTTTAAATAATCCTTCATTTTATAAAATCAGAGATCATACTAGCCATTTTTCGAAGGGTGGCGCTACCTCCCTGTCCTTTTTCTTTGAAAATAACGTACTTTTCTAAAAAAATGCACAATTTTCGTTAATTTTCAATTAGAATACAATATGCACCTCCGAAATCACAATTCACGCATGCGCATTCATGTTCAAACGTGCCTCGCACTGACCACTGACTGAAGCCATTGAATGGTTGACAGAAGCGTAGTCGGAGATTTTTTCGTTTTTTTTTTTTTTTTTTTTTTTTTTTTTTTATCCATTTTAAACAAAATGTTTCTCTGATTTTTGTGATTTAGCAACAAACAGAAACATCTCGAGTGGGAATTTATCCCCATATCCCCGATCATGCATCACTGTTGTGGTTGGAATTTTTAATTTTGTTAAAAAAAACTTATTTTGATTTAGTTTTAAATAACTTTAGTTTAAAAAACACCCTTTCTATTTTAGAAATACCCCTTGAAATTTAGAAAGTGGGTGAAAATAACCCTTTGGAAATATTTAACTGGCGAACACTGGCCATTACTTATGCTTAAATGGAAGAAAAAAATAATCCTCGTATACGGTTAGTTATTTTGGAGTTTTCCTGGCACAAGACCTACACGAGAGCAATACTATATCGGAGCATTGTTTGATCCAGGATCTGTGTGAAAGTATAAGAGTCTCCCCGGAGATCTTGTTCAAGGGGAATTCCGCATTTTCGTCTCGCGGGTTAACTGGAGGGAGTCTAGCCACCGACGCGAAGTGGTTTGTCACAATCACTTCGTATTTACTCAGTCCATGTTAAGCGAGTTGCTTGCATTCTGTGTGAGTCGGATCCTCCTAGACAAAAGGCAAACAAAAATCGAAATTGTTTGAAGTCCTAAAAATGTAGCAATTATGAAATCTCTTTTGCGCAGCATACAAAATGCAAAGCAATAATATAGATAAATCTTCCCACAGTTAAAGTATAAACAACTAATAAGTGTGAATATTGTAAAACACGGATTAGTTGAGCGGTCTTTATTAAAAAGGATATAATTATTTGTATTCAATGGTCTATTATTCATTTTTAAAACAAAGTTAATTGCGTTAAATTTTTAACCTAAAACTTTGGTCGACATCACCACTACTTAGCGAAACGAACAACAACAACATTTCAAAATATGCCTATGTATCATTTACTAGGTTGAAAAGGTTATGGAAGATAAACGAAATACGTTTGTTACGTACGAATATTGTTCGACCCGCCATGAATGGTTGTGTCTACTTTTCTTGCTTTACTTTTAAACAAAAAGGAGAATAGTAAACAAATACCTATTAATGAGTGTATACTGTACTCCTTACTTTTCATGTTGGAATCTCCAAATGAGGATCAGTCTTAGGTCTAGCTACTATACCGGCCACCATATGGCATTGAACATTTCAATGCGCATTGAAAAATTCTACTCATCCTCATCTAAGACCCAATCTCAAAACCCTTTTTAGTTAATATAAATTCAATTCATGGAAATCGAAATTCCTCATTTTAAATTTAATAATTTCTTTTGTTCTAAACATATTGGTCACGTACCCAAGAACAAGCTCCACGCCCCTCCGCCCTGGTGTGGACCATCCCATAAAATCGTTTGGCGATATTCAAGAGAATGCCTGTGTAGAGGGCGTGCATTCCTCCGGCGTTGTTTTTATTTGCGGCTACGGTTACGAGTAAATGCTGCGCCCCCATCGATCCGCGCCAAGAAAATGTGTCACGTAGAAACCGCGGGAAAAGCACGAAATTAGCCGCACTTTACTTCACTCCGTTTCTTTTCCACTCGCAGACGATAATCAAAACATTGGAATTGGCATCCCTCTCCGTCTGATCAATAACTGGGGAAAGTTCTCGGATTTCTCAAGAGAAAGGGTGCTTGCTAATAAAAAAGTGGGGAGGGGGGGAGGATTTACTCTTCCTTAATAAATTCCCATTTAAAAAACTATTTTTGGCATAAGGTGCAATTTGTTACGTACTTAGAAAATGTATATTAATCACGTACTTGCACATTGGCACAACGATTTGGTCGTCCTCTCACAGGTATTTTATTTCTTCCCCCCAATTTCCTTTGGATTGAGAAAAGTTTCATTGCAACCAGAAAAACTGGCAAGGTCATTCATTGGGACACTTTTTGTCATTCAATAGTCACCATTGCCTACAAGGACGTTATTTAGAAGTACACAAATAAACAATTAATGAAATACATAAGAAAATTTCATTCATTTTTTTTTTTTTATTTTTTTTTTATTTTTTTTTTATTCGCTACATTATAATAGTAATATTATTTCACTATGATTTTTTTTTTTTTCATTTCTCTCTTTTTTCTGTATATCGTATAGTACCATTATCCAGAAGTCACAACATTATTTGAGGAAAATCGTTCTATACCATTTATAAACTAAATCAGAAATACTCACATATTCTTCTAAGTGCGTAACTGTATCCATAGTTTTACCATTTAAAATAATCTCTCTTTTTTTTCCGATATTTTTATTCAATAAATAATTTAAGATTTGTAACATTTATCACGTAAAAACCTAGATCCATCCATATTCAATAATAGTTGATAATTATTATTTGATTTCTGTCAATAAGCTAGTAAAAATGATTATAGGGTACTTATTCATTTACCTTGCAGAACCTTCTCTTCAATAAGAATAATAGTAATAACGTCATCAATTATTTAAAATTTCCATTCAAATACTACAAATAAATACATTGTTTTCACGCAAATATGTTATTTTCTTAGTTCAAGGAATTCCAGGAAAAAAATTTAGTCGTCTGTCAGCAAAAGATTTTATTTTTAAATTACAATGTATGAGACAACTTGTTTTTAACGTGGCTAACTTAGCTCGAAGCTAAGATCATTATTATTATCATCACATTTTACTATAGATTATGTTTTCAATGGATTGTTAGGAATGTCTTGTCTCTATTTAGCTTCAGGAAAAAACTTGGGATAAGTTCTTTAGGGAATTTATTGAAAGTTAATTCCCTAACATATTAGTCCTCATATATCAGATATCGTATTTTTAATTTACAACTAATTTTTCAGCACAAAATATAGTTTAATCTACATTTCTTTTCCTATAACGAATCAAATGATATCATCATCTCCAAACTAGAATTTGGTCTTATATCGTCTTTGATCCTTAGACTACGATTCATTTGCACTAACCGCAGCTCGACGTTATATGTTAAATACCTACAATTCAATAACAAAATAGCTCTTTCATCAAAAAGCTAAACCTGCCATCCAGGACGACAAAAAAAAAATCATTCCTGGTCGCCATAGGAACCATACTGCTAATGAAGTGGGTTTATCATCTGTGTCGCCCAAAGTCCAGTAAATTGTTATTTCTCTCTGGTCATTTTTCGTTACACGTCGATGGCAACAGCTTTTATTTTTCTGTCGCAAAAAGAGACAAAGACGTCTCTTTCCAATTGGCGGGAGTCACTCTCGCTCACTCACGCAAACTTCCGTGAACTGACGGGACAAGTGCACAACAACACAAGTGCATTACTACGGCAAAACGATCTCTAAACATCAATTTCGTGACACTGTTAACTTAAGGTCTGTGTGAGTGTAGTGCCGAATTCGTGTATGCGTGAGTTACGTGCTTTTTATTTCTGGATGGTTTGGGATTGATTGCACAATCGAACACTGTTGCGACTCAAAACTTTATGAAGCCAGTTGATTATGAGGTGTTCTATATGTGTGCTCGTGGGATCTCTTCGAAATACTCAAAAAATAAATAATAGAAATTATCTACTTTGTAGTTTCTTTGCAAACGATAATTAACTACAAATGGATGACGTTTTATAACGACCAAAAAATCTCAATAAAGTCCAAAATTCAATTTTTAATTATTCGAATCATAAATTTGAATTTTTTATACTAACCAAGTGACATTCACAAAATCAAGGGAATCTAGCACTTTACTAAACATTACATTTATGACAGTTTTATCATTTATTCATTTTTTTTTTTTTTTTTTTTTTTTTTTTTTTTTAAATTTCCACGTAGACGTTATTTTTAATATGTTAAGTGAGTAAGTGTCTTTTAGAAACAGGTACATTTACACAAAAAAAAATTAGGGAAAAATGTATTTTTAGTCTTATAACCTAATAATATTTGAGTAATTCTTTAACATTGTTTTACAGATTTATTTTTTCATTTTGATGCTTATCGTGAGTTGATTTGTAACTTCATATACTTCCATATTAGTATATAAACTTGTTTTGACTATTTGAATTTAGCTATATGAATAGTTTTCTTTAAAGCAAATCTGTTATGCCTTACATGGAGGAATAAGAAAAAAGTTTTCAGAATCTAATTCGCAATGTCTTCTCTCTTATCTAACAATCAAATGAAAATGGAACATTTGTTATGTTTTTCTTCAATAACTGTATTCATAACTGTTTTTCCATAACTGTTGTGAATTCCATAACTGTTTCATTCCATAACTGTTTCTTCCATAACTGTATTCAGGCTGACTGTCTATCTGAAACCTTAAATTTTTACAAAATGGCAACAGTTTTAATTACTTTCTAATACGGGACAATTATGTTATAGACTAAACATTTGAAGGACCAACTCAAAAAAATTTATATAGTGTTAGAATTAGGTTTAATATACATTACTTTAAATTACACTTCTCAAATCATTACGATTTAGAATAAAACTAAAATCGATGTTTTAAAAATTAAAAGGTTGGGAAAGAAATATTGTCTTACGATATATATTTCTTTGAAGACACAAACAAAAGATTCTGTAACCCAACGTTTCACAATCCTGTAAGTTTCTGCAATAAACTTTTAATACACCAAACTCTAAAAAAAAAACCTTTAAAACTCTAGGATGTTACAGTTACTACACGGTTTCAACACCAACACTAGATTAATATAGTGAAAGGCTTAAAAAATGCTCTGCCTGCCTTTCAAATGCCAACATTCCCAGATACAACACATTCAAAATATTGAAGACATTTGTGATATATCAAATAAAAGGCCATGTTAAGATGATTTCAAATATAAAAATTCAACTGGAATCAGCATAAATTACGACTTGAAACCTCCACTCGAAATGCTTCAATCATGTATCATATAGCAGTTTCATGGTCTCCCGGTAACAATAGTAGGGTTCCGCAAAATTCATCCGAATGTACTTTAAAATTTGATCGGAAGAGTATTTCCATAGTAACTGTACGGGAATTCAGATCTTGGCTGCAAATAGAGATATCATATCGTAATCTGGTTATTCAGTGTGAAAGTTTTTTTGCCAAACTTGAAAATTTGGGGGGAAAAAATTATTTAAAAAAATCTCACCAAATTGGCAAATTTTTTTAAATCAGATATTGGCAACCTTAATTAGATTATTTTAGTCATTAAATATCGTCAAATAGTTAGTAACTGGACCTGATGTATCGCTACGGACTTGTGTAGAGGCAAGTTTTTAGTAACAGTTACTGATACAATCCAACTTTCCTTAAAATCATCCTTGCAATTTCTCAATAAATAAAACGGAATATAGATATTTTATTCCATGATAAGAAAACCTGGAAGGAAATCATGCATGAAATGTTTTAATCTTTTCAATGTCCAACTTTAACTTTTCCTTCTTAAACATCTGTCACAATCAAGCATTTCTGGTATATTTCCTGGTTCTGTTTAAAACGACTTCGTCATGTTACGTAATTAGCTCTCTTTTTCCCTTTACGATACAGCCTCGCATTTCCTTGCTGAGGCTAACAAGCAGTTTTATTATTGAATACAAAGAGTTATATTCGTGAAACTGGCATTGAGATATGAGAAACAGGTAGGAGTATTTAAGAGCACGTGTTTTTGTATCACCCGTATTCTGCTAATGTTTACAAATGAAATACATGAGTAGAACTTAATAATAAAATAAACTTCGAAAATAAAATAAATCTGGATTTTAGTTGTCAAGTACAATAGAAACACCAAGGTTTTATTTCATAGTTCAAATCCCATATCATCAAATACATCCGCGACATCAGGATTACAGTCGTAGTTATTCATTCCATACAGAACAAAAACACCACCTATGGAAAACAGCTGCCATAGTTCCTACCCAATCCCTGCCACCAAGTATTCGCCAGTTAAATATTTCCGAAGAGTATTTTCACCCCCTTTCTAAATTTTAAAGGGTATCTATAAAATCCAAAGGGTGCTTTTTAAACTAAAACAAAATAAGTTTTTTTTAACAAAATTATTAGTTCTAACAATAACAGTGATGCACGATCGGGGATATGGGGATAGATCCCCTCCCGAGATGTTTCTGTTTGTTATTAAATCACAAAAATCAAAGGAACATTTTGTTTAAAATGGTATTCTCACGATTTGTTGCCTCCTAATTTAATATCCCCCCCCCCCCCCTCTCCGGAAAAATCTCCGACTACGTTCCTGGCAACCATTCAATGGCTTCAGTCAGTGGTCAGTGCGAGACACATTTGAACATGAACGCGCATGCGTGAAATGCGATTTCGGAGGTGCATATTGCATTCTAATTGAAAATAAACGAAAATTGTGCATTTTTTTTTCAGAAAAGTGCGTTATTTTCAAAGAAAAAGGACAGGGAGATAGCGCCACCATTCGAAAATTTGCTAGTATGATCTCTGATTTTCTAAAATGAAGGATTATTAAAAAAAATAATAATAATAACCATGATGTGCAGATGCGAGAATTCACGCATGAGGTTAATTCTATGGAGTGAAATGGATTTTCAATGCGTGTTCACGCAGATTTTACTCATTTTAGTGAACTCTGCACCCACCTGATGGTATTAGAGCTCTGGCCTTGCATGCTAAAACCCGATTAGCCGTCATTGTGCAAAAAAATAGGTCGTTGAGCAAGCAAGCCAACCATCCTTCCTAATCCCTTTCCCATATTCAACACTACTACCTGACTAGAAGCAGCGGCATACAAAGCGCGTACTTCACCTCTAAGCCACGAGTCCTAACTCCTTGCAACCAGCAGGATTGCTTTTATTTGCAGTAACGCAATTCCCTAATGCTATAATTATATTACAATAGGATGCACGTAATACTGCCTGATAACCTAGACACTAAAGAACTGTTACATAACGTTCTTAAATAACTGGTCGGGACAATTACTCAAACTCATAGAAGATGTAGAAGTTACCTTAGATACTGGACAATAAGTCCGTGACAGTCAGAAGAAAAGTACAATTGAAATCCAAGAAAAAACGTGAAATAGGAAAAGCAAAACAGCCATTGTTTTTAGAAATTCGGTAGAGATACATTGAGTGTATGCTTTTATAGCTAAAAAACCTTGAGCATTCTTTCATATTTTAAAAAAGATAGTTATTACAAAGAACCTTGCATTCCATAAATAATAACCCTTGTTTGAATATAATACGGACAATTAAATAACATAATTAAGAAACAATTTGCAAATAATTAAAAATTGAAGTATCAAAATCCAATAATAGTTTGTTGCAAGAAACCGGTTTGTTATAAATAAAATGTTCTATACTTAAAAATTACTTACGTATATTTTGTCCATATGGTAAAGTTGATAATTTCCTTTACCTAATCGGAAGTACATTGAAGATGAAAATCTATGACAAAATACAAACCACAAGTACAATAGTCGCCAAAGTTGGAGTTGAAAATGGTCCAAATACTAAAAATTCGCAATTCAAAATAGAGGAATAGTTTTAAAGTCTCGGATATCTTGTGCATTTTCTCTAATATTTACTGTCACTATCACATAACACCTTTTGATTAAGTAGAAATGCCCTTACGTATATTAATTAAAAGTACATATGCATCAATTAAACGTGTTTCTGAATTTATTTTGAAATCTTAAATTATCGACCTAAGAAACAATTAATTTTTTCTCTTTGCCCTTTATTTTTCTGCCAATTACAACCCATTGTTTTGTATCAATTTGAATGTTACTGAATGGGGTTCCGTTAATAATTTAATGTATGGAGTATTTATAAATGGGATTTCATAATAGCTCTTGTTCCCACGTGATTCAAATCCTATCTAGATTCTTTAAGTTTGTAGATAAGATGCAACAATGAGTAAATTACTTTAATTCTTGTCATTTTTTCGTGTCGACCTTAATCACTACATTTTCCTATTTGGTACTTAGTAGATTTCAATACCATGATAAACTGCTTTGTTTTTACAATGGATTGACAAAAACTATATTATATGTGTTAGGCTGAAAATTGCTTAATCAGAAGAGGGGGGAAAAATGGATACAAAATGTTACAGTTTTTAACGTCTAGTATACAATTTTTATAAAAAAAAGTTTCAAACTGTTAATCTTTCTTCATTTTAAAACCTTTGAAAGAGAATAATTCCAAAACATGATATACTTATTTTCAATAAATTTGTGTATTTATGCTTTTGGATTAAATAATAGTTTTTTCATAAGGTAAAAGTAGAAATGTTGCTCACTTGAATAAACAAAATGTCATTGTTATTTTATTTTTTGCAATATATACAGCATAAATAAAATTCTTGTTTTGAAACTTAAACAAGAAATACAAACTTTTAGAGAACATGCATTTAAACACCAGATAAAGTATTATTAATATATTTTATAACTATATAATACAGTTATATATTTTATAGTATACAATACAGTTATTATATAGTATAATTTATATATAGTAAACAATTTTTATAAAAAAAGTTTCAAACTGTTAATCTTTCTTCATTTTAAAGACCTTTGAAAGTGAATAATTCAAAAATATGTTATACTTATTTTCAGTAAATTTGTGTATTTATACTTTCGATTAATTAATAGTTTTTTTATAAGGTAAAAGTACAAAGGTTGCTCACTTGAATAAACAAAATGTCATTGTTATTTTATTTTCATTTTTGCAATATATAGTATAAATAAAATTCTTGTTTTGAAATTCAAACATGAAATACAAACTTTTAGAGAACATGTATTGAAACACCAAATAAAATATTATTAATATATTTCATAACTATATAATACAGTTTTCAAAGCGTAAGTGCCAAATGAAAATTATAGAAATAGATCTTTCAAACCATTCCTGAGCGCTGGTTCAAAGTTTAACGCCAACGTTTCAACTTTCATCAAAGTCACTTATACAATATTATCGAACATTTTAGACATTATTTCTGATACAGTAGGAGTCAGAAGGATACAGTATGATACACAGCCCAAATTTATTCAATAGCATTAAATTTTAAGTATTATTGCAATATAAATCCAGAATGTATTCTAGCGTATACTTTGTTTGTTCCCTACAGGAGAGACGGCGATCTTGCGCACTGAAGAAGGGACCCGTGCTTGAATGAGCTCCCCGACAATGCTGAAGAGATGACCAAATTATATGAATTCAACTGGCAACGGCCTGTGCCACCAGAACTGCTCAAGGGGTGCATTTTCGACCGATGGGAAGAGGTAAGACAACCTATATGCATTGTGATTCCTACTTTGAAACGAATTAAAGGATGTCATATTAAATATTACAGAATTTATGTTAAATTCCGGAATGCATAATAAATATTTAATATCGTAAATTAAGCTGAATTGAATTAATAAAGTTGAATGAAATTGAATTGAATAGTATTTTATTGCATTGTATTGTATGATATCGAATTTAATTTAATTTAATTTAATTTAATTTAATTACCTTGATTGATGTAACAATATTTCATCATTGTTAGTAAGCCAAAAAATTTCGAAATTAAAAATGAGTTTGCTTTGTGATTCATGATGTATCTCAATGTTTGAATGGAAAATAGATAAATTGAGTTCTAATGAGGTAAATCAATCAAGATCATTTGGCATGTTAAGATATTCAGAGGATTGAAGGAATTTTCTTAATGAAATCTTTAAAAAAAAGTATAATTCAAAAAAAAAATTATAAAAAATGAAAAAAATTCAAAGTAAATAAATATTTTCAGTCTTCATACGAAGTTTAGAAATACTTGTTTATTAAAGACTTACTTGTAATTTCAAATAATTTTCTAAAATATTTTCTCAACAAATAGTAAACTAATGCAATTTTTAAAAGCTATTGAAATCATTTTTACTGATTTCGTACCAGAATTCCACTATATATTTCAAATGGACATCAATGTATCCTCAAAATGTTATTCATTCATTATCTACTTTATTAAAAAAGCGTTAGTAAACTTCTCAATGTCATGTTAATGTGGGTTCACGGGTAGAAACGCTTAATCGAGAATTCAGTTCGAAATTACACTGGTTATTTCTAGTCACATTGTTAAATGAAACGGAATTATTTAAGAGAAATCATTTACGATTCGAATCATGAAATGAAATTGATTTTTTTACTGCGACATTTAATGATGTGAATCATTAAAGAACGTTCTCGTTTAAATAAAGTATCGTATTTCTTTTTTGCTTTTCGTATACGCTTTGAGAATTTCCGCTTCATTAAAGAAATGGCTTGATACTTTTTTCTTTCTTTTTTTTTTTTTTTTTTTTGTGTAAAATTAAAAAGTTTTTAATTATTTTTATATCCCAAATTCAAACTAGAAATAATGTAAAATCTCAATTCATTGTTTAATTATTATTAAAGGAATTGCTCTAGAATGAATGAATAAATCATCAATTTACTTTATATGTAAAGAGTTAGAAACTTCCTGTGCTTTAACGATATTGAAAGACAAATTTTGAATAAATGCGAAAATCTCACTCGTATAATACAATAAGTTTTCAAGTTCGATTTCTTAAAAATCATTAGGAAAACAACAGTTAAAAATATTATTCTTGATACCAAAATGTTTCATTATAATTTAATAAACTTATTTTGCTAATCTCTATCACAAAGCCATATGATCCTTGATCCAAACTTTAATGACTTTTGTATTATTGCGGTACCCATGTGATTAACGAAATTTGTTTTGAAAAAAACTGAAGATTTTTTTACTACATTCCATAATTTTTACTTTCAATTACCCATATGTGTACATAGAGTAAGTAATGTATAGGATTCGGTCGAAAGAAAATATTTTTTTGCATTTCTGCACGTTGTGGAACATCCTGATTCCAAAAAAGTTATTTAGAAAAATGTCTATCTGTGTGTGTCGGTGGTCAGCATAACTCCTGAACAAATTGACCTAAAATGCTCAAATTTGGAGTGAGGGTTGGAGATGGCATAAAGATGGTTTTCGTCAAAATTGCGCATGCGCGTAAAGTAGCTGCCTTTGAAAAAATCATGTTTTTCAGTAATTGCTATAAAACAGCTCTAACGATTTTGATAAAAATCGCTGTTTTAATACCGCTTAAGGTGTAGTAAACATCCATACTTCCAAAACTTCCGTAAAAATGCTTTAATGGCGTAAAAAGTTGAAAAACGAATGCCTTCAACACAGAGTTTTCCTTGCTTTAACATAACTCATCAACGATCAATACAGCCAAACTGGTCATTTTTTTAAGCAAACGATGAAAATATAAAAACGATAAATAACACAAATCCACATCAGTAATTTAGTGTAATTGAAAGTTGTACGATGTTCCCCAACCCTATTTCTATCTATTTCACCTATTAGACACAAAACTAAACATTAACATTACTTCAATTTTTATCTTCAAATTCAAAATTTGAATTAGTACTAAAATTGAATTCATTCCTGTTTTTATGTCAAAAAGCAACGTTATATGTTTTATGCAATATTTCGGTTTTCTTTATCAACAAGAAAATATTTTAGTAGGTTTATGGACTGAAACAGGCCGATTGTCAGCTCTTAACATCAGATTTTAATCGTTGTGACGTGTTTAATGAAATATTTAAATGATTTTTTCGTTTTGTTTGAATGAAATGAAATATTTAACAATTAAATGTTTTTAGAAGTCAATTAAATGCTTTTTAGAAATATAAAATACAAAAAAAAAAATATATTGTACGTAAACATTTACAAATATCTATACGAGTAGAGTGTAATAATTAAAAAATTTAAATTTACAACTTTATAAGATAACATATATCAGTCCCTTTAATGAGTTATGACTTAGTATTTCTAAATTTTTTAGGAAAAAGAACAAGCAGCTTACGAACCGAATGCTTTGTTCAAAGTCGATGAATATGGATTCTTCATCTTCTGGAAAAGTGAAGGGAGGGTATGATGTCTACTTTATCTTGATTCCAACTCTGTATCCCGGAAGAAATACGCACTACATTCAAATTGTTTGAAATTGAGGTTTTAGCACCATCTTACATAACACTTTCTGCTCTGTCTAGTGGAATGACGCACTATGTTCTAGGTTAAACCAATAACTGATTTAGACGTGTTTGAAAGGCACTATGATCCATCATAACAATAGAGAGAACGGATCATAGCTGTAACATTCGTTTGACTCTCCTGCAAAATTTGCTTTTTGTGACATAGTACGCTTTTCTTCCTGGATAAAGAATTTAAAAGTATTAGACTTTTCAAACTATAATGCTTTTGAGTGAAAAGCCAGTATTTTAATTCTTTCGCTACTTAAACAACTTGTAGTAAAATAAAAAATATTCTAAATATGAAATGTGTATTCATTATATACGAAATTAAATAAGTCTTTAATATTTGATGAACTAAATTTGATAGTTCAACTAAAAATCTTTTAGTTTGAGTTATATGTTGATAATTACGCAATTTTGTTAAAAATAAGTCAAAATAATCAAGCTGGAATTTGTTCGAAATACTGTTATTTGTCACAATCATTTCAATAAGGTATTATTAATATTAAATCATCAAGAAGTGTAGCCACCCAAGTGGCAGTTCAAAGAATTGTCACGTAAAAAACTCAAACTGATGTGAAGTCAAAGATAGTTACAATTAATTTGGATAGTAGTCTCTAGAAAGACATTTAGTCTCTATGGTAGAAAGTACTATTATTTATTCGGGCTGTCAGCCGAAGTAGGATAGATCACCAAACAACCGGAGATGGAGTCCTACAAGTTCCCTTTACAGAAGTTTTTTTGTCATTAAATTGAGTACATTGAAAGAAAATCTTCCTTTTCTTTTCGGACAAATAGAAAACTGTTTTAATTTATGTAATTGTTGTCTTAATTGAAATGTTTCAGTGCAAAAACAAATAGGTCATTCAGTTATTTTAAGTATTTATTTAAAACACTTAAAATCATTTTTTTCAAACAACGTAACACTTGAAGTTTCTAAGTATCACTATCACCAATAAGGAAATATGACACAAAACAGAAAAAAGTAAAACAAGCACAAAAAAAAAATTATGATATATCACAATCAAGTAATGGAAAATTTAGAGGATATAATTTTTCCTTTTTAAATTAACAATGAACTATTATTGAAACTGAAATTTTAATTTAAGCAAGTCATTAAATTTAGGGTTTGAAAGTGGTAAGTTGAAATCATTTTAATTACCTGTGTTATTCTTAGGCAAAAACTGCTAGTATAAAAATGTTTAACTCAAATATAGCTACTAATCCTAATCTATGTAAGACAATGTTAATTAATTTTACGAAATTATTATATTTAATTAGTTTTCCAATGGATGATTCCAGAAAAGAAAAGTACTGAATTTTTTTCTATTTTATGAAGTATTGTAAAACAAATTCAATCCCATTTTAGGTAAAGTAACCATTTTCAGATCCCTTTTCGTAAGCTTTTGAATTTTAAAGTCCATAAATTTGCTGTACACTCATTTAATTGAATCATGTGTGTTTCTATATTGTCACGAATAATTCACTCGTGCATATTACAAATGTATTTTATTTTAGGACGGTCAAGCACTTGAACTATCTCAAGTAAATGACATCCGAGCAGGAGGCGTTCCCAAAGTAAGACAACTTCGGTGTTTTTTTTTTTTTTTTTTTTTTTTTTTTTTTTTTTTTTTTAAGTTAGTAAATGAACGCGATTCAAAGAAACATTTTTCCCTGGAGGTAAATCTATTCTATATGAAAAGTTCTGTACATGTAACTAGTATTAAAAATAATCATAAATTGAGCTATGTTAGAGTCCCTTAATGAAAGAGATTTAATATATGTATTTCAAAAAACTACTATATATGTAAATTACACTAATATTTTATTATTATTTTGTATCAATATCATATTTAAAGCATTTATTTAAAAAAACATAACAAAAAGTATATATTCAAAACTTACTTGATCTTACAAAGGATGTCACAACGTCTTAAGATACGGTACGGCCATAAAAGATTTTTTAATCTTTTTCCTTGATTTCTAAATAATTTCCATGCCATTACATTCTTCTTTATAGGAACCATAAGCGCTCTATTTAGTAAATTAACAACATGTGTAATTAGAGTAATTGTTTATGGGATATGACCCTTTTTTTTTTCGTGTGTGCTACTTAAATGGTAGGTCTAACTAAATATATGCAAATAAAATAGATTTATGAGCTTTGCCATATGAACTTAACAAAACGTGCACGGAATATACAGGGTGGTCATAAAGAAACTTTGCCGATATATGGACCTCTAGCGGTAGTTCCGTTCAACAGACCGAAATGAGATTCCAGGTATAGTTATTCAGAGGTATGAACTCGGGATTCTGTGAATGGCAACACAACAGCACTCCCGTTTACGGTTATAGTTATAGAAATTCGAAATTTTCGAATGGCAACACCTACTTTTTCCTCTCGCAAAATGCTAAGAGCATGCGAAAATCCTAAAGAACGTTGGAATGGTACGTGTATCACAAAAAACGGACTCGTTATGCCCGCACAAAAAAAAACAGCTCTGCTAACGACTAATAAAAACACGATTGGAGCACACAGATGAAATTTGCACATGACAGAGGCAAAACACCAATCATAGAACACCGCTCGCCAGATATTCAGCGTAGAAAACCGCTAAAATTGCCTGCGATGACACTGATGTGAATTTTGGCCTCTGTCATATGCAAATTTCCACCGTGCCCTCCGATCGTGTTTTTGTTGGCCGTTTGCAGAGTTGCTTTTTGACTTGATTTGTATTTTGACTTGATTTCTTGTGCCAATTCAAGAGAAAACTCCAGGGAAACATGTATTTCTCAAAAAGTTGTGCTTGAAAAAGTTAATTCTCCGTAATCACAAAATCTCCCTGAGAGGGCACATCCGAGTGATATGCTAGATATCTATGTCCCTTGAGAGGGGACAGCGGAATGCAAAAGGTTAATGTGGTGTAGTGTAATATACTTAAGTATTCTTAGTAGTTTCAATAAATTATTTTGTCACGTTAAAAAATAAAATATTATGTGGCCACATTCCCATCCTAGGTCAAGGGGTGTATTCAGAGGCTATATTTTTAAATTTTTGATTTAAGGATGGTAAACCTTCTAGTTAAATTGGATCACATTTCCATCAAAAAAATTCATCTTGATTGAACATGAAAAAAAATTCCGAGTTATTTGCTAACTTTCTAAAGCATAATTACGAGTGCAAAGGGTTAATGAAGGACTGGAAAGTGTTTCTTCATTGATACGGATACTTCATTGATCCAGTAAATATGATTTCAAAAGTATAATAGTCTTTTACAAAAAATCCCAAAACATTGCTCTCAGAAGAGAATTGTAGTCGTGTCCTTTCTTTCATTACTTTCTACTGGATGCTACACGACCTTGTGTGAACGTCCTATGACTAATGACTGAATAATATTTTCAAACATGTTTTAAAAAATTTATAATTCCTTATTTCACTTCCTCATGGAAGTCGTTATTGTCTTAGAGCATATTCATCTTGAACTCGATTTCCTTCTTTTAAGTTTATGAACATTTGTCGAGTAAAAGTTTCAAAAGTTTAACTATCTGTAGAAAAACTATTTCTTTATTATTCAATAGTTTAATTAGTAATTGTTTATGAAATTCTCGTATAAGCTTTAAAAGCAGCTATTTTGTCACCTACCAAGGGAAATGCTTTGTTTTCGCTTGCAAACCTCATTTTATTGAAAGTTCTTCAACTTGGAAAAACTTCTTTTACCTAGGGAATAAAACATTTTTAAACTTTTATTAAAATATTTGCTGGTTATGTTTAAAAAATGTATTAGTCTAATAAGAAATGCGTCTACAAATCATTCTACAAGGAAAACCTTGTAGTACAAATTTCGTTCTACAAGGAAACAACTTCTTCGGTTTTTTCGAACTGAACAAGTTGTTTCCTTGTAGAATGAATTTTTTTTTAACTTTTGGCAATACTGCAATGAAATGGTAAAATATTTTAGCAATGCTTCATTTATCGTAAAAAAAGTTTTACTAATTGTCCGAAACATTTTAAGGATTCATTAATTTGAATTCCTTAAAAATATACTATCTGTTTTTAAAAGGTTAAACCATGCCATCTAAATATAATTGAATATCAATTTCGAAAAGGTTTTATTGGAAGGTTCGAAAAGGGTCATTGATGTTTTACAGAAAAAAACTTATTTACTTCACAAAATCTGAGAGATGTTTTTTGTCAGTAACTTCCAAGAAGTGTTTGAATCTCAAAATAATAAAATAATCTTGAAAAAAACTGTGTTGGATAATACGCTGTTGCAGCTTTCCCGAAAGTATCCCTTTAGAAATCCGTCTAAGAATTTATATAATTTTAGTATTTTCTTACACTACAAAACATAGAAAAGTAATCCCTAAAATATTCTTACTAAAATTCTTTTTCGAAGTCTAGCGGATGTTGCTGCATAGAATACGTTATGCATTTTAGGACGTCATGTTCAAATTGTTGTTTGCTTTTTCATCGATAATAAAAATGAATTAACAAATAAAGAAAATTAAGTATAAATCCATCCGGGGGGGGGGGGGCTCATAAAGTCCATACGAGAAAAAAAGAGGGAGAAAAAACTTTATTTTAGAAATATCCGGGTTAAACCCTTTCCGAAATTGGCAGTACTGGCTATCTCAAATAACCTTAATGTCCGAAACAAAGTACACAAGTTTAAATAGAATGAAAACAAGGGGGTGAGGCAAAAATGAGGTCCCAAAGGCTTCATCAGCCTTAAAATCGATTCTTTCTGGGAAATGGCGCATGTTGCATTCCAGTGGTGTGTTTAAAAGACCATTTTTCAAAAAGACGATTAACGATCGTGTGCTTTCGTGAACGATCCCTAGGCTGCTGCAGCAGACTATAAAAATCGAAAGAACATCTGTCCCGAGCGCTTTCGGGGTCTATTTCTAGAACATTTTAACAATGTTACCTCCTTTTTAAGTTCAATGAGAAACACCTTATTAGCCCAGAAAGGGCAAAATTGTTTCAAGGTTATCTTTGCGAGAGAGTTTACAAGAGATAGTATTCATAGTTCGGTGTTATAAAAAACTTACAAATTTGTACATTTAGTCAAAATAAAGCAAGTTTACGTTATCCACAAATTTTTATTTGAAAATGAGTTTCTAACTTTTATCTTCATAAATCATTTTTTTTTTGCATGAAGTAGAGCTTAAAGAAAAAAAACTCACTAGCAAAAAATAAATAGAAATTTGTATCGCATTCGTGCTTTCACATAAAATAACGATTTACATACGTATTATCTTAAGTAAAACGTCTATAACACCTGTTGTAGTTATTTTCACATTCTACCATCATTTATTCGGTTTGGTATAGAAAACAGAAATTGCTGTTATCCAATATAGATGCTTCAAGTAATAATTCAAAGATTTGCCATCAGAACAAGGATTAGTTGAAACAGATACATTGCATAATTTTAGTGGCACATTCGTTACATTAGAAACACCTACGATAAATGATTATATGAACATTACTCTGTAACAACATTACACAAATATTGCATCAAATACTCCAATACATAGTTACAAACACTTTCCCTTTTGTGTGATGTACACGGGAAAATACATTAGAACTCCTCTTGACCGACATCTGTTTTACCCTTCCGAAATTTGTTACAGTACGAAATGTATGAAAATAGTATAAATTTAAAACTTTTCGAAAAAGAAATATATTTCCCCCTTATACTATCACGGTATCACATATGCTATTCAATTCAGTCATTTCACAAACCTTATGAAGCATTCTACAGGCAACTTTGAAGCAGCATTTACAAATCTTAGTGCATGGGACATCGATACGAAAGACATGGAGTAGTGGCTGGAAGTTGACAAAGATAGCAGGCAAGAAAAATTGTTGAATGTGTATAATCGAGGCCACTTTTTTTTTTTTTTTTTTTTTTTTTTTTCTTCTTTTTTTTTTAATATTGTTTTCACCAACCATTTGAAGGTTGGATCTTCAAAATCGTCACCAATGTGGTTTTAGATTATGATGATGATGTCACTAACATTGATGACAATGTCACATCCGTCGTATCACTTATAGATGGGTAAAAAGCTTTGGAAACATATCTGTGTTATGTGGAGCAGCAGATATCTGCACGCTCTGTTGATGCGATGCTTTTATAAAAATTGGCGAGCTGCAAGTAAGAAATTCTATTGCCTTCAGAAGAAATAGTAGTGTTTAGTTCATTTGTTAAGTTTTTTATTTAATTGTCTCCAAAACCATGCATACTTATCTAATTAACTTTTTCAATAAGTATTCTCAATTCTCTTCTTTATTCAGGTTTAACTTATCCGGCTTATCCTCGGTCACAGTTAGGCTGGTTAAGGGGGGGGGGGGAGGGGGAGTTTCAAGATATCAGTGGACATAAATATAGATTTCCTTAAACATTTAGTTTCCTGATAATTATTATTAACAAAAGTTAAGCTTGTCTGAATAACGTTCAGCTCTTACCTCACTTCACAAAAAACAAGGCATGCACCAACTTCTACAACAAAACTAAAAGTCAAGAAGTTTGAAACTGCCATGAGATCGTATAGCCTTTGAGTAAAGTTTACACTTGCTATATACAAGCGATAAATTTAGCGCCATAAATACCAAATAAACCAGCAATAACTACAAATTCTTTTCTCATCAAAACATTTATTCAGTAGATATCAAAATTGATATCCAAACATTGTTCCTCAAAACGCTAGCAACAAGTGTAGCGTTGAAATCCATAATTACAGTAAAAAATATTATTATATGAAAAGCAACTATCTTACTAAAACCTTTCATAGCTGGCTGAGATAAACGTGAATCAAAAATGTCACTTACTGATTATTGACTTCTAGTGGGGGAGATTGGGTTTATGGCATCCTTCAGCTTTGAACAAGGCAGAGGGATCTTCGCACCTGAGACGTAAGATTTTGATGACCTCTTCTCAGCTCCATCAAACGCAAAAGTCCTCTCCTCAGAGTATCATCCCTGCCTTGTAACTTTTTCAGTTCATCCCCCTGTGCAGCATAAATTAAACAGCCTCACCCCAATTCGTACAACCAACTCTTGACGTAACAGAAAACAATTTTGATATCTACTGAATAAATGTAATTCTGTGAAAAGAATTTGTAGTTAATGCGGGTTTATTTGGTATTTATGAAGCTAAATTTATCTCTTGTACATGGCAAGTGTAAACTATACTCAAGGCTATACGATCTCATGGCAGATACGCATCAGAATTCCTCCTTTATTTGATAGAATTAGAAATAAAACTTAAACTACAAAATTTAATATTTGATTTACATATATTCAAGCTATAATTTCTATTTCAGGATGCCAAACTACTTACCGAGTTGCAGGCGAAGACTAATAACAACTTGGAGGACGTCAGCCTTACAATCTGCAGTGGCTCAGACATGGTCAACATCAATTATACGCACGTCGTGTGCCCAGACAAGGAGACCGCAAGAGTGAGAGAAACTGAATTAAAATATCCATTGTCTAATCAATATTCTTCTTGTATATCCACCTTCTTTTTCAATAAACCCCTCACAAACAACTTCCTTCATAGTATTAAAACATTTTTATGGCATAGGGTAAGTTACATTATATTTTTATGACGTAAGGTTAACACTGTAACAGCATCTAAACCAGTGATTCCCACACTTAAAGTGGTCGCATTTATTGTCTTAAAAGAAATACATGTTGCAAATCACCATTCCCCCCATGACTAAGAAACTTTAAAAATAATTTTTTCGCATGTATTAGTTAAAATTATTTCATCTTTTTACATCACTAAAAAAAAAAATACAATAACAGAAAATAAAACTTAATTTTTACTTTCCTTCTTGAAAATGAAACAGTGTTATCTTAGAGCACTTTAAGAAAATTAATACTTGTTATGTTTTCAAAGCTCTATTTTTTAAACTGCAAATTGTTCAAGAATACCAAATAACTTAGCATTGGATATTTAATTTGTTTTTGTGGGAAATTTTAGTTAATATATAATTCATCAATACCAAGCTTTATAATTATCATAAACAACTTGTGTTTTTAATTTCAATACCTTCGTGGTTAATTAATAACGTTAAAGAACGATTGGTCTTACTTTTTTCACAAAATAGTAGACATAATAATGCAAAGCCAATGATAAGCACAATCACATTAACATGTTTTTATATTTCACACTATAGAAAAATAAGATTAAACTCTACAAATCTATAGTAAACTGTCTACAAAACACAAAGTAAGAACTGACTAAAATTTTTATGGTTAAACAAAAAATCAGTTAAACAAAAGATTTCTAAAACAAGTCTCAAATAACTCTTCCCGATTGCGGTTGAAAAAATATCCTAACTAAACTTAATTTAAAGTAAGAAAATAATTCTTAAACATATTATAGTGAATTGATTAAAGCAAAATATTTCAAAAAATGTGAAACAACAGCAGAGCAAACAAAGAACTTCGATGGCTAAGCCTGCATTAACATTTAACGACCTTTCTAGTAAACAAAAAAAAAAGGTATAATGTCATTCTGCCGTTTCACAAACACGATAAAAAAAAAAACTGATATCACTCAAAAGCACATCGCTTTAACAAAAGACCTTTTTAGGACGAAAATAGACCTCTCAAACTATGTATCGTGCCACAACACACTTTCTAGAACCCTACACTAATGATTCTATTTAAAGAACAATTTGTTCTTCGCCAACCCCACCCCCTCTCTCCTTACAGTTTGGCGTCCACAATATTTTCCAATAGATGCCCAGGCTCTCTTCTAACTTCAGTCGTGTTTATGCTTTATTCATCCGGTTAAAAAAGGACGGATTTCCTGGCCACGGTATCTGGTTGCAGCTACGGGTGCAGTAGTGGCTTTTAAGCGTCTTGAACTCGTAAATTTTATTTATGGTAGATGAAGAGTAACCCTTTTATCCCAAGCATTGTGCTGCGCTTAGATTTATGACGCTTATATAAAAGGAGAAACACATAAACAAGTCTTTGAAGTCCATAAAGATGCTCGTATTTTAAAATAAAATTGTTTTGGAATAATTTTATAAAAAGAATACAAGAAATCAAGTAAATTCATATTTTCCTCGTTTTAAATACTGAATCCTATAAATATAAACGATCAAATTCTTATCGTGAATGAAGATACGTTATATGTTCGGTGTTAGTACAGTACGCAAAAAAAAAATCCGAACGATGGCTATATCTTCAGCTCTAATTATCGCAGAATCTTACAGTTTGCACCAAAATGTTTTGTTTACAATTTTCTATATATCTGATGCAGTTTTTTTTTCCTTATGGTGCTGTTTACGAAGTAAATTTTACACTATCTTTGAAAATTTCAATCCGAACCCCTATTTGTTATGTTTTTGTCCGATTTAGAATACTTTGTTTAACCTAAATACCAAATTTCAGTTCATTACATTGTTCCAACACGTCACTTATGAACGAAAATGTTTTGGCTGATCTTCAGGGCAAATCTCTTCAAAGCGGGGAAGAATCGAACGTTTGCGTGCTTCAAGACGTAATCTATTACACGGTCCCTTAAAGTGGGCTATTTTACATTTTTTGCTAAAATATTAAGAG
Source organism: Linyphia triangularis (assembly GCA_963978545.1). Taxonomy (NCBI): domain Eukaryota; kingdom Metazoa; phylum Arthropoda; class Arachnida; order Araneae; family Linyphiidae; genus Linyphia; species Linyphia triangularis. Next base: position 30,307,962 of record OZ021732.1, on the reverse strand, counting down.
CCAAAAGTCAAAATGGAATTAAAAAGTTTTCGACCATAATAAATTTAATGAAAGCAAAACAAATACATGTTTCGATTTAAAAAAATTTAAAAATTGTCTTATTAATTAATAATTCATTCTTAAAACACTGTTTGGTGCAAAAGTTGATTGCTATTTATGTTTGGCATTTAACAAACTAATCGTTTGAAGCAAATATTATTAAAATATATTAATTATTTAAGAATTTATGGACAAAAAAAATGTTTTCTTTTAACATAAATTTGTCGATTCTTTGTCCTCATTTAAATTTCTAATCACGCATTGGAAAATTATTAAACTTTGTTATTTCGTCCTTTTTTATGCTCAATTTAAATATGGTATAATACTGTGGGTTTGCCATTGAACTTTTCGAAGTTTGATTCAGTTTAAATATATAGGTGACTCCTTATGACAAAACAAAAAAATTCAAATCCTTCCACGATTTACAACGGTATGAAATGTTCCTTCGTTACGAAATTTAAACAACAAATCAATACTTTTTAAGTTTATTGAAATATATTTCTTTTTAAACTGATTTTTTTTTTTTTTTTTTTTTTTTTTTATTATTATTATTATTTTTGCTAAAATGTCATGTTAGAGTTGAAATTAGTTGCGATAAATTTAGGCAAAAATGTTTTTAAATATTTTAATATGCAATAAATATTTGCCGTTTTTTAGCTTTACGAGTCTAAGGGTGAAGTTTTTTAAAGAGAGTTGCTTTTTATATTTTTAATTATTTAAAAATGTAATATTTCAGGGAATAAGTTGTAACTTATTAAAATGAAATAAATATTATATTTTGCATAAAATTATTTAATTTATTATTAAAATTGTTGCCATTTTAACGAATTAATTTACTATTCATTTTACTCATTCATTTTAGTAATTAATGATTCTCCTTGATTATTAAATTGACTTAAAAGTATAACAAAGCAGTTTAACTAACGTAAACATGTAGTTTAAAATCTAAAAATAAGTTTACATTGCACACTTCATTTCAAACAGTATAAAAAATTTAAAATTTAAGCCTGTAAATTCATTTCTTGCGACTCATCAGTTTAATTTTCTTAAACATAATGATATGTTGCATTTTTTTCTTAGGAGTGGCAAGCTGCTCTTCGTTACATCACGAACAACATCAAGGCCAATAATGTTTGCCCTATGACGTGTCTCAAAAAACAGTAAGTAAAAATATGTCTGAAAAAGTGCGCTAAGCATTTAAAAATATACCATCGTGCAAATCTGTTATTAATTAATCTGTTATTATTAGCAAATCTGTAAATCTGTTAAATAATTTCCCAGAACTCAACAGATTCACCCTTTAATTTTGCATTGCCGAATTTAAATTTTAATCAGCTTGCAATGTATTTCTCTGATTTTTTCAATATTTTTGAAAAAGATATATGAAAAATATTATCAATATTAGCAAGTAATGAAAAATATGTATCAAACGACGATTTTTGTTTCCATAAAATTCAAATTATTGGGAACTGCAATGTTTTTTATTGCATTTTCTGTGTTTGCATAGGTTCACACCAAGTGAGGTCAAATTTTGTATCTATAAACGACCCATATAGCACACATTCTCCTAGGGAGATCCCTAGGAAATCAGTCGCAGTTACGGGATGCCTGGGGACTTCCTGGGAGGATGTGTGTCATATGGGAAGATCTGAAGAACACTAATTAATTTTAATCTTCGATTCCACTTGATATTTTAAAATGTGAAAATATGAGAAAAGCCAGAAACAAAAGAAATCTTTTCTTTCGAATTTCAAAAATTAATACAGAGTTCATATATTTTTTAAAGCAGCAATCAAGACAGCCAATAATTTTATTTTTCTGGCTCAAAATATTTTATAGATGTTGAGGCTGATTATACAATCGCATATTACATATATATTTTTTTTTTTTTTTTTTTTTTTATTTTTATTTTTTTTAGAATTTGTGGAAGATGTAAATTTAGAGCCTTATTTATAAGAATATAAAGAATATAAGCTACTTAACTTGAACATAAGCTCTTTGCTTTGAATTAAATACTGAAACACAACGCACGAAACAAACAAAAACTTACATAACATTAGTATTTTTGATATTTTTGACAACTTTGAATGAAATAAAATAAAATCACTTTTTACAGAAGTAGAATACTATCAGCACCTTAGTTAAATATAATCATAAAACATTAGTAGTATAAAACATTGAACACATACTTAAAATGCAAAAATCTTTTTAAGAAAGTCTGCAAATAATGTTAGTTTAAATACGAGTTTAAAAAAAAAAATCAAGTCATGTAAGAACATCCAATTATGAAAGATACTTCCAATTGAAAACGTTTTTTTTTTTTTTTTTTTTTTTTTTAACATTATAATGTATCTATTAAATCTCAAATATAGTTGAAAGTATTTACTATACATACTTAGGAAATTTGTAAAGGTTTATTAGTAATTAATTCTCTCCTATTTGCATACTACCTTAAGACCTAATAATAATTAAAATGTTTCCTGGTTACGAATAATCGGGCATTACTTTAAAGTTACTTTTCCAATTTGTAATTCTAAGTCACCAAATAAACTCTAATATAGTTACCTTTTTTTTTTTTTTTTTTTTTTTTTTTTTACATTTCATCATCTTTCTATTCACTATTAGTGAATTTTTAACTCGCCAATTTTTTTTTTTTTTTTTTTTTTTTTTTTACTCAACAGGAAAGTTCTAAATTTGAGTTGTTCCCACTTTTTTTAACAGTTTTTAACTACATGAATTCGTTTTTGCTGTTCACATTAACCAATAAAACTTTCATGTTTATAAGTGTTGTAAGTGAAGGTACTTTTGTTCATCGTTATCGATTATTTTCGAGGAATTACGTAAATTGACGCGACGGCATTTTTAACTACTGTGTCGCAATTGCATTGTTCGAAATTTAAATTCGGCACTCATGAAAATACATCGAACCAGTTTCACAAAATGAAATGCAAAATCCATTCAAATGAATAATGAACAAGATACAAAATGTTCAATAAAACCATCTGAACTTAAAGGACATTAAAATTACAAAAATTACATTAAAATTACAAAAATTACATAAAAATTACAAAAATTACATTAAAATTACAAAAATTACATAAAAATTACAAAAATTACATTAAAATTACAAAAATTACATTAAAATTACTAAAGTCAAGATTCTCTATTTGGTCATTGGTTTCGTAACGGTTCATTACATTAATTTAGCTTTTACTATTTGAATACTGCAATCTGAAAAGATAAAGATATCTGTAAATCTAACTGAATATAAATTTAAATGAATTAAATAAATTACCTTACTTAACGCCTTAAGTACATCAGACAGAATTTCAAAGGAGCTTTTTGTCCAGTGTTATGAAATAACGTCTAATTAAACTTTTCCCGGAAAAATTATAAAGTGGCATTTCATGTCACTGCGTTATTTCATGATTTTAGTGCAAAATAATCTTTGATAAACAGACCTGTATCTAAATTGCCTCGGGGCTAAAAAAATATTAAACCTTCATTAAATTACCATCTCTTTCTTCCTAGAGAATGTTTGCATCGAGATTAATAATGCAGTTATTATTTTACAAAGAAAAACAATCAAGCGATGTATCTAGTAATAGAAAACGACTCTTAAAACTACTTGCAAATCATATTTTTCAAAACTTAGTTGAAATTTTAAAACACTAAACAGAAAAATGTAACACAGGTAAATTCGAAAGATACCGTTTGGCATTATATATCCTGGATTTTTTTTTTTTTTAAAGTTATTAAGTAGTAAGAAAATTCAACGTAACTTTTTAGATAGCTACAATAATAACTGATGGTAATTTAGATATAATAGTAGTTATCTTAGCTAGCAATATACAACGTTAATGCATTTAAAATCTATTGTCGTTTTTAATGACGTTTTGTATTAATTTCTAGTTGGATGAAACTTGGATATCTTGTAGACCCTGATGGAAATCTACCCATTAAAAGGTTAGTGAAAAAGTCAAGTCCTTTGTTTTTAATTTCAATTTAGAAAACAGTTATATTTTAAAATTATAAAAGTACTAACTAAATATTATATTCATGCAACTATTGAATTTTATTAACCAAGATAACTGAAACCTGCAATGTTGTTTATATATTTCCTATAGGATAGCTCAAACATTCGCTTCTGGAAAGACAGAGAAACTGGTTTATCAATGCATTGGAGAGGTTGGACTACCAAACGGAAAGGTAAGTCCGTACTTTGATTTAGAACGTTCAACAATCTGATTTTACAGTCAAGTAGACTACAAACAGAAAAATTAGTGCTTGTAGTCAAATGAAATGCATCATTGCTTATGGGTAAGAATTTTTGAGATACTTTCACCGTAAATGGAAATTCCAATTAGCGTCAAAGGCTAATGCGTACCTCTTTTATACAGTCCAATATGTTACAAGATTACACGCATAAAATTAAGTAATTCCACACCCAATTTTGGTTTAATACAGCCATTTATTAGGATAAACCGCGCTAGCTCTCATAAGTGAAGGAAAGTTTAATGAAACTCGTCTGTGCTTAATTGGGTTTTTTTCTTTCAAGAATGACGTGATTGATGGCAAAGACTTCACTTTCGAAAAATTCCATCAACTCTACAACAAACTCTGTCCCAGAAGTGATATTGAGGAGCTTTTCAAGAACATGTGAGCATCCATCTTTTGCTAGTTATAACCCATTTTCATTGTAGAAAATTATTTTTTCGCGTGTCTGTGCTTTGTATTACCATAGGTACTCTCTGCATGGCTATGTCATATGCAATTGTTTTTCGCAACGTCTGACAGAAGAGGAATAAAATGATTGGCTAATGGAATTTGAAAATTCAAATTTGCTTTTAACGTTGTTATTGAGGTTGATCATTTATATATGTATTGTATTCGCTAATCATTGGATTTGGAATATGAAAACTTCACTCCGAAAACGTGCATTAATTTCATGAACAGTCATGAATTCTATCTGTAGATCGTTTGGTCTAATTCTATAGTTAGTAATAGATTCTTGATCTACAACAAACAGTCTTTATGTGTTTGTAAGTAATAAGCAATAAAAAAAATATCATTTGCTTGATATTTTAAAAAAATCTTTCTTGACCACCTGATGAAGCCAAAAAACTAAAAATCTACATTAAACAATTAAAATCAACCATTTCTTAATTTTAAAATTTTCCAATGGAAGAATTGTCCAACATATTTTAACCAATAAACATCTTTTGTAACTTAGTAGCGGCTATGATTAGCACGAGCGGCGTGTGGGCGAAATATGTTGCCGCTTGAACTTCACCGCTTACGATTCCCCGTAGACAATAATTATCACTCACCGCCCAGAGATTGATAGTTGTTTAAAGGCTCTTGTCCAGTAAAAACATCAGAGAAACGAAAATTAACAGACGAGGCTTTGTCTCGGAAGTTCAATGTAGGGCATATTTGGGGAAGAACAAACAATTACTTTAAAAAATAGTGTTTTGGTTTTACATTAATTAAAAAAGACTTTAAATTTGAAATATTATTTTATTATCTTTTCAAAAATTTATGCTGATGAGCATATTTCGTGATAGCCTAATCACCATCAAACAATTTTGGTTCTAGAGATACTTGCGACTTGTAGGTAGTAATCACTCAAAATGAAGAACTTACTTAGTTCATGACGCCATATTACGAACTGATAAAAAATACCACCTAATCTATTATTTTAACTCTTATCCAGTGTTGTTCACCGAGTTGTCACTCTACAGCAAATCACTCACGGCTTGCCGCTAATAGTATCTTAATCGAGGCCTTAGAGTTAAGAGGAAGTCCTAGTAAGGATCATTCCCTATATCCGCTATGTTACATTCTTCTAGCCCAGTGCATTTAGAAACTACTTTGTATAACCACCTTTACATTTGGTGAGTAGGTATGAAAATCATCACTTAATAAAATTACATAAAATTAAAAACTTGGGAAATATTATTTAGTATATTTTATTTTATATTTAAAATCCTTTCGCCAACGCATATGCCGTAGCTCAACCTGATTTTGTCTATTGCTATTTTAATTTTCATTTACAATAGATAGACATGAAAATTAATAATATAATAGATAAACACTGAATGAAAATAATATATATCATTTCATTAAGGGATCTTTTTCGTACTTTCTCATCAAATGTCAAGGTTTTATAGAAAGTAGTTTATAAATGCACTGGACTAGAAAATTGTAATATAGCGAGTTTAAGGAATGATCCTTACTAGGTCTTCCTCTTAAAATAGTGTTTAACATCGCATAACTAAATCCATAGTTAAGAAGTAATGTTACTAGCACATTTTCTCTCAAGCTTCATCTGAAGACGATGCAGTTTAACAATTTAGATGTTTTGAATCTAACATTTTAGACATTAATAAGTAATATCTTTTAAATTTACAATGTAGTTACTAATAAACCCTAATGCCAATTGTATTCTCATGTTATTTAACAGAACTCAAGACAAAAGTGACACAATCACAGCAAAACAACTTATAAATTTCTTAAATAAGGTAAGCGATTTTAATTAGTTTTAAAAAAAATACATTTTTGGTTTTTATATTACCTAACAAAGATAATGTCAGAAACAAGTGCAAGCTGAATTTTATGTTTTTTCTTAGGAATCAAACGTTTCATCAGTTAACTTACACGTACAATTTTTTTAATCTCTATTAATTTTTTTTATTTATGTTATAAATTTTAAACTGAATATTATTTTTAGACATTGATTTTGTAGTAATATAATGTTTAATCCGTCATCCTAAGACAGTTTAATTTTTTTTTTTTACTTTTGAATTGGTGCAGAAACTTCCATGATTTCTGATCTGATGTTTGGTAAAGCAATCAACCACTGCTACTTTTACAAAACAAGTTTGGTCAATGCAATAGAGACACGGAACTTCAATTTTTAACCATTCATTTCTTAAGCCGATTAGGATCAATATAATAAACACTTATTTTCAGAATAAACCAAATTTTTTTCATTCATGCGAGGTTATAATACCAAGTCAATCTTTGCGTAAAAGAAGGCAAAGAATTATTTACATTTTTTTCACTCTCCGGTGTTGTACCAATGAGTTATACGTTTCAAAGGCTTAGTCAGAAATTCTTTCGGAAATAATATGATCTATAACAACTAATATTAATATTTTACTGTAGAATGTGTTTGCAAATCAAGGTTATTTATTAACTCAACGTTTGCTAGATTGTTACTAAATATTGTTGCATAAAAGCAAATAATTATATTAAAATAAGAAAATTTCATTAAATATTTGAGTTCTAACGTTTCAAAAAACTAATTTCGAAATAGAATATATCCTCATTACCCACAAAACGTTCTAAGTGCGTTTTACCATTTGTTTATCACAGTAATAGTCCCCGCCAAAAAATCTAGCGATGTCTGCTGCCAGGGAAACAAAATTTTCCACCGAGTATTCTAAGAGAAAGACATCCTCATTGGATTGCAAAACACGTTATAGCAACACCTGCTGTATAGAAAGCCTCTGCACGGGTTACCACTTCAATATGACCACTTCAATATGACGTTGTTAAGATATTCCAACTTTATGGGCGCCGCCAGTAATATTTGCAGAGGGGTGCAAGTTTATATTTTTATCAAAATCATTAATTTTTTAGAAATGTTAATTATAAATTATAATTTTTTGAGAACAGTTTTTAAAAAATTCATAGTATACATTTTTGAAAGCGCAACCCTGTTAAAGAGAAAAAGTATATTTTTAGCAATTTTTTTTTTTTTTTTTTTTTTTTTATATAATCTAACTAGTTCTCACATAATTCAAGAGACAGTGTTTAGAACAGAGGAACACAAAGAAGATGCAAAAATAGAGAAGAGGAACATTTTATTTTTTCCAAGTTTTGGAAATAATGAAAAAAAAATATATTCAAAATGAAACTCAAAGGCAGTATTGGATATGTTCAATTGAATTCTGAAAATAAATTTCAAGATAGTATATCTGATGACTTAAAAAGCAAAACATTTTCCTAGAATCGTGAGAACTACACAGGAAATGATTATTCAATAAAAGGAATAAATATTTCTACTCAGCCTCCTATAATTCTAGACAACAGGCACCATAAAATCGTTACGCAACTAGCTATAAAAACGACATAGAAAAGATACAAAAGACTAAAATAATATAAAAATAAATGCTCTCTGTAACATAAACGTCCAATGTGCTTTTACATCTTGGAATTTACACCTTTTTCCCTATTTTTAAAAAATTTCAATAGTCAGTGGAGTGCAAGTGTACCTTATTGCAACCTCCTGGCTGCGCCTATGTCCGACTTGGACTACAAACTTCTTATATACTAGGTGCCATTTAGAAGAAGATATCTCTACGAGTTGGCAATATATGGTTTGGCGACGTTTTAAGTTATTGTGATTCGTCAAGATTTATTTTGACGCATAACTCTGGCTTACGATGGACGATAACAACAAATATCGCCATTTTCTATACCAAACACGTCAAGTCTGCTGCATTTTCTGTTCTAGACAGGTAAAGACTGCTGCATTAAGAATGCTATAAATTATATTAAAATGCCATTTCGATGCTCTGTCGTAAACTTCAATTGAAATTATAAAAATGGGCTAGAAGTTTCTGTTCTTAAATTTTCCAGAGATCTTGAACTTAGAAGCAGATGAATAACTGCTGTCTCGAGAAAAGATTTCTTAGTTACTTCTCGTAAACTATTTTGTATTAAAATGCTTAATTGAATTATAATAACTCTGATGTGTGAATAAAATAAAAATGCTTTATATTTGCTGTTTAATTTCGGAATAAAATTCAAAATAATAGTTGAGCATACGACTCCTATGCTACCAATGCGAAGGGCGATGGACTACTCTAGTGACGTCACTCAGTCAGTGCATAGGCCTCCTTATCTAGGAAGTGTTGGTTATATGCCTATTGATAATATTTCATAAGTTATGAAAAACAAAATTAAAGTAAACAATTTTTCCTCACCAAGATGAATGCCGTATTACAGCCTATTAGGCGCCAATTTCCTGCGGGCAGGTACTCCTATTCTAAATCGTATTCTGTTTCTATAGTGACCGTGTATCATTTAGACTTTTTGACGGAAGCTATTCTTCTGACAGGCAAACAATACTTGCATGTATTTATTTAACAATTTTTAAAGCGGCATCTTAACTCAAACTCAAGTGAATGAATTGAGTTTAAACTTTTTCATGAAAACTAATTAGTACTTTCACTCATTGGAGATATAAAATTATCCTAATAGGATATTAGTGACTAAACAACCCACTTAGGACAACGAAAGTGTCATAAACAAAAATAGATTTATTTTAAATGAAGGGAGATAGTTTATAAATGAATTTTATAAAATGTTATATATTTTGTAATTTTGTGCTTTTCAAACGTAGAAACTGCTTGTGATATTTTTGTAGAAACAAAGGGATCCACGTTTGAATGAAATCCTGTACCCTTTTTATGATGAAATGAGAGCTAGAGAAATCATCGCCACATACGAGAGAGATAAGGAGTTGGCGACACAAGGTAAGCTTCTTTTTACATCTCTTGTTTGTTTCTTCTTATGCCTGGAATATCAAACACATGGTAAATGATAGTTGATTAGTCTATATAACAGTGCACAAAAAGGTTGTTTCGGATCATATTTCTTTAACAATTTAGAGCTAGGTTATGTGTAAGTTTTAAAAGTTCTCAAAATAAAGTTATATATCAGTAAACAGATATATTGTTTAAACAAAATATTGTATTAATACAAACCCAGTACGGGAAAAAGGTTATTTACTAAACTGTTCCTAGGGTCAAACCAAGTTTCTGCAACAACACAAAATTGTCTAGCCTTCAAAGTGCCCGAAATAAGATGCATATAAAACGTGGTTTCAATGAATTTGGAAATGGAAAAATTGGATAATAACCATATTCATTATTTCATTTACTGTATTTAAGTTATTCAAAAGATTGTGAATTAATTTCAATTTTTAAGAATGTCTTTATTCAACGGAAAGTTTGTAATTAAATTTCTATGGTTTCATTTGTAAGAAAGGATAATGTAAGAATTATCGAAAAATAAATCATCAAATTCACGATTTGGACGGGTGGGAATGGGATTTTTTGGGGGGGTTGCACATGTAAAAATTTTCGCCAAAAACATCGCCAAACTGGCAATTTTTATTTAAATGAATGAACATATGCAAACGGTAAATACCACCATTCCACATCAAATTTAAATGCAATGACCATTATTATAGAGTAGTTAATATTGCAAAGTTCCACACCTCTAGTTTAAAGCCTTTTTCTATTTGCATTAACACCATATCGCTCACTTAAAACATAAACCCTGAAACAAAGCAATTTAGGACATCTTGAAGAACTTCAATTTTGAATTTAAATTAAAAGTATGCTAGCTTATAAGAAAAGTTTAAGTTTTACTACTAAAAATATATTAAATAATCGTACTTTATAGTCATATTTAAGAGAAGAAAATTTCTCCATTTTTGAGTAATGTAACGTGTCAAACTTTTAAGTATTTTGGAACAATATTAGACAATTTACGAACAGAAGAGCCATAATACTTATAAAATATCAAATTAAAAAAATACATTTATGTTTGGGAACGGAATTATATAACGGAAAGTTCACTGTCAGCCACCGAAGGCTGACAAGGCGCTCCACGTGTGAAGTGAAAAATCTCTTGCTGGTGAAATGACCCCTTTATAGTAATACGGTGTTGTTTATTGCAGGTCTGCTGAGTCAAGATGGTCTTATCCGCTACCTGATGTCGGACGAGAATGCCCCGGTGTTCCTGGACCGCCTCGACATCTACATGGACATGGACCAACCTTTAGCTCACTATTACATCAACTCCTCGCATAACACTTACTTGACGGGACGACAATTCGGGGGAAGGTCGTCCGTCGAGATGTACCGACAAGTGTTGCTGGCAGGATGCAGGTATTTCTTTGAATGCTTTTTTGAAATATGAATATCTCCTTTATAAAGCCTTGTATAAGATTGTGTAGTATACCTTTTGAAAGAACGTTACCCAAACATAACATCACAATCATAGCCTGAAATTTTTTAAAAAAATGTGTGTCTTTTATCTCTGGGGTGCAGAATTATACAAAAAAAAAACATATTAACTACATATTACTACAGTAGGGCATAGACTAATCAATGCCCCACTGTAAGAAGAATTAGTTCTCTAACATTAACAAATTTACTTAAAAACTTTCTAGTTGCGAGGTTAACTAAGGCAAATGTCTCATAACAGGAAGATCATGTGGACAAGCCAGCGCACTGGCGGGTAGAATTAAATATTGCTACTATACATTAATTCCGTCAATGTTTCATGTCTTATCATTGGTGTGGCGTGTAAGTGGAGGATAGTGTGCTTTCTCAGATGTCTGTAGTCTCGTCGTATGATCTAGTTTAAAATTAAGAGATGTAATCGTAGATGTTGTTACAATTTTACAACGTAACATTGCTCTTGTGTAGCTTTTAAGTCAGATAACTCCAAATAATCAATCGACTTAAAAAAGGAGGATCTGCACCTATTTATTTTGGTTTGAGATCTTAAAATGATCCTGTCAAAAATAATTTAAAATTTAATGATTACAAAAACACAACAGACATTGGATGTCAAAAAAAAAAAAAAATTAAAATATTAACTTATGATGAAACAAATGAAACATCAATTTTATTTTCAAGAAGCTTTCGTGAGAACTGCAAATCTCACTAAATCGATTGCAACTTGTCTTAATTTAACGTTGATAAAATTTTCCCTTCAGCTAATCCATTCTATACAATAAAAACTGTCATTGTGATTATGTGTCCTACTCAATCTAAGTTTAACCATCTTGTACCCACTTCAGGTGCGTCGAGCTAGATTGTTGGGATGGTAAAGGAGAAGACGAGGAACCAATCATCACTCATGGCAAGGCAATGTGCACAGACATTCTATTTAAAGTAAGTAGACACATATTTTTATTTAAAAAATCTTCAATGTCTTCATTTGTATATATTAAACGATAAACATGTGAAAGAAATGTATTTTTTTTTTTTATTATTTAAAGAAAGGTTCATTGAAATAAATTTTCAATTTGGTGTTGAGGCGGATATAAATTTGTATCAATAAAACCTCTGTTTATTAATTTAAACAGAGTGATATTGTGTATGAAAGTTACAAAAATAATGCTCTTATGCTTGCAGGATGTCATCGCTGCTATACGAGACTGCGCGTTTGTTACTTCAGATTTTCCCATCATACTCTCGTTTGAAAACCATTGCAGGTAAAAATTATAAAACGTTTTACTTGTGGGGTGTTTTCCACAAAAAAGTGTGAAAAACAATACATGCAAGAAAGAAATCATCAATTTATATTAACTTATATATTTAACTTCAAGGAATTGCATAAGGTGAATGCTGACATACCGTATGCACTTGAAAAAAAATCCGTATGAACAAAACCCTGAACTGTATTGTCTTGTAATCCTAATGTACTTATTAGCTACATTACGAATTCCTTGCATTCTCCAGAAAGGTTTTACACGGAAACATTTTACATGAGTGTCATCAATAAAATATATTCTAAAATAATTAATGTTCAAAGCTAATGAATAAAACTTTCAATGATATTTCCACAGCCACTTAAAAAAAATATTTTTATTGGCATTTCCCTAAATTATCCATATTTATTTTTAGCAAGAAGCAACAGTATAAACTGGCAAAGTATTGCGATGATTGTCTAGGAGATTTACTTTTGAGAGAGCCTATACCTGGATATCCGGTAAGCAATATGTCTTTATTATTTAACTACATATCTTTCCACTACATTTATACCAAATCTTTATGTCGATTACTTCAGAATTCAAGTGGTTCCAAATACATGAAACTTATTACAGCCATCCTGTATAATGAAGTTCACTCATTATTTTTTATATTAATTTATTGTTCATTGTTAACTTAATACTTCTTTTACTTTGAGTCCTCAATTTAAAGGGCTATTTTAGTAGAGTAATGTTTTCATCATTGATGATTTACGAATCCTACCCTAACATAAGGATAACAATAGTGGTAAGAAAGAAGGGCTTAAACGGATTGTCTCATAAACCACGTCATTTTTTACAATAGAACCTTTAATCAATGTTCTTCATTGCATTCTTTTCTCTCTACAAATCTTAGAATACTCACTCACATCAACTGGTCCCCTGTAATTAGCAAATTTCCAATCCTTGCGCACAACATTACAATTTTTTTAATTCACCCAAAAAAAGTCGAAAAGGTTTTCAGATATGGTAGAAAGTCAAAATATGACAAAATTAAAAAGGTTTTCCGATTTAAAAAAAATCAGAGTTTTTTTGAGACTAGGAGAGAACTTATGCAATCTTCATCAAAGTGACTCTGTTTAAGTTTCGGTTGATCGTTCTTAGCTCGTTCTATTAGCAGTCTTATTCATCCAATTTACACTTGCTACCAAAACCTTATTTTTTTAGAGAGAAAAAACTTTGTTAATGTATAATTGTTGATGTTATCAATTGCCATCACTTTATAAGTTGATTCGACGTCCCCATTTCTGAGCCTATCCAAGTGAAATAGCTACCGTACAGGTGTTATAGCACTTTCCTAGTTTTCAGTACATTGTCATTTTTTTTTTATTTTTTTTTTTATAAAATAACTACTATCTTCTCTCAAAAATTCTGCTTCTAACTTCTCAGAAAAATAGTCAAGTTATAAAAAACACTCGAATGGAATAAAGAAGAATTTCCTTAATATCCTAGTTTACTACGTTTCAAGAATTATTCATCAATTAAGACAAAGTAATAACCAACACGAATTTAAATTGATCAATGCAATTTTCAGTTACAGTGTTTTTAAGAATTATTTATTCACTGGTAGTAAAATCGACAAAAAATAATAAGATAAAATGCTTATAATTTACTTAGCAAAGTGGTCGGCAAACCGCGGCTTGCAAGCCGTATGCGGTTCTTTAGCCACTTGAGTGCGGCTCTGCCATGAATCATTTAAGCTCTTTTTAATGTCTCCAATTAAAGAATATTTACTTGAAATAGAAAGTGATAAACAGATCTTCTGCATAATAATGTAAGTTGACATTCAAGAGAAAACATTTTTAAACATTTCGGTTGCTTATGATTTGAAATAACAGCTCCTTTAGAAAATTGTTGACAATCCCAAACTAAGGTACGATCAGTGGATTCAAAAATTTAATTTCATGATAGACGTTACATCTTATATAAATTATCTTAAATGCATGCATATAAACTACAGAGGAAAGGAAACACAATTTTTTTCGATGTTAAAAAAAGACATTTCATTCGACAACAAATTATCTCTTTTTGCCCAAGATTTTTTAAGAGAAACATTAGCTCATTTTTCAAGACTGCTGAAACATAGCCAAGAAAATAACTCGGTAATTGAAATTTACTATTTCAAAACAATAATTTTAAATACGAAGGAAGCTTTTTTTACGGAGATTTCAGGAATTCAGAAAGAGCATAGCGACGTAAGTCTTTGTTAAAAAAAATCTCTCACTGCTGAGATGTAACTGAATTGAATTTTTTCCCTGTTAATATTGACATTGGCGCTTTTGAAATGCAATTAAAGGAAGAACAAACAAAGAATTATGGCATGCCACGTTAATATTGACATTGGCATTTTTGAAATGCCATTAAAGAAAGAAATAACAAATAATTAGCAAAGAATTATGGAGTGCCAAATTTGAATGCCCTAATGCTGATATAATGCGTTCTTAGTTCACAAAAAAAGTGGTCTGCTTTGAAGGACCTGGAGAAGGAAGACATGACAACTTTCAGCACGTGGATTCTTATTCTTATCTCGTAAGATCAACTACTAAAACTACCATTTCCTACTCTTTAACTCTCAATATTCAATCAAACAATCTTTTTCAAGCATGGACCTTACCAAATTCAAATTGAGAAATCGTTCCTTTGATGAGAACTGGGAATCCTGACTGAAATTAAAACAAGAAACAACAAACTAACCAGACTTATACAAACTTTCCAAGAAAATGCAAGGTCATTGTTCACATTAAATGCACGTTTTGTCAAATTTTTATTTTAATGTATTATTAATAATAATGATTGGATTGTTTATACGCTCAACGACCTACTTTTGTGCATAATAACGGCCGTACCGATACTTACACGGATTCCCAACGCAACGAACATATATGCGTAACGCGGAACTCGAACCAACCACCTTCGTCATGAACAGCAGAGCGTTAACATCACAACCATCACAATGGAAATTATTGCTATGATATTTAATTTTATTAAACGTTAATAGCTAATCTAAACCGGTTATTAAAAACATAGTTCTTGAAACGAAATTTGACTATCAAAAGATCGTATTTTAATCGTTGTATACGATACAATCTTAGACTCTTTTAACTAATAAGTTTACCGACCACTGACTTAGTAAATAATTAAAATATTCATGCTCAAAACATCACAATGCACTGTCCAATGTCTAAGAAGAGCTATTATATTAATATGTAATAAATCCTATATAATGTTCTACATTTTTGTGAGCATGTATTTAAAAATATGATAAATGATTAGATATGTGGTAATTAGTAATAAACGTAGGAAATGGTTATATAAGACTCTAATATATATTTCTGACATCCGTATTTTTTTTTTTTTTTTTTTTTTTGTAGTATTATCACTTTATTTCTCTAATATAATATGTATTACATGTTTTCCAGTAGCACATTACCCAAAGAAAACTCAGATTTTATGTGATAAATATCAATGTGAGAAATTTATTACTTTATTTACTTTTAATTTGTTTGCAATCCAAACACTAGCGAGGGCAGTTAGGTAGATGTTTCACACAGCTATATATATATATATATATATATATATATATATATATATATATATATATATATATATATATATATATATATATATATATATATATATATATATATATATATATATATATATATATATATATATATGAAATGCTAAAAAGTATTTTTTATACTTTTCAGATCGAAGCAGCCATTCCGTTGCCGAGTCCGAACGACCTAAAAAAGAAAATAATCATCAAAAACAAACGACTGCGCCCAGAAGTTGAAAAACGTAAGTTCAACTAGCGTAGTTTTCCTGCAAATAATGGTCAAAACATGTCACTAATCTTTCATATCCCAATTTTAGGCAAATGAATTGAAAATGTATACTAATTTGTTATCAATTACTTGTAGAGGAATTGGAGCTGTGGAGGAAAGGACAGTTGCAGAATGACGACGACGATGACGAAAAGGAAGACGCAGCTCCAGATCTTACGCTCATCACAGACGACGTCGCACAAGATGGAGGTATTGGATCTTTTTCACTGCACTATTCCCTTATTGTTAAAATGTGTCTTGGCTGTTTCAATAACAATTGAAGCTCAGTTACATCGCTTGTTGGTGATAGGGACGTAACTCAAATGTCTGATTTTAAGCTAAATACACCTATTAAAATGTTTTATTTAACTAAAAACACAAATAAACTCTTCATTTAGTCTTCAATGACTTGCATTTGTGGTGAAAGTAGAGTTTCATTTGTTTATTTTCAAAACTTATATATTTTTTATTCTTCCCCAAAATGCAATAAAAATAAATAACTCTTAAGAAGAAAAAATATCAAGAGTTTCTTGAATGTGGTCTATCTGTAAAGATATGCTAATAAAATGCCTTAAATACAAGGTGCGGGTATTAATTTCCACCACTAATCTCATAACGCTTAAATATTATGTGAATTACATACTCATTTAATATGTTTCGAAGTAATCATCTACCATAATGCATTTCTGTCCTAGTTAAAATGTTTCGAACAAAACTTTTTATGTCTTCTTTTCAAATGATCCTCAATTCTGACGTCACGTTCTTCTTGATTTCAATCGAATCTTGCTCATTCACCATGAATTTGTTCCACCTGAAAAGTCTGTCATAGGGCAGTTTTATGCAGAAGTTCTTGCCCGGATACGACAAAGAATTCGCAGAGTAACACCTCGTTTTCGACAAAAAGAGAGTTGATTGTATGGCAATTCCCGTCCTTACAGGGCGTTCGTTGTCTGAGAAGCATTTTATAGTATAGCCTGAGATAATGGAGATGAATCATCTTCCATACTTTCGGGACTTAGCACTCGCAGACTTTTCTTGTAGAGAAACTGAAACATTTGCTATTGAAAACAAGATTTGAGGATATCTAAGACATCAAGAAAACAGTGACATCACAAGAGCATTTCTGAAGAAGACTTAGAAATAGATTTTAGAATTTTTTACAGTCGAGCACCGATGTGCATTACGGGAGATGGAGATTACTTCGAAACATATTAAATGAGTATGTAATTCAAATAATATGTTCAATTGTTATTAATTAGATCAATCATGAAAATTAATAGCCGTACTTTATAGTTGAAAATAAATGAAGGATTGAAGTTTTAACATAAAAACTTTGAAGAGGCTTATCTCGAAATATTATTTTTAGAGTTACGAATATAATGTTTTCTACATACGAGGAAGTGTCGTCACAAATTAAAAAAAAGTTTGTTGAAATTGAATATATCATTATAAGGTATTTGATTTTCTTAGTAGACGCAAGATAAATTTAATAGACACAAGTTGAGTAAGAAAAAATTGCATGCATACCTTTAGAAGAAGATGGTTGGTTTCGTCTCTCTAAACATTTTTATTTCTGGAATAGTGCACCTAAACTATTTATGTGTATATTAACCAAACAAGTTTTTCGCGAAACTGAAAAAGCAAATAAAATAACAAATGATTTTAGTGAAACAATAAAGTTTAAGTCGAAAAATACCAAACATATTTTAATGAGCATTTATTTTCCAAACAATAATCTAGAGCAAATAATTGTTGTTTATTTAAAGAAAACAAATCTTTTAAAATATGACAAATTCATTAAGCAAAAATAACACGTAGTATAAATACGCCAAGAGGAATGCAATTTATTTATGTACCTACCCTTATGTATATTATTCATTCATTTTGCGATAATTTGTTTAACCTT
Organism: Linyphia triangularis; assembly: GCA_963978545.1. Classification (NCBI taxonomy): domain Eukaryota; kingdom Metazoa; phylum Arthropoda; class Arachnida; order Araneae; family Linyphiidae; genus Linyphia; species Linyphia triangularis. The sequence goes on along the minus strand of OZ021732.1, from coordinate 30,289,847 downwards.
ATGTTCTAATTTTACTTTGAAGTTCTTTTTAGTTGTACCTTTGGAGCAGAATCGGTGATTCAATTTTCTCTTCCCTGTATATCTTGAGTTCATTGATTTGAACATTTCTGTTTCATAAGTGTGATATGTTACGTGTATATTTTATATGATTTTTAAATGAATTTATTTGTTGTCGTGTTGTTCCTCTGAAAGCTCATTTTTATATGAATGGTAACAACGACGTGTGTGTGTGTGTGTGTGTGCGTGCGTGCGTGTGTGTGTGTGTGTGTGTGTGTGTGTGTGTGTGTGTGTGTGTGTGTGTGTGTGTGTGTGTGTGTGTGTGTGTGTGTGTGTGTGTGTGTGTGTGTGTGTGTGTGTGTGTGTGTGTGTGTGTGTGTGTGTGTGTGTGTGTGTGTGTGTGTGTGTGTGTGTGTGTGTGTGTGTGTGTGTGTGTGTGTGTGTGTGTGTGTGTGTGTGTGTGTGTGTGTGTGTGTGTGTGTGTGTGTGTGTGTGTGTGTGTGTGTGTGTGTGTGTGTGTGTGTGTGTGTGTGTGTGTGTGTGTGTGTGTGTGTGTGTGTGTGTGTGTGTGTGTGTGTGTGTGTGTGTGTGTGTGTGTGTGTGTGTGTGTGTGTGTGTGTGTGTGTGTGTGTGTGTGTGTGTGTGTTAGGTGCATCCATTTCTCTGTGGTTCGTTGAATACATTATTTACTCTATCATTGCATTATTTACTCTATCATTTCAAGCCCTAGATGTTCATTATAAATATTCATCTCTTTTTTTTTTTAATTTTTGATCATGCCATCAACATCTTCATTTTTCATTACCTCATCAAAGTTTTAATTATACGAAAAGCTAGTTTTCTGTGATTTAGCAAAAGTGTTCAGATTATTAAAATATATATTGCTTTGTTTTAGAAAATTGCTTTCTTGTCGTTAATGATTAATATTTTTCTTTTGTTTCAGAAAAGAAGGTAAGTTTCAATAACTCAGGCAGCATATGTAATGGAGGATCATCTTGCAGAGGTTCAACAAAATCTCCCGACATAAAGGTTAAACAAGATCTTTATTTTTCTTGCATTTACCATAGTTACAAATTGCATTTGGTACAGTACCCCCCCCCCCCCAAAAAAAACAGAACGATGGCTATATCTTCGGTTCTAATTATCGTAGAATCTTACGGTTTACACCAAAATGTTTTGCATACGATTTTCTATATATCTAATGCAATTTCTTTTTCTTGAGGGATCGTTTATTAAGTAAAAGTAACACTATCTTCGAAAATTTCAATACGAACCCTTATTTTTTATCATTTCATTCGATTCAGAATACATCATTTACTCTGTATACCAAATTTCAATGCATTATGTTGAAAAACACGTCACTTATGAGCGAAAATGTTTCGACCATTTTTTGACCGATCTTCAGGGAGAATTTCCATCAAACGAAAAGTATTTTTAAGGTTCTTCTTCACAGCGGGAGAATCGAACGGCGTTTCACGACGTTATAAAATACAAATATTAGTCTAAAATTGCATAGAAACTATTTGGATTTATAGTGACATGTTTAAGATTAATACAAAAATAGCAAGTAAACGCAAAAGTAACATAATTTATTTACAACGTTAAAGATGTGCATTCTTCACACGAAATAAATAAAATATCGAAAACTGTAATTGCAGAAGTATAACGTATACTACTGATAATTAGAAAATTAATAAATATAAAATGTAGGCATTAGTAAACAGTATTCAGCAAAGTGTGATTATTTTACAGAAACATTTCACTGTAAACACAAATGTAACTTGATCGTTGAAATTATTTATAAAATGAAAAAATCACCTGATTCAGTAAAATTTTTAAAGGATAACTTATTGAAATTGCTTAAAAAATGTGGTTTTAAATAAATGTAATTTAAGGAAGTAAATTTTTTTTTAAAAAAAGGACACTGTTGAAAACCACACAAAACATATGTTCCACGATTCCAAACACGTTAGACAAATTAAAAATATACATACAAAAAATAAAACTGCTTTGTTTGTATAAAATAATATATTTTTTTTGTAATCTCAAGAAATTCTGTTCCGATTCACCCCGCTGTTCCTATTCACCCTATTTTACGATAATTGAACGTTGTACGATTTTCCACACCTCTAGTTTACCTTGAATTAATCTTTGATAGTTTTCAAAAGTCGTCTACTATACGGTCCCGTCCCTTAAAGTGAGCGTTTTTTACAGTTTCGCAAAAAATCGAGAACAAAAAGTCAAAATGAAAAGAAAAAAATTGTGGTCGGGTTTCAGACCATGGTGAATCTAATGAAAGCAAAATAAATATATATGTTTCTATTAAAAAAAAAATTAAAATTGTTTTATTAATTAATAATTAATTATTAAAAAAGAAATTGATGCAAAAGTTGATTGCTATTTATGTTTGGCCATTTAACAAACAATCTTTTGAAGAAGAAAAATTACTGAAATATATCAATTATTTAAGTATTTATTGCTAAAACAACAACTTTTTTATTTAACATTAATTTATCATTTTCGTTTTATCATTTAAATTACAAACCATTCATTAGAAAATTACGAATTTTTGTATTTCGCATTCTTTTTTAATGCTGAATCCAAAAATGGAATAATATTATGAGGTTTGCTATTGAACTTTTTAAAGTTTGGTTCTGTTTTAATATGTAGATGACCTCTCATGATAAAAAAAAACTACATACAATTATTGAAAACCTTCCACGATTTACAACGGTACCTTTTGTTTGTTATTTCAACAATTAGAACAAAAGATATAGCCATCGTTCTGATTTTTTTTTTTTGGGGGGGGGGGGGTACTGTACATTATCGAACCTACATTTAAAATATAGAACACGTCTTCAGATTAAATGTAGAACCAATAGTGGAAATTATTAAATTATTGGAAATAAATTAACATATTTGGCTTTTAAACTTTAACGTCTTTTTTTTTTTTTTTTTTTTTTTTTTTTTTTTTTTTTTTTTTAAATATTTTGAGAAGTCTTATGTAGTTGAAACGAAATAATTACACATTTAACTAACACATTTATATTTTACTGTAAATTCCCATGCTTAATCATAGACACAATTTCATGAGCAATTTTTATTTTCACAGTTCTACCGTATGCAATATATAGTCATACTTCAAATGCTAATTTGTTTATAATAAAATTCAATGCCTGTGTGCACAACTGCATTTTCAATATGTTACTTACTATTATTCAAATATAAATTTCCAAGATTTTAGGAAACTGAAAATTAAAAATTACGTATCAGAAAATAGTATTTTGAATCGATGAATTCAGTTAAAAACGTTAATAATGTAAACCTTAAATTGATTCGATTTTGTCGATAGATGAAGATATTTAGTAAATTTGGTGCAAACATCCAATTCCACTTAAACCTTTCACTTCATGCATGTAATCCGTATACCCGTAAACATATTAGATACTTGAGGTATCTCTCATACAATAGTCAATATCAACTGAATAACTAATCCAGGGACGCTCACGGGTGGTTGTTATTTAACCAAACTGATCCAGAAAACCTGATCGAAAATTTTGAAATGCCAATCACAATCCAAAGATTTCATAACTTGCTACACCTAGAAATAAGGGTAACCTTTTACGTTGAGTTTTAATGACAGGGCGTGAGGTTAAATTTCATTAACAATGTAATGTATCCAATTTGACAGGTGTTGTATGACGTTGGTTACGTACATTCACGATGAACTTGCTTGTTTACTGTAGCCAAATTCGTGCCATGATGATGAAATAAACAATTTTTTCCATTCAACTTAACGCCCTGTCTCAAAAACTCAACGTAAAGATATTCTATTATTTTTATATATGGCAAGTTATCAGAGATATGTATAGCAAATTGTATTTCAACCGTTTTGATCTAGTGTTCATCCGGCTAGATAATCGCTACCCATTACCCAGGTCCTTGATTTGTTGGCCTTTTGACATTGAGTACTAGTGTACGAAATTTAATAATACCTCAAATGCCTTCTGTAAAATGGTCACAAGCTAAAGTTGCAATTATTTAACATTCATTTGACGTTATTTTCAATTCTACAGGAAGCTCCTCAACTAGATGAGCAGATAGCTATCGCCAACTACAAGTACACTGGAGCAACTGTTCATGTCCACCCTTACTTGTCTTCATTAGTCAATTACGCACAACCAGTCAAATTCTTGGGATTCGATGTGGCGGAAGGTAGGAGATCTATCTTTCTTAATCATCATTCTTCATCATTTCAATGGACAATTCCCGCATTTTTTAAAAACGAGTGAAATTAGTACATATTTATGGAGAATTTCTTTCTGATTCCAAATATATAAACAAAAGTTCTTTAAAAAAATTAGTCATTTAAATATTAAGAAAATGCCCCAAAACCGAGCCAAAACCAGTCCGATCAAAACAGTCAACAAAATTCGTGACGTAAACAGATCCCTGAGTTTTATGGTTATCGTGAGGTTTGTGCCAAATACTTATCGTTAAAAAAGTTGACGTTAGTAGACCATTGCCACATTCCGTACAGGTTGGCGTGATTTGCGAGAAACTTGCCAATCTGGTTTCCGCTGCTGCATTTCAAGCCAAGATGTTTGAGATCTCTTTACGTCACGTTCAAAGCCAACGAAATGGGTCGTTTTCTCGCCAACCTCTAATAAGGTAATTTTGATTGCAAATTAAAAAAAAAAGAAAAAGCGCATTGGGCACAAATTTTTATGTTTATGGTCTTTTCGGAACATTTAGAATTGAATAAAAAAATAAAATAAAAAATGCGGAAATTGTCCATTCACCACATCTTATTCCGTCATTTTTCACTAGTTTATAAGGATGCAACTTTCAAGAAATATAATTACTTATTGATTGATTTAAAACCGAAGACATACGAAGATTTTTATCTTTAAACTGGCATTTTTCTTGAAGAGACATATGTTTATCAATCAAGGTAATTTAATCCATTACACTCATCCACTACACAGCTCATCTTTCATTTCTTACTTAAATTCAGCTTGTATTATGAGAATTAATAAATGGAAAGGATTGAGAGATACTTTAACGTGTGGAGAAGAAAACGTTTGTTCGTATAAGAACCACTCTGACGATCGACTTACTTCGTCAGAACATTTCTATCTAAACATTAAATCATGGTTTATGTTTACAATTTATTTTATTCTTTTTATGTAACAAATTCATCATTTCCTGTAACAAATTTAACTCTAAATGGATTAAAAAAGAGAAAGGTGTGGACTTTTCTTTGAAAAGTGATTATAAATTATATAAATGAAGAATTTTCATTAAAGATCATCAATTCCAATTAAGATGTTGGAGTAAAAGCATCGACAATAAGAGCAGCTAAAAATTGTTTTAAAAAGTAAATCTTGCTAAGCTATTGTATACTGAATGATTCAATATGTCGTGTGTAGGGTTGCCTGATTGAATCATGAGTAGTTCGTTGTAGGTAGATATTGACAATTTCCATATTTCTGTCCCCTTTATAAAAGACTAAAACATTATTCAATTATTCTGCATTTTTTAAATATACAGGTTCAGATATATCAAATCAAAACAACAAACAATATAAACTGCTGATGAGTAGGTAAAAACTTCTTCGCCTGGTTGAATACGTTACACAACACTGTCCTGCTTTTCAAAGATTTTAATTTTCTGATAATCACAGTATTTAACAATGAAATCTTGAATATTTGAATCTGTGATTAACTTCTTCATGAAAGTGTAATATCGAGCTTGAGTAATATTTCATTGTACTAGGAACTTGTACACTCGCTCTCTGAACTTAGCGGCCCCTTAAGGGATTTCTATTTCTCTTAGCGGCCCCTTAAGAGATTTCTATTTCTCTTACCATACGAAGCGTTCTCTTCGTTTGATTTGAGCCATATAATGGACAATTCCCGCATATTTTTTATTATTATTATTATTATTATTATTATTCAATTCTAAATGCTTTGAAAAGGCCATAAACACAAAAATTTCTTCTCAGTACGTTTTTTTTCTTTTTTTTAATTTGCAATCAAAGTTCCCCTGTTAGACGTTGGCGAGAAAATGATTCATTCGGCTCGAATTGAATGTGACGTCAAGAGTTCCCAAACATCTTGACTCGAAATGAAACAACGAAAATCAGTTTTGCAAGTTTCTCGCAAATCGTGCCAGCCTGAACGGGTTATGGCAATGGTCTATCAAATCAACGACAACTATTTGGCAGAAACTTCAAGATAACCATAGAAACGGAAGGATCTCTTGACGTCACAGATTTTGTTGAGTGTTTTGATCGGACTGGTTTTAGGGCATTTTCTTCTCTTAATATTTATATAACTAATTTTTTTAAAGAACTTTTGTTTAAATATTTGGATTCAGAAAGAAATTGTTCATAAATATAAACTAATTTCACTCGTTTTTAAAAAATCCGGGAAATGTCCATTATAAACGCAAGATATTGATTCTTCACTGCATATATGCATATAATTGTTAAAACATCTTTTTTTCTCTTACAGAAAAAAATCTTCATTTCAATATGTCTTCCTTTGCTGAAAATACTGCCCTGGGTTATTTGAAGTCACAAGCAATAGAATTCGTCAAGTATCCTTTTATTTTGTTTTGAAACATTAAACTCAAAGAAAATTCTGTTTGCAAAATAAATAAAAGTTTATGTTTACAGTTTATATTATTCTATTTATGCAACAAATTCATTATTTCATGTAGCAAATTTAACTTCACATATTAACTTAAGCTTTTAATCTTTTAAAACATCCTTCATATTTCTATTATTTAGTTTTGCTCTAATTAAGTGCCATTCAAAAAATCCATTCAAAAAAAATTTTAAAGATATCTAACATTTTTCATTTTTAGATTAATTCAGCAACGTTATATTTTTAAATTTAAGATTTCCCCTACTGGTTCACTAAATTTGTGAAATGTATACCTACACCTCTCTCTCTCTCTCTCTCTCTCTCTCTCTCTCTCTCTCTCTCTCTCTCTCTCTCTCTCTCTCTCTCTCTCTCTCTCTCTCTCTCTCTCTCTCTCTCTCTCTCTAATTTCGGTATCTTGTTTAATATAAAGGTCATAAATTATAACGTATATTTTTGCATAATATTCGTTACATATCAATTAGTTAACGTATATTTTTTTGCATAAAATAATGCCATATAACGTATATTTTTGTGTGTGCATGCAATATTAATTATATGCATAATACATAAATGCATTTAAAACTTGGAGATACGTTAGAAAGTGTTAATTATGCTGTATGTATCCACCTAACCTAACACTTTTAATAGATATAAATATTTTTGTAAAATATTACTTCATAAGTAGTTTTTCTTTAACTATTTAAGTTATAACAAGCGGCAGCTAAGCCGTATCTATCCCAAAGGTACAAGAGCAGACTCAAGTAACTACCTTCCTCAGGTAAATATTTTTAATTAATAACATACATTAAACGTTATATTTAGGCATTTTTATTTAGAAAAAACTAAATGTATTCTCTACAAGTTAAATCTAAAATTACTATAATACGCAGCAATTTAGAGACATTGCATCTAAAACTAACAAATTTATCTGATAATCATTCTTGAACGTCTTTATCAGTTCATGTAGATAATTATTAGCAGAATATTTATCTAATCCGTATGTAATTTAAAAACAAAATCTAATGAATATTCTTGCAACACCGTTTTTTCAGATCTTTTGGAATGCTGGTTGCCAAATGGTAGCTCTCAACTTTCAGACACCAGATTTGCCCATGCAACTTAACCAAGGAAAATTTGAATACAACGGTGGCTGTGGGTATGTTATGAAACTTCTAATGAAATTATTTTATATGCAAAACAAACTTTAAAAAGTTGAACACAAAGTATTTGTACTAAAATCAATGTGTTAGAAATGCGGTGTTTTTGTACATCTTGTGGTATTTTTGACATTTGTATTATCGTTTAGCTTAGTTTAATTCAGTATTGTTAGCGTTTGATGTCATAGTGAGAACCTCTGTAAAATCTTTGGGCTGCTATTATAATTCAAAATTGTAATTAAAAAACGGAGGTAGTATTTGTGAAACGTAAATAAAAAAGTTATTTTATAACTCAGATGATGTACAAGCAAAATTTTAAATTTTTAAGTTAAAATGTGAATAACTTCCTAATTTAAATAATGTGTATATTTAATTTATGTTGCAAAAAGATGAAATAACAGAAAAAGAATTCGTGCAAGAAAGTATCTCTGTTGATGAGTATAAGAACTTATTTTTTAAAAAAAATACTGTTCTTGATCATAAAATATTAAAAAGAAATCAATAATTGAAATCCTTCTTTTGTATGGAAAACGTGCAGTCGAAAACTTAAACTCCCTAATATTGAACTGGAAAAATATATCAGAAGTATTAAAGATTGGTTAACATTCTGGTCAAAGTTTTTGACAAAAAATTTATGAGAGTGTAAATATCAATCCTGGGGACAAATTTCGGTACGTCCTACAATTTTATGATATAGGATCTTTCTCTAAATGATGGTAAACCAAGCTAATTTCAGGTTTGATAGCAAGTTATTTTGGTAGAAATTTTATAAAATATTCTTTTCGAATAGATAACTTTGCGTCTATAGTCGTATTTTATAATTGGTAAACTAATGTTATCAAAGAATATTTTAGTAATAATTACTAATTACATATTAGAAAATAAGCTCTGTGATAGTACAAATGAATGCTGGTAACAATTCTAAAATCAATCGGAAATACTTCAGTAGAAATAAACCTAAACACTTTGGACTCAAGAATACGTCAGAGAAGTTAAGTGTCAATGATTATTTCTTCATCATTATTTCAAGAGAGGTGCGAAGTGATAGGTTTGCACTTCCCGCTGGTTGATTTGGGAGGGTTTAAATCTTTATATTTTTTTAAGAGTAATCATTGGATTTCCTACTAAAATGTTAATTAATAGTTACAATTTAATTTTATATTCAGATGAATAATTAAAATAAACATAAATCTACATTTTTCATGTGAGTTTTACCATTTTCCACCATATTATTTTTAATTTTAAAAAGCCAGAGGGGTGCGAGTGCACCACCTTAAAGCTTCCTGGCGATGTCCATATACTTCGCACAAGGGAGAATCGCCAACCAAAACCTGAGGATGCAGGTGCCGACACATAGTTGCAAACATTGCGTGGACTTAAAACTACTATTTTCTACTTATCATCATCAGCATTGGCACGACAGCCCTTTGTGGATATTGGCTTTCTTCAGAAGTCTCACCCATTCCTCCCTCTTTCCAGAAATTGAACTCCAGTTTTTAACTTTTAGTAAGTCGAAATCTTCATCCAATCAGTTTTTCCATCTCTTCTTGGGTCTTCCTCTCAATCTTTTACAAAAGGGAGTAGCATTGGAAACCTTAATAGGTGTTCTCTCTGCATTCATTCTCAGAAGGTCGTCTGACCATCTCATTCTAGCCAATTTTATGGATTTGATAATGTCCTCATCTTTATAAGCTTTATATAGTTCAAAGTTATACCTTTTTTGCCAGGTGTTATTCTCCAGAACAGCATCAAAAATAGCTCTCAAGACCTTTCTCTCAAAGTTCACAAAGGCTCTTTCTTCCTTCATTGCCAAGGTCCAAGTCTCTGAGGCATAGATTAAAACAGATTTAATCAATGTCTTGTATAGCTACTTTTCTACTTAGGACAGAGTAAATGTTATGTTTCGATGCCAATGAGTGCGTGTTGTTTTCAGCTACCTGTTGAAGCCGGACTTTATGCGTCGCCCAGACAAAACGTTCGATCCGTTCGCGGAGTCTCCCGTGGACGGCGTGATTGCGGCCCAGTGCTCGGTGCGGGTGATCTCGGGGCAGTTCCTCTCCGACAAGAAAGTCGGCACCTACGTCGAAGTGGACATGTACGGCCTCCCCACCGACACCATACGGAAGGAGTTCCGCACACGCCTAGTGCCCAACAACGGACTCAACCCCGTGTACAACGAGGAGCCATTTGTCTTTAGGAAGGTAATTACTTAAAGCTTCCTTAAATGGAGTGATTTTATTAGTCTTGCCATAGATTAAATGCTTTATTTTATAGAACACAAAATCGACCGGAATATTATGGCAAAACGCTTGCTGATCGAAGGAATAGAAGCTTATAAAAGAAATTTGTGGAGTGGAAAGCCTGTTTACTATTAGCCAATTGAATCGGCAGTTGAACAAGGGAACTAACCCAATATTTTCTTCTTTAAAAAATTATTTGCACTCATGTGAAAAGTATGTAAATATCTTGGTTGTATATATTTCCTGGTCTGATTATACATGGGTGGATTACGTTCTCTTTTGACACTGTACGCTTATATGAAAATACACGTTAGGCATAAAAAATCGTGTTTATTTTCTTTTATGTACTGCTGGTACAAGTAATTTCTTATTTTTTCTCTAATTCCCTCGAACCCCTCCTCGAAGAAATTTTAAAAAATTCGTTGTAGTTTTTCAAATTAAAATTTAATCAATTAATTAATATTAAAATCTTCGGTTTTATTGCTTTTACGCTAGGTAAAACTTAACACATATGTTTTAAAGCTTTTTTTTTTTTTTTTTTTTTTTTTTTGCTTTTTTTTTCGTGTTCAAGAAAATTGCTGAAAATTACACTCAAGCAAACCTTTTTAGAGACTGAATTTGTATTTTCGTTACTACAAATCTTTATTAGTGTTAGGATAGTGAACTCCTCTCACTAAAAGGAATAGATTGGTTTTTTATAATTGTATACGAAATTTATATCGTATTGATTTATTCATTAATTTAGGTAAGTATAACATTAATTGACTGAATTAAAAACAGCAACAAAATTTTATACAAAAATTAATTAATTCCCTCTATATTTTTATGTAAAATTTTATGTGAAAATACTTCAGATAAAACCTACATCCTTTTTTCTTCGCTTTTTTAAACACTGTCATCGTTAAAATATTTCAGTAAAATATATATATATAATTAGATATGAAAACATTTAAACCCGCTTTTTAAACATAACAACACAAGCAGTTATTATTGCATTTGCTAACAAGTTCATTTAAAATAGTGCAAAGCATGTGATCAAAATATTATACATGCTTTATTACTATATGTGCTTTACTATACATCCTTAATAAGCTATGCATTTTGAGAATTACCCTGTTACCAGTCTCTATCTTTTTTGAATTTATCTCAAGCTCTAAAATGCTAAGTGCCCTCTTATTGAACGCAGGTTGTCCTCCCTGACTTGGCGGTCATCAGGATTGCGGTTTATGATGAAAACAGCAAAATGCTCGGACAGAGAATTCTTCCTCTAGATGGCCTGCAGGCAGGTGAGACATGCATAATTGTATTTAAATACATTTTTATGATGAATTGGATACTAGATAACTTCTGTAAAGATGATAGATGTGTAACAATTCTTTTGCCATCCTTCATCATCGCTTATTTTTACTACAGCTGAGTGAGAATGAGCTCTAAAACTTCATGGTTTAGCAATTTCCGATAATTTCTATCAATTAAAACACTAAGTGTTTCTGACAGAAAATGATTTCTAACAGAAAAATCATGCACCAATTTAAACAATTAGAATATTAACCAAGCTTCAAATAAATATCTAGCATTCACATTTTTACATGATTCTCAATTCGAAACAGTGCAGACATAATGAATAAAAAAAAAATCTTTGTAGCTAATTCAATATTTAAACGTTCAAAAAAAAAAATTTAACTAAAATAATATTTTAAATATCATAGGAAGCAGAGGAATAAAGTTAAAATACCCATTATACTGCTGTCATTAATAAAAAGCCCTGAATCCAAAAAATACGAATGCACATTTTAACACTTCCTGATTAGCCCTTAAAAAATACATACTTTTATATTATTGTATAGAATTTTATGAAAATAGAACTTGAGCAATTCAATAAAATTAAAGGATTTCTAAAGGATCATCAGGAAGTGTCAAAATGTGCATTTAATTGTTTTTTTATTTATGTTATTTTAAATTGTAAATTGTAACGACAGTACACCACTAGTTTCAACAATATTAGCCAATTTACCATTTAAAATAATTCTGCTCCTTTAAATATTTTTATCTCCCACTCTCTTCAAATAAGCTATGCAAAATCACACACTGTAATTACAATTTTACAACATATGTGTTTGGTTGTAGGTTACCGCCACGTATCTCTGCGGACGGAGGGGAATTTTCACATGTCTCTTGCTATGTTGTTTATATGCATAGAGCTCAAGATTTATGTTCCGGATGGCTTGGGAGGTGAGTAATCTTATTATTCGTTGCAAAAATGAAAATCTATAGAATGTAAAACTTCAGTAATTATATAAAATAAAAATAATTAATTCATCAAAAATTATCCCAAAATTTTCCTGTACGTAAACTAAAAGTTGCAAGTATAGGGTATCCAAAAAAGGTTAGTCTTCATTAAAGGGACAATTACATGCCAGCGCGTGATATAATGTGGCTCCCCGGGAACCTGTCTCACTTATATATACTAGTTCTTCACTGTTGTATGGTTTCGCACAGTGAGATGCATAGCGTAAGGTCTTGTATAATTCAGTCCCACTAAAAAGAATTATCACGTACAAACATAAAACATAAAACTCCGTGTTATCGTAAGTAAGTTGACGGCAATCAAGTATGCTACATAAAGAAACGGTTAGCATTTTGTTTTAGTATTAAATATTGTATTTTCTACCCAATTAGATTTAATGGATGCTTTGTCTGATCCTCGGGCATTCCTTTCGGCTCAAGAAAAACGATTGGCACAGATGCGCGCAATGGGCATCGAAGAAGCTGACATCCAGACCAAAGATCTTCAGTTGGGTGCTACAAACTCCATCACCAAGAAAGATGAAGACAAGAAAGGTATATTTGACTTTTATTCAATTTTGTTCAGTTTGGCATATTATATCTCTCCGACCATTTCTAGAATATGACTGCAACCATAACCTCACAACCTTTTACCATAACACACTTTAATTAGAAAACATTTAAACAACTTAATCAACAATGAGGCTAAAAGATTTACTTAATACCTCACAGTTTCCCCAAAAATTCTTTATGATTGATCTACCCATTTTATCCGAAAAAAATCCCTTCTTAACAACATTTGCTTACTTTTTCTGTATTAAATTTATAGGAAACTGCTCTGATTTTTAAGATGATCAATTTATATTCTTGTAAACACTTATTTGATAATCGAAAGAGAGTATGATGATATATTTGTTAATTAATATTACAAATTGTTACTTTTATAATTTTACTTAAATTGTGATTTTTAAAATTATGATAAATCATCGTTAAGGTTTAATTTGAATTTTTAAATATTTATTTTTTAGATCAATTAACAAATTGTAAAATCTATAACAACTTCAATCTTTTCTATGTACTTAATCAATTTAGAAGGAATACCTATACATTTAATTTGAATATTAAGTATATCTGAACTTTCCTGAATATTAAGTATATCAGTGCTACCTTTTAAGGTTCTAAAACGGATTAGGATAGAATTTTATAATAGAAGGGGAGTTTTAGAGCCCCCTTCGCTCCGTTATATAATTATATAAGGACGGGATTTTTATTTCTTTTTTTAATCTGGAAAAGACTAATTTAGAACTTGATATAAATTCTATATTCTGATAATTTTTCGGCATGCTTACGTCGGGCACGTGTCGGTTCTTCATATTAATTTTACGACGGGAAGTGTTTGCGGTAACCTTAACAGTTTAAGTAATAAATGTGTCAAATTAGACAAAATTCGACATATAAATGGAACAATCCTTTCCAATCTAAAACTTTATCTAAAGAGAAAACAAATTCAGAATAATTTGAGTATCAATTAAAATTTTTAAATACTGAATCTTCCAATTAGTAGCTGCATATCAAAATTATTTACGACTATACGATTGATTTTCGTACAGCATAAAAAAATTACAACTGTTCTCTCTTATTAGATGAGTACAAAATTGAACCCATCACGTCAGAAACGCTCAAAACAGAGAAAGCTTTCATGAAACTGATGCGGAAGCAACAGAAAGAACTTGATTCCCAAAGAAGGAAGCAGCACAAAGAGAAATCTGTCATTCAGAAACAGCAGTGCTCGGCTATTGATAAAACCATAAAAAATATCAAAAAGTAAGAACATAACTGTTTCTTTGAAATGAAATAATCTATTCATTATTTACATTTTAGAAGATTAAAAAACAAGATTGCGCTATTTTAAGTTCTTTTTTCACTGAAAGAAAATTCAGTTCTAATTCACCGATTCTGCTTATAATCGTAATCATTGTCATACTATCCAATTTTATGCAATTCGTCCCACAATTTGTATTACAACTTTGCATTGATCAACCCCAAAAAATTGCTTTTTCTGGAACTCAAATACGTTTAAGATTCAAATTCACATTATTTAGATATTTTAATGCACCCTTTGTTCTGCATCTTTTGCTAAATTTACATATTATAAAGCTTATATTATACTTGACTGTAAAAGATAATTTTTTTTCTATTTACATAAACTTTTTGAAACTATTTAACTCACTCTGGTGTCGTTAAGTTATACAGTATGTACGATTACCTTTTTCGTTTATTTATTAGTCAATGAAATTCAAGTTGATTTTCTGAATTATTAACTCTCCAACAAGAAAATAAATCTTAATCCGCTGCTGTATGAAACAGTTTTCGAAATGTTCATTTTTAAAAATAAGACGTCACTTTTGGAATACCCCTTGTCTTACGCATCACATCAATACTACCTCTCAATGTCAACTACCTCTTAAGGTGATTATGCAATCCTATCAAAACTTCAAATAAAATAGCAAACTATAGATAAGAGTGCGACATTAGACATTAACAGAATCATTAAATATATTATGGACCATGTAAAATACTCAAAAGAATTTTTTCTTTTTCTGGAAATATCAACTGAATAACTATCCCCAAATCATTATGTTCTTATGTTATCTCGCTATGTACGTAGTACTTTACGATGCTCTATCCCACAGCAGCGAGGACATGGCAACCGATCCCCAGATCCGCGATCTGGTTGTGGTTCAGATGAAGCAGTGGTCTTCCATGATGGAGAAACACAGGAGGGAAGAATGGGATCTGCTCAAGAGCCACCTTCTCCAGCAGAGGGAGATACTGCAGAGGCTGATGGAGATGGCACAGCAACAGCAGATGAAGCAACTCGATGCAAAATTTGAGAGGTGAACTACTGTGTCTTATTTGTGGTTTATTACTAACGTTTAGGAGGGTTGTGTTTGATTACACTTACCAACGCAATTGCTACCCAGAATCGTGTATAAAATATGAATCACAAATTAATCAAATAATAATATTTTAATAAATATCTATCATATGACGCATAAATGCTGTTATGCGAACGAAAAAATGTAAATGCGTCGCTATTTAGATATACATGGGCGCAAGATAATATGTCCTCTCACTGTATAAGTTTCAAAATTTGGTGTCCATCTTAATTTTTTTTTTTTTCATGACATCGTGGCACAAAAGCTACTAAACGTTTTCAAACATGGAAAAATGTAGTTTACAGTGCGCAGACAGTGAAAAATGTTTTAATTTGAGAATGGGATTTATTGGAACGATTTATTTGATAGATTACATGGGAAATCTCAGAGTGGTCGTTTTGGTTTTGTCCAAGATACTACTAACAAATATATAATATTCTATTCTATGACCCTCCCACATGTAAAATTTGATACTACTCGCAAGATAATAGAGACGGGTAGGCAAGTGGAGACGGGTAAGCAAAATGTGTCAGTTAAAGAAGCATATGCAGTTCTAGTGACTCGCCGAAAGTTCTGTAAACGAACAATCTTATTTCTTATGCAAATAAAAATATATTTGTTGAAAAATCACTTTCCAATTTCTAAATTCCGATTATAAAGAATTATTTTCTTTTTCTTTGATGTGGTTGATTTAATGCTTCACCTGTTAAATGGCTAATGTGCTTGTCTGTTTCGATTGTAGGGAGAACAAAGAGATGAAAGGAAAACAGGCGAAGGTATCCGTTGAGACAGCCAGAGAAGTGGCCAGCGACAAAACACTCCGCAACAAAGCCGAGAGAGAAAGGTGCGAACCGCTTACTTAAAAAAAAATCACTCTTAAATTGTTTCTGATAAGATTAAAGATATTTTTGTTACTAAAAATACATTTTATTTGTTGTATTCTGCAGGAGGCTTAGAGAGAAGAACAGTAACAACACAAAGAAGTTCATTGAGGAAAGGAAGTCGGCTGCCCTGAAGCAAAGCAAAGAAAGAGAGAAGCTCAAAAAAGTACACGAGAAGCAATTGCAAGAGCTCGCTAAGGAAACGGAAATAGTGAGTACTATAAAACTTTTCTTGTGTGTGTAAGAAATCTCACACCGTTAAATTACATCTCCATGGCTCGAGGCTACACTTTATATAAGTAATATGATGATTATTGGTACAATAATCACCATATATGTGGGGGTTAGTGGTTCGGTTTTTTAAATGTCTAGGGGATTTATTTAGGGAAGCAAAAATGAAATAAAAGAGAAATAAACTTCCAAATCAGAAACGGAAAGTACAGTTAAATTTATTAGACGAAACATCACAATCACTTTTAAATAAAACAAAGGGGGGAAAAGTATTAAGTACTACTAGCCAAATGGCAGCACAAGTCGACGAAAACTAAGTGTTTAATTAGTACATTACCCAATTAGCGAAGTGAGTTGAGTGCACCCAAAATTGGCGGACAGAGTTCAGCGTGTTTGTTCCCGAATGGGATCCGGTGTGCTTCTGCTTAAAAAATAAAATCGCGGAGTACGAATACTTATTCGTAATAACAAAAAAAAAAAGAAACATCGTCTTGCAGTGCCATCTGTCTTTACAAGAGGAAATTGAAATGCACCGTAAACAATTGATATGGGATAATAAAAATCCTACAGATTCGGCCATCCTGTAGATCGATGACCTCATCGATGAAACACATGGAAATGGGCAAGACATATGATAATACTTAAGTAAAAGAAAATATAAAACTAAGACAAAATGAAAACGTTTCGTTGAAGGTCACAATGTTCATTTGTAAGTGTTCGAAAAGTTCAGGATCAAGTCTATTTGAAAATGGTAGGAACTGCATCAGTGGCTGGGTCCTATGCTATGGCTGGAGTTGCATGGTAAATTGAATATCAAACAATGACATATAAAATGAACAATGACATATAAAATGAAGACTAATGACGTTGGGAGAAAGACAATTATGGCAATGTTTACATATTATTTTTGAAGAGTATTTATGTTAAGTTAATTTATTTAGTAGAATAAAATTTCATTAGATCAGCGGATGTAGAAGTTATGTTAGGCCCTTCCTGGTTACCTATTTTTTGTACATCATACCTATCTTTGGGTTTAACTTTTGTAATTTTACAGGGTCCTAGGAATTTGGGTCTTAGTTTTAACCCAGAACCGAACTGCGTTCACTGGATTGCCACCAAAGCACCTTCCCTATAGTTCGGAGCTTTCTTGCGTTTCTTGTTATAGGTCCGTTTGTTTTCGGCTTGAATCTTTTGGATGTTCCTCTTTGCTTCTTGTCGCAGTGAGTTTCTTTGCTCCTGAAGCTCATCTTCTATCAGAGGTAATGGAAATCGATCCTTGATTAATTTTCTATTTAATTTCCTATAATCCACACAGAGGCGGGTGGAACCGTCTTTTTTCTTCACTAGTACGATAGGACTGGCGTAGTCTGACGAGCTTGGTCTGATGATTCCTTGTTCTAGCCATTCGTCGATTTGCTGATTGACCTCTAACTTTTCTGAACTCGATAATCGTCTCGCAGGTTGGTAGACTGGAACGTCGTCTTTCAGGATGATTCGCATAGATACATCTGTTGACAAAGTTTTGTCAGGCTTGTAAGTTGAGATAACTTGCTTCAATTCGTTCTGTATCCTGATGTCTCTTATGTGGGCCAACTCTATCTCTTCATTAGGACTTGTTTCGGAGATGTGCATGAACCAATCAGCTGGCTCATCTTTATGAAATTTCATACCATTCCTGGACGTTGTAAATGTAGCTTGATTCGTAACATCCATTCCGATAATTGCTTGGAAAGATAACTGTGATTGCGGCACTACATGCCATGTTAGAGAAAATTCTTCTCCGTCGGTGGTGAAACTCATTTCGAATGATCCTTTCGTTGTGACTTGGGAATTTCCTAAACTTGAGAGCGTTCTCCTTTGTTTCGAAAGCTTGGATTCATCGATGATTTCTTTGGCTATGTCGTCTCGAATGAGACTGAGTGAACTGCCTGTGTCTACGAGTGCGGTGATGAGTTTGTTTCCCATGACGATTTCTTTAAATTTCAACTCTTCTGATGGGATGATTGTACATGTCTGTACAGAATTGCTCGGAGGATTGCTGGATTCTGCATCTATTCGGCGCTTGTCGCAGTTAACGTAGAAGTGTCCTGGTTCTTTACAATAACTGCAGAGTGACTGTCTAGGCCTGACAGTGTCGGTATTTCGATTACTGTTGAAATGGTTCCTTTCTGACCGGTTTGGTCCATATCGGCGATTATCAGCTCTTCGGGGAGGGCTTCCACGATTATTCGATGATCCGGCCTCGTATCGGTGACTGTCGGTTCTTCGGGAAGGGTTCCCATAATTTGACGATTTAGCCCCATATTTTCCTTTGGGCAAGGAGTCGAACTGCTTTGACTTTAACGTTCTGCGGATATCTTCGTATTTTTCGAACTTTTGGGCCAGCTCTCTGGGCGAGTTGATGAGTGTCTATTCATTTAGAAAATGTTCTTTGAATTCGTACGGAGCTCTTCTTTTGATCTGATCTGCTATGATGAGGTCACGAAGCTGGTCGTAAGTTTTTATTTCAAGACCTTCCACCCATCCATCGAAGTAGGTTTGCAATTCATGGAGAAAATCCAACCAAGTTCCTTCAGGAGATTTTTGGTGTGACACGAACATCTGGCGAAGTCTTTCTGGAGACAGTTTGAACCTTCGTAGCAGCAACTGCTTTACGTGATCATAGTCGTGAGACTTGTCGGGGGACTCCCGCACAATTAAGTGTGCAACGTCGACTGGAAGTAGGCCTATGAGGTGCTGAACCCATTCTTCTTTAGGGATCGATGACAGCTCTGCATGCCTCTCGAACAGGATGAGGTTAAGATTCACATCTTCTTTCATATCGAACTTGTGGAAGGTATCACGTGAAGGTCTGCTTGGTACTTGGTTTGTTGTGACGTTTTTCGAAGATGAATCCTTCTGGTTTTGGATTCGTAATTTCTCGAGCTCGAACTCTGCTTCTCGTCTCCGTTCTTCGATGGCTTCTTGACGTTTCCGTTCTTCGATGGCTTCTAGACGTTTTCGTTCTTCGATGTCCTCTTGACGCTCTTGCTCTTGCAACCTTTCCTCGGTGATGCTCTCGAGAAGTACTTTTACTTCATCTTCGTCATACTTCTCATTTTCCAAGATTAAATCCTTGATGATCGGCTTGGTCATAGTAGCGGTTATCTTTATGCCTAATTCTGTGGCAAAGTTCGACAGATCCTCTTTTTTACTTCTTAGAAGAAAAGCCATGGTGATCTTTAAATTTGGTGGAAATCCAGTGAACTTTGTGATATTCGTAAAAATGAAATTAAAAGATAACGACTAAAAGGAAAAAAGCTTGTAGATTTATGTTGTGTGCTTTTCCTCTTTTTTTTTTTTTTTTTTTTTTTTTTTTTAAAAATGGAGTATGCTACTAAGAACACTACGAAATTAACGAATATACATTTTAAAAATGAAGAAATATATTTTTGCAGAAGTTAATCAACTCTCGGTCAATCAGATAATTCACAAAAAAGTAAAAGAGTACTACCGTATGAAAAAGGTTTTAGAATTTCATGAACTTTTGTATGAGAACAAGTCGTCAGAAATTTTTTACTGAAAAGATTTTTTTTTTTTTTTTCACTTGGACAAGAACACGATAACCATACCAACTTATAATAATGTACTTACTTTGTATTGCATAATATTTTAAAACATAATACTGCATAAGTTATGCTTTGTATTGCATAGAAAATTAATTGCATAAGAAATTATAACAGCAGCATTTGGAAAAGTAAACTATGAATAAGGATGCGAATAATATATTAAGTATTCAAAACAAAATATTACCCAAGGATACTTTATAAAAAGAACACTTTAATACGATAAGTTTACCTCACTTAAATCACCTAACTTCTCAAAATAACAGCTGCATTTGGAAAAGTAAACAATGAATTATTACCCAAAGTTATCCGTCAAAATAATGTATATTGAATAATATTCTTTGTATTAATTCAAACAAAAAGAATAAAAAGGAATATAAAAACAATTTAAATGTAAACTATTCTTAGAACAATAATGAAAATATAAATAAAAGACTGCAACATCAAATCCTTCAAGGTATCACTTCCGGTTATAGATAAGACCTTTTTTTTTTATTCTTTCTCTTTATTTGTGTTGCGAAGAGTTTACCCAAGCAAGAGGTTTTTTAAAAAAAGTAAATAAAAAAAACTAGTGTGCAATTCTTAGAAAAAGAAAGTATCAATGATTCAGAACTTATCTGAAGGAATAAACTGCTGGCTTTGAAGACGTCGATTGTCACTGCTTAGAACACGAAATTAATGTAGTAGATGGTTTCGGAACACAGAGTACTAATCTTGGCAAATTATCCGGTAAGGGCCTCGGATAAAATTTCAGCAATTCGGGATTGAAGATTCGAAAATTTTAGACGAACACTGATGAAGACGAACACTGATGAGACGTTGAGACACCAGTTGGAAATGGCACGCTGCTTGTTGAAGACTCGTTGGCGAAGAATTTCGTATGAAGCTGGATGCTTTCTGGCTAAGAACGAAGACTGGAACTTTGAGAATTTCTTTACGACGGGTTTAAATTAATTTAATTGTAAATTTCATCTTCGAGGGGTTCGAAGGAATAAGGGTGATTTTCGATTAAAACGGGTGCACTCATGAAAAATATTACTGAACTCATGTTACCAAAACGAAACAGGTTACTAGGTATACACTTGTTATTATACCAAATAATTTTGAAAACGAACAAAAAAAAATTAATCGCTACAGGGACGTGGTTTATTCAAAAACCAAAAATTACTCGAAATTAAAAAAATTTAGAAGCAATTCCCTTTAAAAATTCCTTTTCGCTAATCCAGGCCAAGGACCCCAAAAATATGTGGGGGTTAGTGGTTCGGTTTTTTAAATGTCTAGGGGATTTATTTAGGGAAGCAAAAATGAAATAAAAGAGAAATAAACTTCCAAATCAGAAACGGAAAGTACAGTTAAATTTATTAGACGAAACATCACAATCACTTTTAAATAAAACAAAGGGGGGGAAAGTATTAAGTACTACTAGCCAAATGGCAGCACAAGTCGACGAAAACTAAGTGTTTAATTAGTACATTACCCAATTAGCGAAGTGAGTTGAGTGCACCCAAAATTGGCGGACAGAGTTCAGCGTGTTTGTTCCCGAATGGGATCCGGTGTGCTTCTGCTTAAAAAATAAAATCGCGGAGTACGAATACTTATTCGTAATACCAAACAAAAAAAAGAAACATCGTCTTGCAGTGCCATCTGTCTTTACAAGAGGAAATTGAAATGTACCGTAAACAATTGATATGGGATAATAAAAATCCTACATATATTTTTCGAGTGTGGTTGTATCAAGAATATAAATGTGATCGTTAGCCTTTTCTCTAGTCTAATATTATGACATCCGCTCTCAATATCTACCGAAATATAGCTTTCGAATTTGCTAAATTTTCCCCAAGATCATTACTTATAGCAATACAACTAATTTAATTATTAATTCAATAATCCAAAAAATTTTAATTTGATTGATAGAATAATTAAATATTTTCCAGTTTATGCACAAAGTTTTTGAGAAAAAATTCGAAAAATAATAATAAGGATCGACATTTTTTCTATATTCTGAATTATTCTCTATTATTGCTGTTCGATATAATAGAACATTTTTAGCTTTTTAAATATAAATAAATATTTCAACTGGCTTTGGGATTTGAAAAATATTGCATTTGGACTATGGGTCGAAAAAGAAGTTAAAGATTACTGGTATGTGCTTTTCGTACAAACCTTAAACTAATGATCTCTAACTGCAACTTCTAGATTGTGCATACTTGGTTATTGACTTGAAGCCGAGGAAGGCTTAATAACCAACATAATAATCTATACCAACAACTTCCCCCAAACTAGTTACAATGTGCATGTAACCATGACAACCTATTTCACAGTATTATGGGGGAAGTATTCAATTGGTCTCATTTGCTTGCAGAGCAGAAACAGTTAATAATATATCCAGAAGTTACAGTTTGAGATTAGTGCCTTAAACATATCAATGGTGGAAAACCTCAATGAAATAAATACAACTAACAATGTAATTTTTTCTTTTCCAGTCTATTGACTCCTACAACAATGCCGAAGCAGAATACAAACTGGCTGCCAAAATGGAGTGCTTTATCTAAAGAAACGATTTTTAATTCCTAGAAAATGGCATTCCTTTATATTTCCAAGTGTCGTTTCTGTATTTTGGGAGCATCGAGCATCATCACTGTGCCAAACGAACGGATTTTTTTTTAAACAAAAAAGTGCAACGTGCTGCCCGTGTTTTGAAAGTTTCACCAATCTTTTATGTCTGTCTTTCAATCAAACTACTCAAATTCGCTACCGAACTCTGTTACCATCAGAAACATATATAATCATTAAGTATGAATCATAAATACATCTTAATTAGATTCGAACGAAGCATTTAAGCAACCACATTAGAATTTCTGTTTTGCTTTTTCTAACGTTGTAAAATGTTTAATGAAACAATGTATTTTTTATTTAAATTAATTGGAGTGTAGTTAACTTTTCAAATAAGATCATCTTTAATATTAAGTGGTTGTGAAAATAAAAAACACGTCTTCGGTAAAATTTCAACAGAAATTAAAACAAAGGTTGAAACTTTGAAATGGAAGTTAAAGAAGTTGCCTATCAAAGTACATACAATATTTCTTTAGTATAAATACATAATGATTCATGTATTTTTAACTATATTTTCACAAAAAGTTTAAACTAGAAGGTTATTTTATTCATTATAACACGTTACTTTATATTTAAATTCCATAAATAATTATTTAACTGTTGGTAAAATACTATTCATTTAAATAGTTTTTGACTTTCCTAAAAATTTATATGACGTACAATAAATAGAAAATAACTTTGCATTTAATAATCTATATTCATTCAATTATTATTAGTAAAATTTTAATTACGTTGTTATAATTATGATATGTGTAGTGTATAGTTCTAATTAAATTGAAATTTACATGAAAATTCAATGGAATATTCAAAACCGGATGAAGATGGACTATTTTTAAATTATTCACACCGTAAGTTATTGCACAATTCACTTTTTCGATTTCACACTCATTTCATGGAAACATCCTGTGATACAAATTAGCTGCTTTAAAAAAAGTATTTACAAAAGAGATTATTTTTATTCATAAGAGTATCATGAAACATGATACCTAAAAATTTTAACATTACTAAGAAAATTAACAATACTTCATAGTTTTAAATTAAACAAATTAGATTGTTTATAAAATGATTGAGGAAAACAGTTACTATAAATTAAAAGTATTCAATAAGAAAAGATCATTTATCTTAAAATATTTCATTTGACATTTGTAATTATTATTCATTAAGAGATATGCAAAATTTAAATTCAGTTTAAGATAATGCACTAACAAAAAGTACGTTATTCCTGAAACAATAAACAGTTAAATGAATTTTAGGCGTATGATATAAGAAGGTATTGAAATCACTATGATTAAGTAATAAATCAGAAAATTAACATCACATTGACAGCAAAATTACTTCAAAATATCAAATAAATGAACGGAATTTTTAAGTTTTTCGTTTCACGTCCTTCAAATTGCATTGTGCAATGAATCATTGATTGAAGTCTTTCTAACCGATGCAGGTGCGCATGATGAAGTCTTTCTATAACTAGAAGCAATATAAATTAAGAAACTATAGTTTTGCTTCATTGGTTTCTTAATATCTTGTGTCAAATTTTTAATATCAGTTTGCTTCGTATACAGTATAAACTGAAATGCAAATATCATGTATTAACAAACTGATCAAATGAACGTTTCAATAAAGGTGCTTGAATTTTCTTACTGCTTATATGTAAAAGTCATTAGTTGTTTACACTTTTAAAGCATGATTTAGATTCCATCTTTTCAACGTTTTATTTTAGTCCCAAAGAAAAGAAATTTTGTTCTAGATGTATACCGATGCATTTATCGCTTTGCGTTTTCGGCGTGGGCATGTTTAACATGTTATACAAATGCAAGCAACGTTTAATTAAACGGTATACGTAGATAACGTATTCACTGTTTTTATCGTGTCAGTACACAATTTAAAGAATATGATCTCTAAGATATTTCATCAAATATTGCATAAAGTTAGCTAAAGCATGTTATTAAGTATATTTTATCCTGTATATAAACTAATATATGTATATAGTTGGTTAATATATCATGATATGTGTAAATTATCTTTTTTGTTGCTTCATTTCATTTTAAATGAAAATTATGAATATTTCAAGTTGAAACATTAAATCTATTTGAAGTTTATGTGCTTTTTTTGTATCTCACAAACAACACATTAACAAAAACCACCTTGTATATCAAACTGAAATATATATGGCAGAGTCAAATTATACTATGAATATACAACAGTGATTACGAGTGAATATAATTCATTATTTTCTCATGAATAACTGTTTGTTTGTTTGTTTGTTTGTTTGTTTGTTTGTTTGTTTGTTTGTTTGTTTGTTTGTTTGTTTGTTCGTTCGTTCGTTCGTTCGTTCGTTCGTTCGTTCGTTCGTTCGTTCGTTCGTTCGTTCGTTCGTTCGTTCGTTCGTTCGTTCGTTCGTTCGTTCGTTCGTTCGTTCGTTCGTTCGTTCGTTCGTTCGTTCGTTCGTTCGTTCGTTCGTTCGTTCGTTCGTTCGTTCGTTCGTTCGTTCGTTCGTTCGTTCGTTCGTTCGTTCGTTCGTTCGTTCGTTCGTTCGTTCGTTCGTTCGTTCGTTCGTTCGTTCGTTCGTTCGTTCGTTCGTTCGTTCGTTCGTTCGTTCGTTCGTTCGTTCGTTCGTTCGTTCGTTCGTTCGTTCGTTCGTTCGTTCGTTCGTTCGTTCGTTCGTTCGTTCGTTCGTTCGTTCGTTCGTTCGTTCGTTCGTTCGTTCGTTCGTTCGTTCGTTCGTTCGTTCGTTCGTTCGTTCGTTCGTTCGTTCGTTCGTTCGTTCGTTCGTTCGTTCGTTCGTTCGTTCGTTCGTTCGTTCGTTCGTTCGTTCGTTCGTTCGTTCGTTCGTTCGTTCGTTCGTTCGTTCGTTCGTTCGTTCGTTCGTTCGTTCGTTCGTTCGTTCGTTCGTTCGTTCGTTCGTTCGTTCGTTCGTTCGTTCGTTCGTTCGTTCGTTCGTTCGTTCGTTCGTTCGTTCGTTCGTTCGTTCGTTCGTTCGTTCGTTCGTTCGTTCGTTCGTTCGTTCGTTCGTTCGTTCGTTCGTTCGTTCGTTCGTTCGTTCGTTCGTTCGTTCGTTCGTTTACTTAATAAAATATTAATTTAATCAAATATAAAACCACCATACTTAGCATGGTTATGAAACGATTAAATTTAATACGGTATCATACGATTAACTCAGGTAAAGTTACTAGAAATATATAACAATTTCAGTAATTGTATGAATTGTTTGACGGAAGTTTCCATAGAAGTATTCATTGATTATAACTTAAATTGTTATTGAAACAAAGTCTTTAACAGTTTACTACAAGCAAAGAGCATAAGAACATCATTGATCATGATTCAAATTATCATAAAAACAAAACATTAATCCTTTTTATTACAGACAAGAAACATAAGAAAAGTTATTGACAAAGAACTCCAATACATTATAAGTGTAAAAATTAAATATTTAAAAGAGTATTTTCTTACGAATGACTTAAGCTTTTTTAAACTATTTCTTGATCCGTCTCTAGGAGAACCAAAAACGCCGCTCTGTGCTGAAAATATGTTTAAATAGATTTAATTAAAATATATGTGAACCTTAAACAGAAATATAGGCTATTGGCATCTTTTGATTGGTTCATAACTATTGACAAACGGTGATGACAACTATATAGAGTTTATATTATATTCTTATTATCGAAAATCTTTTTTTTGAGTAACCGTAATTCATATTACGCTTTAACGAAGAGTATCCCATTATTGCTCTCGTGTAGCAAATGCACCTGAAATAAATCTCCAAAACAAACATGTACTTTAAGAATACACTCATTACCACAAAGTTTTTGCTATAAATCCTTTATATTCATTACCAACTTTAATATGCAATTGCAACTTAATTAAGCGATTTTGTACTCAGATCGAGTTTTCAGACTGTTTGATCACTATGACAAAAAAGCATCGATTCCGTGCTTTTTTTTTTTTTTTTTTTTTTTTGTCTCTAAAGCTTGATAGAATTTATTGTCATCAACAACGATCTGCCAAGTTTCAGCTCAATCAGATGACAGCAAGTAGGTTAATTATTCACCAAAAAATTACTTTCCCACCACTAACCAAACAAGTAAATGGCAGGGTTTTGGGGGTTTTTTTGTCACGAGTCATCAACAAAGTTTTATTCCTATATTACCAATATCAACAATAGCAGATTCTATTCATTGACTATCGCCAAATTGTGCATACTTGAATGTGGCTTTGGGTATATGGATTTGACGTATGGTAATACAAACGTGTGTAAAAGCGTATATATATACTTTACTTCGTCTTTAATGTTCTTTATTTACTAATGAGTAACTCAGTTTAAAATCTTCACGTAATATTTGGTGTCAATCAAAACAAAACTCAAATCGTTAAAGTGATTATAACCAATAACTGAATAACTCCCATAGCTGAAACGAGTAAAGACTCGTTGACAGTGACTATCACAATCTGGCTTTTTTTAAGTTTTCAATACAACATGGTCCGAAAACTATATATTAGGGTGGTTCGAAAAAAAAAAAATATTTTTGAAACACATGAAGTTGAAAAAAGTTGATACATATCTTGATAAGAAAAACTGTAAAAAAAAAATTTGAAAAAAAATAAAATCTTCCGATCGCATATTCATCTCAAAGTTTGGAGAAAATTAAAAAAATAACTATTTTTCCTAATTTTTTTTTTTTTTTTTTAATTTCTAAACGTTATATATTTAAAAAGCAATAGTTTGAAAGGAGTAGTGAAAGGGTGGTATAACACAGGAAAACACTCCTCTACACATTTTTAAAGCATATATTAATAATTAAAAATATTCAAAAATACATTTTTTTGATAAAAAAAAATGATTTTTCTATAAAATGGATACTAACGTTATTTGTTTCGTATTTTTGTCAAAATTGCTTTATTTACTTCAAGCATTAATTTCAAAGTTTTAAATAACTATAAAAAATACCCTTTTTCCATCCATTTGTAGAATACACCAATCACTAAATTATCGAGGTACATTACTTTGTATTCTGTGGAATGAAGTAGATAGAACTTGGAAAAAAATCAAATTGATAATTATTCAATAATAATCGTTCGCGCGTAACCTTTGAAACATTGATAAAAACTGTGTTTTGGCGGGTTTCAATCTGGGTGGCCTTTCTAGTTGGCGCTTTCTCTTCCTTTGAAGCTCATAAACTTACTTGCTCATTCATTGCATCATAAAGCACGTGGCTGTGATTGGGACTGCCATGAATACTGTCTGGATATAATCTGACAGATCAAATTGCACGTTGGGAGACCACTGCATTGGGATATATGCCTCCTATACTCCAATGAACTACCATTCAGACGCCTATTTAAACACGTAGATAGTGCAACAGGACAATATCTTTCAGTGAGATAAAAAATTGAAGAACTGTGAAAAATTTTCCTCGACTGATTTTTTTACGTGTTGAATGTTCAATTGAGCTCAGTTGAGATGAAAGTACTGAGCACAGATCAGTTATTTCTTCTTACTATTTTTGCAGCGATTAGATCAGGCTAATGACTTGGCAGCTCGCAAACCCAATCCCCTTTCACACTCCAGATGGCTAACAACAGAAATTTGAGTACTTATATTATATGCGAGTGAATGTAAACCATCGGATAAACTCAAGCAAGTGGTATTCTTTATTTTAAATTGTTACATGCCACATTGATTTCGAATTTTAAAAAAAAAAAGTTAATTTTCTGAAGGACCTAAAAACATATATGTGGTAATTCGATTGTCTGGATACCTCCCTGAATATTTACTGGAAGTTTTAAACTCAGTTATTGGACGAAATGCTTCCTTCCCTCACCCAAAAAATTTGATTTCGGCAATGATTTTGTACGCAAGGAGAGATGTAAGAGCACTGAGGCGTCGGATTCTGAAATCTCAAGAACTTTCCTAGAGAAAGACTATCAGGCATTTCAAGACAACTAAAATTAACTTTATTGCCACTGATTACGTGGACATAATTAATTGGTATTCTTGTAATAGGACTTCTCCTTTGTTAAGGAAAGTAACAAACGAACATTTGTTAGTAAAGACTGGCGCATCTGAGGTAGCACAGCTGTATTGGAAGAAACAGGGGAAGATTCGCTGATTCTGGCTGAGCATAGTTCCGAAATACACGATTTTTCAACAAACAAATCAAAACCACCACATAGTTTTGTTTCTCACAAATACTATCCTTAATTTAAAACTATGCATCGGAGTATCAAACCTCTTCCATATTTTATCCAGAATTGGACGAGATTGGCTAATATCGTTTCCAACGACCGATTCACAACGTTCCACATCGGGATTGGCCTATGTCTGGCGAAATTGGTCAGCGTATCTGTGCTAATAGGGACCATTTAAATCAGATTTCAACTCGTTTCTTTGTCACTGAAGCTGTGGAACGCTTATGTAAAGAGACAAGACAAAAAGTGGGTGGCGCTGAAGCAAAAGACGTTAGGACAACACTTTTTTTAAAAAAAGATCCATAATGCCGGACTTTTCTTCAAAAGTTTCCTTCAAAATGCATCACTGGGATAGAAATCTCGAGAAAAAAATGAACCAAATGAATAATAGCATGTTGTTTTTTGTTGTTGTTTTTTTAACTAAGAAATATCATTAATACCCATTTTACAGAAAAATCATTATATCTTACAAAAAATTTTTACTTTTGAATATTTTTAATTATTAATATATGTTTTAAAAATGCATAAAATAGTGTCTTCCTGTGTTATACCACCCTTTCACTTCACCTAGCAAACGATTGCCCTTTCAAATATATAACATTTAGAAATTTTAAAAAATTTAGGAAAAATAGTTATTTTTTGTATTTTCTTCAAACTTTGAGGTGGATGTGCGATCGGAAAATATATATACATACATACATACGTATGTTCGTACATACATACATACATACATATATATATATATATATATATATATATATATATATATATATATATATATATATATATATATATATATATATATATATATATATATATATATATATATATATATATATATATATATATATATATATATATATATATATATATATATATATATATATATATATATATATATATATATATATATATATATATATATATATATATATATATATATATATATATATATATATATATATATATATATATATATATATATATATATATAATATATATATATATATATATATATATATATATATATATATATATATATATATATATATATATATATATATACATATATATATATATATATATATATATATATATATATATATATATATATATATATATATATATATATATATATATATATATATATATATATATATATATATATATATATATATATATATATATATATATATATATATATATATATATAATTTTTATTTTTTTCACAAATTTTTTTACATTTTTCTTATTAAGATGTGCATCAACTTTTTTTACCTCATGCGTTTCAAAAAAAAAAAAAATTCTAGTTACCCTACTATATATGGCTTGACATTTCGTGGAAAAAATGACAATCAGTTCATTCCCACTTATTTATGAAATAATACATTCCATTTTAATTCTTAAAACCTGATTAATACATTTTTTTGATGCGTAGATTTGCCACTGAAATATTTAATGAGACAAGTCAAATAGGTTGTTAGCCTTATAAGTCAGTGCATTGGTTGATGAAGAGTAACCTATATTAAAAATCGTACTAATGCGCAGAGTACGTCGCGGAGGTTGAGTTCAGAGTTACACAACAACTCTGGCCAATATCGCTTGACATTGTCCAATCCCATTGTGAAACTTTGTGAACCGTAACGTTCTTACAGATATTGGCCAATCTCGCCCAATGTTGGATAAAATAAATATGTAATTTTGAAATGTTGATGCTCAATTTTAAAATTGAAATATTTTGTTTATAAAAAAGGACGGAGGGCAAAAAAATTAGTTTTATGATGTTTTTGACATGTTTATTTTTTAACAGCTAGTGTATTTTGGAACAATGTTCGAATTTCGGCAATAATAGGTCAGTCTTCCAGAATCCCTGTTTTCGACATTGATTTTTACGGGTAGCACTACTTGGGACCGCACTTTTAGTGCATGAAAGGAACTTTAGGCTGTTTGTACATATAGAGAGTTTTAATTAGTGGTTTCTTACATTCACTTACTCTATGGTCAGGTAGGCACTGGCCGAAAACTTCCATCAGTACCCAATCATCGAGACACGCTTTTTGGAACTCTTCATAAGAGATAATGCCATCTTCATCTTGATCCTAAGTGAAGGGAATTTAAATTCAATTTTAAAAGGACAACTATTCTTGTTATAAGTACTAAAATAGTTAACAGTGTTTCAGTGATGTTAGCATACATAAGAAAGCGCACATTTTATCGTACTATGATTTACAAGGTGTTCCCAAATTGGATTGAATTAAAATACATTTCATTGGAGAAGTAAATCTGATTCTAAAAACGTCTAATAGGGATCGGTTTGATGTATTATATTCTCCAACTTGAAGAATGTGTTACTTTTGTGGAAAAGAGTTCCAAACAAGACTGAAGAAGTTAATTTTTTACAACTTTTTAGTAACCATACTTAATGGTTTGAGGTTTTCTTATGATCGCTGATTAATTATGGCTAATATCATCTTTAAATGTGCACGTAGGTTGAACTTTCGGCTAACAATCATCTACTCATAAATAATAGTTGAAACCTCCCCCCCCCAACACATTTTATAGGACTAGATACTGGAAGTCGACAGAATTTTTCAGCTTACATATACTACAAACATTCAGAATTTGATTTATCGTCCTTGAGGTATTGTAAATGTGTAAAAACTTAATATTGGTTTCCAATTTTTTGTTTCTTATAGAGCGTTTGTCTTTCCGCCCCCCCCCCCCCCCCCCCCCCATCGCCCCCTTTCCATGTTGGTGAAAACTTGTTAAATATTCTAAATATAGAGAATACTAATTCAGTTTCAGAAGAGTGAAAATTGGCAAAGTCATTTTTTATATTCTCGATAAGAATAAGAAATTGGTGTGTGTTTTTAAATTACCAGATAACTAATGTTGGGTAGTTACAATTCTACTTTATTTTACTAGGATAAAGTAAAATGGTATATAAATAACAATGTAAAAGGTCAAAAGTAAGAAGAAAAAAAAATTGCGGAAAAAAACAATTTACCAGTTTTGAGAACGTCATCTCCACTAGGTCTCGAAGACCCTCGATGGTGCAATCTCTAGTTGGGGGCTGCAAGGCAAAAGTATGTTCAAGATACTGGGTTTCAGGTTCAAATACCAGGAATTTTCAAGCATCAATAATTCACGAACATTTAAGTTGGCTGATTTAGAATCAATCTTCTATTTATCAGTTTCAGTTACTTATTAATCGCTTTGCATAGTAAAAGTAATTTAGTGTTGAAATTACCTTAACTAAAGGAAGTAGAAAAAAGAAAAAATCATTTATCCAGTTTTTATTGTAACAAGTTCGCTCAAGTTTTATTACCTCAAATTCATCGTTGATCATTCAATGTATGTTTCAATATGATTAGGGGATAGATCAAGAACATTGATTACTTCTAGCTGAACCAACCTTACTCAACATCGTGCCTGTAGTTGAACGACTTCTTTGGTATTTGTATTATGATTGACCAAAGAAAGCAAATACAGTAGCTTGTAAAAAAAAATAGACTACAACGCATTGGCGGATCTAGCGAGGGGTGGAAGGGACGATCGCCCTCTCCGATGTTCACGGTTAAATAGGAAAAAATAAAGTTGACGAAGAATATTTTATGTGTTTCTGTCATGACTGTAAAAAACAATAGTCTAATACTAGAGTTTAAACCTAGCATATATTTAATTATTTAATTCATATATACATAATAAGCAAATGAACATGTAAAAGATTTGAATTGTTTCTACCTCTCACGTTTTTACACACCCTTCTCTCAGGCTTTGGATGAAGTCAATCAAGATTTGACGAATCCGGACGGAACATCTGTATTATAAATGTTCTCATCACAAAAAATGAAGTTGAAAAGGGACAAAACAAGATAGCAAATTGTTCTGTAAAATATATAAAACAAATTTGGTTTAATTCTTGATGATCATTATACTAGAAGTTTCTTCTAAGTGCACTTCAAAGAGAATATGAAGTTAGGTATGAGTTTTGAAAGGATTGTCGTAAATTCACAGGTAGAATCATAGCGTCGCTTTTATGTGATTGAGACTTTTTACATCTGTGTAACATATTCTGCATAATCCAGTTGTCCCATTACATAAGAACGACCAAACATACCTAAATCATTCGAAAGCCCAAAATTAAAAAAATGTATGGATGGGCCTCCAGCCCCCTCCGTAACAAAACTCAAGATCAGTCCTTGCTACAACGTGAGTTCTTAATGCAAAGTTGTGCTACCTTTTGCATGATTCTTCAACGAATCAACATAAGTTTTGGGTATTTTTTTTTTTTTTTTTTTTTTTATATAAATTAACTCCATGCCAGTGAGGTAAAATGGTGGGAAAACTCTCATTGAAGAGGATAGACCGTGAGTGACACTCAACTTTTCACAAAACTGGAAGTAGCAAAACTGGAAAAAATAAGCTTAGCATGTGATGAAGAATTGAAAAACACACTGTCCACGTTGCTGAGAGAAAAAAAAAAGACGCCAAAGAAGTAAAAAGTAAATTTTCAAAACCCTATTCTGAAAGTTAAAAAAAAAAAAATACATAAGTGTAGGTGATGACGATATCGAAAAGCAAAGTATGTTAACTCTAAAAATATTTTTAAAATGTATCCCCTGGTTATATTTCAAAAATGGTACTGATAACAATCGTCATATAAACTAAAACAAATCGCTTACATCTGAAATGGCTCCAAGTAAGAGATCTGCCACTTCTTCTCGAGTCAATTCCATGTTGTCATTGACATCATAGCAAGTGAAGCAAACTGTAGAGACGTAAAATTAGTTATTTCGTCGAACTTTTACCTTGAGAAACTTTAATTAATCAATTCTAGCAGCTAATTTATTTCTGCGAATAACAAGCTCTAACCATGTAGTAATCAAATCCTCTTCTCTTTACAAAACTATAGGTAAAGATATTTTAAGACATATTTACTCCCTTTTAATGCTTCCTGCGACCTATAAAATCGGACTGTCGTGATTTTCGAAAATAACAGATGTATTATGGTTTCGAACCATCTCTGCATCCTCCAGAGCAAACAATTATCTAATTACACAAAGGAGTCAAATTACACTCAGGCAGCTGAAATAATCAACCTAAAACCTATCGGTTTCTCATGCGAATGTTTCTCGTCACTGATCATTGAAAATGTCTAGATTTTAAATGCAGGGCAGTTCAAACAATCCGTGATCGACGGTCCTTCTTAAAAAGTTTTGATTTATTGCTCCCTTTGAGAGCATTCCAACTGCGGGGGAGGGTGGGTCTGCGTAACTTTTGCATGGGTGGATCTAATTAATTTTATTGCGAATATTTGCAATCATTTCTATAGGACAAAAGCCTTCACCTCATTAAAGGATAATTTATTTCCAAACATTGAAATACTTACTAATTACCTTTTTAAAGTACAATTTACGGAACAAAATTTACTTTTAAAAATCACTGAAATGTTAAATACTGTACTTTTCAAACAAATGTTTAAGTAAATTATTTTTTTATACATGTAGCATAATTAATTTTTGATGATAGCCAAAGTTTTTTATTCCATTATTGGTAGGTTATATAGGGTGCAATGACATACATACGCTTAATCTTTTCTTCTACAGATCCATGTAACATGACATGTAGAATCCGGATAAATTCTTCCATACTAATTTGGTTATCTTTGTTGACATCTGCTGCAAGAAAAACTATGAAAACGCAATTATTCGCCAGAAAACTAAAATCAAAGAAATGTTATAAATTGCAGATACTCACGAGATAGGGTGTTTTTTTTTTTTTTTCTTTTTTTTTTTGTTTTTTCTGCGCGGAAGATTACACTAAAGTAACAAGCTCAATTAGGCTAGCTATATAGCTTATCCATATTAAAAATTTCCACTTTAATTTATAACTAAAGGAAGAAATCCCAAGGAACATTTAAAAAAAAAAAACTTTCCTTGGGAGCCTTTCATAAAGGGTAACAGTCACTCTCTTGAAAGTTTGTTTTTTACCAATTCAATATTAACTGTCAAACAAATCAGAGTCCTAGATGATAAGTGAGACGAACAAGTTTCGGTACAATATAGAAACGACTGAAATAAAAACTATAAACCAAATCTTCCATAACGTGCCACATTATAGAAAATATGATGAAATTTCTTATTTTGTTCAAATGATTGTCATATCACATCCCTAAGTAGTTTAATCCTTTGCTAACATACCAATTTTGTGGGAATTTGTTGGAGGTAATCTCACAGAGCGAGTTAATCGCAAAACTTTAATCGAACCTCTTAATCACTACTACTTTCATCTTGTCTACTGTATATATATTCCTGTGTTAATAAATCTTATTTCATATCTCTGCGATTCAGGACCTGAAGTTAATTATTCTAACAGAGTTATACGTCAGGCACGTACTAGCCATAGGATTGTCCGATGCAATCATATCATATACAAATAAACATACTAGTTATATACCTGGACGTTTTCTCTGAGTTACTGTTCGATTCGATGGCGCCATTTTGTCGTATTTGAATTTTAACTGCGAAAAGTTTCTCTCTCCGTGGAGATTTGTTGTCTGCTCTTGAATAAAGTCTTTTCTACTTCAACAACGCAAGTTTTTAGATTCTTTTCCTGGATTTTTCTGTTTATTAAAGCCTAAAGAACCGATAAGTGATATTTTTCTTTTCGTGCTGAAGCTTGACTGCTCCAAGCTCTCTGTCTTTTTTTTTTTTTTTTTTTTTTTTGTCTTTTTTTTTTAATTATTATTGTTGTTATTATTAATATAAATTAAACCTTGGATAGATTTGGCCCATATCTCAAAGTGGCGCAAAGCATTCTAAAAGCTCCAATCCTAAATCTTAAATCGGATGATGCTTCTATAAGTAATTTGGATCCCTCTGGAGTGTTTTCTACAACTCTTGACTCGCGGTTTATAATTTCTGAGGCAGCAAAATATGGATGCCAAAGATTCGTTGTCAGCATATCTAACAAAATTGGAACTGGATTACCTCGTAACAAACCAAAGTCACTCGGATCTGAAATAAACAAGCTAATCCCTGATCATAAAAGCATAGACAACTTAAAATTCACCAGAGATAATAAGATCGAGATTACAACGTCTAACCCGATATGTGCTGAGCAAGTATGTGCCATTACAAATCTACTTGGTTTGGTTGTAGTCACATCTCTCCAATTGGACAATCTTACTACGAAATTCCTCCTAAGAGATATTCCAACAGATATCAACCTAAACGAAGTTGCTTTGGAGATTGAAGAATGCAATGACATCTATGTTACAGAAATTCGACGCTTCACTAAGCAACAAGACAACAGCCGCGTCCCCTCTGAAACTGTCTTAGTATCTGTACTTGGGGTTAATCTCCCATCCAAGATAAAAATTTGGTACACCATTCAAAATATTACCACCTTTGTTGATCGTCCTCGTCAGTGCAGACGGTGCTTCTTATACAATCACACGACGAAAAAATGCACAAAAGACCCTGTTTGTCTTCACTGTGGATCATCTCCAGACGTTTCGTGTACTCAGCCATTGAGATGCGTTCTTTGCAACGGGCCTCATGCTGCAGACTACAAAGAATGTCCAAAACGCATTGAAGAAGCTGAACTTCTTAAATTCAAATGTTTAAATCACTTTTCTTTTGCTGAAGCTCGGCGTTTGTTTAAACCGAAGGCAACCGGCACGACAACTGCTAGCATTGTTACAAAGAGCTTGTCTGACGAAACATCTACCCTTAAACCTGAAGTGATCAGGCTCATAGAAGAAACTGTTCAATCGTCTCTAATAGATTTCTCTTCTACTTTTGCAACTCTCCAAGCTCAACAGTCCAAAACCACTGATGTTTTAAACTCCCTCTCGACCCAAGTCAGTCAGATTGCAACGTGTTTGGCTTCAGTATTTCCTAGTCTAAGCGCTTTTCCAGCAACCCTCACCCAAGCTACTCCAAGAAAAAGGAAAGAGCTCACTAATACAACCCTTCAATCTAAAAAACCTGGTCTTATTAACCCAAATTCGGCTAACTTCTCCCTTTCTACCACCTCTAATTCTACCCAACAGATTCCCAAAGTCTGCTGCGAAACTAACAAAACTTCAAGAATTACCGTCAAATCAACCAAAATTGAAGAGTCGGAAGAAATGGAGACAGCTTTGACCACAGAAATCTCTAATTTACCTAGTTTGAATCGTCATACATAGCTTGTTTAGATTTTGAATTCTTTTTTTTTTGGGGGGTTTTCATACCATGTGTTTCTTTTCCCCGGCTTTTTTCCTCCAATAATTTAAGATTTCAAGTTCAACAAGTTAGAAATAGTTCAATGGAACTGCAGAAGTGTCACAAGCAAGAAACACTGGATTAACCACCCTATTTTCCCTTACTTTGACATTTTAATTTGCCAAGAAACTTTTCTCAAGCCAAGCTCCCATTTTCACATCGGTGGCCATATCATCTTCAGGCAAGATAGGTCTGCTAATTCTCATCATAGAGGAGGTGGTCTTTTAATTGCTCACAAATCGAAGTACTCCAGCCAAATTCTAAATTTTCAAAATCTTTCTGACCCTGAAGCGGAACTCTTAGCAATGAAGCTGCAAACAAAAGGTTTAAACCTCACTATTGTCAATATTTATTCTCCTAGAGGCAAATTTAACGAAAACTGGCTTTTGAATCTAATAGACCAAATTAAAAAACCTTTTGTTATAGTGGGTGATTTTAACATTAAACACCCTGCCTTGGGTTCTCAAAGTAAACAAGGTGACAGTGAAAAAGTTTTAGACTGGATTATTGGAAATAATATCAATATTCTGAACACACATCTTCCTACTCGGATATCTGCAACCTCCTCCTCTCTTATTTATCTCAGTTTAACTTCATCTGACCTGTTCTGTCATTCA
The DNA here is from genome assembly GCA_963978545.1 of Linyphia triangularis. Taxonomy (NCBI): domain Eukaryota; kingdom Metazoa; phylum Arthropoda; class Arachnida; order Araneae; family Linyphiidae; genus Linyphia; species Linyphia triangularis. The sequence continues at coordinate 30,252,169 of OZ021732.1, read as the reverse complement.
AGCTTCAAGATCTGCCCTGATCAATTTGATAGTGATCATTTCCCTATACAAATTTCAATTGATTTAAACGATAACATCTCTAAGAATCAAAGGAAAATAGTTTGTTGGAAGGAAATTGAACAAGCTCTTAGTAATCTCCCGTTCTCAACAAATCACTTTAAATCATACGAGGATCTCCATTTTTATGTGTCTAACCTTATTAAAGAAAAAACAAAGGAAATCAATATAAATAATAAAAAATTTGGCCCTTGGTGGAATAGTAAATGCAGCTACTGGCAAGGACAGAAAAGAAAATACCTAAGAAAATCCAGAAAATTTGTGGACTTAAACTCTTGGATTATGTACAAGAAATGCTCAACGAAATTAAAAAACTTGGTGAAATTTCTTAAGAGAAAATACTGGAATGATGTATGTGAAAATGGAGCTAGTACAGGCAAAATCTATAGAATTATTAAATGTATTTATAATAGAAATTTTTCTCCCTCTACAAGTAACAATACTCTATCTGTTGGAATTAACAAGGTAACTGATCCAGTCATGCAAGCTAATTTGTTTGCAGAGAGCTTTGCTTCTGAAGGTATTTTTGAATTCATCCCATTCATTTTCTCAGGAGATGAGGATTCTTCGTACAATAGAAATTTCTCCCTCTCGGAAATCCAGAATTGTATCAAAGGCCTTAGGACAACCTCCCCTGGTCCGGATGGAATTAGCTCTAAAGCTCTCAAACTTCTACAACCTCACACAGTAGAAAATCTTCTTAATCTTTTTAATCACATTTGGAACTCAGATCACTTCCCAGAAGAGTGGAGTATATCTAAAATTTTACCCATCCTAAAACCTGGAAAGTCGTCTCTGGACATAGCATCATACAGGCCAATTGCTCTTACATCAGTTATATGCAAGTTATTTGAAAAAATGATTCTTAATCGCATTATAAAATTTACATCTTCTAGCAAATTTAACTCTAATCACTGCGGTTTTATTCCTCATAAAGATTGTATATATGCTCTCTCGACTATTCACCACAAAATTATTCAAGCAAAGAATGAGAAAAAATACTGTTTCCTAATTAAACTAGACATTTCTGCTGCATACAACTCAGTTTGGAGAGATGGCCTTATTTATAAAATTTTACAATTAGGCATCTCAGGAAAAGCGGTTTACTGGATCTTTAGATTCTTGACCAATAGAAAGTTTTTCGTTTATTGGAGAAAATGCTCTTCTAACTTATTCTCATCTTCTCGGGGCGTACCACAAGGGAGCGTTTTGAGCCCCTTTCTATTTACCATTTACATGATGGACAATTTTGATGTCATTCCCAATAACATAGATTGTGCTATCTATGCTGATGACATATTCATCTGTGGGCAAGGAAAAGATCGGGACAAACTTGTCGACAAATTACAACTAACCCTACATAAAATAAACGCATGGTGTACCACGTGGAAAATGGACATTCGTCCAGAAAAATGTGAAAGTATAAATTTTTCAAATTTAAAAGCTAACAATAATCGGCCATTTCATCTCAATGGAAAATTTATTCCTATTGTAAATAATATTAAAATACTTGGTTTATATTTCTCAAGCAATCTAACTTTTAAATATCATTTTGAATACCTCAAGAAGAAAATCTTAAAGAAACTTAACTCTGTCAAAGTGATTGCCTCTAATTCTTGGGAGCTCGATCCCATCATCTGATTCAAATTGTAAATTCATCAATACGCAGCACGCTTGATTATGGCTGCCAAATTTTTTCTTCCTCATGTAAATCAGGCTTACAAAAGTTAGAAATTCTCTACCACCAAGCTCTCAGAATAGCGATGGGTCTGCCTAGATTGACACCTATACCAGTTTTATTGGCTGAAGCAAATGAATCATCTCTTGCGCTTCGTCATCAATATCTCTCCAAAAAATTCTATATAAAGCAATATGCTTTGACTGTTTCTCATCTACCAAATGTCTGCATCCTTTAAACCCAGACTTAAAATACCTATTTCTTTAGGCAGAAGATTTAGAAATCTTGCAGTTGATCTCAATTTCGACAACAATAACATAATCCCACAAGCCTTTCCTAACATGGTCTGTAATAATATCAAGATTCATCTTAAAGACTTTTCTTTTCAAACCAAGCATCTTTCAGATAGTGTCATACAAAATCTTTTCTTGGAGTTTAAAAACCAAATTGATCCAAACACAATCGTTATTGCAACAGATGCGTCAAGAATAAATGGTTTAAATAAAATTGCTGCGATTAACTGTAATACTAATATTGCCTTATCTGGTAGTATCTCTTCTATCAGCAGCATATTTACCGGTGAAGCCCTTGCTATTTTTTTGGCCATTAAAAACTTTGTCATCTCAGATCATCACTACATTATTTTGTCCGACAGCTTATCAACTTTAACGGCTCTCAAACAAGTGAATAACAAATCATCTAGTGTCATCAATCTAATTGCTAACCAAATTCAATCAGCTTCAAACAAAATAAAAAGTATTTCTCTAATATGGACTCCAGGACATAAAGGTATAACCGAAAATGAAAAAGCAGACTTTTCAGCCAAGAATGCACCTGAAAATGTTATCACAAACTTTGTTTCTTTAGAAGATATTAATAGATTACTCAAATATAAATTCTTAGAAGAAAAAGCCTCCGCATGGTCTGCAAGTAAATACGCCGGACCTTTTGACCACCTCAGAACTATTAAACCAGGCCATCGTCTTCTTCCACCCAATAGAAGAATTGATGTTTTGCTCCCTAGACTACGCACGAAATCTTATCCCTCAAATTCCATTCTTTTCAAATTCAATCTCGTATCTTCTCCAGATTGCCCTTTTTGTAGTAGTGAACAATCTATCGAACATATCGTTTTAACGTGCCATCGCTTCGAAGATGCAAGAGAAAAACTCAGAAACTCTCTTGGTCCAGTTCCCATTTCATTCTCTTGGATTTTCAATCTCTCAGAAGATGCTTTAATAAAAACTAGAGCTCTAGTGAAATTCATAAGTTCTATAATGAAAGATGTGTGATCCTCTTTGTTATCTAATATAGAAGTTGTTTGAACTAAGGTTGGTTGGTTGGTTGTTTTCAGATTATCTGGCGCCGTCAGCAACACGAGGGCTATAATGCGCCGAAACATTTCGTCATTTGACAAACCAACATACATTTACAAACACCCATGCCTAACACGGGACTCGAACGCGCAACCTCGCGGTCTAGAAGCCAGCACGCTAACCACTATACCGTTTGGTCGGCTGTTTGAACTAAGGAAAAATGAGATAAAGCAGCCAGTAGGCGAGCAAAAATCTCACACCACCCAATCAATCAAATCAATCAAATATATCTGGACATTCTCCATTTTGAAATTTAGATTTCTATTGTTTTAGTTTTTGCAACAAACTATCAATGGTTTACGGAAACCAAGTTCACTCAAAAGAGGTATAAATAGTGGAGACAAAAAAAATTGATTTTATTAAGCTAATTAGTAAAACAAGAGAAAAGAACTAGAGGACATTTAATTTATTTATTCAAAATTATTAAACAGAATAAGTCTGAGGATTCGAAATTTATTACAGATAATAGAACTAGAGGGTCATGTTTTTTTAAATTGTTTAAATCGCAGTTTAATACAGAAAGGAGAAAACATTACTTCAATAATAGGATGATTGGTGAATGGAATTGTCTGTGGATATAGTGAATTTAATTGGGGTGGGTGATTTCAAAAGAATATTGGATATTTATTGGGGGTGGCATTGATTGCTTTTAGCTAGAACCAATCTTGCTGGGTTTCGTGCCTGTAATTTGTCGACTTCTTTTGTATTTGTATTACAGGATTAGAATCAATGTATAGAATTAGGCTAAAATACGTCAAAAATGTGGTACCTGGAGAAACTTCGAAATTTTTCATTAAAGGAAATACTTATAAATTAAAAAAAAAAAAAAAAAAAAAAAAAAAATAGATATGGATTGCAATAAACAAAACGCATCAATTTAACGAATTTTGTAATATTTTGACTGTAATTAAATAACATACAATACTGCCGAATTGGCGAGCTTGGGGACAATTTTGGGTAAAAAAATAACTGTCATTCTCTAGTTTCAGTTAAGAATATAATCTTCGTATTGACGGATGAGCCAAGATTTTATTTTAACCTATCAGAACATTTAGTTAAGTTATAGTTTTAAAGCTTAAGCTAATGCAAAATAATTTTAAGCTATTTAAATTAGTTTATTGGAACTTAAAATATTTAGTAACAAAAAATAAAATTAAAACTCTTTCGCTAACTATTATCATGACAATCATTTCTTCATTGTTACCAACTTAATGGTGGAAAATCAATTTTCCAGCTTCAAGACATACAAACATGAATTTTTCCTAGGATCCAAATGACCTTTAACCACATACAGTTTCATTAAAATCGATTCAGTGCGTGTAATAAGAGATTAAATTTCTAACGTAACAGACGATCAAAGGTGCGTAAACCATTGAAAAGTTTTACATTTTTGCAGTGGCGGCTCGTCGTCAAAAATTTTAGTGCAGCCGAAAACATGCGACTTCCCATTTATCCACAATCATGTGCAATCACATATTAACTTTTTTTTTTTTTTTATCATTTAAAAATCGGATTTTTTTTTTTTTTTTTTTTTTTTTTTGCATTTAAAAGTACATAATTAGTGAGGATGTTAAATGAAAAAATTTCAGTTTTCTTCAAAAATTGACTAACTAATTAACAATTAACTCAGTATAACTAGCATATTTTTGAACAGTCATTATTCGAGTTTTATGGGGCCAAGAAAAGAAATTATGGTTGGAAATTGTTCGCAGTATAATTATTAATGTTATGAACCTCCATCTAGTTTCTTGAATATATAGTTTTTCTAATAGACTTTTTTTAACAATGAAAGTAGAAAAATCACAATTTTTCTAAAAACTTTTTCATTTAAAAATCTGGTAAAATTCCTTTTCTTTTCCTTTCAATTTGACTGAGGCTCAAAACATCTAATAGTTAATGCAGATTTGAATTCTCAAATCATTTTTCAAAAAGACTATATCAAATTTCAGTTATCACCGTTTAAATGAAGTTTCACGTGTCTAAACCACGATTTTTTTTTAGGTAACAAGTTTAAAATATTCAAATTTATTTTCAGAATAAAATTGTGCTTCAAACTAATAAAATAACTCTATAAACTTCAGATGATACCATTACCTTGCAAAAATTCCATCTAGAGATTATTTTAAAGCAGAAAAACTATAAACACATTTGACTTATTTTTGAGGCCGCCGAAGTTGGAAAATAGCTGATCTGGCTGCCTCATTACACATTACGTCGAAGGAAGGCTCTATTGGACTTCATTGGTTATCATGGCAACGCATGGCAGTGTCGCAGCCAAAACGCGTTTCACAGGAACACATGGCTGCTGTTTGGAGGAAGATCATCGTGATTGAAAGCGTTTTTATTTTTGAGTATTAAGAATTGAGTATTTAAATTGAGTATTAAGGCAAGAAGTTTGCTGTTTATCAGTTTTTTTACACTTATCGTAGAAATTGTATCTTCTTTTTAGAAAATTGTAAAACATCTAATTTGAGTTTTAAAGTAATAAATTTAAATCACTGGCTGTTGTGCACGAGCCGCCACTGCATTTTTACATCAGAGTGTGTCCATATTTTTAAATTTTTAATGTTTTCTGGATTAGTAAGTAAAACACGAGGTCGAGTGTGTTTGAAAGATTACTACCGATTGAATAAAAAAGTAAAATTGTGCGTCATACTTACTTCTCTTCATGAAAAAGTCATCAGTAAAACCAAAGGAGTTGTGAAGTACCTCAGAAAACTCGGGTTCACCCATTGAGTTGGAATCTCCCAAGTATTTCTTAAAAATTTTTACTATTCGACGCATCTCTTTTCGATCAACTATAAAAATAAAAATAAAAAAAGAAGCTTCTACATAACAGTACCTAAAAATCTTAATATCATCCGAATATCAGTATAAAAGATAGGAAGTTAGATTTTTATCCTCAAGAACTAATTTCCGCATGGAAATACAAGACACTGGCTATGGCCTTTAAAATTTCCACAAAATCTAAAACCATGTCTGACCAGATTCAGCATTATTCGGCAGAATCATTTTTGTAAGCTCTCACAGCTTCTCATAAATGGCTAATGGGATTTTTCAAATTCAAGGCAACATAATCTGATTCTGATATTTTATGACAATTAAAATAAAATCTAATTTGTAAACTTAATTAAAAACAGACTTTTCGTCACTAAAAAAAACTTGTTTTTAATTAACTGCTTACATATTAATTCCTTGGACAGTCTATCTATCAAGATGGCTTCGTCTATTTTAGTCAGACCGCCTTTCTTGTACTGATCACCTTTAGTTTCCATAACAAGAACTCCGAAAACTTATTTATCTCAAAAGTAATTTATACTAAAAGAAAATGAAACCTGAAACAATATTGCCACAGTTTTAATTACGTTTATTATATTTTTAAAAATAAATTATCATAACACCAGTACAGCAGTTTCATTTCTTTCGTGTGATATCGTACAGTGCTGAATTATCCTTTTCTACACATAAGCACGTGAAACCCAAAAAGAAATGAGGACAAGAATACGAAGTTCAATTTTCAGTGAAGTGAAAAAAGACGACACCGCACTGGCTCCAGTTTAAGATTATTTTGTGAACTAGTCTAACAAAACCACTCAACACCACTGATGAAACCGTAAACCACACCTATACTCTATACTGCGATCATAAGTTTTAAAGCCCTAAATTTGATTGCATATTTTGATACTTTCTGATTAATCCACAGAAAATAATCTTTTTATTTCATTGAATGACTCAAGTTCTTAGGTAATACAAAACTAGGTTAAAATGCGCTATACGTCCCCTCCTCCCTCGCGATTTTGCAAAATGCCGCCAAGTTGAATTGACACTACTACTGAATTGAACTACAGGTTTGCCAAAACGGATGCCAAGTTGTTGTTGTTGTTGTTGTTTCTTATCCTCCACCTGTCTGACGAAGTCATACAAGATCCAACAAATTGTTGACCCTCAAAAAGTCGATGACAAGAAGTGGTGTAGCGTATAAGTCCTCTTTGGAAAGACCCAAGCAGTCCAGGATATGTTCGGCAGAGGCCTGCTGAGCTTCACATTTGGAGCAGACAGGGTAAGTTTTTCTACCCTCAGAATACAAGAGACTCTTCGTGTGTCCACTTGCCAATCTGGAAATTGCCGTTCGAGACACTCTATCACCAATAGATACAAGTGAAGAGTCCGGTTTCTTGGCTGCATACCAGTGATGAGAGGGAGGAGTCTTCCACTTTTTGGAGAGGCCAAGTTGTTATGAGATTTGCAAGAACTTAACCAGTTCTCCTTTCTCCTAAATTATCTTAAAACAATTTATTTATCAAACTTTCATCATGACTGCCAGAAAAGAACTCTACAAAATTCCAAGTGATGCCACACCCGGCAAGCAAAACATGTATAATTTAAAACACAAGATATTTTACAAATAGTTCAGAGTTGATGTCGTCACATTCTCCCACCTTTTGATTAACATTACCAAAATTAATCAAAACAAACATAATTTTACTACAAAGGAATGAGTTTTAAAGTCAAGGTTCTATATAAACAGTTCAGTCCAATAGTCTTGAAGGAATCTTAATGGTTCTGCCAAACCTAGTCACAACAGTTTTAGTTGGAAAGTCAGAAACTAGGCGGTTCATCTTAGGAGACTCGTCTGGCTTATCCATTTTTGCATCTTCGACTGAACAAGATATTTCAAGGGGGAAAATTCTTCGAACAGGTCGAACTATCATTCCAGAAGTCGTTTTAAGGCGTACAACCCGGATGTTGCCATCTTTTCCAGGATACACATCGACTACTCTTGCCATTGGCCACAGCACTTTGCGTTTGTTGTCACACTCAACGAGAACTATATCCCCAACTTTTATCTGTTGAGAAATCAGCACTGTAGATGGACGTTGCACTAGCAGGCCGAGATACTCGCTTCTAAACCTTCTTCTCAAGCGCTCTCGTAGGTTCTGTAGATGTCTCAGCCTCTTGTTGAAATCAACTTTATCCAGGTGGTCCAAGTCAGGGACTCCAAACACTGGAATTTCACCTAAGAACAGGGACGGTGTCAAAGGGGTGAGATCATCAGAGTCCTCAGACACATAGGTGAGTGGTCTGGCATTCACAGTTGCTTCGCAGTCACACAGCACACTCATTAATTCTTCATAATTTAGAGACGACAGGCCTAGGACTCGACGCAAAAGTTTCTTAATCATTTGAACAAGACGTTCCCAAAAACCACCCCACCATGGTGCTGCGGGTGGACTGAAATTCCATTCAATCTTATTTGTGGTAGCTTCGATCTCGATAGTATTCCAGTCAATTGACTTCAAGAGATTGTTGGATCCGACAAAATTAGTGCCATTGTCGCTGTAGATTACAGATGGCCTTCCTCTACGAGCAATGAATCTTCTAAGACCAAGTAAAAATCCCTGAGTTGAAAGGGTCAAAATCAATTCCAAATGTACCGCCCTGAAAACAGCACAGGTGAAAAGTATAATCCAGGCTTTCCTTTTATTCTTCAAAATCAAAGGGCCAGCTAAATCAACTCCAACAATTTCGAAAACATGAGCATCTCTAACTCTATTTTCTGGTAGGGTAGATGGCGCAGTCTGTAATCTTTTACTTCCATGTTTCCTGCAAATGACGCATCCATATAAAGCTTTTCGAATTGTAGCTCTGCTTTTGACGATCCAAAATGTCTCTCTAAGTTTTGAGATCAATACGTGTATACCGGCATGAGACATAGATAGATGTTTATCAATAGGGTATTTGACAAATTTTCAAAATATGTTTTAAATAAAGCATATGCCCAAAATAAAAGACACGTATTTTTTCTTTTTCCAAAATAATGCCGCAAAGCGCCAAAAATCGCATTTTAAAATGCAAGCAGAAGCCCCGCCCCTAAAACGCTGCTCAAAAATTCATCTGATTGTGTGACGTCAACATTGCATAAACAGCATCGCGAATGAGTTTCAAGCGAGATTGTGCAATTGTGCAATGGGTTATTTTCCTTTTGATTTTGTTCGAGGAAATTTCTTACCGATACTGTGTTGTACCCTACTGTACAAGTACTTCAGTTAACAGCTGAACACTAATTTGGGTAAAACTTCCAATTTTTGACATATAGAGGATTTTGCGCCAATAATTGTCTGCATAAAACCGCTCCAAGTTATGGCGGATTTTTACTATAGCATTTTTTTTTATGGTAATCTTGTGTTCCTATTCACTTCAATGCATTAATACTTGTTTTGTTTTTTACCCTGTAAATGTTTAAATAAGATCAGACATAAATTATAACGAGTGTTCCGATTCACCCCTTTCTGCTAGGTGATGTGGTACACCATGAATAAATTCAAAATAAATTGAAGTAATGTTTTTTTCAACACTTTTGGGTTTGATCATCATAGGAGAAGGTATGATCCAAGTTTCAAAGTCAAAAATTAGTTCGTTAACAAGATTATTACACCGGATTTTTACTTTGAAAGTTGAAAAGGTTTCCGATTCAGTGTTCAGCCGATTATTTTAATCGCTATAATTTTGTTTATATTTTTATAATTATTATAACTGTGATAGTGTGTAGTTCTTGTTCTACAAATTATAATAACAGGGCGATTTATTTATCTACACAGAAGTTTTAACATTTCTAAACACAGTAGAAAAAAAACCAACTCTGCGCTGGATTTGGAAAAGAACCCACCATCAATGCGTCTGTTTTGGATAAATTTAAACTGTCTGCCTTAACGAAACTGTCATACATTTTTCCAATAAAGTTTCTTTAAATAAATATTTCCTAAAATTCACCTACAATGGTCATAATTAATCATAAAGTAGGAAGAAAGACGAACCAAGCTTAAAAATAAACGTATGAAGTTGTTTGTTCACAAACTTCCACTCCACAATATTGACGTCACATTCTGGGAGGAGCTTAAGCGATCGTTTCTGGTCACATGACGAAGCGCTCAGAAAACCATTTTTTAGAATTCGATTTATAAAAATTTGAGCAATTATTTCGAGTAAAAAATGCTTGCATTATTATTACCTCGTTAAATACTATTCATAGGCCGCATTTGGTAATTATTTGTTGATGGTGTCAAATACCCTATTATTAATTTCTCCACAATTTTATGATTCTTCGGAAGTAACATCGGATAAATAAAATTTTCATGATCTTTTATCTCAGTTAATCTAGTCTTGACGCGTAAAATGCCTTCGTCATCTTGGAAAACACTAATTGACTTCAGCTTCTTAATATCCTCAGAGGAAAATGAATCATGTTGAATAATCTTCACGAGAGATTTCTCAGCTCTTGTCTACTCATGAACTTTTAACTCTCCTTTTTCTCTTTCTTCTTTTCTCTTTCGGACATTACATATGAATCTATGTATCCACCCGATCATTCTAAGTATCTTCGTGTACTTTGAAAAATAGCCAAAGATTTGAGAAGAGATATCATTGACATTGCTTAGCGATACTATTATTGCTTTACGCCTTTCAGTATCCACCTCTCCTTTGTTATCGATTTGGACAGAACGAGGCCATTCTTCTTCCGGCAATGCCAACCAAGGTGGATCCTCCCACCATCTGGATTCAATAAGTTTCTTAGCAGAGCATCCTCTTGAGGGCAAGTCGGCTGGATTTTCTGTACCTGGTACATGATACCAATTTTCACGGTCTGTAAGGCTTCTAATTTCTAAAACTCTGTTATTTACAAAAGTGCCCCAAGCTTCTACGTTCTTTATCCAGAAGAGAGCTGTTGAAGAATCGGTCCAGTAATATTCCTTTGAAATTTCGATCTTAAGGTTCTTCTTGATAAATGAGACTAACCGTACTACAATGAGGCAAGCAAGCAATTCGAGTCTTGGTATACTTATTTTCCTCAAAGGAGCAACTCGCGCTTTGGCTTGCAGTAAAGTTACTTTAACTTCTTCTTCATTTTGACTTCTCAAATATACTGCACATGCATACGATCCCTGTGAAGCATCGGTAAACGTATGTAGATTAAATGATTGTCCTTCTGCAAGCGTAGCTAGTCTGGGGATCTTGATTGATGATAACAACGGCAGTTCTTTTACCCACTTCAAAAAATTTCTCTTGATGTCTTCAGGTAGCTCTGCATCCCAGCTCAGTTTTGTTTCCCAACTCTTTTGCAAGTATAACTAAGGGTAAAAGGACAAGTGAAACCAATTGGGTCAAAAATCCTCTGTGCAATTGATAGAACGTTTCGTCTTGTAACAGAGAGATCACTTAAGTCGACATTTGGGATATCACAAAACAATGAATCTTCAAATTTGTCCCATAGAAGACCAAGTACTTTTAATGGTTCCTCCATTGTAGTTTCCACACTGTTCAGCTCTGTTTGCTCTCACCCTCTCAAGTCGAAGTTAGCACTTGCCATTAATTGAGTTGATTTTCCAATAAAGTATTCCGCTTCTTCATTCGAAGTGACCGAAGTGACACAGTTGTCAACATAGAAGGAATTTTTCAATTTTGTAGCCACTTCCTTTAAAGAAGATTCACATTGGTCTAAATGAGTATCGATCACTGCGGCTAAAAGAAACGGACAGCATTTTAGTCCGAAAACTACTCTACAATGACAAAATTCTTTGAGCTCTTTTTGTTCTGAATTCTTCCACCACAGGAATCTTAGGTAATCCCGATCACTTTTTTGAATAGATATTTGAAGGAAAGCTTTTCTTATATCTGCGATAATCCCTATCTTTCCTTGTCTAAAATCAAGAAGCAATCCAGGAATCATTTCAATTAAATTTTGTCCTTTTGCTAGACAGTCGTTGAGTGACAGGTAATCCTTTTGCTTGCATGAAGCGTCAAATACAGGTCTTGCTGCTGTAGTAGTTATCTTTGAAGATCGGCCTGTGGGGAAGATAATGATTGTCAATTCGTTTCTCCTCTTCTGATACTTCTTCTATTATTCCAGATTCAAACCATTCTTCAAACACTGCATTATTTGCTTCAAATTTATCTTTCAGCATCAGCTTCTTTGTCGTGGAAATCAATCGTTTTTCAGCAACCTCTCTATTACTTGGCAAAGTTCCTTTCTCGTTTATCCAAGGCAAACTGACTTCATATCGATCTTCCACTCTTTTTAGTGTCTTGTGAAAGTGATCCCACACCGCTTCTTCTAATTCTGAATCAGATTTATTTTCTTTAGCATCTGTAATTCCCAGTGCTTCTAGCTTCCACAAGTTTTCTATGTTACTACTGTGAGTCAACATGGATGTTATCATTGACGACATGGACAAGAAACTCCTTTCTGAAGTATAACCATTCATCTTTCCCATGATTGTCCATCCGAGTAGAGATTCCACAGCAGTCAGTCCATTTTGTAATATCTGAATTTTTCCTGTTAACAATGTACCTGCAACGTCAGCTCCAATAAGAACTTCTATCTTCAAATCCCCTCTTCCTATATCAGATGCATGGATATTTTTCTGCTTTAGTTCTTCGATCCATGATCCGGGCTGTAAACTGACCACTGATCCACAAATCTTCGACTGTTCCAACAGGACTAGTCGTCTAGAAAAATTACCCTTTAGGCTTTTAACGTTTACTTCGTAGCGTTTGTGAATTTCTCTTTTCGTTGTTGCTCCTCCAAAAAGCGTATGAATCAAAGATTCAGATCCCTTAGAATGGCACCCTATTTCGACGGCAGTCTCCTTTAAAATGTACGAACGCTGCGACCCTGTGTCAATAAGTGCCCTTATTGTCTTCTGCTTTTTGTTGGCTTCGATGCGAATTAATAGCGTTTGAAGAAAGACTTCATCTAGGCAACTAGTACTCGCAAGTGATAAGTTTGGTGTTTCTTCTTCTTTAATCTCCTCAACGTCATTTCTTTTCTGATTGGTTTGTAAATTCGGACACATGACACCCCAGTGTCTTTTCGAGCAAATCAAGCATCGTACATTTGACTTGCACTGTTTGGCCCTGTGTCCAATTTTAAGGCAGAAAAAACAACCCTTCTTTTTCTTAATTTCGTCATTCTTTTGACTTAAAGTCATCTTCTGAGCAGCAAAGCAATCTCGACTTTCATGGTGCTTTTCACAAAATATGCAAGAGTCCTTCTCACTATAATTGGCGATTTTACTATGGCCTGAGAACAAATCATTCGCTGTAGGCACGTAATGATCACCCTGGTATCTTTTATCCCGTCGACCTTCTTTCTTTGCACCAAAATCATTTAATTTAAAGCCGGATTTTGCCAAAGAAATTCTCTGCTCTCCTTCGACTTCATTTCTTAAAAACAACAACAATTGTTTCAATTTCTCAGAGTGAGAATTTTCGCCTGGAATTATTGAGGCATGATTTCTTAGCCAAACTCTTAATATTTCCTCAGGAATACAGGATTCAACGAGCGGAAACAGCATTGCTGCATACTTCTCACTGGTCATCCCTATTGACTCCAACGAACGTAAATACGATTCCAATTTGTCATATAATTCGGACATACTGCATTTTCCCCTTTGATCTGTAACATTTCTAATAATTAGACCCAATAATTCCCGAACATAGAATTCCACCAATAATTCTTCCCGGCCGAACCTATTTCTTAAGCTTTCTATAACCTTTTCATAATTTTCGGCAGTAGCAGGGAAGCTGTTTACAATGTCCCGTGGTCTAGTGCCGGGTATAGTCGCTTGAACGAGATAATGCATTTTGTCTTCATTTGGAATTTCTTTATCTTCATGTATTCGCCGAAATTGTCCCCAAAACGGCAACCAATCCTTTATGTCACCGCCAAATTGTTTTAACTCAATTTCAGGTAATTTTAGATTTCGCTTATTCGTATTTGGCGACACAGTTCCGATGGATTGTGTGGTTTGGCGATTAAAAAATAATTCCGTTTTCACTCGTATCATATCTAGCTTTTCTTTGTACTCTTCAACTTTTGCCCATTCACTTTCAAACTGATCACTCGAAGAATATTCGGCATTCAATATTTGAGTAACAAAAATATTAAGCTCATTAGATAAACGTTCTAAAGTTGCAAGTTTCGTTTTCGCAGTTTCTTCATCAGGAATTTCTTTATTTAATTCCTGCAAAATTATATTTATTGTTCTTGTAAAAGAAGCTCGGACAGGTTTTCGTTTTTCAATTAACGATTCCATTTCAATAAATTAGAACTCATATATATATATATATATATATATATATATATATATATATATATATATATATATATATATATATATATATATATATATATATATATATATATATATATATATATATATATATATAATTTTTTAATTAGAACTTTTAATATATATAATTTTTATAATTTTTATAATATATAATTTTTTGTATTTAGAACTTTTTAGCTTATGATGGCAGTGTAGGTCTTTGGTATCTTACCTCCGAACCGCTGTGCTCATGATATCGAAAAATTTACCTTATAAAAGAACTCAAAATCTTTAATAAATTAGAAATAGGGAAATCCTTTTATGCAGTTTACTATAAATAACTATGCAAAATTTAAAATAAATTTCGCTGTACAAATTTAGTCACACTTGGCCATTGCAATGGAAAATACGGCTTATTTAAATGATTATTACGCCAAGTTGTAGTGGTAAGACAGACTATTAGAAGTATCTAGTTGTCTCTGTCTTAAATTTTTTAATTTTAATTTATCGCAGAAAATTTAAATTTTCTGATTTGGAAGAATGAACTTTCTCTACCAAGGTTTGACATATATAATTGCCGATCAAACGGTATAGTGGTTAGCGTGCTAGTCTCGAGACCGCGAGGTTGCGGGTTCGAGTCCTGTGTTGGCATGGGTGTTTGTAAATGTATGTTGGCTTGTCTAATGACGAAAGTTTCGGCGCATTATAGCCCTCGTGTAGCTGACGGCGCCAGATAATCTGAAAACAACCAACCAACATATATAATTAGAGTACTCTTCCGTTAGATGGGTACTAGTTGCTGCAGTTGTCGCCAACCCTAAATGTTTACTTGTTTAAATGACGCATAAATATATATTGTCAAGTCTGAATGTTTACGGTTTGTAATAAGTTTACTATAGCAACCTTATAATGGTTTGTTATAGGAATTATAAATGATTTAAAGGTTGTTAGTTTGAATGAGTTATCGCTGCAATTTGGAGGTTTTTATCTGGTACCCGCTTAACGGAAGAGTACCATAAGTAAAGTATTTTTCTAACCAACCATAAGGGAAGACAAGAAAGGAGGAAATAATGCATTTAAAATTTCCTAACCCATACCATAACTTTTGAAAATGTAGGGGGAAAAAGTGAAGAAAAGCAGAAAAAGTCGCAAAAAAAAATAGAAGCCATGTCTATATTTTATATTAAATTTAATATAAAAAAAAATTATTTGACTTGCACCTCCAGTCTTCCCCTGGAAATTATGCTGCAGACGCCCACATAGCCAACCTAATTAAACCAATCCGAGAGACTACAAAATGTATCCTTATTCAGGTATAACATAGTTCAAGAGAGTATAGTTCAAACCCGGCAAATTTGAGACGGGAGGAGGCGAGTGGTAAATGTTATAATAGTAGGCAAGTTAGGAGTCAATCTAAAGTAATGAATGCTCACAATCACATTTAAACTTAGCATAACTTCTTAAAAGTAATCATTTAAATTGTGTACAACAGCAACAATTGTCTACCTGAAATTGTGTTGTGAACCTCCACTTAAATAACCCGTAATCGAAATAATCCGTAATCGGGGCCGCTAACTGGAGTACGTCCTAGTGCGCGTACTTAAAGCCCGATTGTTCCATACGTACGCGTATAGGCACTTGCCTATTTTTTTTTTTTTTTTTTTTTTTTTTTCCAACGTAACATCGTATTTGCAGTCAGTTCGTGAACAAACCATTTGCAGATTAAAGTAGTAGTCTGGTAACTAGCACGGTTTTTCTTTCCGTCTTTATCGGGAATGTTTTTTTTATGTGAAAATAAAATTCAATGTTTTTGTTTTTCAGTATGTTATCATCGACATCTAAAATGTTTGACTTAATTTTACGTTTTATTATTAGTCAAAGTAGACACCTAAAAAAAAAAAGGGTACCTGGCTGGCCCAGGTAATTTCGGCTCTTAAAGACATCTGAAATAAAAAAAAAAATCGAATTATTAATCTATAGAATTGTCATTCACTTCGAGATTGATTTTTTTTTTTTTTTTTTTTTTTTTCTTTAAACCCCCCTAACTTTCCATTTTACCGTCGAATTTGTGCCTGAAAAAAATCACTTTAATATTTCCAAGTTCGCCATTTTGTTATTTTTTGATAAAAACTAATAATCCTAGCAACGAGAACGACGATTTGGCAGATTAATAATCAATTCGAAATTATTTTCTTTTTTTTTATTATTATTATTATTTCGGATGTCTTTAAGAGCCGAAATCATTGGGGTCAGCCACGTACCTTTTTTTTTTTTTTTTTTTTTTTAGGAGTCTACTTTGACCAATAATAATAATAAAACGTTGTAAAATTCAGTAAAAAAGAAATTGTTTGTATTCATTAGATGTCAATACTAACAGACTAAAAAGACAAAACCATTGAATTAAAAAAATCCCGATAAAGACGTAAAAAAAGTGCAAATTCTACCTCAAATCTTTAAGCCCTGAGGATACTTAAATGCAGGTTCATTTAAAGGTTACTTATTTTCCCCTTTTAAATTATCAAATAACATCTCTAATAATTAGTGGAACAATTTTTTTTACCAGACAAATATCTACTTAAATCAAGCTCAATAATATTTAAATTTAATAAAATAATAATCTCATTTACATGGTTCTTTTTATTAAAACTGATATGAAAAATTAAGTCTTCATCAATAAGTTCAAAAAATGTTTAAATTAAAAGCTTTTTTTATTATTATTATTATTATTTTTCAAATTCAGTTTGTAAATGCAAATTTTTTATTTTTCTGCATTACTATTACTGGAACAAATACACTTAAAATTATGTGAAGGCAATGATACTTAATATTATCAAATCTAAATTTGACAGAAAAATTATGATGAAATGATTAAAAACTCTTTTAAATTGTGGTTGCTTGTTAAAGCATGTCATAAACAAACAAAAGAAAAAGGCAAAAACAGTTTTAAAAATAAACATTTTATTAACGAACTGTTAAAGAACATTTTCAAATATCGTCAGAGCTCTTTAACATTTTAACAACGAAGGCAGTAAATCGAAGACTTTGAGGTACATACAAGGTTATAAATTTTTATATATACAGTAGAACTTTTAGAATACAATAGGAGAAACAATTATTGATTAGATGTTTAAGTATTTCAACGTAGATAGTATTTCAACTTATTTAAACATACTACTTTTAAAAACAGACCGAATCAATTTTTTGTTTTATACAGGGTTTCTGCCAAAATAAAATGTCACAAATCCATGTCTTTTCATGACTGAAGCAAATAATTTACCATGGCTCAAGATATCAAATCCCCCCCCCCCAAAAAAAAAAATAATAATAATAATAATGATGATAATAACCTATATGAATTTTACTAACACGAACACATTAAGTAAATCAATGAACCATCAAATGATTTTTATGAAGTTTTATTTTAAACAAGGAAAAAATCTTTGTTTCAGTAACTTCTAAATCAGAAAAAAGGGGAAAATAACTTTTCATTTTTTGATATTTCACTGTTAAAAAAAAATAATCAATCTTTAACAATAAAGAAATATTTGAAGAAAGAATAAGCCAATAATAATAAATTATATCATCAAAAATCAAATGTTTTGATATCAACAATTCAAAACAGAAGCAAGAAGACGAAAAAAAAAAAAATGTAAACACTAATTTTCAAAACTGTTCATTTCAGTTCTCATATTATGAATTTTTTTTTCACCTATGAGACCTTACTTGCATGATGTCACAAATTTGGAGTTCAGAAATGTTTTCATTGACTGTGGTTCTTAACTGCGACCGTTGTTTCCGTCAAAACATAAATAAAAACAGATGAACTTTCGAGGAGCTGAAAAGCGATCATAGCATTTATGACATCACAGTTACGTGATTCTACTTAAAATGTTTAGAAATCCATGAAATTCACTCTATTTTCATGACTTATGGCCAGTTTTTTTGCTCAAAATCATGACTTTTCATGACATTTCTTGACTTTCCATACGTGCGGAAACCCTGTTTATAGTATTTTAAATCAGTAAAGTTCCAAAATTTCATAAAAGATGCATTGTAAAAAAGGGAAGGAGAAAAAAAAAACATGTACAATTGAGCATTAAATAAGTTTCATATCACAAATTCATTATCCTCAGCAATGTAAAACAAGTACATCATAGCAATGTACAATTGTTATATTTATCACACAAAGTGTTCAGAATAACATCACATTATATATACTTTGAAAAAACTTAGCTGTTTATTTATCCTTATTCAAAACCACAAATACATAAAAGCATTTTAAAACCACACAGAATATACCCCACCTTAAAAATAGACATCCACAATAAAACAAAACACACACAAAATGGCACATTAACATACTAATATAAGTAGGAATCTTGTATTGGCAGCTAAGAAAATTTCCAGGTGGTGAAAAAATAAGTATTAAAACATAATTCCTATAAGCTCCTAATAGTTATTTTTTATCAGTAAAAATATGTCCATTCAGAGAAGAGAATACTACAATTTCAACATAAAGCATTAGGAAAAAAACAGTCATAAAATATAGATTTCCCAGTAAGAATGGACAGATTTTAAATGGCACTTTCAAAATTTATGACAAAGTATTGGTTTTCTTTTTGTTGATACACAAGAAAGGCACATTCGTAGAGTAGAAGAGGCAGCAGGAACAAACTTTAAAAATTAAAAAACAGGTTTGTGAATTAAGAACAGTGAATTAAGAGTATGGTATTCTAAGAATAGCATTAACTCAAATGAAGTAATGTTTGGAAAAAAACACATTCATACTAAGTTCAAACTAAAATCAAGTTGCATTTACAACACTGCTTTGGAATTTCTCTATTTTTAAAAAGTCTGAATCCTGTGTTGCTTCTCAATTTGTGGGAATAAAATTATTTGAACCTTATTTAAAATTATTTGAACTTGGTTTTTTCTCAATTTTTACCCCATTTGTTTATATTTTGAAAAAGTCCAATAAATAAACCTAAACCAGCATAGTAAAATAAAAATAAACTTTACAAGCAATATTTGTTCAAATCAAGAAAGGACTTGATACAGTTCAACTCAAAATAAAATTCAAAATTAAATAAAACTCAAAACATATATTTTGGGCACTACTTTTTTCAGCACACATGAGTCATTTCTCCAAATATTATATTCATAGTTATTCCAATGTCAGGCAAATTTCAATGTCACACAATTGGAAATTTTATTTTGTGTATAAGTTAATGATAAACGAAATTTAATAGTCACAGACAGAAAATAAGCAAATACATCCAACAAATCACTAATTGTGTAAGTAAAAGAGTCAAATTATTCTATAAAAACCCATATCTCACATGTTTTGTAAAAGAGATAAGATAAAAAAATACATAAGTAAATCAAAAGTACAATTTAAAAACCTATGCCAAAAATAATTGGGCAGTCTGGGTATAAAGTAAAAAGAAAAAAAATAATAAACAGTTGTATTTAGCAGTCAAATACTAAACATTAAAAAATGGCAACTTAAGATACAGTCAATAGTCAATACTTGAGGAACATAATTACCAATCAAACAAAAAAATATTCACAATAATCTATAAGAAAAGCATGCATATAAAAATTTGGCAAGCTAAATTTTAAAATACTGGCATTTCAAATTGGTAAAATTGTATTACGAAGAATCAATATCCAATTGTGAATACGAAGGTTCCATTGATGGAGAATTGTTCTGAAGCTCCTGTTGAGCAACGTTTTCAATTTCTTCTGGAGAAGGATATAAAGAATCAATACTTTGCTGAGAACTGTAATGCCCTTTTGTGCGCAGATGAGCATTTAAGTTATCTTTTCTATTGAAACGACGACCACAGAAATCACATTTATATGGCTGCTCGCCAGTGTGAATACGAATGTGCGTTTTCAAATGGCAATACTTATTAAATGATTTAGGACACTGCTCGCAAGTGAATGGCTTTTCTCCAGTGTGAATACGCATGTGGTCTTCTAAGTGTCCTCGTTGGTAAAACTTCTTTTTACATTCGGGGCATGTGAAATGTCGAACTGTCCTTTTTTTAGACGGCTTGTTGAAGAGGATGTGGTTTTCCCTGTCAGAAGGTTGGATGTCGTTTTTGGAGAAAACATCTTTTTCGATTTCGGCCTTTGGTATTCCCCAAACACCTTGAATTAATTCTAAGAATGTTGAACGGAGTGAGGTTGGGCCTAAAAATAAAAATTCATTTGAAAAATTCTAAAAAGCAACATTACTGTTTTCATGATTCATGTAACACAAAATCATATTTAAGTCAATTTATAGCTACACTAACCACCAATATGACAAAGTATAAACAAAAATGTAAAAGCTTATATATATAATATAGCAATAAAAGCTAAATAATTGAATATTTAAGTAAACTATGTGTAAATAACCTAAAAAATTTTTAATGTGTAATAAAAAAAATCTAACATAATAATTTCAGAGAGAAACTAAAAACAAATTTAATATAAAGCAAACAGTTTAACTAACAAGCATTTAAGAAATGTATCTAATAAATAGTACCAAGTTTATAACAAGAATATTACAGTAACAAAAACAATTAGTTTCTTATTTTTTTTTTTTTTTTTTTTTTTTTTTTAAGTTAAATATGTTTTGTAAAAAAATTCCTTTCAAAATAAGAATGCAATTACAAGGAAAATCATAAATTAAGATACAAATTAAATCCAAGTAAAAACGTAAAACTAAACTCTTGCCAAGAAGGATTTCTCCAACAAAGCACAAAAATTATATTAATTACGCATTTGTACGAGATTTATATCAATAATGTTTTCCTAACTTAAGACTGAAATTTTTTTCTAACAATATTTTTTAGTACAGATAATTAAGTAGAAAGCATTACCAGATGCAATAACAAAAAAATTCAAACAAATTGTTCTTTTTTAATCATATATTAACAATTTATACATACTTCTGTGACAAATATATTTTCTAAACATTTTTATATATTAAAGTTATTCTGAATTCTTTTGCAGACATTGGAAAGACAATTTATAAATCGCAATGCACATTACAAAATAATGATACGTAATGATTATCTCCATTGTTGATCTCCTTATTGCCTTTTAGGGTTCTTTTAAACAAATTTTGTCACAAGAAAGTTGAAAACAGAATTACCACCCAATTCAATTATAAGCTGACAGTTCAATTGTGTTAAAACAAAAAGTACTCAAATAATATGGAACATTTATGTGATGGAAAATGCAAGTTGATTTTTTTAGTCGATACAGTTAAACTATAAAGGAATCAATTGACAAACACAGAGCCGTAAAATCTAATTTATATACATTATTATTATTATTATTTCATTATTACAATCCATTATACATTAATAAATACAATACTCCCTTCTGGAAATCAATACTTTCCCGTATGCTAGATAACTTCCATGGAAGGTCATTTATAATAAAGAAAACGATAAAATAATAAAAGAGCCTAAATCCAAATAATTGTTAGGTAACCCAAAAATATGTATTGAACATTTTGCAGTAATTGGAACAGATAAAGAAAAAAAATTTATTCTTGTTAAATACAATTAAAAACTGCATGTTTTATTGAACAAACTTTGTCGATAATTATAGTTAAGATTATAGAAAAATACTAATCATGCAAAGCAAAATAATATTTTAACACTCATGGATTTAATTTAAAATCTGTGTAAATGGAAAAGGAAAGCAGTTGGAGATAAATCTAGATAAGGATTTTAAAAAGAAAAAATCTAAATAGCTAAGCTTTATGATTCATTACAAAGAAACATTCAACTAGTAATTTTCAACTAACTTTCTCAAACTAGCATTTATGTTTTTTTTAACCCATTAACCGCCAAAACTCGAAATCCTTAAAAAGCATGGTCAGTATTTATAACATTTGTGATTTTAGGGTCATATATAACATAAGTAAAATATTCCAACTTTTTCTTTAAATATCTTTAGAGAAAATGACTGTTGCGTTGGCGCAACGTCAGTGTAAAACCGAGTTAAAATCGGAGGTTTTCAAGAATTTCATATTTCGTTAATGTTGAATATTCAACAACTGTAATTAACCGTTGGCGATATTTTAAAGCTTCTTTTCAAAAATTTAAACTTTTCGTACTATGTAAGTACATACATTTATTTAATATGACTTATTTTGTATGAAAATATTGACTGCATTCTTGATGTAAAGCCACTTCACAACCATTACAGTGATACATAATTTGACTGTGACAATGTTTACTGCGAAGTCTCTTATTGTCCATCATGTGATGCAAGGGTCCAAGTTTTATAACCGAATCATACAGGTTTTCCTTTTTAGGAACATTTTTGCAGAATGTTTTCCTCTACAAGGAATCATTTGTTCTCTCTATACTTAGGTCGTGTGCAAATATTTGAAACTATTAAAATTTCTTATTTAACAAATTTCACTCTTGTACTTTCACTTTGTATAATTTGTCAATATTGATATTATCTACCATATGCAAATTTTGTTTTATATTCCTGTACTGAATACATGGCATTGACTCCCTAACAAACGGGACTGATACATCTTTATCTAATGTCCAATACATTACTTCTTGTGGCAAAGTATGGTATCCAGTAAGAAGAAGCAAACCAATAAACCTTTTTTGGTAACTTTCAGAAGCAAAAAAGTCAGTCTGATTATTTTTTTGAGAATATATATTAGTTTGATTAATGAGCAATGCATAAATTTCAGAGTCAAATAACTTAACGAAAATTTCCTCACAACTTAAATTTTTTCATTCTCTTTTCAGTTTTTCAACTTGGTGATGTTTCTTCATTTTTTGGTATCGATGTATACATAAGATCTATTTTCTTCCATTTCAAAGGCTAAATTTTTTTTGTCTTTGTATTATTCATATTATTTTGGTCCTTATCTTTCCTATTTGAATATAATTCAATGTCACCAGAAATGTCATTTGGTAAAACGTTCGAGTCACTTATTACTGTATTGTCCCCTTCTTCCTTGTTAATAACTTAGCCAAATTCTGGTGAAATAATACCTATGTCCGTTTCATTGTCATCTGAATCAATGGTGTAAAAAGTATCCAGAGCTTCACTAAGCGTAAGATTAGTGCTTTCGAGATATTTCAAATAAAAATGGAGCAGTTGTAATAACACGCGGTGAGAAAAAAGTTCAGAAAATTTTAACCCTCTTTTCCGCTGACGATGCGCAAGCGCAACACTAGTATTTCCAACATCGTAGCTAGAAGATGAATTCATCAAAACATTTTTTATTTGCGTGTGACCTTCAAGTGAACTATGGAGATATGAAATGTTATGTCTAATAAAAATTATTTCCCTTTCTCTTTTTTTTCGGAATTGATTTAGCAATGTCAGTCTAACTTAGTGAATTTCGGAAATGTTTAAGTTTTTACTACGAGAAAACAATAAGGTTTAGAATAATTTTTATTGTTCGAAATTAAAGTGTGTAACCTTACCAATGAACATAAACCTCCAAATATTAGTTTAAAATTGATTAAATATTTTTTGTAGTTATGTTTTCTAAGCGTTGCGTGAACGCAACGCCAGCGGTTAATGGGTTAATCTGTTCTTGTGGTTGTACTGTTGTCTACATTTTAAGCACTGAAATTTTTTCTTTCCAGTGTGTATAGTAATATGTACAATCAAATGTGCTTTTTGGCGAAATTTGCTACCACAAACATGGCAAGTAAATGGTCTTTCACCAGTATGTATTCTCAAGTGAGCTTCAAGCATAGATTTTCCAGTAAAAAAAATTCACATTGCTGGCATTAAAACCTCTTGGATGGCAGTCCAGATCTAGTGCAATATTCAATAGCATGTCCCTGCGATATATCATCTTGAAATTTAGAATTAGTCTGAGTTTTAACCAGACACAAAAACCTATCCGAGAAATCTGAAAAACAAAGTATTTTTAATGGATTATGCAATATAAATAGAAACAAAACCAAGTTGTTGATTTTCCTTTTGGTAAACAAACAAAACAAAACTTGTAAAGCAATTGCAATTTTTTTATTATTATAATTATTTAAATTTAAGTGCATAGGACAATAAAATCTTAACTGTACCACAATAAATTAAATTTTAAAACGTTAATCTTGATAATTTGTCCATTTTAAGAATACAAAATTTTTAAAAAAAAAAACTGGATTCAAGCTTCTTGTATTCTTTTAAAAAATACTTAATTACTTAACTTTACACAGGGATGAGATTGGCAAAGAAGCAAAAAGATTGAAATCATACAAAAAATGTGTACCATAATTTACACGCGAAAGATGTTTTTAAGAATCCAGGAATGAGATTGGTCAGAAAACAAGATAGAAGAAATCCAAAAATGCATGCAGAAGGGACAAAATCTAAATTTTTGCTAAAAAAGCTTGCGGAAGGGACAATATCCGAAACTTCGACAAAAGAAAGCATGTGGAAGGGATGATTTATCAATTTTAACGATACACAATTACATTTTTCACACTAGATAATAATTACACTTTAAATATTTGAGAAGAAATTAATATCTGCCACATATTGTTCTCAAAACATAGTACTCTAGTATTCTCCAAATTTCAGTTATAAGAAAAGATCAGGAAAATGCCATTCACAAAAACTACACATAAAATTTACTAAAGAGTACATAAAATTATAAAATCATCTTATTTTGTAAATCGGATCTACCAACACTTCTACATTTATTAACTACATTTCTGATTAACTCAAATCTCTGTAATTAAGAAAACAAAGCAAATTTTCCATTAAACATGTTTTTTCTGATTATATACTTTATGAGATAACTTTTAACCATTTTTACATTAAAAAGCAATATTGTAGCGCTTTAAATTCAATCAACATTTGTTTTGGTGCTCTACGTGCATGAGCAGAAACCCAAAAGATCCAGATGGTCACGCGACTTCTATAACCAACTGTAGAACGGCAGTGCTATTGGCAACCAATCACAGCTGAAGTGAATTCTAATCGCTGGTGAAGTAACCTACAAGGAAAGAGGAGCAGAAGAAGAAAATCTTTTGCCGACATGCGAAAAAGCATACTTTTTGCAGGAATTAGAAAACAGGAATTAGCCCGATTAGAAAAGCGTGGATCCTTGAAACAGGGAGAAAAAAATTTAAAAAAAGAAGAGAGAAATTTGGCATAAAAACAAAAAAGCAGAAATTCGCCAAAAGGCGAAAGAATCTCATCCCTGTTTACAGACTTAAGTTACTTTCATAGAAATAATTATTTTTCTATTTAACAATGATAACCAAAATAGGATTTGAAATTGATAAATACAAATCTGAGGGTATTAACCTTTTTTACATATCCTTTATAAATTTGTACTTAAAATGAAACATTAAAAATAAAATACAAAAGCAGATCAAATTTAAAGTAGAACAAATATAAAAACTGAATTTATTCAAAATATCAATCAAGAGGCAAACTAACAACTTAAACAGTACTTATATATAGTTTTTAAAATATTTCTGTTTAATTTGTAAAATGGCAACTATTATTACTCAAAACAGAAAAGGCACATAAATTGGAAAAATTCCAAATTCTCTTGCATATTTTAAATATATTAAAAGTTTAGGTTTTTTACATCTATAGTACCTTGAAATGCATTATTATTTTGGCATTGAATCTTTAACAAAATATGCTTATAAAAACATTTACACCATATCACAAAATACTTTTGTTTGAAAAAGTTTTGTTATAATTGTTCATAAACTTTATTTCTATCATTGATATATAATTCAGACATTGATATATTTTTGATTGATGACAAATAGTTTTCAATCACTTTAATATGATGTTATTCAGTATTATTAATGGAAAAATCAAATAAGAACTTTTAGTAGCAATCAAAATTGTATTATTTTTTTTAATCAATACTTTTTTTAATTCATAATCACATGTAATGTTGATTAATATAAAGTGGGTGATAATGAAATATTTCAAAATGTCTAAAACTTTTCCCTTTAGTATAATTATTTGAAATCAATATTCATTAACAAATTCAAAAGTAAATTGCTAATTTGGAGCATAAGCAGCATGATATCTTTAAAGGGGCACACAACACATAATAGTAATATTTAAAAAGGTCATGCCACACATAATAGTAACAGTTAAAAATACCAATTAAAACAGCATTAAAATGTTCAAGAAAGTTAAGGCAACACATAGCATTTAAAAGTGTGAAGCAAAAAAACATTAAAAAAGGTCAAGCAACAAATAACATTTAAAAAGATGAAGCAACACATAACAGAAAATTAACCTATTCTTATGAGGGATGAGTCCTTAAATGAGTCAGTAATTTGTCTTTTCGTGAAAAACATTTTTTACAATAACTACAAACAAATGGCTTCTCCCCGGTATGAATACGAGTGTGACGAACTAAATCCCTTTTCTGGCGAAACTGTTTTGAACAAATTTCACAGGAAAGGAGGTTCTGCTCAAGGCAAGATGTTATATACGTGTCGAGGCTAAAACGTGAAGACAGAGTGTTTCTTTTGTACTTTCGGTGCGTCTTTTTCTGAGAATCTAAAGACTCGCCTAGAAAAAATTTGGGTTTTTTTAAACACGAAACTCATTTCTTCATAAACTGATGCAATTTTATATTGGAATTAAATAAACAGCATTAGTAATATATGCCTCGACAAAATAAAGTATGAAAGTTTTGGTAACTTTCAAATAGTATAAATAAAACCTTATTTATTGGTAACATTGATAAAATGGTGTTTTATTAACATTTCAGCTTTATATTAATATTTCGTCATTTTATCAACATTTTGGAACTTCATTAAAATTTTGGCATGTGGTGAGCTATTAATACACAAAGAGAATTCTAATACTCTAAAATAAAATTTGTAATCAGTCTCATTAATTTGTTTGAAAAACTCTAAAATTGCCTAAATATAGTTTTTAAAACCTATTGATGCCTTAGAGGTCACACAAGGTTTAGAGTTAGTAGTAATTATTGAATTTTTGTTCTAAGCTCAAAACCTGCACATATCTCTACAATAGACACTCTTTATTTTTGACAATTGATTTGAATATTGAAATAAGAGGAAAACTTCTACCAGTACATTCGATGAAATATATATTTCAAACTATTATAATTCATACAACTACACACTTTAAATTGTGTGATAGCCAAAAAGTTTATTAATGGACTTTACAGTCACATTTACAATTCCTTGCTAGGAGTAAGGAACTCCTAGTAAGGATCATTTCCTATACTCGGTATGTTACAACCTTCTAATCCAATTGATTTAGAAACTATTTTGTATAAAACCTTGAAATTTGGCAAGTAGGTACAAAAATGAGCACTTTATGAAATGACATAAATTAAACTTCAAAAAGATAATCTAATAGACTTCTTTTATATTTTAAATCCTTTCGTCAATGCTTATGCAGTGGCTCCACTTGCAATAATCTTTAATTTTCATTTAAAAAATAAAATATATTACACTATTTTCAAGTTTTTAATGTATGTCATTTCATTAAGTGATCACTGTTGTACCTATTCACCAAATTTCAAGGTTTTATACCAAAGTAGTTTCCAAGTGAGCTGAGCTAATAGATTGTAATATAGTGAGTATAGGGAATGATCTTTACTATGAGTTCCTCTTAAATTACTTGTATTCAGAGAAATTATTACAAAGTATAAAAATAGAGATCTACCAAAAGAATAGGATTTCAAAATTTTCTTTTGTGAATAGTTTTAGTATTGGATACTTTTCTGATTTTCTGAAAGATTCATTCAGATGAATTTAAAACTGAGTTTCTGAATTGTTGAATTTTATTCTAGTATTAGAAAATTTAGAAATCAGAACATTAGAAATTCAATAGTGATTTAAAACTATAGCATTTTATTTAGACTGATTAAGTATAAAGATTTTAAATTTTAACTAATTATTAAATGCTTTAAAAAAAAGTCTTGATGAACACAAACCCAGCAAGATTTTAAAATAACCCAGCAAGATTCTAATATAAAACAAATGACATTAACAAAAATTAATAAACATTACCAAAGAAGCAAAAAGAAAGCAATTTATAAAAAACTAAAAACAAACTAACATTATTAGGAATAAAAATAATTACTCTTATCCTAATAAAATGTAAAAATATATCCTAATAAAATGTAAAAATTGATCACTGATAACTAGTAAGATAACTTCAATATATTAAGGCAATATATAACAAAAAATTTCACAGGAAAACTTTATAAAATGCAAGTTGTTAAGTTTAAAGTATCTTAAGTTAAACCTATTGGCCTTTAGGGGAAAAAAATATATATGAAAATTAGAAATATATTCTTAAACTTTGAATCTAAGTAAATTTAAATTACAAAAAAAAAATTCACTCAGAGAAAATCCTATTATAAACAAGCAAGAACACAAATAAATTTATAAAATAAACACACAAGTATACAAGATATATACAAGAGTAATAAAGTTAGAAATATATTATGAACATAATATAGTTATTAAGTTACTAGTTTATTTATAGAACAGATATAACACACATTGATCAGTTATTTCAGTTTTATTATTATTGATCAACTCTATAAAAAATAATTAACAAAATTCATTCAAGACTCAAAATAATATTTACCTCGATGTAGCTGAAAATTAGCAAATTGTGAGCATATTATGTGATAAATTATACATTAAAATTAAAAAATTAATTTAACATAAGTTTTTAAAATTACAAGAACAACCCATTACATTATTGACATAAATAATCCAAAAAAATTAAAAAATTTAATTTGTCATAGATAAATCTTTATTAAAATTGTAATCTTTTTCATTTGATATCAAAGAGAGTTTCAGATGATAAAGCTATTATAAAGCCAAATTAATGTCCTAGCCATATTACACTTAAAAAATTAAAATTTAGGAATTGGAAATTACTAATTTTAAAAGTTTACTATTAATAGAAAATCAATTAAAATTAATATTATTATGCTAATTCAAACAGCTTGAACCATTATACAGTAAATTGCTATAAAACATAAAATAATAAAACCTTTTATTAATATCAAGACAGTCAAATTTTAATTTCATTGAAAAAAGTTATGATAAAGAAACAAACATCAATTAAAAAATGAGAAAAGTTTTATTGCACCAAACAATTGAAATGAAAGTAATAAACCAAGAGATATTGAATATTACTCTACAACACTAGTATCTATTACAAAAAGTTAAGATAAATTCTAAAACAAAAATGATTTTCAAAATATGAAGAGTTCATCAGAAATTTGATCACAGGAGTATATTTCAATATTATTTACATTAATATCTATAAGTGTAGCCTACAACAATCAGATCATAATCTTATGAAGAAACACATTGATGTGAAAACATTTGATGCAGAAAAAATTACCATACGATTTAAAAGCTTATATTAGATATACCCTATATCATTGTGGATGCAATTAAATAAACACATAAATACAAGCTTAGATTTATCCAAGACAAAGGCTATACATAATCAACAGGGGTCCAGCATCAAGAGTTTTGAAACAGTGTTTGTAGAAACAAATATTAAAAATTGGAGCAGTCTAAAGATATTTTAAAGACAAAAAAGGCCAAATTTGAAACAGAACATTATTGTTTTAAAGCAATAGAAGAAACTAATTCAAACAAGAGTAGTTTATCATTTTTGAAATAGCTAATTACATCATTTCCAATTTGGTAAGTAATTAAAAAAATCAATTATTAGAGAAAAGTAAAAAAAGAAACCGCGGCTTATCACTCAAATTCTTTATTTTTGTTTCAAAATATTGTCAAATTATCAAGATTTTTTTTAAATATGTTTACAGACATATTGCTATTGCAAAGTTGATAAAAATAAAAGCAATTTTGAAGCTAATTGGATTTTTTTTAAAAATGGCGTTTTTTGGTAGAAATGATGAATTGGTTACAGTACAATTGCTACAATTTTTAATTTAACTACCACCTTCTTTCTCAGCCAAATTCATTCAATTATCAAAAGAGAAGCAGGATGAATTAAAATACATGAAAAATGCATGTTTGGAAAACAGATTGATTGGTTAATTTGAAGGTTCAACAACCCATTTTTGTGCACAATAATGGGTTGGACCTACAGCTTTACTTGGATTCTGAATCACCATGAACATCCATGCCTAACCCAGAACCTTTGGTACAGGATGACAGAAAATTAACCACACAACTATCAGATGGGCAGGTTAGAAAGCAGAAAAGAACTGTCTCATTTCATTCCTCACCTTTGCTTTCTTTTCATTTTTCATTCTGAAATAAGCCAAAGGCTTGGAGCTAAAACAAGGCTTGGAGCATCTTAATTTTAAGTGATGTTATAAATAGAGTACACTGACAGATGTAGCAAACATTATAGCTTATAAAGATTCAAAAGCAAATGTTATGTTAAAATATTTAATTTTTAAAAAATCAAAAGAAATCTGCTATTTATAATATAAATATGTTCAATACCTACAAATAAATTACAAAGCACACGAATTTCAAATATCTGAATACTAGTCAATCTTAAAAATGTACTTACCTAAAAAATACATTTTACACAAGTACTGGATACATTTTCAAAATATTGCATTTAGGAAAAAGTACACCATTTAAACACAATTAGCACATTAGAACAGTGTCATAAGGTTGTGATAAACAACTTTAAATCATTAACTTAGAAAAACAATACTTCTTCAAACAATCAACTTTATACATTACAAAAAATACATCTTTCTTTTAATTTACATCAAATATATACTGTATTACATAATTTCTATACATCTAACAGAGTAAAAGTAATAGGAACAAGCATACCTTCACACATTTCAGGAAACGTTAATCATCTTTCAGATGAAACCCTCTTTCACAGCATTTATAGTGAACATACCCTGCACCTGTTGTTTCAAATGAGTAAACATGTGACGTTTCAAATAACTTTTAAAGGGAAATG
Organism: Linyphia triangularis; assembly: GCA_963978545.1. NCBI lineage: Eukaryota > Metazoa > Arthropoda > Arachnida > Araneae > Linyphiidae > Linyphia > Linyphia triangularis. The sequence goes on along the minus strand of OZ021732.1, from coordinate 30,220,997 downwards.
TCTTCAAGCAAACATCACAAGTATGTACATTGAATTTAATCTTAGACTTTGAGAAATTCTTAGAAACACTACTAGTGTTATTTCCCATTTCTAAAAGTTGTGCATGTTGAGAAAAAAGCACTGAAGAGCTGGTGACTGCAAGAAAATAATTGTAAGTTAGGTAAAAAGTATTGCTTTTATAACAATATATTTATAAAGTGCTAACTGCAATTTTACAAAACTGTGTAAATAAATATAAATAATTTAAAAATAATAGTACTCTTAAAATTTTATGTTTAGAATAAAATTTCAGTAGAAAATAATTGCACAGAAAATAAAGCTAAGTGTTTTCAACTTACTTTACAAACACATATGAATACGTTACATTTTAAGACAGTCAAATAGGTCTCAGTATTTAATGGATATATTGCATGAAAAATTTTAAATTGCAAATAAAAAAATCTTATGCAGTTAAATGAGCTAATAAGAGACAAAATTTACATAAATAAGTGTAAAAATTAAGTATTTGAATAAAAATAGATTATTGTGGATTTGTATAAAAATAGAAGATCGTAATATGATTTATCCATAAAATAAAATGTCAGAATTGACTTATAACTAGCAACTAGTAGGGTAAGCCTCACAACAAGGCAATATTAAATGTAATTCAGTAATCAAGCCAAATAAATCATCCAAATTTCATTTTTGTTATAAATAATATTAAAAAACTATTAATAAAATAATTCACTGGACATTAGAGATTCTTATAGAACCATAAAATGTAATAGTCTAAATAATAAAAAATGTAATTAACTTAGTAGTACTTTGATTCAGCATACAAAAAATAGAGAAAAATATAACAGAATAGAAATGCAACCTAAATAAGCAATAGTATTACTTAAATGTAACATATAAATTTGTTATATAACTTTTCCTTAAATTCATTAGTTCATTTTAATTTTGTACAATATTAAAGAAAATAAATGCAATGCTTCATTTACAACAGTGACATATTATACAAAACTAGATAGACAAAGCTTTTTTTTTTTTTTTTTTTTTTTTTTTTTTTTTTTTTGCATCCTATATCAAAAAGCAGCAATTATACATATATATATATATAAATATCAACACAACTATAGCAAAAAAAACTATACAATACTTTCAGTGCCGCATACAGGTCTGATACAAGCAACCAAGCAATAGGTAGCAGTAATATTTTTTTTACATTGCAGGGCTGCCACTGACTGTAAGCTTTGAAAATAGTTGATTTAGTAACCTCAGATGTTAAAAATAGTAGCCAAAATAGTAGTCTCACACATTGAAAATAGTAGTCTCAGACGTTGAAAATAGTAGCCTCACTTTTCATAAGATCGGAATAAAACTGTTGATTTACATGAAACACGAAAACCCAGGAACACTCTTCTTTCGATTCAAAATAGTGTCTAAAACATTATATTCCATACGGTAAAAGGCATGTGTCTTGGGGGAGGTGCTGTCATATTTATAAATTGCAATGGAAGTTGGCAACTCAACCTTACTCCCAGACAGCACCTAAGATAAAAAAAAAACTAAATTTCACGCAAAAGCGAAAGTAAAAATCAATTGAAAAAACAAGATAACTTTTTGTTTAACTTCCAAAGTCAAGCAACTTTTTTTAGAAAAACAAGTACCATGTTTAAACAATTATACTATATATTGGCAATGGCAATCGAATTTCTTTAGGGCCAGTTTTTAAATTTTTAACAGAATGGCTACAAAATTTGCAAAACAAAATTCCCTGATTTCTAGAAAATTCCCTGATGTGCATCTCTGTTGATGTTATCATTTAAAAAAAAACAAAGAAAATAATGTGAATTTAAAAATATATACATTTGACTTTATAGAATTACATTTACATATCAAAATATAATTGCCACAAAATTTAAGTTTAGGCTAAAAATCGAAACAAGCATCTTTAGAGCACGAAAAAGAATGAAAAACATCAAGAAAAAAATACAAAATTCACGTAAACCAATTTACAAACTACACTCATACTTGCTATCTTCAAGGAAAAGCAAAACTAGTACAATATATTTCTTTTCAATTTAAAAAATAACAAACAAAAAAAAACATGTTATTTTCTATAATATATGTCATAGGCTATATCCTGTTCATAACATAAATTTTAAACAGTGTCCTAAATATTTACTAAACTTGGGCATGCATGAGCATGAAACTTAAATAATCAGCATTTTGCTATTCAGTCACAAATTTCACTAGGTCACTTCAGTACACAAATTTCACATATATTTTATGAAAAATTATGTGTTTTGGATTTTGAAGTTATAACACATCTTAACCACAAAAGTACATATTAAATGAGGCAAAAAATCGTTTTCATAAAACATGACAAGCACAGTATTTGGCGCGGGGGGGGGGGGGGGATGTAAGGAATTTTTTTAAAAATTCCATGACCCTTTGTCTGAATGTATGCAGTAGAGCATTCAGATTCTTTTTTAATTTTTTGAAGGGGGAGGAGGATACTTTCATTCTTTGTTTGATTTATATTAAACATATAAATCAAAAACACATATCACTTTCAATTAATTACGTTAAATAAAATGTCAAAATTTAGGGGGGGAAAAAAAGAAAAAAGTACAGGATCTAACCTATTTTGCTTATGAATGCCTATAGATTTGTTGAACATCTATAACACAGTGCTGTAAAGGGTTAATAAAAACGAAAAATATGATGGAATCAATTTGAAATATTAAGGAATTTAGGGTTCCAATATATTCTAATGATAAAAAACACAAGATAAAAGGAAAAATAATCATGTCTGTAAAGGATGCAGTCAGATTTAAGTTGGAGGGTTTTTTTAAACAATAAATCTACTGGTGGTCACGCTTCAAAATAATAGGTAAAAATCTAACCGAAATAATACGTAAATAATTAGGGTTCTAATATATTCTGTTGATAAAACACGCAAGGCAAGAAGAAAAAAAAATCATGTCTGTAAAGGATGCAAGCAGATTGAAGTTTACAGATTTTTTTAATAATAAGACACTGGCGGACGCGAAGTTATAGGATAACCAAAAATAACAGAAATAATGTACAAGTTCCAAAAATAACAATGATTTCAGAAAGTAAAAAAAAAAAAAAAAAAAAAAAAAGATTAAAAAAAAAAGCGGAACATGAACTTGTGGTTGTAGGCCGAGGAGGGGGATTGGCTGGTTTGGCTTAGCTGCCAAGATAGAAAAAGTTCGGAAACTTCGTACACCCAAATCGATTGGCCAACTATATATATGTGTGACGCGAGTCGTGACAGATGTCCGCACCTACACGGGGTACGCGAGAAGAGAAACTCGAAAATTTCAAAATTCCCTGATTAAAGAGTAATTTTACGAAATTCCTTGACATTTCCCTGAATTCCTGGTTCTGTAGCCACCCTGTTTAAACTACATTCAAAGTAATTAAATAAATTGCTTAAAAATTTAAATTATTCATAAATTTAGCTACAACATTGAAATTCTAAACATTCTGCATTGATTGACCTACACGGCGAAATCGTTCAAAACAAAGGCACAAATCTCGGACATAATGTCTAATAACATCAATAATGTCCATACTATGGCACTTTCTTCCGCCATTTAGGACAAATTCCAGAAATTCATTTTTGTTTAGAGTAAATAAAGCGAAATAATTTGATAATATAATTGTGTATGCTGTTGCCTTGCACGACGAAAGATAAAATATTGAAACCTAACAGGTAGGCGAAAATGACCGTGGTTGCCGCCAAAAACAACAATCTTGCGTGAAGTTACTATCGTCGGACTAACAAAGTGACCACTCTACCAGCGAATATGAACAGTTTCGCTGGTAGAGTGGTAACCCCCTTAAAAAAAATCACCATTTTGATAAAATTGTTAGTACCTTAGTGCCGTTTTTTTATCGGACAATATCCAATTTTTTAAAAAATAGTCGCCTGAGCCCAAAAATAGTTGAAGGTTTTGCTCAAAATAGTCGCTTTGGGCCCTTTTTTCATTGAAATAATTGCCATAGTCACCTGGCCACAAAAATAGTTGCTTTAGTAGCCTTTTTAGTCGCCTGTGGCAACCCTGACATTGCTATAATCAAAATCATACTTCTTGAAAAAGTATTTCTAAAATATTAATTTTGCCAAACAATAACTCAAATATGTGTAATACTTTAAATCTATTTCTTCCCTTGTTTAATACAATGAAAAATATTCAATAAGATCTACTATCATAGACATTAGCATTCCTACTCAAAAAAGTACAAAAGCCAAAGTATTGGAATTAAACCACTAAAGAATAATTTAAATACCAAAGGGATTTTTTAAAAACTATTGAGTTGGTTAAACTTAAAACAAAAACTATCAAGTTGCAGATATTAGTTAGGAGACTTTAAGTTCATTTTATTTTCAATCTACATCTTATTCATTTTAGCTTCCATTTCATACTTCATTTATTTCTGCTTTGGTTCTAAAATTTTGAAATTCACATTTAACTTTCCCTTTCAAAATATTTCTCAATAAATTGGTTAATTCAATCTCCAACATCATATAAAATCATAACAAATTCAAACCATTCAAGAACTAATTTTATGACATTAATTTGTAAGAAAATGTGTTGAAATCAAACTTATGGCCAATGTTTAATTAGCTTTAATGAAAACTAAACATTTCAAACTAAGGCACTGAAAGTTTGACACACGAATCAGTCAAATTGAAATAAGATATTAATGTCAATCATTTTGTAAGATTGTGAACATATGCACATCTAATAAAAATCCAAAAGCAAAAGGAGATAAATATATCAAACCTTATAATAAAAAATATACCTTTACTGTAAAAGCAGATATATGGAGTAATTGTCTACATTTCATAAAATTAGAAATAATATCACAATCCAAATAAAATGTACCATATTTAAAAACCAATATAAATCTCCACATAAACTAGAATATACATAACAAAAAAAAAAAGATATTTAAAAAACATCCGATTCAATGGAGTAAATACATAACTTTCATAAAAATTGTAGAATTAAAAACAATATCTAACTACATTAACAAAATTATTGAGGCTAAATGCACACACGACATTATAACTTGAATTTGTAAGCAATGGAATCGGAGTGTTGCCCAGCTCAAAGAGATTTGTAGTAAAAAAATTTTAAAATAGCAATATAGTCTTTTGGAACATACAAAAAGGCAAACTTTTAAGATTTTAAAAATCAAAATTTTAGATTCCATAAAACTTTCAATGAGTAAACCAAAAAAAACTGATAAATATGATTCAATTATATGTGACGCTAAAAGGTAAATTTTTTCTTAACTCATCAAGTGCTAGACAAAATTAGAAAAATTATTCAATTTGAGTATTGATCATATTGAGATTTCATAGCATGTTCATCAATACAAAAAAAACCTCTGGTATAAAATAGGTTATTGCTTACAATAACCCACATGTTTACAAAGTGTAGTGAAAGTATAACATTTGGTAAAAAAAAATCTCGATTTTGTTGCATTCCTCCAAGTTTTGGAACACGCCCGAACAAATTGACCTACAATGTTCAAATTTGATGTGCGGGTTAGAGGTGATCATGGGACCTTCCATTAACGTTTTCGTCACAAGCATTCATGTGCATAAGGTTGAAATAGTGAAAAAATTGTGTTTTTCAGCAATAACTAAAAAACGGCTCAAACGATTTTGATTAAAATCTCTGTGCTAATGCCTCTAAATTGTTCCAATTGTCCCCACCTTCAAAATTTCTGTTGAAATGCAATAAAAGCGAAAAAGTTGAAAAATGAGTGCCTTTAAAACATAGCTTTCTGCCCTTGACCATTGCCAATCAACGATTGATTTTATTTATTTTTTCTGTTTCACGCACAAGAAAGGACAATGTAATGTCTATCGAATAACATAACTCATTTCACCATCTTGGCAGGTATTTTCTTTTTTGCCATGTAAAAATTATTGCCAAAAATATTGCCAAACTGGCTTTTTTTATTTAAATAGTGAAAATATAAAAACAGTAAAACACACCATAAATTTTAATGCAATGGCCAATATTAAAGTGTAATTGAAAGTTGTGTGATGTTCCACACCCCTAGTCTGTTTATTCGACACAGCCTTTAAGCTTAAAAAGGACCAAACCTTATTCTAATTGCTCGTGGCAGCTTACATTATTTAAAGTTTTTTCTACTCTATTTATTCTATTAAGTACTATTATCTTTTTTAATAAGATTTTATTGTTTGTTTTAGGAATTGTGTGGTGCTAATAAAAAAAACTTGTCCCTATATCTTTGTTTTGATACTTGAGTTCCAATATAACTACTTAGACAAAGTTTGTTGTCTTAACTTATTATACTATCAAACTCTAAGCTGCACAATGGATGTATGTTAGGCTCCACTGCAAACTACTTTAATTTCCCCTAGTTTACATTTCTTAGAAATAGAAGAGACATAAATAAAACAACACCATTCCTGAAGGTACATTTCAATCACTCTAAAGTCTCCAATTGTGCAACAAAAAAAAAAAAAAAAATAGAAAACACAGTACTGGTGTTGGGCTAACATAATTCGGCAACTTTAACCCTGGCTTGTGTTAGTACTCAAGTACTTTTTTATCAATTAAAAAATTTGCAACTTTTTACCCTGGTCTTTCTTTACAAAGATGCCACTCACAGGGTTCCCACTCAAATCACGGAAGGAAAATCAATTACTTTTCAGGGCCTAAATAATGCTTTTAAGGATGTTTGAAAATTTGTTTCCAGGCGTCATGTCTATATATAAATTTATAATAAGCTATTATTCAACCAAAAAAAGTTACAAGTTGGCTTATGCCTATGAGTAATACAAATATGTCAGTGATTTCATACAGTGCGGATAAGTGGCGGCCAACTGGGAGGTAGCAAGTCTGATAAATTTTGCAGTTGGGCAACCAAGATCAGCAAAAATTAAAGACTTTTAAGGACCTCCAAGCATTTTCAAGGCCGTTCCAGTTCAGATTTGGAATTTAAAAAAAAATTACAGTAGAGACAATCATACTTGTTTTTATTCAATTGATTTTGACCACTGGCAGGTTCAACTACAAAATCAGTTGCTGACTGAATACCAGCAGATGAAAAAAAACTTTGAGTGATCTCATTTGAAGAATTTGGTAGCCAATTAATTACTGATTGATTGCTAATAGATGAGACTTTGACAAGTCATATTCGAAGCATTTATAGTTGCAAAAGGTACTACTTGATTGGTAGGAGATTTAACAGAACTATACAGGGTTCCCACTCAAATCACAGAATGAAAATCCCCGACTTTTCAATGACTTTTAGGGACCTAAATAATGTTTTTAAGGACCTATGAAAAAAAAATTTCAGGCATCATGTCTATGTATAAATTTAATAAAGTATATTCTACCAAAAAAGTTACTAATTGGCGCATGCATAATACAAATATGTCAGAGAATTCCGATACGGTGTGGATAAGTAGCGGTCAAGAAGGGATAGCAAGTCAGAGTTGCATTTTAAAAAACTGTACCGTTGGGTACACATCTTCAAAAACTAAGGACTTTTAAGGACCTCTAAGCATTTTCAAGGACTTTTAAGCACCTCTAAGCATTTTCAAGTACTTTCAAGGCCTTGAAAACAAGTTCAAAAATATTAAGCACTATTAATGACTTTCAATGACCGTGGGAACCCTGCTATATGATATTACTTGTCTAAATTGCGTGCATGGCACTTGCTGTTTTGAGTAATTTAAATTTGAATTAATAGAACTTTGGGGTTGTTCAGTTTTGATGCGACAAAATAGTTCAGAAGCATTTTGCAAATTGCTATGCCTCAAATTAGAGGTTTAAGTAGACATTTTCTCTAGTCTGTATTGGCTGCTGCCTAGACAATTAGGGTGCTCTAAATATGTTGAATCAGAGTTTCCACCTGAAAAATTCAATAGAAAAAAAATTATGCAGAAAGTTATCAAATAAAATAAATTCAACAATCAATGTGCCAATGTAGTAATCTATAACATGATTATATTTTGCAAATTTTCGATAATGTATAACATGAATTTATAACTTGTAATCTATAACATGAATTGTAACCAAAATTTTAAATAATAATGTACTCTATAAACATATATCTATAATAAACAAAAACTGTAACTCAAAAAGGGAGAATTGATCTAAAGCTAAAAGATATACATAAAGATTAGAAGACTTAGATGAAATATTTCCAAACATAATATAGTTTTCAAAACAAAAATTTTGCACATACTAAAAGTGAAAAATTAGTCTTAAGCTTTGAGATAAAACAAAAGCTGTGCATTCACATATTTAAACTATGTTGTGATATCTTAGACAGGGTTCCCACTCAAATCGCAGAATGAAAATCAATGACTTTTAAGGACCTAAATCATGTTTTTAAGGACCTTTGAAAATTTGCTTTTAGGCATTATATCTATATATAAATTTTTAATAAAGTATATTCTACCAAAAAGTTACAAGCCAGTAGATGCGTATTACAAATATGTTGGAGAATTCTGATACGGTGCAGATAAGAAGCGGTCATGCGGGGATAGCAAATCCGAGATGTATTTTTATAAATTTTACAGTTGGCCACACAACATCTGCAAAAATTAAGGACTTTTAAGGACCTCTAAGCATTTTCAAGGACTTTTAAGCCCCTCTAAGCATTTTCAAGAACTTCCAAGGCCTTGAAAACAAGTTTAAAAATATTAAGCACTTTTAATGACTTTCAATGACCGTGGGAACCCTGTTAGAGCCCCGAATCTTTATCTCACAAGTGCAATTTCATAATTCTTAGAAATCAGAAAGATAAAATGAAATGAACTTCAATCTGATATCAGTAGTATAAATTTATCCACCCTATTTATATAGGGTGACCAATGACCATAAAATATTCCCTGGTTGGATGCATCTACAGTTAAACAAATGAAACAAATTAAACTATATTTAACAAAGAGACAGTGGAAGGTAAGGGGAGACAAATTCCATTGAAAACAAGGAAAGTTATGGCCACTCTGTGTAATATTAAAATAGGATATTAACAGTTTATGGTTAAAAGGTTATAATCTAATATTTTGCATTTAGTATCATTACAGACATTAATAGCAGTTACAATACAATAAAGTATCTAGTACCTTACACAAAATAAAATGTCCCGTCATAATCACACAAAGCATAGCAATACGTCATGTGATACAAATATTCACAACAGACAAAAGGACGAAATCCATAAGTCTACAAGAAAAGGGAAAAATACCACAAGCCTATTATAGCTTATATGAAACATCTTGTTAGAACTGTCTAAACATTGGAATGTTTTTATTGACAAGGAATTAAAAATAAAATTGTCATAAAAGTTTAATTTATCATTATGATTCCGAGAATTTGAGCTAGATACAGATGTCAAGCATGTGAAGGCATTGCCTAATAGAAAGAAAAAACTATTAATTTTTCAAATTATTTATTAAAGTAGGGTAACAAATACCTAAAATATTAATTAAATATATAGACATATACAGAATAACACAATTTGATTTAAAAAAAAAGGATTTTAAAATTATACATTTAAAATTATCCATAAAGGTGATTTAAAAGATGACTTTATTATTTAAAAAAAAAATGCTACAGCTATTATTTCACTTTAAACCTTAGCACTAGTAAAGCAGAAGAAATAAAGACACTGCACGTCAAGTTGACAGGTTTTAGTAATAATCTTTTTATAACAAATTAATGATCATTTATAAAGAACGTTTTAATACAATTACAACGCAACATTAAAAGTCATTCAATATTTAAAAAATAAGGTTTATCAAATAATATTTAAATTTGATACTGATTCTTCATTATGTCAAAAAAAATTCAATAAATTAAACAAAACAAAAAAATCTGTAAAAAAAATTTAACTTGGATTTGAATAATCAAATATTCAAAAAAAATTCCCCAAACAGTACACAATATGTGGATCCCCTCTACTGAAATCGCCTGCCATACATGGGTATTTGTGTTCAAACACGCATCACACAGACCAGGAACTGAAATCATTGAATGGATGCCGATATAACAAACATTATTAGTCGGGGGATTGTAGGGGCTGTCTTAAAATTTCCCCGAGTGCTAGTTAATTAGCATGGATGGCCATTTCATACGTACTTTGATGAAGCGTATTTCGGCAGATTTTACTACGTCAGAAAAAAGAAGAAAGGAATGTGAAAGGGTTGATTATGCAAGTTAAAGCTGTTCAATTATCAAATGTTTACACCAAACACTTAACCCACTGACGGTCACGGGAATGGGCAAAATTCCCCAGTTGTTTTTCCCTGCAATAATTTTTAAACCATATTTCTAATTCAAATACATAATTTTTTTTTTTTTTTTTTTTTTTTAGATAGGTTATAGACTATTGTCCTAATAAAAATATCTAAAATATATCTTATTTTAAATTTTATTTATAAACTTAAAAATTTTGTGTATTGCTAGAAAAACTGGGGATCCTAAGACGTATATATATGAGTGCATGACCGTCAATGGGTTAAAAAGGATATTTCGTTTCAGACACACAAAATCGCGATGTCTTCTTATTAAATTTAAGGGAATGATTTTTGTAGTTTTCCTGTTGCCAATATGATTTTAAATTGCCATTTTAATCAAAATTAAATATCAAAGGAATACATTAAAAATCCTGGATTATTTTCGTTTTTTTTTTTTTTTAACTTGTATATTACTGCCTTAATAGTAGCGGCAAGTATTTTAGAAGACAGACAAAGTTTTTTAGTCAGAATACTCCACATGATATCCCACAACGACTCTTGTTAATTTTGGAGAAACACTATTTCTTATCTGGCAATGGTAAAGCCAAAAAAATCAAGTTTAAAGTTGATTCATTCAAATTTTAGAAAATTTTGCAAGGGTTGTAGGTTATGAAAAGTTCTTATCTCAACATTCATTATATCAAAACTCCTCATTCAGTTTTACAGTATTATAACTTGACATTTCTATAAAAATTAATATCTGATGAAAATTTTACTGTGTAGATTTTCTCATTCCAGTAGAAGTAGGACTAGCATTTTATAAGTATTTTTATATCGTTTGAGTTTTTGAGTAAGTTTTTGATTTAGAGCCTTTTTTTAAGCATCATTAATTTGTTTAAAAAAATCAATAATTTAAAACTTTATCGTGTTAAAAAAGTAAAACAATACAGAAATTATGGCAGAAAATCAAATACAAATTCTTGCAATATGCAAAAATCAAAATTAAATATCAAAGGAATACATTAAAAATCCTGGATTATTTTCGTTTTTTTTTTTTTTTAACTTGTATATTACTGCCTTAATAGTAGCGGCAAGTATTTTAGAAGACAGACAAAGTTTTTTAGTCAGAATACTCCACATGATATCCCACAACGACTCTTGTTAATTTTGGAGAAACACTATTTCTTATCTGGCAATGGTAAAGCCAAAAAAATCAAGTTTAAAGTTGATTCATTCAAATTTTAGAAAATTTTGCAAGGGTTGTAGGTTATGAAAAGTTCTTATCTCAACATTCATTATATCAAAACTCCTCATTCAGTTTTACAGTATTATAACTTGACATTTCTATAAAAATTAATATCTGATGAAAATTTTACTGTGTAGATTTTCTCATTCCAGTAGAAGTAGGACTAGCATTTTATAAGTATTTTTATATCGTTTGAGTTTTTGAGTAAGTTTTTGATTTAGAGCCTTTTTTTAAGCATCATTAATTTGTTTTAAAAAATCAATAATTTAAAACTTTATCGTGTTAAAAAAGTAAAACAATACAGAAATTATGGCAGAAAATCAAATACAAATTCTTGCAATATGCCATAAAAGTGCCCTCAGAAACAGGAGTTGCTCTTTTTTGGAGAATAGCACCCAACTCTGCTATTGAGATATATCTATACCACTTGCCGATAATTTTTCAATTGGCGAACCATTTGGTAGATAATGCTATCGTTTCAATGCCTGTTAATTTTTCTCTTAGTTCAGATTATTTTTTATTTAAAAACAAAAATTAAGAACTTGGTACAATATATTTTAATGATTATTTTTAAAGCAGAGGCTACAACTGCACTATAGGCACCAGACATATTTTGTTGAGTATGTTTACTGGTGTTTTACACACGTTAAAAAATATATAAAATTCTTTTGAACATAAAAACTAATAGCAGTAATATGTTTACATAATTATAAATGGTCAAATTTTTCTGGCTGGATTAATTTAAATTATGAATCTAACTTCATTTGATGAGAATGAGCCAAAATACACATAGAATTTAGCATAGCAACAGATTATTTACTCAATTTGACTTCATCACTTGCAGTATCATTCATATATTTGGCGAAGATTATTAAAATTCACTGAGAACTTTCTAATCATTTCGACATTTGCTAATATACCGGCAAAGAAAAGAACGAATATAAATGTTAAGTGTACAGAACATCTACCACTAAGAAAGCTAGAAAATCACCACTGCAAAAGTAGCATCGACTGGAGAATGACTGGGCGCACTATTAAAATGAACGAAACCATGCATCTGTTATAGTAGATTGGAAGGTAATCACCAACAACAATTAATCTGGAGAAATTCCGAGTCTATGTAACATAGAACTGATAAATGCCCATCAACAAGTCCTCAGCAGCGCAGAGCCATGCAGCTAGTCTATATCATGGTTCGTACACTAGAAGGAGAAAAAAATTCAAGGACTTTTCAAGGATGCGTTATCAACACAAATACATTAAAAAAATCCAATTTTTTTTTATTAGCAAGCGGTGCATGTTCAAATCGAATAAATAAATAAAAAAAAATAATCTTTTTTATTTCAATGAACGAAAATTTTTAGGTTACAATAGAAAAAAACCTTCCAATATATCAGAAGCAGTACTAAGTCTCATAAAAACAGAAGCAAAGTAGCTAGTACTCACTTGGTAATTAAGCCTCGCCAATATCGGAGGTGAACATCCATTTGATTGTCTTGTTTCGTCATATTGAGACTTTCGTCGAATAATAATACAAAAGTCTTATTGATTAAACTGCCTTTCAATCTACTTTGAAGGTTTGATTACAAATACTGTATAGTATGCAGGTTTTTTTTCTTCACTTGAAAATTTTGAATTTAGATGCAATCAAGCTATCGGTGAACAAGCAATTACATAATTTATCAATGTTTTCATTTAATTCATAACAGTCGTGATTTTTTTATGATTTTTAATGTTCATAGTATTTCAGTATCTAAAACTTAAAAAATTCAATTACATGTGCCTCCACTGTACTGGCAAGTTGATTGTGGCGAAATATATCCGCTTTTGGAATATTTTTTATCATTATAAATAGTTCGAACAATCCTCATCGAACTTCTTGTAGAAACTAAATCCATGTATTTTTTACTCTTTGGATAATTTTTTAAGCACTTGCTCCCATCATGACATTTTTGACACACTAAGTATATCGTACAAATCCAACACATGGGCTTCAATATTATATTCTGTCTTTTCTAATCAGCTTGAACTGAAAATGCACTTCTCCATCATTTTTAAACAGTGCGCAAAAAATTAGCACACACGATACAAAAACCAAACAAGACATCACGTGACTTGATTGGATATTCTTGATATGTTGCGCATGCGCAGCGCTGTACTCATCTAAGGGGGGGATGAAGAAATTTTTATATATGCAACTGTGATGTTTTCCTATTTGCTGATTGGCTTAACTAAATTCGAAAGATTTTGCTCACTTTATGAACCAAATTTTTTTAAGATGCTATATTTTAGAAAATAAAATGAAATTCAAGCACTTTAAACATATTTTTATAGAATTCGAGGTTTTCAAGCACTTGAAAATAAAAGTTTTTTTTTTCAAGCACTTTTCAAGGTTTTTTAAAAACGTGCAAACCATGTATATATATAAAAATGAGTTGTCTGTATGTCTGTATCTTATACAAATCCACAGTTTTGCACTTAAAGGTACAAAATTTGGTACATAAAAGGTTTAATGCAGGGAGATTGTAGAGAACAACTTTTAAATTCAATTAAAAGTTGCTTTCATTGAAAATTAATGACACATAAAAAAAATACTTGGAATGGCAAAGATATTTTTTTATTCAGAATAAAGCCAAAAGTTAATTTAATGTGTCCCACTTATTTTTCTAATTATTTTTATGCATTACAATCATCTGTCCGATAAACAGTTAAAATTTTATTATAATATTTCAATATATTTCCTGTCAGTCGATATCATATGCAACTTCTGCGCAGGTGAGGTTTTAACACATTATTATTTTATGCATGGTTTCGTTTTCCTAGGTTTTAAATTCATACTGTTTTTGTTTACATTTTGTGTTGTTGTCAATGATGTATTGTGCTCAGCGGGAATTGACATTTTGATTTTATTTAATGAGGCTAGAGTTGCACTATAGGCACCAGGCATATTTTGATATTATTTCTATGTTTACAAATTTTAAATGGTTAAATTTTTCCAGCTGGATTAATTAAAATCATCAATCAAACCTCATTTAATGAGAGCGAGTACAAATATACACAAAATCTATCATAACAACGGATTATTTAGACTCAATTTAACATCATTACTTGCAGCCTCAATTGCAGATTCGCTGAAGATTATTGAAATTCACTGAAAACTTTCAAATCATTTCGACACTTGCTAAACTGCCGCCAAAGAGAAGAATGAATACAGATGCTAAGTAACGAGCATATGCCGCCAAGAGAGCTAGGGCATCACTGCTGCCAGAACAGCATCGACTGGAGAACGACCGACCGAGCTATTACAAAATGAGTGAAAACATGCATCTGTTATAGTGCAATGGAAACTACAACAATTAATCCGAAGAATTTCCGAGTCTATGTAACACAGAACTGATAGATGTCCTTCAACAGGTTCCCAGCAGCGCGGGGCCACACAACTATTGATTACTAAAAACACTTGATAGTCATAAACCTTAAATTATTAGCACTATGCAGTTCGATGACACCATGTTGGTGTCTCACAAAACTATCAAGCTAATGCCGGCGACATTTCGAAAACTATCAGGAAAATCCAGGCAACACTATGAAAATTATCGCACAAATGACAGAGAAGTAAAACTTGACAGTTTACGATATAACGAAAACCACACAAAAATGCCAGCGATAGGCATAAGAGAAATGTTTGAACTTCTGAACTTGTCCTGCTAGAGCAAAAAAAAAAAAAAACCTGATTAGACACGCAGACGAACATAGTGTTAAACTATGTATTCCATGAATTCATGCATGAGGTTACCTTTTTTCTCTATTTGGTGCAAGAAGGCATAGTAAAAAGCCAATGGAATAACACTTAATCAAGGAACGTATGAAATGGCACTTGGAAATTGCGGAACGGCCCCCTGCAATCCACCTACTAATACCACACGTGGTATCAGCAGCCATTCAATAACTACAGTCAGAGAATGGTCTGTGCGAGGCACGTTTGAAAATGAATGTGCATGCATGACAGGAGATTTCAAAGGGGATGATCTGCATATTGCATTCCGTGGGAAAATAACCGAAAATTTTGCATTTTTTCAGGAAAGGATGCTATTTTCAAAGAAAAAGGGCAGGGGGTAGCTCCGCCCTTCGAAAAACGGCTAGGATGATTTCTGATTTTATAAAATGTAGGATTATTTTCTTAAATTTAACCATGATGAGGTTAATTCTATGGGGTGAAATTGATTTGTTATGCGTGTCCACGCATTTTGGCGAACTCTGCTTGTCTTGAATACTTTTTTTGATTTGTTGCATGATTCAATTCCAAAAAAGATAGCCTAACAAAAAATTAAATGCTACAAAATTTGTATAGTCAACATAATTATTTGGCCTGAGGTATCATAGGGAAACTTGAAATATGTCCCATCACTCCCTTAGTCATGGTGTCCCATCCCTCCCTGTACATAAGAATTCAGTAAAATAGCTTATTGATAGAAACATGCTGATTTTTAGACTTATATTAACTGGTAAATCATAAAAGTAATATTATTCAGCCTACAAAACATTAAGAACAGTTATGGTAGCAACAATGAATGAGACTTAAAAACTTATTGAAAATGTAAGCATTTATTTACTTTCGGAATAACAAAAAGACCTTTTTTTTATATAAACTCAAATAAACCTGCAACTGAAATTATTCTTAGCAATAAATATCATAACATGCTTTCTATATAGAGTACAAGAGTCAGAAATGAAAAGTAATGTTTCTTTGGTACTTACGTATTAACGCAATCAGGCCAAAATTCGCATAAATCGCCAAATTTGACGACCCTACTTACGGCAACCAAAATTCGCAAAAATCGCCAAATTTGGTGATCCTACTTACGGCAACCCTACGTGTTATACGTGGTTTTCGTAAAGAAATTATTTTGCTTACTGGTTAAATTGAATGTCGTCAAATCGTGCCAACCTGGTTGCGATAATACGTAAGTACCGTTTCTTTTAAAAGAAATTGCTGCTATTCCGTCCCCCCCTACTCTCTCTGCCCTGCATTGTAGACACACCAATGTATTAAAAAACCTAGATTTGGCAGCTTAGCAAATTAAGCTCATTTTATTCATTAGGCAGTTCACTGCTATGCTAACCCAGTTTCGCTGTGCTTGCTACAAGTTTCATTGCATCACATGCAGACTCGTTTCACTCAATAGCAGGTTTGCTGTTGCGAAAGCACAGGCTTGTTAAAAGGTTCATAGAAATGCAAATCCATAGTTTAAATTCTCATCCTTTTTCCTGTTAATACACCCCAACTCCTTTGAGAAAGAAAAAATAGCCCAATTAATATGAATTCATTCACTTCAATTATGGCAGAGATAGAATATACAGTTAAAACACGTTATACCTCCCCCCCCCCCCCTGGTAACTTTTCAAAATGCTGCCAAGTTGCATTGCCACTACTAATCAATTAACTACAGGTTTGCCAAAATGGATGCCAAGTTGTAAGAACCATATAGGTGCCAGGTTACCATACTTGGCGCAAAATCACCAAAAAGGGGGGGGGAGGAACGTATAACGCATTCTAACCAAATAAAAATATATATTTATGAGGTGATAAAATAAAAATGTCAATTTATTTTTATTTGCGTTACACCGCCAAAAATATGAAATTGTTTTGTAAAAAATCGAGCGAACTAAAAAAATGGATTTCCTTTATGAAATCAACATTGCATATCATCAAACCTCATAAATTAAGATTAAACACATAAAGCCAAACTTTATTGGATGTTGCATTGAGGAATTGTTGTAGAACTTGAGTGCTAATCATTCACAAAAGATCCAAGCAAACCATAATAATCATGCAAATCAGAATAAAGACCCCTTTTTGAAATAAATTTACTTAAGAAAATGTATTATTTCATACGTTTCATTTTGATTGATACCACTTTGCTTAAAGCGATTCCAAAAAAAAAAATACACACTCAAAAATTGGTTTGAAGTGTTTATCTGGTATTTGTCAACAAACCATAAAAAAAAAGTTACTTTACCTATACTGTCGAAACAAAAATGTAACGTACAATTTTAATCACTTGTTGTGGTTTAAAAAATTTTACACATTGTAATATGCATTAAACAAAACTTTGTTTCTAGAACAGAAAATAAATTCTTAAAATAACTTTTTATTACAAAACTGACACAAATAATCACAGCTGCCATCTTGAACAACGCGCCGCTGTGTAATGCCACTTGGCAAAAATTTGGTAAAAATAAAACAATTGACCTTATACACACAGGATTATTAAGAGTGAAGTTGAATCGAATGGCAACACTTGTGACGTGTTTGTAACCAATCACAATACGTTTTTATTGAATTTCAAATTTTATCAACCAATCACAAAACGAAAATTCTTCATCGCATATAAAGAAATTGATTATTTCGTTCAATGTAATGAAATAAAAGTGTGTATGCATCCACAACACAGAGTGCATCATTGCATCTGTGGCTCACGAGGTTAATAAAATCACATGCATCAACGTCTATTTCTTTCTCTTGGATGGAAGCTACGGGTTGCCAGGACAACGTAACTTTGTTTTGACTTTATTTTCCTTCTTGTGGTATAGTGGTTAACGTGCTAGCTTCTAGACCGCGAGGTTGAGGGTTCGAGTCCCGTGTTAGGCATGGGTGTTTGTAAATGTATGTTGGCTTGTCTAATGACGAATGTTTCGGCGCATTATAGCCCTCGTATTGCTGACGGCGCCAAATAATCTGAAAACAACCAACCAACCTTCTTGTGGTATTCTATGAATATATATAGCGAAAAGACAATGACGTATAGTAAATCTTTTCCTCATTAGGACTGCATTTTACAACAGAGTTTAATTATGCTTATAACTGTATTTTGCCTGCAGAGAGCTGTAAATATTAAATGTTATCATCCCAGGTAGCACAGCAGTATTGGCCAATGTCGGAAACCGGAGCTCTGGAAGATTGGCCAATCCTGGGTAATGTCGGAACGGCCAGCACCGAACGGCTAACATTTTTGCAATATTGGCCAATATCGCAGTGCGGTTTTGGCCGATCTCGAGGAGCAGTTTTGGCCGATATCGATGCGTAGTTTTGGCCGATATCGAGGAGTAGTTTTGGCCAGTATTGATGTGCAATCTTGGGCAATATCGATGAGCATTGGTTTAAACCAAATGTTTTTGTTTTTTTCCCTCAGAAAAACGAAATATTTTTTTAAGAATAATTTAAAATTGTATTTTTATTTATAATTAGATTTTTTAAATTATTTGATGTTGTAGATGACTTTTATTTTTAGCTGAAATACAATATGTTCTAATGTATTTTAAAATAAATCTTCCAATTAAAAACTATTGAAGTTTTTATAAGTATCAAATGAATCGAAGGGCAATATTCTATGTATTATGTAGTAAACAATTACTATTGTATATATTGAATTTAAAAAATAGTACCTATAAATAAAATATTAAAATTTAATATGATTTGAATGTCCCCATAAATAGCAACAATTGTTTATTTACTTAGTTCAAATTACTTTCAAAAGGAATATTCATTGTTTATAAAACATAAATTATTCTTGTTTATGTTAAATTTTATTTATAAATGTGTATACATGTAATTAGAAAAGGATAAAAAAAAAAGACCTCTGTTTAAACCAAAAAAACATGTTTTTTTCCAACCCTGGAAGAACAATTTTAGCTACTATTTTTTTATTATATCACAGAGCAGTTTAGGGTAAATTTGCCACTCAACATATCTGAACTTTCTTTTTGGTGGAAGAAGTGGTTGCAAATGATAATTCTTATATGCGTTTAGATTCAATTTTGAGCTGTTCAATGTTTAGTAACACATTGTTGCCCAAAAACATTTAATAATTTGTTAAGTTATACTTAAACATTTTTAAAATAATTTTTTCAAATCTCCTACCAAAAAAAACCATTTAGATAACAAAATGTCTGACATTCAAGGATTTAGAAAGATACATGCAATTTTAAACTAGAAAACAGTAGAATTTAAAATCCCTATTGGTCAATCAATACTCATTGAACTTTTTATGCTAAGGTTTCATAAAAATATAAGGTTGAATTTTAAACTTGTGAAGTATATTTTTTCTGCACCGATCAACTTCATTTATGAAGTCCCTTTTCATTTTTAAAACATAATTTTTCTCGATGCATTAAGAATCAAATAGATAGTAAATAAACCTCATTTTAATGCTTTAGTTCATTCACTTCAATCATAATATTGTAAAAATGTAAAAGCAATAAAGTGAATTAAAATTGCAACCCCCCCCCCATTGAAAAAGTTTTCATCCAAAAATTGTTTGACAAAAACATCTATTATTTAAAAAAATCCACAATAATATTTACATGAATACTCATATAATGAATAATTTTTCATACTTTCATTCCTATTTTAATTGCATTTTAATGACCGATAATTGAAACCCAATATAATTTAATTGATATTTTATGGCTTAAAAACCATGCACTCTTAAATTAATTGTCACTTTCTGCAGTGCATATTTATAATAAAAACATAAATTTAATACAAGCTGTTTATTATAATACATATTTTATTTTACATATTTTATCTTCCTTTGAAGTTTCTACCTCGGCGAAGAAAACGAACCTGAAATATAAAATTGTTAATTTCTGTTTGCATTAAGATTACATTAAAATTTAAAAATCAAATTATTGCATCAAACTTTTTCTAATCTTAAGCTCTTTTTATTTTGTCCAAGCTCTTTTTGTTACGGAACTGGAATTTGTTATCAATAAAAGAAATCATGCAGTGCAGCATCTACTGCCCATTAAAAAAAAAAATAATAAATAAAAAAAACAGAATTGCAAAATGAAAAACACAATTTTGCACAAAAGCATAAAATTATTAACATTTTGTTAAATTGTTACATCAGAAAACATTTTCTACTAACATTTAAGAAAATCATTTTAAACTGGTATTTAAATTTCAATTGTATATATTGAGCTTGTATGAATTTAATTTATATAAAGTTCTCTGCAAATATGTTTGCACCAACCTCAACCAAGCACACAAAAAAACTATCAATCACGAAATAAATGCTAATTCTGTTTTTTTTTATAAACTCGTTCATTTTTGGCTTAAGCCGTTTAAAATTGTAATAAATAATTTATAAGAGAGAAAAATCTCTTTTAAACTGTTAAATTAACCACCAAATAAAATCAAAATAAATAGTAAAAAGTGTTGTTGAAAAGTCTGTGATAAAATACACTGTTGCACTTGAAAATTTATAGGAACTAATTTAGAACGTAGTGTTTTTGTTGTTTTTTCTACTGAACTAATTTCTCAATTATAAGCATATGACAAAGGTGATTTGTTCAAAATTGTTTAAAGAAACAGATAATTTTTTTTTATTAAAAGACCAGAGATTCTCCATTGCTTATTATATTTTAAAATATAAATTATTGTAACATCAAATTGAAATTGCTTGGAGCGTTACCTAATTGATTATCATATATTCTTACCTGGTAGAGGAAGTTTTCACGCTTTTTGGTTCACAAACAAGTTTTTGCTCGTTTCTTTGTGGGATTCCAAAGAAGGGGGATCGTCTTTGAAACGGGCTGGAATATTAGTTCGGCTTTTCTTGGTTAATAAATTTTCATCTTCTGAAGAATCGCTCCCAATTGAACGAGCAAGCTCAGCTTTATCTTATGCCTGTTAAAATGAATCTAAATAGGAAAATTATGGATATATGCTATCTCAAACTAGTTGCAAAACTTTATATACAATTTATTTATACAATTAAATATCTTATTTAAAGCACTTATAATATCACTCACTAAAAAACCAATCTTCAGTTTGAGAAATTAAAATAGAATATTATTTAAATCTGTTAATAAATATCTGTTATTCATGTCCACCATTTCAAAAATCTATACCATCAAAACTTGAACTGATAAGTTGATCAATGACTTATGAAACATTATTTGTGATACCTTGAACTATTTGTATATACCCTATACAAAAATTGTAATTTAATTACTGTATGTACAATAGATTTTAAAATTAAATGTTTGCCATGTTATACTTGAGGGCATATATTCTTTAATCATGTTCATTCCCCCCTTCATACCAAAGACAACTTTTGTCTGAGATGAACCAAGATGAAGGAATTACTTCTACGGGTTCTCCATTTCCATCAATGAACCCTACAACAGTATATTTCTTTATTTTAAACTGTACAGAATAACAAATTAACTATTAAAAGGCCATACTGGCAATTTACTGCCGAGGGAAGGAAGGCTACAACTATTACACTTTTCATTCCAAGACAGAAAATAGCACTAAAAATAATACTTGATTACAATATTTGATGTTTACTTTTCAAATGGAAAGTCTTTTCTTTAAATGAACAAAACATTTTTATTTTATAAAAACAACATCTTTGCATAGTGTGTTTAAATTAACACAAATGAAGTTAGGCATTCAAAATATATTTTTGTAGATATTTCAAAAATTTCCATTCATTGCTCTTTTCTGAGAAATCAATATTTGCACAAGACAGACCTTTTGAATAGGGGAATGTACATATACAGTAAAACCCTGTTAACGCTAAGTCGATCTGGCCACTGAAATTGTTCGCTTTAACTGAATTTTGTGTTAAATAAATTAACGTTAAGTTTTAAGTACGAAGAACTGCTTTTCCTTCGCATTAAATGTGATTTTATGCTAAGCACTTTTGCGTTAACAGGGTTTGCTGAATTTTTTCAAAAATAGGAGGCATAATAACATTAGTTATAAATATTGTTAAAATTGACATTTTTTAGAACATTTACTTTTTATGCCAAGCGGTTGATTGAGATAATGCACCCTATTCCACACCACCTTTGAGATTGAGTAATAGATGTGTTTTAATTTAATGTGGTTTCCTCAATATGCCCAATTCACAATATATTCTATTAACAGAGCTAATCATGCTGGAGCTTGGATATTGAATTTTATAAGAAGCAATATAAACTAACGATAACAAATATGATAAATAGGAAGACAAACTAGAATGTAACATGTAGTATAAGTATAATTTGAAACAAGCAATGGAGGGGTAGGGGGGAATGGCTAAATGAGTATTAGTTTGTATCCGTGTATGGATGAGATAATAGCTCGGATTTCCTAAAAGCACTTTAATCTTGTCCAGATGACATAAAAGCTGAAAATCTTGTTTATATTTTAAACAGCAGCATTAAATAAATAATTGAAACCAACTCGATTCCTAATCAAGTTTAATGTGAATATCAATCACCTTTGTCAACATCGCTTTTGTAGATCAAATCAAGTCGGCAATCAAGTATCGTTGAAATTAACTAAAACCAACTTAAACCAATAATGTAATACGTAGATACCCCATGAAATCGACAAATTATTGTGACAACACTTACCAGTAATAAGTTTTCGATCCAATTTTAATGTTACAAATAACCGTCGCGCCAGTGACATAAATAAACTTAGTAAACACACATCCGGGCACTTCAGTTCCTTCAGCCACTCGGTGGCGATTCTTTTTGAGAAATTCTGCGCATCGTTTTATATCGGATTCGGCCAGTTTTGGCCGTAAGTCGAGATCGTTCCAAAATACATGATTTTTTTTTAAATGCTTAAAACCGTGGCAAAAATATCACAAAACATATTAATGCAAACCTTCCTTTCTTAAACATAAAATATTTTAATTTTAAAACTGTCGATCAACCTTTCAAACTTTTGAGTATCGTCTATCCAATATTGGGCGAGATTGGGCAATATCGGCATCGAACGGCCGATTTTGCGCCATTCCACATCGGGCTTGGCCAATGTAGGGCTGATATTGGCCAATACTGCTGTGCTACTTGGGATGTCGATTGTAGTCAATTGCCTTGTATTTACTCATCCTGAACCACATCTTGTAGGAAACTCAGTGCACTTCTCCTAACACATCATGGCAACAGTGGTTGATTATCACAGCACACTTTTAAAACATGTCATTTCCCTTTTTATTTTCAATAGTTAAGTCATTGAAGGTGGCAGGCTAGTAATCAGAAACTAAAACAAGTGCTCCTTTTATTTACTTATTTTCAGAACATGTCGGATAAGACAATGAGGGCTCCCGATTTTCCCAGAGGTAGAGTAGCGAGCTCATAACCGGAGGGTTGTGGGTTCGGGCCTCCGTCCGCCAAATATCGGTGTGTACCTAATGGGGGCTGGTGTCCTCTCGTTGGTGTGGTGGGGCTGGAGATAGGGGTTTACACTAGAAGATTTCGATCTCGTATTCTTCTAGATGCTCAAAATTACGAGACATATTTGGCTGTGTTAAGCACTTTATAAATGGCAGAAATAGACAGTCGGTGGTTTCAAAACAAAACAAAACAAAAATAAGACAATGATTGGATTTGGAGGTATGTATTTTTTGAAAATCGTTCTTGCTTGAACTTTGAAAATGATCTTAAACATTTATCAAATTGTATACACTTGCTTAGAATGTGAAAAATTGTGAAACAATATCACGAACTATATAAAAACCACTTGCTAGCTGGGACGTCCGATAGCAATTTATCTGGATCATCATAAACCTCATTGATTAACAAAGAAGTAAAATAAAAGCTTTACATGAGATTACACCTGAGTTATCAAAACCTTTGAAGTTTTTTTAATGGTTTTGGTGGTTATCTTCTACTCAGTTTAAGTATTCAACCTATGACAGGTAGCTTTTAGAAGTAAGTTACGAATACAAAATTTTTGTGTTATGTTTACTACATACATCCTTTGCATTATATGTCATCCACAAACTTTTAATTTTTTAAATCAGTCAGAAACATATGAGACTATTAGTTCACCTAGGCCAGTTTTTGGCAAACTCATTAGTCGAGAGTCAAATATCGTAAGCATGAGTTTAGTAGTTAGTTTAAACCGTGATTAAATCAAATCGGGTATCATACTAATATCGGATATTATTATTGATAAATTGCAAGATGCAAATATTTTCAGTAGTCATGACCTGAAGAGCAACTTTTGCAAATCCTGGGAAGCAAGAATAGTACAAAATACACTGAGTTTAGTACTGTAATTCTTACCATGAATTTTTAATGATGATTTTTGGTCTTTGTTTGTCTCTCGCTATTTTTCAAAGACACATCAACACCATATTCCGAGACCTTCTACGGGATTCCATAGTTATTATATATGTAGACGATTTAATCTTGCCATCTCAGACAGAAGAAGAGGGATTAGAGAAATTAGAAAAAGTATTCAAGGTAGCTTCAGAATATAGCTAAGAATTTAATTTTAAGAAATGTCAGTTTTTAAAACGAAGAATATAATTTTTAGGTTATATAATAGAAAAGGGTACCGTTTAGCAGTCACTGTCTAAAACACTAGCCCTACAAAGATTTCCTGAACCAAAGACTGTAAAACAAGTACAAAGTTTTTTAGGTCTTTCAGGATACTTTAGAAAATTTATACACAACTATGCTGCAATAGCTAAGCCATTGAGTGACATTCTTCGACAAAACACTAAATTTCAATTCTGAGTAGAACAAAGAAAAATCTTCATTGAGCTGAAAGAACTCTTATCACAAAATCAGTACTAAATATATACAAACAAGGTGAACAATTAGAGCTACACTCCGACGCAAGTGCCTATGGTCTAGCAGCTATACTTCTCCAATAAGCTGACAGTGGTAACCCATATCCAATCTAGTACATGAGCAAAAAGACATCACGTGTACAAGAAAAGTACTGTAGTTGCAGTCATGAACTGGAAGTCTTGGCAATCATCGAAGCTGTGAAAAAATTCCAGAACTATTTGCTTGAATCCAAATATAAGATTGTTACAAATTGTTTTGCTTTCCAGAAGACGATGGAAAAGAAAGACCTAACTCCGAAAATAGCAAGATGGGCATTATTGCTCGAAGAATTCGATTTTGAAATAATACATCGTACAAGAAAGAAAATGCCTCATGTGGATGCTCTTAGCCGAAACACAGTATTGGTAATCATGCGCTCTCACGCTGAAGTTACAACTAGGATCGAGGCAGAGTCAAACCGAAGATGAGCACATAAAGATAATAAAAAGTTAAACAGAACGTGGTGAAGATAACTATATTCTAATGAAACAAAGAATCTTATACAAATACGAGAATGGAAGAGAACTACTCGTTGTACCCGAAGATATGCAAAAAGAAATCATCCGAGAAATACACAAGAAACGTCATTTCTCAACAGCAAAAACCGAAGAAGTCTTAAAAAGTGATTACTGCATACCCAAGGCAAGAAAACAAATAGAAATAGTAATAGCTAACTGCGTAGATTACATACTCTACAACATTAAACATAGAAAGTCTGTAGATCTATTACATCCAATACTAAAAGACAGTATCCCTTTCAGCACTTATCACATAGATTTTATTGGACCACTCCCATCAACCAACAATAATTACAACCATATATCATATATTTACAGTGGTTAATTCCTTCTCTAAATGTACAGTACCCCCCCCCCCAAAAAAAAACAGAACGATGGCTATATCTTCGGTTCTAATTATCGTAGAATCTTACGGTTTGCACCAAAATGTTTTGCTTACGATTTTCTATATATCTGATTCATTTTTTTCTTTCTTGAGGGACCGTTTACTAAGTAAAAGTAACGCTATCTTCGAAAATTTCAATACGAACCCTTATTTTTTATCATTTCATTCGATTCAGAATACATCATTTACCCTATATACCAAATGTCAATGCATTATGTTGAAAAACACGTCACTTATAAGCGAAAATATTTCGACCATTTTTTGACCGATCTTCAGGGAGAATTTCCATAAAACGAAAGGTATTTTTAAGGTTCTTCACAGCGGGAGAAATCGATTAATGTGGTGCGTTTCACGAAGATTAAAAAATACAAGTATTAGTCTAAAATTACATAGAAAGTACTTTGATTTATAGTGTCATGTTTAAGATTAATACAAAAATAGCAAGTAAACGCAAAAGTAACATAATTTATTTACAACATTAAAGATGTGCATTCTTCACACGAAATAAATAAAATATCGAAAACTGCAATTGCAGAAATATAACGAATACTACTGATAATTAGAAAATTAATAAATATTAAATGTAGGCATTAGTAAACAGTATTTAGCAAAGCATGAATATTTTACAGAAATATTTCACTATAAACACAAATGTAACTAGATCGTTGAAATTATTTATAAAATGAAAAAGTCACATGATTCAGTAAAATTTTTAAAGGATAACTTATTGAAATTGCTTAAAAAATGTTGTTTTAAATAAATGGAATTTAAGAAAGCAAATTAAAAAAAAAAAATTATAGTTTACAGAAAAAATAATTAATAATTTTAAAAACTAAAAAACACGCTTTAATAGAAAAGTGAACTAAAAAGTAGAAGATAATTTTAAATAAGTTTGAAATAAGAATAGAGTGATTACCAAGAAATATTTATTTTATCGTAAAAAAGCGTGGGGTGCTTTTTAAGATATTTTCATAATGGCTCTACTTTTACCAATATCTGTCATTAAATATTTACAAAAATTGACATCAAGCACCATACGCTTTTTTACGATGAAATAAATATTTCTTGTTAATCACTCTATTCTTATTTCAAACTTATTTAAAATTATCTTCTACTTTTTAGTTCACTTTCCTATTAAAGTGTGTTTCTTAGTTTTTAAACTATTGGTTATACGATAATTGAACGTTATGCAATTTTCCACACCTCTAGTTTACCTTGAATTAATCTTTGATAGTTTTCAAAAGTCGTCTACTATACGGTCCCTTAAAGTGAGCGTTTTTTACATTTTCTCTAAAAAATCGAGAACTAATAGTCAAAATGGAAAGAAAAAAATTATTTGGGGGTTTTAGACCATGGTAAATCTAATGAAAGCAAAAAAAATATATGTTTCTATTCAAAAAAAAATTTTAATTGCTTTATTAATTAATAATTAATTATTAAAAACAAAATTGATTCAAAAGCTGATTGCTATTTATATTTGGCCATTTACAAACTACCTTTTGAAAAAAAAATTACTGAAATATATTAATTATTTAAGTATTTATGGCCAAAAACCAACTTTTTTATTTAACATTAATTTATCATTTTCTTTTTATCATTTAAATTACAAACCATTCATTAGAAAATTACGAATTTTTGTATTTCGCATTCTTTTTTAATGCTGAATCCAAATATGGAATAATGTTATGAGGTTGCTATTGAATATTTTAAAGTTTGGTTCTGTTTTAATATGTAGATGACCCCTCATGATAAAAAAAAAAACTACTTACAATTATTAAAAACCTTTCACGATTTACAACGGTACCTTTTGTTTGTTATTTCAACAATTAGAACAAAAGATATAGCTATCGTTCTGTTTTTTTTTTTTTGGGGAAGGGGGGGGGGATAATGTACATGGTTTTATCCTGTCAAATCTACATCAGCAAAGGATGCACTGGATAAATTAAAATTAAAAGAGAATGTTTTTGGCAACCCATTCTGAATTATTTCCGATCGTGGATCAACATTCCAATCAACAAATTTCCAAGAGTACTGCAAAGAAGAAGAGATAGAGCACAACCAAATAACAACTGGAATTCCCCGCGGAAATGGACAGATTGAACTAATTCACTCTACTGATTCCTGTTCTAGCAAAACTTGCTGCAGAAAATTTTACCAAATAGTACAAATTTGTTCCTGAAGTTCAAAGAATTATCAACAGTTCTACTTCACGAAGCACAAAGTACTCACCTTTGAACTAGTGATTGGTGTAAAGATGAAGAATAAGGAAGACATGAAAATTAAAGAAATACTTGACGATGCGTACATAAGAAGCACAATACAAGAAAGAGACAACATGAGAGAAGAAGCAAAGAACAACAGTCTCTGTATAAAAAACAATTTCCGTGCAAAACTTTCTCATCACATATTTGTCACATGTCATCAATATTTTTACAGTGTTTTAAACTGTCACCTACATTATCACATTATTGCAAAATATTAAAATGGTTTTTGTGCAGTTTTCGAGTTATACAAAACAATTAACATAGGAAAACATTTTATCTAGATCCCTTATCATCCATATTTTCTAAATAATAAATTAATATAAAAAATTTCGTTTATTTAAATTCAATTACAGAATGAGTTATATTTTAAGTTAATGGACTAACACCAATATCACGCTGATATTTCTATATTTAGGGCGTTTGAAATGCAAGGGCATGTAGCACCGATACTTTATATCAATTATAACAACGTTTGAAACATACTTTTACATTTCTTTTAAACGACACTTTATATTGAAGTTAAGTAGAAAAAAAATAAGGCTAAAAAATAGGATATTTACAAATCCGTTATTCATTTCCAAGTTCTTAGACGTAATAGCTACTTTAGTGTGATACGGTAGGCAAACTCTGCCTGAATAATGGTAGATTAAAAAGTATTATTTTGAAATTATTTACGATTGCATGAGTCTCTTATTACAAAACATCGGGATATTAGGGATCATGGGAGAGGGGGGGGGGGAGGGTCTGACCCTAAAAACCCTCCCTCTGGTAGCGCACCTGCTTGATAGACCTTTTCTTTCCTTTTCAAAATTTGCTCCATTAATTAAAATGCAATTTAACAACCAGAAGAATATCAATTGGAAAGATAAAATCCATCAATCGATTTAAAATTTTTTGATAAATATTAATTTGTACCATCCCAAACTTAATAGAGATATCCAAATGTAGACCCACCACTTGCCAGACGTATTTGTTAGCCTTATTCACTTCAGTTAGTCATTTTGACAGTGGTGATGATTCGGTGACACTGATCGTCAGAATTGGATATAAATCGGAGGAGAAAGCAAACTACAAAATTTATATGATATTGGGGATAACTTCCTCTCCTAATCGTCGCCACTGCATTTAGTGTTGATTTTTTTAAACTTGAGAAAACAGATTTTTCCAGAACTGCTGCTACATTTTTGGAATAAACTCCCAGATAACTGTAAATGTAAGCTTTCTCATTTCCTAAATAAAAAATAATTTACTTCCACGTTTAAAAATAAAATACATTTGAATTGCTTTACTACTATTTTCCGGTCCAACTTCGATGTATTATACCCCATTTATAAAACCACTAGCAATTTTATATTAAGGAAAATGAAATGTATAACATCAACAAATATGAATGCCTTCACTTTTTGGAAAAAAAATAGACTCATTACCATGGGTGCCGGCAACATTATTTGTAGAAAGTTGCAAGGGAAAAAAACATTTTTTGTTCAAATCTTGATTTTTCAAAACTTACCAGAAATCTCCTCATCATTGCAAAATTACTTATTCCAATATCATACAATACTTTAAATACAGGGTGTCTTCAAATTAGTTGGGCAATGGAGTTCAAATAGATATGTATAACTCTTTGACACAAGAGCCGTTCTTACGTATAGTCACATCGAGAACGCTCAGCTATCCGTCTCTCTCATCAGAATGAGGAATACCTCTCCCTGCCGCTAGGAGTCGCCACGAGGGGTTCTCTAGTAGTAGTGCTCTCCAGCTCTCCACATGTATTTAAACACCATTGCCCGACTAATTTGTGGACACCCTGTATAGATAATTTTATGAAATTTCATAAAAGAGCTGCTACACTTACTTGATTCTCATTTGGGGATAGGGATGGACAATGTGGATGTACTTACAAATATTATGTTTACTTTTAATTTTTATGTATTTTTTCTTTAGAACAATACAAAATATCCTCTATAATGGGAAAAACACATTTTTACAGATTTTTGGTGCGGGGGAGAAATGATAACTTTGCCCCTGTGTAGTTGGCTTCTATGTTAGGTAATGAACCTTACCAATTATATGCCTTGATTTTCAAAGAGAAAAACGTAAATGATTTCTGATCGCTGGCTCGGAAAACTTGTATCTTTTCAAAGTAAGCCGAATTGGCGACATCAGTTACGTCATCAGTGTCGTAATGTTTATTGCTAATTTGGCTCATTTGTAAAAGATGCAAGTAAGCCATAGCCACACATCCGAATCGTCAGCAACCTTCTTAATTGAAAATTAACCCTTTGCACTCCAGGCCTTTTTCGAGCGGAGGAATCAGCAACTCGAGACATTTTAGGTTCGGCTGGTGTTTATGGATTTGCTTCATAGAAACTAAACACAGTCATTGGCCTTGCATCGAATTTCCGCATCACACCTAATGGTCCTCTCGTGGCTTGGCATCCAATCTTGTGGCGCCTGAGAGGCGCCACTGGAGTGCAAAGGGTTAAAGAGTGAGGGTTACCAAATAAAAAAAAAATGCTAATTATTTGGCAAGTTATGGCGCATTTGGCAATTGGATTGAGTTGAACTCATTAAAAGTCAATTTTTGACCAGTTTCGGCCATTTTTGCCACGGCAGAACAGTGGATTCGTAATCTACTCACTTTTCTCCAATTTCTATAAAAAATTCAGAATGGTGTTAGATGGGGTCCAAAAATTGCAGTCGCCTCTCAGTCTATTTTATACACATGTCAGTCGAATTGAAATAAGGTATACAGATTAATCGTTTTGATTATGATTAAGAACAACATAGTGTTATAGTTCATATTATATATTTAATTAAACTGAAAAACTTCCAAAAAAATCTTTATTAGATCTTATTCAAATTTTTTAAGCACACATTTTTTTTATGTTAATAATTATCAATTACTCATTGAAAACATTGCACTTTCAACGAAATTTTTAAAGTTTTTAAAAGAAGCTCTTGTAAAAGCTTAAAATATGTCAATTCACAGATAAATAATTTTTTTTAATAAAATCACAATTTTATATTATACATGGGTACATAAATAAGAACACAACATTTACACATACGTAGAAAAAAACAGTATCTAATCACATGACAAGCAAATAAACAATATTTATATTACTAGTTGACTGACTAGCCATGAAATGTTTTTAATTTCTTTTTCATAATCAGGAAAACTTTGGAAATAAATTAGAAAACACAAAATAGATCTAAAGTTGCCAACTCTTGGATAAATTTTTTATAGGGAATAAATATATCACAACGATTTTTCCACATTTTTATTATTTCCAATGCAAAAATTGTTCAACTAAGACTATTTTGTTAAAAATTTATGTTTTGAAAAAGTGTGCAATACAAACGGCAAATTGAAAGTACAATAATAAACAAAACAAAAATATGACATGTATATGACCAGACATGCACAATATACATATGTACATGACTAATGTACAAAATATTCAACTGAAATTTTATTACTATTTGAACTACAAACAAAATCTTAAGAATAAATATGCAGGAAAAACTAAAATTACTAATATTAAAGAAAATCCTCAGCTCAATAAACCTCTAAATAAAATTAATACATTAACATAACAAAAAATATACTTTAACTGAAAAAGGCAAATATAATGGAGTAATTATCTACAATTTATAAAACACGAAATAATAGCACTATTCGAATAAATTTTAACCAAACTCAAAAACACGAATGTTAATCTCCATATAAAATTCATACATATATAACAGAAAATGGGTATTTCCTAGCTCCTAGGGTTTTGGATCAGAGATAGTTTAAAACAACAATATATTCTATTTAGAACAAAACAAAACAATAATAATAATAATTCAATTTGGAGCAGTTGAATTGATTAATGATTATCAATTTATAGACAAAATAACTAATTTACACAACAGTATATATATATAATTAACAGCTTATTATATTCAAAGTTTAACAGCCATTAAAAAAAAAAAAATTGAAAGTAAAGTCAAATTACAAGAAGAAGGAAAAAAAAAAAAAAAAAAACATTATTAATCCTTGACTGCATTTTTGTCTCGAAATATATCGCCAAATTGGCATGATTTTTTTCAAATTCTATTAACGTTCATCGCAATTTATTTTAGTAATTGGAGCCATATTGCTAAAAACGTAAGTTTTGAAGTTTCGGAACAGAAATGGGCCACAACACTAAGTACAATAATAAATAAAACAAAAATTTTACTAACAAACTACACAAGTGCAAAACTAGATCCAGGGATGGCACAGCTTCACGTCCCACTTGTATCAGCTTCGTATCAGTTGTAATCAGATTTGTATCAACCAAAATCCAATTTTGCATGTATCAATTTGGTATCAGTTGAAATCGGATTTTTATCAATTGCGTGACAGGAATAATCACGTTTTGTTACAGCTTGTACAAGTTAAAATCAAAATCTGAATCGATTGAAATAGATTTTTATAATAAGTTTAAATCAAGATTTATACAATACTAAGAAGGATTGCTTTTTTTTTTAAATTTAATACATTTATTACAATCATTTACCACTGTGCAACTAATATATAGATCTTCTTTATAAGAACATTTAATTTGTTAAGTTATGTTAGAGTAATGTTCATGACAATTACTGCTACTCAAACAGTAAACAAATGAAAAAATAATGTACAAAAAAAATTAAGAAATACAGTAAAAACCCGATTATCCGGCATTCAATCAATCGGAAATTTTTGAAAATCAAGTATGGCGAAAAAATTGGCGCTATTTCGCTAAAAAAAGGCGAAAATTCGCCATTTTTTATATATTTTTTAATTTCAATTAAGATTTCAAAGTTGAGTGTTTTTTTTTTTTTTTTTTTTTGTTTTTTTTTTCCTTATTTTGATAGTTTTTTATTTGTAATGGCGAAATAGCTGAATTTGCACTGATTAGAAATGAATATATCATTATAAAAAGGTTTTTTTTTTATTCCGGTTTATCCGGAATGACGAAGTTCTTATTCAATCTACTGTGAATTCTCAGCAAAAAACCTGAATATTCTTAATGGAAATCCCGTACTTAGTTTTTTCCGGAATACATTCAAGTATATGAACATACTGTGGTTATTAGACGAATCTATAAGCAAATCTGGCTTGTTTCAATTGCATAAGAAAGAGAGTTTCGTAATCGAACTTTCATTATCCACAGCATCTGAAAAACATTCTCCAGCAAATAATTTGGTTTATCCGAAATTCTAATAAAAAAGAACTATACACATCTTGCATCCATTTATTCTTGCATCGTTTATTGCATAAAATTTTTTTGTTCGTTTCCGGAATATGTGTAATTTGCATATGCGGAATCTATATAAATCTATGGACTACATTTATTATAATTATAGCAAAGAAAGGTGATTTTCCACTTGAAATTAAGTTTTTAACCTCATCCGGCAAAGAGTAATTAGGAAATTCAAAATTTGGTAATGGTTTGACCAAAATCTGGACAAAATCAATCATTCGGTTTGTAAGCTAGATCTACATATGGAACATGCATTTCACTAAATTTAAAGTCTCGTGTAACGGTTACATTCTATTCCATACAATATCGATGCATCCGTTATACCCGTGATTTAATTTGTAAATTTTCAACCGCATCCGGAAAATATGCAATTCTGCCGAATTCTAAACATTTTGTTCTTTTATCACAAAATATCAGTTTCTCACGATCAATCAGAATGAAACCTAATTGCATCCATTCAAGTGCATTTCCCCCTATAATCGCAATCAAAGGTTCGATTTGTAGGCTAGTCAAATTCAAAACTGAATGTTTTGTAAATTATCCGGAATTCCATGGCGATTTGTATTACAATTCTTGTATTCCTTTTTTCTATAACATAATAGTCGATCTTTGAATACGAAGGTCGTCTTCCCGAGCATATTTTACTTTAGGTACATAGAAGGTTGTGTGTGAGGAGAGAGGATGACAATGGAATCACCAGGGTTTTCAAATACAAAAGCCACTTTTCCAGAATTCTCAGAATCTGACCGAGAAAACGCACACAAGAAATCTTTTTTTCGGAACTGAAATAGTGATAGTCCACTTTGTCCGAACGGTAACCTTAAAATTTAGGTTTGGTTAGAATCGGTATAATCAAGGGACGTCTCTCTAATTTTTTTTACATATTTTACAATGCTTAATCTTGTCTATTTTTTTACGGAATTTCTGATATGAAAATTATTTAATTTTGGCAACATATTTCAAATTATTGCCGGTTATAACGGTAAAATATAACATTATTTTAACTAAAAAAGCTACGTAGAATATTTTTTAAATATTCCGGTTGTAAGGATTTCAATGTTAGGTACCATCACTAGCGTTATTTGCCGTTTAAATTTGGCAAAAAACCATCGACATTCAATTAACCGGAAAATTCGGTTTTCCGGAAATCCTAATTTCCCGGCGATTCCGGATAATCGGGCTTTTACTGTACATGAATAAAATAAAAATTAATGTTACACATTGGTAGTACAAATAGCTAATGGACAATTCACTGGTGCGCAAGTTAAACAATGAACAATTCTCGAGGTTTTTTTTTTTTTTTTTTTTTTTATTCAATTCTAAATGTTTCGAAAATGCCATAAACACACAAATTTCTGCTCAATGTGCTTTTTTTTTTTTTTTTTTTTTCTATTATTTTTTTTAATTTGCAATCAAAGTTTCGTTGTTAGACGTTGGTGGGGAAACGATTCACCCGGCTCGAATTGAATGTGACGTCATGCTTCCCAAACATCTTGGCTTGAAATGCGGCAGGGGAAATCAGTTTTGTAAGTTTATCGCAAATCGCGACAACCTGTAAAGAATATGGCAATGGTCTACCAATGCCAACTATTTGGCAGAAAACTCACGATAACCATGGAAACGATAGGATCACGGATTTTGTTGAATGTTTTGATCGGACTGGTTTTGGGGCATTTTCTTTTCTTAATATTTAAATAACTAATTTTTTAAAAGAACTTTTGTTTAAATATTTGGAATCAGAAAAAAATTCTTCATAAATATATACTAATTTCATTTGTTTTTAAAAAAATGCGGGAATTGTCCATTATATAAAATAAAGTTTCTTCAACTTTTAAAATATTATTTATAGTTTGGCTAAAATGAAAAATTGTTAATATAATATAAACAAACAATTTTACATACAATTGTAGTAAAAATTACAATATTAAACATCGACTGCATATGAAAATTTTACAATTGGTAAGAATTTTTTTGCACAATATTATATTAAAATTTTATGAATTCTGAATAAACTAAATAGAGACCTCATACACAAGCAATAATAACGGACTATCACAGCAGCGAAATCTTAGGCGAATGCATCGCACATCTCGGAAATAGCTGATATTACTTCAGCATAAATCGCGGCGAAAATAAAGATCAAACCCATGTAAATGCCTTTGATAGCTCTCACCATATCGGAGCAAATCTCAGTACTATTAACTGGACAACTCCCGGTAATATAAGATATTACGAATGCGCTCAAGGAAAATGTCTTCACACCAATGCCAAAATCATATAGCCAACATACCGGTGCAAATTTCTGCACTAGCAGCTATTACATCAGCATAACAAGCGACGAAAATTATCATCACACAACGTAAATCTCAGCGATAGCACTCGCCATTTTGGCACAAATATCGGAAATGACTGACATAACCTAAGCGTGACGTTCGACAACACGGCCATAACACACCAACACAAATAACGGCTATAGCAAATGCGCCAAAAAGTAAGTCATTATATCGGAGATTTGGGGGAATGTATACGCATGCGTTCGTGGTTAAACTTGTAAGCAAAGTAAAATCGAATATTAACAACAGAGTAGCACCTATCAAAAACGATCCTCACACCAGCATAAATAACGCCGAATGTAATGTCGGAAAGGATAATATGTAATAATAATAGTTATCGAAAAGCATATCACCAATTTTTAAATTATGTGAAGGAAAAAGGTCATTCTAACGCAAATTTAAATACAGTGACCTTAATGTGATTAAATACAGTGATTAAGTGCAAGTGAAAGTTGTGCGATGTTCCATACCCTTAGTTTACTATTGGTCTGTCTTTACATCGACGCTTCTCATGGTTGTATTGGGCTCCTTGTGAAGTAAATTTTTTACTGCAATACCTGCAAACAAAATTCTTTTCGCCCGTATGAGTTGGCATATGCCGTATTAATTCGGACTCGTGAAAGAAACTTTTCCCGCAGTAAAGACAATCAAACATTTTTTTCGGTGAGTTTGTATAAGTTACTGGCTGATAGCTAGGAGTTAGAATAGGAGTTTGTCTAGAGTCATGTGGAGCATTCATGGACGAATAAGTTACACTTTGCGAATACTGACTGCTAACAGATGGAGTCAGACTTTGATAAGTTGCATTAGAAGAACTTATAGTTGAAGAAGGTACTACTTGATTGGTGGGAGTTTTAACAGGACTATGTAAAATTGCTTGTATGAATTGAGACCATGGCGCTGGCTGTTCTGAGTAACTTAATGGTTTTTCCTCTTGTTCTTCAGCTTCCATGAGATAACTTTGTCCTGTAGTATCCTGATGTAAACTACTGCCAAGCATCAAATTAGAAGTTTGAGTAGGATTTGAATCCGAGCTTGCACCTGACAGAAGCAAGAGAAAAAGAAGTATTACACCTGTACTAATATATATATATATATATATATATATATATATATATATATATATATATATATATATATATATATATATATATATATAGATCCACACACATACAGCTTGCTTTATTATTATAGATAGTATACTTGGATACAATAAAATAAATAATGAACCATAAAGCTAATAATTCACTTTTTAAGATTCGGATTCGAAGCTTTAGACGAAATCCAATGGCTTTTTTGTCACATAACACGTAAGTGTATGATGTTTTAATATTTTGAAGTGGGGACCAATTTATTTTTTACAAATTTAATTTCCATAGCTCCTATGGAAAATAAATTTGCTAGTTTTTACTGGGAATTTCTTGATTTCTTCATTATTAACATTTTGTTTTCTTTTTTTTTTAGCACAGAAGGTTTATATTTCTTTTAAAAGCTCCACAGCAGTACATTAATATCACAATATAAAAATCAATATTGATGAATAATACATTAATAGGGGTTAGTGCAATATTCCCTAGTGGAATCAGCACCTAGGCTCAGTTGACCTCCCCCATTGACTATAACTATAATACATTAATATAATACAATATAAAAGATTTCTAAATCGATATGTTTAGGCTCGATTAGAAAGATTATAAATCTTTATAACGCTGCAACTAAAACTGAACCTGAGAGGGAGTTCTTAGAAACCAAAAAATATTTATTCAGATTACTAGGTATTTATATTTACTTTAGAAAGTTTTGAAACCACTAGTAAATAAATATTCTAATTAAATATTTTATAAAAGGTATATTAGTATTCTATGGAAAATTCAGCATTTGTACCTCAAGTTCTATTATTTCAGTAACTTACGTAAAAAAAATTCATTATTTCATCATATTCAAATATATACGAGGGCAATTCCCTGGTTGACGTCCGTGACACTTTGCTCTTTTTTTACTCGTAAACAGATAACTATTAGATTCATCCTAATTTTTTAATTTTTTTTATTTCATATTTTATTACTTGATGGCAAAGTTATATGGAAAAATAATTGGACAATTCTCTGAAAACTGAAACCACTACACCAAGAAAAAAACAGTTGAAGGAATGTAAAAGTAATGAATTGCTGGTACAAGAATTGCCCATGAAATAAAAGAATAGATTTCTGTTAAGTACACATCTAAGCCTAAGAAGAAAAAAAATTATGCTAAACAATCCATTTTAATCGTTAAAAAACTTCTGGAAACCATTTTTATTATATTTTATATAATATAATTTAAAAACACTTAGTACTTTTTGTGTATAAAAAAATCAATTATTTTATTTTAAAATCACACCATCCACTTCCATCAAAACAGAGCAAACGTAATTAAAGAATGAATGCGAACTTTTAGAAATTAATTTATTAAAAAAAGAAACTTGAATCTTTTGGTATCCAAAATTCTATAAATAAATATTTTATTAATGTTTTATATTTTACAAGTCTTTCTATCATTGCATGGAATGACCCTTAAGCAGAAATGATTACATTCATGATTCTCACCAGAACGAGGCAAAACAGGCGGGATCAATTCCTGGGTCAAGAATATCTCTACATTCTCTATGAATTCTGCTTTAATTTCGGCTAAGTGTACCAACCATTCTTTTTCCACCTCTTCATAAAGCTCTTTCGTATTGGCAAAAATTCCGTATTTGGCCATAGAGAAGACGTGGTTGTTGTTATTTGACTCTGAAGAGACACCATTGGAATCGGGGTGAAGCATGAGTGCTGAGATCTTGGAGTTGAAGGCCGTAAGACATATAGCAATGCCTTCATCAACGGTGGACTTGAATTCTTTTGCTCTTTGCAGCAGAACATTGAAGGGAGGTGAATCATTATTGAGTTCCATGCTTCCTAACAAAAGAAAAAGAGTTGGCTTATCACTGTCACTTACGATTATCAGGTTTATTGCAATTTATCAAATATAAATACTAAGTAAGCACAGTTTGGTGATATTAAATGACTGGAATCTCTCTTCAAACATCCCATGTCAAGACTTATTTACAAACAAAACCCTTTCTAAATAAAAGATTAAAAAAAAAAAAATTTAAATGCCAATTTCCCAAAGTATCGTCGAATATTCAAGTTCCAATTCAACATCTGTATATGCAGCCAAGATGTGAACTTCCCACTCTTTAGGTCAAACTTCAAGGATTTCAAGTTGATTTGTAATAGACCTAATAATATCTACTCGCCACAGGTCGATTAAATGGTATGATGAAGCAAATAAATAATCAATTGGACACCTTTCGTTTTTTCCCCTAAAATTTTTAATTTTTGCCGAATGTACTGAAATTTCATTTAATTTTCAAATCAATTAAAATCTTTTTCTAATATGGTTTGCGGAGGCCTTTGTCAATGTAAAATTCGAATATTTGCTTTCTTTACTGCCCATTTTTCTCTCCTGCCACCTCCCCCCCCCCCCTCCCCAATGTATGTGGCGATGGTCAAATAAACTTTTAGTTTAGTGGCTACTAAAACTATTTTATTTTACCAAAGTTTAAAAGTGGTAATACACTTTCACCTCTTGAGCAAACTAGGGGTGTGGAACATCGCACAACTTTCAGTTACAGACCAGTATGGCGATATTATTTTTTGCGATAATTCTTGTATGGGTCTATATTTATATACTACATATATATAAAAACATCGTCAAAATTGTGATTTTGGCGATGTACTTTTCGATATTCCTTATATTATCCTTTATTATAAGTGAAACTGAGGGAAGAAGAAAAAACGATCGTTGACGAGGTATGTTCAAGGAAAGAGAACTCTGTGTTGAAGGCATTCGTTTTTCAACTTTTTACGCCATTAAAGCATTTTTACGTGAATTTCGGAGGTGGGGATGTTTAGAACACCTTAAGAGACATTAGCACAGCTAGAGTTGTTTTTTAGCAATCATTGAAAAACATCATTTTTTCAATGGCAGCTACCTTATGCGCATGAGCGTTTTGATGAAAACCTTAAGGGTAGGTCCCATGGCCACCAGCAACCCGCATGCCAAATTTGAACATCGTCGGTCAATTTGTTCGGGAATTATGCTGACCATAGACACACATACAGACAGAAATTTTTTTTCTAGATCCCTTTTTTGAAATCAGAGTGATTCAAAACTTGGAGAAATGCAAAAAAAAATCGAAAAAACTTTTTTGACCGAATGCTATACTTTCTTTACCCTAATTAAAAGTAAAAAAAAAATAATAATAATAATAATAAGATTTGGAACAGACAAATATGACACATTTGTCATGATAATGAACAGGCATGGAAGTGAACCTAATAAAGAGATAAAAAGATTTATGATAGATGTGAAGCTCAAGTTACGGGAAAAAGTGGATTTTACACTTGAATTTTAAAAGTTCATATTAGTTCATTTATTATAGTATATCTTTTTTTTTTTTTTTTTCAGAAATGTATGAACATTCCAAATAGATTTTTTTAAACATAATAATCTTTAAAAAAAAATCAAAGTGAGGTCACATTTATACTTCACTCACTTTTTAAATACCTTCGAAGTTCCTGATTTAATCCAAAGCAAAGCTGAAGGAATAGCTAATACTAAACGTTAAAAAACTGATGAAGGATGAAAACTTTGAACTCATAATGAAGACAAAACAAAGAAACCTTTCAAACTAGTAATAATCAACTCTCTTAAAAACTTAAGAGATCCAAATTAAAAACTGTTGGCGAAGAGATGTTAGCAAATTCAAAATATTAGGGTATAATGTACAAGCTTAAAAAGTTGATAATTCTTTATTTGCACCCTGTTACCCTGAAAATTTAGGTGCAGTGTGAGGAGTGAGAAAAAAGATTTTACCAATATATAACTGAAATGGTAAAATATCAAAGAAGGTGGAAAATGAATATGATAGCCGACAACTGCTGGTTGTTGAAAAGAGACGATATCCAGAAAGTTCACAAGTGGAAAAAGGTTTTAAGAAAATGCAACTAAATCGATTTTTAACCTTTTTCATGTACTGATAAATCACTTAAATAATGACAGACAGGATATAAATGCAAAATTTATATTTATGAGGTGATCAATAAAAAATATAATTTTTTTTTATGTGAGTGATTTCACTATAAATATTGTTGCGTTGTACGGGTTCGAAAGATTTGACACCAAAGCAGATCAAAACTTGCAGAAATTTATTCCAAAATAACTCTTCACAGTTCTCTTACAGCTCCAGAACTTCTCGTTCTAGTAGATACAATACAGCTCTTTTTCACCTCAATAGAGCACAAAACAGCAGTTAAAAACTTGACAACAACTGCTAAATCGCCACAAAAGACAATGCAATACAGTTCGCTCAGTATCTCCAGTCAACTAATTCAGTGACTCAAAATTCAAGAACTGACTAACCCTACTCACGGCCGTCCTTATATAGGAGTGGTGAATCTTCACGAACCTTCCAGAGAGAGAAATTTGGAGAACTTTCTAGATTGTAGTCGAAGAGTCCTTATACATGTACATGGGATACATGTACCCATACATTTACCGAAAATGTCGCCAAATGGTCGCTAAGTTTGGCGACATTTGGCAATTTCTCGCCAAATTTGGCGACAAAAATTAGTCGCCAAAACCGTCGCCAATTTGGCGAGATTCCCATTACCATCATGTTAAATGCCCTGCCCTTTGAAACTCGCTTCCCAGAGTTACCTCTGTAAAACCCGTTATCAAGCATTGGGAGGCTCATTGCAGGGAAACAAACCATTGCATTGCTTATGCGAAATGTACAGAAATTTATCTATTTACAAAATTAACACTACGAAATATTTACAAATATACAAAAATTCGTAACAATATTAAATTGTTTTGGGAAAAAACTTGTATGCAATTAAAACATTAATATTAGATTCCCTTTTAGTGATCAGCACTAAAATTATAATATAAAAATTAGTTATTAAAACTAAAACAATTTTCCCAAAAAGTACTTTTTATAGAAGGATTATTCTATGGGAAATAAGGAATTTGATCAAATTTTTTTTTTTTTAAATATTCTTTAAAATCCAATTAAAATAAAATGTGCCTATAATATGTATGTTGCTTATTGTTTTAAGATGTGTTTGCAATATGTTAGGCAGGGGCGGATTTAGGGAGGAGAGCGGTGGGTGCGATCGCATGCTCCTAAAATGTATTTTATAAATAAAAATGTATCTATAAAGTTTTTTTCTGTGCTTATAAATGTTTTTTAAAAATTGCCTGAACACGATAAAATAGAGTAGGGTGGGGTAAAATGGGCATAAAAATCACTTTTTTTATGTTCAGCTAAAATTTTCATGTAAATGTTTAACAATTCAATTTTTATTTTAGTTTTTCTTAACATTGTACTTTTTGGAAATAAGAACTCATAATTTTTAATTATCATGTTACATAAATATGTTCGTGAGAAAACACTTTATAGGTATATTTTTACTATACCCATTTTACCCCACGAAGGTGAAAATGGGTATACTATAGCTTAACAATGAAAATCATAGAATAAATAATAAACCATAAGTAATTAATAAACCAAAAAAGCACAAGCCTAATGAAATATGAAAAATAATAGAGTAAGCCATAAAATCATTCAAAACTCTTATATTGTTCCAAAATTGGTTAATACATCCAACTCAAATGTTTTTGGGTAACATTTGCATTTAAATCCCGTTCTTCTCCATATTACAGTCAAATCCCATCAATGCGAAATCGAGTGGAACGCCGAAATTGTTCGTGTAACCGAATTTCGTGTTAAACGGATAAATTAACATTAAGTTTTAAGTACAGAGAATTACTTTTACTTCGTATTAAATAGGATTTCATGTTGAACAATTTCGTGTTAACGAGGTTTGACTGTATACTTAT
Organism: Linyphia triangularis; assembly: GCA_963978545.1. Taxonomy (NCBI): domain Eukaryota; kingdom Metazoa; phylum Arthropoda; class Arachnida; order Araneae; family Linyphiidae; genus Linyphia; species Linyphia triangularis. The sequence goes on along the minus strand of OZ021732.1, from coordinate 30,178,164 downwards.
ATACTCCAAAATACTCTTATTAAAATTCAAAATCTAGTAACAATATAATGCCTCCTATTGTTGAATTTTCAATGATGTCTGTGAGCTCCATATATGGGAAAAAATAAAACTCGTCAATCTTGGATTTTTTTTTTTTTTTTTTAAAGTTATATGAGTTTTCTTTGATTGCCATAATTTTTCCAATAAATTCTTGCTCTTTTGTTTCTCCTAAATACTCTTACTTTCACCATGCACTTTAGATATGTAGGCCCATTTTCATTGTTCTTTACTTTTAGGCTAATGCCTTATGATGTACTTTGAGTTTCCTTCGACTTTCTATTCTTATTGGTTTAACTTTTTTAGTGTTCTGGTTTTCAGATTCATTTTTTCTCCCTCATCATGACTCCGACTTCATTCATTAAAACTTTGCCAGCTTTAGTTTGGACAGGTTTATCTTTCAATTTTGAATTTTTTTTATGTGTTATTGTAAGACTCGAATATATTACATAAAGAGGACTCGAATATATCACATTGGAGAAAGACAAAATTGCCTTATAAGACAAAATGTTTATAAGGTTCAATGACCTATTTTTATGAACAATGATGGCTAATCAGGCAGGGACATATAGCTTAACGTGGATTCCAAACCACTACAAATATCCATGCCTAACCTGAGATTTGAACCAGGCACCTTTGACATACAAGACCAGGTCATTAACCACACAGCCATCAGGTAGGTCCTCCTTCGAATAGTGATAATATGATAGTGTCCAGTTGAGAAATTCCTGATCCTTTTCACAAAGGATTTTTAATTACCCATCTTAATTTTTTTTTAAACTTTAAATATTACCAAAGTGTTTTATTGTGGTACTTTAAAACATATTTTTATACTAATTTTTAAGATACAAGACTTTTATCAGAAAAGCTTTATATTGTCACCTTAAATAAACCTACATATGTTAAGCCTAACACTATACCCATTTTACCCCATTCACAAAATTTAGATTTAAAACAAATAAACAAAAAAACTCATTTTACCTGCAATTTGAATAAGCAATAACAATGTTCATTAAACACATTCAAGTCACTGGAATGTAATTTTATGGAATATTCTGAGCTACAGACAGGAGTTTTAAGTAGACAACATGCCATGAAGCTGTACACAAGTATCTTTACTGTTGGCATCCATATAAACAAATAAATGAAATAAAAATAAAGTGAGGAAATAAAGTTTAGGCATCATACTATCATATACAATTTAAAAAACTACGAATATATTAGAAACTTCCAAAATTTTAAACAATATATTTTAACGACCCATTTTACCCCACCTTACCCTACTCAAATAATTAAAAAAAAGCAATGAACTATGCAATGAAAAAAGCAATGCCACTATAGTATTTTTTAAATTTTGTAGAACACTGAAAAACATGCAATTCTGATCAAAATACTCCTATGTGATGTCACATCAGAATAAACCTTGAGGTCTATACGCAATTCTTTCGAATAGCTTGAGAGATAAACCAACCCTTTCTCGAAGATCCTGAAACTAAAAAACTCAGAAAGCTTATTGCGAGGGTATCACTTAACTGCAATTGCTATAAAAATTGGTCAACTTTGTGTGTTGAACAAAGTAGGACAGTGATCAGAAGTTGAGCTTGGAGTACAGCAGAAAGTGGTGCTATTAGTGCAAGTAAAAAGATTTTGACAACGAATTAAATTGAGAAATGCAGAGAGAATCGATGAAAAACTACATGAGCGCAGAGAGGGATAATATGATGCAATTGCATCCCCCCCCCCCCCTGCTATCGCTTTTAGAAAATTACAAATATGTGAAGGAAGAACAATTTACAGAAAAGAAGAGGTTGTGGGTCCAGTAGAATAGGTGTAAAGTTATTTATTTGAACAGAAAATTAATACATAACTATTAACATTTCCTAAAGAAATTTGATTTCTACTATTGAGAGATTAAGCAAATTGCACCAAAAACTTTAATCCCTTTGCACCCCCTGCAAATAATTATGCAGACACCCATGAAAAACTACAATTATACACAGTGATTAATAAATTTTAAACAAAAGGTATCGATAACATATTTAATTTTAATCCTTATTTTTCAAATATTAATGCAAGTTTTCCTCATTAAATAAGTTTTGAGAGGAATTCGCTATTTTTCAAAATATATTTTAAAACTTGCATTTCGACCGGATGATCGGAAATGATTCTTCCACTGCACGCTGACGTATTGTATTGTGTGCAACTATCTTCATTCATTTCATTATAATATATCAACATTAAATGTAGATTTCTATATCGACTGTAAAAATTTCAATAACAGTGAATCATTAGAATCGTATATACACAGATTTTTTTCATTTTAAGTTGCCTTAGACATTATATACATAACTGTTTATTTAGATTTATATAGTGCTTCCAAATGTGCATACTTTCATGAAATTAAATTAACAGAGAACTCTAAAATGTTTTTTATTATTAAAATAAGAATTGTATACACATATATTTTTTTCATTTTAAATTGCCTTAGACATTACATACATAACTGTTTATTTAGATATAAATAGAGCTTAAAAAAGTGCATACTTTCATGAAATTAAATTAATAGAGAACTTTAAAATGTTTTTTATTAAAATAACTTGTCTTTATATGAAACAAGAATAAAAATTTAACTTAAAAGAAAGTTCCTCCAAAATTAAATTTGACCAAGTGTAACAGTATTTGTTCATAAAAATATTTGTACAAAATAGTATAATACATTTTTTTTATAATATAAGTGAAATATATAACCCCTCGATATATTGCACTTGTCGGCAGACAGGAAAAATGTGCAATATATCTGATTGTGTTATATATAGAGCAATATGATTAAATTTTTAAAAAAAATTTTGAACACATGCACTTTATAAAAAAAATGTAAAAGTGCAAGTATGCATAACACTAGAAAAGAATCACTTAAATAATAAAGACAGTAGTTTCATTTACTTTTTTCAATTAATATTAAGTCAAAGTGCACACACATTTTTTCACATTTTGGGAAGTAAAAGAATAAAATCGAAAAATATTTTATGTGGCATAACAAAAGGGTCATATATTTGAATATGCGATAAATCAAGGTGCGTTATTACAAGGGGTTACTGTAGTATGATATGTATATATATAATATATATATACGTTAGTTTTTTTTTTTTTTACATTTGAAGACATTAAATCACTTTTGTCAGTGTCACTACATTTAGAAGATGATGTTATTTCTCTTCAGTAGTTTTCAGACAGATTGAGTGTTTATAAAAGTGGGGAGATGGATTTTGGAAGTTTTAGAAATGGGGGGATGGACGCGTCTACCTACACTTCTAGCACTGGGGACAAGTAAATTTTCAATATAGACCAACATAAATATAGCAAAAAAGTACACTCAAATTTAAAATTCAACATACTTGTTTCATTGAATATTTTGAATCTAATCTAAGAATCATGCTCAAACGCTATGCAAAAAATAAGATATCGGTTAAAAGTGAAATGTTTGGAAGTTATATTTGTTAAGCATTTTCTGGTAATACATAACCACTAAATGACTTAGATATCCAAACACACCCTATACCCTGCCGCTAAACTAAGCCAACGATGGAACTGATTGTTTCCAATTTCACTGTTAGAATTCATTGTAAGCAATAATTTTAGATTACAAATTATTTTCTCATAAGTTATTTTAAAGTTTTTATTTATAGCTATTTCTTATTAAGATAATGTTATATCATAGAGATGATATATCAACGTGCAACTTTTAGTGTTTGAAGTTGTTAAAAAGTCACCACAATTAATTTCATCTTTATTCAAAATTAATAATTATTGAAAATTCAAACGATTTTGGTAAAAATTGTATTAATATAAGAGCATTTTGCAAAATTAACAGTTCTGTGATGTCAAACATCATTTTAAAATCTTTCTAAAGTTACTTAAATTAACCAGAAAGTTGTAAATGGGTATTCGTGGCTAAATTAAACTTGAACATTCTACCTTTACTATCCCTGAAATAAATTGTATTGAAAATATCGATACTGTAGTTTAACATATTAAAAAGTGACATCTTTAGGGGTTTATTCAGCTAGGTGGAGTCTTTCACATGCATAAGATTTGTTATGGAATTTTTTTTTATCTTAATTATCGTGAAAAAGCATCATAATTTTTTTTATTTTAATTAATTTGATTTAAGAGGTGACTATTTATATGAATTATATTCAAGAAAATTAGGTGGTTGCCATCAACCCCTCCCCCCCCCCATTGGCAATAAATTGTATTGATGGCACCCCCTTGATGGACCTCTAAATCCGCCCTTGATATTAGGCTGTGCTGTGTCTTCAGGAATATACATATATCAACAAAAGTAATGTACTATTTATTATTTTTCACACGTGGACAATAGGGTGGATCGAGAAAAAAAAATTCAGAATTTCAAATCCGACCTATGGGGAAAAGATGTTCTATTGTATATAGATACATAGAAAAATAATTTAAAAAATTTAATTTTAAGTTCAGTACTGCCACAAGGAGAATGAAGTTTAGGTATTTGAGCTTTTTTATAGAAAAAAAGTCAAAGTCAATTTAAATTTTTTTATTTAAGAATTTCAAAACCTACCTATACAGAAAAGATGTTCTGAGGTACATTAATTAAGGGAAAAATAAAATAAAAATAATAAATGTTATGTTAAGCTCTTTGCAAAGGGGCTGAAGTTTTGGTATTTAAGCTTTATAATGGTAAAATGGCAAAGTGATTTTTGTTTAAGTGAAACAGGCCTTTAGTACTTTTAAATGTTTATTGGAATGAGAGGACATACACTAAATGGTTACAGAAAAAAAATCTTTAGGAACATATTACAGCTTCTTAAGAATTAAATCAAGAAAAATAAAAAAATCTTCGGAATTACAGTAAACAGTAATCACGTTTGGTATTGAAAACTGGCTTGAGGTTTCGTGATTCCAGGCTATTTCTTTTTAACCTATCTCTTCTGTATGATCTGCTTACAGCAGAAAATGCTTCTGTGACTATTCCTTCTGTAGCTTGAGTACGACAGGGATACCCCTTGATAGTAGGTAATGCTGAAGTATTGCCATAGAAATGACTGCTGGGTTTACTAGTGCTCCTGAAATCATGTCATCACTAAATCGTTCTGTCACATTCTTCCACTTAATCAAGTTCACATAATCTGTCACACAATCTGTTCATAATCTGTCACACAAGAGTCAAAAATTGGTATGTTTAAGATATGGATATTAATCGCTAAAAGGGTTTGGGTTGCTGCAGACCGTTTGACTTTACGCAAATTCAAAATTATTTGGAGGACCGATTCCTTTGTGTTATTTCTGTTGTCAGCTAGCATTGATATCAGGATATTTTCAGGAAAGCCCAACAAAAATTACTGGATCAATGACTTTCTTCAAATCAATTGAGAAATAATGCGATAAAAAGATTGATTAATGCAAATGCGCCTGCACCATAGATTACCGATTGTTTGGTTTTGATCTTGAATGATATAGCTGCCTAGACTTTTGCGATGAACGTAATTAATGTCAATAAAGCTTTGGTTGGACATCTTCTAAGCCAAATAGAACATGAGAATTCTGTTGGAGGTTGTAAACCACCTTGAGTGGCAAATCTTTCCAGAGTTTCTCTTCAACAGCCCTTCACTGCTTTGTCCGCAGTGATGGCTTCACAAATGCCCATTAAGCACAGTTGATCAGTACTTAAGTCTTTCTTGTTAGTCTGTTCGCATAGGTTGGGCTTACGTGAATGAAACTACAGGTAGTGTCACGTATACGGTCACTCTTTGGCTTGTAACTGGCACACAAACCATTGTAGTGGACGCTTCAAAATCAGTTCCATATTTCGTATAACACCTTCTTTGATACTTGTGTTGACAGACTACCTACTATCGCAACCAACATTGTTTATTGTTGTCATTGTCATTGTCGACGCATGACCTAGCCGACCAAATGGTATAGTGGTTAGTGTGCTAGCTTCTAGACCGCGAAGTTGCGGGTACGAGTCCCGTGTAAGGGCATGGGTGTTTAAAAATGTATGTTGGCTTGTCAAATGACGAATGTTTCGGCGCATTATAGCCTTTGTGTTGATGACGGCACCAGATAATCTGAAAACAACCAAGTCGATGCATGAACAAAACTTACGATGTGCTTTCCCTGAGATAGCTTTCAGTTAATTTTCTAGCTTTGAAAGCATGATATTTGTCGTAGTATGAACTTTTTTTTCTCAAAATGCTGTAGTGGTCATTTATTGGTAATAAAACTCGTTTCCAGGTCTCTCTTAACTTACTTGCAACTTATTGACACGCGGAGAAAAGTGTAATTAAATACACTGTACTTTGCTTCTCTTTTTGAATGCCAATATACGCACCTTATTACATTTTTCATACGTAGGAAGCATAATCATGGGCATATTACAGCCTGACTCAAATATAAGACAAATCATGTATTTTCTTATCAACGCCACAGTACAGTATTAGTCCAAGTACACAAACAAATAAATGTCACATAATAAAATTGTAATTTAATTTACAAGAACAGCGCTCACCGATTAAGCGTCGAATTCCGTAAGCCGCTGACAACTGCACTATAGGGTTGTAGGGCTGATTCAACGGTGATATGGGGTTGGGGGGAAGGGAGTTGGGTCAAAAAAAGTTGAAATGTACATTGTTCTACTAATTATTCATTAATCATCACTTTTTTAGGATTTATATTGTAAAAAAACAATTATTATTAGTGTAAAATCATTTTACGAAAATTAGGACATTTTGCATTTTTTTCGAAAATTCAACCCCTTTGTGGCAGTGCAAAATTTTAAAATTAATTTTTTTTATTATTTTTTCCCTAATCTATATATCATAGAACATCTTTTCCCCATAGGTAGGTTTTGATTAATAATATTTTTTTTTCTCCATAGAAGAACGATCCACCCTAGTGGACAACTAGTTCCACAGATATAAGAAATTGATAGTTTTATTTGCATGTGGTGAATTCTCCTTTAGATTTTACTTCATGGTATTTGCAAAACAAATCAATAATTTAGTTAATAATTGTATTGAATTCCAGAGATGTGACGTCTCATCTCAAACTTTTCTCTACCAAGTCCAATAACTTGATAAAATTATTCATAAATAACTTGGTTTAGCTTGTTCTTTGAGTCTGAACAAAATATTTGCCTAATATCTGATTTCTTTATTAAAACATTATACTGCTAACTGAAAAGATTTAATGATACTTTTTTGGGTGTCCACAGATTACCCTAATTACAGGCATAAAACTTGAACTAAAATTAAAATAAAACCATAAAGAACCATAAATAACCTCCAAACCATAAAGAAAAAAAGTTATTTTACCTGTAATGTTGAAACAAAAATGCTTTGGAAGGATGTTTATACTATTGCACCTTCGCAGATTCTCCTATAAAAATTAAAGTTCAAAATGGTCAGAAGTTAAAAACAGCGCTCTTTTTTCCTCCTCACACGTACATTGAATTTTGTTTGTAAACTGTACTGTAGTCTGTACCTTTTTTACGTCTGGAGCTAGGAAAAAAATTTTCATCCCAACATAATGCGCATGCGTCCAGACGCGAGGGAAGTTGGGAAAATAATCTTCGCAGGGGAAATTTTGGGGATTAAATTTCGAGGAAAAGGGAAATATATTTCACACCAACTAGTGTTTTCGCCTCTTTCTGTTTTGATGATGCTGTGTTTGAAATATGTCTAAAGATAGTGATTTTTCTGCTCCTTCAAAATCTATAGATAGAAAGAAGCAACATTTTTACTGCCCAGAATGCAACAAAAGTTTTACCAAGAGCCATAACTTTAAAAAAAAAAAAAAAAAAAAAAAAAACGCTAAGTTTTATTCTTTGTTTTCCAGTGAGGATAAGTCACCAAACAAAACATTTATGAAGAAGAAAAAATATTTAATTTTTTTAGTTTGTAACTTTTGTGATTGTCTCATACACTACCACTGCCGAAAAATTCGTATGAAATTTGTCTGGGAACGTTGGACATCCATTTGAAAAAGCATTATCAAACACCGCAAAAAATATAAAATTTTACAGATCATCAATAGACAACCGTATCATCGATTGAAAAATTTAAATAGAATAATGGAAATAGAATAATCACAAATGCAATACTCATCTGGCTGCAATGGCTCTAAAAAAATGTTTTTTAAGATCTAGTTAAATTTAGGTGTAAACATTTTCTTGTATACAATAAAATTGCCCTTCTTTATACTTATTGCTCACGTTCATTTTGCAAAGCTTCAAATTGTTTTTATTTACAGAAATTCGGAATAAAAATGTTTTTCCTTTTCAAATACTTGATTTTAAGAAATTTATTGTAAAACGTCTTGATATTATGTCGCATGGAATTGATGTTACAAAATTCCCTTTCAAGGAGAAATAAATTCCCTTTTTAAGATGAATTCCCTGTCACAAATTCTCAAAAAAAATTTGTTTCTTCTCCACGCGCATGCGTATTAGCTTGGGATGAATTTTTTTTCCTCTCGCCAGACGTAAGTAACTGCAATGCTGCAAGGAACGACCTCTACTCCAGGAATCTTTTACGGATATGACGTATGTGGAGATGACTGCGCGCGCATCTAGTTTTCTTCTGGACGTCATTAGGAAAGTGGGTATGGTGGGTATCTGTTTTCTGCCTTCTGGGAGTGTAATAATTTTAGTCTAAAAGAAGTTAGTGCATCAAAATAATTTGATGCAATAACTTATTTTAAAAATTCCATATATTTTGTATCACTCCTTTTTATTTAAATGAAAAAAATAGAAGTTTTATTTCTAATTATTAAGTTAATTTTCCCTGAATATTTTAATTTTATGTCTTCAATTTTTTTCATACATAGGTAAATTTTTTTGTTCTAGTTTCGCATGACTTAATAATTTTTCTCAATTTCATTCGTGGAAATTGAATTATTAGATTCAATATCCACGTGGTGAATTTGAATTATTGAATTCAATTTCCACGTGGTGTTATTCAATTCAATTAACAGAGTTTTCAGATAAACAGATGCAGTGGCGTAGCCAGGATTTTTTTTCGGGGGGGGGGGAAACAAAAATTGTAAATCATGATAAATGAATAATTTAGTATACTTAGTAATTTCTGAGGTGCCAACTTCAGTTTGTAGACATGTGATCTCCTTAATAATCACAAGTATCCCTCTTCAACTTTTAGTAATATTCAGAAACGGTTATTTTTCTTTACACATCAAATTAAAATGTTAATAAATAGAATACCAAATGACACTATAACGATTCAACCTGCTAATAACACAAAATATTTCTAAAATTCAGAAACAAATCCCTAAAAATTCAGGACAATCCATAAGAATTTACATATCTCTGTATTTTCTCACTAGCCAATTTAATAACATGGCTTTTTTAACCTAAAAATTTTTTTTTAAAGAATTCTTGTATAAGTCCACTTTAGCTTAGAGAAGGGCAAAAAAAAGAAGGGGGGGGGGGGGCGAGAAACAGAAGAAAAGAGGGGAAAAAACAGTTAGTGTCCAATTAAAAATAAAATTCGGGGCTTCTAATCAGACACTATAATTAACACACATGTAAGCAATTTGGTTTGTACTCTTAGTGTTAATAAAATTCAGTTGTTTCGTGGGTTAGACACAGCTGAATTACACCAAATAATATTTTATTTTAATCCTTTCTTTAAAAGTTATAGGACACAATAGTTTCATTTATAAAAATCTTGTTTTATTCATAAAGTTCTTGTTTTATGGAAATAATGATGATAAAGAGTTGAAAACAACAGGATAATGACTGATTTTTTTAAAAACTTATTCTGTAATTACTATATGTAAAACTATAATTTAAAAATTTCCATTTCAAAATATCAATTCGACATACAAACTCATTTTACACATTGGTTTGTTGGCAATAAGTTAACTCGTGCAAATGCTTGTCTAAACGGTATTTCTTTGTGCACTTTTCTATCAGGTAGATTATCAAAGTATTAAAATATTATTGCAATAAAAATTTCGAATATATTTTTTCAATATTTTAAAATTACTTATTAATTACTTACCATGTTCAAGTGAGTAGCAACGATTACGAATTGTAAAGCGAGAGTTGCCATGGAGACTCTGGTGTAGTTTTAAAAAGAATATCTGTAATTCTAAAAATAATAATATCTGTTCGTATTCGAAAGATTGGTTGATGTTTGTCAAAATTAATGTGTTCGTCGTAATACTGTGGAATTCTTTATTAATAGTTATCCATAACTACGAAACTTCGAACCTGATCTGCTTGATGGTTTTAATTCAACAAGGTTAAGGAGGGAGAGGGTTAGGCCGCCATTGAGAACGGTCGAAAAAGAACAGCTCCCCCATTAGAAGTTCTTCATAAGTTTGAAATAAATGTCGCTAAGTTTTTAAAAGACGGCAGTTAGAGTTACAGGAAGAACGAATAAAACTTGATAAATAAAAATAATATACAATCATGATACTTAAAAAATCGAATAAATTTTTTTCACTTTTAATCATTTCGGGGGGGGGGGGGGGGGCGGTGGGCCCCTCCCTGTCTACGCCGCTGAACAGATGTTATAACTAATGGTAAAGTTGATATTTCTATTCAACAAAATGCACCTATTAAAAGCTCATTTGATTAGGTAAAAACCAAATGTTAAGCTATAGTAAAAAAAAATGAAACAATATAAGCAAATGGGTTTGTATATGTATTAAATTACGAGAATAAGTCCACTTGACACATTTCTTGTTACTAAAACGTTAATTGAATCGGGTTGGATAGGATTAGCAAATGGAGCATTTTTTTTTTTTTTTTTTTTTTTTTTTCTTATTAAGAGTGACGAAAGACAACCAAAACTAGAAAAAGTTTTGAAATCCGTTCAATATTCCTCGAGTTATATCCGTTTCAATTTACCACTTTTAAAAGCGCGCAAAAACAAGACTAGCTTAGCTGTGACGTCCCCTTACGTCATAATCCGACTTTGGCTTCGCGCGGTCTTTGAAAGTATCGTGAATCTACTACTGCGTATTACAAAGCGTTTTTTTTTCCCATCTTGTATTCTTTTAATCGATTTAAAATTATGTCTTCAAATTCAGGGTACAAACATTGCTTCATCCCGATTTGTAAGAATTCTTCAATTTCCAACGATGCTAAATTATTTATCAGTGTTGCTAAACATGCAGATATCCGCAAGAACTGGTGTAAAGTCATGAAACGAGACAATGTTTTTGCAAAAAGTTCTCGACACGTTTGTGAAGATCATTTTGATGTGATAATAGAGCACACCTATTACTCTTGTTTTTATATAATGACCTAATTATTTTGAAATTCTATGATATACTGTGGATCCCAAAGGTGTTCGTACAGTTTCAAAATGTGTAGAAAAAGTAGTCCTGTTGTTGTTTCTTATCCTCCACCTGTCTGACGAAGTCAGACAAGATCCAACAAATTGTTGACCCTCAAAAAGTCGATGACAAGAAGTGGTGTAGCGTATAAGTCCTCTTTGGAAAGACCCAAGCAGTCCAGGATATGTTCGGCAGAGGCCTGCTGAGCTTCACATTTGGAGCAGACAGGGTAAGTTTTTCTACCCTCAAAGTACAAGAGACTCTTCGTGTGTCCACTTGCCAATCTGGAAATTGCCGTTCGAGACGCTCTATCACCAATAGATACAAGTGAAGAGCCCGGTTTCTTGGCTGCATACCAGTGATGAGAGGGAGGGGTCTTCCACTTTTTGGAGAGATGACTTTTGATTTTGGACTGATGCTTCGAGTATGAAAGAGCTGAAGAGGAAGGTGTTGAGTGACTGCAACCCTCCTTAGCTAAGCTGTCCGCTTGCTCATTTCCAAAGATGTCAACGTGGTATGGTATCCACTGAAAATGAACGTCGTGGCGCTTTGAAATAAGTTTAAGTTTAAGAAGGATGGATGCTTGTTTTGTCTCCAACTTTAGTCCAATTGTGTAGATGTTGAAGGGAGCTGCGACTGTCCGAAAGGATCCAGAGATCTCCAAAGTCACGCTCGTTTATTATAGCTTCAATGCCCTGTTCAATTGCGATTAATTCACTTTTAAAGACTGAAGTGAAATCAGGGTTACGGAGACAGATGGAAAGATTTTGCCCAGGCTTTTCAATGAAGACACCACTACCAGCTAGGTCTCCCAGTCCACTACCGTCTGTGTAAATTTTTATGGCGTCACTGGGAATCTCTCCTATAATTTCCAAAGCCAGCTGCCTGAGATGAGCTGGAATAAGATTTTTCTTCGTGACCGGAGCAGAAAAGCCGAAGTGGAAATGGACTCTGGGGATTCCCTCTGAGGGATTCAGACAAGATTTTAAGGAGTGGGGCTCAATGTCTTCAGAAGGCAGATGCAGAAGAAAAGTAGTTCTTAAGTTTGGAATTGAATTTGAATATTAATTTCTATATTTTTTTTTATATTAATTCTGAATGAAACCTAATACTTAAAAAAGTATTGAATCGTTTTATTTTTATGAAAATATAAATTGATAGAGCTAAAGAAAAAAATACCACAATGGTGTTAGTTCAACTTAACATTTTCTGATAAATTCACAGTAATAGAATTATTTTCTGGCTCTCTCTCTCTTTTTTTTTTTTTTTTTTTTTTTTTTTAATTTTTGCATTGTGGAAACATGTAAAGATCGATTGTCTGCAATATTTGATTTTACAATTCTTATAATCCATTTGTTATTTAAAATCATCCCGAATAAAATATAAATATTGTATTAACTATGTAATGGCAGAAGCGATATTTACTTCACTACAAACTAAAGCACTCCTATGCTCGTGAGCTTGAGTATATGTAATTTGTTAAAGACGAATGCAAAATAAAAATACATCTACAGCAGGGCATGAAATAAATATGAGAAAAAATAATAAAAAATAGAAACTTTTTAAGCCTTTCAAGTTAATAAGAATTCGTCCTAGCGGACTGTACGCGAACATCGCTGCCCGACTGTTCTTACTAAACTAAAATTATTTTTTTTAAAAGTGGGTCAAAGAAAATTGGATCAGCGTTTTAATTGAACAGGAATATACAAACACAGTTAAGTTAAATGTATAAACAAAATTAAATTCTATTTGGTTTCTATTCTGATTTGACAATTTGGAAGAATTTGTTAAAACGATCCATTTTATTTTTCTTTAGTAATAAATGTCGCCAACTTTGTGAATAACAGGTGTACAAGTTGTTCAAAGAGGTAACAAGTGTTCTTGAAAATAAGAAAGTAAAATTTCTAGCGAATATAAATTAATCTAAACTAAAAAAAAAAAAAAAAATGCTATATTGAAAATAATGGCAAACTTCTTTTCTTACTTTATTGTATTTTCATGGCAGTTGTTTACATAGCACGCCAAGTTACAGACATTTCACTTATTAGTAAACAATGTGGAAACTTGTACTATTTGAAAATTTGATTTTAAAAATAATACTGGATTCAACTGTACTATGAAAAACTAATGTTTTTATAACTTTTTTAGGAGTGAAGAGTTGTTGAAAAACGGACTTAAAGTTTTTGAAATAGCACCAAAAAAATTATGAAAAAGGAAAAAGTCATTTGGTTCTTGTACAAAAATCAAATTAACTTGTACAAAAATAAAATGAAGATTCTTGAACATGAATTTTAATCGAATATACAGTTTCTTGGGGGTCGTTCAAATATTACGTAAGCACCTAGGGGGGGGGCGAGGGGGTTAGCGATTTGCTTATTTTTGCTGACAAGGGGGGGGGAGGGGTATGAGTGATGCTTACGTAAGCATTTAATAATCCCTTTATTTCTAAAAAAAATTGTAACTTACAAAAAAATTTCACTTTTGTACACCGAGTTCTAGGATAGGCGACTTTCTATTCAAATCGATCTAAGGGATTTAAACTTACGTCACATAAGAGTGACGTACTCTGCCTTCAGCCAATTACAATCAAACATTGATAGTAGTTAGAAAAGGCCGATCCGAAGCCAGGGCGGGATGCGGGATGGGATGAAGGATGACGTCGTATCCGGTCACGCCCAGTTGCAGTTTTAGTTTCGGTTTCGTTATAAGCTGTTTGTGTATGACGTCACAGTGAGTATGACGTCATAATGTGTTTTATATCAAAGTTCTGGTCGGTGGCAACACTTTTTTAGTTTCGGTTTATCTAGCAGACGGAGTTGAGTTGTTCTAGGACTGCTTGTAAACGAATAAGTTAGAGTGATAGGTTTTTATTGCGTGACGTCACAGTAGGTATGACGTCATAATTTGTTTTATATCAAAGTTTTGAGTGGTGGCAACACTTTTTAGTTTCGATTTACCTTTAGGATGGAGTTGAGTTGTTCTAGGACTGCTTGTAAACGAATAAGTTAGAGTGATAGATATTTTTACTAGTGACGTCACAGTGGGTATGACGTCATAATGTGTTTTATATCAAAGTTTTGAGTGGTGGCAACACTTTTTAGTTTCGATTTACCTTTAGGATGAAGTTGAGTTGTTCTAGGACTGCTTGTAAACGAATAAGTTAGAGTGATAGATATTTTTACTAGTGACGTCACAGTGGGTATGACGTCATAATGTGTTTTATATCAAAGTTTTGAGCGTTGGCAACACTTTTTAGTGTCGATTTACCTTTCAGGCGGAGTTGATGTTCTAGGGCTGCTTCTAAGTGAATAAGTTAGAGTTATAGGCATTTTTGACTAGTGACGTCACAGTGGGTATGACGTCATTCATGATTTTACAAAATTTACTTTTAAGACGATGGCAGCAGTAGGAATATGATAAGTTTTAGGCGGGATGGAGTTGAGTTGTTCTAGAGCTACTTTTAAGTAAATAATTTAGAGTGATAGGCTGTTTTACCAGTGACGTCACAGTGTTAATGTAGTGGGGATGACGTCAAGATTTGCTTTATATCAAAGTTTAAGGAATGGCAACATCTTGTATCCTGATATAGCTAAGTCTCCTTTGATTGGTTGAAATAAAAGCTCACTTCTGATTGGTTAGAATATGTCACGTGATTTCAAATGCTCTTCTCATTGACTATACAGTTTAGTAAGACAGTTTTCTACTAAGTTTAATGTAATTGCGGCGCCATCTAATGGTAGGAAGGAATATAAATTACATAGTTTATAACTTTTCATGCTTAACCATTAAAAACTTCAAATACATGCAAAGATAATATACTAACACAAATGCGTAAAGTTTCGGATTGAGTGGATTTTTTTTTCTATAAGTGCTTAACACATTTAAACTAATGTTGAGAGATATAATCGCAAGACACTTTTAAGGAATCAGGTTTAATCAATGTTAGACACATAAAGTCTCATTATTTTCTCAATAACAGTATGAAATGTAAATATAAATTAAAATTTATGAGGAAAAAAAAAATTTAAACTTTGATATCTTAACGTGAAAATTTCTTTTACAGAGCTTAACGTGTCATTAAAAAGTTTTTTTCTTTTATTGTCATAGTTTTTGAGGGATTGAATACACAACAAAAGAACTTAGACTAGAATTAATTTTCAATATTCAGCAACCGAAACCCATTATGGAAGTTAAAGCAATGATTTTACAATTATTTTTAGGTTGAGTTAGTCTGACCCTGTTGAAGGAATTAGTAGTTGTAGTGTGTTCACACGTGAGTTTGCAATACAATATAAGTAATATACATTTCCAAAAAACGAAATATTTATCACTTTGAATAGAAAAATGACGATTTTTTTTTATTTTTTTATTTATGTAAGTATTATTCTCAATTTTGTAAATTTTAAATGTATTATCCATATTTTATTGAAGAATTTATATTTTTTTTCTTCTTCTTTCAGAATGGTTTAGGAAAAACATTTCATTTTAGTCAGAACAATGTTTTCAAAGAGATGGAAATACGCCACTTTTCGATATATCAACCTTCAAATACTTTGAAATTGATTCTATTTGTTACAACCGGTTGTAATTTAAAGCTATACTGTACTATGCGAGCGATATTATATATCTTAGCTACTTACTGTCTATGTTAAAATTTATATTACCATTAAACTTGTTAGAAATTAATATGTCTATGTTAGTTATATTAATCAAGATAGTTTTTATTGTACAATGATACTTACTTAAGTTGATGAATGGCAACACAGAACTAGCTGCTAATGCTGAATAGATATGTGATAACTGATTTTGGATACTCTAATGTTTAAATAAGAGAGAAAAAGTAACATACTTGAACATCTTACAACTAAGAATTCAAAAGTGAACATGAAAATTTACTTTACGAATAAATATCATGTCTTTAAAATGTGTACGAATATCACTAAATAAGAGAAAAAAGTAACATACTTAAACTCTTTACGACAAATAACTTTAAAATTAACGAAAAAAAACTTACTTTACATATAAAAATCACTTTAAAATGTGTAAAAATATCGCTAAATAAGAGAAAAAAAGTAACTTACTTAAAATTTCTAAGATAAATATTTAACCTTTACGCGAAAATTAAATTCATGTATAAAAATCACGACTTTAAAATATAACATGCAAGAGAAAAGTAACGTACTTAAACTTTCTACGACAAATAACTTTAACATTAACGTAAAATTTTACTTTACACATAAAAATCCCGATATTAAAATATGTAGAAATATCACTAAATAAAAGAAAAAAAAAGTAACACACTTAAACTTTGTACGACAAATAACTTTGACATTAACGTAAAAAATGTTCTTCACATATAAAAATCACGACTTTAAATTTGAAATGTAGGATGAAAGTATAACATACCTATAATTTCTACGACAAAGAATTCAAACATTGCCTTTCATGTCTTTAAAATGTATAATGACAACTCTAACTTTTAGAAAAAAGAAACAATAAAAATTTACAAGGCAAAGAATTTAAAATTGAACGTTAAAATTAACTTTACATGTACTATCATACTCTTTATCAACGATAAATAAGATAAAAAAAAAAAAAATCTCTACAAATTTATAAGGCAAAGAATTCAAATAATACGCGAAAATTTACCTCACATATAAAAATTATGTCTTTCAAATGTGTAAGAATAACGCTAAATTAGAGAAAAAGAAATATTAAAAATTTATAAGGTAAGGAATTGAAACAATACGCGAAAATTTATTTCACACATAACATTTTTATCTTTAAAATGTGTAAGAATAATGCTAAATTAGAGAAAAAAAAAATAACATACTTAAACTTTCTTCGACAGCAATTTAAACAATACGCGAAAATTTCATACACAATTATTTTCTTAGGTTAATGTTAAATAATGGGAAATTTAACAGAATAAAAATTTCAAAGATAAAGAATTTTAACCTTTACATGAAAATTTACCTCACAAAAATATCATATCCTTAAACTTTAACGTGACAATTTACTCTTCATATACAATTAAACTCTTAGGTTAATGTTAAATAAAAGAAAAAGTAACATACTCAAAAATTTCTAAGATAAGCATAACGTAAAAATTTCATATCATGTGTTTAAAATGTAACATATAAGAGAAAAAAAATAACATACTTGAACTTTCTATAGCAAAGAATTTAAGCATTAGCGTAAAAATTCACTTTACATATAAAATTCACATCTTTAAATGAGAAGATAAGCAGGTGACGGTAATTAGCCAATCAGGGTAGCGGTAGGTGATACGCCATTCGCCGGCATTTTTAGATCGGAGGATGAGTCACGCTAAAACTTGTTGGAACAGGTCGGGAGATTTGTACAGCAAGAACAACAGCATCGACGCGCAAGCAGATGGTGATGCTGTGATGTGTCAGCAGGTCTTTGAGATTATCGTTTTCCTACTTTGCCGTTTTCATAATGAAATGTTTGTGAAAACTTGGAATGAATGAAGTGGATTTCAAAGACATATTAGTAAGTGAAGGTAGAATTCGCATGGACTTTCTTCCAAAAAGTATGATTCACTTGGAGAATTTAAGATCATTTCTACCTGAAAACTTTTCTATTATTTAAAACATTGAATATTGTTCAAACTCAGTGGGATTATATGCTACAATACGGGTAAAACTTAACAAAATTGTTACATAGAAGAAAAATAGTAAGAGATTTAAAATAAATATTAGTTATAGATACTCCAAAGAAAAAATTTCACCTCTACTTTTCAATCGGAAAATCAATACAAGTTGGAAATTTATGTTACTTCAAGAAAGACTTAGACAATTTACTTTGTAATAATATACGTTAAGGTGTCATATTAACTCGTGCAATAAATGCTGACTAAGGATTATTTTACTTATCAATCTAAGAAAGGTGAATTGGGGGGGAAATATTAAATAAATTGTAGATATTAAATACATTGTAGATATGCATTCAAGTTTTGAAAATCGCCTGCAAGACTTTTAAAACATCTTAAGATAATTTGAAAGAAACTTGCGAATTATATGTAAACTACATAACTTTTTATACTCTGAAAGGAAATCACAAGTAACTTAGTTAACTTTTTTCATGGTAACACTCATATTCAATGACATGTTTTTAAAATTTAACCTTCTTTACATGATATTAGTTATAAATTTGTTCAATCTCAGATGCGATATACTATTATTTCTAACATATATGTTACGAATTGTATAAAGTTTTTAAAAGAGTATATGCAAATCACCAATCAGAAACATAAAAATCTAACATCATTCAAACAAACTAAAATAATAAGATATTTTCCTTAGTGGAAATAGTTAACTACTCATGTGATGGAATATACTAGAAAATTTAAATACTGAAAAAAGTTTGCTAGGCAAACTTAAAGAATTTTTTTTTTCTTGTGAAAAACTAGCATAAATTTGAAAAATGTAGAGTTTGTTACTACGTAAAATTGAACATCATCTGGACAAACTAAATTATACGTGAATTTTTAACTTCCATCCATAATTTCTAAATAACTTATACATACATTTCAGAAAAACTGAAACGGAATGTGTTTTACAAGAGGCTTATTTTGTAAGATGAATATTCAATATTAATATAACTGAGCAAAGTTCATTCCGGAAAAAACTTGTAAAAGATACTTATATTTTGAAAATAGTTTGAAATATCCTTTTAAATTTATGAATGCTCGCTTTCGAAAGACACAAATAAAACTGATATTACTCATGATAATTAACACATACATAACATTAGTCAAACAAAGTGAAATTTTTATTGCTTGTGACCGATAACTTTTCAGTGAAGCAGAACTTACATAGGAAATTTGTGCAAACTTTTTCAACTTTTAAACCAAGTATCATGTAAAATTATAAATTACGATAGGAAATAGCATACTTCAGAATCGGAACAAGTCTTGTAGTTAAGCTAAATGTATTTCTCAAGGAATTGAAAGCATACCAGAGAAGTCCTTATCATTTCGCATCTTTTCTCATGTTGCAAGAAGACATACTTTGTAAAAGATCGTCTTAGCACTTAACAAAAATCAGTAAAAATAAATATATTTTCTATGGCAAAGATAAAACTTCACAACTTAATTACTTAAATTTAGCTAAGTTGCATATGGTTTATTCACATAACTCGCATATGCTTCGAATGTTGAAATATATTTCAGTCAGTTGAAATCAAACTCATCGAAAATAAATGCTATCTACATTTTCAAGTCGGAAATTACTATTAAATAAACTTTACATGTAAGACATTATCATGTTAAAAAGAAAAATCTACAAAAATGTAAATGATAATTTTACTGTTGGTACATAAATGATGAATAATTTATGATTTTATTCTAGGCAAACGTTTTATTGTCTAACAGAGAACTTAAACTTTAGCAGAAAAACGAAAAAATACAATTTTTATATCCTATCATGCTTGTCGAAAATTGAATTTATTAGCTGTTGTAATAGATTTTTTATTGTCCAAATTTCTATAGTTCTTCCCAGTGCAATAATATTAAGTTCATGTGTAATGAGTAGGTTTTTTTTTTTTTTTGTTGAATCTTATAAATTTAATGAAATTATTATGACCTAAGAGATTGAGTGAACTGAATAAATCAATGACGTAAATTTAAACAGTGACTTGAACTGATACATACTATAACTGTAAAGAAGTATGACAAAGTGATAGATGAAGTGAAAATAGAAGTTGAGTGAAATGTGTTGAAAAAAGTTGAAGACGACAAGAAATTCATAAATGAGAATTATCATTGACTTATATTAACTTCGTTTTTCTTGCTTATGACAAGAAAATACACTCTTGTTTATTAAGAACCAACTTGATATCTTATCATAGAATGACAATGATGAAATATCTATACATTAAAAAAAAAATACCAAACTTAGACATAGCAAATTTCTTGAAATTCATGTATAATGTGAGAAGTTTTACTGGAAATATAGAAGATACAACATTGAAAGATGTGAATGTTTCGAAGTACTTTATCAGAAATAAAAAAATAAAAAAAAAATGCGCTGAGGTCCGCTATAATTTTTTTTTAGGAGAAAGTTTAAACAAAATTTAAAATCAAACATGCTTTTAAGTGGGAACACATATATTAAAACTATAGCACATTTAGCAATTTATATTATGTCATCTCAATTGGTATCAAACTGAATAATATGAAAAACAACCATAAACTGAATAAACATGAAAATTATCAATATATGTGGAAAAGTTTCCTTTTTTCACATATAAAAAAAAAAAAATAACACATTGACATACGTTAAGATCACGAAACATGCGTAATCATATACCGATAAGAGCAACCAATGTTGCGGGGAGATATTCACGTGATGGACAATATCCCATGAATAAATTGAGTGATTTAATTTCTAATGCTAATTCCAATAGTATTCCACGTAACTTCAACTTTATATGTTACACTATAGATATATTTATTTTTCAAATATATTGACTTTCGAAAAATCATCCTTCAATATAAGAATGATCATAGTAAGAATAAAAGAAAAGATACTAAGCATTGATTTAAAGTGTATTTATTTCAACTTAGCAACAAATCATATGCGTGAAACGAAAATTGCTTCGAACCAAAGTATAACTATCCAATTTCATTGATTCCTACAAGGAAATTTTTCTCATCTAGTAATTGAATTTTTTTTTTCTCGTACACATTATAAGTGTTGTGCAATCAGGTGTAGAATAGCTGAAGATATCCGACCTCTTTCTAAATATTAATAAGTCACTGTTGAAAAACTTATAAAAATTTCAATTTACACTTAAAGTTTTTTTTTTTTATATATATATTTCAAAGAATTTTTTCAAATCAATATGTATATTTAAATACTGAAACTTATTCACTTCAATAAATGTATGTTTAAGTTATAAAACTTGTCGTATGTATTGAAAAATTGTAACTTTTCGTCTTCGTATAAATCGATAACTTATACACTAGTTCTTCATCAATTAATCTTCTAAGTAAATCTTTCAAAGGCAAAAACATACCTATAGCTTTGCATTTGTAACAAGTTAAATTGTACATGTTTCATGTGAAAGTTACAAAATTTTATATATTTTCATGAAAAACATATAAAATTTTAATTTCACGAGAAACATGTACAATTTAACTTGTTACAAATGCAAAGCTATAGGTATGTTTTTGCCTTTGAAAGATTTACTTAGAAGATTAATTGATGAAGAACTAGTGTATAAGTTATCGATTTATACGAAGACGAAAAGTTACAATTTTTCAATACATACGACAAGTTTTATAACTTAAACATACATTTATTGAAGTGAATAAGTTTCAGTATTTAAATATACATATTGATTTGAAAAAATTCTTTGAAATATATATATAAAAAAAAAAACTTTAAGTGTAAATTGAAATTTTTATAAGTTTTTCAACAGTGACTTATTAATATTTAGAAAGAGGTCGGATATCTTCAGCTATTCTACACCTGATTGCACAACACTTATAATGTGTACGAGAAAAAAAAATTCAATTACTAGATGAGAAAAATTTCCTTGTAGGATACAATGAAATTGGATAGTTATACTTTGGTTCGAAGCAATTTTCGTTTCACGCATATGATTTGTTGCTAAGTTGAAATAAATACACTTTAAATCAATGCTTAGTATCTTTTCTTTTATTCTTACTATGATCATTCTTATATTGAAGGATGATTTTTCGAAAGTCAATATATTTGAAAAATAAATATATCTATAGTGTAACATATAAAGTTGAAGTTACGTGGAATACTATTGGAATTAGCATTAGAAATTAAATCACTCAATTTATTCATGGGATATTGTCCATCACGTGAATATCTCCCCGCAACATTGGTTGCTCTTATCGGTATATGATTACGCATGTTTCGTGATCTTAACGTATGTCAATGTGTTATTTTTTTTTTTATATGTGAAAAAAGGAAACTTTTCCACATATATTGATAATTTTCATGTTTATTCAGTTTATGGTTGTTTTTCATATTATTCAGTTTGATACCAATTGAGATGACATAATATAAATTGCTAAATGTGCTATAGTTTTAATATATGTGTTCCCACTTAAAAGCATGTTTGATTTTAAATTTTGTTTAAACTTTCTCCTAAAAAAAATTATAGCGGACCTCAGCGCATTTTTTTTTATTTTTTTATTTCTGATAAAGTACTTCGAAACATTCACATCTTTCAATGTTGTATCTTCTATATTTCCAGTAAAACTTCTCACATTATACATGAATTTCAAGAAATTTGCTATGTCTAAGTTTGGTATTTTTTTTTAATGTATAGATATTTCATCATTGTCATTCTATGATAAGATATCAAGTTGGTTCTTAATAAACAAGAGTGTATTTTCTTGTCATAAGCAAGAAAAACGAAGTTAATATAAGTCAATGATAATTCTCATTTATGAATTTCTTGTCGTCTTCAACTTTTTTCAACACATTTCACTCAACTTCTATTTTCACTTCATCTATCACTTTGTCATACTTCTTTACAGTTATAGTATGTATCAGTTCAAGTCACTGTTTAAATTTACGTCATTGATTTATTCAGTTCACTCAATCTCTTAGGTCATAATAATTTCATTAAATTTATAAGATTCAACAAAAAAAAAAAAAAACCTACTCATTACACATGAACTTAATATTATTGCACTGGGAAGAACTATAGAAATTTGGACAATAAAAAATCTATTACAACAGCTAATAAATTCAATTTTCGACAAGCATGATAGGATATAAAAATTGTATTTTTTCGTTTTTCTGCTAAAGTTTAAGTTCTCTGTTAGACAATAAAACGTTTGCCTAGAATAAAATCATAAATTATTCATCATTTATGTACCAACAGTAAAATTATCATTTACATTTTTGTAGATTTTTCTTTTTAACATGATAATGTCTTACATGTAAAGTTTATTTAATAGTAATTTCCGACTTGAAAATGTAGATAGCATTTATTTTCGATGAGTTTGATTTCAACTGACTGAAATATATTTCAACATTCGAAGCATATGCGAGTTATGTGAATAAACCATATGCAACTTAGCTAAATTTAAGTAATTAAGTTGTGAAGTTTTATCTTTGCCATAGAAAATATATTTATTTTTACTGATTTTTGTTAAGTGCTAAGACGATCTTTTACAAAGTATGTCTTCTTGCAACATGAGAAAAGATGCGAAATGATAAGGACTTCTCTGGTATGCTTTCAATTCCTTGAGAAATACATTTAGCTTAACTACAAGACTTGTTCCGATTCTGAAGTATGCTATTTCCTATCGTAATTTATAATTTTACATGATACTTGGTTTAAAAGTTGAAAAAGTTTGCACAAATTTCCTATGTAAGTTCTGCTTCACTGAAAAGTTATCGGTCACAAGCAATAAAAATTTCACTTTGTTTGACTAATGTTATGTATGTGTTAATTATCATGAGTAATATCAGTTTTATTTGTGTCTTTCGAAAGCGAGCATTCATAAATTTAAAAGGATATTTCAAACTATTTTCAAAATATAAGTATCTTTTACAAGTTTTTTCCGGAATGAACTTTGCTCAGTTATATTAATATTGAATATTCATCTTACAAAATAAGCCTCTTGTAAAACACATTCCGTTTCAGTTTTTCTGAAATGTATGTATAAGTTATTTAGAAATTATGGATGGAAGTTAAAAATTCACGTATAATTTAGTTTGTCCAGATGATGTTCAATTTTACGTAGTAACAAACTCTACATTTTTCAAATTTATGCTAGTTTTTCACAAGAAAAAAAAATTCTTTAAGTTTGCCTAGCAAACTTTTTTCAGTATTTAAATTTTCTAGTATATTCCATCACATGAGTAGTTAACTATTTCCACTAAGGAAAATATCTTATTATTTTAGTTTGTTTGAATGATGTTAGATTTTTATGTTTCTGATTGGTGATTTGCATATACTCTTTTAAAAACTTTACACAATTCGTAACATATATGTTAGAAATAATAGTATATCGCATCTGAGATTGAACAAATTTATAACTAATATCATGTAAAGAAGGTTAAATTTTAAAAACATGTCATTGAATATGAGTGTTACCATGAAAAAAGTTAACTAAGTTACTTGTGATTTCCTTTCAGAGTATAAAAAGTTATGTAGTTTACATATAATTCGCAAGTTTCTTTCAAATTATCTTAAGATGTTTTAAAAGTCTTGCAGGCGATTTTCAAAACTTGAATGCATATCTACAATGTATTTAATATCTACAATTTATTTAATATTTCCCCCCCAATTCACCTTTCTTAGATTGATAAGTAAAATAATCCTTAGTCAGCATTTATTGCACGAGTTAATATGACACCTTAACGTATATTATTACAAAGTAAATTGTCTAAGTCTTTCTTGAAGTAACATAAATTTCCAACTTGTATTGATTTTCCGATTGAAAAGTAGAGGTGAAATTTTTTCTTTGGAGTATCTATAACTAATATTTATTTTAAATCTCTTACTATTTTTCTTCTATGTAACAATTTTGTTAAGTTTTACCCGTATTGTAGCATATAATCCCACTGAGTTTGAACAATATTCAATGTTTTAAATAATAGAAAAGTTTTCAGGTAGAAATGATCTTAAATTCTCCAAGTGAATCATACTTTTTGGAAGAAAGTCCATGCGAATTCTACCTTCACTTACTAATATGTCTTTGAAATCCACTTCATTCATTCCAAGTTTTCACAAACATTTCATTATGAAAACGGCAAAGTAGGAAAACGATAATCTCAAAGACCTGCTGACACATCACAGCATCACCATCTGCTTGCGCGTCGATGCTGTTGTTCTTGCTGTACAAATCTCCCGACCTGTTCCAACAAGTTTTAGCGTGACTCATCCTCCGATCTAAAAATGCCGGCGAATGGCGTATCACCTACCGCTACCCTGATTGGCTAATTACCGTCACCTGCTTATCTTCTCATTTAAAGATGTGAATTTTATACGTAAATTGAAATTTTACGCTAATGCTTAAATTCTTTGCTATAGAAAGTTCAAGTATGTTATTTTTTTTCTCTTATATGTTACATTTTAAACACATGATATGAAATTTTTACGTTATGCTTATCTTAGAAATTTTTGAGTATGTTACTTTTTCTTTTATTTAACATTAACCTAAGAGTTTAATTGTATATGAAGAGTAAATTGTCACGTTAAAGTTTAAGGATATGATATTTTTGTGAGGTAAATTTTCATGTAAAGGTTAAAATTCTTTATCTTTGAAATTTTTATTCTGTTAAATTTCCCATTATTTAACATTAACCTAAGAAAATAATTGTGTATGAAATTTTCGCGTATTGTTTAAATTGCTGTCGAAGAAAGTTTAAGTATGTTATTTTTTTTTTTCTCTAATTTAGCATTATTCTTACACATTTTAAAGATAAAAATGTTATGTGTGAAATAAATTTTCGCGTATTGTTTCAATTCCTTACCTTATAAATTTTTAATATTTCTTTTTCTCTAATTTAGCGTTATTCTTACACATTTGAAAGACATAATTTTTATATGTGAGGTAAATTTTCGCGTATTATTTGAATTCTTTGCCTTATAAATTTGTAGAGATTTTTTTTTTTTTTATCTTATTTATCGTTGATAAAGAGTATGATAGTACATGTAAAGTTAATTTTAACGTTCAATTTTAAATTCTTTGCCTTGTAAATTTTTATTGTTTCTTTTTTCTAAAAGTTAGAGTTGTCATTATACATTTTAAAGACATGAAAGGCAATGTTTGAATTCTTTGTCGTAGAAATTATAGGTATGTTATACTTTCATCCTACATTTCAAATTTAAAGTCGTGATTTTTATATGTGAAGAACATTTTTTACGTTAATGTCAAAGTTATTTGTCGTACAAAGTTTAAGTGTGTTACTTTTTTTTTCTTTTATTTAGTGATATTTCTACATATTTTAATATCGGGATTTTTATGTGTAAAGTAAAATTTTACGTTAATGTTAAAGTTATTTGTCGTAGAAAGTTTAAGTACGTTACTTTTCTCTTGCATGTTATATTTTAAAGTCGTGATTTTTATACATGAATTTAATTTTCGCGTAAAGGTTAAATATTTATCTTAGAAATTTTAAGTAAGTTACTTTTTTTCTCTTATTTAGCGATATTTTTACACATTTTAAAGTGATTTTTATATGTAAAGTAAGTTTTTTTTCGTTAATTTTAAAGTTATTTGTCGTAAAGAGTTTAAGTATGTTACTTTTTTCTCTTATTTAGTGATATTCGTACACATTTTAAAGACATGATATTTATTCGTAAAGTAAATTTTCATGTTCACTTTTGAATTCTTAGTTGTAAGATGTTCAAGTATGTTACTTTTTCTCTCTTATTTAAACATTAGAGTATCCAAAATCAGTTATCACATATCTATTCAGCATTAGCAGCTAGTTCTGTGTTGCCATTCATCAACTTAAGTAAGTATCATTGTACAATAAAAACTATCTTGATTAATATAACTAACATAGACATATTAATTTCTAACAAGTTTAATGGTAATATAAATTTTAACATAGACAGTAAGTAGCTAAGATATATAATATCGCTCGCATAGTACAGTATAGCTTTAAATTACAACCGGTTGTAACAAATAGAATCAATTTCAAAGTATTTGAAGGTTGATATATCGAAAAGTGGCGTATTTCCATCTCTTTGAAAACATTGTTCTGACTAAAATGAAATGTTTTTCCTAAACCATTCTGAAAGAAGAAGAAAAAAAATATAAATTCTTCAATAAAATATGGATAATACATTTAAAATTTACAAAATTGAGAATAATACTTACATAAATAAAAAAATAAAAAAAAATCGTCATTTTTCTATTCAAAGTGATAAATATTTCGTTTTTTGGAAATGTATATTACTTATATTGTATTGCAAACTCACGTGTGAACACACTACAACTACTAATTCCTTCAACAGGGTCAGACTAACTCAACCTAAAAATAATTGTAAAATCATTGCTTTAACTTCCATAATGGGTTTCGGTTGCTGAATATTGAAAATTAATTCTAGTCTAAGTTCTTTTGTTGTGTATTCAATCCCTCAAAAACTATGACAATAAAAGAAAAAAACTTTTTAATGACACGTTAAGCTCTGTAAAAGAAATTTTCACGTTAAGATATCAAAGTTTAAATTTTTTTTTTCCTCATAAATTTTAATTTATATTTACATTTCATACTGTTATTGAGAAAATAATGAGACTTTATGTGTCTAACATTGATTAAACCTGATTCCTTAAAAGTGTCTTGCGATTATATCTCTCAACATTAGTTTAAATGTGTTAAGCACTTATAGAAAAAAAAAATCCACTCAATCCGAAACTTTACGCATTTGTGTTAGTATATTATCTTTGCATGTATTTGAAGTTTTTAATGGTTAAGCATGAAAAGTTATAAACTATGTAATTTATATTCCTTCCTACCATTAGATGGCGCCGCAATTACATTAAACTTAGTAGAAAACTGTCTTACTAAACTGTATAGTCAATGAGAAGAGCATTTGAAATCACGTGACATATTCTAACCAATCAGAAGTGAGCTTTTATTTCAACCAATCAAAGGAGACTTAGCTATATCAGGATACAAGATGTTGCCATTCCTTAAACTTTGATATAAAGCAAATCTTGACGTCATCCCCACTACATTAACACTGTGACGTCACTGGTAAAACAGCCTATCACTCTAAATTATTTACTTAAAAGTAGCCCTAGAACAACTCAACTCCATCCCGCCTAAAACTTATCATATTCCTACTGCTGCCATCGTCTTAAAAGTAAATTTTGTAAAATCATGAATGACGTCATACCCACTGTGACGTCACTAGTCAAAAATGCCTATAACTCTAACTTATTCACTTAGAAGCAGCCCTAGAACATCAACTCCGCCTGAAAGGTAAATCGACACTAAAAAGTGTTGCCAACGCTCAAAACTTTGATATAAAACACATTATGACGTCATACCCACTGTGACGTCACTAGTAAAAATATCTATCACTCTAACTTATTCGTTTACAAGCAGTCCTAGAACAACTCAACTTCATCCTAAAGGTAAATCGAAACTAAAAAGTGTTGCCACCACTCAAAACTTTGATATAAAACACATTATGACGTCATACCCACTGTGACGTCACTAGTAAAAATATCTATCACTCTAACTTATTCGTTTACAAGCAGTCCTAGAACAACTCAACTCCATCCTAAAGGTAAATCGAAACTAAAAAGTGTTGCCACCACTCAAAACTTTGATATAAAACAAATTATGACGTCATACCTACTGTGACGTCACGCAATAAAAACCTATCACTCTAACTTATTCGTTTACAAGCAGTCCTAGAACAACTCAACTCCGTCTGCTAGATAAACCGAAACTAAAAAAGTGTTGCCACCGACCAGAACTTTGATATAATACACATTATGACGTCATACTCACTGTGACGTCATACACAAACAGCTTATAACGAAACCGAAACTAAAACTGCAACTGGGCGTGACCGGATACGACGTCATCCTTCATCCCATCCCGCATCCCGCCCTGGCTTCGGATCGGCCTTTTCTAACTACTATTGATGATGCAAAATACTGCAGTTTCAAAATGAATAAAGGGGATTCCCCTCTTTTGGGTGTTTGGAGACGTGAATCCTACATTAAACCTAACTTATGTGACAGACAATTTTTGTTTTTGTTTCGCTTGGCAACTGGCGGGCGCCTAAAAGGGAACAGTAATTGGTTTAAGGTTCAAGATTCCGAATTGAGTTGTGTTTTGAACAAGTTTCTTTTTCCACTATAATCCTTCTTGAACTTTTTGAACATTAAGCAAATATAGTTGCTCTGCTTTTTGTTTACTTTAAAAAAAAAAAAATAAAAAAAAAAAAAAAAAACATATGTCTTCATTTTGTGAAATTTTATATAAAAAGCTGTTTGAA
Organism: Linyphia triangularis; assembly: GCA_963978545.1. Classification (NCBI taxonomy): domain Eukaryota; kingdom Metazoa; phylum Arthropoda; class Arachnida; order Araneae; family Linyphiidae; genus Linyphia; species Linyphia triangularis. The sequence goes on along the minus strand of OZ021732.1, from coordinate 30,148,797 downwards.
GCTTTTAAAAAGTCTACATCAAACAAACCCTTGAAAGATATTCAGGATATAAATAATGAGGTATGGCGTCATTTTAAAAATGCCTCTAAAAATGACGAAGAACTAGAAGTGTTGGTGTTAAAAAGAGTCGAAGAAGAGTTGCGAAAGGCAACTAGAAAAAAATCCCTTCTCCTTGATTATTTTATAAAGGTAATTATAAACAATTTATTCATAATATGTTAAGATAAATTTATGTTAAGTATATTTTATCAGAACTTTTTATATTTTTTATATTCACCTTGGTTTTGACTATTTACATATTTTGAAAAATGTAGCGAAAACTAAAATAAGTATAGTATACTAGATTTGGTAATACGTAATTGTGTTAAAATTGACATCTTCTTTCTTTAATTATACAGATAATTTATGAATAATTTACAAAAAATGCCATATGACTATTTTTGTCCGTCCATCAAATCACAATTGTCTGCAAGGACTTGTGGGAAATGTGATTTGTACCATGCTTCACTAAAATCGACAATTCGTCATAAGAAAATTATTCATGGCGAAAATAGCCAGAGAGCCTGCCTAGTTCGGCCTATGAGAATTGCTGCTCGTCGAGCAAATGAACTGATGTGCGTCATCAATTATGCAGAAGGAATGGAAGATACCGAGTGGATAAGCGAAGAGGAAGTTTGACCAGATTCCTTGTGCGAAACAAGTGATGAAGCAATAACATCAGATGCCAGAAACCCTATAATTTCAGACATCAAAAACTGGCTAGAGCAACCCTGGATAACATCTGACTAGATAGACTTAATTGGTTATGAAAATTACATTTATGTGCCATTAAAATTGTGATAAACTTAAGATTTAAAAAAAATTAAAAATATTTTTTTTCCCCTTTTAAGGCGAGTTAAAGTTCATTACTTGCATTGAATCCTAACTTTTTTTTAGATTATTAACGTTAAAAAAAAAATCAGGAGCAGGGGGGGGGGGGTCAAAAATTACCAAAAACATGCTTACGTAATATTTGAACGACCCCTTGGTAAATATGTGTTCCGTTTCGAATAGTTCGTAAAGTAAAATTTTGAGCTCCGAAAATATTGTAAAAAAATTGGTGACTGCAATGTTCTGCAGTTTAACTCGATGAAATGATAATTGAAAATAAAAACTTACAATAAAAATAAGTCATATTCAATCAAGTTAAAGACAAATGAAAAACTGTTTGTAAAATGGGTACGTACTTTTCAGATTTTACACCATGAAAATCAGCTCCTATTAAATTCGTAGGTCGTCGTAGGTAAAGAAAATGAAGGATAAAATTTTCCATCGGATTATGATGTCGAAACGTTTTTCGGTTACGTCACGATTCCACTGTTTTTACGATTTTTTTTCCCTTTCGATATTTAATTAAATACATTTTTAACTGCAATATAACTTACATATTCGGAATCAACTTTGCTTTCTTTATTAAAATTTATTGCTTTTTACCATTTTTAAAAAATACGCAACTTCTCCATTATAAAAAAGAGTGCTTGATAACATGGGCGCCCCCAGAATTATTTAAAGGGGGGTGCAAGACTAGATTTTTATCAAAATCATTAATTTTTTAGAAATTTGAATTAATAGTCGTTATGCATTTTAAATTATACTCTTTGAGAATAGTTTTAAAAAATTCATGATATATATTTTTGAAAGCGCAACCCTGTAAAAAAAAATTAAAATATTTAAAAAAGGCATTTTTAAAGATTTTTTATCTTCCAACTAGATCTCACGGCATTCAAGGGACAGTGTTTATAACAGAGGAACACGAAGATGCAAAAATACAGAAGAGTAACATTATATTTCTTCAAAGTATTGGAAATAATTAAAAAAAAAAAAAAATATTCAAAATGAAATACAAAGGCTGTATTGGATATGTTTAATTAAATTCTTAAAATAGATTTCAAGATAGTATATTTGATGACTTAAAAAGCAAAATATTTTTCCTAGAATTTTGAGAACTACATAAGAAATGATTATACAATTAAAGAAATAAATGCATCTATTCAGCCTCCAATAAAGACGGATTTACACGCTACCAGTCGAGGTTCCAGTTTAGATCGCCCACCAGTGACGTCACCAGGCTACTGGTTCCAGTAAACCAAACATTTTCTATTAACTGCCGCCGGCAACTCCAATCAGCCAATCACGTGCGCTCTCCCGTGATCACCGATAGAAGGCGCAACGGTTGCTTAGCTGACATCACAGAACTGGCGATCTACACTGGAAGCCCAACTGGTAGCGTGTAAATCCAGCTTAATCCTATACAAAATACGCCAGTAGCTATAAGAAACGACAGAGAAAAGAAACAAAAGACTAAATTAATAGAAAAACAAATGCTTATTGTAACATAAAAACTGAAACTGCATATGTGCTTTTCTTTTTATCTTGGAATTTACATCTTTTCTCTAATTTTTTTTTTTTTTTAAATTTTTAAAAGCTAGGGGGTGCAAGTGCACCTCCTTGCACTCTCCCGGGGGGGGGGGGGGCATGCTTGATAAAGACATATTTACAAATCAATTCAGTGTTGAAATTGGTTTTTGTTTGTTTTGAAACCACCGACTGTCTATTTCTGCCCCTTATAAAGTGATTAACACAGCCAAATACGTCTCGTAATTTTGAGCATCTAGAAGAATACGAGATCGAAATCTTTTAGTGTAAACCCCTCTCTCCGACCCCACCACACCAACGAGAGGACATTGAGGCCACGACAGATTTAATGTGCACCAGCCCTCATTAGGTACACACCGATATTTGGCGGACCGAGGACAGAACCCACAATCCTCCGGTTATGAGCTCGATACTCTACCGCAAGGTTATCGGGAGCCTAATTAGTTTTTACTTGGAGAGGTTTATGCAAATAAACAACGGTACTTTGAAATTCTTTCAAGTGTCCGTTTGCACTGGCACTTTTCCAACTTTGTACAATTATTATTTTGAATCAAGCTAACCAATCCTCTTGTATATAGTTTAAATTTTGATTTAAAAAAAAAAAAAAAAAAAAAAAAAAATGCAAGTCCGTATAATTAAAACTAAGGGTGTGGAACATCGCACAACTTTCAATCGCACTATAATACTGACGTGGATTTGTGTCATCTACAGTATTTATAATTGTAGTGGAATAAATATATATTCGTGCATCTCTAGCTGGATGAATATATCCTCGTGCCGTCACAACTATAGATGTCCTGGCGCTTTACGTCTTTGGCTTTACTTTGGAAGTTGTGTTCTATAGATTTGAGGATAGCAGTTTGAGTTTGAAGAATGGCGTATTTACTAATACTGATGTTTCTTTAAACCATTTCGTAGGGCACCGATATCCTTGCGGTTGAGTATCGAGCTCGTAACCGGAGGGTTGTGTGTTCGGGCCTCCGTCCGCCAAATATCGGTGTGTACCTTAAAGGGGCTAGTGCACATTAAATCTGTCGTGGCCTCAATGTCCTCTCGTTGGTGTGGTGGGGTCGGAAAGAGGGGTTTACACTAGAAGATTTCGATCTCGTATTCTTCTAGATGCTCAAAATTACGAAACGTATTTGGCTGTGTTAAGCACTTTATAAGGGACAGAAATAGACAGTCGGTAGTTCTAAAAAACAAAACAAAAACAAAACCGTTTCGTATTATCACAATCGTAAACACTTAACCAATAACAAATTTGTTAGGTCATCAACATCGTTGCTATAAAGTGACACCCAAACCTGGAGCTCGAAAACATACGAAAACTTCTTAGAGAAGAGTCTGTGTGTCGGTGATGAAAACGAAAGGAACAGATAAGTGTTATTTTATTTGAATGTTGGAGGTTATACTTAGTCTGCTTTGACTTAAACCTTATAATTTTTCAGTTATTACTCAACCAGAGGAATAATTTGAAAGCAATTTACTTGACTCGAGTTGAATATTAAAGGTTTTGGATCATCAAGTCAACAACATTCCAAATCAACTTGATTGTTCTTTCAGACAGGGCCTATTCTAAGGGGTAGTCGTGGCTTATTTGAGCATTCGTAAATTCAAAATGGGCAGTCGTAAATTCAAAATTGGGCAGTCGTAAAAAACACAAAACCAAATAAAATAAAGAAAAACTAGAGGTGTGGAACATCACACAACTTTTAGATACACTATAATACTGACGTGGATTTGTGTAATTTATCGTTTTTATATTTTCATTATTCATTTAGAGGAAGTGGTCAGTTTGGTGGTATTTTTTGCAATAATTCTTGTATGGATCTTAAAAAAAAAATTCTCCAAAATGGTGATTTTGGCTATATACTTTTAGATAATCCTTATATTATCCCTTGTTATAAGCGGAACTGTGGGGAGAAGAAAAAAAGATCGTTGATGAGGTATGCTCAAGGAAAAAGAATTCTGTGCTGAAGGCATTCGTTTTTCAACTTTTTACGCCATAAAAGTATTTTTAAGTGAATTTCGAAGGTGGGAATGTTTAGAACACCTTAAGAGGCATTAGCACATCGATTTTTATCAAAATCGTTGAAGCCGTTTTCCGCAATCATTGAAAAACATGATATTTTCAATGGCATCTACCTTAAGCGCATACGCGATTTTGATGAAAACCAAAATGGTAGGTACCATGGCCACCAGAAACCCGCATACCAAATTTGAACATCGTAGGGCAATTTGTTCGGGAGTTATGCTGACCACAGACACACATACAGACAGAAAAATTTTCTAGATCACTTTATCGAAATCAGGGAGTTGCAAATGCAAAAAAAAAATCTCATTTTTTTTTTTTTTTTTTTTACCTAATGCTATACTTTCATTACCCTATGTATAATACATATGGGTAATTGAAAGTAAAAATTGCTCATTCTTTTTTTGTAACTATAGTGCATGTGGTACTTTCAAATATTTCACAATATGAAATCATATTTTTGGAATACAAATAAGGCATATGCATAAAATCAAAGTTGAGGGATGTCGATAGCTCGGATCCAAGCCAGGACGAGCCGGTCCTGTCCAAGCTTAAAATCTTTATTGGGCAGAAAGATTTGGAGAAAGCACCGGATGTTTTGTTTCCTTGACCTTGCAATAAGGGGTAAATGCGGAATGTCATGCGAGTCAAGTGTCAGCTGATCAACTACCGCTACAAGCCGAAACCTTGGAATATCTTGTCTCATCCACTTCAACAGTCGCTCGCGAAAATCCCCTTTCCCCCTTTGTCAATAAAACTTCAATTCGGCTGTTTGCGGTCAACACTCCCACTGTGTATCCTGCCCTCCTCTGGAATTTTCTTAGGAGCTGACCACTGTATTTTTAGGGGGTGAGTGATAGCAGTTATAAAATAAAAACAGCAATGAATAGTTTACAAGAGGGAAGCTGAATTTAGACACAATATCTTTTCTTTACGAAGAAGGGGGGTGTCAGTTATTGAATGTTTGCCTTGTAAGTGTAAATAATCTTTTAATATTTGATATCAAAAACATTAAATTTGTATTCACGATTGTTTAGTTGTCTTTTGCGACTTCACAATGAAAAGTATTTCAAATTCTTTCATAAGAAAAATATTGTAGAAATATATAGATATATAAATATTAATCAATTAACCTCATGAAGTAGGGAAACAGAAACCTAGTTTTAAAATTTGAGTGTTGCTGTCATATTTAAAGATAAATTATCGAATTTTATTGTTTCAAATTAATTTGCTGTATGGGTTAAATGGGGGAGGGGAGAGAGAGATTGGACTTTTAGGCAGTCGTAAATTTTCCTTGGAATAGGCCTTGCTTCCAGAGGCAAAAGAAAATCGAACATTGTTGGGCATCGATTTTCTACAAGAAGCTGGAATTGTTTTAAACCTAAAAGAAAGCGTATGGTTTTACAATGACAAACCCCGTGAATGTTACGAATTGGCATCTGAAAAAAGTCTTCCAACTTTTAAGTCTCCACCTTGTTACAAAATCAATTCGTATTCTCTACGTGACGAAGAGGGCCAGAAAATGACCGAAGAACAAAGAGACGCTTTGAATTCTGAATTGAAGGATTTCTAAGATAAGTTTTGTCCAGGGGGAGAAGCCGCCCTTTTTATAAAACATCACATTGATACATGTGCACATGCACCAGTGGTCGTACCTCCATATAGGATTCCTCCACCAAAGAAAGAAATTCTTCGAAAGGAACTGGATCGATTATTGACAGAAGGAGTTATTGAGGAATGTAAAACTTGCCATGATGAATCCAAAGAAGTTTGTGACCTGTGTATGGTTGTTGCTGACTTTCCTACTCCAAGTCCAGCAGAGATACGAACTGAACAGCTGAAAGATGATGACCTTAAGAATATCATTGAAAGTTTTGAAGGAAAAGATACAGATGTTTCCAGATGGACTGGAAGGGGCTATCTAATGAATAATGAAATTATTTACCGGTACTCTCCAGATTCAGAATCGGAAGATGCTCAGTTGGTTGTCCACTCCCATGAACAAGAGTTGGTGTTGAAAGAACACCATGACGCTCCCACTGCTTCTCACTATGGTAAAGAAGAAACTTTTCAATGGATAGCTACTCCCTATTATTGAACTGGAATGGACAAAACTATTGCTGAGTATGTAAGGAATTGTCCTGACTGTAGTAGATACAAAGCTTCTAACCAAAAGCCTTCAGGATTATTACAAACACCTGTGTATGCCCAGAGGTTTGAAACCATTGCCATCGACTTCTTTGGTCCATAACCTGAAGGAGAAGGAGGGGAAAAGTGGATTTTCCTAGTCGAAGACTGTGCCGCCAAATGGATGGAACTGTTTGCACTTGAGACGTCTACAGCAAAAGAGTGTGCCCTTACGCTCTTGAATGAAGTTTTTCTTCGATTTGGACTCATCCGTCGTGTCATTAGTGACAATGGTACGCAATTCGTAAGCGCTATAATGCAACAACTGTTGTATTTCCTTGACATAAAACAGTCTCACTTCCTTCTATCACCTTCAAGCAAACCAGTTGAAAGAAAAAACAGAGATCTAAATGGTGTTGTCTAAATCCGCGCTTAGAGATACTGGTCGTTAATGACCACAGCTCTTGGGTTGAGAGGTTGCCTTCCATTCGGTTTGCAATGAACTCATCAAAATGTGAAAGTACAGGACAAACTGCTGCTTACCTACACTTTGGTAGAGAAATGAGGACTCCTGATGATGTTTCTCGTGACCTAAGAGCCATCATTCAGAATGATAACTTTGTCCCAGAAATAACACCCTACCTTAAAAGATTTGCTGAGACATTGAAAGAAGTTCGAGATAGTGTTGAGATACAGCAGGACCGTCGAAAAGACTATGCTGATAAATCTCGAAAAGCAGGACCTCGTTACGTTTCTAGCGATATGGTATGGGTTACATCTTACATCACATCATCTAAGCAACACTGCTGTGGCTCTGTATAATAAGCTCCATATGATTGTATGGTCCGTGTAGAGTGGCTTGCGTGCGCGTTAGAAACAAACGCGCGAGTTCGCCACTCGAGTCGCTCTGTATAATAAGGCCCTAAGTAAAAACTGCCGACTATACATATTAATACTGCTATTCAGAATTGGTATTATCTTAGCTATTTGTTCAACTACAATGCTGGCCTAAGAGCAAAATGCTATGTGTGCAAGAATGAGTTTAGGGGAAAGAGTCTCCAGGGAAAAGAGTTTCTTTTCTGTGCGTCATCATCGGTTGGGCGTTTGCTGCGTAGCTCCTTTTCTCTCCTCCTCTCACGCTTCGGTGATGAACTTAAATTTCGAAGAAAAAAAAAAGAAGAAAAAAAAAAAAAAGAAAAAAAAAATACTTGAAATTTTAAAAACATCGCGGGGCTTCACGACAGGACTATCCTGTCAACTTCTGTAATGTTCTCACATTTTAAATTGTTGCAGTGTCGTGGTGGAGTCAGTGAAAAGCCAATTTGGAGAATTCTAACACATTTATTTACACATTATTTTGACCATCCATTTTACTCCACTACCCCTTTCACCCCACCTTACCATAACGAATATTTGGCCAATGAACAAGCTGAAATATTCGGCCGGCCGAATATCTGATGTATTGTTTCTGATAAAACTTGTTTAAACATTTTAAAATTGCCGTGGATGCGCCTCATATGTTTTGACATTTTTTAAAATATTGTATAAGGAAAATAAAATCATGTTTCTATAGAGTGGTATTCTGTTCAATAATAATAAATTGACAATATAGAAATAAAAAGTATTCGACCGCCGAATATCCAGATATTCGGCCAAACCGAATATTCCGCTCAACGGTCGAATACAGAACATTTGGTGCATCCCTAAAACAATCTACATTATTAATAATATTAGAAAGAACACATGATAATTTTTTCTGCTTTTGGTAAATCATATTTAAAGAATTTTCTTTTTGTCAGTTTTGTAAAATAATTTGCTAGTTGCTGAAAAATCTGCGACGTCTGTCTCGCGATTTCTGCTACCAGGTTTCCTTGCATTGCTGTTCATGAGAATATGCATTAATTCCCGGTTTTTCCTTTTTGTAAAAAAAAATTATCGATTATATGATTGTTTCAAACCGAACTCGCAATATCCTCTAATTATTTGTGATAAATCTTAAATATCTCGAGGTGTATTTTTGTAATCAAAGTTGAATGCCTATAAAATATCATTTGCATATGAGGCGTTACAAATACGAAGGGCTATCTCAACATCGGGTTAAAAAAAAATGGCCATCCAAATCTAGACTCTTCACAGATTCTACAGGTAAATTCACCCTTCTTTCCTTCTCAAAATACACAGAGAACAATGCCAAACATGGAAAAAATTTCAATGTTTTTGTAATAATCAACTTTGGTTAAATTCGCCCTCCTTAATGATATTTGCAACGCCTCATATGTGCTAGTGCTTACTTTTTATTTCTTGAACGAGCTCATTTTTGGTTGTTTTTTTTGCTTTGAGAGGGTGCATTCTCATGGTCAGCAAACGCTCCAATCAGTGCCAACTGGTGATTCCACAAAAAGCTTGTATGACATGCTTATAAGGGCAGTATGAAAACAGTGAGTACATTTAACACAGACTGTACATTTCAACATACGATCAAGAACACTTTGTGCACTGAAGTACCTTTTAAAAACATCTTGCAGTGTTTTACTGCGGTCTTTTCTTGCAATGTTTCTTTTCATGGTTGTTTAGTTGATGAGCAGACTTCTTACCACAATACTTGCAAACAAAAGTCTTCTCACCCATACATTTTCGTATATGATTTCGCAATACCGATTTATGATCATAACTTTTCGGACGTTGAGTACAACTATACTTTTTTCTTGGGGATTGAACAGGCTCAATTTCAAGGGCTGGAATAGTTTTTGGCTGATTCCCAGGAATACTGTTTTGATCAGTAGCATCTGCAATTGAACGAGTTACTTGTTGATTATGAAGAGCAGGAATACGACTTTGGAAAGTCGCATTTGAAGTGTTGGGGATTGAATAAGTTACTGGCTGATTACTAAGAGATGAAATACGAATTTGGGCAGTCTCATTTGGAGCATTCAGTGACCAATAAAATGCAGATTGATTGCTAATAATAGATGGACTTAGACTTTGGCAAGTTGCATTAGAAGCACTTGCAGTTGAATGAGATACTGCCTGATTAGTCGGAGCTTTAACAGGCTGCGTGAAATTGCTTGTGTGAATTGTAAGCAAAGCGCTCGCTGTTTTAAGTAACTTAATGGTTGACTTCTGGAACTTTGATTATCTTCCGTTTCCATGAGATACATTTATGCTGCAGCATCCTTTGTTGCATCCTGTAAACTTCCGAGCATCAAATTAGCAGTCTGAGTAGACTTATGGCTGCTGACCCCATTTGGGTGCACCGAATATGGTGAGTTTGAGTTAACATCGAAAAGAAACAAAATAATTATATAAATAACACAGAATAGCCAATACCCTTGGCCCTTGGACCACTAAACACAAATAAAGACTATAAAACATGTTTAGTTTTGATTTTTAGAAAATAAAAATAAACAGATGCTAAGGAATTATAATAAAAGATAAAGACCTTAAAAAGAATAACATTAGAAAAACTTTTCTTTTTTACGAAAAGAAAAGTCACTTTCCAAGAAGAAGCATGTTTTTTGCGAAAAATCTTGCATTACATGAACATTAGGGTGTCCCAAGAGATGCCGAAAAAAACTTTTTTTTTTGAAAATCCCAAGTCTCACCCTCTAAAAATGTTCTTTCTATTGTAATATAATATTACAAAAAAAAAAAAAAAAATTATTTGAAAAAGATTTAAGGGAGACCCCTAAATCTTTTTGAAATTATTTGAATTTTTTTAAATTGAAAGTAGGGAATTGAAAATAGGGAATACGTGCAAAATTTGGGATTTCTAATTAATATGCAGACAACAGAACTGTACCAAACTTCTCTTACTAATTTTTTTCGTCTTAAACTTGGTTTAGAAACACTTTTATCATGAACTCATATGATATATTTTTTTTAATTTTTAATTGAAATTTATAATCATACAAATCTACATCTGACCCGTCTGTAGGAACGCCAATGTCTTTGCCGTGAAACTGCTGAACCATTAAAAAACACAGCTTGAGGTATCACAGTCAGTAATTCATTGGGATGGTAAATTGTTTCTCAATTTCTCATCAAAAAGCACAAGAAAGATTGATCGTTTAGCTGTACTAGTTTCTTCTTTGCAAGATGGAAATACAAAGCTTCTTGGCGTTCCCAAATTATTGTCTGGAACTGGCAAAGCAGCAATTGATGCTGTTTTTAAGCTCTTACAATCGTGGAAGTGTGAATCAGAAGTAATAGGTATGTGTTTCTGGCTGCAACAAATAGCGGAAGATTCAATGGAGCAGGAACTCTTCTTGAGAAAAAAATAGGAAGAAATCTTTTGTGGATAGCATGTGGGCATCAAATGTTTTAGGTTCTTTTTCCGAAGCTTTGTGTGCTTTGGACAATCTACTGGTCCTAAAATACTTTATTTAAGAGATTTCGAGAAAATTTATGTGAGCCAAAAAAGCAATCAATAACTTAATTACAGCATTAGATAGTTTAAAAGTTTTTATTTCTGATCAATTAAAGATTTATAAAAAACTAGCTTAGGATGATTGCTGAGTTTCTAAATCTTGAGTCATTTATGTTTGGTTTAGACATTCAATCAAACATTCGGAAAGTAGGTAATCTTCGCCGTGCTCGTTGGATGGCAAAAGTCATTACTCCATGAAAATGGAGTCGTTGTTTAATGGCAATGGAGCTATAATGCCATTAACTGTTGGATAGTTTCAAGGTGTGAAACGATTTAATCATAATGTTGTGTGCGTATATTTGCAGTCTTGGTTTACTTGCCATCTGCTGTTGATGCTCCTCCTACTGATGTTTTACTTATTCAAAGGTTAAAAGAATATGAAAAACAATTAAGCAATAAAGGATTAAAATGATTTTACGTCATTCCTTGTATTTAAGTGGAGAACTCGCAACATTTATCTTTTTTTCAAATCTTGTTTCTGATAAGTTAAAATCAAAATTAGTCTTAAACATGAAAAAGAAAAGGAGTTCAAATTTTCATCGATTAGAAATACTTCCTCGGAAATTGGATGATTTGTGTATTTCATATATTTTCTTATATTGAAAGATTGAAAATAGTTTCCTTAGTATACCAGTTAGAGATTGATCCGAAACACCATCCTATAAAAAAGCTGAAATTTTTGGTAAAAATTTAGCTTGTATAAATGATGTTGAGAAACAAGCTGTTGCCTTTATCCAGGACTTTAATTGTACAACAAAAAACGATGAACAAAAATAGTTTTAAAAGTCGTACTTACAAAGTGCAATCGCCCAAATCTCCTTAAAATGTAGTTGCTAAAAATGTTCGAATGTAAAATAAATAATTGTTTACTTAAGTGACGAGTATTTTATGTAGTCTAAAGTAATAATTATTGTATCTTATGTGTAATAATAACTTTGTGTACAGAATTATGCAGAATGTAGAAATATCTACAAACTTGTATTTTTCTTGATTTTGGAAAGATTTTATATTTCTACCTACCCTAGAGCAAAAACATAATTGATACAAAATTGGTCTGAAACTATACAAAAGAAACTTTCATAATTGAAAAAAAGTTCATTTTAACATTAACAGTACTTAATGTAGCTAATAAAAAAGTACCCTATTTCGCATTATTTCGGTGATTTTTATGAAAATTCAATGACCTTGAGGAACCTCTAAATATTCTTTTAAAATTCTGAAAAAATTCAAGGTGGTTTATATTTACAGAAAGAACATTCTTTGGGGATGACAGTTCACATTTTTGAAAGTTGAGTTTTTTGGGACAACCTCATTGATAATGGACCATTATCAATGGACCTCATTGATAATGGATAATAATCCATTAGAAAAAAAGTTGATTGGGACGGACAGAATTTTCATGGTTATGTCAACATTGGAAGTGAACTGAATGATGATTCCTTTCCAATAGCAAAAGAAGCTCTTGTGTTCAATAAACGATGCATGAAAAATGTCTGTTGTTTATTTTTTAGTTGATGGACTAGATTCTTAACAAAGATCAAACTTACTTCAACAATGTTTGAGTGTATTAAAAGATGTTGGGACCAACATCATTTTAATTACTTGTGATGGTTTATCGGCAAATCTGAGATCATGATGACCAATCTTGGATGTTGCCTTGATCCAAACAAGCTAAACTCTACATTTAGGGATGCTGCCACAAAACAAAAAAAATTCTGTCTTCCCAGGCCCATGCCATATGTTGAAACTGGTCAGGAACACACTCGGAGATTAAAAAAAAAAATTAAAAAAAAAAAAAAATTAAAAAAAAAAAAATTAAAAAAAAAAAAAAATTAAAAAAAAAAAAAATTGATAACCAGAAGCAAATAGTAGAATGGAAGTACATTAGTAAGTGGCAAGAACTACAGGGCTAAGAAGGGATACACCTTGAAAACAAACTTTCTTTAGCTCACATTATATACGGGAAAAGAAAAGAAAAAAAAGGTACTCGGTGGCTGATGCTATGGAATTTTGTAGGGACATCCTCAAAATTCCATATTTCAAAGAAGCAGGTGCCACAATACGGTTAGTCAGAATATTAAATAATTTATTTAACATACTAAATTCAAGAAACATGAACGTTTCTAGATAAAAGAAGGCATTTCATCCATCGAATAAAGAGAACAACACAAATTTCTAAACGAAATGTCGACTTACATTTCAAAATTGAAAATGTTAATGAACGAATTTATTTTGAATTCCCGTCGCATAACAGGATTTTCGGGCTTTTATTGTGGATCAATAGTTGCAAAGCTTTATACACCAGATTAGTGGAAGAACAAGCTCAAGATAGTGACACAGAATTGTTGAAGCACATACCACTACATAAACTCAGCCAGGATCACGTTGAACTTTTTTTTCTTCTATTCGATTTCACTGGGAATTTAACAACAACCCCACTGCAAGGCAATTTATTAGTTCTGATTAGAAGAAACTCTAGGTGAAACCTGAATTGAAAGATTGTTACACAGGAAACTGTTTACATTTTGAAGATGTTACAATTTTGGGCATTTCCAATTCTGATCCAGTGCACATTATAAATTCCACATGTAATAGAGGTATCGTCTTCTGGAAGACGAGGATTTGATCATACCTGAACCTGTAGTAGATCACGATTATACTTATCATCAGAGTTAGCCAAAAGGCGTGAAGTCTGCGTGAACACTCATGAAAATCAATTTCACCCCAAAGATAATCTCATGCGTGAATTCACGCATCGGCACATCGTGGTTAAATTTTTAAAAATAATTCACCATTTTATAAAATCAGAGATCATTCTACCCGTTTTTCGAAGGTCGGCCCTACCTCCCTGTCCTTTTTCTCTGAAAATAGTGTGCTTTTCTGAAAAAATGCAAAATTTTCGTTTATTTTCCAATGGAATGCAATATGCGGATCATCCCTACGAAATCGCCAGTTACTTATGCGCATTCATGTTCTAACGTGCCTCGCACAGACCAGCGACTGACTGAAGCCGTTGACTCATTGCTGATACGAGATACCACGTGCGTCAGTAGGTGGATTGTAGGGAGCACCCCATAATTTCCAAATGTAATTTCGTACTTTCCTTAATTATGCGTATTTCGCCGGCTTTTTGCTATGCCTTCTTGCACACAATAGAGAAAAAGGTAACCTCGTGCTTGAATTCATGGTAAACGTAGAATAACACACACACACATATATATATATATATATATATATATATATATATATATATATATATATTCTCTTCTTCTTTTTGGCGCCGGTAGGACTGTTTTGGAAGTTCAGATTAGTTTGCCAATGTCTATCGCCGGCGTTTTTTCGATATTTTCGGGATATCGTAAATTGTCAAGTTTTACTTCTCGTATATGCGCGATAGTTTTCGTAGTGTTGCCGGCATTTGCTCGATCGTTTTCGAGGTGCTGGCATTTGTCCCATAATTTTATGGCACACCAACGTGGTGTCATCAAACGACATAGTCTTTAAAGTCATTTTTAGGCTTTTAACCATCAAGTGTTTTTAGTAAGCATTTATAAAGCATATTTAAAAGCGCTTTGATATACGAAATCGGGATAGTGCTTCTTTGTTATTGTTGCAGTTATTAGTTTTGTCCAAAAACTTAATTTGTTTTTAAAAAAATTAAGTTAAAAAATACCCTATGGATTTTAAAAATACCTCATTAAATTTAGAGAGGGGGGGGGGGGGAATACCCTTCGGAAATATTTAACTGGCAAATATTGCTTATCAGCTACGAAAACTTTCTCAGTATTGTGATAATGCTGTGGAATATATTGCAGGCTTTGTACTCGCAGTTTATCAAAATCGATTGCTTTTAAAACTTGTGTAGTTTTCCAGAAATTAAAGTACACTAAAAAGGGCTCTGCTTTCTAAGAAAGAGAGAGGAGGCTTGGTTTATCATTGGCAGCAGGTATTAGCAATATGCAAAATAGTTGAATGCCTACTTAGTGTTGCAGAAACTGTGAGTGGTGGGAAAATAATTAAATTTTATTTATCCCAATTAATAAGTCGAGTGTTGGAGTTTTTCTTGGGACAGTCATTATTCCTTGATTTAAAAGAACATATGCATGATAATAGTGGCATGAACAATCATATTATTTATTTAGCAAAAGCTGTCGCTACCAAATATTTAAGCCGACCAAACGGTATAGTGGTTAGCGTGCTAGCTTCTAGACCGCGAGGTTGCGGGTTCGAGTCCCGTGTTGGCATGGGTGTTTGTAAATGTATGTTGGCTTGTCTAATGACGAATGTTTCGGCGCATTATAGCCCTCGTGTTGCTGACGGCGCCAGATAATCTGAATACAACCAACCAACCAAATATTTAAATTTACGTTTTAATCTCTTTTCTAAGAAAGAGCAGACAAATTATAATTCGGATGAACAGGTTTTTGCAAAACTTATTTTGTTTAAGGGGCAGTAAGTTTTACTTCTATGTTTAACTTAATTGTGTTTGAAGGGTAAAACAATACACCAAGTTTTTTGGGGAATCTTGAAGAAAACTATATTTTACATATTAGATCAGCATTATGATACTTAAATAATGAGATTTTCATTATTAAATATTTTTCATTGTCAATTTTTTTAGCCGTATTAAATAGTTTCCCTAATTTGTAATTATTGAAAGGTGAGCTTTGTAAGAATATATTCGCCTATAAAATAACATTTTAAAGTAGGTAAAGTTCTTTTTAATAAACAGTGTACATTCATGCTAATGGGTACTTTTTACTTTAGTAACTAAAGTATACCTTTTAAAATATCTAAAAAAAAAATATAAAAAAAAAAACGTTTGTTTGCATCATGAAGACAGATAATATTTTATCTGTTTTGTTACCATTGGATTTTTTTAAGGAATTTTAATAAACAATATTTTGTAATGCCACCACTTACTTTTTGAATCCCTTAAATATTATTCAAAAATATAACATTACGATTCTTTGTTATTTTAATGAATAGTTAAAAATAAATAAACCTGTTGTACCAAAACCCTTTCCTTTAGTCAAATTAAAAAAATAACCGGTAATTGTACTGCGAACGATGCAGCCATAATCCGTCACCGGTGCGGGAAGAACCCCCACGCTTTCCAGTCGACAGTCGAATAGGTGAACTTCTTGAAGTCAAATTTAATAAAACTATCCGCAACTTTCTTCTATAATGTATGCATAATGTATACATTCTAAGGGAAATATGTGGATTTTTTTTTTTTTGTAAGATTTACTCATATATTAGGGGATAAAATGCTATTTTAAAATGCGAAATTTTACACAGTACGCAATGAGTTCCTGTTTATTATGAATAGATGTTACCCATGATCTCTCAAAACGTGTCATGCTTTTCTCTTTACTCTATGGGGAAAAAATTGCAGCAACTGCTCTGCGACTTCACTTCATTTTATCATTCCCATTTTTGGATCATGATGAAGTAATATCTTCTATTTCTACAATACAACTGAAAACGTTACAGATAAAACATGATTTTCAATAATTTTAGTGGCTAAACACTTTTTATACATATTCATCAAACTTTCACGAGTATTCACCAAACAAAATTTTGTTCATGCAACAGGCTGTAAAATTTGAGAAATATAAAACAAATCGTTTTTAAACGTACTTGACTGAATTACTTAACAAAGATGTAAATTAAATGCAATATCTATACACAAAATACTTACTTTTTGTTTTTTTCAATCTTCAATTCTTCACACGTGTTAAATTTTCTTTTTGTTTTCTCGTTTTCTTCTAACCTATATTTATTTGGTCTGGCAACAAAAAGTTAGGTCAACTTTATTGTTATTCATGTTTTCTTAACTAATGTTGTTTATTTGTTGTTTGGTGCGTATCAATGTTCATGAGAAAACAAGCTTTTGCTAATTCTTCTAACTTGAGGTCTCAATTTTGTCATGGAATCGGTATTCAAACGCTAAAAAATATTTTATTCCCAATCAAATAGCTATTTTTTGATGAATGGAAATGCTATAACATTATGTACAAAGTCTTCATAAATTCCATCTATTGAGTGCGTAATAAAGGATAAAATTCAATTTTAATTCTAAACTTAATATTCATATTTAAATTTTATTCTTGCTTAACACCCGTTTTCTCTAGGTAAAAGGTGCATGCTGTTTTGATTGCCATTTTCAATTTGGATGCAAACGCACTCTAGGAGCTTGGTAATTCTTTGGAGCTAAAATAAAACAGCTGAATACTAATTATAGTTTCTATAAGACTATTGAGAAAGTGCGATTAAGGGGTTACAGTTTAAATTTATCTTTTAAATAAAGTCATGGAAAGTTACCAAAAATCCACAGGTCTCTGTAATACATCTGTATTTTAAATTTATTTCATGATTTTATTTTTTTCATGTCATATTTAAGAAATGCTTAGTAATGTTTGAGGGTACTATTCCGTTAGTCGGGTACCAGGTAAAACCCGTCAAATTGCAGACTTAACTCATCCAAATTAACAACGTTCAAATCATTTATAATGTCTATAACAAATTGCAAACGTTTACGCTTGGCAATACAATTATGTATCATTTAAATGTGTAAATATTTAGGTTTGGCGCCAACTACTACCCGGCTAATAGACAGGTACCTGTTTGATTTCTTGGTTAAATATTGATCATGCATTTTGTTTATAATTTTACAAAGCCATCGAAATTATTTAGAAATTAACATGTTCCTGTATACTCTACCTGTATTCATACTTGTTTAACAAGAGAACGTAATAAATATGATTTCTTTTTTAAACACATCTTGGAAGGTATTTCCCTTAAAGTGGTTCAAAATGTTTGGTACCAACTGTTGACGGGATAACATGTAAGTATTGTTTTTATCGATAAGCATTGTATCTCTTTCTATTCAATAGTAGGTACATTCAGTTTATGCATTTACAAGATTGCTATACGAATCACTTGAAACAGCATTGTTTTAAAATATATAATCTAGTCAGGTATGCAAATCCTCAATCATTTCTGCCTACAAGGAAGTGTAGTACCAAATAATTTCCTTTTTTAAAATTGTGAGTACATCACTATCATATATTTCCTTATATCTTGCATCATGCCAAATTCTTCTCTTTAAACTGCTGTTTGGTATAATTTGCTGTCATAATAGCTTTGAATAAACTTTTCTACAGTTACTTATTTCCTTAACAAATAACACTTTCTTTTGTTGTGAGCAATTGACTTACAGTTTTCTAAACTGATACTATACTTGTGAGTAGTAACTGTGAGGGCACCAAAATCGACGATCACTTTTGTTGTAAAAAAAAATGCAATTGTCCAAATACATGAATTGCATGATGTGATTATTTATATGTCACCCAAATATACATGTAAACAAAATTATCAGATTCAATTAACCATGACAGTTAGTTCAATAGTTTTAAATAAAATGAAGGATTATATCATGAATGCCATTCCAGCACTTCAATTGAGGATTTTAAGACAGTTATAGACTTATATAAATACCATTATTTAATGAAATTTAAATAATATTCTGCATGTTTTCTATTTATTATTATTATACAGTTTTATTCAAGCCTCATATTCATTAAATTGATTGTAGTTCTTTTGTTCAGTTATCAAATTGGTCATATATTTAACTAATAATAGAAAATTCTTAAATAAAAATTAATGGTTCTGAAGTTATAGTAAAACTGAAAAAATTTTAGAAGAAAAACTTTCAATGCAAAGTATAAAATTTTTACTATTTCATATTTGCAATGTATAAAGTGAAATTGTTTTAACATTAATTTAAAGTAACAGGTTGCTTCGAAGTTATTTAAGTAGGTTTTGTTTATTGTGGGTTAATCGTGATTATCAAATTATGATTAAAAATCATGTCAGGTTAAGAGGTTACCATAAATCAGAGGTCGGCAGATCACGGGTACGGTCTTCTTGAGTATGTTTCCTGCTTTTCAAGTTTTAAGTGACTTAAACTAAGAATAAACTGATTAAGCTATGAATTGTAATAAATTCGTACTTTGTTTGGGTTGGTAAATTATAATCTTACTGCATAATCTCAAACCCGAGAAATAAGGAAAATCTGACAAAACATAGAAAAATTAGTAGGAGGGACTGATTACACTGTCCCTAAATTTCAACTTAAAATCAGCATCCACATTTTCAAAAGTCTAAATACGGAACAATAAGAGCGTGCCCATCGCGCATCATAATCTCAGTTGCATCAAGCTTTCTTGTCTCTGGCTGAGGTAGTTAGCATCTTTTGCTGTAAACTATTCAGGGTTGTGCTCACTGTTAAAACGCCTTTTGCGTTTGTCTTTGATATACTGTATTGGTAAAACATGGCCTCGAGAAAGAAGGGACTGAATTGTATGCATTTATTCCAAATTATAATGGACTAGATTTGTCTCATCTGCCATGATTTTTGTGCCATAAAAGTGGTACAAAAAGTTTGTAGTTAATAGCTCATATTGGTACTACTTATATTTATTTTGTGGCTCTTCAAAAATTTTGCCATCCTGATTTTTAAATGTTTGGCTCTTAACCCAGAAAAGTCTGCTGAACCCTGATATTTGGTAAGATAAGTTATTATATTGACTTCATTTTAGAATGAAAAATTGTCTTCAAAATATTTTCAGTCATGCATTTTTACTTTATAAAACTTATGTTGTGCTTTCGAGTCTTTTTCTCATCAATTGTGGAATGTATTTGAAAATTGTTGTTTATCTTTTTCCTTTTGATTTAATTTAACTGCACTATTTATAGATAATAGATGCAGAATATCAAGGACCCAGAAGCAGAATAATATATAATGTTCCACAACGGGACTTTTGACAGTTACAAATGCTCTGCAGACATTTTTTTTAAATTTCTATTATGACATAAAAGAAAAAACCCATAAAATTAATACTACACATTTATTGCAAAATGACAATGACGAAAAAAATTATTTTTCAAACCAAGGCATTCATTCAAAATTTGTAACTTTACAGGGATGCCAGTTTTCCTCCTTTTGGAGGAAAACTGGCATCCTTTTTGGTTTTTTATGTAACATTTTCCTCCTCTTTGTCCCTGTCTTGAAGATCCACATTTTTCTGATCTGAACCAGTTTTTCATGCAAAAAGTATACTTTTCCTCATATCTAAACAAAAGATTTTCCCTCTTTGCTCCCCTTTCCTCCCAAATTACTTCACTAACTCCTAATATTTGAAATGTAATTATTATGTAGTATGAGAAATTTCATTGTATCTTTAAAATTATTGAATCATCCTTCTTGCATACTCTTTTGTTGAATTTTTGTGAATTTCATCCGCGAGCTTTTTCAACGAATTTTTGAATTTCCTCCTTTTTACTCTCTGATCACTCTCATCCCTGAACTTTATCAATGACTTTCAGCAAGAAAAGCGCTCCAGAACGGGAAACGGACACGTGATTGATCCCCTATTAACGCGGGGAGTTTTTCTGTAAAAAACTGAAGCTCGGGGAAATGTTGTTCCGAGAAAATTGAGGGGGAGGGGAAGGGTGGACAATGAAGTCATTTTGTTCTGCAGAACATGTCATCCCGTAGGTGAAATTCTTTTTCTCACTCGCGGACATTTGTTCCAAACTTAAAATTGTTCTGCAAGGACTCTGATTGTTCTGCGACGTACGTCACAGTTTTAGGCACTTTCTGCTTTCGGGATCAAGGACAAGTTGACAAATAAGAAATCAATCCATTATAATACTTTGATCTTCACAAAATTGATTTCAAAACTGAACAAATCATTCACAATTTTAATAACGTTTAATTTGTGTTTTTAAAAGTATTTAGAATAGAACTGCCTGGGAATTTAACCAGCTTTTTGTTGTAAAGGTAGATCCAGAATTGGTTTTTTAGCTATTTTTTAAAAATTATTTTGATATTATATGTTACCTAATTTAATTTTAATACTGAGTCTCAAAACACTGATATAAATTAATATTTATATCATAAATATGATCACTAACTTTATATTAATTGGATTCATGAATTTTAACAAGGTTCTTATGTTAAAAGGAAAAATTTTACTGCTCCTGCAATAGTCAATATACTCTTAATTACCAACACCAGTAACTTCTTAATTTTTGTGGAACTATGTTCTGCATAAGAAAATAGATCTTTCCGGCTCTGCTTGTCAACAACAATTGCTAGATGCTGATGTACTATAGTGAAATATTTTACGTACCTCCTTCCCATCCAAATATTTCAAGTTCAGTTTTAACTGGTTGCATTATACTGTTTAAATTGTGACCTGTTACAGTCAAAATCGGAAAGTGTGATTTAGCTCTTTTGCTAAAACATTTTGAAATAAAATGTACAAATTCATCATGTTATCCCAAGGTTAGTCATCAACCTAAAAGAACAAGTAAACTAAAGGGGAAAGGTATTTTTCCGGTTAATATTGGTATAAAATAGCTTTATATTTAAAGTTTAATAATTATTTTATAATAAAAAAGTGCTTTAATTGTGTTAAATTAAACATCCTTAGTGATGAAACTCGTAATTATTTTAGCAAAATGCGTAATGAAAATTGTGATTTTAGCTTTTTGCTAAAGAAGTTTTGTACCCCAACTTTAACACTGACCACAGTATTAAATGTATAATTTGGAATTGAAAAGTTCTTTTTTATCAAGATTTTTTTGTTTCTCATGTAAAGTAAGAGCAAAATGTTTCTTAAAATTAGACAACAAATCTTGAATTCCAATGAAAGAATACAATATGAACAGAGAGGTAGACAATATACTGATTCACATTGTTTTTCTTTGTAGTTTTCTAATTTTTATTTTTAACTTTATTGTTTCTTTTTTAGATCTTGATTTAAAGTGCATCTACCAATTCTTTTTTCACCTGTTATTTTTTGCTTCAAATATCCTTGTCTTTTGTTATAAACTTGTTCTTTACAATTTTTATTTTTTAAATATTAAAATTTTGTTGAGATTTTTTTGTTTTGCTTATTAGCAGCCTGTTTTTTAACTTAGAAAAAATATTTGTATTAAGATTGTTTCATTAAAATTTTCATTTTTGTTTGTTGTATTTAATGTGTTCTTGTTTGATTTGATTTACATGATTCATTTCTATTTTAATTTCAGTTTATGAGCATGATTTGATAGCATTTTCTTTCACATTAGATTATTTTTAGTTTTACCAATTATGAATAATTTTCTGATTGAATTTCATTTATATATTACTCTTGTTTTTTTAATATTTTTAAATGAAATTAAAAGATACAAAGCATAAATAGTTTATATTTTTTCAAATTTTATTTACTTTGATATTTTACAAATTCTCTTTTAGCCGTGTACATCCTTTGGTTTATAATTTTCTGTGTTATTGCTTTTTGGTTGGTTGGTTGTATTCAGATTATCTGGCGCCGTCAGCAACACGAGGGCTATAATGCGCCGAAACATTCGTCATTAGACAAGCCAACATACATTTACAAACACCCATGCCAACACGGGACTCGAACCCGCAACCTCGCGGTCTAGAAGCTAGCACGCTAACCACTATACCGTTTGGTCGGCGTTATTGCTTTTTGTCTTTTGATATTGTTTTCTATGTATTTTTTTACTATTGATATTTTCTTATCTGGTTTACCAATTATTATTTTTTTCTTTGTTTTAGGTACTATATTTTATTAACATCAATGATGATTATCTTTCAGTCCTTGTGTTGTTTTTTATTAGTTCAGTTTATTTTAATTTTGTTTATTAGTTCTTAATTGCAACAAGCTATTCTTGATTAGTTTTATAGGTTATATTATTTTAATAATTATAGTTTGATATTATTAAATTATAGTTCTTTGTTGTTTTATATTGTCGGGTCAGAAATAAAAGATCTACTTTATTCTCTGAACTTGAAGTGTTATGTTTTAGTTTCAAATTGTTAATACATATTTACAAACTTCTTCTCGATCGATATAATTATGAATGTTTCTTATTCTGAAATAAAATATTAGATTTTACGTATCAAAAAATATTTCACATAATGTTCTGACCCCATGATATTTCGATATAATTGAATTATATATTTTGTGTTTCTATACTGAATTTTGTTTTTGCATTCTTGATTTGATTTTTTCTTTAAAATCTTACTTTTATTTTTACTGTATTTATTTAGGTATTATTTTCATTTGTTTTACTTTAACATTTCTTCAGTTCTTAATCTTGCTGATTTTTTATGCAGCTGCTTTTTAATTACATATATTTTATTTTAAATTAATACAATTTGAAGATTTTCACTTGTTTATCTTAGTCTAGATAATATTAATTGATATATATTTCTAAACACCCTTACAGAAAAATTCTTGGATACCTTGCTTCTTTCTGCAAAAATCCTCGCAATGCGGCAATTGAACAACAACGACGGAATCCTCTCAGATATGAAGTGTGAAGCTTGTGAATACACAACCAACAAAATCATAAATTTTGAAAAGCACTTATCCATACACATCAGCTGCCGCACTTTCGACTGTCAGCATTGTGGTGAAGAATTCAACGACACTGTGGACTTGCTTCGTCATCTGTGTCCTTCCAAAGAAGCCGACAAAGTCTATGGTTGTGAGTTTTGCACCAAGGAATTCGCCTTTCAAGCTGGTCTGCGAAAACACCTACGAAGACACACCAGTTATCAGCTGCACAACTGCGACCAATGCGACAAAAAATTCAACGAAAAGAGCGAGTTGATGAGACACATGCGAGTACATAAAGGTGAAAAGAGCTACGAATGTGACTTGTGCGATAAAAGCTTTTACGAGAAAAAAGATTTATCGCGTCACATTCATTGCCACTCTGGGGAGAAGCCTTTCGATTGCAGGGAGTGCGGGAAGAAGTTCAGCCGTAAAAACGATCTGGTGCGTCACTCGCGAGTACACACTGGTGAAAGGTACTTTAACTGTGAATATTGCGGCAAAGAGTTTTACCGGAAAGATAAGCTGAATATCCATGTTCGAGTCCATACTGGAGAGAGGCCATTTTCCTGTGAATGCTGTGGCAGGGGTTTCAGTGCAAAGACGGACATGTTGCGACATTTTCGCTCGCATGCGAGTGAAAAGAAGTCGAAGTGCGAATTTTGTGGTAATCATTTTTCGGAGGCAAATTTGAAAATTCATAACTGCGTAAAGAGTGAATAACTGATTATTTGTTACTATTGTATAGTTTTTATGTGTTTTATGAACTTCGTTACAATTTTTTACCTGTAAACAGGATTTTTTTAAATGTGCAGCTAAATATGTAACTAAACATTTAAAAAGTCTAGGATGTGTATGATGTTGAAAGAATTAACAGTTAATTGTATTTTTTGTTCTTAAAGATTAACTGGTCTATATGCAATTCAGCCATCATATGTGATGAAAATTAAATGTATTTAATATTTATTTTTAATTTTGAAAAAATGAGACATTTTATAATCAGGGGAATGAAACTTGCTTGTTGAAAAAGGTAAATATCCTGAACTAATGGCAGTTTTCTTCAACTAACGCAAGTTTTAATTTTATTATGTACCTTAAATTTTACCCTTTTGATACAAAAGTGGCATTTTTTGCCTGAACCAAGTAAAAAATTTTATTACTCATGCTTCTTGGTTTGTTTTTAAGATGGGAGCTGCAAACTTTAACCTTTTTAAAGTTGTATTCTCTTATATAAATAGCTGATTTCTTTTGTCTAAAATTTAAATTAAATATATTTAACATTAAAATATCACATTGTGAAACACTGAACTAGGAAGATACACCTGTTTGTGTTGGGTTCTATTAAGAACCTTTTGTTTAGTTACAAATATTTCACTATCTTAAAATGCGCCATGCTAATGTCCTTAGAAAGATTAAAAAGTTACTTTTCTAATTGCTTAACTAATCTACTAAACTAGAACTAATAAATTACTAATATAGTTTTTTGATTATTCTCTGTTCTTTCGTGAAGGGGTAACTCTTAACTTTATATTTATCTTCACTTTGTTAATGTACCGACTAAAACAATTGTTTCCTAAATCATCTGCGTGCATTTTAAGTAATCAAAATATATTTTTATGTCATAATTCCTTATTTTAACTATCGCTTTTTACACTAACTATACTCTATGTTTGTATGCATCATGAAATAATTTTATGAAAATCTATGTGCACTGTTTTAAGTGAATGTGTTGTTTTTAAAATATATACTATACTTGTGCACACAAAATATAATACTATTTTTCTGGATCTGTTTTTTAAACTTGAATGTGATATATGTTGTATAAATCAGTGCCTTACATAAATAAATCAAATTTCTCTGTTTAAGTGCCTTTAACATTGCCAATTTTACCAGAATATTTGCATAAATTATTTATAGTTATATGTATTTGTTGACTATACAGAGATGTCAACTTTTCTATGGATTTTCTGTAGTTTTTACTTATTTTCCCTTACCCTACAGACATTCATTGAAACCTTTGGGGGAAAAACTCTACAAAATATCTGTTCACAATGTTTTGCCAATACTCTTGAAATTCACCTTTTCTTGCACTACTGCTGAGATTTGCATCGTTTTTACTAAATGCTATGCTGATGTAATAGTTGCTAATGTATCTTGCATTCATTCATTGTAATGTAAGAGTACTGGTGATGGATAAACCGTAAAAATTACAGAAAATCCAAATGAAAATTGGCATCTCTGACTGTATATTGTCCTGTGCATAAATTTTTAAAACATGTACAAGAACATTATATCACGAGAAAGCAAAATCTTACTGTTTTTCTTTTACGAATAAGTCGCACAACCCTTGCAGCTCAAAAGATATGCAAGCCCCTATTTTAAACTTTATACTGCAACCTGAAAGGTCTATATATGTTTAATGTTTCAGTATAGATTAATATGTAGTTCTTTTCTTGTATAGTATCATACATAGGATAATTATTTAAGGTAGGCTTGTAAAAAATCTATATGAGAAGGAAGTTTGAACTTTTTTAAATTTATAATTCAGAAAATGATTTCTTTCCATTGTCAATAAAATATCAGATGACTAATATGGATGTCGCACACATTCTAATTCACCATTTCTACTTCAAAACACATGTTTTTAACTAAATTTATTTCAAGTCTGATAAGTTTTTCCATGGAATTAAATTGGTTTTGAAAAAAATCTTGCCAATTCGGTGATTTTTTTAAACTAATATTTTTACAAGCAATTAGCTTACTTTGTATATTAATTTTACTGTTATTATTATTTATTTATTTTTCGAATTGAAAATGATGAATGTCTTGAGTTTTTATGAAAAGAATAACCCTTCTATAATTGGATACGCAATTATTCGACTTCTCCATAACTATGACATGTTGCTACAAATGGATTTGTTTGTCTGCTTGAAACATGGCAACCTTTATTCTAAAGTCAGACAAAAAAAAACAAATATGAACTTTATCTTTTGTTTATTTGTGTTTTTTATTTATTCTTAAAAATATACTCCTTTAGCATTTATTTTAACTTATTACAGGACAATGGTAAACTAAAGATCATGTTGAAATATTGTAGGGTATATTGATGGGCTTCAGTGTAAAACTGTGGTTTTGATTGGAAGTGAAGTCCAGAACTACATTGAATTAACTTTGAGAATTATTTTGTGGGAAACTTTCAAATATGGTACAACAAACATGATTGTTATCATGCATCAAAGTTTAAACCAATAATCAGATTTATATGGTAGTATTATTTTGTGTAGCTTTTCATCAATATTTGTTTCTATTTATTGCAACCATTGACATGCTTTTCCCATGAAAATATATATTTATTATTCCCTTTATACTAAGGAATTTCTTTTAAGTGTTAAGTGACTTAAATAGTTAGTTCAATGCAATAACTTGGAATTTGGTTAATTGGTTGAAGTGGTCCGAAAATTTATGTAATGTTACTAGTTGTTACATAGTAAATTTCACTTTTGCTGGAAGATAAAAAGTTGATTTGGGCAGTTGTTTTTGAATTGCAATTGTTGATTTATTGTGTTTGTTTATGTTTAGTGTTTTTCTAGCTTCTTATACAGAATCTTTTGTTGATATGTTTTGTGAATTAAATACTTTGTGAATTTTCAAACTTAAACAATATCTTAGAAATGGTTGTTAATAATTTTCTTTTATAGGTGTGGGTTTATTTAGTAAGCTGTCTCAAAATAGTTCCTTATGTTCATTTTGTATTCCTTGTATATTTGTTTGGTATAATATTTTTTTTGATAAATTAAATGGATATTTATTTGAGTATGATTAAAATAATATAGATAATTATAGATTGCACTTTTTTTTGTCTTTCAAAATGATATACCTTGAAGTTTTGGAACTCTTACAAAGAAACACACTTGTAATTAATCTTTAATGGATGATAGAATATACAAGGTGCGTTGGAATCAAATTTCTCTAATTCGGAAAGGCTGCTATACTTAACAGAAAGTTAAAAATGTAAAATTAGATAACAGAACTCTCAAAGTTTTTAGTATGATACACTGTGCAATTTTGGATACAATTTTTCCTTACCAATTGATAGGATTCAGCGACTCAATTGTTCTACAAACCTTAGGAGTCCTGCTATTTAATTTTAAATTTTTCTTATACTTTTTAACTTTCTGTTAAGTATAGCTGCCTTTCCAAACTAGGGATATTTGATTCAAGCACCCTGTGCTTTAAGTTCAATTTCTACGTATGCAACAGTCATTTGAAAAAATAAGAGATGTATGACATAAGGAAATTCTTGGTTCTATTTGTGATTCTGTCTATTAATATTGCACTATTTCAGAATAACTGAACCTTATGTTGCTAAATGTGAAGTCACAACTATGTATATAAAAATAAAAAAAAATAAAAAATTCAGTGAAGCAATGCACCTGCATTGTACTTATGATCAGTATTCTGTTGAGTATAGAACAAGAACTAATACTAAGCTTTTTTTTTTAAGACAGTATACTAATTTTAATTAATCATGAAAGGCATACATTTTCCAAGGTGCTTAGTGTTACAAAATGTAACTTTCGATTTGTCCTTCTAGGGAAGACCAAAGACATTTAGCTAAGTTCCACTACGTCATTAAATTCACTAAGTCTAACTTATACTGGTCACTAACTGAAAAATATGTGTAGTTACTTTGTTATATAACAACCTTTTCCAGTGTATGGAGGTATTTAAATCTACTCTACACTGTTCTAAGATTTATGATAGTGTGAATAATTTAAGAAGTCAGTTATTTGTATAAAAAGTCGAGACAGTTAAAACCAGCAGTTAGGTAAGATTTTCTTTTTAGCTTAAAAAAAAAATTATTTTCTGAATTTCCTTTATTACTTATGAAACCATTAAGGAATTACCAGATAGTCTAAGTATGCAGTTACAGGACTCAAGGCATTTTGATGATCTTAAGAATAAATGCATTAGATACAATAACACATTTTTTCACCATAACATTTAAAAAAATGAAAATATTCACACCTTGCCAGGAAACGTACAAACTGTATAATGCTAGCACCTGGATAAATTGTTTTTTATTGCTTTTCTTTTTTGTCGAGTTGCATTCAATTAACGGGAACAAACAGTAGTCCCTCCAATTTTTTGGCTTATTATTGCTATTTGTTTATAAAGTACCAATACTTGTTTGTATTGCGGATATTGTGTTTAGATTGCAGCCCTGATTAAACAATTAGTATAGCGTTACAAATTTATTAAAATGTAGAATTATTTCTTAAATGCAGTTGAGAATTTTTTTACATTTTAAGGAACACTATTCGCTACAAAGATTATTTTGCTATACGGAGAATAGTCGAGCGTCTTTGGTTGCACACTGCCAAAAGGGATGCAAAATTAATTCAAGACTACAAATGAGAGCATAAAAAATGAGCGAGAGCAGTATATTTCGTAAGTACAAGTTGAATGTCGAAATTTATTCTCAGACACACTTAAATCTCTCCTATCATAACTTTTACCCCTTACTTGATTCTAGAGACTCAATTTGACAAATCTATCTATTTCATTATTGGTAAAATTTAGACTTAAAATTTATTCTATCGCTACTTTTTATTTATGAAAATTTAACCCGAGAATTACAAAAAGAATATTTTAAATTTATTATTGTTTGATGATAAGTAATTCAATTTCAAGGAATATTCTCAGCAAAACTATACAAATAACACTTTTTTGCTATAATTTATGTTATTCCGTTGTAAAACGTTCTAATTTTATAGCTTAAAAACCCCGATTTTTATAGAAGAATAAATGTTTTTAAAAGAATACCGATTTTTACACAATAGTTGTCTCCTTTTAGGGTTGATGAGGCAGGTCTTAACCAACACCTCCTATTGGCGTCCTCCAATTGGTTTGAAACTTTGGCAATCTTATTTTTACTTCAATTGGTTACTTTTAATGGGTTGAAGCTAAATGAGTAACAAACTCCTTCGGTCACCTCATCTTCAATAAGCCGCTTCATATATGAGGGCAGTTTGATTGGTCAGTGACTTCAAAAAAGGTAGTGCTCTGATCGCACTTTTATTATTAGAAGCTTAAATTATTATAATCAAATTAATATTATTATTTAATTTGCAAACAATCTTTCCAAAAATTTGCATTTTATCGCCCTCGAAATCAGACAGAAAACGTGTTTTTTTTTTACTATGGAGAAAAGAGTTTCCGGTGTTAAAAAAAGCTTTACTTTTCGCTTGAAAAAACAATTGATAAAACTGAAGAAATATTATGTCGACTCTGGTCTGTCACATGGTATGAACCACAAGATAGCTAAGTAGGAAAGCATCTCAAATGAGCATGCATTTAATGTCCTGCTTGAATATTTATGTATGAAAAAGTTATCAGAAAGATGAGTGCCTCGATTACTGACTGACTGAATCGCATAACCTTTTCAAAAGAGTTTAAACAAATTCAATTGCAATTCAGGCGAGATTTTGGGGCGTTACATTATAATTGACAAAACTTGGATTCATTAATACACACTAGAAATAAAAGAACAATCTTAACAGTGGATTTCTTCTGATGAACGTGTTCCGAATTGTCAATTTTTCCATTGAACGTGTCCATTGTTCGAAAAGGTTATGACAACGGGGTTTTTTTTAGGAGGGGGGGGGGGGGGGATCAAAGAACATATCTTCATCGACCATCTGTATTAGGAAAAAACGATAATCGAACAGTATTATTCTGATTTATTTGACCTTTTTAATGCGAAACTGGGAAAAAAGCGGCTCTATTTGTCCAAGAAAAAAAGTGCTGTTTCATCACGACTAATGCATCGGCTTACTTGACCTCAATCCCAACAGCTCAATTGGTCGAATTAAGCTACGAATTGCTCCCTCATCTTCTCTACTCTTCTAAAATGACCCCTGTGATATTTTTCTTTCCCCTGTGATTTTTTTTTTTCTAATATATATATTATTATTATTTTTTTTAATTTTGATATTGTTAATGCAACAAATGTCTATTTTGAGTTGTTCGGGAATACTTATATTTTTAAAGAGTTAATAAAGTTGGAACTTCATTGACAAAGATCTATCGTGATTAAAGGAGAATATTAAGTTGAAAAATAAAATGCATGTTGGTATATGTATGTATATTTCATTTCAAATCACAGACTTTTAAAAAAAAAACCTCTTACTTAAGAAACTTCGTATATATCATCCTAAACAAGTTTATTCATATACTTCAACAAATTACATGTTTTAGTCAACCGTTTTGCATGTCTCAACTTAACTAGCCATACATAAAAAAAATATCTTCATTCTTCATATATGCCTCAATAAAATTTCATCTGCAAGAAAATCTTCTTGTACCTCTATAGCAAATATACAGCAAAGTCTTTAAATTCCTCGAATAAAACAAACTGTATGGAATTTTTTGACACAGAAAGGATATGGATATTGACTTCTGCCATTGACTTTTAAAGCTTCAACAATAACATTTGATACATTTTAATGTTAAAGAGATGAACATCTATCTACCTTTCAATCTATATATCTTGATACGCAAGACGTTCTTTAGTGGAAGTCACTCCTAAATTACTAAACCATTTTTTACGATTAAGATTCATTTGAAAAAGATTGTACCGTAGATTTACCATAACGTTCTAAAACTAGGAAAAGTAACTTATAATTAGTTTAATTAATAACGTCAATGATTTTCGATAATCTGAGTGGCAACAATGTGTTTTTTACATTTGTGGTATTTTTTTAAATCACATTTTTTAGATAGTGTGTTTTTAAAAATAATTGTTGCTCTTATTAAGATTTTGATTGCCATTTGGTTTTACATTCGAATGCAGGATTTTTCTTCCGGAGATTCATTGAAATGCAATTTCTGTGATTTTCCTCGGGCTCATGTTATTCGGGAAATTTATTGGGATTTTAAAGGTTTGTTAAAGTAACGATTTTGGATTTGTAAATGCTCAATAAATAGAGAAGTACAGTTTAAAAATTTTATTTAGAGCTGAAACAGACTATATTTACACTTTACTATCACAATCTTCATTGATTGAGAATTGAAATGGAAGTAAATGGCATCACGATACTTTCATATTTTCAGTCGAACATGCAGAGTAAATCTCCAACCACTAAATTTTTGTTAATTTGAAAGTTCGATTCATATTTTTTCCGCTACTTCTTACTCCATGAGAATGGTACTAGGAGTTAGATCCCCCAAGTCAATTTCTTAATAAATATAGACTCTCAAACTAAAGTTAATACATCCAAACTTTAATCCTTGTTAATGTTTTGCATATTCATTCAGCATAAAATCGAGTATTAAAACTTTTTAAATGCAGTCATATTTCAAATTATAATAAAATGTAAATAATTATCTATGGGAAGCCAATTGCGAATTACTATTTAACACAAAATTCTAAAATTTCATAATAATGTATAAATAATAATAAAGACACTAATTGTTAAGAAAATCATTGTAATTTTTAAGTTATCTTAATAATGTTATAGTAAAGACTAAATTCTTTTCTTTTTTTTTCCGTTTCTTAATTTTCTTTATTTCCGTTATTTCTTAGTTTAGTTCAGAAATTTGCAAAAAAGCATACAAACGCATTGTGCAAATTGTAAGTCGGTTTTATAAGAAACTTTTAAATCGATTCCTAAAATTTTTTATGGTTCATGGCCATCACACATTGTGAGTAAGATTTATATGAATTTTTTTAACTTTTAACTGCTGTGGTTAGGTGGTTTGAGGTTTTTGGTGCAAGAGCAACACATGGTCTATATTAAGTCAAATAAATTGGTAAACATCAATTTAAAGTTTAAGAAACATAGTATCAGAAAAATTTATATAAAAGTCAAAGATGAGATATTTTAGGTGATGGAAACATTCCACAAAAAATGACTTGCGGTCTGTCAGACCGCTTACAGCAGTTAAAGGTTAATCTATTTTTAAATTTTGTTTAGAGTTTTTTGTCCTTACCCAAGGGTAAACGAAACTGTAAATTATTAGTCTTGAGCGGATCCATTTAAGTTCAGCTACAAAATTATTTCACATACAGAACACTAGAGAGCGCCACCACACATTTGCTAATGCATTATATTTGGTTTATAACAGTGTTTGCCAAACTGTGGATTTCGGCCCGTTGGTGCTTTTTAATGTGTAATAAAATTTGCCAGTATAAAAAATGCTAAAATGAGAAAAGATAGAAAATATTAATATCATTGTTTATAAAACATAGCAGTTTCGATTCTAAATTGTTTTTAAAAAGGCATTAAAAAATGTCATTGGATTGTATAAGCTCTCTAAAACAATGAAATGAGAGTAACATATTTGTAAGACTTCAGATACATTGAGTGATTTTTACTAATTGAATTATTTTTTAGAAATTTAGATAATCTAATAATTTCTTAATTAGAAGTTGAATGACTTTTTTATGATTAAACAAAAGTAACTTTTAAAACAATTGAGAACACTTGTTTAATAATGGGTGTAATAGAAAAACAGGGTCCCTGTTAATCAACATTCAAACATTCAAAGGCCCTAAAAGTTTGAAAAACTCTGGAGTATAGTAATTTGGTTTAAATTGTAATCTGAAAGTAACTATATTTTGAAAAGCATGAATTTTGTAATGAAAACACAGCATTATTTTTTGCCATAATTTGGCCAGGCCTTCACTCAATTTTTATTATAAATATTGATAAAAAGTTTTGATTTTTTTTTTTAACAAAAACATTAGAAACTAACTTCTTTTTCTATTAGAAAGTAAATTCATTAATTTGTTTTTGACCTCTTTTCAACAATCATTGAATACTGTTGGTGAAGGCAATGAAAATAGTTAATAATCATAGACATAACAGTAATAAGATAATCGTGTGAATTGTCATAGTGTTGAAGAGATAATAATAGTCAATTCTACGTCTTTTGAAATACTGCTTTAAAACTTACAACGTTTTCGTCACCTACCTATAATAACAATGGAGTTAATTTTAATACTTTATAAATTAGAGTTCTAAGTTATTGTAACAAAAAATTACTGAAGGTTTTGCAGTTTTCCCCAACAGGTACCTACATTTTTGACTTAGAAATTAATTACCTTTAAATGTATTTTCCTTTTGAATTTAATTAGTTGTCCAGTTTCTCTAACTGTTCTTCTATTTAGACACAACATTACAAATATTTCAAAGCAATATTTCATAGATTTTCTGCAACAATAACTGAAGCAAAATGGCCGAATTCGAAGAAAAAATAATGAGTGGTATTTGTATTAAAATATTCTTTTACTGGACACTTTTTCAAAATTCATTTCAAAAGTTATTAACCAAAAATACAAAATAGTAAATTAAGTTGTTGTTTCTTTAATTTTATATATTTGAATTATCATTGTAGGCATTAAAATGAGAGGAAACGCTTTTGCCAGATGCTTCAAAATAAGTGCATTTTAATGCGATGGATTTTTTGCATATATAACTTCATAGTCTTTGGAGGAAAAGTGCTTTACACATTGTGATTGGTTAATGGAATGTGAAAATTCTAATTTGTCACTAATAGTTTAATGTGATTACTCACAAGCGTGTCTCAAGTGTTGCCACACCATGGAACCCCATTCAAAATAACGCCTTGCATAAGGCCCTTTTTTTAATGATATTTAAAAGATGTGTTTGAAGCGATATATGATGAAGATGTGTTTGAAGTTTGGTGTGAAAAAAAGATGACACTAAAAAGTTTTTAAATATTTTAGTGCTTAAATTGGACAATCTAACACCAAAACAAAGCCATAAAAAAAATCTGGTTGATCTTTCGCCTGTTCAACCCTTTTACAGTTTAAGAACTTTGGCGTCAATTAGATTAAATTGATTGAACAAATAAATACGAATTAATAGCCAATTCACGTTTAATAGCTTTTAGTTTATGACTCTATTCGACAAAGCATCCGTGCGATCTGATTTCTCGAATTCCATTTCTTCACTTCACTTCCATCCGTTTATCGTCAAAATGGAGATATATATATATTAAAAAAAATGTTATCACCCTTTAGCTAGAAGTAACATTGCCAGTTATAACCGTGACTTGAATTAATGAAATATCGTTTTCTCACGCGATGTTCTTTTCTAAGTTGAGGCAGATGGCATCAAACTCTGCCTCACCTGTCTAATGCAGAGGGATCGTTCTGTCTTTTCCCTCTCCGTAGAAGAAATGTAATCGTTTCCCGCTCTCGATATCTGTTAAAATGTCTGCAGCAAAACTTTATAAACTAGGGGTATGGAACATCGCACAACTTTCAATTAAATAATATTGGTCACTGCATTTAAATTTGACATGGACTTGTGTGTTTTCATATTTTTATTAATTTTGAAAATTGTCACTTAGACGACATTTTTGAAATAATTATTACATTAACAAATAAAAATAAGCCGCCAATCAGTCGTTATGAATGCCTCCTCTGTTTCACTTGTCCAAAAGGAATACTTTTGGGCAAGTGAAACAGAGGAGGAACTGACGTTGATGAGTAATACTCAAGGAAAGAGAACTCGATGTTAAAGACATTAGTCTTTCTTTATCGTATTTTTGCGGGAATTTCGGAGGTTGAGATGTTTAGAACACCTTAAAAGGCATTACCAAAACTATTTTAATACCATGAGAGTCATTTTTTGATAATTGCTGAAAAACATGGCTGCTTTTTCAATGGTGCATCGCGAATTTTGAAAGGAAAAAAAAAAGTTTAATCGCAGTTCCGATAGTCAGCATTGACCCGTATATAAAGCTGGATATTGTCGGTCAATCCGTTTGGGATTTTTGCTAACCTCAAACACACAGATATTTCTTAATCCACTCTTTTGAACTGAGGAAGTTCGAAAACATGAAGAAATTAAAAAAAAAAATAAACGAATGCAATACTTTTATTACTCTATATTACCTACAGGGTAATTGAAAGTAAAAACCATATATAGCAATATCGATGAAGCTATTTTTGATACTGGTAATCGATATTACTTTTTCGACTGGGTAATCGATAATTCGTGAACATTTGTGAGTAGAATTATGTAGTTTACACAAAATGCTTGTAAAAAATATCCCCAAAAAATTATGAATAATTTTCTTTAAATTTTACGAAGTTTTTTTCAAGTTTCAGAGAAACATTTTCTATCAAATTTACGATAATTGTTATCACATGGAAGTTAAAAATAAAATAATTTTATTTTTAAATAGTTTGTGGAGATTCTAATGTCAGTGAAACAGCTATCTAAAAGTTTGGAAAATCGCGTGCTCCATTTTCTTCGCTTTCTTCATTTGTTTCAATAGCGCCAAATGTTGGACAACCTCACTCCTCCAAATTTTTTTAAAAATTTTATTTAATTTTTATTGAATTAAAAATTTAAATGCCATTAAATTAGCGTAAAAAATATATGCATTCCTATTTTTATGTCTTGAACAATTCATATGTTATTGATGCACATTTCGTCCAACTTTGGGTGATATAAAAAATTTGATCAAATTTATATAGTCTAATATAAATCTGTCTCAAGAAAGTGGCATCCCTTTGAAAAGTGGTTTCCAGAGGGAATTATCTGCATATTATTTTATTTGACGATTTAACTTTCAGTTTTTCAGCCATTTTTCTGTTAAATGAGACGAAGTAAATCATTCTATTGGTATCTCTCTACATTCCATATGAATCTCCGATTGATATACGAAGTAAAGCCAAAAATACACAGTTGCGCAAGAGACGAATGTGATTTTTTTCCCCTTCATTTTAGCTAATATAAAGTTTTGATATTAATAAAGATCTGCGGAAATCACCTAGCTTTAAATTACAAATATAACGTCTTCCAAGTGAATAGTGCATTGTGTTTCGAAAACCTTATGATTCTCACTATTGTTGGTTTTAAAGTTTTAAAAAAATTAATTTATATAATATTCTAATTCGATAGTTTTTTTCCTATTCCATATACCTAACGAATATATTTATAGAATACAAAGTCGAAACATAAAGCATTGGCGATCATTGTGTCTCCAATATAAAGTCCCTCAACGGTCGACGGAATAATACGTAAATACCTATTTAGATATTTCTTCTCAGCTGTAGGGCTTTTTTCAAGGATACATTATAGGTACGTTTTGCTTTTAATAAGTTTTTTTTTTTTTTTTTTTTTTTTTTTTTATATGCGCAATGTAATATTTATTTGATTGCGATAATGTGACTGAAACTAAATTTTGGGTCCAAATACATGTATATCTTTGTTACTTCCGATTATAAGGTAAAGGAAATTTTGTGAAGCAAAAGCTATACTGCACTCATAGGCGTAACTAGAGTTGATGAATGGGAGGGGAGTAATTTCGAAAAATATGGGCTCGCAACACCAGTGAAAAAAAAAAGGGGGGGGGGGGAGAGAGGAGGAGAGAGGAAAAACAGAAAAAAAGTTCAAATTTTTTCCCTAACCTTTGGAGGTTAGGGAAATTTCTTAAGAAATCTTTTCTTCTTCTTTTCTCAAAAAAAAAAAAAAAAAAAAAAAAAAAAAAAAAAGAGAGCAAGAAAATGTTCTCTTAACATGTTCTAAACATCCTCATCTCCGAAATTCACGTAAAATGTTATAAAGGTGTAAAAAGATGAGAAACGAATGTCTTCAACATAGCGTTCTTTTCCCTTGAGCATCGCTTATCAACGACCGTTTTTCTCCTCTCCCTTGTTTCACTTACAAAAAGGGATATTGTAATAATGTAATAATTATCGAAAAGTATATTTTGTCACATTCACCATTTTGGAACTTTTTTTTTTTTTTTTTTGGCCCCTGTAAGAATTATCTCCAAAAATTTTGCCATTTTTTTCAAATAAATGAAAAATCTAAAAGATATCCTACCAAGAGAACTTCTAAATGAAAACTATACTACATTTGTATACGGATTGCAGAGAGCTCGGATGTCCAATACTGAGATGACTCGCATACAAGTCAAACATTTTGCTTTTAAACAGTGAGTTCGGTATTTCTTTTCGATTGAATTTTGATGTTTACATTTTACTACGTTCCTCCTCTCTACTACTCGCTAGATGATAGTGTTTTTTTAGCGAGTAAAATTGTAGTCATATAACATTTCTGCGAGAGAAGTAAGGATGGTTTGCGAAACGAATCAGTTAAGGGTTTGGTGAATGTTAGCGAGCAGGGGGTGGAGCCCCTTGCAGAGCTAAGTAATCCCCGATGGTTGACGAGCGTCAGCGAGCAAAGCGGAGCCTTCTAGTATGTATACGAAAAATAATTCATAAGGTCTACCGGGGAAAATATCCCAACAATCACTCTTGAAGTAAAAGTGACTGACAAGTATTCTTACCTATAAAAGATGTATTCTTGGATTTTCCCCTTTAAAATCTGACCACGATTCTTACTTAATTTCGTATATTATATCTTTCTTTACCAGCAAAGAATCAAATTCGAGCTGAATAGCAAAA
Organism: Linyphia triangularis; assembly: GCA_963978545.1. Lineage (NCBI taxonomy): Eukaryota > Metazoa > Arthropoda > Arachnida > Araneae > Linyphiidae > Linyphia > Linyphia triangularis. Next base: position 30,110,920 of record OZ021732.1, on the reverse strand, counting down.
CATACTCCAATTTCCACTCTCTTTAAACGACAAACCTACAGCAATGAACAATGACGTAATTCTGTTCGAATTCAAAATTGACCAATCAGATTAATATGCCATAAAGGTCCGGTAGTTTGATTATAAGAAATATCTTATTGATGACTCCCTACTTAAAGAAAAAAAAAATTGCTTCGATGATGACTGCCATTATTTTAATAGATCGAGAGCACGCGATTATTTGATACTAAAAAAAATCGCCTAATTTTCTTTGAGGTCACTATGCTCTGTCATCATTGGCATTAAGGGTTATTTCTTGTTTACGGCCATCGCGCTAAATAGAGTTAGTGTAATTGTGGATTAGCGAAAAAAAATACAGTCACATCATGCAATTAAGGAGTATTATTGGCATTATGGGCTAGAATGTACATTTGAAATAATGTTATTGAGCGAAACGTTAGAAGATGTCTCATTCAGCTAAGATAAATAAAAAAGTGGCTTTAGTATTAATTAAGTTTATGAAAACTGGATTTTTTAAAGGTACCAAGTTTTTAGTATACATTTTATGTCTATAAGAACACTAGGTTAACTTTTGAAACTCTAGTCAGTCGACTTGAAAAAGCAAATTACTTTTGATGCCTTGTAAATAACTCTAGTATGAATTAATTATAAAACAAATAAAAGTTATGATTGAGTCATTTTAGAGTCTTTATCAAATTGATCTGTATATAGCTATGAAATTTTATTTGGATTAATCACATAAATCTGTACACCAGAGATAAAGGACTCTAAATGAAATTCTATGCACATGTATAATATATCAGCTTAAAGATCTCCAAAAGATTAGTATAACATAAAATTCAATCAGATGGGTTTTATTTGACCGGAAGTGTGCTTCCTTAGGAAAGTTGTCTTGTTTTCTAAGGAAAGTTGTCATCTCGATTGAAATTAAATGGAATGTTGCGAAATTATGTGTGGATGCTATCTTTATAAGATATACACCACACACTTCTTATGGACAAGGATTGTTATAATTCAACTTGTTGTATATATCCACTCTTCATTAGTACATATGATGTATAAAGGTGAAATTGAAAATATAAAATTCACTTACATTACAAGAAAGCCTTTTTTTTTTTTTTTTTTTTTAAATTGCGAGAAGTATCTCATATTGATTTCTATGTGTCGCATATTAAGCTCAACTATAAGTTTACCTGATGCAAATCTTGAAGAAAAGAATTTTAATTGAAATATATACATTCAAAGTCATTTTCATTTTACAATAATCTAATTCCAATTATGGGGAGATTTTTGGCTTACAAAAGCGTTGGGTAAAATGACAAAAACTTTGTGACTGAAATAGAAAGTTCCATTTTGTTAGCAAAATTTACATACATCAAACTCATGATAGTGTTACCCCAACCCCTTATTATTTGAGATATGCATAGGTATTGTCAGGAAAGGACATGCATTTTGAAATTTAAAATTATTATTAATTTTATATTTCAAAATCTAAAATTAATATTTAATGAAATTTTTTAATTTTAAAAACTAAAATTAATGATGATTTTTTTTTTTAAAACTAAAATTAGTGTACAGAAAAGTGATCGGATTCATTGGAAATAGAAGTATGATATAGTTTTTTAAATACTCAATGGATAAGAATTTTAATACATAACTGTTAATTAAAATCGCATTAAGATATCGAATTGAAAAATCAAGGATAAAAAAAATTACTGTCTTCCAGCCCATTAAATGTCAAGCGCATCCCCTTGAAAATAATTCTGCTGGGGTCAGTGGATATAGGGGTGCTTCAATTTTGTTAGTAAGTTTAAAAAATCTACCTTCCTCGATAAATTACATCTTAATGTTGAACAATTAAAGAAATTCCTTTTGTTTGTAGTAAATTTTAAATGTTAAGAATTTGCCTTGATCCCTCTCTCTCCTATTCTTTTCCCCTAAAGAAAGCTACAGGTTCATATTTTGTAAAACAAACCCTTTACATTTTTTCTCTTTGATTTATGATTGATCAGTGGTGAATAAATTTTTTTTACCTACTTTAGTTTCTTTCTAATACACCCCTGTGTCGTATTGATGAATCTCTATTAAAAGTCCCAATATCGTCTGGCTATTCCCTTCTCCATTCACCCATTCGCAGACTCATAGTCGGCCAGATTATTGATCCAAAACATATCATATACTTCTTGACATAAAATGGGTAGTATATTCAATTCTAAAATATTGAATTCGAAAATAAAATGTTTTCGTTTCTTGTCCGAAAATTCGCCTCTGAAATAAAGGAAAAGGCTAATTTTGATACGTTAAAATCTTCACTTTATAATCCATTGAAATTTCGTCTATCAGCTTCTGTTACTGTTTTTAAACATTCTAAATTTTTGGAGTCTTGAAGCCATATTTTGGCTAGCAATGTAATTTGATTTGTTGTATGGATTTTAATGGCACAAGAGCCGAGATTGGCTAAGCTGTGCCAGTAATGTAATTTGGAAAATATTACATTTGTTCTTGTATTTCTGAGGACATATTATATTAATATAAGTTTTAATATAAAAACTCGTGTGAGGTATTAAAATTAGAGTAACATAAGGTGATTAATCTTTTTGAGAGACAGTTTTGTTCGTGTAATAAACCACCTGTTTAGTATTGTGCTGCCGCCTGGTGGCAAACTATTAAGACTGTGACTTGGTTCCCTTTTTCTTTTCAACTGCTTAGACATTCCAGATTGAATTTTCGAACTCAAGTCAGAATTATTTTAAATGTGACTTTAAACCCCTTGTATAAGAAAAGTATTACTTAACGTCAGTGTTGATTACGAATTCCTTACAAATTAGAGCCACATCTTATGACTGAAAAAATATAGCTTCTAGTGGCGAAAGTACTGCTCGATTATGGATAGCTATTGGATGTATGTGTAGCTGTGTAAAAAAGATATTATCCTTTGTTTGACTACCACCTGCAGTTTAATTTTTTAAATTTGTTATTTCATCTAGGCAGGTGACATCTGCACAAAAAAAAGCTGCCTGGAATATGTCAAAGCTACAATGTATAAGCTAATATAAACATTGAAGGTAGGATTACGTGACTTTTTGATGGCATAATCACAGTCTTTTCTTGTTGAATAATTTGACAAAGAAAATGAGACAACAGATGTTTACATATAAAAGGATATATTTATTCACAAGGATTGGTTTTTTAAATATAAGGGTTTTCAACAAACAGTTATAGCACAAGCACGGGAATAGTGACAAATGCAGTAGAGGTATCAGAATTAAACAAGTTCGCATTTGTTTAGCTTAGCGAAAAATGAGATATAAGGATTATTAATAATCAATTGTTACAACATAAAAAAAATTGTTTTTATAATAAAAGTTTTGAACATAAGGTCTGCAGTATACCCAAAACAGTTAAATGAATGGAGGGAGAATCTATATTCTTCCTCTATTTCTTGGTATAACTTAATTTTGAAAAAAATATTTTCAAGCAATGGAAATAAAGAAAAAGTACCAACTGCTTATTATGTGAAGGAAAAGTTTTTGCAATCGCAATCATAGTAAAGTATGATACAGTTTGGTGTACTGTATTCCCGAATAGAATGAATTTTTAGAAATTGTATTGTTCTAAAAAGTAATAGAAAGTTTAGTTGAGAGAACATAAATAAACAACATTTTATGGTTAAAAATTTGGCATCAAAACTTCGGTAACACATCACAACATGTAAATTGTGTGGCTTTTTTTTTTTCCTTCTTTCTTTTTAAACGTAACGCTAAGATACATTTCACAATTTAACTAACCAACACTCATTACTAAAACATTAAATTGCGATGGCATTATAACAGTATTTTTTTTGCGAATGGTTTTGTTTTCATGGCGTTGAATGAATAAAAATTATACGTCATAAGCAGGTACAAAGCTCTTCAGTTAATCGGCTTTTGTTTAAATTTAATTTTTTATTCAAAAACTTTTCAAGCATTTGAAAGACATTGCAAGTCCATTGTACAACAATAAAATCTGTGCAAGATATATGATCGAAATTTCATACACTCTTCTTTGCAAAAAAAAAGTTATATACGCTCAAAATAAAATAAAGGATATACAAATATGTGCAGGCCATTTGTACCCATTGAGTTAATTTCAGCCTTAAATATTTACAAAGTTAAATCATATCACACTCTTGAATGATTGAGCAATAAGAAATATATATGTACAAAAACATATATACAACAAATACAATACGATGGCACTGAATTGGCCTTAACACAAACCATCCTGAGCCCTAAAATAAATATTACCCTTTTCTGTCATGAATAAGTGTATATCACAGCTATTATGTAAATTGTCGGCAATTAATGTATACATTTACAGCAATTGGACAGTAAATTATAACCCGATCAGCAAAGGAAATATATACAAAATGAGAGTAATGCATTTAGGCACTTTAAACAGGGTGTCACACAAACGTAAATAGGCAAACAGAATTTCGCAAAAAAGTACTGTTGCAAAAACAAAACATTTTCAGAGATCAGTTAAATCGTAATATTTACGATGAACCGTTTAACGATGCAGTTGAGCAATTGTCAGGGTCGAATTCGTGACAATGGTGTGCAAAGCTAGCTAGTTTTATACATTTACAATATATCTGTGTATAGATAATATATATATATATATTTACTATTTTATCACGTGGCACACATCGAACAAATGACGCTTTTAACAATGTTATAATTGTATATTTAAAAATATAGTATCGTAATAAAGTAGTGCAGAAATTAGCAACAAGAAACGTTTGGTTTGGCACAAAAATAGAGTCTCGTGCTCAAATACTGCTTGCAGTATAAACATTAGATTGTCCGAACAAAAAGTAAAATGGACTTGAATTTAGCTTTTGGTTACTGTAGGTATTATAAATCTATACTTTTTCGAGTATGATTAAAAATACTCTAGAAATTATTAAGAGAATTTTAAATTCAGCAAATTGTGTTACAATCAAAGTTATTAGTACTGCAAATACTTTGGCATTTCACAATATTGGCTAAATATGGCAAGAAAAACAAGATCAACTTCAATTTACGACATCTGCATCGTTTAAATTATTTTTAAATCATTTTCTCCTTTTTAACTGAAAAAAATTAAAAAAAGAAAAATAAGATTCAATACAGACCATGGTGACAGAATCAGACCTATACAGAAAACTTAATTTAGATTCAGAGTAACCCTTTACAACGATCAGAATGATGTAATCCAACAGTTAACAGCCGTTATATATGTATATGCACAAGCAATCACATCATCTTCTATGTTAACCAGTCTATCAGAAATATTTGAATATAAAAGAACTTTCAAAAATTAGAATCTCTCATTACGATGCGTTCAACTGTACTATCTCAACAATCAAGTAACTGTGAAAAAGAAAACTGGAATGCTCCAATGATTGCAAAGTTCAGTATCGTATGTTAGTAAAAGTTTAAACAGTGATAAAGTATGCAGAACTATAGAAGGGATTTTTAATTATATGTGTTGCGAAATTTTTGTTAGCATAAACTTTGAGGCGAAAAAAATCATAAAATATCATCTGGATTAAGTCTCACTAATGAAATATAAAAAGTATTTGAGATATGTAAAACTAAAAAATATAAAAGAAATTCAAATATTGTAATTTTAAAAATTAATCAAACATTTAATTTTGTTTTATAAATCAGAGCATTCAAATTTTCCGTACACGTTTCCTCACTATTTGTCATCAAACATTTGCTTCAGGAAATAAATATTTCATCTAGTAATATATACATGTGTAAATTTTCCTTCGGCAGCTACTTTACAGTCTTACGAAAAATAGTCATTTCTCTCCTTTTTCACTCGATCAAAAAATAAACTTGGCCCAATTCTGTCAAATTTCCAGATATAGCTCTCAGCTTTGATTGCAACAATTCATTCTGTGAAAGAAAAAGGAAACCATCATTAGAATCTTAAATAAAATAATTAAAAAAAACAAAGACATTTTATTTTCAGTTTACAATAAAAATACAAATGGACAATTCTGTAAGTTAAAAAGCCCTAAATAAAAAAATAAAAATTACATATTTTGACCCTTTCTGATTAATCTAAAGAAAATAATCTTTTTATTTCATTTAATAGCTCAAGTTCTTAGGTCGTACAAATCTATACAGCAATAATAATTATAATAATAATAATAATTAAAAAATAAATAAAATTCGAGGACGAACGCAAAAGCGTTAAAATATGCATTTTAACTTGTTTGGAGTTATTAAATGAAGAAGAAAAATGTAATTAGGTAAATGGCATGAACTTCTAATTTGCTAAATAACATCACAATTTTATTTTATCACTGATGGAAAAATAAGATATTTATTCAATTCGAGATCCCCAATTGTGATCATTGTAATTATTTGGTGAATCTTACTTCAAGTGATTATCGAAACTGCTTCTTTGAAAGCTACGTAAAAGTCCTCTCTGAATATCATTAAAATATATTTTTACAGCGACATATTATTTTGGTAGAAGCATGTATTATTTTCTTTTAAGAGGCAATCTTGTCTGAAAAACATTAACTTGAGATGTGTGTGCTTGCCGTACGTTGCTCAGATTCCGTAGAGGAATCAACCTCGAAATCTCTAATCTAAGGTGCAGAGTTGACAGTGTAAAAAAACAAGCCACCCAAACCTCAGTTCAACAACAGAAGAAACACAAAGCAAATAACAGAGGACGATTTTTTTTTAATTGAGCGGGGGAGTAAGTAGAGGTTACTTTTTTTCTAACAGCGCGTGGCACAACTTATTTTAGATCGCAGGTCGCAGTCTATTGTTAACAAGAATTCGGTTCTATTTCTGTGCCGCGTATGTCTACACGATGCTTTTCGTGTCCGTTTCAGTTTGAAATTACCGTTCTTTTTCTTAATGCAGATCCAGCGTCGCTAGGTTAAAGTTGACGAAAAGGAAGCGTTGTTATCTCTTTCTCGCAGAACTAAGTATAGATAGCACTTTGCTTTTCAACACTCGCGTCTTCTCTCTCAAAGAGGTTTGTCGATGCTGCAAGTCTTTTTGAGCCAGCGGAGCTTTACAGGTCCCATCAATTTGTCTTTTTTGCCGAAATGGGAATAATCTTGATAGCAGGGCTGGCGAAATGTTGACGCTTCTACTAAGGCTTAAATTTTATGGATCGGAAGACGAACATCACTAACCAATGACAACAAATCACTTTAATTATGTCGCTGACAGAGCCCCAGTAAAACAAATCTGCTGGCCAATATCGGTTCGACACTGGATAATCCCGATTTTGACCGTTGTAGACTGGCCAATGCTACGAATCTTATTCCCCAATGTTGGGTAAAATATACTGGAAGTTTTGAAATGATGTAGTTTTAAAATTGAAATATAGTGTTATAAGCAAGGACGGAGGGATAAAAAATGTTTTGTGACGGTGTTGATATTTTTATTTTTTTAAATCGTATATTTTGAAGCAATGCTTGAGATTCGGCATGGATTAGCCATCTTCCCAGAAAATCTGTTTCCGACATTCGCCAATACCGCTATGCTACATGGGAACACTGCCCAGCATTGAATTCTCAGCGTTGCTATCAAAATCAATAAACGACTCAGTTGTGATGGATGGTTTAAAATCGACTGTCAGTAGCCACTTTCAACTGCCGAAATGCTATTATGTTAAAGTACAGTAACATTCCCAGCATTGCTTTTGCGTCATGAAAAAGTCCATCCAACTAACAGCGACCTTAAGTTCCTAAAGGGCAATAGACCGCGAGGTTGCGGGTTCGAGTCCCGTGTTAGGCATGGGTGTTTGTAAATGTATGTTGTCTTGTCTAATGACGAATGTTTCGGCGCATTATAGCCCTCGTGTTGCTGACGGCGCCAGATAATCTGAATACAACCAACCAATCCTAAAGGGCAATAATTAGGAATACACATCGGAATTTTCCGTTGATGTTTTCCTCGATTGTTTCTCTTTCGACCCTGACACAACGAGTCTCCTTCATTATTTGCCCGAAATCCTCGTCAGAAACTAATCAAAATCAATTTCTTTATGTTTACAACATCCCCTTATTTTCCGAGCAATCTGAACGGGGGACTGGCACGTTCTAATTAAATGCCCGTCACTTTGGTCATTATTCGTTGTTTCTCTCCCCACCCTTCCACGGGCACAGCAGTTCTTTTTCTTTAAAAAGAGAGGGGGGGGGTGGAGTAGCCAACAGGTATATACCTGGGGTCAGCCAGAGGGGTCAACGGTAGTCAGTCTCGGCGACGGCGCCATCTGGTTTGCGATACGCCCGCACCAAAGGAAACATTGCGGGAAGCTAGATGAGGGGAGGGGGGGGGGGGTATTTTCTTGATTTTTTTTCTCCCTTTTTCTAAGATCACGCACTGACTCAGGGGGGATCGACTACAAAATACACAGGCGGTCTGTTGAATAGTCTACTGAATAAGCATTAAAACACATTTGTGATGCTGAAATTTAAATTGGTGGTGTCTGATTATTTGCGTTAGAAACCTTCGCGATTATGTACATTTTTATGAGCATACTGTCATAATTTCATTTAAAACATTCGACTTAAAATTTGAATATTTTAAACCGACAGCTGAAATCCTAAGCGAGCTTTCGAAATGTAAACGCGTTTTCTGCAAATTGGTTGCAGAAAACGCGTTCTCTTCTAAACGAGCCATACAGACATTGCAAAATCTGTTTTTACAACGTAAAGTATGTTATGACGATTAAAACTGACAATGAATAGAGTAAATGCAAGCTTAACCGAAAATAGTATAGTTTATTTTATAATTAACTTATTAGAAGAAAAAAAAAAGTTTTCAATTTTACTTTTAAATTCAAATTTTAAATTGCCATTAAATTGGCGAATCTAAATGAACTTTTGCTTTTATGTCAGATTTTTTTTTAATGTTTTAATGCAATATTTCGGTAGTCTTTGTGCGATAAGAAAAGTTTCATCAAGTCTATGGTTCAGGAAAAAAGTTATAAAATAGAATGAAAAACAACAATCGAGGGAATTTGGATGAGATTTTTTAAAAAAAAAAGGAACTACATTCTTTCCAAGTTAATTATTAGAAAGTTTTTTAATAATTATACCTTGTACTTTATTGCGTAAAAGGTATGGGTCAGTTTCGGAGAAATAAAAGAGTTTGAAACGACCACATAGTTCTAAGAAGCATAAAAATAACGAAAGTTTCAGCCAATCCTTTACTTTCCGACCAGATGAAGATGGTTGCATTATAATGAGACAAAAAGCCCTTTTATCTTCGCCGCTACATTTCCATCATGATCCGACTTGAGATGAAAGAGGTACAACAATGCTCCACAGTGTTTTAGAAGGTTACACCATGTAGTAGATAAAATAACGTCATTATTGCAGACTTTAAATTACATTGGTAGGAAAGGAGTTTCAAGTTTTACTACCGAGTACATATGAAAGTGAAATAATAGGAGCATTTTTAATAGAATTTTTTCGATTCCTAAATAGTTTTTAAATTATATAGGAAAGAGATTTCCCTCGATTGCATAAAATACCAAGGAAGCGTTCGAAATTAAATTGGTTTTTTGCGCAATAACAAATGTTGAACTTTAAAGTTTTCTGAATCATACAACTTTAATTTATTGTTGAAACGTTAAAGAATGAACTTGGTATGAAACTTCGTTGCTTTCAAGTATCAAGTTGGTTTCTTATTTTCGAGAGGGATCAATACACGTGGAACTATAAAATAGAATGATTGAAAAAATATAAAAACAGCGGTCCATCTATTTAACAATCAATTGGAAAGATTTACAAGTTCGAACTGTAGTATCAAGTTTCTAAAGTACCATGCTTTAAAGCAAAGAAAGGCCACCCAACAAAGAGTCATAAATTATTTTCTTAGAATTTTTTTTTCTACAGGGATATGTAACAGATCAATTTCCTTTGTTGGTAGTATTGTGCTTTTCTGGTTGCAAGACATTTTATAGTGAGAATTTGTATCTTTACGTTTTTGTACTAGAATTTTGATTCAACAAACTACATATATTGAGTGGTTGAATACACTCGAAAATGTGTATTATTTCAAAGGTGTAATGTATTTACTTTACGTGTTATGATGAATCGTAATAGTTTTTTGGTGGACATTTGTCTAAGTACTAAGCTTAACCCTTTGCACTCCAGTGGCGCCTCTCAGGCGCCACACAATTGAATGCCAAACCACGAGAGGACCATTAGGTGTGATGCGGAAATTCGATGCAAGGCCAATGACTGTTTAGTTTCTATGAAGCAAATACATAAACACCAGCCGAACCTAAAATGTCTCGAGTTGCTGATTCCTCTGCGCGAAAAAGGCCTGGAGTGCAAAGGGTTAAAAAAAGCAAATTCTTAAATATCTAAACTTTTTCTTAAGTACACTGAATTTCAGTTTTAAATGAAGGAGTAATATTTAGAAAAACTTAAAATGAAATTCGACCAAAATATTTTTCAGGAAGATTAAACTATTTAAAATTCAGTTGTGAAAGATATAACAGGAATATTCTTCATTAGTTCCAACTGATTACGCAAGACAAATTTTGCTTATATTTAAAAAAAAATTCAATTCCAGGGATTAATCTTTTACTCTAAGCCAACAACATGAAACTTAACTTCTAATCATTCTTTTCAAGACATCATCTTCTAAAATAAGCTGATGCATGGATAGCAATTCCCAAACAGCACAGAAGCGCCACTTTTTTCAGACTTTGGTCTGTTAAATTTCGACGTCGGGAAACTAGCTAAGACCTACTTGTGTAGGAAATTCATTCTTCACACTTAGACGTAAAAACACGGGCGAAAAAGAAAAAAGAAGCTGGGGCACAAAGAAAATAGTTAGAGGGGGGGGGGGGATGTAGAATAAAATGCTTTTTGGCAAGTGCTACTTCGCGTGCTACCTCAGCAAATTACTCCCCCGTCTGCAAACAACTCGCTCAGCTTCAAATACAAGCAAACAAACTCTTTGTTCCCCGGGACAACACAGTAGCAGCAAAATGGATTCCCACACTGTTTTTTTTTCTCCTTCACTTAACCCAACTTCTCTCTCTTTTTTGTTTCCTTGGTTTCTTTTAACATTATATATTCGGCTTCAATTTGTATGTTAGAATGCAGGTCTACAAAAGAAAGCTTGATTTAGATTGCGTCGTGAGAGTTGATTAAGAACAATGGACGAATTGTGTTTATTGTAATTGTCTAACATGCCTTCCCCCTTACTACCGTTTTCCGTACATGGGCTACCTTCGTTACTTTTATAGCCAGTGCGCATTTGATGGTTAATGGCAATTTTTTTTTTTACAAAAATGTTTATTCTTCAATCAAACGTAAACTTTTACATCTCAGTGAGTATGAAATAAAATCAACAAAACACTTCATTGAACAAGTTTTAATATAAATAATTCAGATATTGCAATTTTCTACGAAGTGAGCATTATATTTTCCGGGTAATTAAACAAGATCACTACAAAAAAAAGAAAAGGTAGCTTTGAACTCGGATTTTAGCGTAATTTAAAACTTTTGCACATGAGAAATTTTACACTGGCCATAACAAATCCAAATTCAGAAAATGGCAACCTAACATAAAACCTGTTATGACCTGAACTGGTTTAACGCTTGTCCAGAAAAGTAGCTACTATATCAAAACACAGGAATGCACGCTGAAAAAAAATCCTATACAAAGAAAATAACTAATCCAAATAAAATATTAAAAAAAAAAACAGATCATAACCAAACCAAAAACCTAACAAAACATTTCCAGTGGTAAATTCAACGAACGCGGGGGAGGTTCGAATACAATGGATCGCACAAACGAAAAGCCTTTCGAACCCCCTCGGCCTGTGATGTCTACAATGGGTAACACAGACCTGTATGAGCAACATCCAGGAGGGCCGAAGCAATCTCTTGAAGGAATGTGAATCAAACAAATGGTATGCATCCAGCTCTCCCTCCCCCACTTGCTTGGGGAGACTTGTAGGTGGGGATTAAAAGGAAAATGACGATTTTTTTTTTTGATTTTTTTTATCTTTTACCTTTTCGCTCGTGAAATTGTCCGAATGTGGGGGAGGTCGTAGGTCAGAGGTCTCAACCCCCCAGGAGTTTCTGGTTACGTTTTTGGAAGGATAGAGTGTGTTTTCTTGCCTCCCCCTCTTTTTAGATTGCCTGTCGGTGGCCATGAAAAGAATAAATAGCTAGCTGCCTCCAGACAGAATTGTGGCCAGGCTGCGAGTTTGGTAAAAGAGGGGGTTGGAAAGGTAAATCACTTTCCTACCTTTCAGGTAATACAAACTGTAAAAGATGGATTTTTTCAGGGTCATTTTAAAATATGTTTGAAAAATAGTTATCAATTACGCTTTTAAGTTGAGATTTTACTAAATTTTCTGCGTCGATTTAATTTATCAAATATTAATGAAATAATTATTAGACAATGACTTTACATATTTAAAACTAAGAATGATTTTAATTACATTTTAAAATAACGTTTAATTTCGAGTTTGTAACATTGCGTTTTTTTCAGTTTTAATGCTACACTTTCCAACAATTATTTTTCAAAATATAAAGTTTTGAGCTTCACTTTTTTATTTAAATAAATGAAGCTTTAATTCTAGCTTAAGTTTGAGATTAACTTTTTACAAAACACGAAAAATTAAGACACAAAACAAGAACTTACCAATACGAAGACTCTTGTCCTTTCCAGATAAATGTCCTAATCCGGCTTCCGTCGGACTTCGACGTAAGGCACTGAACTTATGCACAGGCGACGACCCTTCTTCCATGGGGACATGAGGCGGAGAGCTTCCCTTAAGGGGCGAACCTGGTCCTGTACCCTCCTCGAACCCAGAGCTACTGTCTGGCAGCTCATATCTCGCGTGAGTTCGCATGTGCCTCGTGATCATGTCCCTTCTGCACGCCGCGTACGGGCACTGCGGGCATTTGTAAGGCTTCTCGCCGGTGTGAGTTCTCTGGTGCGTGCTTAAGTGGTCCGACCGGCTGAACACTTGTCCACAAACACGACACGTGTAGGGCTTGATACCCGTGTGTAGGCGCATGTGTCGCGTTAGCATGTCCGAGCGGGCAAAGGAGCGTTTACACACGTCGCACATATAGCTCTTGGATGAAGTCGCGGTGGTGGTATCTGCTTGCTGGCGACTTCGGTGGCGACTGGCCATGTGCTTGGCAAGTCTATCATGCAGTGAAAACATCTGGCCGCAGATGGGGCAGACGTAGGTGGCAGCATCTGATCCAGGAGCCACCACTTCCACTACAGGACTCACATTCCTAGGGACAGGGATGGGCTCTGCTTTCAAAAGGGTCGGGGTGGTCCGAGATGCTGGTTCGAAAGGGCTACCACCTGACGATCCCCTGGGGCTGCCCTGTTGAGAATCGTTAGAGAAGTCTCTGGATAGAGGCGAGAGGGGGAAGCAAGTCGTTGAGGAGTCCGAACTGGCGGGTGTGTTCGATTTAACAGATAAATCTAGGGGAGAGTCTTGCGATCCCTGATCGGACTCGAGACTTCCACCCTTCTGGGGGATGTGCAAGGGTTTCGGCTTGCCGTTCCTGGCGGTCATACCAAACATGTCCGAGGGAGATGAATTCCTAGGGGGTGGCGGTGGCATGGCAGGGTGCAACCCCAAGTGGGGGTGGCTGGAGACGTCTCCCGCACTAGCCATGCCGGATTCGGCAAGCCATTGCTGGAGATCAGAGTCCGAGTGGCTCCTCCTCCTGTACAGCAATTCGGGCAAGAATTTAGAGTGGAAGAGTGCCGAGAAGGGCGGTGTGACGGGAGACACAGGGGTGAGCGGTCCACCAGACGACATCATCTTGTGGATAAGTGCGCGATGGTGATCTTCGAGTCTGAGATCCTCCCAGCCAAATGGCGGCGATTGTCCGGCCAAAGTCCGGCAGTGGTGGCAATCACAGATAGGGAGTGTTGGCAGAGCGTTGTGCAGATGATGGGATAGGGCGGCGGTGTTCCCTCCTGAAGCCCCGTTGCCCATGACACCGTGCGGAATCAGCGAGGAATGGAAGATGCCCTCCGTGTGGTAGGGCAAGATTTGGAGCGGAGCCGGGCGAGCAGTCGACAGCCTGTTGCCTGGGGGCGAAGTGAAGTCGTGTTGGCGATGCTCGTCTTCTTTAGGGGGTGCTTGGTGGGGAGAGGGGGTAGCTGTGGGAGAGCCACCTTTTGTGCGGAAGGGAACTTTCTTTTGGCGAGAGTACTCCTCCTCGAAGGTCGTTGGTCCCCCACCCTCAGAGATCCCTCTTCTACCTTCCTCCTCCTCCCGTGGGTCTACCAGATCGAGCTTCACCTGCACGCAGTGGCTCATCTCGGTATCAATAGAGGGTTGCTGTAAAAGAAACACACCGACTTAAGCGAGTGGATTTTATAATTGAAAATACACTGTATTACTTAAAGGAGCTGATATGGCTATGCAGATACAATTAAGATATCCAGCGTTATTTTAGTCAGTTATAACTCGTTTTTAATTTGATTTTTTAAAATCCTTTTTAGCATTACGATCTTTTTCCAAGTTGAGTTTCATACTCGTCGATATCAGCTAAGTTAATATTTTATGGATGAAATTTTTGACTTATTGTATTAGAAGCAAGTAATATACATCACCTGTATCCCGTATAACAAATTACCTTCATTTTCCTGGATTTAAAGTTCTGGCTGAAAACTGATAACATTTGTACACTGAATTCTAGATTAATTTCGAACCAAAAAAGTTATCTAAAAAAAAACGAACTTCTTTTGGTATTTAAAGGTCAGTTATTCAAAACATGAAATATACCTGATTTTTCAATCACTGCGGGGTTAAAAGTCACTGCTGGAGATGACAGAATTATCTCTATAGACTGTGCCCATCTTCTAACAAAGCTAATCTACTCGCACGAATTAACAGTTCTAGTTTCACCAGAGAAACAATAACGCAATATTAGAAGTATTTCTCTTACCTTTTGAGGCGGGGCTCTCATTTTGGATCTTGGCGCTGCAACGACGTCTTGCAGTCCGAACGACTTGTCTTGGTTGGGCGAGAAAACGCTGCATTCACTCGGGCTGCTGCTTGTATGACCGTCTTCGGAAGAGCTTGAATCCACACTCCGTCGTTCCACCTACACAAGTCACAACTGGTTTAAAAAACACAAGCAGAGGGCAATCAAAGAAAATAAAAGAGTTCATCCTGCTCATTCCATTGTTTTCGTAAACGCGTGAAGTTTTTTAACTTTTGCCAAAAGGAAATTGGAAGAATGTTATTTGTGTTTCGTTCACGTTGAGGGAGCGTGTTGATGTTCGATAGTGGAATACTTCGAAACTAAGGTTTTTTAAGGTTCTCTTTCTGAGGTTAGTTAGTTTTAAATCCAGTTTTATTGTTAAAGATGGAAACATGATCATAAAAAAGTATCCTGGCTAATCTTTCATCCGAAATTAATTAATGAAGATCGCAACAAATTCTTGTTTAACATTTCCTCCGTTCGAACTGTTTAAATAGTTTACGGTTTAGGAGTGAAAACGAAATTAGAAAGTTCTCTAATTTTAAAACAAAGAATAATTGCAGGGGTCAGAAGCACGAATAAAAGTGTTATTTTTATGAAAAATAAACTAATAAGAGTTATCTTTACCTGTGTAGCGAGTTTATCCAAAACGGCACTCAAGCGTTTACGTTTCCTGGTGTTCTCGTTAAAATAATCAGTGATTGGACCCTGGTTTGTCGAGGCTATTGATGGGGACGGTGCTGATTTGCTACCTGAAAGAGATTGCATATAATTTAATAAGTCACTCTAATTAACTCAGAAGCAACAGTATAAAACATTGTTCTCAATCCACCTATCTTAAGGGGGAGAAAAAGGTATAATCTTATCTAAATCACAAGATCAAGAATTTTTTAACAAGTTTAGAAGCTTATTTATAGTTATCTAAATACAACTTATTTAGGGTAAGAATTGAACACCATAATGCTGAGAAACAGAATTAAAGGTGTGCAATTAAGTTATGCTAATTCAATTTTGATTGAAACTAACTAAGACATAACTTACCGTCGTCGTCTTCAGTGCTTGTTGTCATGTTATTCCTAAGGTCTGAGTCCAGGCTCAGACTCCCAGCCATAACCTCAACATCTTCATGTGTTGCTTCTAGTGGGAAATGAATCAGACAGAGCAATTTTTATTCATTTGCAATATTCAATTCAGCAACGTCTGCAAAAAAAAAAAAAAAAAAAATCAATTGGTAAGATGGTATAGAAAGAAGCCGAAACCATCATTCGGCATGGCTCTTCAGAATTTATAATAAAAGCCAAATCCTGTCAAGTAATAAATTTACTACAAAAAAAAAAAAAAAAAAAACTATGTGGTTTTTACGCTCAATTACCTATTTTTGTGCACAATAACGTCTAATCAGGCAGAGACCTATAGCTTAACGTGAATTCCGAACCTCAGCAAACATTCATGTCTAACTCCAGGATTCGAAACCGGCAACTTTGGCATTTAAGGCCAGAGTCCTAACATCACAACCATCAAGTGGGCAAATAGGCTATACTGTGCGAGAAACCTTTTTTTGTTTCCCTTATGAATTTCTTTAGTAAATTTGAAGTAGTCATAATCAAAAATTAGTTTTTTTCAAGTCCAATACTATTTTTGTTTTCGTTTTAATCAGAAATACTTGCAGAAAATTTAAACAATTGAAAATATAAATTAAGTTGTTGCTTCAACTGTATCATGTATTGTTTTTTGTTTTTATTATTATTATTATTGTTGTGATGAATAAAATCGGATACTGTCTAAGAATTTTTTCAGGGTTCTGTTTTTGTGAAATATTCAAGGTTACTAAGAAAGTATGTCAAAAAAGGAAACTTTTTTCCATAAAAACACAAATTTAACAAATAATAAATACTAAGGTTTAAAGGGTCCTTTTGTTACAAAGCATAATTTTGTAAAAGTCGTTTTTCCAAACTAATAAAGGGTCAGTAAAAGGGCCCAAATTCCTCCTAAATATTGGAAGTTCAATAAATAGTAATTTAAATTAAACAGGAACTATAAAAATACCTAAAACGTTAAATATAGCTTTGAAAGCATGGCCATAAAAACTAAGTGGCAACAAAAAAAAATTACACCTATTCATTTAGTTCAGAAAGTACAATTCCTTGTCCAATGCGGGGACTTCCGACTATAGTTCTATCCACTTTTGCAAAGCTAGGCCGTGTTGATCTCCCGTTACCAAAGAACCAACAAGTGAAAGGAACATGCCCAGATAGGAGAGCTGTGGTGCGTGCAACAAAGTTAAATTGTATTCTCCGACCTGCAACCCGATGTTTCACGGCCCGTCGCCCACCATTTCACATTTCGTGGTTCGTGAAGGACCGAAGACTCATTGCCGACGGTCTGTTTGCAGATCAAGACCATCGATACGCTACGCTACCCTCGGCGATAGACAGTGGGATGGTAATGAGATAAAAGGAAGAAGATTTTAATTGTAACGTTCGGAAAGAAAGTGTTCAGAACGGCGCATCGAATAGGGAACAAATCCAGTTTGTACAATGTTTTTCATCGAAAAAAAAAGTGTTTTTTTGGCAATGAAATCTGGACTTACATTACCATCAGTTTGTTACAATTGGGTGTGCGCTGAAGCATCTCTTAAACTACTTTGAGTGCAGAAAAAAATAGAGAAAAAGTGGGTTTTCGGTAATTTTCTTTCTCTTGTGTTTTCTAACTACATAACCATGTCTGGGTTTCCAATCTTGAAAAGATCAATATTTAGATTTAGCTGTGCTCTCAATTACCATCTTGTATGCCATACTGGCCAGTGTGGATCTGCATGGATGGCAGCTATCAAAGTACACACTTTTTGGAGAAGCAGGATTCATAACGATCTTCTCCCACAGCCAGACTTGTATGCCACTATCTACTAATTATTAATTTAAGCTTACTCAACCATAGCTAGTTTCCCTCTTCCCTTAAAGTTAGAAGAATTAAATTTGGCACAAGCATTCCATATGAGCTAATTGGAGGGGGGGGGGGGGGCGTTTCATCCCTAACTTTTGTGATTAATTAAACAAAATCGGGGAAAAGGGCCATTTTCTTGAATTGAGATCTACTTAACTAATTTGAACCAATTTTTGGGGGCATGCGTTTTAACAAATAAAGATTTAGGAACACAAATTTACCGTTTAATGAGTGTGCTTACGTATGGAGTACTTATAATGAGTATACTTATTATCAAGTAAGGGTGGCCTCAAGTATAAACTTGTTATTTCTCAAAATTATTAGTTGTCCATTTTTAAAAGCTAGTTTCAAAATACTATAAATATCCAAGTTTATTGAAATTTGACTGCGGCGGTGCCATCTAGAAAGCTAACCACTAAACCCAGAGATGGATTTTGAATTTTTCAATTGATCTCGTGGACAATTTACCACACCTTCAATTTATCGGACTATTATCTATCAAGGGAAAAGTGCCAAATGCCCTGGCACAAATGTTGAAGCATTTGCACCTCGATAGCTCTTTTTTGTCCACAAGAAGAAGAAAAAAGCTTAATTTTCTTTTTGTTCCTTTGCTCTTTCTTTTCTTGAATTGTTTTTTGATGTGGGGTGCAAAGTGATTGTCGAGGTGCGCCATTCTAAAAAAAGTCGCCGCGGGTGAATGGGAGAGGGGAAGAGGCATTCCCTCCATTGTGTCTGGTAGAATTTATTGTGTCGCCTGAAATGTGCCACCCTCGCTTAATGTTGGAGCAAAAATAACCCCTCTTCCTTCCCTCAATAAAAGAAAAACAGACAGCGATACTCCGTGGCTCAGCAGACAAGAGGTTCTGCCTTGTTCTTCGCTTTTTACTGCCATGAATGATCGTTTCTTCAACAGGTTCGAAATCAAGCCGAGTAAGGTGTGCGAGAATATACCAAGTGAATCTTACCGCGCTAAGTGAAGTAGTCAGATTGCAACCAATCAAAACAGAGGTCTATTGCAATATTTAGAAAAAAGATGAGGGGGGAGGCAAGGATTAAACTGTGGAGTGCTTCTTTTTTTTAGCAAAATGCTAAAGAACTTTTTTAAATGCTAAGATTAGAACATTGGGTTTAACTCTTTTGCTAAAACATTTTACTACAAAATTAGTAAAAATCGCGATTTTGGTTATCCGAAGATTATTCATTAACCTAAAAGAACAAACAAGCTGAAGGTGAAAGGGTGTTGTTGCAGGTGATATTTAGTATAAAATAGTTTTATATTTTCAGTTTCTAATGAATTTATACCAAAATGTTTATTTCAGATTAAAAATCAAAAAGGATGAAATTAGATTAGATTTGGCATTTTGCTAAAAAAGAAAACAGTGACTTCAGCCTTTTTTTTTCTTTTTTTTTTCCTGCTAAAGAAATTTTGTAGCCCAGTTAAAAATTGCTCACTGACCCGTATAAAGTATTGTGTAGCAGACAAAAAAAAAAAAGACTAATATAGAGCAGTTATGACAATTTTGCAACAAGAAATCTAATTTGAGAATTTAGGAATAAAATATCTAATAAACAAAAAAGTTATACAATACTGAAAACAGTGGACAAGCAATGAATAATAAAAAAAAAAATCAATAAATAATTAAATATGAATATATAAATAGTAAATGACTTTTTACAAACATTTACACAACTCCAGTTGCGTAAATATTCAAAATTACATTAGTGTGTAAATATTGAACACTTATTTTACAGACTGTACAACTGAAATTCTAATAAATTAACTTGGATTAACTTAGATTCAATACTACCAAAAAGTAATACAGTCCTTTTATTCACTTATAGGCGACTTCGTATATTTTTTTAGTCATTTTTGGATGTACAATTGGGATAACTACAAAAAAAAAAAAAAAAAAAGGAGCATTAGTTGTTTGCATTTTTTTGGACAAAATGTTGTATGTAAAACGATCACGAAAAATAAAAATAAAATCGGTTCGTCACGTTTTCTTGAAGATCGGCAATTACACTATCCCAACAGGAAGCAGTTAGTGACCTTTCGCACGAAGTTATAGTCACTAATCGCCATCGTACGTACCCACCCTCTATCATTAAATAAGGAGAGCCTATTTTGGGAATAAACTTAATATTCCTTTGTTTTTGCACCGAGATATTAACCGAGGCAACAAAAACTTACGGCTTCCGCTCCGATGATAGCAATTAGAACATCTGCCCCGGTTTGTTGTTTTAATTTTGGCTTTTGATTCATGTCAAGTTTTATCAGAGTACAGGATATTGAATGTTGGCTTTAAAGGCTTGAATACTCTTGGGCAGTGGTTTCGTAAATATCCATCAATTTGTAACTTGGTTTAGTAATGCAGCATGATCCACGAGGTTAGTTAGGTCTAACTTTTACAGTTTCGTGTATTTGGAAATGTCACACACAGTCTCAGAGTAAGGCTTATTTATGCAATATGCGAAAACATAATGGTAAAATGTTGTATTTTCGAACCCCCTCACCATGTAATATGTCAAAGCTCTTGCCTTGATGATCTCTCACCTAATCTGTAAAACTAGATTCAGGCTGCCTAGTAGATACCTATATCAGCTATCAATTTATACATTAAAAAATGAATTATTTAATCCCCAAATGAAATGCTATGAATACAAGTTAAATTTAACTTTCAGTCTAAGCGACCTCCGGTAAATTTGATCATGAGTTGGCAGTTCATTCTAAGCAGCAGTAAGGAAAAATAATTTATTTTCTGTCAAAATATATACATCGTTTAAAAGTTGAAGATCGGCATTTCTCAGGTGAAACCATTGCATAGCCAAACCTGCATACACCACTTATTTAAAGGTAAACGATTTTTCTTAAATAATCACTAATTTTCGAGGATTTACTTGATCACAACACATCATTTCTTAAGACAAACGCAGATAGAATTCTTGGCAAAACACATTTTGGTCTCATGATTCACATGTAATTAAAAAATTTAAAAAAAAAATATTTTAATGCACATTTACATTATATCTTTTTATTTCAACTGTTAACGTTCTTGATGTATTCAAAACAAGACTATGAGCTGGGATATCGGTGGGGAAAAAGAAAAAAAAAAAAAAGGGAAAAAAAAAATCAGTCATAAGTTGACGGCCACACACTGGGGCCGACAGTTGGGAAAACAAGCTGCTATGGACTCCCAGCAGGAATCCCGAAGCGTTTCACAGAAGTAACTGAATAATTCTTTCCTCATTTAAAACCAGTGGAAATAAAGTACGTAGAAGGTGGACTTTAATTTCAAAATCAAGTCACACTTCACTATTAAAATAACTTCTTTTTTCACTACGGATTGACACGTTTCTCTTTTACACTGGCAAGTGTGTGTATATATATATATATATATATATATATATATATATATATATATATATATATATATATATATATATATATATATATATATATATATATATATAACGAAGAAACAACTGATTACATTTCATTTGTAATGGACACGCATACGCTTGTATACACATGTAGATGAAAATGAATATATTTCCAAAAAGATTAATCCAGTGATCTGTAAACCGCGACTCTTGCGCCAATTGAGTGTGGTCAAATTTATAAATTAGTAAGATTATTATTATTACGGTATCTGATTTTATTTAAGCAAGTTTAAACAGACTTCTAAAAAGATTGATTCTTGAAACGAAATTTGGCTCTCAAAAGAAATTTTAATCTATTGTACTGTTGATCTTCAGTAATGATCCATAAACTTCATGTGAATTTTATACCTTGGAGTCAGATTTGAGAAACCAGCAGGCGAAAAAATTGTGAATAATTTCCATCAATACTTAGTACTTTGCAAGATTTTTACCCATGAAATAATTCTTCCATGACCTAACAATGTTGTGAATCTTTCAAACCATTCACATAACTCACTTTGACAATTCTTTCACATTGATTCGTTTTCCAAGTACAGACACATTAGAGATATTACATAATCAATGAACGTTTCGGATTCATTCGTGTAAAATTGGTTAATATTCATTTCGAGTAAGTTCGAAATTCAAAGCATTATTTTAAAAGGAATCGGCCAACGAAGTAGATTGGATGACGAATAGGATGACTACCACAAATAGCTCCCCTTAAAAGTTCCGAAAAGAAATGATTTCGAAACTGAGAACTATAAAACGCGCGATAGTAGCAATCACAAAATTAATACGCATCATAACAAATCTCAAGATTAGAACACATTCTTCGGCAAATATTGCATGGTTGGACATTCCATCTCCTTAAATATAGACCTCTTTCCTGGCAAATAAGATAAGACTTCCTTCCATCCAGATTAATACACTACGATCACAAATTTCGGCCGAGGAACGTGAAAAGGTTACTAGAATGGTCCTGCACCTGGCCTTGAGAGCTGTGACGTCATGCGTACGATCTGTAGAGTATTAATCTCCTTTTTAGTGGGCCCATATAGGTTAAAAGGTTTTCACCCTCCCCTCCTAACAGGAGACTTTCTATGTAGTGACCAATAGACCGCGAAGACTCCTTGCTTTCAAACGAAAGACATTACAAGCCAACTGACATGGATTTTAATTGTCCGAAAAAAAGCCTGAGTAGCCGCTGAATGTGGATTGTGTTTTCTATTGTTGGAAGAAAAACGATCGTGCAAGTAAATTTCAGTTTTGTAATGCATACTTTTACATAATTGAATGCGGTTCTGCAAATTGGAAATGAATCGTGGATTAAAGAGAATTAAAAGGTATTTGTAAAATCTGAGAAGAAAATAGTAGAAAATCGGTTTATTTTAGAGTAAAGTTGTGTTTGAAAGATTAAATTCGAGACTTTCGGAATTTCTGGTCACTAAGCTATTGTGTACCTAAGTGATGTATATATTTTTCAAGACACTTTTTTTTGTGTCCTTGAAAGGGGGGGGGGGGGGGGACAAACAAATTGTTTTAAATGAAATGAAATTAAAATGTGATTTGATCTATAACGACTAAAGCTTATACATTGGCTAGAGGAATGCAGGATATCACAGATATGGTCGTTGCTACGAAATAAAAGCATCGTGTACCATTGTAAACCTTTTATTACTTCATTATCAAACAATAGAATCAGACATCGTTACACGTTATCAAACATTCAATTCTGATCAATGAAAGTTGTACATACGGTGCTTAGTTTTTACTTTTAGTCGCTAGAGAAGTTACAGATTTTTTTCACACTCTATAACATTTCATTCCCTTCCCCCCCTCCCCAAGCTTAGAAACAATGGTCTTTTAGCCCTTGAATTACTTAAAGTTAAGAACTAGTGGAAGGGTCTGAATAATTACGATAAAGGTCAGTGCACTCCAAGAGATATTCTCACATATTTTTCATGTTCCAATTATGTTAGCATGTTCTTCTAGGCTATATTAACAACAGCCGTACTTTAAATTTTAATAAATGCCATATAATAAATTGAACAATATATACGAAAAAATTTCACCTCGTAAATTTCACACTCATCAAAATTAAATATATACTTAACGACTGCTGTATGAGTGACAATTCACGTCATACCATAATCAACAGGTGGGCCTCAACATCCCAAACATCAAAAAGCTTATCTCAAAAAGAACAACCGATAAATTTCCAGGTATACGTCAAAAATCACTAGGGATATCTCCACAGAGCATTTTAGGCAATAGCCCTCATCAAGTGAAAAACGAGAATTAGTTTCCAACCCTACGCCGAATGTTGTCGCAGGAATACGTGAACCGATTATCGTATGAGACGCTTCGCATGAGGAAAGGTCAGTCGAGTTTTGATTCAGGAGTTATCATCGCGCAAAGTTCAGTTGATATAGCGGAGGAGAGAAAGAGATGGCCGTATATCAAATGGCACCGCAGATAGGGCCTCTCAGTTTTCGGAGCTCTTTAAGGTTGGCGAACTGGGACATCTTGTCGAGATGACAAGACGACTCCATAAAATTCCACAGTGTATGGGAACATCTCAACTTTTTTTTTTATATATATATATATATCTTTAAGGTATTTCATAAGACAAGAATGAAAGGAGAATTTTGGAACTTTGCGAGTGTTTTGGTTAAACGAGGTTGAATTTGCGATTTTCTGGTGCAAGAGCAATACGAAGGTTAACTCCGCAGGGACATCATTAGATCAAGAGTAGTGTAAAGTGAGAAGGCCTTTCGCGGTGTTTTTCAAGGGAAAATCTCATTTGTGCATCGAATGGACAAAACCCGGAAAACTCCCTGTAGGCATCTGACAACCGCATTTTAAATCTATCGGGCGTAATTGTAGCTGGATAAATGAGGTCCTGTGACAGTTTTAACAATGAAGGTTACTAATAATGAAAGGTAATTTTTGAAAAGATATAGAATTTCTTCTGGATGATAAACAAAAATTCCGATTTCTCATATTTGTTATCCAGAAAATGATAATTTCCAATGCCAATTTGTGGAGTCAAAACCTGATTTTTAAATTTATAATTGTTTTGCAAAATTTAGAAAATGTCACTGTTTCCTAGTTCAACTACTTAATAATCAGATCCAGTTACAGAAAAATAAATCCATAAAATAAAGCATTGAAACATGTTAATACATTTTCTACTTATGAAATTCAAAAATTAAATTTTCAGAAAATTTGAAGTACCGGAGCTTTGCAAATCTCTGTTAAGAAGCTTTGCGAAACAATTATTAAAAAAAAAATTTAAAAAAATAATAATGCTGGAATAGCCCTAGAGCGTTATTTTAAGGTGAAACTAATACACTTTTCTTACAGTATTATTCAATCGTGAACTGATAGCTGGGAAAAAAAAATTCTCAAGGAATACACAAAATCGAACAAGCTAAATACATCAACTACAGTCAAAATCAATCATTACCGAACTCAATAAAATTAAAAAGTTACCCAAAAGTAAAATAAAAATCTCTTTATAAAACGCTATCTTTAAATGCGTATATGTCTAAAAAACGGAAAATTTATTTAAATCCATATGAACTTAACTAAATAATTAGCATTGCTAATTTATTAAACAAATTCTTCGCACAAATTCAAAATTCGGTTTCTAACCAAGACTAAGTGAAACAGTGTGTGAGCCTGATAAAGAGAACTCCAAATTTATCACCTCTTTCTCTATAAATTAAGCCATAGTACCTTGATTGACGTAAAATACGACTTACACGTGCGACAACGGCTTTGAATGCACGGGAAGGAATGTCCACACAATTAACTTTTTATGTCTTTCATGTATTCTCTCTTGGCAAGCAGTTGGTTTTTCTTACCAGAAAGCGATAGTTGGATTTCCATCCTTACCATCAGCGATTAAATTAAAGAAAAGAAAAAAAGGAAGAAAAAAAAAAACGTTGATGGTTTGTTGCATTAAATTTTTCATAACATTACTCGAGAGCGAAGGTGTTCTAAAACGAACAATTCCGATAGTTAAGAAAGATAACAGCATTTCAATTTGAAGTACAGCTGATAAAGCATCGATGTTTGAAATGATGCACAAGTCTTCTGGCATACTGGATAAATGTGGCATATAAGCTACGAATTTGTAGCAGGATTTGATAAGATTTTCATGCACCACTTTTAGGATACACACAATTCGACTTGTGACATAAAAGTTTTTTTTTTTTTTTTTAATTTATGAGATACAAGATAGTTTTTTATAACTTTACAGACGAATCTGTAATTAATTACGCTATTAAATATCATTGATAATTAATGGGATTTTTATTTTATCGTTTTTTAAAATTATTCAGCCTAACTCATATATCGTGTCTAAAATAATTCCTTCAAACTCATATTTAAGTCACAGCGTTATCAAAAATAACTATCGTTATTTTATGTTATGTAGTAGGATTGCTAACATGAGTAGAGCGAAAATCAGAAAAAAGGGGGGGGAAATGGATTTAATATTGGACAATTTGAGTAGTATTACTCAAACGACGAGATGCCATCTGGAAGAAATATTGCATTGCACTAAAATATACTCATGTTATAACTTAGTACCACTCAAATTGTTCAATATTAAATCCAATTACTTTTCCTTTTCCCCGATGTTTGGGCTACTTATAACGTAGATAATCCTAATACATAAGATAAGATAATCGATTTTGATAGCGCTATGACTTAAATATGCGTAGGGTGGATTATTGTAGACTCGATATATGAGTTGGGGGGAATTATTTTAAAGAGAGGTTAAATAAATAATAAAAAAATATCATTAACAATCAATGATATTTAATCGTGTAATTATTTACAGATTCGTTGGTACAGTTCCCACTTCAAACCTCAGACGTAAGTTAATTGCAAATGAAAATACCAAGAGCACGATAAAAGCAAATCAAAATTTATGAAGGGTGATAGGGAGCAAGTTACCACACAGAAAAAAAAAATCTACTATAATAAAAATTCTCGGCGGCTAGCTTTTGTGTGAGCGGGTCACCTAATATGCCTTTTGCCCAAATTCCTAATGGCGACTTCTATAAGAATGCATACTTTGATATAGTCACGGATTCCTCCTTCATAAAAACGGTCGCGGGAGCCCACTCACGATTGTTCCAGCATAAAAATTCATAATTCCACTTCGAGTCTATCGTAAACAGGCGGTTTTTGTCCTTTAAACGAGGGTTTTGTGGAGGTTATATGCAAATACGCCATTTTTTGGGGAGTAAATTTATTTTAATAATTTATAAAGCAGAAGTCAAATTTTTTAATCGACTGCCTCGCATTAAAAGAAACGCACGGTTCGTCTAGGAGAGGGGGGGGGGGGGGAGAGACACTCGTGGCTAAAATTATTGAAAGTGCACATGATTGGAATTGTCCTATAAAACAAGAAGTAAAAATATCTCAGAGTAATGTTTCTTTTTTAGACATTGACATTCCTACTATTGCTAATTTTCTAATTTCGTAGGCAGCTGATATCATCTCCTAATCACGACTTTTTGTAAAACTTATAGCGAGTAATTATGTAGTATATATACTTCAATGCAAGGTACATTTTAAACAAATAACATTTTCCCGATTTTTCTAGGTGACCTTTAAAAGGTTTTTAAATCTTACTTCTTACATTTTAGATCTATCAAATATAATATCTTTTAAAGAACTAAAAAAATTCTGTAAATTATTTGTTACAAGCTAAAATTTCTGGCTGAAAAGGGCACAGCATGAAGAAACAAACCATCTGGATGAAAAGATTGGTTGGTTTGTAAGCTCAACGACTTATTATTATTTTTTTAACAATAGCGGCTAATCAGACCGGGACCTACAGCTTAACGTGGATTCCGAACCACAACAAACATCTATGCCTAATCTGGGATACTACTCCCTCTGGGAGTACAACAGAAAA
This sequence comes from Linyphia triangularis, assembly GCA_963978545.1. Taxonomy (NCBI): domain Eukaryota; kingdom Metazoa; phylum Arthropoda; class Arachnida; order Araneae; family Linyphiidae; genus Linyphia; species Linyphia triangularis. The sequence goes on along the minus strand of OZ021732.1, from coordinate 30,083,609 downwards.
ACTAGAAGAAAAAAAAAATTAAAGACTTTACCATCAATAAAAGCATTTTCTGACATTTACCTAAACTATCTTTATTTTCTTTGACAATTCCCCCTTTTTCACAATTTCGCAAACGATAGTAATTTTTATTTTCCAAAAGCTTCCAAGTCAAGGATGGTTGCCCTTTTCCGAGAAGTATCGTTAGATTTGGGGACAGAAAATGCTTAAGCGACGCCGCCATTGAAGCAACTAATGTAGTCAACAAGTTTAACAATGACCGATTCCTGGAACTTATCTTCGGACGACATCAAAGTCAGTCCCTCCTGCTGGGAAAAGTACAGTGGCACTGCCTAGCACCGAGACATCCTTTAAGCTGCATTGACTCCAACCAGTGAAAGGCCATGATCATTTATTAGCCAAGACATGCTGTTTTCCCTACATTAATACTCTAGACATTGTGTCCAAGTAAAAGGATTCACCCAACGTGGAGATAAACAGATCACAGTACAAACACAGCAAAATGGAAGAAAAGATAGTGTTGAAAAGAAAAGGTGACAGGTAAAGATAAATCGTTTTTCACACGGTCTTGCCATTGTCACCAAATCTTCCACACCTATGCCTCCCACAACTGCGTAATTACAGTCTCTGGAAACATGTTTGCCTAAGCATTGAAGAGTGTCACATTTCGCTGTCACTAACCCTTTACATTAGTTATGATCTTCAGCTGAATGACATCTTGCAGTAATACTTATACCAGAATTACTTTAGTAATTGACGTTTCGTAGGGCAAACTACCAGGTGAAGTTTATCAGAAAATGTAAGATTTGATCGATAGTTTTGACTGGGAAATGCGGTTGTCTTAACCACTTATGTTACTTTTACATTAGATAAGAAAAATATTAGTAACAATATATTCTAAAATATTTTAACAAGTGAAGCTGATCGTAAAGCTATGAATTTGTATATTATGATTTTTGATGTGAACAAATTTTGCGCTTCAAAACTTTGTTAATTTTGTTTTCTTCATCAAGAGCCAGATTATATAATAAACATGGTTTTTAAACATCAGCGTATTTAAAAAAAAATCGTTTTGAAAGTTAAATAAAACAATGCTGTGCTGTAGAGCTTGTAAGGTTTCGTGCCATAGTATAAACACAGCATGTTTTATGTTAGAATCCTATGAAGGGTACAGCAACATTGCATTTACACTAACTCTACATAGAAAATTTTAAAATTTCCTGAAGATAATTTTGCTGTGTAACTTTTTCTACTTTACATTTAAGTAAACTTAATTCAGACTGTTTAACATATTGAAACTTGTTTAAAATACCGTAAATTGCTCTAGCCTGTGGAATACTTCCGAAGGCGAAAATGTCGGATAGATTTACAATTGGCAAATAGAATATGCAAATCTTGTTATAAAACTTCGTCGAATGCTTACAGTTTGCGATACAAAATGCATTTCTTTTGATCTTGCCATCTAGTAGTGAAACACAAAATATATTAAACATTTATTTGAACTGCAAAATATTGAACTTTAATTTTCTAATAAAGCTTTTGTTTCATGATAGTGAAGTTAAGAAAATTTGAAATTACATACAGACTATTTATGAATATGATGTTCCAGTAGATAACATGTATACAACTTAAAAAGATGTTTGCGCATTCGTATATCGTCAAGCTAAGTGTAAAGTATTGCTCACATTTACTCTTTACCGAGATATTTGTTACTTGTAAGAAGCATTTTTGCATAAATTTTAAATACAGTTATTTTGTCTTCGGACAGCTTTATTCTCAGAACATATACATACACTCTTACTTTACAAACCCTGGAACGTAATATTGATAATTTTGTAAATATGATCGCTGAAATATGAAAACATAATCGTTTTGAAAATATATTCGCTTTTAAGAATTGTTTTTGACAAAAGTTGCTGCGAAATTATTTTTTTTTCTTCTTATCATGGTCTTACTTTATTATAGATATTTTCTTCCTATATGAATTTATTCATATCCATGGGCACTATCAGGGAGGAACAAGGGGTTGCACTTGCACCTTTCTGGAATTCTGAATCGATTGAAGTACTTTTCAAGTCCACGCTTGCCAAAATACTACTTTAAAATCTATGACATTTAGGATTATATCTAAAACAATGATAGAAGATAATTGACCGAATTTGAAAATTGAAGACAATAACAGAATTTTTTTTTTTTGATATTCACACTTTAAAATTAACTTACTGATTTTCACTTGTCAATAATTAAATTGCACTTTCGATGAATATCAAATAAATTATAGCGTTAATGGAATAAATTATTCTTTTTAGGTCCGATAACAGTTTTATACACTTTGAAGCAATATTTTGGTCAGATATGTATGCAAAAAATATTGCATCATTATTGGCAGTTAAAAAAAACGAATAATTTAGTCTTGTGAAGAAGCTAAGAAAAGTATGGGTTCACCTATTCAGGCTAAAATATCCTTGCACAAAGGTAACACACAATCAAAGTGTGTTCCAGACACAATAAACTGTTTCATGAAATAAGAGTATTGTTGTATAGAATACCCCTAAGCTCTCATAAACTTTTAAAGGGGAATGGGCGTCCACTAGACTACAATTTTCCTCCCGCACTTATTATGGCCAGTCAACCGTTCATGTCCACTTTCAACTCGGGAAAATGTTATTGTTATGCAGTCGTCAAAACAAATGCTAGAGAAATGGCGGGAATTTAGTTGGGATTGAAAACACAGCTTTACTTTAATGGTAGAGGATAATGAATTTCGATGAATGATTTTGTTTTTTGTATGAATTGAAGGTTGCACGGTTGATCTTGAGGTAGATTCCACAAATTTTAAGGTCATCCTAAGCTGGAAGATATAAACTATTGGGTTACGAATTGTGCGCTTACACTTTGAAGGCCTTTTTTTTAAATAAATATGGGGAAAGTAACAGTTATTCGACTATTTTCTGTACGGATGACACAAATCAGGTACAAATGTAAAATGCAATTATAGTAATCCTTTAAGATAGAGAAAATAAATTACGTAAGGTATATTCTAATTTAATTAGCAAAATAAGGCAACCCACAAGTTTGACATTATTTCCATATCGTTAAGTAAATTGCATCAACTTGCAATTTCATGAATCCAAAGAGTTACTCTTTGAACGACTTGCATGAAACATAATGCATGCGTCACGACAATACAGTTAAGATAATCAACTGCAAGAATTATTGGAAGTTGAGCTAATGGCCAATGCTTTTAAAAGCTACTGCGAAAAGTAAAAGTAGGACATCGTGATTCTTTAAATGAAGATGAAGCTTTGTGCCAGATTTCATTCAAAGAACACATTTCAAAAGTCCCCATTATTATTACAGTTTGTGGCGCGCTTAAAAGCTCTATTCCATCTCGGGTGAAACATCTTTCCAAAAGGGGGGGGGGGGGGAAAAACTACAAAGCGTCGCCTTTTTACCATTTAGATTACAAATGACACAGGCTCAAACTTTTTCTAAAGTAAATGGAAAATAAGTTCTTGTGTTCAGGAATTCAATTGAAAATGTCCTTTAGGATTAGAGCACATTGTTTCATGGGCAAGCAACAGATATAAAACAATCATGTCAGTTTCACAGATAAAACTATCCCATAAAAACAAACTTTTTTCTACAAATCCTTTACCAACTTTTATGCACAATGGCATTGAACATTCCCTCCTCGTCTTCTCATGAATATATACAGACCCGCTTAGGCCTACTTTACATTTTGTTTTCATTGGAACTGAAATTTATTTAAGCCGATTTTGAGCTTAGATCGAGTTTTATATTGTCTAAATATCCATTCCTTGTCATTGACTACCCCTCCCCTCCTCCTAAAAAAATTGATAGAATGCACTGTCATTGTCAGCGAGTGTATCTACCAAGTTTCAGATCGATTGGATCACGACAAGTGGGTTGATAAGTTCTTCGAAGACTTTGCCCACCACAAATAAACTCGAAGTTAAGATAGAGAATTTAAAAATACTTGTACGCGAGTTTAAAAATACACGCAGTCTTTCTTGAAAGTAAAGAACAACATATCTAAACTTTGCAGCAGTCGTTAAATACTGATTAAAATGCTTGTTTTAACTCTGAAAAAACAAAAATAGAAGTCTTCACGTAAAAATTAGCAAGAAAGTAATTTCACGTGACAAATAAGTTCGCAAAGACATAAAGATAATTACAAAATCTACTGTGGTCGGAAGAAGAGCCTAAAGATTGAGGTAAAAGATATCTCAAGCTTTTTCATTCAGGTATGCGGTTTTTCAAAGAGCAATGAATCTTAGAAGCGTCCTTGCTTGTCGACCTTGTTCTTTGTGGTTTGCCCTGCATTTGATAAAGAGTTAATGGAAATATCCTCAACATTTTACAATGAAAAAATTCACGCCACAAGTATTTGGGGGTTTAATGCCTATCCTTCACTAAAAAAAAAAAAAAAAAAAAAAAAAAAAAAAAAAAAACTAACGATGGCTTGTTTTAGTAACCTCAACAAGTGTTATTTTGTGGTTTTTTATTCAATTTTAGGGGTAATGTAATGTGTACAGCATTACGTGCATTTACATCTGAAGATAATATGAAATAGCCTATAAAGCCACTTTTTAGATATATATATATATGATTGCAAATTTTGATACATTCAAAATTTTGTTTGAATAAATTAAGTATTAAAAAAAAATATCTACTCATTTACACTTTATAAGGGAACTAGGTAATCATCAACTAAGTCAATGCTTTCGGTTATATAAAATGTTAAACAACTTAATTTATTGAACAAGTAACAGAATAGAACTAAAAGTTCCGTCCTGCTTGCAACTCAAAATATAAATCTATCGTAGAAAAAAATCAATTAAAACTAAGTCGATTTTACACCTATTTAAAACTAAAAATCTATCCAAGTCAACTTTTATTTTTAAGTTCATTATGCTCTCGGTTAAAACAGCGACATATCTCTGAAGAACTCAAACAACTTCGATTACAAAAGAGCATCCTGACAGTTCAAAGAGCTCAGAAACAAATCTTGAATCAAAAGGCAATGAAAATAAATTATCTTATAACAATAACATCTATAATTCATACACCAGGCACATTAATTTAAAAACCAAGTCCAAAATGTAGACAGACCCCCCTCCCCCTTCTTTACAAAGTTAAAAGACCTTTATACATTCAGTTAAACCGATAAATTTACCAACGGACTTCTCACCTCCTGAAAGCAACCAGTTCAAACAACCTAGAGATTAACATCTAGTTAAATATAACGAAAAGAAATTACCTCAGAACATCTAGAATTCATCGAAGGATCTTCTCGATGATAACCAACCCTTATAGAACAGTCATGTTACTTAAAATCAAATCCAGTACAAAATGGTCACCCAAATCCAAAAAGGACCTTCCAGAAAAAAAGGCACCTACCCCCTACAAAACGATAGAACAAAAGAACAACACTCACCCTCCCGTCGAACAAAAAGCAGGCCGTCAAGAAACAGGTAGTAGCTTCCGCGAGCAGAGAAAAGTGTCCGAATGCGAAGGAGTTGGGGGTATCCAGTAGCTTCCAAAACTTCGGACTCCACCCCCGACTGCCATTGGCTGACAGAATGCGTGAGGCATCTCCTCCCCCCGCCCTTTGTGGGGGTGGGGGCATGGAATGGGGAAATGGAGAACTTGTTGTCTTGTCTTCTGTTGCTTTTTCTTTTCCCCCCTTCCTCTCTCTTGTCTCAAACTGGATTTAGAAGAAGAGATGGACATGCTGAAGCGACACCTGGCGGGGAGCGGGTTAGAAGTTCTGGGAAAGTTAGATGTAGATGATTACAGTACGGAGTTGGATGAAATGATTGATAACTTGTGGAGTTGGCGATGTCCGAGCGGGCATTCCTAAGCAATAGGTGTTTGTGTTTTACAGCGGAGAGTTTAGGGTGCTTCTTACGCGGTTTACAACAGAACAGAAGCAAGGGGATCGTTGAAACTTGCTGCCGATTCGTGAAATAAGATACGCGCCACTAATTTTGGAGTGCAGTTCTTGCAAATTCGTGATATACGTTTTTAATTTTTTGATCCGAGGTACAAAATAAATGGCATATTATAACCTTGAACATGCTATTTTATAACCTGACTTTTGGGACAATATGTAAGCGTATCATGTTTTGGCTAGCCGAGTATACTAGAGAAGCAGTTTCGCGAGCTGGTACTTAAAGCTTTTATAGAATATCATTCAATATAGATAAGCATGGTTTCACGAAAGCAAAATAAATCGGATAAAAAACTTAATTTCCATTATTGCAAAAGTAGTTTTAATTCATTCACTAAGATGCAACGTTGAATTTAAAATATCTAACCAAAGAACAATGCATTTTATTCAGCTTTTTTAATCAGAAAAAATTGGTTATGAAATTTAATTTTTGTAGTACAAAGAACTAACTGCATTAATATTTAGTCAATAACTTTTATATCTAACCTAAGTAATTTCGTTAGTAGAAAGATATTTGAATTGCGTTTCAGAAAAATAAAAATTTATTTCGAAATATTTTTTTCTTGGAATTCATTAAATAAAAATAGATGGCAATTGTCCATCTGGATGACCTCACCCGACAATGGAGAATATGCTGTAGGGTGCGTAAAGATATAGTTCCAGAAAAGTTATAACAGTAACGACTGGTGTTTTAAAAACTTTTGAATGAAACTAAAAAATATGTGGCATATATTGAGTTTTAAATGTTTTTTGAGCTTAAGTTTTAGTTCGAATTTCATTTTGAGATGATATTTTAAGAGTTTTAACAAGAACAAGTCACATACCTTTTGCACTATCACTATTTCAAGTGATAATTTCAACTTCAAGAAATAATTTAGATATTAAAAGTTTCAATTTTATTTTAGTTAACACGTGGAATTTTGCACAGAAATATTTTTTTTTACGAAGTATATTTTTGCATTTAAGGTTTTTACTGTATACTTCACTCTCAAAATTGTGGTACTTTCTATCCAGTCGACCTCTAGCGAGACAAACGTTCGTCAAACGGATTTCATTAGTTAGTCGAAATGGTCTGTCCGGACGGATGCCCGGTTCGCCACGTAGTATTCCATGGGCAGGATCCGAAGTTGATACAAGCAGAACCAGACTTCTGAAGAGTATAAGCGGTTCGAACTTTTTTGTAACTAAAAGTTCGCCAAAAGTCGACGGGATAATTCGAGAAAATAACAATTTCAGGATATTTGATTTTTGTAGAAATGTAAAAGTATTGAACGTGCAAAGTATTTCAGAAATAATTTCGACCAAACAATTTTTAGATTTAGTAACAAAAATCCTAAAAACTTTTGTTTTTTTTCCTGTATACTATTCATCCTGTCTCTCAAACATAAGAGGATATGTTATCCCAAGAAAATAGACGGTTCTGGAGATGTCCCATGAGATGTTTGCAAGATGCTTTCATTTGTATTTATTTTCTTGTCTTCACACGACTTGCCAAAATATTAGTTGATGGTTTATACATTCAACGGGCTATTTTTATGCACAATGACGGCTAATCAGACCGCGACCTATAGCTTAACGTTGATTCCGAGCCATATCTAACCCGGGATTCGAACCCGGCACCTTTGGCATGCGAGATCAGAGCGCTAACCACACAGCCATCAGATAGTATTTAAATTACTAGTAATTTTTGCCCATTTTTTTTTTTTTTTTTTTTTTTTTTCCAACTTCGAAAACCAAATTTTATAACACTTTTTTAAACAAGTGCCATAATCATAAGGTAGATTGTAATAGTAACAACGATCTAATATGTGACATTGAAAGACAAAATAAAACTTAGGATTTCTACGATTCATAATCAAAGTGTTTTCGAATGTATATTCTACCTTTTCATCCCAGAGAAATATATTTTTTTTTAAAATTTACAAATTCACCCTGTCTTGCTCTCCTCTGGACAATAAAAGTATGTAAATCAAAGGTGTTCCCCTTTTCAAAAGCCACTCACTTTCTTGGCAAAGCAGACTACCTATTAAAGTGATTTATACCTTCCAACTGAGTCAACCTCTCCAGGGCAGTGTGTACTGTCTCCATTGTACTTCCCTCAACACCCGAGGCGACCAGAAATAAAGGCATCAGGCAGGAACAAGGCCACTGCACACTGCGGCTTCTTCTGATCTAGCCTCTCCCCATTCAAGGAACCAGAGTGTCAGGCGTCAATAGAAATAAAAGTCTGAATGGTAGTTACAGGGGGGAGGGGATGACTTCTGCAAATAAACCTTGCCGCCTACAAGACATAAATCTGGAACCCTTGAAGTAAATGTTTCATGGAAAGGAAGGCCTATTTGAAAATGGCGAAGAATGTGTCCAACAAGCATTTCCTGGATGGCTGCTTTTGTACCTGATGAAGGTCCTGGCAGATAAAAGAACTGGTCAGGTGCCTAAGGCAAAAAGTCAAGGGCTTCGGACTTGTGAATCATCATTCTATTCTCAGTAAAATAAAACCAATGCTGGCCGAGCAGAACTGAAAAATGGCCGTCATTCCAGATTTTTAAAAAGCTGTGGTAAGGGGTTAAGGTTGAGTGCTAAAAGTGTTCTCACATATTCTCGTACATTACTCAAATGCTTGGAAGTGCAGCTCACTTAAAATTAAGTTATTTTGTTTTCAGTAATAATATGTTAAGTTCATCGAAAGTTATTTTAATGAATTCACAAAATGAGCGCAAGGAAAATATTCAAGTTCGATCTCTGGTAGAAATTTTATTCATAAAACTTTGGTTGGGATAACCAAAAGCATTTTGAAGGACTCTTTACAAATTAAATGTAAAATTTAAGTTGCACAAGAAAGTTTAAAGCAAATCTGGTAAAGCTTCAATTGACAGTTATATAAATGAAATTTAAAATTTTAACAGGGAAAAAACTATTCAAATCTACAATAGTTTTGCAATTAAGATGACGAAACGTAAAGCTTTTTAATACAGTTAAGCTTAAGCTATAGCATCGTAATGACATTAAATATTGTGTATAAACGTAAGATTCAAGCTCTTCATAACGATACATTTCCTCCTTTCAAATGCACAATCAACTAATATCTCAATTAAAATAAAATTCTGTTTGGTTCAACTTCCTAATGCCCTGCAATGTCCCTGGTAGTAGCAGGCACATACTCCATCAATCTCTATCCACCCGTCCATTTTAACACTTTCAAAAACAACGCCCGCACAACCAGTGCACGTTTCAAAACACGCATTCTTTCCACCCTTTCTTCTCACTGCCACGAGAAAGAATTGCTTCAATTTTCCACTACTTTCTTGCGCACATTTTCTTTGTTTATTTACCACTTTTTTTTCACTATCTGGTTTCTAAAATGGGATGTCTTTTCTGCATCTCTCAAATGGGTCATGGTCTATTCCGCACCTGTACTTTGAGGCAGACGGTGGACGGAAGGAAGATAACAAAAAAGATATGTGTCCCCGCGTTTTAAGTACGCTCGTGCGCGTATCTTTGCATTCCAAACGTCTAACCCTTTGAGCGAAGATCAACAACGCAAAACATGCGTGTATGCTCTTTCAAACATCTGCTCTATTGGTGCCTTTCCTACTGCAGAAGAAACGTAAGAAACCAGTTACAAGGAAGTCCCCCTTTGCGTATGCGTTTCTTAGATGGAGGTTCAATTCAAAAGTATGCCATTGAAAAAAATCCTATGTCTAGTACTTGGAAGATTTATATTTTATTTTGATAGAGAAGTTATCAATATTCCAATAACCGAACCGCTTGGATCAAAATAAGAAGTATTAGGGGAGAGGGGAGAGGGGGAGAGAATTTCTCTTAGAAAATATCGAATTGGTTGTATAAAATTTTCTTAACACAAGTGGCAAAACTGCCGAAATACCTTAACAACTTGGTCAAAATTCTAAGATGGGGAAGGGTAATGTCTTATAAGAGGTCCCACATGTGCCTTGAAAGAGAGAAAATCCCGAAATTTCTCGCCAGACAACTCGACAAGCGAAACTAAACAAAATGACTTTTACAACCATTGGTCTTACTGATTTTTAAAAGATACGTCTGTAAAGCCCTGTTTGTCTGGGATACGAACCTAGATGAACGAATCACTAGTCAGGAACTGTTGAGCCATGAGTCTCCTTATAAATGTCATCTTTGGAAGTATATTGAGACGAAAATTTTTACATTTTTGAGCTAAACATAATGAAAACAATGTAGAGCAAATTTCTTACTAAACCTAAAACATTACATAAAACAAAATTACAGTCGATTGTTAGATTAAAAGCTACGCTGAAATCCCCAAAAAACAAATATTGCAAAATTAAGCAAAATAATTGTTCCATTGTAAATTCATCTTTATAAATACCTTAAAATAAGTCTTTACCTAATCAATAACTTTAGGTCAGTCATTTTTGGATAATTTTTATTCGTCATAGTCCATATTCAAATTATGAACAACGAAACTGAATTATGCGAATCAAAATTAATACAGATGAATTTTTTTTTTATTTTACACATTCACACGTTTTAATTTTGGTTTCGGAAAAGACTGTCAAATGTAATGAAAACCTGAGAGATGTTTTGCATTGATAAGAGAAAGTACATATACGCTGGAAATGGAATGGCTAACACCAAAATGTAATTTTGTCAGCAATTAGCCCTAAAGAAGTTGAGCGATTTTAAAGGGGGAATAATGAGGTTAAATTCTAGTTGGCAATAATGTCATCCATTGGAGGTACAAGGATTCTATAATTAAAATGAATTTAAATTAGTAAGTTAAAATTCCTTTGCGACCTAGAAATTCACGTGTGTTCAAATAAAGTATATAGTCATTTGTCACATCAAGACAAAGAAGCACAAACAGCAGATGTTATTTAAACATTTATGGTAATTGAATTATGACGTGGTAATAGCCTAAGTACTAATTAACTACAAATTTCGTAATTTGAAAAATTAGCTGACAACCAAGCCTAAATATGAAAAAATATGTAAATAAAGGATAATTTATAATATTTTCTGTTTATAACTATTAGCTTTTTTATTTTCCCAATTTCCTGTTGTCTCTCAGAAAGGTTAATCATCGTTTGGATAGTTAGTGTTGGCTTTGATTATAAATTCCGAACCCTTGCACGATTTTCTGATGATTCTCTTTGTTGCTCGGTCCGTTTCTGCAGCTTCAATTTGCAAGAAGGAAATAGAAGAAGACAATTGTTAGCAGCAGTTTTAATTGAGATTGAAGACATCCCAAAGCAAACAGGAAATAAAAATAGCGCAGCGAAAGCCCCGGATATCAGGTTTGTAGTTTAACATTAACAAACTTAAACACTAGTCACTATCGTGATTTAATTATGCTAATTACGCAAAAGTAATTTGAGGTGCGGGTGCAGTCTTTGAGTAAATCCTAGTTTACGGGGATGGGTTGGCGCGATTTTGAAAAGTTGGCGTCAAGGCAAAACAGTCGCCAATTCAACCTGGTGACTGATTTAAAATCTACAAGATGGCGGATAAATTCAAAGTGGTCGTTAAAAAATAAACAATGAGTGAAAACATAAGGAATATAATAATAATAAATTGGCCATAATGAAAATTAAGTAATTAAGAAAGCAAATTAAGAAGCGGCAAAAAACAAAACAAAAAAAACACTAGAAATGGTTGTTAAATATGATACTTTATCGCCTACCAATTGGCATTAAATTTGTTTGGCGATATTTCCAACTCAACTAGGGAGCGGAATTTGCAGAGGCCTAATTAACCCTATTTACCCCCTTCCCGTCATTCAATCGAGCTGAAACTTGGCAGATAGGTTCAATGTCGATGACAATGCATTCTATTAAATTTTGGGACTATTACTATCAACAAAAGGTCGTTTTTACGTAATACTCATAAACCAACTTGCCGTCATCCAATCATATTAAAATAGCATTGAAACTTTTTCTTGTTGCCAATTTTTTGTTAATAAATAAATAATAAAATTACTTCAATCAGAATAAATAAATTATACTTGAATGCGAGAACATAAATTGACGTTCATTTTTAATAAATTTTGAAACGTAGTTTTGCAGCACATTTTGTCGATAGAAAAGTTTGATATCGGCGCTGTGTTAATGAATATAAAAATTGACAATGCGTAAAAAGTATTTTTTAAAAACTCTGTTTTTATGGATTATATTATTGCATGCATGATCCCATAGACCTAATGTAAGTATATATCCATTAAAACATTAAAAAGAGAAAATAAAGCATGGAATTTTGGCTTTTCTACTCTAAAGTAATGCAGTAAAAAGCTTATGCAAAGGGTAAACACACTAATGCTACATACACGGGTGATATGTCAATGGAAAAGTCTACGAAACCAAATTAATATTCAACCAGAAGTAACTAAAAGTCGCTCGGAAGAGGCTTCTATAGTAATTGCATTAAAAGTTCAAATCTTGGCAGCAAAAATAAAGTTTAAAGGATTAGATTTTGGTTGTATTCAGATTATCTGGCGCCGTCAGCAACATGAGGGCTATAAATGCTCCGAAACATTCGTCATTAGTCAAGCCAACATACATTTACAAACACCCATGCCTAACACGGGACTCGAACCCGCAACCTCGCGGTCTAGAAGTTAGTACACTAACCACTATACCATTTGGTCGGCTTAAAAGGATTAGAACATGGATATTCTGTGGTAAATTTTTACGTTGTTTGTCCCTAAACTCACCAACTTGGCGACATTTTCAACTATAAAAACTCTAAACTGGCAGAATTATTTTGGCATATGTTACATACGATTTCAGTCGCCAAATTGTATATGCCTGTAATTTGGGCCTGATATAAAGTAATAGAAACATGTATAAAAGCGATCTTTTAGTGGCAGTTATTGGCACAATCCAATTTGTTTACTATCTGTTTCTCAACTTGAACCTAAAAAAAAATTCTGTTGCTATGTGTTAGAGAAAACAGCAACATTTAATTATTTTTTCTAATTTAATACTTTAAATGATGTATACTTAATTTAATTTGCTGTATTATTGTTGCTATATTAGGTTAAATATCCATACCGATCATACGTTTGAAAACTATCGCATAATAAATTTTTTTTTAACATAATTAAAAAAATTATATTCCTGTTTTACTTTTATTTCCATTAGATACTTTGATTTTGTAAATAGTTTTTGTGAATAAGAAGATTAAATTTAACCTGGTATCCATCATATTTTAATTTTTGGCACTGACCTCCGTTTCAGAACTCGGCTTAGATATTTGTGGTCTGCTCGTTATCGGTTCTAATTAAAATTCTTACCCAGACTAATATTCAGACAAGATGCCTCTACTCATCTTGCTAGGCATATCCATTAAAATATAAACGGCATTTAATCGAAGAAAAAAAAAATGCACTAGATTGAGCACTCGATTATACTGATTTTTCTGAGCAAGTTAATTTAAGCAGCCTAAGCTATTAAATAATATTGAGATACAAGATAGCATGGAAATTGAGATGCTTTTGCATATTTAATTAAGTATTATCTTTCGTTTAAATGATGAATAGGTGAAATGAGAAAAAAAGACGTTATCTATAAGGAAATAAGGTTCAAACCTGCTTAACGTGAAATGGCGAGTCTACGCAAAACTCCTAGACATTATCAATTTATTTCCAACCAAGTGAATATAATTGATATTGTATTAGTTTCGTATCTTCTTAAAAGTAATGAAGTTTTTGATGCAAATAAAATAGTTTATATTAGGTTTTGAAAAAAATATTTTGTAATGCCGTACAATAACTTGAACTTTTTATGGTATGCTCTGATTATCAATAAAAAATATTGTTTGTTTCGAATTTAAGTTGCCAAAGTAAATCTAAAACAGCTGCATCGGAACATTTCCGGTCAAGGTAGGGTGTATATGTATACATGTTACGGCTAATTTGATTCATTTGGATATTGTACATAATAACTTGTAATTTCACAAAATAATTCTCATTATTAGTTAATACAACAAATTATCAACAGTTTCTTAAAATTTATCATGTTAACTAGTTATTATACACAACAAAAAAGCAACTTGTTGAATTAATAATTTTCTTTTATCTCAAATTAATGACATTAGACAACTGTTATAATAACCGTTTACTCGCAGTTAATATGATAAATACTGGATTCTGAGCTGTCCTGTTGTTTATGTTTTCCGCTCTGTTATGCTTGAGATATGATATTGTTGTTAGATATGATATTGTTGCAGATTGATGTTATGATAACGCTACTTTGGGATTCTTATTTTTAAGTTTTTGTTCCCCTGGGCCTTAAAGCCAAGGGTATTGTTTTCAATTGCTCAAAAGTGTGGCCCGGTGTCTGTCCCCACTTAATGTTTGGGCATGCGCAAGAAAGGCATTGTGTGGGCATGCACATGCTCCATCTTCTTGTATAAAAAGATATGTATGCTGATGTGGTTCAGTTGTATCGATGTTTTATAAAACTCAAATAATAAAACTTTGTAATGGGCTTGGACTTAAGGCCCAGTGTAAACTGTACAACGGTCCTAAGCCAATTATTTTTTATAGTATAAAAATCTATAATATTCTAATATTTAAGTTCGATTTATCAACATATACTGAAGGGAGTTGTTTCCCGCTGTTATTATCATCAATATGGACATTATTTATAATGGCCGCAGTTATTTAGTTATTGTGCAAAACCACAAGTTAATTTAACAAGTGCCATTAAATTAATCCTATTAGTCATTTACATTGAGCATTTTATAAAATAGCCAACAAATGTGAAGATTTTTCTGTTACTATGCCATATTAGATAGCCTCTTAGGTTATTTTGTAAAACAACCGGTATTTTTACATAATAGCAGATTTATCAAATTAGCTGTGACATATATACAAACAAGTCAATCGGTAGTATTATTTAATGCTCTACAAATTTATTTATTTAATGTTCGTAAAAGTTGAGATAAAGTTTATTTTTCTTCATTTTAATTCATTACAAATGAACACATTGTGTAACACTAAAAGATTTAAAAACCAACAACAAATCGTCAAAAAAAGTCAACACGAAAGGAAGCTTAGAATAAAAACAACACCTTAATTAGATCTTTAAATTGTTTATATCAGAAACCCATATCCTATCATATGATTATTCAGAATAATGTATTAGTCTCGACTTTTTTGTCACATCCAGGCAATGCAGGAAATGTATTTTCAGAAGTTAAACAGATGCTTCGTTAAGACAAATTATAACTGGCTCAACACGTTTTTACTTTCAAACCCATATGTTGACATTGGGTAATGAAAACCTTGTTTCGCTAAAAAAAAAATCCAATTTTTTTTTTGGCATTTCTCCATGTTTTGGATCATCACGACTTCAAAAAAGTGGTCTAGAAGAAATGTCTTTCTGTGTGAGCGGGGTCCAGTGCAGGGTCGTAGATGGGGGGACCAACAGGACCCCCCCCCCCTCCGAAATTGTGTGAAATCTTGTTTCACCACTTTCCTTTATTATTTTTTTGTATCACTTGCAACAAGTGTTTACATTAAAAATTATTCAGATCATAGATGTAATATGAGTTTGAGTCTTTTAATTCTGAAAAAGTTACAAACGAAAAATTCTGCTTTTTGTTGTTAATTAAATCTTCAACCTTAACCCATTTTAAGTAGAAACATGTATTTTTTTGCTTTCACTAGATTTATCATGATCAAAAACCCTCCAGATTTTTTTAAAATTCCATTTTGACTTTAGATTCTCAATATTTTAGCAAAAATGTAAAAAAAAAAGGGTAATAGATTACGTCTTGAAGCACGCAAATGTTCGATTCCCCCCTCCCCCCCCCCGCTTTAAATTGATTTGCCCTGAAAATTGGCCAAAATATTTTAGCTCATAAGTGACATTTTTCTCGACATAATGAACTGAAATTTAATATTTAGGGTAAACGAAGTATTCTAAATCGAATGAAAACTTAAAAAATAGGGGTTTGTATTGAGATTTTCAAAGATAGAGTGACATTTACTTTCTAAACAGCCCCCTAAGAAAAAAATTGCACCATATATATAGAAATTCGTGAGTAAAATATTTTGGTGCAAATTGTAAGATTCTACAATAATTAAAACCGAAGATATAGCAATCGTTCATGTTTTTTTTTTTTTTTTTCTTTTTTTTTTTCCGCACTGTCCATAAAAAACAGTGACGACCATCAATGATCGAAAATTTTAGTGCAGCCGAAAACATAAGACTCTTCCCCCCCCCCCCCCTCAACCACACAGACGATTTCCACAATCATGAACAGACACTTGAATTTTTTTTTTTTAAATTATTTTAAAAATCGGATATTTTGCACTTAAAAGTACATAATTAGTAATGATGTTTAAATGAAAAAAAAAGTTTTATTCAAAAATTAATTAACTAATTAACATTTAACTCGTTATAATCAGCATATTTTTGAACAGTGATTACTTGAGTTTTATGCGGCCAAGAAAAGAAATAAAGGTTGGAAATTGTTCGTAATATCATTCTTAGTATTATGAATCTCCATCTAGTTTCTAGAATACAGTGTCTCCCAAAAGTCTTCGTACACCCTAAAAATTTGTAGAAAAAGTGCTCTAGTTTGGAATTAAATTCGAATATTAACTTCAAATGTCTTTTGAATGTCTATTGAATTCCGAATGAAACCTAACATTTAAAAAAGAAATAATGAATCATTTATTTTTATAAAAATATAAATTTATAGAACAAGAGAAAAAAAATAATACAAAATTATTCGTACACCCTAACATTTTCTGTTAATTTCATAAATTTAATTATTTTGTACGCTTTTTTTTTTTTTTTGCATTGTGGAGACATTTAAAAAGTTGATTCGACTGTAATATTTGCCCTTTTCTATTTATTATAATCTATTTATTCTTTAAAATGGTTCGTGGCCGTAAAGAATCAACAAAAAACATTTCATAATTGATCACATTTCATCGTAATAGTAGTAAATGTATTCTATATATGGCTAATATATTATATTTATTCCATTTACTGTTTAGTATGTAATAAAACGTTTTAAATAAGAAAATATAAACCAAAACCAGCCAAAAAGAGATGGCTCAACACAGCTATCATCTGAACGTGAAATGGGTTTTACTGTAAGAAAAATTAAGAAAAATCCACGTTTGTGTGCTACTAAAGTTTCTTCAGAATGTAGGGGAAACAATTTGACTTTAATTACAATTGAAACTGTTTTAAAAGTAGTCATATCAGCTGAACTACATGGATGTTATACCCGAAGAAAAAATTTCGTAAATGCTAAAAATAGAATGAGTCACCTTTTCTTTACAAAGCCAATGATAAATAAGCCAGAAACTTAATGGAATCCTGTTTTCTTTGAAGGTACAAACAAATATAACTTTTTTGGTTTCGATGGGCACACTATTATGTGGAGAAGAAAAATTATCATCCTAATCCAAAGAATTTTGTTGGAACATTAAAGCATGGCAGTGAAAGTGTCCTAGTTTATGCGTGCTTGTCAGCATTAGGACTTGATAAATTGGTGTTTAATGATCGAATAATTAATCATGAACTTTATTTGAATATTTTGAATGATAAATTAAATTTGTCAGTCGAAATTTGGATATTACAAATAACTTCATTTTTTTTATCAAGATAATGATCCGAGCTCACAACAATCAATGAATGCCTCTGTGGCCTCTATAATTGCCCACAAAATCTATAAACACTACCTCAGTCAACAGATTTGGAGCCAAAAGAACAGATTTAGAGAGAATGGATGCCAAAGTAAGAAGATACAACATTAAAACAAAAAGCCAACTAAACACAGTAATGATTGAAGAATGGAGGAACATTGATCCAGAAATTACCAAAAAAATGAGTAAAATGTATGCCCAGATGTTTAAAAGCTGTTGTGAAGTGAATGCTAAAATATATCCTTACAAATTACTAATTTACAAAAATATTACAATATATATATATTGTAAGTGCAGGAAGACTTTGGGAGATATTTTTTGTGTTACTTTTAGGTTAATGATTTTTTTAAAGCTTTATTATGCATTAAAAATATTTAATGCAGTTTTATTAAGATGAAATTAGAGATATTATTTAAAAAAAAATATTTTTTCAGAAATATGAATTTTTGAAATGGAGAATGTAGTATTTGATTGAAATTTGCAAGTGTTCGAAGACTTTTAAGAGCCACTGTATATAGTTTTTTTAATAGAATTTTTTTAACAATGAAAGTAGAAAAAAATCGCAATTTTTCTAAAAACTTTTGCATTTAAAAATTTAGCAAAATTCATTTTCTTTTCCAATCAATTTGACTGAGGTTCAAAACATCTAATAGCTAATACAGATTTGAATTCTCAAATCATTTTTCGAAAAGATCATATCAAACTTCAATTATCACTGTTAAAACGAAGTTTCACGTGGCAAAAAGACAATTTTTTAGATATCGAGTTTAAAATATTAGAATTTATTTTCAGAACGAAATAGTATTTCTAACTAATAAAATAAATCTCTAGCCTTCAGACGATACCATTATCTTGCAAATATTCCATTTAGAGATTATTTTAAAGCAGAAATTCTCAAGGGTAACCGAAGTCGGAAAATCGCTGATCTGGCTGTTACGCTACACATTTTCACAACGTTAAATAACACACTCGTTGGGGAAAGTAATACTTTTTCAAACGAGCTAAAATGCTTATATAACGAGTGCCGTGGCACGAGTCAAATAACCTACCGAGTTTGAAAAAGTATTTTCCTCTGTGATGCATAACATATTTTTTATAATCATGAGCAAAAAATATTTTTAATACATACATTTATTAACCTTGGCAGCTCGAGTCCTGAATTTCTTCAGAAAATATGTCATTTCAATGCCAAGACAATATGATATTTGAACACGATGCGAGCGAGAAAATACTTTTGCACACTAGTTAAATATATAAAGCGAAAAAGTTACTTTCCCACACTCCTCTCGAAAAATTGTTACTTTCGACAATATTTTTGAATCAAAATGATTATAAAAAGTGTAATTTTTTGCATGTTGATATAAAAAAGTTTTCTTTTTCTGCGTGAAATGAGTTTTTAGGCAAGAAGTTTGCTGTTTATCGGATTTTTTTAAGCTTACCGTAGAAATTGCAACTTCATTTTAGAAAATTGTAAAATATATAATTTTAGCTTTGAACTAATAAATTTAGATGCAGCCGTCGTATATATTATTAATACGTAAATCAATCTTTTACATCAAAAACTCAACTTCACGATTGAGAAATGTATTAGCCATATCAAATTTGTCATTCATTTCACACAAATGATCTAAGTCACCAACATGGGTCAAGAACTAGAAATTCGCAAGGTATTTATCTAACGGCGAATCACGTGATACAACGAGGATCAATTAATCACACGTTTCAAAAGATCTAAAGCATTGAAATATCTTTCATAATAATAACAATAAAAAAAAAAGCCACCCACGCCCGTAAGTGACCGTGAGCGACGGATAAATACTATGATTTTTACATATACTTTCTGTCTCACGGTCCTGATTAAGAACGCTCGGCAATTAGAACTGAGTGTGACGGGTCCCTCGTAATTTCTGATGAAAATTGTAACGGGTCCACAGCATCGTGACGGGTGGGAGGGGCATGATTCCCGGGCTTGTTGCGAAAGGGTCTTATTCTTGAAATATTTATGGCGGGAAATGGTGGTTACGCGGTGTGTGGGAGTTGAGGCAATTATTGACTTTAGTGTGGTCATTTCTTCCTGGAAATGGACTGTGTAATTTTTTGGGTAAAAGGGGTGCAGCGGAAGATTATAGGTTGGGCTGAGCTCTTATCTAATGTGTGTACTTATAGACTAACTTTTTTGTTTTATCTATTATAGGTGCCGATGAAAAGCATGTCGTTAACTGTTTGTTCGATTTTACTTTGGATTTTATGTTTGATTTTAATTATCTTATGAATTATTCAATGCAAGTAATTAGAATATCATATTCGTAAGTTTATTCCACATGATGGAAAATACAATTTTTAGATCGCTCTTCGCAATATCAGATTCGAAAAATTAATAGTGGTCAGTGATTCGTTAATGAATTATTTTTTTAAATTGTATTTAACTTTAAAGATGTTTAGTGATTGATTGCAAGTTTTGCTGATTGAAAAATATAGTTCCACTTTTAATAAATCGTTTAATGTAAAAAGGGAACATGTCAATAGGTTTTCATTTCGACATGACCCCTTTTTACAATTAGTGTTTCGAACAGTGTCACGCATAAAATCCATTTTATACTCTACCATATACAGTCCATAATATAACTACTGGTTCGATTTCGGGTTACGATTTAAGGATCAAATAGAAATATTTAATGGTATTCTGGTCAAATGGTATAAGGTCTGGCACCAAGTCTTGGTAGGATGTTTTCTTTAAACAAATCTAAAAAATAGTTTTTGTTCCAAAATTTTAAAATACCCATCTTATCAAAGAAAAGAAAGTAGTTGTAATGTTGGACTATACAACAGATGTTTTAACATAAGCGATTGATACGTCGTGTATTTGTTTTTAACTTAGACTAATTGGAAACAGATTGGAAGTCTTAGAAACAGAAAGAAAAAAAAGAAAAAAGGAAAAAGAAAAAAAAGAAGAAAAAAATTATATCCAGAGTTACTAACTTAAAACTCATACAAATAAAAAAAAAGGTACTCAAACGAACTTTTTGGAAGGTAACAACTAATAGAATTTAATTCTAAAACAGTGAAGAATCTATAGGGGCGCGTTTGTTTTCAAATTGAAAAAAAATTAAGATACTGAAAATGAATTTTTCAATTTTAGAACCTTGTACCATATTCACATTCAAAGCAGTCACTAACTCATCGCAATGGGAAAAAATTTCACTTCCCTTGTCATCAGTACAACATTGTATGCCTTCTCATTTCCAAGAATCTTCACGTACACATACCGCTTCGTTAAAAGAGTTAAAGCGCGCGCGTTCAGCGAACTTTTCGGCCGCTTGCCAGTCACGAAACCAACGAAAGAAGAAAAAAAAATAGTCGCCAACCAAACAAACACAACTACAGAAAAAAAAAAAAAAAAAAAAAAAAAAAAAAAAAAAACTAAACAGAAACGCAGTCCCCCACTGATACTGTCGTTTAGTTTCTGTGAGAAGAAAACCACACTATTGTTTTACATTTTATTTTTGGCGAAAAATTCGTCAACGTCGCGTAAGCATTGTTTTTATGTCCCAAGCTGAGGTTGGCGCATTCTTGCTTCCCCCTACAACACAGCCAAGGGAAGTTGACGAATTCGAATCAACTCTATGGACGAAATGGCGTTAAGTGTTGGCGGCATTAATTCTTTGTTTCGACTTTTTTGTTCTTTAATTGCTACTCTGGTTCTATTCTTTCCGCTATAGATTCGAAACCGCACCAAACGGGGCGTTTAATTTTAGACAGGAGGTTTTTTTTTTCTTGTCCTTTGTACACGTTAATAGAATAGGCAAACTGGATTTAGATTAGAATTCTTTTGGAGAAGGTAATGAGAGAAAGAATATTATACAACCTTACGAAACATTCTTTTAGAATATGAAGAAGATGAATTTTGTGTTTGACACAAGCTTTCTGCAGAATTTTGTTTTATTATTATTATTATTATTATTTATGTTTAAGGTAGCCGACTACCTTAAAAAGACGAATTTTCATAAAATTTCACATTTGTCCACGTTTTTTACCTTTCTAAAAAACAACTTTACTTTTTTCTAAATTAATTAAGAACGAAGTTATGATAAATTTAATACAATCTTAGCTGCAAGTTTCTATTGGATTTTTGTGCTTTAAACGCCTCTTTTGCAAAATGGAATTTTCATCGTTTCGCTAACACCATTAGAATTAACAAAGATACTGACATTAAATTTTCTATTTAAGTTCTTTAAAATGCGAATGATAAAATAACATTTGATCTAAGAGCCAGATGCAATAGTAATTAATTCATATGCACATTTATACAAATATATTATTTAAACGTTAATTTTTTGGAATAAAAATTTTAAGTAACCATATCTCAGTAACTTTTTAATATATCTTTTAGCTTAAAACTTATTTTATAGACTAGCTGAATACCCGTGCTTCGCTACGAAATTTTAACACGTGCAATATTTTAGCTAGCTATGAGGCCTCACGTTGTGGAAATCCGTCATTGGGGTATAGATCCCGATTTTTGGCGCTTCGCTCGCAGAAAGGTTCATCGCTACGCAAAATCGAGCTCACTTTGTTCTCTGAAAAGTTCATTGACACATAATTATAGACTTGCTTCACTCGTTGAAAGGTTCATTACTATCAAGAATAGGCTCGCTTCTCTCGCTGAAAGGTTCATTGTTGCGTAAGTATATATAAACTCGCTTCACTCACTAAAATCTAATTGCTACGTAAAGCCTTAGTATTAGAAGCCTCTCCCCTGTCAAGACACAGAAAAAAAATCCCCGTTAATACAATAATACAACACCCCTTTAAGATTATTTTAAAACGTGTTTGTGGAAAGCAAAATTAGGAGGGCAAAACTACTTATGTTGAAACTTTCAGAGCTCTAGGCCTATTAGAAGTGGCTTTTTGTGAAAACATTAATTAAAAAAATTAATCATATTAAAATTTTCAAATTCTTTTTGTCAATAGTCCAGTTAGAATGCCAAAACTACTTGTGTTGAAAATTTCAGAACTATAACCCAAGTAGAAATCATTTTGTAAAATATTTTTTAATTAATTAAAAAAGAACTAAATACAAACTTTAAATTTTGTTTTTCAAAAGTCTAATTAGAAGGCCAAAACTACTTATGTTGAAAGTTTCAGAGCTCTAGCCCTATTAGATATCATTTTGTTAAATATATTTTAATTAATTAAAAAATTTAATTAAAAAGGAACTAAATAAAAATTTAAAATTCTGTTTTCCAAAAGGCCTATTAAAAGGCCAAAACTAATTATGTTGAAAATTTCAGATCTGTAGCGATATTGGAAATCGTTTTGTAAAATAGTTATTAATTAAATAAAAAATTTAATTAAAAAGAACTAAATAAAAATTTGAAATTCTGTTTTTCAAGAGTTCAATAAGAAGGCCAAAATTACATATGTTGAAAATTTCAGAGCTGTAACCCCATTAGAAGTCGTTTTGTAAATTTTTAAAAATTAATTACGAAAATTAATTAAAAAATAAATAACTAAAATTTTAACATTCTGTTTGACATGTTAACAATTAGAAGGCCAAAACTTCTTGTGTTGAAAATTTCAGAGCTCTATTCCAATTTTAAATAGGTTTCTATAGACCCATAGAAAGACTGATACACAGCTTGTTTTATTATTATAGACTAGCTGAATACCCGTGCTTCGCTACGAAATTTTAACATGTGCAATATTTTAGCTGGCTGTAAGGCCTCGCGTTGCGGAAATCCGTCACTGATGTATAGGTCCCAGTTTTTGGCGCTTCGTTCGCAGGAAGGTTCATCGCTATGCAAAATCGAGCTCGCTTCGTTCGCTGAAAAGCTAATTGACACATAAGCACAGGCTTACTTCACTCGATGAAAGGTTCCTTACTATTAAAACATAGGCTCGCTTCGCTCGTTGAAAGGTTCATTGCTGTGTAAGCATAAGCTCGCTTCACTCACTAAAATCTAATTGCTACGTAAAGCCTTAATAGAGAAACACAAAATCCCAGTTAATATCCCGTTAATACAATAATACAACACCCCCTTAAGGTTATTTTAACACCTGTTTGTGGGAAGCAAAATTGGAAGGCTAAAACTACTTATTTAGAAACTTTCAGTGCCCTAGGCCTATTAGAAGTCGCTTTTGTGAAAATATTAATTAAAAAACAAATTAAAATTTTAACAGATTTTTTGTCAAAAGTCCAATTAGAAATAGTTTTTTTTTTAATATTTGTTATAGTTAAAAAAATTAATTAAAAAACAAATAAAATTTTAAAGTTCGGTTTTTTAAAAGTCCAATTAGAAGGACACAACTACTTATGTTGAAAATTTCAAAGTTGTAGAATAGAATAGTTGTAGAATGTAATAGAAATCGTTTTCTAAAATATGTATTAATTACAAAAAATTATTTAAAAAAAACTAAATAAAAATTTAAAATTCTGTTTTTCAAATAAAAAGGACACCTACTTATGTTGAAAATTTCAAAGTTGTAGCCTTAATAGAAATCATTTAATAAAATATGTATTAATTACAAAAAATTAATGAAAAAAAAACTAGATCAAAATTTAAAATTCTGTTTTTCAAAAGTCCAATTAGAAGACCAAACTACTTATTTTGAAAATTTCAGAACTGTTGCTCTATTAGAAATCATTTTGTAAAATATTTATTAATTAAAAAAAAAATTAAAAAAGAACTAAATAAAAATTTGAAATTCTGTTTTCAAAAGTCCAATTAGAAGGCCAAAATTACTTATGTTGAAAATTTCAGAGCTGTAGCCTTATTAGAAATCATTTTGTAAAATATATATTAATTAAGAAAATTAATTAAAAAATAACTAATTAAAATCTTAACAGTCTGTATTTCAAAAGTTCAATTAGAAAACTAAAACTATATATGTTGAAAATTTCAAAGCTGTAACCCAATTACAAATAGTTTTGTAAAATATTTGTTATAGTTAAAAAAAATTGATTAAGAAACAAATAAAATTTTAAAGTTCTGTTTTTCAAAAGTCCAATTAGAAGGATACAACTACTCATGTTGAAAATTTCAGAGTTGTAGCCTTAATAGAAATGGTTTTGTAAAATATGTATTATTTACAAAAAATTAATTAAAAAAGAACTAAATAAAAATTTAAAATTCTGTTTTTCAAAAGTGCAATTAGAATGCCAAAATTACTTATGCTGAAAATTTCAGAGCTGTAGCCTTATTAGAAATCGTTTTGTAAAAAAATGTGTTAATTAAGAAAATTAATTAAAAAAAACTAATAAAATTTTTTAAATTCTGTTTTTCAAAATTACAATTAGAGGGTTAAAACTACTTATGTGGAAAATTTCGGAGCTGCATCTATGTTTGAAGTCGCTTTGTAAAAAAAAAAATTTAGTTAAAAAAAGAACTAACTAAAATTGTAACATTCTGTTTGACATGTATACAATTAGAAGGCCAAAACTACTTACGCTGAAATTTCAGAGCTCTAACTTCAATTTTAAGTAGGTTTCTATAGATCCACAGACAGACGGACAGACAGACACACAGCTTGTTTTATTATTATAGATAGTTATCATGTATGTAACAGGTTTCAAGGAAATTGCATTTTGTTCATAAAAATTTGGTTGCTAGTGTTACCTGCAAACGTTAAATTTAACCAAAAATTATTATAAATTTATTCAATTTTTTAAAAACAATTTAATAATTTTTACATGTTTTCTTCCATTTTTCCTCCTTTTGTATGTTGTTGAGACCGATAGCAAAAAACAAAATTATGTTTACAGGATATTTAAAAAAAAAAAAAAAAAAAAAAAATCCATAAGCAGTTTTACTGCAAAAGTATAGCTTTTTGAATACCAATTTTCATAAGGCAACGGAGAAACGATATCTGAATTAAACATCAGTTAAAAATCCAATCATTAATTTACTTGTGAAACATAGCACAACTTTCAATTATATTATAATACTAACGTGAATTTGTGTCATTTACCGTTTTTATATTTTCTAATTCATTTAGCAAAAAAATGGCCAATTTGGAGATATTTTTTGCGATAATTCTTACGTGGGTCTTTTAAAAAAAAAATAAAAAAAAAAAATATGATGATTTTGGTGATATATTTTTCGATAATTCTTATGTTATCCTTTCTTTTAAGTGAAACTTAGAAGAGAAGAAAAAACAATCTTTGATGAGGTATGCTCAAGGCAAGAGAACTCTGTGTTAAAGGCATTCGTTTATCAACTTTTTACGCCATTAAATCATTTTTTTGGGAATTTCGCAGGTGGGGATGTTTAGAACACCTTATGAGACATTACCACAGCGATTTTGAAAAAAATAGTTAGAGCCGTTTTTTAGTAATTACTGAAAAACGTGATTTTTTCAATGGCAGCTACTTTATGCGCATGCGCGATTTTGACAAAAACCGTCCCTATGCCATCACCAACCCGTACCCCAAATTTGAACATCGTAGGTCAATTTGTTCGGGAGTTATGTTGACCACGTACACACAGACAGACATTTTTCTAGGTCACTTTTTTTAAAAATCAGGATGTTCCAAAACGTAGAGAAATGGTTTTTTTTTTTTTTTTTGACCAAATACTATACTTTCATTACCCTATGTATACATATGGGTAATTGAAAGTAAAAAGTGATGTGTGCTTTATCGAGAGGTCTTAGACAAAAAAAAAGTAAAAAAAATGAATTGCTCTTGAAGCATCTCTCACTGAAAGGTTCACTAATACGCAAATATAGGTTCGTGTCATCTGGCGGGAGTTTTAGGAACATGGCAAAATACTAATTTTTCTGTATAACAAAATAATAAAACTTTAACATTTTGGGTGGCAGAAGCAAAATTAGATGCTAAATGCTACTTACGCTTAACATTTCAGTGTTTTCCGAATACTAGAAGTTATTTTCTATAGACCCAGACACACACTTTCTTTTATTGTTATACATATATAGTTATTGCTTTGACAAAAATGTTTAGTTTAAATTTTTAGAAGTATTTCCCTTATAGTTCATTTGCACGAATACCAAATTTTATGAAGATCTTGTGATTATACTGGGTCTAAACAGATAACGATTTCCAATAATTTGGTATAATTTTTTAAAATTATATAAAACTTAAAACCTGCCATCTTTTAAAATTCTTGTAGAAAAGCGATAAAGGCGTAAACGAATATCATTTACACAGAGTTCTCGTTCTCTTCCCTTGAGCATCGCCCATCAATGACTGTTTCTCCTCGTTTTCATTTACAAGAAAGGATATGGAATATAATATTTATAGAACAACATATCTCCAATTTTGATGCCATTTTTTTTTTTGTCAATGTAATAATGTTCGTAAAACAATGATGAGACAAATAATTAATTCGAAATAATTAATATGAAATAATATAAAAACAAAAACGATAAAGTACATCAATTCATGGCAAATTTAAATGCAGTGACCAGGTGTATTTGGAAGTTATGCAATGTTCCCTACCCCTAGTTAAACTATGATATCGAAGTGTAATATTTCACGATGCAAATTTTATTTTCATCGAAATAAGGAAACTTAATTAAAAACATCTAAATTTATTTGTAATCAAAAAAGGGAAATATCCAAAGCACTTGGAACAAAATAAAGGATTAAAACAGCCATATGTTCAGTAGGGTTTCAATTGTATTATTAATCGCATCCTTTGAAATTTATTCTATTCATGTAATCACTAACGACCGCATTTGTCTGCTCGTGTCTGTAAATCATTTGAATGCTGTATCCGAGAGGTCAATCCTCTAGTCTTGGAGAAAATCTGAGCAGCTGGTGAAAATAATGAAATTTTTATAATGTTTGACTCTTAAGGGAACTTGGTATCCTTTGTTTTCACAAAAAATAATGAAAATATAAATTTTCTATTTTTTGCGTGTTTATAATCTTTGAAACTTACTCCATATTGAGGCAAGTTTTTGAGCTGATCCTATGACTACAATTGCAGAAAAATTCTATTTTTATGAAGAATTTGGCATTGCTGCAGTAGCTCCTTTGATGTTTCGAACGCATTTTTCCCAGTTCGTGATTCCCACCTTACTCAAAGTGTTAAAACTTCAGCAAATATGAATGAAATGACTTGAAATTTTTTGCGTCATTCTTAATATGTGTTCGATAAAAATAGGCATGAAATTTTGAATAAAATAAAAACTTTTTTTTTTTTACAAATTTAAATGTTGAAAAATATTCGTGTTTTACGCTTTTTTTTTTACATATAGGTACAGTAATTGTCATTTTTCTCGAAAACTATTTTACTTATTCTAAATCCGAGGCCTAAAAAGTTAGAGTATATTAATAAAAAATTAAAAAAAAAAAAAAAAAAAAAAAAAAAAAATTGGAAAAAAATATTGATAAATGAAAACGAAGAGAAAATTTGAAATTTGATGAATTTTTAATTTTTTTTTAAACTTTTGCAAATTTAGAACACTATGTGAACTTTTTACTTATTAAAATTTAGTTTTTACTTAGTAATACTTCCAATAAATGTAATAAATGTTCCTCTTAATGTAAAACAAAACAAGCAACAGGAAAAATCAATGAACCTAATCACGAAATTTACAGGAAAATTTTTTTTTTTTTTTTTTTTTTGGAAGCAGATACATTTTTGGCAACAGGGAATGAAGTTAAAGTACTTTAGTACTTTACTTTCAGCTACCCTTAATGTAATATAGGATAATGAAAAAGGAATTGCATTTGTCGAAAAGAATCCCGATTTTTTCCCCCTGCATTTCTACATATTTTTGGAACGTCCCGGGTCCCAAAAAGTGATATCAAAAAGAGGTCTTGGGGGTGGAGGAGGGGGGAGAGGGGGACATACCTCCCAAACGAATTGACCTGTGAAATTCACCTTTTGTATATGGGTAACTTTGGGCCATGTAACCTGTCATTACGGTTTTCGTCAAAATAGCTTATGCGAATAAGGTAGTTAATTTATGTATTTTTGCTATTGTGAAAAAACTGTCTTAACGAGTTTGATCAAAATCTCTGTACTAATGGTATCTAAGATTTAAGTTGTTGTAAGCATCTCCTTCTCCGAAATTTCCTTTAAAATTTCACCAAAGTGTAAAAAGTTGTAAATCAAACATCTTTAAATAGATTTTTTTTCCCCCTTGAGTGTTGCCGATCAACAACAGTTCCTCCTACCTTTTGCTGACCCGAAAGAAATAATATAGAAATTAACGCAAAAAAATATCGCCACTCACAATTTTTTTTTAATTAATAAAATTTGGTAACGCAAACGATAAATTACATTAATCCATATGTCAAGTTTAAATACAGTTACCAGTAATAAAGTGTAGTTGAAGGTTGTACGATGTTGCACGTTCCTAATTTTTTAAGTTTTATGTTTATAGTTGTATATTGTTTTTACCAACCATTACACTGGCAACTATTTTTTACTTTTGCCGTTTTATAAAACAAATAAAAATCGTGATTTCTGACTTTCTAAACCCTGCATTACGCTTTTAACGAAAATAGAAAGGCGTTGAGGGTCAATTAAGTCCCAACAAAAATGCAGATATGTGCAAGTGTCTGGAAGATCAGAAATCAAGATTTTTGTTCCTTTCAAAAGGGTAACAATGAAGGATGATTGCCAGGAAATTTTTTGCTAGGATCCAATTGACCAGCCGCGTACACCATTCTAGTTGCATTAAATTCAATTTAAGAGTTTTAAAGAAGGTGCAATTTAGTGCGTGAGAGACAAGAGCCATCAAGATTTTGGCATTCTTTTAATAAGAAGAAATAAACAAGTATTTCGTTTTCTTTAATTAACAAGTATTTGTCCTTATGATCAATACTTGTCGACATTTTCTAGATTTCAAAGAAGAAAAAAAAAAGAAAAAAAAATCCATGGAGAAACCACAATTAAAACAAAACCTCACTTGAATATTTTTAGTTCTACACAGCAAAATATTTATCTTCAACCAATTTTCAACCGCGATATTCTTTACGATTTGTAATTAAAAGAAAAGCTGAACTTGATTCATCCCAAATTGCACAAAATGAAGGTGTGAGTTGCGGGGCAAAGGCAACACAAAGGAGGTTCCCGCTCCGAGTGAAAAATTGAAATAAAACATTTCCTTCTTTCTGTTTTTATCCCGTCTCGGTGGCAACACAAACGCCTTTTTTGTCACCTGTCAACTTGAGCGGCCATTTATCATCCAGGAGGAAAAGAAGACCACTCACAAATAAATAACATTCGAAAGCGGCGAAGATGCGGCAAGAAAATAAAAGGGATGAACCGTTGTACATTCGTAAATTAATAATCTTGGGTTGAAATCTGCTTCTTTAACAATTAAACTGTCTTGTATTTTTTTAAGAATAAATAAGTTTGTGAAAACAGTGATTGACGATAGGTGATATGCTTTAGGAAGTTAAGTTTGCAGACACGACACTTTTGTTCGAACTTATCTTTTGCTTTTTGAAAAGTGTTAGGCTGCTATCGCACAAACTCAAAATGAACACAAGCGATTACAACACACAAAGTTCGCTGAAAATTATCTATTTATTTAAAACTAGATGCTTGTTGGAATCCAGGGACGTACTGGGACATAAAATCGGCTCGGTGATTTGAGATTTCTGCCGGCAAAAATTTTCAATAATCATTAAACAAATTTTAATAACTATCGTTAATTATAAGATAATTCCAATAGTCAACTAAATAATTAGTTTCAATAATTATTCAGTTGATTATTTTTTAATAATAATTAAAAAATATTAATATTAAAAATGAATATTTAATAAATTTTATAATTTAAATATTTATTTTTAATATTTAACTTCAATAATTGAATAGTTTTAGCTATGAATTAATATTAATAATTGAACTGTTTTAATTAGTTTAACTAAATCAACTTTTTTAGTCTCTATTATTTATACTTCTTTTGAGTGAACTAGGTTTACATAAACAATTGATAGTTTGTGAAAAACTATAATAAAATTGCAAATTTTTTTTTCAAAAATTGCAAAATAAACTATGTCCAGATATGTAACTAGTATATTTATTATTTAACTTGTGAACGGACCAGCCTTTTTTTTTTTTTACAGACACTGACCAGCCTGGTGATTGCACCTCATAACTCTATGGCCAGTAAGTAACTCTATCGGCACACTTGTACTCTTAAAGGGGCAAAAAAATTTAGACCATTTGGGCGTTAGTACCTTGAGTTGGAAAAATTCGTTGTTTTAAATTTAATAGAAACAATTAATAAGCTGCTTCGACATTCAATGACATTTTTAAAAATAACTGGAATCCCAACCACTTTTTTTATGTATCCAAATGAAAATTATTCTCATGTGGGTACTGGATATAGGCTTGTCCGGTACAATCACCGAGTCTGTGAGTGTCTGAAAAAAAAATAGGATAGCCCTGTAGGACGTTAGATAATAAACGTAGTTATACGACCGGAAATTATTTAGCCAATATAAATAATAGAGGCAGAATTTTTTTTTTAAACTTATTATTAAAACAATACAATAAAATGAATTACATTATTTAAATTTTAAAAATAATTATTAAATAAAAATATTTAAATAGCAAAATCTATTAATTATTAAAACTATTTAATTATTATAATTATTTAATTAGTTATTGGACTTATTTTATTATTAACAATAACTTTAATTTCTTTAATGATTATATTGAAAATTTGCTTCGTCATAAATCTAAAACCACCGAGCCAATTTTATGCCCCCCCATCAAGTCCTTGATTATTCCAAAGTGTGTCCCTTATTTGACGATCTTCTATGCGATAAACAATTCAAATCGAGAATTTCTATACGTTTACGTCAATAAATACCGTAATCCCGAATTACGCATCATGCGTAGCGCCGTTTAGAGGCTGCTCTGGTTGATGGTAAATCCAAACAGAGGGAGTGAAGATTCGGCGAAGATTAGTTTTATTGAAATTGAAGGATTGCATTCACTGACAAATTTGGAATCATTAGAAATTTTTCGAAAATATGCTGCTTAAGAAAAGGGCATGGCTTTCAAAGACTGCAAAAGTTTTTTCTCAAATGCAATTACAATATCCTTCAACGGATCCCAATATTGGCTAGACAAGAAATTTCTAAAGTGTGATATCGTTGTCAACTGAAGATAAATACACTACAATTCTAAAAAACAAGGGATACTGATACGTGATAGGCAGGATATTAATAATTTAAACCTTCATTTAGACGAAGGATGAAAAAATTCTCTCTAATTTAATGCAACGTTTTATAAATGTTACGAAAATTAAAACTACAATGTCTTAAAACGAACTGATGTTAAGAAATAGAAAATAACTACGAAGGGGAAATGATATAAATATGAAAATTTCATTTGATTTTCTTATACGACTTTTAATTAAGTTAAGTAGGTAGTATTTCCTAAACAATGAATGCGTTTTTCAAATTTTGTTTTAAGAAAGCAACTTGTAACGGATAGCAGAGATTGTATTTTTTAAAATGTACTGAAATGGAAATCAGATAAAAGAAAAGGTGGTAGTTACCACTTGTCAGCTTCGAACAATAATCTTTTCTGCAATTCTTTTATAGTATTACATCCTCTCACATACAAGTCCAAATCAATTTTAGAAGATAGTATTGTTTGAAGCACTTTCTTCCCACATCCACAACTTCTTTATCTATTGATTCACAATTCACTCAGAGATATTCGAATACGCGATTGACAATTTTAGAATCATGACTCAAGTTGAGTCATAGGACCTGCGACTAATCGCTGCTTATCTTACAAGTGCGAAACCAAATACATTCCCCCCCCCCCCCCCATCAAACTTTGTGATAATTATTCTTCTGTTTGTTTTTAACTGGAGTATTTAAAATAGAAATAGGTTTGGAATTGATTTTA
Source organism: Linyphia triangularis (assembly GCA_963978545.1). Classification (NCBI taxonomy): domain Eukaryota; kingdom Metazoa; phylum Arthropoda; class Arachnida; order Araneae; family Linyphiidae; genus Linyphia; species Linyphia triangularis. The sequence goes on along the minus strand of OZ021732.1, from coordinate 30,051,118 downwards.
AATTGAAAATTATTTTCTTGAAATATTATAATACAGTTTTGAATTACTTTTTTTTTTTTTAGGGATTTTGTAAAATGAGTTACCATATTTTCTGATGTTAGTTTATTTTAGAGTTAATTGTCCAAAGAAAATTGTTCGTTGTGAGCGCCGCCATGTAAATTCAAGGGGTACACTTGCTCTCCCGTCTCTGGCATTTGGAAATTAAAAATAAAGTAGAGAAAAGTGGAAAAGTGATCGGACCATAGAAAAAACCATTTAGCTTTAAAATAATGAATTTGAACAGAAAATTAATCTATAACAAGTCATTAATTATATAGTAGGTAATTCTAATTATGTTTCAGAAATCATTGTTTGAACTTAAATTTCAGACTTTTTGCACCACTTTCCTGTAAATAAACTTACCGGCGCCCATGTTGTCCATCATTAACAATAGTTTAACCCTCTGTATTTGTATTCATTTATGAAAGTCATTCTGATTTTTAGTCAATGGAACGCCGGTAAGTTCAAATGATAATATACCATCCAACTTTGGCCACACTTGGCATACATTTCATTCAATTGTCACAAGCCACGAAAGTCACCATCAGATATATCAACGATCAGCACGCAAACAAATCTCAAACTTATATCTGCTTTTCAATCACGAACTTCAGCTTCAGAGGGAATAACTCTTAAACACATCTTATACGATTCTCAAACAATTTTTTTTCTTCTTGTGTCTTGTTCAGGTTTCATTAGGGTGGCATTAGAAAGAAAACGGAGAGAGAGATCCACGAAGTTTCACACTGGGAAACTGGATGATGATAAAAAAAAAAAGAATATCCTTCTGACCCTGAGGGTGTCTTCCGATTTTTGTGTTGAGGTCACCAACACATCTGCCCGTTGTGACCAAACTTCATTAGTATTTCAGTCTTCTTCATCGATACCCATTCATTCATTGAGGTTAGGTCTTTGCCCTTATGATGACACCTTTGGGGACGCCGCCGCCTGCCGAACCCAGGCCCCGGGCCTCTTTCCTTTGGGATGAAACAGAAAGAAAAGGCCAGTGGATATTAGTGGGCAATTATGAATACGCGCATAATTCTAAGTCAGTTGTTGAGGGTGGGATATTTTGATTGACATAGGGCCAGGGCTGATTACGGAATAAGCTCGTGAAGCCTGGGCCTACACTTTGCTTTTTTTAGGGGCCACCAAATCACCTTTTTCTTCGGTTCTTTTCCAATGTGTTTAAATTAATATAACGTGTTTTTAAATTAATATATGTTAAATTTGAATTTACACATTTTATTTCGACATATAACTATTTATACGCACATAATTTCAGTTGTAACCTTCGTGCACTAAATTATTGATTTAAACTTGGTAAATTCTTAATTATACAAAAATAAAAAATGAGATAAAGAGAAGCTATTTTGTTTTCAATACATAGGAAAATGTCGTGTGTTTTTTACAAAAAAATTATATTTTAAGTGATTTTGGCTGGGTAAATTATAGGTTTTAAGCGTCAGCCTGACACATCGCAATCAGGGCCCGGTTAAAATTTGGGCTTCCCTTCCCATGAAGTCTTGATCGGATCCTGCACTGAGTTTTATTTTCTTACCAGTTTCATCTTCTAACGACTATTTAGCAATTTGGATTTACACTGAGGAGCATGCATATCAAATCGTTCACTTATTGTATATTTCCTACAATGTCGTTATGCTATTTTCAAGTCATCGATAGCCAAAGTGTCAAAAGTCACAGTGAGTCGACTTTGACACCAAACAACTTCATTATTATTAATACGGAATTTTTTTTTATTATTACCTACATCTTCAGAGAAAAGAACTATCTCATCATTCTCTTCTATCCAAACTCTGAATAAAAAATATAAATTTCTGGCTTTTAGCCTCTAACAAAGGTTACTAATGTGTTGATTGTATTAGGAAAATAATTTATCGTTAGTTTTAATGTATTTTTCTGCTGTACTAATATTCACGTAACTTTTTTTAATAAAGTAATAGTTATTATAAGAACAATCGCTAAAATTTTAAAATCCTATTTCGCAATACAAATTGACTACGAAAGGAAGTTTAAGCAAATGCTCATTCTGAAGCAAGGTCAGATGATTCAAATTTTCAGTCTGTCTTATTGTTAGATATATTTATCAAATTTCTAAGTACAAAATTAAATACGATTGGATAAATACACTGAGTGGAAAATTTATTATACATATCTCCTAGTTTTTAGCAATAAATTAACTTTGACAGCTCACTATTTCAAGAGAGCATAACATCTTCAACAACAAAAATTATTTGTTTGTGAATATATAGGTAAATTAGTAGTAATGTGCTGTAACGGTCACTGAAAGTTAAATGTTTGTGGAGCTCTGTGTAATGGAAGGAGTTGTAAAATGAAAAGTTAGGGACAGGTAAAAAAAGAATCAAATCATAGTCCCGATAAGAACTACCAATGTATAAAATAACGTGTAAAAATTTCAGAGCAATCGGTCAGATAGAATTTTTTTTTTCACCCTGGCCGACTGAAAAAAAAAACGCTGTTTCTAGAAAAACGTCTCTTAAATTTCAAGAACTGATTTAAAAAAAAAAAAAAAAACCTCATACTTACATTATTCGTCTATGCCTGGGGCGTATAATATGCCTTCAATTTCTTCGCAGGCATCATTCTCAGCAACTTTCTCTGCCTGCCACTCATTCTGGCTATTTTAGAAGCCTTTGCCGAGTCATTTTCTACCATTGAAATCCGGGAGTTGTTGTACAATTTAGCGTATCGTACGCGAGGCAGGCAGATTGTGACTTCCATAGTCTCTAGGATTTTTAAAATAGATAAAAAAAAAAAAAAACTTCATTGAAGGTGCATGCCGCTTGCAACTGTCTAGCGACCATCAGTGTGCAACGAGACGCTCTCAAATATTCATTATAACTTCATTAATATTTCGAATTTCGGTCTAAAATTTTTAAAATGTACTCTCAATATATTTTACTTTCAATATAAGTAAAAAAAATAAATTGATTTTTCCAACCCAAGTTACCAGACTACTACCTTAATAAATTGTCCACTCAGTAATTAAAAAACAATCCAAACCGAACCAGTCACCCTACAAGAGAGTATCATCTGAATTCTAGATGATGTCAATACTAAGAACTAATTAACGACATTACCACGAAATGAAATATTCCAAGCAAAATGTCCTCCGGGTGTGCAGGCATACCAATCCTTTCCGGAAGGGATGCGTGGAACGATAAAGCGCCGATGCCTTGTAATTAAGAGTCATCTATTCAGTGTCTCCGGGCATGCAAATTATTGGCTTTATGTGTCCATCATCAGTGTTGTTTATGGTCCTCACTCAAATGTACGTGTGAAGAATGACAACGCGTCCATTTTTGGATTCCATGTGAAAACTGTCGTAAATATTTGGTGGTCATTATCCTTCTGTGTGGAGTTGTAACTTTGGTGCAAGTGTCTTGTGGAGCCATGTTTAAGTTGTCTGTCACCAGTTATATTCGTAATTTTTTCCAACGAATTTTGTGGTTTTATAAAGTTAATATTTATGTTTATAATTTTATATTGAAAAAAAAAAAAATTGGTAATTTTATATAGAAATAAAATTTATTAATTTAGACTGAATAAAAATTTATAATTTTATATTGAATAAAAATTTATAGTTTTATATTGAATAAAAATTTACAATTTTATATTGAATTAAAATTTACAATTTTATATTGAATTAAAATTTATAACTTTATAATGAATAAAAAATTTTACCTTTATATTGAATAAAAATTTTTAACTTTATATTGAATAAAAATTTATTTTATATTAAATAAAAATTTATTATTTTATATTAAATAAAAATTTATAATTTTTTATTAAATAAAATTTATAATTTTGCATTGAAAAGAAATTTAAAATTTTATAATAAAAATTCATATTTTTATCGAATCTAAAATGTTTTGAACGCATTGATATTTATAGCTGAAGAATCATGGCTTCGGATATTATTAAAATAGAGTAAAATTATTTTGTTGGAATTATCATACTTTTGGGATTATCGTATTTATGGAATTATCGTTCTGTTAGAGCTATGTTTATTTTACCCTTATATTGGAGTTTATACAAGGGAAATTACGATTACATTCTGCTGTTTTTGTAATTAGTGAATACCATTTATTTACATATGAATTGAAACGCAATTTGAAGTAGTTTCGCTCTTTTATTAGAGCCAATTTGATAATTTTATTACATCTTTCAAACTGCTCTTTTAACACAAACATTCTTCGAGTTCACTATAACGACTTTCGACCAGTATTTAACAAAAATATTATGATAACTGAAAAAGCAGTTTAACATTACAGAGTGTATCTAAGAATACACAACAATAATTTTTAAAAATTGTGTTTTTAAATATTGATGCGATCGATCGTGGGTTTTGATGTTCCAAACTAAGCGGGTCGCAAAGATTGATTTTCAAACAGGCGAAAGGGTTTACCAAGGAACTGTTGCGAGCCTGAGCAACCGACACGCGATCCCAGGTTGCTACGAGAAACAATTACGTCACGAATACTCCCACCTGAATAGAGAAACTCTAAATATGCAGGAAAAGAGTCGCAGCAGGAGTTGTTTGCACTGGATAAAATAGATGCAAGTGATCCGGCTGAACCAAGTAGTGAGCCAGGATAATTGATGGTTTCGTTTTGTGCGAAATCTTGGTGTGTGTGCTTTGTGCAACCTCCAGTATAAGAAAGAAAGGTGTCGTGTAATTTATCAAAAGTTTGAAATTGTTGTCATAATTTTAAAAGTACTTGCGTAATAAAGTATTTTGGATAAATTACTTTTATGCCGTTCCAAAACTTACATTTAAAAATAAAGATTAGAATATTATTTCCTTGTTCATAACTACTAACTGATTGCGCAGGCCCAGTATAGACCTCGTGAAGCTGTTGCGTCAGAAAATATACAATCAACCAATAAACTGATTATAGTCTTTTTACAAAGATTACAATTAGAGGTTTTCTTTCCATCACACTTGTATACAGTTACCCCATGAACAACCAATGAGTTGTTGTACCGATTATTACGAATTAAAAGGTGTTCAAATCACTTACACATATTTTTTCTAGGATATTTAACTTTATAGAAATTATCACAAAATGATTTGAAAGGTCAAGTAAAGCAAGTGTACACTGTTAAAAAAGCCAGCAACATATCTTTCATGAGTTAAATATTGATCAACAAAAATTCAATTAGTAAAGAAACTATAGATAAAATATTATATTCTGTCGTAAATTCTGACTCTTTCGATAATAAGCTACCCTAGGAACAAATTTGGTAATGCAAATGTATTATTGAATTTGACATTTTGTTTTTATATTTATTACCTAATTATATGAATTTACGGAATTTTTTCCTTCTGAGAATTTCTCTCACTTTTATCAAGATACTTATGTATTTTTGCGTGTGTAATAAAATTTCTAGTCAATATAATCTGCACTTCAACTCTGGTTGGTTTTGTAATTCCAGGAGAATACAGTTATTTGTTCATACTTAATAATACATTAAATATAAAAGTTGAATAAAAGAACTACATAAAAAGAACAGAAGCGTTTCCCAGAAATGCCATAGCAATTGCCACTAAAACCATTTTAAACTGGAAATTTTTACCACATACGAAGAGGCGTATTTAACTATCGAAACATATTTACAAATTTTGATCTTTTAGTTCAAAATTCTGTAGGGACTATTATGCGGGATTTAGAGTATGTTGACAATTACATTTTATTTTTTATGACTACTTGGCTAGGGCTTCAAACCAAAACATTTGAAGTGAAAGGCAAAGTTTGAACTATCCATCTATGAAGCATCCAACGATCCTACCTCCCTCCCACAACGCTTATTGCACCAACCTTTCAGCATCTACCAATCATCACAGCCTGGTAAATACCTCCTAAGGAGCAAGGCCTACAGTTCCAACTACTGTACCAACCTACGTTTTAACGATGGGTACCTCCATACTCATTTACCAAGAAGTGTAATTTATCCAGATAAAATTACCCATATTTCTGATTGGGCTCCATTTATCTTGTTTGGCAATCCCACGAACAACACAAGAACCTAGTTATTTTGATACTTGGACATGCCTAAATTCAGATACGAATCTCTTCAGAATGTCGGGCGCGTTCCAGCGTGGGTTCGTTTTTTTTTTTTTTTTTTTGCTGGTCGAGGTAGGTACAACCTAATGGGGGTGTGCACACAACACACCCACACATCCCGGCACTTGTCAACCGCTTTCAGTCCCACGCTGAAATACCTTATCGACACGTTTGGTATAAAAAGAGCAACAGGCAATCAATACGAAGGCGGCCACGCCCGATCCTGTATACCTACCTGCCTTTTGATGTCGACGAGAATCGGACACAATAACTACCTGGGGAAATTAAAAAAAAAAAAAAAAAAAAAAAGGGATAAAAGATGAGAGTTGCGAAACTCAGTGGGGTAATTAAATACGAAGAAAATCATTGGGAGGGTGGAGGTATTGGGAAACAGGTGTCCTGCTCGATGGGTTGTCGCGGCTTTTTTTTTTTTTATATATATATATCTATTCCTTAATGGTGATCGGAGGAAATGGTTGTCCAGAAAAGTGTGGGATCAGTGTTTCGAAATGGGTTGGGAGATATTAATTGGAAAGTAGATAATTTATGTCTCGTTTGTTATGGACAGCATGTGCGGTTGAAAGTTATTTGTATAATCGAGAAAATGGGTACATTTAGGGACTCCCCACGCTTTTGCAATCGAACGTGTTTCAGATTTTAGGAGCAATACCTTAAACAAGTATTTCTACTCAACTTTTAACTGTGGTATGTGGTCTGACAGACCCCGAGTACCACTTAAAATATTTCATCCACCTTTTAAATATTTCCACTCCTAAAAATATTTCATCTTTGACTTTTATTCACATTATTCCTATATTATGTTTTAATTTTTAAACCGATGTTCACCCATTTGTTTGGCGCAATATGGCCCACGTGTTACTCTTGTGACAAAAACATTAAACGAATCAATCACAGCAGTTAATTATTGAAATTGAAGCATTGCAGAAGCATGTTGTATATTTACAGTATAATTTTAAAACCCTTTATACTAAATTTGATTTGTTTTTTCATAGCTGGCGGGCAAATCTGCGGAAACCTAATTAACCTACTTGTCATCTGATCGGGGTGAAACTTGGCAGATAGATTCGACGTCATTGACAATGCATTCTTTAAAGTTTTGGGGACTGTTATTGTCACTAAGAGGTCGCTTTTACACACGTTTCCATAAAGGCTTTTGGAATACTAATAAATTCCCTTTAATCGATCTTTGTTGACACTTTAACCTTTCCTGTTGCCAAATTTGTTTTAATCAGAATAAATAAAAAGATATTTAGACATGAATGTATAAATTCACATTCATATTCAATAAATAAATTTTGAAATATAGTGTACCGCATATTTTGCAGATAGAGAGGTTTATAATATTTAAAATTAAATGCAAACTCCAAGCACACTTTGACAACGGAATCGGTAGAAATTGGCAATGAATATAAAGGATTTATTTTACTGTTTACAGTAATAAAATGTTGTTTAACCCGTACATCGAATAGAGAATACAAAGAAAAGGTCGCGTAATGAGAAGAGCATGTAAATTTTAAAATTTCAAATATTTATTCTTATATTTGCTCTCACGTTCGTTTACACCACAAATAGATGACGTAATAAACCCGTTATCAAGGAATGAATAACACGCGAAAATAATTGTCTTACCGATCTTCAGATTGTAAAATCCTCTTTACCACCATGACTACAATCTAGAAGGGAGGTGAGGTGAGGTGAGTTTATAAACTAGAGTTTAGTAAAAGATTTTAATTTTTCAATTCAAAGACATTTAAAAATAAAACTTTTCACTTCGTGACTTCAGACTGCTTGGTCAGCGCCGCCGAGGTGAAATAGCACAAAATTCAAAACTGTTTTACGCTCGCCGTCCAAATTGTGTCGTCCGATAACACGGAAGCAGGTGATTGAGCGAGAGGTGTACGATTTCGATCGATTCAAGCAGTTTTCATGCAGAAACGTATTGATTGACGGATTCGATTAGCACAGACATGAAAGGGTTGCTTTTGCCGCCCACGAGTTTTTGGTTCACGATACCCCCCCCCCCCCCACTCCACCCACACACTCTTCGATGTTGTTTTGCTCCAGTGCTATTATTTTCGTACAGCATTCATGCAAAAAAATCAGATGGGAATGTTTTTCTTTTCGAAAACAAAAGAGTGGAGTGATGTTTTGTTTTTGCATCTGTCAGCCGAATCGAGGCTAATTTTAGAAAGAGAGGAACAGGCGAAATCTTGTGTCATTAAATTGTTCTATTCTGTTTATCTAAGGAGTAATCTCTTCAAGGGATTCTGAATTTATACATCTACACTGTTATACCATACAGCACTGTTAAATGGGAAAGAAAGTAAAAGGAACTTGTTCCCGATTTAAAATACCCTATTTCTATACCAACCAAACATGCAACTTACTTTAAAATTCACACACACACACACAAAGAATTTTTCCAGAATTTAAAAGAACATCTTTAAATTTCAATGACTATTGAGAAGGAAATGCTTAGTAAAGGATATTTCGATGCAAAAAATTTCATAGCTGCTTGGGCAATTTGGTAGCATTGAAAGCAATTTGAATTAACATTTTAACATCATTCAAAATGCTAACATTAGTTACTGGTAGCTAAGCTAAAATAGCCTATTCACGGGGTTGTGGCCATACAAACATACATACGCGGTTCTGACACCGTCTTATTTTTTAAGTAGTGTCATTGAAATTTTGGTACTTTTCTTACGCTTTTCTTTTTAGGGTCAACCGCTTTATTTTCCCGTAGATGACTTTTCGGAAATAAGTTAATTTGAAAAAGTGGGGAACATCTTTCCGATCTATTTGGATTTTAGCTAGTGGATGGTAGAGTGTTTTTTTCCTTGAAGTCCAACACAGCTTAAAAAAATGCTCATCAAAAAAATTAATTTAGATTTTTTTTTTTTTTTAATATATATTAAGAATATAATGTTCTCAACCCTTGGTTAGGCATGAGACCTTTTATCTCGCAGTTAACCGCGTGGGGGAAAAATGTCCCCCAAATTCAAATTTTAGTGTATAACATTAAATTCGTGACCAAATATAAAAGTAGGTATTTTAATTAAAAAGAAACATTATTGAACAGAATGAAGTGAAAATTAAAAAATATTTTTTAAATTACTTGGAAAAAACTGTAAGAAAGCTTTGATCATGGGCTACCATCTATTAGAAATTGATTGTGGGGGACATTAGTCAATTGCGCTACTAACCAAGGGTTAAGTAGTCAAATATGTACCTGGATGCAAAAGTGTCAGCTAAGTAAGAATCCTCTCTGCTAATATGTTAAATAGTTTGTAAGACTTTACATTGTAGTTGTTTGTTCAGGTATTTAAAACCATAGAAACGAAACTTTTTAATTCTATGTGCATAATTTATTTACACTTCTGAAGTGCAAAATTACTAATTGATATTTTACATAGTTAACGAACCAAGTCCTAATTACTGCAATTTCTTTTCGATGTTCCAATTCGTGTGACATCCATTTAAGGAAGCGCAAACGTGTTTCAATCATTAATTTTAACAATCACATGGTTTCGTTTTCTGTAGGAAAATTTTCTTTTAGAAAAAAAAAAAGTTTGGCCATAAGTTACATGAGTAGTTATATTTATATATATATATATATATATATTGGTAGAAGTGGGAAAAGAAAAGTGGGGGGGAGGATGCTCGAAAGTTGGAGACAAATGCATCCCCCCCTCTCCATCACCATAAATTTTATAATTTCGTATTTTACAATAAAAATATTAACTATTCAGTCCTACTGCTGATGATAGTTCCACCGATTGCGACGAAGTAGAGCCTGTAAAGAAACGGCAAAACTGTTCCTCTGCCAGTAGAGGCATCACGAAAAGTTGGGACGAAGCACATGTCAGGAATGGACACTAAAACTTTTTCCTCACGTTGTTGGATGTCTGGATGTTCATTAGGGTGTTTCGAAAAAAAAAAAAAATAATAATTTTTGAAACGCATGAGGTGAACAAAGTTGATACACATCTTGATAAAAAAAATTGTACAAAAAATTTTGAAAAAAAATAATATCTTCCGATCGCGCATTCACCTCAAAGTTTGGAGAAAATACAAAAAATAACTATTTTTCCTAAATTTTTTTAAATTTCTAAACGTCATATATTTGAAAGGCAATAGTTTGCAATGTGTACTGAAAGGGTGGTATAACACAGAAAAACACTATTTTATGCATTTTTAAAACATATATTAATAATAAAAAATACTCAAAAGTAAAATTTTTTGTAAGAAATAATGATTTTTCTGTAAAATGGGTATTAATGTTATTTCTTACATTTTTTTAAATTTTTTTTTAAACATGTTATTATTCATTTCGGTCACTTTTTTCTCGAGCTTTCTATCCCAGTGATGCACTTTGAAGAAAATTTTTGTTGTAAAGTCGGGCATTATGGATCTTTAAAAAAAAAAGTACTGTCCTAACGTCTTTTGCGTCAGCGCCACTCACTTTTGTCTTGTCTCTACATAAGCGTTCCACAGCTTGTGAGTGACAAGGAAACGAGTTGAAGTCTGATTTCAATGGTCCATAGTAACACAGATACGCTGGCCAATTTCCCAAGACATAGGCCAATCCCGATGTGAAACGTTGTGAATCGGTCGTTGAAAACAATATTAGCCAATCTCGCTCAATTCTGGATAAAATATAGAAGAGGTTTTGATACGCCGATATACAGTTTTAAACTTGGGATATTATATTTATGAGAAACAAAACTATGTGGTGGTTTTGACTTGTTTGTTTTTTAAAAAATCGTGTATTTTGGAACTATGCTCGGTCAGGGTAGTCAATTTTCCAGTCTTCCCTGTTTCCACCTATACAGCTGTGCTACCTCGGATGCGCCAGTCTCTACTAAGTTATGTCCGTTTGTTTCTCTTAACAAATAAGGGGTCCTATTACGAGCATTCCAATTAATTATGCCCACTCAATGCAGACAGAATACCTACAACAAAGTTAAGTTTAGTTATTTTGAAATGCCTGATAGTCTTTCTCTAGGAAAGAATGAAATTTTTTTGAGTGAGGAAAGGAAGCATTTCGTCCAATAACTGAGTTTAAAACTTGCAGTAAATATTCAGGGATGTATCGAGACAATCGAATTGCCACATATATGTTCTTAGGTCCTTCAGAATTTTTTTTATTAATGTAATAATATCAAGAAGATATAATTGAGTTGTGTTCAGTACTTTCATCTCAAGTTCAGGAATTAAACATTCAACACGTAAAAAATCAGTCGGGAAATTTTTCAAGGTTCTTCAATTTTTTTATCTCACTGAAAGATGTTGTCCACTTGTAGTACTATCTACGTGTTTAAATATGTGTCTGAATGGTAGTTTATTGGAGTAGAGAAGACTTATATCCCAATGTAGTGGCAGAGTGCAATTTGGTCTGTCAGATTATTTCCAGTCAGTATTTATGGCAGATCCAATCAGAGCCACGTGCGTTATGATCCAATGAATAAGTTAGGATGCGTTTTGATCCAAGTAGGTTTATGAGCTTCAAAGGAAGAGAAGGCACCACGAGAAAGGCCACCCAGATTAATACCCACCAAAACACCATTTTTTATCAATGTTTCAAAGGTTATGAGCGAACGATTATTATTGAATAATTACTAATTTGATCTTTTTTTCCCAAGTTCTATCTACTTCATTCCACACAATATAAACTAATGTTCCTCGATAATTTAGTGATTGGTGTATTCTACGAATTGATGGAAAAAGGGTATTTTTTATATTTATTCAAAACTTTGAAGTGAATGCTTGAAGTAAATAAAACAATTTTAAAAAAAATATGTAAAAAGTAACGTTAGTATCAATTTTATAGAAAAATCATTTTTTAAACAAAAAAATGTATTTTTGAATATTTTTAATTATTAATATATGTTTTAAAAATGCATGAAATAGTGTTTTCCTGTGTTATACCACCCTTTCACTATGCATTGCAAACTATTGCCTTTCAAATATATAACGTTTAGAATTATAAAAAAATTTAGGAAAAATAGTTATTTTTTGTATTTTCTTCAAATTTTGAGGTAAATGCGTGATCGGAAGATATTATTTTTTTTCAAAATTTTTTTTACGGTTTTTCTTATCAAGATGTGTATCAACTTTTTTCACCTCATGCGTTTCAAAAATAATTTTTTTTTTTTTTTCGAACCACCCTAATGTTCATAGCGAACAAAAGTTGTTTCCACTAACTGTAAAGTATTTTTATGCAACACGTCCTCACGAAATTGTTTTGCAGCCTTTCATGATTAAATTTCACATCTGAACAATTAAATTTCAGAATTTTTGCAAGCTTAAGGAGATAGTCATTTTTTGTCTAAGTGTACCTAGAGTGCATGGATCAGTTCTGGACTTTAAAAGCACGTTACATAGATCCAAAATAATAATATACATAAAAATTAGCTTTAAATCATGTTTCAAACAGTTGTAGGTCTCAGGAGGTTATAGTATTAGTATCAGGTCAAAGCGGCAGGGATTGATTAACGTTTCTTCTTAAATATTTCTCCATATATATTTTGCTGAATTTCCAGAAAAAATATACAACTTCGAATAATTTTTGGCATTTGATATACCAATATAAATTTTGAATAATATCTTTGCACATTACGAAATAAATATCGGAAAGATACAACATTAATTTAAGAGTCTTGAAAGCATTTAAGGAGAGAATTTATTCATTGTGTGTTTAACGCAACAACATTACCGAGAATTGCAGTCATTACTGGGGACGATAATTGTAAGCAGTTTACATAACTATGATAGCATTGTGTCTACTGAACGATAAAAGAATAAGTACCCAAGTATTGCCAAGTCGGTGAGTGGCCAACTGCGTTAGTCTGCGTGTTGAAACCATGCCTAAAACTAAATTTATGTGTAAACACAACCAAAGCGAAAACTAATGAGTTGGAAGTATCTTAAATAGTAGTTGGAAAACATTTTTTTTTTTTTTTTAATATTTATAGACGTAATTATTTCATATTTTATATATATGTTGATGAAGTTCTACAAAATATAATTTGTCCTGAATGACGTAAGTTTTTCATAAATTTCTAAATTTATAAAAGACTAGCTGTATTTACCTGTTCTAAGTTATGATAAATATTAGGAAACATAAATTTTATGATAGAAATTTAAGTCTTTAGTTCTAAAATGAGATGCAATTAGTTTTGTGAAATAAAAGTTAATACTTGGTGCTAGCATTTGTTGATCCTAAGAACCAATATGCTAACATTTATAATACAAGTTTTTGCTAAAATAAAAAAAGATGATTCTCTGATAATCTGGATTGATAACGATACCTTTATAAGATACAATTGTTTCAGTAGATCTCAAGTTTCAAGACTAACCTACCCCTTTCCCAAATATTACTCCTCACAAACATCGACCACAAAAAATCGATTGAAATTGTGTTCCCGATTACCTGAATTTATCAAAATATCTAAATAATTTATTTTTTTCTTCTTTTTCTTTAAATTGGTTAATATTACAAGTTATGGACACCTCCCCCTTCCTCTCCCTTCCCCCCTCCCCCGATTTTACTCTTTTAATATAAAAAACGTCGGAATGGAGCGTCTTAACTTTTCTTAATATGCGCTTAAGGTAGCTTCAATGATCGGTTAAATGCTATTTCAGCGGGATTGAATGACGGCAAGTTGGTTTATTAGTATTCAGTAAAAGTGATCTGGTTTGTGATAGTGACAGCCTCCAAAATTGGATAGAACGCATTATCGTAGAGATCGAATCTATCTGCCGAGTTTCAGCTCAAATGGATGACGGCAAGGGGGTTAATTAGGCCTCCACAGATTTGCCCGCCATCGACAAACATTCACACAAAATTGAAGTTGATATAAAAGATTTTAAAAAATGAAAAACAAGTCTATGGAGCAGGGACAGGCTAGTGCTTTCTCTCAAGACTTAATCACAACATAAGCCTTATTGTGACAACTATATGCTCGCATCAAAGTGGTAACACGATATTAAAGTTTTCTTGAACCTTAATTTTTCATCAGTCTACTATCCAAGAGACCAAATTTTTAAAATAAATTCTTACCAACTTAAAGGAAACTTTTACTTTTGAGTTAGTATTTACAATTCCCGCCCAAAGGACACTCAGGTCTCTCCCCCCCCCCCCCTCCTCCTCTCCTTCTCCCCGGTGCCCAAAAGTCAGCCCAGAATTTTCAGGGTCAAAACAAATCGATACGAATCTGTGAAGCTTGGCGAATTTCCTTGGATCTTCTTATACTTTTTTTTTTTTTTTTTAAAGATTAACTGCATCAAGAGAATGAAACTTTACAATTCGATATCGAATTCCTCGAAGATAATAAGTTTTTTTTTATCTGTTTCAGAACAATTTAATGAAAATAGTTTTTTAAAATATGACGAGATAATTGGATCTGTTATTTGAGAAACCTAACAAGTCATCCGAGAAGAACTTTCGGGAAGTTAAGAAAAACTATTTCTGCAAAAACTATAAACTAGAACCAAACACTATTTTAATTAAGACGCATGCTTCTTACACTCAGATAAATTTATTAAGCACGCAAATTGCATTAAGTCACGAAGAGTAAAATTAATTTAAAAATAGAATAAATTATTTATATTTAAACACTGAATCAAGTATATAATTTTGTCATCTCTTTTTTACCAATTATTTGAATTGTAAATTGTTTTTAAACTAACATATACATTTTATATGTAAGCAAGCAACTTATATATTTTATATATAAGTATATTGTTTTTACTATCACGATGTCTAATTTGATTTATAAGACGTTAAACCCACAAAGTAATTAACAGTGCATATTAAAAACATTATTGAACTAGGGGTGTGGAACATCCATAAACTTTCAATTTTATTAAAATACTGGTCACTGCATTTAAATTTTACGTGGATTGGTGATATTTGCCTTTTTTAAATTTTCATTTATTTAATTTTTTTTTTTTTAAATAACCTGTTTGGCGATATTTTTTATGATAATCGAATCCAATTATATTGATCCTTGAATTAATTAATCCTTGTATTGGGTAAAAAAACTCTTGCCAAAATGGCGAATTTGGTTGTATTCTCGGTAATTGTTACATTTTCCTTTCTTGTATGGGAAACAGGATAAACTTGTTGAAAGGCGATGGTCAAGGGAAAGAGAACTCTGTGTCAATGGCATTCGTTTATGAACTTTTTACACCTTTATCGCACTTCTACGGGAATTTCGGAGGCGGGGATGCTTAGGACATCTTAAAAGGCATTACCACAGCGATTTTTATCAAAATCGTTAGAGTCGGTTTTTTTTTAGCACTTGCTGCTAAACACTTTTTTTTTCCAATGGCATTTAACTGGTCCACATGCTCAATTTTGACGGAAAGCTTAATGACAAGTCCTATGAGCACTATCGTAAGTCAATTCGTTCGGGAGTTATGCTGACAGAGACATACGGAAATTTTTTCTATACCACTTTTTAATCTCAGTGTATTCCAAAACGATTAGAAATGCAAAAAAAAAGTGTTTCTAGTTTGTTAGTTTTGGCTACAGTATAGCGTCGGCTTGAGTGAAAAGGTGCTAACTTCACTTTTGATCTGAAAACACTTTTTAGTACATTTGGAAACAGGAAGATAATACTCATCGTTTAGTTAAAACCGCAACTTGATCAGAACAATAAATGTGTACGAGCGATACGCAAATGCTCTAAGCTCATATTGAATGAAAACTTTAGAAGTTTTTTTTTCTTCTCTTCTGCAAAAACTGACAAATTGAAGTTAGCACCTTTTCAATTGGATCCATACTATCTTTGTCTTATATTCTTTACAGCGATTGTCTTAAATATTGTAATTTATTATTTCTGTCCAGGTGTAAGCAATGAAAGCGATGTAAGCCAGTACAAGATTAAGATACACTGGGGCCAAAGTACAATGTGCCGTCATAAATTAAAAAGCCCTAAATAAAAAAAAATTCAAATGCATACTTTGATGATTTTACGTTCGTCTTTTGAAATTACATATTTTTAGTTGTTGTTGTATCGGTTTGTATGATTTAAATCTTGAGCCATTCAATGAATTAAAAAGATTTTCTAATGACTAATTAGAAAGTGTCAAATTATGCATTTCCCCCCTTTTTTTTTTCTTCTTATTTATGGGCTTTTAACTAATGACTGCAGAACTGGTTTTCTATCAGTCACATCTTATAAAATGGCATGTAAAACATTAAACGCAATTAGGATTAGCGGACAAAGTGGACTTGCGTAAATTATTCTTCCATTCTTTCTGTGTAGTTACTTGCAAAATGGAAGTTCTTTAACTATTTAGATATCTCACCGTTGCAACAAAAGATACAACTTTTGAGAAAAAGTGTGCACTGAATCAAATACTGGTTGAACGACAAAGATTGTTTACAAGTTGAAACTCAAGTCCTTAACTCAAAATACATTTTAACTCAAAAATGAAGAATTTTGAGTTGTGTCAGTTTTGAAACAAGAGTGCGATTTGTTGATTTTTGTTTCAAGTTAAAAGGATGCATTTCACTTTTGCATTTTTTACAAAGGATGTATTTCACAAGGATACATTTCAATTTTTTTTTTTTTTTTTCCAAGTATGCAAGAACAATATTAAATATCTCAAAAAATAGTTTTCTAGTCAATTTTTGTTATATATGTACTATTTAGTAAAATAAGAATTTAGAACGATTGGTGTTATTTTTCAGTATTTTTATTCACCCATTTTAAACAAAGGGTAATAAAAAGAAAAAAATAATGTTTTCGTTCAAAAAAATTCCCTTTTTTTTTTTTTTTTTAAATACGTTTTGAAATGTAATAGTTTAAACAACTGGTAAAGAAAACATGTCTGTCAGTCTGATCAGCATAACTTACGAACGTATTGACATACGACGTTCAAATTTTGTGTGCACGTCAGTGGAGGCCATGGGACCTGTCCTAAAGGTTGTTTTGGTGTTTTCTGGAGAAAAATCTACATGAGTAACATGTTGTTCCGTAACGTTCTAACAACAGCATCATCAGATACTTCAGATGACGAAGGGCCGACTCCTGAGCAAGCACTTTTTCTAAGAAACCCTGAATTCTCGCTGTATGAAAAAAATACAAACTATCTAGTTTTACTAGGTGAGGAGTAGCCATACATAATTCTACGGCTAAATACTAGGTCGAAGTCATTATGTTGATGACCGCTCTATTTGACGCACCCATGGTATAGAAATCTTTACAAATCTTGAAATATATTTTTGGTCACAAATCGCGGAGCAAAACTTGGAAATATCCCACCCGGTAATCTTACAATCTATAAGATACTATCTATTGAAATCATCGTCGTGTATATTCAATTTTAATTATAAAACTTGCAGAGCAATAACCCAAATCGGGAATGAGAAGGATATGGCTATTTAGTCTTATTAGAGACTTTTTGGTAAAAGAGAAGGTTGTTTCTTTATCCTTTCCAATAGGTTTTGACTCATCTGGAATAATGAGATAAAACAGCCAGTTGACGAGCAAAAATCTCACACCAAACAATCATTCAATCAATACAAGAGTTACACATGATCAACCATGTCAGAACATCTTTTGATCAAGATTTGTGTGAAAGCAGGTATGTATGCCTTGCGAAGGATTCCTCCTCCCTATCCCCCATTTGTGTTCCGAATGGAAGAAAACTTGGAAAACTTTCACCAATGATGGTTATCGTATCTACTCATTATCAAAAGAGAGACAGTAGGAGGGAAGGACGAGACTCAATCAAAAGACCCCTCGTATGTGAAGCGAAATTGTGCCTCTCGAAAGAGTCCGATCCACACGTACAGGAAACACTCAAATCCTCCTTCGTGAAAACATGAGTTAGCAAAAGATTAAATTATTTGTGGAATCTAATATGCCGTCGTTAAATCGTGTGGAGAGTAACATGTTATTCCAAGGTATGGCGATTTAAAAGCAGATTTGAGCTGTCTGGTTTTCGGGACTTGACGAGTACCCATCCGTCTGGTCTAGTTACGTTGTTCATTACCAAATTCCAGAACAAATACTAGCATGCACAATTTTAAATTGTTTTAAATATTTGCTCAAAAATGATCACAGGATATTCGACTACAACGTGAAAACTTTGGAGCCCCCCATGTGACCATACTATTACCAGACGAATTTGAGACATTTTGTGATAGACAGTTGTGAAAGGGAGGGCCTGATTTATGTAACCAATCGTTGGGCGGTACCTGTTGATGCCTTCAGATGCTCTTCATACTTCATTTTGTAGTACTTGAGTCTTTCGAGGCTTTTTATATTCATTTTAACTAACTACTAGATTCTATTTTCGGCATTTCTTCATCCTACTAATTTTGCTTCATTGTTGAAAATGTCCACCCATTAAAATGGAATATTATCTCATTGAGATCATATTAGAAAGATCTTATGGAATAAATCTTACAAAAAGTTTTACCATGAAAACTCGCATGATCATTTTGTACTCATGATTACGTCCGCCGACCAAACGGTATAGTGGTTAGCGTGCTGGCTTCTAGATCACGAGGTTGCGGGTTCGAGTCCCGTGTTTGGCATGGGTGTTTGTAAATGTATGTTGGCTTGTCTAATGACGAAAGTTTCGGCGCATTATAGCCCTCGTGTTGCTGACGGCGCCAGATAATCTGAATACAACCAACCAACCAACCATGATTACGTCCACCAAACCACAATGTTACAAAAGTTGTTCGGTATTATAACCCACGAATCTTTTTATTGTAACTTCTTAATAGCTCATTCAACAGTTCTTACTTGAAAGCAGATGACGCCAATATATCTGCCTTACTAATGTTATATTATAGGTTATAGGTTGCCCTTGGAAGTCAACGCATGCTAATTAGTTTTAAGGAAAGTTGTTGCTAGAGGTCTCAATACGGAATCTAGTACTGATTGTTAAGTCAATAACAGAACATGCATTATCCAAAAGTTGCACTTGGAGATCAGTGATGAAACCTTACGATTTAATAATTTTAATCTTTCAAAGTACATTGGTATATAGTTTTTTACTTTCAATTACACATATCTCAATTTTTTATTTGAATGAAATCATGGTAAACTTTATCAGAAGAGCACGATCGTACAGCGATGATGGTTGTCGAGTCGAGAAAAATATTGTCCTGAAAAAGTCATGAAAAGCGAGGAACGGCGCAACAAGCACATTTTTGCAGATTCCAGCTACTTTTTGATTATTAAATTCACAAATATATTAAATGGATTATTATAACTTTTCTTATGTTATTATACCATAGAAATAAACTATATCTTCCTTCTTAAGTCCCAATTGTGATATTAGAAGTGTTTTATGATACTTCGTGAGATATGCAACACTATCTAACACTAGTTTTTATTATGGAGATATTCTTTATTATGAGGAAGTCATAGTCCTTCCCTAAGCTCGCTGTGTTACAATCTTCTAGCCCACATTTAGAAACTAGTTTCCATAGAGCTTTGAAATTTGGTAAAAAGGTACGGAAATGATCTCTTAATGAAATGGCATAAATTAAAACCTGGAAAACAGCGTCTAATTTATTTTAATCTATATTTGAAATCTTTCCGTCAATGCATATGTAGTGGCTGCTCGTGGTTTTGTCTATTGCTATTTTAATTTTCATTTATAATATATAGACATTAAATGAAAACAATGTATGTCATTTCATTAAGTGATCTTTTTCGTACCTACTAACCTAATTTCAAAGTTTTTTAGAAAATACCTAGTTTCTAAATGCACTGGTTTAAAAGATTATACTATAGCTAGTATAGGGAATGATCCTTAACAACGACCTCCTCTTAAAAGAGTAACTTGATATTAGATTAAGAGGAGGAAAACAGTTTCTTGATTTTGTTCAGCTATCATGTAAAATTAGTAAATATATAAATATCATCCTTTATCGAGCCTTGTTTCATGTCAGATCAAGTCACAACAATAATAAAGAAATAATTTTAGATAAAAAATTTGTAAGAAGTTTATCGAAAAACCTTTTAATATTTTCCAACAAACTTATCCCACCTTACCATCCTCATCCGAATTTTCAGGTGATACTGGACAAATCCTGGATTTTATTTTATTTTTTTATTCAAATCTAAATGTTTCGAAAAGACCATAAACACAAAAATTTCTGCTCACTGCCTTTTTTTTTTTTTTTAAATTTGCAACCTAAATTCACTGGTTTATTTTGGCGGGAATAACGACTAATTCGGAATAAAGCGAATGTGACGTCACTATCTCAAACACCTTGGCTTGAAACGCAGCAGCGGAAACCAGTTTTGCAAGTTTCTCGCAAATCGCTCCAACCGGCACGGGATATAGCAATTGTCTAAAAAACTCACACCAACTATTTGGCAGGAACCTCACGATAACCATGGAAACGGAAGAATGTTTTGACGTCACAACTAAAATGTAGCGTTTTGATCGGACTGCAAGCGGATAAGGTTTCGGGTATTTCCTTTTCTTAATATTTAAATAACTAATTTTTGTAAAGAACTTTTGTTTGAATATTTGGAATCAGAAAGAAATTCTTGATAAATATAAAATAATTTCACTCGTTTTTAAAAAAATGCGGGAATTGTCCATTTTTTTTTTTTTTTTTTTTTTTTTACTACAAATTTTTGCAGTTGTCAGCAAGCAAGAATTTCAAGGTCTAACTTACGCCTTTTTATGAATAGAAAGCTGGTACTCAGATAGTTGGCCAAAAACTTCCTCATTGTTGGCGACTTGTTGAGCGAGTTTTATTCTGATGATAAAATGCCGTTGATAAAAATGCGCTCTGTAGTTACCTGATAAGATAACTTTAGTGTTATTTCTCATCTTGGTGAGATACGGCAGTGGAAGACAGTAGGCATGTTTACAGACTTTAAACGAAATAAATCATGAATTAGTCTTTTTTAGTGTTTGTGGCTACTCTGTTCGTATTTTCAAATCAACCTATCCATTTTTTAATACTTTTATTAAAATTTCAATTGTTTTCTAAGAAAAGAGGAAAGACCCAATTTCTGTTAGATTTTCTTTAAATGGATTGGCAGAATGTCCCTGTTCAATAACAATAATAAAATATTAACATCACATTTTATAGGAAACATAACTGGGTGTTCTTTTTAATTAGATTTAAAAAAGTTTTATAAGCTAGCTTACAATAACTTTACAAAAGGTAACAATAAAAAAACACTAGTTATTTACCTTTAAAGTTTGTTAGTATTATAATTATTCTTAAAATCCATAAATACTTCGACAGATATTGGCCCATCTAATGGCAGTGTGGTTAACGTACTGGTCTAGCATATCAAAAGGTTTGAATCCTGGGTTAGGCATGAATGTTCACAGTGGTTCAGAATCCACGTAAGGTTGTATGTCCCGTCTCGAGCAGTAATTGTGCATAAAAATAGGTCTACAAGTGTACCCAAACTAAATTAACAGACTTTGTAGTAAAAAAAAATTAAGCATTTGGTCAATGGGTCAGGTACATGTCTTAACAAGCCAACTTAAAGTACCTGTAAAATTTAGCATTTTATAAATTCTAAGCTTATATATTTAATATAAGAAGATAATATGACATAATTTCATGTTAATAAAAGAAAAGTGCAAATGCTGAGAAAATTTTAGAAGGGGTCAATTCTGTCCAAAATTTAATAAATTGAACAGGAAGTATTTTCAAAATTTATTCACTATTAAATGCTATTTAGAAATGATTGACTTCTTAAATGAGTATGCTTTTGTGATTATATTAGAAGTAATTTACTAGAAATTTCACCAAACATTTGGCAAATACTCAATACATTTACACTGCAAGCATAATGCACTCACTAATACAAATAACTAAATGTTGAAATAAATATGCAATGATGTTAAATTTGCAAAAAAAGCTTAATACTACCAAGTTCTTCAGAAACTATTACATAATTCGAGTAAAATTTTTCAATCAAAGGTAACCACAACATTTGTTGGTTGGTTGTTTTCAGATTATCTGGCGCCGTCAGCAACACGAGGGCTATAATGCGCCGAAACATTCGTCATTAGACAAGCCAACATACATTTACAAACACCCATGCCTAACAAGGGACTCGAACCCGCAACCTCACAACATTTGATGCATTTAGAACATATGTAAGCACTATTTAGTTCGGAACTGATTTTGCAATAAAGTATACGAAAAAAATCCTTTTTTACAGAAAATATTTGAGAAATTAATTTTAAAACATGTATACACTCGTATTAATTTAATACATTTCCATGCAAATTCACAAGCTAATATTAATGCTTTTTTACTTTAATGCATCCTCGATCATATTACGCAATAATTTATGTTCAGGAACGCAAAATATAACTTTTTATGATATTGATACAGACAGTAATTAATGACTAGCATACATGCCGAAACATTCGTCATTAGACAAGCCAACATACATTTACAAACACCCATGCCTAACAAGGGACTCGAACCCGCAACCTCACAACATTTGATGCATTTAGAACATATGTAAGCACTATTTAGTTCGGAACTGATTTTGCAATAAAGTATACGAAAAAAATCCTTTTTTACAGAAAATATTTGAGAAATTAATTTTAAAACATGTATACACTCGTATTAATTTAATACATTTCCATGCAAATTCACAAGCTAATATTAATGCTTTTTTACTTTAATGCATCCTCGATCATATTACGCAATAATTTATGTTCAGGAACGCAAAATATAACTTTTTATGATATTGATACAGACAGTAATTAATGACTAGCATACATGCACAATATAATTGAAGCTAGCATACATGCACAATATAATGAAATAGCTGCACATTAACCACGTTCTTCGGTAAAGCGATTATGCAATCAAAGTACATTTTCTACCCACACCCCCATAAAACCCTTTGCTTACCTGTGCAGTTGCGAAATAGGCTTACCTTATTTCGCAATAAGCAGCGTTTCGGTAAGTGCAGGCGGACAGCCGGACAAAGTATCTGACCATACAGTCTCCAATAGTTCCACAGGTTATGAGAATATCTTGCAATTTATGATGGACTAAAATTATTTAGCAATACATCTGTACTGCGACGAGTTGAAAGCCAGCAAAAGCAGCAGCACGCGTTTCCCGGGACCCCGCGTTGCCTTGACGACGCAATGACGCAAGCCTGAGATGTTGTTGCTATGGTAACCACGGTTGGAGTAAAAGGGGAAAAGCGTTTCTTTTTCTCTGGTTGTCGGGGAAAAGGAGGATTTTCAATGTCAAGGTTGGCAGCGGCTAGACGCGGGGGGAGTCTGGGAAAGGAGGGAAAATGCCAATGGGTTTTCCCTACTCTGGGAAAAATTATTGTTGGGTTCGAGGAACTTAGGAAAATGTTGAAATCTAATAAATCCTACATAGTTCACTCTGATTCTTGGAATCTTTCAGGAAACAGTGGCGGCAATTCGAGGAGCCCTCCCTCCCACATACATTTGATGCTTTTTGGTTTTTAATTGGCGCAACTGGCCGAACCTGTGAAAGTTCCCAAAAATCTAAGTCAGAAAAGTCTCAAATATGTTGATATACAACCCTTTTTGGGTTTACTAGATTTAAACTTTGGTTCCTTTTTCTGCAATGGAGTTCTTTGTCACAAGCAAGATTGTCGATTGGGAGGGAAGCTGTTGCCCCTACCTTTTTGAAATTTTAGAGATCTTGACTGCAAAATCGTCTTAATTTTACAGTTCACGAATTCTCACCTTTGAAGCCAATTGTCGCAACTGGGTACAGTCTGGTGAGTAGCTGAGTTTGAATATCAGGATGATTGGCGAATTTCCCGAAAATCATTTACTTGAATCTAATGAATGCTCGCGGAATCAGGTTTTAGTGCCACCCTAAACATAATGCAACTTGATTCTACGAATGTTTATAGTAAACATGATTAAAGCTATCATTCTTTAATCAAAAGGGCGTATTTCTATGCTTTCGAATTATTTAAAATTATAAAGCTCTGATAGCTGCAGGTCAGCTAGCCTATACCTCCTATATAAGGCATACATGCAGTGAATTACACCTTTTAAATCATCTTTTGAAAGGTATTCTTCTTGAAATTCAAATGTTGTAATGATATTTCGAAACAGTACAGCGAAAGTGTATTCCGCTCAATGAAAAGTTCGATAGAATATAATCTAAGAAATAGTATTTGAGGCAAATTTCTTTACTTATCGGTAGCTATAAATAAATTCATACAACAGAAACGAATATTTTCTCGATTTTAATAGCAGTCCATTCCGAGACGCACCCTCAGACAATCCTGTAAAAACACATCTGTTGAAAAAGTACCGCTTCTTGCCAAGGTCGTCTATAATTTGAGAGGGAAACAATGAGGTATAAAAGGAAATTAAAGTATTTATTGCTGCTAAACCACAAAGATGTTTGAGTGGATAACAAGAACCGGTGAGTGGATGATCCAGGTGCTACAGTATCATCATTACAAGTGTCATATTCTGAAGATTTCCTCTCTGGAAGTTGTGACTGAATTTTCTTATGAGCCTGCTGCAAATTCTCGTGTAACGGGACGAAATTAAATTGGATTGCAATTGCTTTTTGATAGGTATTACCTGATAAATAAGCATGAGTGGCATTGATGAAGGCGTCAAAAGTATGTATTCGGTGCATTCTTTCTAGAATCTAGCAATATTTACGTGCCGAGCAGTATATTTCTTGAGACTCCCTTGGAATACCAAAAGAGTTCCGCTAGAAATGTAGTTTTTTAAATGGAGAAGATCAGTGCAATAGAATTTTATCCATAATACCTCATTAAGTGTTGGGGGGGGGGGGAGGGATGATGAGATTAAACATTTTAAGTGACAACTTGATGCAAGGCTACAAAAGCAAACAAAACCCTGTAATAATAAATAAAAATTGTGCCTTACGAGGCGTCTACTTAGAAGCATATGGTATATTATTTCCTTAACCTTGTGTACATGTTTCTTTAATTCCGTAGACGGGTAACTTATGGACACTTTTTCAGATTTTTTTTAACTTCTGTCTATATATATTAAGCTAGGTTGCCGAGACTATGGTTTTATATATGAAATTAATCTTCTTCCATAATATGGACATGATTTTACTCTAAGATCAATGATATCCTCCTAAAAACCTTTCTTCTTTTTCCAAATCTTACCCCACTAATTGGGGTAACTTTGGGACAGTACTGTTTTTGCTTCGAAACACTTGGATAAAATCAATTTGCCTCAATGTCAAGAGAAAGGGCCATTTATCAAGAGGGTTTATTTCAAATTCGTATGAAAATCTTACAAATTATAGTAATAATTTGAAAATATTACTTTTTAAAATAACATGATAGTCAGGAAGGGTATAAGCAATTTTCGATAGGAAGTTAAGAAACGTTTTAACAAAACTTTATTACTCAAATCAATCAAAATGTTCGTAAACGGTATTAGTTATTGAACTCTGAAGATTTCCCGTCGGTCAACTGAAGAATGCTGTCTGATTTTCTGGTTGATTCCATCCTTCTAATTAAAAACTTAACTGGCTATTTTCATTTTTGAATCGTATCGCAGAGGTGGGCACTTCATCATCTTTTTATTATTGTTATTATCTTAATGATCTGTTACAGGGTAAAGCTCACTCTCGTATTTCACAGAACGTAATCGTAGTCGCCCACCATAAGGTTTTAGAGCAGCGTTCGTCACTAATTTTTAGAGGCGGGCCATATGACTTATGTTGGAGCTTTTCGAGGGCCGGACACACCAGTATAAATGTATCTTTATTTAGTTTCGATTCAGCAATATATAACATTTTTGAAAACTGGAAAAAAAGTATTGATTTTTTTTATCTTAATAAAATTACAATTGATGTTTGATTATTTTTTTTTCAAATAAATAAAATATGATAATTTTCATTGTTAGTAAATTAATGTCTAGAAAAGAAGTGAATCTTTTGTTCCAAAGTGACAATGGAACTTGATCTAACTTTTAATAAAAGTATTTAACCCTCGGTTTCTCGCGCGATTGACAAAAGTCTCCCACAATCAATTTCTCATTTTAGATGAAAGGGGTGGGCAACATTGGAATACTCAAGTAGGTCTACTGAGCCCGTAAAATCTTAGGAGGGATAGCATCAAAAATGAAAAAGCGGGAAATTCAAAAATCTAAAATTACGTAATGTCCCAAAGTTTACCTACCAGTATAAGGTATGTTATGCGATAGAAAGATTTCTAGATATAGTAATCCCTGAAATTTATAATTAGATCACACTTGCAGAAGATCCTACCTTTCTTCTGCATAATTTATAAAATCTTTTTAAGCGGATATAAGAGGTCATTTACAAATATTACAGACTTTTCTATCACCATCATACAAATTTATCATTGATTGCTCTGTAATTATTTAAAATTGTATTTAGATTATTTGAGATTATTTTTTAATAGGCTATGTGTTTTTTTCATATCCAATTTCATTTCTAGTGATTAACGCGAAGTATTCTTTTTAGGAACTACCGATCATCAAACGCAACGAAAGCAGGAGGAAAAGGACTTATAAAACGTCTTCGACACCAAACTAAAAGTACACTACAAATGCACATCCGCAGTTTCTTTACCTCACATCGAAGGCACGCCGACAATCTTCAGCAAAACCTATCATTTTCGTGTGGTGCGTAGGCAGACCCCTTCCAAAGGTAGCTGCAGGCATTGAATAAGCGATTAATCACGCGTGCCCTGTACTTGGAATAGAGTACTGTAATTTCTGCTCGTGGCATGCGCCTTCCAAGAGCAATTAATTCGCGGACAGTTGCAGTCAGGTGCATAATAGGAGGGGAGGAATACCCCAAACCCCCAAAGGTTCCAAACCTCAGGTTCGAAAACGCTCCGTCTATTATTTGTTTCATGATTTACGAGTTAATAATAATATCTTTGTTCGCACATACTACTTTCATTCATCCGAGGAAGGTTGCTGGAGTGTGGAATCTATGAATGGAAAGTGTGTAATCCGCGGAATCTTCTGTTTGGAGATTCTGTTCTGAAAAGTGGTTTAGGTTATACTTATAACTGGTTTGTGGTGGTTATTTTGCAAAATGGTCACCGATTTGGTAACTGGTAATATAATGACACCTCGTCAGTGTCTATCGGATATTTTGGTTATACGGCATTTTTTTTAAGCGAAAATATCCGGTTTGGTTCCACAAGTTGTAATGTTAAGGATCCTGTGAGTAATTTATTATAAATATCTGGAACTGGATATACCATTTCAATGAGTATAACGATACAACCACATTTGATTGAATTATTTGGATTAGTTCATGTCCGATTTGAGGATAATGTAATATTAGCTCCAATTGAACATTCATTGGAATATAATGATTCAAAAATAAAACGTGAGAAGTTCAGTAAAAATGTGAGACATTTGGTATTATAACCAGTGGCTGTGATTAAAAACTTAAAAGTGCGTGAGGAGGGGAAGCATTATTTTATACAGTATTACCGTCTAAAACAATTATAGTGTGAGTGAGAAACAACTGTCCCCTTATCACCGTCATTTATTATGACAGTTGTATTTCGATTTCAGTCAACAATTGAATGCAATAATTTAAATAAGGACTTACAAGATTGTTCTCTTACGCTTTCATTATCTGAATCGTTCAGTTTTGTAATTGCTTAATTGAACCAGAAAATTAAACTGAATATGCACAGGTAGGAATTGGATTACTGGCCAACCCTTATTGCTGGTCATTCTCAAGTTCACAGATGACGCTAAAACAAAATCAATAAAAAATCTTTAAATGCTAAAATTTCCCATGGTTGCACGAAACTGGAAATGCTAGCCGTAGGCGTCGATTGACTGGAGATTAATCGCCTTATGGAGGTGAAAAATGAGTTGTGGGATGCAACAGGTGATTATTAGCTGAACAGAGAGTTGGAAAATTCTAACCGTTTAGCCGAGACTGTATTTTAATGACATTAAATTAGCATCAGTAAAATCCCGTCGCTTCTGTTTTTCATTAATATGACAAGGTGAAAACCAGTTACAGAGCGTGAGGTAATATTTCATATAAGATAAATTAGACTCACAACATCAATTTATAATAACCAACAAAAGTACGTATAAAGCCATTGTGATGTTTTGTTACATTTTTATGCAATTCTTTGATAAATGGTAAAGAATTTTGAAAATACATCTGGCTGAATACGTCAGCAAATTAAAATTGCTTATAGAGTAAACTTACAAGGTTACAACAACTAGACCAACTTCTTTATAACACAATGTAGGTCTAACTAATTGATTTAATTGTATGTTTTGTTCATGTATTTGTACTATTTTAAATCAGTTTATTCTGAGTCGGTCATTTTTATAATTATAATTAATTTTTTTTAATTA
Source organism: Linyphia triangularis (assembly GCA_963978545.1). Taxonomy (NCBI): domain Eukaryota; kingdom Metazoa; phylum Arthropoda; class Arachnida; order Araneae; family Linyphiidae; genus Linyphia; species Linyphia triangularis. The sequence goes on along the minus strand of OZ021732.1, from coordinate 30,022,595 downwards.
TCATTAAAAATATCCAAATCTTGCTGGTTATTGCAGTGTTTTAAAGTTCTATTATGCTGAGATAAGACTGATAATAGGTTCCGTGATCGATGGGAGTGATTTTAAATGTAATCCCACGCGATAAATGCCCCATCTCGTCAGAGAGCGAGATTGATATCATGTTTTTATATCTATATAGTCTTGTTCCCTTTTCTTCCAGTGATGGTAATGTGACAAATGGCTATTAATTAAAGAGGTACAGCTTGTAATTTGATAGGAAGGTCACTGTCAAGAGTTCACTGGAGTGCCACCTTTCTGTAAATACAGTACCAGCAGCTGGAATAATCCAGTTATATAGCGAACATTACTCCGAAAGTCGGATTCATGGGAAATCACAGTTGATAGTACAATAGTTGGCACACCATCAAATGCAAAATGTTTGATCTTATGGAGCAGCCAGCTAAAGACATGCCAGTGACAAACTGCTTTTCTTTCAGTGACTGGCTTGAAGCGCTTACATAGGGCTAGTCACTGGCATCTAATGACTTGAAACTTCAACTGGTACGCCGACTGCTAAGGTGAAGATCAGCCTTAATTCTACGAAGTGTTTGGCTGTACCACCCTACACCAAAATCATCGATGAATCATTTTTCATTCATTCAAATCAGTCGACATCAAACAAATTAATCAGTTGACATCAAACAAACAAATTTCCTACACCCCTCGCAATCACCTCAATTCCAAGAAACCTAAAAAATAACTTGTATCCACCACTTACTAAATTTTTTTTTTTACTCCTACAATCCAATTTTTTCAAAAGGGGTTGTACGCAACTACTCTATAAAAGAACACGAGAAGGAGTGAACAAACAACTCCTCTCATTCCGAGGAAAAGCCACAATCAACAGCAGCAGGGCCAAACTGCAAGAACACAAGGTAGCACACATACCTGGTGCGCCCCTCCCATCCACACAGGCAGACGCCAAAGGGGGCCCGCGGGGGTCCTTTCAAAATGGCCCCTAATGATAGATCTCCTGGTGGAGGTCAAGACATAAGCCGCTTTGTAGGGGGTGGTTGGGCTCTGCCTGCAATCAACCTGTCTTCTTCGCTTTGTACTGCGTGTTATTAAATTGCCATTAGGGTGGAATGGGTGCAGCGCCCTAGAGTGTGTCTTCTTTTGCTTGCCGTCCGCACAATTTCGGTGATTCTTAATTTGGTTTTTCTTATTGGTGATTGATAATTTTGGAAGAGGTAGGTCACTAACAGAATAAGGGAGCTTTCAAACAAATGAGCAAATGCAATAAAAAACAAATTCCTAGTCAGAAGGTCTTTTTTTTTAAAAAAACTTTTTTACCTGTGCTTATACTTGTTTTTCACACTGTCATTTTCCTTTCTGCAGGTCTGTATAGCACTTTAACTGCTGATTTTCAAAAAATAAATAAATAAATTGCACACAAAAAATTTCACATTACTTCTGTTAATGCAGTTATGTATGTCCTGGTACCCTGCAGCATTATATGAAATGCCGTTATGTAGTCCTGGTGATCTGTTACTGTGCAATCTCTAACAAAAAAAAGAGTTACGTCTGAACATATATCGAATTCCACTTAATTGACAGCACGAGCTTTTTTTGACAGCATAAACCATGAACATCATACTTTTTACTTTCTTTTATTTTAAAATCCATTCTATTCTTCTCTTCACATTTTAGAAATTAAGGCTATGTACTAAAGAGTTATAACTGAACTAGCCAAAATAAACTTCGAACACTTCATTGTTTGGAAACTTTCATGAACTTCTTTTGAAAGAACTTTGTTACACAAAAATGATTTGTAACCTATTCTTTACCACCAAGGCTTAAATAAACTAAACATACCCACGTTGCACGTATTCAAGTGAATAACAAAATACTCTTGCTAAGAGCCAAGTATACACAAACCCTAAAATACCCCTCCAATTATGAAATGAGTAATTTTTCTTCTATGTATAGTGACTTCATTGTTCCGTTTCATTCCTTTTGCTTCATTTAATAGCGCGTGGCTATCTTCCGTTTCCGTAGAGAGATGCTACGTGCTGTGGTGCCTTTGGTTTCGCGCCACACCATTTGAAAGTTGTCATGACAACACTATCCAAAACACGTGATGGATATCCTTCATTTAAATATTGCGTTGAGGGAACAACGAGAATAGAGGTCCCTGAGGTGGTAAACAGACGAGAATAGAAAACTTTTTTAAAGATGTGTTTGAGTTTGCATGTACTGGAAACGTGAAAGGAGGATAATTAAAGTTAAAAATAGGAAATATTAGTTAAGATTGGCATTTCCTTGCTATTTAATGAGTAGTTTAACTTTTGTAAGAGCCATTAATTGTCTAATTCGTTTTCAATTTTTTTTTTTTTTTTTTTTTTTTTTTTTTTTTACAGATGGTCAAAATTTTTGAAGAACGAATTTAAGACATTATTACAATCAATATCCAAGAATTCGTTATGGAAGTCACAACTTTCGAATCAATGAAAATAGCTATATATTATTATTAATTTAAAGCAGAAAATAAAAAGGCTTTTTATCAAAAGTTCATAATAATGTGTAGTGAAAAACGATATTTAAATTTCAATTGGAAGCGTTACGAATCAATTCTCTCCAATTTCAGTTTCTTTAATGAAAAAAACGACACTTTTGATACGCAATAAATTTTATTATATCTTAATGTATGACTTTCAGACTTTAAAAGTACTACTAGCAAGAAACAATCAATATCATAAAAAATTCAAAATATATATGCACATCATTTTACGAACAGAAACATTACAGGTTTCATTCCTTATAATTTTCAGTGAGCTATAAGCAGTGCCCGATTTAGAAAAGCGATTACTATAGGCACAGCATAGAAGATGGGGTCCTCCACTGGCGATTGTCTGTGTTATTTAAATATTAATGTCAACTTTTATTACCGTCTCGATTAACTTAAAATCAAGATAATATTTTTAGTAACTAATGATTTATTAAAATATATTATTATATTTTATAGAATTGATTCAGTGTACTGAACAGAATAATGATAGATTCATAATAATTGAATTTTAATTACTTACATTATTACAAAGAAAACATTTATTTTGAAAAAGTTTGGAGGCTCTAAAGATTCTGGGACCTTACAAGCCTTATGAGAAATAAAGCCCTGACTGTATGTACTAACCTGTAATCGTTAAAGGCACAAAATTATACCTTTCTTTTACTGACATTAACAACCAGGAGTGGTTTACTAAAAACCAAACCTTCCCCCAAAACATAACACATGTAAGGTAATAGAGGGTGTGGGATTAGACAAGACAGGCCTATCTCTTACCCTACGTCACGTTACCGGTCCCATCATGATCTCTTCACTGCCACCCCCGACAACAAGCTACAACCTCTCATTTGAGTCGCCCATGATATCACTTCTGTAAAGAGTGGGCAGGCCTTAGCATGTAGCCAATGATTCAAGCATGAGGATCCGCAGCGCTTTACATTTGATTGTGACACTTGAAAGGTAGCAATTTCTGATTTAATTGACCTTGGTGTTTTCGCATGCGGATTACTGTCTTCGAGGAAGAGTAGCTGTCAGGATGCTGTCAGACGAGATCTTTCTTCCGTTTTGGATGGGTGTCCATCCAATTCTGGGTTGACACCCCGTTCTGTTGTTGGTGTTGTTGCCAGCTGAAGATATGAGAGGCTTAAGAGTGTTGAGTATGCATGTGCCCACACACTTGAAATGAAATGATGGTTGTTTCGTTTTGATATGTTATTCCGTTTTTTGTTTTATGCAAAAGAGATTACTATCAAGCATCAAAGAACTAAATAAGAATGTGTTGATTAATTTAATATTAGTAACACAAATATATATTTTTATTGTGTGTGTGTCTTGTTACCTTAGATAGATTGAACTAATAGGTGAATTTTATTTTTTTAATAACCTGGCTAAAATGATGTAAAATCCAGAGATATCGACTTTTCTACTGATTTTCCGTAATTTTTGCAGATTTTCTCTAATTTTTATAGAATTTCCTTAGTTTTTAACTATTTTTACGGTTTTAAAGATGTTCTTACAAACCTACAAAAAAAAAAAAAAAAAAAAAAAAAAAAAAAACACCTTTACTAAATTTTTTTTTTTTTTTTTTTTTTTTTAATCTTTTGTCAATACTTTTGAAATTCACCAGTTCTTTTGCTATTGCCGAGAATTACGTTGTTTTCGCTGAGTGTTACGCTGATGTAATAGTCGCTATTGTATCTCGTATTCATTCATCGAAATGTAATATTTGGTCATGAGTAAACTGTAAAAAGGATTAAAACCACGGAAAATCGGTACGAAAGTTGGCATCTTTGGTAAAATCAGTGAAAATATCAGTCAGTGTACTAAAACGATCAGATGGGCTAAAACTCTAAACGAGACGTTGAGCGCCGGAATGGGTTGACCATTAGATATTGGCCATTTAATCAGTTTTGGCATGAATGGTTTTTGAAAAAACAGGATAGAAACAACAAAAATCAAATAATTAGATGGTCCACTCTGGCACTCAACACCTCAAACAAGCCTTTTAGAACATTAATGTAGGATGAAAGCTAAAATCGATTATAATGTGATGCGTTTCGAGTTACGAAACTTTAGAAGTCATAATCTAATGACGACAGAACTAGTTTTTTTATTTTTCATTTTTTTATTATTTTTTATTATTATTGTCATTCCTTAAAAATCATTTGAAGTTCTACTCCCCATTCTTTTTAGAAGAGATAACATATTGATATTAAAAGGGATCCATAAAAACCTATAAAAATGCGGGGGGGTCATCTTTTCCAGATTATCGGTTCACTTCCATCAGTCTCCTTGCTGGCTATAATTTCCTAAAAAGAGCATCGCTCACGACGCTCCGATAATAATCGAGAACAAGAAACGATTATCCTCCAACTTATTTCATCGACTCCCCCGATAAGCGGATTTCAGCCCAAACAGTTTATGTCTGCAAATAAAATCGGCGAGAAAACACGAAGAAAAAAATCCGTTCATTCAGCTACCGTTTCGCAACAGGGATGGTGATAAGAAACCCTCAAAAACGAGGCGTCAAAACATGTTGCCAGATTTCCACCCACACTCGTGCTAATCGGCAAATACTGATAACATGCGAAAGGTGAACTCTGCTATTGAGCAAACACTGGGACGAAGATAACGGGGTCGCAGAGGTTGGACGGAATTTTTATTTTATCGAATGAATACTTTGATTGAGTGGGAGTATCTATGGGGACAAAGGTGCTGTGTCCCTGATATAGAATAGTTTTTAAACACTTCTCCATGTTGCCACCCACTAACTGAATGTGGTACCATCGTTTAGCAACGCTTGGGACAGCTGTGACCAATCACAATACAATACACACAGGGTCTAAATACAAAATTAGGATCTTACCCTTTACCTTTCCCAGGAGACCTCCAAATCCCTCTATTTTCCAATTGGTATGTTTTTAAATGTATACATGTTAAATTACTGAAATTACACATACACATTCTATTTAGAAATTTAATTTTTTGCGTGCACCATAATTTGAGTTGTAACCATCTTGCACTAAAGTATGGATTTAAACTTCATAAATGCTTGGTTACACAAAATTTTTAAAAAATGCAATAAGAGGAATGGATACAATTAATGCTTTCATTTTGTGTCTCTACTTCGGAAAACGCAGTTTACTTTTACAACAAGCAAGATTTTAGTGGTTTTATTGGGTAAATTATTGATTTCATGGAACATAGTGCATAGGAGCACCGGTTTAAAGGTTTCCCTCGTCTTTTGAAATCTTAATAAGGCTCAGAATACACCTTAAAACATATTCGAATTTTCACAACTCATTATTTATTCACGATGAGTATATCATTTTCTTGGAAACCTGTAACGTAGTCATATATAAGTTGCCCAATCATTGAACTATGAGAAGAAAGTTAACATATTTCTTGAATTATATGTAGTGCTTTGGTTTGTGGCATAGATTTGATAGAGACACAAAGGCAGCAGGAACGTATACTTACATCCCTTGGCTTCCCTTGAGAATTTGAACACTTAGTTTTTAAACGCTTTGTGTACCTCATGCGATCTTTCTCTGCAACCAAAACCTATAATCCGTGCAAAAGTCTGCTGGTCGCATATTGAACGAGTTTTGTATAAAGAGTGGAAGATTTTTATCTACGGTATATATTGTGTTGTTTACATTCACTAAACCTCAAGTGTTTGAAGTTTAAGCTATAGCATGAATTTTGCATAATTAAATTCGCCGTTTCCTCATAATTACATTACAACATGTAATCTGAATAACAGTGGAAAGGTAACATGATGGAACGGCGTTCCACTACCTTTTTATGAGGGTCAAATTGACCCAATTTATGAATGGATTTATCTTTAGCTATTTCCTGCCCGTCCCGCAAATTTCTACTTAAATAAAATACTGATATCTCAGAAGTATTTCACTTGAGGCATCATTAACATGAGGTAATTCAGTACCAAAGGATTAATATAAAACAAAAAGACGCAAATTATGATTCCTATTTAATTAGTATATTCTAGTTTAAACGAGGCTTCAATTCAGTTGATTCAGTACGACAAACAGGAGTTCCACGTGCTATTTCCGTATCGGAAATGAGAACATAGTCCTTTTAAAGATCCCAGCTCACTTTCCAATAATCATTTTGCATAATGGAAAGATCAACGTGACTCTGCCGCAAGATGAAAACGTGATGGCGCAACGTTATGTCAAGCGTAATTCAGTTGTTACAGGATGAAAATGATTAGAGAAATAAAAAAAAAAAAAAAGAGAGAAAAAAAATATTTAAAAGGGTTTAGCTGAGCCGAATAATTGATAAAAGTAAATATATATATATATATTTTTTTTTTTTTTTTTTTTTTAATACGACTCTTTTGTAATGTATAAAACCCTTAAAATGTCTATGACAGAGCAATTTTTTTTATTAATAGGAAGATTAATTCATATTTTTACTTTTAATTATTATATACTAGCTGAATACCCGTGCTTCACTACGAAATTTTAACATGTGCAATATTTTAGCTAGCTATGAGGCCTCGCGTTGCGGAAATCCATCATTGGTATATAGGTCCCAGTTTTTGGCGCTTCGCTCTCAGGAAGGTTCATCGCCACGCAAAATCGAGCTCGCTAAAAAGTTCATTAACACATAAGTACAGGCTTACTTCACTCGTTGAAAGGTTTATTGCGATGCAAGCATAGGCTCGCTTCGCTCGCTGAAAAGTTCATTGCTGCGTAAGCATAAGCTCGCTTCACTCACTAAAATCTAATTGCTACGTAAAGCCTTAATATTGGAAGCCTCTCCCTTGTCGAGAAAAAAAAAATTCCCCGTTAATACAATGATACAACACCCCTTTAAGATTATTTTAACACGTGTTTGTGGAAATCAAAATTAGAAGGCCAAAACTAATTATGTTGAAACTTTCCGAGGTCTAGGCCAATCAGAAGTCTCTTTTTGTAAAAATATTAATTAAAAAAATTAATCAAAAATCAAATTCAAATTTTGACATTCTTTTTGTCAATAATCCAATTAGAATGCCAAAACTACTTGTGTTGAAATTTCCAGAACTGTAGCCGAAGTAGAAATCGCTTTGTAAAGTATATCTTAATTATAATTAAAAAAATTAAAACTTAAATTAAAGAACTTATTAAAAATTTAAAATTCTGTTTTTCAAAAGTCCAATTGGAAGGCCACAACTAATAATGTTGAAAATTTCAGAGCTGTAGCCCTATTAGACATCGTTTTGTTAAATATATATTAATTAATTAAAAAAGAATTAAATAAAAATTTAAAATTCTGTTTTTCAAAAGGCCAAATAAAAGGCCAAAACTACTTATGTTGAAAATTTCAGGGCTGTAGCCCTATTGGAAGTCATTTTGTAAAATGGTTATTAATTAATTAATTAATTAATTAATTAAAAAGAACGAAACAAAAATTTGAATTTCTGTTTTTTTAAAGTCCAATTAGAAAGCTAAAACTACTTATGTTGAAAATTTCAGAGCTGTAGCCCTATTAGAAACCATTTTGGAAAATATTTATTAATTAATTAAAAAAGAATTAAATAAAAATTTAAAATTCTGTTTTTCAAAAGGCCAAATAAAAGGCCAAAACTACTTATGTTGAAAATTTCAGGGCTGTAGCCCTATTGGAAGTCATTTTGTAAAATGGTTATTAATTAATTAATTAATTAATTAATTAAAAAGAACGAAACAAAAATTTGAATTTCTGTTTTTTTAAAGTCCAATTAGAAAGCTAAAACTACTTATGTTGAAAATTTCAGAGCTGTAGCACTATTAGAAACCATTTTGGAAAATATTTATTAATTAATTAAAAAAAAAACTAACAACAAATTTAAAATTCTGTTTTTCAATTGTTCAAGAAGAAGGCCAAAATTACTTATGTTGAAAATTTCAGAACTGTAACCCTATTAGAATTTGTTTTGTAAAAAAAAATTGTTAATTAATTAAAAAAATTAATTAAAATAACTAATTAAAATTTTAACATTCTGTTTTTCTTAAGTCCAATTATAAGGCTAAAACTACTTACGTTGAAAATTTCAGAGCTGTATCTCTATTTGAAGTCTCTTTGTAAAAAATAAATTAATTAAAATATTAATTAAAAAAGAACTGATTAAAATGTTAACATTCTGTTTGACATACATAAAATTAGAAGGCCAAAACTTCTTGTGTTGAAAATATCAGAGCTCTACTCCAATTTTAAGTAGGTTTCTATAGATCCACAGAGCCACAGACAAACACACAGCTTGTTTTATTATTATAGATGTTAACACAGGAAAATGAAGGTATTGCAGTCGATAAAAAAAAAAAAAAAAAAAAAAAAAAACGATTTTTTTAATAATTTAATTAAAATATTAATTAAAAAAGAACAAATTAAAATTTTGACATTCTGTTTGACATACATAAAATTAGAAGGCCAAAACTTCTTGTATTGAAAATATCAGAGCTCTACTCCAATTTTAAGTAGGTTTCTATAGATCCACAGAGCCACAGACAGATAGACAGACAGACACACAGCTTGTTTTATTATTATAGATGTTAACACAGGATAATGAAGGTATTGCAGTCGATAAAGTAGCCTATTAAAAATTATATATACGTCTATAAAAAATTCTATTTATAAAAAATTATATATATGTGTGTCTGTCTGTAGTCAATATAGTTTCCGAACGGATCGAACTACGATGTTAAACTTCTGAATAGCGAATAGTGGTGGCCATGGGACCTGCCATTAAGATTGTCGTCAAAATAGTAAATTCTTCAATTAGCTGCTATTGAAGAATTTGCACTTTTTAGCAATTACCAAATAACGGCTCTAATGATTTTGATCAAAATCGATACAGAAATGCTTTTAAAGTGCTCTAAACATCCCCATCTCCAAAATTTCGATAAAATGATAAATGCGTAAAAAAAAATTGATAAACGAATGCCGTTAACACAGGGTTGTCTTCTCTTGAGAATTGACCATCAGCGACTGTGTATCCATTGTTTCACTTAGAAAAAAAGCTAATGTAATACATATCGATGATTTTTTTTTTTTTTTTTTTTTTTTTTTTTGTTGCCAAAAGGATAATTATCGGTAAAAATATCGCCAATTGACTATTTTTTTAAATTAAGAATTGAAAGTTGTGCAATGTTGTTGCATGACAGTTTTACATGTGTAATGAAAGTTGTGCAATTTTTTTCATGCATAAAAAGCACACAAATTTTATTTAGCGAAATGTGCTACAGCAGAGTTTCTTTTATCAAAAGTGAATGAATGAAAATCAGATTTGAAAATGATATAATCCGCACTGCTGATACTAATAAAAGCATGTGTAAATATATTATTAGCATAATTAAGTTTTAAGTACATTTACATTAATTAAATGTAAATGTAAGAAAACCCACAGAGGAACAAAAGTAAATAAACAATTAATTATTGAAAAAGCTCTACAATATCATTATAAAATTATTCATACAATAAAACTTTTTTGCAGGTTTGCGACTTTGTAATTACCACTTTTTAAAAGGGTTTCGTGTTCAACTTGTATTATATATTAATAAATTCACCTAGTCTTATCGAGATTTCCATGAATGTTAAGTAGTTAAAGAATGGATATTAAATGTATCACCTAGTAGGTCTGCGTATTGCAAACAATAAAAATTAAGAAGCAAAAATTTAAGACTAGGGTTATGTAAACATCTGAAAACGTTAGTAAAATTTACAAACACTTAACTAAAATGCTTCTGGTTTCTAGTTTGAATGAAAATCAAGTAAGTTTATAGATTTATTTTATCGAGTGTAACTTTCTTTATACTTTTTTTTTTAGAAATTTGTTTGTAAAAAAAAACTCTTTACGATTGTTAAATTCCATTTAATCTTAAACATTTAAAGGTTCCTTATGATAGTAAAAACATTGATTTCCTTTTGTTATATTAACGACCTTAATATTAACCGAACTTTCAGTTAAATTCAGACGGCATTTTACAAAATACGATTTATTTTCTTTCAGTAGAAACATTGCAAAGATGAACGTGCAAAAATAAATAAATAAAATAAAATAAAAAAAAATAGGTACTAAGCTAGCAAAGAATCTATCTCGTCTTTGATACCCAGTTTATTCTTGACGTCATCATGACGTCATACTCTTCTTTTTCTCTTTACTTGGTTCTTTGTTCCTGCAACGGTAGCAAGTATTTTATATTACCTGTGGCGGTTCGTCTAGTGTGTAGGTGGCTTGTTTTGTTAACCCGTGGTTTCCAAGGTAAACAAAACATTAAAGGGTAAAGGAAAAAAAGTCGAGTTATCGACGTTAATGTTTCTAGGTGTTGTAATGACTTGCTTTTGAAATGCAGGGATCTTTTCATTCAGAGAAAACTGTAAAGGGAATTTATTCATAAGTTAATAGCTTCCTGTCTACTTTAAGATTCAATTGCATGGAGATGTGTTAAAAAAAAAAATGTTCGTTATATTTCGCATAAAAACTATTAATGATGGCTATAAAAAATGGAGAGAGTAGATTTTTTTTTTTTTTTTTAGATGAATTCTTTTGGGCAATAAAATTCTATTCAATGTTCTACGTTAAATTAAAAAGTAAGTATTAAAAATATAAAATGCTTCAATCAAATTTATGAAAACATAAATAATTGGTACTAATTGCTAATACTATCATAACAGATCAAAATGCATTATCTAATATACAATTAATGCAAACATTAAAAAAACTAAAAAAAAAAAAAAAAAAAAAAAAAAAAAAAAAAAAAACTACAAGGTTTGTGAAGAAACTTACCAGCTATCATTGTGCAAACTTATGTATTTTTCTCAAATAAGTTGATGGATTTAAACATAATTTTGAAATTATCACATGCTGATAGTTATAATAAATATGTTATACAGTAATTATACCACCGAACGTTGATCTTTTTACCAATTTTAACAGCAAAATGAAGATTTTCACAGAATTTTAAAATTGTGGATTATTTGTAGAAGTTAAATTTATTTAACTTAGAAAGAAGAGCGATACATTGATTAGACACAAATTAATACAGATGAATAAACTGTTTGTAATGCGTTACAAATTTTTAGCCAGTAGAGGCGACTGGATGCCCAAAGGTCCCCAAAAATCAGGTGGGGGGGGGGGGGGGATCAGGTGGGAGAGGAGCAAACACCAAATATATTATATAGTTAAAACAATAAAAGCTCAAATATTTGGGGGGAAATGGAAGGCAGCATTTGCTTCTATTTTCATTAACCTGATCACTGCCATTGTTATTATTCAAAATACATAACTTTTTTTACAACATTTCTATAGTCTTATGCTAAGTATAGCTTTTTTAAACTAATAATACTGAAAAAAATATAAAAGATCTCAACATTATCTGTGATAGATCATTAAAACTTAAACAAAGTAGCGATATGCCAATAAATTCTACAGAAAAATGCTTTCATAATTGAGATAAACACAAAAAATCTAAAATATAAACTATTTCATGGAAGTAAAAAAAAAAAAAAAAATGCATAAGCGGTTAAGTGACAAGCGTACTTTTAGCGACAGTTGCTGCGTTTTTGCTATTTTACTACTATGTAATAAAACATGTTGTTAAAACCATGTTTAACAACTTTTCAAAAAGAGTTGCAAAAATACTAAATACAACTAAACTTTACAGTACATATTATTGCGTTGAAAATTTCTCCACGTCTTTGTTGCATACTTCATTAAACCTTTGTATTGAATGCACTTTACGTTTTGATAAAACAAAACTACGTTAACAATTGCTGGAAAATATGATTATATAATGATTCAACAATGTATTATTTAATTCACTCCACAAAAACACTTACAAATGAAATTCATTTACTCTATAATTTCAATGGGTAATATCAAAACACTGAATTACATTCCAATAAACTTCATTATAAAACAAATAAAATTATTCCTACTTTAAAATCATCGCCACTTTCACCACCACCAAATTTCTCATGCAATATACTTCCAATTGCATAGCTGGACGAAAAAAGGCTATTACATGTGAAATTTTTTATTTGACACATGAAACAGAAATGGTTTCAATATTAAAAGCTAATAAAAATTGTTAATTTTTTATCATTTTGGAAATATGAATGTTAATTTCCAATAATTTTCTTCTAAGCATACGAGATAAACAATAAAAAAAAAGTGCATTTATAAATTTTATTATTAAATAAATGGTGATAAAAAAATTTATAATCAATAAATTAGACAGTTTTACCTTCTTTCACCAAGTATAGGTATACAATACTTACTGCAGAGAAGTAAATGTTCATTATTTTTATTTATAGTAAAATATCAATTAATACATCATTAATAAAAAAATAATATGTAATGAAAAATAAAGGAATTTTTTCAACATCTTGCATGTTTCAGCTTTATAATAGCTATCTACTTAGATACGCATCCACCACAGTCTTTACCATAAAATCATTACAGTGGACATATAACACTATTACATTCCAATTCCATTAGCCAAAAAACTTCCCACCAACACAACTCCACTTTTAAAATTAAAAAAAAAAAGTATCCCAAGACTATATAGATCAGATCAATGGACGGGGTAAGTAGCAAGGCATGCATAAAAAAAAAAAGGTGTATTGAGGGGGGATTCCCTCAAACGCCTTCGACCCCCGTGAGAATTGTTACCAACACATCCACTCACGATTTTATAAATAGGGAAGGGAGTCCCCGCTAGACATTGTTCCACACGTTCGATACACCCCCAATCGCCCCCTCCTCTTTCTTAAAGGTAGGGGGAGGGGGGTCAGGATGTTCGTTCTTCTTGCGCAACTGTGACAGGTTTGTGTGAGGTGCGTGGGGGGTTGAGGGGTGAATTTAAAATCGCTCCCACGCTGTGTTGGATAACTTGGCACAGGTAACATCTGGCCCCTTCAGATAACTGGTCTTCTTCATCGTAAAGATGCTGAGATCTTTTCATCGGGATCTTTCCCTCCTCCCCACTTTTTTGTGGCTACTTAGCCAAGCCGTTGACTTTGGATTGAGAGTTTTATATTGTAGCCATGGCCTAGCTGGAGAATTTGTCAGAATTTTGCTCAGTGGTTAGTTTCATGATTCATTGGAAATAATCAACTAAATATTTGATTGTAATTGAGATATATAGGTCCATATTTAAATAAAATTTTCAGTATCATTATTGAAAATTTGAATTTTTATTCAATATTTAACTTTTTTAATATTTTCAATAAAGCATGAAAATAACTGGTTAATTTTATTCATTCATATATTTAGTCTGGTGGTTACGCGTGAGTCAGTAGAACTTAGAAGGTCATTGTTTTATTGTTTAGGCAGAGTTACTATTACAAAAGAATCTCTATTATTAAAATTTTGTGTCATTTACAGAAAAAAAAAAACTTTTCTACTTGAATTATGTTTCAGAAAGTAAGAAAGGAACATTGGAAAAGTTAAAATGTATTATTAATGCAAATTATTTTTTGAATTTATTGAAAATTTGTCTGCAATAGGAAATGGAAATATCGAATTTATTTCTATTGTAGTTGATACGCATTTTAAAGGCTAGATTTAAAAAAAAAATATGTGCAAGGGCTATTTTTAATTAAAAATTATTAAAAAAAAATATTTAACTATTTTAATTTTGAATTTAACCAAAAATTTGCAAAAGGAAGAGTAAGAAGTACAACGAAGTGGCAATTTTTTTTTTCTTTTTTTTTTTTTCTAACACTCCAATTCTCGTATTGATTTGCCATTAGACCCTAAAGCTCATATCCCTCGTTCATTGAGGTTTGTAAAGTGAGTGGTTAGCATGGAATTTCGATGGTTTTTGCGACAGATTTGCACACTCATCGTAGGAATAATTCTTGCAAATCTACACTTCTCACGTTTTTACAGCCATTTCCTGATAACGCTGGCCAGAGACAGTACATGACATCGTCTGGATGTCTTCTTCTTCTTCATCTTTTTTTTCTTTTCCTTGTCCGTCTTAAACGTTAATAATGATCCCAGGATGAAAGAGACCAATTTTGGATGAAGTAACGACGTTCGCTTAGGACTTAAAAAATCAAAATTAAGAGAACAAACGACATGTTCAGGAGGTGAAATGGACATAAAAGACGTTATCGTCCTGGTAATCGAAGGTTGTCTCCTGCAGGTCCGAACCTCGATCTCGAGAGGTCCGAAAAGGATCATCAAACAGAAATCATAGTCCCTGACTCATCCAAATTTCGTTCACAGAGATTTCCTTGGGACTTTCTGGCGCTCTTCAAAAGCTGAATATTTTAATGTCCCCAAGATGTCGTAGTATCAGATTTGGACGTCCTGGAGATGGTCCCGTCATCATGGATGTATTTTGGTTACCTTGAAGATCATATTGTGGTGTTTGGGTGAACCTATTTTGCTGGAATTTCTGTAATTACGATATACCCTTTTAATGATAATATGGGTAAATCTGAACTAAACCTTTTCCTCCATCTCTATAGATCCAACTATTACACGAAGTGGAAAACCACAAATCATTATTTCAATTACAAAACCAGCTCTAGAAGTTTTTACAAATATATACCTCTTACATATTCATTAGTGGACGTAAACAATGCCTTACGGGCATATGAATGATATGTTTGTTTTAATGAAACCGTCTGTCCATTTTTTCTGGTATTTCATTGTATACTCAGTATGAAGATACTAACAATTCTCTAAGCACCTCATGAGCCTCATTTTCAAAAAAAAGTTATTATTATTGGTGTTTCAGGAGTACTTCAGTGTAGAGCACTAAAATTGTATTAGTTGTTATAGTTAGTCACACTTTCTGCAATGACAGCAAAAAAAAAAAAAAAAAAATTAGATGGTCTAAGAAATGAAGACGGATAGCAACTGATTGCTAACAACACAGCTTTAAGTTTATTTTAAGTAAGCTTTTAAGTAAGTTTATAATAAGAAAATTTCAGCTCTGTATCTTATCGGAGATGTATGATAAAGTGATAGTACCGTTATCTCAGTATCTTTCCTCCACCAAGTATCAAAGTTAAGATTTGTTTTAGATAGCAAGATACTTGGGTAATAAACTAAAGATTTTCTTTTTAAAAGTTTAGAAGCAGAACAGCCCTGAATAAAACGGGTTTGAACTTGTTTGAAAAAGTTTGTCGTGCTTATATCTAGTTATAACTAAATACTATTGAAAAGTATTTATTATTTTTTTTGTGGTCTAAATATGCATTTATAGTTACATTGAATCCGTGTATTAAAGAACAAATTACGAGTCTCATCAAATCAACTTTTCTTTGAGACTTAGGAGATTTTTTTTAGAAAGATATTTATAGTGCCCCGAGGAAAGGCTCTTTTCAAGAAAAGTTTTGCACTTAGAGTAACTCATTTTGTACTGACTTCATCTATCAGAACTTTTACGATGAAAATACATTTCATCAGACTCATCTAGTCGTGCGGCGACTGTCAAATCACAGGTCACCTCCAAGACAGAAGATAAGTTTCTATATTCCTCCCCCTCACTATATTTATAACATGTCTTCTTGGACATCGGGGGTGGCAATGTCATTTTGATGAAGGACCCCAAACCGATAAATCAACCTTTAGAAGGACGGTTCACTTTAAAGCTGATTTAGTGAGCTTAAGGAACCTGTCACTGGAATATTGCTACAGTTGAAGTGAGCCTTAAGTATTTGGAGGTGGATGATGACATTCCCAACGCAAAGATTGATATATTTTGTAGCTTCTGCTCGCGGAATCAAAACTCATCAAAATGTTTTGTCTGGAGAGGGGCGGAAAAAGAGGAGTACCACAGGGTTGAAATTGAGATGAGTGCTTGGGTAAAATTGAGCTATCGAAAACTTCACTTTAATTTTTTAATGAGGTACGCCCATGTCCTTAATACGAAACACTCGACGAACTTTGCTTCAAAGTAAAGCAATTCATTTATCATATGTTGCTTTCATGTTATCTTTGTTGCCTATACGCAAATATCAGAATTGGCTAGAATCTTATAATCAAATGAAAGAAATTATCTGTTAGAAACTCTATTTGTTTTCTAACATATCTTGTTTTGATATACCATTTACATTA
Source organism: Linyphia triangularis (assembly GCA_963978545.1). Lineage (NCBI taxonomy): Eukaryota > Metazoa > Arthropoda > Arachnida > Araneae > Linyphiidae > Linyphia > Linyphia triangularis. The sequence goes on along the minus strand of OZ021732.1, from coordinate 30,005,982 downwards.
TACAGGGTGAAATAAAAAAGGTTCTTAGGCCTTCTTTATTTTAATTATAGGAGATAAGGTAAAATTCTCAAAATAAGATACAGAAGCATAAAAAGATATATATATATATATATATATATATATATATATATATATATATATATATATATATATATATATATATATATATATATATATATATATATATATATATATATATTTTTTGTGTGCATATCTCCACGTTTTGGAAAACACCCTGACTTCAAAAAGTAGTCTAGAGGAAAAAGTCGGACTGTGTGTATGCGGTTAGCCTAAATCTCGAACGAATTGACGAATTGTTCAAATTTGGTGTACCTGTCTGTGGCGGCCATGGGGCTTACTATTAAGGGTTTCGTCAAAATTACGCATGCGCATAAGGTAACTGCCCTTGAATCATGTTTTTCAGTAATTGCTAGAAAAAGGATCTAATGATTTTGATCAAAATCGTTGTGGTAATGCCTCTTAAAGTGTTCTAAACATCCTCACCTCCGAAATTCCCGTAAAAATGCTATAAAGGTGTAAAAAGTTGAAAAACGAATGTCTTCAACAAAGAGTTCTATTTCCTTGACCATCGCTCATCAACGACCGTTCTTCTCCTCTTCTCTGCTTCACTTATAAGAAAGGTTATTGTAAGAATTATCGAAAAGCATATCGCCAAATATATCGTCAAACTGACCATTTTTTCTAAATGAATGATGAAAATCTAAAAACGGTAAAACCATCACGTCAATATAATAGTGTAATTGAAAGTCGCGCAATGTTCCACTCCCCTAGTTTTTATTTTAATTATGGGAGATATATTATAAGTGTAAAATGCAAACAATTCTCAAAATAAGACAAAGTTGCACAAAAAGATAGTTGTGATTTTAATGGGTAATATATTTTATAAGTTGCAGAATTATAATTTTTAGAGAGTTCATTTAGGGTAAAAGGTCAATCACAAAAGTGTTACTGTAATAAATCTCATTGATATAAAATAATAACATTCTCTCTTTAAAAATTAACGAATTATAATGAACTTATAATTCAATGCGTCTAATCTTTAATTGGATGAGTAAATTCATATGCTTATGATACCAGTGTTATGCAAGTCTGTCAAGCTGTTTTAAATGTATATAAAACACTTTACACTGTTGAATAAAAAGACATTGATTCAATTCCAAAAAATAGTTGAACAGAAACAGTTTTGAATTTGAGAGGATTATATTAAGCATTTTTTCATGGTCAAAACTTTAATTTTTAATTGTAAAGGAAAAAGCAATTCTTTAAGCACTTCTTTTATTTGACAATCAGCCGGTACGCAAAAAAAACAGTCACTTGTTTTTCTTTTTTTTTTTCTTTTTTGGTCTCTCGTTAGGTGTTAATAAGCCGTTTTTATATTTTAAATACTTTAAAAAACCCTTAAAGTTCCATCAAAGAAGGTTTTTTTTTTTTTTTTTTTTTTTTTTTTAAATAACAACACAATTGTTTTTATGTTACTTTTATTTATAATATACAAACGATCACAGAGTTAAAAAGTTGTCTGCCATTTTTTATAGATAAATCTGAAAATTAATGATAAAATAAAATAATTTTAACGGTATTTAAAAAATCATAATAATTAGCTTCATCAAATCATTAGAAGTAAAAAATAGAAATCTACGATTAAAAATCAGCCTTAGAAAATAATTTTTGCGTTGTCAAATTATATACCAAGAAACGTTTAAATGCATGATTGAGCAAATTTTAAAAGTAATGATTTAAAATAAAAGAGTTTATATATTACTTGTATTTATAGAATTTTTTTTTATTCTCGACAAATAAATTCTATGGATCTTACTCACAGCGTTATTAGAAGTGGGATTGTTTCGAATGGCAATACTCGTGAAGTGCTCTTGACCAATCGCAACACATGTTTCGAAACTATTTTGAATTTTAAAATTCTATTTGCCAATCGCAATAAGTATTTCGCCCAAGAGAATTCGCTGTGACGTAGTCACGCATAGCCACTATTGGAGCTGAGTAGCTTCTCCAAATTTATTTTCTAATAATTATATAAAGATCAGGTACTTAGGTCAAAATGTAAATCATATTCCCGCAGTAAATTTTGCCTGATTGAAAATCGAAAGGTAATGTTTCTATTTCTTAAAACAAAATAATTACATTAAATGAACTAAAATTCTTAATGAATTAATGAAAAACTGTGATAAAATTAGTGAGTTACGATTCAATGATTCAAAAGAAAATGGACTAGGCATTATTTGATATTAGGCAAAAATCTTCAAGTGGAAACTTAGACTCATTAGGTTCTGAGGTACAGAAAATCCACTGCTGAAGACGATAGAATTACAAGCTGTCCAACACTGCCTTGAAGAGGAAGAAAGGATTAACAAAGGGGAAAAAGTTACCCCGACAATTTCAAATACTGGGGCTGATGGGTGTCCTAGAACCCTCTCGTCCCTGGGTGAGAGGGGCACCCAGGGCGAAACCCTTTTTTCGAAAGTGGGGCGGAAGTGAAAAGTGTGGGAACCAGGGGCATCTGCAAAGAACAAAGATGTGAGAATCCATTGATGGAATGGCAGGAAACTTTCACTATGCTTGTGAACATACTGTTAGTTAATAAGTATGCTTTTGCTGCTTTCAAATGCAAATGCTCATATTATAGAAAGAGGTTTGGTGTGGTTTGCATGGCTCAATGACCAGTAGTTTTTTTATGTTTGCTTGTTGGTGTTGAAAAATGGCCAATTAGAATGTTTGAATGCAATGGCTGGAAACTTTTACTAGGGTCTTGAACACATATTTCGTTAATAAGTGTTTAAGACTTATCTTGCTATTAAGAAATGTGAAATGCTCAGATTGTATACTGCAGTTGAAAGTTTTATGGTTCAAGAATCAGTTTTGCTGCTGTATTCTAGTTGTTTTGTTTTTGTGATAAATTTTTCACTTTATCCTTAGTTCTACTTTCTTGGATACCACATGAATTAAATACAATTTTAAATAGACTTATTAGAAGTTTTGAGGGTTCGTGTTAAAATGTAAGTCTTGACCTAATTAACCATTTCTGCGAACATTGTCCACAGAAACGTTTGTCCACTGGACAATATGAGCGTGGGGGCGTTTATGTACGAAAGTTTGTTAGATTATGTATTATCTTATACTGTGCGCCTAATTTGCGTTAGCTTGCATAGGTTTATACAATAATAAATGATAATAGTTTATTAAATTTCGACTACTAATTCCAAACAATTAAAACAACTTGCTATCTATGGCGTTACAAGTCCGTTATGGACTAAAATATGTAAATATAAGATCTCAATTTTATCCACTAAAATATATGCAGAGTGGTCATAAAATAACTTTGCCGATATATGTACCTTTAGCTTCCGTTCCGTTCAACCGATCGAGATGATATTTCAGATATAGTTATTCAGAGGTATGAGCTCGGGGTTTTGTGAATGGCAATAAAATGGCGCTCACGGTTACTGTCATAGTTACAGAAAATCGAAATTTTCGAATGGCAACACCTACTTTTTTTCTATCACAAAATGCTCAGAGTATGCGAAAACCACGGAGAGCGTTGGAACGGTACGTGTATCACAAAAAACGAACACCTTATGCCCACTCAAAAACCAGCTCTGAGAACGGCCAACAGAAACACGAGCGGGGCACACGGAGGTCCTTCGCCAGATATTCAGCCTAGAAAGCCGATAAAATTGCCTGTGGTGGCACCCAAGTGAACTTTGACCTCTGTCATATGCAAATTTCCACCGTGAGTACCGATCGTGTTATTGTTGGCTGATCATAAAGCTGTTTTTAAAGCGTGCATAACGCGTCAGTTTTTTGTGATACACGTACCGTTCCAACACTCTTTAGGGTTTTCGCATGGGCTGAGAATTTTGAGACAGGAAAAAGTAGGTGTTACTATTCAAAATTCTATAACTATAACCGTAACCGTGAGCGCCATTTTGATGCCATTCACAGAGTCCCGAGCTCATACCTCTGAATAACTATACCTTTAATCTCATCTTGATCGGTCGAACGGATCGGAAGCTAGAGGTCCATATATCGGCAAATTTATTTTATGACCTCCCTGTACATAAATGTAAATTAACCAATCGATGGAATATTGAGATATTTTATTTAGCATTTCTTCATATAGATTGACTAATTACTTTTTCCCAGTTTTATAACTTATGATATTTACTGTCGTGCTAAAAACATAAGTGGTATCTGCAATTTTTGTTCATAGTTATTGTTATCAGGTGGTTCTCTGTAATTTATTCTACATAATAGTCATATCTGTACTAATATCATCTAGCTAATAAGTTAGCATCAACAACAGGATTTGGTTGATCTTTATACCGCCATTTCTCATTTTAAGTTCAGCTGCAGATACGATTTCTGTGCCTAGCACTGTAGTATGTGACACATAATGAGAACCGAATGGTTTAAAATGTTTCGTGTTTATGGAATTGTAAAGAAATACATTCTTAATTAATGTGGTGATTTCATTAAATACCCAAGACTTTGTTCTAACGGTTATAGTTTCAGACCTAGCATGGTAAATGCCTTGACTAAGGATCGATTCCTGCCTGGTCTTCCTGGTCTTTGTAGTCCCACAGTGGTGACCCTGAAATGATGCCAGGAGTGTACTGTGGTGGTCACTTTAAACATCGAAACTAATCTTGAACAAAAGCAGTCATTATTTCCCAAGAGATTGTGGAGACTACAATACAAGGGCCAGGCGAGAATTGACTCCGTGGTAAGGTATCCACCATGCTAGGTCCGAAACTATAGCCGTTAGTTGAAAGCGATATCTCTTGCCCAAGAGCAGTTTCGGGGTTTTAAAGTGATCATCATATTACCAAAGTAAAATCTGAAATAAAAATATGTTTACAGATAACGACATTTGAAAAATATAAATTTACAATAAAAAAAATCTAGAAAACAAATTTCTAAAATTCCACAATATGCATGAAAACTTTTATGTGTTCATCAAAAATATAGTTTCAAATGTCTCAGTATTCTTAATATCTCCAAGTAGGTGTCCTTAAATGTATTAGTAGCTTGTTTTATTATTGTTATTATTTTGGAAGTCACAAATTATATTCAGGAAGAGATCACAAAATCTTATAAAATATATTTAATTTAAAACAATGTATCAGAAAAATGCAGTTAATACTTTTTTTTTTTTTAATCGAAAAATGAAACAGCATAAATTTTTTAATTGTTTCGAGTTAATAACACCTACTTTATCCAATGCAATGAAGGCCAAATTTAACAAATTAAAAAAAAAACCTGTTCAACAAATGGGGGAAAAAGTATTCACTAGAACCTAGAAACCCTCTTTATCTACTTTTCAAAAAATCCACTAAATTTAAAAAAAAAAACTTTTTATGCTTGTCTTTATAGCAAAAAGACTATTAAAAATTAATCAATCCCTTGAAAAACACCACTAACTATCAAAGTAGTTCCTTTCAACTGATAAAAAACTAGAGGGACCATAAAAAGCGCCTCAGTTTTATAGATATCTTTTCCTGCTTTAAAAAACCTTTTGATAACTCTCCTTTTAAAAAAGAAACAATGAGGCAATAAAACCAGTTACAACCTCAGCATCCGAACGGGAAAGCATAGGAGTGGCGACTTCTATAGAATACGATCTTTTCTTCTCCTCTCTTCCTGCAGATTTCTAACGGTGAAAATTCACTGCTTCCGCTATATTATTCCTTGTCCACTCTTCTTTTTTCCCGCTGCTAACATCAAACTATATTTAGCGCCCCCTCCTTCTATTCTACTGCGTTTTAGGATGGTGCGGGGACAGGTCAAAGACTCCTTCAGGTGTAGACGACGACTTGGCGGAATATTTTTGAACACTTTTGTTTTTCCGTAAAAAAGTAAAAAATTTATTAGATTTTGAACGATTATTTCATTATTATTGATTATTATTTTTTTACTTATAATTATTTTTAATTATTATTATTATTATTACTATTTTATTTTTTTATTTTTATTATTAATTTTAATAATAATAATAATTATTATTATTTGTAATTATTACTAATACTAATATTATTGTTTTTAATTATTACTATTATTATTATTACTATTATTATTATTATTATTATTATTATTATTATTATTATTATTACTATTATACTAAGTATTATTTTTAATTATTATTATTACTATTATTATTATTATTGATTATTATCATTTCACTTATTATTATTTTTAATTATTGATATTAATTACTATTTTTAAAGATTATTTCACAGTTATTGGTTTAATTATTTTAATTGCGATTTTATTTTAGAATACTGTACCTTTTTTACATGAAAAATTAGTAATAATGTTTAGTAATAGATAAATTAGTACTTTTTCAGGTCTATTACCTTTTTTTTCTTTTTTCTTCAAAACAAAAAAGAACTCCAGAAGATTAACATTCAAGAAGAGAACAATCTAAGAGACTCATTTTTTACTACACACAAAAATATTCAAAATACTTCAAATTCAAGAAACACAAATAAGGATTTTCAGTTTCGAATAAATTGAATTAAATTTTAAAAACATGAAATTATAAAAAATTATTATTAAGTTAGAATATAAAATTATTAAAAATTATTATTTTAGAATATAAATTATTAAAAATTATTGTTAAGTTAGAACATAAAATAATTAAAAATTATTATTAAATTAGAATGTAACATTATTACAAACTCTTATTAAATTAGAATGAAAAACTATTATTAAATTAGAATAAAAATTTATATTAAATTAGAATGAAAAATTATTATTAAATTAGAATAAAAAATATTATTAAATTAGAATATAAAATTATTATTAAATTAGAACATTAAATTATTTTTAAATTTATTTTTCAATTAGAAAAAATTAGGCCCTGTTTGAGTTAAGCAAGAGGTCAAGATAAATCGTTCAATACTTTTCCTGCGATATGTGACCAACTACGAGTTTTGGTTAGTAAGTAATAAATCGTAAAATTCATAAGTTATGGTCTTAAACAAAAGTCAAACCGATTTTCTCTTCTCTTATCGAAATTCTTACGCGTGAACTTTTTCAGTTAGGCATTTTTCAATTATTGGGGAAATGCTTTTTAGGTTATTATTTATTGAAACTACTTTTAATAGTATGTGTTAAGATTTTAGATACTTGAAAATAAAACAAATTCATTAGAAAATTTATTAATAGGTATATCGAGTATTTTTTTTTACCTAATATTTGTTCATTTTTCGGTCTTCAGCATTGCCATGACGAAAATTGGTCCAGCTGTAAAAATGATTTAAACCAATCAATAACAAATGATATCAAAGTATGTCTTAATTAAAAAAAATATTTATAATCAGTAATCAAAATTACTACGCAACCATACATATAACCCTAATAAATAACATTAATTCTCACGATAATGATTTACTTATTATAATAATGAGAAAAATCCTCAACTTGACTTCTTTCCCATGTGTCATAATATAAAAAAAAATTCTCTAAATATATATATATATATATATATATATATATATATATATATATATATATATATATATATATATATATATATATATATATATATATATATATATATATATATATATATATATATATATATATATATATATATATATATATATATATATATATATATATATATATATTTATGCTCTAACTAGTTGTCATGTAAGCTAAGATATATCTTTTCACTTTTTACGGAGTACCACATTATTGTTTTAGAACAACGCAATATTCTTTCCAAAAAAAAAAAAAAAAAACTTTCTTATTTGTGCTATATGTAACTTCTAATTATAAAAGCAATGTTTCTTATAAGAGAAACATTTATTCAAAACACAAAAAACCACAATGCCTTACACTATTAGCTTTCTTATGAATACTATTCGCAAATATCGTCACATCCATATAATGTATCCCACATTTTCAACAATCCATTAAGTCATCTTCTATTTTTTTGGAACGAATTTAACATACTACCGGATCATTTGGTATGCCGGTTATTGCTGCTAAAAAAATGTGGAGTAGCTGAATATTAAAGTGTGTGCGTGTTTTTTTTTTTTTTTTTTTTTTTTTTTTTTTTTTTTTTTTTTAAATTTAGGATACAAAATATTAAAACAAAAAAATTGGATTTTTTTTTTTTTTTTTTTTAAATAAAAAAAAAATGAGTCTGAACTGGCATTACTTTACGTTTTAAAGTCGAACAATTTAATTTTTACCTTAACACTCAATAAATGAAAATTCAAGCTTTGAAACTCGAGATTTTTGAATTTCTTTAGATTTGTAAAAATATCAATTACCAAATCTTGATTAAAGAATTATACTAATTTTTTTTTAATACTTTCATTCTCCATAACTTCAATAAATATTAACACAGAGCATATAATTTTATAAGCATTCAAAACTAGATCAAGCGAATAAGACATCGAGTACTGACAATTACATTTATAACACTTTTATATTCAAATTAATTCTCTGTTTTGGAGGGGGAAAAAATCAACAATTCCTTTAAATCAGTGAACTTAAAAGTAATGGTTCAAGATAAGAAAAGAAGAGGGGGCAGAGATATCAATTCTAATGAACACTTTTAAAAACCAGATATCTCTGAGACATTTCGAAAGGGCCACCAAAACCTACGCTTTTAAAATAAACACCCGATAAAAGTATGGTAGCTGTCATTTGCCCCAGGAAGCATGGGCGGCGACAGCTGAAAATTCTGGCGCTAGCAATGGCGTTTTTTTTCTTCTTTTTTTTTTCCAACTTATGCAAACACTTCTCGAGGCAGGCACCGATAGAAACAATGTATATTTACGAAACTCGGCTTGAAAAAGTTGATAGATGAAGTGTCAAAATAAGTTCATTTGTGTACTTGCTGAATCCTTTCTCTCGTTCCAGTCCAACTGTTACACAATTGTAACACTTTACATGTTTTGGGCTCATTATAAGGAAGAAGAATAAAAGACATTGCTATCTTGCGTTGTCTGTTGTTGTTGAGGCTTGGAAATGGATGCATTTAGACAGTTGGAAAAATACTAGTTTTTATTTAAAGCTAGCGAGGGTGTTGCAAATTGTATTTTTAAGATGGAAAATATATTTCTATTATTAGATGTTTAGCATAGAAGAGAACAAATGAAAATAAAGCAGATATGGAATATAGTTAAAGTAGTTCAAATAAACAATCTGCTATGTGAATTATTATTTTTTTTTTTTTTTTTTTTTTTTTTTTTTTTTTTTAAATATGGAAACTGCATGAAAAGGTGTCTAAATTTGAATTGGGGATGATTTAGTTTACCGATGTTTCTTTTACAATTCAAACATTTATTAAGAATAAAATAAATTGAGATTAAAATAAATAGCTTTTTTACAGGAAACCCGTTCTCGTTATACAAAATATGGGGAAACTAGAAAACTTTTTTTTAGCTTATACTTTCGTGGTGTAATATCTGAATTCGTGGTGTAAGATGCAATCGTCTGATTTTCATGAAATTGCGACCAAAAATGTTCGTCATATACACTACCATCACGAGTCATTCAACTTTTTTGAAATATAATCATTAAATAATTATAATAATAATATATATATCAGATAATCTAAAGTATATTTTGGATTTTTCAATATTTTCAGAAAATAATTTTTGTGCTTTTTAAAAAAACACAAAGTGGAGCCTCAATCACAATTTATTGGCAAAGAAAAAATCTAAAATCTCGATTGAAATTTTTTCTTACCAACCTTCATTAATGGGCTAACCATATCATAATATATTAACCCATATAAAATAAAATAATTGTTAATTTATTCATCTACACTCTTTAATACACTTTTAACATCTTAATTGGCGATGTAGAACTAAATTCATGTTTTGTTTAAAATGCATTTACGTATGGAAACAAGTGTTGTAATTGTGCTAAATGTTTACCTTCCCTTATTCACACACTTTTTGAAATCTGTATTATTTTCAAAAAGGATAAGGATGTTATATTTATATATATGTACATTACATTTTTTTATTAGTATGTACGGATTGCATGATAAGAGATCAATCACAAAAAGTAAATTATAGCATACTTAAATTATACATTAGAAATCTACTTTAAAAAATTTAAAACATTGTTTCCAGTTCGAGGATTTTTCCACTAGATTTATACATATTTTTTATTTTAAGGATACCTGTTATAGATGAGACTCTATGTACTTTGAACCTATATCCTTTATATCCTCCTTTTAATTTCAAAGTTATTAAAGTGATTTTCGAATATGCCACAAGTGATTGTTAACGTGTTATGAATAAGATAATTTTTATTTCGGTCTAATTAAAAAAAAAAAAATTGGCAAGGTACATTTGGTCCAAGGTGCAAGTGCTGTATTTCTTACGCTGTACCTGTCAAAATGTGTATTTGTCCGAAATGCAAATCTTTAAAAATTAAAAGATTGCCTATGAAAATAAAAATATTTGTATTCTTTAAGTTGTTAAAGACTTAACAGTTAATTTTATATTTTCACTACTATATTGTAGCAATCGAATACGAATTTTGTTCCGTATAACTTTTAACGCCTCTTGTAAGTTTCTTATTTTTGCCTCTTCACTGTTTAGAATAAAGAAACAGGTCTTTAAAAAAACAACAACTTGGCCCTTCCTCAGGAAGCGTACAAAAAAGTAACCCTTTGTTTATAATTACTCACTCTTTGAGTCAACCCTTATTTAAGATTGGTTGGTTGTATTCAGATTATCTGGCGCCGTCAGCAACACGAGGGCTATAAGGCGCCGAAACATTCGTCATTAGACAAGCCAACATACATTTACAAACACCCATGCCTAACACGGGACTCGAACCTGCAACCTCGTGGTCTAGAAGCCAGTACGCTAACCACTATACCGTTTGGTCGGCCCCTTATTTAAGTAAACACCAAAGAATATATCCCTATTATCAAACCATTACAAAACAAAAATTAATTAAAAAAAATAAAAAGGTTCAAAATTCTCCTTGAAAAAACATATGATCCCACACACTTCCCTTAAACAAAAAATACCTTTCTCTCAGAGAGTAGCCATCGAAAGTTTGACAACCGCTCTCTTTTGCAGACGTCAAAGCACCCAAAATGGAACGTGTACATACTATAAAAAAAAGCTTCCACCGGCACTCTCAGTCTTTTCCTGTTGTTACAAACACCTAACTTTCCATTCCATAAAAAAAAAAAAATCCCCGTTGGGAAAGTAAGAATATAGCGGCTTGAGGGACCGCTATATAACAGATTTTGTGAAATTAGCTCCTCTCTCCACTTCCTCTCTTCCCGCAACCACCTTCCTTGGGATGCTCCACCCTACGCCAAGGCAGATGCCACCAGATCCCACACCTGGGGATGAAGGAAATCCCACGCTTACGCAACACCATCCAGTGAAAGTAGTAGGGGGGAGAGGGGACGCCAACTTGGCGAGGAAATCGCCGTGATTGGAAAGGGGGTGGGGTGAATTTTGAAAGGGATTTTATTTGTTTTTATTATAATATGGAAGATATTTAAATTAAAAGAAAAATATATTTTGTATTTTTTACTATAACATGATAGATATTTAAACTTGAAGAAAAATTTATTTTGAGTTTTTACTGTAACATGAAAGATATTTAAATTTGAAAAAAAATCCATTTTTCGTTTTTGCTATAATATGAAAGTTATGTAAATTGGAATAAAAATCTTTTGTTTTTATCGTAAAATAAAATCAAGATTGATATATGGTGAAAATTATGAATAAGTTTATAAAAATTTGGCAGATAAAATACTTTTTTTTTCTTTTTAAAAGCAATTCGACATGACTTGTCCCATTAGTTTTTGATAAAGTTATAAACTGAAAGTTCTTGTAGCTTTATGAACCCACTAGTATTTAGTTTTTGATAATTTTCGTAAATTATCAAAACAAATTTGAATAAGTCTTTAAAATTTACATTTTTAAATAATGTAACATTCAGAAATATGATGAAATAAATAGGCAAATTTGTAGAATTTACTGTACCTACGAAAAATAAAGAACTAATATAAAGTTATTACTGGAGGAATAATCTATTTCAATATTTGTATTGTATATTTAGTTGCTGTTTAAATTAGAAATAAGTCCTCAATTAATAATGTTACTAATTTTAATGTTTCGTTTTTTTTTTTTTTTTTTTTTTTTTTTTTTTTTTTTTTTTTTTTTTTTAGAGACTACAGAAAAAAAAATTACACTGTTACTAATTTTGATGTTTTTCTTACAAACCAGTTAAATCTCAAGCATACATGAGATGAAAGTTATTTTGAGATTGAAACATATTCGTGCAGAAAATAATCAACAGACTGCATTTAAATTCGTAGTCTAGCTTTCAATTTATGTGCATTTTGAGTAAATTCATCAGTACGATAATATCCTTTGATTAATTAGTGTGTTCTGTTATAATACTGATCTTAAAAGAAACTGATATTATATTTTCAATCTTAAGCTGTTTTTTTAAGCCCTAATTACGTATATGAAGCAGAATTAATGGCTTAAAGTTAATTTAATAAGTGAATTCACAGCGAAAGAATTTATTTTGAGATCAAAACGTGCTAAATATTTTAATGAATTTTATGCGTTTTAAGTGTTTTATTGTATCGTATAGTTCCTAAATTATTCAGAAGATAAATTGGTAATTTAAAAAGCAAATGCTAATTTTGCATATTCATATACTAGTTCAATCTCAGACTGTCTATTATTTTAAACTTCCTTTTTTATAATAAAATTATTCCGTTTTATTAATGAAGGAATATATTAAGATGAAAATGCCTTTTTATAAAAATTAAAATAATTTTTAATTCCTAAAATATGCATAAAAGCTCAAAAAGGTAATCCTTTTAAAATTGCTTTATCAAACCTTCTTGCATAAGAACAAAACAATTTATCTTTCCTGGCTGCAATTATTGTCGTTCAATATCTGCATACTAAAGTCATTCATAATAATTTATTAATAATTACATAGTATTTACTCAAAGTAAAGTCTTATAAGATCATGTTAGATCCATACATCATGTTCCATCATTCCAATGGAAGACCGAACGTATAGACTTGTGACTTGAATGATTATGTTTTCCTACCCTTTATTCAATTTAAAAGTTTCTAACTAATACTTTTCAATATTGCCCTAATGTTCTATATTAGTCAGTGTTTTTTTTTTTTTTGCCTGCATCGTTACTTTTGATGTGGGGAAAAAACAGATATTTTTTTTAATAATAAATAACTATTCACAAGTAGTTGATTTTAAATTAGTTTTGGTTTAAGTGTTTTCAATCATTTTTATGATGAGTTATACTCACACATGTAAATCTTCATAATACTCGAAATTTTACTTTCCTACATTATCTTATAATACTATAAAGATCGAAATAACAATACGCATAATCTCTTAAAAATTTTTTTTAAATACTAGCAATATAATAAATCATTACTGGAATTCGTAAATCAGAGTATATCTTCTTGTTTTTGAAAACTCAGTTACTATATTCCGATTAAAACCTGCTAAAATTTTACGACAAAATTTTTAAATTTTACATCAGATACAACAACAGTAATAATAAAAGTCATACAACAAAATTTATAATATATCTAAAAGTTGTGCTTTTCTTGTAAAAATATTTAAAAATCAATTAAATGACCACCATACTTTACTTCTCATGGTATCACAATCAAAACAAAAATACGTACTGTAGCAAATATACTCATGCACATGTTTCATTTTAACATTTACCCACCCATAAGTGTATAAATGTTTACAAATTACACGTGCACATTTGCGGCTGCATACATTTATTTTTAGAGTGCAACTGACGAATAAGATTGGACTTGCAAATTTTTTTACTTCAAATCCTTTTAAGGAAGATACAGAACAATGAATTCTAATCAATTAAAATTTAAAAAGAAAACATGCTATGCCTGCACATTGACCACCCTCCGTTAGTTACACTCCCACACCTGTTGCAAAAAAAAAAAAAAAAAAAAAAAAAAAAAAACACTTCTATCCATTATTCCAATTTTAAAACATGCATTTAATTAAGTCTGCCGTCATAACTGAAAAAGGCCTAAATCCAAAAAAAAAATCAAATGCATATTTTGACATTTTTTCATTCATTCTTTTTACATATTCTTTATTGTTGTATGGATTCGTATGACCTAAGAATTTTAGCCATTCAATGAAATAAAAAGATCATTTTCCAATGACTAGTCAGAAATTGTAAAAATATGCATTTAAATGTATTTAGATTTAAGGCTTTCTAACTAATGACGGTAGAAGTGATGTTTTACTTGGTAAGAAACTCATACGTTATGAAGTGATAGATCGACAGATACTATGGCCGACAAGGAAAGCAGTGAAAGACTTCACTTCCAGAAAAGTTCTCAAGATCCAATTACCAATCAAATCCTAAAATCTCGTTCGATCAAAATCCTTCCCTTTCTAATTACCTCTATTTCCTCGCCAATTTCCCATCGGCAAGCAACCCCAGCATACCACCTCACCCAAGCGTACTCTAACTGTACCGGAAGAGCTTTATACCATATTTTCGCTCTCTTTCACAAAGTACGTGGGATCACGACGCACTTACATCACATATCTTACCCCCCCCCCCCTTTAAAACATATTGATCAATCGCGTAACCACCTCCTGGGGGGGGGGGGGGATGCCACGCAATCGAACGATTTCTTATACCACAGGGGGAGGTGGAAAATCGTCAAGAAATTTTCTCACGGGGGGGTTCCCAAAGCATATGGGTGCTGTGGACGTTTTTTCTTTTCTTTTTTTTAAGAAGAGATATAAGAGTTTAAATATTGTTGAAAGGGGAGGTTGAGGGGAGTGGTGTCGCTTCCGGTGGCGTAACTTTTACGCAACCACGGCAGTAAATGTAGGAGTGAGGGGTGTTTCGAAGGGTGCGGAGTTTTTGTGATAACGGACTTTTTCTCGCGTCCCTTTTTTGATTGTTGTGCAGAGTTTTTCTTCAGATGTGAATCGAATTGGACGTCGAGGAGAAATGTGAGAGGATTTTTTTTTTTACGTGAGTGTTTATTATTCGCGAGGAAAAGAGCAATTTGGAGGAGTTTTTCTTCAAGGAGTAATCGAAGACGATCTTCGAGGAAGCGGTGGATTTGTGCTGGAATGTTTTGGGCGAGGGGGTGAATGAACAGATTACGTGAATGGGAACGGTTTTCTCTAGTATGAACGTAAAAAAAGACTACGTTGGATCGTGGGAGTAGCAGTTTTATAATGGAGAACGTGAGAACATATGGTGTCCGAGATGTCTCATTTTTTTTTTTTTTTTTTTTTTTTTTTTATATGAAAATATGTTGAAATAATGCGACCTCTGAACTTTCGCATCCTAGGATTTATTTACAGGATGAAATCAACAAAAAATCACTGGAACACTCGTCAGTTAGAGTGATTGGAGATATCGTGGAAAAATTTAATCTCAAAGCTTATAATCAATTTGGCGATCTTGGCGACAATTTGAGTTACAAAGATAGTTGTCAATTTTTAATTTTGGCTACAAATGTCGATCTCATACACGATAGAGAGATGGATATTGGACATAGATTTTGCATACATTATTTGGAAATATTATATTTGGCAACAGGAAATGAAATTAAAACTGAAGACTCAAAAAGTTATATTTAATGTTGCAAATGCTTTTTGCAAGCCATTGTCTTGACAATCACGCTTTATTGTTGCTAAAAAAAAAAAAAAAGAACAAAACTCTCTCCGTTTCTGAACTTCCAGGCCTTTGCAAATACCTAAAAATGACACAACTGTCCCCTAATCGCATACATATTTGAGATTCATTAAAACCGATTAGTTTTTAGACTTGAATAAGGCACAAAATTCTAGCGTAGCGCACGGGCAAACATTTTTTGCACGTGCAATATTTTATATTTCTGATGGATAAGAAAGTAAAAAAAAGAAGAAAAAAAAAAGAAAAAAAAAAAAAAAAAGAAAGAAACTTAAGAATCTTTCAATCAGTAGTTTGCAGTGTTAAAAAAATATTAATTAAAAATTATTGTAAATTCCTCCAAACCGGTCAAGTGTCAGTCCTCACCAACGAGTGTCATGCACCTGAACACTAGAGTATACAGACTTACAGACATGTACTTTTACGACTTTTAGAAACGCAATTTTCGGGTAACTGAGGTATCTTTGTTTGTATAAAGTAACGAAAAATAGATTTTTCTTTGCCAAAAGTCCAATATTAAAATGACTATATAAAATTCTTCTTATTCAAATTACTAGAATCATTAAAGCCTTTTTACTCGAAAAGAAAAGTTATGTACGACCCTTTATCGAATCAATTGTAACTCACTCTATTGATTTTAGAGTAATCAAAGGACATTTCCTATAAGTCTACACCGACATTTTATATAAGTCTACCCAGAAGGTAAAATGTCGCTGAGAAAGGCCAAATTAGATGAAATAAAATAACTACTACCGTATATCTCGCAGAGTTTGAAGAATTCTTTGATGACATTTATAAGTAGCTGTCAATAACAGTAGAAAACAGTAACAATGATATAGTTGAAAAGTAGGCACCTATCTTTTCATTTTTATGTCATAAGTTTTTAAATTTCTTTGTAAAATTTCAAAAATAAATTTAACTTAAAAAGCAAAATTTGATTCTTGTTCAATGTATGTAAAATGAGATTAGTCGATAGATTTAAGTATTTTTTAGCAGGAAAAGAATACTACGTTTTCGTTATTGTAAAGTATTTACTAATCATCTAAAGTTGTTATATAAACAAAACTGTTAGTCATCCTTCATTAAATTCTTTATACTAGATAAAATTTGATGTATTCATGGAGGGCAAATCTATGAACCTACTTGCCACCGTTCAATCGAACTAAAACTTGGGAGATAGACTCGTCATTACAATGCATTCTATCAAATTTTGTAGGCAAAAAAAGTTAATGGCATGGAACTGACAATTTTCCTCATAATAGTTAATTACTATGCAAACTAGATCTGGTTGCGATTACACATAAAAGTCGACAATGCATATAAAGAATTTATATGAAAGACTTTGCTTTTATAGGTTAATTCTTTCCAAAGGTAAGAATTTTTAAAAAAAAAAAAAAAATTAAAAATTTAAAACGACTTATTAGTGACTAATCAATTTTAAGCATGACCGATTGCTGAAAGCTATAAATAAGAAAAGGAAATAAGGATGTAAAGAGAGAAAAAAAGCAATTAATGAAGATTAATGAAAATTAATCTAAAGTTATCAAGAATTAAAAACTATGTTATACACATTTTATCTAATTTCTCTTAATGGCTGTCATTCTAAGAAAAAGAAAATTATTTCTTGGCTTAAGTTCAGGGTAGTGTCTTGAATGCAGTGCCTTAATTTAACTACAAACTGCTAACTAATAACAGGTATTTATTTCGGTGAAAAAACGGGAAATTACTAGTTAAGGAAGTAATGACACCTTGAAAAACATATTTTTAAAAGAAGTATTAAACTAATCTTTTAAATACGTTAATTAACAAAGAGCTGTTTGACTTCATTTTTAAATTTTACCCGCGGATTAAGTAAATTTATTTCAAGAAAATTATAATAATGACTGATAAATATATATTTTTTATTATTATTTGTAAATGCAATAATTAAGTTTTTTTTTTTTTTTTCTTTTTTTTCTTTTTTTCTTTTTTATGAACGTCAATTACCACGTCCAATTCAACGTGTAACCCCTTTGCAACTTGCAGTATATAAATCCAAAAACTTATGTCGCGTTAAGTGTTCTTTAACATTTTCTTTGTAACACTTGATGGAACGTTTATTTTCCTGGCCAACACAAAGCGATAACTGCATTGCTGATTTTGCATACTCCAAAATTAAACTTACTAAAGTAATCGATGTTCGTAAAACAAAGTACTTCATTTTAAAAACAACTTTTATCAATTCCCCAGTAGCACAACAACGCTGGCCAATATCGTTCGACATTGGCCAATTCCGATTTGGGCCGTTGTAAACCGTCGGTTGTTACGGATCGTGGCCAACCTCACCCAATGATGGATAAAATATACTAGAAGTCCTGAAATGTTGATGCACAGTTTTAAAATTGAAATATTTTATTTATGAAAAAAGGACAGAGGGCTAAAATATGTTTTGTGATGTTTTAGACATGGTTACTTAAAAAAAAAAATCATGCATTTTGGAACGATGCTCGAGTTTTGGCCAGGATAGGCCAATCTTCCAGAACCCCTGTTTCCGACATTGCTAATACTGTGTACCTGGGTCAGTTAATAAATTTCGAGCAATACATTTATTTAGTCAGGACGAGATTCTCTGCACAACCTATATGTTAAAAATATTGTGAAACTACTTTTTGTTAATCAACATATTTAAAAAATTAGGTTAAAACTTCTTTTAAAATTTTACTTCAAAGCGCCTTTACTTCCTTAACTAGCACTTTCCCGCTTTTCTACCGAAACAAATAACTGGTATTAGTTATCAGGTTGTTGTTAAATTATGACACTGCATTCAAAAGACAACTCCTTACCCTAAAGGCAAGAAATAATTGTCTTTTTCATAAAATGACATATACTTAGAGAAATTATTTAAAAATATGAATAAAATAATGTTTAACTCTTGCTAGCTTGAATGAATGAATTATTTTAATCTAGGTAAGACTCATCCTGTATTTTAATTCACTTTTTATTATTTGAAAAAAAGCAAAAAATACAAATAAAAAGTCTTAATTTGTTTGAAAAAAAAGGATAAAAATTGCAAAATATAAATAAATATTACGTATGGAATGATAAATGAAACAATTGCTTTTGTCTAAATGAAAAATTTATAATATGTTTGATACTGTTTGTGACTGTTGACATTTTGGTGCCAGCTCAAGTGTTGACCACGTCATCTGACCAAGGTTCAAAATTACGAAGCTTACCTGGCTGTGTTGAGCATTAAATTGGCAAAAATAGGCAGTCGGATCTTAAACCACAATGAATTCCTTCCTGATCCAAATCCAAAACAAAACAAATAAAATATGGAAGAGATGGACATAAAGATTAGAATTTTTTTTCATGTATCCCTATGCATATGCTAAACGCTTTCATTGAGAATGAAAATGATACTCTCAATGTAAAAGGATCCTCGCACGTTCATCCATTTGAAGTTAGAGTTAAACAAAGAACAACTAAATCATAACCGAAGTACCTGAGCTTTTGCAGCTCGAGTTTATCTGATTCAACACCTTTCCCACGCACAAAAGCAGATGACAGAACAAAATATAAAAGTAAAAATTCCGGGAAGGAGAAATTAGATGAAATGTAGCTTCAGGCTGAAGGAGTTAAACAATTCGGATTACAGACACAAGGATCAGTTTGCAACACTTGGCGACTTTCTCGTCTTTTGGCGTATAGCTGGGAAAACTTCACGCCAAATCATGCTGTGAGGGAAAAAAAAGTTAAATTGTTGTTGCAAACTCGTTCAATTCTTTGGAAGAAAAAATATTAAATATTTTATGAAAATAATTGTAAATATTCTTTTTCTGTAAAATAAAACATAATAAGAGAAAATGTTTCTTTCTATCAAAATTTTGATGGCACATAAAAATTAATTTAAAATAACCACATTTTACTTTTAACATAAATTGTACTTTTTTGCAAAGTTGTCTAATTGTGGATTTATTTGTTAATTACTGTTATATTTTAAAAAGACATATTTTAATGATAAAATTTTAATTTTAAAATATTAACTCATATACAGACAGCGCATTTTTAATGCCACTATTGCAATTTCAGTTAAAAAATATCTTTATTGTTTTCTTGAAGACGACTGCCAAAATTTGGAATTTAATAATATTTAATATTTTTGGCATTAGAATACAACAAAAACAAAAGAAGACCATGTAAAAAGAATGTAAGCATTCCTCTTTCAATAAAAGTACTTGACATTCTTTTGGTACAATTCATTACAATATTACTTTTTTTATTTATTTTTTTAATTTTTTTTTTAATATTAGCAATACTGTGTAAAATAAAAATGAAACAGTAGACAAGATAACGTAATGCAATCCTCACAATCTCTATTTTTTGCACGTAAAATTCAAGAACTTTTTTTTAAATGATTATTCAAGTTCGCATGTTTTGATTTTTAAATACTTGGTGTGAGAAAAATAAAAAACAAACTCTCTCTCAGAATCTTCCAACACATAAAAAATCCACCTTAATTGATGAGAGCACTCTCTTCAGAAGGCAGGTTGATCCTTTATCCGCCAAAAAATATGTCGCACTGTCATCCTAAGCTCAAGAAATAAAAACGTCATGCGAATCCTCCCTCAATTGCGTCCATCTATTACGCGGGGATAGATGAGGTTCGGCGACAAAAACTAGTCGCCAAATACAGAGTTCACCTGCGCTGGCCAACGCGTGGGAAAGCGTAGGTAGCTCTTAACGCCGCAGGGGGGCGCTACCCGCTTAGATTTACGACCTCAAACTAATCGTCTACGGCGAGCAGAGTCACTTCACTTTTGACGGAACAGTCTCTAATACATTCTTTTTCTTTTCTTATTATTATTGTTCTTCCCCCTCCCTCTACAATATACCAGTGCAAAGAGGTATAATAGGTTGTTTTATCAGACGATAAAAAGCGAGGAATCATTACCGCAAAAATAGGAACGCTTCATAATTACGAGGTAGTAGAAGTCGAAGTTTTTTTCTTGAGTGTTTTGTTTCGACAGTGATCTTGGAAAAAGTTTACGCGTTTAATGAACTTCGGGTACAGCGACAAGAATCCCCCACCTGCCCCGTGGTTCATTATCATTTGGTCCTCCCCCCACTAAATCCTTCGATAGTCATTAGGGGACACTTTGATGAGGGGGTGCGGTGACTGATTTGCATGTTGGGATGATTCGATGACCGATAAATCAAAGATGGAGTCGTGAAGGCTGCGTTGGTTGGCCACTGATTTGAGATAGTTTTGTTGTTGTTAATGGAGCGTCTTAAATAATTCTGTCGTTTGAATTATGTGTGACGTTATCTCTATCGCATCTCTAACGACTGAAGGGAGTGAATGAGTTGCATGGATAATTTGATACCTGATGAAAGATTTTAATGTTGAGTACTTTACTCTGCTTCGTTTAATTCTACTCATTGAGGAAAATTATTGTTCAATGCATGAATTAAACTAAACTTATTAGAAGGCTTTCGCAAGAGTAGCATCGAAAGACAATAATAATCCTAACAACAACAAAAATATATTGTTGTACTTTTTAATTGAAGCTTTTACTGTATTTTTCGACACCTTTCTTCTACCCTCTTAATAACCCTTATATTACTCAGTATAGCTCTTTTAGTTCAATTATTTTTCTTCCTTTTTTTTTCTTCTTCAATTCACAGGTCCCCGTTATTTCACACGACTGTTGAAGCCTCAAGACCCGAACTCGCAATTCAAATGCTTTTTTAATGACACTCTATGACACCAAACTATCACAGCCCTTGACGAATATGTTTAAGAAACAGAATTTTCAATTGGAAAGTAACACACACATAGTGAGTCAAGTTGTATTTACGCGATCTGAGTTAAATGTTAAGCACATGGTTTTATTCTCAAACACAGTATATATGAAAATAGTATTAAAATGAAATTAATACATAGTTATATTCACAGAATTTGAAACTTTGACGCGGGGTTATTGCCATTACGACTTGAACTTGTTTTTTTTATAACATTCAGTTATTTAAGTGGCGCCATTTGATGAAGAAAACTTAGAAACTTGTATTATATATTTTTGTAATTTCATTTTTGAATGAAATTTTTTATGTGCCATTAAACTAAACGCTATCTTAAAATTAAACGCTTCAATGTCACTTTAGGCTAGCATTCAGTAATAAGGAGCGAAAAGTCGACCGATCTTAAATCAATTCCTAAATTGTAACGTCATCTGAAAATGACCAATCAAATTCGACAAACAATTCAACCTTTTTACAGGATCAATCCTTAAAGCTGCCACATGGATGCTTTTTAAAGATCTCGTCTGCTTTATGCCGTCAACAATAAATGGCGTCGTTGAAAGCATCGTTCCCAAGCATGTGAGAAAATGATGCCATAATTCCAGTAAAAAAAAGGTTTAGTTGCAGATAGTAGCAGGTGCTTAACCTCGGACCACCACCCTTACCGCCACAGAATAACAATGAGTTCCACAGAGATATAAACAGCTCATTGTCTGTAACTGTCCGTGGATTAAGAGTTAATCATGGTTTGCCTTCACTGTTCTGTATGCACAGACCTAGCCCTACTTCGAGGAGGGTCCCCTGGGTCTGCCTTAAGAAATCTTCTGCATGGGATCTTTGCGTGATTTTAATGTTTTGGTGAAGTGAAGAGATCGAGGATGGGTTTTTTTTTGGTTTTTTTTAATAGGTGGCTTCTGTTTGTTTTCGTATTATTGAAATAATTGGATGAAATGCGTGTGTAGTGAGTAGAAAAGAATGGTAATTGATGTAGAAATGTTTTTTGGAGATTATAATTAGAGATAAAATGTTGTTTCAAATGTTTTTGAATAATGTTGCTTAGTTTTTAGAATAAGGATAAGAGTTTAAAATACAGGTTATTGTTTTCTGGTTTCGTCACCTTCCTATTTTTGAGCTAATGGATAACTTGATAATAGTTCCAGTTTTTTGCTGCTAAATTTTATCGATTCCGAACATAAGTTACACAATAGTCTACCAGTAAATATTTTAAATTTTTAAATAGATGGAAAATTAATATGACACTTTCTTTTTTCTCAGTACATTCCTGAAGGACAAATCTGAAAGATTTTTCATGTCAATCAGAAAGAAATGGAATGGATCAGTGACTCTAACCCATCATGCATTGTTCCTAAAACAACATATGGTTATCCCTTTACATGGCAACCAAAAATCCAGGAAATGTTTACGATGTACCAGTCCATTGCAGATCAACTTCAGGCCATTGATGGTTCATGTAATGATGAAAAATCACGAAACACTGAAAAACTATGTTAAATTCTAGTGATGCTGATTGCTATTGGTATACTATGGTTGCAAAATTCCTAGTTACGAGCCAAACTGATGATTTTTTTTTTTAATACATTGATTTTTTTTACGGTTATTTAAAGTTTCATCTGTGTTCTGAAGCGTACAAGAATCAGTGCTAAGTTTAATCTTCACACTAGTCTATGTTACATATCTCAAATATTAAGCACACAGGTTGAGATTGCAGAACACATGAATATTACCAAATCGACCATAGCAGTTGATTAATATTCCCATCATCCAACTTCGCTACTGGATACTAATCCTTCGACATCTTATTTACGAAAACAATTTCTTGTTTGAAGCAAAGCTCGAAACCATATCATTTTCTAAAGCATCCCCTCGGGAGGAGCAAAATACCGAACGAAAGAAAACCACCAATAATAAATCGGACGAAAAACATAAATCGATTTATAAATGATCTTCCGAAACAGATAGTCATTATCGGCCTCTACAGGTTGCGGGTGACTAAAAAAAAAGACTATCGTTCCACCCCCTTTTTCTTTGCTAGTAAATAATTATTCCAGTGGTAAAGAGTTGTGCTCCCCCTAGCGGCTAGATTATAAAGCACGCCTGCCAACCATTTGATATATGTTTCTAAAGAACTATTATTAGTTGTGGTAGCTTCTCTTCTGTGTTGGGCAATGTTTTGGCGAGGCTACCAGATGAGACTATTGATTATTCCCATTTCCTTTTGTATGCAGGAGCGAAATGTTTTAACTTCTAGTCCATTAATTATCTTTGTGCATTCTTATTTGGGGCCTGAAATTCACTGCACTAAAATCATTAAAACGAAATGAGGAATAATAATATCTGTTATGTATTAGAAAATTAACTCACAATACGAGGGTTGCTGATGAAAACGTCTATTGTGCTATTTTATATTAATAAATATTTGTGATTGTGTAAAATCTTTTAAAAGTACACGTTGTGTATGCAATAATAACAAACACTCACTCGTTTCGACTTCTAATTAAACTTTTTCTTGATCTGTTATATAGTTTATATAATTTGAAAAAAAATCTATCCTTGGAAAAATATTTTGCAACACGTCATCATATTGATAGTATTTAAAAAAATTTATTTCACGAAATTGTAAATGATGTTAGCATGTAAAAATGGAAAATTTTCAAAAAAATTTTGGAGTTTACAGAAGTACTGTAGCTAAATTAAAGGATTGTAACAAAGTTTTGAACTGAAAATTAAAAAAAAAAAAAAAATTATAATTCCTAATGAGGAAACAAAATAGTAACCCAACACATAACTATAAAAAAGATAAATAGAAAGAAGAAGAAAGTGATTTTGAGAAGCAGATAAGGTTTAGTTTACCCAATGTTCTTCATTAAAATCTCTAGTGCCTTTACAGATAGGCAAACATATGTTTAACTAAGTCCATTCAATAACATAAGCAAACAGGAGTTTAACTTAATCAACCATTCAGAAAGGACAAAATTCGTTATTCACTTTAATTTTAAACCCTACAAAAATGTAATTGCTTATCACGGACAAAAGTACTCGTACTTTCCCTTCAAATTTTGTTGATAATGATACTTCTTATAAAGTAAAAGCGGCAGTCAGGAGCGGATACCGGGGGATAAATGACGATATCCTACAATGGATCATAGGTCTCCATCCTTTTTTATCATAACAAAAAATATTTTCCCCATCCATATCCATTTACCAAGTACATTTTTTTAAAAATATCTTGTAACTTTTACGACATCGATACTATACGAATAGGCACAACAATCTTATGCAATTTCAAAAATTTAATACACGCATTTTTCTATTGAAAAAACTAGAACACATTCTACCTTGGCGATGTTCTTGGCGGCATTCTTGTGATGGGTTTCTGGAGGGGGCGGATTCCCCAGATAACAAATCGACGTTCGGCCTTCTTCCAACGTGTCCCACAGATAAAATTACGCGACCGGACCCCCTCGGGGCTGCTCCTGTTGCTGCACTGCTCAACTCATAATTTTTAGACCTGTCGAACGTTTTCTGAAATGATGCCAGGGCGGGAGGGGTTCTTGGAGTAGTAAGAAAGTTTTGATTTTACTAAGACGTCTCTAGATTGGTCTTAGAAGGGATTATCTTGTATTTGAGTGATTGTCAATATGTTTCTGACTTACAGTATGTGCATTTTTTTTTTTTTTTTTTTTTTTAATTACAATGCTTGAAGTCAGTATTTCGGGAAAGTGGTGGTCTGTGACATCGCAATGTAAAAAGTCCAATAGAAAGGCAAAAAAAAAAAAAAAACTGTGGCATACTTGTTCTATATCATTCACACAAAACATAAGGACATATATAATATTTATCTATAACGTATGCTGCTTTCGCTACCTTCGGTTCTCAGAAAACTCATTCCTGCACAGAGGTCAACTAACTCCAAATTGGTCTTCACTTTAAAATTTCTATATCGTTTGTATGAATGCAAGTCCACAGAAGTACCATTTGATGTCCAGAAAGCGATTTAAAACTCAGGGTCCATCCACAAAACTTATGTGAGAAGGCTTTTCAAAAACGCACAAGGTTTGCTCCTATATTTGGATACAAAATGGCGTCTATGCAGAACTTTCTCAATCCGTTTGTTACAAGTCATCAATATGTTTGCAGTTTCTTAATCTGTGACTTATACAAAAACATATGGATGATTTTCGGTATTATTGAAAATAGCCCGAAATGAGACTCATTAGTAAGTGTATGGAGATCTGATTAAAAAAAAATAATAATAATAATTTTAGATTGTTGATTAATGTGAAACTTGTGTTGTTTGCTTTCACTTTATTTATTAGAGTAATAATATTTTAGGCGGTTAGACAAACTACGTTATCAGGTGAATTATATTAGGTATTTATGGCTCAATAAATACAAGTCTTACGTAGCACTGAAATAACATTTGGAAAACAAAAACATCGATATTTTTACATTCTATAATCGACGGCTTATTTAGACCAAAAATAATGTAGAAAGATCTTTTGATACGATGATACTTACAAATCCATTATTTACTTCAAAGTTCTTGAACATATCAGCTATATGGGAGCGATACAGTAAGCTTACTCTGCTTGAATGATTGTAAATTGCAAACTTATTATTTTTAAATTATTTTACTGTGTTTCTTATTCTTTCATAACAAAAATATTATGTTTATGTGAGTCTCAGTAGAAGCCTTACCCGCAAAACCATCTACCTGATTGCTTACCTATGATAAAATTTATACCACCACTAGACATTGTGTACCACAAGAAGAAAAACATTCTAACAGAATAGTGAGGGTAAGTTGTTGGTTTGAACTATCATCCATGGTCAATCCCTTTAGAATAACTTATAGTACAACGCATAATTAAAGAGACAAAATGGGATAGTCAATATGAATGAATACTCATGGTAAATTAAGCAATTGAAGCCATCAACCACTTGAAATCCTTTCCACGTCCAATAGCTTCCTAATTAATCAAGAAGTGTATAAGCTCATGTCGTTAGAGTTTCGGGATCCGTTAAAATCGTGATAGCTCCCGATGTTAATGTGTGGCACTGCCGAGAAGCCATTGTTCGGTAATTTGATATCAATAAAGTCACAATGGCCTATTGTGTAGAAAAGAACGCGCTGCATAATTATGTTTTCTATTTCTACGTTGACGGGTTTTGGGCGTAATGGGCATTTGTAATTGCTTTGATTACAGTGCTAAAGGGGCAAAAGTTTAAACAGTGGTAATTGAGGAATCAGTTGAGAGAAAACCGTGAAGGAATGAAGCTTCCATATAGAGTACAAATTCTGACAAAGTTTTTTAATATCTATAACTTCCGGATTTTATGCCTTAAAATGTATTGATTTTCTTGTTATAATTATTAGAGGATAAATTTAAGCTTTTTATTACACTAAAAAAATGTTCATATAAATTGCTACAATAAAAGAGTGAAAACAAGTGTAAATCTGAATTAATAATCAGAGAATAACTGTTAATTTTATAAGTATAATTATAGATTTTTGATTTTTTCTCTTTTTGAGTGACATTTCCTTTTAGCTAAAGATTTAGATGTAAAATAAGTGTTTATCTAACTCTAAGAACATTATTATATAGTTTAATAATAAAATATATGCAGCACTTTAAAATTAACAACTACATTAAAACCAATTATGTCGCTAGACTATTTTATAAAAGCAAATGAGTTGCTGTTTTTTTTTTTTTTTTTTTTTTTTTTATTATTATTATTATTTAATGCCAAAAGGAAATTTTGAAGCATATATATTTGCGAAACCATCATTGTAACTATTTGTAACTCAGAATTAAATATTGATTAAGAATTTTTAATGTTTCTGTAAATAATGACAAAAATAGCCATTGCAAATATTGCCAAACAAATTATTTTCCCACCGTTTTCATGAAATTATTTTTTTGATGAAAAAGTATTTTGCACTTTTTAGACAAATTAGCTACCTTTGATTTATCACTCCATTGGTGAATATTTTGTCTTGATACATTTTAAACTTGGGACAGTTTCCTTCTGTTGACATTTCTTGAGCTGAAACTATTGAAACATACATATTTCTTTTACATGATTAAGATCAAAGAAACAAACTTGTTGGTGTTTGGGGTAGAACTGTCACTAAACAGCCACTTCTACACACCTTTCTACTGTGATGCATCAGGACTAGATACAAAACATGTACAATTTGGTGACAGATAATTATTGAAATTACCCCCTTTTAAGATTACATTTGATTAGAAAAACCTTGCCAATTTGGTGTTTTTGTAATCAAATATGTCTCTAAGTTGGTAAACTGGGTGACTTGGCGAGAAAACGCATCGCTGAATATCGTAGATATAATTTCCTATTCCTATCTGCAGGCATAATGGTTTGAAGTTGCCTTGTATTATAAGTAATCTTACTAATCATATTTAAACCTTCTAACTGATAAATTAAAAATTTATGTCTCCATTTATTACTTAGATGTAGATGTATTGTTAATAATTTGTTTTTCCTTTGCGTAACCTTCCACCACGTCAAACCATCAACTTCCGGTTGATTTTTGATAAAGAAACTCTCTTCTCGAGAACTTTCATTTGACATATCACACACGTCTGTAGCGTTTGTAGTTTTGCCTGGGAATGTTGACCTCAGGACGAACCGACAGGCAAATGAAGCCTCTGTGTAAGCTTTACCATAACTGCAATGTAGAAACTGAAAATGAAAAATAGATAATTAAGTTCACCAAGAAAATATATTAGTCTGCATTTGCTTAATGTTACTTTTTCCATGCTTGGAAATCATAAAATTCAAAGGAAAAAGCATTTTTAACCATATAACTCTTATTTGTAGATTTATAATTGCAAATTAAGGACAATCTGCACTTAAAATACTTACAAATTTAAAGAAAAATGTAAATTGATAAGTTCGACAAGTTATTCTACTTCAACATTTTCCCAATTAATAAATTTTATTCACATCAAAATGTACTTTATAACACATATTATTAGTTAGAAAAGTGTATTTTTCATATATATTTAAAAAAAGTTATGATGTTTTTATTATATAAGCAGATATGTGGTCCATAAGATTTCACACTACTGTTTCCAAACAAATTCAAGTCAGATTCAAATAAGTGTAACTTTTTCAAAACATCGAAAAACATATTCTTTCATTTTCTTCAGATTCTGTAGAAGGAACACATGCTTTCTTCATTTCCAAGTAAGTTCAAACTGAACAATAACTTATTTTTTTTTTTCCTTCTTCTTTTTTTTCGAAACCAAATCAGAATATATCGTCCCTGAGCTTTCGAAATCAATTGAGCAAATCTTTTTACTATACTAATCCTTATTTATAAAAAAAGAATGACTGAAAGGTAACTCGAAAACGGATACACCCCCATCAAATCTTGTTTTTATGATATTCCTTAACAAATGAAGTCCGCGGGTGTGGTCAGTTCAGCATTAAATCTAGAATAGACGATATATAATTACTCGGCAGCCAAGTTGTGTCTGTAAGTCGATTGTCTTGTCTTCTGAGAAGCCTTTTTTTTTTTTTTATTTTTTTTTTTTTTATTATTATTATTATTTTATTCCGAAGAAAATATAAAAATAACAGTTAAGTGGTCCAGCATGCCTTTTTACCAGATTTTTAAAACAACTCCAATAATGGTACTTCTTATTTTTTAAATATGAATAACGTATTTGATTTTACTACTCTAATAATAAAGCCTAATTGAAACTCTGAACAACACATTTGCTGATGATCTTGAAAGTCTTGATGCAGTCAAGATGATCTA
Source organism: Linyphia triangularis (assembly GCA_963978545.1). Lineage (NCBI taxonomy): Eukaryota > Metazoa > Arthropoda > Arachnida > Araneae > Linyphiidae > Linyphia > Linyphia triangularis. The sequence continues at coordinate 29,976,655 of OZ021732.1, read as the reverse complement.
TTATACTTTAATAATCAATATGAGCCTCTGTAATATCTATCATGGTATAGTTAAAATACGTAACAAAAATATAGATGATACTATAAAAGTAAATAAATATCGACTTGTTAATAACAAGCTGTTATTATGAATACTAACCATGTATTTTGGTAAATTAAAAAAAAAAAAAAAAAAAAAAAAAAAAAAACTGTTTAGTTAGCACATACCTGTAAATGAAAATATTATTAATGAAGTTTAGTAATTGTTATTAGTTAAGCATAATTTATTGAAGCCTCAACTATAACATAATTTTATGTCATGCGATAGAAAGAGTATAAAATTACATACGTTAACAGTTTAGTAGCAATTAAATTTTTTCATTGTAAAAGTACTTGCTAATAATAATTATTGCTACTTATAAAATATTATTTATTATATTAAACACATTTTACTATACAACCCCCCCCCCCCCCCACTTCAACGACATAAAAAATTCAAACAAATTACATTACATTAAATACAATCTAATTAGATAGTAACTAAAACATGTTGAAAATTATTTCAGTGAACAAAGTTCATTCATAATTATTAATACTAACCAGTTCATGTGATAAATTATCAGATCTTATTCACTTTAACTGGTTTACTTTGTTGGTATTAAAAATAGCCTGTTATTATTAAAAATAACCGATTAATCGCGTGGACAGTGACAGAAATATCAAGATCATGATAAAAATTTACAACTTGACGGAAAGTATTCCATAAGTCAACAACGCATAAAAGCAATACTATCTTTAGTTCTAATAAACTATCGATTATATTCTATAATTGCATAACTAGTTTCATCATGTAATTTCAGGAGAGTTAATGAAGGAATTCATTATTTAATATGAATTTGGAATAAAACAAAGCTTATCGGAGATAGTAACGAAGGGGAAAAATTATTTATCGAGGTTTTTACTCTCGCAATATACAAATTCTGTTTGTTTTATTCATTGTTATTACTAAAAATAACTGGATAGACTTCTCCAATGGCAAGGCATCAAAGAAAGAAACGCCAACAAAACGTTTAGAGTAGATCCAAACCAAACTTCAAACATGCCATCAGTATTTGATGGAAAGTGTATATTTTCATATTTTCAATAGTGATTTCATCAATTTTGGGGAGCATGTTCCATTGTGGCTTTGGTGGAACTTGGTAAGCGATCTGCTCAATAATGATTCACTACTGAGTTGTTTGCAAATGCAAGAACAGTGCAAATTTGAAAAATAAAAGCAGAAGTTTTCATCGGCAAGTACAAAATAGTTATTCAATTAAGTTGATTTATATTTTTTATATTATTAGTCATTTTTCTAAAAAGGAGAATATGCAATGACGACCGACGAAAATCTTCATCAGCAATCAGTTTTTCTTATCCACCGAAAGATCTGACAACGGCTTCATTTTTCAAAAACAGTCTATCCAGTCACTTACATTTTATACTTTTACTATATATCGAGTGTTTTGGTACTCTTTAGCTGGTCTTATTTGCTGGTTGATTGTGAATTGCACTCGAAAGTAAGGGTTGGTAAGGAAAAATAAACTAAATAACGTGGTTGCGTAAAAAAAGATAATGCCTAACTTTAAAAGAAAAGGGAAGCCATAGCACGAGATCTCTTACATGGTTCATTGAGTACCATTTTCTGCCTCACTGGCTTTCACAGATACCATGTAATCAGAGGGTAAACTTTCCTTCAGGAGAGGGGACATATAAAACTACGCACATTGTCTTCTGATTGATGATCAATTTGAACAGGTGTATAGTATACTTGGGAGAAGTTATAATGGGATACACATTTCAGCTGTTGAGTAGAACCTCTATTGGACGATTTTTGTTTTTCATATTGAAATAATCTTAAATTTTTTTGTAAATAATATAAGCTAAAAAATAGTTTTATTTTGCACTAAAATTTATACGAGATTAATGCAATTTCTTAATTCATTAACAAAGTTTACATTGAGTGAAAATGCAATATAAAGCAACAATTTAAACAACTCCAATAACTCAGTTTTACTTCTATTACTCCACTGTCGTCATAAGTTAAAAGGCCCTAACTAGAAGATTTTAAAAGTGCACATCTTGATACTTGCGTATTCGTGCTTAGAAAATACATATTTTTATATTATAGTGTAGATTTATATGACATAGAAAGTATTTAATATTTTTTATGGATTTAGGACATTTTAATTAATAACGGTAGTGCACGTGTAAATATGCTGCCATTACTAAATCAGCATCAACTTAAATTTAAATATATATTTATATAGTATAGTATAAAATTAATGTATTGATTGCATAACAAATTCATTGATTGTATAAAATTTATTTTTTGCATAAAATTGGTTTAATGATTACAAACATTGAATTTCAAAATATTTATCTACTGCTTGCATAAAATCAATTTATTGATTGTCTAAAATTATTTATTGATTGCATAAACTTATGTTATTTGTTAACTTTTAATGATCATCGAATTAGTTTACTTTTTACATAAAATTTACCTACTGATTGCATAAAATACATACATTATTAGGGTAAACTTTATTTAATAATAGTTTATTGCGTCAAATAAATGCATTAGTAGCATAAAATGTATTTATTGATTGCATAAAACTAATTTATTGGTAACATAAAATTTGGTAACATAAATTGTTAATAAATAAGTATTTTTGAGTGCATTGAGCAATTCAATGATTGCATAAAATTAATATATTAAGTGTACAAAAGTATTAATTAATTACGCAAAAGATTGCTTTTGTATATTTAAATTAAAGAATAACAATGGCTTTCCATTTCAGAATCCTAATGAGACAAACTTGCATCAATGGTAATACTTAAAATACAAACTCATATTCTAAATTTGCACAGAAACAATACCAACATACGTTACTCCCCTCAAACAATTAAGATTGATCAAAACAAACTGATAACAGAAGTTTTATATTCAGTAACCTAACTCTTTTGTAATCCATTGAATGCTCTTGACCCCTTATTTGATTGTTATCACAGACACCATCCACCATCTGGTACATGTTAAACAAAATATCGTTTATCGCCAGCCTAATGGTGGATTCACGATTTTATTAGCATCCTAATAGATTCTGTATGCAGGAATGTCGAATATCTGACGAGTAGTTTCGCCCTATGGTTATATAAAGACGAACAAACTCTTCCGGGATTCGCCAGACGTGCATTTTTTTAAAATGGAAAAATTCACTTGACTACTTATGTTTTGTAGCAATCGTGATATCCATCCTTGACTTTTCGGTGCACCCTATGGTTGGTGCATAACAACGAGTGGGTGAGCAAATTGAACCAAATGAGTTGCTAACGATGCTTCGTTGAGGATGTGGCATGATTAGACTAATCTTGGGTCAAGTTGGTGATCGGCGATGGGAGGAAATCGGTGATTAATATTTGGATCAGGATATTCAGTAATAATTACAGGGGAAAAAGTCAATATAATGACTCGGCAGTTTCGTCGTTCATCACGTTAACACTTCGTTATTATGGAAGTATGGATGGTTAAATTAACCTTGTTCGGCCGCGAGGAGCAGGAAAAGGTACGCGTATTTGAGATAATTTACATATTTGGTTTTGTGTTGATTTTAACAGTCAATGAGGGGGCACTTTGCGCTTTTATTTGTCTTGACCACTACTTAATAAAAATATCCAACAAAACTATAAATAATTATTATAAACTACTTCATATGAAATATTGTTACGAATTTTCTTCCAGAGCAATGAGAACACAGAAAATAAATTATCTTATTGTATTCAAAGTATTTTAGAATTCTTTAAACAGCAGCAAATAAATCGTAAACTAATGTACACCAAATATTCAGTGGTCATGACTAAGCATCAGCAAAAAACACAAACTGATTGTTGTTCGTGGAACCAGATTGCATTCACAGCAGCTTAATCCCTAAATCTTGACAGGCAGTGTAGACCACGATTTAATTTTTTGGTTTGTACGTGGCCATGTTTTTAAAATAGTCAAGCAGGAAAGCAGATGTAACATTTGTGTTGTTGCTTTGATGGTTCGTGATTGACTGATTTAAATATTTCTCACTGTTGATGATGATGTGTAAACCCCCTGTTAATATGCTTTATGCATAAGATACATTTACAATATCAAGATTAATAAAAAGTTATAACAATAATTGATTGTGTAATAAAATATATTTTGAATTTACATAACCTGCACCTTATGGAATTATTTATTTTGAATGAAGGCTTATTGTATGGCAACACTTGGGATATAATTGTGACCAATCACAATACACCTTTAAAAACAAATTCAAATTTTCTCATTCCACTAGCTAATCACAATGCGAGTTTTGTCAGCAACGTAGCAGTTGATAGTGGCATTGTCATGTATAAGTTCCATTTACATAACGTATAATTTTTTTGTAAAATATTGTTTGCAGTAATATTTTTCACTCAACTGCAATGTTTATGAAGACACCTTCTACTATCGTTACATTTTCCATTTAAGTTTATTATTTCCATGTATAGTTTGAATTCGTTTTTTTCTTTCTGTAGACCAGTACTATGCAGTGCAATGCGAGCTAGCAATCATTAATCTTGTTTCATGGGAAATGGGAATTTTCATATAATGACAGTCTTATCCCAAAACGAGCGATAAGACTTATTAATATTTTTTCCAAGTGAATATCATGTCAATAAATAATGTCCCGCTAATATTTTACAAAGTACACTATGTTTGTATATATATATATATATATATATATATATATATATATATATATATATATATATATATATATATATATATATATATATATATATATATATATATATATATATATATATATATATATATATATATATATATATATATATATATATATAGATATAGATATAGATATATCTTGGAAAAATATCATTCATTTATATTTAAGGCTACTTATTCATTTTTGTAATAATATATAGGATGACCCAGAAAGTTTGTTACAGTGTTTATATCTTTTGTTATTATAGAGATAGGACATTATTTCGAATTTCAAAAATGCTCAAAATAAGGTAAAACATCATAGGAAAATTACTTTGATTTTCATGAGTAATTTATTTTAAAAGTTATCACATTTTAATTTTTATGCAACTCTTATAAGGAAAGAGATAAATTACCTAAGCATTTCTGATGTCACACTTGCCGTTCATTTAAAAACAATTAATACTCTATTTTTAAAATGAATCTAATTGTGATGATTTTAAAGTCAAGGGAGTTATAAATTTGTATTTATAAGTAAAAATTCACAGATATATGACAACAACGTTATAAAATATTTTCTGATAAAAACTATTTCAAACGTATAACTAAAATTTTCATTTGAACAAAAAGGTGTATTTTTAAGTATGCTTTCTTAGATCCAAATATTTTACAATCTTTAAAATACTTGATTTTAAATTTTAAATAATCTCTTTGGTTTTCTGTCCTTATATTCCATCATCAAAAGTCGCATTTTTTTAATGCGTTGTATTTTGGTTGATTTTAAAGACGTATAGTTTTTCTTTTTCTTTCAAGAACACTTTTGTATTTAACCCTTAAGAGTTGTATAAAAATTAAAGTTCTTCATTTTTAAAATTGCTTTTTATGACTTTAATAAATTAAAGTTTTTTTTTAAAGTTATGACTTTTTTATGATTTTTTTACTTAATTTTGAGCAATTTTGTTATTTACACTGATTTCTTTTCTCTTATAACAAAATAAACATATCCCGCACCAACCATGTTGGTGGAGATATCCAGCATGTATTAACGAGTACTTACGAAAGTTCAGTTCGATACATTTGTCAGAGGACAGGTTCTACCCTGCGGATAAAAGCCGCCTCACCCTTCCAAAATCTTGGCCTCGGGGCGTCAGTTGCGTGCCCAGCCCAATCACCACCCGACATCAGAAATGTGGACCGAGAAGAAGCTTAATCCCCATTGTAATTAAGCAGAAAGGGTCGAGCAATCGCGCAGGCGTCCGATCAAGTTGTCGTTTTCATGCTCAGTCGAGCGGGAAGATGACGCCCGCTGATTGCCCGATCATGGAGACGTTTTTTACTTTTAATGAGCGCCCATTATGGTGAAGGGGAACATAACTTTTGCACGTGTGAAAGAATGGTGGGATCAGGTAATTATTATTGGGCTCATGGAAGCCGATCTTCGGCTTAGATACAGGGACGTGTAGGAAGGAATGCCTTGTAGTTATTTCTCAAGTGCATTTGGATTGGATGGTACAAGGTACTGCTGTATAGAATAGCCACAGAATTCTATTGACTAATTTCCAAAACATGCCAAAAAAATGTCGCCAAACTGGCTATATTTTTAATGAATAAAAGTATGAAAAAGAAATCGATAAATTATACCAAATCATGTCAAATTTAAATGCAGTGACCAATATTATAGAGTAATAGAAAGTGTGCGATGTTCCACACCCTTAGTTAATATTTTGTAGAGGCATACCGTAAAATGGAATAAATCGGAACACTTTTCAACTTTTAAAGTAAAGAACAGATGTAATAAAATTGTTAACGAACATATTTTTGACATTGAAATTTGGGTCTTGCCTTCTTCATCGAGGATCTACCCCCCCCCCTCCCCCAAAAAAAATTATTCGCATTTATTTTGATTATTTCCATGGTGTTCTTATTCACCCTGCAGAAAGGGGTGAATCGGAACAACCATTGCAATTTATGTCTGATCATATTTAAATTTTTACAGGGTGAAATATATAAATAATAATGCATCGTGGTGAATAGGAACACCAGGTTATCATAAAAAAATCCTTTAATAGGACAGATAAAAGACTGCTTTTGTCAAAATAAATCACATGTCTTTCTTTAAACTAATTTAATCTTTAAATTAATAATATTTTTCAATCTACTTTATGTTTGCGTGGCGTATGAGTGTAAATTCCTTAAAATATCTTGAGGATGGAAAAAGACATCTTCATTCGTTTCAGAAAATCTCTTCATTCCTGGGTGCTTTTTGCAAAATACACTTATATAGCCATAAATTTGTAGGTGAAAAACCTTGCTCAAATAGTCTTCATACACATATGGATAGCGTTTTTTCATATACCTAAAAGATAACGAAGTAATCTAGAGAAAAACTATTGGAAAAAAGTTTTCTTCCATGAGGAAACTAGGCTCCACTTTTGACATTTATTCAAGTCTGCTCTCTTGATTACTATCTTGAAGGAGGAGTAAATAGACTTCTTCTGTCGTTGAATCTTGTGTGGAACATAATCTTGACAAAAACCACTTTTTAACACTATTTTTCTTGTGTTTCGATTCATCCCGCAAATCTCAAAATCAAGATGAGGCAAAACATAAAAATTCGTAAAATAAAAAGTTTTTATAACCAAGTTAAATTAAGTATGGGATGCTGTTGTGATAATTCTTACTCATCTAAAAATATATTAGTTAAGTCTACAACATGTACATTTTAGTAATTACGGGATAAGTTTTGGAGAGGTTACAATTCACTGTATTGTATTCACGCTCTTTCAGAATTTTTTTGTAAAAAAGGACAGTGTTGAAAATTTCACAAAATATATGCTCTAAGATTCCAAACACATTAGCCAAATAAAAAATATATATAATTAATAAAGCTGTTTTATTTGTATAAAATAAAAATTTCTTCGTAATTTCATGAAGTTTCGTTCCGATTCACCACCTCTCGAAGAAAACATGGTGTAATAACTCAAAAATTCTAATTGGCAATATATTAATTTTAAAACTAAACTCATCAATGCTGTTACATCATGTGAAATTTTAATGTTTTGATAGATACTGGAATCAGAATATACATAATTTTGAATAGAATAAGTCTAGAATAAATATTAATCTCTAAGTAATAAACATGTAATATAATTATTATAGATTGAATCCTCAAATTATGTAGTTAGTCCCTTGTAGTACTTCATTGGATGTTCGTAATTAAAATTGATCTTCATAAAAATTGTATGTAAGTACTATGAGATGAATTGGAAATGATAGCTACAAAAAATTACTGGTGTGGAACATCCCACAACTTTGAATCACATTTTATACTGATCAATACATTTATATTTTATATGGATTGCAACTTTTTATCCTTTTATCGAATTTTTACTGAAATTTCAGAAGTGGGTATATTCAATAAACCTTAAAAGACATTAATGCAGAGGTTTTGGTTGCTGAAAAACATGCATTTTTAAATGACAGCTACCTTGCGCACATGCCTAATTTTGACTAAAACTTTAATAAAAGGTCTCATGGCCACCACTAACCCGTATGCAAAAGTTGAACAATGTAAATCAATTCGTTCGGGAGTTATACTGACCACAAACACACAATTTTTTTTCTATACCACTTTTTTGAACTCAGTATGCTCCAAAAGTGTAATAAAGTAAAAACAAAATAAAAAGAAAACGAAATGTTATTTCTTTTACCTAATTACCTAATGCAATACTTTCATTATCCTACGTTAACTTATGGATAATTGAAAATAAAAACTAAATAAATATTAGTTCACTTTTCCGCCACCAGATGGAAACATGCCATTTTAAGGACAAATTGAAGTTTACTTTACATGTTGTGACCTTCGATGGCGGTACCTTATTGGCAGGCCCTGATCATCGCCTAGGCACACAAGGCCCGGGCCTTGGGCCCATGATTTTAGGGGGCCCCGAAATTGGCTATAAACCTATAAATTTTCATTCTTTTTGTGATTATCTTTTACAGTCTGTATAAAAGAATTTTTACAAAAAAATAATTTTGTATTGATCTTGAACAGTCTTTAGTATCCCAGAGTGTATTTATTCAAATGCATCAAACCATCATTTAAAAGCATAAAAAAAAAACAATATTTCTCGAAGAAATATCAAAAGGAAGTATTAACAAATTTATTGCGAGATCAGCAAATGTCGGCTTTGAAGTTGTGAATAATGATGCAGATATTGTTGTCACGGATGTTACTACACATTGTGATCGTGAAATGCAATGCTACATTACAAAGTTTTACCTGTTTTAATTTATAAATTTGGTTATTTGAAATTTGTTTCATTTATTTATGATAAAAAAACAAACTTAAGAGGACAATATGTTGACATTAATTTATCAACTTTTCCTATATTTAAAGTTAATTCATTTAATAGCGAGCCAAGCTCATTTCCAATAAATCTCGCATTTGATGAAGGGGCCCCTAAAAGTGTCCGGGCCTTGGGCCCCAACTTGTCATGATCAGGCCTTGCTTATTGGGTCAATTGAAATTGATATTTCAAACCAAAATGAAAACAATATTTGTCCTATAGTTGTTGTCTTAAAAGCATCATTTGCAAAAATAGAATTATTTTTAAATCCTTTATAATAACTTCAATTTGGTGTGAATGTATGTTTGTCGATGGCGGCGGAATCCGGAGTGGCCTAATTACTTCCTTGCCGTCTTCTAATCGGGCTGAAACTTGGCAGATAGCTTCGATATCAATGACAATGCATTCTATCAAATTTTGGGGCCGTAACTGTCACAAAAAGGTCGCTTTTAGGGAATACTAATAAACCAACTTACCGATATCCAATCAAGTTAAAAAAGCACTGAACCAACCTTTGTTGAATTTTTATTTTTTTTAAATAAACAAATAATAAAATTACTTTAATCGGAATAATTTAAAGATATTTGGATGTGAGTACATAAATTCACATAAATTTTTAATAAATAAAATTTGAAACGTAGTTGGCCCTACATTTTGCTGACAGAAATATTTTTAATATCGGCGCTGTGTTAATGAAAAAAAAAAAAAAAATGACAATTCATTTCAAGGATTTTTTAAAAACTCTATTCTTTTAGGTATTATTATATACATATTTATTTATTTATTTATTTATTTATTTATTTATTTATTTATTTATTTATTTATTTATTTATTTATTTATTTATTTATTTATTTATTTATTTATTTATTTATTTATTTATTTATTTATTTATTTATTTAAAGAAATATATTTTTTTATGATCTCAGCAGTACGTAAATGAAATTTTATGAAACTTTATTGAAAACAACAAGCTGTAGACGACTATGGGTAGATTTAAAGAACTTTTTTTCGAGCATCCCGCATTTCTTAGCAATATTCACTTGGAACAATCAATAAGAATCGGAGAAAAATTATTCCTTATTTTTAAGTTACAAATACTTGAGCAATTTATTATCATACCTATGAATTGGGTATTCGGCAAAAACTATTTTTCTGGCCTTGTGCTACAATAATGCTCAACTTCGTCCTTAAATTAGTTTGGTTGGTTGTATTCAGAATATCTGGCACCATCAGCAACACTAGGGCTATAATGAACCGAAACATTCGTCATTAGACAAGCCAACATACATTTACAAACACCCATGCCTAATACGTGACTCGAACCCGCAACCTCGTCGTCTAGAAGCTAGCACGCTAACCACTATACCGTTTGGTCGGCCGTCCTTAAATTAGAATATTATCCTTAGACTAACTTTTCTATTTAAACAGAAGGGTGGAGAAAAGGCCATCCTTCCCAATAGGAATTTAGAAAATATGCAGTCACCTTTTTAATGACTACCTGCATACGCGAAGTGTATTATGATGCATCACCCCACTCCCAAGAATGTCGGACCAGAAAAGCAGCATCGATAATCCAGCTACTGCAAGACTCAGTGTATTTCTGATAAGAACCCAATTACAAAAGTAGGCATTAGATTAAAGTTTCTGGAGCATATTCCTTCATTTTCTCTGCTTAATACTTATACCGTTGGAATCTAATTTCCAACTTTCTAGTTTGAGGGAGATTTTTTTTTTTTTTTTTTTTTTTTTTTTAGCTGTCTAAATTTCAGGTGCGTTCTAATGGATCATTCTTCCAAATTTAGATGATTCTGAGAGTGATGAGATAAAATACTGAAAGGATTACGTGATGCTCTTTGAAAGAGAAGATAATGCGCTGTCAGTAAAGATGTCGATATGTCTGGAGCATAACCAAAATTTTAGGTGAGAGGTGTTTTCAATCAAGCATCAATATTTTTGTAGTTAATCTTGAAGTACATACGCCAAAATATTTTAATGATTTTTGGTCAGATTTTTAGTTATTTGAAATATCCCAGCATGGAACTATTTAAAAAAAATATGGAAATCATGATTTTTTTTATTTATTTTTTAATTTCTGGACTATAGTGTAATATGTTTTTGTTGTTTGTTTAAATTAAAATGGATAAAGATTAATATTTTTAGTGGATTGACAAACAATAATACCAAGCTGATAATATAAAACATTCATGATGCAAGAAATACACGGACTATATATTATAAAAAAGCTGCAACGTTTAGATAATGGAAGTATCCATCTTTTTACATTTTTAAACGTCAGTTTTGTAGACCAAAAATAATGTAAAAATACTTTTTTATGCTTTCAAATTTACAAATCCATTATTTATTTAAAAGTTCTTGAACCTACCAGCTACTTTAGTCTAATGCAGTTAACTTACTCTGAATGATGATAAATTAAACTCATTCTTTTGGTATTATACTATTACTAAGTGGGATTTTTATTTACACATAAAAAGCATCCGGCCCAAACCCCTTCCCCCCCCCCTCCCCCATCCAGAATGTTCGTCTAAATAATAAGTATGTGGGATTTCAACTGGTTACAATAAGCTTGGCTCTTTTTAAACATAGCACATAAACATGAATGGAAAATGTTAAACTTAAACAATAAAGTTTTAAAATCCATTTCATTTCATTATTACACTTGTGAACATACCGTGATATTGACATTGGTCAATTAATGATCCAAAGCATTCTCACCTATAATAAATTTGATGATTTTGGTGGTGTATCAATATATCTGTTAAGTTGCCCTATTAAAAAGAAAATTGATGCGTTTTAGAAAAACATCCTCACATTATTCCGATGATGTATTTAAAGTAAAGAAATTGCTATTTCCCTTAAAATATTCTTGTGCAAGTATATGAATGGTTGAGAGTTATTATAAAATTTATAAAAATGGCAATAGTTTTACAGTTAGCCAAATATTAATTGGAGAGTTAGCATAGTGCCTGATAGATAGCATTAAGGGCTTACGCAACTGAAAATGATAAACACATACAGGAAAAGAAATAATAAGGTTAAATTGAATAATAGATAAAATGCACTAAGTTATATACTAATGCATTATACCTGAATTTTTTATAGTTTCGCCTTATTTTCTTGTTACAAGAACTATCGTGTCAAGAAACAAACTGAAAATGCAATATCCATTTGAAATTTTCCATTTCGTGATGGAGTATTTATCTGTAGGTACTTTTAATAAACTAACTCTTATAACTTAAATACAATACATGTTGAATATGTATACTTAAATACGTAAAAAAAGAGTTAAATGTGAAATATATATTCTTTTCGTGTGTACTGAATAAAAATTAACTTTTACCCTTAATAGAATGAAAGCACAAAACCTAAATGTTTAGGTTTTAGTTTTAAGTAAATATTCTATTCTTCTTACTATGAGCAATAATTTGGTAAGAATTATGTGATGAAAAAATATTGAAATAGTTTTAATTGCCATATTCTTCGGTAATTGATTTGTTTTTAATCTGCTATATAAAAGGATGGAGTTCTCACATTTTTATACAAATTGCGGAAATTTGTGTATGCATTGATTTATCATGTGGTTTAGAGTCAACGTAAAGATTTAGATTCGTATGGATGTCCTCATGAAAATGCCAGGCAACAGCCCGAAAGTTGATAGCCACTTTAGGTACATCATAAAACATCATTCTGAATTTCTTAATGAATGTAGAGAAATACTAGTAATGTAATGAATATACTAATATGCCGGTAGAAAAATAACCAAAACGGTTCGAAAATCGACTTTGAAAGAGTTAAACTAAATCCGATAGTGAAATATCTCAAAACTTGGAAAATAATGAGCCTTCATTTTTAATTGGAAACTCGCCGTTCTTTAATTTTCAATGAGGAAGTGTACAGACGAATTCCTTTCTATGGCACCAAATAGTTGCATCTTTTAAAAGTGAGCCAAGTTTTAAATAAATATTGGGCCCTCAGTGATTTAATTTGTATTGATCTCATAACTCTCACTATTGTCAAACTAAAAGTATAAATTCTGATTTGCAGTTCAAAAGAATTGAGATAATATTCCTGAAACTGCTGTTTATTTTTCAACTTCCATTTTATTTTTTATCTATGATCACAACAGGTAGGCCAGGTAGCACCTGTCCTCTCATTCAGATGCAGGTATGCTAGATCCCTCTCCACCCTCACAATAGTTTCCTCTTGCCACCTCCCTCTCTTTTTCATCCCCCCCCCCCAACACACATGACATAATCTGATTACTCGACCCTAGTGCATGGCTACCATTCAAAAAAAAAAAGGGGGGGGGGGTGGAGCTGGAGGATTTAGTTCATGGTTTGTAGCTGGGTAGACGTCAGAAGGATGTTGGGAAATTCGTTCGTACTTGCATGCATCTTTTTTGAAAATTTCACTTCATCGTGTTTGGGTCTCAGGACCAAATTATTATACTTCATTCTTAAGTATCAAATATTGTTAGTGTCAACAGATGAATTTAGATTAAGATATGAACTGTGGAAATTCAGAATGGATCAGGAACAATAAATATGTTTGTCGGGGAATTTGAAGTGAACTACCCGCTTTGGTAATGGCCTTATCTTTTTTTAGTGAAATTTAATTTTATATTTGAAAGTAGGATTGCTGATAGTGATTAATAGAAATTGTTTGATTAGTGATTATTTATAAATTAAAAAGGCTATTGTCGAAAGGTCAACATGCTAAATTAAACAGAATATAACATGAGGATCAGTGCACGAGTCAATGCAATAATTACAATCGATTAAATGCCAAAAAGAAAGTCTTTGAAAAAAGATTCATTTAACAACTATAGTTATTTTACCAATACCTATTTGAAAACATTTTCTTTAGTTGATATGATTGCAATTATGAAATAAATATTCTACAAATAAAAAAATAATCAAAATCAAAAGTCCATCAGTGTTTAATAATCATTAAATTTTTCAAAAAATTTGAGAGCCGCAAATGTTAGCTGAGCCGATAGTCTATTTATACATGACGAAGTAATTTTAATGATGATTGCATATTCCCCTACATCTGATTCCAGTACAGCTCCATATAAACAACTATAGCTAATGCTTTTGTCATTTTTAAATAATTTTCCATTAAATTAAATTTGGTTTCATTGCTTGCAAATATCGTATCTAAAACCCGAGAGATAAGAGAGCAATATTTTGGAGACATTTTAAAAGCAGCCAATGTCAAAGTTTTTCGTTTATTGCATCTTAGCTTCTATACAAAGTATAACTCATTTCAAAGAAATAATTTGCGTTAAATTTTACTTGGAAAGTAATTATAACAGAATTAATGTGGAAAATATTCACAAGTATTTTTTCAGCAAATTATAACAACGGAGTGATTTGTTAATCACAAATTCAGACTTCTAAAAAATATCATTAAATTAATTTTTTTTTAAGTCGAATATAACGGAAAGAGGAAACACCAGTATTAACAACATAAACACTAATATTTTCTTTAATTTAAATGCATTATTTGCAAGTTATTAATTGCAATGCACAACTAAAAATACCTGCATTTTGTGACCTTGCTCATTTCCATCTATGTTTTTAAATCTAATTTTTTCCCATACAACTAAACCAAAAGTCTTATAATCTGCAATTTCTTAGGCAAAGGGTCCCTAGGAAATATCCTCTACAGAGAACCATCTTTCCTTCCACCGCAGGTGCTACCAGATGTCCAGTCTCGCACGGTACGCCATAAAAAGAGAATAACGCTTTTTGAGTGGGTGTTCTAATTTTCGATCGGGGGTGGGGTGACTCTTTCAAGCACCCCGTACATAAAAAAAAAAAGCATCCACAAAAGCAACGCAACTCGAGACGGCTGATAGGGCTTATAGAATTCTGGCAGGTGTTCTGTATTTCTTACCACAAACCAGAGATTCACTTTTTTTTGTCGTTCGATTTTTTATTCTTTTTATTCCCTTTTCACTTTTTCTTCTCTAGCGAGAGTAAAATGGAGCTCGGGTTTCCATTGATGGGCAGGTGCGGAGCCCCACGAAAATCCAAACAGATCCTACAAGTGTGGAGGGTTCTCTACAACAGGAGTTTTTTGGAGGGTGGACGTAAGTATGTTTTGATCGGAAAGTAGGGTGTCAGATGGATAGCGATTGCTAATGGAGGGTTGAAGACGCTCCGTGCGCTGCCTGTAGTTTTCTAGGGAGATAGGCAAATAGTGCATGACGATAGCGTGGTTGAAATCTTTAAGGACCCTTATGGATCGTGTGGACAGATGGCAAAAGTTTTTGACCTCAATGAGCAACGAGGTTGTATTTTAAAGATTAAAATGTTTTATATTCGCTGTATGAATTCATAAGAGTTAATAAAATTGTAAGGGTACGTGACTATTGAGTAAATGACCCCTAACTGTGTCGTTATCCCTCCATGGCAAATGGGTATTGCACTGGTAATAGCAACAACAAAAAATCGTTTGAAAATGTTTTTACTGTCTTTCTTTGTTTGAAAAAGTAAGTTCACAATAATAACAAACAAAGTCATTAGTTGACGAATAAGGGTTGAAAAGAAATCTCAGTAACTCCGGACAGTTAATTTGTTTAACTCTTTTTGAATTTCAAAACAGTCGTAGTTTTCTTTCATATCATGTCAGTTTACCATTTTAAACCATGAAAATAAACTTTTGCATGTACAATATTTTGTCCACAGATTATTTTGGGGACAAAATCCGTAAAAGAAGTTGAACGAAGAGGAACAAGGCTCAATATGTATATTGCGATAAGGTATCGTATTTCTTATAGAACTTCATTACTTACAATGTTCTTTTTTTTTTTTTTTTTTTTTTTTTTAGTATGAATTACGATTTCTATTACTTAATTCTAAACCAGAAATTCCTTATGATACAACTTAAAGACGGTTTCCAGAGGAAGGATTGTAATTTATACTAACATGAAAAATCTCATGAAAAAAGAAACATCTGAAAAAGTTCCTTTTGAAAAATATGTTTCAATCAACAAATTGTAAATGTCACCAAATCATGTGTCTACTTTTCCTCATTAATATCAAGCAGATAATACAAAAAACGCGCTTTCATTGCGCCAAAGGATTCCCTTCTTTAACCAGATATGCAAAAGTGGCAACCATGTTCGGTAGCTGGCGGCTTCTGGCATGTAGCCGTCAACTTTTCTTTCAGAGCGATAATAACCATCAAACAAGGAAAGGGAGGGGGATATGGTAGACCCCGCACCCCCCTCCTACAACAAGCTCCAAAAAGAGCGGGTGGTAAATACTGTCCTCCCCGACTTGACCCGTACAGCTCACCTGAGTAGGGTTGCTTTTTTGTCTTGTCTTTCGCCAACGCACGCCAAACCGCTGTTGCGAATTTGCAGATGCAACAAGTGGGTTTAAATTAACATTTGCTCGATTTGAAAGTGAGCTGCTTTATTTGGTTTGTGGCACTCAATATTTTCTTTGAAACTTTTATGGCGAGAATTAAACTCAAGGGAGTCGATGGGTTTTGTTGAAGTTGTTGATTTTGCCTTTAAATGTACTAGAATCTGTTATGGAATAAAAAAAAAAATTATAATAAAAGGTTTACGATTCAAACCCATCACTTCAAATTATGAATTGTATATTATTAAATTATAAATTACATAGTATTACGAGTTCTCGGATATTTCTCATTGGGATAGCACATTTTAAAAAGTAACATAAAAGTAACATAATATTCAATTATTTTATTGATAAAACAAAACGTTCTATAATTAGATTTTTTCATGTTTTCACAATCTAACACACACCAGTTAATTATCATTAATCCAAAACTGATTGCTTAGTATATTAGACTTTGGATACTTATATTATAAAAATAATGAGTATTAATAATAATAACGATAATTATTAATAATAATTAAAAAAAAGTTTTGATAAATGAGGAGCTGTTGAACAAAATCGGACCTATCCACATAACATGAAATTATGTTTTTTTTTTTTTTTTTAACCCCCACTTTCCCTTCATCAAGCCCATCCTTATTTTTGCCTACTTGAATCAAATACTTAGAATCAAATCCTACTCTGAACCCCTCATAACAATTGTATTAAAAATGCAATACATATTCAACACATACAAAACAATGTTTATTTTGACCTTTCATGTAAGGGGACAAGTCCGGGTTTTTTTTTACCATCTCCTCAAATATAATTTGCAACAATAAACAATCGTTCTCCAAATTGAATGGAATATAATACTTCAGCATCTGAGTTACCTGAAAAATGTTTTTGATAAGTTTAGATAGTGAGTAAGATATGTTTAACTAAATTTAATTTTTAAATATAGTAATTCTATATATAGTAATTAATAAAAATAAAATTTTATTAAAAAAAAATTATTGTTATATTAGTTAGAATTTAAAAGGAATTGTCATTTTTGCAACACCCTTAGACCTAATACAATACTTTCTTGCAAATATATAGCCAGCCAAAATATGGCTTTAAAACTTGGAAAATTTTGTATAGGACAGAAGAAGAGTAACGAATTCAATTTCCACACAAAATAAATGGCATTTAATTTTTTTAATTTAAATTTAAATATTCACGGGTTCTGATATTTTGCCCAACAGATGGTGATATTTTTTTAAATTTTTTATTCTATCGGAGACCCAAGTACCTACAGTTATTTTAGTTCTCACAGTCACTTGAAGACTACAAGGCCGGTAGAGATGACCACTTGTGAAGGAGCACGCAGTGTGAGGGTAAACTTTGCCCCTAACTTAAGGCATCTCTAAGTCTTACATCCATGTCTTACCCAGAATTCAAACCGAGACCCAGCAGCGTGGTAGTCTGATGCTCTAACCACTATACTGAATGGGTGACACACATGGTGATATTGAAATAGAAAAAAATTCACGAAACTAATTCTGAGAAATATAAATCTTAAAAAACTCCATTCATCTCCATTCAATAACTCCATTCTTAAAATAATCCATTCATATTCCTTTAATCAGTTTCAGTTTTATTTATGTTCGATATGGTACAAACTTTTATCAGTTTCTAAGCAATAATATTTAAAAATATAACTTGGTTTGGAAAAGAATGCATTTGGTACATCGACAAGGAAAAAATGAATTTCCAAGTGAAATTTATAATTACAGCGGAGGCTCACCGAAGAGATGATTCGCCAAAAAAGAACATCCTTACCAGATAACTTGCCGATCTCATTTTAACCTGAGAAGCAACTTTCGGTAGCTGAAAGTAAAGCAAAATTGATCGTTATATGCATTCATTTTTTCCCTCCCTCAATCTTTGGCGGCCAAACGTCTGCTTCTTATTTTACTTTCCTTCACTAATTTACCTTACATTTCATTATTCCTTCATTATTTTTATGTACCCCTTCATCGGCTATTCAGATTAACTTTCAGAATTTCTGTTCTCTTTGCGTGCCCGTCGACATTCGACATTGCGAAGTGAAATGCATTCAAGAAGAAAAAAGAAAAAAAAAATACCAAAAAGCTGTTCTACTTTTTTTTTTCACCTTCACCGCGGATTCAAACTTCTTTTCGGGTGTCCAAACCCAAAATGAAAAGTGTCACTTTGATAGGTTATGTGGGAGGCGAACTAAAAGGAATATGAATAGGGTAATAATTATTTTGCCTTGTAGCGGTGTATTGAAGCCGTGCTAATCTATGCTTTCATTTGTATTTTTCTTGCTTCCAGTTGGAGGGCGTACAAACTTGTTTTCTTAATTAGTACGCCCAGGTATTTCCTTGTTCAGTTCTTTTCAAATTTTGAAATAGATATACAACTTTTCCTTATTTTAGACATATGTGTAATGTTGACCTCCAATATCAAATCAAAGTGTATGAATACTACTATGTGTTATGCTAAAAATAAAAATACTCATCCATAAATAATACACCACTCAAAGGTGAATATTAAAGGTTACTTTTTTTAGAATAATTTTCCCTAAAAAGTTTTCGTTTCAGCTAACAAACCATAAACATTTAGGCTTGTCGACAACTGCGCCAAATGGTACCCTGCTAACAGAGGAGTATCAAAAAGTTGTATTGTGACAGTAACTGTCATTAAAAGACAGCTTCTGCCTACATTTCTATAGCAGTACATAAGGCACAAATAACAATGTACAATTTGAGGACAATGTACATCGAGTACATTTAAAGGCTGAAAACTCTGTTAAGATTGAAAACACTTAAAAAAATTAATAATAATTAATTAATAAATGAAAAATATTTTCAATTTGGCAAGTTTGATAGCGAACTTGGTGAGAAAATTTGTCACCGAATATTCAAGTTCAAAAACGATATCTCTAATAATAACCAAGATTCGAACACTCCACCTCACCAGTTCAACTAATTCAAAATTTATTTCTATACAGTTTCAGCCATTTTACCAGCAATACCAGTTTATTCATAATATTACCAGTTTTCTCTAAGTTCTATAAGAAATTCGGAAAGATGTTCAATGGAGTACCTATAAACTTGCAGTCTCATCTCGAACTATTACGTTTCCCACTTTGATCTTCCAAAAAGCTTAAGAAGGTGCTAACAAAAATGTCTTTTCAAATTAATCATAACTTGTACTTAGCAACATTTTGCGTGAAGCAACATATGTTTGATTCTTGTCATTGCATACAGAAAATGCCACTTATCATCGACTGCGTTTTTAAAAACTAATTTGGCTGGTAGAAATGCTATTTAATGTAAATTTGCAGTAACTTTGTCTAATAGTGATAAATTATTATAGTGAATGTACATTTTCAGCAATTTTGTCTGTTAATAACACTATTGAATACAATATTTTAGTAAATTTATAAGTTACTAATGTTATTAAAAGTAAATTTTCTGCAATTTTGTCTGTTTCAATGTAAATTTTCGATAATTTTGTTTGTATGTAATACCTAGTGGTCATAAAGAAACTTTGCTAATATATGGACCTCTAGCTTCCGTTCCGTTCAACAAATTGAGATGAGATTTCAGGTATCGTTATTCAGAGGTATGAGCTCGAGATTCTATGAAAGGCAACAAATTGGCGTACACGGTTACGATTATAGTTACAGAAACTCAAAATTTTCGAATGGCAACACCTACTTTTTCCTGTCGCAAAATGCTCAGCACATGCGAAAACCCTAAAAATCGTTGGAACGGTACGTATATCACGAAAAATGGATGCGTAATACACGCACAAAAAACAGCTCTGTGAACGGCTAACAAATACACAGTCGGGACAACTGTGGAAATTTGCATGTACCAAAGGCCAAAGTTCCCATGGGTGCCACCACAGGCAATTTTATTGGCTTTCTAAGCTGAATATCTGGCAAGCAGCCTCCGTGTGCCACGATCGTGTTTCTATTGGCCATTTTCAGAGCTGTTTTTTGTGCGTGCATAACACGTCCGTTTTTTTTAATGCACGTATAGTTCCAACGCTCTTTAAGGTTTTCGCAAGGGCTGATAATTTTGCGATAGTAAATGTAGGTGTTGCCATTCAAAAATTTCGAGTTCCTGTAACTATAACAGTAACCGTGACCGCCATTTTGTTGCCAATTACAGAATCTCGAGCTCATATAACTATACATAAAATCTCATATCAATCTGTTGAACGAAAAGGCTGCTAGAGGTCCATATATCGGCAAAGTTTCTTTATGACCAAATTTGTCTTTATTCTAATTAAACTCGCTATTCAAAAATTTATTAAATCCTATCATTACTTGTAAAACTAGCTGAAAGGCCCAGCGTTGCTTGAGTCCAAATAGATGTGAACCGGTGTTGCCCAGTAAAAGCCGTTTCAAATGAATTCAGTTGCTTGCAAATTATGAGCATTTCCCCTTTTAATCCGAATTCTGGATTTCATCCATTGCCCTCTTTTTGACCACCTTAATCACAAGCCACTAAATATCGGAATAATAGTGTTCCCTATCCGGACTAGTCAAATTAACTACAGAAAAACGTTATTTATATTGGTTCATCAGTAAATCTCAAATCATTATTGTACTACTTAAGGGGTTTAATAAGTGAGATGTGATTGGGTTTATGAGATCTCACATAACCAGTGAGCTTGTTTCGATGTACAATCGTGCAAAATTTCAACAAGATCTGACTAAAACTGTAGATTTATATAATGAACAAACACACACCCAAAGGCACTCTTATTTATATACATATACATGAAAGTAAAACTTTGCATTCTAGAATTTTTTTTTAATGCAACATGAATTTTCAAAAAAACACATATCACATTTTCACAGTAAGTCTCTTTAATATCTATAACAAATTCAAAGAAATAAATATAAAACACGCTTAGTTGTCATGTCATATAAAAGAAAATGTGTTCTTAACTTCACAAGATTTTCAAATCGTGAAAGTATACTTGAATTAATCCATCATCGAGAGATTTACTTTCTATTTTATCTTTATATATATATATATATATATATATATATATATATATATATATATATATATATATATATATATATATATATATATATATATATATATATATATATATATATATATATATATATATATATATATATATATATATATATATATATTAAGAAATTAAAATTAAGTATTTTTTTTATAATTATTATTATTATTTTTTTTTTAAATTTTTTCTTTTTTAAATAATCAACTTTAGCTCAAAAAATAAAGTTCCGTTCTACAAATTCCAAACCATCTTCCATTTCTTTAAAATAATGCCATTATATCCTAAACAGGAATGACTTCCCCTATCGCAAATAGCAGGCCCTTTTCACCGATCAAAAGCCGCCTTTTCACCGTTATTAATCGAAAAATCCAATGAGGTAGGATATTATATCGTGGGCTCAGCCCAGAGGTATACATCAACATCGTTTCAAACACAATGTGGCATTGCCACCGAATTGAGCTCTAAATGGGGCGTTGCCACACTGAAATGAGACAATTTGCTGACAAGGTCCGCCCTGTTGCCACCGACGCATGGTTATATGAGTTAATAACCAAAACAAAATTACTTTGAAAACTAGACTATAATAAAGAACAGTGAAAGTTATGAGATCCGAAACATTTTAGAGGAAGAGCAAGTATTTAAAATAAGAAATATATTTGGTGGTAATCAAACGACTAATTTCAAAACTTATCTAAGTATATATTTTTAAGTCATTGTTTTTTTTAGTGTAAAATTATTGAATAAATATAAAGTCGATTCTTACTTAATGCGTTAATTTAGCTAAGCATCGATTATATTTCGAATAAAAAATAATATTTCAGAAGAAATTTTTTTTTAAATGTACACCAAAATAATCTTGACACAAAGGTTGTTTGTTATTAATGCCATTTAATAACAAATTTTGTCAGGGTTTTTTTTTTTTTTTTTTTTTTTTTTTTTTTTTTTTTTGCAAAAGTTTTATTGACACTTACAATTTTATTGACTTGCCATAAAGTTATGTCAAATCATTCCCACACAATTTATTTTGTGTAAGGAATTGAAAAAGAAATTATTATCTTTCTCTACAGACGTTATTAGCCGTTAAATGGCATGGAGTAAAACACGTGTAACCTAAACAACAAAACTAAACATACTATTTTAGGTGCGATTGACGATATTCTCTCAACATTGAGAAGTACATTACTGAACATATTTGGAAAAAAATTCGAACTAAAAATATCCCTTAAAATTTTAATATATTTTTTAAATTCTTTTGTGGCTATTTTTGAGTAATTACACACAAGCTACAGACCAAATTTAATCCTTTTGTTCAATGGTGTTCAAAATAAGTCCAAAATTTTTTTTTATTATTTCTACCAGACACACAGATATAAGTTTCTTATATTGAAGATTATTTTTTTTATTTTTTTTATTTTTTATTATTATTATTTTTTTTTATTTTTTTTGCTTAAGTGCTACTCGAGGACAATACTAGAAATGTGCCGGAAAGTCATTAAATTAACAATTACGTGATGAGAAATGCCTTCAGGGAGATCTTTCAGTGGAAAACTTCCCAGAATTTCCATATGAAATAGAATAAAAAAAAAATCTAGGAAAGCTGCCCGATAACCAACACAAGAATTTCTGTCATAATTTCTGAAGTGGCTATTTATTTTAAAAGAGAGAGAGGCAGATTTAAAAAGCGCTTGGTTCCCTACACCTTTTGCATACTAGACTACCATTCTTCATCGAAACACATGTGGGAGGAATACTATTTGGATCATATTTTTTACTTCAGGGTACGTAACCCTAAAATTGCTAACATTGTCTCTTCGGTCATTAAATATCGCCAATTTTTTCAGTCGATCCAAAAGGATAAAAACACAATTTACTCCGCTCTATAACACACCCTAAAAAAAATCGATATTTCTCCATTCTGGACGGGTTATTAAAAGAAAGAAAAAGCCCACAGAAATGATAATAACGAATGCGATGATCATCGATCATTTCGTCATCGATAATTCATTTCCTCTTCGATCGCAATCGTTTTCGAAAACCAATTATTCCTATCCAGAGACAGAAGTGTTTGGATGAAAGGCAACACAACGGAAGGCAGCTACCGATGGTGAGCCCGGATAAGAAAATGGGTTTTCGAAAATTGAAATCCGGATCAGCGGATGGGATTCGAAACTGCAATACAAGACTCATTGGCACGTCAGACCCAATTAGGTTTCGATGAATCGAACTTGTGTTGCAGATCTTATCAACTGGCTTTGAGTGCTTCTGTGTTTCGCATACGAAAAACACATTAGGATGGAAAGAGCTTAAAGTAAACGCTTTGCTATTAATAAGAGGATTGTTTATTTCTGTTACTGAAAGTATTTGTGAAAACAATTTACACAATAATCATCCATTGCCTTATCTAAAATCCAGAATGTGATGATTTTTACACTTATGAAAAATTGTCTGACTCGTTTTTTTACATTGAAAATCTCATGATGATTATCTAACACTTATGAATTCATTGTTTTTTTCTGAAAAGTGAGATTTTTTTTTTTTTTTTTTTTTTTTTTTACCAAACACACAGAAATAATTTATGCAAAACAGTTCTGTTTCTAAAACTTTGAAGCAAAAAAAAAATTCTAAAAGGAAATGTATCAAGATAGTATCTTCAATTATTTTGAAGTAACTAGAACATATTATGAAGGCATAAAGAAGAATATGTGTCTTTTTTTTAAAAAATCCTTTATATTAACTTTATTTTGTGTTTGTATGGGTGATTGGCTGTGTATGTCGAAAGCGGGTAAATCTGCGGAGGCCTAATTAACCGTCATCCTTCATTCCTTGTCGTCATCCAATCGAGCTGAAACTTCGAAGATAGATTCGATGTCGATGACAATGCATTCTATCAAGTTTTGGGGCTGTAACTATAGTCACTAAAAGGTCACTTTTACGGAATACTAACTAACCATTATCGTCATCCATTAAAGAAACTCTTTCCTGTTGCCAATTTTTTTTTAATAAATAAATAATAAATTTTTTTAAATCAGAATAAATAAAATATATATTTTGATGTGAGTGCATCAATTCACTTTCATTTTTTATAAATAAATTTCGAAACGTTTTTTACCGCTTATTTTGCTGATTGAAATGTTTTAATATTTAAAATTAGATGCAATCTGTTTACTGAATCTGCACTGTGTTAAAGAATATAAAAATTAATAATACATATAAAGGATTTAAATTTAAAACTTTGTTTTAATGGGTTATATTATTTTTTATTGTACTACATTACTTTGAAATAAGTAATAGACACAGCAATCTTCAGATCTTTTTCACAAAGAGCATTTTCCACCAAGAAATGATTTTCTCGACTCCAGTATCTTGTTTGACAGTGGTGCTTCATAACACGTTGTATAGAATTTTTTTAGTATGAAAAATGCTATAAATGGGAAACTAATCGAATATTTCTTTATTTTCAGAATATATGCTATTCGCAAATCGGTTCTTTCAATAATGACTCAATTTTTTTATACTTTGTTTTTAATTACTCTATATTTATAATACTGCACTCGGTATTTTTTTTTTTTTTTTTTTTTTTTTTTTTTTAAACTTTTCTACGCTAGGATTTCATCAGGTATTAATCATTACATTTTTTTATTTTTTTCAGGAAACAAGCAGCTCAAACAATTTGGATCACAATCGCTGTAGTAATGCCTTTTAAGAGTACTTAAATATCCCTACTTCCAAAATCTCCTTAAAAGTTCGATAAAAGCGCAGTTGAAATACGAATATCTTTAATATAGATGGGTCTCTTAAACTAGAGGGCTCCACCCCCTGCAAGATAACGCTCGCCAACAATTATCACCAAAAATATCGCAATGTAGCAATTATCACCAAATACATAACAACTTTCGCCAATTTGGCGAGGTTTTTTTTTTTTTTTTTTTTTTTTTTTTACCACCGTGATAATTGCAGCGTGATAATTATCACCAAATTAACTACTTTTTTAGTTGAATACAAATAATAAAACTAAGTGGTAAATTACACCAATCTATATAAAATTTAAATTCAGTGACTCGTGTGCAATTGATAGTTGTGCCATGTACCCCATCTCTAGTTTTTCTATACCTGCTTCTTTTTGACTTCATAGAACCTTAATTAGAAATGGTCCACTTCTTTGAATGATTTAATATAATGTGAGCTTTTATACTTCTATTCAATTTGAAGAAGACCTTATACACTATTTTTGATATATATCGATAGAAACTTTCGATTTCAATAAGTAATTCGATGTTTTAATTTTTAATATTCCATATCCCAAGACCAAATAAGTAACACTTATAGAATCACTTTGAAGTTTATATCCTTAATCTTTACACTTGACCAATGGGGCACTAGCTGGATGACAAAAATGAAATTTGATACACAGCTAGTTCAAACATAGAGATAGGAAACCAAAAAATCGTTTAAAAAAAAATAACTGTTTTTAACATTTAAAATATTTTTTAAGTATTGAAAACTTTTTTACTTTAAAAACGTTGTGTTGGGTACTCAAATAGAAGTTACAAACGAGAGGATTTTTAAAAAAATTTATATACCACTTGTTGTTTTTTAAATCAAATTAACTGACAAGAAGTACCTCCAACCACTTACCCTTCAATTCCAAAATTTGTGGGCAAAAAAAGTTTTAACATATTTAGGGAAGTAGGTAATTGTAGAAACATTTTAGGAGATGAATTTTGGTTTACCAAAATATCTTAGATTTCAAGAAATATTTGGAATTATTGTACTTAGATGCGATTTTTAAAAAAAAAGAAGAAAAAAAAAACACTATGCCCTAGATTTCCTGTCATCAAGGAAAACGTTTCTCTTAGTTGGTAGCGTATTCCTCAGCTGTTTAAGTGGAACCGAGTTCGAATTCCTATAGTGTTCGCCCATTACATTTTTTTTTTTTTTAAACAACAAAATTATAT
Source organism: Linyphia triangularis (assembly GCA_963978545.1). Lineage (NCBI taxonomy): Eukaryota > Metazoa > Arthropoda > Arachnida > Araneae > Linyphiidae > Linyphia > Linyphia triangularis. The sequence goes on along the minus strand of OZ021732.1, from coordinate 29,950,149 downwards.
TACCTCAATGCAATTCTGACAGAAGGGTGCAATAAAATTGTTGTAAACTGAAACAGATCTTTTACTTGATTCTGCGATTACTGTGTGTTTATAAACGAGCTATTTAGTCCAACTAAACAATTTCAATTTGATCAAACAATTTCCAATGTATAAGCATAACATATAATTAATACTTTATGAAGAATTATCAGCTTTTGTAAAAACTGTTTGAGTAGAGAAAAGTCATCCTTAAATACACAACACAGAGTCAACGGCTGTGGCGTGGGACACTTAGGAGCCGGTCATAGCCCTGGGCAAAAACATTCCACGCCGGGCCCCTATCCCATTTACCGCCAAACGCCAATTAGGAGATTGTCCAAGGGTCTCTTTTAGGGGGGGAACACATAAATAAAAAATAGAGAAACACTCCTACTACAACTATAACTTAGATATCCCCCCTTTTTTTGGCAGACGAAAATTTAAATTCCTTCTCTTGCCACGCCCCTCCCCCACTCCCCCTCACAGGTAGACACTTATCTGAAAGGAATCGAAGAATCGAATACGTTTAGGGTTGCCTTTGAAGGGACCGCTGCTCAACAGAGATTGATTTCGGATGTGTGTTACTTTTTCTTATTTTTAATTTTTTTGGTGATACGTATCCCAAAGGGAAAACAAAAACGTTTATAATTTCTGTGTCTGTCTGTTGTCTAAAATGCTAACAGCGATCGTTTGTCTTTTCCTGTCCTGAAGACCTAATGTTTTCTCTTCGTATATTGTCTGCCGAAATATTGCGTAAAAATAGATGATTTTGTAATCGTATTGGCGATAATTAAGCTTTCTTATAATGAACATATAAAGATTATATGAACTAATAATATGCTATTATAATTATAATATAATACTGTAATTAAGAAATTAGACTGAAATGTGTTTTTTAGAAGTTCATCAGTATTAAATATTGTATACTATTGCTGAGAGATATAACATTCCTTAGGTTTTCTCAACGTGCGTTAAATTGCGAACTTCCTTTTTTTGCAGTACTGTCATCTACTGTATACTATCATAACTTCTTATTTATTTATTTATTTATTTATTTATTTATTTATTTATTTATTTATTTATTTATTTATTTATTTATTTATTTATTTATTTATTTATTTATTTATTTATTTATTTATTTATTTATTTATTTATTTATTTATTTATTTATTTATTTATTTATTTATTTATTTATTTATAATTTTTTTTTTTTTACTTTGATTTTCCTTTAAATTGATAAATCAATTTTGGTTTTGTTAAAATTGAGGGAAATGTATCGTCACACACAAACAAAAATCAATCAGAAATTATTTATAAGATTATAAGGTACTTAAAATAAACTTGTAATAAACATACCTTCGTAAAATTTGGTTTACTTCCAATTTAAACCATAGAAAAATGATATCTAGAGAAAAAATCATATTTTTGCAACCAAATAGATATTTAACACTTAAAGAGGTTACATGGAATTTAATTTTACATGCAGAACCTTAACAGAAAATTTGTGGAAGAAATTTGTAACTAAAACGGAAATACCATTAAGTTTTAAATTTTGATATGACTTTTGTCGTTGACACAAATCTAACATCAGATTTTTTTTTTATTACGAAATGCAGATAAGTTTTCTAAAAAAAAAAATTTACTTCAGAAAATATGACTTTAAAAATTTATGACCACACACAGCTACAACAAACAATAATTATTACTCAATTAAACAATGGAATGTTGTTTTAAAGAGTAATAATTATTGTTTGTTGTAGCTGTCTGTGTGATCATAAAATTTTAAGGCTACATTCAGATTTTTTAAAAAATCTATCTGCATTTCGTAATAAAAAAAAACAAAAAAAAACCTGATGTTAGATTTGCGTGAATTTCTGATGTCATCGTTATTCTGATGTCCGATTTGTATATAAAATAGAAGGTATTAATGCGTGGATTATACACACGAGTACTTATAGAGCCAATTCAAAGAAGGGGCCCAAGTTTCTTTCCCCCACCAAAACATCATTATATTCATTTCAAATATTATAATACTACGTAAAAAAAGTTTCGAATATTATTTAAAAATTTCAATATTTTTCATTCAGTTTAATAACTTTATTAATAACATAGGTGTGCGATGTAAAATTTTATAACTTTGTTACTAATACTGAGGAAAATTGTAAGAAAAAATAACTCACAAAGTGAGTTCATTGAAGGAGCGAAATATAACAAGAGTTAAAGCATGTTGGACAATGGTTGGACCATTAAAAATAATGTAATTGGTGTTATATTCATCCTTCTTTCGTTTAAAATAAACACTACTTGGTCAAAGATCATTCTGCTTTATTTCCTCTTATTGCCTTTCTATTTAAAAAAAAAAAAAAATGGGTCCCTTCCTGAGGTAAATTCTGGCTGCACTACTTGCAAATTAGTATAAAGTTCTTATAAAATTTCTCAATACAAATAATCATGAAAACAAGAATGCTGTCCTACTTTTACTTTAAAAACTTATGTAATATAAGATTAATTAAAAATAAGATTTGCAAAATGTAATAGAAAGGTACTACTTATTTTAAGAAAGATTGTCCCGTTACAGTTAGTCAAAAAAGCAATAAATTAATGTAAATGAATGAATTAATCAGTGAGTTATTAAACAAGTGAATTAAAAAGATCAAGCAATCAAACAAATAAAACAATATAGTAATCTAGAACTTCCTTGAGTTATTTCGCTCTATGCTAATCTTCCGATGTGTCATTGTAACAAAAAATATGATTTATTTAAATGTATTTAGTCATTGTTTTTGATTCTCAACACTAAGAAAAAATAAAATTGTCACAGTATAATTAACTTGATATTGATCCAACTTAATTAAAAAAAAAATTCTGAATTACAACATGAAATTGGGAAGTTACTCTAACTATATAAAGAAAAATTAAAAACACGTTAGAGGTTTATTCTTAGATAAAAGTTGAAAGATAGAACTTAAAACTATTGTTTCTCATTATTGGTAAGAATAAAAAGCACTTTCGTTTTTCATAATTCCTGATCACATTGAAATTATTTAAAAAAAAAAAAAAAAAAAAAAATACTTTATAGATCTTTCACAAAATATTTAAATATTATAATTTTCAGTTTTATAATCGAACAGTGGAAATCATTTACAAATATTATATGATTCACATCGAAATGAATGCAGTTTCTTATGTATCAATATTTAAATATCGTATAGTTATTTAATTCTTTTTCCTCCTTTTTTTTTTTTTTTTTTTTTTTTTCCCCTTTCTTCTTCCTTTACTTACCCTATGTAAATAAAATATTCAGCAACATACATTTTCCAGGTTAAACACAGCGACTAAAAATATATTTAACTGTTTTGGATGAATATGCAACAACTCCTTAACATCTTTACATTACACTAATTCAAATAAAATATCAAAATACTATATAAAGTAATTCAATACAAGATAATATAGCACTTGATACAAGGTACTTAAAGTACTTATACACAATTAAATATAGTACGTAATTGGTTGTTCGCAATTAAGTTCTTCAATTTTGTTATTAACAAATCTTAATAAAAAGTTTGTAATACGTACTACTGAGATCAGGTAGAATTAAAAGTTGAAGGGGAAAAAAAATGATTATTAGTCAACATTTCCGGAGTATCAGACCAATAGAAAATAATCGTTGAATATTTGACCTTCAATTATTATCTTAGAATCTTACCGAAAAATTCATTAAAAGAATTGTTTTAGATACCCCTTTCCTTCTCCCCCAGTAAAGATTTTAAAATGTGCCTTATAATTTCCCCAGTAGCACATCATCACTGGCCAATTTCGCTCGACATTAGCCTGTTCCGACGTGGAATGTTGTAAACCGGCCGTTGTTACAGATGTTGGCCAATCTCGCCCAATTCTGGATAAAATACACTCGAAGTTTTAAATGTTGGGGCACAGTTTTAAAATTTAAATATTTTATATGAGAAAAGATGGAGGGCAAAAAAAAAAATTTTTTTGTAAGGTTTTTAACGTGTTTATTTTTAAAAAGTCGCATATTTTGAAGCTATGCTCGAGTTTCGATCAGAATGGGGCAAAATTCCATAACCCCTGTTTCAGCCATTCGCCAATATTGCTGTGCAACCTGCGTGTGTGTCTTTGCTAAGTGATTTGTGAAAATTAAAACTTATGTTTATGGACATTTTTTTTTTTTTTTTTAATTCGGGCTAATTTTTTAAAAAAACTTTCCCATTAATTCATTAATACGCATGAGTTATTATTCGAGAAAATTACTTGTTTCGGTGCCAAGCTCTAGGTGGCTTCGAATATGAACTTTAATTTTGATAAAACGGAATTCGTAATGTAGTGTTTTATACTCCCCCCCCCAAAAAAAAAAAACTACATTTGTCTTCTAATTGTAGAAAAAATAATTTTCATAGTCATCACATCACTTAACAGTCATTTCTTAACAATCGAAAAAACAAAAACTCGCCACTAAGGGGGATGTCTCTCCCAAACCACCGCCAACCTCTCAAAACTAAGTGCAGAGTCCATTGGCGAGTTAATCACGGGGCATCACCATTGAAAGAAAAGAACATGCCTAAAAACAAAGCCTCACAATGATGGTAGGTGGGTGGAAAAGGGCACAGACCCCCCCCCCTCTACCCGGGTAGGGGGGGGGGGGGTTACAGAGGTCGGGGGAGTGGCAACCCTAAGGGTATGGCCATTACACTCTTATCAGCGTTGTGCCAATGTTTAGCGGTAATCACAGAGTTGGGCCAATTTCGCTGTAGTGCTTGATTGATGGAGATTTTTCTACCTCTAGTAAAATCTACCGACTGTTATCACGTGGTCCTACCTGCCTGTTGCTTCAGTCGGGAGGGGGAGTAGCTTTGGCGGGTTGTTGGGGTTGGCGGGGTCGTATAAAAGTCGCCAAGTGGAGTTTTGAAATATTGACCTTTTTTTGGGGAGTATTGGAAATTGAAAATTGAACTCGTGATTTATGTTTTAAGGTGCGATAAGGAATCGTAAGTTTTAGATGAATTGTGTGCGGAATATTTGACCCCGTATGATGTTTTAAAATTTTAAGTCTTTATAAAAATAACCTTTATAAGCGAAATGTTTTTTTGTCTTTTCTACTCCCAGAAAAGTTAACCAATTTTTCTGGATACATAAAAATTGCAAATGATGTATTTCCAGGTAGAGATTTTTATTTGCAGAATGGGTAAACATGTTTACCACAATACATCATCGAATTCATAAATCAAACAATTATCAAATCCAAAATATTATTAAGGGATCAGTATATATAAATGTGTATATAATCAAACAACTTTAAATCCTAAATATTATTAAGATATAAACAAATTAATATATTGATATTATGATTGATATGATAATATATTGATGATTGAATTTATTGATATCTTAATAATATTTTGGATTTAACAATTGTTTGATAGATGAATTTGATGATGTATAGTGGAATATTTTTTTTTGCCCATTCTGCAAATAAAAATCTCTACCTGGAAATACATTATTTGCAATTTTATATCTTTACGATACTGTTATCTTTACGATAAACTAGCTTCATTCCGGAAAACTTTCTCCGACCTGTCAAAAATATATCTTAAAATTACACCTAACAACTAGATGTCACTTTTCTTGCTTACTATCAAAGAAAACTCAACTGCCATCGAAATAATATTTTGTCCTTTTAAGACTTTTTTTTTTCTTTAATAATATTTAAATATGAAAACAGTAGTTTCAGTATTAAGGATATAGAATGCTTAAAAAGAATATTTTCAGAATTGGCACTATTAGCCAAACTCGGTAATTGGTTTAATTAATAATGTGCTTTCAAATATTTTTTACGGTTTTAAATGTTTTACTTCTGCGGTTCCTCACTAAACTCTGATCTAAATATTGAAACTTTTTTATAATTTTAACCTCTCCTCTAACACTATCTTTATATTTATACATTTCATTGTAATTTCGTGTATTTCCAATTCACACATGCCAAAATTACCATCCTAAATTCACTGTCAGTGTTCAGAATTTATTCTTTGCCTCATACGCTCACTTGTATTAAACATCGCAATGATATCTTAATTAAAAAAAAAAAAAAAGCTACTCACAACTGCAATCTGTACTATTAGTCGATTTATGTGTACAAAATTTCATTCCTGAAAATAAATAATTTATTACCTGTTACTGCTACTGTATACTACTAAAGTAAAGGATGGTTGTAAATGTATGAATGCGAATAAAAATTACTGTAAAAGTTGTTTTCCCTGGAATGAATGAAATGGGTTGCAGAAACAACTTGGGCTATTTCCGTATGCCAATCTCCTCAACATTTTGAAATTACTACAACCTCAATAAGTGGTAATGTGTACTATGGGTTAAATTATATACACAAAGTTTCATTACAAAAAATAACTGTAACCCCAACTGTATACTATTAAAGTGAAGAGTGGTTGAGTAAATCTTTAAATGCGAAAAAAAATTACTGTAAAGGTTGTTTTTCCTGAGATGAATGTACTGAGTTGTGGAAACAACTCGGCTTATTTCCGTATGAATACAATCGCATTAACATTTTGAAATGACTACAGCTTCAAAAGGTTGTAATGTGTACTATGGGTTAAGTTATTTACACAGAGTTTCTTAACAAAATAACTGTAACTCCAACTGTATACTATTAAAGTGAAGAGTGGTTGTAAAATAAATGTTGAAATGGGAGAAAAAATTACTGTAAAGGTTGTTTTTCCTGACATAAATGTACTGGGTTGTGGAAACAACTCGGCTATTTCCATATGCATGCAGTTGCATTAACATTTTGAAATGACTACAATTTCAAAAAGTGGTTATGCTATAGGTTACTTCATATGAACAAAAATTTCACTGCAAAAAATAACTCTCATCGTAACTGTATGTTACTAAAATGAAGGATGGCTGTGAATGTATGTAGGGAGAAGGAAACTACCGTAAACGTTTTTTCTGAAAGGATTGTAATATCTATGGAGAGAAAACAACTCGACTTATTTCCACATGCAATCGAATAATCATTTTGAAATGATTGCATCTTCGAAAACTGGTTAACCTGCCAATTTGACGCGCAATGCTTGATTAAGATTATTTATTTTTAATCGATAAAATAAAATATGGAATTTCTGTTGCACTTGAGTTTGAAATCAAATTGTGTTTAAGGCGCTAAATTATAATCAATATTATCTTGCTATTAAGCAGATAATGTTGACGGACTGAATTTCTATTCTAAAGTGTTTTTAAAACAATTCCTTGAATCCTATCAGTATGCAATTTGCCAAATTAGAAAATTGAATCAAAATAATTTAAATAAAAAATCCCATTTACAAAAATATAATCTTGTTTATATATATTTATAGTAAGAGAAGTAGTACTTTCATATACACCTTCCTTCAAATGAGAAATGATTTGATTATTTTTAAAGTCCATTGCGCATTTAGGTATGTGCAAGAAACTTAAAAGAAAATAAGTGAAATCGCACATATCATAATATTCTCCTTTTTTAATTTTAGATAAGTGGGGAAATCCTTTCTTATAACTAAATTCGTGTCTTTTAAATTATCTTCTTTTGAAAATACATATTTCTATTACAAATAAGCTCTCTTAACTCGTTTAAAATAATAAAAAGTGCAGCCAATATGAAACCGGCAGTACCAGCAATATTTTTATTAGGATAGAAGGCTGATATTAAACTAATTCATTAAAACGCAACTATAATTGTCTAATAATTAAACTAAAAAGCTTTTAATTGAAAGGAGTAATTTCCTAAAAGTAAAATTGTAATTAAACTTCAATATAACAATTATAGCCATTTAGTTAATAAACAAAGGTAATCCCAACTGTATGAAAGACACATCTAGTATTTGAGTACGCAAAACTCAACTTCTCATAATTTTATTAAGATTTCATGATGGGATTTGCGATGTACTTGTATTCCGACCCTCATGCTAAAATTCCAAAGTTTAAAATCCATATAATGTCGATTAAGCTTCAGAATCCATGATAAGCTATATTTTGTACATTTTTGAGGATTAAAAAGACAATTTTTATCATCAAAATTTTCTCTTGGGGATTAAAAGTCTGTAATTCTTTTTCCCGTGTATAAAGCAAATGTTGTATTTTCCTATACTACAATATTGGACATCAAATTGCTTGGATAATTATATTAAAATAAAGGATTTTCTATCTTTGGTCTGCAGGGCAGTTTTTCTTGAAAGACTTACCGGAAAACATTCCTTTCTTCATACCATTGTGTAGCTCTTGCCCAAGAAAATCTCAAATCTTCGCAACTAATCATAATAAAGGAAATTAAATTTGGTGTAAAAGTTAAATATGAACTTTTTTTTATCAACTTATGAGGTGTCATTTCCCTTCATAGTCATTTTTCCAACAGTTCTCAACGCCACTTGTAGGAGGAGATTAAAATAAATTTCATTTTTTTATCCATTTACTAAATTCCAATTTTTAAACTTTATCATTTAGTTAGTATAAAAATCAAATTCCTTGTTGTTACCATAAGTAGCAAAATTATTCAAACTTTCTTAATCCAAATTTAGGAAGATATTCTAACTGATAAAACATAGCAATAAACCTACGGCATCCAGACAAAACCCCGATCTCAATAAGTGCATGGCCCCCGCTTTATCCTCGGCTCCTCACCTCTGTATAAAAGGGGTGGGTGGGGTCATCTCAAGAAGCCGATTCTCAGTAGCAGAGAGGTCGGGGCCCGGCCTAATGGGTAAAACATGGGCCCCAAAGAAGTCGTACGGTAGTAAATGATGGTCCCGCCAAATGGCATTAAAGCCCCCCCCCCCCCCCCACCGCATAATATAATCGTCCTATTCTTCTCTATTGCGAGATAGTCGGCTTCGAGAAGAAGCTTGACCCACCGCACTGGAGATAAATTTGTGGGTTTATGAATTGATCACGATTTCTTGGTTGCGTCGAATTAAGAAATTTAAATATAATTCCGGGTTATATTTTGTTTTATGCACATAAGAGTTGGTGGTCTAATTAAATATTCTGCTGCTGGTGGGGTAATCGAGGATGGGTTCTGTACACGAAGAACATGTGTGTGAGAGAGAAGGATTAACCTAGTTCATAATATATTTGAGAATAAATGCTGGGTGTATGGTGAGCAGGTCTGTGATTATTTGGGGTGAAGTAGGTCAGAATTGGTTTAGTGAGTTCCGAAATTCAGTGAAATCTTCAGGATGTTCATAATTGAAATTCAGTAGTTTAAAGTCGTTTGGAAACTGCATAATTTTGTATACCTACCTCTGAAATAATGGAAAAATTTTCAGACATTATTGTACCACGATCTTCATAGTAAGTGCATAAAATTTTATTAAGATCAGTTGACAGCAGCAGGCTCTAAGCTGAAGAACTTTAACAATGAACAACCTGTATAATAATGAGTACTATAGAACGGAAATTGAGGACATCAATTAATCATTTAAATGAAGCTCAGCGTTTGAACGAGAACCTGATATAGAAATTATAAAATCAAAATTAAAGGTATTGTTGTAAGATCTTCCAAAAGACTCTTATTTGTTTTAAGATATTTAAGAAACAAATATTTAGTTTTAATATGATAGTAAAATACTATTCAAAGTAGTCTATGCAAAGGTTTTTAAAACACATTTAAAAGTTAGTGTGCAAAACATTACTCAATTTTTTACTATACATAATATTTTGGTTTGAAGTTTGTGTTTTATATCATGCGCAGACCACTTCTGATGCAATCAATACTTTACTAGGCAACTTGAAACGAGGACGTTTGTATTCACTTATATAGGATTCTTAGTTAAACTCCAGTTATGTTTAATGCGATAACAAAAACAGAACGACATATACAACAGTTTATGAATTATTTTTTTTATGAATGGAAATTAGTGAAATATACCAACAATTTTAAATTACCTAGATTTGATAACAATAAAAGCTTCTCCGATTTGTTTTTAGCGAAATTTGGTTTCAATATATTTAACATAATTAATAAAATTGAAGGATTTCCCATCCTTTTTATAATATTTGTTTTGAATTTATAAAAAATTGAAACGTCAAGACATAAAAAAAATTTGAAAAGAAAAATATCGAAGATTTTGATTGGATAGTGCATACTACTAAACAAGTTTATTTGTGAATTCTAGTCTTGTAAGTTACAGTTCATCTGTCATGTCGCTTAAAATATATTACTTGATTGCACCCTTTTAATCGCTGCGATTATCTAGGTGAACGGCAGTGCACCCGCCAAGTTCACTGCCAGGCATCTTTTACCGGAAACCACTCAGCAGTATTTTGACCTCTCATATCTGCGTATTACAGTATGTCTGAGAGCTGAATTTTTTTTTACGGGTAGATGTTATCCAGTTTAGTAAGACCCTTAAGTTTCAAGTCTCCAATTATATTGGTTGTCGAATAATCAAATTTAAAAACGGCAGAAAAAGACATATTTTGAAATCCACCCAAAGCTCACTCACTGATCATCAAATTAATAAGGTACTTCTATATTGAATCTCGATTTTAATACACTTCTATTGGGGCTAGAATTAGGAAACTTAGACTACGAGTAGCTATTAACATATATGAATAGAGAAGACTCTTGCCACACACCGCAAAGCCTCTAAAATTAAGAAATAATAATAAAAAGTATGCATGACCATTGACGATATTTCATCGCCTACGAAACGATTGCCAATTTTTTTTTTTTTCACCTTTTCCAACTTTTTTTGCATATCTAAATAAACTATTTGAAATAATTTCATATTATCATCATTCATATTGAATACATAAGTACGCCATGGATTTCGGTCCGGTAGATTTAAATTTCTCAGAAAAATCTCGTGTAATGCTCTGCTAATTAGATGCTGTTGAGAACGTGTTTTTTTTTTTTTTTTTTCCCCTTTTAAAAAAAAAAAAAAAAAAAAAAAAAAAAAAAAAAAAAAACTTTATTACAACCAAATAATAATTAAAAGAATAACAAGGTCGGCTAATTATATAGCTCTCGTAGTTCATCGCCAACAAAAAGTCTGCCAACGATCGACTATATAATAAGTAAGAACCAAAAAAAAACATCTATGCTTAACCTCCAGGAAGTTTTCTTGCAAGCTTAAAAATTATGAACACTAAACATTTTAAAACTAGTTATTGTTGTGCAAATGAATAATAAATTTTAAATTAGTACCTTAAAAAAAAGAAATTAAATCCCAACAAAAGCATCTCTGTGAAAAGGCGCCAAATTTTTCATGCCGTGATTACGGCCGTGAAAAGTATTGAGATCTAAAGTAGAGTCAAGTTTAAAGTTGTTGTAAATTAAGGGCAATGATGATTAGTAATTTTTTTTCCCCTCAAAGTCAAAATTTCCCTGCTTAAGCCTAAATATCTAGCTACAAAAATGCTTGTGTGACTTTGCCATTACGCGTCAGTGAACCAAAATACGTAATGGCCAAGAGTCACAAATATCTTTGCAGCTAGATATTTAGACCTAATGCAGGGGAATTTTGACTTCGAGAAAAAAAAATTACTAATTTTCATTGCCCGTAATTTACAACAACTTTAAACTTGTTTCTACTTCAGATCTCAATGCTTTTCACGGTCGTAATCATTGCAGGAAGAACTTGGCGCCTTTTTACGGAGATGATTTTTTGGGGATTTAGATGTACGTAAGAGGGATGATGATTTCTGCTGATTTTATTAAGAGATCGTCAGTCTGTTCTATTCCCATATAACTAATGCTTCACTTTTTGTGTGCCAAACAAATTAAAAGAAATGACATTTTTTACAGATATAAATTTAGTAAAAAATTATTTAGAAAGGTTTTAAAGTACTACAACTGATGTGTTTTTTTATAATTAAATTACCCTTTTTTATTTAATAATAAATAACACCAGTAAAAACTTGTTTAGATCTATAACCAAGAGTTTGAAGAAAAAAACCCAGTTATTTTACTCTAAAATTTTCTAAATAATCTTATTTTATTGTAGTTATCCGGAGTAAAAATTTCATTTTTTTAAAACAATATTTCGGCAAATATAATGGCCCAAAAATGAAGCATTGCATTAGCTCAAAGAGATAAGGAAAGTGCCTCCTAAAGCATGCCATATTATTACAAACTATGAATTTGGTTGACAAATGAAGAAGTAGGTACATATATTTTTGTATTTTTGGCAAGATTTTCAAGTTTGTTTTTTGCTTAACCAACCTTTATCTCTTCAGTTAAGAAATGCGTTTATAATACAGTGCAGATCATAATTATAAGGACAGTCGATTATTTTGGGATACCGAATTAAAACTTTACTGTGCACAAGAAAAGGCAATACATACTTGTTGAATCTGTCATAAAAGCAAAATTTTATCCTTTATCAAATTTTAAATATCAAAAATTAAGTTTAAAAGGGATAAAATCACAATTTTCATAAAATTTTAGCGGTTCATAATTATAAGGACATCAAAGATTTTCCTGCTTTAATTTACATATGATCAAAATATTACAGATAAATATGGTTATTTTTAACTACGGTCCTTATCTGAATCCATATATAAAGCTTGAAAACTTCAGACACAAGCATCAGTCAAAATGCCGCGTGGGAAAGAACTTACGACTTCTGAAGTGAGAAAAGTGTGGTTTCTTCGCGGAAAAGGTATGTCTATGCGGCGTATTGCCACTAAAATTAAAAGGTCTAAAACTGCTGTTGAAAATGTCCTCAATCATGGATTAAATGGTTCAGTATTAAAAAGATCTGGTCCAAAACCAAAACTGACTGAGCGAGATCGAAGAATCATCGTACGCCGTGCTGTCATTCAAAAGATGTCTGCTTCTGAAATTGCGCGTACTTTTGAAAAAGACATTTCAAAGCCAATAATTGTAAGAGTTTTGAAGAACTGCGATTTCACAAAGTACGTTAAAATGAATAGAAAACCGGCATTGAAGTTTGAATATAAAAAGAAGCGAATACAAGCTGTGCAGAAGTGGATTGCTGACGGTTTGAACTGGAGAAATGTCATATTTTCTGATGAAAAGCGTTTCAATCTTGATGGCCCCGATTGTTGGAATATATAGTTACTGGCATGATTTGAGAAAGGAAAAAGCAGTCAGATGGAGCAGGCGTTTTAAAGATGGATCGCGTATGTTTTGGGAGCGGTTTCAGCCAACGGAAAAACGGATTTGGTACTTGTGCCTAGTAATATGAACACAGAGTTGTATTTGTAAATCTTAGAAGTACAACTACTTGCTTATTGTTCACCTTTAGGAGGTGACAGTTTCGTTTTTCAACAAGACGGAGCTTCTTGCCACACTTCTAAAGCGGCAAAAGAGTGGTTTGATGAAAGAAAGATCAATCTTTTGACATGGCCACCTAATTCCCCAGACCTGAACATTATGGAAAATGTTTGGTCTTACATGGTTAGGCATGTTTATGCGCAAGGTCAGCAGTACAATTCATTTGAAGAGCTAGAAGACAAAATGTATGCAGTATGGGACAGTATCGATGCTGGATTTTTGAAGAAACTTGCTGAAAGTATGCCAAGTAGAATGTCTGATTGTTTAAGTAAAAAAGGACCAGCAACAAAGTATTAATTGTATAAATAATGACAATAAATTGTACTGTCCTTATATTTCTGAACCTCCATTTATTCTCCATTACTTCTGTTTTTCACCTGTACTTTTAAATTATCGAGTTTAAAACTTATAAATAGTGTTTATACATGATATAAAAATAAACAAATATATACTTGTTGTAGTAATAGCTTTCAGTGTTGCTGAAGCCAGAAAAACCTGCTGTCCTTATAATTATGATCCGCACTGTATATCATTACTAATTTGCTCTTAATTGCGTAAAATTGCATATTTGCTCTCAGTAATGCTATACCGTAAGGGGAACTAGGGATACATGACCCCTAGGAATACTTGACCCAATGCCTTTTTCTCAGAATCGGGAAAGTTTTATAAGTTTGAAGTGGTATTACTTCTTGCCCTTCAGTTAGTTAACTACATGGTGAAAATTTCAACTAAATCCTTGCATCTGTTTTTAAACTATAAGACCAATTAAATTTTCATGCTCCACAAGTAATATCTCTGTGTTGTAAACGTTGATGTGAAAAGGGTTTTTGTTTAAAAGTAAGATTTTTTTGTGTGTGCATACTTTTAGCTACAATTACATATAGAATAGTGCTTATCCACTTACTTGAAAATGGTTGCATTTTAGGGTTATGTAGTAAATGTGCAATTAGGGATACTTGACCCAAGATAGGGATACTTTTCGAATGCACTTGGCAGTTATTATTATTATTATTTTTAATTTTTTTTTAAATTTATTTATTTATTTATTTATTTATTTATTTATTTATTTATTTATTTATTTATTTATTTATTTATTTATTTATTTATTTATTTATTTATTTATTTATTTATTTATTTATTTATTTATTTATTTATTTATTTATTTATTTATTTATTTATTTATTTATTTATTTATTTATTTATTTATTTATTTATTTATTTATTTATTTATTTATTTATTTATTTATTTATTTATTTATTTATTTATTTATTTATTTATTTATTCTTCTTACACTATTTTGTTAAGCATGTAAGATGTTCAATTGATAAAATAAAAAGTTATTGTTACTGATGTGATGGATATTCTTGAAAGTTGTATGTCGTTGCTTACAATTGATGTTACATGCGAGTTAACAGTACTATAATTCCCTACACATTGTTTTCACAGACTGAAAACATTAGGTGTATCAGTTTACTCACCTTTCAAAAGATTTTGTAATGTGCAATGCACAAAACACCTAAAGATACACAAGCCTGACTAAATTCCGGCTATTCCTCATCCACCTGAGTTTTCAATAAAAAATGATAGAATTACAAATTTTGGGTTTTATTGTGAATTTATATTTGTAGTTAAATAAATAGTTATTTTCTAATTCTTGAACTTGTATAAGAACAGAAATAGCTTTCAAACTGCTAATATTTTTAACTTCCTACAATAAAAAAAAAAAATGGACGCCATATTAACATTATGTAGCTAATAAAAATAAAAAGTATTGATTTCATTGAACAAGTATAGAAAAGTACAAATATTGAACTTATTAATGGGAGTTATGTTGTTATTATTAAGTAAAAGTGATACATTTATAATTTTAAATTGTATACTCCTAAATATATGACTTGGGTCAAGTACCCTTAAGCGGTGGGCCAAGTATCCCTATACATTGGGATACTTGACCCAAGTTGAAGGTTTTTTATGTTTAATATTTTATCACCTTTACAATTAATACTTCAGAAAGATATTCATAAATATTGTGTAATACTTAATGAAGTATAAATAGACATCATTTACACAGCCATAAGTAATGCAAAATAAAAACTAAACACTCAAAACTAAAAATTGGGTCAAGGATCCCTAGTTCCCAGGGACGACGCGAATTGGGGGCGTAGGGGGCGTCTCGCCCCCCCCCCCCCTTAAAGTTTTAGAAAGTTGGACAGTCGGCAAATTTTCTAAATTTTATCGAGATCTTTCTTTTTCTAAAGTCGATCAACAATAAAATTGAATTGAATGAAAAAGAAAAGAAAAAAAGTGTTGAACAAAAATATTAAAAATATCGGAATGCAGCGTGACCCGAGTTTGACGAATCGGCATTTTTACACTAGAAGTCTATTATAGGGGAGTCGGTGTCTTTTTTACCGCCTAAAATGATGGACTGCGAATGCAAATATCACCATATAAATATCTTCATTATCTCACCCCGTCAAAGATTTTAGAAAGGCTGGTAGTCGGCAAATTTTTATCTCTTCTTTTAAAAATGCCTACTGACGGATGTTTCAAAACATATTGAATGGGAGAAGTATAAATAATTAAAATCATCATTAGTATTACAAAATTGTGATCACAATGCAGCCTAAGTTGACGGTCGGCAATTTTGAATTGGAGTAAGTATATCCTTTTTGACAAGAACATTAAAATAATCTAATCAATGATATCTTCACTGACATTAGATAACTTTGATGTGTTACAGTAAATGATATACTTGTATTTGTGGTACGTCAGATAACGCCTCAAAAACCATGATATACACATTAAACGTCATTTACATAAAGTATGCAATGTACGTCATATGAGTTAAAGGTTTTATACAAAATTTCAAAACACCAAAATTTTTGTATACGAAAATTGGTCCACATTTTACAAAGTTATTGCAATTAATGTCAAGTAGAACTCCATAAATGATGTTATATACAGGATGGCCATAAAGAAACTTTGCCGATGTATGGACCTCTAGCGACAGTCTCGTTCAACAGATCGAGATGAGATTTCAGGTGTAGTTATTCAGAGGTATGAGGTCGGAATTCTGTGAATTTCAGCAAAATGGCGCTCACGATTACGCCGGTAATAGTTACGAATGGCAGCACATACTTTTTCCTATCGAAAAATAATTGTATCACAAAAAACGGACACGTAATGGACGCACTCAATACAGATCTTCGAACGGCCGGCAAAAACACGATCGGAGCAATGGAGGCCGCTCGCCAAATATACAGCTTAGAAAATCGATTAAATTGCCTGTGATGGCACTCATGTGAACTTTGGCCTCTGTCAAATGCAAATTTCCATCGTGGGCCTCGATCGCGTTTTTTTTTGGCCGTTCGCAGAGCTTTTTTTTTGTGCGTGCATAATGCAACCGTTTTTTTTTTTTGTGATACACGTACCGTTCCAACGCTCTTTAGGATTTTCTCATTCGCTGAGCATTTTGCGACATGAAAAAGTAGGTGTTGTCATTCGAAAATTTTAAGTGTATGTAACTATAACCATAACCGTGAGCGCCATTTGTTGAAATTCACAGAATCTCGAGCTCATATCTCTGAATAACTATACCTGAAATCTTATCTCGATCTGTTAAACGGAACAGAAGCTAGAGGCCCATATATCGGCAAAGTTTCTTTATGACCACCTTGTACTTCATATATTGAAAATGCATTCCCAAAATAGTGCATGCCACATGTAAACTGGAAGGCGATATCGAATTTATTCCAACAAAATAATCTTTGGAAAAGTATTGAAAGGTTTATTATAATACTATCTAAAATTCATAAGGTTTCCCGTGCTCGAATAGCTGTGTCCCGACATTGTCCGGTACAACCAGGTTCAGTCTATTGCAAATTGTGAGTATCCTTTCACTTCTATCCTTGATTTCTGATGCAGTTTGGCCTTTGTGTTGCCCTTGCGCATGATAAATCTAAAAAACAACCAACCAACCTATCCTGGATTTCACCACTTTATACTCAAAACATCGGGAAAAAACTGTCTTTCAGATAAACTAAGATTTTTTTTAGTCTAAATACCGTTAAAAATATTTCAAATTGGATCAATAAATCTCAAATTAGGATCATAACCATTACATGTGGGTAAGGGAAATAAGGGTGGGTTTTGGAAATTTCATGTTGACAGTGACGTTTCTCTTGCTTTGAAGATCAAATGTGCAACTTGTTCTTCCTCAAGATCGGAATAACACTGTAGATTTGAATACCCTCCCCCCTCCCCCACCATTTCCAAAAAAACCCACTGATTTACAGATCTGAATATTTTGTCTCTAAATTCGGAGTTCAATTAGTTGCGAATAATTTACTTTTCTGCATATAAATATTACAGTTTGGTTTAATGCTAAAGTAATCCATTTCATTTTTAATCCCGCTTAGGAAAAAAAAAAACCAGCATTTTCAAGTGTACACTTTCCTTCTTGAACAAATGATTATTGTTCAAAAAACGAGTAATATTTGCAAAAACTATTGCTGAAAAACCACACTACATCAGTGAAAACCACAAAAAAAATCATCAAATTAAATCCATCAATTTTGATAAAAATTATATACTCGAAGTAACTACTTTTAAGAAGTAGGTTCCTGGATTGAATTGTAACAAAAAATTAAGTTTTACTATTAACACACTTTTCAAGAAAAATCCAAAATCTTTTCTTTTTTAGTTAGGAAAATGTGTTAAAAAGTATTTAAAAATTAAATAATTAACAAAACGTTTTTAATAATTATTGTCTTTTGCTATGCAATTATAGTGTCCATGAGCGCCTACATGATTATTTTTGCAGGGAGGTGTAAGGCGACAAAAGTTTTTGTTTAATCCTTGATTTTTCGAAGATGGGAATTGGATTTCCTAATTGGATGTTAGTTAATAATTGGGGGGGGGGGGGGCATTAATATTCTGTTCGTAATTGGATGTTAGTTAGTAATGTGAATTGATAAATTTATATCTATTTATTTTTTTTCTTGTAAATTTTACCACTTTTTTTCCATGTTACTTTATTTTTCGAAAGCCAAAGGGGAGGGAGTGCAAGTGCATGTTTCTCATCTCCCTGACATTGTATCTATTAAAAAAAATGCAGTGCTTCGCGTAAGGAATTTTCTTAAATAGCAATAGTCCGCCAGAATTTTAAAAAGAAGAATATTTCCAGAATTTGTTTTTTGATCAGCCTTTATACAATTCTTTATAAAAAAAGTCTCTTATTTGATAAATAATTTTCATCTATTTAATTCCATGTTAAAATGCTATTTCCAACCACTTTTACACGTTTAATTAATTTTTTTCGAAACTGCAATTTGATAATTAAAAAAAAAGTTGTATCGAAATAAAGCACTTGTACTACTCAGGTTACTGAATTGGTTTAAGATTATGGAGAAAAATTCTATCTATCTGCACGGTATAAATGTCTCCCCCCCCCCCCCCCCCTCTGCCCCCAAATAAAAACGCTTCCAAAAATAATCTCATTTGTTCGGAGAGGAAGGGGTAATTTACTACAAAGAAATGAAAAAAATAAATGAATTTGAAGGAACTTTAACTATAATGTGATGGGAATTTACTTAAAATTTGACATTAATTAGGTATTGATAAAATGCCATAAAATATTAAAAATTGTTTAGACGGTAATTTAAAAGTAATTAAAACTAATTGCACATTAAATAAAATAATTCACAATTAAATAAAAAAAATGCATTAACAATTAGTTTTACATTAATTAATAATTATGTATTAATTATTCATATATTACTTAAAAATTATTTATACCGTTAATTTTACATTAATAAAAATTAAGTTAACAATTTATTTACACCTTAATTTATATTCTCTACATTTACACGGGACATGTCTTGATTTCAGTCGACAAAAGGATGTTTACGCCCCCCAACCAAAATTCTTAGCGACTGCCCTGCTAGTTCTCCCTATATACTATTTGCAAATCTTGCGCACGTTTGTTGTTACAAATAGCAGCATGCAATGCAATTTTATATCATGTTCAATGCAATTTATCAATGTAACTAATACTCGCGTTTATTTATGAGTAACTCAGGTCTAATAGGATTCAATGTGATCTTATGATTTCATTCAATGAATTCTACCATATACTAGATTGGAAGCGTAAAAATGAAATCCCAAATGACAAATTTGCTCATTAGGCTTCTCGCAACTCTACCTCACAAAACTAATTTTTTTTTTCAGGCCCAACCCCTGCAAAAAAGCTTACCTCCTCTAAACAATGGTCCGAAAGCAGGTCTGTGATCTCGCAGTCCCTGGGCATCGCGTGACATAGGGCAAGCTAGATGGAGATCAGATTGGCATTAAAGTCATCCTCAAAGGCAGTTGTTGACCTTTTGCGGTGGAGTAGTGGTTAGTTGCATGGCTCGGGGATAGCGCATGTCTCCACCCTATCTGAACCCCCCCCCCCTCCCTCATTTCTACAACAGTCGAGGACTTTGGGAGGGCGTGAGAAGCAGAAGCCGAGATAGCAAGTTTTAGGAATACGAATCTGGTTGGTAACAATGGAAGAGGAATATCAAGGTTCGTGGATTAAGTGAATTAGAGGGATATTTTCTGTCCAGGTGAGCAGTGGGTGTTTGCAAGATGGGCTCTAATGATTTGCTGATTCTTCTGAACCTCTTTGTAAATTGTGGTCGTTTAGAGCTACTGCTCATTGTCTAAATTATATTAAAGAAGTATTGGAGGAGATAGATGGTGCTGTCCGATATCCGTACGGCCGACTTTCATAAAACATTCAAATTTGAAGGGATTTTGTCCAACTTCCGTACAGTCAAAAGATTATTTCGATAACTGCACAAAACCTACCTGGTGATTGTCATAGCTTTTTAGTTTATGGCTTAGTTAAACTGTTTAAGTTATGACCTGTTTATGGTTTACCATAACCTAGACGACGCGATGGTTCATTAATGAACTTTGCACTGTCGATGATGACGCCAGAGTAGATGGCAAAGAATTTTCAAATATTAATATCTCTCCTTTTTTTACTGTAAAATAGTTAAATCGAATATTTTTAAACACAATATAATGAGATATAATGGAGGGGAAAACGGCAAGTTACTGAGGCTAAGGCAGATAGGGTTTTAATGAATAAATCATTTAGATGCAAGGGAATTTTACCTGTTCGTTTTTTAGTTTGGGGGTTTTTACTTGTATGGATATATGAGAGGATTTTCACATATTCTAAATTCTAATGGAAACATAAAAAATTTAATCTTTCTACATATATATAAATTTAAAGACTGTTTATAATGCTATTGATTAGGTGAGACAAAAAACATTCCTGTCAATTAATTTCCACTTTAGCAACATTTAAATTCATTCTCTATAGTAAAATATTTAATGCTACAGATGCTCTTGACATTGCCTGATATATTGTTTTTTATGGACACACTACTGAAAATCATAACGTTTCATTTTCCTTTTTTTAAAAAAAAGGTTCTAAAATCCACATAAAAGCAGAACAACCACTTAAACTACGCAGCAAACCCAATACCTACAACTGGAGGTGGATAATCCAACTGAATCCCACTACAAAACTCACGCAAGCAAGAGAGAGCCTCTTTATTCTTAACTATGTAACTAACTATATGCTGCAGAAGGTCAAATTGTGGGCGAACAAATATTTTGATAAATCCCACCATCTCTCTGATGAAGGGGGTGGTCGATTGACAGGCTGGACAAGCAAGAGGAATCCCAACAGATCGTGCATTGGATACGGGGACCACTTTGTAGATGGAGCCAGGTGGCTGTGCCACCTGTGCTGTAGTGACAAAGACACGCCTACATCGACTTTTGTTTTGTCCCTTTTCTCATTTGGTATTTGTTCTGGGTAGGTGGCCATGCGAAGAAGGGTTATTTGATTTCGGTGACTGAATGCGTCGTTGGTTTTGTGTTTAATTTTAAATAGTGCTATTTAAAGAGACGTTTATTTTATATCGAGAACTAATCAATTTACTTTTGCTTTGAATTTTAGTGGTATCATATGATCTGAATATTTAATGTGCAATCTGTAGTAATGATATTATGATATGACTAGAACTATATGTTAATGTAAGCATTATCTCTTTGGGATATAAAATTACACTTCTACTGCAGCTGTTTAAATCATTTCAATTCAGCAAGGCTGTTTAAAATTGTTTATATATATCTATATATATTTTTGTTCCTTTTATTAAATTAGGAATTTTATATTTTAGTTTTTTAATCATAGCCTAAAGGTTTTGAACTAGAAAGGATTAACGAATATGAATTATAAAGTAAAATACTGTATAATAATACTATAATAAATACTGTAAAATAAGTAAAATACTGTACAGTATATAAAATACTCTAAAGTAAAATACTGTATTAAAATACTATATTTTATTATTTTTAAATTATGATATTTAATACAAAAATACTGTTATTTCTCAATAATTCATATTAAGAGAGTTAATTTACGTAATTGCTTTTTAAAAAAGTGTATTTCAAAAAAATTCCCTCGTTAAAAGAAGCTATCATTGCTATTTAATTTGCAGCTAATTAGAATAATATTTTTAAATATTTCAATTAGCTAAAAATTCATAAACTTTCCCCCCTTCTCAGTTTGAAGAAATTTTTACAAATCGATAATAAAAATTTCCTGTAAAAGTACAAATGTTTTCTCAAGAAGGCCTGAAAAGTTCATTCAACTCTTAAAAAACTCAAGTTAATTTTTTCTTACAAATTAACATCAAAAACCATTTATTAGATTCTTGTAAAACTTGGTTTTTCATACATACCAACTGAAAATATTACTAACCCAAAACTGGACACTTACCAGATTCATTTCCAAAAACTGTTTCAAAAAGCTAAAACAACACCTCTAGTTTTAATATACATAGATTTACTCCCAAAACTTCCTTAATAACTTCTTTTCTTCTAACTACTGTACTACCCAAACAATAAAAAAGGCCCATCCCACATTCCAGTGCATTTTCACACAATTTGAGCTAATCAACTCCGCCATAAAAATAAACAATCCAGCCGAATAACAACACAAGGGTTACCTGCCGATATAGGAGAGAAGGAGAGGGGGGGGGGGTAAGCGGCCATCATTTACCCCCCCCCCCCTTACTCCCATGTACATTATGCAGGTTCGAACAGCAACCATTGGCGACATTAAGAAGTCGCATCAGGTTCCGACTTAAAGACAGTTATTAGCGACTCACAGGTACAGTCTTATGCGAACAAAATATTAATTACAAAGTTGCAACCCCCCCCCCCTCCTCCTCTCCTTTAGCATCGTGGAATTGTGACGAGGGAAAAAAGTGGTGAAGGCGGAGTAGATGATGTACCCTTAGGGGGTTTGGAGTTGCGGTGTTTTGTAGGGGTTGTTGTTGAAGTGAGTAGGATCGTTTGCTGATACGGATTTTGTATGTTGGAAATCTGTGAGAGTTTTAGTAGTGTGGCAATGCCTAACATTTTGCAGTCAAGTATGCGTCAAGATTTCCATAAAATCTAGTTTCCTTCAAAACCCTTTACATAATTATTCTGTTCGAAAATTGAACCAAAAGCAGTAATTTGGGAATTTTTTTGTTATTTTGTTCAGTTTCACTGAAATAGAAGATTTCTTGAATTTTTGTCATTTCATACATTTTGTTCATTTCTTGGTTTCTGTTTACGGTATTTCGACTCCTTTTGTGAAAACGTACTTTTTTCAGATGCGATATACTTGTAAAGTAGAGGGAATCTTTGAAAAGAAACTGCTTATATCAGCTTTCTAAGACTTCTTCGTTAAGTGTTGATTAAATTGATCATTTGTATCGTGAATGAATACTTTATGTATTATTTTGCATGAGCATGCATGAGCTTCTAACCTTAGATTACATTCATATTTACTTAATTTAGTGCAGCATCTGTTTAGATAGACAATATTTAAGGCAATAAATTATATTATTCAAGTCAGAAGACTTTAAGTAAAAAATGTATAATGTAAAGATAGCGATTACCCTTAGGTTTATAAAACCATAAAAAATTATTATGTTGATAAATAATGTTTTTGAGTGAAAAATTTGAGACAAGACAATTATTTTTAATTTTATCTTTTGTAATTTATTTATTTCATTTAAGAAATTAATCTATGTTTCTAAATTAATGCTCCACAACGTTAGTCAGCATCAGATAATGTTAAAATCCTACATTTTTTTTTTTTTTTTTTTTTTAATTATTATTATTATTATTGGCTATGAATGTTGCAAATTTCGACTTGAGCTTCAAACTGTGAATGAAATCCGAAAAAAAAAATAATAATATAAGAGCAGCAAGCACAAAGTATGAATCATTTTATACAATTGTGTTCAAATTTTAAACTATAATTCAATTCAGAAACATATAGAACCAACAAACCCACACAGCTGTAGTTGCAACTCGTAAAGTGTATCTACCTTCAAAACAAATTTGCAGCAACTTATGCACAAGAATTTGTCATCTTCATTTACATTTAAAGAAGGAATGAGGGATACATTTTTTCAAACTCATTTTCAAATGAGAACAAACATGATTTTAAAACAAGATTTACAATAAACGGTCTGTTATGTAAAAATTCATAACAAAAAAGTGCATATATTTAATGTATCGCTTTGTTTCCAAAAGGATTATCCCTGCGATTACAACAACTGTCAGTACAATAACAATGGTCCGATAAGTAGATCCCCGGGCATCGCGTGATGAAAACCCGGACCGATAAAGATCAGCTTGGCTAAAGATGCCTCAGAGAATTATCTGCTAATCTGAACTTTATTTACTGTTATTTTATATTATTGTGTTGGTGCGAAATCCGATCCGAGCTACTGGCTGTAGTATTTGAAGAGGGAATCATTTCGATTCTACTATTATTGTTACAGTTCCCAATTTAGTTGAGTGGATCGAAGTAAATGAAAACACTTTTAAACTGAAGTATTTTTTGTACATTCATATTTTTAAATGCTTTTGACACCCCACTTACATATTTATCCCACTGCATCATTAGAGGTTTAAATTTGGATCTAATTCTTCTCATTAAGTTTGCATGTGAATAATAGAATATATATTTTCCCCAGGTGTAATTTTACAAAAAAAAAAACTTCCGTACTTTCCCGAGTAGCACGACAACGCTTGCTAATATCGCTCGACATTGGTCCATCTCGATGAGTAACCTTGTAAACCGGCCGTTGATATAGATATTAGCCAATCTCTCCCAATTCTGGATAACATATACTGGAGGTTTTGAAATGTTTGTGCACAGTTATAAAAGTAAAATATTTTATTTATTAAAAAGAACGTAGGGCAAAAAAAAAGGGTTTTTTTTTTTCTGGAAAAAAAAATCGAGTATTTTCAAACGATGCTCCAGTTTCGGCCCAAATTGGTCAATCTTCAAATACTCGTATTTCCAAAATTGACCAATTCTGTTATGGTATCTGTGTATTTCTATTATATAATTTTAATTCATTGGTAAAATTTTAATACTTTTTAATTATTTATTTATGTAAGTGTATAAAAGCATGTAAAGCAATTATTGAAGTATTGTTACAATCTGACATCCTTCTTTATGGTTTTATGATGGCCATATTTGTTTGAATTATTTTAGTTTGGCAATAAAGTAATTATTAGGTTCATGAAAATAAGTTTGAAGAATAAATTGATATATGTATATTCCTAATTTAAAATTTAGGAGCGCACACATACTTTTACGTGGAACTGAATTAACTTTTATAATTTTTTGTGTTTTAATTACGTAAAAATGGAGCGTCTCAAGTTGTTACCAAAACCATGTTTCTAGAAACAAGTAATGGTATTTTACTGTGTCCATATTTCGTCTACTGCAAATTTTTGAACGACAGTTAAACTTCTTTTATTAAAGTAATGGTGGTTCATTTCTAAGTTTTTTACTTGTCTTATCCAGACTGATTATCTATGGATTATCAAGTGGCAACTTATTAGGTTCTGCTATATGTTTTTGCAATGATTCTCAGTTACAGGATTCATAAGTAAAAAAGTTGTAAAATGTTTATTTCATACTAAAATATTGTACATATGGTGAGTAAATTTTTTTCTCACCGAAAGCTTTGGAATGCTACTGAACCCAAACATGCCACACTTTTTCTAAGTATCATGCACCGAAAGCATCTAATTTTCTTAAACTAGCGACGCAGTGAGTGTTGCGAAATTTTAACTTTTACATTTAAGTCAATATGCTACGACACATACTTTTAAAATACAACGATTATATTAACTTCAGTTTTTAACCCTGCTCAGACGACCAAACGCTGCTTTAGCACAGCCCTAAACAAAAATAAAAAATCCAATCCTATCCGAGTTCTTTTCTAAACATCAGAAGCAATTGATTATTCATAAAGGACCGAATCATGATGCAGTTAAATGTGCTTCAGTTTTCCACTGAGGCAAAAGGACGGTTTAATTTTAATTCCACCGCAATATGCATCTCCTCCCCCTTTCAAGTGTCTTTGTGCTGGACAGCGACATATCCACAATTGCTGGCGGGCACATGTCATTAGAAAAAGAGAGACCATTACTCCAGCCAACCATGGCTTATAATCATCGCATCATAGACCAGCGATTAATGAAAGATGGCGGCCACCTTTCGCTTTATTTTTTCATCTTACTCACTAGAATTCCTGAATTTTAAGACGAAGGCTTATTATACTTCGAAGAAGGTGGGCGGGGGACACTCTATAGATGCTATCTGCCGCGGGTGGGGTTCGTATGACACATGGGTTTTAAGGTTTTATGGGGATTTAATGCATGAGGCTTGGATCCGATTCCTAGGGATTCTTAGAGGGAGGATCCAGAATGTCGACGAAAAAACCCACCTTCGTCTATTTTCGACCCCGAGCTAAGTGATTATTTTTGGTAATATATTCTGCTGTGGCTCCAGTCAGTGAGTGGTTTGGACACTCTGTGGTCGTGGGACAATTTGTGGTTCTTATTCTTAGAGGGAAGGGATACGTGAGGAATACATATGTGTTTGACACTTTCTGATTGTTCGTAAAAGGCAATACTGCTTTAATTACTGTATTCTGAGGAGCAATTTTGGGACATTGAAATTCTAGAACATCGCATAGAGAAGCATTAACTTCCATTTCGACAATAATATGACAAGGTCATTATTGATCATTAAAATCCATTATAATATTGTTTTTCTATCTTACCTTAGTACAAGATAATAATAAGCTAATAGTTTGCAACAAATTAGCTGATTATAGTTTGCAGTCATTTTAAAACAGACTGTTTCAATTTCTAGTACACGCATGTGTTGCTTTTCTTTTCAACTTCTTGAATAAAAATCAATAAGCAAACTAGTAAATTTCTCTAAAATGATTATAAAACAATATGAAAATCGATTATTGCATTAATATAGGACAATCTGCATTTTAAATCTTTTCGAAAGTTTCCATTAACTGTTTCCATTCGAAAGCTTAAATATGCACTTTTGATGTGTGTACAATGTACATCAGTGGCGGCGATTTAGAGAAAAGGGATGGGGAGTTGTATACAATGTTTAGAACTTTTATAGTTTTTGAAGGCGACATTATAAGAAGTAAATTATAAGTTTTAAAAAACAAAAACTGCATTTATAATACTTCCTTGTTTTTTAAATAAATGATATATTTAAAAATCAATCTATAATAATAAAAACAAAGAGTTTGTCTTTGTCTCTATTGTTATGGCTTTGTGTAAAATGACTGTCCAAAGGCTAGAACTCTGAAATATTAAACATAAGTAATTCTGACCTTCTAATTTTATTTTTCACAAACGTAATATTAAAATATTCGACATGGGGAGGGGGTTGCATTAACGCGGATTTTTTCTCGGCAAGGGGCAGGGGAAGGTCTAATAATATGAGTTTACGTAACAATTAATCTTTTAGTGAGTGAAGCGAATCAGTGCTTATATAGCAATGTAAAATTTAGAAAACGAAAGAAGCTTGAGTTTGCGTAGAAGTGAACTTTTTAAGCGAGTGAAATGAGGTTGTTTCGCGAAGCGTCGAAAGATCTATACACAATGACGGGTCTCCGCAACGCTTAACCACACAGCTAGTATTCTTTATAAAATTATCAGATATCAAATAAACTGTCCACATTAAAAGTATACTTAGATGCGACAATTAACTTTTTACACTCGTCTCAACTCATTTATAGATCTTGTAAGTGGAGTCCTTAATTTAAGTCAGACGGGGCCATCTATGGGCTGAAATTTTACAATAAATTTTCAGCCTCAGGGAAGTAGCTTCACACGCATCTCGAATCGCGATCAAATATTTAAGAAGGTCTCGCCATCAACGCATCCTGTCCGAATTATCCGAGCAAATTGCAGGGAGAAGATCACATTAAAAAACGCCATAAAGATTCCCCTTTCCGGTCTCCCACGCCCACGGTTTTTTCGAAAACACACCTGGAGGGGTCCGGAGCACAAAATGAGTCCTACCCGAAAGTTCCGATCGTCTTATCAGCAAATGGAACACTCATTAAATTCCGTCCAGACATTCGCTCTTGACGGGCGTGGACAAAAAGAAGATGCGCTTGTCGAAGGAAATCGGCTTCTGATTTATGGCCGATATTAAAACCGAATTTTTTTTTTTTTTTTTTACTTATTAAAACGCCTCTCTCTCTCTCTCTCTCTCTGGGAAACGAACACTGGGTAATATCTGTGGGGGGACTTGGTCCAATTGCGAAGTGTATGCATTAAAAGTATAAATCATTGATCTCTAATTGTAACTTCTGGAGAAGCAGTTTCAGCTCTGAAAACATATGTTGCCAATTAAATGGCTATTATACTGCTCCCCATCTAGTGTGCGTAATGGATTGACATTGGTTATCAACTGAAGCAAACCTGGTCCAATTGCGAAGTGTATACATTAGAAGTATAAATCATTGATCTCCAACTGTAACTTCTGGAGAAGCAGTTTCTGCTCTGAAAGCATATGATGCCGATTAAATAGCTACAATACTGCTCCCCATCTAATGTGCGTAATAGATTGACATTGGTTACCAACTGGCGCAAACTTGGTCTAATTGCAAAATGTATGCAATTGGACCAAGAATCATTGAAATATAAATCATTGATCTCCAACTGTAACTTCTGGAGGAGCAGTTTCTGCTCTGAAAGCATATATGATGCCGACTGAATGGCTACTATACTGCTCCCCGTCTAATGAGCGTAATAGATTGACATTGGTTACCAACTGGTGCAAACTAGTTTTAGGGTGGGTATTTTATAAAGGTCTCTATAGTGATTGTTGAGCCTTCTCCAACTGACTTCAAATCAATAGTAATAACGACTGCACTCCGGTTAGTTCAGTTCAAGTTTCGGTTAAAGATCAGTGTTGTAAATCTGAATTTGCGTTGACTGCTATTGGCTCGGATGTATAATTTGAGAAATCAGAGAAAGCCTACCTTTGATGCTTTTTTAAAATTACTTAAGCTTTAAAATCTCGTTATTTCTGTTACTTAAAACTAATCTTTTAGTAATTTTACCGCACATATACTTTGAAACATTTCACGCACATAAAGACAGCTGCAAATTTGCATCAAATCTATTTTATTTCTGACATTAAAATTGAAGGATTGTATTTAATTCTAATATTAATTTTATGGCAGTTCAAATATTGAATTCGAAAATAAATTCAAAATAGTGACGGGTTGATGCAGTTGAAACAAAATAAAAGAATCTAAAAATCAAACCCAATATTGATATGCTAAAACTAAAAAAAGCTAAATCATAGAATACAAACCATTAATTATTTTCTATAATGGCTCTTACATATGGTACTAAATTTCATAAGTTTCGAAGTAATATTTTGGCAGATAAGGTGATTTGAATTTTTTTTTTATTAAGTCTATGGGCTGGTATAGACTAGTGGTCATCCTTAGGCTACTCTATCATTACAACCCAAAGAATAAACAAAGAGAAAATTTTAGCTCAAATTTTTATCTAGAATCTAGATTTACAAGTGATGGTCAATCTTTCCCCGCCTCATAAAACTCATGCGATGTATAGGACATTGTCTGCAGAAATATTGCTTTAAAACTTAAGATATTTTTACCACCTATTGAAACACCATTAAACCTCATTTTAATACACATTAAATGACATTTGAAAGTGTGCATTCGAAAGTCAATTTACTTACTCAATATAATGCATTTTTTTCTTAACAGTTACCACGTTTGTTATCTAAGGAATTAAGTCAGAATATTAAGAGAAAAAAAAAATAGTTAGACTCTGTACTAATTCATGATATAATGATAAAATATAAGCTACAATAAACTCGTCTGTTACTTTTGGCGATATTTAACAACATTTCTCCAAAGTGGTGAAGTTTTCTATAGAAACACAGTCTTTAGTTTTGTCGAAAAATGTTGAACTTGTTCCAGAGATAGACATAACCTATGTATAATCTTATTGCTATATATGAATAGAATCTAAAATATAAAAAAAATTAATAAGTTCATTCGAAATATAAAATATTTTTAACAACAGAAAATAAAATTGAAACCGAATATTTAGAACAAAATATCCATTTTGTTCTAATTGTTTTTCGTCAACCGTCAATCTGGAATGCATTCTTCATTGTTGCCAAATTAAAAGTAGCGTAAATCTCGATATCTTAGCTTCCAGATCCTTGCACATAAATTGAATTTTTCTTAGTGCCCAATTTTCCAATAATCACGTGCACCATTACAGTTTCATTCAAACGCTTACTATTTTCCCTTCAGATTACATTGTTTAACTTCCATTATTGCTTTTCTATTAAAATTTGTTAAAGAAATATGTTCTTAATTTATTATCATTTAGGAAGAGAAAAACTACAGTACTACACTAAAATAGCTGATAGGTTCAAGAACTTTGGAATAAATGACCGATCCATAAGTTTGATGTATCAAGACATTATTGCAAATCATTTTTGATAAACTTGGTCTGGTATAAACTGTCGTTTAAAAACGTAAAGAAAAAAGGTGGTTTCCATTGCCTAAATGTTGCAAAAAGGCTTTAGTGCAACATGGACCTTGTGTTAGTATAACTGTATGTGCTGTGTGGTGTCCCGTCTTTTAGTAAATAAAGTAGTTTAATCTAAAGATGGAGTGCTTCTTCTGAATCAAACATGATCAAATTAAGTTTCAGATTGAAACACCTTGTATTTGAAATGCAATAACTATCTAATAATACAAGCCGGAAAATGCTGTTTGTCAGTCCGTCTAAAAAAATTAATCCTTATCTACTTGGCATCAAACAAATAAAATAAAATTCAGATTTATGTACAATCTAGAAATTACTTCGTGTGGAGTCTCATGCTGTGGAATTTTGTAAAACTCGAAAACTGGCCGAAAGTTCTTTAAATATTTCGTTATAAGCAAATCACATGATTAAGAAACTACCAAAATATTGATGACAAATTGGGATAAGAAAGTTCTGAATGGACATCATTTTTTCCTCCATGAAATACAGGTACAAACTTAATGCTTGATTGAAAAATTACCTCCTACATACATTTTCAAGTTGTGCCTCAGTATTATGTACAACACAAAATTGAAGTCACATTTCCACCGATAAAACATTCTGCAAAATTTCCCTTTAAGTTTATGGAACTATGAAGCATCATCTAAAATCAACTGATTATCCACCATCAAGGCTAGTTTAAAAATAATTTCAAACACGCAAGGATTAGTCGTCTTTTACCATCCGAATCTCTTCTCTGAATGGAAGTCTGCTTTGTGAAGATTGTTTATTGGGATCTGCAGAAGATTTATAGTGGGAGTAAAAAGTTGTCATGGCCGAAAAGCCGGTAGCCGGATCTCCTCCTATTCACCTTCGAACTCTTTTACCTGAGCACGGGTTAATTGAAATGACCCCGTCTGATACTTTCTCACAGTCATTACACTACTTTGGGACGCCACCATTAAGGAACACCTTGACTCCCAGTGGAAGCGATGCATTGGATTCATAAAAAGAGTTAACTCTGATTAACTCACGGAGGAATGCGTGTGATGTTTGGAATTGTTTGTTTTTGTTTGTTTTCCGGCTTCTGGTGTTCATTAGATGAATTAGTTTTAAAGCTTAGAAGCGTGTGAGCTGGATTTTGATTTTGTGAGAAAATAGTTAAGGAGATTCTTTTGAAGATGGAAAGTAGAAAACTTATTACAGATGATATTTAAATATAAATCTAGTGATAAATGCCGAGTAGAAGAAACTAATACTTAAAAAACGACTTCTGATTTAAAAGTTGGCTAACTGTTTATAAGTGCAGCAATAGAAAATATTCCGTTGATGATGTTGCATACCCTAACCACATAACAGTCTATCTACTCTTCCAATGTGTTAGTATTTTTCCACTATATTTCTAAATTTATAACAGAATGTATGTTTGTTTTTCTGTCCAGTATATATTTTTATTTATATGTTTCAAATAAATGAATGAACTCAAATGAAAACATATGTAAGAGTTTTGAAAGGTGGCTATAAGTTATGAAAAATAATCTAGATAGCACACTTCTAAACATGGCCGAGACAGAATGCAATTCGATTTTTTCATTGCATTCTGACTATGAAGTATTGATAGACGAAGAACCACTGTTAAGAATTAACAAGGTAAATACAATATTTTTTTTCCTTTATTTTTTTTTTCCCATTGTTATGTTAACGGTCTTTATTTTGTTGTTGGATTGAACTCAAATAAATTTAAAGTTAGACCTCTTATCAGGATGCAGCAGAACTAATGTAACTATTTGACTTTAATTGAAATATGGCCTTGTAGGTGTTCAAAAAATACCCTGAATAAGCACAATCTGCTGTATAAGCATAAAAGTAACACGTTCAATTTTTGGCGGGACTTTCTCTAGTTAGTGGTTATTAACGTCATTACGTTATTATTTGAAACTGTGTTCACATGGCTCGCGTATCAATTAAAAAATATCAACAGACTGATCCCCGATTCAACCACACTTGAGATTTTATACGATGGCGACATTTCACATCTTTTTAGAAAAACCCAAATATGACCGAACCATTGCCTTTACCACTGAATAGAATTTTTACTTTAATAAAAAAAATAATAATAAAATTGATTGCTGAATAAAATTTATGAAATATTTACATTATGTACTAATATTTACAAAATATCGTTGAAGACAATGTTGCAAAGCATTATGTTAAACACAATTTCTAACAATTGGCACACATATTTAATTTGTTATTCAAATGAAGCATCGCTTGCTGCTGGATTATCAATTACAGACAATTTAGGATCAGGATATGAATTGGTGATACCAAAAAAAACCACCTCAAGTACAACTTAGCGGATCCTCAAAGAAGAATAAAAAACAACTCTACATTCTCTAACTCTTGTGTTGGAATGATTTCTTATTCATTCTCCTAGCCTACAGAAATGCATTGCCCACGGGAATATTTAGTTAATGGTAAAAAAAATCGTACCAATTAACCTCTTATCGATTTCAAATGAAGAGATGCATTGAGTGAATGAAAGGGTACAGGAACCGTGATTGGTGGTTAATTGTGCTATTTCGATTTTTAAGAGTACTTCCTTATTGACACTACTGCCTAATCATCCAAGTTGCGTATGGGTTAAACATGGTGTAAGGTTTAGGGGAGAACTGCAGAGGCCAATCGGCTTATAGGCAAGGGCTGTGTTTAAAAGTGATTGTCTCTTGAAATGCAATTAGGCAACATTAGAAATGATGATCGGAATTGTTGGATGTTATAGGGTTGGAGAATACTGAGATAAAAAGGAATAGGCAACTGTTGATGCAGTAGAGTGATATTTAGGTTCATTGGCTACCACCATACTTATGATGGTATTAGCAAAGATAAGTACTTACCACAATAACTACTACTTAGGTTTTTTGTAGGAGGAAAATTTGCTTCTGTACTACAATGAAGTAAGAAACTTTTTTATTAAAGATACGTCTTTCTATGAGAGGTCAACATTCCCAACTAAAAGTACAGTTGTTCAATTTGTGGCAGTAGCAGCAAACCTGACCAGGCACTATCTTCTAAAACGATTGCTGAGAGAACTTTCTAGTGGAGGACTTCGTTAATAAATTTCTTATTTTTGAAACTTTTCTACATGTAAATTTATAACTCTAGGCGAAAATCGATATGTAAATTTGTAATCCTGGATTTAAGTATATGTTCAAGGAATGTCCGATATAACTTCCTCCCCCCCCCCCCCTCTGCTATCTCCGACTGGGTACAGCATGCACTTAAGTCAGTTTTAGTGGTGCAGTTGACACTGTTTCTTTGACAATTTTAATCTTCAATTAATTTGCCATTCATAATAAATGTTTTAATTACTATTTTGAGAAACCCACGTCTTCATTTTCTGTTCTGATAAAGTCATTGAATTATGTACTGGCGAAGAGTATAGGATGTTGTCATTTCCCCAAAACTTAAGGTTACATAGCATGAGTTTCCAATACAACATTCAATAGAAAGTACCGTAAAAGAAAGCTTAAAGGAAATCTCGTAAACTTAAACCACAAATGCAACAAACATGCACTATATAAAAAATTGAAGGGAAGATTTCGATGACATTAGTAGATATAAAAAAGTTAAACTGTTTGTTCAGGAAACTATCTTAGAAGAGGGATTTCGTGGCAAATGGAAATAAATACCTTAGTTCCGAATGTAATATCGTGTTTTGCACTGAAAAATTCAAGAGACAAATTCTTTTGTCCATATTATTGCAAATATTTACAAACTAAATACAAATAGATTATCTATATTCTGAATACAAACATCACCAATTCCATTAAAATCTGTTTCTCAACTGCTAACTTTCAAATGCAATGTAGCAAAAGCAACTGACTAATATTTGCAAAATCACCATCCATGAAGTATTCCTTTAATAAGTACTCCAAGTTCATTCGCAACAAATATTCAATTTATCAGTTTAGTTTCTACTTAACTCTATTTCTCAGTCTAATTTCTATTTAATTTTTATTTTTCAGTTAAATTTCTACTAAATTCTATACTTTTAAATATAATTTCTTAGTAATTCTATACTTTGCAGTCTAATTTTAATATATTTTTAAAATTTTCAATTTTTAAACAATTTTCTATATTGTTATCCTAATTTCTATTTCATTCCATACTTTTGTGCTTACGTTTTGTTCTATATTTTTCTGTAGTTTCTATATTTTTCTATTGCAATTGGATATCGATTACAACTAATTTAAAATGGTTTCCCTCTCCTTCCCTTTTTTTGTGGTCGAAAATTAGCATATATTTGTATTCAATTTTCAAAATTCGAAGTGTTCGGATGAAGTTTAGTGCTGTAAGATGCAATTCTAAAATCAGATGTTAGAATGCTATTACTAATAAAACATTAAAAAAAAATTCCCCACAAAGCTTTTACAGAAGTCACCATATTTCCTATCGATCTTTTTCAAAACAAAGGCTAAGTGGAAAATTTCCACCTTCCGTTGCCAGAACGCTCCAGAATAAAGATTTGTGAAACGATTAAATTTAAGTGAACGGCAAGAAGATTTTTCTTTTCTTTTCAAATAGGATACAAAAAAAAAGTGATAGCGAAAGGAAGAGAAATCGCCATCCTTATACCTGAGGGCAGGTATAAAGCGAACAGAGTATAAGAAGAAAAAAATCCGTTGTGAGAAAGGGATGAGGAGGCAAAGAGTGATTTTGACGTGCGATTAAAGGTTAATGAAGACCTGTGATGAAACCGTTTGAAGGCAATTGAGGACTTGTGTCTCACACTTGGGAAAATGTCGAGATGCACGGAGCAGGGGTCAATCAACTCGCCCGTCCAGGGATGGAACATTTTGCTTGGGTCGTCTCCTTAGGTGAGCAAAAACTAAGGACATAGTGTCTGTAGATAGAGTTGGGGCATTAGGAATCCTATAGCACGTTAATCATCTTGTTTCATTGATAAATAGGTGAACATGCTTTATAATTTAGTCAACTTCATGTTCAGAAATCTCTCAGTTTAGAATTAAACAAGAATAAAAATACACTACTTAAGTAACTAAGTACAAAAGTTAGTTAAAAAGTACTTTTTAAAAAAAAAATGCAATAAGACTGTTATTTATATCTTTAAAAACTACATAGTACATTTAAAACCTAAAAGAATTTATTTTATAGATTGCAACCTTAATATTAAAAATCCAAATAATGAAATTTATGTTAGGAAAACATAACATTCAAAATACACGCAACATAGTTAATTTTTTTTTAAAAATCAGGAAAATAGGATATCAAAATTGAGAATTTACTTCAAGAACCAAAAAATTCAAATAATATCCATGTATTAAAAGTAAAACTAAAAAGAGCTTTTAAGGTAAACAACAGAAACAAAAATACAAAAATTGTACGTATCTAAAATTTAGTTAATTGGTTGGTTTGTACGCTCAATTATCTACTTTTACGTCCAACGACTAATAATAAGACCGGGACCTACAGCTTAACGTGGATTTTGAGCCACAACGAGCATCTATGAATAACCCGGGATTCGAGTCCGCCACCTCTGGCATGCGAGACTAGAACTTTAACCACGTTGGTGGACTTCTAACATCACAACAGGTGAGCTTCTAAAATTTATTTAAATACCCATTAAAAAGTAATTAACATGCTGTCAGAAGGAATTATTAATGTGTGTTAAAATTAGCGGAAAACTACTTAATAAATTTAAGAAATGTCATTAAGCCATAAAAACCACGGTGTTTAAAAATAACTCTATGCCTTAAACTTTAAACTACTATGCATAAAATATGATGAAATTCGATTAAACAGAACATGCTTACATCTATTTTGTTAGATATCCTTTGTTTTCATTTTAAGTAAGAACTACTCCTACTATCAATTCAATGAAATTTTCTTCTTTAAAAATTCTCTATCTTCTGAAGGTGATGAAAGAGAATTCCACAAGAGGGAAAAGGCAAGAAAAACAGAAAGAAGTATCGTGGGTGACCACAAAAACTTTAAAGGAAAGAGATGTTAACAAGAGGAGAAACAACTTCGATTATATTCTGACTGAAAGTTGATTTGAGGTATTTCAAATGGAAAGAAATTGTGATTATTTTCCTTTTTCAGTGAACATGGAAAACCAATAACTCGGCAAACCGACAAAAAGAACCAAAATATAAAACACAAAATGAACCACTTACCACTGATTCAACTTACGACGGAATTTTGATAACAAGAAAAGTCTAAGCCAGGTGCAGGTAAAAATATCTTTTTGCATGGTATCACATTTTTTAGAAATAAAAACATAAAACTACCATTAAGTTTTACGATGACTGTTGTTAATATAGAACATTTTTTTAGGTAAGGTTATCAGAGGACCCCTACCTACTAATCGGACAGTTTAATGTTGAAAATAAGTAAGAAAAATGGAATTTTTTCTAACATATCCCATTCTGTGAACAAATACTCTGAAGTAGATAAGATTAAGTCTTGTTTGAAGCGTCACCGTAAGAAGACTTATTATTCACATAGTACTAACAGAAAATTACCAGTTGACGGGATTTTTTGCATATTATAAAATAGCGTTTGTAATCAATAAAATTGCCACATTCGTAGCGTTTAGGTTTGCTTTTATCAACAAAGTTTAAAAACTAAGTTTTTAATATAAATCCATTACATGCATTGCCGATTTTTATATTCATTAACATATTGCCGTTTCTAATGTCAGCATGTGCTTGGTGTTGGCATCTAATTTCAAATATCAAAAACATCTCTATCATCAAAATATGCCGTAAACTACTTTTCAAATTTTATTCATTAACAATAAATGTAAATTTATGCACTCACATCCAAATATCTTTTATTTATTCCGATAAAAAATATTTTATTAGTTATTTATTAAAACAATTTTTACAACGAGAAAGAGTTTTTTCAATGATTAGTTAAATGCTATTTCAGCGCTATTGGATGACGGCAAGTTGGTTTATTAGTATTTCGTAAAAGCGCCCTTTCAGTGATAGTGACAGCCGCCAAAATTTGATACAATGCATTGTCATCGACATCGAATCTATCTGCCAAGTTTCAGCCCGATTGGATGACGTCAAGGGGGTTAATTAGGCCTCCCCCGATTTGCTCGCCATCGCCATCCACACCCACAAAATCGAAGTTAATATAAAGTATTAAAAAACAATAAACTTTTCACCGAATTTCTCCTTTAAAATATCATCAAAGTTTTGCGACTTGATAATTAGACTTATTCCATACACAATACTAAAAAATCGTTTGAGTATGTAAAATGCTTCTTGAAACAATATTGAAATGTGATTTAACTAGGCGTGTGGAACATCGCACAACTTTCCATTAGGCTATAATACTGTCACTGCATTTAAATTTGACAAGGATTGGTGTTATTTATCATTTTTATATTTTTATTTCATTAAAAAAAAGTTAATAGTTTTGTAAAAAATCTTGAGATAATGCACTAGTTAAAAAAAACCTCCACAATAACGAATTTTGTAATATACTTTTCGATAATTATTACGTTATCTTTATTTGTAAGTGAAACACGGAAAAAGTTGTTAACGGACCATGCTCAAGGAAAGAGAACTCTGTGTTAAAGACGTTCATTTTTCAACTTTTTTCAGTTTTTTAACAATAGCTGAAAAACATAATTTTTCTTATAGCAGGGAGCTGATGCACACATGCAGTTTTGATGAAAATCTTAATGACAGGTATCATGGACAGGTATCATAACTTCCGATCGAATTGCCCTACGATGTTCAACTTTTGCATACAAGTTATACTAAACTCCAACTTAACTTGACATCACTAGACTATAGATCTTCACCGTGCTCATAGGCAATTAATCCATTTTAGAGGAGTGAAGACATAATTCTCGCCTTTTGTTCTCTACAGGCTTGCTGGGCTGAGTTTCCTTGCGTGATTTTTTTTCTTGCGGGACTGGAGAAGAATGAAAAGGGAATGGGGTGATACAGTATTCCTGTCCATCCCGTTTGTCGAACAAAAGGCTATATGGTTTGGAGAGCATTATGCTTTCACGCCACCAAAATGAATTAATTGCCCATGAACACTGTGACGATCTACCGTCTAGTGATGTCAAGTTAAGTTGAAGTTTAGTATCACTTGTATGCAAAAGTTGAACATTGTAGGGCAATTCGATCGGAAGTTATGTTGTACACTGGCAGACATCTTTTCTAGACCTCTTCTTTGAACTCAGCATGTTCCAAAACGTGTACAAATGCAAAACAAAAACATTTTTTTTTTTTTTTTGTCCGAATGCAATGATTTTTTTATCCTATTTTAACATTAAAAATGGTCGATGCTGTTTCAGACCTTTCCCTTCACACTCAGTTTTCAGCCACACAGTGTAAAAAATTGTTAGATTTAAAATTTTGTACATTTGCATAGAAATGTTTTGGAAATCTGCAAAGAAAGATTAGAAATACAAAATATTTATATATTAAAGGGAAATATATATATACATATTTTTTTTTGTGGGGGGGGGGGGGGTGCCTCGTCTTCTCTAGGAAAAACTAACCACTGTAGAAATCTAATTTTTTTTTTTAAAGCACGCAGCATATATGTCTTGCTAAAACACTAACGTCTCTATTTTTTTTTATTCGATGTACTTTTAGAGTTACTAAATATCTGAATTTAAAAAAAAATCAATTTTAAACTTGCGCGATTAATTTTTTTTTTTTTTTAACCAGCTACAAAGTATCGACAAGATTCTTTTAATAATTCCTTTTAATAAATTATATCACAGCATAGACCTAGATTATAAGGATTCAATATAAAAATCAGAACTCAAATTGTTAAAACAGTGATCCGGCTGAGACTAATTTAAATTAGTTATTCTTCTTTTCGCTTTTTTATCCTCCCATGTTCAAAAGAGAAAATGATGTGTTGTCAGATGTAGTAATTTGAGTACTAAGGTAGTTCAGGAGTTACCAGTGATGAAGCTGCCGTGTATAATCCTCATTTTCATATTAGTTTTTGGGGGCAGTATTTTAGGTACCTTGTGGTTTTCATAAATGTAGTATATTTATAGTATTTTTAGTATTCAAAAATTTTACAAGATATTGTCTAAAATAGTTTTTTTTTTTTTTTTGGTCTGTAGTACAAATATATTATGGCTGAAAATCTGACGCAAACCTCGTATGTAGAGTTGAGCTTGATTCGTTTTTTATTTTCTAAAACCATGAGCTCGGTATTTTAACGACAGTAATTGATAATTTATTGATTTTCAGGATCCCGTCACAAAGCTTTCACTGATGGATAGTTTTCAGTTATTATGTGTTATTAGTAGCAATCCGCAAATGTAGCAAGCACGGGCTTTGCCAATATTTATCGAGAAAACGGCTTGGTTATGAAGCGACTTTCCTGGTTTACGAAACAATTCTCCTAGATCATTGATATATATATATATATATATATATATATATATATATATATATATATATATATATAAAAAACTATTTATGAATCAGTGTAATAATTTTTGTGCACTATATATTTTTTAAATCCAGAAAAGTCTTTCTTCCTATCTTCTATTTAAAAGCTAAAAAGATATTCCCATGACAAAAAAAATTTATGGTATAAAAGGTTATTTGATTGAAAAATATATTATTGAAATTGAGTGGTAGTCTATAAAGAAATGTTTAAAATGTCAATCAGTGTTCATTCATTTGCCCCGTAGCAAACATTCCATCTGATCCCTCCATTGGCCAAAAATAATTAACACTCTTCCAAAATAAAAAACCTAATCGTAACCGCCACTACAAAACACGACAGCAGACAAGACAGAGATCCCCCTCCTCCTCCCCCATAATAATCACTTCACTTCAACATACACACAAATAAATTGAAAAAAAAAAAACAAAAAAAAAAAAAAAGAATTTCGCGGTATCCTAAGAGTTGTCAAATTGCATTGTTGGCCCCTCCAAACGAACTCGATCTAACAATGGACCATACCTCCATTACAATACACCCTCTAAGAACCCTCTTCCCCCCCCCCCCCCAATGCAGTGTAATGACAGTCGAAGTCTGATCTACCTGTCCTTCCATTACGTAATGCCTGGGAAAAAGGCCCAACTTTGTAATTACAGTCCGATGTGACATGGGCAATTACTGGAAGGCCCGGGCATTTTTCGTGCTTGTCCCTAGATAGGCGCCCGCGGCTACATTTTGTTCAGCCATGAGGAGACTTATTTTCTTTCTTTTCTTCTTCCCCGTCTTATTGTTTAATGTATACATCGGCTTGCTTCTTATTATTGTTGATTTTTTTTTTTCTATTTCTTTTACAGGAGCTGGCTTGGTGTCCACCCCCGAGAATGTATCCCCCACCCTCTCCTATAAAGGAACAAGTAGGCGTTGGTTAGATGGAGGGGTTGCGTATTTATTGCAGAAGCTTTTGAATGAGATTGTGGAGTATTTTAGTACAGCTAAAATACTCTGATACTTTTTCGGACTTACGTAACTGTGATTGAAAAATTTATTGTTGCAAATTTTTGCCCAAGCATAGCTAGATAATTTTTTTTCTTTTAACTACCCAATATCTTACATTGAATGATAAAAGTAATGAATTGGGGACTCGTAAGTTAAACGATAAGTTACGCCAAATTCAAGTTTTAAATTTTGCTCCCTGGCCATAGTTTTGGACCTGTCGCTTATTCAAGCACATATTTCATAACAAGAAGATTAAAGGTTATGATGATGTTTGAAATGTTTTTTTGTACATTATGAATTGAAAACGACTCTCTCTTGCTCTCTCTCTCTCTCTCAAAAAAAAAAATGTTTTGACCTAGATGAGAGAAATGGTCTAGATTTGCGAGGAAACCTACCTTTTTATGGAAACCTGCTTGCCTTTAAATAAAATTGTGAAAAAGAAAAATTCGAAAACTACAATGTGATTTTATACAGTTTAGCTTAAAACACAAAACGGGAGTGAAATGAAAATTGCAAAAATAAAAAGTTATTTTCTCCAATGAGAAGTCTCCTTGCTATTTTATTCACTTGGGATATGCTCCCTCGCATGTCCGGCAGAAAAGCCCTCAAAGCATTTTGTAGCGTCTCCACCTCCAACAATTCCGAATCTTCCTTTCCCCCCTCACCTTGGCGTGGGAAGAAGACGACGTTAATTGCACAAGTCACGCCGACAACGCATTTCTTACTGCTGCGGATTATCATTATTGCCTTCTCTTTCTATTTTGTTTCTCTTATTACCCTTCTTTTTTATTATACCTGCCTCCTTTTTTTTTTTTTTTTTTTTTTTTTTTTAATTTTATTATTATTATTATTTCGCAGGACAAGGGCAGCTGCTTACTGAGAAACGAAAAAAAAAAAAAGAACGAACACAAAATAGACGATTTGCGGCGCGCTAACTGGCTAACCACCGAATTCATTCTTTTGGAAATATTTAATCGAAGTCGTCTGCCTAGACATTTTGATTATTTCTATGCGATGCCACGCTGTGGGCCAATAGGATTTGACAAGTAGAAATATTTTCGTTCTTCAAATTTATAATTGCAATCTTTTCAGATAGTTCTTAAGTATATAATTTATTGTACTTTCTTGTTTCTTTGTGGTTTTTTCTCGTTCATTTTAATTTTGAAGATGCCAAATCAGTCATGATTTAATTATAAAGTAACTCTTTTACTTTAGCAACATGATGTTACTTAGAAATTCTTATTAATTTAATATCAATTCATTCAAAATGTGTTTGGTTGAATGTTGTCTAACATTTTCTTAGAATTCTATTCAAATAAGTGAACTAAGGAACAGTATAAAATAATTCATTGGCTTTAAGTAGTGACTGATGAGCATTAAATTAGATCAATACACTTAGTAGAAACATTTTAATTAACAACTGCTGTTCTTATTCACAATTTTCTCTACAAATACTTTTATGCATGCTTCAAGACAAGCTACTACAGTAAAACTGACAGTGGAACTTTCCGATTTTGGGTAATAAAATCACTGAGTTCAATTATGTAGAAATTTGAATGACAACTAGTTCCATAACTCATAATGGTCAATGATTTGAACTGTTAAATGTCGTTGTTTGAGCGGTTTATTGGTTGGTAACATGGCTAGCAAATTTCAAATTTATTTTTGAATTTGATTGCTAATTCGTATTTTTCCTTTCAATTTGATTTGTAATATTTTTAATTAAAATGTGTGTAACTATTTTTTTAACGCGTTTCTGAAATTATCCCTTCATTTTTCTTCCCAAAGTTGACTGTGGCTTCCAATGACTACAGAGTTTGGTTTTTACTTTTGGATCAAAATATCGACCGCATTAAAATTTGTATCAATGTATTTGTATCAGTGATGTCAACACTAAGTATAAAATTAATATTATATGTTTTAAAATATATATATATTTATCTCTAGAATTTAATAAATTTCATTAATTTACTTTTAGAATAGAAAATATAATAACGAATATTAAATTGTTTAACGCATAAAAAATGTTTAGGAACTAAAAATTTTGATGTAAAATTATAAATTTGCAATGAAAATATAGTCCCTTAAGAATTTGTCCTTCAACTGTATTCGAATTTCTTCTCCCAGAAGCATATTATCATTTCCTCATTGTTTTATGATAAGCTACCAAGAAATATTATTTTCGGAATTTTAAACATTTTAATGATACGTTCTATATTCCCCTATCGTTCAATTTACCTTGTCCTCAAATACTAATTTTACCATTTACCAAATTCCTGAATCTCAAACAATAAAATTGAAAACAATACGGGAATAAAAAGAACTTTCACACAGAAGTAACCTCCGCAAATCGTGACAGAATTAAACAAAAAAAAAAAAAAAAAAAAAAGGAAAAGACCATCAATAAGATAATCACCAAAAAAGAAAAACACAACGTTTTCTCACCCCCGCAATCTTCTCTGCCCTTTACAAAGAGGGAACAGCAAACCCTCTTTACAACCCATGATTACGAAATTGAAAATCGTGCGGTAGCCATCTTTGGGTAAAAACACTACAACTCCCACTTCCACAGGTTCTGGTCACGGCTGCTTGACTTTAACGGAGCCTCGCGTTTAATGGACTGAACAAACTGTTTCTGTTATTTTTTTATATTTTTTTTTTATGTTCTTCTCGTGGCATCGGCGCACATTTCCGGCGGAATCGTTTGCAAGTCGTTAGAATTCGAAATCGGAGCTTGTCTTTTCGTTCTGTTCTTAACGGCCGGACACCTGTCGGATGAGTTGTGCGTGGGGGACGGGAGAGTTCTCACAACATTGTCACGAAATAGAATTGGCCTTCTGTTTAGTTTTATGGAGATGAAGCTGAGACTGTCTCGGTTTAGGAAATGAAGTTTGTTTTGCAGTCGAGCATTTGGAGAAATAACAGGATGCGAAGAAAGGAAACTGCGGTGAAAGAAAACATTTTTATAGACCTCTATGTAAGTCTTTACGTTAAAATATGTTATGTATTAAACTATATTCAAACTAATTATTAAAGTATCAGATATAAATAGTTTTTGTTACAAATGCTACTTTCCAATACAGAGATAGGAATCAAAGAAATTATTTACTTTGGAGTGGAATTTTTTCAACTGCTGTGCTACCAATCAAAATAACTTCTTTAAAAATAAATTTGTATTTTTAAATTCCATTAGCCAATCACAAACTCGTATTTTATTTTTCCCCCGTCAGCCATTGCGGAGAACAGTTCTCTGTGAGGTCATGAATAATGTCAAATCACTTTTTACACACAAGTGAATAACTTCAATTTATAGACCTTACGCAAAGCGTTAATGCAAGTGTTCCCCGGAGTATCAATATTTATAGCACCAATTGTAACCATTCATAATAACATCTTTGAAACAACAAATTTTAACATTCCTTTAGCCAATCACTAAGCACATATCATTTTCCTACGAATATAGCAATTTAATTGTCTCTAATGTAGTTATGCATAATTTCTTTTATTATATTTAAATTGTACGAATATATAATAGAGCTTTGCCATTTCTTCTTTAATAAAAATGCAGGATATTTATAATTAAAGTTATCCTGCTTTTAAAACATTCTGAAGCCTGAATTGAAAAACAGATATTCATAACAAAATATATACGTACTGTTAAGAAGGTGAGAATCGATATACAATGAAACAAAAACCTCAGTACACATTATCAACCTCAGATAGTAATATTACACATTAAGAATATGAGTCGCATAATTGTTGAATTTGAAATTTTTAAAAACTATTTTACAAGTTTTTTATAATTTAAAATTTTTTTTTCCCATAGTTTCAGTAGTACCTACTCAAAATGTTAGGAATATCTATTGATTGGTCGCTTACGATTCAAAAGAGCTATTCAAATTACTTTGTTTAAGCTACCGAAGCTTATCATTCAATTCTTTCGAAAGATACGTTACAAAGTCTTCAATCTCCCATCATTCATCAACAAAAGCTAGAATAACATGTTTATAACCCCAAATATCGCGCTTTCAAGTCAACCGCTCCAAAGAAGGTCATCTCACCTAACACCTGGCCACAGGTCAGTTCCGAACCCCTTTCCGACATC
This sequence comes from Linyphia triangularis, assembly GCA_963978545.1. Classification (NCBI taxonomy): domain Eukaryota; kingdom Metazoa; phylum Arthropoda; class Arachnida; order Araneae; family Linyphiidae; genus Linyphia; species Linyphia triangularis. The sequence continues at coordinate 29,905,251 of OZ021732.1, read as the reverse complement.
TACAACAGCCATTTTCACATAAATCAGAATGCGCCCACCTTATTGTGCACCAGCCCCAGCTGACTGCTTATTTCAGCAAGCGATTATTATACAACCCAACATGAGGAATACCTCTTTTCCGGAGAAGGGGGGGGGGGGGGCTTCTTTAAAAGGATATTCAGAGGCCATTTGTATAGAAAGGCGGTTCCGGTCATCCCGTAAGAAGCTCCCATTTGTTGCAGGCCCGTTCACGCCTTTATATAACTTAATAGTCATTGCGTATCACACCCTATATTTACACAACTGAGAAGCTTTGATGCCAACGAGGAGATGGAAATATTGCATAGGGATCTCTTGTTCTGTTCAGTGACCTTTTTCAGGACGTCCTTCCGTTTTCGTAAATATTATGCATCTTCGTTTCTTATGTCAGGAAGAGAAGGGGGGGGGGGGGTGCGTCATCAAAGAAGAAGGTGAGTTAGTCCCCTTTAAAAGCTAAATGAGCATCTTGAAGACCAAAAGGGGGCCATTGGTCCTCAGACTACGATTATTAAAAGGCTATACTTTAAAACTGCATTAAGGATTTGGCAAGAATATGTGGTTTGATGATATAACAAGTTCAAAGGTATAAGCATATTTACTTGTAGTACTCATGTTCACATCATATTGAAGTATCGAAGTGACATTCAGAATGAAATTCTTTTATTAAAAGTGTTAGTATGAGAAGTGTCAAGCTTGGTTTCAAAAAGGGTTCCTTGTTTTGTTTGGTTTGGTTTGGAACTTCCGACTGTCTATTTCTGTCATTTATAAAGTGCTTAACACAGATATATACGTCTCGTAATTTTGAGCATCTAAAAGAATACAGGATCGAAATCTTCTAGTGTAAAGCCGTCTCTCCGACCCCATCACACCAACGAGAGGACATTGAGGCCACGAAAGATTTAATGTGCACCAGCCCCTATTAGGTACACACCGATATTCGGTGGCCTTCGAGGATCGAACCCAGAATCATCCGGTCATGAGCTTGATACTCTAACTACTAGGATATCAGAGTCCACGTTGTACTTCCTATTTCATAGCGCTGTAGTATCTCTTGTTGCCATTCTAATTTAGTGCCAGAGTAACTCTTTGGTTAAAAGTATCAATGGACCTAATGCATGGTACGTCACAAATAACTGTTGTTTGACGGAAATTGTGCATTGTGACTAAAGGAATGTGAAAATTCGAATTTGTTAGATGTATTATGATATACCACAGGTTTGTCCGACGTGTTAGCACACGATAGTACCCCACTCAAAATAAATCCTTCCATAAGGTTCCTATTCATGGCAACGAACAAACGTGGCCCTGATTATTTTTCAACTCTAGACAAGACTGTGACGTCATTGGCAAATTTATTTTTACCAGTCATGGAAATCTGATTCGATTAACAATAAAATGTTAAACAGCGGATTTATTAAAATAGATAACGTAACTCGAAACGAAATGCAAAATTAGACTAAAATTAAGTGTTATATATGCTTAGAGCACCCTGAAACGAAACGTTTCGGTTCAACTTGGATTAAAACATACTCAGTACAACAAAAAGACGATTCTTCCTATTGGTTTTTTCTTTTATCGAGATAAACACGGACACACACTCAAAACCCACCTGAGTCGACTTCACTACTTCTCATAGGTTAAAAAAATACATTGTGACACTTTTTACCATACTTTGAATTAATTTGTAAATTGTTGATATGGTGAAACAGTCGGTGTCTCAATCTCCCCTTAATGCATTGAAAAACATGTCTAGAATAATTTTATACGATCAAGTTATTTTAATTAATTGAACAAGGTAGAGTTGAGGTTTTTGGACTTGAAATAGGGTGACAAGACGATGTGACTCGAGTACAAATTATAAAAATCTCAGTTCGTTTTCGAGAAAAGGAAATATATATATAATCAAGTGGTTGATAAATGGTATGTTTTCCAAACATGCTGAATAGCTAAAATAGTCCAGATCAGCGTTGGATGATGGTAAGAAGTTATTAGACTACCCACATGGATGGACCTTGAGACTGTATCTTGTCATCATTTTTTAGAGTAGTTTAAGCTATTATGAGACTGTATTTTATGTTTAATATGTTTGTTTGTAGGAATACATTAACCAAATTGGAAAAAATTTCTCAGTCAAGTTTTCCAAAAGCATCCCCCTAGAAAGACCGAGAGATTTAATAATCTCTCTTATAACTGGTTTTTTAAAAACACAGCCAGACTTGTAGAGGGCAAAAGGGGTAGATTTATAATATATATATATATATATATATATATATATATATATATATATATATATATATATATGCTTTCCATATTAAATCTGAGAAACCCATTTGCGGCTTAAGTTCTCAGCTAAGTAGTATGATTTTAGTTCTTCATTTAAGATCACTTTACAATAAGTTATAATAGTGTATTACTGTCGTTACTGTAGTTGAGCAATTAGTTTGGACATCAAAAAAGCAAAAGCCATCTACAATTTACATAGGAAGATAAAACCATATATATAGATCTGAATAAGGTTTTTCCCTTTAGGATAATGAGGTAGGTGGTCATAGAGGCGGCTACAATATTTTTTTTCTCCCTCATCGAACATCATTCAGCATTTTGTGTAGTACATCAAAAAATACTTGTAAATTAAAAATATACTGGTCTTCCGGGAAAAAATAGTTGAAACTATTTAAATAACGACTTTGAATTAGTTGAATTAAAACCCTCGCTAAATAATTAGCATCCTTTTTGTATGATAATATTCAATTATTTCATTTTCATTGAGGAAGGAAGAATAATATTTTGTTCCTTCCACACCAAATCCTTTATTCCTTTAAAATTGAGCCAAGTAACGATGGAAAATATGTCATAAATTAATTACCTGAATAAAAAATAATCTTTCTAACTTTTCTCAGTTTTAAAAGTAGAAAAAATTCAAAGTGGAAGTAAGAAGACTCTCAGATTCCTTTCTGGTAAGATATCTGGTAAGAGTAGTAGAAAATCAGACATAAAAGAATATCCATTATTTGATAAGTTAGGATATATTTGACTGCCGGTTTTAGCTCAACTCATTCAAAGTCGATTCTCAAGAATCTTCAGCTATTTTTTTCGCATAGAATACAACGGAAAACTAATAGGATATATTTAACTACTAATACTCCTGTATATTCCGTAAAAAGTTCTATAGGTTCTATGTGTGTAACAAAATTTGCAGTCACCTGTCATCTATCAATAATGCAACTGAACTGATTTTGGTACTGGTACTGATTTTGACCTTCAGGCCTTGGTCGAAATCACTGGTCTTCAGCAATGGTTCGTTTAAAAGACTTTACAAAGTTTAGTTTTCTATACTTTCCTGGCGACATCTCTAAAATGTCCTGTCCAGACCATTGACCGCTAGGTTTTTTTCCCAAATCAATCCAATGTCATGACAACCACGCGCCTTTGCACATATCGACGATTCCTCACCGAATCCATTCATTAAAATGCACACACAACAAGGATACACACACTTCGATATCCTTAAGGTAAACCCAACCCTGACCTCAACCTGTTTATTGAATCAATGCTCCGCTTTCGCACTACGTGTTGAACATCTAAATGCCACCCAAACTAATTACGCTGCGTAATTAAGTGAGCATTAATCTGATGACCTTATTTAGCAGATGCTGCTTTTTTGTGGTGGCTTGTGTTAGTGAAATGGCATTGTGTGACCTTGGAGTACGGTTGGTAATTGTTTTCGCGTTCGTGGGTAGACAGGGCGATATATCACTGTATCGAAGGGAAGGTGTTAGTAATTCATTCGGTGACCTTCATTTTGGGAGTTAAAGGGTGAATGCTAGTTAATTTGATGAGCTAGGCGGATTGTCTGCAGCTACTGGACTTGTAGTTGAGGCCCACTTGCTTTTGTAAGACTAAGTAACCAAAGGCATCGTGAACCATTCTGAATTCTTCAGGTAAAAGATACAATCTTTTTCCTTCCGATTTTCGAGGGGGGAAATATGACTGCGATAGAATGTATGCTTTGTACTTCTTCTAGATTCACACAAGCAAAGCCTTATAACAGAAGTATTCTTTATTGTAAAATAATCTAATAGGAAGAGGACGGCAACAATTTCTGAACTGAGACCAGCGCCCCTAAAAAATTAACAAAAATTGAGATGGATCTGTGGCGGTACGGCACTTCAACATACAGTGACTCAGTTATACCACTCAACTCTGGGCACGTAGGGTCGAGCAAGTCACCCCCCCCCCCCCAGAGTTGTATAAAAACCGAAGACAGTCTATCATTGCCGGCTTCGCATCTCGAGATTATGTTCTGTTAAGTTAAGTTATTTTAATCCTTAATTGTTAAGTTTGGCTATTAAAGTTTACATTGTTATTTGGAGTCAGATGATTTAATCAACATAGACAGCATGCACCCTACACACTAAAGATCAACTCCAGAGTACAGAAGTAACATGATTATCTTCTACACTACAACCTCAAGGAAACAATATTAGTCCAGTATTTAGCACCTTTTTAAGATCCATGCATACAATTACAATCTATATTTGATGTCCATATTTAGTTATTTTTAAAATTATTTATTTATTCCAATTTACCAAATCATCAAATAACACAATCCATTTTTCAATCACTCTAGTTTTAGAGTATTATTTTATCATCTATTTGTCAATATATGATGTTTGCAATTCATATCCTCTCAACTAATCATTTACAATAAATTCTAGACCTTCGATATCACTTTGTCTAGTGAACTTTTGAAAATGAAACAGAACTCCTTTCATTTTTTTACATTTCAATGCAAATTTTTCAATCGTGGGCCATAGTAGCCCATTATAGAGCTTCCTTTCTAACCCTGAATTAGACTTTACAAACTATAAATCAGTAAATAGGGACTTATTAAGAAATTTTTTCAACGTGGAGCATATGATTTTGTGGCATACAATGAAACCTCCTAAAACCAATAAAATTATACATATTACAACCTACTAGATTAGTACAATCTTACTGATATATCAGCAAACCTAAGACTGTAATGTTAAAAATCAATGCATAATTTTAGTAAAATTCATAATTGAAGTGTGAGCTTTCAATGCTAAATATGCAAAATAAAAGTAAATTGACTTGAACTAGGGGGTGAAAGAGAACGGTATTTGCTTAGCAGACTAACACGCCGTGAAATAAAAATGTAGTTTGGCTGATTTTATTATTTTTAGTCTTTAACTGGATAAAAGGGAAGGACATGCTTGTGTTTATTTCTATTTTATATATTTATAACTTTTACAATAGCAATTAAGCTAAAATATTATTGTAAACTTTTATCGAATTCTAAAAAGTTTTACGCTGTTCTAAAACCGTTAATACCAATTCTTAAAATATTTCTTAAAAGTTACATTACATTAAGTTTTCACTTTAAAGGCCTTTTTTACTGTAATAAGAAACACAATTTTCAATTACTTGATAAAAAGGAATGGAAAAGGATTGTTCTTGTATAGTGACATATTTTAAAATGTAATTTTAAATTTTATTATTAAGATAAGAAATAAGCCATTTTAGAAAAAAAAAAATGAAACTCAAGATCAAGTTCACAAAAGACATTCGAAATATTGTATCATAAACATATACATTTTTTTCCTCATATAAAAATAGAAGTTTATTTAATTTTAGCACCAGATAATGACGATTCAAATTTTGAGATCAAAAATAAATTTTTTAAATGTTGGCTGTTTTTTTGTAATAAAAAGGCTGGGAAACTGATACAAAAACAAAAAATGTCGAACCAAATATTTATTTGTAAGTAATAAAATAGCTCACTATATATACAGTATACCTTCAAAATACATCCAACAACAATATCTATTATTATTGTTGGACAAAATATAAAATTTCGTAAGCTATGAAGCAATATTTTCCCAGTCATTACGATTTGAAAATAAAAACTGCACTCTATGAGGTCTATGTGTAATGTGGCATAGCTACTGTTTGAAAACCGCCGCTGAGTATAAAATGTTTTCAATAACATTGTGGTGGCGACATCTAGTGTAAGAAGTATATAATGAAAACTTACTCGAACTTCGTTCTTTTAATCAAATTTCCAACTGAAGAAGAAAGACTGAATGCGTGTTTAAGAACGCAAATAAATCGTGGGCAATTAGAGTTTAGATGAAGGAAGAGAATATAGAAAATTTAAATTTCACATAGTTGCACCGTGGCTGCATGAGGCTGTGAGTTACAGAAGACCCTTTTAAATTTGGACCAATAAAAGAAAATATTTTTAATCAAAGCTGCTTCACAATTATTCAGTTAGATGTAGAGAATCGAGCGTGCTCAAACTTAAGAGTTGAACGTTACAAATTAACTGATAGTGATCAGTGTGAAATACTAGTTTGCCGAATATCACTGATGTTTTCTATAGTACGGTGGGTGCGGTTCAAACTATGTTTAAAGTAAGGATTGTATCCATAATAACTTCTTTTTTTTTAATTATAAGTCAAGAAAAATAGTTATTTCTTACTTGTAACATTTTATAAAAAAATAAACTCCTATGTTTCTGTGTAAAGTTTTAAACTCTTTAACTTGCATCTCTATAAATCATTTTTAATTTTGTTTCTATGACAAATAGAGCATGAACAATAATTTCTTAGAGATATATTCACTGACGGATAAATATTGCAATAAAGTTGTATTGTGTGCTTCCTTTCAAAAACAAGTCCTTGTTTATCTCGCTTCAGGAAAAAGAACAATATGACTGCATAGAAGCATAAATTGTAATTCCAAAAATTATTTCTCTAATGGTTTTTTTTTTTTTTTTTTTTTTTTTTTTTTTAATCTAAGAAAATTGAAACTCAAAAATTATTTCAATTTCTAAACTGTTTCAAATCTTCTAGCCAATTCTTCTAAATAAACTTTTCATTCAGAAATATTTTTTCTTACTCGAAGTGGTGGCAGTTTTAAACGTATAAACAAAAACTTTTTCTACTTCAAAAGCGTCCTGTTTCAAAATATGGGCACTGTTTTTCATACGACAAGGTAACAAAAGATATTAAAGAATTATTTAAAAAAAAAATGATCATTTAAAAAATTAAATTTTTTTATTCAAATAGTACTTAAAATGTGATACAAAAAATTGACATTACACAGTTAATTAATAAAAGAATGAATTTGGAGTAGTTTCAGAAGATTAAAAAATGAAATTTGATCATTCTAATGAAAAAAAATATTGAGTTCGATTCTTCAACTGACTGACATATGGAATCTTTGATTTTTTGAACCCCTTTGATTTTCACTCCGCTAAATACATGTCCTTATTTTAATAATATTTTCGAAGTTTTAAATCAGTCTTTTATCTTCCCATACACTAGCATTTTCCCTAACCCAACATAGGAAAAAACACCGCTTGAAAACTTACGAAATTTATTCTTCAATAGAAACAAATTGGGTGGTGATAGTGCCTGTTATTAAAAGGCCGCATCTACATACGTTTATGTTATGACAGTTAGGATCGGTACTTTAGCGATGTTGTGATCCTTGGTTTAATAATCTGACTTCATTTTAATTTAATATCAATATATTACACTTTAATTTACTTAATAAACTCCAACGATACAACATGCTATTAAAATATTCATGGAACAACGTTATAAAATAAAACTGCTCGCAAAGGAAAGTTATTTCGCTATTGCTACGCAACGCACGAGACCTCGTCAGTTCATCTAACGCCGATGGAGTTGAAATGTCATACCAACAGCTCGCGTCGCCACAGGGGTTCCCCACCAGTCCAAGGGACGATCCAAGTTAATATCTGTAGCTATCGACGAACCGCACCCGTCTACCGGACTTGGTAACTGTTACATCCGTCGGAGCACTCGTTGAGGGACTTGACAAGGAATTGTTCGGAGTCGTTGAGGGATCTGTTGTCGTTGAGGGATCTGTTGTCGTTGAGGGAACTGGAGTTGGTGAAGGAACTGGAGTCGTTGAGGGAACTGGAGTCGTTGAGGGAACTGGAGTCGTTGAGGGAACTGGAGTCGTTGAGGGAACTGGAGTCGTTGAGGGAACTGGAGTCGTTGAGGGAACTGGAGTCGTTGAGGGAACTGGAGTCGTTGAAGGAACTGGATCTTTCTGGAGCCCGTCGTTCTCCATAAAAGCAGGCTTCAGGCGATCAATCGATACCGTGTTATGATGCCCGTTAACCTCTAACAAGAAGAACTTGTCAGCTCGAGAAACAACTCTCCATGGTCCTTTGTAGGGCTGCTCAAGGGGTCGTCTTACCGCGTCAGTTCTTACAAACACATGAGACGTTCGGTGGAGATCTCCGTGAAGGAAGGCACCTTCTTTAGAGTGATTTGAGAATGGGACAGGATGTACCTCTCTCATCTCCGCACGTAACCTTCTCACAAACTCAGCCTGCGAGATATCTTCTGACCCTGAAGAATTCCTAAAAAATTCACCAGAAAGTCGCAAAGTAGTTCCATACACCATTTCCGCAGCAGTTGCCTGGATGTCGTCTTTGAGACTGCAACGTATCCCCAAGAGGACTTTCGGGAGGATGTCACACTACCTTTCTGTGCTGTGGCACTTGATGGCTGCCTTAAGCTGGCGGTGCATACGCTCTACGGCACCATTACTCATTGGGTGATTGGCAGTGGTTCTGATCCGATGTACTCCTAAGAACTTAGTAAGAGAAGCAAAAAGGTTGCTTTCAAATATGGTTGCTTTCAAATTTAGTTCCTCGGTCAGTAGTTACAATATCGGGTACACCAAACATGCAATCCAATCAGCGTAAAAAGTCTGTGCTACCGTCTCAGCTGTCTGATCCTTTATTGGAATGGCTTCAGGCCATCTTCTGTACCTATCTACACAGGTCAAAATGTAACGATAGTCTTTCGATAGAGGTAAGAGTCCCACTATTTCAATATGGACATGTGAAAATCTGGCGTTAGGTGAAGGAAACGACTGGAGCACTGATTTATTGTGGCGTTGCACTTTTGACTTTTGGCAAGGTATGCAATTCCTACACCAATTTGTTCAGTCTTTAGTCAAATCTCGCCAAACAAAACGCTTACGAACTAAATCAGTCGTAGCTTTAATGCCAGGGTGAGAAAATCTATGACAACTATCAAACGCCCTGCGACGAAATGGAACTGGCACATAGGCCCTCACAGTACAACTGGATACATCACAAAAAGTGCTTCGGTTTGATGAGGGGAATGTCAAAGGCTTCAACTCAAGACCAGAATCGGCGCCGATCAAAGCTTGCATCTCCTCATCAGAATCCTGCGCTATGGCCATTTCGTCGTAGTATAAAGGTCCTGAGACCTGAATTGCAGAAATACGAGAAAACGCGTCGGCAACTGGATTCGTGTCGCCAGAAATGTGATAGAAATCCGTGGTAAACTGACTTATAAATTCGAGATATCTCTGTTGTCTCGGAGGACATCTATCTGTTTTTTGCTGAAATGCATATATTAAAGGTATATGATCAGTTAGAACTTTATATTCGCGTCCCTCCACCATATGTCTAAAATGACGAATCGCAGAATATATCGCAAAAGTGGTGATTTTTACGGACGCTGAACTGTCATGAGTAACTTTATTTCGAATACCGGCTGAACTGTAAAGTTTCACGGATTGTAATTAAAAAATGCAATCACCAGTGTGAAAGTAAAGTGACCTGAATGGTATATTTTTGAAGATTGTGGCAATTCAATCATTTCAAATTCACGTCCGGGTCACCACTTTAGCGGTTTTGTGATCCTTGGTTTAATAATCTGATTCCATTTTAGTTTAATATAAATTTATTACACTTTAATTTACTTAATAAACTCCAACGATATAACATGCTAATAAAATATTCATGGAACAACGTTATAAAATAAAACTGCTCGCAAAGGAAAGTTATTTCGCTATTGCTTAGCAACGCACGAGACCTCGTCATTTCATCTAACGCCAATGGAGTTGAAATGTCATACCAACAGCTCGCGCCGCCACAGTACCATACACATGCACAATTTGGTAACATCTAATGAAAAGACTCTCTCTCTCTCTCTCTCTCTCTCTCTCTCTCTCTCCCCCTCTCTCTCTGTTAATGTTGACGACATTCAACACAAACTCAGGCAGTTTGGAGTTTTTACTTATTATAAATAAAAATGTAGCCATGTTAGTCACTTTAGTAACAAACTTTGGTGAAAAAATTGGTCCATGAATATCCAAGTTATAATCCAATATCTCTATCTGTCTCCACGAGGTGAACTCCCCATAGAGTTATTGTGAAAGCACTCTTTCAGACGAATTTTAACGCACTTACGATGACCACTTCTGGTTGAATTTTACGTAATATGTAATCATACTAATCTTATCAAGACCTTCAAAACGATGTATTACAGTAACAATGGTTTTTAATATCTCTTATGCGGCTATTCACCATTGCACTGGAAATTTTGTGAACTGTGGTGTCAAAGGTAATTATAATACAACTCTCATAAAAAGTGTTTTCACCATCATTGATACGAGTACACCACCCTCCCCCTCCTCTCCATCCCATAACGGAACTAAGTGAATGTATACTATATATGTAGCGTCTTTTTAGAATCCATAATTTTTTTATTCATACTTTCCGCAATTTTACTATAAATTTGTAATGAAATATAGTTCCCCCCCCCCCTTTTTTTTTCCTTCTGAAAATAGAAGCATTGCTGGTTTTATGCAAAGAGACAATATGTAAAAGGGAAACATGAGGAGTGTTCCTGGAACACTCCTCATGTCCTAGGGACATCCCCCAAGTCTTTGGCATATGCTAAAATTATATTACAAAAAATTAAAACTTTGAGCATTCAAACTTTATTATGTGGGAATTTGCTTCAGTCAAGTGATTTGACAAAGCAAATTTATTTTTCTAAAAATGATTTACATCTATAGATTTTTTTTGTTAGTTCATTCTAGTGATATGGCAACGGCAAATATTAACTTTTTAAGTTTGATTATTGTGATTTATTTTGTAATTAATTGGTATATTTTTATACGACAGGGTCAAAACCTAAAATGCGTGACAAGACAAGCAGTGCCTGAAAAAAATACATTCACTAAAATTTTAAGGTATTAACTATAGTTTTAAGTGTAAATAAAAATGTTCAATATTGCACTGAAATTCAAAACTGCTCCCATTCTCATTCGGTTTTACGTTATAAAAACTAATGTCACCAAATTCTCCTCATTTATACATCACACACTCCTATACCTTTTCACACTGAACCTTAAGACCAAGGGTATTGTTTCCAATTGCTCAAAAGTGTGGTCCGGTATCCTTCCCCACTTAATGTTTGAGCAGGAGCAATTGTGTGGGCATGCGTCTGCTCCGCCTGTTTGTATAAAAAGAGATCTATGCAAATGTTGTTCGTTGTATTAATGTATCAATGTGTTATAAGACTCAAATAAAAAACAACAACTTTGGAATGGGCTTGGACTTAAGGCCAAGGTAACTGTACATCGACCCTAAGCCCACGGGCGCCCCCAGGAGGGTGCAAGGAGGTGCACTTGCATCCTCCTGGTTTTTAAAAATTAAAAAAAAAAAAGAAGAAAAAAAGAGGGAAAAGATGTAAATTCCAAGATAAAAAAAAAGGCACATATGCCGTTTATACTTTTATGTTACAATGAGCATTTTTTTCTATTAATTTAGTCTTTTGTTTCTTTTCTATATCATTTTTTATAGCTACTTGCGCGACGATTTCCTGGCGCTTGTTGTTCATGGTTATTAGAGGCTGATGAGTAGAAATGTTTATTCCTTTTATTGCATAATCATTTCCTGTGTAGTTCTCAAAATTCTAGGAAAATGTTTTGTTTTTTAAGTCATCTTGAAATCTATTTTTAGAATTCAATTGAACATATTCCAATACAACCATCGTGTTTTTTTTTTTTTTTTTTTTTTTTTCTTTCCTTCCCCCATCATATCCGAAACTTGGAAGAAATAAAAAAAAATTTTACTCTTCTGTATTTTTGCATCTTCGAGTTCCTCTATTCTAAACACTGTATCTTAAATGCCGTGAGATATAGTTGGATGATAAGAAAATCGTTAAAAATATATATTTTAATATTTTTACTATTTTGTATTTTTTCTCTTTAACAGGTTTACATTTTCAAAAATATATTCCATGAATTTTAACTTTCTCAAAGAGTATAATTTACAATGCATAACTATTAATTAACATTTCTAAAAAAAAAATTAATGATTTTGATCAAAATCTATTCTTGCACCCCCTTGCAAATATTCCTGGGGGCGCCCATGCCTAAGCCGATTTTTTTTCCTCTTAAGGTCACAATTCATCTCTTTCGGTAGTATAACTTCCGATCGAGTTTAAGTACAGAAACTTGTCTAGATGAGTCTGGTCACCACACGTGTCTGTGGAATGTTTCGCTTTGTTTGGGAAACATTGACATCAGGTGGACATACTGAAGGATTTTTTGCATTGACACGTAAAAACTAAAATACCAGTTTTATCCATATTTGCCATCACCTTTATCTGTGGGGGAAGAGCCATTCAATCGTGGTTATTAGATTGTTGATGGTAAGAGGACCAGGACTTATAGTCAGACGATGACATTTTTCTTTTGGGGTACAACTTCTTCAAAATTATGAACCCATATGAACAAGGTGCAAAATATGCTAAGCAAATTGAATTTTTTGTAATAAAAATATATACGTTATTATACTTACTTACTAGTAGTAAACTTATTACTTTACTTATTAATAAATCGTAAAATATAGTAATATATTATACTAGTGAGCCCATGTACAGCGAGACCTCATTAACATTGTAACTCAAGTTTGAACCTTTTACTAATGCCGGATCGACACGAAAACCGGTATTTTACATAGATAAATACAATGACAGGGTAATATTTTGTCATAGTAGTGAATAGAGTACCCTTCGGCCAAGTGCATTTAAGATTGGTTAAAGGAACTTTTTTGGAAGTTTATCAGAGTTAGATATTGTATTTTATACCTGAGAAATATAAGACCTTAGGTTTCTTCAAAGTGCTTAAATTGCGATGTTCCTTTTTCTATACCATTAGAACTTTCCACAATTTTTTTTTTTTTTTTTTTTTTTTTTTTTTTTTACAATTTTCAAACAAATTACACAATGGGCCATTGTAAATAAACTGTTTGTCAGAAGCTGTGGTATTAGCTATTAAATTGGTATATCATTTATCAAACATCGTCCAGAAATAATATATGAGATGATAATTTTATTTATGGTGCTGAATAAGTCTATAGTTGTTGGTAAAATAACTTGATTATTAATTACATGTCAGCAGCATCAATATGAATTTTTATTAACAATCTTATTATTCGGCAAATATTTATCAATTCCTACCTTAAGCAGTTTAAAAGAAGAGTCGATTTCTATGGCAAAGCAACTGATCAAGGAAACTCCGTTTATTATCTAAGTGCTAGTTAAATTGTTAATATTAAACAACTTGTAGCTGGTAAATGGAAATTGAAGAATCACTCCTATTTCTTTAGAATTAAAATATGGATCCGGTCGTGTCTTTCTACTCTAAAAATCGAGTAATTTTTTTTTTTACTCTTCTTAAAGAAAAACGTAAAAACTTGATGAAAAAGCATAACATGTTTTGCTTCCCTGCCGGAACTGTTAATATTATAGGCAGCACACTCATTTATTTTTAACTTTTAATTACTAAATGCAGTTCTTAGTTGCTGCTGCCATCTACCTAAATTTAGAAGAACTATTTATTTCAAATTATTCTTAATAGATGGCAGCACAAGTATTCGAATAAATGTGTTTGAATACAATGATTTAATTTTTATTAAAAGTGTAATTTCGATTTGTTTCCAATTTATTTATTTTTCTACCTTTTTAAAATAAAGAGAAATTTGTTTTAACATTATTTTTTAAACTTTTTTTTTAATTTTGAATCCGGTCAATTTAAAATTATTGGGCACTGCCATAGATTGGCACACGATAACTTGTTCTGATAAACAAACCAACGTTTTGGCGCGAAAAGGTAAAATAACAATCGTATTGCTATTTTCATTGCGAAATGGCGAATATTATTAGGAAAGCTTTTTGTAAGGCCTTCCTAATATCCACATTCTAGATTAAGCAGAACAGTTTTGAATGTGTTTTTGATCGTGCAAAGACTGAAGAATGTATTCATATTCATTCTTATAAGGCAAGAACAATTTAAATTAAACAATCAAATCTGTTTTTAAGAGGAAAATATATTTTTGTACTTTTGACCATTTTATTCAAATTATTTTATTTTACAATGTGATTCATTCGCCTCAGTATTAATGCGACTCAAATATTTTGAATAAAAATAAAAATTATCACTTTTTCCAAACTTGATCAAAAATATTTGATATTTAAGAAAATACCATTTCTTGAAGTTGATTCATTTACATTATGAAGACACATCCCATAAATATGCCAATTTTGTTTATGTAATAGTTGGACGACTAATTTACATAAGGAAAAAATCTTCTTATTTATATTAGGATTACTCATCAGATATATAACACAGAATAAATATTAAGATAATTTATTGAGTGACTAAACTTTGAATGATAGGGATTCAATGTTCTTTCTGGTGGATTGCAATTCTTTCAAAACTTTGATGACAGTCAAAAACAAAATGTCATCAATCGAATTTTACTAATTATATTTTAACGAAAACGCTTATTTTTTATACTTGGTGAAAATTTTTTTAGAATGAAATTTAAGTTCCTAGAAAAAAGGTTTTCACTTTGAGATATTTCTTACTTTTCGCTTTCGAAGATAGGATAGTATTTTTGTCACTTTTGCTTATTAATGTTGGTATGCAATTTCTTATGAAATAATCTGAACATTTGGAGAACAATTTTCTTGAATTGTTGCTCATTAGATAAAATGAAAACTGGTGTTTATACAACTGTTTCTGAAAAAATGCTTTTTTGAGAGGTGAAATGCTGGAGTGTTGCTTCTTTGATATTACAAAATGTGTGCTCTGTTTTTAATTTGTATGATAAATATATCATGGGTAAATTCAATAAAGTTGCTACTTACTAGTATTCAAAAACACACTTCGTGTCATTGAACTTAAATTCACAGTAGGTGTCCCAAAAGGGCGAGACTTTGCAATACAACGATTTCTCTACAACCATTTAACGTGGCCTCATTTTAAAATTTACCACTCACCTCTAGTTTTGCTGACGGAGAATAGAAAAAGAAAATTTTATGGAATGTTTACACATTAAAACATAAAGTGACAAATTAAACGCTGTTGGAATTTAATTAGCTTGATAAATGTATCTTTTATTAATTTAAAATTCCAAGTAACCATTAATTAAATTGTATGTTTGTTAGAAAAGGAATAGCATTTTTACGAGTACTGAACACAAAGTGGAGAATACAATAGTAATCTCAAAAAGCACCTAGAACTTGGAAAGAGAAACCGCCAAGCAAAGTAGTCATCCAAAAAACATATGAAATCTAACGGTTGTCGCCAAGCACCCGCGTTTATTTTCTTCGGGGTACTTGTTCACAGTGAACTAAATTGAGATTAATGGGAGGACCCCCCCCCCCCCCGCCTGTCTCCATTAATAATCGGTACTTAGCAGGCTACCGTTATTTTGAAATAATTGCATTTCATACGTTTGAGCTACTTTGTACCAATTGCACTGTTTTGAGATTAAGGGAGTATTCTACCGTAGAGGCATGAATTTCGCCAGGTTTTTGAAGCGCTGTACAAAGGAAACAAAAAAATATTTTTACCATCAATTTTTTTATCATTTGTTTATTGATGTTTTATTATTACATAAAAAAATTATTAAAAAAAAAAATTAAAATTGACAAAGTTATGAGCAGTCAAAGTGGGGGGTCAAAAAAAGAAGAGGGTGTCCTGGCGTACATTATTCCAACCCTCCTGGTGATCTGAAACATAAAAAACAGACGGATTCTTAATTATTATAGATGCTGCTATCGTATAACCCTTGGATAAGTTGAAAAAAAAAAAAAAATTTAAAATGGCGGCAGTTTGAAAAAAAATTTTTTTTTTTTTCATATTTTTTTAACAATTCCGAATTTTTTAAAAATACTAAATGAAAAGTTATAGTTTTGGGCAGGGTTCACGAGATGAAGCGATGTATAGAGAACATCCTCTCCAAATTTGAAATAAATCAGTTCATTAGAACTCGAGATATCCTTACCGCCAGCTCGAAAAAAGTAGTTCCGAGAAAAACGCGTTCAAAGTTTTGAGACAAGTTTTCGACAATTTTACTTATAGAATGGTACAGAATACTTACATATTTTTAATCGGCGATTCCTGCTCCATATAAGAATCCTTTCTCTACTTCAAAATGCTCATTAATGACCTAAGTAGGGACTCGGGAACGCCTACAGTCTTTTGTTAACTTGTAGCGGTCGGACCGGAACCGATGCCACGTCACTAAAATGGCTATAACTCATGAAATAATAGGAATTTTGAAAAATCCTTTTAATGACATATTTTTGAATATCTAAACTTTGAAAATATGAAAATAAAAAAAAAATCGATTTTTTTCAAAATTCTACAGTAGAATATTCCCTTAATTATATAAATATTCTAGCCTATATAGTGCTGTTTACCTGTTGGGGAGTTCCTAGAAATAAATTTAGTTCATTGTGTACAAAAGTACCCCAAACAAATCAAACGCAGCCGCTTGGCTTCAACCATTAAATTTCATAACTATAACTTTTTCTAGCAAAATAAGCAATAATACCGTTGCAGTATTATAATTATTTTTAGACCTTAAATTTAGGCACTAATTGATGCGAATAAAAATCGAGGTAAGGACGAAAAGATAATTATTTTATCGCCTGACATAGAGCCACTAATTGTTAAAAATAAAACTGGGTAAAGTCTAAGGTATTCATTAAAACTTCAAATATATTATAGGAGAAATACAGTTTCATCCGTCCAGAGTTGGAGTTATTTAACCTCACGTAAAGTGTAAAGTATTTGTTGAAATATATTATAAAAAAATGTATTTAGACATCCGAAGTTAAATTTTCTTTTGTTTTCTTGCGCTTACAGAAGCTATTTAAAAACATATCAGTTTATAACCTTATCCCATAATTGTTTAGTCAATGTATAAACAAAAGTTATCTCATTTAAAAATGGAGCCTTAGCCCGAATATCACTTGAAAGACCAATACCAGATAACTTACCCATTGTTTTCTAAACTGCTTTTTTCTGAATATAGAATAGCTATTTCTAACGTTTATGATAACTGGGAATTATGTTGAATTATAAAATTAAAAGTTCACTGTCTTTTATAATTCATGTAATTGTATATTAAATTTTTCATATGTTTAGACAGAAACAATATTCTTAATGATAATGACAATTTACTCAAAATTAAAACGAATTAAATTTAAAAAAGATTCTACTCAGCGTGTATAATAATACGAACACAAAAGAATATTATTTATTATTTAAAATGAATTATTATAAAAAATGATAAAATGGAACTAGTACTTTTCTTCTTGACATTAAAATACCAATTTTTACTTTCAATTACACATATCTTTACATAGGGTAATGAAAGTATAGCATTCGGTAAAAAAAAAATCGATTTTTTTTTGCATTTCTCCACGTTTTGGAACATCCTGAATTCAAAAGAGTGATCTAGAAAAAATGTCTGTATGTGCGTAAGTGGGAAGCATAGCTCCCGAACAAATTGACCTAAGATATTCAAATTTGTCGTGCTGGTTGGTGGTGGCTATGGTAATCCAAAGTCCGAAAACAGTAAGGATTTCGTCAAAAGCGCGCATGCGCATAAGGTTGAAATCGTGAAAAATCATGAAAATTGTGTTTTTCAGCAATTGCTAAGAAACGTCTCTAACGATTTTGATTAAAATCTCTGTGCTAATGCCACTTAATGTGTTCAACTAATCTATATCATAATACTATAATATAATGTCTACCGAATAACAATGCCAATTTCGCCATTTAATAGTGTTTTTTTTTTTTTTTTTTTTTTTTTCTTATGTAAAAATTATTGTCGAAATGATCCCCAAACTAGCCATTTTATTTCATTGAGGGTAAATATGAAAGCCGTAAATAACACCATATCAAATTTTAATGCAATGACCAATCTTATAGTATCATTGAAAATTGCGCTATGTTCCACACCCCTAGTTGAAACAGCTGTTTCTTCGTTTGATCAAGAGGCACACACACACAATCTCACTTTCGAATAATATATTCCTCCCACGTAAATCAGCTTCAGAATACATGAATCTCAAATTTCTAAAAACAAAGTCTTATAGAATTCCAAATAGCAGTTTTAAAAACGTGTGCATTCCGCAGCCTTTCGTTATCTAAACTATCTTCATGGCATCTCTAGAGGTGGTGCATGAGGATGCAATTGAATCCATCTAGATTTTGAAAATTAAAATTAGGTGGTTAAAAAGTGGTACAATTCCCTGAAATAGAAGTGTGATATATGTTTTAAAATATTCAATGGATAAGACCAGTAATCAAGGCCTGATCATGAAAAGTTGGGGCCCAAGGCCCGGACACTTTTAGGGGCCCCTTCATCAAATGCGAGATTCATTAGAAATGAGCTTGATACGTTGTCAAATAAATTAACATTAAATATAGAAAAAGTTGATAAATTAATGTTAATATATTGTCTTCTTAAAGTGTTTTTTTTTTTTCTTTTTTTTTCCTTTTTTTTTTCTCCTTTTTTTTTTTTTTTTGTCTTTTTTTTTTCGTCTTTTTTTTTTTTTTCTTTTTTTTTTTTCTTTCTTATCATAAATAAAGAAACAAATTTCAAATAGCCAAATTTATAAATCAAAACAGGTAAAACTTTGTAATGTACCATTGTATTTCACGATCACGATGTGTAGTAATATCCGTGACAACAATATCTGCATCATTATTCACAACTTCAAAGTCGACATTTGCTGATCTCGCAATTAATTTGCCAAGACTTCCTTTCAATATTTCTTCGAGAAATATTGTTTTTTTACGCTTTTAAGTGATGGTTTGGCCGACCAAACTGTATAGTGTGGTTATAGCGTGCTAGCATCTAGACCTCGAGGTTGCAGGTTCGAGTCCCGTGTACGGCATGGGTGTTTGTAAATGTATGTTGGCTTGTCAAATGAAGAATGTTTCGGCGCATTATAGCCCTCGTGTTGCTGACGGTGCCAGATAATCTGAAAACAACCAACCAAATGATGGTTTGATGCATTTGAATAAATACACTCTTTGATACTAAAGACGGTTCAAGATCAATACAAAATTATTTTTATGTAAAAATTCTTTTATACAGATTGTAAAAGATATTCACAAAAAGAAAGAAAAGTTATAGGTTTACAGCCAATTTCGGGGCCCCCTAAAACCATGGGCCCAAGGCCCGGGCCTTGTGGGCCTAGGCGATGATTAGGGCCTGCCAGTAATACATAACTATTAATTACAATTAAACAATGATAACCAATCGGAAAATGAAGATTAAGCCACAAAAAAAACTAGTGCCTTGAACCCTCCGGAAAGTAATTCTGCCGGGCCCCATGAATGTTAATTAACGGTTATTGTTGTTTTCGTTGTTACTCTATCATCTTTATCATCGCAACATTATTATTATACTTATCATTATTGTCTTCATCGTTATTATTATTGTCATTGTTGGCATTATCATCATAACATTATTATTATTATTATTATTATTATTATTATTATTATTGTCATTGTTAGCATTATCATCATAACATTATTATTATTATTATTATTATTATTATTATTATTATTGTCTTCATCGTTGTTATTATTTTCATTGTTATCATTATAATTATTAATTAGTAAAAATATTTCAAACTTGTTATTGTTCTTTATCTAATAAGTGACATGTATGCACTTTAATTTAAATAACTTAAGGCATTTTATGTTGTATTTTTATCACTGAAAGGAAAGTATACCAAATCAATTTTATTTCTAAATGTGAGAGAGGATACAAATAGGTACCCATTAATTTTCAGAGATCAAGTTAATTTTCTTTGCATATTTAAAACTACACCATCAGGAATTTTATTATTTAAAAGTGTCATTTTACAGAGTATGGTTCATTTACCCTTTTCACGCAAATGCTTATCATTTCAATAAATTAATTATATAACACTATTTCTAAATTTATCGGAGATCATCAACATGTACTTTTAGTTCAACCTAATAGTTTTTTAGTTTTTATCTTTTCGTGTTAATATCTCGCCGAATTCTACGAAACATTATTTGACCTTTCACTAAACCGTACAGTGTCTTATCTCCTCGTGTGAAAGCATTGGACGTGGTAAAAGAGCTAAATGATCTCGCTTGGTTCAAACTAGTACACACTTTCACTGATAATAAAAAACGAATGCTTTAGATAGAATCAATTGGTCTTTTACTAAGTCATAAAATACATGGATAACAATTTATACTATCCAAAACTACCTTATCAATAAATGTATTGCAAAAATTTATTTGCAGAAGAAAGTACCATCACCCCCCCCCCCTCCCCTTCTCCCCCTTTAGCTTAAAGCATATCTAATTGACAAATAAGTAGAACCATATCAAAGGGGGTTGTCATTTTAATTTCTAGGTTTTAAATATTCTTATTAAAAACAATAGTCGTTTTCAATTGCATTAACCAGTGTTACTAAGAGAGAACTTTCCATAGGATTGAAAATATTTCTGAAGAATAGAATTCGAATTTTTCTGAAAAAAAGAATTAAAAACATTTCTTTTCGTTGGGTTAATTATCAAAAACATTTCTTTTGGATTCATTTTTTTAAATAATTCTTGAATGAAGAAAATATTTCTTTAAGATAACTGATGATCTGGATATGTATTTAGATTATTAATTAAAACAAAATGGAAAAATTTTAGTATTCTAAAACAATAAGATATAACTTTCATGTGAAATTTACTATTTATTGGTACTCTATCTACATAAAAGCTACACTCGAATTGAAATAGTATTATGGGACAAATTTTAAAAATTCAAAAGCACAGGAGCTGTAGGCCATTTAAAAAAAATAAGAATTTTTCGATTCAGGAGAAATCAATGAAGTGAAGTGAACCAATCTCTACCTCGTTGCTATGTAACTAACTTCCGAATCGATATTCCCCCACTCAGCAAGTGATCTATGGGTTGAAATAAACGAGATTTCCTCATCATGGGTGGGATATATTTGCCAGAGTAGGTCAAAGGAGCTCAACTCAAATGAAAAATTGATACCTTGGCCGATATTTCTAGTTACATTGCTTTTACTGGGTATGAACTGTAACTGACTTATTCAAGGTGAAAGTATGTGGAGAGTTAGAGACTTGCTGAATTACATCCATGGAATTTTATAATTCAGCGTATTTACAGCGTATTAACTGTATTTTACATATTTAAAATCCATTCATTTTTTACAACAATTACTCTCCCAATATTTTGATTTTATTCTTTGATGTACTTAATACTTAAAACATTGCTGGTACTAGAAGACATTACTAATTCAAAATAGGAATCAAACATTCTTTTGCTGAAGTAATAATAAACGGGTGTGAATTGAGAATAGGTTGCCTATTATGTAATCAGCAATTTTGGCATTTTATATTACGTATTCTGTAAATTCTGTATTTCCTATTATATTATTCTGAAAGTTCAGTATTTTGTGTTATGAATGGAAATTCGATTTTTTTTCACGATTAACCCTGTTGAGCCTTGAACCTGTTGTTGGTCTTTAATTTTGTATTTGTAAATTTGTTTTGTATTTCCACCCAAAGTGTAGAATTCGTGGATTTAATGCTTGAATTGTACATTATAGGTAATATGAATACTATACGTAAACTTTATTAAAAAGTATATATCAATTTTAAAAGTGATTGTCCTCTCTCGGTTGTCATTGATATTTCAATTACTTGAAATATTTTCATCGACTTTAACGAGCATGTATGCTAAATTAATTATTTTTCTAAGAGAAAACTTCATTACATTTTTTTTTTATTTTGGATGATGAGAGGACCAATGAGGATATAGTGGAACTTAAGAAAACTTTTCTTAAGAAAAACATTCGTAGTTTTTCAAAAGAAACTCCCACCCTCCCTTTTTTTTCCCAGAAAAAAATCTCATGCAGTTATATGAAGATCCTAAATTTTTTTAACAATCTACAATTTGATTTTATTAGCAATCTTGATCATACAATCATTGCAATGAAAATTTCCCTCTGAAACATACGCTCTGTACGTTTAAAAAGTAGTAGTTTTAATGCTTAGAGCATCAATCTCATCAAATCCTATTAAAGTTTTATCTGACTCGTAAGCTCTTTTGGTTTTTGGCAAGCTTACAAATCACGGTCAAATACGTAAGCAACCCAGCGCTAATTCCTGCCTTGTGACTAAGGTTTCCAAGGCTGAAGACCAGTATGGAAAAACCTTTCATTCGAGTTCCATCATGACACTATTTAAATTATATGCATTCGACAGTTGTCCTCTTTCGCATGTTACAGTGGCGCGGCGCGGCGCGCGTATTGTTTTTGTGTCAGGGAACCGAGGGGCGAACGGGGGTGGGGGGACACTATTGTTGCCGTTTTGCTAAATCTATTGACACGAAACTTATCATTCTCAGTTTTTTTCTTTTTAAAAATAAACTTAAACGAATATCATATTTCCGCAGGCATTTACACTTGACTAGAACATTAAGTTCTTTCTTTAATGAAATTGTGTATGGTTTCACGTCATAATCGATTAAATTCTATGTATTCTTAGTCTTGATACTATACCAGTTGTAAGTGACATATGACACTATGCTACAATAATATCATCAAACTCTATCAATGAAGAAATAATAAACGGAAACATAAGACCAGTATGAAGAACTGGCAAAGCGACTTGATATTTTGAACTCAGAGGTCTATCCAGGTTTTTTTTACTGGGTCCTATTTTTGTGAAAAAATATTAATTTTGTGAAAATTTCCAATTTTATATATTTTGAGCATATGGTTTGGCGTCCATGATTTCACTTCCTTAAAATCAACATGTGGGCAAGCGAGCCATTTTCTCCTTTTGGAATAAAATAAACTTTGTAATTTTGTAATTGGTTCATTTTCAAACTGGAAATGGTATAAAGGTTCCGGTTTTTTTTACTTGGAATTTCGTGAAAGGTCAGTTTGTTGGACATGGAATTTTGTGAAGGGTCCTTAAAAGGACCCAAATTTCCTTCTCCATAGACCCCTGGAACTTGTCCTGATTTAATACTAAACAAAAAATTGTAAGGCGTTCATGACTACTGATTATCAGAAAATTTAATCTACTTAGAAGTAAAATATTCTAACTGTTTGGATCATAGAATATATTAATCATTTCCTGGTACCCAGAGTTCTCCAAAATGCGTGAATACGCATTGAAAATCAATTTCCTCCCATAGAATTAACCTCATGCCTAATTTCAAGCAACGGCACATCATGGTTAAATTTTTAAATATAATCCTCCACTTTATAAAATCAGAGATCGTTCGAGCCATTTTTCGGAGGGTCCCTGCCCTTTTCCTTTGAAAATAGCGTCCTTTTCTGAAAAAATGCAAAATCTTCGTTTATTTCCAAAGGAATGCAATATACTGATCACCCCCTCCAAAATCTTCAGTTACGTACGCATGCGCATTCATGTTGAAACTTGCCTCGCACAGATCATCAGTGACTGAGTGAAGTCATTGAAGGACTGCTGGTGCAGATACCTCGTGCGTTATTAGTAGATGGATTTATAGGCCAGTCCCACAATTTCCAAATCTAATTTCGTACATACCTTAAATTAAGTGTATTTATTTCGCCGGCTTTTTACCATGCCTTCTTACACAAAATAAAGAAAAAAGGTAACCTCATGCGTGAATTGAATTCATGAAGAACGTAGATTAATACTATATCGGTGCACGTCTAATCGGGATTTTTTTTTTTTTTTAAATTTTATTTTTATATATTTGGTGCCTGTAGGACTGGTTCAGAAGTTTAGATAATTTCGCATATGTCTATCACCGGCGTTGTTTCGAAGTACCGTAAATCGTCCAAGTTTTACTTCTCTGTCATTTGCGCAATACTTTTCGTAGTGTTGCCGCCATTTACTCGATAGTTTCGCGGGACACCAACGTTGTGTCAACGAACGGCATATACTAGAAGACACAAGGCCTATTCTAAGGAATTTTTACGACTGCCCAAACTTCCGCCCCCCCCCCCCCGACATTACAAACATTATTACGCTAAACAGAGAATAAAAAAATAAAAAAAAATAGGCCTATTAAGCAGTCTCATAATGATATTTTCGCCTCCTATGTATGGAATTTAAAATTGTGATTCGTCATGTTGTCGATCCACAAGTCCCCATTTATACGTTTATAATTTCAGGTCTTCCTAGTTTTTAAATTTAACACGAAGTTGTTAAAATTTAAACCTAATTATTTAACTTAAAAAAACACTACTAAATTCGAGGCGTTAAGGGAACGAATAACCGCCAGAATAGCTTCGATTATGTCAAATATGCCAATTATTGGGTTGCCTGGTAAGAGTTTTTCTTGAAGCTGAAACTTCAAAGAAGGAAGGGTTGCATAAACAAATAAAAAAGTCGTTTTAAATTTTATTATACTCAAATTCAAAAAGATGAATAATAATTGCACTCCTTTAATAAAATCATATTTTTAATTTCCTTGTTTTTCTATTTTTTACGACTGCCCAATTTCTGATTTACGACTGCCCAAATACAATTTACGACTGCCCAAATAGGCCACGACTGCCCGTTAGAATAGGCCCTGAGAAGACAGGATGAATTGAGCTCACAAAATACACTGTAGCCTGTATGAACCGGTTCCCCTATAATTGTAAAGTATTGAGTGAGCTCAAATCAGATTGTCTTCTAGTATAGTGTTAGTAGTTAGTTTAAGGTTTATAATCATCAAGTGTTTTAGTAAGCATTTAAAAAGCATATTTTCGCTCTGATACGTGAAATCGCAATCGTGCATCACTGTTACTGTTGTAGTTATTAATTTTGTCAAAAAACTTCTTTTGCTTTAGTTTTTAAAAAATTTAGTTTTAAAAATACCCTTTCGATTTTAAAAATACCCCTTAAAATTTAGAGAGGGGGTAAAAATACCCTTTGGAAATAAATAACTAGCGAACACTGCTAGTACCAAAACTTATTCTTGTTCTCAAGGGGATATTTAGAAACTTTGTTGACATCTAGTGAATTTGATATCTTATTATTCAGGCATTTTTTAACATTGCTTTATATTTATTACACTTCCTACTTGTGCAATGATAAACGCTACTTCGCAGTATCTCTTGTTGAAGAGATAATGTATCGAAACAAAGATAAGATAAAAAGTGATTAAACCAACAGTGTCCAGTTATTTTCATTTCTTCGTGTTTCATTAAAGTAAACCGTACATTCAAAACAAAGAAACCAAAATATTCTTCTGGAATATGTTTGGAAATCATAACAAAGAAATATATATATATACTAGGGGGCTCCACACCCTGCTCGCTGATGCTCGCCAACCCCCTTGGCTCGCTTTACTCGCCTTAAAGAGAAGCATTTAAAATATGCCCTAGCAGAAAGCTATTTCAGCTGCATAATGCCATGAAACTGAAAACGTTTTGTTATTAATGAAGAGTCAGAATACTTGCCACGTCATTATCCTACTGCTGTCAAGACGCGTTACATGGGCGCCCCCACGAGGTGCACTTGCACCCCCCTAGCTCTTGAAAATTAAAAAAAAATTAAAAATTATATATATATATATATAACAGAAAAGGTGTAAATTTCAAGATAAAAAGAAAAGCACATACGCCGTTTGGGTTTTTATGTTACAATAAGCATTTGTTTTTATATTATTTTAGTCTTTTGTTTCTTTTCTATGTCATTTTTATTGCTACTGGCGCCTATTGCTTAGGATTATTGGAGGCTGAGTAGAAGTATTAATTTCTTTTATTGTATAATCCTTTCCTGTGTACTTCTCAAATCTATAAGAAAAATATTTTGCTTTTTAAGTCATCAGATATATACTATCTTAAAATCTATTTTTAGAATTCAATTAAACATATCCAATATTGCCTTTGTATTTCATTTTTTTTTTTTTTTAATTATTTCCAAACTTGGAAGAAATATAATGTTACTCTACTGTATTTTTGCATCTTCGTGTTCCTCTGTTCTAAACACTGTCACTTGAAAGCCGTGAGATGTAGTTGGATAATAAAAAATCGTTAAAAATATATTTATTTAATATTTTTACCATTTTTTTTAATTTTTTTTTTTATTTTTAACTTTGTTGGGCTTTCAAAAATATATACCATGATTTTTTTAAAAAAACTATTCGCAAAGAGTAGAATTTAAAATGCATAACTATTAATTAAAATTCCTGAAAAATTAATGATTTTGATAAAAAAATCTAGTCTTGCACCCCCTTGCAAATATTTCTGCGGGCGCCCATGCGCCTTAAGCAAAGACAGTGTGGCAGCGTAGTAGAAAGCTCTTGGAAATCCAACACTTAGGACACACAAATCTTGGACACTTAGCAATCCAAGGGGTTGGCGAGCGTTAGTGAGCAGGGGGCGAAGTCCCCTAGTACATTATATTCGCTCTTTGTTCAGTAGATCATGCAGTGATGTTTTGAAATTAGTTATTGTGATTATGGATTTTATAAAAGTTATGGAAAATTCCAACTATAATAATTATTTTACTATTCACAATCATGCAACAAATTCTTAATTGCAAGGAACAACTTTTTGAAAGTATGCTGAAGTAATAATATTTATACATCCTGATAAATCTATTATTGGTAACAAAACGTTTAAATTCAATTTTTCAAAACTTCTATAAATTAACGGTTTTTAACATTTTTTAAACTATTTCTGAATTTTTTTCAATTAACTCATAAAAAAACATCCTTTTTAATATAGCACCATATTTTCGAATTTCTTATAAACTAACAAAACAAGTTATATTTTGAACTGAGATTAAAATCAATTCTGTTGCAAATATTCATTTTAAACAGTGCATGATTAAAAGATTTATTTTTCTCCTGATCGTTGATCAACTATGTCTGCAATCGACGCATTACGAGTTTAAACAAGTAACAATTTGGGATGGAAATTGTTGGCAAACACAGAAATCAAGAAAATTTGGGGCGAGTTCAAGTCAATATGTGGAATTGGCGCCCTTTCGTGGCCGTAATTGTTCTCAATTTAATTCAATACATAAAAATGAAATTTTTTATTATTATTTGAAGCGACCTATGTTCAGGTAATAAAATCAAAAACTTCAGATTTGAATTGATCCTTAATTATGGAAAGAGAAACACTCATCTGAATATATGTACAAGAAGTAAAGAGGCTTTAATCATCCCTAAAACCATGAAAATACGTCTAAAATATTCGTAAATTGGACCTATGTAATAAAGGAACAAATTGAAGGGAAACCTTAATCCTATCAAAATATCTGCTAGTGAAAAAAAGAAAAAAATCTAAAGATTTTCCCTAAAATTTATAATAACTTTAGTTATGGTTTCTTTACAAAACGAAATGAACTTTTCTTTGTGGCTTTCAGACTTCAAGGGATGACTGACTTCAAAGCCTGGAATAATTTAGATTATTTTCGGAAAGCAATCTTTCACCTCCTCCAAAATAACGAAATTACACAATTACTGCAAAGAGATCCTTTCATAACACATCACAGCTCCATTTAAAGCATAGCAAAGACGCCGGAAAAAACAAAAACGTTTCAAAAGAAGCATCCTCCTCCTAAAGTACGTTACTCTAAGTGAAGAAAGATGCTGGAAAGGTGCATCAAACGACTTGATGATCACTTCTTCTCTTCCTTTTAGCCAGAAAGGAATTTGCAAGATCACAACTCTGTCTCTGAGCATTAAAAGAAAAAAAGTACATAAAAAAAACGTAACTACGGCGTGCATCAGTGGAGGCAAGTTATTCCACTCCTTTCACCCAACAGTGATTTTGACAAAAGGTAAGGAAAGGAACATCCCAAATGCACACCATGATAAGATAAGGAGCCAAGGGAATTTATTGTTTCAGGCTACACGGCCACGCGAGAGCGAATAAAAATGCAGATGATATAATGGCACAACGCCACGATAGTGTTTGAAAATGGAAAACAATACCATCGTGCTCTTTGAAAGAATCACTAAGAAAGTGAAACATCACACAACTTTCAATTATACTATAATATAGGTCACACGAAAAAATTTGATTTAGGATTAACGCAATTTAGCGTCAGCATTTTCATATTTTGATTATTTTTTTTAATTATAAATTTGGCATCTTTGGAGATATTTGTGGGGAATATCTCGCCAAGTAGGTGAGGTTGGCGACATATTTGCTGACAAAAGCTGTCAATTACTAATACTGGCTGAAAAAAATTAATCTTGAATAGAGAGACAGAAATGCAAGCCTTTGTATAAGCTTATCAATAATTGTATGAAGAAGCTAAAATAAAAATTATTTATAATTTTTAACAGAAGAAATTAAATTTGATTAAATGCGTGAGAATCTTTCAATTTATTTCAGCCCACGTGGCCTGACAACTTCATTGTTATGCAAAGACGGATAATTATCATCTTCGATAATTTTCATTGTTGGTTTTTCATCCTTTTTTCACCTTTAGTGCAATTTTACGAAAATTTCGGTGGGCGATGTCGTAAACACCTTAAATGGCATTACCAGGATGATTCTGGTCACAATCAATAAATCCGTTATTTAACAGTTTCTGAAAAATTAATTGTTCCAATGTCATGGTACCTTCTCCGAGTGCGCGATTTTAACGAAAACCTTATGGTTATGCTGATTTGTTTACCAGATTCGAACACCATAGCATAATTCGCACTGGCAGCAAATATTGAGGATCAAGATTTTTAAATCATGGATGAATTTTACCGCAACCCAACATTTCTATTTTTCATTTTTGGAATTTATTTCTTTTCTTTTTGAAAATTTACTACCTTTGCTGTCTTTTAATACTTTTTGTTCGAATAGGACTATATATGACATTACTGAATTCTCACACAATAAACCTTAAAAAATGCGTATATTTCGGAATTGCGTTACCTGTCAGTGAATAAAGCAACTACGATTCGTCAAAAAGCGCGGCAAAAAGGAAGAACAAAGATGAACACTTGAAATTTACTTAGATCAGTTTCAACGAAAATTCGTTACTGTGAAAATGGATTTCAATGCAGGCAAGCAACCAGGGAGAGGGTTTTTAGGACCTGTACCCCTCCCCCTTCTCTTTCTAGGATCAATAACATCCTAGTGTTTTGTAATGATTGAATAAGAAACATTTAGCAATCGCAAATAATTTCAAAATTAATATGATTTTAATCTACCAGTATTCAGAAAGAGTTTGCCTACCATAAGCAAATATAAAAGTGAAGTACAAAACTATTGTCATACTGAAAAACTGTAAAAAAACTTTGAAAATTCATCTTCAACGCAATGTTGCATGAAAATAGAACGCTTATATCTGAAATATATCAAATTCAAAAATAGAAAATTGTGAAAGTTATATTAAGTAAAAGATGGAAAAGTTAAGAAATCCCGACTGGATCTCGTTATCAAGGGGTTCGAACCCAGCCAGGATTTCCGGGATGCGTTTCTGTAGTATAGATCAGTAATAAAAATTACCAATTCATCCTCGAACACCGACGCATTCCACTGCAAGACAGAAAGTCAAATAAATACATAAAAATTAACATGCATTCATAAAACCAAAAACAGCAACAAACTTCTCCAGTCAGTTTCAACGAAAATTGGTTATTGTGAAAATGGATTTCAGTGCAGGCACGCACCCAGGGGGAGGGTTTTTAGGGTCAGACCCCCCCCCCCCCTCTCCGGATCAATAACATCCTAGTGTTTTGTAATTACTGAATAAGAAACACTTAGCGATCGTAAATATTTTCAAAATTAATACAATTTTAATCTACCATTATTCAGACAGAGTTTGCTTACCATATTACACTAAAGTAGCCATTTCGTCCAAAGACAGAACTTGGATATAAAAAGCAGATTTTTAAATCATCTAGCATCAAAAAATTACCAAGCACTATTGTTGGTCTGCTTAAGTTCAATATAAAGGGTGGTTTAAAAGAAATATGAAAATAAGGGTGTTTCAAATGTTGTTATAATTTATATAAGGTATCAGTGCTACATGCACTCGTATTTCAAGCGCCATAAATATATAATAAAATCAGTCTGATACTGGTGTTTGTCCGTTAACCTAAACTTTTACACTTTCTGTAATTAAATTTAACTAAACGAGAAAAATTGGAGATTAATTTATAATCAAGAAAATATGGGTAATATGGTTGATAAATATGATATATATAGCTAGAAAAAAAAAAAAAAGAAGAAGAAAAAAGGTAGTCCCATGTCAGGTTGTTTTGCATAACTCGAAAATTGGACAAAAATTAGACAAAAACTATATTTCCCCCCCCCCCCCCCCCTTCCATTTTTTGCCCAGACCAAATTTTGTACTGAGTTTTTTTTTTTTTTTTTTTTTTTTTTTTTTTTTTTTTTTTTTTACAGAGACATACAGGGGCAAACTTAGGTAAAACGCCTCACACAAAAATGTTCTAGTTGCACTACTGTTTCAGTGATCATGTTATAACTCTGCCCTATTAAGGTAATTTAGCATTTTGGAATCCCCATCCGAATATGCTAAACACTTTTATTGTTACTGAATGCAATTTACTTTTACAAAGAACTATTCTAAATCCTTTTTTTTGTTGTTGTTGATAGAGTGTGTTTGAGGCGGGATTCTTATTGTCTTTAGAAGTCCAGATAACCACTTGCCATCTAATACAATTGAAACTTGACAGATATACTGGTTATTGATGACAGTGCATTCTATCAAGTTTATGGACTATCGTACTAAAAGGACGCTTTTATTGGTGTTTCGGAGGACTAGTTAACCCTTTGCACTCGAGAGGCGCCTCTCAATCGCCATACTATTAGATGCCGAAACACGAGAGGACCACTAGGTTTGATTCTGAAATTTGATGCAAGGCCAATGACTGTGTTTACTTTCTATGAAGCAAATCCATAAACGCCAATCGGACCTAAAATGTCTCGAGTTGATGGTCCCTCTGAGCGAAAAAGGCCTCGAGTGCAAAGGGTTAATTCACTTGCAATCATCCAATTGACTAGCTTTCGATGACAATGCGTTCTATCAAGCTTGGAGGACTAAAAAAAATTAGTCTATGGCACGAAATCAATGATTTTTCCCTAAATGGTCAAACACTGTGAAAACTTGATTTTAGCTCAAATCGTTTAAATGAATTGCAATAAAAGTTGACAATGTTTGTAAAGGATTAAGAATTTTGTTTTTATGAGTTACTATTTATATGTCAGTCTTGCCAAGAGGTTTAAACTTTTTGTATCCAACAAAAAGTTCGACAGCGGTCGACGGAATGATACGTAAGTACCATTTACTGTTTCAATGAATAATTTACACCCATACTTCTTATCCTGGGGATTTTACCACTTTTTTCACATTATTTTTAATTTTTAAAAGCTGGGGAATTACAAGTGCATTCTCTTTGATCCCTCCTAATGGTACTTCTGTTTCCTGGTTTTTTTTATTTTTTTTATTTTTTTTTTTTTAAATTTTTTTTTTACTCAGTTAAAATATTGCTTCAACACTTAATTTTTAATACATGCAGCAATATTAATTCAGCTAATTTAAATAAAAATTTAATGACAGTTCAAAATTTTAATTGAAAAAACATTTAATTAAATATAGGTTGCTTCCTTTAAGAGGTGAAGTACAAAAAACGAAAAAAAAGAAGAAGAAAAAAAAAAAAAAATATGGGATAAAGACCAAGAAAGGAATTTTTTATTGCTAATAGTAAAAACCAAGTTAAATTTTGCTTTCACATTTCTCAACTACTTTCTTTTGTTGTTAAATTTCAAAATTTACTTAACTATATTTTGACCGAGCTTGTGATTTATTGTAATTGGTTTATAAGGCGAAGAAAAACTTACTTTCACAATTTTTTTTTTTTTAGCAAAATAAAAAGTTATTGAAAGAAAATTTTGGTAAGTTTTCACTCAAATTGAAGTTGTTTTTTTTATATGCTCAACAAAGTCAAAGAGAAGATTGATACAGCCATAGTAGACCATGCTAGCGCATTGAAATAAAATTAAAATAACAGTTTCACCAAAATAAATTTTTTACTGCTCAATAAACAGTGAAGTACGTTCAATTCAATGCATAACGAGCTTTTATCAAGTGCTAAAGTGGCTGAGCGTCTGACTGACAAGTGCAAGCAAGATCTGATAGCTTATATTTCTTTTCCTTCATCATTCCAGCATCTTTGAAGGGGTCACATGGAAGATTTCCAGGCGCATGCGCAGTCGGAATAAATCATATGGAGTTACCATGATGTGAGCGCCATTGCTAGCTTCTCGGATAAATTTTGGCTATTTTATGGTGTTTTAGTTGAAGCTGTTTGGATACAAATCCACCGAGACGGCTTCAAGAAAAGGGGACTAAATGGACAGTACGTCCATTATTACACAAGCCAGCAGGGAAGAGGAACAACTTACAAGTTTTCCTCCCGATAGAGGTTAGTTTGCACGTCCAAAATGGCGCCCTTGTTGCGTTGCGAATTTTAATTTATGAAAATGTTTTGGCGGTGCTGGGTTTTTGCTAGCAAATTTTTCAATTTTATGCCTTATGTAACCTTTTGACGTGCTGTGTGTGAGCATTGCAAACGGTCAGCTGTGAACGCATGAAATTGTGTCAATGCTGTTGTGTTGCTTACGTTTGGATGCACAGATTGTATGCTAAGTTATGACAACAAACGAGCGTTTCGGTATTGACGATAATAATTAGGCCTATTTTTGGAAGGGTAAATAAAAAACGGAAGGTGGATA
Organism: Linyphia triangularis; assembly: GCA_963978545.1. Lineage (NCBI taxonomy): Eukaryota > Metazoa > Arthropoda > Arachnida > Araneae > Linyphiidae > Linyphia > Linyphia triangularis. Next base: position 29,872,312 of record OZ021732.1, on the reverse strand, counting down.
CCAATTCGATGTATGCACTTTTCCAATTGTAAATAACTGTTTGTGCGGTGTTGAATACCAATATTTAAAAAATTATTGAGTCCGTTTAATTTTAATTTAACGTTTGCAGATTTCAATACAAATTGTATGATAAATAATGTCGCAGAAAAAATATAAAAATTTGAAAAATGTCAGAATAACCTTCATCTCGGGTTAAAAATTTAGATTTTTTCAAATATTTGTCAAACTGAATATTTTATATGCCACTAAAAATTTAGTATGAGGTGTTATTTTGATTAAAATCTTGAAATTGTGCTTCGTTTAATCTGCAAAACACATCTGTTTTTAGAAGTGCATTTTATTAAAATCACCATGTAATTAAAGTTTGGTATAATTTCTTATTCATATTCAACTTCAGATCAAGGAAAAGCACTGTGACTTATATGCTCACTTAGTTTTTTTATTTTTATTTTGGTGTGCAGCCACAAAATATGAAATTTTATGCTTTCAGTTTGAGTATGACTAATTAAATTTCAGATTTTAGTCTTTACTTGCCTATCAACATTTTCTAATTACTCAAGTTCGTGCTTGTCTCTTTTCCTGGTTCAGAATACATCGGTAATGTAGATTAGAGATTCAATCTTAACCTCTTACCTGCAGTGGGTGTATATATATATAGATAACTAAGTCAATGTATTAACTACCCGAGCATATATGTATATGCTTTTCCGAAGTATGATCCATCCACCAGATGGTTGTGGGATTAGCTCTCTGGCTTTGCATGCGAAAGTGCAGAGTCAGAATCTTGGGTTGGGTGTGGATGTTCGTTGTCGTTCGGAATCCGCGTTAATCTCTTCTAAGTCCCAACTTAATTATCCACTATTGCAAAAAAATTGGTCTTTGGACATACAAACCACACTTAAGTATGACCCTTTGCATTGCGATTTTCAAAATTTTACAATATTTTTGCACTTAATTATTCTAAACTATTCCCCAAGATCATTTCAGCCTTCAGTTAAAAATATCTTTTTTTATTTGAACTTGCATAATTGTAAAAGAAAAATTAAATGCTCTGCATAACTATGTGCGCCTGTGCAAAAATTGTATCACTGGGGAACGAATCTCGCAAGTTTTCCTCGACAGGTTGGGGGGGGGGGGGTAGCAGAATAATAATCCTTGATATTGACATTCCTTTTTAAGTATGCAGCTGCCCGTTATGTGATTAGACTGAAGTTTGATTCTCTGTACCAACTTCTTGCTTTGAAAATTAAGTTAATGCACTAGTGATCGGGACAGGTGGTTTTTTATTTGTCAATTTGTCTTTTTTGAGTTTTCTTCCTTTACATGATGCAAATGCAGATTAATTTTCTCTGAAAGTTCTCCAAAAATACTGTTCTGTTAGATAATTCCTTATTAGAATCTATTAATATATTGGCTTGGTGACACACTAACTCGGTGATATAAACACAACATTTAACTGGTACCCAGCTACCAAAAGAGAATAAAAAAATCTGTCCTTTCTATAGTCATATTTGTGGGCATAACTCGCAACTCAATAAGTATATAAAACCTAGCATCGTTAGAATTGGGTTGGTTAGAGTTCAATGGCGCAAGGACAACATGGGGGCCATTCTGTGCCAACCGTTAGAATAGGGATAAATTGGTATGTATTAAAATTAACTGTTCTTGCAATGGTGATATTGTGCCATATGTACTTTTGGTTGGCAAAAGTATTTAGGAAATTTTTTAAAAAGTTTATTGGAGATTCATTTGTAGATTAAATTCATATTTTTTTGTCTTCCATTTTATAAGGTATTGTGTTGTTGTCACTTAGTCATGCAGTAACTTCAATTTCCCTTTGTCAGATTTGCTTGAAATCGTGATGTCTCGCAAGATTCGATTACCCTGTGTTTTATTTTTAACATTCACGATTATTTAGTATCATCACCATGATTTTTAAAACAATCTGTCAGTACAATTCTTTTGCATGTTCCCAAAAAGATTGAATTTGTATATGCTGATTGGCAACATCAGCCATTTGTACAATTTTCCCATTGATCTCACGGAGATTACATTTTTCTGACAACTACGGAACCTGCAAACTTTCAGACTTCCCCAAACCACTGATGGAATTACAACATTTTGGCATTTTCTTCGCATTTTTCTGTAATCGTATAGCCCCTATTTGCATTATTTACATTGGTATATGATGACCATTTTGCTGCTATTCCTTGAATGTGGTGAGCGCTATCGGTAAGAATTATGTTGTTGCAGCATGCTCATTTTTGTTTAGTTTTATGCCGACATAACAGTTACTGATGCTGTTGCAGAGATTTGCACCTGTCGGTTATAGTACAGTTCAGCTAAAACTCAGATTTCAGTTCTTATTTTAATTGAAATTTCAATCATTCCTGAGGTTGATGCAAATCTGCATTACAATTTTTTGGAGCTTATTTGCAAATCGAACAACCATGAAACCTGCGTACATTCAGACTTCCCCAAACCTCCGATGTAATGACCACTTTTCTTGCAGATTGCTAGCCTGTATCGCTATTATTTACGTTAGTGTGTGGCGGTAATTTCACTGAACATTAGTCTGATATGAGGTCTGCTCTTGCCGAGATTTGCACTGCTAAGACGGGAGCTATCACCGAGATTTGTGTTTGTGATGTTCATTGCAGCGAGTGTTACGCCCAGTGGTAGAAGTGGGGAAAAAAAGGTGGGGGGGACGGCCAAAAGTTAATGACAAGTGCACCCCCCTCCCAACGATAAATTTTATAATTTTGTTTCTAATGACAATAAATTTATAACAATTAAATAAATAACAATTAACTAGTAGAAAGGAAATAATTTTTAACAAGAACAAGGTTCCAAAATGTATTGTTATTTTAATGAATATTCTGCAACGTAGTTTTTGTACTTGGAAGCAAGAGATGAAGTGAAGTAATAATTCAATATTATATACATAACTGTTTATTTAGATTTAAATATTGCCTCGAAATAAGCATACTTTCATAAAATTAAATTAATAAGGAATTCTAATTTAATTTTTTTTAAATACTTTGTCTTTATATTTTTCTCTAGTTCTTCCAAAGTTAAAAGTTGACCAAGTGAAAATACCTATATCTTTATACAAAGTAGTAGAATACATTTTTTATAACACTATGACATAAATAGTTTTTTTCAGCAACTTAAAACTTTTTCTCAGTGTCATTACATTTCGCATTTCCCAACATGTTTGGTTTATTTTTTAAGAAGAAAATCTATGCTTAATTAATTTTAATACTATCTAATATCCCATGCCCAGTATTGCCTAATGTTCAAAGAAATTTATAAAAAAAATTAGTGATAAAAACTGAAAAATATAGTCGGGAATAAATAAAATATATATATACAATTTTGAATTACATGACTCGGAAGACAGTGATAAGATGAATTTGTTTCAACAATTTTGGCATTGATAGTATATACCAGTATTGTAGCGTGCATTCAAAAATTGAAAGTAAAAAAATTGTAAAATGATATTTTATCTTCTTAAAGGAAATGCTTGCATTTTTCAGCCTTCTCGTTTGTCTTCATGGATAATTTTTCCTTGCACATTTATGAGTTTTACTGGTTTTGTGCTTAAAAATCTGCTTTTTTAAGGATTCTATACAAATTCCTTGTCTCCATGTGGCAAAATGTTACACCCTGCCCATTCGTTAGAAAGTTTCAAACCTTTTTTTCTTCTGGTTTCAAGCTTTTAGCAGTCTTGTATGTGTTGCATCCAAGTTTTTGTTCTTCACAAGTAAGCCATGGATACGCTTTGCATTTCTGAAGGTGCGTATCATGTGTCCAATACTTAGGACAATCATTACTGCCGTGGCATTTTTGCTTATTTTGCTGCCACATGCTCGATTCTCTCTCTATGTGGTCCCTTCAACTTCATGCACTTGCACATTTTCCACTACTCCTTCCTCAGCGTTCTGCAGTGTATCGGAGTCATTTTTCTTACAGTTTTGAAGCCAAATACATCAATCTCATCTTGTTTTGTACTAGATGGATTACGAATACAAATGCCGTTTAGAATCAGAAGTAAAAATTAATGGTTAAGTTGGAGGAATACACGGTTTTCTACTAATAGTCAACAAAACGCAAAACTTTTTAAAGTAAATGGTCGAGGACAAAACAGGAAATGGTAGTGCAATAAATGTCTTTTTCTATCCACTCCTCAATAATCTCAGACAACAGGCGCGAAACTCGCCACGCATTTCTAAGAAAAATTGACTGAATCTGCTTTAAACAAAACAAAAATGAAAATATAAAAAATAGCAAATAAACAGAAAAAGCAGAAAGCAAAAGTAATGAAAATGAAAGGTTAATACTATTTTTTTTCTAGTTTTTAGATGGATTGAATGTTTTTTAAAATTGGGGGAATAGATTTCAGAAGTGGGGGGATGGATTTCAGTGGTTTTAGAAGAAGGAGGATGAATTTCAGTGATTTTAGAAGTGGGGAGACGCATGGGTATTTTCTGGACAAGTGGGGTGACGCGTCACTCCGCGTCTTCCCACACTTCTAGCACTGGTTACTCCGATATTATAGCCATTATTTCGAGGATTTGTGTCTCTCGCCGAGTTTTACGTGATTCTGATAGTCAATTCCGTAGAGTGTTATATCGATATAATAGCCTTTATTGCAGAGATTTCCGTCGTATATTGGGCGTTAATGCTGATATTTCCGTCGGTAAGATGACCATTTTTGTCAATTGTTGCTTTAATGTAATTGCCGAGGTTTACTTCGGTTTGGTGGCCATTATCGCCAATATTTACGTTGGAATAATGGTAATTTTCATTTGGGTTTAGCCTTTTTAATAGCAGTAAATGCCATTTTAGTGTCATTCGTTTAGGCATCCACTGATGTGATAGCCGCTATGTCCATGATTAGTGTGTTTGTGAGGATCTGTTCGGCGAAATATTCATCTGAAAAAAAAAAAAAAGAAGCAAAAAAGGTGTTCCATGTTTTAAAAAATCTTTCAACTTATGAATGTTATACACAAAATGAAACTATTTGCTCCAATGTGTAAAGCTGCTTGTCCTTGACTGATGCATAAAGAAAACTATAAACTGCAATTGAGTCGTATTAGTTAAGGATCTGAAGAAAAAAAAAGCCTAGATATGTGTCCCAATTATGCTTTTTAAAAGTTAAAGAAATGTTTTTTAAAAAAAAAATAGTCGTACTTCATAATATTTATTATAAAGTGACTTTTTGAAAATCGTATTCTTTTTTTTTTGATTTGTTACTTTTACAAATGTTTTGAAATAATAATGCAATCCTTTTGGGCTGTAAATTTGATAATTTTTTCTATACGTTAACTATTTAATTCTTTCTTTTTGTATAATTTTCTTTTGCATGTTCTTTCATGTCAAATTTTTGGATTTCCTCTTTCTTATGCCTTTTGGCCAATTGCATCCCTGTATACGAAACGATTTGTTGCATATTTTTTTATGCATACAATTTATCCTAATTTATGCCAATATCAGGGATGAGTTTCTTCCGCCATATGGCGGAATTCCGCTTTTTTAATTTTTTAGAAAAAAAAGAATTCCGCTTTTGCAAAGAAAGTTCCGCTTTTCTAATTCCTGAAAAAAATCCGTGTTTTCCCGCTTTTTCTATCCCACGGAAAAATAACTTTTTTTCTAAGGCTGAACCGCGAAGCAGCTTCACTTCCGAAAGATCGGGAAACTTATCGCTCGGGGGTTGCATCACATTCCTGCCTTATTCCTGCTCCAAGTACAAAAATCCACTGAAATGCATTTTTTTAAGTTAAATTGGCGCTCAAACTCGCATTTTGTACATTTCCAACTGCGCCGAAATTTGATCCTTTTGTGTCATTTTTTTCTCTGCTCAAAATGTAAATTCCTTCTTACGATTTCACGCGATTAACGTATACTAATAATGCTCTTGCTTCCAAGTCTGACATTCACGGAACTATCGTTTATTTACGTTAGTATGTGTTGCTTGTTTTCGTTAAGCGTTACGCTGGTGTAATGTCCGCTACTGCCGAGATTTGTGTGGCTAGGACGTGCGTTATCGTTGTGATTTAGATTGCTGTGGTGACCATTTTCCCGAAGTACTACGCCGATATAACAGCGTTATTGCTGAGAATTGTTCCGGTATCTTCGGCGCTAACGCTGATGTTTATGTGATTGACATTTTCGTTGAGTGCTACCGTGTTATAAAATCTGAGATTTGTACCGATGTTACCGAAAGAATGTTGATATTACCGTGATGAATTGCGCTATCGCCCAGATTTTGTGATGGTAATTTTCGTCGAGTGTTACGCCCATACAATAGCGTTATTGTTGAGAGTTGCTCCGGTATATTAGGTTCTAACTTTGATATTTCAGTTTGCGTGAGAGTTGCTTTCGTGGAATGCCGTACTTTGATAACATCCGATATAACCGAAATTTGTGCAGATATCGTGGACGCTATCGCCGATACTCATGTTATTGCGATTTTCATCTCGGCTGATATTTAGATTTTCGCCGGCATTGCAAGCACTATTGCTTTTGTTAGAGTGATGGTCATTTTTGCCGAGATTTACTCTAATACAATACCGGCTATTACCGAGATTTTCAACACCGTTTTGTAGCCATATGACTAGACTTCCGTAAATGCGATAACCGCTATATCCGTGATTAGTGCCTGTTGAAGGATCGATTTCGCCGTTTCGTGTGAATCTATACTAAAATTTTTATATCATTTTGTATAAAAATATTCTGAAAATTAGTCCCAATTAAAAAATTTCTAAAAAAGCTGTGTTTAATATTGTTATTTTAACTGCAATTGTATGTAAAATTGTTTGTTGCTTATACTTTTATTCAAAAATACTTTTTATTTTATTGAACAAGTTGAATGGTAGGAATAAAAATTTTAATGTAAAGATTTTAGTACTTAAAATGTAGCTTAAAAAATTAGAAAACTAGGTTTTGTTATATTCGGCCTGTTTGTCAATATGGTATAGTTGCTTAAAGTTGTTTTTTGACTTGTTGAAAATTTGAAGTTTTTGCCGGATTCCATCGCTTTTAAAGGATTTTTTTTTTAAAGCTATACCATACCTGATAACAGCACAAAGTGTATCCCTACATCTAGGTGCCTCTATTTTGAACCATTTTTCTCAGGGACAGACAGAGAAGGTGCAGTGTTATAAACGCACATGGAAAACCACAATTTTTTTAAGTATAGCTTAAAATGTGTTTTGCGCATAAAACGTTTGGAGATTTGTTTTCAGCTTTTTGATTTTTTACCAAACTCATCCCTGCAATATCTTATTCTAAAAAAAATAGAACCAAATGTGCTTGAAGAACACATTTTCCTTTTAAACTGAAATTTTGATACTTTTCTGTTAATGGAGACCATTGGTACTTCCAAGTACAGTACGGATTCTGCTCCAAGAATGTTTACATGAACTGCGCCTAGTTCACTTGTTATTAAAAAATCGTGGCTGCTGCCATTTGTACGGGAAAATCCCCTTGGTGCGGAATCTGTACCATACTTGAAAGTTGTTCCCAAATTTATACCTTGCCAACAGCCCCCTTTAACGGAAAAGTACCAAATTTTTTATATGATATTAAAATTCTGAATTGTATTTTTTCGTAATGCAGAGCTATATGTGAGGATAAAAGAAGTTCTTGGAATTTTGTTTTATTAAGTTAAGTTAGTAAATTAAAGTAAGGCTAGTGGTGCATGGCTGTTACCATGTCTTAATTTGAAAAACAAAAAACATTAAATTTTTGGGCAAGCTAGAAAAATAAGTAGGCGAATCGTTAAGATGCTGAGCTACAAGGCACTGCATTGAACGACATGCATCACACTTTGACAACTCACTGTGTTGCTCTGACTTTTGCTTCCCAAAAGTTGTACGACGTGTAATAAACCATTTCTTTAGTCTATCTGGTTAGCCTACAATCCTTTCTAGTATTGCAATAAGTTGCTCTTTGAGTTGTTCAAGCCAACACTGCATTGAGAAGGTTAAAAGTATATATATTTTTTTTTTTTTTTTTTGGCCTGATGGAAAAAGTGTAAAATGGGCTTTTTCAATTTTTGAGCAAAACTTACTACTTATACTTAATAATTGAATTGGAAATACAGTAGCCCCTCCATATATTGTGCATGTCAGAAGAAAAACATAATGCTTGATGTATCCCGCAATATCATAAAATGTAAAAACGGGAAATAAATGAAAGACATAGCAAAAGCATGATATATTGAGGCGTGATATAACGAAGGGTTACTGTCCCGGTAGCAGAAACTGCGAGACGGGAGATGGATGTCACAGATTTTTCAGTAGCCTGCAGATTATTTTACAAATCTTACTATAATTTTTTTTTTTTTTTTTTAGTCCGATTTGTCAGTGGGGTGAATTTAGTCGACGCATATGCATGATACTTCATTTCATGAAATAGCAATCGGAATTGTGATGTAATCTATGCGCCATTTTACGGAGATTGTATAGAAACATAATGAGTTCTATGGAGTGTAGTAGTTAGCTTCTCTAAAGCTGGCCATACACGATCGATCCATCAGGACAATTGGTCCGCTATTCCACCAAAACCGCACCGTGTGTGTGAAACCCGACGCGAAATCATTGGAGTGGAATGATTTTTTGGAATTCTAAATGACTGAACTTCCAAGCGATCCATTCCAAATGGAGCCCTCGTGTGTGGAAGAAACTGTCGCGCTGTGATAGGGAGTCAGGTAGGGAAAAATGGGGGAAATGATTCCGGTGTGTTTATTCACCTCGCAATGAGCCGGAACACGACCCGTGATATTGCCATCGCAGTTAATTGAAATATATAAAGAATTGCAATACATTTAGGAGATTTCTAACGCTTTATTCATGATAAATTAAAGCTATCACTTCATTTTTACATTAAATTACTTATAATCTATCTATATATATAAAAATGTTATGTTGGTTTGTGTACGCTTCAAAAACTCAAAGTTCTGCACCGATCGAGCTGAAATTTTAGCATGATATATAATCCGCATCAAGGATTGTTTTTATCTATTTTTTTCATCAGTCACATATCCGCGACCGCGAAAAAACAGTTTCTTAACGATCAGCAGCGTACCAGTGACCGCGCCATCTGGTGATATTGATGTAGACAACCGTTGGGTGATTCCATATTCTCCTTTGCTGTCAAAAACATATAAAGCCCACATAAATGTAGAATATTGCAATTCCTTCAAATCAATTAAATACATCTGTAAATATATTAATAAAGGCAGCGATATGGCAGTTTTTAGTGTGCAATCAGATAATCGTGACAAAAATGCAGTACGAGATATCGATGAAATTGCTCAATACCAGGCTGGAAGATACCTAAGCAGCAATGAGGCTGCATGGCGAATTTTTCCATTTCACATGCATGAACGCAATCCAGCTGTGGTTCACTTGGCAGTACATTTAGAAAATGGACAGCGTGTTTATTTCACAGATGCAAATGTGCAAGAAAGAGCCCTTATACCACCTGGTACAACTCTGACTGTTTTTTTCACCTTATGCCAGGATGACGCTTTCGCCAGAACACTGATGTATTCAGAAGTTCCCTCTTATTACATGTGGAATGTAACTAAAAAATTATTCGTACGACGCAGACGAGGGGAGCCAGTCGACGATCAACCTGGCATTTTCAAAGAAAATACAATTGGTAGACTTTATACAGTGCATCCCAATCAAGATGAATGTTTTTTCCTTCGCATGCTATTGGTAAATGTGCCTGGTCCTAGATCTTCTCAGCAATTAAAAATAGTTGACGGCGTCACACATGCCACTTTCCGCGCTGCGTGTCAAGCTCTGAATTTATTAGAAAATGACCAACAGTGGAATATATGCATTAATGAGGCGTGCAACACTGCACATCCAAACCAAATTCGTGCATTATTCTCAATTATATTGACCACTTGCTTTCCTTCATCTCCCACAGGGTTATGGGAAAGATATCGATCGCATATGCATTAATATTGCTCGCAGGAGATTTTAGGCAAACATTGCCTGTAATTTCTCGATCGACACCAGCAGACGAAATAAATGCTTGCCTGAAATATTCAACACTATGGCGGCACGTACGTACATTGCAGTTGACTACGAATATGCGTGTCCAGTTGCAGAATGATCCATCAGCTGAGGTATTTTCACGACAGTTACTGGAAATTGGAAATGGACAGCTGCCAGTCGATGAGACGTCTAGACGAATATCATTTCCCGATCATTTTTGTAATTTAGTAACTTCGAAAGAAGAACTGATCGAAAAAGTATTTCCTGACATTCAAATAAATCATAGAAATCATGATTGGCTCAGTGAAAGAGCTATCCTTGCCACAAAGAATAAAAATGTCTATCAACTTAATAATGTTATTCAATCCAGTATTCAAAGTGATGAAATTACTTATAAGTCGATAGACACCGTTGTGGAAGCAGATGAAGTAGTTAATTATCCAACGGAATTTTTAAACTCATTTGATCTGCCAGGGATACCACCACACATACTTAAATTGAAAATAGGTGTGCCAATTATCCTCTTGCGGAATATTAATCAGCCAAAACTCTGCAACGGCACGCGACTTGCAGTTAAGAAATTGATGAATAACGTAGTGGAAGCAACGATTTTAACAGGGCCTTTCAAAGGTGAAGATGTCCTCATTCCACGAATACCCATGATCCCGACCGTTACACCATTTCAATTTAAAAGATTGCAATTCCCAATTCGATTGGCATTTGCAATCAATCACAATCAATAAAGCTCAAGGTCAATCTTTAGAATTGTGTGGTTTAGATTTAGATGCGGATTGCTTTTCACATGGACAACTGTATGTTGCGTGTTCCCGAGTCGGCAAACCAGATAGTCTTTATATCTACGCAGACAGTGGAAAAACAAAAAATATTGTATATCCACAAGCATGCAAAATTAAACTTATATGAAATGTATTCTTTGTTTTGTTTCTCATTTCTCAACCATTCAATCACAATGTACCTCAGCGAAACGTGGCAGGGTACAGCTAGTTCCTTTTATAAATTGTTTTCATGATTTTCCAAAAAAGTGTTCAGAAAATTTGTAAAAAAAATATTTTGTACAAAAAACTGTGTAAAACCCATAGTAAGCTAAGTTATGAAAACCGTTTTTTTTTTAAGTAATGTATACAATTCCCGAAGACAAATTGAAGAAATATATATAAGAAATAATTGTGGAAAGTTTCATAAATTTATAAAAAGTAGTTTTTAAGTTATATCAATTTAAAATAAAAAAAAGGGACAATAAACTATTTTCGAGAAAAACAGCTTCAAAGTTTCAAAATAGCGTGGTCGAGATACTGTTGTCGTGTAACAATAACTTGAATATTTCAAGTTCTACTAATGACAGAAACAAAAAAATTTACGTCATTTTATTTAAAAATATTTGTATTATATTTTTGAAGTATTAACTAATCAAATTTCTTGGACAAAAAGCTGCCTAATTTAAAAGAAACCCAACCATCGCTTAACAGCTTTGCCTGTGGACTTTAATCTTCCAAGATTAACGTGGAAGGTTAAAAATGGAGTGATCGTGTATGACCCCCTGTTTTCAAGCCGGTCCAAATGGAATTGTGACATCATTGGAGTGGCGCTGGTTTTGGATTTGGAACGGATTTGTGCCCGGCTTAAAAGTTACGCTGATGTAAGGACCGCTATTGCCGAAAATCACACTGCTAAGACTGGAGATATTGCCAATATTTTCGTTGTTGCGATGTTCCTTTTTCGAGAGTGTTACGCCGATATAATAACCACTGTTTCGATGGTTTGCACTTCAATAGTTGTCATCATTGCCGATGGTTGTGATAGTCAATTTCATAGTGTTACATCGATATTATCTTCTCTATTGCATAGATTTCCATGTTTCAACTGATATATTGGGTGCTAACGCCAATATTTATGTTGGTATAGGTCATTTTTGCGGATTGTTTCTTTGATGTACAGTAAAAGCCCGATTATCCGGAATCGGCGGGAAATTAGGATTTCCGGATAATCGAATTTTCCGGTTAATTGAATGTTTATGTTTTTTCGCCAAATTTAAACGGTAAATAACGCTAGTGATGGCACCTAACATTAAAATCGTCACAACCGGAATATTTAAAAAATATTCTGCTTAAGCTTTTTTAGTTAAAATAATGTCATATTTTACCCTTATAATCGGCAATAATTTGAAATATATTACCAAAATTAAATCATTTTCATATCAGAAATTCCGTAAAAAAAAAAATAGAAGATTAAGATTAGGAAGATTATTGTAAAATGTGTAAAAAAAAAAAAAAAATGTTAAGAGAGGTTGCTTGATTGTACCGATTCTAACGGAACCTATATTTTAGGGTTACCGGGCGGACAAAGTGAACTATCGCTATTTCAGTTCCAGAGGGGAAGTTTTCTTGTGTGCTTTTTCACGGTCAGATTCCGAGAATTCTGGAAAAGTAGCTTTTGTATTTGGAAATCCCGGTGATTCCATTGTCTTCCCCCCTCCCCACACACAACTTACTTTGTACCCTAAAGTAAAATATGCTCGGGAAGACGACCTTCGTATTCAAAGATCGACTATTATGTTGTATAGAAAAAAGGAATACAAGAATTGTTATGCAAATCGCCACGAAATTCCGATTAATTTACGAACTATTAAGTTTTGAATTTGATTATCTGGTTGTCGGCTAATCTAAAAATTATTCTGATTGATCGTGAGAAACTGATATTTTGAGATAAAAGAATAAAATGTTTAGAATAGTTGAATTCGGCCGAATTACACATTTTTCGGATGCGGTTGAAAATTCACAAATTAAATCGCGGGTATAAAGGAATTATGGATGCATCGATACTGTATAAAATGGAATGTTATCTGTTATACATGATTTTAAATTTTGTGAAATGCATGTTCCATATGTAGAGCCTACAAACTGAATGATTAATTTTATCCGGATTTTGGTCAAACCATTAACAAATTTTGAATTTCCTTATTACTCCTTGCCGGATGCGGTTGAGAACGTAATTTCAAGTGGAAAATCACCTTTCTTTTGTTATAATTACAATAAAAGTAGTCCATAGATTTATAGATTCCGCACATACAAATTACACATATTCCGGAAACGAATATAAATTTTTATGCAATAAACGATGCAAGATTAAATAGATGCAAAATGGTTAGTTTTTTTTTATTTATTAGAATTCCGGATAAACCAAATTTTTTACTGGAGAACGTTTTCCCGATGCTGTGGATAATGGAATTTCGATTACGAAACCCTCTTTCTTATACAACTGAAACAAGCTATATTTGTCTATAGATTCGGCAAATAACCACAGTATATTTATTTTTCCGGATATATTCCGAAAAAAAAAACAAAAAAACATTTTCCATTAAGAATATTAAGGTTTCTTGCTGAGAATTCACAGTTGTTTGAATAAGAACTTCGGCATTCCGGATAAACCGGAATAAAAAAAAAATCACTTTTATAATAATATATTCATTTCTAATCATTGCAAATTCAGCTATTTCACCATTACAAATTAAAAACCATCAAAATGAAGAGAAAAAAACACTCAACTTCGAAATCTCAAATAAAATTTAAAAAAAAAAAAATATTTGGCGACTTATCTCCGTTTTTTGGCAAAATAATGCCAATTTTCTCGCCAAACTTGATTTTCAAAAAATTCCGGTTGATTGAGCTTTCGGGTTGATTGAATGCCGGATAATCGGGCTTTTACTGTAATTGCATATATATTTGCGTTGGAGTAGTGATAAATTTCACCTAGGTTTAAGCCGTTTTAATTACAGCTATCCGTGAGAATTGCGATCCCGTTTTGGTGTCATTCGACTTGGCTTGTGCTACTGCGACAGCCGTTAAGTCCGCGATTAGTGTGAAGTGCTTTCGCCATCTGATTTGAATCCATACAGAATGATAAGAATTTTAATTTAATATACAATAATTTTAAATATTTCTGTATTAATATTTAATTTATTTTGCCAAATTTCTATGTTTATGTAAAACGGGAATTTTTGGATAAAATTGACGAATAAGGTGCTTATGTATTTTATGCAAACTTTAAAAAAAAAAAAAAAATTACACTGCAGATTATTTTCTAATACCCAAATTAGTGTCGCAAACTGGCAGAAAAGCTTCTGCTACTGGGGTTACTGTATATTAAAATACCTTGATAGTTGGGCTTTACTATGTAATGTTAAAACATTAACTTGGCATTTTAGTAACTACACCATAAAAATTTTCCTCAAAAAAATAGAAAATTTTAATTTTCGCAACCTACAACGAAAATTGTTTTAAATGCAGTTATGAAGTAAAAAGTGTTATAAATTTAAAAAGGAAACCCTTCTTAACAACATATTTTAGAGCAGATACGAGTTAATGGTACAACTTTTTTTCATTTGTATTTAACGAAAAATTATATGTAATTTCTAGTTTTTAAATCAAACGAGTACTTATTTTTTAAGTATGTGATTGCCGAAAAGTTGAATAATTAAAAATTTTTTTAACTGTTAACCCTCTTCTATTAGGTCCTTTTTTTCCCACCACTGACCAAGACCTTGCAGCAAAAGCATTTAAAAAAAAAATCAATCTTAAAATTTTATCATGATTAAGAGTCTTGAAAGGTATGTGGCGGCACGAGCCATTAGTATAACATTTCAACTCCATCGACGTTAGATGAGCTGACAAGATCTCGTGCGTTGCGTAGCAACAGCGAAATAACCTTCCTTTGCGAGCAGTTTTGTTTATAACTTTATTCCATGAATATTTTATTAGCATGTTGCATCGTTGGATTTTATGTACTTAATTAAAGTCGAATAAATTTATGTTAAAATAAAATGGAGTCAGATAGCCAAGGATCTCAACATAGCTAAAGTGGTGACCTGGATGTGATTGATTGCGCAATTTTCTGATCTGGAGTCAGAACCAAGCTGGGAAACCAAAGGTCTCACAATCGAGTCCCTTCGCGACTCACTGAAAAGGGGCTATGTGGCAGTCTTGTTTATAGTTTCAACCTCATGCTATGATCGAAATGGATATTTGAACAACCAATCGGAGGTAATGTGAACTTATGGAGTTGCTCGCCTTCCGGAAATACCAACGACATTCCATGTTCTATAATCTCTTCTCTCTGACATGCTCCAAACCCTGTTCGTCTCGTAAACAGAGTAAGTTTCACCCAATCAAAACCAACCGTCAGCATCCCAGTTTATTGAAATATGTTTTCACAAATTCTAATGAAAACGTGGTGATGTTTTAGTCATTGTAATGAATAATAAAGAACGTAGTTCCTATGATAAAATGATTAGGACTATTAGTCAAGGTTGGCATGGTTTAAACCAAATGTTTTTTTTTTTTTTTTAAAGGATAATTTAAAATTTTATTTTTATTTATTTACATTTTTAAATTACTTGATGTCGTAAATAACTTCTACTTTTAACCAAAATTTTTCCATTCCAAAGATATCTTTGTTAAAAGGAATTTATTGAAAATGTAACAGTTAGAGAATGATGGCAAATGTAAGAAAATTATAAAAAAAGTTTAATTCTGGTGAAGTTTAAATAATTTTATTACAAAAACAACTACAGCGAATCTTGAGAATATATTTTCTTTTTGGAGATATACAATTGTTGTGTAATAGACAGGTTTTAGAAAAAGCAACAAAACTTGTTTTTTTATTCAAAATGTTAAATCCAAAATTTTTTATAATGGAATAAAGAAATAAGAATTTAGTTTTCTTTATATTTTTTAAGAAAATAATTCACTAAATGAAATATCTACATTCTTGGTACCATAACATGATTGAGTGATGTTTTTGTCAATGAAAAATTGTACGAATACTATAGATAAAGTTCTAATCTATTTTTAAATAAATCTTGCATTTCAAGACTATTGAACAATAAGTTTTTAAATTAATGTAATAGATATATTAATGTTTTATAATTATTCAAAATTATTAAACTTAAATTATCGTCTGCATTTTAAATTTGTTTCTAAAATAAAGGTTTTGTGTTTTAACAACTTATTTCTAAATCTTTAATATAACACTTTGAATAATTTGTCACCATTACTGATGAATCCAAGAGCAATATTCCTGGTATTATGTAGCAAACAATCACCAATGTATTATACTGTATACATTGAATTTAAAAATAGTACTTCTCAATAAAACATTAAAATTATGATTTTAATGTCTGCATTAGTGGCAACAATTGTTTATTTATTTAGTTTAAATTATTTTCAGATGGAATAGGGCTCCCGATAGCCCAGGCGGTAGAGTATCGAGCTCGTAACCGGAGGGTTGCGGGTTCTGTCCTCGGTTCGCTAAATATCGGTGTGTACCTAATGGGGGCTGGTGCACATTAAATCTGTCGTGGCCTCAATGTCCTCTCGTTGGTGTGGTGGGGTCGGAGAGAGGGGTTTACACTAGAAGATTTCGATCTCGTATTCTTCTAGATGCTCAAAATTACGAGACGTATTTGGCTGTGTTAAGCACTTTATAAGTGGCAGAAATAGACAGTCGGTGGTTTCAAAACAAACAGATGGAATATTAATAGTTATTTGAACATTAATTATTCTAGTTGATGTCAAATTTTATTTATAAATATATGTATCCAAGTAATTAGAAAAGATTTAAAAAAAAAAAACCTGGTTTAAACCAATTTTTTTTCCCTTCCTTTCCCCCCCCCCCCCCCAACCTGCTATTAGTGTCAGGCGTTATAATGAAGGGATCGTTTAAAGGAAAGTCTATAATGCAAAAAATCGTGAAATGTCGCATCTGCTGGTACTTACTCTTCTTATAGTGTTGGCATTTCTAAGGATGTCATTAATTTGATATTGTGAGAAATACATTCTTGTTTGTATAATTCTCAACTGGAGTGACAATTGACTGTTCTAATGAATGCGAGATGAATTCTGAGGGAACCGACTATAATTTTTTTTTATCTGTAGATGACTCAAAACAATATTGTTTGTACTTGGGAATTTTTTACTGTCACTATTACCATTAATACATTGTCTGATCCCTTATGTTTATTCAGAATCGATTTCTAAAATATTATTATAATAAGAGTTTGCCATCATTGCTGGTCTTTTGTCTGAATCTTTTGGATTGTTTTTCTCGTTGCTTATAAGCTATAAACTTGTGATGAAGTATATGTTGATGTAGTTGTATCTTGCATTCCATGCATACTTTTATTGTCTTTTTTTCTACCAAAGATTTTCTTTATCTTTTGCTGATGTTTGTTACTTAAGAACTTTTAGTTTGTTACACCAAAATACTATAATTTCTCATTTAATATAATAAACTTTAAATATCATTCTAATGTTGAGCATAATAATACCTAATTTCTATCAAAATAAGGAGTAAATTATGATTTTTTTGCTACTAAAAAGGAATTATAAAAACTATTCTTAGTTTCTTATGTAAGAGTTAAATCTTGGAGTTGTAGTTCTTTTCTATTTAATGTTCTTATGTGTGTAAAATCCAACATCAGTCTTCCAAAAGCTGAGGAATTTCTTACACTATACCTTTGATATCAACTATTTGTGGTAGTAATGCATCTTGACAAGTTGTTAAATTATTCCTAAATATTTTGAAATAGAAAATAGTTAATAAATTGGTAGTATATGTGCAGTTGCATTCCATGGTATTGAGGTAAAGAAAAATTTAATCGGTTGACTGTGGTTCAGTTTTAAGATTTAGCACTTTGCAAACTTATGGTAAAAGTTACTTGTAACCAATGATCTGAACTAAAGTTTTACTGATTGTAGGATAAGAGATTTCCCTCCAAAAGTTCTCCCTCTGAAGAAATACTCCTCCCCCTTCAATTTTATTATATCACAGAATTGCAGATTTCATTGCCTTGGGTCAATATGGAACTTAGAAATCGTGGTTTTCCCAAAAGAATTTCAGTTTTGGGAAGTATGGAGAATTTTTTTATTTTAACGTTAAAAAAATGTAGTATATAGAAATTACATTGTTTACCTCTTATGTTAATTTTTAATTAATCGACTGGTTTTCAGTGTAGAAAATAACTGGCATTTCTAATATTTTTAAATTGTATCTGGAGGTCGAATTCAAAAGTTGATTGACTTGGTGTTACATTTCATTTATCGATTGTCGGGATTCAAAACAATTATCAAGCAGTGTTATTTCTGTATCAATTTCTCTATCACTTGCATTGTTCTACATTTCCTATTCAGTCTCGTGTCCACTTATAAAAATTCTCCTTTTTGCAATTACACCCATCAAGTCCACCAGCTTTGAATTTCTAATGAAAGTGCATTTCATTTCTTCCTTTACTTCCCAAATGATTCTTGACCTTAATTGATTCTAGACATGTGCCTTGTCTAATCCATTCAGTTTTATAAACCTCTATTCTTTTTGGTAACTATAGAGGGTGTCACTGTCGGAATTAGAAATATCAATCAAAAGTAACTTAAACCTGTCGCCAAAACTTGGCATCCGTCCCAAAAGAAGTGCCGACGCACCCAATGGGACCACCATTTTTGTTGTAGACGTTCTCATAGGTGCCAGACTGGTGACACGGGCAATTCCTTTATTCATTATTCGCCCGTGCAAAGGGCAGGAATCAAACAAAACTTTTTTCCCCCAAGGCCACATGGGAAGGCGCAGTTTTAACTGCGGAGAAAATATGCAAGCGTTCAAGTTTGATTAAGTTAATTGCAATCATTGGCTCATTGTGCGGTATGCTCTTCCTCTGTTAGAAGATTGCCTCTATTCATAAAAGAGAACAATGGATTTCTTTTTTTGCTCTGGTTTTTACCTGCATCCTCACGGGCATCTTACTCACGAAGCGACAAGCATTGCTAGGCGAGTCGATAAATATATTTGTTTTATAAATAATTCGCTAAGTAACGAAGGATTAAACCCGTTCAGTCAAAAGTGGTTCATTACGAATGTAAGTTGGTTGTCATTCGTCACTTAGTTTGAAAGTTTCCAAAGATAAATTAAATTGGCATTTGTAGTATGTTTGTGTTGCTATGTATTTTGAATTTGTCAATGGGGACGTGGTTTTAGATGTGCAGTTTATGTTGAAAGACAAAAGAAAATACAATTATCAAACGATGGACTGTAATGTTATTTGCTGGTACAGGGGGTAGGTCGTGTAATGAAGGTGCAAAGTGGCTGGATTTTATTTTTAAATGAGGTTTGGATTAATTTTCTAGTACAATATTAGTTACTATCCATATTATTTTTATTTTCAATTACCCATTTGTTAACATAGGGTAATTGTATCGGATTCGGTAAAGAATGTTTTTTTTTTTTTTTTTTTTTTTTTACAAGTTTTGGAACATGCCGAGTTAAAAAAAAAAATTGATATTAAAAAGAACAGGTTAAGGACCTGTCATTAAGGTTTTCGTCAAAATTGCGCATGCCTATAAGGTAGCTGCCATTGAAGAATGTATGTTATTTAGTAATTGCCAAAAACAGCTGTAACGATTTTGATCAAAATCGCTGTGTTAATGCCTTTTAAGGTGCTCTAAACATCTTCCATCTTCGGGATGACAGTGGTTGACGGAAAAAATTTGCAATATTGCCTATAAAATCCTAAATCAGTTTTATTAGTATTTTCTGTTGCTAAAAATATATTTTTAATTCCAATAAACTTATTTATTAATTTTAAAAACATATTTTAGCTTCCACATGATGTAGTGATAAAATTTGTACATAGTTTATTCTTTGGCTAAACCAAAAGCTGAAAATTATTTTTTTCGATAAAATTGACAGTTTAGTGAATTTTTTTAAGGTAAACATTGTCAAAATATCGACAAAAATGCTAAATTCGCGAGTTTTTTTAACCGTATCAATGAGAAAGTTCAGTTTGCCTTCAGTTCAGGTGCCAGTTTTTCTTTTATGGCAAAACTCATTTTAGTCATTTATTTTCCTATTGCTGTAAAAAGCTCAACTCGAATGATTTGATTCCTTGCTTTTATGAAACGCCATTTTTGTCATTCCTTTGGTTTTGCAACCTTAGTTTTTAGAATGTGTCCGTTATTGCCCCATTGACCAACACCGACCGTTTATGATGCTCACTTGATGCATCTTACTACTTTCGCAATTCTAATTACATCCTCCTGCATGTTGAGCTATTTTCTGCACGACTAGTCATTTCTTTTTCTTTTGTAACCTTGACTGGCCTTGCTACCTGCCGTTTCCCTTTGCAAAAAGAAAGCAACATTCAATATATGGTTTGTTTTTAAGCGATTAATGTGTTATATTAAAATCGTCTTTGCATCTATTTTGAAAGCATAAATTTGTTTTGTTGGTGGTGACGTCTTTAGACTTAAAAATCGTTTACCGAAAATTTCCAACTACTTTCATTTTACCTCATTATTTGCTTATTTAATTATACTGTGATGCATTTGCCCGTTACTAAGTATGACAAAAAAAAAATCCCCGGAAAGCCAGCTTGTTTCCCTCTTATCTAAGAGACCACTCCATTAACTTTTTATTTGTTTATTAAAAAAAAAGTGGAAGGGGGGGGGGGGGGTGAGACGGGGTCTCTTGATACACTGCGTCATCCGTACTTTGTGAGGTTTTGAATGAAATTTTCTGTAACTTTTGTAGTCTGTTGGTTCTCACATCATAATCTTGTTACAATCTATGTTTAAATTACCCAACATGTAATAAATAAAAGAATCCATTCGCATGGAATTATGTTACGTTGCACTTATTGTATTCTTCCAAATTTAGCTTTAATTCATTTTATTATAAATTATTTATCGGGAAGTATGCGACCGTAACAATAACTGTCGGAACAGTTTTAAATCCTTTATTACTTTTAATTACTGAAATGTTAACTTAGGGTAATAAAAGCACCCACCTCTGAAATTCCCGGCCCACTTGAATGGCTAGCGTTTTGTCCTCGCATGCCAAAGGTGCCGGGCTCGAATCCTTGGTTAGACATGAATGTTTGTTGTGGTTCGGAATCCACGTTAAGTTGTAGGTCCCGGCCTGATTAGCCGTTATCGTGCAAAAAATTGGTCCGTAGAAATGCGATAAAGGTGTAAAAAGTTGGAAAATGATTGTCTTTAATACAGAGTTATCTTCCCTTAAGCATCGCCCATCAATGACCTGGGACGGTTTCTCTTCTGTTTTCTTCAATAATGTAAAAAATTTCCAAAAATATGTCGCCATTTTTAATTTTTTTTTTTTTAAAGGCTTTTGAAAAAAAAAAAAAAATCGCTAAACTAGCCATTTTTATTTAAGTGAATGAAAATATGAAAACGGTAAATAACACCATTCCATGTGAAATTTAAATGCAATGATCACTATTATAGTTAATTAAAAGTTGTGCGATGTTGCACACTCTTAGTATTAATTTAGATTTCATTTGTGCGTCGTTGCCGAGCAAATCTGCGGAGTCGTAATTAACCATCGTGGGTTAGACATGGATGTTCGTTGTGGTTCGGAATCCACGTTAAGCTGCATGTCCTGGCCTGATTAACCGTGATTGTGCAAAAATAAAAAATAGGACGTTGAGTGTGCAAACCATCCAACGAAAAAAAATTAATTATGAAAAAAAGTTCAATGCTATTAATTAGTGTAAAAGAAAAAGTACAATGCAATTTTGCGTTTTCCTCCCGTATTAGAATTCATTTGCTGTGCAAGAAATTTTAACAGGACATAGTTGAGCCTTTTCGACTAGGCGTACTTACTACCATTAGTATCGCATTGCAATTTTTGTGTAAAATGTTCCAACCTTTTATTTCTTCTATTTTAGTAAAGCTGATAAAAATAAAATGTGTCACAATTATGCCAACTATCCACTAAACGCAAAATGGTGCACGTAAAAAAATTAACCATTTAAATAGGCGTAAATAAGTTTTGTTGAAGAACATTGACATAGTTGATAAACAAAGTTGCATAAGCAATTGCTATCGTACATTTTAGATTTTTCCGCATTGTTTTCATTGTTCTTTTCAAAGATGAGGCAACTTTTTCCCCTAAACCTTCACTAAAATTCCTGCGTTCCTAAAGGCTCCTAAAACGTCAATACGGTTACTTTGATCAACAGGTTCCAAGCCAACGATTGGACCCCGTTCTATCTCCACTCGAAGTAACGAACGATTTGTCCCGTCCCAAGTAGCGAGTCCCATGATTGCTATTAATTAAGGTTAAGTTTTGACTTAATTGGACTTTAAGTTGACTTTTGCATTCCACTTAATCTCATTTTGCGTCTTTCGGGTCACAGCTGCGTGCCCTCCTACTAGTTACGACAAGCGACCTCTTGTACCTTTTCTCACTTCCTGCATATTTCGCTTGCCTTGTATATACTTCAGTTTAGTTTTATAGGAGTTCCTTAACAAATTCAACTGAAACTTCAGGTTTTCTTTCCTGGTCATTTGTTAAACTGGTTATCTGTGTTCGTTAATGTAAATTCATAAATCTCTGTTCCCTGCTTGTATTTGAAACAAAAGGTCATTCATGCAAGTCGTAAAATTTAAATGTAACATGTTAATTCAAGATGAAAAGTTAGTAAGTCGTTGGGTAAACAATACAATTTCACCTATTTACAGAATTTCGAATTAAAATCTTAAGTTGTGAACAAATTGTTTGATCTTTTAATATGCATATATAACTTTCAGAGAGCTCATAAATAGATGCATGGATTGGTCCGAATGGATTATTTGCAAGGGATTGCAGATCGTCTGTAAAGAGAAGTGCAAGGCGACTGTTTTTGTTCAAATATTGATTATTCGAAAATGATAATTGAATTTCCTACTGAAATATTAATTAATAGTTATGCACCGATTTTCTGTTTTTATTTAAAACTCTTGTATTATACTCCATTATTTATGTGTTTACTTCTTTCTGCTTTATTTGTAATCCCCCCTAGAGATGGCATTCGAGAAATATTGGTATCACACAATCGATAGGGGGAAGTGATAAGCCTATAAAAGTATCATTGCAAAACATTTTGGTATTGCCAAAGCGCCCTCCTGATAGTTGTTTGGATTCGCATGCCAAAGTGGCAGGGTTCGAATCCTAGTTAGTCATGGATCTTCGTTGTATTTCGGAAACTACTTTAGGCTGTGGGTTTCGGTCTGTTCAGCTGTTATTGTCCATAATAATAGGTCGTTGAACCATGGCCAACTAGACCATGATTAAGCCTACTAACTATCCAAACAAGCTATTGACAGAAGCAATAGTCATTCGTCTCCTAGGCTTGATACTATTTACATTCTTATCTGTAGCACATTTGTCGACTGCGAAAACAATTGATGGACAATTAGAACTTTTCTGTAGGAATTCAAGCATCAAAAATAAAATATAAATGAATTGCGCAAACTACGATACTTCGAGGAGTTTTTAATGGATTTAAAACACGATATTTATGTTTTGAGTGGTTAGTGAGAGTTTCAATAATTCGAATTAAAACGACCTTATTTTAAATATGAATGTCTACAAAATGTTCAATCGTAATCGCCGAAGCGAAAGTTATGGGGCCACCCTTGTGTTTCTTGCCTCAAGCAGAACAGGTCTCATGGCTGCTTCTCAAGAAGAGGTCGACATCTGTATGTGGTGAGCCCGCATACTGGCGATTCTTTTAGCGGCACCAAATTCAAACTGGTTTTTTATCGAATGCCTTTTCTGGACTTGACGGACTGGCTGCATAATGTATAACATTTTGCCTCTGTCTGCACGCTCTTATTATGTTATTAGGCCGAAAATTTAATGTTGATGGTATTATTTGACATATTGATATTTTTGTAAGTTAAATGAATTACTAGTTAAATTTTTAGTTATAATTTGTATCACCAGAAATATTAGGGATTTAGCACTGTCAGTTTGGAACATTTGAATCATTTTAACATTACAATTATTTATTTGACTCATATACTCAAAAGGCACTCTAGAGTGTATATATTTTTAAATCTTGGATTTTTTTTTAAACTAGTTGTCGGGGGAGGGGGGGATTAAAGGCTTGTAAAAAATTGGATCATAACTTTTTCTGGAAATATCACATTCAGTGCTCTCAAACAATCCTGCTCAGTCAGAGAATTTGGATTCCATTTGGCACGTCGAACGTTTTTTGATTTTGCAAGAACTTTAAAAGTACCTATATCTAACCATTTCTACTCCATGGCTATTTAGATGCAAGTCAGTTCTGCAATGTACTTTAAAATAAGGTACATTTTTCTCCAGGTATTTTTAAGAACATTTAGTTAAAAAAAACAAGTTGAGTAGTGACTGTAAAGGCCACTTCTAACCAATTTGTTTCTATTTCAGGACATCGGGTCCACATACCAAGAATGTGTAATTTGGCAACATTTAATGACTTTTAAGTCACAGTGTTAAAATGTTAGCCCTAAAAAATTAACCATTGGAAATAAAATTGAGATGCGATTTCCCAGAGTTGATAATTCTGGACTTGCCTTCCAGAGGTCTTGTTGCACCATTTAGTTCTCTGCAGTCAATTTTCAAAGTAGACAGGGTTTGATTGTGTCAAATAGCATCGTTCACTGGTGAACTGCCTGATTAGAATTTTCCTGTATTTCTCCAATTCAAGATGCAAATATGATTTTTTTTTCTTCATAAACAACCTTCCCTTTTTGTCACTAGGACTACACCACCTGTTCAGATACTGCTCTAATGGTGTTCCAGCATGTTGTGGTCTTGTGTAATTCTTACTTCATTAAATCTCCTAAACAGCCAACCCAAGCTGGTCAAAACATAAATTGTTCAATAATATACAAGAATTAACTAAGCTGATTAGGCTTTAGAGAAATAACTTTTGAATGGTATAAACCAGTCATGGTACAGTACCCCCAAAAAAAATCAGAACGATGGCTATATCTTTTGTTCTAATTGTTGAATTAACAAACAAAAGGTACCGTTGTAAATCGTGGAAGGTTTTTAATAATTGTATGTAGTTTTTTTTATCATGAGGGGTCATCTACATATTAAAACAGAACCAAACTTTAAAAAGTTCAATAGCAACCTCATAATATTATTCCATATTTAGATTCAGCATTAAAAAAGAATGTGAAAGTTAAAAATTCGTAATTTTCTAATGAATGGTTTGTAATTTAAATGATAAAACGAAAATGATAAATTAATGTTAAATAAAAAAGTTGGTTTTTTGGCCATAAATACTTAAATATTTGATATATTTCAGTAATTTTTTTTTCTCCGAAAGATAGTTTGTAAATGGCCAAACATAAATAGCAATCAACTTTTGCATCAATTTCTTTTTTTATAATTAATTATTAATTAATAAAACAATTTTAAATTTTTTTTTTAATAGAAACATACATTTTTTTTGCTTTCATTAGATTCACCATGGTCTGAAACCCCACAATTTTTTTCTTTTCATTTTGACTTTTAGTTCTCGATTTTTTAGCGAAAATGTAAAAAACGCTCACTTTAAGGGACTGTATAGTACAGTGGCGTATATAGGTTACAATTTCGGGAGGGGCCAATACGACCAAACTTACCGTTATTTGCACTTGTTTTTTTTATGTTTTAAGTGAGCTCTCACTCAAGTATTAAGGATGCAGGGGTCGCAGACGTCCTATAAATCCTATATTTTTTTAAAAATCGGCAAAAACGTCCTATATTGCCCTATATTTTACAATTGTCCTATAAATCCTATATTTCTATATTGATTTGATCTATATTTTCTTCGAAATTGTAACAACGGCGCCGATCGTTGCCATTTTTTATATTTCGGATTCTTTGGAGCCGATCGTTGCCATTTTTTATATTTCGGATTTTTTGGCGCGATTGTAGGTGAAGAAAATCTGACAAAAGCGATGTTTGTAATGGCGGCGTTTTATCTCTCGTGACGTCACGTGCTACATAACCTACAACTCAACTCTACTGGACCGGCGGGAGTTGTAAAGTGTAAAACGTGAACTTTTCCAGAGCACGCGGTCTTGAATTTCTGATTTGTTTTCTCCTCCAACGTAGTAAATTAATTGGTCATAATACATAGAGATATGCAGAAACAAAACTCTGCCTCGAGAATAACGGATGAAAACAACTTGTGATTAACTTGCAGGACTAATATAGAACATTTTGAGTGCTCAGTCAATAATTGAGGAAGGAAACAAAAGGGTTAAGATTTACTGTATGATGTCGGATGGCGATTTTTTTTATTCCAAATCCGATAAGGATTCTACGCCACGAATTGTTTACATCAAACTGCGCCTAATTATGACAACCATAGGTAGTTCTCTTGCTCTTAAAAAAATGGCAGGGCTGCCATTTTTTGTCAAATCACCGTGGCGCAGAATCAGTACCGGATTCGGAATATTAGTCAAGATTTTTTCATAAAAGTCGTCAAAATTGAAAATGACGTCAATACGCTGTGTTGTCAAATCCAAACGGTCACTAGGGTTTCCGGAAAAACAAGTCCCCGGTTCGCCACATTCGGCGCTAAATCTCCCAATTTTCGCCTTCAATCCAACCGACACTGAACAATAAATCGGAACCAACAAAAGACTGCAAACAGAGATAAAAAGAAAATACTTAAAGAAATAGGAGCAGTTCAAGCAGTTATAGATGCTGGAAGCAAAAGACTCACGATTGCAAATAATGTAATTAATAAAACTTCATTTAGGGATGGAATATTGAGACAATAACGGATGACTTATTCAGGATCAAGCGATTTCTTTTTTTTAAAGGTGTGTTTTGATTCTCTTAAATACAATATAACACGTATATAAATGTATAACGAGTTAATTTTTAAGTTCAGTAGCAACTACGTGCAATTATTTGATGTTTTAAATTATCCTATATATTTTTTTTAAAAATCCTATATATTCTTATTTTGTTACTTTGACCCCTGAGGATGGTTTTCAAGGGGTTTTAAAGGAAATATTGGGAAAAACCATAGTTATTATTTTTTTTTATTTTTTTTTATATTTTCAGTTTACTTTTACAACTGAAGTGAACTAATGCTTTATTATATGATAGCAGATTATTTTATAAAACACTTAATTGCATTCTCGTTAGTATTATTTTCTTCACTCCCCCTAATTTTTTCCTTATATAACTTTTTTTTAATAAAAACCACCTCTGTTCATTAAATAGTCTTTAAGGTCATTATCTCTACTATTGGTTCTTTATCTTCAGCAGTAATCGAAAATTTTCGTCCCTTTTATCAAATTACTGAAAACCTGTGTTACTAATTTCCTTGTTTCTTGGTGAACTCCTTTGAATATACTTTTGGAGTGCAAAAATATCACGCAATATTTACAAAAAGATCGGGATTTTCCTTCAGAATAAGCTAACCACTCAAATTCTTCTAGCCATTTAATATGGTTTGAGCTAGAACTACTATACTGGTCTGCAAAATTTAAAGATATTTCAGTTTTTCTCTAATAACTTCTCGGTGGAACAGCATAGACACATGAAATTCACATCAAAGAGGCATCTTTATGTAACAAAACGATAGGTAAAACAACTCGGTCGTAAATTGAAATGCAAAGTGCACAGTGAGGACACATGCAAAAGCATGAAGTACCATTAGAGAGCAGTTGCAAAAAGGCATTCACATTAAAAATCTCACAACTCATGGAGTTGACTTTTTTGTGAGATATGATCTCCCCTGTCATCAGTGTTTACTTGGCTTTGTATTCTCACACTTAACATGAGTTTCTTGATGAATTCTAGTGACTAAATTGCTCAGTCAGATTACTTACCTAAAACTTACTCACCTATTTGTTGTACTATTATTTTTATTTATTTTCTGGTTGTAGTAGATACTCGACGAATATTACATGTTTATTAAAATAAAATTGTCATACAAGTAGTCTTCACAAGTGGAAGTGTGTATTCTGCCATGGCCCCGTATAAAAAATAATAAAAGTTAAATTCACATCATTCGATGACTAAAAAATGACGGTATATTGTGACCCAAAATTATTTGAGTCATTTATTATTTATAAAAAAAACTTCATTTCATGACTCAAAAAAATGTGCATATGATGACCAAAAAATTTACGTCATTTTAGGAACGTCAGTTTGTATGACCATTAAATGACGTCAAAACTGACGTGATTTTTTACTGAATAACGTCATTCGAGAAAAGATGCCCTAAAAATTACGTCATTTATCACATCATGCTACTACTTGAGTTGTACCCAAAGACCAAAACTTTTTTCCCACCAAATCGTTAACTTGATTTGGTATTTACCCCGTAATATCGTTTTTCCACCTTTCTATAGAACCTCTGACGTCCATTATTACTCATGAGATTGAAACAATTATTTTCAGTAAAAAGTATCGAATGTTAAAAAATTTGTTCTTTAGATGCCATTTAAGAGCGCAAGAGATAATTGAATTCAACTTTTTCACTGTGATTATGTTAACTTGATCCAGGCAAATTTTTAAACTGTGAAATATTGGTTTTTAAATAGCATTTATTGTTACTTGGGGTAAATTTTGTTTCACTTTTGCTTTGAATAAATTATTAAAAAAAGTATGAATATCGCCCCTATAAGTAAACCAGATCATTCTTCTAATCCGAATTTCATCAAATATGATTTGGACGCTTCTACGATAGGCATTTTGTAAAGATTTAATGTATTGGAAACTTTACATCACTTGCAAACAGTTCAAAAGACTGGACAAGTAATTTAGCCACTAGAATTAAATCAAGAAACTCATGACAAGTATGAGAATACAGTGCCGAATAAACACTGATGACAGGGGAGATCATATCTTACTCTAAAAATCAACTGCACACTAATGCTAATCCATTTTTTTAAAATCCTGAATTAGTATGCAACTATCAATATTATGTTCAGCGTACTTAATCAATGTCATAAAATACAAGAATAAATTTTAATAATTCTTATCAGTTATTAAAATATTAGTATCTCATCATTAATTTAATCAGGACAGCAATAGACAGTATTCTAAATTGTCAATTAATATTTAAATAACTCCAACAATTGTCGATGGGGGGGGGGGGAGCATCTGTTATGTTGTGCTTATAGTAATTAAATTTCTAAATCGGTCCCTGTCCATTGTACACTTTGCATTTCAATAGGGTATTTGACACCATCAACAAATAATTACCAAATGCGGCCTATGAATAGTATTTAACGAGGTAATAATAATGCAAGCATTTTTGACTCGAAATAATTGCTCAAATTTTTATAAATCGAATTCTAAAAAATATTTTTCTGAGCGCTTCGTCATGTGACCAGAAACGATCGCTTAGGCTCCTCCCAGAATGTGACGTCAGTATTGTGGAGTGGAAGTTTGTGAACAAACAACTTCATACGTTTATTTTTAAGCTTGGTTCGTCTTTCTTCCTACTTTATGATTAATTATGACCATTAAAGGTGAATTTTAGGAAATATTTATTTAAAGAAGCTTTATTGGAAAAATGTATGACAGTTTACAAAGGCAGACAGTTTAAATTTACCCAAAATAGTCGCATTGATGATGGATTCTTTTTCAAATCAAGCGCAGAGGTTTTTTTTTCTTCTACAGTGTTTAGAAATGTTAAAACATCTGTGTAGATAAATAAATCGCCCTGTTATTATAATTTGTAGAACAAGAACTACACACTATCGCAGTTATAATAATTATAAAAACATAAGCAAAATTATTAGCGATTAAAATAATCGGCTGAACACTGAATCGGAAACCTTTTCAACTTTTAAAGTAAAAATCCGGTGTAATAATCTTGTTAACGAACTAATTTTTGACTTTGAAACTTGGATCATACCTTCTCCTATGATGATCAAACCCCAAAATGTTGAAAAAAACATTACTTCAATTTATTTTGATTTTATTCATGGTGTACCACATCACCTAGCAGAAAGGGGTGAATAATAATCGGAACACTCGTTATAATTTATGTCTGATCTTATTTAAACATTTACAGGGTAAAAAACAAAACAAGTATTAATGCATTGAAGTGAATAGGAACACAAGATTACCATAAAAAAATGCTATAGTAAAAATCCGCCATAACTTAGAGCGGTTTTATGCAGACAATTCTTGGCGCAAAATCCTCTACATGTCAAAAATTGGAAGTTTTACCCAAATTAGTGTTCAGCTGTTAATTGAAGTACTTGTACAATGGAGTACAACACAGTATCGGTAAGAAATTTCCTCGAACAAAATCAAAAAGAAAATAACCCATTACGGCTACACAATCTAGCTTGAAACTCATTCGCGATGCTGTTTATGCAATGTTGACGTCACACAATCAGATGGATTTTTGAGCAGCGTTTTAGGGGCGGGGCTTCTGCTTGCATTTTAAAATGCGTTTTTTGGCGCTTTGCGACATTATTTTGGAAAAAGAAAAAATACGTGTCTTTTATTTTGGGCATATGCTTTAGTTAAAACATATTTTGAAAATTTGTCAAATACCCTATTTTCCACTGAGTTGAGCCATAAAGATGCCTCTGTAATGTGAATTTCATATATCTATGCTGCTCCAGTGAGAAGTTATTAGGGAAAAACTGAAATATCCATTAATTTTGTAGAATAGTGTAGAAGAAAGAAATTTTTAAAAAGGTTCCATGTATTTTCTACGAGTTAAAATTTTCTTTATTTGTTTAAATCCTCCGCAACTGATGCTGGATCAACGGTACTAGAATATGCAATGTCTAAAGGAACTTTGCTACTGACAGAGGCAACTTCAGTACTGCTTATTTACACGATGTTTTTTTACAAAACAGTTTTGAATAGAATTTTTATCGCTTCATTATGAATACCATTAACTTAATAAAGCAAATTAAGATTCCACTACAGCATAATGCAGAGGATTTGCAGATACACACCTATTTAAAAATCACACTATTGAATAAACAGAGCTACAGATAAAATGCCAAAGCCTCGCCTGCATTATACATATTTTAATTTCACAGTACTTATTCTGGTGCCATCAACTTTTTTTATTTTTGGGAAGCTAAGAGAATTGAAATTATTTGCAAACAAACGCAAATAATAACTACTTATTACTTTAATTTTTTGTTCCTGATTTCGAGAGGGGCCAGTGCCCCCTGGGCCCCTCCCATATATACGCCCTTGGTATAGTAGACGACTTTTGAAAACTCTTGAAGATTAATTCAAGGTAAACTAGAGGTGTGGAAAATCGCACAACGTTCAATTATCGTAAAATAGGGTGAATAGGAACAGCGGGCTGAATCGGAACATAATTTCTTGAGATTACAAAAAAAAAATATATTATTTTATACAAACAAAGCTGTTTTATTTTTTTGTATGTATATTTTTAATCTGTCTAACGTGTTTGGAATCGTGGAACATATGTTTTGTGTGGTTTTCAACAGTGTCCTTTTTTTTAAAAAAAAATTTACGTCCTTAAATTACATTTATTTATTGGGTTGTTCGGAAAGTAATTTCGTATTTTTTTGGGGGGAACATGAAAGACAATTTTCGTATAATGAATGAATATTTTATTAAATTATATATTGGCCATTCTGGTCCAACACCTTTTGCCATCTTTCTGGCAGTAACATGATTCCCCGCTCATAAAAGTTTTGGTCCTTGCTGGCAAAAAAACTGATTCAGGTGGTTTTTGACATATTCATTTGAGGTAAAGGTTTTACCATCCAAAAAATTTTGCAGGGACCGGAACAAATAATAATCGGAAGGCGCCAGATCTGGAGAATATGGTGGGTGTTGCAGTATGTCCCATCTAAGTTGTAAAAGCTTTTGGCGAGTGACCAAACTTGTATGAGGCCTCGCGTTGTCTTGGTGGAACACTACACCCTTCCTCTTGGTTAATTCTGGCCTCTTCTGTTTAAGCCCATCATTCAATTTGTCCTGCTGATGACAATAGACTTCCGAATTAATAGTTGTATTGTCCGGTAAAAGGGGGGTTTTATGGGGATGCTTCCGAGTTTGACAATAATAAATCTGCATTCTTCCAAAAGTTTTGCCAAATCTTTCGGTGTAATGATCACTTTTGCTACAGCTTACTGTAATGTGATAGCGACTAATACTACTTTCTGGTAATTATTTTGTCAAGGCTTCTCTGTTATTGAACCACTATTGGTCACTATTACAATTACTGCTATTTCAGCCATTCTGGTGGTTATTTAGGTGATATTTAAGTTGGCAGTCAAGACTTACGCTGATGTGTGGGATATTGCCAAGAGTGACTTAACTGTTTGGTTGGCTTTTGCCTAGTTTCTACTGATGTGATAGCCTCTGTTTGATCGGTGGCCGTGTGATGATTGATTTTGTCATTTGATTTCATTTGAGATAGAAGTCCTTGAGTGAGAAATGTTCAGCTCTTTTCTTGGGAGCTTTAGCATGTCTGATAAAAACTGGGTTTAGTCAACATGAGTGGATTCGTTTTATGAAACAACTAACTAAATGAAAAATATTAGATATTACTGACATTTGTTTCACTTGATTTTGTTAAGGCCAAAAAAAAAAAAATAATAAAGTTTTGTTTCCTGTAACATGTTCAAAAATATCAGGTTAGGAAGGTAGGAAAAAGTTTTTTTTCCCCGAAATATTTTTAGCTGATACGCAAAAATAAATATCGGAGTATTAATGTGCAAAATTTAAAATTGATCAGGGATGTAAAACACTTGGGTATATTTAATTTTTATGGGTCAATATCCTGAGTATATTCCCAGATATTTACTGAAATCGGGTATTTTAGTGGTAGTATTAATAATTTTTATTCTGGTTTAACTGCTCATTATATGATAATCAATTGCTTCTACAAACATTTAAAAAAGTATTGTAATATTAGGGTAGGTATGGTTACAGGAAACAAACCATTTTCCCCCCATCAGCCTAATTTGTATAGACTTTGTCACAAAATAACTTTGCTAAGTGACTAAACTGCATTTTTTGGCTATGTTATAATCAGTATGAATTGTTAACAAACTAGAGTTATCCATGTGAACTTTGTTCATTTAATGAGTTCTATTAATATCACTGAATTAGAACTCAATTTTGGTTTAATTTAATACATTCAAATCATCTATTTCTTTCTATCTTAAACATTTCTAATTCCCATTTTACTTGCAGCTTTAACATCAGTGAAAAAACCTCGACACAAAGGTCTCATCAATTCTCTACTCTGCTGCTTTGGTGCAAAGTCCAAACGACCCAACCCACCCATCCATGCTGAAGAGACTTCAGATGCAAGTAGGCGCAAGGTAAGCACTGCCAAAGTACTCTGTTACAGAATTATATTTATCTTGTTCTCATAAACCTGATAGAAATAAGAGATCACTATCGCATTGTAATGGAAAAGCGTCTCAATCAGTGGATTCTCCAGCTGTCCGTTCAAGTTCAAAACGAAATATCCCATTATAAAAACCAATGGCTGTGGATTTTTTTTTATGAATCAACTTTAAAGTACTTCAGTTAGCTGATTTTTAATTGATTTTACTTCAAGGATTACCGAGGCCGTACATTTTCCAGAGGATGTCTCTTGAGGTGAGATTAAAAAAACCATTGCAGTTCCAGGTTTCATGGCTCCTTAAAAAGTGCTTATTTTTCATTTGCTTTTTAAGAGCAGTTGTAGGTCTTCATTTTTATCAGTAGGTTTGTAAAAGCTGCTTATTTTTATCATATATTTATGTGTCCATTTATAGGTTCTTGTTTTTTAAGGAGTTTGGAAAGGATCCTTTTTTCTCCTAGTTTCTTAATATTTTACTTTAATGTTTATTAATATTTGCTTTTTACGTCTAGTGCAGAATCAAATTAGGTTCTCAGTACATCATAATAAGGCTTTCTTTAAATCTATTTAAAAATATATCAAATGTCAAAAAGTCATTATCCTGGCTTGTCACTAGAACCATCTCTGCTGTTATAAATTGATAATAAAACTAATTTTACGGCAACGATTAATTTAATGCATTTATAATAAAGTGCTTTATATAATGGTGAATAATAATATAATTATTTTTTCATAATTAGAAAATTACAAAATGTTTGTCACTGAAAAAAATATCATTGTCCTGGCATATTGTATTACACTTAATATTTTAACTACATTTGGTAGCAGTGTTCTATTTTTTGTGCCAATTCCAAGAACTTTTATTTCTTTAGTAAGACTTAGGAACTTTCTACAGAAAATACTTAGGCCAGTAGAAAGTTATATATATTACAATATAGAATACATAATAAAGTTAAATTTAGGAAAATATATACATTTACTTAAAAAAATTGTAAACTGAATGTATCAGCTTCTAATTGTACGAGTTTCATCATTGTCCTGGCAAGTAAAGAACACAATGACAGCAAACCAGGATAATAATGCTTGTTATTTATTCGAAATATAATTGAAATCGATATAAGTGTAACAGTACCCTACTACTATATATACATATATATTGTAATTCAATTTGAAAATACAATTTTTTTATTTATTTTTTCATTTTAATTGGCCTTTATTTAAATCGTCTTATTTAAAAAATTGTTGTATTATGAGTACCATTGTCTTTGCATAAATATTGCTTAATATTATTTGATAGATACATTTGATATTGATGACATTGTTTTAGCTTGCAAAAAATTGTATGTTATTTCCTGAAACTGGTTTTTATCCCATTAAATTAAACTTGGTGTAATTTTATTTGATAAAATTTTTTAAAAAATTCTTAACATCTTCATCAATTATATGGTGGCAAGAAAAAAAAATTCTGCTACTGAACTGAATTCATGCTATTGAATGTATTCACGTCTGTTAAATATGCTTTCAATACATTGAATACTCAAGACTTAATGACAGCCAATTTTATAATTTAAAAAAAAAAAAAGTATTCACAATTTTTTTTTTTTTTTTTTTTTTTTTAACAATCATTAGAAATATTTACTGTTGAAGAAACTTCTGTAGGACCCTTGCACTTCTTTTATTTATTTAAAGTCATGCAGTAATTTTATTTGTATAAAATTAAGGTTATCTTAAGTTATTTGATTTGGAAAAAGTATTCAGATACATTGCATTATTATAAGCTAAAATCTGCTTTGACATTGGTTAAAATACGAGTAATTGATGTACTGAAATCATATTACAGGAATTTCAAGGTAAACATCTTCTTCCACAGATAAAACATCAAGATGCTCATAAGATGTGCCTGGTCATTGATCTAGACGAAACTCTTGTTCATAGTTCATTTAAGGTAGCTATTTAAATTTCTTAACTATTTATTTTTTAATTATTTGTCAAAGGCCTTGTGTAATTTTTCTATGTTATTATGGCTTTTGTGAAAATTTATAAAATTGATAGGAAATGAAAACCAAATGTTAGTTAATTTTTCATAAATTTAAACGATTGAAAAATAACATGACCATTTATACCGAAAAAGATTTGGTGAACATTAGTTATATTGTTTTTTTTCCCTGTTGCTTTCATACACTTGAATGATACAGTAAAACCTCATAAAAACAAACTCCAAGGTTCCATTAAAACTAATTCGTCTTAACCTTTGTTCAATTTATCCGAAAAACAAAATAATTTTTTTAAAGAATTTCACTTATTTATAGTAAAAGAATTTCACTTTATTTTCTGAAACACAATTTTAGAAGTTTCAGTGTTTATTAAGATTGCATGAGAAATTCTTTCAAAAATATTGTATGTTAACAAGGTAAGATATGTTACCTACCCCCATTGTTTTTTTAAAAAACTCAGTTATAACACATTGTTTCCTGCTCTTTTCTGAGCAATTACTCCAGAAGTCTTCAATTAAATCTAAACTGTTTAGGCAGTCTGACGAATTGTCTTATGCTTTAATCAAGAGAAATCGGCTCAAGGTGTTGAGGGCAACGGATGCTTCTGAAGTTGTAGATAATGCTGCTAATTTTGGAATTACCTATAGAACAATTTCAGTTTTAGTCTTGACTCTATCATCAGCTTCAATAAGTAAGGCATATTTTTCTTTCAAAATTAAGTTTTTTTTTGTGTTTTTTTTAAACTTTTTGAACTCATTCTAAAATACACGCTCCAATTCCAATCTACCCATAAGGACAGTACACACTACAATTCATAAATGGACTGTTGGAGATTCTAGAATTTTAACGCGAAAACTAACAAAGGAGGAACAGACAACATTTCAAGAAGACAAGAAAATGAAGGATTCTGCCCTGTCACGTTATCACCTGTAGAACCCTCTTCGAGCTCCTGGAGATCTCAACAAGTTAAAAACCGATGTTTGAAGATTTTGGGAAGATGAAGTTGGTGACAATTGAAAAACGACTTTGTTCGTTTTACTGAATGGAAATTTGAACATTGGGGACTTCAAATATGAGTTGGACTAATCCGATAGTTCGCAATAAGCGTGTTCGTCTTAAGTTAAGAAAATTACATGATTTCATGACGGAGATCGAAAATATAGTTCCATTTAACAGTAACTTGTTTTAAGCGTGTTCGAATTAGTGCGTTTCAACTGTACATCAAAATATGCTATCACTGCTTGTCCTCCAACTTAACTTTACTTAAATAATGGAAACCTTTTTTTGGCCGTGGGTAGTTATGTTGCATGGCCAAGGAGGCACACCTCAAATTCTTACACCCTTGCTACAAAAGTGAAACAACTCTGAATTTTTCATGAATTGAAACTGACATATCATTCTTCTAGATTCAAATCCATGGAGTCCGATTTTGTACCCACTTTAACTCAAAAATAAAGAATTTTTAGTTGTGTTGCGTTTGTAGCAAGGGTAAAATGTGTTTAAAGTTGCTATTTGTTTTTATTTGTACTGTCAATCACTTTGGTACAATCCTGTATTAATAAATGTGACCGTCTCTTGTAGCCCAAAGTACATTTGCATGTCCTGTTCTCTCACTTAAAAGTATAGTTGGCTTGCATCGAGAACATCATTCTTTATATTACATCTGTGGCTGTTTTTTTTTAACTTAGTCACTAAAGTTGTTGAAATTCCCCTTATTAGTCAGTTTCTACATCTCGGAAAAATCCTACTCTTCAATAGAAGAGGGGCATGTTCAGCAACAAAGCATCTGAGGAGAGTTGAAAACTGTTTCTAGGACATTTCGGGTGGGCAGAAGGCTGGCTTGTAAAACATACATGTTAATGGGAGTCTGCGACTGCAATTAAACTGTAAATAATCAAGTTTTAAACGACTAATTCATTAAATAGACCTTCTAAATGAATTTTAGACATTTGGAAATATATTTTGACTTAGTTAACCCCTTGGGTACAGATTTATTTGGGAAAATTCTTGCGTTTTGAACGGTTGGTTTGCCCGCTCAACAATCTATGTTTATGCACAATAACGGATAATCAGGCAGAGACCTATAGCTCAATGTGGATTCTGAACCACAACGAACATCTATGCTTAATGCGGGATTCAAACCAGATACCTCTAACATGTATGACCAGAGCGTTAACCACAGTCGTCAGGTGGGCTGCGTTTAGAACGGATTTAATTTGCTGATGCGTGGAATAGTATGTAAAGGCAGTAGATTGCTTGAAAATTCATTTATTTGAGCGATAGGATTTTATCCTAGTCTGAACACTTTAAAGGAACACAGCTAAACAAATTATTCTCTTAAGGTATAGGTAAACCAACCGATGTTTGGCTTATCCAATTTTGGCTCTTGTGACTTTAAAGTCCATTCGATCAATTTTTTTTACTGGATGGATTTTAAATAACAAATTAGATTCGTCATTATTAACAGACAAAACAAGTTCATGACGAGTCTCAGCCGTCAAATGTACTCAAAGGGCTAAAATTGTAGTTATTATATATTAATGACTCTTAATAGTCAAATTTGAGGAAGTTTCTGTGAAAAGAACTGATTTTGGTTTGCATAATAGGGCACAACCGGTTCTATGACAGCCCTTGAGTATAGTGTGGACAGATTTTTTTTTTAATTGATGCCATTCTTAACACGTTGAGTGTTGCATGAATTTTTAAGGAATTCCCTGTCAGGCCACGCACTGCTTAGAAGCGCTCTTATTGTACAAGCTTGTAATAAACAAAAATTAAGCAAATTTTTAATAAATTTCAATAATTACTTAAATCAATGTAAATTTTTGGGTTTTATATCATATTTTTACATTGTCAGTTACTGATGCAGTCTAAACGCAAAGTTCAGTGTAAACCACCGATGGCTGATGTGTCACTCAGTGTGGTAACTTCACTAATCACCCTGGATTTGATTACACTCTTTCTTCTGCATTTTCAATACATGACTTACTGGGTATCAGCTAAATAATTTTTAACTTTTTTTGTGTATTTATAAAATATGCTACAAACTAAGCATTGAGAATTACAAGTTTGAGTTGATAGAATTTGTTATATTTTTTAAATCGAATGTGTGTTATTCAGGGTGCGTACGCGGCCTGGAAAACCTGGAAAGTCCTTGAATTTCATTATTTTTTTTCAAGGCCTTGAATAGCCTGGAAAAATAGGATTATTTCTAAAAAAGCCTGGAAAGTCCTTGAATTTTCAATTCTAAAACCATAAAATTCTCGTTCCCGTATTACCATTATTCTGACTTCACACTTTCTAGCCGGTTCACTTTTGGCGGATCTGTCAATCACACTTGAATCGGTTCCTCCCGAGCGGCCCTGGAACGGCACGGTCACTATGACCTTTGACCTCTCCCCGAACGGGACATGTGTATGGATCCTGTTTAAAGCATAGTATCTCTAAATAAAGTACTAAAATTTAATGTGATTTGAATGTCCACATAAGTAGCAATAATTGTTTATTTACTTAGTTTAAATTATTTTCAGAAAAAATGTTAATTATTATTTAAACATTAATTATTCTAGTTAATGACAAATTTTATTTATAAATACGTGTACGTGTAATTAGAAAAGAATTAACCCGGTTTAAACAAAAAAAAACTGGTTTAAACCCAAGAAAAACTTCTTTTTTTTAACCTAGTTTTTTTCCTTATCCTGGTAAGAGGTATAATTATCAATAAATATATGTGGTTGCATCTTAGTTGTTAAGTAATAAGTATTTTAATTCTTTTTGCAACTTCGTTAATTAAAAAAAATATATAAAAATTAAATTTTGGTATCGACTCTGCAACGGTAAAATAGGGCCTTGATTTTTGTTGAAATATCCTTGAAAAGGGCCTTGAAAGTCCTTGAATTTCACTTCCAAAAAAGTGTATGCACCCTGGTTATTGAATATAACTTTGAGTGGAGATGGGATTTTAGAAAGATTATCTACTGATTATTAAATTTAATATCGGATGAGTTTTGCAAATTATAGTTTTGCTTTGCTATACTAAACTTCAACTTAACTAGACATCACTTAGACGATAGATCGTCACAGTGCTCATAGGTATTTAATCCATTTTGGCGGAGTGAAGACATAATTCTCGCCAAACCTTATAGCCTTTTGTTCTCTACAGGGTTGTGGTTTGGCGAACATTATGCTTTCACGCCACCAAAATGGATTAAATACCTAGGAGCACTGTGACGATCTACCGTCTAAGTGATGTCTAGTTAAGTTGAAGTTTAGTATAGCGAGTTTCAATATTAAAGTTGCTTTTGTTTAACAATTCAAATAATAAAGTGAGAATTAGGATTACTGCTAAGTTTTCTTGTCAAAATTAGTTTTACGTCTGTGTTAAATTTCACCAAGGGTAACAGCATTTTTTATCAATTTCAGCCTATTAGTAACGCTGATTTTATGGTTCCTGTTGAAATTGATGGAGTTATTCATCAGGTAATTGCCTTTTATTCACTGTTTATGACTTGTATACAATACAATTACCCTTAAAAATACTGAAGTAAATTTATGGTTTTTCACTCTAACAAATATAGTATTTTAAAACATTTGTTGCCCTTCTCTTCAACATACTATTGTTTATTTCTCCTTAAAGGTTTCTGTTCTTAAAAGGCCTTATGTGGATGAATTTCTACAAAAAATGGGAGAAATGTATGAGTGTATTCTCTTTACAGCTAGCCTTGCTAAAGTAAGTTTAGTTTATGGATATATGTTACTCATTACACAAATATATTTTGTTTATGTATAAATTGAAAAAATACATGTTCACAACTTATTTCATAACCGTAGTGTATCTCGGTTAACCAAAACCATTCAAGTTGGAATATTAATTTTTTTTTTTCCCCAAACTTTAGGCCTACCTAAGTGTAGTATTACTTTATGTAAGGTTATTCGTAAAATGTGTAGTACAAAATACACACAGTTTTATGTTTAATATCACTTTATTTGCTTCATATTGGCCCTATGAGGCTGGTACAATTTGGGTTCTTAACTGAATGGTTATTCAAACTCCTTTTCTTTTTCATGTTCAAGACTAGTTTTGATTTTTGCTCATCAGAAAAAAGATTTGAAAACAAGCTAAGTGTTGCGAGTTCTCCACTTAAGTACTAGGAATGAAATAAAAACATTTTTAATCCTTTATTGCTTAATTGTTTATCATATTCATTCAACCTTTGATTAAGTAAAACATCAATAGGAGGGGCATCAACAGCAAATCGACAAGTAAATCAAGACTACAAATATACACACACAACAAAACAATTAAATCGTTTTATATCTTGGAACGATGCAACAGTTAATGTCATTATAGCTCCATTAAACAATAACTCCATTTTCATGGAGTAAATGATCTCTGCCATGCAGAGCACCGAGTTTTCGAATGTTAGATTGAATGTCTAATCCAATCATAAATGACGCAAGATTTAAAAACTCTGTGTAATCATCCTTAGGGAGTTTCGTAACAATCTTTAACTGATAAGAAATAAAAGTTTTTAAACTGTAATTAATGGTATTTATTCCTTTTTTGACTCATGGTGGTTGAGTTTAGACCAATTTTCTCGGAATCTCTTAAAGTATATCAAACCCAGTAGATTGTCCTAAGCACACACATATAATGCCGACCTGCTATCCACAAAAGATTTTGCCTATTTTTTTCTCAAGAAGAGTACGTGCTCCATTGAGTCTTCCACTATTTGTGGCAGTTGTATAGAAACATATACCTATTACTTCGGATTCACACTACCATATTGTAAGAGCTTGAAAACAATAATTGTTGCTTTGCCAGTTCCAGACAATAATTTAGGAACGCCAAGAAGCTTTGTATTTCCATCTTGCAAAAAAGAAACTAGTACAGCTAAACTATCAAACCTTCTTACGCTTTCTTATGAAAAATTGAGTAACAATTTACCATCCCAATGAATTACTGACTTCGATGCCTCAAACTGTGTTTTTAATTGTTCAGCAGTTTCACGGCAAAGACGTTAGCGTTCCCTACGAACCGTACAATTTGGTCAAATGTAGATTCGTATGATTATAACTTTCAATAATTTTTTTTTTTTTTTTTTTAAATATGTATCATATGAGTTTGATAAAGTTTTTAAACTAAGTTTAAATTTAAAATTAAATTAAAAAAAAAAAAATGGTAAGAGAAGTCTGGTACAGTTCTGTTGTCTTTATATTAAATAGAACTCCAAATTGTGCACAAATTCCCTGTTTTCTATTAGCTTGAGGGGACTCTTAAAACTTTTTTAAATGACTTGAATAATTTTGTAATATATTACAACAGAAAGAACATTTTTAGAGGGCGAGACCTGGCATTTTCGAAAAAAAGTTTTTTTCGGCCTCTGCTGGGACACCCTAACATGCACATATTCTATTAGCTAGTGGGCGTCTTTTTTTATTTTTTATTTTATACATAATAGGTGGTTTGCACAACTTAAAAGGTTGGGAACTGCTGCTCTATTGTATATATATGCATTTCTAATTTTACCAACCTTAATGTTAATTTTCTGTTGTATTAATGAAAAATTTAATGTATTGTATTATCTAGAATTGCTCAACATTTCACTGGTTGTTCAGTGCTTTTAATTCATTTTATACCTGAATGTTGTGTAATATCCCCCCCCCCCCTTCTTTTTTTTTCTATTTACCTACTATTAAAATACTCAATTATATTCATTGCAAAAAATACCTTTTATTTTAAATGTGTAATGAATTTCAGAAAACAAACTTATCTAGCACAATGCTAATATTAATATCTATTTGTTTGCTTTTTTTGTAGTATGCTGATCCAGTAGCAGACCTTCTAGATAAATGGGGTGTTTTTCGCTCGCGTCTTTTTAGGGAATCATGTGTTTTTTATCGTGGCAATTATGTGAAGGTAATGCAAGATTGATCTATTCTTATTTATTACTTAAGTATTTCTGCTTTATATTTAAAAGTAGGTGTATTTTTACTACTGTTGACATATGTATTCTTTCTAGGATCTGGGTAGGTTAGGACGGGATCTTCACAAAGTTATAATAGTAGACAACTCTCCTGCTTCCTATATCTTCCATCCAGATAATGCAGTAAGTTACTCCTATTAGTGCATGCAAATTATCAAATATTTTCTATAAATTGTTAAAATTCTTCTAAAAGCAAGTTACTACCTCTATAGTAACTTTCATTTATGGTATAAGAGGAATTGCGTTAAATATCAATTCAAAAATGCTCATCTTGAAGATTAAAAAAAAGAATTTACTACCCCCAAAAGTTAAATGCTACCAATTCAATTAGTTTTTTTTAGTAAACAGCACCATCACCAATTTGTATAAAAAATGTTAAGTGCGCGTATTTTGACATTTGGTTCTCTCAAGCTTTAGAACTAGGGGGGAAAAAAAAAATTTAATTTTAATATTTCTTAAAATTATCCCCTTATAATTTCAAATAGAAAATTAATGAAAAAATTAGCTCTTAGAAAATTTACAAATGAAATTTGAAATGGCATTTAAATTCGTTAACATTCTTGCAAGTTCATTATATGTCGGGTAGTTAAAGGGTTGGTTGTTTAAATTTTTTTTTTTTTTTTTTTTTTTTTTTTTTTTTTTGCAGTAGCTAAAATAGCAGTAGAAATAAATGAAATTTGTTCATTAGTTCTAAAAATTATAAACTTTTATTCATCCAGACTGGCATTGTACTAAAACGAAAGTTTTAGTACAGAGTTTGTAAAGTCCTTAGAAACTTGTTTGTTTCACTTGATGCTTTTAAGGACCTTTATAAATTACTCACAAACTACTTATTTTTTGCTAACTTTTGGAAATACTAATTTCTCAAGAGTTCTTAAAACATTTTTTAAAAAACTTAAATTCATTTTCACACTCGACTAACTATAAGGGCACTTTTCAAATGCAGTAATTTTTCTTTTTTCCAGAGCAATTTATAAAATATATATGCATATTTATATCAAAACAATATTAATCTCTTTGAATGACTTTCTTCCTGTCTTAAAATATTTTGAATATATTTTTCATTTCCTATCAAGGCTCTTAAAAATAACCTTGGAGTTGCTTGAAAAGTCCTTATCTTCACTTTCTAAATAATTCCCTATAGTTGAGATCTGTGTAGTGTTTGCAAGATTTTTTTTTTTTTTCATTTATGTCCAACTTCTTTCTTATAGTTATCTTTTCTCTTATAAAAACTCTTGTGGTAATGACATGTCTATCCTTATTAGGTGCCTGTCAATTCCTGGTTTGATGATATGTCAGATACCGAACTGCGGGATCTCATCCCTTTCTTTGAGCAGCTTAGTAAAATGGATGATGTCTACTCCGTTCTGCGTAACTCAAACCATGCTGCAGGCTCGCATCCACAACCAAACAGTCTGAACTTCATTTCGCCCCCTCTACACCACGTCAATGGCCTGATACATCCCTCTTAGCACGACAACCGGGTATTGTTGCATAGAATCAACAAACTGGAAGCCAATGTTTGCTATGGCAACTTTTGTTTGTAGTGATTGACAAAATGTGGTTTTAACCCCCCCTATAGAAACATTTAAAAAATATAACTCCATTTTAGAACATATTTTATTGTATGAGGATCAATTGTTAAATTTTTTAAAAAACATGTGGAATTTCTTATTGTGATTATTTTATGACGTCTAATGTAGAGATGCGTCGTAATTTTTACCAGCAATTTATACTGTTTTTGTTGTCATTCCTAGTTAAGTGTTAGATTGCGTTTTTTCCCCCACTAGGCTGTAAATATTTTATTCTTTTGTTTCTTAACTGTAAAAGATAGCCTTTAGTGTGTCCTACACTTTGACTCTATTAGTAACTCGAACTTAACTGATTTTTGTTTGTACATTGAACTGCAATACACGGAAGAATTTTTAAAGTTTAGCACCAGATGTGGGTTGATGCTATTGAGACATTGTATATTATTGCTACATATTGTGCCTTGCTTTTGTGCTGTTTTCATTCCATTTGATCATCCTTGTACATAAGTAAATTTTAATACTTTTATCTTGCTGATTAAATGTTATTTGCATATTAGTCAGGAAAGTATAAATTATATACATAAGCAAAGATAGTTTTGTTGGGTTGAAATAATTTATTTCTGTTATTTTTTATAGAATAGGTCTGTACTAAAGTTTCTCCTTTTACTTGTTCTCAGATTTTCTTACATATAAATTCTTATATTTTAATTTAAACTATCGTAAAATAATCTGAAGTTTGTTTTGGCAGCTGTTTCCTAGTACCACTTACGATTTATATTTTAAAAGAAATCATTAATAGAAAATTATTTCAAAACCCACACAAATATCTATGTAAAATAATATTAACACTGTTCGGTTCTATTTTCCAAATCTAGCTATAATTCAGAAAAATTCATGATCACTTTAAGTTCATTTTTGAAAATTCTTGTATTTCTTACGTTGCCATGGCAAGCTATGCATACTCCAACCTGTCGACGCATATGGCAAACAGCAGAGGCTCAAACCCTGCCACAAAATCACATGAAGTGATTCCTGTTATATTCTGCTGTGTTCTGCCACATTGCGTGAGTTGGACAGATATTTGAGAATTATTAACAAGTGAGGCTCTTCATATCAACATTACTGTTATCTTTTTTGTGTCGGCTGTTTTAGCTGACTTT
This sequence comes from Linyphia triangularis, assembly GCA_963978545.1. Lineage (NCBI taxonomy): Eukaryota > Metazoa > Arthropoda > Arachnida > Araneae > Linyphiidae > Linyphia > Linyphia triangularis. The sequence continues at coordinate 29,827,454 of OZ021732.1, read as the reverse complement.
GTATACAAAAAGAGCAATACAATATTTTATGTGCGTAAGTGTGAGTGCTGCAAATAAGAATGAATATTTTGCAGTCTTTTCTTGAAATTTTGAGCTTTGATGCATAAGTTTGTTAGTTATGTGTGTATTTGTATAATACAACATTCAAAGCAGTCTTTTCCAGTCGGTACAACATCTTGAAGCTTTAGGGGCTGCTGAAACATATAATTGTAAATGGTAACAGGTGCTAGTAATCCTATTTTATCATTTAGACTAGTTTATATTTCTAAGGCTTTTTTTTTTTTTTGTAAAACAGTGAGAAACTTTAAATGCTTTTACTAACATTAATAATACTTTCCTCTCACTTGGTATTGCATTAAAAATTATAACATTTCACAGCTGATTTTTACTTTAGATAATCTAAAGTATTATCGTATAGATTATAAATTGTGTATTATTTTAATCTGTATCTACTTTTTTCTGTGCCTGTTACCTTACAGTTCTAAAAATTTGAACTCCCGAAGCAAATAACTGTACTTTATTTTTCTTACAAATGTTTTTAGAGTACCCCAAGCTATCAAGGGCAATGTCTTGAGTTTGCATGAAGCCCATCATATCCAGTTGTTATGCTTTGTTAATATTGAATGATGGTTGTAATGTGGAATAGAATGACTGCTGTGTAAATATTTTTAAAAGTTCATATTGTAATTTGTTGTAAATTTTCTCATGGTGTATCACTAGATTAATATGCAAAATATCTTAAAAGTATGATATTTGAACTATTTAACTTTTTGACAGATATGGCAGTCGACGTCTTAAAGTTAAAAATTCATTTTTTTTTTAAATTTTATTTTATGCTACACAGCTTTTGAGGTATCACTGTTTTTAGAGCTTATTTTAAAATAGGGAAGCTTCAACTGCAGGTGTCATTGAGCTGATGTCATATCTTTTGCCTTTTCCAAATCTGGTCTAATTTAAAATAATCACACCCGGTGACTTTTACTCAATGTGGCTAGTGGTGGATTCATATGTCTTTGTTTGAGTATAAGGTGTTTTTTTACTGCGATTGGTTTGGCCTGTTATACCTATGCTCAATAGATATGGTTCTAATTCTTTAATGTCTATTACTTTTAAGCTATATAATTTCCTCTAGATGCACTTTCTGAACGTTTGGTTTACAAATTAAACGTCTAGCATCTAAATCCTTTATAAAAGTTATGATTATAAGTTTATATTGCCTTTTTTCCCCCCATGTCGACAAATTATTAATATTTTTTTTTTTTTTTTTTTTTTTTGCAATCTATTTTTTAGTACCACATAGAAATTTTTTGCTTTTCGCTTTAATTGATTTGAATAGATTCCTCTTAATTGTAGATTTTGCTGTGGTGTCGAGTTATAGCATTATTTTTAATTCCGGTCTCGGTTCATTTGATTAAGATCCAACTTTGTAGTAAGACAACTTATTACCTTAAGTGTTCTGTATAGACACCATGGGAAAACTTTGAACAAATGTCGAAATGTTTTTGAAATTGTTATGTACATAGGTTACGAGACCAGTTTGGTATGTTGGCTCATCAGCTTACTCTAGACTTAGAATATTTCTTGCAGAAAGTAAGTCTGTTACACACCTACAATGCTGTTGATACCTTTTATACTGTGTACAGTGGCCTTAAAGACATACACTTTTTTGTACAAAGATTTCTGTGGACATCAACAAATCACAATAGAATTGAGTAGTTACCACTCCAGATCAAAATCACCAATTCTTTCACATCAAAGAGTGAAAGGATGTGTTCATGTTATGCAGTTTATTGTTCGTCTCGTTATGTGAAGGTGCATGATTTATGAATGTTTTCCCTACCAGGAGGCTGTTGTTTTAAGATGTGTATCCAGAAGTAGAGGGTTTGATCCTGAATTGTGTTTCTTAAATATGTGGGAAATTTTTTCTTGCATTAAATATGTGTTATTTAAACTTGTGTAATGTAATGGAAAATTTAACACTACCACAGGAAGGTTATGTTATTAAGATCAAATTAACACTTGTGATTGGGTGACTAGACTTGTCACAGCAATTGGTTTTGTAACCAAATGTTGTAAAAATTTTATATTGAGAAGCAAAATAATTTTTGAACAGATTAGAATCACTTAATTGAACTCATGTTTAAGAAAAGATGAGGCATTCAGGAAATATAACTTCATGCTTTTAGCTTAAACTCGAGATGGTGCTCAACAAAGTGTGAAGTTTACTTGTTGACTATCCAGTTAAATAATATCCAAAATTTAAATATATATACTTTTTATTTTTTTCTGTACATTTTATTTAAGTTAGGTTTATGCAAGGTTAAATAATGTAATAATTATTTTTAGTACTTTTTTAAACTTAAAAACATGATAAATCTCTATACTTCCTACACTACACGAACTTCCTTCATCATATGAAGTTGTTTATTTTTCCTGATATATTGTCTAATGGGTTTATCACTTAGATGCTTATTTAGAACACTGCTGACATTCTTAAACATTAGCGTCAAAAGTTGTTTAAAAATCAATTTAGGATTCAAACTCACCTTTGACATTTGAGTTGAATGCTAACCCATAAGTTTTCATTCATAGCACATTTGATTGTTTAATGACCAGGTTTAGTTTCCTTATAAAGTCGAAAAGGTTGGATTATTCTTCTATAAAAATTGCTTGAAGCATTAACCCTCAACATTCAAGATCTGTTAAGGTAACACAGAGAAGAGGTAGCCTCTATTGCAAGGGTTAATGTACTATGGTTTCTATAGATTCAAATGTTCACCTAACACTTTTAGTGTTTACTTATGATAATTGCATTGATTGTTGGTAAAAGTACAATCTTTCTTTCACTATCCAATAACATTTACTCCTCCCTTGAATAGAGGTTGGACCTTGTATTATATATTTTAACTAGCTTGCTTTAGTTCTATAACATTAGTAGTAGTGCCAAACTTGTTGCTCTATTCATAAGTCTTCCTTTCACATATTGTATATTGGATTAATGTATTAGTGCAGTTATATATTCAAATTATTTAAGAAAGCACTCCCGTTTAATTTCGGGTGCATCTTTTTAGAGTAGAATTAAAATGTTGCAAATATTACAAATCACACTATTTTAATATATTTATGCACCTAACTTTGTTATGTGTGTGTATGTTGGAAGACAGCGATTTTGAGAAACAAAGACATTTATTTTTCATTTCTCAAATATTTATCAGTAATGAGGGGAAAATGAAGTTCTTGAGTTAGAACGAAAACTCAGTGTCGACGATCCAAAATTAAAAAGTTTCACTTTATCTTTCCAAGGCCTGTGTGTTAAATCTACCTTTAACTGTTCGAGGGATACTTTTCTTTCTTCATTGATTAACACCTAGTTAATAGAAACTTAAAGTCAAGGTAATGTGCAGAGAACAGTTCAATAGCAATAATACAAGTGATACTAAATAATGTGTGGTCTGTTTCTGTATGATTATGAAGTTGTGTTAAGATTTGTGCTCTTGAGTACTAATTCAACTTAAGTCGAACTGGATATATTACCGTCCCTTGTTTATGTGATAATGTTTTGGAAGAGAAAGGACAGAGTTGTGAAAATTGGATTTGCATTTTTATATTCTACAAAAAGTAAAAAAACTTCTGCTTCTCTTACAAATGCTCAAACAACATTTAAAACAGTTTTTCGCGTCTTAACTCGTACCATTTTTCTTTTATTTGTGATAAATTTTTGATTGCATATTTTCTATTATCAATGCTTGTAAATGAGTTCTCGTCTGGTCTCCTGGTAGTGAAAATACAAACTTTTGTATTCTTCCAAAATATGTTCTGTTACAATTTCTAAGATTGATGGACTCTGCTAGCGAATACCTCTTAGTATTGTGGTCCAGAAAACTGTGCCTTTTGTTTCTACACAGGAACTACAAGTTATCTACAAAGCTGTATTCACGAGACTTTTTTATATCAAACATAGCTTTCCTTTGAAGAATACCACAATTTATGGAGGGTAATTGTCTATATCATTAAAAACTGAACAGACTTGTGTTTATTTGTTTTGTTTCATTTCCTAGTTAAGAAACACTGTTCTACATGCTTATGAGTGCTGCCAGGACCCATACAAGGGGGTACTGGTACAAGGGGGTGTACTTGCACCTCCCTGGATTTTGAAAATTAAAAATAATATGGAGAAAATTGGTACTATTCCATGGTTCGTACGTTTTTAAAAAACCTTGAAAAGTACTTGAAAACCTTGAATTCTGTAAAAATACATTTAAAGTGTTTCAATTTCTAAAAATATAGCATCTTAAAAAAAATGGTCAACAAAGTGAGCAAAATCTTTCGAATTAAGCTAAGCCAATCAGCAACTAGCAAAACATTGTAGTTGAATGTACCAAAGTTTCGTCAATCCCTCCTTGAGGAGCACAGCGCTGCGCATGCACAACATATTTGGAATATCCAATCAAGCCACATGATCTCTTGCTTCTGTTTTGTATCGTATGTGCTAATATTTTGCGCACTGTTAAAAATGGCAGGGAAATGCATTTTCAATTGAAGCTGATTAGAAAAGCCGGAATATAATATTGAAGCCTATTTGTTAGATTCGTACTTTGCACTATGTACTTTGTGTGTCAAAAATGTCATGATGGGAGAAAGGGCTTTAAAAAACTATACAAAGAGTAAAAAATGGATTTAGTTTCTATATGAAGTGCGATGAGGATTGTTCGAACTATTTCTAATGATGAAAAATACCCCAAAAGCAGATATATTTCTTAACAATCAACGATGTCAGCGCAACGGAGGTGCATGTAATTGAAAACGAAGTTTTAGATACTGAAATACTATGGACATTGGAAATCATTAAAAAAAAATCAAGGTTCTTATGAATTAAATGAAAACATTGATAAATTATGTAATTGCATGTTAGCCGAAAGCGTGATTGCGTCTAAATTCTAATTTTTCATGTGGAGAATAAAAACTTCATATTATACACAGGGTTCCCACGGTCATTGAAAGTGCTTAATATTTTTTAACCTGTTTTCAAGGCCTTGAAAATGCTTAGAGGTCCTTAATTTTTGTGTATGTTGACCAACTTCAAAAATGCAACTCTGACTTGCTATCCCCGCGTGTCCGCCACTTATTCTCATTATATCGGAATTTTCTGACATATTTGTATTACACATGTGCCAACTTGTAACTGTTTTGGTAGAATATACTTTATAAAATTTTTTTATACAGACATGCCTGAAAACAAATTTTTAAGGTCCTTAAAAACATTAATTAGGTCCCTAAAAGTCATTGATTTTCATTCTGTGATTTGAGTGGGAACCCTGATACAGTATTTGTAATCAAGCCTTCAGAGTAGATTGGAAGACAGTTTCGTCAAATAATACAAAAGTATTATTGATTAAAGTCTCAATATGATGAGACAAAACAATTAAATGAATGTTCACATACAATATTGACGTAATTACCAAATGAGTACTAGATACTTTACTTCGGTTTTTATGGGACATAGTACTGCTTCAGATATATTGGAAGATTTTTTTTTATTGTAACCTTAAAATTTTCTTTCATTGAAGCCTAAAAAACTTTTTTTTATTTACTCGATTTGAACATGCACCGTTTGCCAATAAAAATAATTTGAATATATTATTAATGTATTTGTGTTTATAACGCATCCTTGAAAAGTGCTTAAAAAGTCCTTGAATTTATTTCTCCTTCAAGTGTACGACCATGTATTCACTGGAAATAGAAGTATATTATAGGTTTTAAGATATTCAGTGGAACTGGAACTTAATACATACAATTGTATTGTAAATAACTAAAATTGTAACTTTTGGCTCTTCCGTTTCAATAGGTTGCCGACCTTTGCTGTAGGACAATCTGTTCAGGAGTTATGTTGATCGCCAAGTCTGGTCTCAAAAAAATGTTTGTCACAATTTTTTTTTTGATATCCCCATTTTTGTATTCTGGACATTCCAAACAGGAGAGAAAGGCAAAAGAAAAATCCTTTTGTAGGCTGAATACAATATTTTCTTTATCCTTTGACATGAAATTAAAAGTATAAATTAAGGCAAATTCCGAGATAAGTAAAGGGTGTGGATTTTGGATATCTACTTTTGTCACGGATGAGAAAGGAAGGTTTACCATCAAAACTTCAATTGCTTGCTCAAATTAAGACAAAGTTTTTAAAACCTGCAGTTATTTAACAATTAGCTTAAATGCCACTTTTTTATTTAAATAAAACTTTTTACAACCTAACAAAAAATACTTAGTAAAAAATAATTCAAACCATAAATCATGTTCAATTATTTTAGATTGACATTTTCTTAACTAAGTATTTATAAGGAAACATATCAATGAAATAAAAAGAATATGGAATGAAAAAATATAATTTCCTATTTAATTGATTATTAGATTAAGATTATTAGATTAATTCCTATTAGAGTAAGAATTAAATGACCAAATTCAGCAAAAAAAATGTCAGAAAATATTTATTTCAGGAAGTATAAAATTCTAAAATAGCTACATATATCCATTAAATCCAGAACAAAAATGTAGCCGATTCCACAACCAAAATCTAATAACAACTCAATATATTTCACAATAAATTACATTATATAATGGTAAATATATATTTCTCTCTAAAACTATAATATTCAAGGCACATATCCCACAGTATATTGCACCATTAAATTTAAAAAATAAAATATATACTTTATACAATACAAAATCTTCTCTTTTTTGGTATTCATTAGTATAGATAGTATATACAAAAGATGTCTATCACTATTTTTTTAAAAATACAAAATAGATTTTGCACTCAAAACTTATAACAGGTTTGTTAACATTGTTAGTTGTATATCTAAGCACAGAAATCGTATCTGTAGATTTTGGTCAAACTGAGATTTGCTGAGAGAGAGAACAAACAAGAGATTTTGGCCAATATGGGGAATAAAAGTTTTAATAAGTTAGTATCAACTACAAGAAGTTGTTAAACTTGCAACAACCGTTTCTCATTTTGAACACATAGCAGATTATGATTTCTGCACTTATCACAACCTTAAGTACATAGGAGGATGGAATTTTTGAAACTCTGGTAATAAATAATACATGGAATAGGCTTCAATGTAGTATAGCCTATTTTAGTAACTAACTATGTATTTTGCAAGCAAACTAAAATTGAAACAGACCAAAACCCCTTTATAAAATGTCGGCAGTCAATTCTGCATACATTTTCATAATTATAACAGTAATATTCAAAAAAATAAATAAATTGAAACATAATCAACAACTTCCGAAATATATTTTTATCTAGCTGCAACAAAAGAATATTGCCAATAAATCACTTAAGTAGTACTATAAAAAAATAACAACACAAGTGAACTAAGGAATAAGGGAACTAATTCTAATATCAAATCTATGCACCAATAAAAAATTTCAAATAAGTTATCAAAAAAACTTCTGACACATAAGCATGCACCTTTTCTAAGCGTTAGTTTCAACACCAGAAATAACATTTACTTTATGAAAATTATGTATAATAGTAAAAATAATATTGATGTATCTATGATCTATATTAGATTAAAACACTCGTTCAAAAAGCATGATCAAACTTATTCATAAATATTTAATTTATTTGAATGAGTTTTAGTAGACAAAAAAATAGTTGCAAAACGATTGATAGTTTTAAATGTTATGGTAATAATATTAAGAAATACTGAACTATGTTTTTTGGTATATAATTCAAGAGAATAAAAGTATGTTTCTATAAATTATGAATAAAGCTCAAAGAATTATATGTGCGACCAGACATCCTGCTTTTCCCAGAATAATCCTAGTATAGTAGCAAAGTAATATGTGTTATTTGCCTGATCTGAAATATTATAGAATCTATTTTTAAAGAGACTTTGATTCCAGCGGAAATAAGGCGCTGAGTAGTCGTAACACTTTTACAATAATTGGACAATATTAGTTCTAGTTCTTATAATAAGTTAATTTTTAGTTTCAGGGATAAATGAAAGTAAAAACACTTAAATATGTCATTATAGGCAAAGGATTCTTTTATGGAATAATATCAAGTATATGCTTGTGAAAAAATGCATCTTGTAACAAATTTATTAAGTAGAGAAACAAAAGGCATCACACTGTTATCGCTTTTAAATTCTGAAAAAGCTTGATATTAATATACTTCTACAGTTTTCGTGAGCGCCCCCTCCCACCACACCCACCTCAAAATCCCCACTGGCTTTTGAAAAAACAGTAGAATTCACAGGAGGAAAAAAAGAGGTTATGAGACATGTAGAATAGATTTTAAATTATTCATTTGAACCGAAAATTAATGCACAATTATTCATTAACATTTCATTGAGAAATTATATTTTTTTAAAGATCAAGGACAATAAAACTTTAAGCTACTTGCATTCCCAAGTAAATAATTATGCCGGCGCCCAGGAGAAGTCACCTTGAGATTATAAGTCAATAATTTCCAGCTGTTTTCTTACTAGTGCTAAATTAGTGAGAGAATGGCCTGTCAAATTATTGTTTTAAAAGTTTTACACTATAAAACAGTAAGGCGTTTGAAAAATGATTTGATGAATGCAATTTTTTTTTTAAATATGACATTTGTCATATTTTGAAGCAGTATTACAGCCAAGAGGCGACTACAAGTTTAGGTACCCTTTCAAACATTATTCCGAATTTTTTGTAGAATTTAGAGAAATGGTAGTAGATTATGAACATAACTGGTTTGCCTGGTGAAAACTGTTTGCAAATCAACTTTGAATGAATTAAACTAAATCCTTTTAAAAGATGTAAGTATTTGGTGCCAGGAAAGATAAATCGTCTGCAACCTTCTTAATTGGAAATTAAGGAGCAGTGGTTTGCCTGATGAAAAAGGGTGTTCATTTTTTGACAAGTCATGACATATTTGGCAATCATATTTAGTTCAGTTCAACTCATTCAAAGTCGACTTTCAAACAGTTTCAGCCATTTTCCTACTGACAGACCAGTATATTCTACAAAAAAAAAAAAATCCAAGGTGTTAACTAAAACAGCAACTAAGAGGAGTTGAAATCAGTCCTTTTTGGACAAACAGCAGGCTGGTAAATCACTGATGTATATGAAAACACAAGAATGAGTTATGTATGCAAAATAATATTTTACACAAACATTTAACTGCAAATTAATATTTTGATTGCTCAATTCATTAAAAATATCAACTAAATACATTTTAGAAATTCTGAAATAGTAGTACCGAAATTTAATATCATAGTTTTTGATCAATTTAGGATTTACCCAGATTGGAACTTGCCAAATACGTTTTGTAGTGTCACAAAACCCCTGCATATAGCATTAGCAGTATAGAACTGGAAGATATTGACGACCACTCTAAGTTCATAAGCTAGAGCCATACAACTGTGACGAATGAGCTTAACTGTTGTGTTGGTCAAGACCCCAAACAACCTTTAAGTATTAAAATTTGAACACATATATTAAATAGTATTAAACCTATGAACATTTAAATGTTCATATAACTTATCTTTTCGATAAAATCTTTTAGAGCAATGATCACATTTAAAATGTTTTTCACCAGTATGCAAATGACGATGTCTTTGCAAAGTCGCCTTTTGCGTAAATTTCTTTCCGCATAAATCACAATTGAAAGGTTTTTCACCAGTATGCACTCTAATATGTGTGAGTAGGCTACTTTTAGAACTGCATAACCTACAACAGATCGGACATACCACATGCTTCTCCAAGTAGCTCTGTTCTAAATCAGAGGACACACAAGTCAGGTCATTATGGTTCACCTTGAGAGATAAAGGCAGTTGCATGTTTTTCGAACTTGCAGATGAACGAGAAAACAATCTTTTTATAAGGATATCTGTAACAAATAGAAAGCATGGAATTAAATCAATGAATCAACATCATAAATAAAAACATATTAGGATTGAAATTTAAAACTTTTTAAAATTTACATATCAGAAAACTGATAAAAATATACACCATTTCAAAATTTAAGAGGATATAAGCAAACATAATAGTATATGGTACAATACAATAATAATACAATATGTAAACATATATTTTCAATAGTAAAATTATTTTTTTCACATCAACATAAGTGAACAAAATTAAACTAAAAATATTAGATCACTACCAAAACCACAGTTTCACATATTGTAAGCAATTCTTTTACAATTCACTGATGGCAATAAAGATATTGATTAACAATAGTTTTTAAGCTTTTACTGAAATTTTGAATTTTTTTCCAAACAAGCACTATTATTTCAAAAGATCCCAACTGTGGTTTTAGCAGGAAAAAAAAAACTATTTTAATGTAAATAAAAGAAATAAAACATAACTAAACTAAAAAAAAATTCTAAAGAATCAAATGAAATAACTATGTCAGGGTGCTTAGAAGTGAAAGCATTTTAAATTTCTCTTATAATTCCTAACTACCTGTACTTTTGTGACTGCATATTTCAATATATGTTTGAAAAAAAATAAATTATTATACAAAAGGATTAATTTCATAGTAAACTTTTTCAAAAATCATTAAACATATTAATTATTAGTTATAATTCTGTAATAAAAATTTAAATACACGAATCTAAAATTTTATAAAAAGTGATAGTAAGCTTTGGGAAGTTAACTATATGACAAAGATAAAAGAAAACTGAAAGAGTAAATTAGGAAAAAACATTTATGCTGGTACGCCACATCCTCAATTATCAGATGTGGTATAGCTCCCAAGCAAAGAAAGCTTCACTTTATATGAAAGGGATGAAAATCAGCAAAACACATTGCATTTAAAAAAAACTTAATAAATCAAACAACTTTAAACAATTATACTATATTGACAAATAACTCAATCTAATTAAACCCGGTTTTCAATTTTTAAAAGTACTGAAATTTCGGTTAAAAAAAAGGTAACATCAGTGTTTTCACTGAACTGAAGCATATTTGAATTATTGCTTAATATTTGAGCAGGGAAAAACTATTAAATTCCCTGATAAATCCCCATTATTTTCAAAATTAACTATTTCCTTGATGTTTTACTCTTTTACACAGTATACATATAACTAACAAAAATAACTAACAAATTATATGAACCTATTAAACAAATTAAATGAAACAATTTGTTTCTAAATAAAATTCAAAGATAAAACTAAATGTTTATCTGCAGATCTCTTAAAATGGAAAAATCGTAAAAGTAACTTTCCTTCATTTTATAAAAATTGGAATTAGATAAATGCATAATTTTGATAAGTTGCGACCAAAATCATAAGTTTAGACACTTCTCGTATTGGCTGAGATTAACTAGCCACATTGTAGATCAACTGTAGTAAAAAATAACATAGTTAAGAAAAACTGCAACAAAAAATTGCTAGATCTTAATTTCCAAATATATGTTTTGGTTATGAATAACATGAGCTAACTACTTTTTATTCTTAGGTTGGTAGAAGTTCTAAATACAGACAATTATTGAACTTTGACCAACATAAATTTCCAATTTTCCTACAAGTTAAACTAATTAGGAAAGTGATTAAAAAAATAGCTATATCACATTACCAAGAAACTTTTTTATAAATGAAATAAAAAGAAAAAACATTCAGAAAACAAAGTATCAACATCACAATAAAAAAACAAAAGAAATAAACAAGATACTTTGTTTCAAATTAAAAGCCTAACACAATGTATAAATATTTTAAAAGTACATGAATTTGTAAACACTTTTCTACTTACCAAATATTATTATCTTTTATTATAGGTAACATAAATTGCTTAAAATTAGATCAATACAACACCAATAAAACCAAAAAGTAACAAAATAAAACCAGAATGCAAACAAAATAAATAAATTAAAATAAGTTCTTGTTTTCAAAAACAGGTATGTTCAGATTTTATGTGAATATGCTGTTACAAAAGGAAACAAATTTAACGAAGGTACTCCAGTAATTTGAACATCAATATAAAAAGTACAACACTACAAATAAACAGAAGATAAATTTACTATTAAAAACTTAAGACGAATTTTTAGAGACAAGAAACAACTGGAACACCTTTTCAAGTCTTTTAATGGCTGAATATTTAAAAAATTTGGAATTAAGAACAAATGATGTCAAAAACTACATAAATAACAGGTTTCATACGACCTAGTAACAATGCATAAACTGTAATAAATAAAGAATTGTAAATGAATTAACTTTATATGGCGTAAGAACCTTCAATGTTATATCAGAAGCAGAAAATATGTATTTGTTTTTCAATTATAATTCAATCGCTTAAAAAAAATGAGAAACTGACATTTGTTTACGGAAGAATATTTATGGAAGTTTATAATTTTTTTAAATTTTTGATACGAGAACATTTAAATCAGTGAAATATGACGAGGATTAAAGTAAACATTAAGTTAAGCAATCATCATAAATAATACACTTAACAAAAATATAAACAAATAAATATTTTTCAGCAAACACTTAATCATAACGTTAACTTTTAAAAACCACTGAATTAACAGGTGATAACTGAAAATTAACACAACAAAATTATTAATTAAAAATAAGAGAATAAGTTATATTTAATTTTTAAAACTCTTGCTAATTTCTGCTAGAATTCAAGTTTCTGTTCCAGTTCCGTACACGCATAGATTATTCAAATTGCCATATTAGAAAATAACTTTAGGCAAGGTCAAGAACAAAAAAAAAAAAAAATCAAACAATTTAATTTTTCTAAGGCTCAGAATAATGAAACATATTTCCATAAAATCATTTATGATCTTTTTTTTAATTTAAAAGTACTTTATAAACTACAAATAGTTTCATGAATTATTTCTGGAAAATATTGTATAGTTGTATCATTACTTTTAAATATGGCAACAAGAAATGGAGTTTAAATCGAAACGTAAATATGGCAGACGATCTTCAGTCTCCTGATATACCCCCGCAAAATTTAATTAAAGAACCTTCAAATGATGAAACTAAGTTAAATACTATAGTTACTGAACTAAGTGATGACTATGCTAAATACTTGAAAGTTGATGTTTCTTCTGAAGTATGTTTTTCTACTTTTTACAAATGTGTCAATACATGCATTCTCTCTTTTAAAATCTTAAAAAAAAAATAAATTAATAAACAAATATACTTACAATAAGAAATACGAATATTTCTGAAAGATTTCACAAATATGCCTTACTACATGATTACCAAGTTGAAAGTTTCATTTTACTTTGAAAAACTATTTATTTTTTTAATGCCTTTTAAAGTCCAAACTCTAACATAGTTGCAGTAACTCATCGATAAATAGCGCTTGTCAAAAGACAGGCGAAATGTGCGATATATCCGATTGCGCGATATATCGAGTGATATGATAAAATGTAAATAATTTGATTTATGATCATATGCACTTGATTAAGTAACTTAGGAGCAAAAGTATGCATAATATTAGAAATGAATCATTTAAATAATAAAAACAGAGTTTTATAATAAAAACTGCAGGCAATTTATGAAACTTTATTTTTGAAGCATATGTATCTTATACCTTTTACTACGCATTCATACTTTGTATTTATTCAGTAAAGATGTGTTTTTTAATTTATACGTAGATAATTTGAAAAATTAACTAATAATTTTTTTTTTCCAAAAAGCTTCCTAAATAATAATAAAAAAAAACAAACATCATCCATTGCTGTTGTACTCAGGGTTGGCATGGTTTAAACCAATTGGTTTCTTTAAAGAATAATTTAAAATTGTATTTTTATTTATTTATAATTAGACTTTTTAATTTATTTGATACTGTAAATAACTTCTACTTTTAACCAAAAATTTTCCATTCCATTCAAACATTTTTTAAAAGGAATTTTACGGCAAAAGCAACTACAGCAAATGTTGAGACAATTTTTTTTTTCTTCCTTTCTTTTGGAGTTGTACATACTATCAAAATTGTGTAACAACCTGGGTAACAACATATACCTCAAAACCAGTCCGATCAAAACAGTCAACAAAATCTGTGATGTCAAGGGTTCCTACCATTTCTATGGTTATCGTGAGGTTTCTACCAAATTGTTGGCATTAAAATAGTTGGCGTTGATGGATCATTACCATATCCCATCCATTTCAAGCCAAGATGTTTGGGATGTCTTGACGTCACATTCGATTCCAGCCGAATGAATTGTTTTCTCGCCAACGTCTTACAGGGGAACTTTGATTGCAAATAAAAAAAGAGAAAAAGCGCAAAGTGTGTGTGCTTATGGCCTTTTCGAGATATTTAGAATTGAATAAAAAAAAAAATGTTGGAATTGTCCATTCTTTACTGCTCACGGAATGACGCTGCCTTCCAATACTTCTTATATTTTCACGAATATTGAGCATCATTAAATTTTTTTACTGTTTGTTAATCTTCCATGGTGGTAACATATTAAATTGCTTTTATAAAATATATTAATTAACTGAAGTGTTCAAGAAACTGTACACCAAGGTATTAAAAAATCATCAAGCTCTGGCAACCTTTTCAGTTATAACACAGATTTATCATGAAACGGTCAACTTTTTAGCTTCTTCATTCTGGATGTATGGATCTAATCTTGCATTTAGATAAAAAGCAAAGTCAAACGCATTTCTTTTCATTTGTTGATAAGAGGCACCAAAAATGTACCTACCACGTAAAATTTTATTTAAACCTCTATAGGCCCCTATCTACCTAGAGACCATGAAGCCAAACCCATGCAAAATTCTGGCTTATGCCTGTCACTGTTATTATAAATAGATGATACTGTTTTCAAATATTGTTGTTTATTAATTTAATAAATATTTTATAAATTTAATGAAATTTTTTTGGCAATAGCTGAATTATAACCATTGCAAACTTCAATATTACAAAATATTTGTTTGTTAACTGGAGTTAATTAAACACAATTATAATTCAAGTTTTTAACTTGTGTTTGCAGTGAGTTTATTGTATCGGATAATATTATCGAGTTTATTTTAGCAACAACTCAGAAATAAAGTCGCCAACCTAGGGTCTCTATAATTGATAAATATCTTTTTGTGAATTATAACCATTGCAAAATTCAAATTTTTCTTTTATTAAATTTTTTTATGCTCAATATTTTACTTGTTTTTATTGTAACTTCTGTTAAAAATGTGTGAACGAATCATGCACAACAGAAATTCTTTACATGTCCCTAAAGATTTATTTTTTCTACTTTCTAGAAAAATGTCTTAGAAGATGAAATTGAGGACATTTTAACTCGCTTAGATGAATTTACTTCACTTGTTGACATGGTGAGTTCTAGTGTTTACAGAGAGGTGATATTAATTAAATGATTATCTTAAAATTATCTGAAATTTATAGCATTCTAGATTGAGATTTTGAGACTAGATATGCTTTAACTGTGAACTTTATTTTTTACTCCAGGTATAATAACAATAAAAGATAACACAATCTAATAAAAGATTATTAACAAAATTTGAATGAAAAAGAACCAAATGCTTTTTATTTATTTCCCTTTAAAAAGTTTTCATAAGCCAGCCTATAAAAATTTATATATAAAAAAAAAAAATTAAAAAAACTACTTATGACCTTCCCTTTCAATTTTGCTAATTATTTTTTACTGTTAATGATGTAAAAGTTCATGTGTTTGAAAGCAATAATACGAGCTCAATATTTTATCTAATAGAAATTAAACATTAGATCTATGGGACAAGACAGACTGACAATGCCTCTTAAATGAAAGGTAAAAATCAGATGAATCTTGAAGCTATAGCATACTAATAAAGCTTATAAAAAAAATTCCTATCTCGTGTATATACTACTTGCAAACTTATAAATAGATACCTGGACATCCTTTATATTACAATTTTGTTTTAGTTTTTGAAATAAACTTTCTATGGTTTATGGAAAAAAAGTTCAGTCAAAAGCAGTTTATAATAACAGAGACAAGAAAAATTTGGTTCAATTAAATTATTTTTTCAAACAATTAAATTATTAAAATAATTAAATTAAGTATTTAATTATTGAAAATTTTCATTATTAAATATAAATATTTAAATAATAAACTATATTAATTATTAAGACTATTTAATTATTTAAATATAAATTGTCAATAATGCTATTATTATTAGCAATAATTATTAACATTTGAATAATGATTATATATTGAAAATTTGGGCCTACATACATCTAAAATCACCAGGCCGATTTTATGTTCCAGTACGCCCCTGTCTGTACCCCAATACTGTACTTGCAAACAGTCCTACATAATCTTTTTTTTAAAAGTAACTACCTGATTAGTGGACAGTTCATAAACAAGTTAAATTTAGATGGCATCATGCAATTCTTTGCCTTTCATAGAATTTTTTGGTGCACTTATATGTTTAAAAAGTTATATTGAGGAATAAGCAAAATTTTGTTTCTTATCGCTAGAAAAATTATTTGAGGGTTTCGTTGTAGAATATTAATTGATAAACATGTCGCTGATATTGCTAAATATAAGATATTTTAATGAATTAAAATAATTTTCTTCTTCTAATTATTTAATTTTTTAGTTTAAAAATAATTATAAAGTCACTTTGCTATCTACCTGGCTAAAACAAAAAAGTTAAATAATACAGAAACTAGTTGAGCAATTTAAAAACGATTTGGTATGCTGCTAGCTCATACAAACTAAATGAAGACTTAAGATAATTTAATATACAATGTATTTCTTAAATTTACTACCTTGATTTAAGTTTTAAATGATTTGCAAAAAAATTGGGAAAGTAAATGATCATGTTTTAAGAAAAATTATTTTGGCTCATAGATGTATGTATGAATCAAAGAAATAAATGTAAACATGTCATATTAGTTATGTAATCATAAATATTAGAGGTCTAAAAAATAAGCTGTAAATTAAAATTATTCTCACTCTTAAATTAATCATTAATTTATCTTCATTAAATTACTGTTCAAGTGGCCTGAGAAACTATGTTCTTTTAGGACAGTGGTGTCATTCATGTTTTCAAACTAAATATTTCAAAATTTCAAAATCTATTTTAAGAAATAAGTTACATTTTGGTTTGTGTCACTAGAGACTTTCTTTGCAAAATAATTATTGATAAAAAAAAAATGCTTCCAAGTAACTTCCCCAGAAGCAGAATAATATATAATGTTCTGCAACGGGACTTTTAACGGTTATAAATGTTCTGCAGACATTTTTTCAAAATTTCCAGTATGATATAAAAGAAAAAACCCATAAAATTAATACTGCACATTTATTACAAAATGATAATGACGAAAAAAATTATTTTTCAAACCAAGGCATACATTCAAAATTTGTAACTTTATCAATGACTTTGGAAGTTAAATATTTAGGCATTGATACAGAACCGCTATGTATAAAATGTTTGTGGTAAGTTGGTCCATGCAAAGAAATAAGGGCTGCTTTAAGATGTTTTCTTTAAGATTTGTGTCCAGGTGGAGCACCATTTGAAAAAACAAACATTCTTTTATCAGTTGTTCCAGCAGAAATATTGTCTCCATCAAAAACATTTGGTCGCTTAGCAACAATTTTATCAATTGTGGATCCCCAAGATTCACAAATTGCTTCTGAAATGGGCACAGAAAAAATAAAAACAAGAAATTAGATGAATCTGGGAATCTCTGTCTTCAGTTCTTCTATGGCATGCTTTAAAAGCTCTTTTGGCTGGAAAAAAGACTTACTCCTACACTCCTCAAGACATTTGTACACCCAATTATTAAAAACAGTGTATTCAAAATACAATTCAGTAGTATCTTCTTTTGAATGTTCAGTGAAAGGGAAATCTTTCATAAAACTTATGAAATTAAGACGAAGTTCCAATTCTTTTTCTCACTCGCGGGCATTTGTTCCAAACTTAAAATTGTTCTGCAAGGACTCTGATTGTTCTGCGATGTACGTCGCAGTTTTAGGCAGTTTCTGCTTTCGGGGTAACTTCTAGGATGAAAAGGTTAACACTGAAAAGAACTTTTTCGTAAACTGCCTTCAAATCTGTTTCTATGATTAAAAAAAAATAATAATAATGATAGTCTCATATGGATAGTAATTGCTATGGAACCCTCCAAATGTGAGTATTTGCACTTGGCCGTTTTTTGCCCTACTTTTCCTGCCTGTAAGTGTTGGAAGAGAAAGGCAATTATTTTTCAAACAAAAGAATTTACTTTCCAAAACTTTATGAAAATTCACACGTGTCGTAATTTTTATTTTGTCATGTTTCTTGTAAATCATCCTGTTCTAGGTATACATAACTTTTATACAATTGGGAAAAATGCCTAGTTATGTTCAACTACATTTTAAATAATTTTGTATTTGCATTGTATCTGAAGAAAATGTCACATTCAAGAATTATGATGTTGTATTATGTGTGGTAAAACTGGCTTATACTTCTCTTAGGTAAGAGGTGACAATGCTTTATGCCTGAATCAAACACTTCCAGAAATTCATAAGAAATATTCCGAAATAGAGAAAGTATTTCAGAAGGTAGACCGTATGGAGGCAAGTATTTTCTGAACTCTTAATGTGAATAACACTAATGTTTTTAGAATTGATTTTTTAATTTTGCCTTTTGTAATTTTGCCTTACTGGAATTTCAGACTCTTGCATTAATCAGGCAAATTTCTATTAAATAATTTTTGCATGGATTTAAAGATAATTTTCCATAATTAAATACAAATAAAAAAATTTAAGACCAACAACAGGCTCAAGTCCCAACAGGGTCGGTCAAGTGAAAAATATATATATACATGTATATAGAAATAGAATTTGCATACTATAGTTACAGGATCATACATACAATATATATAATAATTACAGGATCATACATAAAATATACAATAATTACTGGATCATACATACAATATACAATGATTACAAGAGTATACATAATAATACAATACAATATACAAAGTTGACGCAGCATTTGACGATCATACTGGAAAAATACAATATATATAATACAAGCTGACAAACTTTATAGAATCCAACAGTACGCAAACATAAGTAACCAAATATAGTAACTAAATAACCTAAATTAAATACATACATGTTTTGTAACACAAAATATAAATTACTTACCTTGCCAGTGTAATCCAATTATTGCCCATTGATGATCCCCCAGTGCATATCTAAATGTTTCTTAAAACTCTTTACTCTGACGGAATATATAACATTTGCTGGCAAATCATTCCAATCATTGATTATCCTATTGTAAAAATAGTGTTTTTGCCCTTCCCTATTAAATTGAGATTTGAACAATTTGCACCCATTTCCCCGCCTCCTATTGTAAGTGACAAATTCTAAACCCCTAACTTCTCCATGTGCAATAAATTTAAACAACTAGATCAAATCCCCTTTAGCGATGTTGAGATTCTTGGATTAGTAATATGACTCCATTTTAGTTTAACATAAATTTATTAGACTTTAATTAACTAAATAAACACCAACGATACAACATGCTAAGAAAATATTCATGGAACACAAGTAATAAAAATAAAACTGCTCGCCAGGAAAGTTATTTTTTCCTGTCGCTATGCAACGCACGAGACATCATCTCATCTCACGCCGATGGAGTACAAAATGTCATACCAACAAGCTCGCGCCGCCACAGGGGTCCCCCACCAGTCCAAGGGACGATCCAAGTTAATATCCGTAGTGATCGACCAACCGCACCCGTCTACCGGACTTGGTAACTGTTACTTCCGTTGGAGCACTCGTTGAGGAACTTGACAAGGAATTGTCCGGAATCGTTGAGGGAGCTGTTGTTGTTGAGGGAACTGAAGTCGGTGAAGGTACTGGAGTCAGTGAAGGTACTGGAGTCGGTGAAGGAACTGGAGTCGGTGAAGGAACTGGAGTCGGTGAAGGAACTGGAGTCGGTGAAGGAACTGGAGTCGTTGAGACAACTGGAGTCATTGAAGGAATTGGAATCGTTGAAGGAACTGGATCTTTCTGGAGCCCGTCGTTATCCATAAAAGCAGGCTTCAGGCGATCAATCGACACCGTGTTATGATGCCCGTTAACCTCTAACACGAAGAACTTGTCAGCTCGAGATACGACTCTCCATCGTCCTTTATAGGGCTGTTCCAGGGGTCGTCTTACCGCGTCAGTTCTCACAAACACATGGGACGTTCGGTGGAGGTCTCCGTGAATGAAGGCACTTTGCTTAGAGTGATTTGAGAATGGGACAGGATGTACCTCTCTCATCTCTGCACATAACCTTCTCACAAACTCAGCTTGCGAGATGTCTTCTGGCCCTGATGAATTCCTAAAAAATTCTCCAGGAAGTCGCAAAGTAGTTCCATGCACCATTTCCGCAGCAGTTGTCTGTATGTCGTCTTTGAGACTGCAACGCATCCCCAAGAGAACGGTGGGGAGGATGTCACACCACCTTTCTGTGCTGTGGCACTTGATGGCTGCCTTAAGCTGGAGGTGCATACGCTCTACAGCGCCATTACTCATTGGGTGATAAGCAGTGGTTCTGATCCGATGTACCCCTAACAACTTAGTAAGAGAAGCAAAAAGGTTGCTTTCAAATATAGTTCCTCGGTCAGTAGTTACAATATCAGGTACACCAAAACGAGCAATCCAATTAGCGTAAAAAGCCTGTGCTACCATCTCAGCTGTCTGATCCTTTATTGGAATGGCTTCAGGCCATCTACTGTACCTATCTACGCAGGTCAAAATGTAACGATAGTCTTTCGATGGAGGCAAGGGTCCCACTATGTCGATATGGACATGTGAAAATCTGGCGTTAAGTGAAGGAAACGACTGGAGCACTGATTTATTGTTTCGTTGCACTTTTGACTTTTGGCAAGGTATGCAATTCCTACACCAATTTTTGCAGTCTTTTGTCAAATCTCGCCAAACAAAACGCTTACGAACTAAATCAGTCGTAGCCTTAATGCCAGGGTGAGAAAGTCCATGACAAATATCAAATGCCCTGCGACGAAATGAAACTGGAACATAGGGCCTCACAGTACCATTGGATACATCACAAAAAATACTTCGGCTTGATGAGGGGAATGTCAAAGGCTTCAACTCATGACCAGAATCGGCGCCGATCAAAGCTTGCATCTCCTCATCAGAATCCTGCGTGATGGCCATTTCGTCGTAGTCTAAAGGTCCTGGGACCTGAATTGCAGAAATGCGAGAAAACGCGTCGGCAACTGGATTCTTGTCGCCAGAAAGGTAAATTGACTTATAAATTCAAGATGTCTCTGTTGTCTCGGAGAACATCTATCTGTTTTTTGCTGAAATGCATATATTAAAGGCTTATGATCAGTCAGAACTTTAAATTCGCATCCCTCTACCATATGTCTAAAATGACGAATCGCAGAATATATCGCTAACAATTCTCGATCGTAAGTGCTATATTTGAACTCAGCTGGTGTTAATTTATGCGAAAAAAACCTAAAGGTTCCAAATTGTCACCTACAGATTGATGCAATGCGGCACCAATTGCAGTTTCAGAAGCATCAGTAACAAGAGTCAACTCTGCATTTGGAAGAGGTTGCACTAAAAGTGTAGCATTAGTTAGCATTTCTTTACACTCATTAAATGCTTTCTCGTTAGCCTCGTTCCAAACATTTGGGGTCTTGTCTTTTTTGGCTTTGCCTTTTGTAGCAGTGTTCTTAAGGAACCTGTGATAAAAATTTAGCATGGCCAAAAAACGACGAAGTTCATCAACCGTTTTAGGAAGATTGTATTCTTTGAGTGCCTGAACTTTGGCTGGAAGAGGAGAAATTCCTTTACCAGAGACATGAAATCCCAGAAATTCAATTTCACTTTTACCGAACTCGTATTTCTCCAAGTTTATAACTATGTCATACTCACTTAACCTTTCAAAAACTCTATTAAGGTCAGACTCGTGACTTTGGGATCACTTGAGGCAATAAGAATATCATCAAGGTAGACATAACAACACTCAAGACCGCGTGAGACTTCATCCATAAACCTCTGAAAAGTTTGCCCAGAGTTACGTAATCCAAAGCACATTTTTACGTATTCAAAAAGCCCCACCGGGGAAATGACTGCGGTTTTTGGAATGTCTTTAGGCTCTATGGAAATCTGATGATAGGCCTTTACGAGGTCTACCTTTGAAAAATTATTTTTCCCTGCAAGTCCATGTGAAAAATCTTGAATGTGAGGAAGGGGATATCTATCCGGGATAGTTTGGAAATTTAACCGCCGAAAATCACCTACAATTCGCCAAGTATTATTTTTCTTTGGAACAAGATGTATTGAGCTTGCGTAAGGACTACTAAAAGGTCGAATTATTCCTTTTTGTAGTAATTCTTCAAATTCTTTTTTGACGATTTTAAGTTTTTCTGGCGATAAGCGCCTAGCTTTAGAATATACAGGTGGACTTTTTGTCTCTATACAATGAGTGACAGAATGAGTCATTCTCTCATTACTTAAATTCAAGTTAACAAGTTGGGGATATTTGGCCAGAATTTTATGGTACGGGGATGCCTCTGAAATTAGAGTTAATCCTAATGTGGGACCAGGACAAATTGTGGCTTTGGCATTAAGCTTAGTTAGGCCATAAACAAGCTGTCTATTTTTAACGTCTACCCCTAGACCAAAATGCTCCAAAAAATCTGTGCCCAAAATCGGATGCGAAACATCAGCTATCCAAAAAACCCATGTAAATACTCGACGCAACCTGATATCTAAGTTATACTTCTTAGTACCGTAAGTGCGAATTTTACTGTCGTTAGCCGCGTAAAGAAAAAGTTCCGAAGGTGTGCTTTCTTTCACAAGTCCTTCGGGAATGCAGCTTATTGCAGCACCACAATCGACCAAAAAATGAAAGCCGGAATTTTTGTCAATAACAAACAGACGACTGGAAAGTAAGCTGCAATCTGCCGCCGTTAAAACAGACGCGCTTAATTGTTTTCCGTAAACTCACATGGTTTAATGCAATCACAGGCTTTATTTCCGAAACGTTTGTGGTACCAGCATAAAACATTACATGACCCCTCTTTACTACGGGTGGTTGCTCTATTTCTATTACGACTTCGAAAGCGCTGTTTAGAGCCATTTAACAAACTTTTCATATCAGCGCGAAGTGCTGCTACTTCATCCCGTAGAATTTGAATCTCTGTCTTTTCATGTCCTGATGATACACTAGAAACCGCAAGTGTGCAACCTGATACTTCATTGACCTTGTCGGCTATTTTTGACAGCCCATCTAAAGTTTCACTGCTTACAGATAAAATCTGTTGCATAGAAACAGGGAGACGTTGAAGCCATAAAGATTTCAAGACTTCGTCAGTAATTTTCCCATCGGCCAAATTCCGCATCTCGAGAAGTAGCTGTGAAGGCCTTTTATCGCCAAGGGTTAAATCTTGCAAAAGTTGCTTGAGGCAAAAAGAATCAGATTGCACAAAATTGCTTAAAATTCGCGATTTTAAAGTCATGTACATGTTTTCAGGGGGGGGGGGGGTGCGAACTAAATCGGTTGCACAAGAAAGTACACTTGCATGCAAGGCTGTAACCACAGAATGAAATTTTGTGGCATCTGCTGTGATACCAGAAATGTGAAACTGTGATTCGAGTTGGCCAAACCATAATTCTGGGTTATTTTCCCAAAATGGAGGCGGACGAAATGCAACTCTAGCCACCTCCATTGTGGTAGGTAGCGAAAACATATCCTGATCACCCTCGTGTAACATATTTATATACGAAAGCCCAAGAAAATTCTTACAAAATAACGTACGAAAATGGTCACCGAGCAGGATCTAATTCATCACTCACCAAGTTGTGAAGTTCTTTATTAATTCTTCGGAGGTGGTGTATTGACTAGCAACATCCAAATTCGAAACGATCGAATTGCCATAATCTTCAAAAATAAACCTTCCAGGCCACTTTACTTTCACATTGGTACTTGCACTTCTTATTACAATCTGTGAAACTTTCCAGTCCAGCCGGTATTCGCAATAAGGTTACTCAAGAAAGTTCAGAGTCCGTAAAAATCACCACTTTAGCGATGTTGAGATCCTTGGATTAGTAATCTGACTCCATTTTAGTTTAACATAAATTTATTAGACTTTAATTAACTAAATAAACACCAACGATACAACATGCTAAGAAAATATTCATGGAACACAAGTAATAAAAATAAAACTGATCGCCAGGAAAGTTATTTTTTCCTGTCGCTATGCAACGCACGAGACATCATCTCATCTCACGCCGATGGAGTACAAAATGTCATACCAACAAGCTCGCGCCACCACACCCCCTTGCTCATCTTTCCTATAGTGTATACATGTTTAAATTTTTCAATTTATCCTCATATGCCATACCCGAAGTACCCTGAATTATTTTTGTTACTTTATGTTGAAATTTTTCTACTAAATTTTTGCTACAGCAAGGCCCGTGAAATGCCCTTGCACCAGAAATATCAAACCAACCACAGCAGTTAAAGGTTAAACACCAAAAGTTTCTTCGACAGATATTATTGCACTTATAAAATTTATGTTGAAAAATTGCTATTGAAATTTTTTATTTTTTTATCCTAGTAGCTCACTTGCACCATCATATACAAAACAATTCTTTTCTAAATTAGAAATTAAATTTACTATTGAAAAGAAGAAGAAAATCTACCATGAAATTTTATCCAAATCATTTTTTCTTTTCCTTTTTTTTTATCAACTTCTTCATACTCTATCACAGTCATTAGTATGAACAAATCACTTAATATCACAAAGAGAAAATTATCCTCATTGTTCTTAATAGTTCTGTAGAAAAAAGTTATACAATCTGTTGCTATTATTAAGTAGGATGCTTGTTTTAACTATAAGTTATTTACTGCACTATTTCAGTGTGTGTATCTTGAATTTGTACTTATATTTCAAAACTTTAATACTTTTATTCTCTCACATGGGTTAATTAATGCAAAGCACTCTGTAAATTTTTTATATAAATTTAATATACATCGGGATCAAAATATTTGTAAAAACATGGTATTAAAAAATAAATGCTAATACAACAGAGGATGATTATGTAAGGAGTACCAAAATACATACAAAAATTAGTCTTAAATTTGTCTATTATTACTGCTCATACCCTTTTTTTTTTTTTTTTTAAGTTTCGAATATAGTAAAACTTAGTGACAGACCATGCTATTTTAAAATTACTAGCATATTCAAGTTTGAAATATGCAAAATGGTTTTAGTATGAATTTGGAATTTTATATTATAATGCACATGGTAAAGATTGGAATTAATAAGCAATTGTTGATCAATGTCTTCATTACGATTCATAGGACATGGTGAAAGCAATAAAATCAAACTTGGAGGTAATGGAAGAAAAAGTAAATGAGGCTGAAGTACATTTGGATAATAGTTCTGTGAAAAAACTTTTCAACTCATTGCAGAAACCATTGTTTTCAGTAAGTATTATTTTTTTTTTTTTTGTATAGTTATTTTTTTATAAGTACATTTTACTTTCAACATAATAGGTAATGAAATGAATGAAGACAAAGGGTATTTTTTAAATTAAAATAAGTTTTTTACAAAACTAATAATTACAACAATAGCAGTATGCTCAATCGCGATTTCGCGTATCGGAGTAGGAATATGCTTTTTAAATGCTACTAAAACACTTTGATGGCTATAAACCTTGAACTAACTCTTAACACTATGCTGTTTGGTGACACGACATTGTTGTCCCGTGAAACAATCGAGCAAATACCTGCAACACTTCTAAAACTATCTTGAAAATGCCGGCAAAACTACAAAAACTATCATGCCCAAGACGGAGAAGTAAAACTTGACGATTTACGATATTCCGAAAATCTCAAAAAAACTCTGGCGATAGACATAGGTGAAATGATCAGAACTTCTGAACCAAAAAAAATTCCTGATTAGACTTGTGGACGACAGTTAATTTTCGTTTTACATGATTTCACGCATGAGGTTACCTTGTTTCTCTATTTTATGCCGAAAGGCATGGTAAAAAGCAAGTGAAATACACTTAATTAAGGAACATATGAAATTAATTTGGAATTCAATCTACATACTAATAAGGTACATGGTATCAGCAGCCATTCAATGACTTCAGTCAGTCACTGGTCTGTGCGAGGAACATTTGCATATGCATAACTGGCGATTTCGAAGGGGGTGGTCCGATTGGATTCTGCTGGAAAATAACCGAAAATTTTTGCTTTTCAGAAAAGGACGCTATTTTCAAAGAAAAAGGGTAGAGAGGAAGAGCCACCCTTCGAAAAATGACTAGGATGATTACTGTTTTTATAAAATGGAGGATTATTTTTAAAAATTTAACCATGATGTGCCAATGCATGAGTTCATGCTTGAGGTTAATTCTATTGGGTGAAATTGATTTTCAATGCATGTTCACGCTGATTTCACGTATTTTGGCGAGCTCTGCTCTGGGCCTTCTTTCTTCTAATGTATACATATTAAGGTTCCTCAAATCTAGCACCATAATTTAATGTCGAGTTTCCCTGTATCATTTTTGTTGCTCTACGCTAAACCTTTTCCAACAAATCAATATCCTTCTTGAGATGAGACGACTAGAATTGTACTGCATACTCTAGATGTGGCCCAACCAATTCTCTGTAAAGTGGAAAAATAATATCACTAGATTTAGATGAATCTTCCTGATAAAACCTAATATCCTATTTGCTTTTTTTACCTGCTATCCACAATAATACCTCAACTTAAAAGTTCAATTAATTGACACTCCTATACGTCATTAATAACCTCCCCCTCATTGACTTTAGCATCTCGTAAAAAATAGGTAGCATTCATATTTTTATAACCAAAGTGTATGACTTGACATTTATATAAATTAAAAGACATACCCCATTTGACAGCCCAGTCTGACTACTTTCTATACTAATGTCTATTTTAATAAGCCAGTCTTTAATTTTAAATTACTAAAATTCAACTAATAAAGATCATAATGCAGAGTTTTATTTAATTATTCTATAAATACATCTTGTTTTTATATTTATAACTTTTTTATAATACTTCAATTTTTTTAACCCTGCTTAATTTCAGAAGAAAACAAGTGAAGCAAGAAAGCAAATACAATATGAAGCACCAGTAATATTTAAAACAGAAGATTTCTTCCCTTCATCTTCAACTTCCACTGAAGCTGCTTCTGACGCTACAGAGCAAGTTGAAGGTTCATGATCTTGAAAAGCAAGGAGAACAGTTTATTACTAGCAGAGACCAATATTTGTCATTCCAAAGGCAGTTCTAGCCCAACATTCCAAAAATGCCAAAATAGGATTTGGGCTGCCATATTCTATTTTAAAATTGACAATTACTTGTTGCTGTACTTGTTGAATAAATGTTAATTTATATATTTCTTTTTTATGAGTTAAAGATAGGAATTACAAATAAGTAAACTAATAAGCATAATGTCAAATTAGATTTTAAGTTAAATATTTAATAGCATGTTACAAAATGTTACAAAATAAATACACTTCAATTTTTTTTTAAATTACACCAAAATGTACTTTATAAATTATTACTACAGCTGTATACATGGTACTTTTTCTTTTCCAAATAATTTTTAAAAATTTTCTTTAAAAAAATAAACCCTAAACAAGATTTGAATTATATAATTTGGTAAAACATTTGATCTGGCCTGCTAAAAAAAATATATTTATATTTCATGACCAATCTTCAAAGCAGTCGGGATTATTTGCCATCTGTTTGCTTAGCTCCATGTTTATTTATTAACTAATTTTTATTAAGGATATTGTGAGCAACAAGTTTTGCCTCATTCAGAATAAGATTAACAGTTACTAATTTTTCTTGCACACAAATTTCAAAAGGAATCGATAGGTTTACCCTCCAGTTAGTAGACCAGTATGTAATATACTACAGGTTCATAATATCCAAATTTAAATATTGTATTAATTTCTAATTTAAAAAATATAGCTGATAGTGATATTCATTCATGGTTGAAAATAAATTTTAGTATAATTGATTAAATAAAAGTAAAGAGTGAATAAAAATAAACAAAAAATATTGCACGAAAACTATTGTACTTGTCGGCATATGAATTTATGAAAATGGAAGGTACAGTTTTTAACTTTTTTTTTTATGAACATTTCTCTTTTACTTAAGCCAAAATCAATTAACATCCCCTTTGTAACTCAAAGTATGTAATGTCAAAAATCCAATTCTCTCTAAGTGTTCTTCAACATTTACTCTCAGCATTTATCCCAAATTCTGTTTTTCTGGCTTTTAACGTTTTAATAACAAGGATAAGGGTTTGCCGCATCAAATCATGATATTGGAACTTTAAAGACCGGAATAGCTTATACTTAGTCAAAAGTTCCATTGCAAAAGTTGGAGACCAGATATGATAAGCATACTTCGAACTATAAAGAAAATGTCAATTGTATTCGTCTAAGTAATTGGGTGTAATAAAAAACTTAACTATGTACCTACCATTATAAAAAAACCATACATCAATCAGCATAATAGTTTTGTGCAATAACTGTTTATTTGTTCAAAAAAATTTTACTAACCCTGTATTTTAATTCAATATTACTTATAAGTTAATAGATAAAGTCAACTAATTTTCTGTGGAAGAACTTATTTTAAATTCCTGACAAAGCTATTTCATCATATCGCATTTCTTATACTTTTTATACACTGTATTGTAAAATATTAATGTCTGAGAATAAGTTCGTACATAAACTTTATTTAGAATACATTTCTAGTATCATGTTCACTAAAATTTACTAATTTATCTACAAAAGTTGGTATACATTGCAGATATTATGAAAACATTTAAAAAGAGACTACACTCAAAGATACATTAAAGTTATTTACTACACATTTATTTTGTTTTGAAAGAACTATATATACATACTTGTCTTGAACACAATGAGTTAGTACTTTATTACCAAAACATTGCAAAGTTCTTAGTACACAATAGAAAGTCTAATAAATAAAAAATACTACACTAGCACAGCTGCAATTAAGGGGAAGGACATTGGTCCCCTACCTTTTGAATGTTGAGTGATATTGCAGCAATTTCCAACCTCCTCATTTCGCAACTTGCCCAAATTTGGCACTCAATTGCTGCCACTCATTAAGGACTATCAAACTCTCTATAGGCAAGCACATACCGTTGAGAAACACTGGTAGGGGAAGAGTATCCACTGGAACAGTCTGCATCTTCAAATGCAATTTGGTATGGCTTGTGAGCATCAACAGGAAGTTCATGTACCATACCTTTATAAAAACAAGTTGTGCCTTCATAAAGTGCAAGAATTGTGGTCCCTTTTGAGAATACAGCATGCGGGTTTTCAATTGGATTTGCTCGCATTGTGGGCAGTGGAATGACCTTATCACGTCTTAAAGTGTATACCAAAGATTTTTCTTCAATGTCTCGCACTTCGTATTCACACATTGCAAGACTGTAGTCGTTCACTTCCGCTAGAATCCATTCCTTCAGCTTCTTTCCCTTGACAGTCACAAAAGCAGCAACCAGGTCACCAGCCTAGTAAATTGAAAGTAGAAACTTGAGGCATTTGGAATATAATTCTTGGTAAGATAGTATTTTATTTTCAAAGCATTTTTAATAAGTTAAATTAATTTGGATGCTTACTTTATATTTATCAACTAAAAAAATATTTAAAACAATTTAGATTTAAGCAAGGCAGTAACAAAATTTAGCTATTTTTTTTCAACCAAGTAGTTTATTGTAAGCAAATTCTTACAACTAAATAAACATTAAATTCGGCAATTTAATTCAACTCATCAATCAATAAAATAGTTTATAGATTAACTTGTTTATATTTGATATACACAGTCATTTAATTATTTTTAGTTAAAAAAGATAGCTACTATATATATTTATGTTTTAAAATGTTAATTATATTTTGAAAAGAAATTTTAAAATCTGAATTATAGTACAAATATGAAGCTGCTAAGCCATATTAAAAAAATTAAATTTATATGGGCTCATTATTTTTTATTGAAAACTAGGCTTCGTCATACTTTAGAATAAATATGCAAGATTTTTTTTACGATAGTAAAGTTAAAAGCTCATATACATGCCATTAAATTTGCCATAAAAAAATTCAGTATTTCATCCTTGTTTATGTGCTAAAAAACTTTCTATTAAGTCTATGGGCTATACAAAAGACTTAACAATCATTCTTAAGTAACTGTCTTTTAGCACACCCTTTCTACATGATAAATTGATTTCAGCAATAAACATATTTTAAAAACTAAACTCTAAAACAGTATTAAAGTGCTGTAAATAAACAATCGTTGCTTATTTTGCATAGTATTGGTACATTATTGGATAACTTACTTTTGCAATATAGTTCTCATCAACTTGAGTAGCACCACACAATGGTGGTACAGCATCATTATCACCAACCCATAATGGTAGGGTTTCAGCAGTTTCCTTCAATATTGCTGGCAAATTCTCTTTGCGAGTTGCTTTTGCATCTCATAAAAAGAAAAAAAGCGAATATAACTACAACATTCTATCTTTAAAATCAGTAAAATTGTGACAAACCAGAATAAGAAAAAATGTATTTATAAAAAAAAAAGAAAAAAAAAAGCTGAAACAAAATGAATTCTTTGAAATCTAACGGGGTGTGCAAGACCAAATAATAACCAAAAATATTATCTTTGAGAAAAAGAAACAGCTAAATAATAATAAAAAAAAAGTACTTGAAACGAAATAAAATATTCAAATTGAATTCAACCTACCACACATAAGCCAACTTTCAAAGTGTTCATATAGGTGTATATAACTAAGATCATAAATTATCTTCTGTGTTTAAAATATGAAACATATGATTATTTGCATTCAAAATGATAAAGTATTTTTCTAAATTAAAAAATAAGCTCTTAATCTATCAGGATTTTAAGAGGAAAATATGCACAATCTGAGATGCTCTTTCATCTCTAAATGAATATTTCTTACACCTACACTGATGTTATTAGTTCTTTCTGCATTGTTCTATTCATACAGTTTTCTTTGGGAATTATTTTCATTTTTGTTGTTAAAAAATTAGCAAATAATTTCACATAAAACTTTTTTCCCAAATAATACTGAAACCAAACATATTGAAAACAAACAACAATATGACATTGACCATTGCAATAATAAGGAATTTAATTAAAAATCACATGCAGAAAAACCCTCTCCTTAAGGAGTATGATAATAACTTGGAGAACTACTGAACCAATTTGAACCAGATTTTTTTCCCATGGGTATTTTGACCAATCCAGATTATTGAGAACACAATTTAATTTTCACAATTTGTACTTAAGGTAGTGAAATAGAAAATGGGGGTAACTGGAGGAAAATCAAAATATAGAGAAAAAATAATCAGCTTCTTTTTATCAAGGCCTATGGGGACTAAGGCACAGCTGCTTTTTTCAAGCATTTTTTATCAACCCCATTACCTGAAGGTCAATAGTGGGCAGTACTGCACAGGATGTTAGCACACACTCGCTCGTGAGAGGATGTGCACTAGTCTACCTATAACCACCGAAGGGTTCATTTCTACCTCGTTTCGGTAGCTACCCAGTAGATGGCAGCACTACCGACCATATGTGAACTTCTTAATTTAGAAGTAATACCAAGCAGAAGACTTGGCCATGCCACCCCCAAAAGTATTGATTTGTATGGGAACTTGGAGGACTTTGCGACCACGACTGATTTAACGTGCCACGGTCGCCATTAACAAACACAGATAATCAGCTTTGTCAAGCAGCAACCCAGTGCAGAGATTGGATAAGAGGAGAATTGTCCTATCACTTAATGAAATGTTAACAATTTTGCAGGCAGAAAAAAAAATTATTTTTGCAGTTTGTCTCCTTAACTATGATACCAATCACTGCCACTGTTGCAATCTGTAAATAATTAATATTCATGGAAATAAAACTGATATTCAAATAATTGTTCATCAGTGTATAAGTTGCATATCAATTTGTATACAAACATAGTACAGAAAAATGACTAACCTTTTTTTACAGAAAGGAAATTTGCTAAACAAGCTTCACGAATGTCTGAAATGGCATTCAAAGCCTTTTTAACTTGTTCAATTTCCTCTTTTGTATCTTTCAGCTCTTTTTTATAAGATGCCAGCTGACTTTTTACAGAAGATGCCTTATATTTCTTGGTATCGGTTTGGCCTTCAACTTTACATGAGGTGGCTTCATCAGAGTTCTTTTTCACCTAATAATTATATAAACAGACACTATGTATATAACCAATAGGATTTATAGTATAATAATGTAAAATTCTATTAACTCAGATGGTGCATTAAACATACTATGTAATACAGGGATGTAAGAATTAAGGTTCATATTATTACACGATCTCAGCCTGTCAAAATTGGATTGCAATTGATAAGTAATTGATTTACGGCTGAAAAGTACCTGTATAGAGTAATACAGGGAGTTGCACAAATTGTCTGTATATATTGTAAATAGTGACGTATTATTTCAAAATTCTATTGTAATTTATTTTTATCGAATTTTATTTAGTAATTAATAGCGTTTATACAAGTTAGAAAAAGGTGGCAACACCTAAAGTAATCGAGAAGTTTCGAGATATTTCTTTTCTATGAATTGGCTGGAAATTTCAAGAATGTCTCACGCGCTTGTATATAAAGACTGGAGAACGGGAAAGTTTTCAGACTGATTGACTTCAGACTCCGTTGAAAGCTGATCGCTTTATTTACCTATTGGGGTGAGCTTGTATAATCGCTGAATTCGAAGTTATTTTCGTTGAAGCTTGTGTTGAAGCTTAAGAGTAATTAAACTGTTGCCTGTGAATAAATTTTGTGAGTTTTCTGAAGAGAGAATAAATATTTTTAAACCGGGAAAACTGTGCCATCATTTCCTCAGAGGAAAAATCCATAACAGTGGTGTCAGAAGTGGGGTCAAGTCATCTTGAATGCCGACAACTAGAGGAATGATGGAAGACCAAATGAAGCAGTTGATGGAAATGATTGCTGGAATGAAGGTCCAGCAGGAAACTGCCGCAGCCGAAATGAAAGCCGGCCAAGAGTCCACCGCCGCCGCAATTGCCGCTACATCATCGGAGATTAGAGCTTTAGCCGCCAAGTGTGAAACAACATCTGCAGCAGTGAATGAAAGCAAAGAAGAAATGAAGATGGAGCTAGCCTCAATGGTGGAATCAACCATAATAGAAACTACCTCAAATGTTCTGCTATCCGTGAAAGAAGAAGTATTCAATGCAGTAAGAAAGGAAGTTGATGAAAAGTTTGAGGAGTTTAACGGAAAAGTTTCCACCGTGCAAGAAAAAGTTTCCACCGTGCAAGAAAAAGTTTCCACCATGCAAGAAAAAGTTTCCACCTTAAAGGAAGAGCAAGACAAATTCATTGACGTTGTAGAAGAAAGGCTGCGAAAAATGGAAACGCGTGAAGCTCTGGCCATAGCGTCACCTAATTGGGATAACGCTTCCATCCCCTTTATGGCGCCACGCTCTAACATCAAAGTGGCCCCTTTTGATGGGAAGTCGTTTTGGCACGTTTATCAAACGCAATTTGAAATGATTGCTTCTGCGAATGGTTGGGACGATACTTCGAAAGCATTCCATCTCGCAGCATCTCTTCGAGGTGAAGCTGCTGACATTTTACAGACACTACCTGAAGAGAAGCGGGGAGAATTCGTGGCGCTGGCAAGTGCGTTGGAGTTAAGGTTTGGGGAGCAGCATCTAAAGGATTACAACAGACTGCAATTGAAAGTGAGATAGCAGAAGGCCAATGAAACTCTTCAAGAATTGGCATCGGATATAGAAAGACTGTCGCTCCTCGCTTTCCCTGACTGTCCCCCGGATGTACGAGACGATCTTTCTCTGCAGTATTTCATCGACGCTATTCAAGATCCCGATGTGCAGCAGGCGGTAAGGTTATCCCAAAACAAAAACCTGAAGTCGGCCCTCGTGTACGCCATGAGAGTGGAAGCCGCGCAGCTAACTTCTGGAAAAGACCGACGATATGTGCGTGGTGCATTAGCCGAGGATTCTTCTGACTTTGTCACCAGTAAGCTTCGAGAACTGGAAAGCAAAATTGATAGAATGATGAGAAGCTATCCCGGAGCCAGGGATCGAAGGACCAGAGTCGTTTGCTGGCACTGCAAACGGGAAGGGCATCTACGACGAAACTGCCTTGATTTGAAAAAGAGAAGGGATAACACTACCACGGATTCTCCACAACTGAATCTAAGAAGATGTCATCTCGCAGGGCAGAAGCTGCAATGTAGAACAGGTGAAGCCCCGAGCAGTCGTTTCCACGTTTCATCCCGACAAGGAGGAAACCAGGGTTTATTCGTGAAGGGGGAGATCAACGGAACTCCATGTCGTCTAATCGTCGATTCGGGAGCGAACGTAACGATCGTAAGGACGGACGTGGCTCGTCGCCTGAACAGCCGACTCCTCTACACAGCGCCCTCTGTTTCTCTACAAACTGTGTCTGGTGGTAATATCTCTGTTCATGGGAAATTGCAAGTGGACATTGCCCTTGGATTTAACATCTACAAGCACACCGTTTATGTTGCCGAAATTGTAGATCCGTGCATTCTTGGACTAGACTTTTTGAAGAAAAATGGAATTACGCTGAATTTTGAGAAAAGCAAGCTGCAAACATGGAGAGGCGAAGTTCCTTTGCACGATCTAGACATGAAAGAGCTGTGCGTATATCGGATTATGGCTCATGAAGACAATGTCATAGAGAATGCTGAAGAGTCCACATCTATGAAAAGCACCTCACCAGCCTCGGAAAGAGAACCGAAGAAAGTGACGTTGACGAAACCCTCCCAGGAAGTGGTTCATGTGGAAATGGACAAAGTTAGTGAAGAGGGAATCGACATCCGTACTCCTGTTACAAGCATCGAACGGAGGTCCCGGGATCTATCAGCTGCACCTGCGGATTATTCGGACGCAATCTCAAAATCATATAACCAGCAAGATGGGGATCAGAAACTTTCACCGCTTCTGTTGGCATACGGGAGTGCAACTCACGAGACCACCGGATTTTCTCCATCTCTAACGATGTTTGGAAGAGACCTTAGGCTCCCCAGCAACCTCCTCTTTGGACAACCACCGGACACTCCTTCCTCGCCTGTCCAGTATCTAGATGATCTGCAGGCACGTTTGGAAGCGGTACATCAGTTCGCCAGAGAGAGAAACAACATCATGACGGAGCGCATGAAGATCCGGTACTATGCCAAGGCCATGGACCGTTCATTCCAGGAAGATGACAAGGTGTGGTTAGGGAACCCTAAACGTCGGAAAGGACTCTCCCCTAAGCTCCAGACGAACTGGGAAGGGCCGTATGGGGTCCTTAAGAAGATCAACGACGTCGTGGTAAGGATTCAACGGACACCCTCCTGTAAACCTAGAGTTGTACATAACAATAGACTAGCCCCATATTATAGTAGAAGTGATTGAATTGCCTTTCCTCTTAAGGATTTCACTGCCCGGGACGTGCAGTCTTTAAGAAGGGGGAAATGTTGCACAAATTGTCTGTATATATTGTAAATAGTGACGTATTATTTCAAAATTCTATTGTAATTTATTTTTATCCAATTTTATTTAGTAATTAATAGCGTTTATACAAGTTAGAAAAAGGTGGCAACACCTAAAGTAATGGAGAAGTTTCGAGATATTTCTTTTCTATGAATTGGCTGGAAATTTCGAGAATGTCTCACGCGCTTGTATATAAAGACTGGAGAACGGGAAAGTTTTCAGATTGATTGACTTCAGACTCCGTTGAAAGCTGATCGCTTTATTTACCTATTGGGGTGAGCTTGTATAATCGCTGAATTCGAAGTTATTTTCGTTGAAGCTTGTGTTGAAGCTTAAGAGTAATTAAACTGTTGCCTGTGAATAAATTTTGTGAGTTTTCTGAAGAGAGAATAAATATTTTTAAACCGGGAAAACTGTGCCATCATTGCCTCAGTGGAAAAATCCATAACACTATGTAATACAGGGATGTTAGAATTAAGGTTCATATTATTACACGATCTCAGCCTGTCAAAATTGGATTGCAATTGATAAGTTCTATGAAAAAAAAAAAAAAAACGTTAAAAGAGTTTAAATTAATACATATTTCTTCCCTCTATCTGCTGCAGAGATGTTACATTTTATGGAGAATGACCTATTTCTGAATTTAACATGCTTAATTTGTTTGTACCAAAACCGTTCATTAAATTTGTTTTAATTACATTTATCTTATGGAAAGATTAATGATTCTTAAACTACAAATAAGAATAACTCCTTAAAGCAAAACAAAATTCTATGATTTAAAGGCATACAAATACTATTTTTATTTATCATACTAAGTGAGACTATTAAAATATTATAGCAATTTAAAATTACAGGTTCTGAAACTTTTCTTTTTAAAGTTCATAGAACATTTTTAATTAAAAAAGCTCAAAAGTTTTAAAAATTAAAAAAAGAAAGAAAAGCTGTTTGTTAAAGAAAAATTAATCAAAGAACACTATGCATTAAATTAGTGAGTTTTTGCAGAATACTTTATAAAAAATATTCCTAAAAACCTTCCTTATTCAACCCTTAATACTTTAAGAGAACATCATTGAGATTCTATAAATGTTATGTATTTTATCTTTAAGGTATAGAACTCTACAGAGAAAGATAAAAAGTTAATTTTTTTACAATTAAGCAATATTATTTTTAAAAACTTAAATAGCATTTTACTTTATATAAACTTTTTCTGTTAGCATATTCAATCAGTAAAATGTACCTTACATCTATTTGGAGCAAAACACTCTTTAAATAGTCAAGCTGTGGAGTAAATTCTTTTGGAATGTTTAAATCTTTGTCAGACATCGAATTCAAATTTGAAGGTGGATCCTTTTCAGCCATATTTCCTAAAAAAAGTTTTAAGAATAGTAGATAAGAAATTAAAGGCTTATCCAGAGTATTAATCTTTATAAGAATATATTCATAATCAATCTAGACGAGTTTGTAGTGTGAGGTTTCAGTGAGCTAGATTGCTGTTAATTTGCCGTCTATAGAGATACCACCTTTGTACTCTACCAAAAGACAGCCATGACCTAAACTGTTGCACTCTATGCTGTTATAACAAAATATCAACACTTACTTTCTTATTCTTGTAGATGCCAGGTCTCAAGTACCTCGCTCAGTAATTTTAACACTTTATGCGGCTGTACTTAACATTAAAAAAGAATCTGATTAAAACTCATTCATGTGGTTTCATTTCATGTACTGTACATGGGGATTCCAGGATTAAGGATGAATCAAACTTTTGTATTTATTCACTATTCTTAATTCTAAATCTTCAAGAGTTACAACTTCAAATTTAGGGAGGCCATTCACACAACTCATATTCACATAAGCTTACTAAGCCACATTTATGTTCCGTAATTTTAACACCTTATGCAGCTGTACTTAACATTAAACACAGAATTCGATTAAAATTCATTTGTGTGGTTTTATTTCATGTACTGTACATGGAGATTCCAGGATTAAGAGTGAATCAAATATATTCAAGCAACATTTACATAATCAAATATATTCAAAACCAATGTTATCTTTTTTGCCTCGAATGTGATGTAAATGGCAATAATAATTTGTAAAATCTAGAAAATTGTTAATTGGAACTTTTATGTTATCTCCATTGTTTCTGATCAATTGTCACCAAAATCTTCTGATTTTTTTTTATGACACAGACTAAATTCCAAATCTGCAAATTGGGTGGGTTTTTCTCCTGATACATAAAATATAAAGCTTATTTTTTCCCTTGAGCTGACTCAGAGTGAAAAAAAGTTTAGGAATTATTATTTTGTATTCGTGGAATGACAATGTTTTTTGAATAAAATGCCAGACTGGGAGAAAATACCAATTTTGATTGGATATATACATGTATGCTGTGACAGTATGGATGTTTTGTTGGAATACCTTAGGGGTTTTGTATTCAATTTTTTTAAAAAGATAAACTAATGAATCAATTAACCATTTATTCACCACAGTTGCAAGTATTTTGACAACGATAACCCTGTAGATGTTTTAATTAAGAAAATATACACTTTTAATTCTAAAAATTAAGTAACACTATATTTTTTGTCGAAGAAAAGTGAAACTACTCAGGTTTCGTAATGGAAGAAGTGGCTTTCATCTTTCTCTCTTTTGTTTCTCAGTGAAAAGAACCTGCATTAGAATATTAGAGCAATATTTGAGCTACTGAAAGTAGACAGAGTGTTAAACGGTGAATGTCTTCCGAGGGTTATTTCAGCAAAAACTGGCTTGCATTTATATCTCAAATGGAAGGAAACCCAAAAAAACACCACACACAATACCTTAAATTTAACAATATCTGTTGTGTCTACTCAATTAGGAGATTGATTGAAAGCAGGTCTAAAAAAATATTTCCTTTTTGCATACACAAATGTCATTATCAAATATTTCCTGCGAGTCTGAATGTTAAATAATATTGAAAAACAAAAGATAGGCTATTTGAGAATTTGTTGCTTCATTTGAAACCTTTTTGGCACCGATTTTTTTTATATGTACTATATTACAAGTTATTGATTAAGTAGGAACTCTAATTAGTCTTTCCCCCATAGATGTAATGTTTCATTTTTTCAGCCACAATTTCTGCCAGAGTATTCTTTCGAAGAATTGAAATCTTATTACAGGCTTGACATAAGTAGGAAGTTCATTAAATAATGTGAAAGCAAAATCACTAGAGTTTATTTATTTTTATTCTTACATTTTTTTTAAAAGCTAGATTATTCCTTAAACATTTATTACTTGTCATGTCTGTTAAAAAGCTTTATATGTTTCAAAGCAATACTCCAGCAGAAATTGTCATTGGGGGGAGGGGGGAGAATGCATTAAGTCTATGGGGCAGGGTGAGATCGACATTCCCTCTTAAACTTAGTTTTAGGTTACTTAAGATGATTCATTAAGTCTAATATACAGTTAATTGAGCTGAGGAAATAAAAGCAAATTTTGATGGCCATCCAGTATGTCATCTTTCTTAACTGCTATTTGCATTTTATTTTCTTGTCTTGCTAGTAAACTTCCTTTATCATTAAAAAAATTAAATTCCAATAAAAAATAAGAAAAAGTATCAAATCAAGAAGAAGGACGAAGAAAAAAAATTCCAAGTGTAAAATCGACAAAGATGCAGACAGATTGAAAAACTAAAACAACTTGTTTTTTCAGGTTCATAATACAGAAGAAAATGAAGTCCCCCCCCCCCCCTTCAGCCTCCCTCTTCTCAGAGATACCGGAATTTCTTCTTCTTCCTAGAAGTAGTAAAAATGGAGATGTAGGAGTCACCATCCCCCTCCTAACCTATCCCTTCCTGGAAATACTGAAATTTCTCCTTTAAAATAAATATGAGCTGTGATTTCTTGGACAACAGAAGATATGACGTAGAAAATAGAGCATTGACATTTTGTGCAGTTGGAGATTTTGTGCAGATAACAGTTTGGACAAAGCGACATGACTAGGAGAATTTAATGTGCATTCCCACCGGAAGTGTGCAACTCAATGATATGTGAGAATCATGGTACAGGTTTTACTTTAAAAACATGGAAAATAATCAGCGACTGAAAAAATAAATTATATATTATTAACTTATATTTTTAATAAATAAATACTAATTCACATATGCTTAAAATTTTCATACACAAACATGTGCATTCAATACAAAATCTAAAAGAAAATTTCTCAGATAAAAAAAAAGAGAATAACATACAAAGATTTCTTTTCCTTTGTGTTAGCAAAAATAAAAGTATCTCTAATTAATCCTTACTTCCATAACATTTTCAATTTGGAAATTATCAATAATTGCTTAATTCTATGTGTTTTCTGAATATTTAAAATACATATTGAGTTACGTAGATAACGTCCACTTATAAGCATTCTACTTATTCATATATTGCAAAAAGTCCTATTTATTTTTTAACTAGCTAAATACCCATGCTTCACCATGAAATTTTACCATGTGCAATATTTTAGTCAGCTGCGAGGCCTCGCATAGCGGAAATCCGCCATTGGTGTAAAGGCCCCAATTTTTGACGCTTTGTTCGCAAGAAGGTTCATCACAACACAAAATCGAATCGCTTTGCTAGCTGGAAAAGTAATTGACACATAAGCACAGGCTTACTTAACTTGTTGAAAGGTTCATTGCTGCGTAAGCATAAGGTCGCTTCACACACTAAAAACTAATTGCTATGTAAAGCCTTAATACGTAAGCCTTCGAGAAACAATAAAAAAAAAATTCCCATTAATAACTATAATACAACACACATTTAAGAGTATTTTAACATGTGATGTTTGTAAAAAGCAAAATTAGAAGGTCAAAACAACTTATGTTGAAACTTTCAGAAGTCGCTTTTTGTGAAAATATTAATTAAAAATTCATTAAAAAAACAAATTAAAAATTTAATGTTCTTTTTGTCAAAATTCCAATTATAAGGCCAAAACTATTTGTGTTGAAAATTTCAGAAATGTAGCCCAGTTAGAAATCGTTTTGTAAAATATTTGTTAATTAATTAATTAAAAAACAAATAAAATTTCAAAATTCTGTTTTTCAAAAGTCCAAAAGGAAGGCCAAAACTACTTATGTTGAAAATTTTAGAGCTGTAGCCTTATTAGAACTCATTTTATAAAATATTTATTAATTAAAAAATTTAATCGAAAAAGAACTAAATAAAAATTTAAAATTCTGTTTTTCAAAAGTCCAATTAGAAGGCTCAAACTACTTATGTTGAAAATTTCAGAGCTGTATCTCTATTTGAAGTCACTTTGTAAAATATAAATTAATGAAAAAAATTAATTAAAAAAGAACTAATTAAAATTTTAACATTCTGTTTGATATACATAAAATTAGAAAGCCAAAACTTCGTATGTTGAAAATTTCAGAGCTCTACTCCAATTTTAAGTAGGTTTCTATAGATCCACAGAGTCACTGACAGATAGACACAAAGCTTGTTTTATTATTATAGACTAGCTAAATACCCGTGCTTCGCTACGAAATTTTAACATGTGCAATATTTTAGTTAGCTGCGAGAACTAATTAAAGAAGAACTAATTCAAATTTTAACATTCTGTTTGTGATGTATACAATTAGAAGGCCAAAACTTCTTATGTTGAAAATTTCAGAGCTGTAGCATTATTAGTAGTCGTTTTATAAAATGTTTATTAATAAATTAAAAAAAATTAATTAAAAAATAACAAAATAAAAATTTAAAATTCTGTTTTTTAAAAGTCCAATTAAAAGGTTAAAACTACTTATGTTGAAAATTTCAGAGCTGTAACCCAATTAGATATCGTTTTGTAACATATTTATTAATTAATTAAAAATATTAATTAAAAAAGAACTAATTAAAATTTTAACAAACTGTTTGTGATGTATACAATTAGAAGGCCAAAACTACTTATGCTGAAAATTTCAGAGCTCTACTCCAATTTTAAGTAGGTTTCTATAGATCCACAGACAGACAGACACACAGCTTGTTTTATTATTATAGATATAATGCATTTATTTTCTTTTAAGGGAAGTTGGTACCCTATATACCGTTAATGTTAGTTTGGCATGTTTCAAGTACCTTTTTCTCAGAAAATATTTGACATTGAAGCATAATTTTTTTTTCAGTGCATTTAGCAGTACTAGCTAGTTATTTTACTGAAGCTAGCTTTTAATTGTGATTCATTTACCTTTTTTTAAATGAATTTTTGTGAAAGTCACTCAAATTTGCTAAAAATCACCAAGTTTTTTTTGCTGAAATAAGCCAAAATAAAATATATTTTTAAAATAACAACAAAATTTCACTTTAGTATATATAGATACATAAAAGAAATATGTGGTAAAAATTTATGAAAGATAGTTTGCGCAGTCTGAGAAAAAGGTACGTTAATAATGAAAAGTATAGTTTTGAGAAAAACGCATTTTAAAGAAAACTTTACTTTACACTATTAGTTACCAA
The DNA here is from genome assembly GCA_963978545.1 of Linyphia triangularis. Taxonomy (NCBI): domain Eukaryota; kingdom Metazoa; phylum Arthropoda; class Arachnida; order Araneae; family Linyphiidae; genus Linyphia; species Linyphia triangularis. The sequence goes on along the minus strand of OZ021732.1, from coordinate 29,785,481 downwards.
TTTTGTTTTCAAAACATTATTAAAAATACTTCTAGATGAGGTATTATAACAAAAGAGGTATCCTTTTAAAAAGGAGAATTTAAATTTTGTCTCAACAATAATAAATTCTAAGGAAACAATAATAAATTCAGAATCGATTATTTATAAATTTTTGGGTACCAACTCCCCTTATCGGGAAAAGCAACCCCGCAGAACGATATCCCTTTTGTTGAAAAGCTAGACTATATAACACTTCTTGCGATTCCCCCCCCCCCCCCAAAAAAACCCCGCTATCATTTTAATTTCCAGCAAGATCTGGTGGTTTCCTGTGTACTTCATATGAGCGTATGTCCATTTCATCCGACTCAGGGCTCAATGGACAATTCCCGCATTTGTAATTTTTTTTATTCAATTCTAAATGTTTCGAAAAAGCCATAAACACAAAAATATCTGCTCAATGCGCTTCTTTTTTTAAATTTGCAATCAAAGTTCCCCTGTTAGACTTTGCAAGAAAATGATTAATTCGGCTCGAATTGAATGTGATGTCATTACATCTCAAACAACTTGGCTTGAAACGCAGCAGCAGAAACCAGTTTTGCAAGTTTCTCAAAAATCGCGCCAACCGGCATGGGATATTTCAATTGTCTACTAAACACCAAACACACACCAACTATTTGGTAGAAACCTCACGATAACCATAGAAGCAGTAGGAAGTTTTGACATCACAGCTATAGTCGAGTGTTTTGATCCGACTGGTTTTGGGGCATTTCCTTTTCTTAATATTTAAATAACTAATTTTTTAAAGAACTTTTGTTTGGGTATTTGTAATCAGAAAGAAATTTTTCATAAATATAAACTAATTTCACTCGCTTTTAAAAAATGCGGGAATTGTCTATTGTGTGTATTCTCCCATGTTGGTCAGCAAGGTTTTCACTCCTGCAGATAGAAGTTGAAATTCCATCAGTTTCTTGTCCCACTATGAATTTAGTGATTTGAAACAACATTTATCAAATGCCTGCAAGACATCCATTGCAAAAGCTGGTATTTTTAAAATAACGATATCTTCATTATGATTTTTGTGGATAACATTTAGTGACATATGGGTTTTGTGTCCATCATGTATAATTAATAGTGGCCGTTTTGTTACTTGTGTGCAAAACATATCAAAACAACTTTCAAATATTTCAGTTGTTATCCATCTTGTTTTGTTTATAGCTAATGATAAATTCTAATCAACCTTTGAAGACCTCCATGTACTTTTTTACCAGCAAATATAATCAATGGTGGACGCCTCTCACAAGCAGCATTAACACACTGTTCTCTTTTCTATTCCTGATATTGAAGTTAATCGAAGCAGACAGTTATTTAAGATTTCCCCTGTTGATATACAGCTTTTCATCTTGAGGGATCCATAAACATAGCTGTCTCATCCAAGTTGTATATATGAAATGGTTTGATTTCAGCAACCTCATGTTCAAGTAAGTCATAAAACTCAAATATCAGGTAAGGATTAGAAGTAATGTATAATGTATGCAAAATGCATTCAGGGTTCCCACTTAAATCACAGAATGAAAATCAATGACTTTTCAGGCCCTAATTAATGTTTTTAAGGGCCTATGAAAATTCGTTTTAAGACATCATGTCTATATTTAAATTTTTAATAAAGTCTATTCTACCAAAAAAGTTACAAGTTGGTGGATGCGCAATACAAATATGTCAAAAAATTCTGATACGATGCAGAAAGTGGCGGTCACGCGGGGATAGCAAGTCCGAGTTGTATTTTTATAAATTTTGCAGTTGGACAATATCTGTAAAAATTAAGGACTTTTAAGGACCTCTAAGCATTTTCAATGACTTTTAAGCCCCTCTAGGCATTTTCAAGGCCTTGAAAACAAGTTAAAAAATATTAAGCACTTTTAATGACCATGGAAACCCTGGTATTGTTTTTATAAACTTTATTTTTAACTTTTGGCTAGCTTTTCCTCCTAGATACGGAAATGTAGCCCCAAATGTGAAATATTGAGAAAAAAAATCGGTTCAAATTGTCAAATAAAGTTCAAAGTAAAAGATTTGAACTAAAAAAAAATAATGTCCAAATAGAATTTTCTTTTTAATACAGATTTTTCCAAGCATTAAAGATCCAAAACACACTTTTCAGACAATCGACGCATTTTTTCGATTCTTTCTCAAAACAAAATCAAAGAAAACAATTTGAAAAATAACGGGGATAACTTACAAGCGGACTCGAGTAAACGCACCGGATTCGAGTAAATGCACCTAGGATTAAAAAAAAAAAGCTTTTGATTTTATTTTCGTTCACTTGTTTGTTACTTTCTACACAAAAACTCAAATTTGGACTGTTGCCATTTATAAATGAAAAGTATGTATTACTTACTGGTTAATAGCAAGAACATATATGTAGATTACTTGTAAAGACATCACAATCAATTCCTTTGCATGGTCATCTGATTTAAGAGTCCTGGGTTCGACTCCCAGTTAGCTCAAATCACTACAAACATATTTTTGTGATTAGCTAATGTTTGCTCAGCCACATGTTTAAATTGGAAAAATTCGCATTTGTGTTATATATAAGCTAAACTATTTCATACATAAAATTTTATTTAAAAGTGAATTGTGGTTATTTGAATTGAAACAAATGTGATATTGAATTGATTCAAACAATTGAAACACCTAAGTATGTTAAAAAGAAAAAAAAAATTAACTCACACTTATAATTTGATAATTCATATTTTTAAATCCTTTATGTTAACTACTTTCAATTACCCATATGTAATAATACATAGGGTAAGAAAAGTATAGGATTCGGTAATTTTTTTCTTTCTTTTTTTTTTCTTTTTCTTTCCCCCCCCCCCCCTTCTTTTTTTTGCATTTCTATATGTTTTGGAACATCCTGATCTCAAAAAAGTGATCTAGAAAAAAATATCTGTCTGTGTGTGTACGTGGTCAGCATAGCTCCCGAACAAATTGATATACGATGTTCAAATTTGGTGAGCAGGTGAGTGATGGCCCAAGGACCTACCATTAAGGTTCTCGTCCAAATCACGCATGCACATAAGGTAGCTGCCATGGAAAAAAATCATGTTTTTCAATTATTGCTAAAAAATGGCTCTAACGATTTTGATAAAAATCTCTGTGCTAATGACCAGTGGTAGAAGTGGGGGAAAAAAGGTGGGGGGACGGCCAAAAGTTGGTGACAAAAGTGCACCCCCTCAACGATAAATTTTATAAATTCGTTTCTAATAACAATAAATTTATAACAATTAAATAAGTAACAATTAACTAGTAGAAAGGAAACAATTTTCAACACGAACAAGGGTCCAAAATTTATTGTTATTTTAATGAATATTCTGCGACTTAGTTTTTTTACTAGGAAGTAAGAGATGAAGTGAAGTAATAATTCAACATTATATACATAACTGTTTATTTAGATTTAAATATTGCCTCTAAATAAGCATACTTTCATAAAATTAAATTAATAAGGAATTCTAATTTTTTTTTTTTTTTTTAAATACTTTGTCTTTATATTTTTTTCTAGTTCCTCCAAAGTTAAAATTTGACCAATTGAAAATACCTATATCTTTATACAAAGTAGTATAATACATTTTCATAACACTATGACATAAATAGTTTTTTTTTCAGTGACTTAAATCTTTTTCTCAGTATCATTACATTTCGCATTTCCCTACATGATTGGTATATTTTTTAAGAAGAAAATCTATGCTTAATTAATTTTAGTACTATCTAATATTCCATGCCCAGTATTGCTCAATGTTCAAAGAAATTTATAAACAAAATTAGTGATAAAAACTGAAAAATATAGTAGGGAATAAATAAAAAAAATTATACAATTTTGAATAACATGACTCGAAAGACAGTGATAAGATGAATTTGTTTCAACAATTTTGGCATTGATTGTATATACAAGTATTGTATCGTGCATTCAAAAATTGAAAGTAAAAAAATTGCAAAATGATATTTTACCTTCTTAAAGGAAATGTTTGCAATTTTCAGCTTTCTCGTTTGGCTTCATGGATAATTTTTCCTGCATATTTATGAGTTTTACAGGTTTGGGGTTTAAAAATCTGATTTCTTAAGAATTCTCGTTAGTCAAATTCCTTGTCTCCATGTGGAAAAATGTTACACCCTACCCATTCGTTAGAAAGTTTCAAACCTTGTTTTCTTCTGGTTCCAAGCTTTTTAGCAGCCTTTTGTATGTGTTGCATCCAAGTTTTTGTTCATCACAAGTAAGCCATGGATACTCGTTGTATTTCTGAAGGTGCGTATCATTTTGTGTCCAATACTTTGGATAAGCATTACTGCAGTGGGTTTTTACTTATTGTTGTTGCCACATGCTAGATTCTCTCTCCACGTGGTCTCTTCAACTTGATGCACTTGCACATTTTCCACTACTCCTTCCTCAACGTTCTGTAGTGTATCGGAGTCATTTTTCTTACAGTTTTGAAGCCAAATATATCAATCTCATCTTATTTTGTACTAGATGGATTACGAATACAAATGCCGTTTAGAATCAGAAGTAAGAGTTAATGGTTAAGTTGGAGGAATACACGGGTTTCTACTAATAATCAACAAAACGCAAAACATTTTAAATTAAAAATGGTCGAGGACTGTTCTGGGCCATCGATAGCTCTAATTAAAATTTATCTCTTTCTTTTTTGAACATAGCTAAAATAAAGCACTACACGAGTGGACTGTAACTTCATCTCTCCTTTATTACTTATTGCTCACAATTACGCTCGCTCCTCAAGCGACCGCAGCGCCATTGGTTTACAGAGATCAGGCGTCACAACATACCGCCCGCCTTGACACATTTTTCAAAATTTTCAATGTATATTCAAAACAAATCACAAATATCTCTTATCACTCCTTACATTATACTGGAATATATAGTACACAATAAAATAACAATATTGTATTCAATTAATATTCACAAGAACACCTTAAAATTTTTAAGTAATACAAGTAAGTTAATGTTCAAATATGTAAATAAACATTAGATTAATTAGAATCAAAAGGCAATTTTACAATTTTATTAACAGGTCGTTGAAAAATACCTTTACTCGTTTTCAATGTAACTACTCTAGTTATATTGTCCTTCCCAGGATGAACCTTAATTATTTTGGCAAGATTCCAATTTAGTTGCTTTAAATTATCATCACCTTTTACCAAAACTATTTCATTTTCTTTAAACTCCTTTTTCCCTTTAAACCATTTAAGTCTTGCTTGCAGGCGATTTAAATAGTCTGAAGACCATTTTCTCCAAAATGTTTGAGTACATTTTTGAACTAATTGCCACCTACTGAGCCGATTCATCGGAACCTCGATAAAATCTGGTTCAGGCAAGGATGTTAAAGTCGAACCAACCAAGAAATGGGCTGGGGTTAACACTAACTCGTCATTGGGATCTTCTGAAAGAGGACAAAGAGGACGGGAATTCAATACAGCTTCCACTTGCGTCACAAGTGTATGAAGTTCCTCATGAGTAAGAATGGTACTTCCCACAACCCTTTGAATGTATCTTTTTAATGACTTCACCCCCGCCTCCCACAGCCCTCCGAAGTGAGATGTGGCAGGAGGATTAAAATGCCATTTAATACCATTAGAAGCAAGAAAATCCTCAAATTTTTCCGTACCTTCATTATTAAACAGACATTTTAAAATTTTACGAAACTCATTGTTGGCACCTACAAAGTTAGTTCCGTTGTCACTAAATATATCAGTCGGTCTATTTCTTCGAGATATAAATCTTTTCAATGCACCTATAAAAGCCTCAGTACTTAAATTATTTACAATTTCTAAGGGTACAGCTTTAACAACAAAACACACAAAAATACAAATATAACATTTATATACACTCTTAACTCTACCCAGTGCCGGAACTAGGGGGGGGCAGGCGGGGCAGCTGCCCCGGGCGCTAACCAGAGGGGGCGCCGAAAAGCCAACAAAGCACTATTTGTTGTGTAAATTTTAATATTTGGACGAAAGGATAATTTTTCATAAATAAATTTTCATTTTTTCTTAAAATTCTGGATGATCTTTAAGATATCCAACAGAAGAAAAAATCCACTAGAAAAAAAAATAATACATTTCTGTACAAAGAAAGTAATAATCTATCCTTTTACAAAAGAATGACAACGAATTCTCCCTACCCCTTGATGAAGAATAGGTTTGTGCTACATGGCAGGCTGCCAGAAATGCTAATTTAAAATCGCATTGGTAATATAGTCGCAATGTAGTTAGATAAAATTTAGCATTACAACAATTTAATGCTGTTGAAATTTTCGTAAATTGAAATATGTCGAAGAAATTATCTGGGGCGCAGAATCGCAGAAAAGCAAAAGAAACTGCAAGAATATCCCAACCTTTTATCATCTTGGCTAGTTCATGAGACTGAAACCAATGAAGGTAAGAATTTTTTTAAATTTGTAACCTAATAAACTTCGGAAGATGTGTATTAAGGACAAGGGTTACGTTTGGGATATATCTCTTGCCAAATATATTTATTGTTCTCTAGGAGTCCGCAGGAATTTTTACAGGGGGCTGCAAGATGCTGAATTGTTTAGAAATCGTTTACTTTTGTTTTTGAGGTTGATTATCATTAACTTTAAAGGTTCATTGCGATTCCTAATGAAAATTAATTAGCAAAAAGTTAATTAAAAATTGAAATAATTAACGATTGAAACGTTTTCTTTAAGAGAATAATTTAGTATTTCTTCAGCTAAAAACAGATTTTTTTTTCATTTTTACACATTTTGAATCGTGCTGAGTTTAAAAAAACTGGGGTTGTTGAACTTTGAACAACTTTCAATTCCCACTGTTTCCTTCATTTAATTTAGCAATTATTTTGGCTGTAAAAATGACAGCGCAAGCACGATTTTGACAAAAACCGTAACGCCAGGTGTAATGGCCAAAGTAGGTCAATCCGTTTGAAAGTAATGCTGACCACAGACAACACACGGACCCACAAACTTTTTTTCTAGAACACTTTTTTGATTCAGAATGTTCTGAAACATGAAGAAATGCAAAAAAATTATGCGATAAAAAGTTGACACAAGAATTCCTATTTATCGCAAAACATATCGATTTTTTAAAAATAAAAACGAAAACAGTAAATTACATCCTATCCAAATCTCAATTTAAATACACTGACTAAATATGTGACTATATATTTTTAACAATATATTTTACTATATATTTTTAAATCCCTTATATTAACTTCACTTTTGTTTGAGTGTGCGTTTGAGCCTGGCGTACAAATCTGCGGATGCAATTAACCCCCTTCCCATCATCCTGAAACTTGGCCAATTAGCTTAAAGCCCATGACAATACATTGGGTCTATTCCTAGTTGACGTTAAAATATCGCCAAGCCGATTTGACGCTGTTTTGTAGGCGATACAGTTCTAAATTTGGCAATCCCATTTTTTTTATTGACGCGCTTTGGCTTCAACCTTCCTATACTACAAATCATGGAGCTGGTTCGTTTCTCAATTTTTCATATTGGAATTCCGAATTGGCGACATTCTGGCTTTGTCGCCAACTTTTCAAAAGTGCGCCAACCCATAAACGTGAACTAGGAATTTACCACTGGATGAAGTCTTGTTGCCAGTATTTTTTCAATTAAGATAAATAATTGTTCGGGGATAAATCCCATATTAAGTTTTTTTTAATCGACGCGGAGTTTCAAAAGCATTTTAATAAATCATTTAAAAAAAAAATACTTTTATTGTTAATAAATTGATAATTCTTATAAGGGATTTGAATAAAAAGTTTGTTTTTTACTGGTTAAATTATTAACACTCCTACTTTTCTTTTTTGATCATACACAAGCATTCAAACATGTTTCGTAAAAAGAGAAAACGGAAGCATAAAAGTGCCTAAGTGTAAAATTTTATCTATTCCTAAATAATGAAAAAATAATAAAACATCAAGGCATGAATTCTAAAAATAGATCTCAAGGCCTTATTTTTCATAAAAAATAACGAAAAAGAAAGTATTTTCCAGGAAGTGATAAATAAAATAAAAAGAATCCAGTCTCCATGCTACGAGAAAAAGGCGCCAATTTTCAGCGTGAGTTATATTGTCATTTTGACGGCATTATTTTTCACCAAACAGATGTCATGTTCGTCAAATTTTGTCCATTGCATTGGCGAGAATTTTAAATTCTCCAAGGAAATGGAGAACTCACACATAGCACAGTAAGTAATATATTATTCATTCTATTATTAAAATGAGTTTCAATAAGTTTAAATTAATTGTTCTAAAATAAACATTTATGTGTTTACCAACTATTCAATGATTTTTGTAGACAAGTCATTAAATTAATTTGCTTTTGTGTTCAATGAGTTCTGGTAATATTCGGAAGCTTTTTAAATTTTTGTATTAGTATTTTACAGAAGAAAATATTTTTTGAAATGTAAAACAGCTTAATTGTTTATGATCCAAGACGTTTTGAAACCAGGTTAACCAGATTTTGTGTTAAAAAGTGTTACATATCATTCAACTATGTTCTTTTATTTCATTGTAACTGACATTATTTGTATTGATTCATTAGTTGTTTTTTTTTGTCTTTATGCAAATCTTTATGCAAGCAGAATGAACCCTGGTCATTAATAAGGGCTTGTCAAATATATTTATTTAAAATTTCAATTAATTAATTCTTTTATTGTTTGTTTCAAAACAGAATTTTACAAAGGAAAAACCTTTGTTAATTTTCAATGTATATATAGTTAGCTTCAAATCTAAAAAATTATTGTGTGGGGGCGCCAAAATGAATTCTTGCCCCGGGTAAAAAGTGACCTAGTTCCGTCCCTGACTCTACCTGGAACTAATTTCAATTTAAAAGGCCCACAAAAATCCAGTCCAACTTTGGTGAATACTCTCGAAATGTTAACTCTAGCACTAGGCAAATCTGCCATTATTTGATTTTTACCCTTAGCATTTGCTTTAAAACATATTAAACATTTCTTAATAACTCTTTTTACATTTGATCTGCCATTAATAATCCAAAATTGAGTTCGAATGTTGGCCAAAGTTGCTTCAGTACCTGTGTGAAAATAAGAAACATGAAAATGATTAATTATCAAATCACAAAAATGATTATTGTTAGGGATTAACATAGGATGTTTCTGTTCTGCAGGTAAGTTGGAGTGCCTCAATCGTCCTCCAACCCGAAGTATGTTTTTTTCATCTAAAAAGGGTGATAAATTTAATAAGTTACTTGAATTGGGTAACTGTTGACCCTTTTCAATACACTGAATTTCTTTAGCAAAATACACTAATTGCACATTTTTTACTAAGCACATCAAAGATGCAGACAATTCAGATGCATTTAAACTACCAGTGGTTGTCTCCAGTGGATTTTTGGTATTTTCCTTGAAACGCACACACCATGCTATAATTCTTTGTAATTTTGTGAACGAAGAACACTTATTAATGATGGGAAGTATCTCTATATTTTGCACTAAGAGACAAGCTGATTCCCCTCGATTATCTTTCAACTCTTTTTGGTATAACTCACAATTGTAAACTTCATTGCAAGCACCAGGGAACTTCATTGCACTGTCTTGCAGAAATGTTGGACCAAACTGTCATGATGTAATCTGACATTTCCTACGATTTGCATGGGGGGTTAAACAACAGCAACTATTACACATCCCCCCAAGTAAAGCTGGGTTAGTCAACCAATTAAAAGATGTGACGGGGGTCAGAAAGGTCTGGAGAAAGTTGAGATCGAGGGAAACGGGGAGACGTTTTTCCGGTGTGTAGGAGTGAAGACTGTGGTTTTGGAGCGGAGAAGGGTTCTTAAGAGAGAGAGAAGATGACCCACTGCCGATCGCTTACCCTTGAAATTCCATGTGAGTTAATTACCTTTCTTCCTCTATTCTCGGCCTGCTTCGATTTAAGTAACTATAACAATGCCTGAATTTAATTGCATATTTTAGTATTTATTGAATATTTAACTATTTGGAGAATTTTAACTTTGGTTTATCTGATGTTGTTAATTTAATACTCTAACATCTTACGGTCCAACGCCTTTTACCAAATCACACTAAAGATCACGACATTATTTATGGTGCCTTGATCCAGTCTTCTATCTACGGTTTGTTCAGATACGCTATTAATGTGGAAACGTAAAATGAATTGTGGTTCACAATTACTCAAAGGGAAATCATCGAGGGTTTTTGGTAAGGTCAATAAAAATGGTTAGAGTCAAAAAATCGAGTGCGCATACTTTTAAACGCAATTCTAGTAGAATTAATCGAACGAATAGATCAAGCGATATAGATGACAGTGAATTAAGTCAAAATTCAGGACGGGCGGTTATCACAGGAACGACTATGGCAGAGAGTAGTCGAATCAATGGATTGGCATTACTCTCAACGTATTTCGAGGGAAATAACGAAGAAACAGAATACTTTTTCAGACAATTCGAGGAAGTTGCCAATATTGCAAATTGGAATAATAGAGAGCGTCTGACTATTTTGAAAACGAGGTTAAAGGGAAATGCACTGAGGTTCTTAATTTCAGACCAAGAATTATCAAATTCTACAGACTACGCATTCGTCACACTTAAGTTAAGAGATTTTTTTAAACTAGAAAAGGGGATCGGTGAATCACAAATTGACTTCGCTAATTGTTATCAGAGAGAAAATGAAGATGTTAAACTTTTTGCGCACAGGCTTGTAGTTGCGTCAAACAGATATTTGGGAAACTCACAGAATGTTGTTTCAGAAAGTACAAGAGAAATTCTCGATAAAATGAGACTCTCAAAATTCATCGGATCATTACTACCGCAGCTACAATGCGATGTATTAAAAGCAAACCCAACGACTTTCCAACAGGCGGTAGATATAGCAAAAAACATTCAAGTCGCAATCAATACTGTCACAAAATTTCGAATAAATTCGTTACAAACGGAAGGTGAAAATGTGAATAGTATACAAAACCCGGGGCAAAGTCAGACACATGATATCAACAATATTACTTTACAAAATGCTACCCAACAGCGAATGGTTATTGATTGTATCTTTTGCGCCAGTCCGTGGCATTTATCAGCGAATTGTGAGAAAATTAAAGAAATAATAAATGCAACTCAATCCCAAAACCCTAATAATCGGTTTAGACAAAATAGCTATGATAGAGGCTCATATAATGCTAGACGTGGAAACTATCAGAACAGGGGGAGATATTTCCAGAACAATAACCAACAATTCAATCAGAATAGATTCGTACAACAATCACTAACGAGAGGAAACACTGAAAATGGCAGGTACTTTAGAGGAAATAATACACGGAATCCAAATACACACAGAGGAAATAATTCACGTTTTGGAGCCAATCAGTCAGCTTCACAACAGGTTTTTTTAGAAGAAACGGGGGGCGCGCAAACACAGACATAACCCATATCGAACTCTCCGGCGAACAATCTACAGTCAATAATATTGAAGATAAATTGTTGTTTAGTGTTAATTCTCTTGATAACCCAAATACCACATTTAAAGGTAACTCCTATTTGCCCACAGTAATGATTTCAATTGGTAACACAAATTTAAAAGCCATTCTTGATACTGGAGCAAATTTGAACTTAATTTCAGGTGATCTATTTGATAGAATTAAAGAACATGTAAAAACAACTAACATTGCTTCTTGCGTTTCAATTAAAACAATCACGGGATCCACTTTACAATACAGAAATTGCATACAACTTTATATTAAATTGGGGACAAAGAAATTCAAAACTGTTTTTTTTGTATGTCATGGTATGCTATCAAAACAATTTGATGCACTGTTGGGGATAAATTTTTTTAAGGAAAATGCTATTAATATTGACTTACGTAATAATTCTTTGGGCTTTCCTGATAATTCGTCTGTAGAATTAATAGAGGATGACCGTGGATTTACACACGGTATTCATAACGTTTCTTTGGTCAAAAAGACTATTATGCTGCCAGGTGAGTGTTCTGTTGTTGATCTAAGATGTAAAGAAAACATTTACCATAGTGCTACTGAAGTTTTATTCATGCCGAATATCAACAGAGAGGGTTTGCAGGTACAGATGTCAGTTAATTCAATTAAGGGTCAGGAATTTCAAACTTTACTTTATAACAACACTGACAGGATTTTACATTTAAATAAAAACATGAAAATAGGTGTCATAAATAGTGATTTTGAACCAGAGGGTGAAGTTAATACTTGTGTTAATTTAATCCAGGCTTCAGATGAAGTACTTAGTTTGAGAAATCAGGAATTTAAATTAAGTGATTTTGATTTGGACCATTTGAATGATAACGAAAAAAATGAGATGAGTGGACTTCTTGAGGAAAATTATATGGTATTTGCTAAAACTTTCAAAACTTTGGGGCACACAGATTTAATTAAACCTGAATTACATTTTAAACATGATAATGCTTTGGCATGTAAGCCTTACCCCATTCCACATTTATTGCGAGGTGAAGCTAAGAAGGAAATTGATGCATTATTGGAAGCTGGTATTATTACAGAATCAAATACGAAATTTTTAGCACCTTTATTGTTCATTAAGAAAAAATCTGAGAGCGGGGAAAATAATTCTAACAATTGTCGTATTGCGCTCGATATGCGTCTGATAAATACGGCTATTCAAAAAAGTACACAAAATTTACCTAGAATCAAAGATCTGGTAATTTCTCTAGCAGGCTACACCTATTTTTCGAGTATTGATTTTATGAGTGCATTTTGGCAGCTCTCAGTTAGGGATCACAGTGAGAAGTTGGGATTTATGGCCATGAATCGTAGCTATGTATTTCAAAGATTACCATATGGAATGATAAACTCTAGCGCGATATTTCAGTCTCTTATGGATAAAGTATTTGAAGGGTTGGATCAACTGGGCATTCATTACTTTATTGACGATTTAATAATACCTTCGAGATCTTTCCAGGAAATGATGGATAAATTAAGAGTAGTCTTTGAGAGGATTAAAGAAAACAATTTGACACTTAGTGCAAAAAAGTGTAAATTTTTTAAGACATCTTTGACATTTTTGGGATATCAGATTTCAGAGCAGGGTATTTCTCCAACGGAGGCAAATACACAAAAGATCACTAAATTTGTTAGACCACAAAATATTAAGGAACTTCGACGCTTCAATGGGTTAACGAATTTTTATAGAGAGTGTATAAAAAATTATGCACAATTCACTACAGTCTTGGAAGAACTCACAAAGAAGGGTGTGCCATTTAAATGGGAAGCGAGACACGAAAATGCTTTTCAAAATTTGCAAAGACAGTTTTTTTGTAGGCCATTTTTGAAACAAATAAAAATTAGGGAAAAATTTTATTTGCAAAGTGACGCATCCAAGATGAATATGAGTTCTACACTTGCTCAGTATCACAATAATAAGCTTTGTCCGGTAGCTTATTTTTCAACGAAAAACAATGAGTATGAACAGAAACTTCCGGCAATACATCTGGAACTCTTGGCGATTTATAAATCAGTCTTACATTTTAATGAATTTCTGTATTGCACGCATTTCACGATACTCACTGATCATCGACCATTAGAGTACTTTGGAAAATTGAAAAACAATTCTAATAAAATAATTAGAATTTTAACTGAATTAGGAAATTATTCTTTTAATATCCAATATATAAAAGGTACCGAAAACGTGATGCCTGACTTTTTATCTAGGACACAAATACAAGATGTTGGGGTAAAATTTGACAGCGATACAACGAGAGTGAAAGAAATATTTGCTCAGGGGCAAAGAAATGTACAAGATTTACTTGATACACTACAAACCAATGACACACGTAGTATGGAAAACCTACAAGATGGGGAACAGCAGAGGGACACGAATTCTTTTTCAGGTCAGATTCAACAGTCTAACATACAGGAGCTACTAGAAAACACCCATACGATCAATAACATACAAGGTGAGGATTTGCACGAATTAGATAATCAAAACATTAGGAGAGAGCAAGAGAAAGATGAGGGAATAAAGCATATTTCGGATATTTTAAAGGGAACAAATGTAAGATCCAAGAGAAAATTTAAAAATTATTTTTTGGACCATGGAACGGGTTTATTAATGTTTAAAAGAAAAATTAAGGAGCAACAAAATGTTAAGTTATTTGATAATATAGTTTTACCTCAGAATTTACAGGGTCATGCCTTAAAAAGAGCTCATTTCACACACTTAGGTATTGCAAAAACTTTTGATCTCATGCGGAGAATTTATCACTGGAAAAATTTATATGCAAACATAGTTAATTATATTAAAAGTTGTGATTCGTGCAACAGAATTAAAAGGTGTTATCAGAAAGTTTTGCCACAAGGCATAGCGCCTATTCCAACAGAAATTGGTTCAGTAATTTCAACTGATATTCTGGGACCTTTGAAATCTGGCGATTACGTGATTACATTCATCGATAATTTTTCACGTCATATTGAATTGTATCCCATTGGAAACATCGGTGCTAAACAGGTTACTGAGTGTTTGTTGAGATATATATGTAGTTATGGCACTCCTAAACAGATCATTAGCGATAATGGAGGCTGTTATATATCGAATGGTTTCAAAGAGTTGAATGAAAAGCTGGGGGTGAAATTAATTAAGATTCCCGCACTGACACCCTCTCTAAATGGGAAATCTGAAAAAATTAATGCAGAATTAAAGAATACAATTTTGGCATTGAAAGAATCTGGTATGGACTTAGAAATTGCGATAAATCTTCATAAAAATTGGTATAATAACGTTAAGCATTCAGTATTACAATATACACCAAATGAACTGTTTTTCGGTAGAGAAATGAAGCCTATATTTCAAGCTATGGGCTGTACAACAGTTAAAGATAACGTTGACTGGTTGAACTTGCCACACTGGTTTGAGAATAGGATACAAATCTTGGAAACCTGCAGGCAAAGTGCTTATCATAACATTGAAAAACAACAGATTATTCAGCAAAATTATGCTAAATTTAAATCAGTCAAGAGACAGATTAAATTGGGTGATAAGGTATTTTTTAAGAATCCTGGGAGATTTCAAAAGCGATTCTTGGGTCCCTATACTGTTATTTCTGAGAGATCACCAAATTTACTTAATATTAGATTAGACGCTGATCCATTTCAAGAGCGTACAGTGCATATAAGCCGACTCAAACTAGCTGAGAATAGATTATCTAAGCTTCAGGACAACTATACACCGCTTGCTGGGACAACCCGCCCATCCATTCATTACAATTTGAGACACAGGAAGTAGCGTTGTCAACAATCTAGAGGGAGAAGAGAAGGGAGAGAGTGAAAGCTAGCAGGAAAGTTCGTTTGTAAACAGACATAGTGAAATAAGGGTTAACTTGATACTTGTGGGACACTGGGCTTGAAGTCAAATCCATAGGGGTTGTCCAGTTTCGGATATTTAGTGCTTTATTTGGTTTTTAAGGGTCCTGTGAATCTCTGTCGTTATCTCCGACTAAACATGTGCTGTAGATAAAGTTGGCGTTTCCTGGGCTAACATATCACTAACGGTTACACCTTTGACCCTGAAGAGTCGCCCCAACTGGTTTTGGCAAGGGGGGGCGTCACTTCTAGGCCGCTCTGTTGGTTTGCAAAAGGACTCGGTGTCGGAGTTTTGGAAACGAGATCCGAAGTGGGTGATATTTTTTTTTTCTCCTTCTCGTTTCGGAGGCGAGTGGATTTCTTTTTTTTGTTTGTTTGTCTGGGGCAAAAAGGGGGATTTTTGTAGACCGTGCGCGGTGAAGGAAATGTTGGATGTCGGAGAGAGAGAGGATATCGGAGAATAAATTTTAATGATACGTGGGGGCGAAATTTGTTTTCGGCCGCTATAGAAATGGATAGGTTGCGAGATAAACATTTTGGTTGGGGGTTCTTGACATAGAAAAACTTTGATGGGTTTTTTTTCTTTGGGAGTTTTGTGAACCATTTTTTCATTTAATGGATCAAAATTTAGGAAATTTATGTTGTTAAAAGACAAGAATTTTGAGTTTGGATTTTGATACTGCTTAGGGTGTGTAGGAAGTACTGTTGATTTCATTTAAATAACGTAAAAACTATGAGTTTTAAAGACATTAAAGATTCTAATAGAATTAATGTAAAAACTATTAAGAATTTTTTTTTTATCTGAGGTACTTGTAATTCATATTTGAAGTGAGCGTTTTGTTCACATTTAGGATTAATTATGGCATTGATTTAATTTAAGTTTGGCTGAGAAGTGGGGAAGATGGTTTTTCTACTTGCTGTAGATCTTCTTTCATAAAAACTAGTGGATTCTAGACTTTAGTTTTGCTGAAGGGTGGATTGCTGTACAACATTCCACTTTTGATATCAGAAATTATTGCAACTTCTGCTGGACAGAAATTGAGTGTTATATTTGATGTCTTGATGCTTGGCTCAAGGATAGAGTTCAACAGAGAGGGAACGATTTTCAAAATCACTTAAAAGCAGCCAGTTCAGACGAGCAGCGAGATCATCGCAGTTAAAAGATTGGTGATGGAAATCACAAACCACACCAAATCTAAACCACCTGAGGAGTCTCAGTGAATAGCAGTCACAGACCACATCGAGAGAGGGACGGAAATCCAGAAAAGATATGACAACAAGGACCAACACCGGGACCACGGAAGCAACGCAAAAGGGTGACATCACCACCGGCAGGCCACTCCCACAGAATGACCATACGAATGACATCATGGAGGGAGCAACTTAGTAAGACTCGTTTTAAAGGCAACAGCTGGTCGCCGATTAAGCGTCACTGCCCACAGAGGGGATCATCAATACGTCACAGAGATTGCACAGCGGTGTGCCAACAATCCGAAGGAAGAAAGCCAATCGCCAAATCTTCACCTCGACTGGCACGGTAGCCCCGCCTTCTTGGTCAAGATGTACCTATGTCAACACGTCGGATCCCAGGCAGCGAAACCAAGGGACGGAACGACTTCACATACTGAAAGGAAAAGGGCGTACCATCCATGCCAAATGGATAAAACCTCAAGTGGACTAACACAGGAGGAGGAGCAATGTAAAAAGACAAGAACTTTATCATTGACTCGAGAAACCGAATCACCTACTTATGACTGAGTGCGGCATCGGATATTCGTGGAAACTACCTAAACGGTAAAAATAAGATGTAGTTACATTTTTCAACCACACTGGAGATTGACACATGTGGGTAATAACTTTTACTTACTGACTCAATGGAAGAAGTAATGAAACTTTATATTTCATACAAACATTTCAGACAATTTTTAGGAACTGATGGTTATTTGAACTTTGAAAATAACTTTTAATTTCCCGTAAATAATTTTTTATATCCTTACTTATATATTTAAGGTATATTTTATGAAGTGTTTTTTTTCTCTTTAAGTGATTAAATAGGTACACAGATCTTGTTTGCTATAAAATGCTAAATCATATGGTATATAACACTACATATGCTATTTTCTTATTTCCGGCATTGTTTTTTTCTTTTAATCAAAAATAATTTTTTTATGATTCTCGTACATTGTGCTTTTATATTGGTTACTTGTATATGAGCGATATTTTGTTTGGCAAGAGGTGAGGAAGGAAGGTTTCTTTAAAAAAATTAAAGGTGGGGTGATAATGTCATGATGTAATCTGACATTTCCTACGATTTGCATGGGGGGTTAAACAACAGCAACTATTACACATCCCCCCAAGTAAAGCTGGGTTAGTCAACCAATTAAAAGATGTGACGGGGGTCAGAAAGGTCTGGAGAAAGTTGAGATCGAGGGAAACGGGGAGACGTTTTTCCGGTGTGTAGGAGTGAAGACTGTGGTTTTGGAGCGGAGAAGGGTTCTTAAGAGAGAGAGAAGATGACCCACTGCCGATCGCTTACCCTTGAAATTCCATGTGAGTTAATTACCTTTCTTCCTCTATTCTCGGCCTGCTTCGATTTAAGTAACTATAACAATGCCTGAATTTAATTGCATATTTTAGTATTTATTGAATATTTAACTATTTGGAGAATTTTTACCTTTTATTTCATTTTAATTTTAATACTTGGATGCATGACAGTAAACTTGTGTTACTGTCATTTGAGGAATTTAATCTGTGCGTTTATAGTGTATATTGAATAAACTAGTAGATTGATTATGCCGGCCTGGTCATTTGGTTTGAAATTTAAAATTTTGAAGTATTTTAACTTTGGTTTATCTGATGTTGTTAATTTAATACTCTAACATCTTACGGTCCAACGCCTTTTACCAAATCACACTAAAGATCACGACACAAACCACCATAGATCACTTTGGGGAATTTTCTCTGGATCCAGACCTCTTGAAATGATGTCAGCAGGATTCTGTTCCGAAGGAACATGATGCCACTGATTAATATCTGTTAACTCTTGAATAACCACTACTCTGTTAGCCACGAATGTCTTCAAATCTCTAGACTCCTTTTTCAACCACGATAGAACTATTGTAGAGTCAGTCCAGTAGAAGACGGACGTCATTCTCATTTGTAATGCCTTTTGTACTTTATGCATTAACTTTGCGAGTAAGACGGCACTACATAATTCCAGTCGAGGGATGGTTACAAGCTTGATAGGCGACACTCGAGATTTACTGGTGATAAGCCTCACTTTCACCTCTCCATCTGTAGTGATAGATCTGGCGTAGATCGCCGCGCCATATGCTTTTTCGGAAGCATCACTAAATCCATGCATCTCAATTACTTCAGCGTTGGGAATCACTATGCACCTCCCAATGTTGATTTCATTTAAAATTACTAAAGACCGCACAAAGTCTTGCCACTCACTTGCTTCTTTCAGAGGAAGCCTCTCACTCCAGCCAATTTTAAGAAGCCACAACTGTTGCATAAAAATCTTGGCTTTTGTTATCACCGGACCAAGTAACCCGAGTGGGTCAAACAGTCTGGCAATAATGGATAATACCGATCTTTTTGTAGGGTGAGCATTTTTGTCCACTTCTACTTTGAATGTAAAACAGTCAACTTTAGCCCTCCAGACGATACCTAAAGTTTTTATTTCCTCCGTAGAAGCAAACTCGTACTCTTTTTCAGAGGTAGGGATAAGCTCAGAAGTACTCCCACACCACTTATGTAACGACATCTGAGCCGTTTTGAGAATGTCAATAAGTTCATGTTGCAAGGCCTTTGCATTCTCCAGTGTGCTCGATCCACTTAAAACATCGTCCATATATAGATCTTTGCAGAGAACCGATGCCGCAATGGGAAAGTTTTTCTCCTCGTCAATGGAAATTTGCTTTAAAGTTCGCATTGCCAGATACGGCGCACTAACCGTACCATACGTTACAGTATTTAGCTGGTATACCTTAACTGGACCATTAATGTCTTCCTTCCACAGTATTCTCTGAAGATTTCTTTGATTCTCCTCTATGTTTATCATTCGGTACATTTTACGGATGTCTGCAGTGAAAGCAAAGACATGTTTACGAAATCTTACTAATAGGGAGAACAAGTCATCTTGTATTACCCCACCGTTGTATTGAATGGAATTTAATGATTTCCCACTAGTTGTTATTGTTGAAGCATTAAACACAGTACGCAGTTTTGTAGTACTCTTTTGAGGCCTATAAATACCATGATGAGGCATATAATAGGTGGTGTCTGGCTCTATACTATTTTTTATCTCACTCATATGTCCTAATTCCTCATATTCTTTAAGGAATTCACGATATAAATTTAAGTATTCCTGGTCTCTTGACAAGCGAGTCCATAGCGATACTAATCTCATTAGAGCAATGTCTTTAGAATTTCCTAGACATGACCAATGCTCTTTAAAGGGCATGGACACAACGTATCTTCCCGTTTTATCTCTAACATGAGTTCGCGCATAATGCTCTTCACAAATTAAATTTTCCTTATTTTTAGGCAATTCATTTACTACCTCCTCAATCTCCCAAAATTTCTTTAAGTTCGAATTTAGATCTTCTGTTTCACATATCAAACCGCAATAATTAGGTCTTACTATATCGGAAATTGGTATACTACCCCCTACAATGTAGCCAAATACAGAACCCTGTAATATCAAGCTAGTATTTTTAACATTTAATTTTCCAGGTTTTAATATTTCATAAAAATATTCCGCTCCAATTAATACATAAATTTTACCCGGAATATTAAATTTAGGATCGGCCAATTTAACTGAATCGGGAATCCTAACACATGCATCGATCATTTGATTCGGAATTAAATCCGCTATTTTTTTTACTACCAGCATCGTAATATCTCTTTCGTAACTCTTATTTTTGTTCGCAAGGGTTGCCACAATTTTACGATTTACGATTAAAGAGGCACTATTTAAACACGAAATAGATTGATTTATCTTTTCACTCTTAAGTTGTAGTCTCTGTGCACATTCTCTACTCATTAGGCATACTTGAGACCCAACGTCTAATAAACATCTCACTTTTTGATAACACGAGAATCTATCTTTTATCAAGCAATCTATAGTAGACAAGATTATACTCTTTTTATTTTCTACCAAGCTGGCGCAAGCTACAAATGGCATAGTTTGAGGCCCCGTGGGGGGGAAAAAAGGGACATATTCATTGCTTTTTGCAGCCGTTTGTATATCATTCCCGTGGTCTGTAGCCTCATTCCTAGACTCAACATTTCTGTTCTCATTGGGAGCATAGTGAATTAATCTATGATGATTTTTTCCACAGAAGCAATTTTTATACCCGCATTTTTTAACACTGCAATTGTATGACAGACACTTAAAACAGGCATTTTTATTCTTTACAATTTGAACTCGTTCGTTTACCGATAATTTTCTAAATTGAGGACACGCGTATAATGGGTGATTTTCATTATTTAAACATAACTCACAATTTTTATTCTTTACCTCATTGAAAAACACTTTCGAAGCGGTTTTAAATTTATTGTTGTACATTTTCTGCTCCTTTCTCGGTTCGCACATGCTTTTACCTCTTGAAGTAAAATATAAATCGCACTCTTTTGCTAATTCTAACGGTTTAAACCAGTTATCGGCTTGTCTTATATTAATATGAGCTGCTGTTTGATTGTCTAACGTCTGAAACAATTTATCTGACACAATCAGTTGTTTTAAGGTCTCGAATTCCGACACACCTCTCAATTTCAAATAGTAATCAAAACTCGTCGTTAATCGCGAAACGAACTGCATATGTGTTTCATTTTCTCTTGAAGCACTTTTAAAATTTTCTAGAACAATTTGGGGTGTCGGTTCGTACTCTCTCAAAACAATTGATTTAATTTCCTCATAATTGTTTAAATCTTTCTCAGTAATATAGGTTAAAATATTAGAAGCTCTTTCCCCTAATAAATTCATCAGAATCTCAGCTTTATACTTCTCAGGCACACTTTTAGTAATATACGCTCTTTCTAACGAAGTAAAAAAGAAACCCCATCCTTCCGATTTACTCGGCACTTTGATTGTTAATATTCTAACGCTTTTTATTAAACTATCAATTGACTCAAAAGTCTCTGTTTTACGTTCGTAATCTATTGAATTTACGCTATTTTCTCGGTTAGCTTTTAACTGCACTAATTCTAATTCTGATTTAATCCTTTCTCTCATAATTTCTTCTCGTTGCAACTTAATTTTTTCTAATTCAATTTGATTCTCATGAGCGGACTTAAGGTTTTTCTTTTCCTCGAGCACTTCATCAATAATGGTTTGTACAAATTCAATATCTTTTTTATATACCTCACTCTCCTCAATTAGAAGTTTTAATTCAATCTTTTTAGCACCTTCTGGTACTAATAAACCTATCTCCTCCGCGACGAATTTTAATTCCTCTTTATTTAATCTTGTAATTCCTGACATTTTTATTTAAAAACCGGAAATAATACACTCTCAATAAACAATATTAACACAATTATTACTTTATACTCAAACAAGTAATGTACTTCATAAAACAAAGTTATGCTCTCTTAAAAAACAAAGTTAACTTCCACGCGAAATTAATTAGTTTTTAAATTTAGGAAGACCATATTGATCTTACCTCACGCTAGGACTGCTAACGAGACCAGGCACACACAACGGTAATCGTCATTAGTAGTCATACAAAGCTCATTTGCACAAAGCTTCTACAACACACGCGAAAACACAGTTCTCAAAATTTCACAGTTCTCATATTTTAACACATTTCAACCTTCACGGTTCACAACTGAATCTCCTCGGGTCGACGGCCAATGTTCTGGGCCATCGATAGCTCTAATTAAAATTTATCTCTTTCTTTTTTGAACATAGCTAAAATAAAGCACTACACGAGTGGACTGTAACTTCATCTCTCCTTTATTACTTATTGCTCACAATTACGCTCGCTCCTCAAGCGACCGCAGCGCCATTGGTTTACAGAGATCAGGCGTCACAACAAGGACAAAACAGGAAATGATAGTGCAATATATATGTCTTTTTCTATCCACTCCTCAATTATCCCAGACAACTACCCACACTTCTAGCACTGCTAATGACTCTTAATTTGTTCTAAACATCCCAACCGAAATTCCCGTAAAAATGCTACAAATGCGTAAAAACGAATGCCATTAACACAGAGTTCTCTTTGCTTGAACATAGCTTACGAACGATCGTTTCTTCTCCTTTTCTCAGTTTCACTTATACTTTTCTCACTTCCACTTCAGTAATATAGTGTAACTGAAAGTTGTGCGATGTTCCACACCCCTAGTTTTGTTAGTGGCGAGGATATCGAGCTGAAACTTGGCATTCTATCAAGTTGTGGGGAGGGGGATTGGTTATCGGCATAAAATTAATGTATTTTTAGTAGCGGTCAAACATTATGAAAATTTAATCTGAGTTCCAAATCACTTAAATAAGCAGCGCATCACTTGCACATGAAAGTTGATGATGCATATAAAGAATTTATAGTAAAAACTTCTAGACTGAAAGGTATCCTCTATATCGAACATCATTCTGGCCATGACCGGAAGTAATTATTTTTAGGTATCTATAAAAACGTCACTCTGAAATTCGCAAGGATTATAGAGAATTACCTGTCGAATAACATTAAGAATCACTTGGTCACCGGCGGACCAATCCGAAAATGCAGTTTATATGTGCCACTGGTGCTAAAGGTTTAAAAATCGTTTGTTCTCATCAAAAATTCAAAGAATGAGGAACTTGCACTAGTGAGGAAAATGAATATTTTTTTGTATTTTCTAGTGTTATCCAACGAATATATTTGAGCAGTGCAATTATTTTTTTATCTTTATGCTTTCAATTAATAAAAATCGAGTTTGAAATTAGCTGAAATCAAAGCAAAAGTCCCATTGACCAAAACGAATAAAAAACCGGGACGTAGTTAAGCATAGATACCGTCAAAAATACGAGGAGGAACCTCATTCCCTCCTCGTCTAAAACAGGTATTAGACTGATTCATCATCTGCGCATTGTCGTCACACGCAAAAGTAGCTTTTTCCCGCCAAATCGCAAAGACCAAGTGATTCTTACTCTATAGGTAATTCTCTATATTCTCTGTGAATTTTAGAGTGCAATGTCCGATGACGTATGTATTTAGCCTCACCTAAAAATTGCAGTTCGGTCACAATTTTCGGATACTTTCAGCCATACACGTTGGTAGACCAAGCGATTGTTAGTCAGCAAGTATATCTTTACATTCCATATAATTTTCAGAGTGATGTTCGAAGGAGTACTACAGTCGCCTTTCGGACTATTCGTCTATATGAGACTATTTTATTATGATCAACTTGACCTTCCAAGTGTTGCAGGGCATTAGAAAATCTAGCACATATAAAATTTAAATTTATCAAATTATAATTTGTAAAGTATAGTTATAAATTTAGAAGATTTAAGTCAGCGAACGCCACTAACTTTTAGAGGCGGGCCGTATGACTCATGTCGGAACTTTTCGCGGACCGGATACACGAACTTAAACTTATTATAAAACTGAAAAAAAGTATTGATTTTTTTTTTATCTTAATAAAACTAAATTAATAATTTCTATTTTCCAAATAATTAAAAAATAATAATTTTCATTATTAGTAAATCAAAGTCTAAAAAAAGCGAATCTTTTGTTTCAATATGACAATGCGACTTGATCTAACTTTAAATAAAAGTATTTAAACTGTACTTCCAGTTTTAATAGATATCAATTACAAGACGATGGCGGTCGAAATTGTTCAGTTTACTTTATGATGGAATGAGAGCCGATGTCTGTAGTAGTATTTATTGTAGCCAATCTGAATAAATTGTCCAAATGAGATTCAGGTCAATTATTCATCTATTTATTATTGATGAAAACCACCTTGTTGAAAGCTTCTTCATAGTTTCTTCAGACACGTAGAGGTTGGTTGTTGTTGGTTGTTTTTCAGATTATCTGGCCCCGTCAGCAACACGAGGGCTATAATGCGCCGAAACATTCGTCATTTGACAAGCTAACATACATTTACAAACACCCATGCCTAACATAGAACTCGAACCCGCAACCTCGCGGTCTAGAAGCTAGCACGCTAACCACTATACCGTTTGGTCGGCCAGACACGTAGAGGAGAACTTTGTTCCACACACATGATATTTAGGATAAATTACAATTATGTAAAAAAAAAATTCGCACCGTGAAATGTCATTTTTTTTTAATCTTCTGTGGCGCCGGCGGGCCGCAGAAGATAATTAACGCCAATTTAAATCACCAACAGCTTCCGATAAAAAAAAAAAAAAAAAAAAAAAAAAAAAATATCTAAATCATCCAAGTATTGCTGAAAATAAGAACATTTTTATAATTAAAAAATGATGCATGTTTCAATCAATTACCTTCTTAATGGAGCATTCCTCCTCTCTTCGAACGCAGAAAAGAAAGGAAAATACAGATAGGTTAAGATGCATCACTTCCTTCGCCAGAAAGGGAACCTATCATATCTAACAACCGAATCCTCCGACTCAGTAAATATACACTTTTTCAACTTTTACTGGTAACTTGCCGGTTTTTGTTTATCATTCGTTTGAAAGGCGTATGGAGATGTACAGACAACATCTTAATGTCATCTTTTTCATCCTAAGTGTTGATTCAAATGAGTTTCAATCTTCCAGTAATAAGTCCGTTAAGTTTCTTCCTCCTGCGCTTCTGGAAATGTAAGCTCTTCGGTCTTGAACATTGTGTTGATAATAGCGAGACAAACTCTTTTAATAATCCATGTGCTTAAAACACTCCAGCCTTGGTTAGCAAGTGGCTCATTATTAAAAATTTAGTTTCAAAGTGCAAGAAAACATTTGAATTCCTTACTCAGGTAATGACGTGAAGGGACGATTTTTTCCACGAATCATCTTATATAGTAAGATCTGATAGTTTCAAAGTTACCAATTAAATAGGCAAGTATTATTAGATATGATTTTTCCTCTATCGCCAAGAAAGCAATTTTCAATTGCAATTGCAACACAACTTCAAATGATAGGAGAAAACTCTTTGTTAAGTTGATACAAAATTTGAATTTCGATGGATAAAAGCACAACCTAATCATTGAATGTCTAATTTTGTAAACTTTCAGAAAAAAAAAAAAGAAAAAAAAATTCGAACTTAGGACAAAGTGTACACAGTTTTTTTTCCTTCTTAAAACATGCATGCACCACAAAAGTATTGTTACGAATTTTTGTGTATTTGTAAATATTTCGTAGTGTTAATTTTGTAAATAGGAAAATTTATGTACATTTTGCATAAGGCAGTGGAATAGTTCGTCTTAACTTGGCTTCCCTGCAGTGTGTGTATTAATGCTTGATAACGAGTTTTACAGAGATAACGCTGGGAAGCGAGTTTTACAAGGAGCAGGGCATTTAACATTATGGTAATGACAATCTCGCCAAATTGGCGAGATAGAGCCAAGTTGGCGACATTTTCGGTCCCCATGTACATGTATAGGATTTTTCGACTACGATCTGGAAAGTTCTCCAAATGTCTATATCTGGAAGATTCACGAAGGCTCGCCTCCCCTATATAAGACTGAGAGTTAGTCGAGTCCGAGAGTTGACTGAAATTACTGAGTTAGTTGAGATACTGACTGAGTGGAGTTACTGACTTGGTGGTCTGTCAGCGAGCGTTCAGAGTTCCGAAAGCGAACTGTATTTCATTGTTTATTGCGGAAATTTAGCAGTTGTGTGTCAAGTTTAAGTTTTGTTTGTTGTGTCAGTTGCTGTTTTGTGCTCTATTGTTGTGAAAAGAGCTGTATTGAGTCTACTAGAACGAGAAGTTCTGGAGTTGTAAGGGAATCTGTGAAGAGTTATATTGGAATAAATTTCTGCAAGTGTTGGTCTGCTTTGGCTTCAAATCTTTCAAACCCATCCACGCAACAGTATTATTGGAAGGGCATATAATACTCATGCAGGAGGAAAGATATAGACCACTTTTACACAAAAACCAATGTCGCATTTGGGCCAAAACTTTACTCATGATTGCGTTTTTAACTATCAATTTTCAAACCCGATATCCAATGTTCAAAATAATTGAATAGCTCAAAAGTTATCCACGATCTTTCCGTCTGGATTTTTAATAAATGACATTTTCAGCCGAACATTTTTTGTGCTAAATTTGAGCTGCCTAATAAGATGCCAATGTTAGGTGTCTTTGTAGAAAAAAATTTAAAGCATAGCTAAATAAGTAACATTTTTGGTACTACATCAATAGTCTTCGGTTTTGGCGATATACTTTTTGATAATTCTTAAATTATTTTTTCTTGTAAGTGAAACAGAGGAGAAAAAGTCATTGATGATGCTCGAGAACTTTGTGTTAAAGACATTTGTTATTCAACTATTTATCTCATTTTTCTACGAGAGTTTCGGAGGTGGGGATGTTTAGAACACCTAATAGGGCTTAATTCAGCGATTTTGATCCAAAATATTTCGAGTCGTTTTTCAGCAATTGCTCAAACACGTAATTTTTTCAATGGCAGTTACTATATGGGCAGTTTTGATAAAAACCTTAATGAAAGATCCTATGGCCACCTCCCCCACTAACTCGTATGCAAAATTTAAACATTGCAAGCCAATTTGATTGGAGTTATGCTGACCACAGACACATTTTTTCTAGACCACTTTTTAAACTCAAAAAATCTATTTTTTTCCCCCACCGAATGCAATATTTTCATTACCCTATGGGTAATAGAAAGTAAAAAAACATGATTTAATATTTACTATTGAAAATTTACTAGTCAACTACCTGAATTTACTACTCAAATTTTAACCTATTACTTTCAATTACCCATACGTTAACAAAGGACAATTTTTTTTTTTTGCATTTCTTCACGTTTGGGAACAATACCGACTTAAACAAAAAGGGTCCGACACTCTTGCCCCTAAGGAGGGACTAAAACACCCTGTCCTCTCTACTCAAGAACTCACATATCAAGAGTTATACTCAAAGAAAATAGCTCAAAATAAAGCGAAATGGCATATACCTCCGTCTCACGAATGGTATTGTTGCACAAATTGTCTGTATATATTGTAAATAGTGACGTATTATTTCAAAATTCTATTGTAATTTATTTTTATACAATTTTATTTAGTAATTAATAGCGATTATACAAGTTAGAAAAAGGTGGCAACACCTAAAGCAGCCGAGAAGTTTCGAGATATTTCTTTTCCGATGAATTGGCTGGAAATTTCGAGAATGTCTCACGCGCTTGTATATAAAAGACTGGAGAACGGGAAAGTTTTCAGATTGACTTTGGACTTCGATGAAAGCTTATCGCTTTGTTTACCTATTGAAGTGAGCTTGTATAATCACTGTGTTCGAAGTTGTTTTTGCTAAAGCTTGTGAGCGATTACATTGTTGCCTGTGGATAAATTTTGTGAGTTTTCTGAAGAGAGAATAAATATTTTTATACTGTAAAAACTGTGCCATCATTGCCTCAGCGGAAAAATTCATAACAGTGGTGTCAGAAGTGGGGTCTCATAATTTTGAATGCCGACAACTAGAGGAATGATGGAAGACCAAATGAAGCAGTTGTTGGAAATGATTGCTGGAATGAAGGCCCAACAAGAAACCGCCGCAGCCGAAATGAAAGCCAATCAACAAGCTACCGCAGCCGAAATAAAAGCCAATCAACAAGCTACCGCAGCCGAAATAAAAGCCGGACAAGAATCTGCGGCTACGGAACTGAAAGCCTGCCGAGAATCCACGTCAGCAGCTATAATTGGGATTAAAGAAGAAATGAAAGCTTGCCGAGAATCCACATCAGCAGCTATAATTGGGATTAAAGAAGAAATGAAATCCGAGCTAACTACAATGGTGGAATCTACGATAATAGAGACACTACAAGTGTTTTACAATCGGTAAAAGAAGAGGTTCTGAATGAAGTAAGAAAAGAAATCAGTGATAATTTTGAGGCGGTTAATGGGAAAGTTGACTGCTTGGGAGAAAAGGTTTCTACAGTGAAGGAAGATCTTGTGACTGTAAGGAATGAAATCGAAGAAAAAGTTTCCACCATGAAAGAGAAACAGGAAAAGTTTCAAGACGCTGTTGAAGAAAGGTTTGAAAAGTTGCATAATGCTGTAGAAGAAAGATTACGGGAAATGGAAACTCGCGAAGCTGCGACCATTGCAACTCCTAAATGGGATAATGTTTCCACTCCCTTTATTGCGCCACGTTCCAACATCAAAGTGGCCACTTTTGATGGGAGGTCGTCTTGGCGCGTTTATCAAACGCAGTTTGAAATTATTGCTTCTGCGAATGGTTGGGACGATACTTCGAAGGCATTCGAAGGCAGCATCTCTCCGAGGTGAAGCTGCTGACATTTTACAGACACTACCTGAAGAGAAGCGGGGAGAATTCGTGGCGCTGGCAAGTGCGTTGGAGTTAAGGTTTGGGGAGCAGCATCTAAAGGATTACAACAGACTGCAATTGAAAGTGAGACAGCAGAAGGCCAATGAAACTCTTCAAGAATTGGCATCGGATATAGAAAGACTGTCGCTCCTCGCTTTCCCAGACTGTCCCTCGGACGTACGAGATAACCTGTCTCTTCAGTATTTCGTGGATGCCATCAAAGATCCCGACATACAGCAAGCTACCAGGATGTCGGACAGCAAAGATCTGAAGTCCACCCTCGTCTATGCCATGAGAGTAGAAGCCGCACAGCAAGCTTCTAGAAAAGACCGGCGTTTCGTACGGGGAACATTGGCAGACGATTCCTCTGAACTTTTCACAAAGAAGTTTCAAGAACTGGAAAACAAGATGGAGCGAATTATGAGAAATATTCCTGGCTCAAGGAATCGAAAAACTAGAGTGGTTTGTTGGCTCTGCAACCAGGAAGGACATTTCAGACGTGATTGCCCTGAATTGGACAGGAGAGGGGACAGACCCTCGTCCGAACCTCAGCAGTTAAACTAAAGAGCGGCTATCTCGCGAGGCGGAGGTCGCCGTGTAGAGCAGGTGGTGCCCCACTCAGCCTCTATCACATCTCATCCCTTCAAGGAGGAAACCATGGTTTATTCGTGGAGGGCAAGATCAATGGAACTCCCTGTCGTCTAATAGTTGACTCAGGGGCAAATGTAACCATCTTACGGACGGATGTAGCCCGGCGCCTGGACAGCCAACCTCTTTACACGGCGCCTTCAATTTCACTACAAACTGTGACTGGTGACAAAATTTCTGTGCATGGGAAATTAAATGTCAACATCTCTTTTGGATTTCACACCTACACTCACACCGTTTACGTCGCTGAAATTATTGACCCATGTATTCTTGGATTGGACTTTTTAAAGAAAAATGGAATTACTTTGAATTTCGAGAAAGGCGAGCTTCAAACAGGGAAAGAAGAAGTTCCATTGTTCGGTTTGGACTCGGAAGAGCCGTGTGCATATCGAATAGTAGTTCTTGAAGACATCACCATCCCCTCCATGACAGATTTGGTTGTAAAAGGTTCAACAGAGCTCCCGAAGGCCTTCCGATTCGGAGTAACGGACTTCCCATCATCGAATAGCGTCCCGAAAGGAGTGCTTGTAGGAGCGACGCTTGTGGATCTCTCTCAAGAGGTGGTGCATGTGAGAATGGCCAACATCGGTGATTCTAAGAGAGTTATCAAGAAAGGAGAAGAAATTGCCACTTGCACACCCGTTACAAGCATCGAACGAGGATCGAAGGAGCTTCCGACCGCACCACCCGTGGATTTAGTGGACCAGCTTCTCTCGGACTCTCGGTTGGAAAGAAAGCAAGAGAAGATTGTCGGAAACCTTATAAAAGAATTTCAGGACGTTTTCTCCATGTCATCGAAAGATGTAGGAAGAACGAAGCTTACACAACATCGAATTGACACTGGGACCCATTTACCGATTAAACAACATCCTCGAAGACTTCCATTTGCAAAACAAGAGGAGGTCGGGAGATTGTTACATGAAATGGAAGATAATAGAGTTATCGAACCCTCCTCAAGTCCATGGGCCTCCAATCGTACTCGTTCGAAAGAAGGATGGTTCCACCAGGTTTTGTGTGGATTACCGGAAGCTGAACGAAATTACGAAAAAGGACAGCTACCCTCTGCCAAGAATTGATGACACTTTGGACACTCTATCAGGGAACCAGTGGTTTTCGACTTTGGATTTGAAGAGTGGATACTGGCAAGTGGAGATACATCCCGACGATCGTGAGAAGACTGCCTTCACTACCGGCCAAGGATTATGGCAGTTTCAAGTTATGCCGTTTGGCTTGTGTAAATGCACCGGCTACGTTCGAGCGACTAATAGAGACTGTGCTTAGAGGACTTTCCTACGAGACCTGTCTGGTATATTTGGACGATATCATTATCACCGGGCGGAGTTTTGATCAACACTTGCAAAATGTGAAGAACGTGTTCTTGAAGCTTAGGGAAGCCCACTTGAAACTTAGCCCATCAAAATGTAAGCTCTTTAGGCGGAAAGTCAGTTATCTCGGACACATCATCTCATCCGATGGAGTAAGCACAGATCCAGCCAAGATCCATGCTGTGCAAATTTGGTCTCGACCGCAAGACGTTCATCAATTGCGAAGCTTCCTAGGCCTGTGCACGTATTACCGTAAATTCGTGAAAGGTTTCTCCAAGATCGCCAGACCCTTGCATCGACTAACAGAGAGCAAGCAGAAGTTCCTATGGACTGCCGACTGTGACGACTCCTTCAATCAACTGAAGAACGCTTTAACATCGGGAAAAGCCAAAACAGGCGCGGGTGTTAATGTGTTGTTGCCGTGAAGGTGGATGTTGCCGAAATTGTAGATCCATGCATTCTCGGACTAGACTTTTTAAAGAAAAATGGAATTACGCTGAATTTTAAGAAAAGCAAGCTGCAAACATGGAGAGGCGAAGTTCCTTTGCACGATCTAGACATGAAAGAGCTGTGCGTATATCGGATTATGGCTTATGAAGACAATGTCATAGAGAATGCTGAAGAGTCCACATCTATGAAAAGTACCTCACCAGCCTCGGAAAGAGAACCGAAGAAAGTGACGTTGATGAAACCCTCCCAGGAAGTGGTTCATGTGGCAATGGACAAAGTTAGTGAAGAGGGAATCGACATCCGTACTCCTGTTACAAGCATCGAACGGAGGTCCCGGGATCTATCAGCTGCACCCGCGGATGATTCGGACGCAATCTCAAAATCATATAACCAGCAAGATGGGGATCAGAAACTTTTACCGCTTCTGTTGGCATACGGGAGTGCAACTCACGAGACCACCGGATTTTCTCCATCTCTAACGATGTTTGGAAGAGACCTTAGGCTCCCCAGCAACCTCCTCTTTGGACGACCACCGGACACCCCTTCCTCGCCTGTCCAGTATCTAGATGATCTCCAGGCACGTTTGGAAGCCGTACATCGGTTCGCCAGAGAAAGAATCAACATCATGACAGAGCGCATGAAGGTCCGCTACGATGCCAAGGCCACGGAACGTTCATTCCAGGAAGGTGACAAGGTGTGGTTATGGAATCCTAAACGTCGGAAAGGACTCTCCCCTAAGCTCCAGACGAACTGGGAAGGGCCGTATGTGGACCTTAAGAAGATCAACGACGTCGTGGTAAGGATTCAACGGACACCCTCCTGTAAACCTAGAGTTGTACATAACAATAGACTAGCCCCATATTATAGTAGAAGTGATTGAATTGCCTTTCCTCTTAAGGACTTCACTGCCCGGGACGTGCAGTCTTTAAGAAGGGGGAAATGTTGCACAAATTGTCTGTATATATTGTAAATAGTGACGTATTATTTCAAAATTCTATTGTAATTTATTTTTATCCAATTTTATTTAGTAATTAATAGCGATTATACAAGTTAGAAAAAGGTGGCAACACCTAAAGCAGTCGAGAAGTTTCGAGATATTTCTTTTCCGATGAATTGGCTGGAAATTTCGAGAATGTCTCACGCGCTTGTATATAAAAGACTGGAGAACGGGAAAGTTTTCAGATTGACTTTGGACTTCGATGAAAGCTTATCGCTTTGTTTACCTATTGAAGTGAGCTTGTATAATCGCTGTGTTCGAAGTTGTTTTTGCTAAAGCTTGTGTTGAAGCTTGTGAGCGATTACACTGTTGCCTGTGGATAAATTTTGTGAGTTTTTTGAAGAGAGAATAAATATTTTTATACTGTAAAAACTGTGCCATCATTGCCTCAGCGGAAAAATTCATAACAGTATAAAGCCAGGACACTCCCTATTTCTTCCTTGTGATAGGCACACCAATACCGTCTGTCCCGACTTGCTAGTGGTCACCTTAAAGGCCTCACATATTCTGGGGGAAGCAAAAATTTTCCTCTTTGCCCTAAATGCCAAAAAGAACAGGCATCACCTCAGCACATTTTGGACTGGACTGGGAGGAAATTTATAACTGTCCACAACTAGTGTCAGACTTCATTAATGTCAATGGCTTCACTGATATTGTCTGACTTCGTCAGACAAAAGGGAGATTAGAAACAACAACAAAAATAGTCTAGAAGAAATGTGTCTGTGTTCAGCATAGCTCTCGAACGGATTGACCAACGATATTCAAATTTGGTATGCGTGTTAGTGGTGGCCATGGGACCTATTATTTAAATTTTCTTCATAATTGCGCATGCGCATAATGTAACTGCTATTGAAAAAAAATCATGTTTTTCGCCAATCGCTAAAAAACGGCTCTAACAATTTTGTTCAAAATCGCTGTGGTAATGTCCCTTAAGCTGTTCTAAACATCCCCAGCCCCGAAATTCCCACAGAAATGTGATAAAGGTATAAAAAGTTGAAAAACGACTGTATTACACAGAGTTCTAATCCCTTGGACTTCGCCCATCAATGACAAAGGACCACTCCTCTTATTCACTTACTAGAAAGGATAATCTATGAATTATGGAAAAGTATATCTTGAAATTCAATATTTTTTTTTTTTTGACCCATATAAGAATAATTGCCAAAAATATCGCCGAACTGGCCATTTTTATTTAAATGGATAAAAATATGAAAACAATAACTTCCACATCAAATTTGAATGCAATGACCAGTATTATAGTGTTTATTGAAAGTTGTGCGATGTTCCACATCCCTAGTTTTTAATGTGTACAAAAATATAAAACATTCAAATCTAATTCGTAAATTTTAAAAAGGGAACATATTTCAAATGCATTTTATGTTTAGAGCAAATATTGAATTATATTATTCTGATTATTCATCTGGAGAGGAAAACGTTTTTAACATCGTAAAATTCAAAAATTGTAAAATTGAAATTATTTTAACACGTTTAGTTTTAAAGAAAAAAGTTGCAATTGCACATCTAAACAAAATAATGAATGAAAAACAACAATGAAACATGTATAATTTTAGTAAAATATTTATTATGGAAGATTCTCTCTTGTTTAACATATTTTAAGAGATGCCCACAACTTTAACTAATAATAAACACACAAAACCTACATGAGATAAAATGTGAAAGCATACATTTTAAACAATTTCATGCCAGTCCAGCTGGAAATATAGATATTAATAAATTAGGTATATATTTCTTAATATCTTGACTAGTTTTTAGCAGTTAATTTAAAATATATTAATTTAATAATCTAAAATTACAGCTGGTCAGTATGTACAGGGTTGCCACTTTGAAGAATGAAGAAAATGTCTCGACTCTTTCAACAATTCGTAAATGATTTTTTAAAAATCCAAAACAACAAGTTTTGTGGGAAATTTTTTTCCCGTCATATTAAGATCAAGAGTAAATAAAATTATATACATGTAAATGTTAACCTTTCAAAGTAATGGAAATCGAGAAATTTATTCTTTTGTTACTAATTAGCTGTTTTTGAAAGAAATTTTTTTTTGACCGTCACAATGAAAAAATATACCACAACGTAACAATCTTTTAAAAATCAAACAAATTTCCTGAATTTTCTAAAACTTGTCGTTTTATTCTTTCCCTCAAGTTTAGGTTATTCAGATGTGTGACAACCTTGAATACATATTTATTATTATTTTTATACATTATTCAAACTTTATAGGTATTTGTGATGCTATATAATACAATTATTATTATTTGCAGATATAAAATTTCAATGCATACATAATATTTAGGTTTTAATCATTTAAATTTTTTTAAATTCAACAATCAAATAGAAAGTGAATTTCAATTCAAAGTAACTGGAAAAAATTAAGAAAAAAAAGTATGTTTTGTAATTTAGGTAGGTAAAACTATACTTACATAATAAGGCTATTTTTAATGAAGCATTTGCTAAGAAAATGTATAGTGCTTATAAAGATTTGATCTGTAAGAAATACATTGAACTAGTGCACATTTTAAGTATCATAATACTATGACGCTGAAAAGGAGAAGAGGGGCACTTCAATGAATTTGATGGAAATATCTTCGACTCCAATGCTTATACACCTACATGCAAATATAATTTCTTGGATATACCATACCACAAAATCAATAGAATAAGAATTATACATTTTTAACCATATACACTAATAAATAATATTAATAAATTAAAGATTACGTTTGAAATATGTTAATTAGGAAAATTGCTCTTTTTGACTAGGGTTACTTTAGCAAGAACTAAAGAATGCATATAGGTTTCCTAAATTAAAAGACTTTGTAGCTTGAAAATAATGTGTCGCAATATGCTTCACAAAATAACTGTATTTAACAGTTAAAGTCCTCTGGCTAATGTAAGAATAAAAGCCTATCACACAGGAACTCAATAATTTGATCTGTATTTTTCATACCGAATGGAAAGAGCTACAAAGTTAGGAATGATATTAGGATTACGCTAAATACAATATCATGTCTAGGCGTAACAATTTCTAATGAACATAAATAACAAACTTTTTACTAAGAGTAATCTATACCAAATATTTCAAATAGAAATAATAAAACCTTAATAGTACAAAATCATTCTATAACCTTCTATCACTTGTTTGTTAACTTTACTTAAAATTTAAAGCACATCTAAATGATGCGAAGCTCTACAGAAATGATTCTAGATACGACTCCTTTCAAGATGGATGACTTAACCAAATGAGAAAGTTTTACACTTAAAACAACAAATAAATATATAAAAAACATTACATTACTATAAGAAGGTTCAATTCTGAAATTATATTTATATATAAACTAATCATATTAGTTCCATAAGATTTTTACTTCCACATTTTAAACACTTATAGCTTATACAAGTTTTGCCTTTTTTTTTTTGCTTTGTGGAAAATACTTGCATATAATTTTTTTTTTTTTGTATAATATAGGTCTCTTTTTAAAACTTATATTCCAAATATTTGAAAATGGTACTAAAATTCTCTCTTTCATCTTTATATCATAATTTGTTAAACTTGATATTTTAATAAATTATCTTTCACACACTTAACTTTAAAGTTTACTTTTTAAGAATGATAAAATTAAATAGATGCTGTTCATAAATTAATCACCAGAGTGAGAACTTGTTAGACAAGTTTAGTTTTTAATATGATAATACCACATGGGCATCACTTATGATACCATTAAGACAAAAGTACTTTGAGTTTAGTCCACAATCCATAGCAAAATCACTTTTTTAATACATTTTTAAGTTTTCTTATCAACATTCCTCATTCAATAATTAATTTGTTGACATCCTCACTTAAAATTTTGAAATTCAAACTGTAATAATTAAACAAAGAAAATGCATGGAAAAAAAAAGTTACAAAATTTTACAATTTATGCAACACTCCAAAAGCAAAATCATTTTTAACAACTAAGCAAATTTAGAAATGTAACAAAACAATATTCCTAAAAATGTTGTGCAATTATTAAGAAGTGCAATCAGCAGAACATAATTAATCTAAAATTTAACATAAGTCTAAGCATTTCCTATTATTACAAAACCACCCTTCCTAACCACAGTATTAAACTCTATATACATGATTTTAATGTGCACTCAAATATTGATATAAATTCTGTCCAGCAAAACTACTTCACTACACTTTATTAGAAATTTATTTACAGTAAAAGCGAAAACTCCAAATAGCTATTGTGGCAAACCCCTCTGTATTTATACAAAAAACACATTTCAAAAGTAGGAGGAAATTTTGTACAGTATAAATGGCAACACTCCACGCTTTTTCATAGCTTTGACGAACCATTTAGACAGAGAATATGACATTCCTTTTATTGAATGACAGTGAAAGACAGTAAAAGAGGAAAAGCTACACCACAGGGGAAGAAAGGCAACAGATGAAGCGAATAATGAAAATGAACTTTGAACAAGAGAGGCAAGGATGGTACATAAAAGATTAGGTGGTCTCATTTTACCTAATCTTTGGGCATGTGAGTGAGGCATTATTAGGTTTATTATAATTATTATTTTTTGTAGTTGGATGAAGACAGATAAAATTTGAAGCAACAACATAAACTGAGAAGTAAACTTAAAGAACAAGATTTGCAGAAGAGATAAAAAATTCAATAAAACAAAACTGTATGTAAAAAAAATAAATATGGTTCACATTACATTATTGCAAAGATTTCAAAGAATATTCAGTAATATGATGAACATTGAGTGGTCTTGAAAAACTTGTATACATACTAAAATAGTCAACAGCATTTTATGGTGAATCCTCAGATTTTTAGTCATACTAGTGCTGATGAAGATATTTATTTAAAAAAAAATAAAAAATAACGAAATATTTGTAGATACTTTTCTCACAAAACCAAAAAAAATTGAAAACAAGAATTTCGTGGAAGTCCAACGAGTGTAAATCACTAGCTACATCAAACACATGATTTTAAATACAATATCTACTTAACAAGATCATTAACATAAAAACCCTTGAAAATTCACCTTAACCTTGCATTTGCATAGCAATCACAATAAAGAAACACCAAGAATTAAAACAAGACCACCCATCTTCCGCCCACCATCCTCGAAAGAGAAAGCTGCCAACCACTCTACATAGAGAGACAATGTCTAAACGTCATTGCCTGCTCCCCTCAGCCAATCGAAATCGTCGTCAGATAGGTCATCCTCCGACGAGGCTCCTCGTGTTGATCTTGTGTCCATGCGTCTGGATTTTGCTGGTGGAGATGCAGACCTTGCCCTGCGTCGCATAGGACTACCGGGAGGGGTGCTGGCAGGAGACAGGGCTTGCCTCAAACGACCCTTGCTCTCCTTCCAAAATGTATTCTATGACAAGGAAATTTTATTTATATTAATTTTAAGAGGTTTCTGCAAATGTAAAATTGCTGTTGAAGGACTAGAATGGAGGTAATTTAATTTAAAAGTAATTCTTGACAGAGAAAACATAATTGGATTTACTGTAGCTTTAATTTTGCTATTAAATTACAAAATTATTGATTTAGATAAACCCTGAAATTGTAGAATTCATGAAATCTTGCTCATACAGTTTATAATAAAAAATACATTAGCACTTCTGTGGAATGATGAACTTTAAGATACGGAAAATATTACACATACAGAACAAATTCATATTGAAATGGATAACTTAATAATAATCTACCTTAATCACTGGGAACAACTGTACCTTTAGGCCTGTTCAAATGTCTCCACTTATAAAAATAACTAAGCCATGAGTAAAACTTAAAAAATTTATTTGTAGTTTAATTTGAATCCATGCATTGATCATCACTTCTACATGCTTGCTGTTTTCTACATCTAATATTATAGTAGAAATGACTCACATTTTGCTGATGATGATGCTATACAGTAGTAATAAGTATGAGAAATATTACTTTACTTTGATTTCCACAGTTTGAAATTAGGCATATAAACAGATGTATTGCCCGGCTCCCGCAAGTTGGCCGAGGGGAAAGCACAAGTAAAATGGTTTCTGACAGTAGAAAAGGTCGGAATCATTGTACCCCCATATCGGCAAACTAGCCAGATCAGTATGAAAAGTTAACACATTATTTCTACTTTATGATATGGAAGTAGTATACAAATTCTCTTGCTTATAAGTATGGAGCAGGCAAATTCAAAAAATATTTTTTTATAACGTTCTTTTAACACTCCAGAGGGTCACAATCCTACAACTTATAAACAAAAAGCTGCTTTATTGGCCCAAATGAATATTTGTAATGTTTCAGTAAGCCGATATAAATAAAATTAAGAAATGGATTATGTTTACTATTTCTTAATATTTAATAAAAAATAAATTTTATACCATGGCTAGCAAATATTCTTTAAACACTTCATTATTTTTAAGACATTATTTGTACATTCAAAAAACAAAATTTCCTCCCATTGCATTTCAGATAAAAAAAATCAACATTAAAACATTTATTTAGTTAACATTTTTATAAATGAACTATTATTTCGTTGTTTTCTATTAAACCTATGTAACTAAACACTTGTCTGCAGTGCGACTCAGAATTTAAAGGGCAGTCGTAGTTTCTCCGAAATAGCAACAAAAGAACATAAAATGAGCAATATATGAACGATATAATTTATTGTTACTACACACTTTTGCTAAGATACTGGTAATTGTTGATACATGGCAAAAGGAAATTCTGAAAATTGCTGGTTTTAATGACTTATTTAATATACGATATCTAGAAAAAAGCCAGTCTTTGATTAGACATATGAACACATGAAATGCAAACATAGATGTTACTAATTTTACGTTTTGAATCTTCTTTAACAGAAATATTATTAAGAGTATGGTTTCTCATGAACTCAACTTGATGCATTGAAAAATATTCCAGCAGGGTTCCCACTCAAATCACAGAATGAAAATCAATGACTTTTAAGGACCTAATCAATGTTTTTAAGGACCTTTGAAAATTTGTTTTCAGGCATCATGTCTGTATATAAATTTTTAATAAAGTATATTCTGCCAAAAAAGTTACAAATTGGTGGATGAGTAATACAAATATGATGGAAATTTCTGATACGGTGTAGATACGTGGCGGTCATGCGGGGATAGCAAGTCTGAGTTGTACTTTTATAATCTGCAAAAATTAAGGATTTTTAAGGACCTCTAAGCATTTTCTAGGACTTTTAAGCACCTCAAAGCATTTTCAAGCACTTTCAAGGCCTTGAAAACAAATTAAAAAATATTAAGCACTTTTAATGACTTTCAATGACCGTGGGAACCCTGTCCAGAATCAGAACTAATCTTGAGGAAAGTACAGCCACCACATACTACAATTTGTGTCACTTCAAATTATAAGATGGAAATTAGTAACTACTTACTAATCTTCCATCCTTTCCAAATAAGTCCAGAAAGTTGTTTATGAATTCCCTGGATTTTTCTTCCCACTTGTGAATAATTTCATGTCTTTTACCTTCAAATTTTCCCTTTATTTTATCCATTTTATTTTGAAGCAGAAACTTCTTTTCCTAAGAGATATTGCAAGAAAATTTCATAAAAAATCTTTAAATAGAAAACATAAAAAGAGGTTCCTAGAAAATACTAAAAAATTAAAGCATAAAAATATTTTTGAAGCGAAAATTTACATTTAGAAATGAGAGGTTCATTTCTTTTCCTGTGTATCCTCTGTCTAGATTTCGACGAACATACATATCATAATCCTTTACGATTCTTGCAACCAAATCAGATGTGGAAACTCCTTCTGTGCGTTCAGTAGCAACAAACATTCCTTTAGCTTTTATATGTTTGTAGATATCATTTTGTGAGCCCATCGTATATGGTATATCATCATGAGCTACAAAATCAATCTGAAATATAAATATAAATGATAATTATGAACATTTTATACAATGACACTGATAAAAACCTTTATAACAAACGACAAAAAAAAAATATTTTAAATAATGGTAAAGATTTCAGAAGTTTTTTATCTTGATAAAGTTAATTAAAGTAATGAAGTTTATTAAATAAAACTATATTTCGGGTGGCGATAAAATGAGTAATGACAAACACTATTTTCAGAATAATGCAGACACAAACATTTGCTATATATAAAATAAAGATCAGTTAATTATTCTTAACCCTCAAGAGAAGCACCCGGTATGGGATTCACAGGGGTGAATTGAAAGTGTTTCTCCCTCATAAATGGTTACGTTGAGAAGGGGACTTTAAGTAAGGGAAAAATTCTACTATCCCTACTACAGATCCCTCACCAAAGTCATCTTGAGATATGAATACTAACTGAAATATAGGGGACTGTAGTCAGTCTATGGGTATACGCCACGCAGTGCAGTTGTAAAATCAGTATCGTGTTATTATTGTCTTCTTATCATCGTAGCACTAAAATCAATTCAGAAACTAGAAAACCAGAAATTGTAATGTTTTATAATGATACAAAAGGAGGTACTGACAGTTTTGATAAAAAATGCCATGACTTTACAACTGCTCGCAAAACCCTGAGATGGTCAATGCGTTATTTTTATGGAATGATAGACCAAGCTAATATAAATTCTTTTGTTACAAACGACATTACGCTCACAAATAGAAGCTTTCGTAGATTCTAAAGATTTACCTGAAACCGAAGACCCTAGAGATTTAATGGCAGAAAATAAACTAGAAAAATATAAACGTTGATGATATTGTCCCAGTTTATTAGACCAAAAAACATTTTATAAGTGTTTAAAATGTGATAATCCTATGTGTAAAGAACATACAGCTAAAATTTGTGTAGAATGTAGCACTTAATTATATTCTTAATATTTTGCAGAATTAATACAAATATAATGTAAGTTTTGCAATGTAATCTAAGTGTTTGTATTAATAAAAAATTAATGACTTCATATGGTTAACTAAGCATTATCATTCTAAAAACACTGAACTTTACCTAACTAAATAAATATATATTTTAAATTAAAGTTAAATGATATAATAAGTATCTAAAAGTACATTAAGCCCCCTTTTAAATGCAGTTGAGAAAAAGTTTTTATCTATTAATTCCGCCTAGATATGATAGGTTGAATAAAACACCTTATTTATAGAATTTTTTAAAAAATTTGCTGATTTTTTCTATGGTATTAAGCATACTATTATTTTTAT
Source organism: Linyphia triangularis (assembly GCA_963978545.1). Lineage (NCBI taxonomy): Eukaryota > Metazoa > Arthropoda > Arachnida > Araneae > Linyphiidae > Linyphia > Linyphia triangularis. The sequence goes on along the minus strand of OZ021732.1, from coordinate 29,744,079 downwards.
AAACATTCTATAGATGTATTCTTTTTCTACACTGTCTGAGGTTTAAATTGAAAAAAAAAAAAAAAAAAAAGAAAGAAAAAGAAAAAAAATATTCTAAATCGGACAATTTAAGCAAAAGATATTATTAATCAAGACATAAGGGTATGGCATATCCATGTGCTTCTGAATCGGGAAGCCGCTATAGTGCTTCTCTCGAGGGTTAAGATATACAATATTCCTTAAAGATTTCATATTAAAAAACTGAAATGTAAATTTCTCAACTTTAGACAATTAATGAATCTAAACTTTTTAAAAAGCATAACTAAATGTACATCAAAGTTTAACAACAAAACACCAAAATATTCAAGTAAATTTGGAGAAAAATAGTTTTAAGAGAGATATATTCTTTGTTGAACAATACTAGTTCTGCCCTAACTACCAATTATTTTAATAGACTGGAAAAGAAAGTAAAATTTCAAAAACTAAGTAATGTAAAATACAAACAATGGCAAATAAAAATTCCATTACAGAATGTTAGTTGCCAAATTTGTAAAATGATTATAAAATATTTTATAGTATTGAATATAGTTTTTACTTTATTTTCTTCCAAGAATTCATCATCTAGGATCCAAGGAGCGTCTTTCACCACTTCATCCACATAACGACAGTGTCGTACACCTTCGTAACGCTCGTCATCTGTCATAACAGTCTTCCCTTTATTTTGATGAGTGAGAAAGTCACTGCTCACTACAAAGAAAAATCTGTTTGTTGAATACAGAGTGACGTTTGAATACCAAGCTTCCAATAAAGCCAATCAGAATGTGTGAGCAAATACAACAATTTCCTTTATACTTTTCTGCATAATGTATAAATGGCAAAAATATTGATAAATTTCACATTTATTTTTAGAGAAGATTCTAATTGAATTTCAAAATATCTTTTAAAAAATATAACGTTAGACATAATCATCAGTGATGCTACACAATAGTAGTTTACCAATAGAAACCTAGATTTTTATTGAAATGTATTTGTTCCCTAAGCTACCTTTTTAAGAAAATGCTGACAAGTTTAGGTCAGGTAACTGGGCATACCAAAATTGTACAACAGCGTTATGTAGGAAATCCTAATTTACCCTGAATATTTACCCTTTCTGACTTCCAAGGTAGGTAGGAGTTATGTTTAGAAATAGCAACCCTCTATACACCAAATTAGTTATGTTAAAAATACTTTGTACCTGTAAGGTTTCCTTAAACAAATATGAATGACAAATAATCTGTTCCGAGTAGAAAAAAGCTTTTGATTTTACGAAGAGATTCCAATTATAATTATTTTATGGTTCTGTTATTACACAGATTGTTGAAACGTATGTCAAATTTTATAGCAGTTTATGACAATCAAAAGCCTGAACCGTATTATCCCATTTTGTAGACTTTTGAAAAAAATCATTACACTTCAAAAGGATGAAATTAATTTCTGAAGAATATCTTTACAATTCTGAAATTAACTTTTTTACCTAACCAATATAATATAGGCTAGTTGCTTCAATCATTTAATGATACATAAGAATCAGCAAATGTCAGGCTTTACCTCCTACAATAAGATACACTTCAGGAAAAGCATTTTTCGCTTGCATCAGCGATCGAGCGTGGCCTTGGTGAAACAAATCGTAAATTCCGTCAGCATACACTCGAACTGGGCGAGGAGCTATATGAAAACAACAAAACAAACCATAAAATAGGAGGATAATAATTAAAGCAGATTCCATTTTGGAAAATTTACTTATCAAATACCTTTAAGAAAACATACTTTTTTTTATGCAAAAATATCATATATTGCAATATAATATTGGCAGTTGACTAGTTTAAACACATGTAGAGCTTACAACTAGCTGCAGAGTAAATTAACAACTTATATCATGATAGTATAGTCACTTTTCTTATTAAAATGGTTCTAATATTATGTACTTTTAAAATCTATTTCTTCGAATCTAAGGTATCGTAGGTCAGCGATGAAAAAAATTGTCTTAAAAATTAAAAAGTTTTATCATGTAGATAACAAATCACAGGTTTAATATGGCCAAATTTTATATTTTTAACAGCAACATATTTATATCATCTTATTAAACATATTCATAGATTTTAAATATGTATTTGCGCTATATAAATTCTATCCAAAAAGGACTACAAGCTATTACTTATTTACTATTTTCCTATAAACTAGTTAACCATAAAACACAATCAGTGAAACAAGAAAAAAAAAGTTGAAATCAGATCACTAGCCTCTTGATGCTTGTCTATCTCTCCTCCCAAATACCTACAATCCAATTTACTATCCCGTAATTTTTCTTACTCTCATCATTGTCTTTCTTAGTTCAGTCTTGTATAAAAATTTAAAATTCCAAGTTTATAAGAACCTAAGTTTGATTATTCCCAAGAAAGTTTAACTTCCCCCATATCATATTCATAAGACAGAATAAATTAATTTGTTAAGACATTACCAAAACGAAGGGTAATGTAAATATCTTTGTATGCAATTCTAGGGTATATTCGAATCAAGGCTGAAATAATGACTACTTGTAGAATCTACATCAGAAAATTGACGAAGAACGAAAAATTTCATGCGAGACAAACCAGAGGAAAGCCTAGAAATCTTTCAAATTAGTAGTAATTGTGGCGGCACGAGCCATTAGTATAACATTTCAACTCCATCAGCGATAGATGACCTGACGAGGTCTTATGCGTTGTGTAGGAATAACTTTCCTTGATAGCAGTTTTATTGATAGCTTCATTCTATGAATAGTTAATTAGCATTGTAGCATTTGAGTTTATTTAGTTAATTAAAATCTAATAAATTTGTTGCATTAAAAGGAGTCAGATTACTAAACATCCCTAAACAATCAATTTCTTCAAAACCAAAAAATATTAAATTATAAATCTATTGTAAGAGATAAGACTATTTCCCTACAATAGATTCAATTCACAAGGAGCAAGATGAAATATATCACCAGAACTTAAAGGAAAAGATAAAAGGATATCAAGAAATCAGTAATATCAAAATGATAGACGTGACTACTGTTAAAAAAGAAACAATTTCAAGCAAGACCGAAAGAAGTTTTGAGAAAAGGAGAAAATGCTGTTATAAGGATTTGTAACCATTTTTATAAACTCATTATCATTTAAATTATGATAGAGCTAAGATATAAATGTAAAGTAAGTATTTATGAAGTAATAAAGTAAAAATAAAATTGCAAAAATATTTTGAGTTATTTCAACAAAAGTATGAAATCCTCCTATTAAGGAAACCTTACGCGATAGAAAAAAAAAATAGATTTCATTTTTGAAAGCAGCATTGAAAATAATATAAAAATCAATTACCAAAACTAAAGCAATTTTCAAAAAGTATTATTTTGTAGAACTGTATAATTTGGCCAATGAATTCTCTTCTCCAATTACAATTAATCATTTTTCATTGTTTGTTGTTGTGGTAACTATATGTAACCAAACAGCAAAGACATTAAGAATATAACAAAAATAATTACAATATTAATACTCAAGATAATGTTTTTTAAGAGATGGGAAACTATGTATGCATAAAATAATATATAACCTGAAACAAAAGGAAAACACAAGTAAAATTTAAATACATTTTCAAGAGATTTATTTGGGCAAAATAAATTTTGCAAATGCCTTTTTTATTTTTATTTTAGAAAAACAGATGTCAGTACATCCAAGTGAATAAAAGTTCAATATAATGCACAAAACAACTAAAACTTTTTCTAAGGTAATTATTTTACTATATTTCTTAAATACATCAGGCAAATCAGGGACCAGGTAATTAAGTAGTTTAGTCAGTCACAATTTAATAAACATGTTACCTGTTCCACTAGCAGCCACTTCTTTAGTAATTTTTATTGAATAATCACATTTGGATCTTGTTTCAATTGCCTCTGGATCATCATTGAAGGGAGCAGGGCGATATAAAGCCTAAAAATAGTACACAAGATGTTGATAATGCCAATCAGACTTAGGGATCCCACTCAAATACAGAATGAAAACTTTTAAAGGTCTAAATCAACATCAGCCACTACTTGGCCTGAGGGGCCGGATTTGGAATGCAACAGATTTGGACCGCCGGCACCACATAAGGAAAAAAAATTCAAGGTAAGGACTCTTTTTTATTTTCCATCAGTGTAATTTATCCGAAATAATACGTGTTAACTATGTAAAACAGAGTTCTCTCCTACATGGCCGAAGAAACTTTCAGCAAGGTGGTTTTCATCGAGAATAAATACAGGATAACTCAACTAAATCTCATTTGGAGAATTTAATTAAATTGACTGGATTAAACACTTTGAAAGACATCGACTCTATGATAAAATAAACTGAAAGATTTCGACCGCCATCGTCTTATAATTGATATCGACTGAAACGGAGTAATCTGGAAGTACAGTTTTATATTTTTATTAAAAGTTAAGTTAAATCGCATTGCCACGTTGAAACAAAAGATTCACTTTGTTTTTAAACTTTCATTTACAAATAATGAAACCTATTATTTTAAAATTATTTGAAATAAAATAATCAAATATCAAATGGAATTTCATTAAGGAAAAAAAATTAATATTTTTTTCCAGTTTTCAGAAATGCTATACATTATTAAATCGATAATAATTAAAGATACATTTTTAAGTGTATCCGGCCCGAGAAAAGCTCCAGTATAAGTCATACGGCCCACCTCAAAAAGTTAGTAGCGAAAGCTGATCTAAATAATATTTTTTAAGAACCTTTGGAAATTTGTTTTCAGGCATCATGTCTATAAATAAAATTTTTTACTAAATATATTCTACCAAAAAAGTCAGAGAAATTTTCAATATCAAATGTGTGAAATATTAATACAATTATAAAAATAAAATTTAAATAAGGACTTTTAAGGACCTCTAAGCATTTTCAATTACGTTTAAGCACCTCTAAGCATTTTCAAATACTTTCAAGGTCTTGAAAAACAAGTTAAATAATATTAAGAACTTTTAATGACTGTGGGAACCCTGGACATGTACTTTTGAAAAAGAATGTATAATTTACTTACAGAAGTAGATGGTCGATTAGCATACGATTCATTTACAGATGTAGAAGGTTTACTGACATAAGTGCTTTTCTGCCCATTCGTATAGGGGCTGCTATGGTTTTCTAAACTGGCCTCATTCCTTGTTCTTTTTCGACTTCTGTTATGTTTGTTTAAATTATTTGATCTATAAAGGAATAAAATATAATTATTACAATTTTGAAAAAGAACATTTTGTGATAATACACCATTGCAAAGTACCAAAAAAAAAATTAATTGAACATAACAAGTGAAAATTTACTATCTTGCTGAAATTATGAGAATTCACATCACTCAAATGAAATGTTTATAAAATATAGTCAGGGGTCTACGCAAAAGGAAATTTGGGTTCTTTTAAGGAGCCTTCACAAAATTCCATAATCAGCAAAAGGACCCTTCACAAAATTCCACAACCAGCAAACAGACTTTTCAGAAAATTCCATTTTAAAATGTACAACTGAAATTGAGATATTTAAATCATCTAGGAGTAGAAGGATATCATTGTAAATATTTGTAAGCACCAACTCAACATTAAAGATTTTAAAAACTTAAAATTGTTTTCATTATTGCATGAAAGTTTCACAAATATATAAAAAATTATTTTTTTTTTCACAAAAAAAATGACCCTGTAAAAAAAATCTGGATAGACCCCTGACAGCTAGTATTTGTGTTTAACTCATTTTATCTTATTGACGCAACAGTTGCAAGTTCCATCTTCCAAAACTAACTCTAAAGCCTGATGATGCAACATTTTGTTTAGTGTCCTTTTCTTTTCCAACTTCATCCACCACCAAAGACATAAGAGAGGATGGTTCAAATTTGTTATTACATTTTTTAAAAATTTATAGACAAGGCTGGTAAAGCAAGCTACAGAATGGTAAGCAAGATGGAATAAGTTAAATATATAATATGAAAAATTTAGAAATTGCTCTTACTTATCATCCTTTAAACAACATGTCACATTCATAGCATCGAAGCTTAATTTATATGTTGTAATCACACAAGAAGAAAACAATACTTATTGATAATAGAGACTGCTTTTCCAAGTCTAGCAAGACATAAGTAAAAGTGATCTAACCCTTATTATAATTAACATTTTTATCAATGTGTTGCAGTGAATTCATCGTATTAAATAATATCACCTAAGTTTGGATTGATGGCAACTCTTAAAAACAGCCAACAACTAATGGTATCCATAATAGAGAAAATACCTAACAAATAAGTTTGCATGTGCAATGAAAAAAAAAAAAAAAACAACTATGTGGTGCAAGGTTCCTGTATTAATTTCAAATTAGATTTATTATCCAGAAGACTTTAAGCTTACTAAGAGCTAAACAAATTCTTATGAACACATATAAATAACATATTAATCAAAGCAAATTTTGGTCAAGATTTACTGTACCCTTGGTGACTTTAAAAAAAAAGAGCACCAAATTGAAAATGACGTCAAAAGGCTATGTTGCCAAATCCAAACGGTCAATAGGGTTAACGGAAAACCTTGGCAACGAATTGCCACATTCGGCACTGAATCGCCAACTTTTAAAAAGTCACCAAGGGGGACCACACAGTAAATCTTAATCCAAATTTTATTATATTTATCTAATGTCTTTGATTAGAATTCCTGTACATTCAGAAAATTAAAACTAAAAAAATGAAGCTTACATATACTGCAAATCAGAAGCAGAAAGGCCTGCTTGTTCTTCCATTACTGTATGTTCCATGTTGGCTTTCAACCTGTGATCTGAAATTCATAAAAAAATATTGTCAGTAAAATATAACTAAAAATTCATTATCCACATATAAAAGAAATTCAATTAATTGGAAAATCAAAAGTTAATTTCTATTAGATATTGTGGTAGGACTCCTGAATCAGGATTAGATTCTGCACAAAGAGTTATTTATACATAAAACAGCGCCAAGTTATGGCCGTTTGTTGGTGAAAATCATCATTGCACAGAATCCATAATGGATTTGAAAATCCAGCCGATATTTTTTAATAAATTTGTTCCAAAACAAATACAGAATAAGGTACAAATGTAGTATAGAATATTTCTTTGGCATATTTTATTAAATAAATGCAGTTTCATGCAACAATAATTTTTAAGTTTAATTTAAATTTATTTTAGCTATCGTGTTTCTGATTTAAGGATGTTTCTAATCGCCTAATGCTTTATACTACATTTGTTCACAGAAATTTTTTATCTTAGCAAAAGCTTTGATAAACATTGAGATTTCAATCAGTAATTATTAACCACAACAATGGAAAGCCACTGTACTGTGAAATTTAATATTAAATCAAAAGATTTATAAAACTTTAAATGATTTAATCATTTACAAAAGAACCAAAGACAGAAATTATAGCATGCACGAAAAGAAAATAGAACAAAATATTAATATCAAAGACATTGTTATTAACACCACTTATAAAAACATTTTTAAATACACAATTGAAATGTTATGAAATAACTATTTCATAACTTCTCTGTACTACTAATATTACATTGTAAAAAAATTAAGCTTTTTCTTTTTAGATCAGTTAAACTTTAAACTGTTTATTATAGTCATAATCTTGGAAGTATACTTGTAAAAGAAAAGTGATTATTGCTTTGCTTCCAAATCAAAATCCAGGAACTATTAAATGGAGAAACAGATACATAAATACGATTACCTAATCAAACGAAACTAAAATCATTCGTTTTTATTGCTGGTATTGAATAGTTACCGACTAAAATAAACACACATGAAAAGAAACGGACTAAAACTTCTTACAACTTGATTCTTGCTAGAGATGACTCAAAAGAGTTTTAAGGTCATCAGCAATCGAGGATTATCTAAATGATCTTATCTTGTTTAAGTCATCCGTATATGTAAGCTATTTGCTCAAAATTTTGGACTACATGCATGAGAGGTCACAGTTCCAACATAGTAATACGAAGATACCCAGCTTAAAAATATTCAAAACAAACAGAATCTTTCCTAAGTATCATTAGTGGAAATACACATGTAGGTTACTTTTTTGATCCATTGCTGCAACAAAATCTAACTGCTAAAAAATGTAACATATGATTCTGAGAAATTATTAGAAATATATATTTTAATCTCACCTTTGACGTAAGTATCATCTGTAAAATCAAAACATTTTTAAAGTGATGTGTAAGGAAAACACTTGTGTCGTCAAGTGGTCACGTGTTGTAATAAAAAAGAAAACAGTGGCAATCTGAACAGTGGGAACCAATCAAAATATTTAAATGAAGAAAAATGGAAAATCAGATGACTAGCTTTAAGTTAGTTTTCATTGACCGTTTTTAGTTTTTATAAATCTTTACGATATTTGCTTTGCTGTCTGGATGTTTAAAATTTTGGAAAAGTGAATTTGATAGGTATATATTTAACCTTCAGTTCATATAGGTGACGTCATACACCATTGATCTAAGCCTAAATTGTGGTGGACTTAACCTTAACTTGGATTTAATAATCGATCGACGAAAAAATTCAAAAAAATTCCAAAATTCAGTGTGGGGGGAGGGGAGGAGAGGGGGATTTAAAAAACTCGGTTCCACACTAGCAACAACTTCATTTTATTCAAAATTTTTGAACCTCAAGAACAGTTAATAGTAATATTTCCAAGCAGGCGCGTAACCAGGGGATGGGATAAGAGGATATATTCCCTCCAAAAATTGAAAGTTGATCTCATTAGCCTACAAAAAGAAATTTTACCCATCGATATTTTTTATTATAAGACTCATGAAATTTAATTCTACTAGTGTCACGATCTAAAAGGGCTTTTCTCACATGTTACTGGCCAAATATTTATAGCCTTTACAACACTCATCATCCCTTCAAGGCATTGCATCAATTTAATTGGATGTTCGATTGGAAGTAACGAGTTTATCAAAGTGAGGAGAAGCGGTGTTTCAGAATAGTAACTACAACATTAAAAAATAACTATGTTCTTATTGAATGTGAAAAGTAAAGATACCACCATTTTCAGAGGTGGGAAAGGACCAGCTCCACTCCAATCTATATACGCCCCTCGTCGAAAATCTTATATTCAACCAGATCCATGGGCTTGAGAGGGACGATCTCCACAATATAACAGCTGAGAGATTGTAAAAAAAAAGTACGAAAAAAAAAAAAAATACAAATAAAGAATAATGTAAGAAAGAAAACTCCAATAAGAAAATTTAAATTTTCTAGAAAATCAGTAAGTTCAAAATATTTAATACTTAAAAAAAAAAAAAATAACCTTTTCAATTCAATGCCGTAGTATATGAGGAAGAGGAAACTGGAAGATTTAGTTTGTATTTATGTCCTTAATATTCAATTATTCTAAATATATAAATTTTAAACATTAACATTTAATTAATTTACGAAACAGTTTGATTGGAACTATCATTTCAAACAAATAACTAAAATAAGTTTTTACAGAATTAATAAATCTGCTAGACAAACAACTTTGTCCATTCCATTTTAAATGATTTTAAATAAAGTTTGAAAGTCAAATCTAAAATAAAGTGTATTCCAAGGTGAGAAAAGGATTTAAAAAAAAAAAAAAAAATATATATTATCAACACATAAGTGGTGAAAATACTATTTTTACAATAGGACTATCAATGATTGGAATGATTTGCCAGCAAATGTTGTAAATTCAGTGAGCGTAAAGGTTGGTTGTTTTCAGATTACCTGGCGCCGTCAGCAACACGAGGGCTATAATGCGCCGAAACATTCGTCATTAGACAAGCCAACATACATTTACAAACACCCATGCCTAACACGGGACTCGAACCCGCAACCTCGCGGTCTAGAAGCTATAGCACGCTAACCACTATACCGTTTGGTCGGCTCAGTGAGCGTAAAGAGTTTTAAGAAACATTTATATATGCACTGGGGGATCATCAATGGGCATTAATTGGATTACACTGGATAGGTAAGTAACTTATATTTTGTACTTTGTATATATTTAATTTAGGTTATTTTGTTACTATATTTGGTTACTTATGTTTGCATACTGTTGGTTTTTATAAAACTTGTCAGCTTGTATTAGGTATGGCATTTTTCCAGTATGATTGTCAAACGCTGTGTCAACTTTGTGTATTGTATTGTATTATGTATATTGTATTGTATAATTTTGTAACTATTCTATATTGTGTGTATGATCCTGTAACTATTCTATATTGTATGTATGATCCTGTAACTATTGTATGCAAATTATTTTCTATTTCTATCGTGTATATATATATTTACTTGACCAACCCTGTTGGGCCTTGAGCCTGTTATTGGTCTTAAAATTTGTATTTGTATATGTACATAAGATATATTTATTAAAAAAAACAAATTTAAAAAAATATCCTATCAGCTAAATAATAAAATAATTAACAACAAACTAATTTTGAAATTTTTTTCTATCCCCTAAAAATAACAATTATAAATAACCGCTGGATCCGTCTTTTATAGAAAAAAGTGTTTTAAAATCATTGGCAGTTTTAATCTAAACATTAAAATACATAAACTTTAATAAAATTGTGAATAATTTATTAGTTTAAATTAAATAAAAAAACATTATTATTATTATTATTATTTTTTTTTATGTTTATTTAAAAAAAAAACTAAATGTAAAAACAACAACCCAATTTCAAAAAAAAAAAAAAAAATTCTGTCTCCACAATAAAATAATAACAATAAAAAAAAAAAAATAGTTAAACCCACAAAAACAAAGTTTCTAATACAAATCCTTTATATCGATTGTTAATTTTTATATTCGTTATCACAGCGCCGATTCTGTAAACAGCTTGTTCTTGGTGTTTATACATCTAATTTTAAATCTCAAAGATATTTCTATCAGCAAAATGTGCTGCAAACTACGTTTCAAAATTTATCTCACGTCACTCACATCATCATCCAAATATCTTTTATTTATTTTTATTCAGAGTGGCCACAAAATTCAGAAAAAAAAGTTCCCTGATAATTCCCTGATAGATTTCTAAAAAATTCCCTGATTTTAAGGCAAACTTTTTTTCAAATTTCCCCAATTTTCTTAGGTTTTCCAGATGTCTAGACACCTTGATCAAATAGAATATGTATGCTAAAGAGATAATATGCAATTTTTTTTAAAATAGTTTTGCTGGCAATGAAAAGTTTAAATTATTCCGTAACATTAAGCTTCTAATGGCTTACCACTACAAATCTCCATGTAAATAGCGCCAAAGTATGGATGAACGTGCCTTAAACTATACAAAATTTCCCTGATTTTCATGACATTTTAAAAAGCTCCCTGACATTTCCCTGATTTTTTTCAGAATCAGAAAACTCCCTGATATTTCCCTGATTTCCAGGTTTTCCCGGTTCTGTGGCCACTCTGTTATTAAAGACATTTTATTATTTATTTATTAAAAAAAATTTGCAACAGGAAAGAGATTCAGCAATGGTCAGTTCAATGCTATTTTAATGTGATTGGATGACGATAAGTTGGTTTATTAGTATTCCGTAAAAGCAACCTTTTAGTGACAGTTACAGCCCCAAAATTTGAGAGAATGCATAGTCATCGAACCTTTTTGCCAAGATTCGGCCCAATTTGATGACGAAAGGGAGTTAATTAGGCCTCCGTAAATTTGGCCGTAATCGACAAACCCACAAAATCGAAGTTAATATAAAGGATTTAAAAAACGCTGCATCCGCTGCAAAAAAGTGGTTTAAAATCCTAGGTAAAGCGGTTATATTCTAAATGTTAAAAAAAAAAAAAAACTTTGATAAAATTGTGGATGATTCATTTATTCAAAATTAATCAATTTTGCATTGATCGAACTAATTTAAATTCAATGGATTGCATTATCATTTTTGAAATTAAAATGATATCCTGCAGCATTATCTTTAACTCGTTCATTTATCTAAGATTTTCATCAATAAGAATAACAGCAAACGAAATTTTCCAGATAAGTTCCATATGTGGGGCAATAATTAGGCAACACCACCTAAAGTCTTTACTTTAGGTGGTGTTGCTCATGGCCGGGCTTATATAGGAAAGTCAATCCTTAGTTAATCATCTAGAGATAGAAATTTGGAGGACTTTCCAGATCATAATCGAAAAGTCCTAAACATGTACATGGGGACCGAAAATGTCGCCAAATGATCGCCAAGTTTGGCGACATTTGGTGATTTCTCGCCAAATTTGGCGACAAAAATTAGTTGCCAACTTGGCTATATCTCGCCAATTTGGCGAGATTGCCGTTACCATAATGTTAAATGCCCTTCTCCTTGTAAAACTCGCTTCCCAGCGTTATCTCTGTAAAACTAGTTATCAAGCATTAAGAGACACATTGCAGAAAAACAAACTCTTGCACTGCCTTATGCGAAATGTACATAAATTGTAAATTTGGCCGTAATCGACAAACCCACAAAATCGAAGTTAATATAAAGGATTTAAAAAACGCTGCATCCGCTGCAAAAAAGTGGTTTAAAATCCTAGGTAAAGCGGTTATATTCTAAATGTTAAAAAAAAAAAAAAAACTTTGATAAAATTGTGGATGATTCATTTATTCAAAATTAATCAATTTTGCATTGATCGAACTAATTTAAATTCAATGGATTGCATTATCATTTTTGAAATTAAAATGATATCCTGCAGCATTATCTTTAACTCGTTCATTTATCTAAGATTTTCATCAATAAGAATAACAGCAAACGAAATTTTCCAGATAAGTTCCATATGTGGGGCAATAATTAGGCATCGACTGCACTCAATTTTGGTTTTGTATGAAGGGAGATACAAGATATCAAAAATAAATAAATAAATAAATAAATAAATAAATAAATAAATAAATAAATAAATAAATAAATAAATAAATAAATAAATAAATAAATAAATAAATAAATAAATAAATAAATAAATAAATAAATAAATAAATAAATAAATAAATAAATAATAATAATAATAATTCCTAGGAATAATATATAAGATTTTGTAACTCGCACTTAAATTTCTACTTGTTAGTCTGAAATATGGTTTATGGTTAACATACAGATAATATTTTCAGACAAATATTGCCAGGTAATTCGAAACATGACCGATTTGGAAAAGTTTTTTTGAAACGGAAATTGGCCCGTATTTCTGAAGCAAGTTCCCTATAGGGTTCGATTCACCACTTGGTCGATTTTTTTTATGAATATATTATGCTATGATAAACTCAGCATTAGACTAAGGAATTACTTCTCAAAGATATTATAAACATCAATATCGATTAGACGAAACAGAAACGGTAAACATGAGCTAGTACTTCCTGGATACAATATGAATTGTTGTACAGGTTACCAGCCCATCCGACCGAGTATAAAATATTGTTGCGTGGATGGGTTCGAAAGATTTGAAGCCAAAGCAGATTAACACTTGCAGAAATTTATTCCGATATACTCTTCACAGATTCTTTTACAAAACCTGAACTTCTCGTTCTAGAAGACTCAATACAGCTCTTTACACAACAATAGAGCTCAAACAGTAGTTAAAAAAAAAAAAAAAAAAAAAAAAAAAAAAAAAAAAAAAAACACTTCACAACTGCTACAAATCGCCGCAAAAGACAATGCAATACAGTTCGCTTTAGAACTACTCTGAATGCTCACTGAGAGACAGCTAACTCATTATCTCAACTCAGTAATTCCAGTCCACTAACGGACTCATGGCAACACCACCTAAAGTCTTTACTTTAGGTGGTGTTGCTCATGGCCGGGCTTATATAGGAAAGTCAATCCTTAGTTAATCATCTAGAGATAGAAATTTGGAGGACTTTCCAGATCATAATCGAAAAGTCCTAAACATGTACATGGGGACCGAAAATGTCGCCAAATGATCGCCAAGTTTGGCGACATTTGGTGATTTCTCGCCAAATTTGGCGACAAAAATTAGTCGCCAACTTGGCTATATCTCGCCAATTTGGCGAGATTGCCGTTACCATAATGTTAAATGCCCTTCTCCTTGTAAAACTCGCTTCCCAGCGTTATCTCTGTAAAACTAGTTATCAAGCATTAAGAGACACATTGCAGAAAAACAAACTCTTGCACTGCCTTATGCGAAATGTACATAAATTGTCCTTTTTACATAATTAATGCTACGAAATATTTACAAATATACAGAAATTTGTAACAATATTTTGTTCACAAACGAAGCATCCGGCATTAATTTTCAAACACTGAGTCGCCGCATTTAAACTATTTAAATTTAGCTTCTTCACAACACTAATGCGGCAAAAACTTATGTACAAATTCTCTTTCCGCCTTCTACAGCCTAAGGTCGCATTCCTAAACAAAAAGTTTTTTTTTTTTTTTAAAATTTTTTTTATTAATCTTTTATTTTTATTTTTTTAATTTTTTTAACTTTATCATGTTGTTTAGTTCCAAAGGTGGTCCAATCATTAAACGATGCCTAATCGTACATGCTTGATACCTGATGTATATGGATGTCCAGAGACTGGGAAGTGGGTAGGTGCAACCTTTTACTGACAGTTCACAGTTACTGTCATAATCTAATTTGTTTTTATATCTGATAAGAAGAAGCATAAGTGAAAATAAAGATTCTAGAAAAACCGCCATTTCCGCAGTTTAATGCGTTCAATCTAGGATTTGGCATTGCATAGCTGAGCTGAATTACCTAGCGTGATTTTTTCTTGTGGGACGGGAGAAGAATGAAAACGGAATGGGGTGATACAGTATTCCTGTCCATCCCGTTTGTCGAACAAAAGGCTGTATGGTTTGGCGAGCATTATGCTCTCACGCCGCCAAAATGGATAAATTGCCTATGAGCACTGTGACGATCTACCGTCTAGTGATGTCAAGTTAAGTTGAAGTTTAGTATAGTAGGTCCTAATTTACTGAAAGGTAGACCGGTCACCTGCCCAGGATTCACTTTCTGTAAGAGTCCGCCTTTTCATTACGTAATTAAAAACAAAAATTAATTTACGTTAAGATAATTTTAAATTTGAATAATAACGACATAAAATCTTATATAATGAAAAAAAAAAAAAAAAAATAGATTTTGTACTTTCAATTACTTAATATATATTTTTTTAATTACAAGATACTGTTAACAAAGAATTATACAAACGATTTCACATTTATATTTGAGTTACAGTAGTAATCTATAACATGGTATATAATACTACATATTTGAGATGGAAAATTTTTATGCTTTCTACAACACATGTTTGAAAAAATATTTTATTTTATGGAGTTAATTTCCTACATACCTCTGCTCTTTTTCGCGTGTGCTTTTTTGCTATGACTTTATCATAACGGAAAAATCACATATACAGAGCGATCTTACATCTATACTTACATGAGCATGAAATCTTTGAAGGTCGAGAGATTATCAACATCTAAGACAAAAGTTTGAAATTTTTTAAATGTGCAATTCCTTGCAGATATATGTCTTTTCACTATTAACTAGAGAACGTTAAAAAAAAAAAAAAAAAAAAAAAAATTATTGATTTGCAAAGTTATATCTTTTGAATATATGAAATAAATGTAAGTTTTTAAGATAATCATTTTATGATATACAACAAAATAGAGATTTTGTTCAATCATTGGGATTTAATATATCATATACATGCATTGGAATATCATCGTCGAATTGCTCTAAGTTGTTTCCTCGAGATTATATTTTACTTTTAAAATAAAATGAATTCATGTTATCTTATAAAATGTAATCTTTATATTTGTACAATATTTCATTACAAATAAAAGTAATGTAACTCTCTATTTAGTAAATGCAAATAAAAACACAATGCTACGGTTTAATTTTTTCAATCGGAGTTTAATAGATCGTTTGAGAAACACTTTTAAAATGAGCCAAATGCACTTTTTTTGTGACCAACATGACATAATTTATTTTCAATCTCATCTGTTTTTGCAAGAATTAAGTGTTGATCACAAGTTAAATTATAAACATGTAGCAAATAATTCTTTCAAATAACACATGAGATAACTACCACCCAAATATAAAGATGGATAACAAGAATCTTGCTTACGAAAAGCATCCAATATATCTCGGATATGTCTCAGACCCAGAATGGACAAGTAATAAACATATTGAGCATATTGTCTCAAAATGCAGAAAACGATTAAACTTACTTAAATATATTGCTGGCAAAGATTGGGGAGCCGATGCTGTGACGTTAAGAGATACCTATTTGACTCTCATTAGACCCATCCTGGAGTACGGTTTTACTGTGTACTGCTGTGCTTCTGACACCAATCTGGATAAATTGGAAAGGGTTCAACTAAGTGCTGCGAGAATAATTACTGGACTCAAACGTAGTTGCCCTAAAGAAATTGTCCTCTTTGAGGCTGATCTTCAACCTCTCCAAACTAGAAGAAAGACTAACCTCACCAATTATTTCAACAAACTTTCCAGCTATGGCCAGCACAATAAAACCTCTTTATACCTTAACAATTGGCGCAACAATCAGCGACTGAAGAAAGGCAGCCCATTCAGTCATGTCGAACTTCTGCATCTGCCTTCTGAAGACGTTGAGCCCCACTCCTTAAAATCTTGTCTGAATCCCTCAGAGGGAATCCCCAGAGTCCATTTCCACTTCGGCTTTTCTGCTCCGGTCACGAAGAAAAATCTTATTCCAGCTCATCTCAGGCAGCTGGCTTTGGAAATTATAGGAGAGATTCCCAGTGACGCCATAAAAACTTACACAGACGGTAGTGGACTGGGAGACCTAGCTGGTAGTGGTGTACACCACTACCAGCTAGGTCTCCCAGTTGAAAAATCTGGGCAAAATCTTTCCATCTGTCTCCGTAACCCTGATTTCACTTCAGTCTTTAAAAGTGAATTAATCGCAATTGAACAGGGCATTGAAGCTATAATCAACGAGCGTGACTTTGGAGATCTCTGGATCCTTTCGGACAGTCGCAGCTCCCTTCAACATCTACACAATTGGACTAAAGTTGGAGACAAAACAAGTATCTCCATCCTTCTTAAACTTCAATTTATTTCAAAGCGCCACGACGTTCATTTTCAGTGGATACCATCCCACGTTGACATCTTTGGAAATGAGCAAGCGGACCGCTTAGCTAAGGAGGGTTGCAGTCACTCAACACCTTCCTCTTCAGCTCTTTCATACTCGGAGCATCAGTCCAAAATCAAAAGTCATCTCTCCAAAAAGTGGAAGACCCCTCCCTCTCATCACTGGTATGCAGCCAAGAAACCGGGCTCTTCACTTGTATCTATTGGTGACAGAGCGTCTCGAACGGCAATTTCCAGATTGGCAAGTGGACACACGAAGAGTCTCTTGTACTCTGAGGGTAGAAAAACTTACCCTGTCTGCTCTAAATGTGAAGCCCAGCAGGCCTCTGCCGAACATATCCTGGACTGCTTGCGTCTTTCAAAAGAGGACTTATACTCTACACCACTTCTTGTCATCGACTTTTTGAGGGTCAACAATTTGTTGGATCTTGTCTGACTTCATCAGACAGGTGGAGGATAAGAAACAACAACAACAACACATGAGATGAAAAATAATACTGTCATAATTGTTATTGATTTGCTGAAAAATTTGAACTTTCTAGTCTGATGAACTCGAAAAAAAAAAAGCCGTTTATTTTAGAATGGTTACATCAATCTTTAATCAATTTACATTTTTTTAAAAAGGTGCAACTTTGAGTGGGGTTTCATTAAAGGGCAACACTTTTGCCCATGTATCTGCCTTTGGAAAAGTCCTATGTATCGAAGTACCCTTCATGAGGAATTTTACGTTATCCTACTAATTTTATAGCGACCTTCAAACTGATATATGGCACATGTTTACATTTTTAGTTTAGAATTATGGAATTACAGATTAATTTCCAGTAATAATTTCTGATACTTTCGGTTCTATTTTAGTATGAGAACTCGTCTTGGTGTGTTAGTAGTTTGTTTCGAAATGGTGATCTCAGACAAACAGACGGACCTCAGATAAATAGAAGTTTCTTAGTACATTTTCCTAGGGTAGAAATTAATATTAGATATTAAAAGAACTTGCGAACTCTATTGCATTGTTGTTGTAAAATATTTCAAGCAATTTTTCTCTAAATAGTTGTTAAAATTGTTTTCTAGTTACAATAAAAAAACACTTCTGAAATGATAATCATTGAAAAGCTTCAATATCTGACGTCATAAAGTATTTATACTTTGCTTTTATCAATCGGATGTTGTTTTTTTTTCCTTTCTTTTTTTTTTTTCTTTTCTAAAAAACGTAGCGTTACTATTAGCCTACCACTCTCCTTTTGAAAATAGGAATTATCTGACCTCAATCTTTTTTAAGAGTTATCGAATGAATGATTATGCATCAAACAGTGTAACTTATATGTTAGCTATCCTTGACATTTTTAAATTTAAAATGATTACAAAGTAGACAATTAAAGAATCATTCGATGACTCTCAAAAAGATTGAGGTCAGATAATTTAAACTTTTAATCGCAGAGAGTTATGATATTAGTAGTATTACATTTACTAACGCATCCAATTGATAAAAGCAAATTGTAAATTCTTTAAAATATCACACATTGAAATCACTGGATATTGAAAATGCGCTGTATACCTTACAAGAAAACGTTTTCCAAATTTTATTTTTTTAGCATTGATATTATTAAAGGGTGAATAAAAGTTAACTCAAAACTTTTACTTGTATAAGTCTATAATAATAAAACAAGCTGTGCGTGTGTCTGTCTATCTGTGGCTCGATAGAAATCTACTTAAAATTGGAGAAGAGCTCTGATATTTTCAACACAAGAAGTTTTGTGTTCTTCTAATTTTCCTTCTAATTTTATGTATGTCAAGCAGAATGTTAAAATTTTAAATAGTTCTTTTTTAAATAATATATATATATATATATATATATATATATATATATATATATATATATATATATATATATATATATATATATATATATATATATATATATATATATATATATATATATATATATATATATATATATATATATATATATATATATATATATATATATATTTTACAAAGTGACTTCAAATAAAGATACAGCTCTGAAATTTTCAACATAAGTAGTTTTAGCCTTCTAATTGGACTTTTGAAAAACAGAATGTTAAAACTTTAATTAGTTATTTTTAATTAATTTTCTTAATTAATTAATTTTTTTTTTTACAAAACGATTTCTAATGGAGTTACAACTTTGAAATTTTTAACATAAGTATTTTTGGCCTTCTTATTGAAGTATTGAAAAACAGAATTTTAAATTTGTTAGTTTTTCAAATTATTAATTTTAATTATTAATTTTTTTAAATAATTAATATTTTACAAAACGGTTTCTAATAGGGCTACAGCTCTGAAATTTTAAACACAAGTAGTTTTGGCCTTTTATTTGGCTTTTGAAAACAGAATTTTACATTTTTATTTAGTTCTTTTTTAATTAATTTTTTTTATTAATTAATATATGTTTAACAAAACGATATCGAATAGGGCTACAGCTCTGAAATTTTTAACAGTTTTGGCCTTCTAATTGGACTTTTAAAAAACAGAATTTTAATTTTTTTTTTTTTTTTTTTTTTAATTTTTTTTTTTAATTAACAAATATATTACAAAACGATTTCTACTGGGGCTATAGTTCTGAAATTTTCAACACAAGTAGTTTTGGCATTCTAATTGGACAATTTACAAAAGGAATTTTAAAATTTAAATTTGATTCTTGATTAATTTTTTTAATTAATATTTTCACAAAAAGCGACTTCTAATAGGCCTTGAGCTCTGAAAGTTTCAACATAAGTAGTTTTGGTCTTCTAGTTTTGCTTTCCACAAACACGTGTTAAAATAATCTTAAACGGGTGTTGTATTATTGTATTAACTTGGGGGGGGGGGGGAGGATTTTTTTTTGTGTGTGGCTCGACAAGGGAGAGGCTTCTAATATTAAGGCTTTACGTAGCAATTATAAATTTCAGTGAGTGAAGCGAGCTTATGCTGACGCCACAATGAACCTTTCAGGGAGAGAAGCGTGCCTATTCTTGCATAGTAAAGAACCTTTCAACGACTGAAGTAAGCCTGTACTTATGTGTCAATGAACTTTTCAGCGAACAAAGAGAGCTCAATTTTGCGTAGCGATGAACCTTCCTGCGAGCGAAGCGCCAAAAACTGGGACCTATACACCAATTACGGATTTCCGCAAAGCGAGGCGTCACAGTTAGCTAAAATATTGCACATGTTAAAATTTCGTAGCGATGCACGGGTATTCAGCTAGTAAATCCATATAATTCTAAACAAGAAAAATGTAATAGGTAAGTACAAACACTGGAATTGTTTCTGAAATACGTTTATGAATACCAAAAGAGTATTTTTGACTAACCTACAAAAATTGGAATGCTTTACAATATCACATATTGAAATATTTGGATATCGAAAATGTGATGTATACTTTAAAAGTTCCCCAATTGTATGCATTTAGAATTGATATAAATAAAGGGTGAATAAAAATTATTTTAAAACTGTTACATATATATATATATATATATATATATATATATATATATTGTTGCGTTGGACGGGTTCGAAAGATTTGAAGCCAAAGCAGATCAAAACTTGCAGAAATTTATTCCAATATAACTCTCCACAGATTTCTTTACAACTTCAGAACTTCTCGTTCTAGTAGATAGAATACAGCTCTTTTCACAATAATAGAGCACAAAACAGCAGTTGAAAATTTTACAACACAACTGCTCAATCGCCGCAAAAGACAATGCAATGCAGTTCGTTTTAGAACTAATCAGTATCCAGTCAACTCACCAGTCAACTAATTCAGTGACTCAAAATCCATCAACTATCTAACTAACACCACTTACGGCCTGGCTTATATAGGGGAGGCTGCGAACCTCCTTGAAACCTCTAGAGGTCGATATTTGGAGAACTTTCCAGATCGTAGTCGAAAAGTCCTATACATGTACTTGGGGACCGAAAATGTCGCCAAATGGTCGCCAAGTTTGGCGACACAAATTAGTCGCCAAAACCGTCGCCAACTTGGCGAGATTTCCAATACCATAATGTTAAATGCCCTGCCCCTTGAAACTCGCTTCCCAGAGTTACCTCTGTAAAACCTTTATCAAGCATTGAGATGCTCACTGCAGGGAAGCCAATTTAACGACGAACTATTGCACTGCCTTATGCGAAATGTACATAAATTACTATTTACAAAATTAACACTACGAAATATTTACAAATATACAAAAATTCGTAACAATATATATATAATACAGGTAAGTACAAACATTTGAATTGTTTCTGAATTACTTTTATGAATACCAAAAGTGAACTTTTGGCTAAACTACTACATAAATTTTAATCATTTCTTAATAATGTTTGTGAAAAGAAACAAAAAGGGGTAGGAGAGAGGGAGAGAGAGAGTGAAAAGTGTGAGAGGTAAAGGGAAGGGAGAGGGAAGAGATAGAGGGAAAGAGAGAGAGAAGAGAAAGAGAGAGAAGAGAAAGAGAGAGAGAAGAGAAAGAGAGAGAGAAGAGAAAGAGAGAGAGAGAGAGAGAGAGAGAAGAGAAAGAGAGAGATTTTGGCTAAAATGATTACAGAAAAAATAAAACGAAAAAACTTTAAATCTTCTAATAAAAGTTTATATATTTTAAATAGAAAATTGAACAATGAATAGAAAATAGCAACAAAGTGACCACTTGTATTAGATGTTATGGAGAAGGTAGCTTATGATTAGACACTCAGGGTTATTGCATCCAAAGCTGGATAAAAACAGATAATTTATTCAAATTACTTTCATTCCAAGAATATATAGATCTTAAATACAGTTTTAGACTTTGTTACTCTTGGAGTTTTACTACATCAAATTTAATTTAAATTATTTATTTTAGTCTCCACTTGACTAAAAAATGGATCAGAATGGTCGAGTTTCTGCATGTGAAAAATTATGACGTTTTTATTCTAATAAAATTGTTTTTTATGTTGTAAAACTATTAATTCGTAATATTCGAATGAAAATAACGAAAAATATTATATGAATATAAAATAGTAATGATTTAACCTAATTTACCGAAATAAAAAGGCTTGCAATACCAGCCAAGTGCACACTAATTTTTAAATTTCTTGGTTATAATTTCATAGGTCATTTTACAATGTTGATATTTCTTTTCTTTTTCTATTCGCATATGTTTTAAATGTTTATTTTTTATCAAATTTTATTTGTAATAAATAACATTTCACGCATAACTTGCTGCAAGAAAAATTTGATTCATTCAATTTCTTTGACATTAGTTGTTTTACCAAGATGATACGCTAAATTTATTACTTAATTTGTAATCTACAAGAAATGAAGTTTGATAAAAAAAATAAAAAAATAATTTGCATATTTTGACAACTACTCGAGTTCGCTCTACTTTAATATATATATATGTAGTATATAGATGTCGGCGATATATCGATACAACGATACTTTTATCGATATTTTTTTTTTTTAAATATCGATATTAAAAATATCGATAAAAGTCACCGATATAACGATATTTTCAAACATTTTTAGTTTTTTGATGATCGTTTTGTAGTTCCATGAGTTTTTTCGATTTTCTTTATTCCCTTTTCAAAAACTTCAAAACTAAAGTTTGAACTTGGCTGAGAGACAGTTAAAATGTCACCAATATTCAATATTTTGCCATACACTTAAAAGCTATTGAAAATTATATAAATTCTTCTTAAAATCACTGCACCAATTAAGCAAAAATATATATATATATTTTTTGGTAATAGATATATTTCACTTGAAAAAGTAGTCACGTTACAAAAAAGCAATCATGAAAAGTAGAAATTTGTCCCGAAAAACTTTCTTTCTGGCAAAATTGAAAATCAAATTTTAAAAAATCATGTATTGATATATCGATATTTTATCGATATTTTTTTCTATGCAACGATATAGTATCGATATATATATATATATATATATATATATATATATATATATATATATATATATATATATATATATATATATATATATATATATATATATATATATATATATATATATATATATATATATATATATATATATATATATATATATATATATATATATATATATATATATATATATATATATATATATATATATATATATATATATATATATATATATATATATATATATATATATATATAGTGATTATCTCATTGGAGGATCCTGCAAAGGGCGGAAGGGGCTCTCTCCCCCTCTGTTATTCATGGACCGCTCACATTTTAACGCGCGCTACTCTCAGGCTTTGGATGTATGAAATCAATCAAGAAATGATGAATCCGCAATGAAAATTTTTAATATAAATGTTCTCATTCTAAAAAATGGAGATGAAAAAGTAGAGGACGAAGCAAGACAACAAAGCAAATTATAGTTTGAAAATGTTCAATGTGTATATGTACTCGTTGTTAGATTGTTCTGTCTATCATGTTTAACAATAATTTATCCTGAATCAAATAGTTGCAGAGAACTCTAATTTACTGTCGTAAATTCACACGTAGCCAACCATTGCGTCGCCTTTACGTTATTGAGACTTTTCTCCACTTTGTAACTTATTCTGTATAATCAAAGTTAAGTTATCCAATGGTATGGTAATGCAAGGATTGTTGGATAACTAAGGGAGTATCAAGTTCACCAAATTTCAAGTATCAATAAAATCAAATTGATTAACAACTCCAAATAAGCTTTGAGGCGTAGAAGTGCAAAAAGAAAAAGGGAGAATAAAATCTTTGTCCGGAAATAGATTGTTTCGAAGTATTGCAAAGAAGTATTCAAATCTGACTGAATACCTGAATCACTTTTTACCTCTTAATTGACAACTTGTGTTCAACGAACGAAGGTTAGGGAAAGAAGTGATTCATTAGTAACAAAGAAGTGATTCATTAGAATTGAAGAAGTGATTCATTAGTAACAAAGAAGTGATTCATTAGAATTAAAGAAGTGATTCATTAGTATGTGTAGCAACAATTCTATAAGCTAAGTTATTATGGGTAACAGCTCGAAACTTTTTTAAAAACTTTGAAACATTTTTAAATGGAAGAATTAATATTCTTGGATGGTGCTATGCAATAAACTGCGTACCTGAAATTTAATTTATTAAATGGAATTATGTTTAGGAGGAATCCTCTTTTTAAAACTTTACTTTTATATAAAATAAAAATAATAATGAAGTTTTAAATTAGGAAACATAATACAAAAATTTCTTCAGCTTACTTCAAATTGGAATGACTTCATTTAACAAATTTTTATTGATTTGAAATGAAAATGAGTGTGTAAATAATTATAAAATAATTTATTTTTTATTTTCTAGTTTAGTCAATCTTAAGTGTATCTAAAAGTATTATAAAGTAATGCTAGACAGAGTTACTTAATACGACGTAAGAAACTCAGATAGTCTAGAAGATATATGTATCCTGTATCATATTTCTTTGCTCTTCTAACTTAGCTGCTGTAGATCTATATTTAGAGATAAAAGTAAACAAATATAGCATTTGCTTAAAAAATTAAGCTCAAAACAAGTCTGCCTATCAGAAAACATTTTAGAAAAATACTAGATATTATGATAAATAATATGATTGTTGATTGATTTTCTAAATTTAGAAAATTTACCTTTTTTTGGTGAATTATTATTATTATTATTATTATTATTATTTTTTTTTAAGAAAAAGGAAAAAAAGCTAAAGGAAAAAAAAAGATATTTAACTATTTCCTGTATTTAACACTCAGGAACGTCGAACGTCGTGATTCTTCATACACATTTTCAAAACAATAAATATGAAGGGTTTAAACCGTATTTGTTTCATAACTATTATCGTGTCTTTTATGACTTACATTCAGATCAAGAGCCCGACCTACAAACAGATGATATTATGTGATATCGTATAAAAGAACAATTTCAAGGTTCGAAGAATAATATGTATCCAGCTTTGTGAGAGTGTTAGAATATCAAAATTAAAAACATCGATTTTCCTCTTGAAATTTATAGTAAAAGTACCAAAACTTTTGTCATGGGGAGACCCAGAAGTTTTAAAATATTTTTTTTTCTTTTCTAAGCTACAAAAAGGAAATGCATGGCGATCGTTATTAAACTATAGCTTTTAGAGTAAACCTGTAGCAATTAAATTTCTTAAACCATTGAAAAAAATGTCAGTCGCTGCCTTGTGTGTGTGTGTGTGTGTGTTTATATTAGAACAAATATGAAAAAACACATACGGTTACCAACGAACCGCCATTTCACTTTATTTTTCGAAAACTAACTAGATACAATCAAAAACATTTTCTTATTATTTTAAAAACACTATCTCGTGAAACAATGTTTAAAAAATTGTAAAACCCGTTTGTTATATTTTAAACTAGCTAAATACCCGTGCTTCCAACAGGTGCAATATTTTAGCTAGCTGTGACACCTAGCTTTGCAGAAATCCGTCATTGGTGTATAAATTGGTGCATATATCCCAATTTTTGGATCTACGCAAAATCGAGCTCGCTTCATTCGCTGAAAAGTTCATTGACACACAAGTACAGGCTTACTTCACTTGTTGAAAGGTTCATCACTATGTAAGAATAGGCTCGCTTCTCTCGCTGATAGGTTCATTGTTGTGTAAGCATAAGCTCGTTTCATTCACAAAAATCTGTAATTGCTACGTAAAGCCTTAATATTAGAAGCCTCTCCCTTGTCGAGACAGACAGACAGACAGACAGACAGACACACACACAAAATCCCCTCGTTAATACAATAATACAACACCCCTTTAAGATTATTTTAACACTTGTTTGTGGAAAGCAAAATTAGAAGGCCAAAACTACTTATGTTGAAATTTTCAGAGCTTTAGGCCTATTAGAAGTCGCTTTTTGTGAAAATATTAATTAAAAAAATTAATCAAATTAAATTTTCAAATTCTTTTTGTCAATAGTCTAGTTAGAATTCTAAAACTACTTGTGTTGAAAATTTCAGAATTGTAGCCCAAGTAGAAATCGTTTTGTAAAATATTTGTTAATTAAAAAAGAAATAAATAAAAATTTTAAATTCTGTTTTTCAAAAGTTCAATTAGAAGGCCAAAACTTTTGAAAATTTCAGAGCTCTAACCCTACTAGAAATCATTCAGTAAAATATTTATTAATTAATTAAAAAAGAACTAAATAAATTTTTTAAATTCTGTTTTCCAAAAGTCCAATTAGGAGGCCACAACTACTTATGGTGAAAATTTCAGAGCTGTAGCCCTATTAGATATTGTTTTGTTAAATATATATTAATTAATAAAAAAAATAATTAAAAAAGAACAAAATAAAAAATTAAAATTCTGTTTTTCAAAAGGCCAAAACTACTTATGTGGAAAATTTCAGAGCTGTTGCCCTATTGGAAATCATTTTGTACAATAGTTATTAATTAATTAAAAAAAATTAATTAAAAAGAACTAAATAAAAATTTGAAATTCTGTTTTTTAAAAGTCCAATTAGAAGGCTAAAACTACTTATGTTGAAAATTTCAGAGCTGTAGCCCTATTAGAAACCTTTTTGTAAAATATTTATTAATTAATTAAAAAAATTAATTAAAAAAAATTTAACAACTAATTTAAAATTCTGTTTTTCAAGAGTTCAAAAAGAAGGCCAAAAGTAATTATGTTGAAAATTTCAGAGCTGTTACCCTATTAAAAGTCGTTTTGTAATTTTTTTTTTATTTGATTAAGAAAACTAATTAAAAAAAACTAATTAAAATTTTAACATTCTGTTTTTCAAAAGTCCAATTAGAAGGCTAAAACTACTTATGTTGAAAATTTCAGAGCTGCATCTCTATTTGAAGTCACTTTGTAAAAAAAAAATTAATTAAAATATTAATTAAAAAAGAACTAATTAATATTTTAGCAATCTGTTTGACATACATAAAATAAGAAGGCCAAAACTTCTTGTGTTGAAAATTTGAGAGCTCTACTCCAATTTTAAGTAGGTTTCTATAGATTCACAGAACCACAGACAGACAGACAGATAGACAGACAGTCACACAGCTTGTTTTATTATTATAGATACTGTGGCTGGTATCTAGCAAAATAAAAAGATGTAAACGCATTATTTATTCAGCAACCTTACTCCTCCCCCCCCCCCCAATATTACATTAAATCATAATTTAAAATAACCAAACCTTATATACACTGAATACCCATAAAATATTGATAAGAGAAAATTACGTAAAAGAAACTTAAATTGAATTGCAAAATCAAATGAAACAGCGCAATTAGCTCCCCTTGAAAGTCATTACATGAGATATTGTCTCTAGTTCACAGTCTCGATAGAGCATCAGCATTGCTCAACTTCTGACCTTTGACATAAGTTATCTTAAGGTTAAAACGTTGAAGAGCTAAAGGCCAACGTTGGAGTATAGGGCTTTGAGGAATCGAGTCTGACAGGAATACAAATGGATTGTGGTCCTTTATTAGGAATATCTCCGTTCCGAAAAGTATTGTTTCAAATCGTTTTGGAGCTCAAATGATGGCAAAAGCCTCTCGTTCAATGGTGGACCATTTCTTTTGAGCTTCATTAAACTTTTGGCTACTAAACGCGATAGGATGGAGATTATATTCTGCATCAGACTGGCTTAAACAGCTTCTTACAGCATATTGCGAGGCATCAGTGTATAAATAGAAAGGCTTGCAAATTTCCGGTACTTTCAGTTGAGATGCTGCACACAATTACTCCTATAACTGTATCTGCATCTTTATTCCAAGGTAGTTGACTGGGAACCCATTTTTTAGTAAGTTTGGCAGTGCAATGGCAGCAAAATCGGGTATATATTGCCGATAGTAGTAGTTGCAAAGTTCTAACGCACTTCGTAACTGCTTCTTGGTCTTGGGTGTTTGCAGACTGCTTACCTCTTGGATTCTTTCAGGATATGGTCCATGCTTACCAGACCCTACTAAATGTCCGAGATATTTCACTTAAGACTTTGCAAAGTTGCACTTTTTTAAGTTGACCGAAAAGTTTTAGTTATTTAGCCTACTGAAACTGAGTTTTAGATGTCCAATATGTTCTTCCCAGATGTCTGAAAATATTGCCTGGTCATCTATGTAGGCACATGAAAAGTCCGAGTAATCTTGTATAGCCTATGATATCGCTCGTTGGTACGTGGCTGCCGCATATCTGAGACAGAATGACATTACTTTCCATCGGTAATGGACCCTGTGTGTTCTGAAAGCTGTAAGATCCTTGCTGTCTTCATCCATTGGTATCGCACAGTAACCCTTCAGCGTATCTAAAAGTGTTGTGAAATTTTTCTTACCCACCAGAAATGTTAACTCATCAATATATCCATTGGATAGGCGTCTGGAATTGACACACAGTTCAAACGTCGAAAGTCAATGCATAATCTCAGGGACCCGTCCTTATTGTTAACGCATACTGTAGGATGTACAATCTCGCCTTGTATAGCTTCAATGAGATCTTCAATAATTCAATAATTCTTTGACTAACTAACTAACTAACTAACTAACTAACTAACTAACTAACTAACTAACTAACTAACTAACTAACTAACTAACTAACTAACTAACTAACTAACTAACTAACTAACTATTCTAACTTCAGCAATTCCTTGATTTGCTCATCAACTCTCTGCTTTAACGCTTCTAGAACTCGGTAAGACTTGGGTTTGATAGCTTCTTTATAACCTGTAATCCGATTAGTATGTTTTCTTACTTTAGCCCTCAGAATCTCACCAGAAAACAAATCTTCATTTTCCACAATTAATCTAATCAGTGCACTTCGTTGCTCTTCTACCAAATGATTCGGCTACACTTCCTTTAGATAATTGTTTTTGTTAGTTTTCTTAAATATGGAGGTTTCATACAGTTCTCCAAACTCTTCATCATCTTCGAACACAATTCTCACTGCCTGCGCTCCAACTACGTATTCCCTGAGTTTATTGGCATGTAGAAGTCTCAAGTTATTCTCTGGCATCCTCACGTAATACGAATCTGGATATTTCCTCTTCACAATTTCAATTGGACTAGTCCATCTAGCGTATAATTTGTTGGTGGAATTGAAGATCAAACCCACTGCAAGATCTCCCTCTTTGAATTCCTTGTACCGTCTTCGAAGATTGTAATGATGCACACAGCTCTTCTGTTTCCGTTTTGTAATTAGTTCCGCTCGTTGTGTTGCTATTTCAAGTCTTATCCTTAGTTCCTGAAGGTATGTGGTGCTAGACTTACTTAGATTATAAGGTAAAGACATTTTTCCTGCCCACGTATAATTTAGATTAGCTAGAGGTCCTCTCGGTTTCCTTCCATACATCAAAAGAAACGGCGGTACTCCGGTGGTGGAATTCGGAACCTCTCTATATGCCCATAATAGGAAAGCAATATGACGATCCCAGTCTCGCTTATCTTCTCGAATTACATGGTGTAGCATATTCTTGAATGTTTGATTCCATCTTTCTACTACCCCGTTACTTTCTGGATGCCCTGAAGTGCAAAAACATGGACAAGCTTCCATCTTTTCCAGAAATTCTTTGGTCAATTTTGATGTAAAGTTTGTAGCAATATAAAAGACAATTGCCTCGGGCACGCCCGTCCAGCAAAATATTTTTAAAAGAGCTGAGCAAGTCGTCTTTGCCATCAGCGATGTTAATGGCACTGCCTCTGGGCGCCTCGAATGTTTATCTAGAAGGCAGAGCACATATCTGTGTCCTCTCTATGATGCTGGATCAATTGGATCGATTAAATCGACATTCACTACTTGAAATGGAAGTTTCGGACGAGTTACAGAAACTATAGGTATTCTATCGGTAAAACGAATCACTTTCCGCATCTGGCAACTATGACAAAAGCTACAATGTTCCTTTATCTCTTTACACAAGTTTGGCCAATAAAATGAAAATTAAATTCTTTGTGGCATTTTCTTTGCTCCTAAATGTGCTCCAAACACTGGTTTATGGACTATACCTAGAAACACTTTCCGTCTAGCTAGAGGCAACACCAACTGTTGTACCTGATACCCCATAATCTTTCAGTTATGATACAATATACCTCTAAACACTAGAAATCTACCTTTTCTTTGTCTTGCAAACCTCCATTCGTTCACCAGTGTTGCACACGATAGCTGTTCTTTTCTGAAGTTCTCAGCTTCACTTTTAACGTATTTCCCCTTTTTGCTTTCAGTCGTACCATTTTTAAATTCTTGTCCTCTTGCTTCTTCGAAATCTATCTGTTCTTCTTGGAAGTCTACATAATCTGATTCCTCATCAGTTATATCCTCTTCATTCAATTTTGTCATGTTTACAGGGCACTTTGTTGTATAATTTTTGGATTGATTCATTAACCCTTTATAAGTTTCCATATCTAGCAAAACGTCGATATTCAAATCTTTACACGTCACCACTAAAGCTTTGATAGTTGGAGTGATACATCCTACACCTTCTTCTACTAAACTAATTTTGATTTCTGCTAGATTTGCTTCTTTTGTTTTTCCAAATGCAGGTTGAAACCGAATTTTTCCTTTGACTCCATCATTTTGTCCCTGTTACAAGTCTTCCCTAAAAACTGTAATCTGTGTTCCTGAAACCAATATTGCGTCCAATATCTTTTGTCCATATTTAATCTTCACTATATTCACCGGTGCCATCTTTAGCCTTCTGCTTGTTTGCTTTGATTTTATTGACACTAATTCTCCAATGACTTTTGCTGTGACTATTTCCGTATTGGCTTGTTTATCTTCTTCTGTATCGCTTCTTTTACCCTCATACTGTGGTCCCTGTCCTTGTAGCCAAAATTTTGGAAACAATTCTAGGCTAGGTGGGATATTTTTCCACATATAAAGCATGCTGGTGGTCTTGTTCCTCTGAAATCTTCATTTATTCCTTGAAATCTTCATTATCTACCCCGACGATGCGATGGTGGGCTGCATCTTTCATTACTACTCTCAAAACTCACATTATTAAGACTTCTGTGCATGCGATATTAATTCCCACCACTTTTTAAACCGCTTTTCCCTTGACTCAAAGATAAGACGTCTTGAGTGATTCCGAATTCCCATTTGTTCCTACTATTTTGGGTCCGGTCAACGATTCTCATCTCCCACCACTCTTAATCCAAACAGGCTCAGTTTAAATACGGTAACCTTCTTTACATGTGAATATGTATTTCTTATAACCGAAAAAGTATGATGTAGAGAATCTGTATAGGGAATGTTTGGAATCTGTTATGTTCAGCAATAAATACTAATATTTTTCAATTGATGGGATGGAATATTAAAATAAAAAAAAAAAGTAAATCTACGTTTAGTACTACTATATAGATAGCGGGAAAACTGAATGATAAAAATAACTGTCTGTGAAACTAGGGCTAATACGTATTTTTATATGTTTGTATATTGCTTCATAAATTTAACGTATTTATTTGAAAATAAAGTCTCTAAGGTTTTGACGACTGTTATTTAAGGTTTTGACGACTGTTATTCCACCTGCTGTATTGTATACGCAACAGGCACACTTCGATGCACACTATATAGTTAAAGTTTTATAATATAGCCTTTGAATAGGTCATTCTAAACTCCATTCTGCTAAAAAACACGAATTCTGCGCATTTCCTTACAAATTGGTTGCTTTATCACAAACTATCATAGGAGAATAAACAAGTTCTTAAGTTCGAACAGATATATTATTATTTTTTTATGTGTACTTAACCCATTTGAAAATCATTGGGGCAAGTGCAACCAAATTTATAATTTTTACAGGTGCATATCAACAAAAAATAATGCGCAGGGTACATCTTATCTTTTGGTTGGTTGGTTGATTGTTTTCAGATCATCTGGCGCCGTCAGCAACACGAGGGCTATAATGCACCTAAATATTCGTCATTTGACAAGCCAACATACATTTACAAACACCCATGCCTCCTTACACGGGAATCGAACCCACAGCCTCGCGGTCTAGAAGCTAGTGCTAACCACTATACCGTCGGCATATCTATCTTTTAGAGGCATAGTAATATAACCCATAAAAACAAGGTTTTTAATATAACTACGCTTGAAAATGTATATATTAATAAATAATAGTTTTAAAAACTTTAAAAAAAACAAAAAAAAAAAACAAAAAAAACACGCTTTAATAGAAAAGTGAACTAAAAAGTGGAAAATAATTTTAAATAAATATGAAATAAGAATAGAGTGACTAACAAGAATTATTTACTTTATCATAAAAAAAGCGTGGGGTGCTTGTTGTCAATTGTTGTAAATGTTTAACGACAGATATTGGTAAAAGTAGAGCCATTTTGAAAATATCTTAAAAAGCACCCCACGCTTTTTTACGATAAAATTATTTATTTCTTGTTAATCCCTTTATTCTTATTTCAAACTTATTTAAAAATTATTTTCTACTTTTTAGTTCAGTTTTCTATTAAAGCGTATTTTTTAGTTTTTTTAAACTAATATTAATTTTCTACTCTTTAGTTTGGTTTTCTTTTAAAGAGTGTTTTTTAGTTTTTTAAACCATCAATTATTTTAGTTGTAAACTATAATTTTTTTTAGTTAATTTTTTTAGTTAAGTATACAAAACTCTCCAGTTATTCCTGCCAATAGTCACATGCTTGTCTCAAATTTAAGTCGTGTGTATACTTTATTATACCTCGTATTACTTGGCACAAAACGCTACCGTGTCTCTGAATACGAAAAATTGTTAATCCTGAAGATCCTGGTAAGGTTAATGCGACTAAAAAAACACGCTTTCTATTAAAGCGTGTTTTTAGTTTTTTAAACTATTAATTATTCATTTGTAAAACGTGAATGAAACTTCCTATTAGTTGATCCGGCCAGTAGTCCTATGCTTATCTCAATGATTAACTCATGCATGTCTCAGAACACGTCATATTAAGGTGAAACCGCGAACAGCTCATTATTTCGGTTATGGTCCCTTAGATCGTGTCCACATTTACATGGAAAACTGTGGTATTTCTAGAGCTAATCCTTGCAATCCAGAGTTCCGACCTGATGAAAGGAATACTTTTATATTAGATCAAAACCAATCGGTGGCTCGTCCATGATTATTATATGATAAATCTGAATAACTTTTTGCTGATAGTATAACCGTAGTGCTTACGACAGTTTTTTCAAATGTCTGCCTTATCAACTGGCGATGATAGGTTCTGTGACTACTGTGGTTGTAAGTTGTAACGGGTAACGGGACACCAGGGTTCGATTCCGGAGAAGGTTGGTTGGTTAGTTGGAGTATAATGTCGCAATGGCAACACGAGCTAACCCTTGCGATAATGCGACAAACTTATTGAATTATTGTATTGACATCGGTCCTTGATAATTGTGCAAAATTTCAAATTAATCAAACGTTTTGAAGTGGTCGAAAATTGAGTTCAAAGATTCCGTTACATAGATACATACGAAGCTAATAAAAGCGCATCAAAAATGAAAGTCACACTCACATCCACAACCAAGTATCGTAAATTTATTCTGATTAAAACAACTTATTTTTTTTTTAATTTTTATTTATTTATTTATTAAAAAAAATTGTGGCAACAGGAAAGAGTTTCAACAATGGCCGGTTTAATGCTATTTTAACGCGATTGGATGGTTTATTAGTATTCCGTAAAATCGACCTTTTGGTGACAGTAACAGTCCCAGAATTTGATAGAATGCATTTGTCATCGACATAGAATCTATCTGGCAAGTTTCAGCTCGATTGGATGACGGCAAAGGGATTAATTAGGCGGTCGCAGAGCCCTCCCCCCCCCCCCTCGACACACACACACACACAAAATCGAAGTTGATATAAAGGATTTAAAAAAGTATATTTTCAAGAAAAAGGAGGCGGGAAACTTTAACTCCAGCAGTGTAAGATAACAAAAACCAATAAATAATTTCTTGGATAAAACTGATGATGAATAAAAAAAAAACCAAAAAAAACCCCCAGAAGTATCTTAAAAACATATACTGCAGATTTATGTTGATGTTGACTTTTAAAAGCTTTTTTTATAGTCTGTGTTCACACTTCGTTGGTGGTTGCATTTACCCCATTACAAGTGACAATTCCTCATAAAAAGCATAACTCAAACGGATCAAGTCAAAGTAAAAATCCGTCTTAACTAGTTGTCAATAATTGTACTAAAAGACAAAATTAATAATGTTTTCTTTAACTACTTCGAAATACTACTACTCCTACTAAATACTACTAATACTACTACTACTACTACTACTTACAACTTTAAACTCCTTAGAAGTAGAGCCTTATGCTTTTTTTCATCTTAAAATTTTTTAATTGGGGATGATGAGGGAATTAAGAATTGTACATCGAAGATTTTTAAGAACAAACATGATTAATATTTAAATCATAATATCTTTTACAGCCAAATTATCTTTTAGAAAACTACCAAAACTTTCAACACTAAATTCATGTAATATTGTGTTCTCATCCTTGCGAGAAGAAAACATCTTGCTAAAGACAGTTTTAATTATGTTTTGCCGCTAGGCATTGATCTTCAAATCTACAAATGTTGACATTCAAATCCATTACATTGTTCATCGAAGATGTAATTTCTCAAAATCGACAGTTTTTGGTTATCATATGTCGTTAATATTAATAGGGAGATATTTCAATCATTAAATACTTCCCAATTGTAAATGTTTGGTAAAAAGACCCAATATACAGCAATAGAAACCTGTGTAGAAGAGGCCTCTTAGTGATAATGACTGTCAAAAACCAAATAGCTTATAAGTTAAACTTGGGATGTAGGACATCGCACAACTTTCAGTTACACTTAATACTGGTTATTACATTTAAATTTGCCATGGTTTGATGGTTTGATGTAATTTACAGTTTAGTCTTCATATTTTTATTAATTAAAAAAAAATATAAAAAAATAAAAAAAATTTTTTTAAAAAAAATGGCTCGCTAGGCGATATTTTTGATGATAATTTCTACATTAGCAAAAAAATTAAATAAATCAATAAAATAAAAATACAAATCACCAAACGGTGATATTGGCGATATGCTTTTCGATCAATTTCACATTATCATTTCTTGTGACTGAAAACAGTCATTGATGGGTGATGCCCAAGGGAATAGAGCTCTGTGTTAAAGACATTCTTTTTTCCATTTTTACACCTTTATCGAATTTTCTAACATATTTTTGGAGATAAGAATGTTTAGAGCCCCTTAAAAGGCGTTACCACAGCGATTTTGATCAAAATTG
Organism: Linyphia triangularis; assembly: GCA_963978545.1. Taxonomy (NCBI): domain Eukaryota; kingdom Metazoa; phylum Arthropoda; class Arachnida; order Araneae; family Linyphiidae; genus Linyphia; species Linyphia triangularis. The sequence goes on along the minus strand of OZ021732.1, from coordinate 29,708,804 downwards.
TTAGAGTCGTTTTTTTTTGGGCAATTCCTGAAAAACACAGATTTTTCAATGGTAGCTACTTTGTGTGCATATACAATTTTGACAAAAACCTTAATGGCAGGTTCTATGACAACGACTAACTCGTATACAAAATTTGAACATAGTAGGTCAGTTTGTTCGGAAGTTATGCTGACCATAGAAACATGCACATGCATTTTTTCTAGACCACTTTTTCGAACCGAACACGTTCTAATAATAGTGTATATATTTAAAAAAAAAAAAAAAAATACCGAATGCAATATTTTTATCACATTATGTTAACACATGTTTAATTAAAAGTAAAAAGGTATTGTTTTTAGGTTGTTAAAATCTTGAATTGCAAAAGAATTTGTTTCACCTGAAGGCTGGGTACGGCTACGTTCCCTGAAGAGTATTTTTATTGCCTGCCACTGGAAGAAGAATGATTTTGATATTTTGTTTTCCTAAATTGTTTTGGTGTTTCTTGTCATTCGCATCATATATCTTTATACCTTTGAGCATTTTTTTAAACAAAAATATTTGAAAGAACAAATCTGAAAAAATAAACATTGATGGAATGAAACATTGTACCAGAGGATTGTGTCATTGTATCAATGTCATATTTAGAATTTTATAAAAACTTTCTTTAATACTATCATTTTACAGAATACAATAAATAATAAAATAATGGATTGTAGCTTTTGTACCGTTGTTAGTATAATAAAATGAGGGAAGAGTTGCCGTGGTTGAGTCAATAAGTAGAATTCAAAAGAAAAAAAAATAGTTAACAGCTATGTAAAAGAAATGAATCGTAATACACAAAATTTGGGAGCCTACTATCAATTAATTTGAATAATTTTTTTTCAAAGAACTGGTGTATACTTCTTTCAATTTTGGAGTTCCATGGTACAGTACGTTAGGATTAATAATTTAGTTTTAAACTTAAATTTAGCAGTAAAGATAAGTTTAAAATAATACAAATGCATTTTGTTTTCCTATTAAGGCGATGAAAAGCTAAACTTTGATGGTATTTATAAATATGGTGATATTATATGAAATTATACATAACGATTATTAATGAAGAAAAATATGCGATTAATTGAATTGTAATATAAATTTATCGCAGTAATTTCACGTTCAGAAATCACGTAAAACATGGTTGAATTTCTTTTATGACTAGTCATCCTCTAGGCATATTAACATTTCTATCCATTAACATTTTAATTATTTTAGAGTTGTGACTATGTTATTCTAAAAATAAAAACTTTGAAACTTAATTAGACATTACAATAACATTACGTACATTTTTACTATTTAAATTCCGTATTCTAATAATAAGAGAGTGCAAATTAGAGGCATGCTCTAAATGAGGCCATATATGTTAGGGTGCGACTTATTTTCGAAAGTGTTAATTTTTTAAGGGACACCCTTCCATTATGTTCCATTTGATGAGAAAAAAATCCCAATTTTTTTTTTTTCATTAAAATCAAAAGATATTTAGAGCTATGGAAAATTTGACAAATTTAGCATTAGCAAGCATTGCAATGAAAGTTTTTCATGCATTTATTAGAATATTTAATTATTCAGACAGTAGTTATTGAATCTTTATATACATTATGTTTAGGTAGCTTAGATTGATTTTAGCTCAAGTAACTCATATCAATATAGGAGTAACATATCAATTTTAACTAAAGAACTAAAATTTGAAAAAGTTGATTTGAAAAGATTGTTTTGAAAACATTTATTTAATTGATGGTCTTTAACAATCAATACTTCAACTTTTTTTCTTATCTTTATTTATAATTGCCGACCTTGTTTTTGTGATTTTAAAACTACACCATATTCTGTAAAACTACATTACCTGTAATCAAACAATTTAACTGTTTCTTAACTTTAAACGCAACCATTTCATTGTTTAAGTTTACTTTCTTCTGATGTAACTGCATGTGGTCTGCTGTTCATTGAAACTGTTGTCATACTGATGTACATTAATATTTCTCACTAATAGTGAGCTTAGTTTAAATTATCTATAACTTTTCTAAGTCATCAATTTCATCATGGCAACCACTTCTTTGTCTTCAATGATAAAATCTACAACTAGAAAATAAGCCATGATATGGGTCATAGGCCAAGCATTCTCTTCATTGAATCATAGAAAACTTCCATCCAGCGGAGAAACCATGTCTCTATTTTTCCATTCAAGCAGATTTTGAAGCAAAAAATTAAAAATGCTTGTCATTCTCAACAACTATACATGGCATAGAGGTGTGGGCTAAAGCCTGAATACCAACGAAATTAAAACAGCATATGGTTACTAAAATAGAAAAACTGTTTCGTGATTGGACAAACTCAAGGAAGTAAAATAGTTAGTGTGTACAAAAACACCAGGGTTCGTACATTTTGAGCGAAACAAAATATCAGTACTTTTCAATGACTACAAATGCTTTAAAAAAAAAAAAAAAAAAAAGAATTCATGCCTCAGTTTTATTTCATTATTAACATTTCATAATAAAATATATAAACACAGTGTATATTATACACACTACATAGGTTTGTAATATGTTTATGAATGATTATATGTAATAAAAAAAAAAAAGCTGAAAATGGAGATTTTTCTTTTTCTCAAATTTTTATACTTTAAAGTTAAAAAACTTGACTTTTTCCAAGATAGTGGTTGGTTGGTTGGTTGGTTGGTTGGTTGGTTGGTTGGTTGGTTGGTTGGTTGGTTGTATTCAGATTATCTGGCGCCGTCAGCAACACGAGGGCTATAATGCGCCGAAACATTCGTCATTAGACAAGCCAACATACATTTACAAACACCCATGCCAACACGGGACTCGAACCTCCAAGATAGTGGTAATTTCAATTGCCGGTAGCAACCCCTTAATTTTATTTAAATTACTCAAAGCTTTTGCACATGTGTTTTTTCCCCAAAAGGAATCATTTGAAAGTGTATCATGTTAAAAAATTGCCGACCAAATGGTATAGTGGTTAGCGTGCTAGCTTCTAGATCGCGAGGTTGCGGGTTCGAGTCCTGTGTTAGGCATGGGTGTTTGTAAATGTATGTTAGCTTGTCTAATGATGAATGTTTCGGCGCATTATTGCCCTTGTGTTGCTGACGGCGCCAGATAATCTAAGAACAACCAACACGTTAAAAAATTTAAAAATTAATTTTTAGTGGCATATGAGACACACCCTAATATATGTATGTTTAAAAAAAGTAAGGGTATCTACATTTCAATACTATTGAAACCATTTACCAGTTGGACATTTAAAAGGATATAAAGATTCTTACGTTAAACTGGAGATACAAAGATTTTTTAAATTCATTGTTATTAATCAAGATTAAGTTCAGTTTAAATTTAGCATTTTAATAATTTAACTAACATGATTTTCAACTAATTATGCACAAATGAACTCTTGAATTTTAAATTATTGAAGAGAAGGTTTTATTGCTTGTTTGATAAAGTAATTTATTGAAAACTTAATTTTCTATCCACAATAACTTTTCGTTAAAGAAATATATTTTTAATCACAGGAAAAAGTTTAGTTTACAGTTTTGGTATTTATATTTTTGTGTTTTATATCAAAATAATATGTGAATTGAATATTGAAATAAACTTTTATCATAAAATTTATACCCATATTATTCACCGTCTTAATAAGGCTAATTTGCTAGACCTAAAGTTCTAGAAAAGTTCATACAAATTTATACATTGATTTAGTAACACACTTCTTCTTCAATAGCACAACATAACTCTGTCAAATATCTCTCGACATTCACCAATCCCGATGGGGAAACCGGGTGTTGTTACCGATATTGTTCAACCACGTCCAATGCAGGATGAAACATACTGGAAGTACCGGAACGTTGATGCACAATTTAAAAATTGAAATATTTTATTTATAAGAAAGGACGGAGGCTAAAAAATATGTTTTGTGATGTTTTTGACATGTTTATTTTTAAGTACTTTTGTATTTTAGAACGATGCTTGAGTTTCAGTCAAGATTGGCCAATCTTCATCGAGAAACCCTGTTTCCGACAGTGACCAATACTGCTGTGCTACTTGGTTTTTTAATTTCCTTGAAATCCTATTTTATTTATTGTTTTGGTCCTAAAGCAATGTTAAAATCTGCTTTCAAATATTCTTGGTTCATTAAAACAATCGGGTTCATCTAAAATCTGCAAGCTAAGCATTTTCCAAAATCTTGCTTTCAAGAATCAGTACTTCGATACAAGTCTAGTTCAATGTTTGTAAATACCCTATGGTAAATGAAATACAAAGTGTTCAGGGTAGTGTATATAAAAGAATAGATCACACCAACGACTAAATAATATGGTTTGATGAACTTTGAAAGTAGGATGTTTAAAGAGGTTCGAACCATGAAGTGAGTCTCAACGACGAAACCACTGCATTCGTAAAATGGTCAAGACCAGAAGTGAAAGGTTATTAAAGCGTTTAATACGAATATCAACTAAAAATAGAATATGGAGTAAATTGTGACCATTGTGTGCAAATCGTGTCAGCATCAACTGATACTCAGGTGAGCATAAAATGTCCAGAGCTAATTAAGACAGTAAAAGACAGCAGTGCAGAAATCTACAACACATCGGAATCAAGGATCATGCTTTGACCATTTTTTAAAGACTATAAAAAGATCCGACATAGTATTAAAAGTGCGATTTAGTATTAAAAGTATCCGACATATTACTCAAAGAAGCACTGAGGTGTGTATAATAAATTGTCAGAGATGCATTAAAACAATTCGAGATTTCTTTTATAGTTTCGCAAAGAAAATACTTTGTCAAGGAGCTATTTGGTAAAAGGTAGTGTACTCTATCCCCATCGATGAACATGCGTCATTATAACATGCGTTATAGTGACGTCCCATAAAGAATTGTATTGAGTTAGCAAAACAATTATTTGTTATCATATCACCACAGGTGTTAACCGTTAAATTACAATCATGCCAAAATCAAAAGTTGATACAGCGGCTTCGATTAATGTCGGAATTGATTTTTTATTGATACTTTTTGGGTTATAATGACGTCCTATAAATAATTGTATTGAGATAGCAAAACAATTATTTGATATCTTATCACCAAAGGTGTTAAGGTTTTATTACAAACTTGTTTTTTTTTTATGTGTATCGCTTTTTAAAACAACTTGTGTAATTATTTTCCCACTGACGATTTTGTAGATTCTGCACTTTATACTAACCAAAACGTTTCTGCTAGTCGTAACATTTAATAAATGCAGTGGTTTCCATATACTTCGATATTCATAACCATGCCACTTTCAAAGTCCATCAAATCACACTGTTTAGTCATATCTTCACAAACAAATACTCATAATTGTCAAGATTTTTTTTTTTTTTTAAATAGTAACACTGTAGCTGAATATTTTTGACCCATTGAAGTATAAAGGAATTTTGTTTGTGACGGAAGTCTGAATTTTTGTTTGAACTTGGAAGTTATTTTTATATTTTATTTTGATACACCTGATAAAGTGACTGAGAACCGATTTTAAAAAATAAAGCAGATTGAAGATGGCAATACAAACAAAATATTTCTAGTAAAAGTGATCATTCATGATATTTTTATAAACATAAATATTTATATCAAACTTTATTTATCCGATTATCTTTCTTAGCAACGCGGATTTTCTGATATACATGCAGACAATAATAAAAGCACTTGTTACAGAGTTATAATTCGTCAAAAGGAATTAATTTAGGATATTATCAAAGAAAGAATATTTTAGGATTTTATCAAAGAAAAAAGTTTTTTCATTAAAAATACTTGCTTATCTTTTAAGCTATTAGACTATTGTAAAAAAAAAAAAAAAAAAAAAAAAAAAATTCAAAAAGAATGTTTACTTTATCTTATAATTTTATAAATTATTATTTCTCATTTTCAAATGTCACTGTACAAGGTTTTATAATACTTATACTCTAAATAGAAAACATTTTACAGAGTTATAAAGTAAAAGAAAAACAGCATCACTCAATGAAAAGAAGAATGAAACCATGCTGTTTCAATTCCACTGTAGTTTCGAAAATGTTTAGAACAATACTATTGCTTAACGATTTGCGAACTAAGTTAAAGTAGAATGTTAGAAAATAGTTAGCTATTTTGGACAGCTTCATTTAAACTGGTTGATTATTCGTAGTTTTCTTAAGCTCGGGCCGTAACATTGTAACAAGAAAAATACTAACAAATGGCCCTCCTTATTTTGAAATAGTTCAGATGGTAAGAGGCACTAAAACACCTGATTTAACACCTCTCTTTCCATTCCACATAAATGTATTTAAAATGAATCTCTATTTAAATATACTAAAATATAAATACGCAAAGTGTTATGGCAATAATTTCAGTTATATAGAAAGTCTGAAATATAAAATTTAAAATATCACTTTTATTTGCATATAAATGATAAGATTGAACTTCTAAAATATTCACAACTCATCCGTGTGTGATAAAAGCAAAGCCTCCTTATTCCAGATAAGTTATTTCTCTTATTGAGGAAACACGATCATTTCTCATCCCACAGAAATCATTACACCAAATCTAATTTGTATGTAAATGAGAAATGCCTATTCGAATAAAAAAACAACAACTTTAACTTACCCCCCAAACTGAACCAATTTAGAACAATGTCCATGTGAAAAGTCGAAGAGCGCCAAACGAAAACGAGAAAAGTTTAATGAATAACATTTCTCCGAACAAAAAGCTTCTGGCGTAGAAATGAAACGTCAGCAGTATGAGAAAGCTCCCTCTATCGGGAAGATAACCTAGTTCATTTGATAGAAAGCAATACCCACAGGTGAATGAGTGTTTATTTTTATCAGCTAAAGACTGGGCGGGTTTGAATAGTTAGGTATTTACGCAAGAACATATCATTTTAGATTTCCCTTTCTTCTTTTCATTCAGAAAAGCTATTTTTGAAATCACATATCTCTAATTAGAAATTTTGATTCAGTTTATATTTATCAATGAATTTTGAAATTACACTCACAAATCAAAGTTTAAATAGAAGCAAATCGTCTGTGCTAGTAAAACGCCAAATATTTGATTTTAAAATGATAAGTGGCCAACTACATTCCAAGAATAGTTAAAATGTGTAATAAATTTACTGTATTTTCTATTATTTTAATATCCTTCGTAATTTACAAATCACATTTTCGATGTATCACAATTGCATTGCTATGTTATAATGGTAGGGTGTTACGGTTGGAGAGTAACTATTATTTTTTAATGCAATTGTTTCTAGTGCTTTATGATAAATTAGCTGCGAGACTCCGTGTAGCGGAGACCCGTCAACGTGTGCAGATCCCAGCTTTTGAGGTTTTACGAACCAGCCCCCCGTACTTTCTAAAAGATTCATTTTGCTACTCAAACCCAGGCTCGCCTTACTTGCTAAAAATTCCATCGCTACGCATGCACAGGCTCGCTTTGCTTGCTAAAAGGTTCACTACTGCGCAACCGTAAAACATTTTTAACCGTTTCCCAATACAAGTCCCCCCCCCCCCCTTTCCTATGAGAAGAAAATAAGTAAATAACAATAGCACTCACAAAAATTAAGTTCTCCTCAGTATAAAATTGATTAAGAATAATAAATAAAAAAAAAATAATCCTGTAGGAAAACTAACAAGATTTTAGGGCTACCATCTGGAAGGATATTTAGGTATTGATGATGTATTTTCCCGCAAAAAAAAAAAAAAAAAAAAAAAAAAAAAAAAAACTTAAAAAATATTAATTAAAAAAACTAATTAAAAGTTTAACATTCTGGATGTGAAAAGCAAAATTAGATGGAGTGTGGGGGAGGGAGGAAAATACTAATGTATAAAATTTTAGAGTTTTACTCGTATTGGAAGTTACTTTCTTTAGACTATCAGACACACTCTTTTTTTTTTTTATTGATATAGATTGATAAATGAAAGTTGTAAGGGAGAGGATCTCACCCATTACAACATGAGGCACATTTCAAGCTTTCAATTTTCCCCCGCTGACACTGTTATTTGATGGACGAACGGTTAAGTAATCAAGTTTCATAAAATGCAGTACTTTGATTTGGTTGAGCAACATTTCTCATCAGAAGCGCTTTATTATGCAATGCATTCTATTTTATAACCTGCCAAGTAAAAACTGAATTTTGTTTTTAACGCGAATTTTTTCTGAAATCACTTTTATTGAGAAAATTAATATTCATCCATTCAATCAAATAAAAAATTCCGCTTACAAATAAACCATCATAATCTCGAAACTCCTTTTATAAAAATAAATTAGAGACTTTAAATTTTTATAGGATCAAATGGAGCAGATTCCAATAAATGTCAGGGGATAGATTACAACACTATTGAAATGCTATTTTTCTGGCAGAGAGAAAAAAAAAATGTCGAGCTTCAACATTCAATAATCAGAATCGCAAACTTTTTAAAGAGCCGCAAAATAAATATAAGCAGTACCAATATGAGATAATTTACCAATATGACAAAAAAATTTTATTCCATTTTTAAGGTATGAAAATCATGGTAGACGAGATAAGTTGGTCGTCCATTTTTGTTTGGAATGAATGCAAACTTAATTCACGAACTTTTTCTTATATTCCAATTTTTCTCTTCCTTTTGACCGGTCGTGGCCATGTTTCCCTAATATACAGTTTAACAAAAGCAAAGGCAAAAATGGGTTTAATACCAAGCGCAACCGCAAAAGGTGTTATTTATCTTAGTTGGCGACGAGAGATCAACGAACGTCAACAAAAGCTCGATGCGATTGTGACTATCCATAGTGGGTTCAAATCTATTACGAATTCTAATTGTTTCGTATTTCGAATGAGAAGATTCCCGAAGGCGCTGTGGATGTGGATTTAAAGTTGTTATTTGAGAACCAGTCCATACTACTCATCTCTCTGTGTTTCGTCACGTTTTTCCTATTTCTCGGGTTTCAGATTACACGGTAAATTTATACGGCTTTTACTAAACAAAGCACAAATATATTACCATTCTTTTCTGTATTACTTTATTCTTAAGTTGAGTTAGAACTTGAAGAGCCGCAAATATACATGAGAAACGTCGCATGAGGCTCAGGATCCGCAATCTGCCGACCCTACCCTGGTGCATGATAGTAGTTAGAAATTGGGGCTCCTGAGCCATGGCGGGATGCGGGATGGTATGGTATGGGGGCGTGACCGGAAGGGGGCGTGTCCGGATATGACGTCACAGGAAGTGACATCATCGGATATGACGTCACCTGAAGTCACGTGACCGGAAGTGGAGTGGAGTTGTTCCCCTCCTGCTGTTGTTTTAGTTTCATTATAAGCTGTTTGTGTATGACGTCACAGTAGGTATGACGTCATAATGTGTTTTATATCAAAGTTTAGAGCGATGGCAACACTTTTTAGTTTCGATTTACCTTTAAGATAGAGTTGAGTTGTTCTAGGACTGCTTGTAAATGAATAAGTTAGAGTGATAGGTTTTTATTGCGTGACGTCACAGTAAGTATGACGTCATAATGTGTTGTATATCAAAGTTTAGAGCGATGGCAACACTTTTTAGTGTCGATTTACCTTTAAGATGGAGCTGAATTGTTCTAGGGCTGCTTCTAAACGAATAAGTTAGAGTGATAGGTATTTTTACTAAGGACGTCACAGTGGGTATGACGTCATTCTATGTTAAGATTTACGTTTTAAGTGGTGATAACATTGGATATATACCAAATTTAGTTTTCAGGTGTTGGCAACGAGTTCTGATCGGTCAGCTAAATGCTCGCTTGTGACTGATAAGTTTTAAACATGTGACCAAAAGTTAACTCCTGATTGACTGTTTGGTTTTCTAGCGAGTTACTTACATATCCTTTAGCCAAGTTAAAATACCTGCAACAAAGTTACACAAAAAAAAAATGTTAAATTTGAAAAGTTAATAAAAGGAAGGCCATTTGCTAAGGGTCTAAAGAACCCTAACCCCGAGCTACACGTGACATTTCAATATTTTACCAAACAATTGTTAAAATATCGACTATCGGACGTTGCCTTCATGGTAACTCATCTACCCACCCCCCCTTCCCTAACTAATTTTGAATAAGTTAAGACTTTAGAATTACAATTAATAAATTTTGAAAAATTATTTATTAAAGGTAAGGACCCACCTCCAGCCCGATACCTCTTTTAGGAAGAATTGGTACCGCCTCACTCCACCCTAACAAAAAAAAAAAATCTGTGAAAAAAACACGAAGTATTAAACACGTCTTTCACACTCAGGTATCTAAGTAGAAATGGCGAGACGGCAACCGGTAGCGTCTATATATGAGGGGTGATCACGTGACTTCACCGACCAATCAGGTTTCACGGTAGAGGGTGCTACTGACTATCGACCCGTCAGAAGGGAGGGAGCGAGACTAGGGATGTTTCAACACGCTTCAACGCGTTTGCGAGTTGAGTTGTTGTGTAACGATCTTGGTTGAAACAGTTAAAGTGATAGATAATTTGTTCATGACGTCATAGTGTAGCGAATGGGTTTTTAGCGTAGACAGTTGTTGCAATTGGAGTAATTATGAAATTTATTAAATATAAAGATAATATTTAGTAATAATTATCAGATTTTATTATTATTATTATAAAAAATAAACTTATAAAAAAAGTGAACGTGAAAATTTACTTTACGAATAAAAATCATGTCTTTAAAATGTGTACGAATATCACTAAATAAGAGAAAAAAGTATCATACTTAAACTCTTTAAAATAAATAACTTTAACATTAACGTAAAAAATTTACTTTTCACATAAAAATCACTTTAAAATGAGTAAAAATATCGCTAAATAAGAGAAAAAAAGTAACTTACTTAAAATTTCTAAGATAAATATTTAACCTTTACTCGAAAATTCCCTTCACATATAAAAATCACGACTTTAAAATATGACATGCAAGAGAAAAGTAACGTACTTAAACTTTCTACGACAAATAACTTTAACATTAACGTAACATTTTACTTTACACATAAAAATCCCGACTTTAAAATATGTAGAAATATCGCTAAATAAGAGAAAAAAAGTAACATACTTAAACTTTGTACGACAAATAACTTTGACATTAACGTAAAAATTTTTCTTCACATATAAAAATCACGACTTTAAAATGTGACGTGTAAGAAGAATTAGCATACTTAAAATTTCTACGACAAATAAATTTAACCTTTACGCGAAAATTTACTATATACATAAAAATCATGTCTTTAAAATATGTAAAAATATTGCTAAATAAAAGAAAAAAAAACTAACATACTTAAACTTTGCACGACAAATAACTTTAGCATTAACGTAAAAATTTACTTCACATATAAAAATCACGACATTAAAATGTGACATGTAAGAAGAATTAGCATACTTAAAATTTCTACGATAAATAATTTTAACATTTGAGTGAAAATTTACTACATATATAAAAATCATGTATTTAAAATATCGCTGAATAAAAGAAAAAAGTAACATACTTAAACTTTCTACGACAAATAACTTTAACATTAACGCAAAAATTTACTTTACACATAAAAATCACGACTTTAAATTTGACATGCAGGAGGAAAGTATAACATACCTATAATTTCTACGACAAAGAATTCAAACATTGCCATTCATGTCTTTAAAATGTATAATGACAACTCTAACTTTTAGAAAAAAGAAACACTAAAAATTTACAAGGCAAAGAATTTAAAATTGAACGTGAAAATTAACTTCACATGTACAAACATACTCTTATATCAACGATAAATAAGATAAAAAAGAAGCTCTAAAAATTTATAAGGCAAATAATTTAAATAATACGCGAAAATTTACCACACATATAAAAATTATGTCTTTCAAATGTGTAAGAATAACGCTAAATTAGAGAAAAAGAAATACTAAAAATTTATAAGGTAAGGAATTGAAACAATATGCGAAAATTTATTTCACGCATAAAATTTTTATCTTTAAAATGTGTAAGAATAATGCTAAATTAGAGAAGAAAAAAAAAATAACATACTTAAACTTTCTTCGACAACAATTTAAACAATACGCGACATTTTCATACACAATTATTTTCTTAGGTTAATGTTAAATAATGGGAAATTTAACAGAATAAAAATTTCAAAGATAAAGAATTTTAAACTTTACACGAAAATTTACCTCACAAAAATATCATATCCTTAAACTTTAACGTGACAATTTACTATTCATATACAATTAAACTCTTAGGTTAATGTTAAATAAGAAAAAAAATAATATACTTAAAATTTCTAAGATAAACATAACGTAAAAATTTCGTATCATATGTTTAAAATGTAACATATAAGAGAAAAAAAACTAACATATTTGAACTTTCTATAGCAAAGAATTTAAGCATTAGCGTAAAAATTCACTTTACATATAAAATTCACATCTTTAAATGGGAAGATAAGCAGGTGACGGTAATTAGCCAATCAGGGTAGCGGTAGGTGATACGCCATTCGCCGGCATTTTTAGATCGGAGGATGAGTCACGCTAAAACTTGTTGGAACAGGTCGGGAGATTTGTACAGCAAGAACAACAGCATCGACGCGCAAGCAGCGGGTGATGCTGTGATGTGTCAGCAGGTCTTTGAGATTATCGTTTTCCTACTTTGCCGTTTTCATAATGAAATGTTTGTGAAAACTTGGAATGAATAAAGTGGATTTCAAAGACATATTAGTAAGTGAAGGTAGAATTCGCATGGACTTTCTTCCAAAAAGTATGATTCACTTGGAGAATTTAAGATCATTTCTACTTGAAAACTTTTCTATTATTTAAAACATTGAATATTGTTCAAACTCAGTGGGATTATATGCTACAATACGGGTAAAACTTAACAAAATTGTTACATAGAAGAAAAATAGTAAGAGATTTAAAATAAATATTAGTTATAGATACTCCAAAGAAAAAATTTCACCTCTACTTTTCAATCGGAAAATCAATACAAGTTGGAAATTTATGTTACTTCAAGAAAGACTTAGACAATTTACTTTGTAATAATATACGTTAAGGTGTCGTATTAACTCGTGCAATACATGCTGACTAAGGTTTATTTTACTTGAAAGGTGAATTGGGGGAAAATATTAAATAAATTGTAGATATTAAATACATTGTAGATATGCATTCAAGTTTTGAAAATCACCTGCAAGACTTTTAAAACATCTTAAGATAAATTGAAAGAAACTTTTTATACTCTGAAAGGAAATCACAAGTAATTTAGTTAACTTTTTTCATGGTAACACTCATATTCAACGACATGTTTTTAAAATTTAACCTTCTTTACATGATAATAGTTATAAATTTTTTCAATCTCAGATGCGATATACTATTATTTCTAACATATATGTTACGAATTGTGTAAAGTTTTTAAAAGAGTATATGCAAATCACCAATCAGAAACATAAAAATCTAACATCAATCAAACACACTAAAATAATAAGATATTTTCCTTAGTGGAAATAGATAACTACTCATGTGATGGAATGTACTTAGAAAATTTAAATACTGAAAAAAGTTTGCTAGGCAAACTTAAAGAATATATATATTTTTTTCTTGTGAAAAACTAGAATAAATTTGAAAAATATAGAGTTTGTTACTACGTAAAATTGAACATCATCTGGACAAACTAAATTATACATGAATTTTTTTTTATTTGAGAGGTGCTGACAATATATCATTAATACAGAGATTTTTAACTTCCACCCATAATTTCTAAATAACTTATACATAAATTTCAGAAAACTGAAACGGAATGTGTTTTACAAGACGCTTATTTTGTAAGATGAATATTCAATATTAATATAACTGAGCAAAGTTCATTACGGAAAAAACTTGTAAAAGATACTTATATTTTGAAAATAGTTTGAAATATCCTTTTAAATTTATGAATGCTCGCTTTCGAAAGACACAAATAAAACTGATATTACACATGATAATTAACACATGCATAACATTAATCAAACAAAGTGGAATTTTTATTGCTTGTGACCGATAACTTTTCAGTGAAGCAGAACTTACATAGGAAATTTGTGCAAACTTTTTCAACTTTTAAACCAAGTATTATGTAAAATTATAAATTACGATAGGAAATAGCACACTTCAGAATCGGAACAAGTCTTCTAGTTAAGCTAAATTTATTTCTCAAGGAATTGAAAGCATACCAGACAAGTCCTTATCATTTCGCATCTTTTCTCATGTTGCAAGAAGACATACTTTGTAAAAGATCGTCGTTGCACTTAACAAAAATCAGTAAAAATAAATGTATTTTCTATGGCAAAGATAAAACTTCACAACTTAATTACTGAAATTTAGCTAAGTTGCATATGGTTTATTCACATAACTCGCATATGCTTCGAATGTTGAAATATATTTGTCAGTTGAAATCAAACTAATCGAAAATAAATGCTACCTACATTTTCAAGTCGGAAATTACTATTAAATAAACTTTACATGTAAAACATTGTCATGTTAAAAAGAAAAATCTACAAAAATGTAAATGATAATTTTACTATTGGTACATAAATGATGAATAATTTATGATTTTATTCTAGGCAAACGTTTTATTGTCTAACAGAGAACTTAAACTTTAGCAGAAAAATAAAAAAATACAATTTTTATATCCTATCATACTTGTCGAAAATTGAATTTATTAGCTGTTGTAATAGATTTTTATTGTCCAAATTTCTATAGTTTTTCTTCCCGGTGCAATAAAATTAAGTTCATGTGTAATAAGTAGGTTTTTTGATGAATCTTATAAATTTAATGAAATTATTATGACCTAAGAGATTGAGTGAACTGAATAAATCAATGATGTAAATTTAAACAGTGGCTTGAACTGATACATACTATAACTGTAAAGAAGTATGACAAAGTGATAGATGAAGTAAAAATAGAAGTTGAATGAAATGTGTTGAACAAAGTTGAAGACGACAAGAAATTCGTAATTGAGAATTATCATTGACTTATATTAACTTCGTTTTTTCTTGCTTATGACAAGAAAATACACTCTTTCTTATTAAGAACCAACTTGATATCTTATCATAGAATGACAATGATGAAATATCTATACATTAAAAAAAAAAAAAATACCAAACTTAGACATAGCAAATTTCTTGAAATTCATGTATAATGCGAGAAGTTTTACTGGAAATATAGAAGATACAACATTGAAAGATGTGAATGTTTCGAAGTACTTTATCAGAAATAAAAAAATAAAAAAATGCGCTGAGATTCGCTATAAAAAATTTTAGGAGAAAGTTTAAACAAAATTTAAAATCAAACATGCTTTTAAATGGGAACACAAATATTAAAACTATAGCACATTAAACAATTTATATTACGTCATCTCAGTTGTATCAAACTGAATAAACATGAAAATTATCAATATATGTGGAAAAGTTTCCTTTTTTCACATATAAAAAAATAACACATTGACGTACATTAAGATCACGAAACATGCATAATCATATACCGATAAGAGCAACCAATGTTGCGGGGAGATATTCACATGATGGTCAATATCCCATGAATAAATTGATTGATTGAATTTATAATGCTAATTCCAATAGTATTCCACGTAACTTCAACTTCATATGTTACACTATAGATATATTTATTTTTCAAATATATTGACTTTCGAAAAATCATCCTTCAATACAAGAATGATCATAGTAAGAATAAAAGAAAAGATACTAAGCATTGATTTAAAGTGTATTTATTTCAACTTAGCAACAAATCATATGCTTGAAACGAAAATTGCTTCGAACCAAAGTATAACCATCCAATTTCATTGATTCCTACAAGGACATTTTTCTCATCTAATAATTGAATTTTTTTTTTCTCATACACATTATAAGTGATGTCCAATCAGGTGTAGAATAGTTGAAGATATCCGACCTCTTTCTAAATATTAATAAGTCACTGTTGAAAAACTTATAAAAATTTCAATTTACACTTAAAGTTTTTTTTTTTTTTATATATATTTCAAAGAATTTTTTCAAATCAATATGTATATTTAAATACTGAAACTTATTCACTTCAATAAATGTATGTTTAAGTTATAAAACTCTTCGTATGTATTGAAAAATTGTAACTTTTCGTCTTCTTCGTATAAATCGATAACTTATACACTAGTTCTTCATCAATTAATCTTCTAAGTAAATCTTTCAAAGGTAAAAACATACTTATAGCTTTGCATTTGTAACAAGTTAAATTGTACATGTTTCATGTGAAAGTTACGAAAATATCTGAAATTTTGTAACTTTCACATGAAACATGTACAATTTAACTTGTTACAAATGCAAAGCTATAAGTATGTTTTTACCTTTGAAAGATTTACTTAGAAGATTAATTGATGAAGAACTAGTGTATAAGTTATCGATTTATACGAAGAAGACGAAAAGTTACAATTTTTCAATACATACGAAGAGTTTTATAACTTAAACATACATTTATTGAAGTGAATAAGTTTCAGTATTTAAATATACATATTGATTTGAAAAAATTCTTTGAAATATATATAAAAAAAAAAAAAAAACTTTAAGTGTAAATTGAAATTTTTATAAGTTTTTCAACAGTGACTTATTAATATTTAGAAAGAGGTCGGATATCTTCAACTATTCTACACCTGTTTGGACATCACTTATAATGTGTATGAGAAAAAAAAAATTCAATTACTAGATGAGAAAAATGTCCTTGTAGGAATCAATGAAATTGGATGGTTATACTTTGGTTCGAAGCAATTTTCGTTTCAAGCATATGATTTGTTGCTAAGTTGAAATAAATACACTTTAAATCAATGCTTAGTATCTTTTCTTTTATTCTTACTATGATCATTCTTGTATTGAAGGATGATTTTTCGAAAGTCAATATATTTGAAAAATAAATATATCTATAGTGTAACATATGAAGTTGAAGTTACGTGGAATACTATTGGAATTAGCATTATAAATTCAATCAATCAATTTATTCATGGGATATTGACCATCATGTGAATATCTCCCCGCAACATTGGTTGCTCTTATCGGTATATGATTATGCATGTTTCGTGATCTTAATGTACGTCAATGTGTTATTTTTTTATATGTGAAAAAAGGAAACTTTTCCACATATATTGATAATTTTCATGTTTATTCAGTTTGTGGTTGTTTTTCATGTTATTCAGTTTGATACAACTGAGATGACGTAATATAAATTGTTTAATGTGCTATAGTTTTAATATTTGTGTTCCCATTTAAAAGCATGTTTGATTTTAAATTTTGTTTAAACTTTCTCCTAAAATTTTTTATAGCGAATCTCAGCGCATTTTTTTATTTTTTTATTTCTGATAAAGTACTTCGAAACATTCACATCTTTCAATGTTGTATCTTCTATATTTCCAGTAAAACTTCTCGCATTATACATGAATTTCAAGAAATTTGCTATGTCTAAGTTTGGTATTTTTTTTTTTTTTAATGTATAGATATTTCATCATTGTCATTCTATGATAAGATATCAAGTTGGTTCTTAATAAGAAAGAGTGTATTTTCTTGTCATAAGCAAGAAAAAACGAAGTTAATATAAGTCAATGATAATTCTCAATTACGAATTTCTTGTCGTCTTCAACTTTGTTCAACACATTTCATTCAACTTCTATTTTTACTTCATCTATCCAGTGCCGGAACTAGGGGGGGGCAGGCGGGGCAGCTGCCCCGGGCGCTAACCAGAGGGGGCGCCGAAAAGCCAACAAAGCACTATTTGTTGTGTAAATTTTAATATTTGGACGAAAGGATAATTTTTCATAAATAAATTTTCATTTTTTCTTAAAATTCTGGATGATCTTTAAGATATCCAACAGAAGAAAAAATCCACTAGAAAAAAAAATAATACATTTCTGTACAAAGAAAGTAATAATCTATCCTTTTACAAAAGAATGACAACGAATTCTCCCTACCCCTTGATGAAGAATAGGTTTGTGCTACATGGCAGGCTGCCAGAAATGCTAATTTAAAATCGCATTGGTAATATAGTCGCAATGTAGTTAGATAAAATTTAGCATTACAACAATTTAATGCTGTTGAAATTTTCGTAAATTGAAATATGTCGAAGAAATTATCTGGGGCGCAGAATCGCAGAAAAGCAAAAGAAACTGCAAGAATATCCCAACCTTTTATCATCTTGGCTAGTTCATGAGACTGAAACCAATGAAGGTAAGAATTTTTTTAAATTTGTAACCTAATAAACTTCGGAAGATGTGTATTAAGGACAAGGGTTACGTTTGGGATATATCTCTTGCCAAATATATTTATTGTTCTCTAGGAGTCCGCAGGAATTTTTACAGGGGGCTGCAAGATGCTGAATTGTTTAGAAATCGTTTACTTTTGTTTTTGAGGTTGATTATCATTAACTTTAAAGGTTCATTGCGATTCCTAATGAAAATTAATTAGCAAAAAGTTAATTAAAAATTGAAATAATTAACGATTGAAACGTTTTCTTTAAGAGAATAATTTAGTATTTCTTCAGCTAAAAACAGATTTTTTTTTCATTTTTACACATTTTGAATCGTGCTGAGTTTAAAAAAACTGGGGTTGTTGAACTTTGAACAACTTTCAATTCCCACTGTTTCCTTCATTTAATTTAGCAATTATTTTGGCTGTAAAAATGACAGCGCAAGCACGATTTTGACAAAAACCGTAACGCCAGGTGTAATGGCCAAAGTAGGTCAATCCGTTTGAAAGTAATGCTGACCACAGACAACACACGGACCCACAAACTTTTTTTCTAGAACACTTTTTTGATTCAGAATGTTCTGAAACATGAAGAAATGCAAAAAAATTATGCGATAAAAAGTTGACACAAGAATTCCTATTTATCGCAAAACATATCGATTTTTTAAAAATAAAAACGAAAACAGTAAATTACATCCTATCCAAATCTCAATTTAAATACACTGACTAAATATGTGACTATATATTTTTAACAATATATTTTACTATATATTTTTAAATCCCTTATATTAACTTCACTTTTGTTTGAGTGTGCGTTTGAGCCTGGCGTACAAATCTGCGGATGCAATTAACCCCCTTCCCATCATCCTGAAACTTGGCCAATTAGCTTAAAGCCCATGACAATACATTGGGTCTATTCCTAGTTGACGTTAAAATATCGCCAAGCCGATTTGACGCTGTTTTGTAGGCGATACAGTTCTAAATTTGGCAATCCCATTTTTTTTATTGACGCGCTTTGGCTTCAACCTTCCTATACTACAAATCATGGAGCTGGTTCGTTTCTCAATTTTTCATATTGGAATTCCGAATTGGCGACATTCTGGCTTTGTCGCCAACTTTTCAAAAGTGCGCCAACCCATAAACGTGAACTAGGAATTTACCACTGGATGAAGTCTTGTTGCCAGTATTTTTTCAATTAAGATAAATAATTGTTCGGGGATAAATCCCATATTAAGTTTTTTTTAATCGACGCGGAGTTTCAAAAGCATTTTAATAAATCATTTAAAAAAAAAATACTTTTATTGTTAATAAATTGATAATTCTTATAAGGGATTTGAATAAAAAGTTTGTTTTTTACTGGTTAAATTATTAACACTCCTACTTTTCTTTTTTGATCATACACAAGCATTCAAACATGTTTCGTAAAAAGAGAAAACGGAAGCATAAAAGTGCCTAAGTGTAAAATTTTATCTATTCCTAAATAATGAAAAAATAATAAAACATCAAGGCATGAATTCTAAAAATAGATCTCAAGGCCTTATTTTTCATAAAAAATAACGAAAAAGAAAGTATTTTCCAGGAAGTGATAAATAAAATAAAAAGAATCCAGTCTCCATGCTACGAGAAAAAGGCGCCAATTTTCAGCGTGAGTTATATTGTCATTTTGACGGCATTATTTTTCACCAAACAGATGTCATGTTCGTCAAATTTTGTCCATTGCATTGGCGAGAATTTTAAATTCTCCAAGGAAATGGAGAACTCACACATAGCACAGTAAGTAATATATTATTCATTCTATTATTAAAATGAGTTTCAATAAGTTTAAATTAATTGTTCTAAAATAAACATTTATGTGTTTACCAACTATTCAATGATTTTTGTAGACAAGTCATTAAATTAATTTGCTTTTGTGTTCAATGAGTTCTGGTAATATTCGGAAGCTTTTTAAATTTTTGTATTAGTATTTTACAGAAGAAAATATTTTTTGAAATGTAAAACAGCTTAATTGTTTATGATCCAAGACGTTTTGAAACCAGGTTAACCAGATTTTGTGTTAAAAAGTGTTACATATCATTCAACTATGTTCTTTTATTTCATTGTAACTGACATTATTTGTATTGATTCATTAGTTGTTTTTTTTTGTCTTTATGCAAATCTTTATGCAAGCAGAATGAACCCTGGTCATTAATAAGGGCTTGTCAAATATATTTATTTAAAATTTCAATTAATTAATTCTTTTATTGTTTGTTTCAAAACAGAATTTTACAAAGGAAAAACCTTTGTTAATTTTCAATGTATATATAGTTAGCTTCAAATCTAAAAAATTATTGTGTGGGGGCGCCAAAATGAATTCTTGCCCCGGGTAAAAAGTGACCTAGTTCCGTCCCTGCATCTATCACTTTGTCATACTTCTTTACAGTTATAGTATGTATCAGTTCAAGCCACTGTTTAAATTTACATCATTGATTTATTCAGTTCACTCAATCTCTTAGGTCATAATAATTTCATTAAATTTATAAGATTCATCAAAAAACCTACTTATTACACATGAACTTAATTTTATTGCACCGGGAAGAAAAACTATAGAAATTTGGACAATAAAAATCTATTACAACAGCTAATAAATTCAATTTTCGACAAGTATGATAGGATATAAAAATTGTATTTTTTTATTTTTCTGCTAAAGTTTAAGTTCTCTGTTAGACAATAAAACGTTTGCCTAGAATAAAATCATAAATTATTCATCATTTATGTACCAATAGTAAAATTATCATTTACATTTTTGTAGATTTTTCTTTTTAACATGACAATGTTTTACATGTAAAGTTTATTTAATAGTAATTTCCGACTTGAAAATGTAGGTAGCATTTATTTTCGATTAGTTTGATTTCAACTGACAAATATATTTCAACATTCGAAGCATATGCGAGTTATGTGAATAAACCATATGCAACTTAGCTAAATTTCAGTAATTAAGTTGTGAAGTTTTATCTTTGCCATAGAAAATACATTTATTTTTACTGATTTTTGTTAAGTGCAACGACGATCTTTTACAAAGTATGTCTTCTTGCAACATGAGAAAAGATGCGAAATGATAAGGACTTGTCTGGTATGCTTTCAATTCCTTGAGAAATAAATTTAGCTTAACTAGAAGACTTGTTCCGATTCTGAAGTGTGCTATTTCCTATCGTAATTTATAATTTTACATAATACTTGGTTTAAAAGTTGAAAAAGTTTGCACAAATTTCCTATGTAAGTTCTGCTTCACTGAAAAGTTATCGGTCACAAGCAATAAAAATTCCACTTTGTTTGATTAATGTTATGCATGTGTTAATTATCATGTGTAATATCAGTTTTATTTGTGTCTTTCGAAAGCGAGCATTCATAAATTTAAAAGGATATTTCAAACTATTTTCAAAATATAAGTATCTTTTACAAGTTTTTTCCGTAATGAACTTTGCTCAGTTATATTAATATTGAATATTCATCTTACAAAATAAGCGTCTTGTAAAACACATTCCGTTTCAGTTTTCTGAAATTTATGTATAAGTTATTTAGAAATTATGGGTGGAAGTTAAAAATCTCTGTATTAATGATATATTGTCAGCACCTCTCAAATAAAAAAAAATTCATGTATAATTTAGTTTGTCCAGATGATGTTCAATTTTACGTAGTAACAAACTCTATATTTTTCAAATTTATTCTAGTTTTTCACAAGAAAAAAATATATATATTCTTTAAGTTTGCCTAGCAAACTTTTTTCAGTATTTAAATTTTCTAAGTACATTCCATCACATGAGTAGTTATCTATTTCCACTAAGGAAAATATCTTATTATTTTAGTGTGTTTGATTGATGTTAGATTTTTATGTTTCTGATTGGTGATTTGCATATACTCTTTTAAAAACTTTACACAATTCGTAACATATATGTTAGAAATAATAGTATATCGCATCTGAGATTGAAAAAATTTATAACTATTATCATGTAAAGAAGGTTAAATTTTAAAAACATGTCGTTGAATATGAGTGTTACCATGAAAAAAGTTAACTAAATTACTTGTGATTTCCTTTCAGAGTATAAAAAGTTTCTTTCAATTTATCTTAAGATGTTTTAAAAGTCTTGCAGGTGATTTTCAAAACTTGAATGCATATCTACAATGTATTTAATATCTACAATTTATTTAATATTTTCCCCCAATTCACCTTTCAAGTAAAATAAACCTTAGTCAGCATGTATTGCACGAGTTAATACGACACCTTAACGTATATTATTACAAAGTAAATTGTCTAAGTCTTTCTTGAAGTAACATAAATTTCCAACTTGTATTGATTTTCCGATTGAAAAGTAGAGGTGAAATTTTTTCTTTGGAGTATCTATAACTAATATTTATTTTAAATCTCTTACTATTTTTCTTCTATGTAACAATTTTGTTAAGTTTTACCCGTATTGTAGCATATAATCCCACTGAGTTTGAACAATATTCAATGTTTTAAATAATAGAAAAGTTTTCAAGTAGAAATGATCTTAAATTCTCCAAGTGAATCATACTTTTTGGAAGAAAGTCCATGCGAATTCTACCTTCACTTACTAATATGTCTTTGAAATCCACTTTATTCATTCCAAGTTTTCACAAACATTTCATTATGAAAACGGCAAAGTAGGAAAACGATAATCTCAAAGACCTGCTGACACATCACAGCATCACCCGCTGCTTGCGCGTCGATGCTGTTGTTCTTGCTGTACAAATCTCCCGACCTGTTCCAACAAGTTTTAGCGTGACTCATCCTCCGATCTAAAAATGCCGGCGAATGGCGTATCACCTACCGCTACCCTGATTGGCTAATTACCGTCACCTGCTTATCTTCCCATTTAAAGATGTGAATTTTATATGTAAAGTGAATTTTTACGCTAATGCTTAAATTCTTTGCTATAGAAAGTTCAAATATGTTAGTTTTTTTTCTCTTATATGTTACATTTTAAACATATGATACGAAATTTTTACGTTATGTTTATCTTAGAAATTTTAAGTATATTATTTTTTTTCTTATTTAACATTAACCTAAGAGTTTAATTGTATATGAATAGTAAATTGTCACGTTAAAGTTTAAGGATATGATATTTTTGTGAGGTAAATTTTCGTGTAAAGTTTAAAATTCTTTATCTTTGAAATTTTTATTCTGTTAAATTTCCCATTATTTAACATTAACCTAAGAAAATAATTGTGTATGAAAATGTCGCGTATTGTTTAAATTGTTGTCGAAGAAAGTTTAAGTATGTTATTTTTTTTTTCTTCTCTAATTTAGCATTATTCTTACACATTTTAAAGATAAAAATTTTATGCGTGAAATAAATTTTCGCATATTGTTTCAATTCCTTACCTTATAAATTTTTAGTATTTCTTTTTCTCTAATTTAGCGTTATTCTTACACATTTGAAAGACATAATTTTTATATGTGTGGTAAATTTTCGCGTATTATTTAAATTATTTGCCTTATAAATTTTTAGAGCTTCTTTTTTATCTTATTTATCGTTGATATAAGAGTATGTTTGTACATGTGAAGTTAATTTTCACGTTCAATTTTAAATTCTTTGCCTTGTAAATTTTTAGTGTTTCTTTTTTCTAAAAGTTAGAGTTGTCATTATACATTTTAAAGACATGAATGGCAATGTTTGAATTCTTTGTCGTAGAAATTATAGGTATGTTATACTTTCCTCCTGCATGTCAAATTTAAAGTCGTGATTTTTATGTGTAAAGTAAATTTTTGCGTTAATGTTAAAGTTATTTGTCGTAGAAAGTTTAAGTATGTTACTTTTTTCTTTTATTCAGCGATATTTTAAATACATGATTTTTATATATGTAGTAAATTTTCACTCAAATGTTAAAATTATTTATCGTAGAAATTTTAAGTATGCTAATTCTTCTTACATGTCACATTTTAATGTCGTGATTTTTATATGTGAAGTAAATTTTTACGTTAATGCTAAAGTTATTTGTCGTGCAAAGTTTAAGTATGTTAGTTTTTTTTTCTTTTATTTAGCAATATTTTTACATATTTTAAAGACATGATTTTTATGTATATAGTAAATTTTCGCGTAAAGGTTAAATTTATTTGTCGTAGAAATTTTAAGTATGCTAATTCTTCTTACACGTCACATTTTAAAGTCGTGATTTTTATATGTGAAGAAAAATTTTTACGTTAATGTCAAAGTTATTTGTCGTACAAAGTTTAAGTATGTTACTTTTTTTCTCTTATTTAGCGATATTTCTACATATTTTAAAGTCGGGATTTTTATGTGTAAAGTAAAATGTTACGTTAATGTTAAAGTTATTTGTCGTAGAAAGTTTAAGTACGTTACTTTTCTCTTGCATGTCATATTTTAAAGTCGTGATTTTTATATGTGAAGGGAATTTTCGAGTAAAGGTTAAATATTTATCTTAGAAATTTTAAGTAAGTTACTTTTTTTCTCTTATTTAGCGATATTTTTACTCATTTTAAAGTGATTTTTATGTGAAAAGTAAATTTTTTACGTTAATGTTAAAGTTATTTATTTTAAAGAGTTTAAGTATGATACTTTTTTCTCTTATTTAGTGATATTCGTACACATTTTAAAGACATGATTTTTATTCGTAAAGTAAATTTTCACGTTCACTTTTTTTATAAGTTTATTTTTTATAATAATAATAATAAAATCTGATAATTATTACTAAATATTATCTTTATATTTAATAAATTTCATAATTACTCCAATTGCAACAACTGTCTACGCTAAAAACCCATTCGCTACACTATGACGTCATGAACAAATTATCTATCACTTTAACTGTTTCAACCAAGATCGTTACACAACAACTCAACTCGCAAACGCGTTGAAGCGTGTTGAAACATCCCTAGTCTCGCTCCCTCCCTTCTGACGGGTCGATAGTCAGTAGCACCCTCTACCGTGAAACCTGATTGGTCGGTGAAGTCACGTGATCACCCCTCATATATAGACGCTACCGGTTGCCGTCTCGCCATTTCTACTTAGATACCTGAGTGTGAAAGACGTGTTTAATACTTCGTGTTTTTTTCACAGATTTTTTTTTTTTGTTAGGGTGGAGTGAGGCGGTACCAATTCTTCCTAAAAGAGGTATCGGGCTGGAGGTGGGTCCTTACCTTTAATAAATAATTTTTCAAAATTTATTAATTGTAATTCTAAAGTCTTAACTTATTCAAAATTAGTTAGGGAAGGGGGGGTGGGTAGATGAGTTACCATGAAGGCAACGTCCGATAGTCGATATTTTAACAATTGTTTGGTAAAATATTGAAATGTCACGTGTAGCTCGGGGTTAGGGTTCTTTAGACCCTTAGCAAATGGCCTTCCTTTTATTAACTTTTCAAATTTAACATTTTTTTTTTGTGTAACTTTGTTGCAGGTATTTTAACTTGGCTAAAGGATATGTAAGTAACTCGCTAGAAAACCAAACAGTCAATCAGGAGTTAACTTTTGGTCACATGTTTAAAACTTATCAGTCACAAGCGAGCATTTAGCTGACCGATCAGAACTCGTTGCCAACACCTGAAAACTAAATTTGGTATATATCCAATGTTATCACCACTTAAAACGTAAATCTTAACATAGAATGACGTCATACCCACTGTGACGTCCTTAGTAAAAATACCTATCACTCTAACTTATTCGTTTAGAAGCAGTCCTAGAACAACTCAACTCTATCTTAAAGGTAAATCGAAACTAAAAAGTGTTGCCATCGCTCTAAACTTTGATATAAAACACATTATGACGTCATACCTACTGTGACGTCATACACAAACAGCTTATAATGAAACTAAAACAACAGCAGGAGGGGAACAACTCCACTCCACTTCCGGTCACGTGACTTCAGGTGACGTCATATCCGATGATGTCACTTCCTGTGACGTCATATCCGGACACGCCCCCTTCCGGTCACGCCCCCATACCATACCATCCCGCATCCCGCCATGGCTCAGGAGCCCCAATTTCTAACTACTCATGATAATGTATGTCCTGTTTCACTATACCTTTATTCTATTTACTATGCTATATTCTATACCTGTTCTTAAGATTTTACTACCTATTCTTTGTAGCTTACTGTAGGTAGACTGCTTAAACGGTTCACTTTAAAGTTCGATGTTTTAACCATTTTGTAGTCTTTATGTAAATTTATATATTAATTTATAATACACGCTGGACAGAAAAACCTTAAAATTTTGGAAAATAAGACGTTACATGAAGAATATGAAATCTGAGAAAGTAGTCGGACAAACCTTAAGCGTAACCCTGCATTTTTTTTTTTTTATTTTATAAATCTTATGATATTGTAACGATAAAAAAATATTCAATATTGTGAGCTACTAATGAATAAACAGACTCTAAAATGAATTCCTTTTTTGATCTTATGTCATTTCGTAACTTCTATTATGCACATGAATATGTACAGTACCCCCCAAAAAAAATCAGAACGATGGCTATATCTTGTGCTCTAATTGTTGAAATAACAAACAAAAGGTACCGTTGTAAATCGTGGAAGGTTTATAATAATTGCATGTAGTTTTTTTTTTTTTTTATCATGAGGGGTCATCTACATATTAAAACAGAACCAAACTTTAAAAAGTTCAATAGCAACCACATAGTATTATCCCATATTTGGATTCAACATCCAAAAAAATGTCGAAGTACAAAAATTCGTAATTTTCTAATGAATGGTTTGTAATTTAAATGATAAAAAGAAAATTATAAATTAATGTTAAATAAAAAAGTCATTTTTTTGGCCATAAATAATTAATATATTTCAGTAATTTTTTTTTTTCAAAATGTAGTTTGTAAATGGCCAAACATAAATAGCAATCAACTTTTGCATCAATTTCTTTTTTAATAATTAATTATTAATTAATAAAATAATATTTTTTTTTAAATAGAAACATATATATTTTTTTGCTTTCATTAGATTTTCCATGGTCTAAAACCCCTCCACAATTTTTTCTTTCCATTTTGACTTTTAGTTCTCGATTTTTTAGCGAAAATGTAAAAAACTCTCACTTTAAGGGACCGTATAGTAGACGACTTTTGAAAACTATCACAGATTAATTCAAGTTAAACTAGAGGTGTGGAAAATCGCACAACGTTCAATTATCATAAAATGGGGTGAATCGGAACAGAATTTCTTGAAATTACGCAAAAAACGTAATATATATATATATATATATATATATATATATTACGTTTACTTGCTATTTTTGTATTGATCTTAAACATGACACTATAAATCCAAGTAGTTTCTATGCAATTTTAGACTAATATTTGTATTTTTTAACGTCGTGAAACGCCGCACTGATCGCTCGATTTCTTCCATTGTGAAGTAGAACCTTAAAAATACCTTTCGTTTTATGGAAATTCTCCCTGAAGATCGGTCAAAAAATGGTCGAAACAATTTCGCTCATAAGTGACGTGTTTTTCAACATAATGCATTAAAATTTGGTATCTAAGGTAAATGATGTATTCTAAATCGAATGAAATGTTAAAAAATACGGGTTCGTATTGAAATTTTCGAAGATAGCGTTACTTTTACTCAGTAATCGGTCCTTTAAGAAAAAAAAATTGCATCAGATATATAGAAAATCGTAAGCAAAACATTTTGGTGTAAACCGTAAGATTCTACGATAATTAGAACCGACGATATAGCCATCGTTCTGATTTTTTTTTTTTTTTTTGGGGGGGGGGGGGTACTGTACATATACTTTCTTTGAAACCCAATTTTAATTGACAAAAAATCCATTCCATACCTCATGGCCATATGATCGGGATCCAATTCAACACACCACTTGAAATGCTAAATTTGACTTTCTGGGTTTGATGAGGAACTGTGTGAGGTAAAAACCAACTAACTGCTCAACATTCCATTCTAACTAATAATACTTGGAGTATAAATAAAAAAATATTCAGTTAATATTTTTTGTTGAAATTTATCCATCCCCCTTTCCTCCAATCGCTAGAAACGGAGACTAACTTTCATAGTGAGACTATTTCGTATAGGTAAAAAATGTTTGAAATTTAACTTTATATTGGGAAGGATGGATTCCATATATCTTAGTTAAAATAAACTGTTTACTTAAATACTTATTTCATATTAAAACAATAATTTTTTTGAAAGAGTTAACAATAAATAAAATATATAAAGTATATATTGAATGATCCAGTAAATTTTAAAAATACGTCGATCTTTTGCGGACTGTTTGAGTTAGACAATCGGCGTATTTTCAAAACAATATTTTGAGATTTGTAAGTACTGTGGCATCTGGCCATATCGATCTTGAATAAACAATGAAATATGTTGAATATTTCAGAATAACTGTAACTCAAAGAAAACCTTTTTGGATGGCTAAGTAAATTTAATCATCTCTACGTTAAACGTGTACAATGCATAACTTTAAACTTATCTTGCATTTTCAGCCATCAAGAGTTGATCAAGACAGCTGCAATGCCATTCATATATTTGATTATAGTATTATAAATGCTATACGACTCGGATTTGTGTTATTTTTTCGAATTGTCCCTCAACCATATAATTTGGCTCAAGCGGTAGCTAGACGTTCATTTCGGGTGGGGGGTGGGGGGGTGGGTGAAAACATATTTTTACTTATCTAGGGGACGTACATAAATTACGTCACTTAAAATTTTACTTTTTTTTACCCTCCCCTCCCCCTCTTAAAATTACGTAACGTTTCTACCATCCACCCCCCCCCCCCAACTTCCTAAAAATGAATTTTCCCATCTTCCTTTGTATCCAAATTTTATTTCTAAATTTATATAATTTATTGTAGTCTATAGTTGTGAAATGAAATCAGATAAAATAAAGTACAACATATTTTACATTAACTCGCATTAATGTGATTCTTGGTCAAATTATCTAATTAAATGATTAAAACTATTTTTATTGTGAAAAACTTCAAATTAAAGAAGGAAAAAAAAAAAAAACTTTATTAAATTGTTTCCGTGCAATTGTTGTCATGCAAGTGATTATACTCCCACCTCATGTCACTGTTCATCACAATTCCAATGTTTTTATTAAACAGTTCGTAATTGTATGCAAGAGTAGTTTAGTGTGCAGTAGTTTAATTTAATGGTATGTTTAATGCATAACATATAACGAAGAATATTTCGGGGGGGGGGGAGGGGTATTGAACCCTATAAACCCCTTAACTGGATACCGCCTTGATTTGGCTACATTAAGAAAGTTGTAAACACTACTGAAGATTTTATCAAAGGAAATAAATTGACATTAACTATACAGGAAGTGATAAATTAAGGAATGCTGGGTTGTTTTTATTTAAAAGCAATTAAATTTGATTATACCATTTAAAATTCTATTTTTGAACTTGTTCTTTCGTGGAATAGTTCCTCAACAGCATAATTTGGCTACATTAACAAAGATGTGAGCACTTTTGGGAATTTTATCAATGACCATTACGCAGGGTCATTCAAAAAGGAACTCCCTAACTTTAGAATAATATAATTTCGAAGCAGCGAAAGACAGAAAGAAGACACAAGTGTGATGTCGGATAGAAAGGTATGGAATATTAATTACACCGGTTTGCAAGGACCCTATGATACATTTACAGGAAAGTACAGACCAAACGATCACATTTGAAGAAAGTAGTGGTTCTGCAAAACACACAGTGGGGTTTTCAGTACGGCCTATTCACCAATTTTTAATTATTTTTGAAAATCCGTCCAAATGTGCCTCATTTGTGAACCTCATATATCAAATTTACTACCATGAATCAATTTCGCAAACCACAGTGACTTTAAACTTTTAAAATTCCATAACTGTCTATCCTAAATACCACTGGTCTCTTCTTTTTTTTTTCTCTCTCACTGTTTCACAGTTATGTCATTTCAAAGTTATAGATTCCTTTCTGAAAGACTGCAAATTGATCTTAATTCCAAATCAACAACAAAATTTAAAAATATTAGAATAGGGATTTTACCCAATAATACATTGTTAGATTTTAATTTCAAATGAATAATGAAATTAAAAGTGTTATAGTCCTTAATTAAATTTAAAATTAATTACTTTAATTTGGTTATATTATTGCGAATTGAATAATCGAATTTGTTTTTTTGTTGTATATAGTTCCTTAGAGGCACTGTTTGGTTCCTTATCTGTATGTTGTAGTTGTAGTTGCCTAGTAGATTATTTCATAATTAAAAGATAAGATTTTTATCAATAACAGAGCATTTTACAAAGGCAATTGTATTTTATTTGTTCGTTAAGAGATTAAACAATTAAATTGTCATTCAAATATTGGAGAGCCCAACAAACATAAATTTGAGAATGCAGTATCATTAAGGTGGGTCGAAAAAAACGAAATCGATACAATCGTAACGTATTAGCGCGGAAAAGTTGCAGCAAGTGCTAAGTAATAAATTATTCAAAATTTTACACCAAATCGGATAATATCATTTATCCTGCAAGGGAGGAGCAAAAAAAAAAAAGTTTTTATATATATATTTTTAATTACTGGGGGTTTCCAACCCCTGCTCGCTAACGCTCACCAACCACCGTTCATTATTTTATAGTATGTCTAGATTTTTGATAACTATTTCTAATTGATTGGTAAAGGTACTTTCTACTATCTTTAGCTTTACCTAAAACATATGGGTGATTTTCTGTATTATGGACATTTTGGACATTTTTTCAAAACTTTGACCCCTTTGTAAGCGGTAAACCGTAATAAATTCGCCATAATGAAATTTTACATGGACGTTACTAAAATCTTGATGTTGATGTATGCTGCATAAAATTAAATGTATATTTTGAATTATAATTTTCTATTATGCATCAAAAATTTCAATTTCAAAAATATAGATACTTTTTTTTAAAAAAAGTGTTCAATAAATTTGTTTTCTAACTTGTCACTTGCTTTTTGTGTCATTACATCCAATACTTTTTAATCCTTACTTGACCACTAAATGACATACTGATTCAAATAACATGCTTTAGGAGCAACAGCCATTTTAGATCCAGTGAGAATAGCCAAATACTTCATTTGGGGCTTTCATTCAACCTATGATATTTGATTGTATTAGTAGTATGCAAGTAATTCTAGCTGTCAACTAAATAAATTAAGTCTGTCAGAGGGAAATATATAACTTCATTACCAAAACAAAGCCTAAACTGCCATTATATCACATACTCATAATTCAATCCTTTAACCTACATACGTTATTAATCATTATAATTAAGTTCTGCTGAATTTCTAGAATAATGATCCCATTTAAAACCACTACATTTATTAATAGTAAAGACGATAAGCATGAAGAGAAAAAATATACGTGTGGTATAACAATTTAAGCATTTTTGAGGTTCTGGAATAAGGGATCGTAGAATGGACTATATGGAGGGGTAGAATTAGGAATCTATATGATGGTACTCCAGTAGTTATATGACAGATTATGACGTTAGTTATATGACGCCTGATGGAAGAAATTAGGAATTGGTGGTACTTTTGAGCTGTCTACTTGTAGAGTGTGGCTAATAGATATTTGTAAGACGGGTGGATCTGTAGTAGTAGGTGATGATAGTAAGTGTGATTTGAGTGTGGATCATACTGTAGGTTTGCTTTTATAGTATAATTGAACCCATGAAAGGGTATCACAAAATATAAGCCGTCCAATCCAAAGACATCTGCCGATTTGATCAACAAGTGTGTCTTCTTAGACAAGACTTTGTCAGAGATAAAAGTGTTAGGTATTTCACTGGAAGCGGTTTTTAGCAGAATGATTATAATTGTGTTATAACCATTAAAAAACAACAATTGTTGAGAGATAGGAGTAAGAAGAACTTGATCAACATACATCGATTTAAGTTCTTGTCTGAGATGAAGGTGTTAGGTATTTCATTGTACGAAGTTATTATCGGCCGGATTAAAATTGTGTTATGTCCTTTAAAAAAAAATATATCGTGAGATATGCGAAAGGAAAGTAAAAATACTTAGTTTATGTATTTTTTTTTTTTTTTTCAATGAATATAAAATAACTTCCGACACTTAGAATTCGTTTATGCTTGATTTAACGTGTTGGAGAAGTGGTGTGTAGGTGCATTTTAAAGATGAATATTCGGATACAAACAACACGAAGAGACGACGACTTAATTTATGCTCCTGGTAATTTGACAAAGGAATATTTCCTTTCAATAAGTTTATCCCTTAATTCACATGAATTTTCAGTCTGGCTGGAGCATTTTTTTTTGATAGCTGAGCAAAAATTAACTATTTGAATTAATTTTTAGCTGCCTAATTGTTGACATATACACTCCGACATATTTTTCGAAATTTATTATCTTTTTTTTTTAATTCTTCTTTTATATCATCACACTTCAAAGCAAAGTTTACTTTAAGAAATGAGAAGTATTATTATAAAATTCCGCAATGACAGCCAGTAGGTCAAACGTCAGAATAGTCCATATGAACAAACATTTCCTTCTTACTTCCAAAGTTTCTTTCAACCTTTGAAATCCATTCATCAATTATAATTCAAATCGAAATAAGAATTGCAAGATATTCAAGTTGAATATAGGGAGGGGAAGGACGTTTCAAGGAAATATATCGAGGTAACGGGGTTTATAAATATAATAACTGTCCTCAGGAAAAATACCACTCCTAGACTAATATTTTCGTACTTATCAGGCTTCAAATCAATCAATAAATAACTATATTTCTCGAAAGTCATGTCATTCATTATCAACTTCTTGAAAAAATTAAGTTTTCCATGGATGCAACTGAAGGTCAAGATGACTAATCTGTGATCGATTCCAGAGAATTTTTTTTAATAAAACTTTATCATGGCAACAACTAAAAGAGAGGTTTTCGCACTCGTGAATCTTAGTGAAATATTTTCTGGGACATGAATATAACGTTTAGGTTTTTTATCTTGATATTATTTTGGAAATAACTTGGTTAATAAATATAATATCTGTCCTCAAGAAAAATACCACCATACGATAATTTGTTAACTCTATTATCAAATCACAAGCATAAGATAGGTCCCACAAGAAACGCATACTATCCTCAATCTTTGAACACAAGTACAAAGTAATCTTTGAACACAAGTACAAAGTAATCTTTGAACACAAGTACAAAGTAATCTTTGAACACAAGTACAAAGTAATCTTTGAACACAAGTACAAAGTAATCTTTGAACACAAGTACAAAGTAATCTTTGAACACAAGTACAAAGTAATCTTTGAACACAAGTACAAAGTAATCTTTGAACACAAGTACAAAGTAATCTTTGAACACAAGTACAAAGTAATCTTTGAACACAAGTACAAAGTAATCTTTGAACACAAGTACAAAGTAACGTAAACAATTCAAAAGAAATAAGTTTTGTCATCGGAATGAGAAGTCAAACAAAATGAAAAGATTTTCCACTTTCAAAATACTAACAAGAAATGTTCTATATTTTGTATAACTAATTTAAATAGTACATGTATGGCTCTAATGCTTAGAGGATGTTAGAAAAAATCTAGATTATTAAATTTTATTGATGTTTATTTGAATTATTATTTAAAAAGCTAATTTTTGTGGGTGTGATACTTAGCATAATAGCAACTTTTTTGATTAAGAAATATTATTTTCTACCTCCGTAGTGACGCAGATAAAATATATCACTGACAAAATTTGTGTTTCTAGGTGTTAATAACTATTCATTTAATTTAAATGGATTGATTTAATTTAATTTTTGTTCTAAATAATTGCCATTCTTACTGGATAATTGTCCTTTGGTGCAATCCTCGAATCCAGGTTTTGTATTCTTGTTATTGTCACGCCGACCAAACGGTATAGTGGTTAGCGTGCTAGCTTCTAAACCGAGAGGTTGCGGGTTCGAGTCCCGTGTTGGGCATGGGTGTTTGTAAATGTATGTTGGCTTGTCTAATGACGAATGTTTCGGCGCATTATAGCCCTTGTGATGCTGACGGCGCCAGATAATCTGAATACAACCAACTTGTTATTGTCGTCTTTGTTACTACGCACATGTAATTATTAAACCATTTAAACGATTTTCTAAAACACGGTGGCATTCTTCATCGTATTATTTGATTCTTTAGTGTGGGGATTTTAAGGTATTATTTAAAGAAACTGTTGATGGAAGAAAATGTTTCTGGTAAAGTAATAGAATACATCTTCAATATTAAAGTTCATGTAAAAGAGGATTATTAAGCGTCATTGTTTTTCCATAATGCATCCAAGAGACACAGTTTAAGCTACAGCAAATGTATTGCAAACACTTATAATTTCGGAATTCAAAAACTTTTGCAAATGACAGTATATGAGGTGACAATCCTGCTATTTCAGTTTAAAAATGTTCTTCAAATACAGATGCAATTTTTTTACTTTCATTTACCCATACAATACATAGAGTAATGAAAGTATAGGATTCGGTCAAAAAAAAAAAAATTTTGATTCTTTTTTTTCCTTTTTTTGTGCACATTTCCACGTATTATCCTGATTTCAAAAAAGGATCTAGAAAAAATGTCTGTCTGTGTGCACGTGGTCAGCAAAACTCCTGAACAAGTTGTATACCGATGTTCAAATTTGGTTTGCGGGTTGGTTGTGGCCATGGCATCTACCATTAAAGTTTTTGTCAAAATCGCGCATGCGCATAAGGTAGCTGCTATTGAAAAAATCATGTTTTTCAACGATTGATAGAAAACGGCTCTAACGATTTTGATCAAAATCACTGTGGTAATGCTTCTTAAGGTGTTCTAAGCATTCCCAGCTCTGAAATATCCGTAAAAATGCTTTAACGGCGTAAAAAGTAGAAAAAAGAATGCCTTCAACACAGAGTTCTCGTTGCTTGAACATAGCTCATCAACGATCGTAATTTCTCCTCTCCTCAGTTTCACTTATAAGAAAGGATAATATAAGAATATAAGAATTGTCGAAAAGTATATAGCCAAAAACACTATTTTGGCAAAGTTAAAAAAAAATTATCGCAGAAATATATTGCTAAACCGGCCATTTTTACTTTCAATTACCCATATGTATACATAGGTAATGAAAGTATAGCATTCGGTAAAAAAAAATTCAATTTTTTTTTTTTTTTTTTTTTTTTTTTTTTTTTTTTTGCATTTCTCTACGTTTTAAAACATCCTGATTTCAAAAAAGTTATCTAGAAAAAATATCTATCTGTGTGTGTGTACGTGGTCAGCATTACACCCGAACAAATTGACCTACGATGTTCAAATTTGGAGCGCTGATTGGTTGTGGCTCAAGGGCCTACCATTAAGATTTCGTAAAAATCGCGCATAGCATAACGTAGCTGCCATTGAAAAGATCATGTTTTTCATTGATTGCTAAAAAACGGCTTTAACGATTTTGATCAAAATCGCTGTGGAAATCCTCTTAAGGTGTTCTAAATATCCCCACCTGCGAAATTAAAAAAAAAAAATGTTTTAATGGCGTAAAAAGTTGAAAAAACGAATGACTTCAACACAGAGTTCTATTTGTTTGAACATAGCTTATCAACGATAGTTTTTTCTTCTCTTCTCAGTTTCACTTATAAGAAAGGATAATATAAGAATTATCGAAAAGTATATCGCCAATATTTTTCTTTTTATAAAAGACCCATATTACAATTATCGCAAAAAATATCGTCAAACTGCCCAATTTTTCTAAGCGAATGGTGGAAATATAAAAACGGTAAATGACACAAATCCGCATCAATAATATAGCGTAATTGAAAGTTGTGCGATGTTCCACACCCCTAGTTTCAGTATCTTTCTTTGGCATTGAAATTTATTCACTATTTACATTTGATATTACCATCACGGTGTTGGACATGGGCGCCCCCAGGAGGGTGCAAGGAGGTGGACTTGCACAACCTCGGCTCTTAAAAATTTAAAAAAAATGAGGGAAAAGTTGTAAATTCCAAGATAAAAAAAGCACATATGCCGTTTGTACTTTTATGTTACAATGAGCATTTTTTCCCCTATTAATTTAGTCTTTTGTTTCTTTCCTATGTCGTTTTTTATAGCTACTTGCGTGACGATTTTCTGTGTTGTTGTCTATGATTATTAGAGACTGATGAGTAGAAGTATTTATTCCTTTTATTGTATAATCATTTCCTGCGTAGTTCTAAAAATTCTTGGAAAATGTTTTATTTTTTTAAGTCATCAGATATACTATCTTGAAATCAATTTTTAGAATTCAATTGAACTTATTCCAATACTGACTTCGTGTTTAATTTTTAATTTTTTTTTCATTACATCCGAAATTTGGAAGAAATAATTTTTTTTTTATTCTTCTGTATTTTTACATCTTCGAGTTCCTATTTTCTAAACACTGTCTCTTGAATGCCGTGAGATCTAGTTGGATGATAAGAAAATCGTTAAAAATATATATTTTAATATTTTAACTATTTTGTATTTTTGTTCTCTTTAACAGGGTTGCGCTTTCAAAAATATATACCATGAATTTTAACTATTCTCTAAGAGTATAATTTATAATGCATAACTATTAATTAATATTTCTAAAAAATTTCATGATTTTGATAAAAATCTAATCTTGCACCCCCTTGCAAATATTCCTGGGGACGCCCCCATGGGGATGGACGTTAGCGAGGAGGGGATCCCCCTAAAACTACTTTTATTCAGCAAGACAAAGAATGAATTAAATCTGACTGACAAGAACTTGTTCAAAAAGATACACGGTCTTCTCGTGGTGAGTAAAAATTACAATGTTAACTGGATGAGTCAGTAAGCATCTTTGAAGACGACAAACACTTAAAAGTTCGATTGCTATCCAGAATGAAATCAGATTTTTTTAATCTCTGTATCTATCTATTTATTTTTGTATGAAAATAAGAAAAGTTATCTTATTTTCCTTAATAGTTTATCTCTTGTTCCCATTACATCTCGTGATATTTCCATCACATCTGTCTTGTATATTTTTATTACGTCATCTAATTGATACAAAACAAAAACCGTATAACTGTTATGGTCATACCACTCTTATAGTCATTATAGGGTGGTTCATGTTGAATGGGAAAAAAATTAAGTGTACATGTGAACTCTGTAATTAATTCATTTTGATAAATCAAACTTACAGTGACACTGCAGTTATCTAGGTTTCTTAGAGATGTTAAGTGTGTACCCCTCCGATGACAAGGTAAATGTGGTATTCATATTCCTGTCACACTCGTCATAGAATATCCTCTGTTTATGAGTCCAACACGTCAGTTATCCACTGCTACAGTTACTGTAAGTCCTGGAGAAATGGAGGCACGAAGACTTTGTCTTTAACAAATCTCAAAAGAAAAGAAAGAAAAAAAAAATCACAAAAGGGTTTGACCAAAAGAGCAATGACACATCATTTAAACCAAGCACGGTCAATCCAGCAATGGGGTAGACGATCGTTCAGCGATATTTTTCCTGTGGAGTTCGGTTAAAGTAAGTCTTCATAACTTCACTTAACCAGGCCTTCGCCAGCAACTGAAGCAGCGTATAACTGTCGTATTTGACTTGTTAACAGGGGATATTCTATGAAGAGTGTGGCAAGAACTAGAATATCACGTAGACATTTACCGTGTCACCGGATGGGTACACATAAAACGTCCATAAAAATTTGGATAACTGTAGTTTGACGGTAAATTTGATTTATCAAAATACATTAATTACAGGGTTCACAGGTAAACTTTATTTTTGTCCCATTCAATATTAAGCCCTCAGTATTTCGTAAGCAACCTATCTGAAAAACATTTGCATTTTAAAATAAATTATTAAGCATGAAATTAACTTTACAGATTAAATACAGTATTCTAGAGAGTATGCTTTGACTGGGCATACATTTTAAAGTATCTATAATATTAAAACAAGCTGTGTGTCTATCTATCTGTCTGTAGTTCTGTGGATCTATAGAAACCTACTTAAAATTGGAGTAGAGCTCTGAAATTTTCAGCATAAGTAGTTTTGGCCTTTTAATTGTATACATGTTAAACAGAATGTTAACATTTTAATGAGTTCTTTTTTAATTATTATTATTATTTTTTATTTTTTTTACAAAGTGACTTTAAACAGACATACAGCTCCGAAGTTTTCCACATAAGTAGTTTTAGCCTTCTAATTGTAGTTTTAAAAAACAGAATTTTAAAATTTTGATTAGTTTTTTTTTTAAAATTAATTTTCTTAATTAATTAACACATTTTTTTACAAAACGATTTCTAATAGGGCTACAGCTCTGAAATATTCAACAAAAGTAGTTTTGGCCTTCTGATTGGACTTTTGAAAAACAGAATTTTAAATTTTTATTTAGTTTTTTTTAATTAATTTTTTCACAAAAAGCGACTTCTAATAGGCCTTTAGCTTTGAAAGTTTCAACATAAGTAGTTTTGGCCTCTAATTTTGTTGTACGTGTTAAAATGATTTTAAAGGGTGTTGTATTATTGTATTAACGGGTAATTTTTTTATTTTTTTTTTCGACGAGGGAGTGGCTTCCAATATTAAGGCTTTACGTAGCAATTAGATTTTAGTGTGTGAATCGAGCTTATGCTTACGCAGTAATGAACCTTTCAACAAGTGAAGTAAGCCTGTGTTTATGTGTCAATGAACTTTTCAGCGAACGAAGCGAGCTCGATTTGGCGTAGCGATGAACCTTCCTGCGAGTGAAGCGCCAAAAACTGGGACCTATACACGAATGACAGATTTCCGCAACGCGAAGCCTCACTGCTAGCTAAAATATTGGACATGTTAAAATTTCGTAGCGAAGCAAGGGTATTCAACTAGTATAATAAAATCAATAAACACATGCGAAATAAAACAGATAAATTTTAATGAAGTCTAAATAATTCATTCATGAACACTAATTTAATTACTTAACTACCCATACTTATATAATTATTGAGATTAATTAGATGTGCGTACATCTTTTCATTTCTTTCCGTTCACGAGATATAGAGATTATTAGATTGTTAGAATTTTCTTCGCAGAGGAATGTTTCAATTTCAACATAATGTTACGAATTTCTGTATATTTGTAAATATTCCGTAGTATTGGTTATGTAAATAGGAAAATTTATGTACATTTCGCATAAGGCAGTGCAAGAGTTCGCTTTCCTGCAATGTGCACCTTAATGCTTGAAAACGTGTTTTACAGAGATAATACTGGGAAGCGAGTTTTACAATGAGCAGGCCATTTAACATTATGGTAATGGCAATCGCGCCAAATTGGCGAGATAGAGCCAAGTTGGCGACATTTTCGGTCCCCATGTACATGTATAGGACTTTTCGACTACGATCTGGAAAGTCCTCCAAATTTCTATCTCTAGAAGATTCACGAAGTATTGACTCCTATATAAGGCCGGCCGTAAGTGGAGTTAGTCAGTTAGTTGACTGGAGATACTAACTGAGTTGAGTTAGTTGACTGGAGTTACTGACGGAGTGGAGTTACTGAATTAGCTGTCTCTCAGCGAGCATTCAGAGAGTTCCAAAAGTGAACTGTATTGCATTGTCTTTTGCGGCGATTTTTAGCAGTTGTGTTGTCAAGTTTTTAACTGCTGTTTTGTGCTCTATTGTTGTGAAAAGAGCTGTATAGAGTCTACTAGAACGAGAAGTTCTGGAGTTGTAAGAGAATCTGCGAAGAGTTATATCGGAATAAATTTCTGCAAGTTTTGATCTGCTTTGGCTTCAAATATTTTGAACCCATCCACGCAACAATAATTTTTTTACACATATGAAACGAAAGAGGCAACTTGAAATGAAAGAGGCTGTTTTGAGGGAAAAAATGGTTTTTTATAAGATTCTGAGGAATTACTGTATTAGTAGGGGCCCCGGATCACTTAGGGGTCCGGTTACTAGAATAACGGGCTCATAATCGGAAGATCGTGAGTTCAGACCTTGGTGGCCACCAAAGATCCATGTGAACTTAATGGGGGTTGGTGCACATTAAATCTGTCGTGGTTCCAAAGTCTTCTCCTTGGTGTGGTGGGGTCGGATAGAAAGATTATAGAAGGTTTATATAGAAGGTTTTGATCTCGTATTCTTCTAGATCAGCGTCAGCCACTACGCGGCCCTCGACAGATTTTTCTGCGATCCGCCGGCAGTACAGAAGATTAAAAAATCAAATTTCACGGTAATTGTAATTTGTCCAGAATAGTATGTGTTTACTACGTAGAACAAAGTTCTCCACTTCGTGCCCAAAGAAACTATATGAAGAAGCTTTCAGCAATATGATTTTTATCAAGAATAAATACAGGAATAACTAAACTGAACCTCATTTGGACAATTTATTAAGATTGGCTGTGACAAATACTGTAACAGACATCGACTCTATCATAAAATAAACTGAACGATTACGACAACCATCGTCTCGCAATTCATATCGACTAAAACAAAGTAATCTGGAAGTACAGTTTAAATATTTTTATTAAAAGTTAGGCCAAGTCCCATTGACTTATTGGAACAAAAGATTCACTTCTTTTTAGACTTTTATTTACTAATAATGATTTTTTTTTTTTTTAATTATTAGAAAAAAAGAATCAAATATCAATTGTAATTTTACTAAGATAAAAAATTCAATATTTTTTTTCAGTTTTTAGAAATGTTATATATTGTTAAATCGATAATAATAAAATATACATACATTGGTGTATCCGGCCCGCGAAAAGCTCTAACATAAGTCATACGGCCCGCCTCAAAAAGTTAGTGGCGTACGCTGTTCTAGATGCTCAAAATTACGAGACGTATTTGGCTGTGTTGATAGACAATCTGAACTTGATCAAACTGAATTGCTATACGCGTTACTCTCACATGCATAAAATTACGTAAGAAAAATTTCAACATAATTTATTGTTTTCACAGTTATAATGAAAGGGACAACCATGGAGGATGGAATTGTCATAAAGGGGAAAAAAAAAATTAAGATTCTGAGGAATTGGAAATAAAAATCGTTAGAGTAGTTTTTTAGCCAATTGCTGAAAAATATTTTTTTTTCAATGACTGCTACCTTATGCGCATGTGCAAAAGGTAATGAGACCTTAATGAGAGGTCCCGTGACCACCCGTATGCGAAAGTTTAACATCGTAGGTCAATCCATGGGGACTTATGCTGACCACAGACATAAATTTTTTCTAGAGCACTTTTTACTTTCAATTCCCTATATGTTTAACATAGGGAAATAAAAGTATTGCACTCGATCAAAAAAAAATAATAAAGATAAAAAAATAATAATAATAATAATTTTGCTGAAATAAAAAAAATGGTCTAGTAAAAATGTGTGAGTGTGTGTCTGTGGTAGCTCCCGAATAGGTTGACCTACGATGTTCAAATTTGGCATACAGGTGAGTGGTGGCTATGGGACCTATTATTAAGGTTTTCGTTCCCGTTGAAAAAATCATGTTTATCAGCAATTGCTAAAAAACGGCTCTAACGATTTTGATCAAAATTACTCAAGGTGCTCGAAACATCCTTACCTCCTAAAATCTTATCGAATTCGACAAAGTAAAACAAAAAACGAATACTTTTAATACAGAGCTCCTCTTAAGCATCGCTTATAAACTACAGTTTTTCTCATCTATTTCATTTACAAGAAAGGATGGTGTAAGAATTGTCGAAAAGCTTATCGGCAAAATCGCCATTATAGCCATGTTTTTTTTTTTCTTTTTTTCCCCCATGTAAAAATTATAGCTAAACTGGCCATTTTTTCTAAATGAATGGAATTATGAAAACAGCAAATAACACCATTCCACATCGAATTTAAGTGCAATGACCAATATTATATAGTATAAATGAAAGTTATGCGATGTTCCACACCCCTTGTATGAACTCATTACATTCCAAAACGTGTAGAATGTTTATGGTGGTTGAACATTGTCTAATAGTTATTTTGAGCTACCAATTTAAATAATTAAATTTCCCCATAAGTAAGTCTGAAAATCATACGATGAAATAAAAAAAATGCAAATGAGAAAACAAAAAACCAAAATAACTTTTTTGCTTGAATCTTAAGTCAAATTTAAAACCGAGAAATCCATTCCAGTTCGGAAATTGAAAAAAATATTTTTTTCAAATTTAAACATTTAAAAATTCATATAAACACATGTGGCCTACATTCATGTAGCCACTTTGAAATCAGATGACTCTTACGTTCTGATAAATTTAAAGTGTATCTCTTAATACTTTCTTTTAAAACCTCTAGAAATAAGATATTTGGTATTGAGCTCAATCATACATAACATCGGTCTAAAAATCCAAGAATGAAATCTTCTCGGAAACAGATGTTTCAACAGTTGCGTAGGTAATTAGGTAGCTGCCATAAAGTTTATTTTTCTCCCATTAAAACCAAGGCTGAACTCACAATTTAAAATAGCATCTGGTGCTAAATCTTCACATCACGGAAAATTACATTAAAAGGGAGAATTATTTCAAACGCCTATACTCAAAAGAATTATATTATGAAATCCATACCTTGAAAGAAGGTAAAATAATTAATGGAAAATAAGAAGAGTGTTTTGCGAGAAATTGGGATTGCACAATTTTTTTTTTAACTCTTTAGTTCAATAATTCATTTCTTAACTTCATTCTCAGATTTAGTTAACAATATCTGAACTATAAAAATTCCGACTTTATCGAAACTAAGTAAAAATTTTCCTGGTCTTATGTAGTTCACGTTATAAAATGTATTCATCGGTTTGACATATGCCTCAAACACATTTTCTGTCATATTTAGTGTTTAACTAGGGGGCTTCACCCCCTGCTCGCTAACGCTCGCCAACCCCCAAACGCCTCGCTGCGTGGTTAAAACATCTTGCTGCGCTCGAATAGGTTTGCCAGCCATAAAAAATGTAACCAAATTTTTATAAATTTAATGTAAGGCCTAATAGAGAAAACACCCAAATTGCAAGTTTCATAATAGAAAGTTAAATATACTATCCGCCAACATACGTATTACTCCGAGAGTGATTGTTTCGTTCACGTCGCCCCGTTAGAGAACGACGCCCAACGCGAGGTATTTTCTGGATAGAAATACTTCAAAATAATAATTACTGTAATACAAAAATGCTTCAGAAAAACAGAAAAAATCAACTTTGAAACGAAGAGTTTAAAAAGAGCTTTAAAATTAGCAATGGGTTTGTTGTTTACATACGTAAGGATGTTGCCATTCATATATTCAAAATCATTGAGGCTTTGTAGTAGCTTAATGATGAAAAATATTGAAATTTAACTAATTAATAAAATATTAATAAATTATTTTGGGACGTTTTGACAAATCTACAGCTTATTTCCTTTAAAATGACACCTTGATCATTGAAATTGGTTGAGCAGTTTAGGCGGACGGACTAACCCCAAAAAACGTATTGCCTATTAAATATATAGATTTCAATATAAAGCAGTGAAATTTTAAATTTAGGATTGTTTAGAGATAATAAATTGAATTAAATTTATATATTTGAGCGAAAACTAATTTCTTTTGGTGTAACTGGGAAAAAATCTGTAGAAATGTGAAAAATTACTAGTTGTTCTGTTCCAATGAATTAAAGTTTGCAGTTGAATATGACTTACACAGTCAAGATTTTAGTACAATCAACTGTATTAATAGCAAATTTGTCAAGCTATTTTTGAAGGCAATTTTTCAAACGATTTTAGAAAACAAAGATCCGACAAAAATATTGTCACTCCCGATTGTTCCCTTTTGTAAACCGCGTTTTATGGCTTTGATTGCAACTAGACGACAGCCATCTTAATGGACGATTCCCGCATTTTTAAAAAACGAGTGAAATTAGTTCATATTTATGAAGAATTTCTTTCTGATTCTAAATATTAAAAA
Organism: Linyphia triangularis; assembly: GCA_963978545.1. Taxonomy (NCBI): domain Eukaryota; kingdom Metazoa; phylum Arthropoda; class Arachnida; order Araneae; family Linyphiidae; genus Linyphia; species Linyphia triangularis. Next base: position 29,664,742 of record OZ021732.1, on the reverse strand, counting down.
AAAAGTTCTTTTAAAAAAATGTGTTATTTAAATATTAAGAAAAGAAAATGTCCCGAAACCCCGTTCGATCAAAACGATCCGCTATAGCTGTGACGTCACAACATCCTTCCGTTTCTATGGTTATCGTGAGGTTTCTGCGAAATATTTGGTGTGTGTTTGATTAAATATTACCACATCTCGTCGGCCCGATTTGCGAGAAACTTGCAAAACTGATTTCCGCTGCTGCGTTTCAAGCCAAGTTGTTTCAGATGAAGTGACGTCACATTTGATTCGAGCCGAATGTGTCGTTTTATTGCTAAAATCTAACAAGCGAACTTAGGTTGCAAATTAAAAAAAAAAAAAAAAAAGCACAGTGAGCAGAAATTTTTGTGTTTATGGCCTTTTCGAAACATTCAGAATCGAATAAAAAAATAATAAAAAAATAAGGGAATTGTCCATTGCTATTGTTTTTCACTATTACTATGCGAGTATACGTCATCATCATTTTTTATAATAAAAAGTTACCATAGCTGCATAAATGGTCAGCAATATTTACAGCAATTCAAAAGTCAATCAGAGTATCTGCTAGACGAGTAACATGAGTTGTACATAAATCAAAGGTAATACGAATTTTACTCATCTAAAAACTTAAATCGCAACAGTTTCGTTTTGTAATAGAAAACGTATTAAAAAATCTGAAGTATGTCGCACTATGAAATGTTTTGGAGTCACACCAAGAATACGAAAGTTTAAAATACTAAAAGTAAATTTTAGCCAATAATTATACTGACTTAATACAATGGAATGATAGCATGGTAACACTTCCTCTAATGATATGAAACTTGTCAGAAGTAAATCTAAAGAATTTAGCCAAATAAGATAAGTAACAATCTATATATTTAATAGGCAATACGTTTTTTGGGGTTAGTCCGTCCGCCTAAACTGCTCAACCAATTTCAATGATCAAGGTGTCATTTTAAAGGAAATAAGCTGTAGATTTGCCAAAACGTGCCAAAATAATTTATTAACACTTTATTAATTAGTTAAATTTCAATATTTTTCATCATAAAGCTACTACAAAGCCTCAATGATTTTGAATATATGAATGACAACATCCTTACGTATGTAAACAACAAATCCGTTGCTAATTTTAAAGCTCTTTTTAAACTCTTTTGTTTTCGTTCTTCCATTATTATATTAACTGGTATATTGGAGATTCGAAAAGCGAATGGAAGCTGGTGTTGGTTCGAGTTAGTCGCGTGCGCTCTATTTTTTGATTTTCCGTTGTTGTGCATACGTATCGAGTTTGTCTTTTCTTCCTTTTTTTGTCTAAAGAAGCAAGTCGCTTATTAAACTATACCAGGCTGGTATAAGTTTTTTTTTCTTTTTGCCTTCCCTCCGTGGGACTTCAACCACGGTTCAAGCCGAACCAAGAAATTGTAAGTAGACACTTTAATTTTCTCCCAGGACCCACGCAATACTGCGCTGGCTGCCGACATTCTTCGGCCACCTAAACTAAATGTTGTAAGGATTAACTATGATACAGCAAATATGATTTACACGCGAACAAAACCTATTGATAATATTGAAGCAATTAGGAATGCCGCTGATAATGGCTGCGAAAAGTTTGTTATTTTCCTTTCTGGAAATTCATCTGGTATCCCAAAAAACAAACCCAAACAATTAAAAGAGGAGATTCAAACTAAAATAAAACACCACAAAGCAATTGAGAACCTCACTTTTACCAGACAAAATAAAATTTTGATCGTGACCCCAAGTAAAGACTGCGCTACAGAAATTTGTGAAGTTGTAGAACTGCTCGGTATCCCAATCACGGCGAACATCCAACGAGACAGCATCACCAAACGGTTTCTCCTAAAAAATATCCCAATCGAATTAACGCTTGACGAAATAGAAGAGGAGATCCAAGTCTCCAACAATATTGTGGTTACTGAAGTGCGTCGTTTCACTAAGAAAATCGGGGACATTATTACCCCGACCGAATCGGTACTAATCAGCACGCTCGGGACCAAACTACCAGATAGCATCAAGCTTTGGTACGCCAATCATAAAATAACCTCCTTTATAGATAGACCACGCCAATGCGGTCGATGTTTTCATTTTGACCACCCCACAAAATTCTGTACCCGAAACCAGATTTGTGTTGTTTGTGGTACTGAGGGTAAGCACGAGGTATGCACTGAAGCTACCAGATGCACTAACTGCAACGAGCAACACCCCGCAGATTACAAAAACTGTAAATCCCGTTTGGATGAAATTGCATTTTTAGAATTCAAAGAACGGTACAACCTGTCATTCGCGGAGGCTAGAAACCGCGCCAAAAACTCCAAAGCCAAGCGATCTTTCGCTGAAGTTTCAAAAATAAGGGAATCACCTAGTAAACCTGATTTTGACTCAGAAGTAAAAAAAGCAATCGATAACAGAGTCGGACAAACACTAAATGATCTAACAACAGCTATATCATCCCTTGCCGAACAACAACAAAAGACGGCAGAAGCACTCACTATTAAAACAATTAAAAAATATGAATATCACCACTATAAGTAAACCAAATCACACCTCTAATCTAAATTTCATCAAACATGTGAGGAACGCTTCTGCCATATGCACTTTGTAAAGATTTAATGTATTGGGAACTTTCCATCACTTGCAAACAGTTCGAAAGGTGGGATGAGCAATTTAGTCACTAGAATTCATCAAGAAACTCATGTTATGAATATACAGTTTAAAGTAAACACTTATGACAGGGGAGAACATATCTCACACTAAAAGTCAATTACATGAGTTGTGTGATTTTTAAATGTAAATGCATCAGTACAACTGCACACTAATAGTACTCCATTCTTTTGCATTTGCCCCCACTGTACACTTTGCACGTCAAATTGGGGAAAAACTTAATTATCCTTCATTTATGGACATGAGTGTAGTTTCATATCATTTTCAAACTGTAGGAACAATGGTGAAGGTGGTAAGTGAATTTATAAGTCTTGTTTGTAGTTCAACTTAGATTCATTTGAGAGATGGTTTCATTCAGTAAATTAAAAGAGCAATGGCTTCTTTTAACACTTAGCTGGAATTCAAGGTTTAAATCTATGGTATATATAATCGAAAAGAAAAAGACATCTGTACTCTTTACATAATTAATGTTGATTCTTGTTTTCATATTGTATAAGTTAAATTTTTACAGCAAACATTTATAAAATCCTTTTGATAAATATATTCTTATTTAAATTTATGTACACGTTTTTTAAGTATAAATCCAATTTGTATATAATAACATTACTACTTCTTTAAAATATATCCTACATACCCATTATTTTATGGATATTTCCTGAAAAATGTCTCAATTACCGAGGCCATCACTAACTGAATTTTTAAATAATTAGTTGGCAGAATTTATATAGTATATGCTTGTTTATGGCACTTTATAGGAACTGTTACACAGAATCACATTTATGTTTTAGAATAGGACATGTCCTTCAGCATTTCATATTTTTAATGAAAAATTCTAATTTGGAAGGGGCTGAATTCTTAATTTCAAGGGATTTAGAGAACTTTAAAATATCGTTCACATAATTAAAAGTTTACTGTGTGGTTATGAGCACTCTAAGTTAACAATTGAGCATGATTTGAAATGTTTCAAAATTTTTATATTTTTCTAAAATGAGCTATTTTATGCATTTTGCTTGAAAATTGTAAATTTTTTAGGGCTTATTTGATGCCTACATTATTGGTTCCGATAATTCATGTTTTACCCGCTTGTTTAAAGCAGTTAAAGCAAATATTATGCAGTGCGAATTCTTTTTGCCTTTTAAATATTTTTTCTAAAATCTCAAATTTTATAAAGATATTTTTGGGGAGATTTGTAGAATTTTAATATATTTTTCACAAATTTAAAATTTTGCACTCTTTATTAGGATTCCAAATGGCAACTATTAAACATACCAAACAATTTTTGAAAAAAGAAAACTTTTTCAATCCAGATTTATATGAGATAAAAAATGTCACACTGGTACACATTACTAATCTAAGTTCAGTAACATAGTGACTTAATAACAAATTTAATTCAAATTCATTGCTTTTAAAATTGAATGAATATCACAATGATGGTAAAAAAAACAAAAAAAAACAAACACTTATTTTAAGTGTGCAGAGTAAATTCAAAACTAGACAAATGTATAGGAACACTCTTTTTCAATAAATATGATTTATGCTTCTGAATAGAAGAGCCTAATATAGGTAAAGCAATAGAGTTTATGATAGATTCCAAATTTGATGTACAGTTAATCAAAAGCACAAAAAACAAACCGTAATTATATAAAAAAAGTCTAAAATTTTCAGAAATCCTTCCAATTTCTAGACACAATAAGATGATGAAAAAATAAGACTTAACAGTGTAACTGTCAAGCAATTTATACCCATACTCAATCAGGACAGGTGTTCAAAGTTCCAACTACTAACACAATGCTAACAGGCATCAAGAAATCTTGGTTTTATTCAGTTGGTGCCAAAAGTTACTTTCAAGGGAGAATTTAAGTTTATTTTTAAGATTTTCACCATCCTGCATGCTAAATTTAATCAACATTGTAGATAGTAAAATGTGGTAAATGTTTATTTATGGTGTGTAGCATTAATTTGTTTCTAAACATGTGTTTCATTTAATAAATGAGTTTGACAATAATGAACGTTTAAATTTTTAATAAGGAAATCTACATATTTTTTAATATACCGAATTCTAAATTTTTTCACAAAACAAAATTAGTGCCCTCACACATTCCATATTATAAAAATGATGGAAAATATGTTTTTAAGTTGTTTGCAAAATGTTATTAAATGCTCCAAATAACTGTTGTGGTTACAAAAATTATTTTCAGACATTTTTCATCTGCACTGCAATTACTGTATCTGTACATGGATTTCAAGCATTACAAGATATTTAAAAGAGGATTTTTACTCAGAATCACAAAGAGAAAACGATGGACAATTTTTTCAGGGTGTACAGCATACTTTAGTAAAGGACAATATATCTATGAATGAATCTCCAATAGTTTAATTTTTATATTAAGGGCAAAGCAAAACTTTAAAAGCACAACAAGATAAAGGTCAAGAGAAATACATAAATAATTTAAATTTCAAAGCAACAAACAATAGTGAAAAAAAGAATAAAACTGGGACCATAAGCCAATCAGATTCAAAAGATAATTTTACCCAAATTGTAAATACTGATTAATTGATTATAACTGCTGCCTCCAAAAAGAAAAATACAATCATTTATGAAAACTTTTCTAAAAGAAGATGAGTGAAGTGGTTACTTGACACAAAAGAAGCTTCATCTATCACAGAAAGCCTACCAAAATATTTTTATGGTATGTTACTTATTTTAGCATTTCCTGGAAAAATATCAGAACCAAAAGAAACCATAGTGTTAAAAAAAAAGAGATTTCCTACGATACAGAGAACTCAATCAACGCAGATTGTGGGTTCAATGCCTTATCCACAGTCAACCTAAGCTAGAGAATTTGACCTTCCTTTTCCACTTTCCATGGAATGTTAACAATGGAAACTACTTTGTAAGAAAATTCCGAGAAACTTCATAATTTTAATACAACTATTAAACATTTTTTAAAAATGTCATTTAGATAATAAGGAATTTAATTATGAGCCACGTGAATAAGATTGTTAAGAAAACATGAGAGGCTTTTGTTTAAAAAATAATTTAGATTTTTTTTTCAACTCGCAAAGATAGAAGAGTTGCCCAAAGACCTATTTTACATAAAAGCTCAGAGAATTGAGTTTGTAGTAGCTTTAGTAAGACCAAAAGAATTAAAATTAAAATGCAATAATGAAGAGATAGCTACCTAAGCATATTAGTTTTTTCATATGAAACAAGACAGTGTGATCAAAATATGTGTAATGTATCAAACCCTATCCTATATATTTATATAAAATACATTAATAATTAAAACTAAGTAAACAACAACTATTTTGATTATGAGATTATCACAAAATTCCACTTTGCTTTCTTGAAAGTATATAAATTAGTATCTAATATATTCATGTGTGTGATATGACAAAAATTGGTTCAGTACTTATGCATCACTTGGATTTATAATTTTTTTGCTGTATTTACAAAATACTATATTCAGCAATTGCAAAATTCTAGTTGTACAACATTCTTCAAAACATGCATTATATGAAATACGATGCATATAGAATAAAAAAAAATCATAGAAAATAGATATAAGTTTGAATGGATATATTAAAAATCATTTGCACTTTACATGCAATAAAAATCGGGATAAAATAAGTGCATAAATAAATAAACAGATAGCCAACAATACGTCTTCATTTACAAGAAATAAGTTCATATATTGTTATATATTTATATACATATTCCTAATTCTACGAAACATCAATTTTAATTTCATAATACACTGAGCAGCCACTTTATTATGACAACTCTGTCAATATGTCATTGGGCCATCTTTTGCCTAAAATAGAGCACTAATTCTTCTCGAACAATGCAATCAGAGATAATTTGATGCCATCCTTCATTGAAATCTGTTGCAATTTACCACACTGCTACTGTCCTATTCTCTATAACAATATGGGAGATTCTCTGTTCCACCCAATCATTCACCACTCAATGATGACCACAATTTATCGTTCAGACCTAGACATTTCCCTGGCATTCCAGTTTTAATACCTTTACAATACAGTTGCTCATAAAGATTTCACAAATGTGGTACTTCTCTTGTACTGTACTGCTCCTATCCTTTGTGCTCGAACTATTACCCCACGGTTAAATCCACCGTCAAAAATTCTCCCAGCCCAAATATTCGCAAACAATTCACACAAACAACAATCACAAGAAATCAGCTTTCTTTAATAAAATTATCCATTTTCTTTAGTTGCAACACTGTGCCGCAATGGCACTTTATTTTCTTAAAACTGTGGCCATTACAAAGTGGCTGCTAAGTGTAACAACACATAAAATACACAAATATCAACTAGACAATAACTAGTTATTCAGAAGTAGGTGGGTCAGACATCTCGGGAAGAAATGAACCTGTTCTTAAAGCTTCCATTTTGTCCTCCATTTCAAATAAATCATTCGTGAGCCTTCGTATGGTATTTCTTAACTCCTTTTAAACAAATAAAGAGTTTAATACATGCATCCACAGTTGTTTAATAACAATTTAATGAAATAATTTTTTGCAATAGCAAACACAATATTCAAAACACATTTTTTTTTGCTAATTAAATCTCAACAATAGTAGCAATTAGATAAAATTGTTGGAACAATACCTTAGAGAATTAAGTTCTGAGAATAAAGGAGTTAAAGAAATTATTTTCAAGACAAGCTTGCTATGTATGATCTGAAGTCTTGCAACCCAAGATAAAAATAAGAAGACAGTAGCAGCGGATGTGACACAAAAGCACAGCTTAAACAGATTTAAGATGAGGGTTGTTGTATATTGCACATTTAATAAAAGTATTTTATTACGTATTAATCAATTTGTAACAAAAACAATAAAATTATTTCTTAAAGGACAGTTTAAAGCAGTATTTTTATAATTATAAAATTAAAATCTAACTAAGTATAAAACAATATTTCTGATACCTGAACTAATAACTGAGATTTTATCAGTTGTTGAGATATAGTATGAATTTCCTTTGATGCAGATTCATAAGGTTGAGTAACTAATTCAACTAAATTTTTCCTGAGCATCACATTTTTTTCTCCTATAAATAAACCCATCATTCAGATAGATAATAAAACATAAAAATTAACTATTTTAATTAATTGATGTAAACAGCAAGAGGGTAGATTATTTCTACAGATTCTAAGCAAGATAAGCAAAAAAAAAAAAAAAACTAATAAATAACAAAGTATTATAGAATGTAGAGCAATTTTAATACTACACTTTTTTTCCACTGTTGTCGGCAAAATTTTCGAAAAGGGGAATAGAATGTTATTTGGACCTTATTCGTGGGCTGCAGGCTTTTTTGTAGTGCTTTTTATAAAACTAGAGATGTAAGCTAATGCAATAATAAACACTGCCTTAAATTGAAATATTAGGCAGAAATTAGGCAATATACATTTGCTCCCTCCCCCCACTCAAATAAAAAATTCAATTTTGAAGTTTCCAAATAAATGTATTTTCAGTTTTGTGTAGTTTCTTTTAGACCTCTGAGACATTATTTATACTAAATATTTTGGCAACCACATGTCAGAGTAAAAAGGAAAAAAAATTAAGTTTTTTTTCCATATTGAAAATCCAATGGAGGAAATATTTATCTTCTCATCGAAGACATTTTAAAAATATTTTTGTTATTGGATTATTAATGACAGTAAAATATTAACTTACAATGTTGTTTTTAACTGTAGTGTGAAAAAACAATGAAAAAAATATATTGATGACTTAACAATTTTTGCCTACAAAGCAATGTTTAGTTGATAATTTCTTTGTAATAATTTAATCTTAAACTATTCATTGAAAGTTATGAAACGGAATTTTTATGTTTGTTTAAATGTTAAATCTAAATAAGAAAAATAACATTATGCCATTGAAATTTTCAAAGCTCTATTATATTTTTATAGGTATAGAATTCCTTATGAGAAAATAAATTACATACGTTGATAAAAAAAACTTCTACTAATTACAACTTCTACTAATTACTAGAATTCCTTATGAGAAAATAAATTATATATGTTGATAAAAAAACTTCTAATAATGACAATGATATTTTCATTTTTCTTTTCTCTTTCAGCAATTAAAGCAAAAGATAGAAGTTCAGTATTTTGATTATTTTTTGTGTACTGTACATTACAATATACACTTACTTTGGAGGGATCAAATTCATAACTCAAAATGACCTTATTTCACTATGACTAAAAATTGAGTCTGTTACAGTTATTTAAGTAGTACAATCTTTGTAATGCAAATAATAAAACACAAGTTATACTTTAATAAAAATACTTGGACTGATAATAGATTATAATTTTATGTTTACTACTAGGACCATTCTGGGCCAAAGTAAACTATAACAAAATTTAGGTTAGGATATTTTGAAATTTAAAGTGAGAACATCTTCTAGGAGATCTTTTCAGAAGAGTTGTCTCGAATATCAAAATCTCCAATAGCTTTCAACATTCCAACATAGAAAAACATGCTAATTTTTTAAGAAACTTGGGGTGAAGAAATTGTTTTGGGGAATTTTTGGAGCCAGAACATGCTCCCCATCTCTACCTGTGTAGTTCCTAAACTTTTTAATTTGTATGTACTCTTTGCAAGCAAAGTTTAAAGATTTTAATACAGAAGTAGAATTTTCAAATTTGTGTCGTGAAATTCAACTTGAGACAATAAATAAAAATATATTTGTGTTAATTTAACATTGAATAAAAATATTTTATTTATCAGAAGTAATTTGAAGCTGCTAATGCCAAGTTTATTAATATATATATTTAAAAAAAATAAAATAAAATAAACTTACTGAGTTTCTTGTGTAGTAACCTAAAATAAAAAATATATATAAAATTAAACTGAAGTACAAACTAAAGCAAATAGAAATTGAATATGTACAATGAAAAATACATAAATAATCATAAACAAATTCATAGAATAATGTACTTCCATGCAGAAAGAAAATAAGAATTAGTGAGTCAACTATAACTAAATGTGTGGATCCAAGATCAAAGAATCTACTATAACAGCATTAGCCACTACACAGCCTGCAACACATTTTTATATGGCCCATCAGCAGCACAGAAGATTTAAAAATCAAATTTCATGGTATGGACTTTTTTTTAAACATATTTGTAATTTGTCCGAAACAGTACGTGTTAACTATGTAGAACAAAGTTCTTCACTACGTGTTCGAAGAAATTATATGAAGAAGCTTTCAGCAAGATTGTTTTCATCAAGAATAAATACAGGAATAATTTAACCAAATCTCCTTTGGACAATTTATTCAGATTGGCTGCAATAAATACTACAATAGACATCGACTCTCATTCTATCATAAAATAAACTGAACGATTTCGACCATCATCGTCTAACAATTGATATCGATTAAAACAGTATAATTTGGAAGTGCAATTTAAATACTTTTATTAAAAGTTATATCAAGTTCCACTATCACGTTGGAAAAAAAGATTGACTTCTTTTTTAGACTTTAATTTACTATTAAAGAAAATTAATATTTTTTAATTATATGAAAAAATAAATTGTAATTTTATTAAGATAAAAAAATCAATAATTTTTTTCTTCAGTTTTCTGAAATGCTAATTCATATGTTGCTAAATTGATAATAATTAAAGATACATATATTGGTGTATCCGGCCCACAAAAAGCTCCAACATAAGTCATACAGCCCAACTCTAAAAGTTAGTGGCGAACGCTATTCTAGACAAACGAAAAATCGTGATATTAAATATTTAATGTTATCATATTAACTTATTCAACTTACTTACTAAGGATATTCATCACCTTTTTTTAATAACAGTCAAACACATACTCCACGAAGAAAATTTTGAATTTAAATAAAATTACTAGCTTTCTCTGCTCAAAAATTTAAGAGGAAACTTCTTGTACTGATTCAAAAGCTTTTCAAGCTTAATAAAAATGAAAAGCCAACTACAACAAGCTTTACCTGTTAATTTTTGGCTAACTGAAAATCCCCAAAAAAAGAATATTAACCAAAGCAACCACCGTGGGTCTTCAAATGCAGTATAAAGGGAATTGTGATAAGTTTTAAATGAAAAAGTATCATAGAGGGAGACAGATAGAACAAAAAAGAACTCATTTTAAAACTTTATATGGCTGTGTGAACCAGTTTGTAAAAGTTTGTTACAGCTGCATAGCTAAAAGTAGTCAGAGGTAGAGTACATTAAATTTTCTCTGCAATACATAAATAATTCACCATAACCATTCCAATTTTTTAGAAAGCAAAGTTAATAATTATTGATAAAAATTGCATGAATAACAGAGAATTTGTATCTTTAATGAGTGAAATGTTATTAAAAAATGTCACATTAAAATTTTATTAAAATATAAATTAATTTATGATACTATATTTTCTGGTTTATTTATGATTTTATATGATTTTAAATTTTAATTGTTTAAATTAACCCAAATTTATAATTATCACACCAATATCAGTGGGATATCTAAAGTGATCATGAAGTGTATGCCTTGCAAGAAAAATAAAATAGTTTCAAATATGTTTATAATTAAGAAAGTGAGGGTGTATTTCTTCTAGGTGCATTTCTTTTGATGTCTTTATGATTTTTTTAAATTTCGCACACAAGTGGTTGAGAAACTTTCAGTTGGGAAATAGCATTTCTTTGGCTCATTTTGGGCAATCTATTGTATAGATTCAAAATGTCAACCTATTTTTAAGGGTAAGATCATTCCATTTTCTTTATATCACGGAAAATAAACAATAGGATAATTTTTTTTACAAACTGTTTAAACTATGAAAAAGTCTGAAAATGGTGTACTCATAGTAGCTCTTGTCAATGTGAAAATTATTTTCCTAACCACGTAATAATTTGAACAATAGAATTTCAGTATATTGTTAAGGTCAAAAATGAAAAAAGTTATTTGTCCGTTTTGAAGGTCAGGAATACATAGTTCCTTGAAAGAAAGCCTGAATACTTTTTAGACTGATTTTCAGAGAAAATTTAGTTTACTTTTTATTCCTTTTTTTTAAGGAAAAAAACATAAATCGAAAAATCGAAAAGAATTAAAAAAAAAAATTTTATAATATAATCCAATAATTTGTTAGTGTATTTTGATGCAAGCAGATGGAACTTAGCAGTTTTGATAATATTAAACGAATGATAACATTAACCGTGATCACAAGCAACATCCACACAGGAAATTATTTACAAAATAACTGAAAAAGCAGCAAATTACCAAAACATGAAGGAAAAATTACTTTTATATTTAAAAAATGTCTAGGAATTTTTCGTTTACTTAGGGCACTGGTTCACAAACCGCATGCAGCTTTTACCAACTGGAGAAAACTGACTTTTTTTGTCAATAAATAAGATGATTATTATGATATCTGGTTTTATTTAATGCTAGTAGTTACTTTAAACCAATTCCTACAGACATGGTTCTTGGAAAGAGGATTTGCAATGGAAATAAGATTGCATTGAAGAGTACAATTTCATGTTTCAAAGTAATATTTTGATAGATAAAAAAAAAAAAAATGACCTGATAATTACTTTTAAACAACTTTAAACCAAAATTCATTGTTGAAAGAACATTACTCATTATGAAATGATAGAAGAAATTTGGAACACTGTCAAACATGCTTTGTATTTTTAAATTAACAAAGACAATTATAAATAACATGCATTATAACCTTAAATAAAACCTAGTAGGTCAGTTTTAATCTTCAAAACTATGAACAGCAAAGTGGTTGTATAGACATTTGCTTATAATACTATCAGCATTGTAAACTTCTATGAGGACGCTCACTTTACGGATATATTCACCATCCCAAATGAAGTTTTAATTAAAAAAATTATGAAATTTTAAGCAACACTCTGGGTGAACGATATTTGATTTACGCCAGATAACTTCAAAAGAAAAAGGTTTCAAAGGTTTTTTTCACTATATTTTTCTTTTATAACTTGAATGCAAAACATTATTAATAGGTATAAATAATTTTTTAAGGTATTTTTTTATTTAGAAATTTACCTCAATATTTCATTTATTTATTAACTAAGAATATTTTACAGCAATAGTAATTAGTCTAACTGATAAAAATGTTTTTAAAGGGACTTGATACCCCTTGTTTTCACAAAAATTATAAAAATATCAATTTTTTATTTTTTGCATGTTTATAATCTTTGAAACCTTCTTCTTATTCTGGCAAGTTTTTGAACTGATTTGATAACTGCAATTGCAGAAAAACTATATTTTTATGAAGAATTTAGCATTGCCGCAATAGCTCCTTCGATGTTTCGAAACACATTTTTCTCAGTTTGTAATTTTTGAAATTTCCATCTTACTCAAAATGCTAAAACTTCAGCAAACATGAATGAAATGACTTGAATTTTTTTTTTTGTGTCATTCTAAAGATCTATTTGACAAAAATAGGCATGGATTTTTGAATAAAGTAGAAATTTTTTTAGAAATTTAAATGCTGAAAATACCCTTTTTTTCCTTATAGGTACAGTAATTATCCCTTTTCTCAAAAACTATTTTACTTATAGTAAATCTGATGCCTAAAAAAATTAGAGTTTATTACTAGGAAATTTTTTTAAAAAAAATTAGGAAAAAATATTGAAAAATAAAAAAGGTAGTATTTGAAATTTTATGAATTTTTTTTTTAAATTTTGAAAATTTAGAATGTTATGTGAACTTTTTTTAATAAAATTTAGTTTTTACTTAGTAATAGGTAACAATTATAATTTTAAGGCTTAAATAAAAAAAAAGTTTGTAGGATACAAAGTCCACTTGAAGGGAAATACATCAGCGTTCCAGGCTAGATTGTCAGTTATGGGATGTCAGCGGAGCGATCGCTGCACCTCCTTTCGATGATCATGGGTGAACTAGTATGAAGGGGTGCATTGGGACTGGTACCGTGTACCACCATTTTTTATAAACTTTTAGCTTTTTTAGTGGTAAATTATGAAAATATTGTGAATTTGGATTTTATAATTAAAAAAATCCAGCCACAGTTGGGGTTGTCGCAACGATCGGGAAGCTTGCGTACCGGCAAGAATTTTTTTAGCACTACAACCCTGCTAGTTATTAAATAAATATGAGACAATAAACAAAACAAAATTCTCTTACGAGTTGTACTGCACAGAAGAATCTTTAGAATAATCTGGTTCTACAGAGCTCTTTCCCCAGGTTTCACTGATAGAAAAGTCACTCCCTGCAACCAAAAAATTATTAAAACTACCAATTGCTATTCAATACAGCGGCATATCAAGAAAAATGTTTGAGGACGCTCAACTTTAAGAAATATGCAATAAATTATGAAAGTTTTGTTTTGAATTCCTATAACTACTTGTAAATATATTTGTATATAGCTCTTATAAAATTTTTTTACTATAATCCATTACCCAGAAGAAATCCAAGCATATAAAATCTGGTAATCGTGGTAAATTGCAGGGCTTTAGAATCTTATAATATGAAAGAGTAAAAGAAGAAAAACAAATCGCTTACTTTACTTACTGGATTTTTATTGACGGAATTTTTATACTGACTAATGAGTTAATCAAACCAAAATTTTAACCATTTAAGAATATATCTGAATAAGTGGTACCTAGTTTTAGAGCTGCATAAAGTGCGTTTAGATTCCAATAAAGTCCTTTTAATACAGTCAAACACCGTTAACGCAAAATCACTTAACATGAAATCCCGTTTAACGCAAAGTAAAAACAGGTCTCCATACTTAAAAATTTATTTGTTTACAAAGAAATTTGGTTAACGCAAACAATTTCGGCGGCCCCATTGACTTCACGTTAACGAGGTTAAACTGTACTAAAGAATAAAAGATAATTCATCAAGTTTCTATCATTTAAATATGAGAGAGGGAGCAGGCAGGGCGCATCGCCCCTTGAAAAATGTCTAGAATAATGAACACTGTCTACAGTTAAATATACAATTTATTTTTCAAGTAAACATTGTGATGTCTTTGTATAATGCTAAAACAGTTTCCTTTTTCCTTATGAAAGAAATTGAACAAAAGATTATGCAATAAAATTTGCTCCTTGCAAGACTAGGGATTAAAATCATATTGCCTTCCGTTAGTAAATATAGAAGCAGGTTTTTTACTAGTTTAAGAGGTATTGGTTAAGGGTAATTACCAAATGTTTTACTACTTTTAATTTACTAAAATGTTTATTATACTGGAGTCTTCTTGTGACTTGTAGCCTAATAATGACATATTGAATCCCTCATACATACACTGCAAGAATGGATAGTTGACTGTCAAGAAACTTCTAGGGAAATTGATGATTATAATTATTTATGTTTAGGATTTCTTCCTGAATAAGGTAAAAATGTATTCAATTGTATTTATAATTTCCCAAATGAGGTTGATTTTGTTAAAGTTGTTTCTCATTATTTATTGTCTTTACACATGCCTCCCCATTATAAGATGAATTGTACAATTATGTTGCTTAAATTTTTCTCAATCCATAATCACTACGTATTATGTAAAGTGTATTTGGATGTCCATTTTGATCTAAATCTCTTAAAAGGTTACCCAGGAATCTTGCGATTATTGCATAATCCTTGATGAATATACAAAAAAAAATCTAGTTAATCCTAAAAAATGATTGTAATTTGTTGAACACCAAAACACATTCAAAGATCAGCCTTCCTTTATTTATTTACCTGATTGGGGCTGATGAGTGTCAATTTCTTCATCAGACTCTGAAGCTTCTCCAGAGATTACAATTCCATGAGGTATTCGAGAAGCGACCTGGAACAGATGTAAAATTTATTTATGGGAAAAGGGGGGGGGGGGGTGGAGGGAGGGGAGAGTGAGAGAAAGCTAAGCTTAAAGACATTTTATTGCGGGTTCTTATTAATTCAATTTTTAAAAAGTATATTTGGTCGTAAATTTAAATAAAAGTAATAATTTCTAAAAAAAAAACAAAAAAAAAACCACAGATACCTTTATTACAATATGCAAGTTTTACAGTATTCACCCAAGGCATTCTCGAAGGGCAGGTGGTCTTTCCTACCTCTTTTCCTTAAAATTTTTTAAAAAATATCTTTGTCTGGTATTTTCCTGCGATATATATATATCACTCCCACATTTCGCATGAAATTCAAGTTTTTTTACCCTCAATGAAATGACACATGCAGGGTTTCTGAAAAAATAAAATGCCCCAAATCCATGAATTTTCCTGACTTTCCAAGACTGAAGCAAATAATTTTCCATGACTCAAGAAATCAAATTAAAAAAAAAAAAAAAATAATAATAATAATAACCATTTTAAATTGAGTAACAAAATCCTTGTTTCAGTAACTTCCAAATCAAAAGGAAAAAATGTTTTTCCATTCTTCGATATTTTAGTGTTAAAAAAACTAATCAATCTTTAATAATAAAGAAATATTTGAAGAAAGAATAAATCAATAATAATAAATTATATCGTCAAAAATCAAATGTTTTGGTATCAACAATGCAAAACAGAAGAAAGAAGACAGATTTTTTTTTTAAATGTAAACACAAGCTTATCAAAGCTGTTTATTTCAGTTCCCATACTAGGAAATTTTTTTCACCTATGAAATCTTACTTGAGGGGGACTCACACATTAGGAGTTTAGAAATGTTTTCATTGCAGCAGTTTTTAACTGTGACCCTTGTTTCCGTCAAAACGTAAACAAAAACATAGATGAATTTTTGATGAGCTGAATAGCAATCATGATGTTTATGACGTCCCAGTTAGGTTAATTTACTTAAAATGTATAGAAATCCATGAAATGTAATGTATTTCCATGACTTATAGCCATTTTTTTGCTCAAAATCATGACTTTCCATGACAAAATCCACCCAATGTCCAAATTCATGACTTTCCATGATATTTCCTGACTTTCCATATGCACCGAAACCCTGCATATGGAAATCACCCCTTCTGAAAATGTTTACAGTTAATTTTCAAGCATGCACACATAGCAAAGCAACACACATAAAATGATTGAATGTTGTTGATATGTGTCTCGTTAGGAAAGAATTGTAGGGGACAATCACAAAATTTTAAATTCGATTCAGGTGGCCATCTTGGGCAAACCTTTAGTGTATTTTGACGAGTCTTTTGCAGCTCAAATTGGAGAAACCTTCAACACATTTAATTGAAAGTTACTTTAAGGTGCATAACAACTGCGACTTTTGTACTAAATTTCACCGAAACATATATCCCCTCAGACTCATGTTACCTTCATACTGAATTTCTCAAAGAACAGGGAATTTTTTAGAGACAAATTTCTGTACCCAATAAATTTCTTAAGTTTAAAAATAGACATATTTGATATAAAATCAAAATTTTGAATTATTTCGGATTTTTTTTTCTTCATACGGTAGCAGGGTATAAAAAAACTGACTGATCCAAACTAATAAGCCTTTGAATTATTTATAATTCTTATAACAAATTGTTTTAGGGTTCTATAAGAACCCATTAACAAACTGTAAACTTTTAGACTTGGTGACAACTGGTGCCAGGCAAACGAGAGAATACCAATTTTTTATTGAAAATATTTTTGGTCAAGCAAAATAAGTTTTTCGGAAACTTCTTTTTGTGGTTTGTTAGGGTCACATTATGCTGTAATTCTCCTACCTACTAGCCACTCTCTAATCTTGAACTAGGTCAGATGACAAGTCGCCAACACCTCTTTCCCCACACTAACTGATATTATCTTTTATATTTATTTATCTAAAACTTTTACCACTTGAGTATGTGTTCATAAGTCAATGTTCCATTCAACTTTCTTGCATAACAAATGAATTATTGGTAATTGAAGAATGCTTAAAAGCTTTTATTACATGGTACCACAATAAATTATTTTTAGTCCGTCTACCATTGAGAGGAAGAACACAAACTTATTGGAAATAAAATTGTAAAATCAATGGTTAAATCATAAATATAAAACTGAAGGTTAACTACAGGCAAAAGGCCCAACTCGTTAGTTTAGTTTAACTCTTACCAATCCATTAATGCAAATTGAGCCATCTTAAATCTTTGTACTCTGGTACAATTAATGGTGTGGTCTGCCAAATTGTTTCATTCATTAACCAATATGTAAAAGAAATGTTTTCTACTCTCCAAATTAAAATGTGATAATTATTTCGTTATTATTTGGTGAAAATGTATTGTTTGAAAAGTTATACCGCAGACTAAGAATTTATCACAGTCAAAATAGTTTAACTAAAGAAATAATACTTGGCGTTCTTTGTAGTTTGATGAAGGAAGCACGATTCTCACTTCCCCCTCCGATTCTTCAATTACTTCTGCAAATTTAGGAGATGAAGCACCTTGACTTTCAGACATAGTGTGATTAAAAGTTTACAAAAAGTCACAGCTTATATAGTATACATAGAAATGAAACCTGGGTTGATTTTGCTAAACGGTTCGAATAACTTTTCGTAAACTAACTTTCTACTTCTGTACTTTCAATTTTGAAATCAAACAAACCCCTTTCCATCAATTCTGTAAATATTCTGGATAGGATAAGACTTTTTTTTTAATTATTTATCAGAAATAAAAACATCATATGACTGATATGCTGAATAGGAATGGTCTGTAATAAATAAGAAAACTAAAAAGAGGTGCAGGTGCAGCGCAAATCAGTGTTGCCAGCGGGAAATTTACTAAGCCAAATACTGGAGACTGGAGGTAAAAAGGGCTAGCACTTCCATCCTTTTTACTTAGAAGACCTCCTTTCTGTCTTCTAACCTCTTTGCGACTTACCCATTTGCAAAACGAAAATGCCATATATGACGTCAGCACCAGTCTGGAGTTGAGCTGCAGCTTTGTACACGATCAACAAATTTAACATAAATTTCTTATTTAGAGATGGCAAAGCTAGTTTATTTTGATTTCATTTTCAATTTCTGTCATTTTCGTTCTGTTTTCTTTCGCATCAATTTTAATATGACAAAATTCTTACCAGAAGTTAATCGTTGACGAATGTATCCCTTTCATCAATCAATGTTTCTTCTACAAAAATGTGATTCCTGCTTAATCGAGGGAAAAAGAGTTATTAAACATTAAAAATTTTCTGATTCTATCACTATGGATGATCCGAGCTATAAACTAGAAAAGGTATTGTGAAATATTAATTACATTTCTCAAAAAAGAGAACACATATAGAATGCACGATTCTTAATTTATGTAATACTTGTATTTATTTAGAAAATTTCGAGTTTTATCCCTGATTTTTAGGGGCGTATACCATGTCAATCATGTTTACTTTAATGCCATGTCTTTTACATTTTAACCTTTTAAATTCATCAATAGGATAATAAATTTTTGAAAAAATTTGAATGCGGGATGATTTATCAAATCAGCCAAATTTTCACTGATTTTTTTTTTCCAGTTTAATTTGAAATATGTTCTTAAAAATATTTAGATGTATCTTGTTAATTAATTTTCAAATTAAAACATCGTTTAGTCCTATTTTGTTTGTTTTTCTTCCATATTAAAGAATAAATAATGTCAATTGTGGTCTGTTCATTGTCTGGCATAAAAAATTCATGACAGAAAGAGGATTTGGCCATGTTTATTTTGATTACATGTTTTTCAATGTAGGAAGGTATTAGTATGCAAAAGAGTAAAATATAATTTGTATGGAGGACTAATTTATTATTTTCTTTGATTTGTTCTTTGTGTATTTCCTGTGTTTACTATTACTGTACAAGAGAATGTTAACAAACAAATTTGAGTTTAAAAGAATATAAGAAACCTTTGAAGAAGATATAAAAAAAAATGTATCAATATATGGAAAGTATCCCTGCGCATGTTTGATTTTGATACTTTTACTGTATTTAAATGTGGAACTTGTATTATGTGTGTATAAATAAATCATTAACAGTGAAAAAAGCTGTGCCTTCCAATTTCTATAACACTAAAATAAACATCTTTGCTTTGGTAACTTTCGATAAAACTTCCATCCAAGTCCACTGCTGAGACTGCGTCAAGAGTTGTTTACTTAAAAGCCATGTCAAGTTATGGCAACCATAGGCAGTTTACTTGTTACGAAAAAATAGATGCTGTCATTTGTTGACAAAAATCAAATTTTCGTAGAATCTGTGCTAGACTTTAAATTTTAGTCTAACTTTTGAGCATTAAATACTAATTTTGATGGGAAATTTTTAATTATTTTGTGCTAATTCTAATCAATTTCCAAAATTTAGGCAGGCAAGTAAATATGTCTTCTGTTCTCTATTTTGTTTAGATACTAAGTTAATACAAACATAAAAAACTGCTTTTATAATAAGATGAATATGCTGTGGTATTGCTGTAATTGATGTATAAAACATTTGTCTTCTGTCAGTCGCAGCATGTTGACTGCCGAGTTTGATCGTAAAGTTCTTGATGGGCCGCTTGAATAGAAACATAATTAAATTATTTATAGAACTGCTAAGTGATGAATGGCATTATAAGAGGTTTCAAAAGAATAATACAGTTATGACATATTTGCCATACAGCTAGTCGGCCCGGTGAGGCAACAATATCACTGCACTATGCCTGTGAGGTTAAATATAAGTGTTGGAAGATTAAAGAATGATGCAAAGTTTTCTGTCTGACAAACTTTAATTTCTGTACTGTTACCCGGTTAATTCTGAGATGCCTAATTAAAACTAAGTAGGATGCAAAGGGTATCAATGTTAACCCCTATATGACAGTCAGTAATCTATGATTTCAAAAACAAGTTGATACAATGCGTTTACGATGGTTACACTGACTATCAGGCATTTTTCTGAATTTCTTCCATTTAAAGTTCAAATGTGAAACAGTTTCTCCTTTAACGACTTCTCAGAGAACATTCCCCACCCACTACATACAAAAACTATAAAGACATTTCCAAATGAAAAAGTAACATTCTACAATTTCATAACTAATGACATTGAAACGGTACTCTTATGTTAGCCGGATACCAGTTAGTGCTTAGCCTAAATGTTTAGATGATTCGTAAATGTTTTTCCAAGCCTAAATTTACAGTTTGTTTTAGGAATTATAAATGATTTGGAGGTTATTAGCTTGAATGAGTTATCACTGCAATTTAGTGATTTTTATCTGATACCCTGCTAATGGAATAGTACCATTACTATATATACTATGTCATTTAGAATCATGTTTCTTCGTTAACAGTTAATATTATGAGTGTGAAGTAATACTTTAGGAGGAACTAATGAAAAGTCAAAATATTCTTTCATAAAATAAGCTGCTAAACGTATACTAATTTAAAATTATTATGGAGAAAAGCTTATTTAATAACAATTATCATGTCTTATTAATTGCATCATTCTTACTATTTCACTTACATTGTTTAATTAATATATAAAATTTGTTTTGTCATACCCCCATTGTAATCAAAATGGTAAAAATGATGTATCAACTATCATAAGAAAGTTGGACTGAAAGTTATTTCCTTTTTGAAATCGGAGCAGCTTAGCCAACCTTGGCTCTTTTGCCATTAAAATCCAACCAACCAACCAATTCTTTTTGAAATTCTGAATTATGTAATGATATTTTGAAGCAGTATTGCCCTCATCTATTCTTTGTACCCAAAGAAGTTCAGTACAACGACTAACCAACCTGAAATTGTTTCTATGAATGCTGGACAGTTTTATGTGATTGAACCCAGAAAAGGGTGCTATATAGGTGTTTGACTACTAATGTAGATATTTATAAGTATCTACAAAGTATTTTTCCTTCTTTCTTGAGCCTAAAGAGCTATATTATATCTATCGGATATCAAATAAATCATCTTTTTGCAAGTGTTATGTTATAAGTTTTGAAATGCAATCTGACTTCCTCATAGACTGAAATTGTTGCATATGCATTCAAATTTTATTCTGTAAGCTCTACAGTTCTCTAGACTGTTACTATTGTGTTGCCATGCACATTTACATGCATGAGACTTTTACAGTGATATTTTTTGAAAAGTTTCTTAATTCGTAATCTTTTTTACAGGAATCAAGCAGCCTTAAACTCTTGAGGGAGAAAATAGATAAAAGTAGTGTTCTCTGTAAAGATATGTGTTCTATTCTCACATCTTTTGATGAGCATTTAATGAAACTTGAGCAAACCATTTTGCCAGTCTACTTGGAAACAGGAAATTTGCAGCGCAGACAAGAGAGTATCCTTTATGCTAACTTTATTCATTCGGACAAAAGCATTGGTTTACATTCGACGTAATATTTTTTTAGTAATTTTTTTTAACTTATAGCCTATTTTTCTTGAAACTTTGGTTGTATTAATTAAATTGACTGGTTAAGAATTTCTATAATTCAACCTAAGGTAACTTAAAGATGTAAGTAAAGATATAAAGATAAAAAGCTGTGTCAACTTTGCATGTTGTATTATATTATTCCTATGTGATTCTGTGAACTTTTTGTATTCTAAATTATATGAGTTGTAATTATGTCAACTATATAAAATTAATTATCTATACTTCGCCTATTATGAATCAGTAATTTTGTATTCTGTAAATTCTGTATTTTCTATTATGTTATTCTTTAAATTCTGTATTTTGTGTTATGTATGCAAGTTCGATTCATTATAAGTATATTTTTTTTACTTGACCAACGCTGTTGCTCCTTAAGCCTGTTGTTGGTTTCCAAATTTGTATACATAAACAGTCCCTAAAAAATATTTCTGAAACACAATTTCAGAGTGGCCACAGAACTTGGTAATCAGGGAAATGTCATTTAATCTTTTTAATTCTGGAAAAAATCAGGGAAGGAAAATGTTTTAAAATTTGGGCAATGTCAGGAAATGTTTTAAAATTTCACGAAAATCAGGGAAATTTTCAGGAATTTTTCCCATTCTTCCGTATTTTGGTGCAATTTATCCGGAGATTTTTGGTAGTAATCGTTAGAAATTTAGTGTTACAGAATAATTTAAACTTTTCATTACCTCCAAAACTATTTAAAAAAAATTTGTCATGTTATCTCTTTAGCATACATGTTCTATTCAATCAGGGTGTCTACATATCTGGAAAAATTGGGGAAATTTGAAAAAAAGTTTTCCGTAAAATCAGGCAACTTTTAGAAATTTGTCAGGGAAATCAGGGAACCTTTTTTTCTTGAATTTTGGGGCCACTCTAAATCTCCTAGGTTACAAAAAGATAGTCTAAATCAATAACTATCATGCGATTATTTTCTAAACTATGCATCTATCATTAAGAAATAGATTTTTGCTTAAAATATAGTATGCTGGTATTTATAAACTTTTAAATGTTTTATAATAAGTTATTCTTAGAGTTTTTACAATTACTCCGGCACATTCAGTTTATTTTATTTAATGCTTTAAATTTATGCTTCATCTTGTGTATCAATTTATCTTGTATGAAATTTTCTTAACGTTTTTTTTAGAGTTTTTACAATTATTCTAGCACATTCAGTTTATTTTATTTAATGCTTAAAATTTATGCTTCGTCTTGTGTATCAATTTCTCTTGTATGAAATTTTCTTAGTGTTTTCTAGATATTGATAAAATTTTAGATCGCTTAGATTATGTGATTCAATATTATAATATTCCCAAAGAAGTGGAGTCTTTGATAAGAGATGGGTAAGAAACTTTTTTTTTTATTGAAAGTTTAATTTTTGTTTTATAGACCTTTTTTTCTTCATAGATCTTAAATTGTAAGCATTGGCAATGCCGCAATACATATATTCATGAAATTATGATTTCATTTCAATTCAGTCTTCAGTAATTTAACAAATTTGATAAGAAAGGGGCGAGATATGCTTAATTACTTTGTATCCAAAGAACATATGGAAATTCAGTCTTATTTTCAAGTATGATTGGATATTCATCTTTTAGTTTTTTTTAAATAAATTAACTTACTTATGCAAGTCTTTCTCTTCATTAAAATTGTGTTAAGAAAACATACTTATACAAGTATTTTTGATGTTATATTTTTTTTATATATAAATTATCTTCTTATTGATAGGCTTTCATGCCTTTAAATAATGTCTTAATAGACATATTTGAATTTTATATATTTTTTATTTGCATTTCTGACACAAATTTTGACTACATTATGCTAAATTGCCAAATTTTAATGCAACATAATATTTACCTATTTTTTTTTTTTTTTCAGGCCTAGTGGATGCCTTCAGTCCTATTTAGACTGTTTGAAGAAAATCCAATCTTCAAAAGCCTTTTTTAAACAAAACAACCCTGAATGCACACAGTTAGAGGAACTAGTATGTATTGGATAATCATATTAAATATATTTACTACTTTTTTGTCCTCTTTTAAGTAGCAAATTTCACTATTATTGAATTGTTTTCTAGAACTCACTTTATGAAGATGGTTCTGAAGCCTTGCAACTTGAATTCCGTAATCTTCTGTATCGCTACAGTAAGCCAATGCCAGCTGTACAGGTACTGGACATGATTGGGATGGATGATGGTTAGTCTGTATTTGTGAATGAATTTCAAAGTTCTTGTATTACTATAATGAATTTGTTTTTGCTATTGGCTCTAAAATATTTTTAGGTTTTTATATTATCTTTTATTTAAACTAACATAAAATTCATTAGTGTTCATTATCATTGGTTTGCATGTATTGTATCAGCTAGCGGGTGTTCATTTCATGTTAACAATTAGTTTTTAAAAATTTGTAAAATTCAGTTGAAATATGCTATAAAAAATGTTTAATATTTTTTCTATTATTAAAATTAATTGTTGTGCAATAATTGTTCAAATTATTAAATTTTTTGAAATCAAATATTTCATTTTTTTGTTAGTCTTGAAAGAGGAATGTTGAATTAAATTTTCAGTGTTTATTGACTTATTGCTTTAGAAATTATTTAAAATTGATTAAAATGTTTAATTTTTTTTGTTGGTCTTTGAAAGAAAAATGTTGCCCTAAATTTATTTATAAATTATTGTTTTCATTGAATAACAATGCATTGAAATTATTTTTAAATTGTTTCACTTCAGAAATTCCAACAGATGAAGAAAAGTTGCATATAGAGCAGATACCATGTAAGTTTCCTGTTTGTTGATTAAAATATGAAAACTCTTTAAAGTAAAAAAATATATTAACTTTTTTTAAAAGATTGAAATTCCAATGTTTTTTTTAATAAAGGTTTCAATATTGAGGCAGGAATTGAGGTTTGTCTCTCATAATACGTTTTAAAATAGATAATATTTAAAATTATTTTATCATGTTACAGATGTAATTTGTGTGGTAATTCTCAAGGTTTTGCTTTTCTACATATCAAGAAGCTATCTATATTTTTCACTCAATTTCAATATCTAGATATATCATATCAAAATATCTAAACAATAGTTCAAACTGTTCATGGTTATTATAAGGCTAATTTTATTATTTTATTATAAATTTTAGCTTCCGTGTTGCAAGATTTGATAAAAATTAGTAATTGGCTGCAAGCTAACAGCATGGATGAATTTATAAATGTGTATTCTGCTATACGTTCTAATGTGTTGACACGTTCAATTCAGAAGTAAGTTTATATGTATTTTAATTTAGTTAATGATAATTTACAAGTTGTTTTTTGGGGGGGGGGGGGTGAAGGGGTATTTAGAGTGAATTATTAAATTTCACTTATTATCCATTTACTTAATATGAATGTTCTACATTTTTTAATATTTAGATTAATGAAATCTTTTGCATTTACTAACTACTGATAAATCTTTTGCATGATTAATTGATTACGTATATGTTCACATAACACATTATAGTTCCCAAATGGTTTGTATATTATTGCATGTATTAAATAAGATAATTTAATTTTGTGGTCCCAAACATATGTAACTCATAACATATGTAACTCAGTTTTGTCCCTCATGTTTTATGCCAGCTTGTCAAGTGGTTAAAATCAGACTAAAATGTCAGACATTGAATTTAATTTCCAATGAAAATCTGTTTGAATCTTTTGGAAGTATTAAAAGAATTTTTTAAATATTTTTTTTTTGTATTAATTTTAATTTAGAATCTATCATAAAATAAAAAAATCTCCCAAAAATACTGGAAATCAAATAGAAATCTCTAAAGGGCTTGCAAAAGTCCTCTCAAGTTGTCAGCCTAAAAAAAGTAGTAAAATCAGAAATGGAACTCACCAAATTACATCCAACTTATATTCAATTCTATGCACTTTTACTTCATATTTTCCTTACCAACATGTGCTGATTTTTAACCAATATTTTTTTGTTAGTTGCTCTGTCATTTCGACAAAAATGTAAGGCTCCCAAATAAAAATTTTGTGTACTTCACTAATTCGAGAGTAGAGACCAATAAAACGTTTTTATTATGCATGCAGCTTCAAAATTGCTTGCAAGAAAAAATAGTAAAACAAGAGGTCATATTGTTGAATACGAGTTGGTTGTAATTTGGCATGGCACATGTCTTGTTTCACTTTTTTTTTTTATGTAACAACATAGCCTCTTTTTATTGCCCTAATAGTTTTCTGTTTAGATAATTAATAGTATATAAAAAGGTGATACTCCCTCATTCTGTTGAAGAAAATCTTGAGTTGTTACATATAATCTGCACCAGTCATACAAGTTAAATTGGTGATTTTTCTGTGGACGCTTTTACTAGCATGCTTGTGTCTCTGACTGTGTAAATCTTCATAATATTCTAATATGCAATATAAATTTCTTAAAAACTCAATCATGGATTAAATTTTTTAGTTATAATTATGCTGAATATTTAGTTTCTTTTTTGCTAAAAATACTTCTCTCATGTGAATAAGAGATAGTTTAGGCAGATTCTCATAATAAAGGCTTACTTACCCCATTTTTTCTTACTTACTTCACTTGTATTGTCATGGCTAAGCTTTTTTCCTTTGTGTAGTATGTCACACTGGTAATCATTACAAATTTATTTGTATGATCTGATCTCAATGGAATTGAAAGCATTACTAATGTTTGAACATGTGACTATTTTTTCTCTTGATGCTGTTGACAGATTATAAGTTTACATTTATTACTTATTTTTGCCTCATAAAATATAAAACTTATTTCCATTAATTTCTTTTTAGTTTAATAGTTACTATTATGAAAAGTTTGCTTGTTTGAAGAAACATTTCTTATTTTTATTTTTAGCTTAAAAGATCATTTGAAAAATGCAAGTGGTAGCAGTAATACCCTGACAGTGCAGAGTTCACCACAAATGGTAATTTTATAAACTACATAATTATTTGATACTGTAATAAAATAATGGTTTAAAATGGAATATGATGGTACTGTTTTTAATTAAATAAATGATTAATCCATTTGTAAATGCTTTCAGGCTATTACATTCACCTTGCTACATTTTCAGGTTCTGTTCATTAATTGAATAAAATTTATTTATGTTGTGTCTAGTACACTATCTGTGCAGCTTTTTGTTACTTGTAATTATTTTATTTCTTTTTCATAGGGTAGTCGACGTAGCATTGCAAAAGAATCCACCCCACGTAAACCACCAAAGAAAATTCAACAAATGTAAGCAAATTTTTTATTTTAATAGTTTAAACATTGAAAATTACCAAACAAGTAGATTTCAATGGTTTAGAGTAACAGAACAAGAGATCATGTTTACAAGATATATAAATCACATTTTTATTAAGAAAATTTCTTTTACAAAATGGAGTGATTGCTAAATGGTACATTCCTCCATACCACATTGTAAATTGTACAAGAAGCATTAGTTTTTAAAGTCAGATGGATCTGCATTAGGGGATTATAAGGAGAGTGAACGGGGAACAACTTAGATGGGCCTTGAGGCTATAATTGGTTAACATTTTGTTGTTTCTAGAAATATGTGGCAATGAATGTTTTTGCTACGGTAAATATTTTTAAAATTTTATATTTTGCATTTTTCACTAATATTAGAGTAGTAATACATTCCACACACTTCTTTTTAATGAAAACATACATACTTTCAGGTTTGTGAAAAAAGCTACTGCAGTAATAGCCAAATATTCACCTTCAGTAGAAAGTGCAATGTTAGGTAAGTTTTTATTTGAAATTTTATAAAAACCTATTCTTAAATTATTTATAAAAGTAACATTTCAGTATTTTATGAATTTTATGTAATATTTCAATTTTATGTAAATGTACTTTTTTCTTGTGTATATGATGTTGAAGTAGGGTTATATTGTATGGAACTCGTCATTTAGTATCATGGTACTTTGGACTGCCCCAGAGCCATTTAATTTGAGATTGGTACTGCATTTGAGCTCTATCGATAAACAAATAATTTTATAAAACTCATTTCAACATATCCTAATTCTGTTTTATATAATTTTAATACCATTATGAACAAACTACAATTTCATTTATATTCGAATTCCAATTAGGAATTACTTTTTCAATTAATTTTATAATTAAAAAAGATAAAGAGCTAAAGTCTGATCATGATTATTTTCCCTCATAGAATCTATAAATCAATATAATTTAAAGTTTCATATGCTTGATTTCATGCACTTGATGCTTAACTCTTTGCCATGTAAATAGTGTTTTTCTATTATTTATTTTTATGTTTTTTTTTTATTGTAGGGCATAGATTTCAGGCTTCACTTCTACCTGAAACTAAAGATGAAGCAATTGAAAATGATGTTATGTCTTTCATGACTTCTGTTAGTGCACTTTTAAAGTTGATGCAGGTAACTATATGAATGAAATATGAAGGGAAAATTAAAATCCTTTGTAATAACACATGTTAACAAAAGACACTACATTTGATGAAATAAGTAAAAAGTCAAAATCAGGGTATTTAAACACATTTGAACTTTTGTATTAATTTAGTATTGTGTTTTATTACATATCAGTATATATACAAAACATAAATTTTATTACTTAAAGACTAACAAAATTAACTAATTTATAAAAATAATCTTGACAAATGTTACATGTTTGCAAGAAAGTAATTGATTAATTAGTTTTATTAACTTTGGAAGAATTAACTTAAAAATGTGATTTTATACTCTTAATTGAATTGATAGTAAGTTGGAACTTCTGTTAATAAAAAACAAAATTGACAAGTAAAATTGTTATCTTATTTAAGTGACTAAATTTTATTGAACAGGTGGAATGCTTTGTTTGAAAATTTACTTGTTAGATTTATAGAATTCATAGGAGAAATTCCTTTTAATTCATTGATAAAGCTTATGTTATTCAATCACCAAGCATTTTAGAAATGTCATAATAAAAACAATTATAAAGACTTATTTGTGATAAGTTTTGCATTGTTTAATCATAAATCATATTTTTTTTTATTTCAACAATAAATCATTAAAATTTACCATTATACTTTTTTTAAGTATTAAATTAAACAGTTGGCTCTTTTTAACAAAGTCATGTTTCATGTTCTCTTTTAAATTTTTCATTGCACTTTAAAAACTAATTTTTATTAATGTGCTCGTATATAAATCATTCAGCATAATTTTTCTGTTTGTAGTTGCTATATATGAGAAAACTTTTTTATGACTTAAAGTTATAATTTTGGGTTTTAATTTCTCTAAGTATTTTTATAATATTTTTTTTTTTTTTTAAATTGAGTGCTGAGTTATTACATTGAATTTCAGAGTGAATTAAATTTGATGTCGGGCATAGTACCTAACAAAGACAAAAAGGTGGTTTTTGAAAGGGTGGTGACTCAAGCAATGGAAAACCTTTTTTCTGATGGAGAAGTAAGTATTGCTGTAACATTTATTATAACGAATAACTGATATATGAATTTGTATAAAAAGATAGGTTACTTTAGGTTTGATGTATTTCGTTAGAAGTCCGTGCTTGAAATTTTATTGATATGATAATGAGAGACCTTTTCAGTTTTTAGGTTCTAAAAAGTTTTATTCCTTGTTTGTATTTTATCTATGACACTAACTTCTTTCACGTAACAGTACAGATGTACTACAGATATTTGATGATTTCATGAATTCAATGAGTTTATTTAAAAAATAGTTTTTAGGCTGAACATTTTATTACTCCATCTGTTGTGATATGATATTAGGCTCCTTGTGTAATGATAATTCTATTAGTGAGTGTTGACAATTTTTTTTTTCTGCCTGTGAAATAAAATTGGATATATGTTTTCTACATACAGTGTGGGGATAATATGTATAAAATGTAGTCTGTAACCCATGGAACAATTGGAAACATAGGATATAAACTAAAACATAATACATAAACAAAGACATTGGTTATAAAGAAAATCCTGTTTGATAAATCCAAACAACACTTGGAATTTGTTGAATTATATAGTTGCCTCATCACGTTCAATATTGTAAAATGAGTAGGTGCACTAGTATTTTTACTTGTATCTCATAGATAAACTATCATAGGTGCATGTTTTTCGGTTTAAGAGTTTTTTTTTTTTGTGAACTACAATTTTCTGTGGTTAATTCAATGTAAATGTAGAAACAGTATAATATCAGTATACTTGAACTTTAAAATATGTTTGCAAAAATAAAGGGTGGCTTTTTAAAGAGCTTTTGGAGAAAGATTGCTGCTTATTCAGAATTAGTGAAGGGTGGTTTGGTTATTGGCAAGCAAGCAGAAGAGTTCAATAGTTATTTACTTATTATTTGACATTTGGCAGCTTCACAGGCTACTAGTGCTTTTCTTGACGGTTTTATAATATTGTGTTAGAGTGTGATGGTTCAACTAATTGTAAAAGATTTTAGTAGAAAATCACATTTTGCTATTTTTGAAGTAAAATTTACATCAGTATTCAAAATTGTTTTGTTCATTAAATGATTAAGTTACTTTTTGTATAAATCTGTTTTTATACTTAATTGATAATTTTGTAATGTTTTCCATGTTAAAATATTTGTATTTATTCCAGATGATTGTTTCCAAAGTTAAGAAAAGTGTTTCAAAACATGAATTTTCTGCTGCCCTCAATCTTTTTCCAATTTTACGCCACCTGATGGTAATAAAATCCGATTTTGAAAAATTATTCCAGGTATTTTTTAGTTTTCTGTTGCCTCAAATTTAAGATTTGACATAAATACATTAAATTGTAATTAATATTTCTTTTCTTTTTTTGCAGGGCTGTTCTTCAACACTCTATGATAAATTGCGTGGTTTTGTAATTACAGTGCAAGCAACAGTAAGTTGTTGGACTTACTCAGTGAATTTATTTTATACTGCAGCAAATTATAATATTTCACTTTTATTAATGTTGCATGCTTTCAGATCAGCAAAACACTTGAAGAGTTTATTGAAAGCATAAAAAATGACCCAGATACTAAGATGCCGAAAGATGGGACTGTGCATCAGTTAACTAGCAATGTAAGCAAAGTTAATTACTTTTCTTTCATAAGTCTATTTGATTGATTTACTTGGCATTCTATTCAATTTTGATCTCTAAATGTAATAAACTCACCTAATAATATGTGTTATATATATTTCCAATCAAGTTATGAAATGATATGCCAATTTTAACATGATTTGTATGAGTTTATTATGGTTAAATGTTTTTAATTTAAATTTAATTTTAATATATTAAATGTGTGTTCACATTGATGTTTCTTGTAAGCTTAATTTTATATAATGTAATTGAAAATCTATATAGAGCAATTTTATTGAAAGTCTAAATTAGTTTTGAATGTTCCTTTAGTATAGGAAGTGTAAATTTGAAATATATTTAAGAAGCAAAATTGTCATTTACATTTTATAAAGCAAAAATTGAGTTACGAGGAGTAAAAAACCAAATGTTTAATATTGGTTTTAAAACTTCAGAGGCTATCGACACTAAAGCACCTCATAAGTGCTATTATGAAATAAACATTTAAATATAGAAACATTGAAAGTTCAAGTGATTGAAAAATTCAACAGAGCATTGGGTGTATCAAATGGAAACAACTGCACAGTGGTTTTCCCCTGATAAAGTCACTTTCCTGTTGCATTTTTCAATCTCTTCAATTTTCATATTTTCCATATTTTTTCATATTTAAATTTCAAATGTTTATGTAATATTTTCATCTCTTACTGATATCATTTAGTTGAAAGTTGAGCATGAAATTTTTGATTTTGGAATAATTTAGATTGGGGTTACACTATCACTATATTGGGGTTACACTTTAAAACACTATGAACAAATATATATATACTATTACCTATTATTTATCGGTACTATTCTTAGGTTTACAAAGAAAAGATAGAGATAATTGTTTCTATATTTATATATGTTGGAGCAAAATTTACCTGGCTTGTCAAAAATGAAGCGAGATAGTCTTTCAACAACAACACTAGTATCTTGTTTCTGAAAGCCGAGTTCGTAAGGCAGCTTTGCAGTGTTTACGAAACTTGCATAGCTGAATAAATCAAGTAGTACGCTCCTTCACTAGATTGTGATTTTGGCAGCATTAAGTGTCTTTGAACCAGAGATAACTTCGTAGTTATTATAAAATACATGTTGACTTCACTATTCCTAAAATTTTTTTCATTACAAAAAAGCAACCAGCTGATAATGCAATACATTGCTTTCCACAATTAAATATAACGTTCAAAACTAATGCAATATAATTTCTTCAATACTTAGGGAGTTTCAGTTTTTAATGTTTTTCAATTAAAATTTATTGCTACGGAAATACTTTGCTTGTGATTTTTTTTTATTATAATAGGATCAAATATTATAATAGTCCAAAATAATAAATAGCATTTTTTTAGTATCAATGAAGATAACTAATTTTTTTTTAATTTCTACTATTTTTTTTATTTTTTATTATTGATTATCAAATAAAGGCATGTTTTATTTGTAATTTTAGGCTATAATGCTACTGGAACAACTACAAGACTACCAAGATATTTTGAGTTCAGTATTATCATTGCAAGACTCCGCATTTTCTGCAGCAAAAGATAAGGGAAAATTAGCATTTGCTCAGTACATAAGTAATAACTCCCTTTTTATTGGCAACTGCATAAGTAATGTTACATTTTGTATAATTATACAATGTTTTTCTTATCAAATATTTGTTGTCCTCATTTATTGAAGCTCGGGTAATAGCTGCCTTGACTGCGACTCTACAGAGCAAAAGTAATAACTACAGTGATCCTTACCTATGTGCAATATTTCGAATGAACAATTTTCACTATATAGTTAAAGCACTACAGAGGTAATTTTTATGTTATGCTATATTATAAACTAAGATAAATCTAGTGTTGTTATAAGTAGGTAACTATACATGTATTGCTTATTTTACTTTAAATCTTTATGTTATACTTTTCTGTTATAACAATTTTTGTTGCTTAATATATAAAGTAAAATTATATATTTATACTTGGGGATTTTGCAATCATAATGTGCACTTTTCAAGCACTGTTTATATCAATTGCATTTCATTGTATATTTTATTTTGGACAGTTCCAATAGGTGCAAAAATTTAAGTAACTCCAATGGAGATTAATACTTAATATACCTGTTTATATAATACTGTTATTTACAGTTACATCTAATTTATTGCAAACTAAATTTACTAGATTCTACTCTATGTATATATATTTTTTTTTAACTTAAAATTCTTGAAATAGCTTGTTTTGTATTAGATTTTAATTTGTTTAGCATTGTGTAATGTTGCTTAATTAATTTTTTACTTGAATTTTACACTCAAGCAAAAATGTCCCAAGTTTTATTTTTCATTTATACTTTCAATACATTTATAAAAATTTATCATCACAAATTAATGCATCAAGCAATGAAATTATTGATCAAGAATAAATTGATGAGTAGAAATTACTGAATTAAACATTCATATTTTTAATTTAGTGAATACTTATTTAAATAGAAATTAAAATGTATTTAAAAATGTTTTGCTTTTTCCCCAAGTTCATTTTAATGATCAACAGTAACAACGCTTTGAAAAGAATTATAATCAGGCACCATTTCTCACACACAAAACATGCTTATTAATATGGCAGTGTGGATTTGTCTGCTGCAAGCAAAAAACTGTGAACAATAGGACACCCATACCATGTCGCACAGTTGACCTAATTTTAAATACTCGGGAACTTAAGCTTTTTTGGAATATTATTTTTTTAAACGTTTTAAATTGAGTTTTTCTGATCAACCAAACTGTTCCACATATCACTTCCTTATCTCTGTGTTTTTAAGTATTTCCCCCTTTCTTTTCCTTGGATGCAAAACCATTACAATGAAGGTTATGCATATGCCTTTTATAATGATGTGATTGCATAATAATCACACTTGAGCAAAAATTTTCACCAGACTCATTTGTGTATTGATAATTTTTATTTATTGATTGCTACAAAATCATGAATTTTATACTCACTCCTATTGAGGCATTTAAACTAACTTTCCAGGCATGCATATACTAATGCTGATATATTTTGGTTACAGTAGAACAATGAATATATTTATGCTTGGAGGGTATTTCTATTAAGTTTAAAATAATTTTATGTTCTACATTTTAACTTTTTAAATATTTTAATAACATTTTCTGTAAGAGGATATTTTACATTAAATGTAAAGTAATTGTTTGAATAGAGTTAAACACATTGAAATATTAAAATGACTGATAATTTTTTTAATTTTAATCGTCGAACAGTATTTTTTTGATTTTGGTATTTTTTTTTAAAGCAAAGCATTTAATTTATAATTTATATAAAACAGCATTAATATTAATCATGTTAATTATTTTCATGTTTCATTCTTTTTTTTTTTAGAACTGGCTTAATTGAAATTGTAAAACTGCACAATCCCCAAACTGAAATTAATCTCAATAAATTGATAACCGAGCAGAAAAGGATGTATTCACAAAGGTGATTTGACTGCATTTATGATTTGTATTGCTATTAAAGTATACAAATTACTTTGTTTAGTTTTATAGTTACTTACTTGATATGTTTATTAATTATGTGTCATTGTCACATATTTTCAGTTGGAGTCGTGTTCTGCATTATGTAATGGAAGTTGATAAGCCAATATCCCAGCAACGCGCATTTTCAAATACAGCTAATACATCACAATTGCCATCTGCCATGAAGGTAGATTATACTTATAATAATATTTACTTTAAACTTTTTTGTAGAAACTGTAAAACTTATGTTAAAATGGAAAAGCTTGTATTTATTTAAACTAAATATTTTGTTTAAATTATTTTAGATTCACAAAAAGTCGCATTCTGTAAGTTTTATTCCCATCTGCTATTAGTTCGTGCTAAGTCATTAAACTATTACCCATGTTTGTTTTTGCATTGTATATGCATTTTTTTTTATGACTATTTTTTTTTATCCTTTTCTTTAAGTTAATTGCTAGAAGTGGTTTTAGGTTTATCCATAGACTTTGATTTTATGAAATGTTTTTTAGTGTTTTCTATTTTTCTGCTATGCTGGAAAAGCTTTTCTTATAGCTATATTAATCTTTGTTTCTAATTCTATTTCCATGAGCATTATCTTCTTATTTTTTTATCCATTGGTATTTGTTTGTTCTTCATTTTTATAACTTTGACTTAGCATTTCTATTTTCCCCACTGTCAGTGCAATTTCTACATAATTACTAGCTAATTAGAAATTTCAGCATAGTTATAGCTAGATATTTCAGCAGTTTCAAACTGATACAAATCTCCCTAAATACAAAAGGCTTTATAAAAGGCATACTCACACATATTGACTCAAGCGTCCACGACCATTTTAGAGAAGGTGTTTGAGGTACTTTAATATTTAGTATACAGGTATTTTTATATTAAATGAACAACAAATCAAGGACCTGGCTGTTGAGTAGTCGTTGTTTAGCTGGACGTCTTTAAAACTGGATTGAATAGTTTAAAATACAAACAGTAAGATAAATATTTTGTACCTCACAATAAATAGAAAGATAGCAACCCTTCCTGTTGGGTTTGGACATAAAATTGAATTGCAAAAAAACTGTTTATTCTATTGTTAAAGCATATATTTGATATGAGTTAGCACACATATGATACTAGTTTTTGATTATTGGGTGTATATACTCCAGTTGTAAACTCAGCTTGACATAAACTTTAACTGTTCTTGGGAATTAAAATATTTCATATTTTGATTTTTAAATGCTTTGGAAAGAAGATTAAAAGTGTTGGTACTCATTGCCTTGTTGGCTAGGAATAAGCTTCAGAGTTTTTGTTGGGATAGTATGGAAGGTTATGATTTTCAAAAAGGTTCAGGTGTTAGATTTATTATCTGACTGATTCTCAAAGTTATTTTGTGTATTTAGTTGTGTGAGTAGATCGTATAATTTTAGGATGTAGAATATTTGAATAATTTTTCTCAATGAAGTCAAGAGATATTACAACTTGTCTTGATACAAAGTTTTATTTTGTTAGTGTATTACTGTTTTTCTTATTACATTATTAAATTACAATCTGAAAATAAGTTTAATAAATATGAGTTTCTTAACTTTATATGAACTTAAATGTTTCACTCTTGTTTTTGAACAAATGCATGGTAATTTTTTATTTCATTCATTTAGTTGATTCTGCTCAATTAACCTTGACAATTAGTTTTTCAGTGTCATTTCTTTTTAGTTCCATGGATTTGTAAGTATTGTTCAAAATATATGTTTTTTATTTTATAAAGATTGGATGTATACACTCTAAATTTACATAGGTACAACAGGGTCTTCAGTTGAAGTTACTATTTTTAAAAGAATCCTCACTGCATACTAAATTTTAATTTATGCTTTTATTAGCAAGCTACTCTTAAAGATTCCACTCACAATATTTACTGTACTGGGTTCTGTTAGAAATTGAACATACTTATTTTTGAATATGGATATTTGCCCTCATGCAAAATTATGTGTAAAGAACACCAGACATGAAATATATTGAAAACGTATATAAGATTGCATGCAAGTTATTTGATCACTAATATTGCTCTTATGAAATTAATTAATTAAGGAAACTATAGTTTCTTCTTCACAAGCACTACAGCCTAAGGCTGTCTCTAAAATTTTCTTCTCCATCTGACTCTATCTGGCACAATTGCCCTTCATCAGTTCACTCCCATCTGTTTTAGATCTTTTTCAACACTTTCAATCCATTTGGTGGGTGGTCGTCCCTTTCGTTCTTTGCCCTCTATATTTGAAAAAGTAATTTTTTTGGTTGGGGATGCATTATCATATCTCTATATATGTTCCAGCAATCTAATACGAGACACTTTTAATATTTTTATTATATCGGGTTACCCATATTTTTTTTATAGATTTCATGATTATATGCAATTCTCCATTCGTTATTTTGTTTTATTGGTCCGAAAACAAAAGCAATTGGTCCAGCAAACAAAATTTTTCAAATCTAAGTTATTGTTTTTTAAGTACATTTTTTAGTAGTTTCATCTAATTGTATTCTTAAATATTAAGAACTGTGCATTGTAAGAAGGTAAGCAATATAGTTTTAAAATTCTAATAGAATTTTTTCTCTTAGAATTCTAATTCAAATTCTATTACAATTCTAATTCAAATTCTAATAGAATTTTAAGCTTATAGTAAAAAATAAATTCCAATTCATAAAGGTACCAAGAAACTTATTTTCTCATAGAATCTAGTATTGAAAACAAACACTGAATTTTTGCTACGCATTCAAATTATAATAATAAACTAATCAAATTTTTGTCTTGCCTTTTTTTTTTTTTTTTGTCTCTCTTCAATTTTGGCCTTTCACTTTATTATGCTTTATATTTATACTTCGTTCTTTTATAAAACTACAATTATAAAGAGACAATTAACTTAATAGGCTTTATTGTATTATTGGAATATTCGTCTAATTGAATTTCCTTCAACAATGGAGAATAATACAAACCTCTTTCTTTTCATTTTATCTGAAGCGTATACTAACAATAAACTACTAATACTTGGACTATAGAGTTTTTTTTTTTTTGATTATCATATATAATTCTCAATGAGGAATTCTGCACAATGTTTCATAAAGTATTACTATCTCCTTATCAATTAAATTTTGGTTTCATTTAGTTCTACCTTTTCTTATTAATCATTGTAACAATTCAATTAAATCTATATCTACTAGAATTTTCATATTTGAAAAAAAGTCTTGAAATTTATCATGCTTACAATATTTCTTCTTAAATGTGTTTTTAGTTACGGGACAAAGACAAGCAAAATATCAAAGACAAGTTTCATGGCTTCAATAAAGAAATGGAAGAAATCACCCGAACTCAAAAGGCATATGCAGTGCCAGATTTAGAATTGAGAGAGAGTTTAAAACGAGACAACAAAGAATTTATTCTCCCAAAATATAGCATGTTCTATGAAAAGTAAAAATTTTTTTTAATCCAATAAGTTTTAAAATCTGTTTCTTATTTTCAAAATGTTTTGTCAACTTTATTTTTAAAACTCCACTTTAAATAGTGTTTTATTTATATAGAAGATTGTTGCACAGTTTTTTCTTTCTCTTTTTTTTTCCTCTCTATATTTAAGATATGTGATGTAACTTTCATTCCAAATGTGGATTCCTTTTTTCATTAGCAAAAGACATATTTATTATAACAGCCTGCGTTTTTACTAAAACCTGTAGCCCCGACTGTTTCTAATAATTAGCAAGAAAATAATTAGTATTAGTATTTTCTTCCTGTTGTGCTTTTATTATACATGTAACTTACTTTAGTTTAAATGTTAGTAACATCCATAATAAGCAACATTCACATAAGCAAGTTTTTATTACTACAAGAGATATCAGGATATTTTTTATTTAGATTGGAATCTCAAATACTACTATAAAATATATATTACAAAATTTATTTTCTTCATATTCAAATAAATATAAGTGGTGATAATTATTTATGGAAGGAGATGCATAACTTCTTTCTTGAACGTTTTTAATACAATATTACAGGAATGTTTCCCACACAGCTCTTTTATACATTTTTTCTTGCATATGTAATTGCTGATATAATGTAATCAGAAAAAAAAAAAGTTCTATTGTAAAATATATATTACTCATTACAATAGTTTTTATTTTACTTATCATTAACTTAAAAAGTTTTTAAACCTTTATTTATTACCAGTATGAATGCTTTGAATTGATTAAAAACCAGCTTATTTATGAGATTGCAGTATTATTCTGGTGGTGATTATTATTGCTTACGATTTTAAATTACATCTTTTCTTATTTTCTAGTTTATTTCATTTTGTATTAATAGTTTAAAATTTCCATTTAATCATTTTAATGATGTTGTTATAGTATTTAAATATTATGGAAGAATATTCATATCACGAGATCTGATTTTTGATCAAATAAATTTTCTTGCGATGTTTTACAAACCTTTGCTTCTAGTGAATTACATTGAAATTTTTGAATTTCAGGATGGCATTATGTGGAAAATGAAACAAAGTTAATTATAACCAAAGCGAGGAGGAGCAAAATACTATTCTAATTTCAATTATAATACAAAGATGCATTCAAATTCTTTTTGCTTCTATATATATATGCAGATTTTTTACTGATCCACTTTTGAAATGAGTGTATTATTTAGACGTCTGTTTTATGTTTTTTTAATTGCATTTGTATACTTATAATAATTTCTATAATTTTTTTCTCCGTTAGGTATATTGATGCTGGATTTACTAAAAATACGGAGAAATACTTCAAATATACACCAATAGATGTTTCAAGTACTATTGATACATTCTTTGATGCAGCAGCTTAGGCATCAGTGTGACTGGATATCTGTGAATAGACCAAAGATATGAGATCTAAATTATGGTGCATATTATATAATTATATTGCCTACAGACTGAGAATGAGGAACTTAATAATAAATTGTGATTTATAAAATGGATTAAAAGTTGTTTGTTTAATAAGTGTTTTGATTTTCTCTCTCTCACACACACAATATTTAAATTATGTTTCATTTATATAAGTCCGTATGTTGTTGTAAAATGCATTTTTTATGTCTATTTTTAAAGAATAGACATCACTTGCTCATTTTTAGTATTTTGACACAAGTATAAACACTTCTTAAAATAATTATTAAACTACTGAAAAGAAAAAGAATTTAACTGTTGTTACTAATTCCCTTTGTCTGGCTAGGGTTTGAGGTCTTTTTGTAATTTTAAAAAATGAATCAAATGAAGTATTGGAATGTCAATGCATTTAACAATAAGAAAACAATAAACATTTTAGAAGAAGAGTAGGGTTAAAAAGTTTGACTCCACTTACAAAGTACATTCTTGTATATCTCCTCGTGTTAACTTTATTCTCGGCGGGATTGGTTTTCTTACTAGTATAATACAATATACAGAGATCAAGATTTTTTACTGGATGCAATTGGTTCATTTGACCTAGGCATGGTGTTTTAAGGGCCTTTAGTTGGCTAATAGATGTGATACAAGATTAAACCTTCTGTTACTCGCGCTGTGCTTTCCGACATGATTAGTCGCGTTACACCTATGAAGTGTTTCTGGTTTTTTGAGAGCCAAATTAAATTTGTTCTAGTTTAAATAGTTGTTGATGATTTAAGATTCTGTGGAGATATAAAATATTAAACAATCTATTTAAATAGTAAAATTTATTCAAAAATCATATCACAAGTAATTCAATAAAAATAAAGACAGAGGAAAATGTAGTAGGGATGCACCTGTGAGGTGTGCATGATTAATGGAAGGTTAAAAAAAATTCATAAAATAGATCCCTTATTTTCTAAAGCATCTTTTTAAAGCTTTTTTACTTAAATTAATTGCATCAAATAGTCTTTTAAATCTTAAAGCACTTATCATTTGACTAGAGGCTTCATTTAGTGTATATTTTAGTATTGCAACTTCGCTAACAACATCATACAAAAATAAAGAAATTTATTTTGCTAACAAAGAGAGGCAGTATTTTTCTGATTTCCTCCCATTCAAGACTTAAATTTGATGCATTTCCGTTATTTCCCCTCTTTCCTCTCAGTGTTAAAAATAAGCCTCTTTACATTGAGATTTACCCTGAAGATCTTCCAAAATATTTTTGCTCAACATTTTTTGCAACTCCAACAAATTTCGATAGTATTAGCAGATGCATAATCGGTTCCCAAACAGATCCCTAAAATGTACTATTTAGCAATAAAACTATTGCTGTATAATTTCCAAAATGCGTAATGGTAAAAATATTCGCTTTCGGACCGAATTCAATGAGCCTAAAACGACCACAAATCAGGAGTTTAGAGAGTACCTTCTTCAAGATGACAAAAAATCAAAAAGAGAAAAAAAAAGAGAGAAGGGGGGGGGGGAGGGGAAGTAACCTCGACCACATGTCTTAATTGATTTAACAGAGATATTGCTTTTATTAAATATGATGAATGTAATTCTATATTATGAGTAATAAATTTTTCACATTTATAGCATTCATTTTTTCACAAGGTAATGGAGGTTGGAAAAAAAAAAACCAAACTAATCAAATTATTCGAATACTTAAAAAAAAACTTCTTCATTCTAAGCAAAATATAAGAAAACATTTAACGACTAATTTAAATAATTTTCTGTATGTTTCTTTTGTAATAAGATGTGCATTTTTTATTCTTCTAAATTTTGTATTGTGTTCTTAAATTGCTTTTGCTTTTTTCTATGGGGGGGGGGGGGGAGATTCATTGTTCATAGTTAATATAGTCCTAGGGATTTCTATTCCTGCAATCGTAATACGATAGTATTCAAATTATTGTAATGTAACTGCTTATTAAGTAAATATATGGTGTGTAACCAACGTGAACAAAAGATCTCGAGAGTAAATTTTAAACTTGCTTTTAATTGCAGTTTCTAAAGGACAAACAAACATGTAAATTTAAATAATTGATACAAACAGTACATTAGGGTACAATACAAAAGGAAACATTAAATTTAATAAGGAAATACCTGAATCAAAATTAAATCGTGGAAAGATAGACAGCACGTCTTTACTGATAAATGAATCCTCTCTCTCTGGTTAAAAAAGTAATGACATAATTATCCACTTATAAAGTTGAGGGTGTGAAGGAGGTGGCTCCCTCTTTATTCATACTTTTAAGCGTCTGTTATAGACTCCCCCTCTGGTTCCGATGCCGTCCCGACGAAGAACCAGGGAGTCATTTTTTTGCGGCGTCCACCTTTCCTTAGAGGCGCCACAGGTCGAATGTCTCTTTCTGTTTCCGACTCATGATAGTGCTTTAGGGCAGATAAGTGGTAAGTTCCAAGAACTTGGTCTGGGGTGGCTGGGTCGACAATCTCGTATGTCAGCGTTTCTCAACCTTTCAGTATTCGCGGCCCAGTTTTCAATCATAATTTTCATCACGCCCACCGCTTACAATAAAATGTACGGGCGGTGAACACGATCGATGCCGTCTCGAGCACGCACAGAGCAAATGTGTTCTCATAGGAAGAAGGAAAATGTTCGATAACACAAGTTTCAATTCCAGCCAGTCTCATATTCGAGTCGATCCTTCAATAGCTATCGAATCTATCGTGAATGTGTATGTTATATATGGTTTCGTGTTAATTGCAATTCACCACATTAAATATTCACGGTAACAGATTTATGCAGACTCATAAATTTTTCAGCGGAAGTAAGCGAGCATTAGACGATAGTCAAGCATCAAAAAGTACACAAACGAGCGTGGTTCCAAAAATATAATCAAGAAAATATTCTCAAGAATACTTAAAATTTTGGGTTTTTTAGTACTGAAGTAAATGAAGAAGAAAGGCCCCTGTGTATCATTTGCTCAAAAATATTGGCCGCAGACAGCATGAAACCTAATAAACTTTAACGATATTTGGAAACGCTTCATAGTGAGTAAGTCCACAAACCCAGAGATTTCTTCGAATAAAAATTAAAATCATATAAAAAGCAAAATCATTTTTTTAAGGAAACCTTTCTGTGAATAAAAAAAGGTTTAATTGCATTGTACAAAGTTTCATATAAAATAGAAACATGTAAAAAGCCTCACACCATTGGTGAAGACCTTATTTTGCCAGCAGCAATTGAGATTGTAGAAACTATGTTTGGAAATAATTTTTAAAAACAATTGCAATCCATATCTCTTTCAAATGATACTGTTGCTTATTGAATTGGTGATATAGCTAAAGATGTACAGTGTCAGCTTTTCACGAAGTTGTGACAAATTGTTTTCAATACAGCTTGATGAAGCAAGAGATAGTAATAAAGATGCTCATTTAATTGCCTATGTTCGATTTTGTGATAATATGTCAGTAGTAGAAGAACCAGTTTTCTGCAAACCAATAGAACTCCCAACATTATTTGCTATTTTAAATGATTTTATGAATGAGGCAAACATAGAAAGGAAAAATTGCTTCGGAATATGCACCGATGGTGCTCGTTCAATGTCCGGAAGATTCCAAGGTATACAAGCACTTGTAAAACAAAAATCGCCTCATTGCATCTGGACACATTGCATGATCCACAGAGAAGCTTTAGCTTCGAAAGAGATGAGTCCTGGTCTGAATATTGTGTTAACTACGGTTGTAACCGTAGTAAATTTTATAAAAATGAGACCCCTGAAATCTAGAATCTTTCCCACACATTGTAAAGACATGGGTTGAGTACATTCAGTGTTACTATTTTATTGCGAGGCAAGATGGTTATCACGTGGGAAATTGTTGCAACGTGTTTATGAATTAAGAGAAGAAATCGCCATTTTCCTAGAATAAGAAAACAGACCGGAAGC
This sequence comes from Linyphia triangularis, assembly GCA_963978545.1. Lineage (NCBI taxonomy): Eukaryota > Metazoa > Arthropoda > Arachnida > Araneae > Linyphiidae > Linyphia > Linyphia triangularis. The sequence goes on along the minus strand of OZ021732.1, from coordinate 29,621,435 downwards.
CGAGAATTTTCGCGATGGTTTATTTGTGATGAAAATGAGCTACTTGGTCGACATATTCGAGAAATTGAATAACTTGAATCTTCTACTCCAAGGAGCAAATACACATATGTTGGATACGAGTGATAAAGTTAATGCTTTTTGTAGAAAATTGGAATTGTGGTGTAGAAATTTAAAGCAAAAAAACCTAACACTGTTTGCAAATGTGAATGATTGTACTAAAACTTACAAGACTGAAGAAGAACATGTAAAAGTTGTTTTGTAGCCATTGAAAATCATTTAGCCATGCTGGCAAAGAATTTTAAAAGGTATTTTCTTGCTGACGACAAACTGATAGCAAGTTACGAGTGGGTTAGTGACTCCCGAAGGACTCTCAATTAATGAGGAAGAAAAATTCATAGACTACACGACAAGTAGCGAAACCAAAAGACAATTTAGTAATAAATCACTATTTGAATTTTGGGAAGGAGTAGAGGATGATTTTTCTGCACTAAAAACAAGGGCATTTCGCATTCTATTACCAATTTCAACATCCTACCTTTGTGAAACTGGATTTTCTGCTGTGGTTTCTTTGAAGACAAATTATAGACCTCTGCGAAATATAGAAACAAAACTGAGAGTGGCTATTTCTAATATTAAGCCTTCAGTGGCGGCTAGTGCAGGGGGCCAGGGGGGGCCTGGGCCCCCTCACTTTTTTGGACCCTGGCCCCACTTACATATATGCTTATTAATATTGTTTTGTTGTGGAATTTTTTTAATATTTAAAGAAAAAAAAGCTTAAAACTTATTTATTCTCTCATTAGACATTAACTATTGTGAAGGGAGCAGGGAGCTTTTGCAACAAACTCGAAATTTTTTAATCAATCACAATCATTACTGCAAAAAAGCGACCCTTCTCTTAAAGATGCTAGTTTTCCTGGGGACAAAATGACCCCTTCTTCGGACAACCTTGAATTTGAAACCGATAGGGCATATAAGGTTGGGACTTTCACGTGACTTCCTGTTTTGCCAAAGCATAAATACAGAATTTCTAAAACATCCCTGATAGCTCTGCTCTGGGCTGGACTTCTATGTAAAGGAATGGGTATTTTTTGTAGAGACGGCGATTGCACGTTGGTCCTCTAGTATGACGGTGCGAAAAAATGGCTACAATAAATATCCATTGCATTCATTTTCGCACTTTGTTTTTCAAAATGTAAGAGTAAGATTTTCTCTACAAATTGTTTTTATTTAGATATTTACTTTTTTCCCGAAAAATGTTTGAGTATTTAAATGTCGTCCATATGATCGGAAGAACTGATTTGTCTCACATTAATATTTGATATCCTATTAAACTATTAACGGTAACTTTCAATCCGATGCCATCAACGAAAGAATTTCTATACAGAGAATAAAAAATGTTCTTCTCTAAATAAGTGGCTCCACTAGAACTAAGCCATCGTATAATGCTGTGTTAAAGTTAAAAGATAAACGTCACAGTTACAGAATTTTCCAAACCCCCCCCCCCCCTCTCCCTCTCTCCTAAATAATATGTAAAAGTAGATAAAGCAAATCTAGTTACTGTTACCAGAAAAAAATTTCATGAGCGTTTAGTAAAGAATCTGAGTCATGAACCTACACCCTTTAAAAAGCAAAATCATACAAGCAATTTGAAATTGTCAAATAAAATTTGGGCATTCTTAAAATTGAAGAAACGATGTTTATTCTTAACTCAGGTAGGATCCAATTCTCAAAATAAATTCTGAAATAAATAAAATATTAAAATTTGAAGCGAGTTCCATGTTTGCTCAACTTCTTTTCAAAATATCAAGAATCATGGTAAAACACCTATTTTTAACTATCGCTATGTCAAAACTCATTGACCAGAGGCAATATATTCAATTCACATGTGAAACGTCGTCGAATCGAGCCACATCGGATGTTTTGAAGGTTGGTTTCAATGTAAGTAGACATCTCAAATTTGAGATGCATATGCAATGCATTTTTCAAGTAATTATTCATCCTCAAATCAAGTAATTATTAATTTTTTCATGAATTTAAATCAAAACTGTTGAACTTGTCAATATACAGGGTTCCCACGGTCATTGAAAGTCATTTAAAGTGCTTAATATTTTTGAACTTGTTTTCAAGGCCTTGAAAGTGCTTGAAAATGCTTAGAGGTGCTTAAAAATCATTGAAAATGCTTAGAGGTCTTTAATTTTTACAGATGTTGTCCAACTGCAAAATTTATAAAAATACAACTCGGACTTGCTATACCCGTGTGACTGCCACTTATCTGCACAGTATAAGAATTTTCCGACATATTTGTATTACGCATCCACCACTTGTAACTTTTTTTGGTAAAATATACTTTATTAATTAAATTTAAATATAGACATGATGCCTGAAAACGAATTTTCATAGGTCCTTAAAAACAATTAGGTCCTTAAAAGTCATTGATTTTCATTCTGTGATTTGAGTGGGAACACTGATAGTTGCCTTTGACTTTAGTTGTAAATTTATAAATATTGCCCATTCTAAGTTAATGGCATTTTTCATTAGTTCTAATGTTAAGCCAAAATTATTTTGCATGAATTTTTTCATGAAATATCATTGACTTGAATATTAGAAGCAGTACCGATGTCTTTAAAGTGATTTATTTAAATTATTTTAAAACATTTAAAAATTATTTATTTAAATATTTACTCTAAAGTTACGAAAAGTGAAATTGTTGCTGTCGGCATTTTTTTTTTTTTTTTTTTTCTTCTATGATTCATGTAATATTTGATGAAAAATTTTCCCCTGTGATTTCTACAGAATTTTTAACCAAGGTTTTGACTTTATATATTTTATAACTCTTCCCTAACTCTTTGTTTTCTTTTTCTTATATACAGAATAGAAATTGAGTGACATAGGTTTTCATACTTTCACTTATTTTTTTGTGATTAGTATTTTAATTTATAATTATGATGTCAAACAAAATAAAAAAGCTTTTGCTTCCTACACTCTTGGTATCTAATCCAGCCACCTGTATTGTACATAAAATGTTTTATACTGTTGAAAATATTGGTAACTTTTCTTATATTAAAAAAGTTTTATCTTCAAGGCTGTTTAACTTTTACACTTCGTCCAATCGACATGAGTTAATTTTAATGTGTTCTCTATTCTTAATTTAATAAAATTATTAATTATAACATACTTTTCATTATATGATTAGGAGTAATTAGTTATATTTAACGGGGGGGGGGGGGGAGCAAAAAGGTAAACTTTAATTAATTTTTTTTTTTTTAAATCTTACAGTGAGTCCCGATAATATTGTACTTATGGCTGTTCCTAATCACTGACCACTGGTCATTGAGATAACGTCCAGCTCTTGGTAGGCTTCCCGGAAGACCAGAAGATCCTTAAAATAATCTCCACAAATAAAAAATTTAAACCCTCAAACTCATAGACAGTGGCAAGGGGGTGCAGATCGCATACAAAAGGGTGCAAAGCAGTTAAAGCTTCAAACCAGGAATTTTCAACCGTGAATGAGTATCGTATTTCTTACGGAACAATTTATAAATAGATATGCCGTAATTTTACGTTTAATTAAATAATTTTAAGCGTGTACTTTACTTTTTTGCCTAGGAATTCTCCACTTCATTTTTAATTTTCAAAAGCAAAAGGTGAAAGTGCATTCATTTTACCCTTCCTGACGTCGTCCATTCTCAAACGAAACGTCGCGTCGTTTTTGTAATAATAATTCCTTTTATTGAAATATTTACTTTATCAGATATCAGTATGCTTAGAAAATTTAACTGTTTAATAATCTTGTAGTTTTGTTTTCCCATATATATTTAAGTAACATTTACAAAATTACATGAAATTCATGTGTCTTGATATTTGCATGTTTTTTCCCCCCATGACATGCTTTGTTACTTTGGGCCCCCTCACTTTTAATACCCACGAGCCGCCACTGTAAGCCTTCCTTCGAAACACTTTGCTTTGCAAGACAGGCCCAAGGAAGTCACTAATAATTATTAAATTTATTTTTAATTTAATATGTTTTGATTAATTAAGTTTTGATTTAATAAGTTGTTTTACTTTATTTGTTAAATATGTCGAAATGTATTTTGTTTTCTATGTGTATGTGTGCTTTCCTTTCAGTCAGGTAACCAATTTTTTTAAATAATATTTTCTCTTGGATATTCTCGCACCTCCCTTCTAGTGTGCTCGCGCCCCTCAGGTTGAGAATCACTGTCGTATGTCGTTGGTGATCTTAAGGTAAGAATGAGGTAAGAGCCTTCCCTTTTTGGCATGAATTTCTTGCTTCTATTTTTCCGGCTTATGGGATGAATGGGCACCCAAATTTTATCCCCAGGTTTAAAATACTTTTGTCTTCTTTGTCGATCGAAGTTTTCCTTTTGCCGATCCTGCTTCTGCTCAACTCTATCTTTAACATCCAAGATTGAGTTGGCAAATCTCTTGAGATAAGGTGTGATCTCCAGGTACAAAATTATCATTGTCGATCACCTGTCGTAGATCGTGCCGGATATCATCTGTTGTTCTCAACTGTCTTCCAAATTGTAAAAAAGCAGCTGTGTGACCGGTGGTGTCGCACACTGAGGTGTTCATTGCGAAACGAATTAAAGGTAACTTGTCTTCCCAAGATGAATGTTCTCCAATTAGAATAGCTAGGCGAGGTTTTAAGTCACGATTTTTGCGTTCTGACGGATTGGCTTGTGGATGATATACTGGAATAAGGTCTTGAGTAATCCCTAACAAGTCACAAGTCAATTGCATGACAGCACTTACGAATTGTGGTCCGTTGTCGCTGATTAATCGTCTCGGAATGCCATATCGCAGGAATACATCTTCTATTAGGATTTTAGCACATTTGGCCGCAGTGGCTTCGGCGTGAGCAAACAGTTCAACCCATTTGGTGGATATATCTTCAACAACGAAGATCCACTTTTTTCCCAGTGGAGGTTTCGATTAGAGGGCCAAAGAGATCGATGGCCAGAGTCTTGAATCTTTGTGCGTAAATGGATGTTCTCAAGAGTCCTGCTGGTTTCTGATTTGTTGATTTATATCGATTACATTCTGGACAAGTCCTGATGTATTCTGAAATGAACTTTTTCATACCTAGGAAATAGCATCTAGATGCAATTTTCTTGTATGTATTATCAACACCGTAATGACCAGCGGTCGGGACATTTTGGTACTCTTGAAGGATTCTTTCTCTTTCTTGTATAGGAACTACAAGCTGGGCTTCTTCATCATCATGTTCAGGTGAATATCTATACAGGATACCTTGATTTATTAAATATCCACGACTGGTGTAGTTGGCAAAGTTCTCATCCTTGTCCATACTTTCAAAACATTCAATTATTTTCTTCAATTCTTCGTCTTCCATTTATCCTTTTCGAATATCACTGGACTTATAGCATGCCCACAGTGATAGCGCACCCATCAGGGGTCAAGTCTTCAATCTGTTCCTTCAAAATTTCCTTCTTTGCAGGAGCATCACCCGGTAAGGGGACGTTGCTACCGGTGTAGGATCACCTGTATCAATTCGGTGTTCTATGTACGGAGTTGGTTCTCCCCCTGGCTGGAAGCATGTCTCGTTTTTATGCAGGAGTGTGTTCAGTTTTCTTGTCTGTTCTAGGGACAGGTGTTTACCTTCATCTTCCCGAAGTTCGAATGAGCCAATGGTTGTTTCTTCTACAGCCTTTTTGAAGAACTTATACTGTATTTGAGGATTTTCGGGAAAATGCCATTTTCCATCTTGGACATCAAGGACGATTCCAGCTGCCTGGAGAAAATCCATTCTTAACAAAGTCTTATTTCCTTTTGCTTCAGGCAATACTAGAAATTCTGTTTGGATAACTTTGTCTTCAAAGTACAAGTCGACAACAGTACTCAGAGCCAGGGCCGTCGCTAAGAATTTTGGTTGGGGGGGCGTAGACATCCTTTTGCCGACTGAAATCAAGGCATGTCCGGTGTAAATGTAGAAAATATAAATTAAGGTGCTAATAAATTGTTAACTAATTTTTATTAATGTAAAATTAACTTATAAATAATTTTTAATTAATATATGAATAATTAATGCATAATTAATTATTAATCAATGTAAAACTTATTGTTAATGCATTTTTTTTTATTTAATTGTGAATTGTTTTATTTAATGTGAAATTAATTTGAATTATTTTTAAATTACCTTCTAAACAATTTTTAATATTTTATGGCATTTTATTAATACGTACTTAATGTCAAATTTTAAGTAAATTCCCATCACATTATAGTTAAAGTTCCTTCAAATTCATTTAATTTTTCATTTCTTTTTAGTAAATTAACCCTTCCTCTCCAAACAAAGGAGATTATTTTTGGAAGCGTTTTTATTTGGGAGCAGGGGGGGGGGGGGGAGGGGACATTTATACCTTGCAGATAGATAGAATTTCCCCTCAGAATTTTAAACCAATTCAGTAAACTGAGAAGTACAAGTGCTTCATTTCGATACAACTTTATTTGAAATTTTCAAATTGCAGTTTCGAAAAAGAATAATTTATCGAGTAAAAGTGGTTGGAAAATAGCACTTTAACATGGAATTAAATAGATGAAAACTATTGATCAAATATGTGACTTTTGTATAATGAATTGTATAAAGGTTGATCAAAAAACAAATTCTGGAAAAATTATTCTTTTTAAAATTCTGGCGGACTATATCTGCTACAGAAAATTCCCTACGCGAAGCACTGCAATTTTTATAATAGATACAATATCAGGGACATAAGAAATATGCACTTGCACTCCTTCCCCTCTGGGTTTCGAAAAATAAAGTAACGTGGAAAAAAAAGTGGTAAAATTTACAAGAAAAATTTGAAGATTTTACAAGAATTTTTTGAAGATTTTACAAGAATTTTTTGAAAAAAAATATATATGGATATTAATTCATCAATTTGAACAGAGCATTAATGAATAATTATTAACTAACATCCAATTAGGAAATCCAATTCCCATCTTCTAAAAATCAAGGATTAAACAAAAACTTTGGTAGCCTTACATCTCCCTGCAAATAATCATGTAGGCGTTCATGGACACTATAATTGCATTGCAAAAGACAATTATTATTAAAAACGATTTCTTAATTATTTAATTTTTAAATACTTTTTAACCCATTTTCCTAACTAAAAAAGAAAAGATTTTGATTTTTCTTGAAACGTGTGTTAATAGTAAAACTTAATTTTTTTGTAACAATTCAATCCAGGAACCTACTTCTTAAAAGTAGTTACTTCGAGTATATATTTTTATCAAAATTGCTGGATTTAATTTAATTATTTTTTTGTGTTTTTTTACAGATGTGTTATGGTTTTTCAGCAATAATTTCTGCAAATATTACTCGTTTTTTGAACAATAATCATTTGTTCAAGAAGGAAAGTATACATGAAAATGCTAGGTTTTTTTTCCTAAGCAGGATTAAAAATGAAATGGATTACTTTAGCATTAAACCAAACTATAATATTTATGTGCAAAAAGGTAGGTTATTCGCAACTAATTGAACTTCGAATTTAGTGACAAAATACTCTATAAAAAAGCATGGCATAATTTTTAGCACAACATACCAAACTATATAATAAGGAATAGTACGTGTGGAGTTTTTTTGGGAAAGGTGTGTGGGGGGGGAGGTATTCAAATCTACAGTGTTAATCCGATCTTGAGGAAGAACAAGTTGCACATGTGATCTTCAAAGCAAGAGAAACATCACCGTCAACATGAAATTTCCAAAAACCTACCCCCATTTCCCTTACCCACATGTAATGGTTATAATTCTAATTTGAGATTTATTGATCCGATTTGAAATATTTTTAAAGTATTTAGACTAAAAAATCTTAGTTTATCTAAAAGACAATTTTTCCCCGATGTTTCGAATATTAAAGTGGTGAAATCCAGGATAGGTTGGTTGATTGTTTTTCAAATTTATTAGGCGCAAGGGCAACACAAAGGCCAAACTGCGTCAGAAATCGAGGATAGGAGTGAAAGGATACTCACAATTTGCAATACACTGAACCTGGTTGTATTGGACAATGTTGGTCCACAGCTATTTGAGCACGGGGAACATTAAGAATTTTATATAGTATTATAATAAACCTTTCAACACTTTTCCAAAGATTTCGTTAGAATAAATTCGATATCGCCTTCCAGTTTACAAATGGCATGCATTATTTTGGGAATGCATTTTCAATATATGAAGTACAACGTGATCATAAAGAAACTTTGCCGATATATGGGCCTCTAGCTTCCGTTCCGTTTCACAGATCGAGATGAGATTTCAGGTATAGTTATTCAGAGGTATGAGCTCGAAATTCTGTGAATTTCAACAAATGGCGCTCACGGTTATGATTAAAGTTACATGCACGAAATTTTCAAATGACAACGTCTACTTTTTCCTGTCGCAAAATGCTCAGCGCATAAGGAAACCCTAAAGAGAGATGGAACGGTACGTGCATCACAAAAAACGGAAGCATTATGCACGCACAAAAAAAAAGCTCTACCAACGGCCAACAAAAACACGATTGAGGCGCACAATGGAAATTTGCATTTGACAGAGGCCAAAGTTGACATGAGTGCCATCACAGGCAATTTAATCGGTTTTCTAAGCTGAATATTTGGTGAGCGGCCTCCATTGCTCCGATCGTGTTTTTGTTGGCAGTTCGCAGATCTGTATTTTGTGAGTCCGTTTTTTGTGTTACACTTACCATTCCAACGCTCTTTAGGGTTTTCGCATGCGGTGATCATTTCTCGATAGGAAAAAGTAGGCGTTGCTATTCGTAACTATAACCGAAATAATCGTGAGCGCCATTTTGTAAAAATTCACAGAATTCCGACCTCATATCTCTGAATAACTATACCTGAAATCTCATCTCGATCTGTTGAACGAGACTGCCTTTAGAGATCCATATATCGGCAAAGTTTCTTTACGACCATCCTGTACATAACATCATTTTATGGAGTTCTACTTGACATTAATTGCAATAACTTTGTAAAATGTGGGTCCATTTTCGTATATAAAAATTTTGGTGTTTTGAAATTTTGTATAAAACCTTTGACTTATATGATGTACTTGTACATTACATACTTTATGTAAATGACGTTTAATGTGTATGTCATGGTTTTTGAGGCGTTGTCTGACGTACCACAAATACAAGTATATCATCTACTGTAACATATCAAAGTTATCTAATGTCAGTGAAGATATCAATGATTAGATTATTTTAATGTTCCTGTCAAAAAGGACATACTCCAATTCAAAATTGCCGACCGTCAACTGAGGCTGCATTGTGATCACAATTTTATAATAATAATGATGAGTTTAATTATTTGTACTTTTTCCATTCAATATGTTTTGAAACATGCGTCAGTAGGGATTTTTAAAAGAAGGGATGAAATTTGCCGACTACCACCCTTTCTAAAAACATATGTTAGTATTTATATAGTAATATTTGCGTTCGCAGTCCATCATTGTAGCCGTAAAAGAAGACACCGACTCCCCTATAATAGACTTCTATTATAAAAATGCCGATTCGTCAAACTCGAGTCACGCTGCATTAAGATATTTTTAATATTTTTGTTCCTTTTTTTTTTTTTTTTTTTTTTTTTTTCATTTAATTCGATTTTATTGTGGATCGACTTTAGAAAAAGAAAAATCTCGATAAAATTTTTGAAAATTTGCCGACTGTCCAACTTTCTAAAACTTTGGGGGGGGGGGGGGCGAGTCGCCCCCTACGCCCCCCGTTCGCGTCGTCCCTGCTCAGAGCAGTAATGTTCTGTTGAATTCCATCAGCCATAACAAATGAAATTCTCTTATTCACAAAAGTGACGTTGTGCTCTTGTAGGAAATTATACAGCTTTTCACCAGCGATGGTGTGTGAAGCGCCTGTATCAGCACATACAGCGATCTTCTCTCCAAACATTTTCAGAACAATCAAACTTGAGGGATACGAGTTTGAATCCATGTTGTATAACCTCATACAGTTCACAGTTGTGCCTTCTTCATGAGCTTTTGTGCAAGTAGAACACTTTGACTTAATGACTCCAGGAGTCCCGCATCCGTAACACTGGATGGCTTTTCTTCCTTCAGTTCCGGAATTTGGATATCCAGAAGGTACTGTTCTAGAAGGTCCCGGTGAGTTGTCATCGTGAGATCTTCCAAAGGGTTGACTTTTCTTTACTGGAAAGGGTTTCCTGTGTTCTTCTTTCTTCTTGAAAGTTTGATTTGGATTGTTTTTCATTGCAGGCCTTAGGCTGTCTTATGCATCAAGTTTTTCAGCTAGTTCTAGAGGATCATTCAAATCTGCCCAAATATCTAAGAAATGTTCTCTTATATTTGTTGGAGTATTTCTTTTTATTTGATCAGCGATCATAAGGCTTTTAAGTTGTTCAAAGGTGGTGATTTTCAACTCTTTGATCCAACCTTCGAGATAGGAATCTAATTCGAAACAGAAGTCTCGCCAGGTTGTATCAGGGTTTTTCTTCTGTTGAGAAAAGTACTGCTTAAACCTGTCTCCTGTAATTAGAAACCTTTTCAGAAGTATTTCTCTAACTTTTCCATAGTTTTTAGCATCCTCTTCATCTTCTCTAGCGATGAGTTGAGATATATCGGGTGGCACCGATCCAATCAAGTATGCAGTCCAATTCATTTCAGGAATATTCATAAATTTCACTTGACGTTCAAAAATGGTTAGGTATAGACCGATTTCATCTTCTTTTGGGATGAATTTTGAAATAATTCTATATAGCTCAAGTCAACTAATGTTCTTCAATCATTTCGCTGCTGGATTTTCAGTTTTTCACTTGATTGAAACTATAAGTATCATTAACCCCGGAACAAATTTTTGATGTTGGAATTTCATTTGCTCAAATTTCGATTAGTGAGTGAGTGATATATGTCCTTGTTTTGTTTGAAATTGCTTTGAAAACCAGGTTTTGCTTTTAAAATTGAAACATTAGCAAGAAATGTATTCAATATCAAACAGTTAAAAATGACTTATGTTTATAAATTAAGTATTTTTATTTATTTTTCGATATTTCTTATGCTCCGCAGTTAATTGACATTTTAATTTTGAAGAAATGCATTCATATATAATGCTAGTATTTGTTAATTGAGATTTGATCAACCTTTAATAATTAAAATTATAAAAAAGGTAATTGGCTTGTAAAATTATTATTTAAAAAAAAAAAGTTTGAGTAAAATCCTAAAAAATCAAAAATAAATATTATGGTAATTTTTTAATGCGTCAAAATAAAAGAAAATTGTTTCTGTTCGTTCATTTTACGAAAGTTTGTCTGTAATTAAAGTAACTCCACACATTTTAATACAGTTCTATAACTGTGTTAAAATGCCGATTATATTCATAAATCTTTTTTTGGAAGCAATGATTCCTTCAATCTGCTATAATACAACTCAATTAGGCAGTGTGTGTAACCATCAGAATGTCCTACGTTCTGTATCGATCGAAATTGCCTAATTGAGTTTGTTCCACCTTATTTTTATTCATAACTATAAGTACATTAGCTTACACTATTAAACAACGTTATCCTAAAACGAAAAAAAGAAAACCTTTTACATTAACTGAGGTGCTTTATAAGAATAACTAGCTGAATACCCGTGCTGCGCTACGAAATTTTACCATTAGCATTTTAGAGATCAAAAGACATTCATGTATTCTACACTTCAGACGTTTGCTCCCATTTCGATCCCGACAAATTGATTTATCAAAATAGGAACTTTCCTTTGTTGACATTTTAAACGAAATTTATAATTGTGAATAGTAAACTGGAATAGTTTATTGTGTTTATGTTTGCTCTTAGTTCTAAATTTCAAAGTAGTAGCTGTATTGGAATTGAGACATTAAGTTAATCCTCGTATAGTTTCAATGTTGCGTCGTCTTTTCATCCCTTAAAAATTCGTTAATCGATATTGGAATGACTTATTTTTTTAACATTTGCAAAAAAATATCAGAAAAATGACTACATTGGAAGAGGAACAACATTCGGATATCCCTCGTTTGGAACATTTAACCCCTTTTTGACCTCTTAGAGTGGGTAAATAGAGATCGGAATAGCTTACTTTTTATACGTTTGTTTTTGTTGATACTTGCACCAGATTTCAGAGTTGTGACGAAAGGGGAAGTAGGACATTCGAATATCCCTCGTTTGGAACGTTTAACCCCTGTTCCACCCCTTAAAGTGGGTTAATCGAGATCGGAATAACTTACTTTTTCTTCGTTTGTCTTGATTGATATTCTCACCAATTTTTAGAGTTGTGACGAAATGAGAAGTAGGACATTCGAATATTCCTCGTTTGGAACGTTTAACCCCTTTTCGAGCCCTTAAAGTGGGTTAATCGAGATTGGAATAGCTTACTTTTTCTATGTTTACTATTGTTAATATTTGTACCAATTTTTAGAGTTGTGACCAAATGGGAAGTAGGATATTCGAATGTCCCTCGTTTGGAACGTTTAACCCCTTTTCGACCCCTTAAAGTGGGTTAATCGAGATCGGAATAGTTTACTTTTTCTATTTTTACCATTGTTGATATTTGTGCCAATTTTCAGAGTTGTGACTATGTGGGAAGTAGGATTTTCGAATGTCCCCCGTTTGGAACGTTAAACCCCTTTTCGACCCCTTAAAGTGGGTTAATCGAGATCGGAATAGTTTACTTTTTCTATTTTTACCATTGTTGATATTTGTGCCAATTTTCAGAGTTGTGACTATGTGGGAAGTAGGATTTTCGAATGTCCCCCGTTTGGAACGTTTAACCCCTTTTCGACCCCTTAAAGTGGGTTAATCGAGATCGGAATAGTTTACTTTTTCTATTTTTACCATTGTTGATATTTGTGCCGATTTTCAGAGTTGTGACTATGTGGGAAGTAGGATTTTCGAATGTCCCCCGTTTGGAACGTTTAACCCCTTTTCGACCCCTTAAAGTGGGTTAATCGAGATCGGAATAGTTTACTTTTTCTATTTTTACCATTGTTGATATTTGTGCCGATTTTCAGAGTTGTGACTATGTGGGAAGTGGGAGAATTAGTGATGAGTGAGTCAGTGAGTGAGTGAGTGAGTGAGTGAGTGAGTGAGGGCTTTGCCTTATATATATAGAGATAACTAAAATGATTCATCATATTTTTTCGTAACCCTATTTCGCATTCATTTCATCAAAAGCAAAACATATTTATTCTTAATTGTGGATTTAAAAATTATGTATTCTTATACTTGTATATATCTATATACTCTTATTATTAAATTCAAATGCAACCTGACGCTTATGCACTGAACCAAACAAAAAGTATCATTTTAGAGTCGATTCCTCTTTCGTCAGTGTAAAGATGGTTTTGAGAAAAACACCCTCCCCCCCCCCCCCCGAGAAAAGAGGAAAAAATTTCTGACCCCCACTTCCGAAAATGACTCACTGTAGCTTCTGTAATGAGCAAGTTTTTAAGTCGTAAATCGCAGTGACTTGGGTCGTGACAAGTACACTAAGCACGTGTATTCCCACCAAGAGCGAGACACAAGATATCCATGTTGGAAGGTGGGAAGGGGGGGGGGGGGGATGGAGTTTGGAGGTGGAAAGGGGTTATTGCTCGCACCCCTTCTCTTTTTGGAATCAAGAGGGGTGCAGCTGCAGTGTCACGAGAGCTACAAAAATCACACAGTCAATTAACAGAGGGAAAATTCTTGGCTGGACTTGACTTTCGAAGATAGTGGAAGATGGGGAGAGAAAAAAAGAAAAAAGAAAAAAAAAAAAAAAAAAAAAAAAACGTAAAAAACAAACAAAAAAAAACGTCCGAGTGGGGAGGCTTTAATAACGATTTAGCTCTGGTTCTCTTAAAATTTATGACTGTCACCCCTAAGTGCAACATTACAATAAGTAGAATCTGCTAATATGTATGTTAATTTTTACAAAACAAATTTTTTATAAGGCAGTTCTTAAATCATTATCGATAAAAGTACTTAAAAACTTATCTGTTACATTCGCAGGAAACGAATTGACTTGTGTGTCGGGGCGACAAGACAAAGCACCGTACAGGATTGCAGGCACATATGCAGGTTACAATCACTTTATTTTGAACCTGTGAAAAAACGTGAGAGAGAGAGATCCGGGACTTTTGTGATTCATTTCCCATTGAATTATAAACTCGGCCAGACGTTGGGCTGCCATTTGTAACTGCTTATTAAGTAAATATATGGTGTGTAACCAACGTGAACAAAAGATCTCGGGGTACATTTTAAACTTGCTTTTAATTGCAGTTACTTAAGGACAAACAAACAAACAAACATGTAAATTTAAACAATTGATACAAACAGTACATTATAGAGGGTACAATACAAAAGGTAACATTAAATTTAATAAGGAAATACCTAAATCAAAATTAAATCGTGGAAAGATAGACAAAACGTCTTTTTTGATAAATGAATCCTCTCCCTCTGGTAAAAAAAGTAAAAACATCAGTGTTGCCAGACTGAAATTTATAAATTACCCTCCAACCCATACGAAAATACCCTCAAATACCCACAAACCCAAATTTTATAGTGGTGCTATCTAGTGAGATTAATTAGCATTAAATATTTCAAGAATGTAATATATTTCTTATTAAAGTAATAATATTAGTTATTAATTTAATAATTTTTAATTGTTTTTTAAGGTTAATTATTAATTTAATAATTGATGAATTATGTTTTATGTTAATTATTAATTAACTAATTATTATTTTAAACGTAAATTAATTACCATTAATAAAATTTTTGGATTAGTTTGAATAAAAAACAAAATAAAAAAGAACTAAAGCTTACTTTAAATCAAATGCGCCATTAGCAATTTCTTTAATATACACGATTCATGTATTATAAGTCGAATTGTAGCAAAATAAAATACAGAAAATCTTCAAAATAAGTTATTTTATTAAAGTATTTGTTACTTTTAATTTGTCTTCTGTTAGCTCTGTAAATTTATACAATAACAAACTTACATAGTTTTCGATTTTTATTGAAACTCTTTAATATGAAACAGAATTCGGTGAATATATGTGATGTGAGCATGATAGTCCAGGGAATACAGACATTTTGCCTTGCAAAAGGTTATGTAGTTCTGATTTTTTAATATGTTATAAAGGTCGGTCCCGTGGTTTATAAACCAAGTTTTCGACCTCCTAACCCTTGTGCGTTCTCCGTGGTGCACCAAAAACTGAGCCGTTTTTCAGTTTATACGTCATAACTCTTTGCTAATGCATCTTAGAAACAAACATTATATTCAAAAGTTGTAGAATATTAAATTATCTACAACTCTTGTATACTAAGTTTTTTTTGTAGACGTATTATGTAAATAGTTATGTCGCATCAAAGTCAAAACTTTTTCGTAAAAATGCTACTTTTTTAAGATTTGTGTCAAGTTTTTTGATTATATCTTCATAATGGTACGTTTTAGAGAAAAAGTTTGTGAATAAAAGTTGTAGAGCAATAAATTTCCTACAAGTTTTTTAAATAAACTTATTTTCTAGGACTAATAACAAAGGAGTTACTCTGCTTTGTGTATTTTCCGTGGTGCACCACAAAAAAATACGTTTTTCAGTTTATAGATCATAACTCTTTTGCAATGCATTTTAAAAACAAACATTAAGTTTAAAAGTTGTAGAATATTAAATTTTCTACAACTTTTGTGAACAATTTGCTTTTGTAAAACTATTATGTAAAGAGTTACGTAGCATCAAAGTAAACACTTTTTCGTAAAAATGCTGTTTTTTTAAGTTTTTTGCCGAGTTGTTCAATTATATCTTCATAACAATAAGTCGCAGGGAAAAATATACTAAACAAAAAATGTAGATCTATAAATTTGCTCTAATTTTTATACAAAAAGTTACTATCTAGGACTAATAACTAAAAGGATCTACTCTTCTTTGAAGGTTTACGAGATGATAACCTATAATATATTATGTATAGGTAGAGGTTTAAAAATAGCTTCTTACTGCATAGTCTGACAATTTTAATAAAAAAATAAAACAATGTTTACATAATACTAATGATAATGTAAAATAAAAAGTGGAAATATATTAAATAATGTATATATCTATATACAATAACGGTAATATCAATTTACCATTTTCGGCATGGTGCACCAAAAACCTTCTGAATTCTGAAATTTTGAATTTTTTTCAGTATATCGATCATATCCTTTTTTCACTGTATTTTAAAGGGTGAAAAAATTATATTTTAGGTTGTAGAGTATTAAATTTTCTACCACAAATGTATGTGCAAAATTTGTTTTGTAGAACTATTGTATGAAAAACAAATTGTATGAAAAGCATCAAAGCAAAAACTCTTTCGTAAAAATTCCATTTTAAGATACTTGTCGAGTTTTTAGATGATATCCATAAAAGTATATCATAAAAATTGTAGAACCCTAAATTTGCTACGTTTTATATACCAAGTTATTTTATAGGACTAATAACAAAAGAGTTACTTGGTAAGATCTAATATTAAAATAGTTTCTTACTGCCAAGCCTGAAAAATTTAATAAAAAATAAAACAATATAGGTATTAAAATAATAGTATTATAAATCAAAAAATATAAATATTATAAAAATGTATATATATATAATAATAGTAATATCAATAAAACTTACAATTTAGAAAACTTATAAATTCTTAAATTTAGTTTCGTTTAGCCACGAAGGCTCTGCTAGTTCCTCCTCTACTTCTTGAATTAAGAGTTCTGTTGGGTCGTCTTCATCGTTGTCATCAATTATGATGTTCGCTGTATTGTCACAGGTTTGTCCATGACAGTTTTTACATATTATGGAGCACTTGAGACCGGCCTTTCTACAACCGCAGGTCTTAGTGCATCCTATGTTGCGCTGGCAGAAAATGTAGGTCAGAATTGATTGATGAGCTGAATCCCTGGTGGTTGTAATAGGAAGAAGTCCTTTACTGTCCATCTTCCACCCACAGACCAGAGGATTTTTCAATTGGCCCATCCATGTCTTTACTTGATGGTATGTGCGAAAGCCATGGTGCGTAGCAGCTTCTTGGGTCGGAGGTAGCTTTGACAGATTTAACTTGCTCCCAGTTGTTGATTTGGAAAATTGCTTATAACGCAAAGCATTTCAAGTTGTTGCCCTGTGACCACCAAAGAGAGCAACTAGAATGTTTGATACTGCTTCGGTGATGCTTGAAACACTGGCATTAGGATCTAGGACGATCTTTGCAAATTCCTGTAATATTGGATATGATGAAGCAGCCAACATTACAATGCATGTATTCCAATATTAAGTAACTGCACTGAGTGGTTGATATTCTGTCGGGATGGTTAGTGGTGGGGAGGGTTGAGAATGGTTTTTCGGTTCTTCTAATCTTCTACCCTGAATTCGGCAGTGGCAAATCTCAATCAACAGTATATGGTGTTTTTGCGGAAACTGAGTCATTAAAAGAATTCCTTTACATGTCACTAATGCCACCCGACTTGTGATTTTTCTATTTTATCTCAAAAGATCTGTACCCCACGTAGTTTAGAATCAACCACTTGAATGCAGTTTATTTCTCATTTTTATTTCCGAATGCAGAAATTTTTGGTGCATCTATTTAATATATTTCCACTTTTTATTTTACATTATCATTAGTATTATATATATATTGTTTTAATTTTTTATTAAAATTGTCAGACTATGCAGTAAGAAGCTATTTTTAAACCCCTACCTATACATAAAATATTATAGGTTATCATCTCGTAAACCTTCAAAGAAGAGTAGCTCCTTAGTTATTAGTCCTAGATAGTAACTTTTTTTGTATAAAACTTATAGCATATTTATAGATCTACAACTTTTGTGTAATATATTTTTCCCTACGACTTATTGTTATGAAGATATAATTGAAAAACTCGGCAAAAAACTTAAAAAAGCAGTATTTTTACGAAAAAGTGTTTACTTTGATGCTACGTAACTCTTTACATAATAGCTTTACAAAAGTAAATTGTTCACAAAAGTTTTAGAAAATTTAATATTCTACAACTTTTAAACTTAATGTTTGTTTTTAAAATGCATTGCAAAAGAGTTATGATCTATAAACTGAAAAACGTATTTGTTTGTGGTGCACCACGGAAAATACACAAAACAGAGTAACTCCTTTGTTATTAGTCCTAGAAAATAAGTTTATATAGAAAACTTATAGGAAATTTATTGCTCTACATTTTTTATTCACAAATTTTTTCTCTAAAACGTACCATTATGAAGATATAACTTGACACAAATCTTAAAAAAGTACCATTTTTACGAAAAAGTTTTGACTTTGATGCGACATAACTATTTACATAATAGGTTTACAAAAAAACTTAGTATACAAAAGTTGTAGATAATTTAATATTCTACAACTTTTGAGTATAATGTTTGTTTCTAAGATGCATTGACAAAGAGTTATGACGTATAAACTGAAAAACGGCTCAGTTTTTGGTGCACCACTGAGAATGCACAAGGGTTAGGAGGTCGAAAACTTGGTTTATAAACCACGGGACCGACCTTTATAACATATTAAAAAATCAGAACTACAAAACCTTTTGCAAGGTAAGACCCCTTTTTCAGTCTCTATTCCCCGGACTATGACAGAAGTTAGAAAAAAATTGCAAATAGTATAATAAAGAAATTATTCGATTTTCGATTGCATCAAGCTTCTTAAGTCGTTACTGAAATAATAAAAGGAAATAATATTCACTTTCGAATAAAAAAAATCAAAACCAAATAAACAAAATGCTCGTTATTTGAGAAGTTAAGACATGTTTGGCGCATTTAGCTCAAATAATTTTTTTATTTTTGAACAGTTTAGGCCATTTTCCCCCGGCATATCAGTATATTCATATAATTTACTAGAACTTCTCTATATTTAAAAAAATAAATAAATCAAAATGACGTTCTATGGAGTACCGTAAAATGGGGTGAATAGGAACAGCGGGGTGAATCGGAACGAAACTTCATGAAATTACAAAGAAATTATTATTTTACACAAATAAAGCAGTTTTATTAATTATATATATATTTTTCATTTGGTTAACATGTTTTTAATCTTGGAACATGTACTATGGGGTTTTCAACACTGTCCTTTTTTTAAAAAAAAAATTCTGAAACAGCGTGCATACAATCCAATGAGTTTTAACCTCTCCAAAACTTATTCCGTAATTAATAACATGTACCAGTTATAGGCTTAACTAATATATTTTTAGATAAGTATAAACATCCACAACAGCATGCCATACTTAATTTAACTTGGTTTTAAAAACTTTTTATTTTACGAATTTTTATGTTTTGCCTCGTCTCGATTTTGAGATTTGCGGGGTGAATCGGAACACTTGAAAAGTGATATTAAAAAGCTGTTTTTGGCAAGATTATGTTCAACACAAGAGTCTAATTACTCTCTTCAAGACAGTAATCAAGATTGCAGGCTTGAATAAATGTCAGACGAGGAGCCTAGTTTCCGCATGGCAGAAAACCCGATTGTTCCAGTAGTTTTTTCTCTAAATGACTTCGTTATCTTTAAGTTATATGGAAAAATGTATGAATGAAATGTATGAAATGAGAAAAGTTTTACACCCACAACATTATTGCTATATAAGTGTGTTTTACAAAAAGCGCTTATGAACGAAGAGATTTTCTGAAACAAATGAGGATGCTTTTCTCCTTTTTCAAGATATTTTAAAGAATTTGGAGTCATACGACACGCAAACATAAAGTCAGTGGTAGAAGTGGTGAAAAAAAGGTGGGGGGACTCCCAAAATTTGGTGACAAATGCCCCCCCCCCCCTCCCCACCATTTATAATAAAAATATTAACTAGTAAAAAATAATTTATACTTCCTAACATTAAACGAGGGTCCAAAATTTATTGTTATTTTAATGAATACTCAGCGACTTAATTTTTTTACTTGGAAGTAAGAGATAAAGTTAAGTAAAAATTCAATGTTAAATACATAACTGTTTGTTTAGTTTTAAATAATACTTATAAATGTGCGTACCTTCATGAAATTAAATTAATAAAGAATTCTAAAAAAAAAAAAAATAGTTTGTCTTTATATGACACAAGAATAGAAATTTAACTTCAAAGGAAAAGAAAGTTCCTCCAAAGTTAAAAGTTGACCAAGTGTCCAATTGGTTAGTTGGACCAATTGTTAAGTTGACCAATTTGTTATTAAAATAATAATACCTTTATACCCCCAAAGTAGTACAATACATTTTTATAATAATATGATATGCATACCATAAATAGTTTTAAAGTTTTCAAGTATAAAAATAAATAACTTTTTCACAGTATCACTACATTTAAAGGTTAACGTTATTTTTCATTAGTTGTTTTTAGGCGGATTGAGTGCTTTTAAAAGTGGCGGGATGGATTTCAGTGATTTTAAAAGTGGGGAGACGCATGGGTATTTTCTTGAAAAGTGGGGGGACGCGTCACCCCGCGTCTACCCACACTTCTAGCACTGCATAAAGTAGATTAAAAAGCAATTTTTAATTTTAATGACTATATTTGGATGAGTTATAGGAGAGTTATATAAGAGTTGATATGCTTTCAAACATATGATTTGTTTTAACAATAATTGACAAACACAAATTTTATCCGGCATATTAAATGATTTTTTTATGATAATTTTGTGTTCCTATTTACCACAATGCATTATTATTTGTTTTTTTGCCACCCTGTAAACATTTAAATAAGATCAGACATAAATTGTAACGAGTGTTCCGATTCACCCCTTTCTGCGGGGTGAATCGGAACACCATGAAAAAGTTAAAAATAAATTAAAGTCCTAGTGTTTACAAAATTTTTTGGGTTGATTCTCAAAGAAGAAGGTAAGACCCAAGTTTCTATGTCAAAAATATGTTCCTTAACGATCTTATTACAACCGATTATTACTTTGAAAGTTGAAAAGTGTTCCGGTTCACCCCATTTTACGGTACCTAAACTTACAATAGGCTCTCAGCCTATGGTTTATTACTTATATTATTACGGTTATTCGAATTGACAAAACTATCATAGTCTGAACAATGCACCCGTTTCATTGCAATAACTCCAATTTTAAAGTTCTAAAATGTTATTTTCTGCAAAATCTCCATTTAAAGTCCTTCTAAAAAGAATTCCCTCCCCCCCCCCCTTTTTCCCCCCCAATATATTCTAAATTGTACTCTTAATATTTTAGAAACGCCATTGTTACGTCATCATGTTATGTTTATGTCTTTTTTATGATAATTTCGTCGTAAGATTGACATCATTTTTTTATATTCCGTTTCGTTCAGATGTAAAAATCTTTCTTCGGAGTCTTACGTAGTTGGTTATATCCCATCGTTCACATAGTAAATAGAAAATGTTTGGTTTACTGGAACCAGTAGCCTGGTGACGTCACATGACGTCATGGCTGGAGATCTAAACTGGAATCTCGACTGGTAGCGTATAAATCCGACTTAAACGTCAATATGTATTTTTCTTGCACTCTTAAGTTACAACTCTTTTAAAAAATAATAATCTTGCGGTTAAAGTTGTATTATTTTTATATTTATCTACCATTTTCAACATCATTTCCAGATTGGTTGGTGAAAAAACTCCCGAAGGTAAATAAGGAGGGACAGGAAACCGTAAAAATGGATGTAACCTAACTGAAAAGATTACTGCTGGGTAGGGGTTAAATTGAATAGATCTCGTGTTTCGTCGCCTACTGGTGTGTTGTAATGAATTTTGTCTCTTCAACACAAGCTTCA
This sequence comes from Linyphia triangularis, assembly GCA_963978545.1. Taxonomy (NCBI): domain Eukaryota; kingdom Metazoa; phylum Arthropoda; class Arachnida; order Araneae; family Linyphiidae; genus Linyphia; species Linyphia triangularis. The sequence continues at coordinate 29,599,694 of OZ021732.1, read as the reverse complement.
CATTATCAGATTACTCGAAAAAATACTTCTTCCATAGTATTTTTTTTTTTTTAAATTCACCCCTTTTGAAAAAAAACCCCGCAAATACCCTCATTTTCAAATTACCCTCCAAAATACCCGCCAACCTTTAAAATACCGGTTTGCGGGTAATTATCCGCCAATTGGCAACACTGAAAAACATAATTATCCACTTATAAAGTTGAGGGTGTGAAGGAGGTGGCTCCATCTTTATTCATACTTTCAAGCGTCTGTTATAATGTTAATTGAATGGTAAAAAACTTAAAATATGGTACGATATTATGGTTTTTTAGAAATACGCTTTAACGCTTAGCATTAATTATTTCGGATGTCGATTTTTATGCTCGGGTTATTTTTAATCCGCGTATACGCGTTGCATAAAAAACCTTTTATGCATTTCAATGCAATGTTGGAGATGAGGTAAAATCATAACCGTTCTTATAGTACCCAATCATAATGTTAATAATCATGGTTATATAAATTTGGACCATTATACAGCATTTCGCGCAAAATACAACTATATTAATATGAAAGCATAATTTTGTTTCACTAATGAAAAACATTTTTCATATAACTTAATAACAATATCAATTTTAATATAATAAATATCAGCAATGTGGTATTAAATGATATTAACACTGTAATTGTGCTCAGTTTTGTTGCATTGAAAAAAGCCTCACAGTTGTCAACAATGCGCACCTTTTATAAGCTTCATTGTTTTGTCAGTCGTCGTGTAGATTTTCCAGCGGTAAATTGAGTATGATATGCATATTGGTGATTTTCCACTCTGGAACTCATCTTGTGTCCTGTAAGTTGTTCTTCATAGAATCTTTGTATAATTTTGATACACTCGAATACCATTATTATTAAAAAGTAAGAGGAAATAAACCGGAACCTACAAATTGATTTGAATTCAGAATCGCAAACATCAAGCCTATCTAGATCTGGGATTCGGTACATTTCGTAAAGGGGAAGCGCCTAGAATCTTTCAAAGCCAAGGAATGAGCCTGTTGGATGAGAAAAGTTATGCAAGTTCTACGAATTCCCGTTTTCAAATTGAATTTTAAGATTGAAATGAACACACTCCTTGTGAACATGATACGAAATGATACTTTAATATTTATGGTACTTTTCCTCTAAAGGGGGCCGTTGGCATTTCGAAGTACCGTACGGATTCTCCGCCGAGAATTGCTTACATAAGACCACGCCAAATTATGGAAACCATGAGCAGTTTACTTATTATTTAAAAAAAATGGCAGTAGCTGCCATTTATTGGCGAAAATCACCTTGGCGCAGAATCCGTACTGTACTTGAAAGTTTTATCCATATTTTACGTATTGCCAACTGCCCTCTTTAACGGAAAATTACCATATTTATTTCTTTAGGATGAGGTGAATACGAAATAGAATCCATTTAGATCATAATAAGTAGGGTAAAGTTTTATAATTCAAACCGAGACTATCACTAATTTTTCGCCTTTTACAAAATATATGCATAAATTAGAGAAATGCTAAACCCGTCGTTGTTTGGAAGAAAAAAAAGTTCCAGTCATTATATTTTAACAAGATTGCCTGGTGACAAAATTGCGCTGGATTATAAATTCCAATAATAGCCAAACAAATTATTTATTTTAAAGTAATGTTAATAGAATACGAATTCAATGTGACGTAAATAACCATTAATCAATCATATTTTTAATTAAAAAAAATCGTAAAATAACAAAGTAGACCAGTTTTGTGGTGGGAAGTTAAGCAGAATCTTCCTAAGAATGTTCTTGGTGGTAAAATTATGAAATTTTCATAATTGATTATTGGATGAAATTTTGTTTGTCATTTTCGTTTCTTTAACAATTATTTAAAAAGAAACCAGAACTATTTACTTAATTAAAAGAAATGATGAAATGGTATTAATTACGTTTAGTGATCATTAAAGGCGCTGAAAACTTATTGTAACCTAGGATCGTTGTTAAGTTTCATTTACTTTAAATTAACAAACAATTTTTAAGTGCAATGTATCGCAAAGTATATTTAATATTTAGCAAGAAATCAAAAAATTGTACTGTACGAATACATATTTTAACCTTATTAGTTTGAAATTTAAACAATAAGAAGTAAAGTAAAAAATAAGTTGAATATATTTTGAAATACATTTGCCAACATTAAAAAATTCTGTACATATTCATGAAATGCGAAAAACCTAGGAATTAAAAATAAATTCTTATTCCTAACTATTTTAAAATTGTTTTTAATTTATTGACTTATAACTAGACTATAATGCGACAAATTTTCGTATACAATTATCTAATTACTATTGCTAGTTTTTTTTTTTTCATAGTGAACAACAGGAGAGCTAAAGGGAAATCACAAAAGAAAGTTAAATTTCTGATTCAAAAAGAAAGGCGATGAGAAATTTCAATTTCAATTGGTGTCACAAAGTCGATATACATCCGGAATTACTGGACGTTAGATGGTAAGAAAAAGTTACAATAATATTCAATTCCTCATGGCAATAGTGTAATTTTGAATTCGATTTTACAAATTTTACTAAATATTTTCTTTTTAGGAAAAAACAGTCAAAAGGAAAATAAATACCAAAGGAAATTAAATTTCTCATTGTAAAGAGAGGGCAATGAGAAATTTCACTTCCATTTCATATCGCAAAGTGAATATATACATCTGGAATCACTGGACATCAGACGGTAAGAGAAAGTTATAATAATATTCAATTTCTCATGGCAATAGTGCAATTTCTAATTGGATTTTACAAATTTTGCTAAATATTTTCTTTTCAGGAAAAAAACAGTCAAAAGGATAATAAATACCAAAGGAAGTTAAATTTCTCATAGTAAAGAGAGAGCAATGACAAATTTCAATTTCATTTCATATCGAAAAATTAATATACATCCGGAATCACTGAACATCAGACGGTAAGAGAAAGTTACATTCAAGTTTATATTCAATATCTCATCGCAATAGTGTAATTTTGAATTGGATTTTACAAATTATACTAAATATTTCCTTTTCAGGAGAAAAATAGTCAAAAGGAAAATAAATACCAAAGGAAGTGAAATTTCTCGCTGTAAAGAGAGGGCAATGAGAAATTTAACTTCCATTTCATTTCGAAAAGTGAATATACATCCGGAATCACTGGACGTCAGACGTTAAAAGAAAGTTACAATAATATGCAATTTCTCATTTCAAAAGTGTAATTTTGAATTGGATTTTACAAATTTTACTAAATATTTTCTTTTAGGAGAAAAACAATCAAAAGGAAAATAAATATAAAAGGAAATTAAATTTCTCATTGTAAAGAGAGGGCATTGAGAATTTTCACTTTCATTTCATTTCGAAGAGTGAATATACATCCGGATCACTGGACGTCAGACGTTAAAAGAAAGTTACAATAATATGCAATTTCTCATTTCAAAAGTGTAATTTTGAATTGGATTTTACAAATTTTACTAAATATTTTCTTTTAGGAGAAAAACAATCAAAAGGAAAATAAATACCAAAGGAAATTAAATTTCTCATTGTAAAGAGAGGGCATTAAGAATTTTCACTTTCATTTCATTTCGAAGAGTGAATATACATCGGGAATCACTGAACATCAGACGGTAAGAGAAAGTTACATTCAAGTTTATATTCAATATCTCATCGCAATAGTGTAATTTTGAATTGGATTTTACAAATTATACTAAATATTTCCTTTTCAGGAGAAAAATAGTCAAAAGGAAAATAAATACCAAAGGAAGTGAAATTTCTCGCTGTAAAGAGAGGGCAATGAGAAATTTAACTTCCATTTCATTTCGAAAAGTGAATATACATCCGGAATCACTGGACGTCAGACGTTAAAAGAAAGTTACAATAATATGCAATTTCTCATTTCAAAAGTGTAATTTTGAATTGGATTTTACAAATTTTACTAAATATTTTCTTTTAGGAGAAAAACAATCAAAAGGAAAATAAATATAAAAGGAAATTAAATTTCTCATTGTAAAGAGAGGGCATTGAGAATTTTCACTTTCATTTCATTTCGAAGAGTGAATATACATCCGGATCACTGGACGTCAGACGTTAAAAGAAAGTTACAATAATATGCAATTTCTCATTTCAATAGTGTAATTTTGAAATGGATTTTACAAATTATACTAAATATTTTCTTTTCAGGAGAAAAACAGTCAAAAGGAAAATAAATACCAAAGGAAGTTAAATTTCTCATTGTAAAGAGATGGCAATGAGAAATTTAACTTCCATTCCATTTCGAAAAGTGAATATACATCCGGAATCACTGGACGTCAGATGGTAAAAGAAAGTTACAATAATATTCAATTTCTCATTTCAATAGTGTAATTTTGAATTGGATTTTACAAATTATACTAAATATTTTGTTTTAGGAGAAAAACAATCAAAAGGAAAATAAATACCAAAGGAAATTAAATTTCTCATTGTAAAGAGATAGCATTGAGAATTTTCACTTTCATTTCATTTCGAAGAGTGAATATACATCCGGAATCACTGAACATCAGATGGTAAGAGAAAGTTACATTCAAGTTTATATTCAATTTCTCATCGCAATAGTATAATTTTGAATTGGATTTTACAAATTATACTAAATATTTTCTTTTCAGGAGAAAAACAGTCAAAAGAAAATAAATACCAAAGGAAGTTAAATTTCTCATTGTTAAGAGATGGCAATGAGAAATTTAACTTCCATTTCATTTCGAAAAGTAAATATACATCCGGAATCACTGGACGTCAGATGGTAAGAAAAGTTACATTCAAGTTTATATTCAATATCTCATCGCAATAGTGTAATTTTGAATTGGATTTTACAAATTATACTAAATATTTCCTTTTCAGGAGAAAAATAGTCAAAAGGAAAATAAATACCAAAGGAAGTGAAATTTCTCACTGTAAAGAGAGGGCAATGAGAAATTTAACATCCATTTCATTTCGAAAAGTGAATATACATCCGGAATCACTGGACGTCAGATGGTAAAAGAAAGTTACAATAATATTCAATTTCTCATTTCAATAGTGTAATTTTGAATTGGATTTTACAAATTATACTAAATATTTTCTTTTCAGGAGAAAAACAGTCAAAAGGAAAATAAATACCAAAGGAAGTTAAATTTCTCATTGTAAAGACATGGCAATGAGAAATTTAACTTTCATTTCATATTGCAAAATGAATATACATCCGAAGTCACTGGACATCAGATGGTAAGAGAAAGTTACAATAATATTCAATTTTTCATAGCAAAAGTGTAATTTTGAATTGGATTTTACAAATTTTACTAAATATTTTCTTTTCAGGAGAAAAACAATCAAAAGGATAATAAATACCAAAGGAAGTTAAATTTCTCATTGTAATGAGATCGTTATCAGAAATTTCACTTCCATTTCATATCGCAAAGTGAATATATACATCTGGAATCACTGGAAATCATACCGTAAGAGAAAGATACAATAATATTCAATTTCTCATGGCAATAGTGCAATTTCGAATTGGATTTTACAAATTTTACTAAATATTTTCTTTCCAATAGAAAAACAGTCAAAAAGAAAACAAGTACCAAAGGAAGTAAAATTTCTCATTGTAAAGAGAAGGCAATGAGAAATTTCACTTCCATTTCATATCGTAAAGTGAATATACATCCGAATCACTGGACATCAGACGGTAAGAGAAAGTTACAATAATGTTCAATTTCTCATTGCAATAGTGTAATTTTGAATTGGATTTTACAAATTTTGCTAAATATTTTCTTTTCAGGAGAAAAATAGTCAAAAGGATAATAAATACCAAATTAAGTTACATTTCTCATAGTAAAGAGAGGGCAGTGAGAAATTTCACTTCCATTTCATATCGCAAAGTGAATATACATCCGGAATCACTGAACATCAAATCGTAAGAGAATGTTACATTAATATTCAATTTCTCATGGCAATAGTGTAATTTTGAATTGGAAACAGTCAAAAAATAATTAATACGAAAAGAAGTTAAATTTCTCATTGTAAAGAGAGGGCAATGAGAAATTTCACTTCCATTACATATCGCAAAGTGAATATACATCCGGAATCACTGGACATCAAATGGTAAGAGAAAGTTACAATAATATTCAATTTCTCATGGCAAAAGTGTAATTTTGAATTGAATTTTACAAATTTTGCTAAATATTTTCTTTTCAGGAGAAAAACAGTCAAAAGGATAACAAATACCAAAGGAAATTAAATTTCTCATTGTAGAGAGAGGGCAATGAGAAATTTCACTTCCATTTCATATCGCAAAGTGAATATACATCCGGAATCACTGGAAATCAAACGGTAAGAGAAAGTTACAATAATATTCAATTTCTCATGGCAATAGTGCAATTTCGAATTGGATTTTACAAATTTTACTAAATATTTTCTTTCCAGGAGAAAAATAGTCAAAAAGAAAACAAGTACCAAAGGAAGTTAAATTTCTCATTGTAAAGAGAGGGCAATGAGAAATTTCACTTCCATTTCATATCGTAAAGTAAATATACTTCCAAATCACTGGACTTTAGACGGTAAGAGAAAGTTACAATAATGTGCAATTTCTCATAGCAATAGTGTAATTTTGAATTGGATTTTACAAATTTTGTTAAATATTTTCTTTTTAGGAGAAAAACAGTCAAAAGGATAATAAATACCAAAGGAAGTTACATTTCTCATAGTAAAGAGAGGGTTAATGACAAATTTCAATTTCATTTCATATCGAAAAATTAATATACATCCCGAATCACTGGACATCAGACGGTAGGAGAAAGTTACAACAATATTCAATTTCTCATGGCAATAGTGTAATTTTGAATTGGATTTTACAAATTATACTAAATATTTCCTTTTCAGGAAAAAAACAGTCAAAAGGAAAATAAATACCAAAGGAAGTGAAATTTCTCATTGTAAAGAGAGGGCAATGAGAAATTTCACTTCCATTTCATATCGTAAAGTGAATATACATCCGGAATCACTGGAAGTCAGACGTTAAAAGAAAGTTACAATAATATTCAATTTCTCATTTCAATAGTGTAATTTTGAATTGGATTTTACAAATTATACTAAATATTTCCTTTTCAAGAGAAAAACAGTCAAAAGGAAAATAAATACCAAAGGAAGTGAAATTTCTCATTGTAAAGAGAGGGCAATGAGAAATTTCACTTCCATTTCATATCGTAAAGTGAATATACATCCGGAATCACTGGAAGTCAGACGTTAAAAGAAAGTTACAATAATATTCAATTTCTCATTTCAATAGTGTAATTTTGAATTGGATTTTACAAATTATACTAAATATTTTCTTTTCAGGAGAAAAACAGTCAAAAGGAAAATAAATACAAAAGGAAGTTAAATTTCTCATTGTAAAGAGATGGCAATGAGAAATTTAACTTTCATTTCATATTGCAAAATGAATATACATCCGAAGTCACTGGACATCAGATGGTAAGAGAAAGTTACAATAATATTCAATTTTTCATAGCAAAAGTGTAATTTTGAATTGGATTTTACAAATTTTACTAAATATTTTCTTTTCAGGAGAAAAACAATCAAAAGGATAATAAATACCAAAGGAAGTTAAATTTCTCATTGTAATGAGATCGTTATCAGAAATTTCACTTCTATTTCATATCGCAAAGTGAATATATACATCTGGAATCACTGGAAATCATACCGTAAGAGAAAGATACAATAATATTCAATTTCTCATGGCAATAGTGCAATTTCGAATTGGATTTTACAAATTTTACTAAATATTTTCTTTCCAATAGAAAAACAGTCAAAAAGAAAACAAGTACCAAAGGAAGTAAAATTTCTCATTGTAAAGAGAAGGCAATGAGAAATTTCACTTCCATTTCATATCGTAAAGTGAATATACATCCGAATCACTGGACATCAGACGGTAAGAGAAAGTTACAATAATGTTCAATTTCTCATTGCAATAGTGTAATTTTGAATTGGATTTTACAAATTTTGCTAAATATTTTCTTTTCAGGAGAAAAATAGTCAAAAGGATAATAAATACCAAAGGAAGTTACATTTCTCATAGTAAAGAGAGGGCAGTGAGAAATTTCACTTCCATTTCATATCGTAAAGTGAATATACATCCAAATCACTGGACATCAGACGGTAAGAGAAAGTTATAATAATGTTCAATTTCTCATGGCAATAGTGTAATTTTGAATTGGATTTTACAAATTTTGATAAATATTTTCTTTTCAGGAAAAAAACAGTCAAAAGGATAATAAATACCAAAGGAAGTTAAATTTTTCATAGTAATAAAGAGAGGGCAATGAGAAATGTCACTTCCATTTCATATCGCAAAGTGAATATACATCCGGAATCACTGAACATCAAATCGTAAGAGAATGTTACATTAATATTCAATTTCTCATGGCAATAGTGTAATTTTGAATTGGAAACAGTCAAAAAATAATTAATACGAAAAGAAGTTAAATTTCTCATTGTAAAGAGAGGGCAATGAGAAATTTCACTTCCATTACATATCGCAAAGTGAATATACATCCGGAATCACTGGACATCAAACGGTAAGAGAAAGTTACAATAATATTCAATTTCTCATGGCAAAAGTGTAATTTTGAATTGAATTTTACAAATTTTGCTAAATATTTTCTTTTCAGGAGAAAAACAGTCAAAAGGATAACAAATACCAAAGGAAATTAAATTTCTCATTGTAGAGAGAGGGCAATGAGAAATTTCACTTCCATTTCATATCGCAAAGTGAATATACATCCGGAATCACTGGAAATCAAACGGTAAGAGAAAGTTACAATAATATTCAATTTCTCATGGCAATAGTGCAATTTCGAATTGGATTTTACAAATTTTACTAAATATTTTCTTTCCAGGAGAAAAATAGTCAAAAAGAAAACAAGTACCAAAGGAAGTTAAATTTCTCATTGTAAAGAGAGGGCAATGAGAAATTTCACTTCCATTTCATATCGTAAAGTAAATATACTTCCAAATCACTGGACATCAGACGGTAAGAGAAAGTTACAATAATGTTCAATTTCTCATAGCAATAGTGTAATTTTGAATTGGATTTTACAAATTTTGTTAAATATTTTCTTTTTAGGAGAAAAACAGTCAAAAGGATAATAAATACCAAAGGAAGTTACATTTCTCATAGTAAAGAGAATGTTAATGACAAATTTCAATTTCATTTCATATCGAAAAATTAATATACATCCCGAATCACTGGACATCAGACGGTAAGAGAAAGTTACAACAATATTCAATTTCTCATGGCAATAGTGTAATTTTGAATTGAATTTTACAAGTTATACTAAATATTTCCTTTTCAGGAGAAAAACAGTCAAAAGGAAAAGAAATACCAAAGGAAATGAAATTTCTCATTGTAAAGAGAGGGCAATGAGAAATTTCACTTTTATTTCATATCGTAAAGTAAATATACATCCGGAATCACTGGACATCAAACGGTAAGAGAAGTTACAATAATATTCAATTTCTCATATCAATAGTGTAATTTTGAATTGGATTTTACAAATTTTGCTAAATATTTTCTTCTCAGGTGAAAAACAGTCAAAAGGATAATAAATACCAAAGGAAGTTAAATTTCTCATTGTAAAGAGAGGGCAATGAAAAATTTCACTTCCATTTCATATCGCAATGTGAAAATACATCCGGAATCACTGGACATCAAACGGTAAGAGAAAGTTACAATAATATTCAATTTCTCATGGCAATAGTGTAATTTTGAATTGAATTTTACAAATTTTGCTAAATATTTTCTTTTCAGGAGAAAAACAGTCAAAAGGAAAATAAATACCAAAGGAAGTTAAATTTCTCATAGTAAAGAGAGGGCAATGTTAAGTTTCACTTCCATATCATATCGCAAAGTGAATATACATCCGGAATCACTGAACATCAAATGGTAAGAGAAAGTTACAATAGTATTCAATTTCTCATGGCAATATTGTAATTTTGAATTGAAAACAGTCAAAAAATAATTAATACGAAAAGAAGTTAAATTTCTCATTGTAAAAAGAGGGAAATGAGAAATTTCACTTTCTTTTCACATCGAAATTTTAATATGTATCGGAGTCACTGAACATCAGATGGTAACAGAAAGTTACAATAATATTCAATTTTTTATGGCAATAGTGCAATTTTGATTTGACTTTTACAAATTTTACTAAATATTTTCTTGTCTTTAGAAAAGCAGTCAAAAAGAAAATAAATTCGAAAAGAAGTTAAATTTCTTATTGTAAAGAGGAGGCAATGAGACATTTCACTTTCAATTCGGTTTACAATGGCATTATAAATTGGGAATGACTCGACATCAGATGGTAAGAAAAATAAAAATATATTAATTTCAATTTCTCATTGTAGTTATTTAATTTTGTAATACATTTCATTTTACTTAATATTTTCTTTTTATGTGAAAAACAGTTAAAGGAATAATACGAAATGAAGTTAAATTTATCATTGTAAAGGGAGTATCAATGAGAAATTTCACTTTCATTTCGTATCACCAAAACATTACAGATCAGGAATAATTGAACATTAGATGGTAAGACCAATTTAAAATATTTAAAATTTAAATTTTCATTGCAGTTTTGTAATTGTGAGATGCATTTTACAAATTTTATTAAACATATTATTTTTAGGTGAAAAACATCTAAAGGAATGATACGAAAGGAAGTTACATTTCTCATTGTAAAGGGTGAAAAATTTAACTTTCAATTCATATCACAAAGACATAATACATTGAGAGTTACTAGAAATCAGTTGATAAGAGAATTTTACAATATTTTAAATTTAGTTTCTCTTGGTATGTAATTTTGTGTATTTTTTTTTTTTATATCTCATGTAATTTTGTGTTGCATTTTACAAATTTTAATAAACATTTTCTTTTAAGATGAAAACAGCTAAAGCAATGATACAAAAGAAAGTTAAATTTCTCATTATAAAGATAGAGCTATGAAAAATTTCACTTTCAATTCGTATCACAAAGATATGTATATAAGGAGTGATTAGACGTCAGATGGTAATTGAAATTTAAAATATATTAAATTTTATTCCTTAATGGAGTTGCGTAATTCTGTGTTGCATTTTACAAATTTTACTTATTATTTTTTTTATGTGAAATACAGCTTAAGGGATGATAGAAAAAAAAGTTAAATTACTCATCGTAAAAGGAGGAGCAATAATAATTTGCACTTTCATAAGGGCGTTGACAAGAGGGTGCACTTGCATCCCTCAGGCTTTTGATAATTTGAAAAAAGTGGTAAACTCACGGGGAAAAAATAGCATTAGCCGTTTTGAAACTATTTTTCGTGCTATAATATGCATTTTTTTTAAGTCTCTGTATTTCTTTTTATGTTTTTAAAGCTGATTCTTATGCCTGTGTAGTGTCTAAGGCTATTGACAGTAGAAGAAAATATTATTCTTTTTATTTCCTATGTTCTATCAATTCCTGGAAAATACTTAGTTTTTTAGTTGTCATACATTAGACATTATACCTTGAAACTTATTTTTAGAATTCAATTGAGAATTTATTATACTTTCTTGTGTTTCATGTTTGAATAATTTATTATTATTATTTCTGGAACTTAAAAAAATAAAACGTTACTCATTTGTAGTTTTACATCTTATCGTCATTCGGTTCGAAACAATGTATCTTAAATACCGTGAGAGATTCTTGGATGATAATAAATCAAGAATTAATAATTTTTTAGTTTTTTTTTAAGTTTTCTTATTACATTTTTATTTTTTCTCAACGAGGTTGAGCTTGGTACCAAATAAAAGCTACAGAGGGAAATATTTTCAAAATATATTTCGTGAATGTTTTAAAATTATTCTTAAAAAGAAAATTAATGTATAGTTATTAATTAATATTTCATAAGGAAATGTAATCAACATTTCTGAAAAATTAACGATTTGAACAAAAATCTATCACTCTTATACTCCCTTTCAAATATTCCTTTCTACGCCCACGATTTTTTCCCTTTTATGGGGAAATTTCCTTGCTCATATTGGACTCCTTATGGAAGAACTTTGTATATCGGTTATGATTTACGAAACTTCACATTTAAGACCTTTTTTTATATTCAATCACACAAGTATGGTGAGAAGTCTTTTCGTCGGTCTGTCCGTCTAAGATCAACATTCCCAGACGAAATAATGAATGCTACCATTATGTATGGTATTTCAAATGAAAGTTTTTTTAATGACGAATTCCTAACTACCAAAATTCATATATACCATAAGTCAGTTTGCAATGAGTTAAGTCTAAACAATAACTGCTGCAGCTATATCAGTCTGATTCGATAAGGTTAGTAGGATTACTTTAGTTCAGCTTTAGCCACGACGCGGCTCGCATTCCAGATTTCGCCCTCAACAGATTTTTCTGAGGCCGCCAGCACCATAGAAGATTTAAACAAATCACATTTTATGGTATGGACTTTTTTTTTATACATAATTATAATTTATCCGAAATAGTATGTGTTTACTATGTAGAATATATTTTTCCACTACGTGCTCGAAGAAACTATATGAAGAAGTTTTCAGCAACGCTATTTTCATCAAGAATAGCTTAACTGAATCTCATTTGGACAATTTATTAAGATTGGCTGCAATAAATACTGCGACAGACATCGAATCTATCATAAAATAAACTGAAAGATTTCGACCGCCATCGTATCACAATTGATATCAATTAAAACGTAGTAATCTGGATGTACAGTTTAAATACTTTTATTAAAAGTTAGGTCATGTCGCATTGTCACGTTGAAACAGAAGATTCACTTATTTTTTAAACTTTGTTTCATTAATAATGAAAATTATTATTTTTTAATTATTTGAAGAAAAAAAAATCAAAAATTAATTGTCGTTTAAAAAAAAAAAATCAAAATTTATTTTCAGTTTAATAATAATAAAAAATACGTTTATTGGTGTATCCGGCTCTCATAAATATGAGCTATACCGGCTCTCATAAGGCTCCAACATAAGCCGTACGGCTCGCCACTAAACGTTAGTGGCGAACGCTGCTTTAGGTGGATGGTTTTAAAGTTCGAACCAAAAGTGCTTGAATACTAATATTGTGGAAAGTTTGCAGCTTGACTCCATATCGACTTACAAAGATAATGAATTAGAACTTTAACATTCGATAGAAAGCTTTCTTTCCAAGTTTGTAGCCAAACTAGACAACTTAGAAAAATATATAATTGAAATAGTTTTTGCTATCATATGCCGTCAAAATAGGTGGATATTTCAGTTATTTAAAGTCACCAAATTGCACTTTCTTGGTAAATCTTGGGTCTGATGTACAATCTCAAAAATATGCATAGACGTCTTTTAGTGACAGTTACTATCCAAATTTACACAATCTAACTTCAACTCTAGTTCACCAACGAGTTTTATCTAAAATAAATTTGAATATAAAATAAATCCCAACTTATAAGCAACAAATTGTTTTTATGACTAAGAAATTTTACATAGGACAATTATGGACACTTCTGAACTAATTAAGCAAAAAAAAATTAAACATTCTTACACATTTTATTCAACGTATAGTGAAAGATATATCAAAGCTTTCATAAATATCGAGAGTATAATTTTTTTAACCACTTTATACCCTTTTCAGCTATCCAAAATATTGAATTACACCATATATTCATAATAAAAATAATAATAACAACGAAAAAACATTTTAAAAAATAACGTTATTATAAACGTATTACTTTTTAACGATTTTCAAAGTAGCTTATTGTACATTAAATCTTGAAAAATTTAATATATAGTAAAAATGTTTTCCTATAAAAAGAAAAAAAAACTTTGGCATCTATGAATTATGCAATTTTTCTTTTCCCTATTTATTAAAAAAACATTTTATTATTATTGAATAATCTTTCAAAAGATTTCCCAAAGAGGAAAATTACAATAATGATGAAAATAAAGTGTAAAATCAAACAAAGTAAAATTTTAAATTTAAATATTTAATTTAAATATTTATAAATTCAAGAGAGAATATTTGCCAAAAGACATGTATAAACTTATAATTTTCTATTAAAATTGCACATCAAGATTTATCCATTCATTCTTAGAATAAAAAACCTGTACCGCTAGTTTCTTCACTTCTATTTAAATAAAAGTAAATAAACTCAAAACTTTCCGACTAAAGGCATTTACTATTTGTTAACGTGTTTGCAATTTATTAAAGTAGAGATAAAATATGTAAAACTTGGTAAAACATAAAAACACTAATTACATTTTTTTAGTGAGAGCAAAGGTTATACTGTTTTTGATTACTGTTGCCCAATATTCAAATGCCATTTATAATTGTCAATTGAGTAACAATATGAAAAGAATTTGATTAGTGAAGTTTTGTAAGATTCTTCTTTCTTTATTTCAATCGAAAGTCGATAACTCTTAATCAGACGAACAAAAATATTAACTGAATTAGAAACACTTAAGAGTCCCAACAACACAAATGCAAACTAAACTAAACATGGCTAGAAATGATCTTTGAAGTTCATAATTGCACAATTCATCCTCATTTTTTTAGGAGATCTTATGAAAAGCACAAGACGTAATTAATTCACATAACATTTTTTAAAACTATTTATTCTTCGTTGGTTATTGTCGCCAGTCAGTTATAAATTGATCCCTTTCCAACAAAACATAATTTATTACCCTTAAAAAGATGTAAGAAAGAACACATGCATGAAAGTGTTGCTTGGACAGGAGACAATTTTAATGAAATATATATATATATATTTTCCTTTTGGTGAAAGAATTTTCTTTTCTAAATTGTCTGGTAGACCAAAAATTACAGTTATTTATTACACTTTGGCGTCAGACATCGGATCTGGCTCTAGCGGGGTTGTCATGCATATTCATTGATTCATCCATAATAAGGGAAAAGTTTTATATTTAAGTTGTATGTTTGGAACAAGTTCAAAAACGACAGAAATTGAACATTGAAGAAACTTTTCGAGACTCACCGAATATAGATTTGTGATTCATTAATGAGTTTTTAAAAAAATTGTATATTCTCGTTTTGTGTAGTGCGATTCAGAGAAACGTCGTAAAGTTTTACACACACACGTTTCTAATTCACTTCAAATGACATATTAACCAACTTGCCGTCATCCAGTAGATCTGGAACTTGGCAGATAAACTTGTTGTTGAAGACAATTCCTTCTATCAAGTTTCGAGGGAATAAAAATTTAGTCCATGAAGCGTAATCGATAGTTTTATTCATAGTGTTAAACAGGATGAAAATTCAATCGACACAAAATCTCTTAAATAAGTTACAATTGAGCATAAAAGTTAGCAATGCATATAAAGAATTCATATAAAAAAAAATTGTTTTTATAGGTAATTTTTTTTTATTATTGACTACTGATTTCATGTAAAAGTTTGAAGTACGTCGTCACTTTTTAACACATTGTGTAATCGGTATCCTTTCTATATTTAAATTTACAAGCTTATTACTTTTTTTTCGTCAGAAAATTTTCCCACTATATAAAATGTAGTAGAAAAATGTAAGCACTAAAAAATTGGGTCCTTAGTTTTTTTTTTTTTATGGAATGGAAGCCTTAAAATTACATCAAAGCAGTTAAAATTTAAATTAGTGATCAAAAACTGATAAACATAATGACCCATCTATTAATTTCCTTTATTAATAGCCGGAAGATTGTTAGAAAATTAGAATTCAGTCCCAAACTTTTCACAATTTCGAGACCATAAATCATGATGATATAGAGACAAGCTATTGAAACTAACCAGTTAATTGTAAGCAAAATTAGAAGTACTCATAGCCGTGTAAGTCTTTTCTCTACAAATCATTTTTAATTGTAAATGATGGAGACAATCTCAGCATGAAAACTTCCTAAGTATCTCATGAGAAAGCTATCTTGAGACAGTGAAGTATGATTTAGGATCATATCGAATAAATAAGGAAGCATTTTAAAATAACCTTGAGCAGTAACTATGAGCATCCGGTAAGTTAAGTCGTCATTTTATTTGTGTAATAAGAAGAGGACAAAAATTAAATTCTCTTTTACTTGGTTACCTTAAACTAGATTTAGAATTGATAAAGTATTCTTAGTTAAGTAAAAATTAGGATTTCAAATCAAACTACATAGATATTAAAAATAATATAACCCATAAAAATAGAGTTTTAAAAAAATCCTTTATATGGATAGTCCATTTTTATGTTCGTTAACAACTTATCAAAAACATTTCTATCAGCAAATTATGCGGCAAACTACGTTTCAAATTACGTAAATTAGGCTTCCGCAGATTTGCCTCCCATCGAACCCCCCTCCACACACACACACACACACACACACACACACACACACACACACACACACACACACACACACACACACACACACACACACACACACACACACACACACACACGCACGCACACACACGCACGCACACACACGCACGCACACACACACAAAATCGAAGTTAATATAAGAATTTAATAAGTTCATTTGTTTGGATGATTGTCTTCATGCATTTAGAAGTATGATATTTCATATTTTTAAATCCTTTATATTAAATTCAATTTTGTGCGTGGCTGGGTATGGCGATGGCGGGAAAATCTGCGAAGGTCTAATTAACAGTCTTGCCGTCATCAAATCGGCCTGGAACTTGGTAGATAGATTAGATGTCGATTTCAATACATTCTATCAAACTTTTGGCGGCTGTCACTGTCATTAAAAGGTCGCTTTTGCGGAATACTAATATATCTACTTGCCATCATCAAATCAATCGGCGCTGAAATCGCATTTAACCGATCATTGAAGATACACCTTCCTGTTGCCAAATTTGTTTTAATAAATAAATAATAAAATTGTTTTAATAAGAATAAATAAAAGATATTTGGATGTGAGTGCATAAATTCACATTAAGTTTTAACGAATAAATATTGAAAAGTAGTTTACCGTATATTTTGATGATAGATACGTTTTTAATAATTAAAATTAGATGTCAACAACAATTAGATGCACACGCTGGCAATAGAAACGACTCTTTGTCAATGTATATAAAAATTGGCAATGCATATAAAGGGTTTATATTAAAAAAAAATTATGGGTTGAATTATTAGGTGTTACTTTTGCAACGTTTGAATTTTTAAATGGCGTTCCAAGGGGGCAAACCGGTTGAAGATTAACTAAACTATAAACAAAATATTTAAAAAAAACTTTAGGCAGTTTTTTATTATTATTATTATTATTATTTATAATTAGGTTTTTCAATTGAGGAATAAAATTGTGGGGTTGTTGTTGGACAATAATAAAAGTTACCTACGAAAAAGTTAATTGAAAATTTATGCTTGATTGCAAGAATTGAAAGAGTGATTTCTTTTAAATACATTAGTTGACTCTGTTCGTAAAATGATTCCTAGTACTTTCAACTCGTGATTTAGATTTGCATCCTAATAAAATGCTTCTAAAAACAATTTTCATACTCAGACTTATGTAACTTTAATAATGATTTCATAATGTTGCAGATTAATAAAGAATTGAAAATCATTTTAATACTATAATATTGTGACTTTATTCATCTAGTTTAATTTATTACTAGGTGGCTTCCTTCCCCTGCTCACAAACGCTCGCCAACTCCTGAACTTTGGATAAAAACTATGTCTCTTGCATTCAATTTGTAAGCTAGGGGAAAGTCGCACAACTTTTAATTTAACTTAATACTTGTCACTGCATTTAAATTTACTTGAGATTGGCGTAATTTATCGTTTTTGTTTTCACATTACCATTAATTTCTGTAAAAAATTATCAGTTTGGCAATATATATATTTGGCAATAATTATTTTATTGTCAAAAATAATCCCGACAAAAAACGAAATTGGAGATATACTTTTCGAAAACTATTACATTATCCTTTCTTGTAAGTGAAACGGATGATAAACAGTCATTGCTGAGCGGTGTTCAAGGGATGAGAACTCTGCGTTACATTCATTTTTTAACTTTTTACGCCTTTGACGCATTCTTACGGGAATTTGGAGGTGAGGATGTTTGGAACACCTTAAACGGCATTTACACGGAGATTTTGATCAAAGGTGCTAGGTATAAATTTTTCAATGGCAGCCACTTTAGCGCATGCGCAATTTTGACCAAAAATTTAATGAATTTACTATTTTCATTTTATAGGGTTTGCCATATTTTGTATAGATTTCATGATTATATGCGATTCTCCATTCGTTATTTTGTTTTATTGATCCAAAGATTTTCCTTAAAATGTTTCTCTCAAAAATAAGTAAAAGGTCCTCTTTTGCTTTGTTCAGTGCCCAGCATTCTTTACTTCTTAAAAATATTGAAATTAAACTAATTAATAAACAGTATTTTGCATTATTTGCCCATTTTGGCACATTTAAAGTTGAAGCTTTTCCAAATGACATATTGATCATAAAAACTGGTTAAATAGTTTATGAGGATTGACTGTTACAAAAATACGCCTTGATAATTAAATGTATAGATTTATATTTTTAAAAGAATTGGGAAGATACCAAATTAATGGAAAAATAGCATTCAAACATGAAACAAAAGTTTAAGTTAAGATAATATATCTTTAAAAATTAGCCCTTTTTTATTTATTATTTTGGAAACATGAAGCTAAAAAAAAAAAATTATTTAAAATATTTTTATTATTCACTTATTAATAATTACAAAAATTTCAATATTAAAATTTTTCAAATGATTCTTTGTTCTTCAAGCAAAGTTTATGAGAAATTATTCGAGCGAATTTATTAAAAAGTTCCAACTCCGTTTTTAACACATCTTAAAAAGACCTTGTTATAAAAGTCAACAAATGGGATGAAATTTTTTAAGCAGTTCCATTTTTGTATTTCATTTGATTAATAGAAGTCTGAAACTTCTTTAATTTTTGAGATAGAAGAAATTCCTCTTCTAACAAAGAAGGGTTGATGTCGAATTTTTCGTAATTGCCAATTTAAAGATTAAAAGTTTAAATTTCATTACTTTATAACTCGAACTTTTTTTAACCTGATTTTTTTCTGGACATTTTTTCTTAATATAGAAATGAATTGCGCGTACCAACTCAATAGAAATTAAGAGCGTAGAATAAGTTGAGTGCGTGTGAATTTGAATGAAAATTATGCCCCTGAAATTGTAAAATTTCTGGTTATTTTGACCAGTGTTTTTTTGCATATTGTACATACGTGAAGAGAAAGGAAACGGTATGGCATTAAAAACTATTTTGAACTATTTTTTTTTTCTTATGCATTACTATTACTTTTTGAAAGCTATGATATGGCATTAGAAAATTGTTATGTTTTTAAAATCATGCTCTTTTAAAGTTAAACGTTATAATCACCACGAGGGGATTATAAATAAAGCTCAACTTTAATCTAAAAAAAAAAAAAAGGATAAAGGCCCCTTTAAAATGATCTAACATTTTTGCTTAAATATACACGAAAAGTGGAACGTTACAGAAAAAAAAAATTATTCGAAATATATATTTTTCTTTTGTCATACCGTTTTCCCCTTCGAGTAAATACGGGTAAAATTTCAATTCATTCTGACCAGTGTTTTATAGCTTTTTGAAAGTTTCAACTTACATTTTATACACTAACTTATTCTTAGTTGCGTTGAAAATAATCATAAGGGATTTAATCGAACACATTGTTTGCAAGGTTTACTTGTCAGAGCAGAAATTCCAGACTTGAAACAAAAACATGCCTTGTGACATTGTTATTTTTCGTACAACGCAGATCAATAGGTATCCGAACAAATTTGCTTCTTAAAAATTAGTAAAAATATAGTCAAATAGTTTAAACGTAAAAATCGAATGAGAAATTTTCAATACTTTGAATATATTTTTGAAGTTTTCAAAGGATTTTACAGTAAAAAGGCTTTTTTAAAAAGCAAGTTTATTTCACAGGAAATGCATTACACTCACCTTTCGCTATCACAAAATCATCAATATATGTTTTTCAGTTCAAATCACCATGACTAAAAGAACTAAAGTTATATCTTCAAAAATGTCCAAATTAAAACGATTTTAAAATTAGATGGACCATATCTTTATTTAGAAGAGCAAATTCACAAGATTCTGATAGTACTTATATAAAATGTGTTCTGTTACAATATGAGTTCAAAGGTTAAATGTTTTCATAAAACTTTTTGCTACTTTGTTTTCAAATATGGTTTCTTAGATGCAAATTATTTACAATCTTTAGCTGCCTTATATCTGAAAGTTTCGATAGTTAATTTTTGTGAGAGTTCTTATATCTTCTCATCATATATTCCTTCCAAAATGGTATAAATAATGCTTTTCAATGTGTTGTATTTTAGTTCTTTTCAGCTACAAAGGGCAGGTTAAAATTTAAATTCTGTAATTTTTAAAATAAATAATCTTCGAAAATCCTTTTTATGATTTCTTACTTTATTTTCATCATTTTCAATGTACTTTAAAGCTTTATCTATCATAGAAAAAGAAATAAACCCCATTAATACTGTTTTAGACACTCTGTACGGGTATTAAATATCTGAAATTAACTACGAAATTGGATTCTACACTTCTGTTCCTTGAGCCAAGAATAGCAAATGTCTAGCTATTTTCATGAAACAAGCCAGAGAAGAGTGTTATTATAATTTGAGACTATTATAAATAATTTTAAATTTTATAAATAAAAGAAAATAATACGCCTAAAACTTCATTTATTTTGGCTTTAAAAATTAAAAAAATTATAATAATAATTAGTATTATATGTCTATGTACACAACGTATGATGACACTTTTCAAAATCTCAAAACTTTTATGATTTCTTGCTTTATTTTCAGCATTTTCAATGTACTCTAAATATTTATCTATTATATAAAATATATAAATCACGTTATTACGTTTCTAGACACACTGTACAAGTATTAAATACCTGATATTAACTATAAGATTGGATTCTACACTTATGTTCCTTGAACCAAGAAATATCAAATGTCTAGTTATTTTCGTGAAACAAGACAGAGAAGAGTGTTATTATAATTTGAGACTATTATAAATAATTTTAAATTTTATAAGTAAAAGAAAATAATACAACTATAACTTCATTTATTTTGGCTTTAAAAATTAAAAAAAATAATAATAATTAGCATTATATGTCTATGTACACAACGTATAATGACACTTTTTCAAAATCTTATCGTTATTTCAAGGTGCACAATAATTAATTAAAATAAATTAAATCCTATTTATTGTCGTCTAGGAATATGTAATTACGGTTTGGGTAAAAAAAAGGTAGTTTTTATTTAAAAGTAAAAAAGTGTGGTAAAAATAACGTACTTAAATATATCAAAAGGGTTTGCGTTCAACTTCAGTCAAATCAGCTGATTTTCAAAACTCATTACGGTTTACTAAACCCCACAATTCACTCAAATTAAAATTGTTGCTTCGTTTATTATAAAATTTAGAAAAAATTATAAATCTTCGTAAGAGCTAACTTTCCAAATTGCTTTTATTTCAATACCTTCTGTAGAAGTCGTTTTTCACCAAGCATCTTTTAACTGTAAGAAAAACAACAAACAGGTTTACCTCGGAAAATTTACTGAATAAATTCCATCAAGTTTATCGAAGAACAAACTTTTTCACGATGCGTTTTCTGCATGAGACTGCGCTTATTGATTACTTCTTAAAACGTAAAGAGAATTGGTTGATAAATGTATTGTTTTTGGGACAAAATTATAGATATCGAATTTTCACTGTATATATATTTATG
This sequence comes from Linyphia triangularis, assembly GCA_963978545.1. Classification (NCBI taxonomy): domain Eukaryota; kingdom Metazoa; phylum Arthropoda; class Arachnida; order Araneae; family Linyphiidae; genus Linyphia; species Linyphia triangularis. The sequence continues at coordinate 29,577,902 of OZ021732.1, read as the reverse complement.
TAGTTCCTTTTGCCAAATATTTGATATTTATATTTGATATGCGTGTGAGTATAAAATATCGATATTGAAAGCAAAATAACCAAATAGGATAATTATGTTAATTATACTTACAAGGAATGGACAGAGCTTACAAAAATAATCCCTTTCAAGAAGATAAGGGAGAATAAAAACATAGCATGCTAGTTACCAAATACTAAACCAAATATAATTATTGTATTGTTTGATTAATTGTTTTGATTAATTGTTTTGATTGACAGATATAAAGGGATTGGACTTTTGAGTAATAAAGTAATCAAGTTTATTTTGATTACAAAAAAATATATGAATTAATTAAAATACTTGAACTAACTTTACCACGCAAAAAAATATGATTTTCATGTCCAACAAAGGATGCATCTATACTTTTCTAATTCAATACGGTTGCTATTATTATGCTTGTTGAAAAGTTTGTATTTGTGCAATGGGGGAATAGGGTGAAATATTTCTGGGAATTTGTATAAGAATAGGTTTGGTCATAATAAGAACATTATCACATTCGTGGCACAGGTGGTTAAATAATTTGATTAATTTATTTAAGTATTTGGAGCTTTTCAATCAACCCTAAACATATCCGTAATTTTTAGTAATCGTTATATATATATATATATATATATATATATATATATATATATATATATATATATATATATATATATATATATATATATATATATATATATATATATATATATATATAACGATTACTAAAAATTACGGATATGTTTAGGATATGTTAGTATATATATATAACTCTGATTCTATTTGAGAAACTTTTTAATTAATAAAAAAAAAAATCACCAATCATACATTCTTTTTATATTTTTCTTCTGTTTATATAAAATGGTTGGAATGTTTTGTACGAAATCACAACATACATTATGAGTTTTCAATATAAAAAATATATATATACTTTATAATATACTGTTTCGGTTAAAAGTGTAGATTATGGATTGAATATAGAAATCGAAGGAATGCTCTCTATTTCGTTGTGTCTTTAAAAATATGTCGTTATTGTAGCTAAAAGTATAATTGTAGTGGGATAAAGAAAGTCATGTGATGATTCCCATTCAGGTTTTACATTTTGTAATATATATTACAATATAATATCAATGTTCAAAATAATATAAGTAATAATGTTTTTGACAAAAACAAAATTAGCTCCTTTGTTTGTTATAAAAACCACTATTTTTTGTCATGTGATGTGTAATGATGAAAATTAAGATAAAATCAGGATTAAGGTAAGTATGTAAAAACTACTAAAATGGCATATTTCATATATTTAGATATATTTAGTGTCTAACTTTAAGAATGTTTTACAGATATCATTTGAGTATTTGAGTTTTACTGATATTATTTTGAGACTTCATTTGAGTAGCGTAAACTAACGATATTTGTTTTAATTTTTCACAGGTTTTAATTTTTCTACACAAGTAGATATTTATCGAATTTACCGAATTATATAATCAACCAATACATGAAATAATATATATATATATTTTTTTTTAAACTTGAGGATATGGAAACATGAAGCATGTCGTGTTATTGAGCTGCATTAATATCGAAATTTGCAGCTTGCACATGCACAGCTAATTAAAACCGCTTATTTAAAACGATGTCTACATTCGGCGGCACGTTTAAATATTAATAACCTCTTCGTCGAAAGCGGGATTCCTGTCCTAATTTGAAATTTTGATACCGATCGCTTAGTGAAGAGACACACGATAGTCCTTTTAATTTCAGCATCTCCGAGAAATACTTAATCGATCGAACACGCAATTCGGAACGAACCTTTTGCGCGATTTCTTGCCAAATCGAGAAACCTCACCCGCGCCACAGCACGTCTCGCTGACTGGCGACTTGGCGATCGAACCTTGGCGACGCTCGTTCGACAGGGAACAAAACGGAGGTGCCAGTGCCAAACGGTTCTCGGCAGTGGGCGATTGTGTCGTCGGCCGGCCAAGATGGCAGACGATAGTGAACCACAGGCGCCGAGTTACTTCCAACTGGCCCGAGTGAGGAAGGGCGCCCTGAAAAAAAAGAACATTTCGGTGATCAAGAATCACAAATTCATTCCGAGGTTTTTCAAGCAGCCGACGTTCTGCTCCCACTGTAAGGACTTCATCTGGTGAGTGTTGGATTTTTAGCATGCATGAATGTGTGTGTTTGCCTTGGCCAATGAATGAACTGCTTTTGCTGCCACAGCAGGAAATCTCAATTGCGCTTTGCCGCGTTTTAACTGCCGCATCGTTTCTCTTTTTGCAGCGGAGCGGACAAATATCTGGGGTTGTGCCTTTTAAATAAACGGCGTGCGAATTATTAACACAGCCAGTCTCGAGGAAAAGCAGCGAAAAGCGTCTGGCAAGACTCCCCTTTTGATCGACCAACCGCCGTGTTCAGACGAAAGTCTCTTTATTGGAAATAATGTGGGGAGAGAGAAAAAAAAATTAAAATCCACCTGTAATATTACACTTTTGACTATTTTAATGAAAAAATGGAAATATGTTTTGTGGAGGATATTAAATGTTAAGTTTCAGAGAATAAAGAGAATACAGTGATTTTTAGAATATTTAGAAAATATCGTTTGATATTATGTTTATAATTTTGTTTTCCATTATTTAAACTCTGTGATTTGACACACTCGGTCAAATTTCAACTTATTCGATGTACTTAATATTTTTTATGTTAATAAAATTACGAGTACAGAACAAATTTTTCGAATATGACTAATCAACTATTAAATAGTTGTTTAGTTTATTTATTCCTCAAAAGATATTTTGAATACTAATTTCTGATAAATGCTTAAATTCAAGCATATCCATTCAAGTATAGATTTTTTTTTTTTATCACAATAAAATTATATATCGTTTGTTTTAAAATCAGTAAAAATATTTGTGGTGGTATTTTTTCACGAAAACTGTAACCGCAAACTGAATAGTCTGCTACAGGAATTCGAAACTTATCGCAATCAAGTTTCGGAATTCGTTGATAGACGGGAACCAGCCATAGATAATTTGTTTTTCATGAGATATGTCATGTTTTGGTTTTGGTGTTCAGGAAAAGATTGTAATTGAATTCCTATTGTTTAGAAAAAATTAAAATAGACATTTTGGATATGGGAATTAGTATTAAAATTAATTTCATTGTTAAGATACACGATACGTTGAAAATTCATTATTTTACTATTTTTTTCTAGAATTTTCAAGATATTCTTTTACTTTCATGATGTACAATTTTTCTAAAAAATTTAATACTTTGAAAGTATCAAATAATGCAGATTCCAAATTGCACAAAATTTCATAGCTTAACTAAAATCTAAATTTCAATCTGAACAATTCTATCTATTTTTTCATCTTAATGTTATGATTTATTTCCTTACTAGTAGTTATTCTCAAACGTAATGCTGTAGAAAATAATATAAACCAAAGCCACTTGACATGGAAATAATTTAACACCACATTAAATTACTTTAAAAAAAATCGAAATTAGTTTTGCTAGTTTAGTTGACTATTAAACAATAGTGTTTACGAAATCTTTATCAAGCGAAACAAATTCTTCATATGTTCCAGGTTTAGTTTATTTATAATTAGGCGAACTCTCTTGTTTTCGAACACATCAATACCTGTCAGGAAGTAACAAAAGATAAACAGCTGAATATTCTATCGCGATTTTAGAATATTACGCTTTTCCTTTGTTTATACATCTATCTTCCTGTCTATGGACCATCCGCTTTTTTTTTTTTTCACTACTTTAATTTTGTTTTAACAATGGACCGACGTATATTGATGTTGATGAGTCTTGAAATATTTTGGAAAAACTATTTATTATGTTAGGATGTGTTTGCCAAAACCTAAAATCTACCTAGCAATGAATGCAATTACTTCATCAGCATATTAAAGACCATTTAATTAAAAGTATTTAACAGTATTGTTTTATTGAACGTTGTTTTACAACAAATGAATTTAATGTTGTACAATTTTTTAGAATACTTCAGTTGGCGGAGTTTTTTTTCTTTCTATAAATCTATTTGGGAACACTAAACATGTGGGAAAATATTTTTGAATGTCTACAGATCACAAACTTTGTGTGTGGACATCGTAAAATTTTCAATTACACTGTCATTTTGGACACTGGTCACTGCATTTAAATTTGACATGGACTGATGTTTTTACTGTAGTTGTTTTAAAATTTTCATTAATTTAATAGCCAGTATGTCGATATTTTGTCAATAATTATTAAATTGACAAAAAAAAAGTCAGAAAGACGAATATGCCTTTAGATAATTATTACATAATCCTTTTGAGTCAGTGAAACAGTCGATAATGGGCAGCACTCGAGGGAAGAAATCTTTGTGTTAAAGAAATGCGTTTTTCTAATTTTTTTTTCGCCCTTATCGAATTTCTAAGGGAATTTTCGGAGTTGGTGAAGTTTTAACACTTTAAAAGGTATTACCAAAACGATTTTGATGTAAAACGTTAGAGCCGTTTTTTGGCAATTTCTGAAAAATAAATTTTTTCAATGGAAGCTACCTCAAGCGTATGCGCAATTGTGACGTAAACCTTAATGACAAATCCCATTGCCACCACTAATCCGTATACAATAGTTGAACTTCGTAAGCTAATTTGTTCTTGGAAAAAATTACCGAATACAATACTTTCATTACCCTATCTTAACATATGGTCAGTTGAAAGTAAAAGATTAATTTCCAATTAATATGTTCCGTACATCTAAATAGTGAAAATGGGGCATTGGATGAATTTTCTTCATTTATTAGTATTCAAAAAACTAAATGCAATGTAAGACTGTATTAATTTATAAGATTATACTATCCTTTATGATATATATATATATATATATATATATATATATATATATATATATATATATATATATATATATATATATATATATATATATATATATATATATATATATATATATATATAACCTTCGACGGACTACAAAAACACTTTCCAATTTTCTTTCATCAATTGGAACAAAAAGTATTGACAGAATTTGGATTTTCTTTTCTTTTTGCTTATTACATACACCTTTTGAAACTAGAATACATGATGTCAAAAATTGTACATAGTATTTGGTCTGTACATATTTGAAAGGCTCTCAGACTTTTGAAGTTTTCAATAGCAGAATATCTAAGATTAAAGATGTAATATATTCTTATGATTAGAACTTCAAAAACTAATTAACACATATACAGATGAGGGCTCACTTTTTCCTCTAGTTTGTTCCAGTCTGCCTTTGTCAACATAATTTCAAAAAGAATTTACCCACGAAGTTCAACTTTAGTATACGGGTTAGTGGTGGACATGGCACTTTCCATTAAGGTTTTCGTCAAAATGGCGCATATGCATAAGGTAGTTGCCATTGAAAAATTTATATTTTTCAGCAATTGCCAAAAAATGGCTCTAACGATTTTGATTAAAATCGCTGTAATGCCATTCAATTTTTTTTTATTCAAGATTTAGAGATAGGAATGTGCATTTCTTCACAACCAAATAAGTCATCAATTTGCAATTTTTTACTTAGTACGTACAATCTTGTATTCAGAAGGCAATCATACTTAATACGTAAAACTGATTGGTTTTAAAAGTCTTGTTTGTTTTAAAATTTAATTTGTTTTCAAAAATTATATTTCAACAATATAACATACTCGTCTCCAATTCTTTTATTCGATAAATAGACTGAACTATGTCGAATATTCTACAAATTGCAAAATATGGAAATAAGTACCAAATTTCACCAATGTAATTTATCAATTATTAGAAATAAACAATTTTTTGTTATTTTCAATTTTGCTATATATAAAATTAATATTCGTAGAATAAATATGTAAGAAATTTTTTTGGCATAACAATGTACATACGTGCGGTTAATTGTTTTGAGAATACAGCATTTTTGGATAGCCTAGTACTTGTAGAACTGTTATTCGCTAATATGATCGTTTAATAATGTTGAGGTAAAATTTGCACTGAGTATTGAGCAATATAGAATCCCACGATAACCAGAACGGCTGAATTTTTTTCTCTCAGAATATGTTTTTTTTTTTTTTTTTTTTTTTTTTTAATTGTGTAAGAAAATTGCTACCTTATGTACTTTAGAATGTAACGTTACCAATAACGAGATATTTTGAGAGTTATATTGCTATAAATAGATGCAATCGTTTATTGTTAAGTATATATGCAATCGTTTAGGTTAAGTAAGATGGTTATTTAAGAATAAAAACGCAGAATGCTCCTTTTTTTTCTTTCTTACAAGATTTCCATCTATCCGTTTACGTAATATGTAGTGAGTTGATTCAAAACTATCTGATTATGTAATATTATTCTTGTAAGATAAATGGTTTCAAGATAAATGCAGAACCACTGAACTGCAGACATTTTCTGACTATTTTATGCACGCATGTACTTTTTCCTCTCAAACCTACATCCATCTCTGGGCTTTCATTCACACCTGTTGTCTCTGTGTATTCATAACACATTAAAAGAATTATTATATAGACTGTAAATTTTTATTTCTAATACTTCGAAGTATTTGACAAACACAAATCAAAATCGCTACTTTTCGTGACGTTTCAATAATGTATATATGCAACCAATATTGTACATGCAAATTCAACTTTTATTCTATTTGTTTACTAGTTGAAAAAAAAACAAATTGATTAAAATGATTAAAAAAAAATATTAATTCCGCGAATTATCAAATAAGTATCAAAATAATTTTTTTAATCAATGTATATGTATATATATATATATATATATATATATATATATATATATATATATATATATATATATATATATATATATATATATATATATATATATATATATATATATATATATATATATATTTTGTTTATTAATTTATTTATAAAGAGGAAATTTTTTTCCGTCCTTTGCTCAGTATAAAGTGAAAAGATTTAAGTACACAAAATTGATTTAGAAATGGCTGTTGGAATATGGATGTTCTATCTAGAGTGAAGTCATCTACTTAATTCCCAATTATTAAAAATTTCTTGACTTCTTGATCTTTTGTTTATTGAGGTTTCGTAATTTCTTTTTAAAGAAGGGGGGGGGAAGGAAAAAAAAAACACAGTGTATTCATCGTAATAAAAAGAAAGTTTTCATTTGCTTTTGCCTCAAATTGTGCAGTGAATCCACTATAAGCGTCTCAGTATCGTCTTCCCATCACCATACCGAAGCACAGTCTGCCTTTTAACCGTATGTCTAACCTTATGTCCGAACCATCTTCGTCACGTCTCGCCACCCAACCATGATATAGCCCCTATAAAACCCACCCACGGATCGCACTCATTTGCTATTCAATAAACCAACCGGACACGAGCTCTCCATCCAACCAAATAAAAGGGCATCTTCCATCAGAAGAACACAGCAGAATCGAAGCGTAACCCGGGTATTTAATGGACTACTAGACATCGCGAGCATTACATTAGTTCTGCCATCTATTGATTAGATCTGACCTTTCGTTTCTGCATTCTGGTTGTTTTGCTTTGCCTCCTCACTCTTTGGCTAATTCCATTTCGAAAAGCAATTACTTTACTTTCATTGGACTTTAAATGAGAGTGGAAGCTTTCCCCTGCCCTATTTCGGTCCCGCGCTTTTAATCAGAAACACGGAATCCACGGTCCCTTTTCCGAATGTATTCAGATTAATTAGAAATTAGATTTTTTTTTTAAAGATGCCTTCTACAGGCGTGAGATTTCAATCTTTGCTCGTGGTGGAATTCGTAGTTTGGTGAGTGATTTGGGACAAATGAGTTGGGAATGACACGATACGATCTGCTTGAATAGTTGTCATACTTTATTATTTTATTTGAATTTTTAATGCAGCATCGACGCAAAGATTAAAGTAATGGAAGTTAGACATTGGCATAAACCATATACTTACTGTATGATGGCTTGAGAAAATAATGATAAGAAGTCATTTCTTTTGTGCGATGGCGAAAAACTAAAACTAATTTTAAGAAGCTCTGTCTGTGATAGAAGGATTATTATGGGTTAACAAAAGGCATATATTTATATGATTTGAAAGAAGGTGCTGTTTATGGATTTATCCATCTAATTGTAAGTACTCTGCATATCATACCAAACGTCTAATATTCGAAATACAGATGAGAATGGATGCTAATAAAGGTTTGGAATTGAAATCGGACAGCAGGTTCAATCATTTTCGAAACGTTTTAATACATACGACTAAGCGTATCAATACCAGCTGCATTAAAATATGTTCTTTTCTAGAAAGATTTTGTTTTTGTAAAATATCTATACTGTCAAATAAAAACACTTTAAATTATAAACACATTTTAAAAAATCATTCACAGCTGTTTTCTACAAATAACTTTCTCATTGATGGAATCACGTTCTTTTCTTCACCTTGTTAACCTTTGTTTCTTAGTTCAGAGTTTAAAAAACGAAAAGTTTTGAAATGTTTGTCATATTTAAAACTAAAGCTTGCAAATGATTGAGAAACTGACAGAAAGGAAATTCAAGAATAGAAGGCTCGATTACGAGAACTCGAATTGTAAGTAACTGTAGCAAATAAGACAGCTTGGGAAAAAGCTTTGGAGGAAAGCCAATTCGCACATTTGGCTGTCTAGTCATCAACAACGATGGCGTCTGAATAAATGGTAGAGACGATAGAAGTTCATTGAAGCTCAAAAACTAACTATTGTAGCCAAATATATTTATTTTTCCTCTGTTGGAGCATTCAAATCGTCTTGCCACTCTTGTCATTCTCGCATCACGACCTCATGTTTTTTACCATCATTAATCTCATAACATACGTCACATTACTCACATCATTTTAAACTACATACATTGATTAACAGCGACAAAATGGACACCAGTCTTTTATGAGTTTTCCCATTTGTTTTCATTTACTTTTTGTGTGTATCTCAGTTCGATTTTATTCATGTTTACTTGTATGTCGCCAATGTCGAAAATGTTTAAATGTTCAACAAAAATTTAAAATAGTGAAATCGTAGTTGGAAATACTACGACGCTGCTTTTGGTATATTCGAATTTATCTGGTCAACGTATGGTGAGCCATACTGAACCGAAAGAAGCGACTGAACAAGATATGACTTAACTATCCCGCTCGTACAAAATTTTATTTACTGTTCTAAGTGGTTGTTTATTTCAAGTCGTGGCATTATGAAGTAGTCTTAGTCTTTTGATTAATGTATAAATCATTACTTGGCTCTTCTATCTTCCCCATTAATGCCAAATGAAGTGCCAAAACTCTGTAACCACAGTTAGTTACCACAGAGTTCTGTGATCAATAACAACTTTACCAATATTGTAAGGGAAAATGAGGGTATAATGACAAAAATACGTGAAAAATATCGACAAATTATGAATGTCAAAAATTATAAAAAATCACGTGAAGTATCAAACGGAATTTATGGTCTGTTAGGAGTTTAAAAATTCGAAATCTTGTAAGCTATATTACCAAAAAGCATTCTTTTTTCCCCTCTCCTCTTAAATTACTCTCCTTGATGATCAAGGCTCGATCACCACTTCGAAGTAATGGAAGTCCACCTTTAAATCAGATCCCCTATTATAATGTGTCTGGCTGAAGTCAATAACTTACCCGTCAATATCAACTAAATCTTATTTGTTTTTGAAGTGAACTGAAATTTAAGAAGTATGTAAACAAAATACAAATATTAATGTAGAATACATTTCTTTTATTGTGTACGTTAAAGTGTATTTAGCAAGTTTAAGTATGCTCGGCGCATCTTGGCCCTAACGTTGACCTTGCGCCAGTAAATTTCAACAAACCAACCAAGTTTCAGTGAATATTTTAGTTCAAGAGGATTGTATCTCAAATTATGTGTACATAAAAAGTTAAATGTCTTAATAGGATGGGTAATTTCAAAGTAATTTAACTATTATAAGTTTAAAAACATACTACTAATTGGAAACGAAGCAAAGAAAAGGGGATTTGAGTTCCTTCTCCTCCCCTAACTTTAAAGGGCTCCAGGCTTTCAAGAGTTATTCAGTAATCAAGCCTTGTTGATGATCGTGACAATTCAATTTTCTACTTAGTTTAAAACTTAACTATAATAAGTTTAAAAACATACTACTAATTGGAAACGAAACAAAGAAAAGGGGATTTGAGCCCCCCCCCCCCTGCCCCCTGTAACTTTAAAGGGCTCCGAGCTTTCAAGAGTTATTCAGTAATCAAGCCTTGTTGATGATCGTGACAATTCAATTTTCTACTTAGTAGAACTGTATGGTTAAGACGAAATACAAGAATCGAAACAAAACAAAAGGAATGTTTCTAATTTTAACGTTTTCGGCGGAAATCGCTGTAATTGCCTGCAACTGATCGCAGGTGTAAAACGGAACGACTTTAAAAGACGTCAAGTTTCATCGTAACCTGTTCCATTGACGTCACCGGTGACGAATTTTGTGTAGTACTCTCACGTTTTATGATGGGACAAGCTTCACGATGGCCCTTAAAATTAAATATCAGATTGTCCATTTGCTACGGCTGTCTCCTTGAAGGAACATCTCTTAAACGGTCTGGCCGTGATTTTAGCTGCCAGTTTCAATGTCTACAGGTTGTTTGTCGATTTTATTTTCCAGCTTCAGTGGCAGAGGAAACCGCTATTTGAAGGGCAACGAAGTTTTTAGGTGGACACTTGATTTCGCAAGCTGAACTCAATTGCTACCAAGACCTGCTTCGAAAGTAGGTCTAACTCTGCAACTGTATAGAAAAAATTGTTACCTAAGAGTTTCCTGCCCATGAATTCTGTTTCCTTCGGGCAGAACTTCGCATGTTCGATTATTAATTAGTGACAGGTCAGACAGTTATTGCGTACGTTTAAAAAAATTAATTATTAAGTTGCGATTGCAAATATTTGGTCTTTTGTGAGAATGCAAATATAATTGAACTCTTTGTTTTGATCTTTTAACTATTAATCAGAATTCTATTGCAAAACTCTTCCCCGTTACGGATTAGCTGCTATTGCATCATAGCTATGGATGTTAATGTAATTGGGAGACTGAGAATCAAAGGGGTCTAAGTGACTTTTCTTAACTTTTGAGAAAATACACTTTAAAGTTTTTTAATTATATTAAATTCTATGAAAACTAGGGATATCTTCATTCCACAGTTAGTATTTGAACAACAAATAAATTTCATACACATTTAATAAAAATAAGAAACTTTATAGTGTCTTTTCTCAAAAGATAAGAAATAATGGATCCCTTTGTAATAATGGATCCCATTGTTTCTCAGGCCCTCAATTAGACATAAAACTATGGAAATCTGAAAAGGAGTTAAAATTTTTTATATTTTTTGTAATACTCCTGATATGATAGTCTTTCATTATTAAACATTTTGTTTGCTCGTAAGAGTTTTTTGGTGAACCTTTGATTATCAATGTTTATTATGTATCATAGAGAATATTGATAGTTTATGAGACAAGGTTTTCTAAAGCACGTTTTTTTTTTTTTTTTTTTTTTTTTTTTTTTTTTTAATATTTATAAAATCTGCGTAAAAATTAACAGTTCTTATATTCTTGCACTTTTTAGTCATTTCCGATGTAAAAACATACATTTTAAATTTTAATTTAGAATTAAACTTAAGTCTTTTAAATTCAAAATCAGTTTTCATTTTATTTCTAAAAATATAGTAGTATGCATAAAAGTTTGGGGAAAAAAAAAAGGAGAATTTGAAAGATTTTATTCTCATTTTCACAATCCGTTTTGCATACATTTAACTTGCCGCAAAGCTTCATATTTACAAATTTATATTCAGTTATTATAATTTCTGTAATTTACTTTAAACAATATAATTCAGGACTTGAACTATTATTATGAAAATATATTTAGAAAAATATAAATTAATATAATTATAAAGTAAAAAATTATGTATTTTTATACAAATATTTTAGGTATTTTTTAAAAATATTTTTCATAAGACAGCACTTATCTTAAAACATTAAATGTTAGCCTTTAATAATAGTTCAAATTCAAATGATATATATCTCTTAGTAAAAGTGCGATTGAAACTATAAAATTTTTTAAGTAAAATCATTTCAAAATACATTTCACCGTCATTTAAAATAGTAGCTAATTTCTTTGTTCAAAACTTAACTGTTGAATTAATAGGATTAAAATTTCAACTTAACTACTGGAGGATACCCCCGCTGACATTTAATCTAAATTTTCAATTCAATTTCCTTTCTTCTAAAATAAAAAACTTTCGATAAAGAGCTTTGTTGTAGCTTTATATTTATTATATTTATCTTTAATTTTAATGCGCACTAATCTCATTGTAATTTTTCTCCTCAGCGTAATTCCAAAAATTATCAAACTTTGGAAATTTTCATTTGCCGAAAAGGAAAAGAAAAAATCCATATTCAACAACAGCTTTTCTAAAGAGCAATCTCTGAAAACAAATTTTTTTTTCAGGTGAACAAAAAGTTAAACGTCAATCGATGAACGATCTTGTAACAGCTTTAATCTCAAGTTTAAAATCGCAGAGCTTAAAGTTGATAAGATAAGGAGATTAAAGTAGGACGCTTTGCCCGTTTGCGCTGGTATTTATTCCCGAACTAAAATGTTTCACGACGTTCTTTGTCGCGCTGTTGTCAGATAAAAATGGAGCATTTTAGTGATAAGCTAAAAGTTTTTAGGAAGTTCTTTTTTTTTTTTTTTACCCACTCTCCTCTCTTTTTCTTCGTATGTTATCAACAAGGCGTTGTAGTGGCTCGAAGAAGATGAAAGGCGATCAAGTGCACGTCTGTTGTTGGCAGTTGATCTAAATTCAAAATATTAATCATGTTTTAGGATGTTGAGAAAATTTTCAAAACATAAGTTTTTCAGCTAAAAGTACTTTATAAGTCAATCTCCGCTGCCAACCTTTATTAAGAAAACTTCTTGAATATTTTTTTCCCCCTTCTTAATGAATAGCTTTGGATAACGCTGAACAAAAACTGGAAGTAAGTTTTGACTTGAAGCTTCTGGAAATTTTGCTACCGGCAAGTGTTTTGGAAATAAGATAGGGGAGGTGAATAGGAGGTTTTGTAGGTTTATTTAGTCGTTATGGATGACTGTATTTGAGACTTTTGATAGGTTTCTCAAACTCAGGACCTTTATGTAGTACGATAAAATTTGATTTGTTGAGAATTTTTAACGACCTAAAAAATAATCCCTTGTTATTTAAAAAATAGTATGATATTGTATGCACTTTTTACAGAAAAAATAGATTTCTCTTGAGCAGTGACACACAGCACACAGTTCAACTTGCGTTGATCATAAAAATAATATTTTTCTTATAAAATGCTTTCTTATTTCTTTTCTGATGTTTTATAAAACATCACATTCGAAAGGCCAACCCCACTATGGTTACCATGTTCTCCAAAAGTTAAATAAGGCTCTTTTTGTAAAATCAAAAATAGTTCTTTAGGATGTGTCAGGAGAGAACACTAAAAGTTAGATTACTTACGCCTTTCATGTTTTATCACCATCACTAGCCGAGGAAAAGATTTTCGTAGGGGAGAAGGAATTGAACTCGTGTTTCAAAGAAAAAGCATATAAAACCCGAGTTTCATCGTACGGGACTCACTTTAGTGGTGATTCACTTTAGACTCTGCTTGTAGAAAGCAGTAGGCATTATTGGTATGACAGCCACTGTCCAGCCCTCATAAATAATCCCTGCATAATTAAACTTTCACTAAAATAAGACCACTGCTTGGCATTTTCTTGATTTATTTGCAGACACTACAATTATAAAATATAGAAAATTAATTATTGATCATTTTTACATTCAATTGGCTTTTTCTTGGTTTATATGAAGACAATACAGTTATAAATGCTAAGGGGTTCCGCCCCCTGCTCGCTAACTCTCGCCAACCCCCGGGATTGCTACGCAATTCCTATTGGTTCGCGAAGCGAACAAGTCTCTCTTCGTTCGCTTGAAAGTGTGGCATTTAAAATATGCCCTAGCAAAAAAACTTCGCAAAAAAGCTATTTCAGTTGCATAATCAAGAAAATTCTTGAAAAGTGATATTGTGCCATGAAACTGAAGAAATTGGATTATTTATGATGAGCTACTATAATTCCGACACCATTTTCCTACTGTTTGATACGCGTTAAGAAGGAACAGTGTTGAAACGTTTTTGGAAAGCAATAAAAATAAACAGTCTCATGCACATATCTAAAAAATATCGGGTATTTCAATGAACAATTCAAATTTACGGATTGGTTTCGCATGAAGTGAAAAAATAATTAAATTTGGCGACTTTTTTTAAAAGTCCCCAAAAGGCACCGTACTGTAAATCATAACCTGAATGACTATATTATTATAAAAAGTTTTTTTTTAAAAAAATTGTGGTGTATTCGTAATGCTGAAATTCTTTTTCAATCTATTGAGAATTTTCAGCATAGCAACCTTAATATTTTAATGTAAATTCCGTGCTCAGTTTTTATCGGTATATATATTCGGAAAACGTTCACATATAAATATGGATAACATTTAAAAGTACGGTACGGATTCTGCGTCAAGAATTGTTTACATAAAAACCGCGTCAAAAAAAAAGAAGGAAAAAAAAAAAAAAAAAAAAGAAAAAAAAAAAAAAAAAAAAAAAGGAAACCATCGGCAAATCACTTGTTATTAAAAAAAGGGGCTTCGGCTGACAATTGTTTGTGAAATTCTTGGCACAAAATTCTTACCCGACTTGAAATTTTAACCGACAATTTTTCAGAAAAACCTGGTTTATATAGAATTTTAATCCAAAAATAGGCAATAACTTGTATCAGTAATAAGAAAACAAAATATAGCAAATGTTGACAGTTACCGGAAGTCAAATTTCAAAAGATATATTGTGATTGGCTGGATTGCTGAATTTGGAAACTCGGGCATAAAGCACATTTAGAAGATTTGTGATTGGTTGTTTGAAGTCATTGCCATTCAGCTCACAGAAATACAGCCGAATTTGGGCGGCACGCAAGAGAATTATATATATAGATGTCCCGTAATATTTCTTTTTAAAAACGTAATAATGGAAATAATATACAGCTGTTTTAATGTTTCTATTGGAAAGGTTTTAGTACTGATAAGTAAACAAATATATTCACTTTTATAAACACAACAAATTTACATTTTTCTTCCGGATTGTAAAAATTAGAGAATTTTACAATGCAAATCAAAGGCAGTATACTCAAATCCTCAGAATATTTCTTCCGATTCCATCAAATTGTAAATCCCTTCTCTTCTTTTCCTCTCTTCCTTGATGGCGCTCTTTCGGCTGCATTTTTTATTCCCGTGGTCACATCGCAAATCATCTTCGAGATTGATCAAGAAAGACGGGACCGCTCGTTTTTCATCCACTTTGAGATAAGTGCACCGAATTCCCATTGAACTGGTCATATAAAAAGAACTGGGTGGCTCGGAATTTTTATATTGATGGAAAAATTCCGACGTTTTACGAAATTTTTACTGCGAGCCTATCGAGATTTATGTATGTATTTCTGTGGTTTATACAATGCTATTTATTCATAGAGATGTTAGATGAATCATCAAAGGGTGTTAGTTAAATAGCTAACATTATGCCATGTAGTTATTGAAAAAGTTTTTAAAGTTTTTGTTTTTAAACCAATTAATTTGCATTTATTGGATTAATTAGCATTTTTCAACATTTAAAACAACTAAATATGTTAAGTTTATTTATTATTATTGTAATTATTATTTTTATTAATTTACCTATTTATTTATTTATTTATTTATTTTGTAGCTCAATTTCTAAGTTAAAAAGCTAAATATTACTTCTCTATGTGGCCAAGTGACCAATTAAACCAATGCTATCGAATTGAACAATTTAACTAAATTCGGATTCGGAGAAATTTCTTAGATATTAATTTTCACAAGGCTAAAAGTTTTGTTACTATATTTAGAATTTCACAAAGAGTAGTTAATAACATAAAAACTTATTTATTCAAACATTTATAATAATTACAACAATGGAATATTAAGGCTTGTAATCAAGTTAAATAGGAATTAACAATAAACAAAATTATAATTATCAATTTTAAATCAATGTGGATATTCAATATTTAACAAATTCGTTATTTAAATTAAGTTCTTATGAAAATGAGAAAATGCTTCTCTCGGAATGATAGTTTAATTGATTGACTCAACCCGATTCCAAAGATTTCACGACTTTGAAGTAATCCAATCACTAGCGTGCAAACACGCTGACCACACATTATATCTTTTGATGAAATAACAAATGGCACTTGTAGTTACCCATACACTGGATCGATGATACTTTTGTTGTTGATGATACCGTTGACTTTTGGCACCGATAATCAGGGCTCCTGTTCACCATCCAATGAGTTGACGGGGCAGGAGAAAAATTCCTGCAGTTTTCGACTACATTTTGACTGGTTACTATTGAATGAACGTGTATCTCTAAAATGTCTGTCTGAATGTTAATCCGAATGTGTACATTTTCTTGTGTATCCAGGTTTTTAAACTTTACGAAAATTTATTCAATTTTCTTGTTCTCAAATCGTAGGTTTTGGGTCCGCCTCCTAAATTTCCAAATCATTTAATCTTATGGTTCTCCTACCTGTTTACCACATACATGGTTGGGCAAGAATTTGCTGTTCTGTTTGAGGCAGCTGGCTGGGTTGTGACCTTATCTCGCAGATGTTTCCAAGTGAATTCTGAAAAACATTCCTCTGTCCAGCAGATGGAGTGTCCCCAAAATCAGCCCAGAAGCTCTTTGTTAAATTACATAACAAAAATCCATAAAACCCAAAATTATGTATCTAACGAAATCAGAAGCGTATAATCAAAAAGTATCTTCTTTTACAAAGACCTCATAAGTTCGAAAATCACATTAATGTCATAAGTCCCCACACATAGATTTTACGAGTTGATATTCAAAACAGCAGCTGGCGTCAGATATTATGAACTTAGGCACAACTTTTAAACTGAGTGTTTACTGCAAAATAAATTTCCTCCCCGCTTAGCACTATGTCAAATTTAAAGGCAGTGACTAGTATTATAGTGTAATTTTAATCGAGGCATAAGCCCACACTTCTATGACAAAAACTTTATCTTATTCACCATTATGCGTTTTCAAAAGACCGTTATTATCTTAGAGTAATGATAACATGACAACAACTCTTGTTCTCTGCATATTATAGTCAAAACAAAAGTCTTTTTCTTCATAATTGACAAGCTGAGAAATATTGTGGCTCATTTATAAGCAGCTAGAGATGCATTTTTTAAATCTATAAATTGTCACTGGGCATTAATTTTATTAAACGATGTCAAAACTTTTTAAGCTGTTGCGTGATTAATAAGTCTCGCATATTTAATATATTCGTATTTTTATGAAAATTATTCGTAGAAAAATGGATTAAAGAATATGTTCGTTTAAAAAAAGCTTAAACTTCATTTTTTTTATTTGTGCCCAATAAAGAAAAAATATCTAAAATAGAAATTATTTAATTATTTTTAATTTGTAGATATTTTAATTAAATATTTAAACAATCATTCTAACATTTTTTTTATATTCACATGCTTTGCTTGCAATGTCATTTTAATGTATGTATTTTAATCCTGATGTCGTTTTAAATAGTAATGAGAATTATTTTTACGTCATTCATAGCTTATTTTTTCTGAAAATATATTATCATAAATCAAAATATTGGTCTCTGGAAAAAATGTATGTCACAAAATTTTAATTAATATAAAAAGCTAACTTTGGTCATTAATAAAGTACATTAAGAAAGTATTTCATACTGAATATATAATAAAAACTATTTAGAGTAGTTTGCAATGCAAATTTTATTTATATCCGTTTCCTTAATTGTGTTATAAAAACAATCTTTCTTTTCAAATTATGCAATATGAAATCACAATGATCTCATCTAGTTGTTTGTTTTAACTACAAATAAAAACTATACATAAAATTAACAATTAGTACAGTAGTAAAGCATCTTATAGCTATCAATTTATAGTTCAGTTTATTATGTGTTTTAATTTATACATTACATTCTTTTTGTAAATATGGAACTTCTTTTATATAGGTAGCCTTAAACTCCTTTAAAACGTGTGCTATTTAATTTTAAAATACCTATCCAATCACACAAATCGTCGAAAAGTAAATATTGTTAAAAGTTATTATCATAGCAGCTATTACAATTTTCATTCCCCCTTTACGTGAATACTTTATTCACATTCCACTGTTTACGGAATTTTGATTTTTATTTGTTTTTTATGCCAAATATTTTTCTAATTTTTTAAAGTTGAATTTCCACACATATATTGAGTTATTTATTAATGAAAAAATCCGATCCGAAGAAAATCTGAATTATACAAAATTTTATTAGCCTATCTTCATAGTTAAAAAAAAAAAAAAAAAAAAGAGTATAGAGAAATACTGGTAGATTATGAAAATACTTTTCGTCCTGGACGTCCCTTGACGTAATATTTATCGCCAATGCGGCTAACTTTCAAAAGATACGTTTGGCGCCAGAGGTTTGAAATCGTCTGCAACTTTGAAAATTAAAGAATTGAAAATTGCATGAAATGGAATTGCATGCATTGAAAATTAAAGAGCAGTGGGTTACAAAAAAAATACCCCCCCCCCCAAAAAAAAAAGAGTACTCTTTATTTGGAAAGTTATGACATATTTGGAAATCGAATTTAGTTCAATTCATTAAAAGTCGATTTTTAAACAGTTCAGTCATTTATACCACAGCTGATCAGTATACTCGTAATTTATTAGCATTTTTCCACATTCTATAAAAAAAATAATTCCGAACGATTTTCGATGGAGTATTTAAACTTGCACTCCACTCTCGGACTATCAGTAATAAATTTTTTGAAATATATTTGTAATAAAAAAAAAAATCTTGTTTCTTTGCCAATCGCTATTTTGGATGATCCCTATGTACCCAACATTTAAAGAATGCCCTTAGAAGATTTTTTTTTTTTACTAAATATAATTCGAGGACAAAATTAGCAATTCCTAACAACTGAAATTGACACATTTATCCGCTGCCAACTCCAACCTATTTTACATTCATTATTTAAATTTCACTCTTCGCTTGTAATGAAATAACTACCTTAAAGACATATCTAATTACAAATTAAGTCAATTTCTTCACGTTAACACATTTCATCAAGTAAATATTTTTAGCAAACAGAGTGAAATTGACGTAATAGATGTCACAGAGGAGACACGGTTATGCGAATCGTGATAAATAGCTCTTCATTGTCCTTGGTTATTCCTCTGGGAAAAAATAGTTTTTATGTAATGCGTAAATAACATATTTGGCGCTTTCGAACACTAATGATATGGAGCAAATTTCAGACATCGTCAAAAATATCACACCATAAAAGACAAAAGCATTTTAAAGCAAATGTTGTTTTAAACTAAAGGTAGCCAACTACGTTCGGGGCAATTTTTTAAAAAGACCTTATTAATGAAAATTTGTATTGCATTAAAATGTGCATTATATGCTAAAAACACGAAATTGACAAAAATATTAACTTTTTTAATTTTATTTTTCTAAAAAAAAGGAGGTTTTTGTCGAAATTGACCAATATTTTGTCAAAACGGCTATTATTGTAAAAAAAAAAAAGTTTTTAAATATAATTTGTTTTACTTTTTACTACATGATTCTATCATATTCATGAGTATAATGAACTAAAATCTAATTTATATTTTCAAAAATAGAAAGGCTTTTATTTATGATTACATATAAATTTCAATATTTTCGCAACATATTATTATGCATATTAGCAATAACTTTTAGAAAAAAATAGGTACAATTAAATCTGTAGTCCATTATACTCAACATAGTATAATGAACAACTTTACAAAAAAATCATAACTGTATCTTAAATACATTTTGTGATAGAACAAAAGCCGTAATGCAGTATTAGAGAAAAATCTATTCTCTAGAAAACGGCGACTTTGGAATCTCTCTGCATGGATTTTTGTATTAATAACAGTTTTTGAACGACTGCAACTAAACTTCTATTTAAAATACAAGAAAAACACTAACTGATTAAACGAAATAAAAAAAAAATTGAAATTTTCATTGATTTTGCCATTTTAAACGTAGTTGGATACTTTAAGTTCACGAGTTATTTTAATTGAATGATTTGACTGTACGATAATCATTATCATCGATCTCCATATATTATTCTCTTATGATGCAATACCATAACCTTTCTGGATTACATTAAATTTTTGTTTCAATGACTTACCATGTATATCAATACTTTAAATATTATTTGCAAATATATATTTAAGACTTTGAGATAATTTTTATGAAACAAACTTAAGCTGTATTAGTCGCAATTTATAACTCTCCGAATAATTTGAAAATTTTATGAAAATATTTATTTTTCTGTTGACTATAATATTACGATTAGTAAATGCAAGCTGATGCTTTATAGTATGGTTAAAATAATTTAGTTTTATTTTACCTTTAAATTAAGAGTCATGTATATTCTTCCTAAATACTTCTAAAAAATTTGGAAATAAATTCATTTTCTTTTGCTTACCTTTTTGTAAAATCTTTATAGCGTATAAAATATTCCTCTAAGTCCCAGGACAAAAGCTTTTATCCTTAAGTCATGTATTAATTACGCCTTTGATTTTAACACAAGGATAGCCTAAGGCGACGAGATATCATTTGTAACGATACATACTTCTTTCACGTTCCCAGCATCTAAACGCAATTTGATCCATAATTTTTTTTGTTAAGTATATTTTCTTGTTTGGAATATGTAAGTTGATTTAATTCACAATTGATCATGGCTATAAAAAAAGTTTTCGTTGCGAATTACAGTTAAAAGTAAATTTGAAAGTTTTCTTTTAATTACCAACAGTTATCGCTTTTTAAGTTTTGATAATTTTAAACACAGTATAAGCATATATTAGAAAATAAAAATATGTGTTTGTTTTAATCAAACAAAGAAAACAGAATTGTTAAAAGTACTTGAAAATATCTTCTTTTTAATAGGCAGTGGATAAAAATAGTGTTGGTTTGAATTCAATTTTTGTAACATATTATACTATTATTACTATAATACTGAAGTATCCTCAATTAAGGTAGAAGGGTAATATTTAATAACATACAGAACTAGAAGTTATAATTCCTGTAGCTTTCATGCTTCAAATTCGCGCTTTTACTTCTTTATTACAATTGTCGTGGTTTTATATATATATATATATATATATATATATATATATATAAAATTGAAGGAAACACCAATTACCTTTATTACTCATTCGTATCAGAAAAAAAAATATATCCGCGAATTTGTTGAAATCTAAACTTTTAAGCATTCTAAGAAAAGAAGTTTTTTCCCATACACGTCTGCTTCCGATTTATTATTGTTCTATATTGTAAAAAATTCTGGTTGTGACAGTTCCTCCACTAAAGGGCAGTTTCTGAATACGTTTCCGTTGTAACACATAAGCTGAAGATAACATGTATGTGTAATTTGATTACATTTAAGGACCTCTGTTTGGATCGATAACATTGAACATTAATCATTTTAATGTAGATTTTTTTTTTTTCATAAATAAAAATATCACCAAGTTGGCCAGTTTGGTAACTAGCTTGGAAGGAAAGTTAGGTATCGAATGTTCGATATTTATATTTGTAGACCAGAGGTGAACTTCTAATATGGAAGCTCTCTTCCGATGAAATCACTTCCGGTTAAAAAATCCGCTTGAATTCTATTAATTTTTTTTCTTATCAATATCTTACGACTATAATATAGTACACATGCTTGTAGCACTTATACTTTCTAATTACTATTAGAAAGCAAAAATCAAAGGATTTTTTTTTATATTTAAAATGGGAAATTTATTTAAATACTTTTAAATTTCTAAATATACGGAAACAATTACCTGTTATCTGGATTACTAAATACGTTCGGAACAATAGCTATGATTTGTTGACTTATAACTCCCCTCCCGAAAAAATCTCTAGCTACGCCTCTGTTTATATGCATTGTTTATTATATATATTTAAGTTATATAGATTCGTAAATTGAAATTCGGTCGGAGGTTTGCAAATTGAATTTTGGTCTGCGAATTTGTCTTGATGAGACATTTCTTTTGGCATATTGTGTCTGTAGTATTTGTTCTTTTCTCTGGAAATATTTACTTTAGACGAGTAGACCGAGCCTTTCGTTAAGCTTCTAACCGTTATTGTAGTGGATTGTCAAAGAAACAGTTGATTTGTTCAGAAAAATACATTACTTGGTTACGCATTTAAATAAATAATGAAAGTGAAAAACTAACCGACATTAACCCAAGTTCAACCGGTACGATCTCATCATTCATCGATTCCATTTTATGAAGAAAACAGGATTCTAATTCAACTTACCAGTTAGTACATCAAACAGGAAGTTAATCTGGATGATAAACCTCCTCCCCCACCCTTTTCAAAGAGCTCCTGCTTTCCGAACACATCCCAAAACAAACACTAATCTCCACGCTGCACTTCCTGCAACAAAAACTCCCTTCCATCTTTAATGCCAATCCTATTAACCGGACAAAGAAGATGAAGAGAAGAAAAGGAAAAAATACAACTTTCCAGAAAGAACGGGGTGACTGACCCCTTCAATGTTGACAAAGTTTCTTCAGCTTCCTATCATCCCTGGCCCTGGTCCAGGGGGTGACGAGGACTGCATGACGATGACGAAGACGATAGAGTTACCATCCACACGAATCTAGAAAAGAGAAGAGGAACTTGGGAATGTGCCAGGGGCGTCATTGGAGGAGGAGAAGGGGGAGAGGAAACGATAAATGAAAGGCATGCGACGTAATAGTTATCGTCGCCCTTTTTCTTTTTGTTACGTAACTTTGGTGTCACTATATCCAGTTGGTTACCCAAGTGAAGAAGAATTAACTGGTGTAGGTTTTCTATGGTGATGATTACTTGTAACGTGAAAGACAAACCTATCTTTAAGTATTTATTTCTGCTGTCTTGTTATAATGTAATAAATGATTTATTTCAAAAATTGTTTTTATTACTGTGTCGTGCATTGGGTTAGTGTTCAGCTGAATTTATTGTTTGAGATCGTCGCAGTAAAAATATGTATGAAACGCTATTTTTACATTTTAGGAAACAGGCATGCTGTAATTATATTGAAGTTGTTTAGAGCAGTCTCTATCTTTTAGAAATTAACATATATTTTTTTAAATATACCACTGAACTCATGGAAAAATTGTCTTTTAAAAAAAAAAAAAAACGTTATGAAAAGAAGATCAATGACAATAAAAAAAATAAAAAATTTGTAAATGAAGCTCAACGACAACAGCTGTTTTAAATTGTTTGGATTATTTTCTTTTTAGTCAAAAACTTCCTTCACGACTTTGAGAACAAGGTTCAGCGAAGTTAACTTCCACAAAAACTGCCATATTACTAACTTTAACGCCAATTTGATCTGATATTTTTATCTTCTGGTATGATTTTCCTATGCTCATAAATTATAGGAAGATATTTTTATTGAAACAAGTTCTAGAACACTCGAATTGGCTATTGTTTCCTCACTGTACTCTATCCTAGTTAACAATATATCTCAGTGGAAACATTTATATTTAAATATTTTTATTTTTATATGTAAAGAAATGAGTAATTGTTTATAAATAATGAAAATAATTGGTTGCTTATGCTTTGAATAGTGATGCACTTGATCTCATGTTTCAGAATCTGTCCTTTCAAAGATCAAAAGTGAGATATTCTTTTATGCATACGTACAATTTAGAATTCTCCATATGACATACTTACATTTATCTGCTTTTACGACAAAATGAATAGAAAGGTAAATGGACATGACGCATAAGTCATCGCGAATTTTTATTTCTTTTTCCTATGTTTAAACAGCTTCGAGTAAAAGGAGTGAGACAGAGAGTAGCATACTGTATTTTGTTATTGGTCTTATTATGTGACAAAGGGAAGTTTTATATTTTTGAATCAGTGCCAGACCTGTAAGAAACGGTTTCTTTTTACAAGTTTTAATTTTCTGAAATGGGATAAACGTATTAAACTATAATTTAATATATATTTAATTAACTTATTTGTTAGTCAGTTTATGTTTATCAAATATTTTTTCGACCACTGGAAAGTTGAAAAAATTAAGTTAAAACGTCCCCAGTTTTCAAACAGCATTTAATAGGTAAGGGGAATTCAAATTATAAAAATGAATCGTTTTTAGCTCCTCCTCCTCCTCTGTAACTTGTGATAAAAGCATATAAAAAATGCCTAATTTTTACAAGTAAAAAATTAGCACCACTTTATTCAAAGTGGCCACAGAACCAGGAAAACCTGAAAATCAGGGAACTTTTTAAAATTTCCTGAAAATCAGGGAAATTTTGTATCGTTTAAGTTACGTTCATCCATATTTTGGCGCTATTTACCCGGAGATTTGTGGTGGTAAGCCATTAAAAGTTTAATGTTACGAAATAATTTAAACTTTTCATTACCAGCAAAACTATTTTTAAAAAATGTGCATATTATCTCTTTAGCATACATGTTCTATTTTATCAGGGTGTCTAGACATCTGGAAAACCTAAGAAAATTGGAAAAATTTGAAAAAAAGTTTGCCCTAAAATCAGGGAATTTTTTAGAAATCTGTCAGGGAAATCAGGGAACTTTTTTTCCTGAATTTTGTGGCCACCCTGTTATTGTATAGGAGATAAGATACAATGCTTTACCACTTCATTGTGAATTAAATTTATTATATATAAGATGTAACAACTTGAAATAAGTGGTGAATTTTTAATGTAAAATCAGAGGAAGATTTCTTGGTTAATAAAATTTTATATAAA
This sequence comes from Linyphia triangularis, assembly GCA_963978545.1. Classification (NCBI taxonomy): domain Eukaryota; kingdom Metazoa; phylum Arthropoda; class Arachnida; order Araneae; family Linyphiidae; genus Linyphia; species Linyphia triangularis. The sequence goes on along the minus strand of OZ021732.1, from coordinate 29,552,993 downwards.
TGAATGATGATATCACTGTCTGTTATAAAGTATCTCATATGAAACAGAACATTCTTATCAGTGTTGAAAAAATCTTAGGGAAAAGCCACTCATTAGACAAAATGACTTCTCAGAATTATCTTTTTTGCACTTTTGTTTATTTTGATCTTGTCTTAACAAACTTGTTACAAACCCAAATTAAAAAACATTCATTTTATATGTTCATTAACTGTTAGAAATATATAATTTTATCCTTTTGTTAAATTTTACCTTTCTTATAAAAAACATCAGTTTCAGAACAAATTAACTCCTTAAGTATGTTAATTAAATTTGCAGAACCGACCTTTTAACAGGCTTGTATTTCAATTTACCATCTTATAACAAATTCAGAATAAATACACTCGGTAAATATGTTCGTTAACTATCAGAATTACTCTTTTAACCCTTTTGTTTCATTTTAATTTCTTAGAACAAAAATAAATTCAAAGTACAAATACACCTAGTAAATATGTTCATTAACTGTCAGAATTATCCTTTTAATCCTTTTGTTTCATTTTACATTGTTATACAATAAATCCAGCACAAAAAAATTGATTTATTCCCACAGGGATCAATCAGTCAATCATTTGACCTCTTATCTATCGTAAATAGATTTATAGACTAAGAATAATCAATATCTATCACTTTAGGTTACAATGATTAGTGTTTGATACATTGATGCTGAAATGGTATTGATGAGGAAATCTTGCCATATTCACTATATCGTATTAATCATCGTTTGTTCAGGTTTTTTTAATTTTACTTTTCATGCACAAGTTTTCGTTCAGAAATTTTTTTTCAATTGTTTTTTAGAGTACAGTGTTTCCCAAAAATAACCATACAACTTCAAAGTTTTATATATATAAAAAAAAGACTATAACAAAACTTTTTGCAGATGTAAATAGAACAACTCAAAAAGTATTTTTTACAGCTATTTCATTGGACATTGACAGTTTGCAATTCGCTGAATCACTTCTTCTCACATTCTTAGATTGGCAGGAAGGATCCTTAACCATGGTCGAAGATTACTTCATTATACTTTTTTTTTTCTGTGATTATATGATAGATCTTGTGTACCGAACAAATGTTCACAATGTTGTGGAATTAAAGCAAAGAATCCAAGTCTCTATAGAAACTGTATTTAGGCATTCTGAACCTTTCCTGCATGGAATTAGAATATCGTATTGACATTCTGTGTGCTTAGAAGGGATCTCACGTGGAACTTTACTAAGACTGTAAAAAAAAACTGTGTGAATTATTCTATTCACCTCTGCAAAAATATTTGTTGCAGGCGTAAATTTTTTTTACTTGAAGTTGTACGTATCTCTTTAGGATACTCTGTATATCTCTTTATTTTCTAAGAGATTAATAGCACCTGAAGATACATCGAGTCAGGTTATTTATCCAGAGCTGTATTGGGAGTTGTTAAACATACTATTTTTCTAGAAATATATATAAAATAATTATTAGGTTTGTGTCTTTTATATCTTTGCAACTCTGTTACAATGTTGGTAATAATTTTATTTAAAACTTGTAGTTAATGTTAGTGGCGGGAATTTTGGGGTTACTTTATTTCAAAAACTTTTGCCATGCTTTGATGATATATGTTGGTAACTAATGGTTAAAATTTCAATTTTTTTAATTGGAAATTAATTTTAATTAGCTATATTTCTTCCAATCAATAAAATCAGCCAAGCTACAGAGCCTATAGTCTTATTAAGTTTTTACGCGTTATATTTATCATACCAATCTCTTAGTATCAAAACTGCCTAAAGTAAAAGAAAAAATGTCGCATAATTTTCTAACCCTTCATAATTCCTTTTAAAAAAAACTATGATTAAAGACATAAAATTCAATCACGATTCTGTCAAACACGTCACACATTTTACCTTCAGAGACAACTATATTCCGCTCTCCGAAAGTTGACCCGAGTTATCCTTGCGTTGGGTGATTAAAGAACATCGAGCAAACACGATTTCTTTTCCAGAAAGTCAAGAAATCTTCTTTCTTTGGAAATCAATTCTTCCCCAAGTGTGATAATGACTTCACTAATGATGGAAAACCTTTTTTTTTTTAAAAAGAGAAAGAACCCAGCGATTACTTTTGGATTAAGTTCTTTTCTCGATTTAAAACTTATTATCTGAAGGTGTATCCTCACATAACTGATGGTAATCTTATTAAAAACTCGTTCGTTCGCTTGTTCCGATCTATAAAAATTGTCGATTAATGGTAGTTTGTCGTTTAGATTAAGGCATTTAAAGCGAAAGTATATAGAGGAGGTCTTCAAAATGAGTTTATCCCACAAATGCTGCAATCAAGATTATAAGCAATTAAAGGAATCCGAGAAAGTGTTTTAACTTCTAAAATGCTTTGAAGAATAACGGTTCGCAATAGTATATTCGAATAAGAATTCGCTATAGTATATTAGTGATCACCGTATTGTTCAATTTTACTTAAAACGTTTGAATGCGATAATGATTATGTTACGTTGATAATAATTGAGGACAAGATATGGAAAACGGCCTAAGTACAAAAAAAAAATCGAAAATCTTTTTTTTATGGAAAAATGTCCTAAAGACCAAGCTAAACAAAGTGGAGAACGCCCAAAGTGCGAACTCCAGTAGCAATGGTTCAAATTCAACCTGGTACTTAGTCGTAGCCTTAAGTACCAATGCGAGTGTTTTTCATTTTTTTGGCTCTCCTGAAAAATGTTCTTTTTTAGACTTGGGTCGTTTTTCATTTCTAGTCTTCGATTGTTGGTTATGTTGAATACCACCTTGGAAGGTTATTGAGTTAAAAGTATTTCAAAAAGTGGAATACATTTTGAAAATAGTTTTTACAAATATTATGTTTTTAGTGAAATATTAGAAAGTAAATTTATTTGTTTATCTTAATAATTCTCAGACTCATTTGTAATAGTTCACATTCACTCACATTTATAAGTAGCTGATTATTTATTTGATTAAAGATAGTTTTTAGTCTTATTGTATAAATACATTATTTTTTTATGGTAAGAAAATGTATAAAACCTTAATATTTGTTTCCTCTAAAAACTGAACATGATACTGTAGAACAATTATAATTAAAAAAAAATGAAGTTTTTAACGCTTAATGTACTTGGATTCTATTAAACGATTACTCTATTTGGGGCTATCATAGCATGTATGTTCTTCTTCGTGTTTTCTTTTTTAATAGCCTGTTTTAGAGATCACTTGATTCAACTTTAATATTCTTCTTCTTATGATCATGATCTGCCTAAAAAGTAATTTACATGAGTAAGAAGAAAATGACAATATCCTAGCAAAAAAATTGGATCAAGTTCAAATCAAATCACTATCCTTTTTTTAGGCAGAATTTTCTGAAGGAAGGTAAAGCTAAGAAGATAATTTAGAAAACAGTTTAGAAAAGGTAAAAACAGAAATTGTATTAGTATCTGAGTTTAGTACGATTTTCGTTCTTCAAGGAATAATTTTCAACAGCATGAGACTAATGTGTAAACCATAGCCCCCCCCCCCCCTCTCCAAACAAACAAAAATTACCAGACAGCTTGTTAAAAATGCTTTGAAACAATAATATGAATGTAACAGACGAAATTCATAAGCTTGTTTTCCCGAAGCTAACGGGGAAAGTGCCACACTCTTACTTCAGAACACTGGTTTATTTTGAGATCTGAAGATGAATGAAGCAGTTTGCTCGTGAGGAGTTGCTGGAAAGAAAACAAGTAGAGCTTTTTCTGCTGTTTATTTTGACTACGATTCAGAAGCTCACAGATTGGAATTAGCCAACAGACAGGAATCTTAAGTGTAGGTGCTAAAACATCAGAATATGTTTCAAAAAGTTGACTGTCTTCTCTAAACTGCACTCTTTAAAAGAAAGCAAAAGGACACATTATTCAAATGCACTACTATTAATTTTATTATTCATTTTTACATCGACAATCGATGTAAAATCGACGATAGATAACGAATTAAGAACTTTTATTGGTATGGTCATCTGTCATTGGATAAGAGGGCTAGTATTATTACCCGGAGGGTTTGCGTAGGATTTTTATTATTGTTCAGGTTTATAATTTAGTTTTTATCCCATTTTATTAAAGGGGTCCAGTACCGAAATTTCTTCAAAAATCCCATTTTTTTAATTTTTTTTTTCTGATTTTAAAAAATAGTTCATACATTCCTGAAGAGAATGATGTTTTTATCTTATTCCTCCGGTGATTAGAACGCCACAAAATTACCTGTGATTCAAACATCACTAATGGGCGTAACACATTGAAGCGTCTGCTTAAAGTGCGTTTTTCGAGCACTAGTGTTTTTCACAGATGTTGCATATTCAAATCGATATATCTCCAGAACCATTAACAATTGGCTATTCAAATTTGTGGAGCATTCAATTTATAGAGTTTTAAATATTTTGTCTTCACAGAATTTTATTTTTTTGAATTCTGTTTTAAAATATAACATTTAGCATAAAAGATAACATAAAAAAAAAGCAAAAATTTCAATATTTTAACTTTGAGAATTTTTTTTATTTTTTTTAATTCACCTATCAAAATTCTGTGAAGATAAAGTTTTCTTTATATAATTATGTATTACAGAAAGCTTTCACTTTGAAAAAAAAAATTATTTTTTCTTGACTTATATCAAAATACGCAAACATCAATTATTATGGATTTTTCTTGGTTTTTAAATTTTTTTTAAATAACTAAACACAATATTTAAAAAAACATTTTCTCAAAGATATACAAATAGTATCTCTTACATAAAATAAATTTTTGAGATAAAAATGTACATAAATAAAGTTTTTTTTATTTTCGGTACCGGACCCCCTTAAACATATTTCTGTTTCGATTAATTTTGTAATAAGAATACGAAGATAAAAAGAAGAAGAAAAAAAGAAAGAAAGAAAAAATACGTCCTCATGTTTTAAAAGAAGCAAAGTCCATTGTTATTTTTTAAAATATAAATATCATTTCATATATTTCAGCTTTCTATTTTATCAAACGGAACTGCTTGTCTTAGTAAATTCTCTATTAGCCAGATGAAAGATACTGGAAAAGCAAGCACAGATTTCTCTGCCTTTTACAAAGTTAAACAAAATCACATTTATGAACTAGGCAAGAAATGGGGCAGTTTTTAGTGTTAAATTAATTAGGATATAATTTATAAAACTTTACAAAATATAGTCTGTTAAAGCTCATTGATTAATTAAAGGAAGATTTTTTAAGTTAATTACATATCCACCACGTATTTTTTTTTTTTTTAAAGAAATGTGGAAAAAATCTTTAAAAGGCAAGCATTTATCATTGAAGGTAATAAACATTGGCGAAAGGAGAAATACTTCAATATATAACATGTACTTTTTTTTTCTTTCATTTATTACTTATACTTACATTTTTCTCATCAAATTTAAGTATTATGTTTCAAAATTTATTTCAACTTACACTAGAATTAAGAATTATTGTAAGTCAATTTTTTTAATCTAATTTAATTTCATGAATTTTCGCCGCGGAAATATTTTTAAAATAGAACTCTTTTCGAATTGTTTTTGTATTTAACAATATTAAAATAAAATGTATTTTCGTTTTGTTAGAATTAAAAAATTGTAAATATGCTACAGTGCAAACAAAACTATGCGAGTGAAGAGGTATTCATATAATTTTGGTGTCATTATTTCAAAGCATGCAAAATACAAAAGACCAGATCAGATAACAGTCCATGTTTATTTATTAAATCTCGTGCAATTGTTTTATACAGTAAATAGTTTATTCAGATTGGAAATATTAATTGGCAACAGAAAGAGTTTTGACATTGATCGTATTCAAAACATTTTCATTTATTAGTTGATTGGAATATCATTAACTATAATAGTGGAACAAAAGAACATATTATTTCGAAAATAGGCGTTGCCTCACAAATTCTTAATATAATCAATTCTATAAATTTCATAACGCCAAAATTCGAAATCAGAATACTGTGTAACAGACAGACAACTTGTATTGCATTTTATATTTTTAAGGTATTCTTTGTTTGGAAGCATTAAAATATATATATATATGTATATATATATATATATATATATATATATATATATATATATATATATATATATATATATATATATATATATGTATATAGAAACCTTTTTAAAATAAAGGTCGAATAGAATTCAAATGATAAACTATTGTAAGCAAAAATTGTTAAGTATTTCATTCTGGCTATATGAACGTTTGTTCACGTTGATCATGGAAAGGGGGAAAATATATGAAACATTTACTAAATTATTTCAACTAAATAACCTGCAACTCTCAATAGTTAAAACATTTACCACACATCCAAGGTGAATTGCGTGTTCTTAAACTCGCTCACGAATCTTCAGAGAAAAAAAATTACTTAATTATGGTTACACTAATTCTTTATAAATGAAGACTAGTAATAGCTTCAGTGAACGGAAAAAAATATTTAAAAATAAACGATAACTAACAACCAGCTTTCCATGCAGAACAGTGATAATTTTTATGAAAATTATCTATTCCCATCTGAAGCGTCTTATTTTTTTTTTTTTAAGAATTTTTTTTATTCCCAGCGAGAAACATTTTAGAAGGAAATAGCGTGAATAACTGTAACCGTCCTTCCTCTAATTTAATTTTCCTGCGCTGTTCGTAATCGAATTCCTCGGGCTCGTGCTTTCCATTTTCTTTGGGAAATCGAACTAAAGGGGCAGATTCCAGGTGTTTTCCATTTAAGTTATTTCTAAGAATTTATCTTCTAAAAAACGCGCCATTGCTTTTATCGGTATACTTCGAAAGAATGCATTTTCTGAGATTTTACCTCCTCCTTATATTTGCTTGAGCATCATACTGCACAAACACAAGGTAAGGCATTATCTGTTAGCGCTTCACATTCCTGAGTCATTTTTACGAAGTATAAAATTTGGGTATTGGATTCAGGGAAATTGGCTGAGGGAAGGGATTTTTTTTTTTATTTTTTTTTTTTTAGAAAAGTTCATTTCTTATACCGTAGAATTAAATTACCATAATGAATACTGTCAAAATATTTGGAAATGTAATAGAAACTAAATAACTTTATCTTCAAAAATAATTTATACTGTTTAAGTTTATTGAAAAATTGCGGTTTAGTTTTACAAAACAATTATGAAAGAAAAATAGTTATCCTTTTGCATTTTTTAGACTTTTTGCAATTATAATAATCTCAAACTTAAGCTAACTGATAAAAAAAAACTTCCTAAAAGCTCATTCGTCCATTTGACTTACGAGAATCTTGCCCCCAGAGTTTTAGAAATTATATTTTCTTGAGAAAAAAAGTATATATATTGGAGAATGTCGACTTCTTCCGGTGAATGTCAACATATACCAAATATCCCCAAAGACCCAATATTTAATTATATTCTTATATATTCGGACTATCACCGGTGTATGCCGACAATCACAGACATGCTATGGTGGGGGTTGAAATGAGAAGCCGTTTTAAAACGTTTTGACGTTTTAAAAATCAATGATAAAAAAAAAAAGAAGGTAATCTTACCAATAAGACCGAGAGAAACGAATATACAGTATTGTGTTACCAATGATTAATTGTTCAGAATATTATCTGAAACTCATATCAGTTAGAATGTACTGTTCGTTTTAAATTCAACAGTTACATGTGCTATTACTATAGCTTTCTCCTATTTTGACATTTATCATAATTGTTTTAATAATAAAGTACGATTTAAAAACCCAACAAAAATATTTTTATTCAGCATTCACCATCAGTGCATGGTGAATATCGACATTTGCTAGCGTAAGTGAGAAATTAGGATATTTAGCAAATATTTCGGACATACACCAAGCGACTATGTGAATGTTGACATTCACCGAAAAAAGTCGACGTTCTCCAGATTTCAGTCTTTCACAGTAACATACACATATATTGAGAATATATATGATCAATGAAGTGTTTTTTAATTTTTTAAAAATAGGTTCATTTTAATACAAACCACATTCCAAGTCTTTTTTAAGAAATTCAACGGAGAAATTTTTTATTTCTCTATTATTCTTAAATTTTGATCTTCTAATTGCTTAGTTATGGCACTGACATTCTCTTGGAAGCAATTTTCTTTTCAACTTGGAATAGCTGAGTGAACAATGGTGAATACTCTCTGGCGTTATGCAACGTTATGAAAATTCTTTTTACTTCCTTCAGATGTTTTGCTCACTGATTTCATTATATTACGCTCGCACGTGCATCGCGTGAAAATCTGTTGTAGCTTTTATGCTGCAGAAGAGCAATAAAATAATAGTACCTTCTATAATAATAAAATAAGCTGTGTGTCTGTCTGTGTATCTGTCTGTCTGTGGATCTATAGAAACCTACTTAAAAATGGAGTAGAGTTCTGAAATTTTTAGCATAAGAAGTTTAGGCCTTCTAATTTTATGTATGTCAAACAGAATGTTAAAATTTTAATTAGTTCTATTTTAATTTTTTTTTTTTTTTTTTTTTTACAAAATTACTTTAAATAGAGATACAGCTTTGAAATTTTCAACATAAGTCCTTGGACGGTACTCAGATCTATATTTATAAAATAACCTATAACCTTTAACATTTGATTTTAACTAACTTATCGTACGGTTGGTTGTTCGGCGTTTTCTAAATTCTTCCATTTTAGAAATATTTTAAAATGTATAAATGGAGTTATTATAAATGTTCACTTAATTCTTCGAAATTATACTTTTTATTTATGAACCGTTATTTGTGCTCTTTTGGAAAGCATTTTCTTTTAAAATAAAGTTTCAAAACCAGCTTTTTCTAAGCTAAAAAAAAAAAAAAAAAAAAAAAAAAAAAAAAAAAAAAACGTTTTGTTGTTATGCTGATTAGTTTTTCGATATTTTTTAATTATGTATTCAGAGAACAAATGTCCTTGATTGTTTCAAGGTTAACTTTACAACTTCGTCAATTTTAAGTTTTTGGAAATTGGAATTTTGGGTGAAGCTTAGTAGCGCGGCTAGAAGGGAAAAACTGCATTTCATGAAACAAGTCTGTGATTTGGCACATCGATAGAAAATGTCATTCTGATCATTTTAAGATGGGGAGCCATTCGAATTTCACTTCCGGTCGAGGTTTTATATTACTTCAAAGTTAGGCATAAAATTTGCGTTTCTATCATTAAAAATAGTTTTATCTGGGATCACAGCCAAAACCATGAACTCTATAGACACGTGTAATATGTTAAATTATTAGTTTTGGTTGAAAAATTAAAAAATGGTAAACAAACAATTTGACCGGAAGTCATTTGCATTTCGACTGGAAGTCTATCTATTAGCAAGGTTACATATTATTCTATACATCAAATTATAAGGATGCATATGCTGGATATACATTTCGTTTTAAAAGTTGATTTGTTCGAACCTATCAGCCTCAACTTTCGTCCAATTAGAGGAACTAATCAATGATATATATTCCCGGAATTCACTTCGTAAAAATTACACTGAAGATTCGCCATAAATTTAAAAAATCAACTTCTAGTTCAAACTTCTTAAACATCTCTAATTACTTTTTATAACCTACTATGAAACCCACTATATATTTTTAAAGCTATATTTGCTTTTTTTAGTAGTCAATCAAAAATAATTTGTCATAATTCTACTGTAAATAAGTAATATAAGAGGCAACTATTATATAAAATGCTTGGTCAGTTGAATTGTAAATACTACGTTTAAAAAAAAAAAAAAATCTTTATCTAAGAATCTAATATTATAAGTCATATTCTGTTCCTTAATTTCCTTTCCCTTTGAATAAGCGTGTCCCAAAATAGAGTTACTTTTTATTACATTGTTTTTTCCCCGTGAGTAATAAATCTAACTAAAGGAAATTGTCTTATCAGTATGACATTTGACTGCGCATATTGGCATCAAAATGATGTCACTCAACTTTTCAGTTGTATACGAATGTAAACTTTACGCTTCCTATTATGTTTTTACATCTACCTTTACGAACCCCTTTACTTTTTGCGGACATTAAATGTATGCAAAGTCTATAAACTTGCATACAGGAACATACATTAGAATTAATATAACTCTCGTAGAAAAACCTAAACACTACGTTTGAAATTTAAAACTATTAACTATTTACTTGTCCTCTGAGGTTCTTTTGTCTGTACTTAAAAAAAAAAAAAAAAAAAAAAAAAAAACACTTATATGTTAGCATACATTAACAAAATTATTAACCTTACGATTTTTTTTTTAAATGTCGCTGTTTTTATTTTTTGCTTTGACTTATATGTCGAGAAAGCTTAACTCACTGTATACCTGATGGGTTCAAGGGAAAAACAATTTTAGTCCACCTTTTCAAGAAATTAAACAGTTGGTGCAACCTTGTCGCTTAAGAAGCAATTTTGAACGCTATTTGACCTCTTTACGATCATTCCAATACAATTAGCCACAAGATAAGCGTTTCTTTCTATGAGACGGTGGACTTTCATGTTTTCTCGAAATTAATTTTATAAACTAGATTTTCTCTTCAATGTTTATAAGTCATCAATCCATAAGTTTCTTCTTGGATGTTACAGACATGTTTAATTAGTTTCATTACCTTTCATGATTTAGTACAGTTATCATAATATCAATTCATTATTTTCAAACTTTTTTAGTTTATTGTAAGAAACAATTAGATAACTTTAGTTGAACACATACTCCGCTTCGGCATTTAAAGACATTTCAATTCAATGAGCTATTTGAAATTAATAGAAAACCCTTTTCTAATTAATTCTATTCTGAAGTTAATAGAAAACCCTTTTCTAAACCCTTTTCTGTACTAGATAAGTTTATTCATGTCACTTTATTTAATCCTTTATATTAACTTATATTCCTTGTATAACTTTATAATCCTTTATATTAACTATATTATATTAACAAATCTGCGGAGGCCTGATTAACCTCCTTGCCGTCATCCAATCGGGCAAAAACTTGGCAGTACATTTCGATGTCGATGAAAATGCATTCTATAAAAATTTGGCGGCTGTCACAAAAGGTCGCTTTTACGGAATACTAATAAATCAACTTGCCGTCATCCAATAGCTCTGAAAAAGCGTTTAAGTAAAGAAATGCTTTCCTGTTGCTTGTTGCTTGATTGTTTTAATCAGAATAAATAAAAGATATTTGGATGCGAGTGCATAAATTCACATTAATTTTTACTGAATAAATTTTTCAAAGTTGTGTACCGCTTATTTTGCTTATCGAGATAGTGTTTGCATCTAATTTTTAATATTAAAAAAAGCTGGCAACAGAAACAGCACTATGTTAATGAGTATAAAATTTAGCAATGCATATAAAGGATTTATAATAAAAACTTCGTTTTTGTGGGTTATATTATTTTCATACTCTTCTCTCCCTTTCAAGAAATACTAACTCCCATTTTAGATACTCCTCCTTCTAGTTTAAGCCAATACTTTTCAATATTTTCTTATTTCTCACACGAAAATGAAACGGGAAAATGGTTATTCAGTTAATTTAGAGAAAAAAACATTTTAATTTTCTAGCATTTAAAAAAAAAAAATCCTTTTCGAAAATTGTTTCAAATTTATTTGGAAACATATTTAACTATACATAACATATATTTAACTACAGTGAATCATCTGTTCTTCACGTCATTTTTATTCTGACTGTACGCTTGATGCAAGTTCTTTTAATGTATAATTTCACTCATTCCCACTTACCTAACATATCTAATTACATATCCATTTGTTATAAAGTTTAAATACTGTTGAATTATTTTATCATTTCTCTCAAATACAAAATCAAAAAGTAATAAACAATACTTCATTACAACCAAGTTTAAAAACATTCTTATTCCAAAAGCATAAAAGAAGTTTTTTAAAACTTCCCGTCTAATATTTAGTTCTCTTTATCAAATGTTCTTCACATCATTTTAAATTCATACTCCTCTTAATGCATTATTTCACTCTCTACCACTCTCACATAATTAACACACATAATGGTATGTCAATATTTTATCATATCATACCGTACCGTACCATACCAGAGCATACCATATTATACCATCCCATACCACACCAAATACCATACCATGTACCAAAATATGATCATAGCAGTATATAAAGTCGCGTCATTCTGTCGTCCTTCAAATACAAATGCAATGTGTAATGAACAAACGCTTCATTTTAGCTAGTACTTAAAAAACTCTAATTCCAAATGCATAAAAGTTATTTGAAACTACTCGTCCAGTATTTAGACTTCTTCACGTCATTTGACATTCATCCCGCACTTCACACGTCTTTACTACCTACTTTCGGACTCCGAAGCGTCCAAGGACGATCCAGTTACTTGATCATAACAGTCTACTCAATCACTTAATCAAGCACAGACCTCCTTCTCAGATAAAAACAAACGAGGTCGAGCCATTGGACAACTAGTCTTCCACTCTCGTGAGACGAATCTGCCCACTTTTCGAAATCGACAACGACTTCTAAACACCTCATTCAGCGCTATTTGTCGCCAAGTGGCTGTTGTGAATAGAAAAAAAAAGGACGAAAGACTGTGTGCAGAGAATACAGTGGAGACAGGATGATAAAAATAAGAAGAGGAAGATATCTAAAGAGAACTAGTGAAGTGTAGCAAATTGGTAGGACTTAATGAGGAAGTTCTTCGTTCTTCAGGAAGAGGCCGTTAATGAACGGTCCACTTAACGCATTCTTCGAAGAAGTTCTTTTTTCGGGGGGGGGGGGGGGAGAGCAGAATCTATTGTGGAATACCCCTCTACATTCCTTCTTTGCCAAGTCTTCACATTTCCGGGATTGTATTGTCGACCGAGTTTGATCATTTGTGAATTTCGACGGAGTCTTGTTGATGACGTAGAACGTGACGTTGCTCAAATGGGAAGCTTTGACTGGATGCAAAGTGTTTGGAGATAGGTGGTATATGTCTGATTGAACACTACTTTATCTATGTTGGGTTCGAATTCATATAAAAGTCGAAGAATATGAGGTGGGACTTAAGCTTTACATACATACAAACCTAATTTCTTACCTTCTTATGTTTTGGTCTTTCACATTTCTCTTTAGCTTTAATTCTGGTTGTTGAAGAAACGACAGCATTTGATTATAATTCGAAACTTGTTGGGATTAAATAGCGATCAATTTATAAATATAAATGTTGTAATTAGATAATGTATTATTCAATCAAAAATGTTCTTCACGCCTACACGAACGTAGATCCAACTCCAAGTCGCCAACCAGAATATTAGTTTTCTACCGACATCGATGCAAAACAAATGAGGGTGAAAGTTTCAATTCCTCAGAAGCCGAAACACACGTGCAGGCATAAGTGACATCACTGGAAAAGCCACTTGTATATTTATGTTTTTTTTTTTTTTTTACCTTCGATAAGTGATAATAAGGTTGAAAAACTCGTTTCATCAAAAACATTTGTGTCCTTCAGAAATTTGGGAAATATTCATTCAGATGTACATACGCTTTTTCCCTGTAATCTGGGTGTTATCGATGTCTGATTTCTGCACATTTTTTGAAAATTGGCAGTTTTTTGCCGGTATTCAAATATGCTTTGAAAAAAAAAATGTGTGTTTGGAACCTATGTCAACTTTTAAAAATATCCCTAAATTTTTTTAAATTACTCCCTAAAATTTTTTAATTGTTCCTAAAATTTCTGGAACTATCCCTAAAATTTTAAGGAATTATCCCTAAAATGCTCCTGAAGAGTTTGGAATTATTCTGAAAATTCCTACCTAATTTTTTTAGAAAACTCACTGTGCCCCTTGATATTACCAACGCAGTTTTTGTCGGTAATGTTATGCTTTAACTTTATTATTCATTACGTTGCACGCGATTGTTTTCATGTTTTAATTGTGTTTCTTTACAATAGAAATAGTTTACACATTTTTAGTTGTTTTTTTTATTCGCAAATTTTCAAAATAAGCTAATTATTTTTACATATATCGTAAAGTAGCTGTGTGACCCCGCATTTCTGGGGACCCGTTGAAGGACATCTATCAGTTCTGTGTTACATGGACTCGGGATTGCTTCAGATTAATTGCTGTTTGTGATCATCTTTCCATCTAATATAACAGATGCATGGTTTCGTTCATTTTGTAATAGCGCGCGCTCGGTTAGTCTTCAGTCGATGCTGTTTTTGCAGTGGTGACGCCCTAGTTCACTTAGTGGCAGATGCTCTATATCAGCGTTCGCCACTAACTTTTAGAGGCTGGCCGTATGACTTATGTTGGAGCTTTTCGCGGGCCGGATTCTCCAATATATGTATTTTTATTATCGATTTAACAATACATAGCATTTCTGAAAACTGAAACGGGAAAAAAAAAGATTTTTTAATCATAATCAAATTACAATTGATATTTGATTATTATTTATTTTTTTAATAATTTTCATTATTAGTAAATTAAATTCTAAAAGAGAAGTGAATCTTTTGTTCGAACGCTATATAGCTATATAGCTCGCCGAAAGCTATATAGCTCGACCGAACTTTTAATAAAACTATTTAAACTGTACTTCCAGATTCCTGTTTTAGTTGGTTTTAGTCGATACAAATTGTGACACAATAGTGGTCGAAATCGTTCAGTTTATTTTGAGATAGAGTCGATGTCTGTCTCAGTATTTTTTACAGCCAATCTTAATAAATTGTCCAAATGAGATTCAGTTAAGTTATTCCTGTATTTATTCTTTATGAAAACCATCTTGATGAAAGTTTTTTTATTTTGTTTCTTTCGACACGTAGTGGAGAACTCTGTTCGACATACTTAACACACACATACTATAATATTTCGGAAAAATTACAATTATGGAAAAAAAAGTCCATACACTGAAATTTGATTATTATTTTTTATTTTTTTTTAAATCTTCTGTGCTGTTGGCGGGCCGCAGAAATATCCGTCGCAGGTCAAATCCGGCCGGCGGGCAGCGTAGTGGCTAACGCTGCTCTATACTTAGCATTTATAATCTTTCTTATCTTTGGCAGCATATTAGCAAATGTCGAAATGATTTGAGAGTTTTCAGTGATTTTTAATAATCTTCGGCGAATCTACAATTGAGGCTGCAAGTGATGAAGTCAAATTGAGTTCAAATAATCCGTTGCTATGCTAGATTCTGTGTATATTTTGAATCTCTCTCTTATAAAATGAAGTTAGATACATAATTTAAATTAATCCAGCCAGAAAAATCTGACCATTTAAAATTTTGTACATTTTTTTTTTAACACGTACAAAACAGCAGTAAACATATTCAACAAAATATGCCAGGTGTCTATAGTGCAGCTCTAGTCTCTGTTTTAAAAATAATCAAGAAAGTATATTATACCAAGTTCTGAATTTTTAATTTAAAATAAAACAAAATCTCTTCAAAGAGAAAAATTAGTATTCATTGAAACGATTACGTTATCTACCAAATTGTTCGCCAACTGAAAAATTATCGCCAAGTGGCATATATATAGTACCAATATTGGTCAACGCTGTGCCACACCAGACACCTAATGATATACGTAGGTGTTTCACATAAGACGGCCTTCTTACATTTGATCTTGTAATGGACACGTCCTGAAAAAAAGATAATATAGAATTATAAGTTGATCAAAATCTGACTGAAAAAATCCCATAACGGCACCAACGTATATTAGTGGTAAATTATATTGGTAAGCGAACTTTTAGATGTTAGATATATATGATAACTGCAATGCCGAAGATATTTGCTCATAAAATACAAAGGAATTTAACGAATTTGTTTTGTTTAAATGTTATTAATACTCATTAAATAAAATCAAAATGTCAATACCCACTGTGCACAATACATCTTTGATGACAACACAAAATGTAAACAAAGAAAGGATGAATTTAAAACGTAGGAAAAAAACGATGCATAAAAAATAATGTTTAAAACTTCACAAGCTCAGAAGTTGTGAAAAGTATCGATTGACAGTAAATATATTGAAATATTACAATAAAATTCGAAATGTTTATCCGACAGACGATTGTAATGCATAAAATTATCTGAAAAATAAGGGCGACACATTAGAATAACTTTTGGTTTTATTCTGATGTAATACAAAGGTATAGTTGCCATTCCAAGATTTTTTTTTAATGCCATTAAATTTTAATGAAAGCAACTTTTTAACGAATTTAAAAGTTTCTCTCTCTAATCTCCATGTACTAAAGCTTCTAGGTACCAAATTTCGTACCTCTAGGTGCAAAATTGTGGATTTGTATAAGGTTCAGACAACTCAGTTTTATATATATAGATACGTTATACATTCAAATTTCTATATTACTGTGAAAAACATTATAATTTAAAAATAAAAGTATTGCAGTATAACATATAAGATTGAAATATAAATTAAAATATTATAATTTTTTCCTCACTATTTCTACATACTTTTAATAAAACAAATTATTTTTATTTTAGGGGTTTCGGAAAACAAGGCTACCAGTGCCAAAGTAAGTAATTTTACCTTATATATAACTACTTATTAACTATTAAATAACGACTTATTAATATTCCATGTATAATCAATGACTTGCTTTTAAAAACGCTTCTACAATTTGCAAAGTTTGTGACAAAAGTAGTTTCAAAATATCATACAGGTGATAGTTTTATATAAAGGCTCGCATTTATTATTAACTTAATAAAATGTTCTGTACGATATTAATCTTTTTTTTTATTTTTTTTTTTTTTTTTTTTTATTATTATTATTATTCTAAAAAAAAATTTGGAATAAGTTTAATTATATAATTTCTTTTTATTCTTTCATTTGGTTGGGAATATTAGCAATGAATCTGTGTTCCTCTAAAGGGCCAAGTTGAAGCAGCTTTCAATAAAATAAAGAATAGGGTGACTCGATCTTGTTGATAGTTTTGTCAAATCAGCTGGCATATGATATAATATTATGACACAAGACAAATTAGCATTGCGCTATCCGATGAATCTCATGTTACTAAAATGACTTCTGTAAGGAGAAGTCGTTATTAATTCTTTTGCTTTGACTTGCAAGGTATTAGAGTCGGCAAAGCGATGTGGAATTGATATTTCGCAATAATAAAATATTCATTGGACGTTAATTTTACAGTAAATTGGAAGCGGTATTATGCAAAGTAATTTGTCCTTGATGGAACCATATACATAAATTAATTCTGATTAAGCAATTGTTTTAGTATTTAAAATTGAATTGTTATAAAAGTTCTAAATGTGGCTTTTTTATTTTAATTTTGTATATTTTCTGCCAAGAGTTGTTAAATTATGTAACTAATTCAAAACAAATATTTGAAAATAACTGCTATCTCTTTACTTAATTTGTAAGTTTAATGAATAAATTGTAATACATTCACTTTTGTTCCCATATCTTTTACTTGATTATGCTCAAAAAATGGAAAAGCGTTGCACAACTTCACTTTATTTTAAAATTGTCTTATTTGGTTTAATATGAAATTTATGAATGAGGAATTTTTGTAAGATCCATAGTCTTGAAATAAACAAGTTTCAAAGTATTTAATTGTAGCGTACTTGCGTATTACCCGATCTGCCATTTTTTCGTTACAAAAGGTTTCCCAATTGTTGAATTTCTTTCTTGTTGCTAAAATGACAAAATGATTTATGTTCGATTTTGACAATGGATTTCTAATATTAAGAGGTTTCAGGGAAAATGCCACTTTAGTCCTCTTTTTCATTAAAATTGAACCGTTAATTTCGTCTTATCATTCGTGAGGTAAACTTGGATGATATTTTATAATTTTCTATGAAATCCAGTCATTCTACGTAAAAGTAACAGCAATAAAATCGTTGACTCTATCTAGAGGTAATAAACATTCATTTCCGTTTTTCTTGAAATGTACTCCCATAGACTAAAATAGGTTTTTTAACATGGACCCTATTATTATTAGTATTATTTTCAATATTATTCCGTGTCTAAAATTCTGAGTCATTTGGAAAGAAGAAAGGAAAAAAAGAAGGAAAAAAAAAGAAAAAAGCTGAAAATTTTAGCTTTGTAAAACAGAAACATATTTTTCTTAGAGTAAAAATACACATACCTGGTCTCATATGAGTTGAATCTAAATTATTGCTTCTACAAAACAAATAATGGTAAGGAGGACGATTTTTTATCTTTCTATTCTGACTTTTGGTTTTTAAACTATACTAGCGCATAAGTAAAAAAGCCGAAATTCTTCTGATACAATATGTATTAAATACAATATTAATTATTTATATAAAGTTTTCCTAAGTTTTACTTAAAAAGACTTGTAACCAACACCTTAAGATATAAATTTTCATTCAGGAGTATTGAAAATCGTAAACGGTCAACAGCTTTATACTAATGATATAACCATTGCTCTGATCTATTTTACGCATTGTGCTAGTTAAGTTGGTTGTAATGTTATTTTTATTTGATTCGTTAACTAATCGATATTTGACGCACGGGTCCTAACCAAGTTGGCTAGCAAGTTGTTTTCAGTGATGATACAAGTCTATTTGATTTACTGTCGCATGTTCTTCCTTTCATTTTGGCGAGCAGAGGTGACTGCCCTGCTGAATAAACGAATTCAAAACATGAATTGATCTAATTTCTTCTTATAATTTCCTTTAAAAAAAAAAAAAAAAAAATTGTCCTAAAATTTGACCTGAATATACATGAATAATGGTGAAATGGTATAGCAGACAAAAAAAAAAAAAAAAAAAAAAAATACTTCAAAGTATTTTTTTTTAAACTTTTTTTTACACCATACCATTTCATCCTACTTGGCGTATATTCAGGTCAAATTTCAGGTCAAATTTCAGGTCATTCAAATTTGTAGTTTTTTTTTTTTTTTTTTTTTTTTTTTACAGCTTTTCGTAAGAATTAAAATTTGTATTAACCTTGTAATGTGTATATTCGTGCAAATTTAAATCTTTGGATTGTTAAGAAAACTACATTTTTACTACTCGGCACTTGTCCAAACAGCTGAAGTCCAGCGGGTTGAAAAACAAAGACAGGACTTTCTCATTCAAAGAAATTAACTTTATTTTCGTTCAGTTTTACTAGCAGCCATTCTATAAAAAGAATACCAGGCAAGAATAAAAGAAAAACGTTTGATTTGCGTATGGGGAAAAAAGAAACACACAGTGACATTTTAACATTCAACAGCGTTCGAAAGGCTGTATCTTCTATTGTGGGCACGTTTCCTCGCGTGACTAAAAACTTCTTTCTTAATTTTGCCAGAGGAAAAGAGTATTGTTCCCTTTCGACAAGCAATTTACCAAAGTGACAGTCAAAGTTAACAAATGAGTACGAAGCAATGACGTTTCTTCGTCTGTTTCCCCAAAAAGAAATGTCAAAGGGTTAGGGGTCTTTGTGATGGACACATTTGGAGTTCTGAACTCCGAGACGCGGGATTTTACCTAAATTAATTGTATTTCTGGTGGAATAGGTGTTGAAGTGTCGATGCAACTACTCGGATGTGATGACTTGTTGACAACTTGTTGCTTTTTTTAGAACCGGGGCAACTCTGAGAAGTTCATTTTACTAAGTGCCTTTGTCTTAATTTTCGAAAATGCACTTTAATTAAAAGCATTTGGGAAATAACTAAGTGAAAGTGAAACCAAGGTTTATGAATTTTTAAATTTTCTTCATTATGTAGAATTGTGATATTTTAATTATTAGAATTGCTATCCCGTCATTATTCGAATTGTTATTTACTTATAAAGATTTTCTTCTTTATTAGTGAAATTAAGTTTTATGAATTTTTCCATTTCCTTTGTTATTAGAATTACGGTTTGAAGTCTCCTGGGCAATTCACATCTTTTTTAAGTATGCGAAAAAAAAAAAAAAAAAAAAAAAAAAAAAAAACTTACTGATTACATAAATTATTTCTGATACAAAATAGAGTTCAAAGTAGTCTTTTAAAAAACAATACCATTTCTCAAAATTAACAAAATGTATTTAAAAAATTACATTTTATTTTAAAATATACTTTACAATTTTGACAGTTATAATACTTAAAAAACTAATGATACAAATTTACTTAATATTAATTGTTAAAATTCAAAATATGAATCTTAAAATTAGGTTTACTTTTATTGATATGATTAAAGAAGCTTTGTTTTTATGACACACAATTACTATAAATACAAATTTCTGAAAAGAATTACGCTACGTGCTCTGGTCTTATCAGAACTATTGTATGCTTTATAAAAATAGAATTACTGTTTCACTGTACATAATTACTGTTTACATAAGTGTTTTTCTTTTCTGGTTCATTAATACTTTAAGATATAATGTTTTCCATTTAAAATAAATAAATAAAAAAAAATCAGTAAATTCAAACCAATAAAATAAAAAGTTCAAATTCGTTTTAAAAACTTATTTAAATGAACCTTATATTTTAAAGAGATGTCTTCTTCAGAAATCTGAAGGAAAAAAAAATTCAAAAATATTTAACTATATTTAATGCAAAACTGTTATTTCTTTAAAAACAATAAACTCTTTTACCTTCTTTTTATATATTTGTTTTCGATTGCATTTAATATTTTAAAACACTAGATATGAAGCCATCCACACATTTTGCTAAAAGGTTTTACAATAAAAAGAATTGGGATAATTTTTGGATATGAAACACATCTGTTAATTGAAAGTCCAGTTGATTCCTAAATTTTTTTCTGTGTGGTTCTATTACATTTTTTAATAATCGCTTATAAAGTATATACTCTGGAGAAAAAGAAAACTGTATTAAAAAGCAGATACTTAACTTCAACCGCTACTGTAGTGAAAAACTTATACAAATGCCCCGCATTCCAAGACCTAACTATATGTGCCGTATGTCCAATTAAAGGTCCTGGTTCAATCGGAAGTAACACTCAGAACTGAAAAGGAATTGAAGTACAATTTTTAATTCGATAAGCCTAAACGTTAAATGTTGCAGACACGTGTTATATCGATTCCAATATCTCGAAAAGTTTAATATTATTAAACAAAATTAAACAGGAAATTTCAACCAGAAATACTTCAAATTTGACCAAATGGTATAGTAATTCTGTTGGAAGTTCACAGCTTAATGGCAAATAGTAATATCACACAAGAAATTTGAGATGATGTTAGAAATTCTTACTTTTGGTTTACAATTCAGTAACAGTCATTTAGGGGGGATTTTACAAAAATATTTATATATTTTTAGAATAATATTTTGAAACATTTTAACACACTTCAAAAATATAAATATTATGGTAATTATTTTTTTTATATTAGTTTAATAAGCAAATTAAAAGAGCAAGACAAATGTCCCATTCCTCCCTCAAGTGAGGGAGGGATGGGCTTGTATGTGAAAGTTAAAATACGTGCATGTTTAAAAAAAAAAAAAAATGAAAAAAGGCCAGAAACAGTTCTCCAATTTGTACCTAAGGTTTATTCTGTATTTTTAAACCTTAATTTTATCTAACATAATTTCAAATTGTAAAAATAAATTATTTTATTTGTTACACAATTAAAGAAGTTATTCCCTATGATACCTCCAGCCAAATAATTATACTGACTGTACAAACTAAAAAATTTGCATAGTAAGCATAATTATTTGACTGAAGATATCTTTTTTGTGACATAACCTCATAAAAACCTGTTACTGAAATGATTCCTAGCTAGAAATATTAAGTTATAGTTATTTCAACTAGTGGAAGAATCAGAAATTTAAAAAAAAAAGAAAAAAAGTTTGATTTAGAAGTTATTGCCTGTGTCTCATCCCTCCCACCGCCCCATTCCTCCCTACTCTCCCCTAATGTTGCCATATTGTACAGGATCGGCATCTGGGTCTAATTGGACTATAACAGAAACTCATGTGAAAGTGGTATTTTAGTATAGGTATTGTCACAATCCAACTTGTTTTTATTTGTATATCCAATACAAATATTTATAACTAGTTTTGTTAAATAAACTTCCTTTACTGCCTGGTAAACAATTTTGTGCTTATAAATTTGTTGTGTCAAGAAAATTTCTTGGTTGGCTCGTTTGTGCTAATTAACGACCGAAATTTGTGCACAATAACGGCTAATCATACCGGGGTCTACAACTTAGATTCCGAACCACGACGAATATCCATACCTACCCCAGGATTCGAACCACGGCACCTTTGGCATGGGAAGTCAGAGCGCTAACCAGACAGTCCATCAGGTGGGCAAGAACTTTCTTGACATTTTTGCCTTTGAAAATATGAATTTCCATCACAGAACAGGCAAGGACGAACTCTCACTCATAAGAAGGATAACTAAAGAATCTTATCCCATTTCGATCAGTGCTAGAAGTGTGGGTAGACGCGGGGTTACGCTTCCCCCAACTTTTCAAGAAAATACCCATGCGTCCCCCCACTTCTAAAACCACTGAAATCCAGCCCCCCACATTTAAAATCTCCCAATCCGTCTAAAAACTACTAAGAAAAATAACATTAATCTTTAAATGTAGTGACACTGAGAAAAAGTGATTTCAATGTAAAAAAAAAAAAAGCTATTTATGGTGTGTATATATATCAAACTGTTATAAAAATGTATTATACTACTTTGTACAAAGATCTAAGTATTTTTTATGAACAAATACTGTTACATTTCGTCAACTTTTAACTTTGGAGGGACTTTCTTTTAAGTTAAATTTCTATTCTTGTTTCATATGAAGACAAGCTTTTTTTTTTTTTTTTTTTTTTTTTTAATAATACATTAGTTTTTTTTTTAATTATTTATTAATTTAATTTTATGAAAGTATGCACATTTAGAAGTACTATTGAAATCTAAATAACCAGTTATGTACATAATGTTGAATTATTACTTCATTTTATCTCTTACTTCCAAGTAAAACAACTATGTCCCAGAATATTCATTAAAATAAAAAATTTCGGATCTTTGTTCAAAATTAGTGTTAAGAAGTATAAATTATTTATTTAATAGTTAAAATTTTTATTATAAGACGCGAAATTATAATATTTATCGTTGGAGAGAAGGGGGGGGGGGTGCACTTGTCACCAACATTTGGGCATCCCCCCACTTTTATTTTCCCACTTCTACCATTGATTTCTATATTCTAAAAGTATACTAATTCGAAAGTTTTAAAGTATTGGATAAGAAGCTGGGAATATATCAGTTTTAAGGGCGGATATACTAAAGTAAAACGCTCCTAAAATAGCAATCACTCGCAAACATGCAAGAAAAGAATTCTTTTCTACTTTGACATAAGAATAATGATGAATAGATCGGTGGTTAGGAAAACGCAGAGAAATCTAATTTTCTCTTAATTACTGGCTGTGCACGTTGATCGTTAACTCCCTTGAAACCTACTTAGACCGAAACAAAATTATCTCCGATTTTTATGCAGGAAAATATGTTTGCAGGGGAATTACGATTGTTACCGAGGGAACGAACCCCGCCCATTCTACACATTGCTTTTCAAGGACAATTCACTACTTTGAATTTTTATGTTTCGATATTTTTTTATTATTTTTTTTTTTAAATTTAAATAAAGTGAATAATTATTGTAGAACAATATATATTTCAATGAAGTACTGAACTGGAAATATTAATAACCTTTTATCTTAAGTAAAGTGTATGTAAGTAAAAATTCTGATAGAGGATGTTGGTTTTTATTTAAATAATTAAAAAAAAAAAAAAATAAGGAACAAATTATTTGCCCTGTTGTTATATCTCTATTCGTGATTATTATTATTATTATTATTATTATTTTAATTTTCCAAGAACAGTATTCGGATAATATTGTCTCTGGAAAATATAAAACATTTTAATTCAGTATAATAGATTACTGAAAATTATTTTGATGAAAATAGTTTCAACAGAAAGGAAGCGACACTTATTTTCTTTTAACTTTACTTTGTGTGAAGTGTTTGATCGAAAAAAATAGCTCTTTAAATATTTTTCTTTGTCTGTATTTCATAAAGTGTTTAATTTTCGTGAAGTATCCTGATTTTAAAAAGCGTTTTACAATTTGGAGAACAAACTTACGAAAGAAAAATATTATATTTGTCTTAATAAATTTCGCTTCAAAAATCACACTTTAAAATGCCATTATCTTCTTCAGTATTTTTTCAAGTTTTTGAATATTAAACTCTTTTAAAATAGTGTTTTTTTTTTTTTTTTTTTTTTTTTTTTTTTTTAAATAAGATAATTTAGTCAACAAAAGAGTTTGCCCTGCGAACTTGTCAAAACTTTCTGAATGCGTCATCAATTCATAGAATATTTGTAGTAACTAAATGTGATGCTGAAGAATGATGCACCAATAAGCTCAAGGATATTTGTTTCGAAATTGAAAGTTTTTTTTTTTATTTATATTTAATTAAATTGTATAAATAATTTTTATATACTATTATCTATTTCATATTAAATTTATTATTTGTTTACATTTATTTTTGTTAACTTATATATGTTATTTAATTACATTTATTATTTATTTATTTATAAATTTTATAAATTAAAAGTATATTTACTAGCTGCGAGGTCCCGCGGTGCTTGGGACCCCTTGAAGGACATAAAAGTTTACATTTGAGACAAAAACTTTTGTTTTTGTATTCTTTGAAATTCATTCGAGCGGTAAATTCATTCGGAAATTCATTCGAGCGGAAATTCATTCGAGCGAATTTTAAAAAACCTTAACCATGACACTGAATCTACCAGCCTAGTTTCAGATCGATTGGATGACGGCAAGGGAGTTAACTAGGTCTCTGCATATTTGCCCGCCATCGACATACACACCCACACACGTAAAATCGAAGTTAATACCACAGATTTAAAAATAATTAAATATTTGTGTCTTTAAAATGCGTGTTCTGAACGAGGCCATGTTATAAAACAATTCCAAGCGCCATTTTCAGACAACAATATCAACACAGCTGACTTAACCAGGAAACGCTAGCTTGACGAGGAACAACACTGGCATCATCTTTCCTAGATAATTATCAGTCGAAGAGGGTACTTAGCCTTACAATGCTCAACCCCAGCTTTCTTTTCAGAATTTCTTGGCAAATGCCTTTTGTGAGTTGACACTGCTGCGACAGTCGGCACTTGGAGTTAATGACGCGTTTAATATTGTTACCGTTGAGGTGATACTCTTTTGGCAAAGAGAAGTGCGCCGTGAGTCCATTGTGGTATTGAATTTCGAAGGAATAAGACTAAGTTTGGGATTCATCAAATGAAAGTTAAAATAAACAATGAATACTTATGATATATTTTTCATGTCTATCTGATTAAATTCGAAACTCAGACTTTTTATAAACGTCCAAAAATAAGAAAAAAGATTTTATACACTTATTTTTTTTTCTTTCATGTTATTATTTAATTTTATACTATTTTTTTTACATAAAAAATTTTGATGATAAAATGGAAACTAATGGTATGAAACATCACTAGGGTAATCTGGTTACCTAATTTTTTTTTTGACAGATTGTTTTAAATTCGCAATAATTTTAACCTTTGTAAATGGACGTTAGCTGTAGCTAATGTGTAAGAATTAAGCTGCTATTAAACCCAAGCCTATTAAACAAAGAAAGTTTTTTAAATATGAAATTTAGAGTTTTTGTTCGAACAAGAAAAAGGTCTTGCTTGTAAACTTTCATTCTCCTAAAATAATTTCTTTGCTATACAAAACTTAAAAACTTGCATTGAAATATTAATACAATTACCACACTCTTCAATATTTCTACTATTCAAGGACAAGCGTAATTCCGTTAAAATTCCAAAAACTGGTTTTCATTTACCACTACTTATTTCCATTTTCTTCGTATTTTGATTGTAATATTGGTAATAAAAAGTTTCATATTTCTCGTTATAAAAAATACTATAATATACTTTTTATTTTCATTTGCAACGAAATGTTTCATTCCATGGCATTACATGTACTAATATTTGCTAACCCATAAATAATGAGGTCTAAATTTACACTTTAAAGATATCTCTTAAGCGTTGATACAACATACATAAGCATTTCTTTTTCTAATCGATGAATATAAGAACTATTTCTTGAAACAAAATGAAATTAATTTTTGTACTTGAATCGAATATTATAAAATGAATATTCAGAATATACTACAAGTGTATTCTCAGATATATATAATTACAAGCATATTCTCAATTAAAATAATTATAACGTTAATAAATTGTAGCGTTTTACATTTCGTTTTTGTGATGACAATTTACTTCTCGGGAGTCGTTGATTCTGAGTTCTGAAATTACCGATGTGATACAAAATTTTATCTTTAATAAAGCAAGACTATGTCCCAAGGGAGATTAAAAGCTCTCAAAAGCAAGATCAGGGGGCCATACCTCACTGTCTTGACAGACACAGTCTAATCCACATACATAGTGTTTTTAGTAATTAAGTGCCATGACATTCTCCCAAACATTGAAACAGTCATGTTCAAGAAATAAATCAACACATATCCCCATAACATCACTCATTAATAGTTAGGAAATTATCCTTTCCATATACTTGAGAAAATGATGCTTGATCTTAGTAGGTATATTTTGGGACACCATATATACAAGGCCTAATTTGCGTCACTGATGGGAGCCCAAAGCACATCATATTTTCGAGGTCCTATAAAAAAAATTGTGGAGCAGACATCCCAATATTTATTGACAATGCTTTGTGGAAAGATTTTCGTCTTTAGCCAGCAAGTTTGATTGATAACCATTTACTTAAGTTCAAAATCTCACCACAAAAAAATAAGCCGATTCACTTAAATATTTAGCTCATGTTTTTTCGAGATTTAATTGTTTAACGACTGCTTCTTTAAATCAGATTAAGGCTATATTTTATTTAAGTTCAAAACGTAATTGAATTTTTTTTTAAAAAGGACACAGGGTTCAATTTAACTACAACTTTGAAAATTTTGGGATCACCTCAAAATTCGGGATCCCAAGCCTGGACTTTGTTGGCTTGTGTGGAAATCAGGCCTTGCATTGATAAACATATTAATACACATTTCCAGTACTACAAGAAAAGTTCATATTTTCAATATGTTTATCACCATTGTTATCACCATGTTTTTTCGAGATCTAATTGTTTAACGACTGCTGCTTTAAATCAGCTTAAGGCTATATTTTATTTAAGTTCAAAACGTAATTGAATTTTTTTATAAAATAACACAGGGTTTAATTTAACTACAACAACTTTGAAAATTTTGGGATCACCTCAAATTTCAGGATTCCAAGCCTAGACTTTGTTGGCTTCTGTGGAAATCAGGCCTTGCATTGATAAACAAATTAATACATATTTCCAGTACTACAAGAAAAGTTCGTATTTTCAAAATGTTTATCACCATTGCGTCTGAATCAAATTTTCCCAAGTTCTTTTAAAAAGTCAGCCGATTTCCTTCTGCGAGTTTAGCCAATGATGAAATTACAGTCACTAAGAGGCAGACTCCTCTTAGTGACTGAATAAGACGGAAATTTGATGAGCCAGAATGACGAAGTATCGTTTCCTATACAAAAGACATGTGTAAAGAAATGACTCATAAACGAGTCAACTCAAACAACTAATTTTCGGTAATTCATTAAAGAACACGCCCGTTGTTCAGCAAAATAATGACGTACTTCAATACCGCTGGTATTAATGAAAAAAAAATCTACTTTTAGCACAAGAGTTTGTTGACGACCAAATTGACTAGGACTCGGCGTTCCTTAATTGGATTAGGAGGAAAGCCCCTTCAGTGCGCCTTCTCGGTATTTTCCTTTGTTATTTTGTCATAATTTTCCGATGAATTCCTCTAGCCCTAATGCTAATGACTAAGTAATAAAGTTAATGCTCGTCATCAAGCTATTAGCGGTAACATCCAATTTACAGCACGTGTGTGGTATGAGTAAAGCAACAACGGGGTGTTGATAAGGTAAACGACGTTTTCTGACTTTTAAACCATCGCAATGTGTCCTTTCTATTGATGTAAGTTGAAAATGTATTATGCAACTTTAATAGAAGTAATACAAAGATATTTTAAATTAAAATAATAAAGAAATTTATTTCATCTGCAATTAAAAAAAAAAGTATAACCTAGTTCATCTCTCTAATTTTGAATTTTGAGATCAGTTATATAAAAGCGATATTATACATATATATATATATATATATATATATATGTATAATATTGCACAAGAGTGGTAAGATGGTAAAAGAGTGCACAAGATGGTAAAAGATATATGATAGATAATTATAAATACCATCAAATGAAGCCGTTTTGAGTTATTTAGAAAATTCTTTACTTAGTTATATTTTTGTAATTTCTCCAAATCACGTTCTTAGTTTTAATCTTAGCTTAATAAAATCCGATATTATAGTTAAAAAAAATTACATAACGTTTCTTTTTTCGGACTATTTTACCTCCAGTATGTTGTGTGAGTTGCAATGACGTATTTTAAGGAAAAATCATATAAATGTTCTCTGAGTACTCAAACTCTGAATTATATTTCAATGTGTGTAATTTTAATTTAAAAGTGATTTTTAAATTAAAAAAGTCATTGATAAATATAAAACTCTCAAAGCATTAGATTTAAGCGTAACCGTCGAAAAATTTATCCGTAATAACAAATTCACGTGACATCGATTTCGTCATTCACGTGACATCGATATATATACATATATATATATACATATATATATATATACATATATACATATATATATATATATATATATATATATATATATATATATATATATATATATATATATATATATATATATATATATATATATATATATATATATATATATATATATATATATATATATATATATATATATATATATATATATATATATATATATATATATATATATATATATATATATATATATATATATATATATATATATATATCGATGTCACGTGAATGACGAAATCGATGTCACGTGAATTTCTTATTACGGATAAATTTATATATATATCATTAATATCAATATATATATATATATATATATATATATATATATATATATATATATATATATATATATATATATATATATATATATATATCATTAATATCAATATATATATATAATATATATATATATATATATATATATATATATATATATATATATATATATATATATATATATATATCATTAAAAAATATATATATATATATATATATATTTCTGAGAAATTTTACCTCTCTCATATATTTGTTAAGAGTTTAGATAGAAATATCTTGTGTACCAGTGTTATGAATTATCGAAATCGTATTTTTATTCAAAAGAGGATTAGAAAATCCGAATTTACAATACCTTAGAAGAATTTATAATGTTATTGATTTTTTTAGTAGAAAAAGATCTTCATGTCGCGTTTACTTATTTTATCAAGGATGCATTTGAATATGATGCTGTCAAAGCCACTATTTTGGCTAGTTCCGATTTTTTCCTTACTCATGGCATGATTATAAAAATTTAAATTTTGAATTTGCTGTTTATTTAAACTGACCAATTTATTTAAAAAAATCCCCAAATAATTCTGACTAATTAATTCAAGCAGAAGTTTATCACTAAATTCACTAAAGCATTAGCATTGTATATACATGTATTTAGATGTTTTGTTGAGAGAGAACTTGAAAAAGGTTTTGAACTGTTTTTCTTTTACTATTCATTGGATACGTACAACCTACTTAATCTGACGTTTTAGACTGTTTAGAAAAATATGTTAATATGTTCTTTCTGTATCCAAACAATTGTAAATTTCTTTCCGTAATGTTGCATTGGGAAAATCAATTTCTTTTTTTTATAACGTAAGAAAGGAACTCTTTTGCTTGAAATTACTCCTGATCCTACTAAAATAAAGAAACGCTTCTTCAAATCAAGAGCCTGATTCTCACCTCCGATCAAATCGGAAAAAAAAATCGTGACCGGCTCTCTCGGAATCGGGCCATTTCTCGTTCAGTAGATAAGGAGTGATTCTGACCTCAGTTTTTCCCGAAATTGAAGAATGACGCACTTCCTCCGCTGAAAACTGCGCGGTTAGGAATGCGCAGTAGAGTTTTCAGAACCATGTGCTGTTTTGACTTCAATTTAACGTTCATAATTTTTTTTGAGGAACTCGTCTTCTCCTCGTGGTGTTGCAAGAAATGGCTTCCAAAAAAGTTGAACAGATACTAAAATGCATTAAAACATTTATTAACTTTTCTGATGATAACAGAGGAACACCTTTGGTCCCTCTAAATCACAAGACAGCAGGTTTTGAGAATGAATGACTCAAAAAAAAAAAAAAAAAAAAAAAAATAGTAAAACTTTCATCAAACATAAGCCAGGCGGTATTTATGGCTTTTATCGTGCATTTTAACTCTTTGTGATGAACACAATGTTTTGTTTATGATTTAGAGCATAGTGATAAAAATTATTGGTAAATTAATAATTAATAAAAATTAATAGCAGGCACCCAACAGGAGATAAATATATGCAACAGTTTTAATTAGAATATTGATAAGAATCGCAACATGCAAATACTAATTTGCTAACAGTTGGCTGCCGTCTGAATTACATGAACATTACATTACATTTGGTCCCTCTAAATCACAAGACAGCAGGTTTTGAGAATGAATGACTCAAAAAAAAAAAAAAAAAAAAAAAAAAATAGTCAAACTTTCATCAAACATAAGCCAGGCGGTATTTATGGCTTTTATCGTGCATTTTAACTCTTTGTGATGAACACAATGTTTTGTTTATGATTTAGAGCATAGTGATAAAAATTATTGGTAAATTAATAATTAATAAAAATTAATAGCAGGCACCCAACAGGAGATAAATATATGCAACAGTTTTAATTAGAATATTGATAAGAATCGCAACATGCAAATACTAATTTGCTAACAGTTGGCTGCCGTCTGAATTACATGAATCACGTTCTTGCCTGGTACCACCAAAAGTATTTGATAGTCAAAGGAAAAATCAGGTTGGTTGGTTGTTTTCAGATTATCTGGCGCCGTCAGCAACACGAGGGCTATAACGCGCCGAAACATTCGTCATTAGACAAGTCAACATACATTTACAAACATCCATGCCTAACACGGGACTCGAACCCGCAACCTCGCGGTCTAGAAGCTAGCACGCTAACCACTATATACCGTTTGGAAAAATCAGGTTTTTTTTCGTGAATGGTAGTGAACATATAAGAATTTATCATGATTACTTTTTTCTTCCTGTATTGGCTCCGTAGCTTTATGTAAAACTTAGGAGAAATACGTCTTAATAACAGAAAAAATAAAGTAGTTCAGGGCTCATATTTCTTTTTTTCTGGCACTGTGTAGCAAGTACACTTCTAATTTCTTCAATTACCAGCCATGCTGCAGGTTTCGAAAGCCGAAAAATTTCAATAAAAGGAATATCGTGATAGTCAAAGGGATTTGTTTTATCTTCTAAATACTCTTTGTCTTCTCAATTCCC
This sequence comes from Linyphia triangularis, assembly GCA_963978545.1. Taxonomy (NCBI): domain Eukaryota; kingdom Metazoa; phylum Arthropoda; class Arachnida; order Araneae; family Linyphiidae; genus Linyphia; species Linyphia triangularis. The sequence continues at coordinate 29,521,567 of OZ021732.1, read as the reverse complement.
TGTTCACTAAATACTGGGTAAAATTCATAAAATATAATATTCTTGCAGGATCCATTTTGATGTTTGTTGTTTTAAAATAGCAGCAACAATAGACACTTCAACATACAACTAGAACAACCAATCAGAATAAACTTCTCCGAAATCTCGATAATCGTCATGGCATCCCAAGACTCCAGAGCAACCGAGACGCATTCCGAGAGATTGGACATCTCGTTAAACGAGATTTTGACGTGAGAATCGCAAATAATCGGAAAGTCACGTGACACCTCCCTTTCCGATTGCAATTCCGATTCGAGAGTAGGTGAGAATCAGGCCCCAAGTAGGCGTTTCGACTTTACGTATTCACCCACATCTCTGTTCATTACTTTGGTTATTTTACACAAAGTAATTCTCTCTACAAAAACCATTGAAGCCCTACTTCTTTTCTTAAAAGCTACTACCAACGCAAGTCAATTCATGACTTAGTAACAATAAACAGACGAGTGGGTGTATTTTTTGTTCACCCTTCTCCACCTTCTCAAATTGATTCCAATAAAGCCCCGTTTCTTGGAATGTATATTACCCCTTAATTACATTAGGACCATCTCCTTTCCTACATTGCAGTAACGGATCCCATCCACCCACACAAAATCCTCCCTGCAGCCAAGCAGACACCCACGCCGTGTGCTTGTGCAAACAAAGCGAACCTGTTGCTCACTATTCGGACCCGTTCCCGTGTGCTTGGTACTGCTACCTGATGCATCGATCTGCCAGTCCTCATCTGGTTCGATCGATGTACCACGCCTTCTTCCCGGCCTGTGACGTCCGCTCTTCTGTTCCTTTTTTCAGACGTTTAAGGAATCTTTCCCACCTCCACCACCGCTGGTGAGATTCCGGCGTGCTCGCCTAAATTATACGGATAAATGTGCTCGGTGGGGATGGAATTGGAGTTATTTTCTTTCTCACGCCTTTTTTTTTTTAAATTTATTATATATTTTTTATTATTGAATCGTCTATCTGACGTGATGGATGCAATTCTTTGGATTGTGGGATTAAAGTTGAGTCTTTTCTCATATTTGAATTCACGCAAAAGCAAAAAAAAAAAAAAGTCTATTTTTTTGGACTGAATTAAATCTTTCATTGGAAAAATCTTTGTCTTAGCTGAAGCTGTATATTTATATATTTATAGAAATTTAATTTCCAAGAATTCGTTTAAAAAAGATGTAAATTTTCAAACATAAAACAGGTCACATTAAGTTTTTTTTTTCAAAAATTATGCTGCAATTGGTTATAATTGCGTGGGTGAAACCACTTTTCAATGGCTTTTCTGGAATGAAGTGAGGCTAAATACGAGGTAGTCAATTACTATTAAGATTAATCCTCAGCGGTAATTATTGGATGTACACAGATTATTTGTCGAAATAAACAATAGGTATCTTATTAAATTTTCATTAGCTGACGGCAGTTTTCAAGAAATAACAATTAGTAAGAATTTAAAACAGAAAATAGTCAGTTTTTCGATTTTTAAAACTAAAATTTCAAATTATCACGTATACCATGTATTTGAAAAAATCAACAGTAAAACGGTTAATTTAATTTTCACACATAAGGATCATTGCAAGAATCATTGTAAGAAAAAAAATCTCAATCTTAAAATAAGTTTTAATTTATTGTTCTGTTCAAATAAAAAAAAAAAAAGCCTGTTGAATAGTATCGAACGGAAACTCTTGCTCTAGCTACAATTCAAAGTTCACAGACTTTCTAAAGCCGTCTTTGCAAGGCTGAGGAGTGGCCACATCAAAATTAGAACAGATGATATCAGAATATATTTTTTTTTTTTCGGTCTTGTCCTTGTGCTGATTCTCATATGAACATATGAACTCTTCTCTTATCTCCCTGAACTTACTATATGCAGATAAAGTAAATTTGAAGATCAAATGACCGTCAATCATCTGATTAAGAAGTAGAGTCTGGTTCATTTTTGATCAAGATTTTGAACTGGACTTACTTCTTGCAACAGTTAGTTGACAAAAGTGATTAGTAACATGAAAAACATTAGATGTTATGCTCCATATTAGGGCCAATCAAGCTTGGGGAATTTTTAAAACCCCTAGAATCGACATTCCATTTCAAATTTTCAAAATAAAAGAGTTTTTTTTATTTCTGATTGTATATTGCCCTTCTCATACTAGTTTTCCTACTAGTGTGAGTATGCAATACTAGTATGAGTAGGCCCTACTATACTAAACTTCAACTTAACTAGACATCACTTAGACGATAGATCGTCACAGTGCTCATAGGTATTTAATCCATTTTGGCGGAGTGAAGACATAATTATCGCCAAACCTTACAGCCTTTTGTTCTCTACAGGGTTGTGGTTTGGCGAACATTATGCTTTCACGCAGCCAAAATGGATTAAATACCTATGAGCACTGTCACGATCTACCGTCTAAGTGATGTCTAGTTAAGTTGAAGTTTAGTATAGTACTCACTAGTTTTGCCAGCACCTATCTTATCCAAGTGAGTTTGACACGTTCGTGATACATACACAGGTTCAAATCGATTGTCGGGCTTCCTGGCGAGAGTTTTCTATATTTTCTTCCATTTGAAACTCAAATTTACCAGGTGTAGCAATGGCGGATCCCGCCAGGGGACGCCCCTCCCCCCTCAGGTGGAGGTGGGTTTTTTTACAATTTACAAAAAAAAAAAAATTTAAAAAAAAATCGAGTTTTTTCTATAAGTTCACGCAACAATTATATTTTAATCTTCATCTAGTTTCCGAAAAAAGCAACAATAAAAGTTTATTTTTGTATCAAGGTTTTTTTCATAGCCTTCTCCCTTCCCATTCAAACGGATGTTGGAAGACTGTACAAGTATTCAAACCTCCCCTCTCTTGACCTTGAAGATATCTTGAACCCCTAATACCCGGTCCCTTTTCTGTCGGGTGGGAGGAAGAGATTTTGACTCGCATGCGTAATGTCCAACGCCAACCAGGGGGAAAAAGAATAATGAGAGGTTGACTATTTGGGTTACCCCCGGAAATGGCCACCCCCATTCAACTGGACATGGTAATGGGCTAAACTTGAAAGTTTTGAAAGAAAGGAAGAGGATGGTTGTTTATTAACTGCATAAGAACTCGTCCAGCTATAATTCGTTTCTTCGGCTTGTAAATAAGCGTCATATTTGATTAATAATCCTGCCTTGCACCACAGTGAGAAAGGTATGCCATATTTTTTTTTTTTTTGTAACATGCAATAGACTTATAAACAGTTTTGTAAAAAGTATTATCTGTGTAAAGTAGCACTACAGTAGCAAAATTAGTTTGTTAAGAAAATATCGCTTTCAAACCCTGAACGAAATTAAACGAATGAATTAACAAAATAAATGTTTATGTTTTTAACGATAATTTGAAAAGTTTTGTACAAATATTTACCTGGACATGCTTTCAAATTCGATATTTTTTTTCCTAATGCAAGAAATATTGCACTTTATAAGTAATTGTAGCGTCTATGGCATATATATACATGTGCGAACCAACAGTCATTCTCCCCTATCATTGTGGCAGCGCACTCTGGCGAGATAGACCAGAAGCACAGAATAAACTAAAAACCAAAACACTTCCTGTATATCTGCCGCGCATGATGCACGCGCGCAGTATGCTCTTTCAATATCTAATTAAATAAAATAAGAGGCAAATTCCCCGTCTCGTCACTTTCTCCCTGCCAGTACACCTATCTCCACATACATACTTTTAGAGAAGGCTAAGATTACTCCAATTTTATTCTAAGCCTATTCTTCCAAAACATATTTTTTATGAAATTTCTGATTCTTTTTCAAAAGTTTCATGAAAGAAGTAAAATGATATTGCAACTCAAAATGAAGTTCTTAAATAATTTTAAATACAATGATCCTCCTACAATCTCTCTCCTACAGTTATAATTGAAGAATTGGAACAAAATATTTCAATGTGCGACGTTTTTTTAATTTGTCATGGATTGATATAATTTACCTATTTTGTTTTCATTATTCAAAAAAATGCCCAATTTGGCGATTATTCTTACATTGGCATCCCCCCCCCCCCTCCCTTCCTAAATAACGCTGCTGAAACGGCGAAAATTGTGATATATTTTTCAATAAACATTACATTATCCTTTCTTTTAAGTGCAACAGAGAAGAAACAGTTGTTGGGTGACGTTCGCCTTTATCTCATTTCTACGGAGGTGGGGATGATTAGAGCACCTTGCATTTCTATAGCGATTTTAATCAAAATCGTTTTTTGGTAATCGCTGAAAAATCTAATTTTTTCAATATCAGCTACTTTATGCACACGTGCACTTTTGACGAAAACCTTAACGCCATGTCTCATGGCCATCAATAATCTGTACATAAAAATTGAACATCGTAGGTCAATCCGTTTTGGGTTGGTTGTATTCAGATTATCTGGCGCCGTCAGCAACACGAGGGCTATAATGCGCCGAAACATTTCGTCATTTAACAAACCAACATACATTTACTAACATCCATGCCAACACGGGACTCGAACCCGCAACCTCGCGGTCTAGAAGCCAGCACGCTAACCACTATACCGTTTGGTCGGCCAATCCGTTTTGGGAGTTATGCTGATAACGATGATGATCATCACGTTCTAAAACGTGTAGATATGCAATGATGAACTTGATTCGTTGATGAAACTTGGCAAAATTGTTCTATTTGTCATGAAAATGAATATTCAAAAGAGTTTATAAAAATATCTAGCAAAGAGCTTTTTTTTCGAGGGTGGGGGGGTCAGGGGGTTTTGCAGTTGAAAAATTAATTTTGGAGCAATATAGGCATGTGACACATGTTTTTAGAGAGCACTTTTTTTATTCTGAATTGAATGAAAAAAAGCAAGACGATACAACTAATCTAAAAAAAGTTACAGTTCTTTCTATAAACGAAAACAAATGTAAAAACCAAGGAAAGGTAAAATACGACATAAAAAAATGGTCCGTTCATGAAACTTTGCAAAAATGATTTATTTGCCACAAATATAAAGAAACAAAGGAGCCCATAAAAATATCTAACATAAAAGGGTGGGGTTTTTTTAGGAGGGGGAGTTTTTTTTTTTTAAACAGAAAAGTAATTTTTGTATAACTCGGGTATTTCACCTTACGCTTAGATAGCAAGTCAGAATTGTGACGAAAGAGGGGGGGGGGGTCAATCAATGGATACGGATTATCTTGAAGTATATTTCTAGAACACCGCATAGATTTTTTTTTTACTTCTTTAAATATTCAATGTCATCCTGGCTAAAGCACAGGTGTTGCGCCTCCCCCTCAGGAAAATCCTAGATCCGCTACTGAGGTGTAGTGACATTAAAAAAAGCTCTCATTAAAGAGATTTGAAGGTATAAGATAACTAGTGTTTCTTATTATTACTTTTGAAAGTTTTCATAAAAATTTTGCCCATTAAAACAATCAAGCTCGTAAAAATGTTGTGAAGTGTAATAAAAATAAAATAACATCCAGGTACTTCATCTTCAAATTTCGTCAATAAGCTTTTATTACCGTTGTCTGATTAAAAAGTAAAATCTGGTTTAGTTTTTGATCAAGGTCTGGAACTGAACTTTATTCTTGGACCAGTTACTTGATAAAAGTAATTAGTAACATCACAAATTTTTAAATAATCACACGTTTTAAAACAAGAACTCGGCAGATATTGTGGCACAAAAAATGAAGCATTATGGGGAAGAAACGGGGCAATGATTGGGGCAGTTAACGGTTCCACTCTTTCAAATCATGCTATCATAAGCTCTAATAATCGGTCACTTGCTAGCTTTTTCCTATATTTGTATAAGTACCATGGTTATATTGTTTACAGTTTATATCCTTACACTGGCAGTATGATACAAAAAACATCCAATGGAAAATGGTATACTTTGGGAAAGTATCGTTTTTTGTCAAATATTTGTCCACTAAATAAAGTAAACAGTATCTACTTTTTTTTTTTTAATTTTTGGAAATTACTATTTTTTTCAAAATTCTATATATTTATAGTGTGAGAGAATGCTATAATTTTGATTAAGAACAATAAAATTCAATGTTTCAAGTTAACTCTTAGGCAGAAGAATTATTTTCTAAATAGCGTTCAGAAGGTATAATAGAAATTCTATCATGCTTCCGCAGATGTACAGGGTGTTTAAAGTTCGTACGTTTAAAGTCATCTGTAGTCTATGGTAATGAATCGATTATAAAATTGTAAATATAAATTTTGAATACGTACTATTAAGACAATGGAAAAATGATATCTGAAGGAAAAAAAATAAACATAAGGTCATATTTTCGCTACTAAAAGGGAAATGCGCCATTTTAATGATTTACATGGAATGAAACTTTATAGGCAAAACTTAATCAGGAAAAGTTTTAAAGGTCTTAGACCAGAGAGCAAATAACAAAGTTCTGAATATTTGTTCTATAATTGTTATCTTTGAAGAGGAAATTGTGAAATTTTAAACTGTTTTCTGAAATTTTTATATGTTAGAATCCTTTTCCCATGATATCAGTTGTACATTAACAAATTCTTTGGATCTGTTGAGAATCACAGGTTCTATATACCCTTTAATAGTCGAACTTTATATAAAAACTCCGCATATTACACAGGTGGTAAAAGAATTCTTCTGTCATTCACACAATGTGAAGGATATTTTCTTAACTTGTCTATTAATTTTATGGGGGGGGGGGGGAATGTATCTTGTGGATTACTCAAATATTTCTTCTTCTCTCCCCCCTCGTTCTCTCACATCTTCGTACTAATTTTTAGCGCCAATGTTCGAAATGAGCTATTTTCGTAATTAGTAATCTCAGACTTTCAGCAGACTGTAACATGTTGCAAAAAAGACGAAGTTCGCGTTTAATGAGTTGGAGACGCGTCAAGCTTAACACAGAAGATCCCTGAGCAACATGTTGGTAATCTAGAAGTTGCATAATGGTTTTCACGAACACCAAGGTTAATGGTTTTTATCTTTTCTCTCTTCGTATAAATGCGATGCGCACTTAAGTCATTTCAAGCTACATACCAGCAGCAATTTACCCCATGAAATTGTTGTTTTAGTATAGATAGCCCTAGTTTTAAGAAACTTTGTAACTGAGATAAGTTATAGAGTAAAGAGTTTTTATTTTATTGCACAAATGCGCATGGAATTTTAAAGCTATCAAAAACGAAGACTAAATTTGTCACCATCCGTAGCGTCGGTCATAATCTGCTGACCACTGAACACGAAACCAATGTGATTGATTGGTCACTTTCAAGAAACATAATAATCACATAACTAAGTTAATTTATATAACTGACAACTAAGGATCGTAAGTAGCATCAAAAGAAAAAAAAAATACTAAACTTTCTGCAGAAAAACCCATATATTTGACGTATAGTTATACGTCAAATATATGGGTTTTTCTGCAGCGGGTACGGTAACATAATCGCCTGTGTCTGCCAAATCATATGTGCCCAGACGATGGGTAAAAAAAAGTATGAAGAAAGGCACATTTTGAAGACTTCCTACGCTACTTAAATGGGTAATTTTAGAAAAAAATCCTAACTACTTATTTCCTTTATTACAAAAATGTAAAACAGGGATAAATGTAACTTAAGCTTAGAGAAGACGAATTCAAATGCTCTTCCCAATGTGTCACGTAAAACAGAAAATGCGAGTTTGTGATTGGCTAATAGGGATTGGAAAATTTTAAATTATTCTTAACGATGTTATTGTTTTGGTCACCAGTTTATGCAGTAAAAATACTTACTTCAAAAACTTAAAAACTTCGTGCACAATCATCATTTCAAATTCATCCCCCCCCCCCCTCCCCTCCCTAAAAAAAATCTCTTGAAACTGTAATTTGCAAAGTTTGTTTTAAATGAAAAACTGGAAAACTCTTGGAATGAACGAAAGAACGAAATGCAATTGCAGCGTTCTTCTTTTTTTTTTTTTTTTTCTTTTTTTTTTTTTCTTTTTCTTTTTTTTAAATAAATGTGTGAATTGGGTAGTAATATCTGTTTATTTAAGAGTAATATCTAATGAAAATGCTATTAGAGGTCTTCGTTCTACTTACAAGATTCTTAATAATAGTTCTGAATTATTGTTTAACGTGTCTTTTCATTAATGAAAACTATCCACATGCGAAGAATTATCCCTTAAAATAAAACTACTATAGCTCTCCGTTATTAAATTGAAAACAAATTATTAAAAAAATATTCTGAATCATTAATTTCCCTTCATAAAGTGATTAGTCCTTCTTAACGAGTTTTTTTTATCTTCGAAAAAAATAATGAATAATCAACCAATTAAAATTTTCGATCCATAAAAAGTTTTTTCTTGAACAAAAATAAGTTTTTTTTTAAGGAAATTAGTAATCAAACTCTTGAAGTCGAGCCTTATTTTGCTTCACTCTTTTAATGGTTTTGTTATTTTTTTTTTTTTGCTAAAATTATGTTAAATTAAAATTAATTCAATTTTCTTTTCTGCCATGTTTGGATGACACTTCTTATTGATTTCGTTTTTATAAAGGATTTGCTATATAAGAAATAAGATTAACATAATAGCTTCTACAAAGAGAGTCAAAAATTAAGAAGGGTTCCTAAGTAGTTTATTTTAATCTATATCCTAATTGAAGGGCTCCGTGCACAAATGTCTCAAGTAATTTATTTTTCATTCTGAGATATTAAAAGTTTAAAGAATTTGGAAGTGCTTGCTTAGTCTTTTGAGTTATTCTTAAATACCTGAAGAAGGAAAAAAAAAGTTGCAGATTGAATTGTTTTTCAACCGAAAATGTGACTCATAAAACTTTTACAGGCGATGTTGCCTGAAAATTTCAGAAGTTTTATTAATCATCTTAAGCATGGGGCTCTTGAAATCACATCGTAATCTTCAACCAAATTTCTAACACAGCTGAAATGTTAATTTTTCAATAATTTTTCAATAAAAAAGTTGCATACAAGCACAAATAACCAGAAAAAACTATATCGACGCTGCATCATGTCATCATATAGATAGCTAAGCTATTTAATTACGCTTTAAATTAACTACGGTGGAATGCACTTTTTGTAAAATTGATAAAGTTGATTATTTTTAAATGTTATAAATTATTTTTAAATAGTATAATTCTGGTATCAGTTAAAAGAATCTAGTTCAAGTTCGAAGTTGATTTTTACAAACAAGATTTTCCTGCTTTTTGTATGGCCCTCCACACCACATGTTCCAAACCGCAAATGAACAATTTTCGAATTCCAAGAAGATACGTGTTTATTTTTAGTGACAACCTTAAACTGCGAGGGCTGTTTCTCTGATGAGCTACATAACACATCGGCTCATTTCTGGTCCCCATAAAAATAAACCAAATCCCAAAGAAAATCTTTCTTTTGCCGCCCGTTGATCTAGAATAATGGCTTTCTTTTCCCTAACTGCTTCTAAATCATTCTTGTTCATGATTTGTTTTTTCCCCTCCCACAGGTATCGAGCGTTTTTATTTATAGCACTTCCAGAATTGCCCTCAAACGAAAACATTGGGCAAGAAAAGAGCTCTAATCTTAGTTGTATCGCGTACTGAAAATCGATTCCAAATATACCGGTGGTATAACTGAGCTGTTAAAAAGTTTTTAAAAAAAAGAAGAAAAGAAAAAAAAAAAAAAAAGGAGGGAAAAAAAAGAAAGAAAAAAAAAGAGAGAGAAATTGTTTTCCAGAAACTCTTATTTCCACGCATCAGTACTAGATTTTTTTTAACGGAAACAGCAGGTTATCAACTCCTTTGCATTATTGACGCACGTGCCGTTTTTAAGAATTCATTAAGTTTCTCATTATTTATCTAGATGTTCTTCTGAGAATTCTGCTGAAGAAATTTTCAATCGAATATAACAAAATCTATGAATATCATTTGTCAAAATTTGAACAGCAAAAAGTACCTTCGGTTCTTTTTATTTTGATGTTTAGCTAATCTTGACTTTTCACAATGTTTTAAAATTTAATGCAAGAGGAGTATAAGAATCTGGCATCATTCGTGTTACTTCACTCCAATATACCAAAAGATATTATACTTAGATATTTAAAAAAAAAAAAAAAAAAAGATATCAAAAACTCTAAAATTAACTCAAGCAATGGACTTTATGCAGGATGACGTCCCAAAATTCTACGAATTTATGATTGGATAGTAAAATTTGAAAATTGGATTTTATTTTTAAATGTTTTATTTTGATATGTTCAAAATTTTAGTTGAAGTGAGGTGAAATGAGGCTTGAGCAATCCAAGTCTATAGCCGGATTTACATGCTACCAGTCGGGCCTCCAGTTTAGATCGCCAGTTTTATGACGTCAGCTAAGCGACCGTTGCGCCGTCTATCTGTGATCATGGTAGAGCGCACGTGATTGTTTAATCGGAGTCGCTGGCGCCAGTAAATAGAAAATGTTTGGTTTACTGGTACCAGTAGCCTGGTGACGTCACATTACGTCACTGACTGGCGATCTAAACTGGAACCTCGACTGGTAGCGTGTAAATCCAGTTTTAAAGCCGGATTTTGATTGGGTGATGGGAGTCGCCGGCACCAGTAAATATAAAATGTTTGGTTTACTGGAACCAGTAGCCTGGTGACGACGTCACTGACTGGCAGGCTTTAAAGCCGGATTTACACGCTACCAGTTGAGGTTCCAGTTTAGATCGTCAGTTAGTGACGTCACATAATGTCATAGACTGGCCATCTAAACTGGAACCCCGACTGGTAGCGTGTAAATCCGTCTTTATGTCGCATAAAAAATGTATTTCTTGCATATATTTTGAACTCTTATAGATCTTTCTTTTCAATTTAGAGGAAAAGAATCGTCTGTGTATAAAAAATGGTCGTTAGTTTCATTAATAAATTATAAAATAATATGAAATAATTAATAATTATCTAATACGATTATATGATAAGGTAAACTATTAAATTATTAACAAATAATAAAGAATATCTAATTAATTAGAAAAATCTGAAATAAACAAATAGATTGCCTAAAACATTTCTTACGCTTGTGAAAGAGAATAATTTAAAAGAGAATAAAGCCGGATTTACACGCTACCGGTCGGGCCTCCAGTTTAGATCGCCAGTTCTGTGACGTCAGCTAAGCGACTGCTGCGCCGTTTATCAGTGATCATGGAAGAGCGCACGTGATTGGTTGATCGGAATCGCCGGCGCCAGTAAATAGAAAATGTTTGGTTTACTGGAACCAGTTGCCTGGTGACGTCATATGACGTCACTGACTGGCGATCTAAACTGGAACCTCGACTATTTTGTTTATAGTTTGATCAATAATTTTGAAGAGAATGCAGTTTTTCGTATTGAAAATTAACAAGTTAAAACATATATCAGTTCGGCCATGAAACCAAATCATGAATATTGTAATACATTACAATAAATATTTGGAAATTTTAGCATTTCATGTTTCCTCAAAGTAATAGTTCCTTTAAAGTAATGTTTCTCTTTCTTTTCAGTTTGTAGTTTTGTGGTACACAAAAGATGTCACGAGTTTGTCACCTTCACTTGCCCAGGAGCCGACAAAGGAGTCGATTCAGACGTAAGTTATAAACCTGGATAGAGCAATACCGAACTATGGCCGCATATGGTAATGTTTGGTATTGCTCTAAGAAAAAGTAAATATTGCTTAAAAATAATATTTTTAGATATTCTTCTTTGTTTGTGTAAAATAAGTATTATGTTCTTTATTTCGTAGTAAAATAAAGATTGTATTGAGATTTATCGTTGCTTCATGAATAATATTTAAGATATTATAATGGTATCACAAGAATGTTAGCTCGAGTTGTGAATTTTTTTTTCTGGAAATACCACGAGTGATATTATTAAGAAATTATCGCATGCCAGATCGACTGCTCTGGAGTTTTCGGGAAAGTTTGCGCACGGGGCTACAAAAACCATTATGAAATGGAATTTGAGTTCATTTGAAGGTTTAGAGTTATTTTGGAAGGAGCTCTGCGCTTATATTTTTCTTAATCTGAATTATTGCTGTATCTAAAGTTTTTTGCACAAAAACCTTTTGTTAAAGCTTGATAGCAAGTTCAGTATTGTTTAGTGACGTTTTAAGAGCCTCCAAGATGAAGAATGAATTACCAGTTTTTATTTAGTAAAGCTGGTAGTCATTTCCTTTGGCATTTTTTTTTTTTTTTTTACAATATACAGCAACCATACGCTTATCGTTTATAAGTATTTGAATTGAACTTAACGGTCTGCCTAAGATCTCGTTAGGAATCGATTGTTTGGCTTCTTCTTTCAATGTCGACACGATGGTTTACATGTGTAATTTTTTGTACAGTTTCCTCTATTGCCATATAATTTCCCTAATTGAAATGTAGCTATTTTTATTAAACAATAAAAGTTCTTTCATAGTACTTTTCTTGCACTACTGGAGTGCAAAAGTAAGAAATCACTTAATGTTACTTAGAAGTTAAACTAAAGGCAATATCTGATACTATTCAGTAATAAAACTTGATTGAAAATGCAGCATTGTTATGATGATATACAAAGGTAGCGTAGTATTCAAAATGAATGGAAAGATAAAATGATATTTATCTAATAATTTAAGAAACATAATGTTGATGACGCATACAAGGAAACTACTGTTCAATTATATGAATTATAAAGATTCATTTTGTAGATAAAACTAAAAGGAAAGTATTTTTCAATCACATAAATTGAAAATTTCTATATAATTATATGATTCATCCCAAAGAAGGCGTTCTTTAAATTATTTTAACAATATTACGAAAGTGGGAATATATTCATACTTATTCAAGCTTTCCATTACATTTAAGTATAAACATTAAAAAAAAGTATTTCACTAAAATATTTTTCGCGTTTAAATTGATTAAAATTCGTTTAAATTTTGAATTTTACACAATTTTCAAGTCATTTTTTTCTACTCAACTAAGGTTTATCAAAAGCCTTATCTTAAGTTTTACTCAGTTTAGGTATTTGTTACAAAAAGAATTAAAATGAAATATTTTCTCTTTTTTTTAGTGCTTACTTGATAAAAATGAAAACATAAAGTGTGACCTTACTTCTTTGTGCCAATTTTATTCCCGTTGTATGTTAAACTTCAAGGGGTTTTTTTATATTATACTAGCTGAATACCCGTGCTTCGCTACAAAATTTTATCTTGTGCATTTTAACTATCAAAAGGCATTCATGCATTCCACGTCTTTGGTGTTCGATCCCGTTTCTACCTCTGAAAATCGAACTTTTTTTTAAATTTTATAATTCTGACTATTGGAAGTAAGGTATAGGGATATTCTTAACATATGAACCGTTTTGATCCCATTTCAACCCTTTTAAATTAATTAATCGAGATCGAAGGAGCTTACTTTTTCTATGCTTCGCTTTGCTGATATTTGTACCAAAGTACAGAAATGTGACTACATTGGAAGTAGAACTCGTTTGGAACGTTTAGATCCCTTTAGACTCTTTAAAATTAGTTAAACGATATTGGAATAGCTTAGTTTATTGGCAGATGTATCAAATTGCAGAATTGTGACTTCTTTGAAAATGGGATATTGCGCTATTCCTCGTATCGAAAGTTTCGATCTTTCGACCCTTTTAAATAAGTTAATCAAGATCGGAATTGTTCACTTTATCTATGCTTGCTCTAGGTATCAAATTTCAGAGTTATGACTATGTTGAAACTGGGATATTACTCGTTTGAATTATTTTGTCCCCTTTTCGACCCTTTAATATTAGTTAATTTTGATCGCATGAGCCTAATTTTTCTGTTCTTGTCCTTATTGATATTTGTTCATAATATCAGAGTTGTGGCTATACTGCAAGTGGACATTTGAAAATTCCACGTTTGGAACATTTGACCCCGTTTCGACCCCTTAAAACTGGTTAATCGACATAGGAATAATTTACTTTTTCTATGCTTGCCCTTGTTGATTTTTGAACCAATTTTCAGAGTTATGACTGCACAGGAAATAGAACATTGGAATTTTCCTTTTTGAAACATTTTGACCCATTTTCGACCCTTTAAAATTAGTGAATCGATATTGGAATAGCTTATTTTTTCTATGCTTGCTCTTTCTGACATTTTTACCGAATATCAGATCTGTGACTACATTGTAAGTTGGACATTCGAATATCCCTAATTTGGAAAGTTTGACCTCTTTTAGACCACTTAAAAAGTTGGTTAATCGAGATCCAGAAACCTTCGCGGGTGTATACTCAACAATTTCCCAAAGTTTCATGGTGATCGGATGAATGGTGTAGTAATGCATTAAGGACAAACAGACAGACACCACAGACATACTTTCGTTTATATATATATATAATCTCCGATATTCCCTAAAGGACAGATCTTCACAATTTTTAGATACTAACCATAATTTTTAAATGTACAGTACCCCCCAAAAAAAATCAGAACGATGGCTATATCTTCGGTTCAAATTATCGTAGAATCTTACGGTTTGCACTGAAATGTTTTGCTTACGATTTTCTACATATCTGATGCAATTTTTTTTCTTAAGGGACCATTTACTAAGTAAAAGTAACGCTATCTTCGAAAATTTCAATACGAACTCTTATTTTTTATCATTTCATTCGATTTAAAATACATTTTTTACTCTATATTAAAAATTTCAATGCAATATGTTGAAAAACACGTCACTTACGAGCGAAAATGTTTCGACCATTTTTTGACCGATCTTCAGGGAGAATTTCAATACAACGAAAGGTATTTTTAAGGTTCTAGTTCACAGCGGGAGAAATCGAACGGTCAGTGCGACGTTTCACGACGTTAAAAAATAAACAAACATTAGTCTAAAACTGCATAGAAACTACTTGGATTTATAGTGTCATGTATAAGATTAATACAAAAATAGCAAGTAAACGCTAAAGTAACATAATTTATTTACAACATTAAATGTGTACATTCTTCACACGAAATAAATAAAATATCGAAAACTGTAATTGCAGAAGTATAACGTATACTACTGATAATTAGAAAATCAATAAATACAAAATGTAGGCATTAGTAAACAGTATTCAGCAAAGCGTGATTATTTTACAGAAACATGTCACTGTAAACACAAATGCAACTTGATCGTTGAAATTATTTATAAAATAAAAAAATCACATGATTCAGTAAAATTTTTAAAGGATAACTTATTGAAATTGCTTAAAAAATGTTGTTTTAAATAAATGTAATTTAAGAAAGTAATTTACAAAAAAAAAAAAAGAAAAAAAAAAGAACACTGTTGAAAACCGCACAATACATAAATCCACGATTCCACACACGTTAGACAGATTAAAAAAATATATATAAAAAAATAAAACTGCTTTGTTTGTATAAAATAATATTTCTTTTTGTAATTTCAAGAAATTCTGTTCCGATTCATCCCGCTGTTCCTATTCACCCCATTTTACGATAATTGAATGTTGTGCGATTTTCCACACCTCTAGTTTACCTTGAATTAATCTTTGATGGTTTTCAAAAGTCGTCTACTATACGGTCCCTTAAAGTGAGCGTTTTTTACATTTTCGCTAAAAAATCGAGAACTAAAAGGCAAAATGGAAAGAAAAAAAATTGTGTGGGGGTTTTAGACCATGGTAAATCTAATAAAAGCAAATATATATATATATATATATTTCTGTTAAAAAAAAATTTTAAATTGTTTTATTAATTAATAATTAATTATTAAAAACGAAATGGATGTAAAAGTTGATTGCTATTTATGTTTGGCAATTTAACAAAACTATCTTTTGAAAAAAAAATCACTGTAATATATTATTTATTTAAGTATTTATGGCCAAAAAACCAACTTTTTTATTTAACATTAATTTATCATTTTCTTTTTATCATTTAAATTACAAACCATTCATTAGAAAATTACGAATTTTTGTATTTCGACATTTTTTTGGATGCTGAATCCAAATATGGGATAATATTATGAGGTTGCTATTGAACTTTTTAAAGTTTGGTTCTGTTTTAATATGTAGATGACCCCTCATGACAAAAAAAACTACATGCAATTATTAAAAACCTTCCACGATTTACAACGGTTATTTCAACAATTAGAGCACAAGATATAGCCATCGTTCTGATTTTTTTTTTTTTTTGGGGGGGGGGGGGTACTGTACAAGAAAACGGCGTAATATTGCTCTGAAGTTCGAAATTGTTGCTATTTATTCTTCTTTGTGGCTCTTACACTGGGTGTTGTTATTCCCTCAGTACAGGTTTGAAAAAAAAAAAAACTATAGATGAAAGCTAACAAATGATAAAATTTGATTGATAAAACTGTTTTGTTCGACTTCTTTCCGTTATTCAGTGCTACTTAATGGTGATTGTATGTTCATATGAACGTCGACAGAGGTCACATTCGTTTTCATTGAAAATTAGAGGTGGTACAATATAGTCAACTTCCTACAACATTGGGTTCATATTTAAAAAATATCTATATAATTCTTTACAAATGAAATTATAATGTAATTCTTAAATTATACTACCCAGGTAGCACCATTGGCTAATGTCGGAAATAGAGTTTCTGGAAGATTGGCCAACCTGGCCGAAACTCGAGCTTCCTTCCGAAATACACGATTTAAAAAAAAAGTTTAAAAAAATCACAAAACATATTGGTCCTTTCATATAAATAAAATATTACAATTTTAAAACTATATTTTTACATTTAAAAACTTCCAGCATATTTTTATCCAGCATTGGGTGAGATTGTTCAATATCGGCCGCAAACAGCTAGTTTACAATTGGCCACATCAATATTGGCCAATGCAGAGCTATATTCTCCAGTGTTGTTGTGCTACTAAGGGAAACGCTTAGCACAAAACTTTCAATCTATAGCTTTAATTATATTTATATATGACAATATCCATGAACTTTACAACTAAACTAAATTACAAATAAAATTATATATGGCTCATAAACTGAGCTTATTTACATGGTAGTTTTTACCGAACAAAAATATGCTTTTACTTTACTTCCAAATGTGAATCCTGAAGTTGAAATATATTTTTGTTTGTTCTTTCAGGACTTGAGGACCAGGCACCATTTTGTGATTCATACATACACTAGCCCCGCATTTTGTGATCACTGCGGATCGCTCCTTTACGGCATTATTCACCAAGGGCTAAAATGCAAAGGTGAGTAACAAGAGATTTAAAGGTGAGAAGAATGTCTTGCATGGATTAAAAACGATTACTATCCGAAAATTATTATATTTACTTTCAACTACCCATTATTAACACAGGAAAATGAAAATATTGCATAAAGTAAAAAGAAAATCGGATTTTTTTTTACACGTTTTGGAACGTGCTGAGTTCAAAAAAGTGGTCTAGAAAAAATGTCTGTTCTTCGGTCTGTGGTCAGCATAACTCCTGAACGGATTGACTTGCGATATACAACTTTTGTGTACATTTTAGTGGTAGCCAAAATACATACATCTAGATGGAAGATAGCTGTTGAATATGTATTATTAATTGAGCATGCGCGTAAAACCTTTCAAAGATTTATATTTTTCAGCAACTGCCGAGCAAACGGCTCTAACAAATTTGATCAAAATTGGCCTTTTGAGGTGTTTTAAACATCCCCATATCCGAAATTGCTGTAGAAAAGCGATATAAGCGTAACAAGTTGAAAAACAAATGTCTAACACAAAGTTTTGATTTGTTTTGTTGCCGATTTGGCGTTTTTTTTTTCTCCTCGCCATAAATATGGCCAACGTAGTCATTTTTTTTTTTTTTTTTTTAATAATAAAAGTATGAAAACTAAAACGGTAAATTACACCCATCCATGGCAAATTTAAATTCAGTGACCAGTATTAAGTGTAATTGAAAGTTGTATGATGTACCACACCCCTAGTTTAGAAATAGAAGAACAATATTTAAATTTTATATGAACATCAATTACCTTAGAGTGAAATTCCATGAATTTCTTCAATACTTTTTATGTATTCTTTCATTAAAAAGTTATTGCCAGAGCTCGAATTTTTTCGGTCTGTAACAAGATCAACAAATGTCAAAATGAGTTGCTTGCATTTTGGAATATCGTACATTTTGATATCGTACATTTTGGGTATTTTATAAAGTTTTAAACTCTGATATATAGTATATATATAAAGATATCTAGATGGAAGATAGCTGTTGAATATGTATTATTAATTCTCGAGTTACTTAGAAAGGTCTCCCGTTTCTGAAAACTGAATTCTATTGTTATTCAAACTATCTTTAGTATTTTTATTACTTTCTTTAATTTTTGATAGAATTTTCATCAATATAACTTTGTATTTTTAAATCTTAAAGATAAAATATTTTGAAGTAAAAAGACTTCCAAGTGTTTCTTATATTAATTTAATAGTGTCAAATTAAGGCTTTCTCACTAGGTTAAGCTTTTTCCAACTGTAATGTAGTTATTCAATTAATTCTATTTACTTTCATTACAAATATTTCCCAAGTTTCTTGGTGTACAAAGAAATAAATTAGAAATATCTCATGTTGTATCTTGTAGAATTGTAATTTCTTACCTAACAGGCTAAATTAAACTAAATGATGCAAACGAGATATTTGTTATAAAAATATTGTTTGAGGCATTATAATTACCCAAAGTTTGTTCAAGATAACTTTCTGAACAAGATAAAATAATAAAACTGTTTCAAATTTAACAAAATCAGTCAACTGTGTGATTCAGGAATGCAACTTTATCAGCAGAAAAAACATAATTTATGCAATAAATCAAAATTCATTAATTTGATTTGCATTTAACTCTATCTCTACTGTCTTATTTATCATTTAAAAAAATGTAAATAAGGTAAAAAAAAAGTATACTTCTAAAATTTAATTTTGTCAAGCAATATTCATAAACGTAAGAAGTTAATCTAGATAGTCCGTATTGGAACTTGAAAAAAGCAAAACGACATTTTTTCTTATAAAAATTTCAATGGAAAATGAGTTATGGTCTGTGGTACTTTCTGCGGCTGAAGGCATTCAATTTTGATTTATCCTATAACTTTTTTACAAGGAATGTATACAAATATACAGTAATAATAATAGACAAAAAATTAACCTGAAAAAAATGCAAAGCGTAGTAGAAAATTAATAATAATAATAATATTAACCTCGTGTCAAAAGTAAATATTCGTATTTTAAATAAATGGACTTGAAGCTAGGAGTTATTTTAAATGCTTCTTCGTATTTACAATATTTATAACCAATCACAATCCACTTTTAAAAAACTAATTCGAATTTTCCTATTCCATTATCCAATTCATTGACTTCCCCCAATTAAAGTCATGTGTTGTTTTTTTAGTTAACTATAATTATATACATGTGCCGTTTTATAACTATCAAATAATATTTTTCATAATTTAAAAAAAAAAAAAAAAAAAAAGTTATTTTCTATGCAACAGATTCATACAATCTATTCAGCTGCAAAAATAAATGAGAATGATAAATAATAATGTATTAAATTTTTACATGTGTATTCTTATTGCGAGGTTTGGAATTTAGCTGTTAATACTGAAGGTTACTTTTCTTTTATTTAAAAACCATCATCCAGTTTACAAAAAAAAAAAAAAATCTATAAATAATCTTCCATTGAAAACAAATCGTATTCGGATATAAAACAACTTCAGTTACCAGGGAATTAAACAATCAGGCGGAATTCATCTATAAGTAATCCTTCAAAATAGACAGAGCACTACACTTAAGTTAATAAAATAAATAGGCCAAAAACACATAACAAAGGATAAAAAGAATGAATGGAAGAAAAAGAAATAAATGGGAGAGTTAAGAGACTCAATGAAATGGAAGTTGAAAGCTAGAGCCGCTTTTGAAATCGGTTGTCCTTAAGTACGGTTTATTACTTCGATACAGATTCGATTATATCCAAACGGTGGAAAGGATCGATTATTCTAGAAAATGACGGTTTTTGACTTTTTCTAAATGCTTAATGATGCTAGATTTTATTTGGGATGTTGAAGAGATACTTTTTTTTATAGGCGGCGCTGATGCGTGGCAAATCATTTAAAAATATAAACAAAACGGTAAATGAAGTAGTATTTTTCGAAACAATTGAGATTGCTAATGGAAGATTTAAAAAAAAAAAAAAAAGGTTAAAGGATGCAATTAAAAAAATATTTCATTTTAAAATGTAGTACTTATCGCTGTTTTTTGTCAATACTTTTTTTTTAAAAGAACAGTTTAGCCACTTAAGTTCCAGTATTTTTATTGTTGTTATTATTATTATCATCATAATGACAATTTTAATAGTGTTCATTATTATTATCGTTATTATCAAAATAAATAATTTTTATCATTATTAGATTATTATTGTTGCTACTATAATTAGTATTTTTTTTTATTATTATTATTATTACGATTATTTATTATTGTTATTATTAATACTATTACTGTTACAGTTGTAATCATTATTGTCGTTAATTTTCTTATTGTTATTGTTGTTGTTAATATTATTATTGTTGCCGGTGGTAGTGTTTCTGTATTGTTATTATTATTTTAAATGGTGTGGAATATAATTTCATAGTTTTGGGATAAAAGTGTTTTTGATAAAACTGAAAAACAAAAATAATAATAATTTGGCTGAAAAGATAAGTAAGAAATAAATAAATTATATGCATATCTTTTCTGGAAAGGAAATTTTGGGGAAAACTCAAAATTCAAAAACTATTGTTTCATTAAATAAATGTCATTGCATTTACTTTTAACTACTCATTAAAATAACTTACGTTAAAGTATTTAAATTTTGTGATGAAAATTAAGAAAACGTAATTTTATTGTTCTATGCGGAATTCCAAATAATATGAATTTTAAGGATGTAACAGTAGCATATGTTTGAAAATCTTTTTAAGTTTGAGCTGCAATCTTTCCCCATCACATATAATAAATAAATAACTAGATATAATAACAATAATAAAAATTAGTTTACAGAACTTGAAGGTAAAGATATGAAGGTTAGTTCTCTTAGTGTCAAGGTTAATCATCGGTTGCGACACCAAGCCTACTCATTCCATTGCTCTTAATTTTTTTTATTTTTTTTATGGATAATTTTATTTCTTCTTTTAATCACTGCCCTCGTAAAGTATGCACATGAAAAATCAATGCCGTAATCGAGAAAGATTAACAACATTGATATA
This sequence comes from Linyphia triangularis, assembly GCA_963978545.1. Taxonomy (NCBI): domain Eukaryota; kingdom Metazoa; phylum Arthropoda; class Arachnida; order Araneae; family Linyphiidae; genus Linyphia; species Linyphia triangularis. The sequence goes on along the minus strand of OZ021732.1, from coordinate 29,500,425 downwards.
AATAAATAAAATATTAAGTCAAAGTTTAACAGTTTTAGTATCTAATCCTCTAAAGTTTTCTTCCCTTCCACTTTCCCAAAAAAATAACGCAATATTTATGAAAGAACATATTGTCAATTTCGCCATTTTAGCAGGATTTTTTTTTTACCAGTGTAATAATTATCGTCAAAATATCGCCAAACTGGCTATTTGTTTTTAAATTCATAAATCTTCCCTTGAACATTACTCATCAATGACTATTTCTCCTCTGTTTCACTTTACCTAAAAGATAATGCAGTATTTATAAAAAAAACAATGTTTTCCATTTTGGCAGGAATATTTTTGCCAGTGTAATAATTATCGTCAAAAATATCGCCAAACTGGAAATTTGTTTTTAAATTCATGAATCTTCCCTTGAGCATTACCCATCAGCAGCTGTTTCTCCTCTGTTTCACTTTCGCCAAAAAGATAATGCGGTATTTATCAAAACACAATAATTTCAATTTCCCCATTTTGGCAGGATTATTTTTACCAGAGTAATAATTATCGTCAAAAATATCGCCACACTGGCCATTTGTTTTTAAATTCATGAATCTTCCCTTGAGCATTACCCATCTACAACTAATTCTCCTCTGTTTCACTTTCCCCAAAAGATAATGCAGTATTTATCAAAAAAACAATGTTTTCAATTTCGCCATTTTGGCAGGATTATTTTTGCCAGTGTAATAATTATCGTCAAAAATATCGCCAAACTGGAAATTCATGAATCTTCCCTTGAGCATTACCCAGCAACAACTGTTTCTCCTCTGTTTCACTTTCCCCAAAAGATAATGCGGTATTTATTAAAAAACAATATTTTCAATTTCGCAATTTTGGCAGGATTATTTTTAACAGTGTAGTAATTATCGTCAAAAATATCGCCAAACTGGCCATTTGTTTTTAAATTCATGAAAACTTGAAAACAACTACGGTAAATTACAACAATACATGTCAACTTTAAATGCAGTTACCAGTATCATAGTGTAATTGAAAGTTGGCAAATGTTCCACAACCATGGTTTTAGTAAAAAAAAAAAAAACTGAAACAGTTGCTTAATCAATAAGGTTGGAGATCAATTTGTTTGCGTATTTTGATGTGTATTTGTTTTGTTTGAGTCTTTAAGAATATTGCCATGGCAATCAGTGTTTGAACTTCTCATGTATAAAAAAATTGATGTGTTGATATAAATTAAACTTAAGTTTTTAGTTTGATACCTGATTTTTTAAGTAATTTAGTTTTATTAGTATTTATTGTATTAAAGCTGAAATCGATAACTCTTCTACTCTGAAAACTAGCTGTAGAATTTATAATTTCAAAATTATCTAATTTAAACTTAGAAATGACGAAAATGTCAAACTTTAAGCTCTTATGGCTTGGGATGATTTTCCATTAGAAAAGAATTGTAATCTTATTTCTTAATAATAATATTTATCTGTTTAAATCAAATCAGTTTATTGAAAGGAATTTTTAAAGAGAAGCAATTAGTTTAAAGTGGAAGCATGGAAAAAAATAAATTAACTTGCTTTCGTGTCGTACGATTCTTCATTGAACTGTTATTCTTGTGGTTAACGTTGTTATAAAGCTCACAAAAAAAGTTCAAAATTTCTTGATTAAATCTTTTATTACAAAACTTTTGCATTTCATTTTGTCAATTTTCACACCAAACAGTAGTACATCGATTTTGTTTAGTAACAGATTAATCCAAAAGTAATATGAAGTTCTGTTAACACTGGCAGAATGAAATTAGTCCAACTTTTGAATATTCTGTATGACTTTTATTTTTATTTGCTAACAACAATCCGATTATAATTAGTTTTGATACATATTTTAATTTAAAACTTAAGTTTAGTAAAGTTGTTTTAGATTAAATTTAATTAAAGCAGTTTTAGTCCAAATTTTAGTAAAGTAGTTTTATTTAAAACTTTAAATTTAGTAAATTAGTATAAGTTAAAACCTAAGTAAAGCATTTTTAGTTGAACCTAACAAAATAAGTTTTATTTAAAATTTTAGATTTAGCTAAGTAGTTTTTGTAATAACCAAAATTTGGTACAGTATTGTGAATTGGAAAATAAAATTTAGGTTAGTAGTTTAGGATAAAACTAACGTATAGTAAAGTAGTTTTTTTAACTATACTTAAGTGAAGTAGTTTAGATAAAGATGAAGTGGAGTAAATAATATTAAATTTTAAATTGAATAAAATAGTTTTAGTTAAAACTTAAATTTATTAAAAGAAAATTAATTGAAACTTAGATTTAGTTAATTAATTTTAGATATAACTAACATTTAGTCAAGTAGTATTATTTAGTTACAAATAGAGTTTGGAAAGGAATTTTAATTAATACTAAAAAGTTTTTATAAAAGAAAAAAGAATAAGTTTTAACTCCATTTCAACTAACCTTCCTCTCATCACACCTTCTTACTCCAATCCATCATATATCACGATGAAATGGGATATTCCTTTGTTCATTATGTGGCTTGATTTCATATATTTGAAATAACTTTTTTCCTAACATTATAAATTACTAGACATGGGAAAGAAATATGCATTGTTTTATGTGATTTAAGGACAATTCTGAACTACTTCTATATTATAATTTTGAAGCATTATTAACATTCCAATAAACATTTCACAGTGGCTGGAAATCAGGGAAATGTCAGGGAGCTTTCTGATTCTGATAAAAATCTGGGAAATGTCAGAGAATTTTTTTTAAATTTCACGAAAATCGGGGAAATGTTCAAGCAGGTTTTCCCGTTCATCCGTATTTTGGCACCATTTACTCGGGTATTTGAGGTGGTAATCGTAGAAGTTTAATGTTACAGAATAATTTAAACTTTTCTTTACCAAAACTATTTTTAAAAAATTGGCATGTTATCTCTTTGGCATACATGTTCTATTTGAACAGGATGTCTACACATTTGAAAAAACTTGAAAAATTGGAGAAATTTGAAAAAAGGAAAAAAAAAATGCAATCAGGGCATTTTTTAGAAATCTGTCAGGGAAATCAGGAATTATCAGGGAACTTTTTTCCTGAATTTTGTGACCTCACTGCATGTAATTGAAGTAATATGATTTTGAATGCATTTTAATGAAAAAAATTATATCCTATATTCCTAATCATTTAATTAAATTACTACGTTTTTGTCAGGGGCGTACTGGCCATAGGGTTGTCCGGTGCAATCACCGGGCCGGTCAGTGTCTGTAAAAATTGGGTCGGTCTAGTATGGAAGATTTTTAAGTTATAATTTTTTTTAATTTTTTTTTAAACCCAATGCATTTAAATTCCAATCACGCTCACCAGCCCTTTATACTACATTATCATGTTAGGAATTTTACTTATTTTATAATATATATTATTATTTTGGATGATAGTTTTTAATAAACCTGGTAGTTATATGCATGGGTATTCTATATTTTGCAATTTAGGTGTTTTTTGTTTGTTTTAGTTTCTGAAACAACTGTCTATTGTTTATGGAAGGCAAGATCACTCAAAATATAAATAGTAGAGGAAAGATAAAATTTTATTTAAACTACTTATTAAAATAACTCATTTGTTTTAGTTTCTGAAACAACTGTCAATTGCTTATGGAAGCCAAGATCACTCAAAAGAAATATAAATAGTAGAGAAAAGAGAAAATTTTATTTAAACTACTTATTAAAATAACTCATTTGTTTTAGTTTCTGAAACAACTGTCAATTGTTTATGAAAGCCAAGATCACTCAAAAGAAATATAAATAGTATAGAAAAGAGAAAATTTTATTTAAACTACTTATTAAAATAACTAATTTATTAAACATAAACATTTAAATAATAAAATATATCAATTATTAAAACTAATTATTTACTGAAATTATTTTATTAACAATAATTATTAAAATTTGATCAATGATTATACAGAAAATTTGGGCCGGCATAAATCTAAAATCACCGGGCCGATTTTATGTCCCAGTATGCCCTTGGCTTTTGGTTATACTTCCGTAATAAGACCAAAAGTCGTATCTCTGAGATCGAAATGAGAACATGTGGTTTTAAAAGTTTAACTTCGTTAAGTTGCTTATTAACTAATTTGGTTAACTTTTTTAATATTTTCTGTGCAGATACGACCATGAAACTGTACCATTATGAAGAACATATTCAAAAGAACCACCGGGTTAACAATAACTCAGTTTGGCCAAAAAATGTAGATTTGAACTTTGTGCTTAAACACGGCAGCATCACATTAATTTGAATGTAAAAAAAAGTTTTGTTTTTCTATTGTCAAATTTTTGTCCCTAAAATATTCCGACGAAAGGCATTTTATTATTCCCTGCTACTTAAAAAAAAAATTGTTATAGGAGTACAAGCCAAAATTAAATTTAAAAAAATAAAGTTTTTATAAAATGAGGACATGTTTAAACACATTTAAGCTGTGCATTCATGTAGAACTATTCTAAAGAAATGCATACCATTGTAGTGAACTCTACAAAGAAAAAACACTAAACATAAGCCATCATCATTTTATTAAAAAAAAAATCTATTTTCTAAAAGAACTTAATATAATCAAAATAAATACCGGAAAAATAAATTACCTATATATAAATAATTTTTTTAATTATATTTATACATTTCGATATAAATTGCCAATATCGAGATTTTGCAATTTATGATGTACCGAGATTTTACAACTATAACAAAATCCTAATCTGTGTATTTTGATGCATTACGTTATATTTTAGGAAAGATGGCGTATTCTATCATTACTCTTTGTAGGAGGTACTTTAATAGCATTATAAGAAAGAAAGAAAGAAATATAATTTGATTCTCCGACAAAGACAGCAACAGAAATTGTCAATCTTAAATAAGCTTCAAAATAAATCATCAGTTTGCTCTCATTGACAGTAAAATGGTGCATCGAGATTTGAACACGATGTCTTCACTGCATTATTTACACACTCGTAGTGAAAATGGATTTAAAGTTTTAGAAATTGATTTATGCATTGCGGAGAAAAAGACGTTGTCATTTTAAAGCAAAAAGGAAGAACTTGTGAACATTTTTTTTTATCGATTTGTTTGTTTAAAGAGATTCGAAACGTGCTGGATGTAAATATAGTTAAATGCTTTACATTTAACCAAAACTGTAAGATCCAAATAGAAGCATTGGTTTGTTTAGTTCTTTCAATTTTCGACCATTAAAACGTGCACATTGAATAGTTATTATTATATGAAGGGGAAAAAAAATTTAACAACTCTTTGCATATTTATAGCATAAATGTTAATAAAAGTGCTAAAAAAGCGTAGATTTTAACCCTCCAACCGCAGGATATTTTTAAGCGGGATAATAGTATATCCTTGGAATTGTAGAGAAATAGTAAAATGCGATAGTTGCGTTGACCGCGGTTGTAAAATTAATACTTTTTACGTGGTGTTTTATTCTATTATATCTATATAATTGAGCTAGCTTATTGGTCCACTAACAAAGTTTAATAAGGCAAAGCTGCCGTCATAAATTAAAATGCATATTTTGACGCTTTTGCATTCGTCTTTTTCGCCACATTTTGGAACATCTTGATTTCAAAAATGTGATTAAAAAAATGTGTGTCTGTGGTCAGCATAACTCCCAAACAAATTGACCTACGATGTTCAAATTTGGTATGAAGGTTAGTGGTGGCCATGGAACCTACCATTAAGGTTTTCGTCAAAATTGCGCATGCGCATAAGGTAGCTGCCATTGAAAAATTCATGTTTTTCAATGATTGCTAAAAAGCGACTCTAACGATTTTGATAAAAATCGCTGTGGTAATGCCTCTTAAGATGTCCTAAACATACCCACCTCCGAAATTCCCGTAAAAATGTTTTAATGGCGTATAAAATTGAAAAACGAATGCTTTCAACACAGAGTTCTCTTTCCTTGAGCATACCACCACATCAACGATCGCTTTTCCTTCTCCCCTCAGTTCCGCTTATAATAAAGGATAATATACGAAAAGTAAGTCGCCATTATGGTAGAGGTTTTTTTTTTTTTTTTTTTTTTTTTTTAAGACCCATACAAAGATTATCGCCAAAAATATCGCCAAACTGGCCATTTCTTCTGAATGAATGATGAAAATATACAAACGGTATATGACAGTATTATAGTGTAATTGAAAGTTGTTCGATGGTCTACACTCCTAGTTGTTGTTGTATAGGTTTGTATGACCTAAGAAATTGAGCTATTCAATGAAATAAAAAGATTATTTTCTATGGACTGATCAGAAAGTATCAAAATATGCATGATTTTTTTTTTATTATTATTATTTAAGGCTTTTATACTTATGGCGGCAGAAAGAGCGTAATTCTTATTTACTACTCAATTATGTGAATGACCAGAACAAAAAATCTCTACTGAATAAAAATTCATCAGTAAACAATTTATTCGAATAGTTATTCGATTCCCAAAATGACACAAAGAAATTATATTTCATGATCAGTTCTTAGTCAAAAATGAAATTTATAGAACTTTTGAAGATTCCAAATTATGACTTGTTCATTATTTTAAATGACTTTTCGAAAATTATTCAGATATGCCAATTAATAATCATTTATATCATTTTAAAACTTGATAAATGTGAATTAATTGTAAAACATTTATCCATTTTTCTTCTTGCAGTTGTGAATTTTAATAAATAAGTGCCGTTTTATGATATTTAAAGTTATTAATTCCTTTCTTAATAACATTTGAGCCAAACCTCTTTGAATTTCGAAAGTACTAAATTCAGAAACATTATTAATTTGATATAATGAATTCTACAATACTTTTTTTGTTTTATAATAGAGACAAAATACTATATTTTAAATTACAATTGCTTATTTTATCATTCTCTGAATATGAAATTTTTAGATAAGAATTATGCATTAAAAATATTATATTATTTTCTAGTTGAACCTTTAAATATTTAACTCTATTATTCTCTCAACATGACTTTTGAGATATATTATTCCTTCAACATGACATTGTTTTGAGATTAAAAAAATAATAATACATTAAAAATGACTATATTACTTTTTCATTTAAATTTTAAGTACTTTAAACATTTAACTTTATAAATGTAAAACCATAGATGTTCAAAAAAGGGCAGTAAAATATGAAAAAAGTAAAGAGGTGTGAATCAATAACTCGATCTTGAATCGTAGATGCTTCCAATCAAGTTATTACAGCTTAATTTTGCATTCGAACTAATTACATTTTGTAACTAACCAAGCCTGCACAGCTTAATCCATTCGATTTCAACTTCCATGGAGAAACGAAACAAATCGCTATTTATTGAGTAAATTTTCCGGAGGTTTCTTAAGTTGCGACAACTACGTTCAAACCAATTTTCACATCAACTTCTATGCGGCCTTTATTATCAAAAACGCCCTTGACACAAATTGTGTACTTTCACCCCGCCTGGATTTTGAAAATTAAAATTACTGTGGAGAAAACTGGTCTGATTCCCTGGTAATATAAATATAATATTCTGTGGTCTTAAAATGTTCAGTGAATAAGAAATTCAATACATAACTATAAATTAATTTAATAATGATATCCGTTTAAAACATCAAGGTTGTTACAAAAATTAACCCGCTAGCACCCCCGTGAAAATTATTCTGTCGGAGCCCATGATCAAAATCGTCTTTTATAAAAACAGTCTTGGTGTGTCAAAAAAAAAAAAAAAAAAAAAAGAGAGAGAGAGAGAGAGAGAGAGAAAAAAGCCCTCAAACCAGCGTCATTTAAACATACCCTTACTATATAAAAATACTTTTTTTAATAAAAAATCGAATAGTGTTAAAATATGGATAAAATTAACTCTGCTTCATTTCCTTTTTTGAGTTATGTGATTGGCAAGGCAAGAAAGTTCAAACGCATTTTAATCAGAGTTCGTACGCATCAAGGAGAACAGGGAAAACTTAGGGAAAATAAATCCCCCCCCCCCTAAAACCTGGAAAAAGTACCTACTCACTTGTTTAACTCTAACTCGTGGAATTGAAATTACTGAATTATTTGATAACATAGACTCGCAGAAAATTATTCTTAAAGGAAAATGCATCGAGGTTTTATCTATATTTTTGTGGCTAAAAATTCACTCCACGATAGAAGACACGATTCTGGAAAACTCATGGACTTATAAGGTAATTTTTTTTTTCTGAAAATGAGTATGATGAACCATGTTAATAAAATAAAAAAAATCACATCCAGTGTGTTTTTTGTGTGTAACTTGAATTTGTTGTTGCAGCTTGCGATATGAACGTGCACAAGAAGTGTCAAGTAAGCGTTCCGAACCTGTGCGGATGCGACCACACCGAGAGGAGGGGAAGAATAGAGCTCCGAGTGGAAGCCACTCCTAACAAGCTCGTCTGCGAAGGTTCTTAAATTTCTTTCTTTCATTTTCATACTTCTTTTCAAAAAGTCATATGAAATCAATAGTCGTTAAGAATAATTTGAGGTATTTCTCTGCTCCGTAGAACCTTATGCAATGTTTTCAGAGCACGTTATCTACCGAAATCTTGCTTGACACTTGAGACAGATTTAACATCGATAACAACAGGGATCCATCTTATTTGAATGTTCACTCAGTGACGATTAAGTTTTAAAATTTTAAAAGAAATCGAATAATTAAAGAGCTTATTTTCTACAAGTGGTGATGCTGCAATTTTGACTTAAGAATTAAGAATTAAATGCTAATAGATAAAAATGGCTTAATCAGTTTCTTTGGTTAGTTTTTACATTATGGCTGTTTTTCTACAGTAAAAAATTGTATTGATTTCAAAGCTATGTTTTTTTTTACTAATATTGCAAATATTATGTATTTACTAATATTACTCCTGGATTATTTTGCAAATAAAAGGTGCACGGTAAAAATTCGATTTTCGTCTTTTTAACAAGGTACTAATCTAACCATACTTTTTAAGAAGTTGAAATCTATCCAGCGTTTATAAGCGAGTGAAAACTTTATTTACATTCACGAAGTGTTAATCTCGTCAATGTAAATGAAGAATGTATGTTTGGCCACTAGTGTGCTAATGTATAACTAAATTTGCTTTAGGTTGGATGATGAAAGACTGGCTCTTAAGTATTTGATGTGAGCTCACTTCAAATAAGTGTTTAAAAAATTAAGTTACTTAGGTAATCCAAAACACATGAAAGTCATTTGATATGGGCCTTCGATTTTTAAGTGTACTATTTCAAACCTGTTAACAAGTGGTTGGGTTAAATAATGCGTGCATTGTTTTACTTTAAAAAGCTATTTCAATACAAAATTTGCTAATTACAAAAAACTAATTCGATTTACTTGTATTGAAATCATGTACAACTTTCACGGCAGTTATGCCTTTCTTTTTAAAAAAAAATTGTGAATTTTAATCGTATGAGTACAACGCATACAATGGGACTAACATGTATGTCACAATACACAGGGGCGGATTTAGAGGTCAATCAAGGAGGGTGCGATTATGACCGTGAGTGTTTACAGTGGCGGTGATAGTTTGACAACTTAGGGAAGAGGGGGGGGGAGGGTATTATCAATTAGTATGATACTACCAGGGTTCAATGTAACCTAAAAATTAAAAGATTTGATCATCCTCTTTTGCACCCCATATAACAAATTACCCCGAAAATGTAATAAAAAATTAAATTATAAATATTTAGTATTTTTTATTAAAAACAATATTTCATGCAGATCAGGTGAAGTGTAAAAAGTTCAAAAACCCTGAAAATTCAACTTTTTTATACAAGTTAATTTACCAAAACATTCACCATCATAAACCATTTAATGCAGAAAAAAGACGGCAGAACTTTTAACAACTTTAGACAACATTGCAGGTACGTAAAACTCTATATTCATAAGGTTTTAATAATTTCCAAAGTTAAACTATGCTTTTCAACTATGTTAGACATCACATTAGTAAATTAAAATATAAGTTAGATAAACTTGAGACTATACACTATAATATTGATCACTGCATTCAAATTTGATATGGTATTATTTACTGTTTCCAAATTTTCCTTCAATTAAATAAAATGGAGAGTTAGGCGATATTTTTGGCTATAATTTTTACCTGGGACAAGGGAAAAAAAATGCCGAACCAGCGAAATTGGTGATGATATTCAATAGACATTACACTGTCCTTTCTTGAGCGAAAAGCAGAAAGATATCAAACGTTGATGGGTGATGCTCAAGGGCAGAGATATCTGCATTAAAGACACTCGTTTTTCAACTTTTTAAGCTTTTATCAGATTTCTACGGGAATTTCGGAGGTGGGAATGATTAAAACACCTTAAGGGGCATTAGATTCATGATTGAGAAATTTTTTAATTTGAGAATCACACAAGGGGTAAAGATTCGTTGACCTTCTACATTGCATGTCATCATAATCCCGATCTACTCGTCCCCTCTTAAGCCTATTCCTTCTACGGGTTGTGAAATAAGTAGCTCGGTTAGGTGGCTTAAAAATCTGTATTAATGAGGCATGAAAAATGTCAGAAAAAGCTTAATTTTGTGTACCCCCCCCCCCCCCTCTAAATCCATCGATATTAATATTAAGTAAAAAATAGATCTTACAAATATTAATGAAATTTCATATTTTTTTTTTTTTTTTTTTTTTTTTTTTTTTACGTTGAATTCGGAGGAAACTGCCATTTAAAAATAATTTTGACGAAATACTTCATGGGGGGTGCGGTCGCCTGCCCTGCTTTTGAAGAGTATTCTCCAAACGAGAAATTATCTATACAAGAGACACAGAATGTGCCATGTCAGACGAATTGGTACTAGTAAAAAATGCTCTTTAAAAATCCTCTTTCTGTGGACAGCGTTGACTAAATTTCATTGCTTATTTTACTAGCTAAGCTTTCTAGATGTTACTGTCCTATTTCATGAAAATTGGTGCAATGTATGCATATTTAAATACTGTAAAGTGAATTTTCGTTTCGAGAATCTATGTAATAAAATTTTTATGTAAATAAAGTTTTGACTCACTTATAAAGGCTTGGCTTCCGCCAACGGAAAGGTATCAACTTCTAAAAAGTATGGCTCTTGTACAAAGAATACAGTGCTTTGTCAAAAAAAACTGATAGTCAGCATCTTACAGCGAACTTCTTATTTAAAAAATAATCTATTTGAATACATATCAGGGGATATATGGTGTTCTCCATTAGGTTCAAATACTAATTCACTAGATGACGTATAATGTTTCAATGCCTTGGTGGTGTAAAATTGCTTCCTCATTCTGTGTCCATGATTGATCCCATTATGACGTCTGAAGAGGATGTTCTTTCCATTTTTTAAATGAAATTACAACTGCACATTTGGCGGAGAGATGGTGTTATGGGAAACTAGCAGTATTCTTTAGCAATGAATAAAAATGTCCTTTTGACAATGCATAAAAATGGCGTAAAGAAAATGACGAACTTATAGACGTTTTACAATGTGCCCGTAAATACTCGTTATGACGATTATTAAAGTGCGTAGTTGCAGAGGAAATCTCCTTAAATATAACACTTTTTAAAAAATTAGGTATTTCTTCTTAGGAAGCATATGTAAGGTAATTTAGATTGCTCCAAGCTAATGCCAATATGCAATTTTAGCACTAAAAAAATAGTATATTGTAAATAGTATATAAAAAATTTTTATAAAATAATCATTTTTCTTAACACCGCTGTATGTTTATTGTTTGCTTTGGATTCCTTGTCGTTACATAATGATGACTTTAAAATGTATTTTAAATTAGTTTTAAGAGCTTTGAGTGTTACTATCGCGAATGATTATATAGTTTACTGTTTAGTGCGGCAACAGTTGTCTCTTTTTAGTTTTAAAAAGTGGTTGCATTGTCAATATAACTGGAAAATACTGCTATGAATATTTAACTAAACTTCTGAATGCTGTCATAAATTTAAAATAAAGTTTATTGTTTGACAAGATAACGTATCTAAGTTAATATTTTTACTAAATGTATAATTGTAAAGCTAGTGCAGAGGAAACAAGATGGCATGTTCTAAAACTACGTGCTTGTTCGCCATTTGTCTTTGGATATAATAAAGTATATATGAACTTATAAGCAGGATTTCCAATCTTATACGAAAGACTTTTGTGAGAAAGATAAAAAGTGAAAATTGAAGATAGAACAACTAATAGCTATTCGGGACGGGAGCTACATTTAATGTTAACTTGTGTTTGGGAACATTTAGTCGAAGTGAAAGTTTTTGGATTACTTGTTTATTCTCCTTCATGAAGTCTCACGCGAATTCTCTACAAGGTTACTTAATAATAGTACTTCCACGAGCAATTAAGAAGGACATGTTTTTGTTCTGTCATAATGGACCATCAATTTTTATTTTAGCTCTCACTTCTTCATAAAAGAACTCTTGAACAACTTCCTTTATTATTCCAAGCGAGCTGAGAAATTTTATCACCTCGTCCTGTGAGAAAATGTTTATTAAGAATAAATCTTTTGTGAGAGAACCCTCTGGAGACCTGCACGCCTCCAATCATAAAGTTCTTCTACTTCTTCAGCAGAGCCTTTGAATCAACAAGTCTCTAAACAGTTTTAGTGCTCGTGTAAGTCAAGAACCGACGGGAAGCCACACGGAGATCTAATTTATATTTAATAATAAAAGCCACCGACCGAGTGCAGACCGCTAAAAGACCTTACGTTGCCATAACAACGCAAATCAGACTGGTCTTATAGAACTATTGTGGAGAGAATTCTTTATAACTCAGGTATGGGAATATCGTTTTTCTCACTGCCTCTCTGCAGCTTATATCCATTCATATCTATGGCTTTATAAGGAATGAAGATCTCTTTGTATTTTGAGTTATAGTGGAAATCCATCTGAATATTTATTTTTTGGTAAGACTTCATGCCATCATACTTATTTTCATTGTTACTGGTAACCGAGCAAGGAATTTTTTTTTTAAATTTTAGAAATGAATAATTAATTTTAGGGAGAATTCATCTTGCTGCTGATGGTCTATTGGTGTTCTTTACAATTATTTATCAAAAAAATATTTGCATATAATTCAAGCACATCTTGTAACTTTACACTTTTGCTAAGGGATATTATATCGAAAGACTGATAAAAAGAAAACGCATAGTTCTTTTCAAAAAATTATGTGGCTGTATAAATTATTTTTACTGATTTAACTGGGAGAACATTTTCAAAGCTGACTTAATTAATTACTGATTATAATTAATTACAGTCAAACAACATTAACTGGAAGTCAATCGGACCGCCGAAATTGTTCGCCTTAACCGAATTTCATGTTAAACGAATAAATTAACGCTAAGATACGGAGAACTGCTTTTACTACGCTTTAAACGGGATTTCATATGAAGCGATTTCGCGTTAACAGTGTTTGACTGTAATCACTGTATTTTCTTACTCTTCACCAAGAAAACACCACATTTCTGTACTCTTAAATCATACCATTTTATACAAGGTCTTTGGGCACCAAATCAAAAATAGATAACCTTTTCTTTTCAAAATCCCCTCTGACTTTTGTAAAGATTCATTACAATCGGAAGAAAGGTCTCAACTCAACAATGAATAGTGCTCATGATGAATCGTGGGGCGCTATTGAATAATAATAAAAAAAACAGTTGCTGAGATCGTCTATCGTTTTGGAAAGCTTATAAAAATGTAAGAATAGGTTTAAGGCTAAATCAATAAAAATGTGTAGAGAGTAAAATATGTTCAAGCTTACCAGTGCTGTTTCATGATTATAAGAGAATAAGGCCATCAATATTCCAAAGAAAATAAATTTAAATTCTTGGAAAATGACTAACAGTAAAGCATGTTACACTTGAATCAACGTGGTTGATGTGTATTTAATATTCAAATAGGTATTTCCAACACAACTTCTTAGCATAAAATTATTAATAAACAACAAGGTTATATTTTGCTTTTTTGTTGTTTAAGGCAATCAATATGAAATTTTAGAAAAATAATCGTATAAAATCTCCATTTTGGTATATTTTTTTCAGTTAATATAAAAACACAATATTATAAAATTCACATCCATTTTCAAATTAAAAGAAAAACAATTTTCAAATACATGGGACGTCAAGTTGTCTGTATTACTGATCTTCATTCTTTCGAGGCAGTTTGGAAAACCTAATTTGTTTAATCTTCACTTTAATGCAGAGTGCATTTCAGAATTTGCATCTGTAAATAAACGTCGATTATTCATGAATAAAATATCTTGTATGAGTTGTGTATTAATTTTTCCACTAAAACTATTTACCTGAATAATCATGAGATGCACAAGGATAGAAAAATAATGCATGCAAGACAAAATTTTGTTTAGTAAATAAGTATATTTCGACTATGGATAATATGTGGTGGTTTTTGTGTGGTTTACTGTATTCAATAGATTTTCAATATGTTGCCACTATATAAATGAAATATTACTATTATTCTTTTTTGTTTTGTTTCTTTTAGTACGGCAAGCGAAAAATTTAATTCCTATGGACCCAAATGGCCTTTCTGATCCTTATGTGAAACTGAAGCTTATCCCAGAAAATCGCAACTCTCAAAAGAAGAAAACAAAAACGATTAAAGCCAATTTGAATCCCGAATGGATGGAAACAATTAGTTTGTAAGTTATACCTCAATTTTAATAATGTGTATTTTGGATCTCATAAAAGCTTCTTCCGGAAATCTGTCGCTAAGCATTAAAATTGTAGGTTAGAGTTTTGAAAGTTGTTTCATGCAACATCCAATCTGAAGATGTTGATGGTGCCTATGCCTGGAGGATAAAATATATAATAAATAATGTAAAACATATATAATATAAAATCCGCATAATATAAAACTAAATAATTAGTATTAAAATAAAGATAAAAAAATTAAACACTTTAAAACCCTCCAGCGCATGGACACTAACAGGATTATTTGCAAGTGAATGCAGATCACATACAAGAGGCTGCAAGGCGAGTAAGCTTTTGTTCAAACCGAGAATTTTCAAAAATAAATATTGGATTTATTACGGAAATATCATTAAACAGATAAGCCTTCATTTTACGTTCAAATGAATAATTTAAAACCTATATTATACTTTATTTTTTTTCCTTGTGAGTTATAATACTTTTCTCTACTGAGTATTTAATTTTCACAAAAAAATCATCATGAGGCTGTGAAGTTTCATTATGAAGCATTGATATCTAATTCATCGAAGCATTGATATCTAAAAAATATATGTGCAAATGATAAATTTATGCACGTACCCTCTATGAGGTAGGTTGATTGGTTTTTACGCTCAACGACCTATCTTTATGCACAATGACGGCTAATCAAGCTGGGACGTACAGCTTAACGTGGATTTCGTACCACAATGAACATTCATGTCTAACACAGGATTCGAGCCATGCTCTTTTGGCATGCGAAGTCAGGGCGCTAACTCCTCAGACAGCAGGTGGGGACATACCTATGAGGAACACGTGTTCAAAATGGGCAAGAGCCATTTCAGAAGAGGGGAAAAAAACGCTCGAAAAGAACCTCACACATTTAACCTGGTAATTTTTTAACGAAAATATTAATGCAAGCAGTTACACAAATCATTATTTTTAAACAAATATTGCTCATATTGAAAAAAAAAAAAAAAAAAAAATAATAATAATAATCTGAAAAAGACCTACTCCATTTTGAACTCATGCTCTTGGTATAATAACTTTTAACACTTAACATGCTACTTAGAGGAGTTTCAATGACAAAGATTATATCGTGCTCAAACTTTCCATTTACAAAGTGTTTTAGGATGTTTTTCTGATCTGTGGCTGTGCGTTACAGAGATCTGAAAGCCGAGGACAAGGACCGTCGTCTGCTGGTGGAGGTGTGGGACTGGGATCGAACTTCTCGTAACGACTTTATGGGCTCGTTGTCGTTCGGCATCTCAGAGATAATCAAGAATCCGGTTGAAGGTTGGTTCAAACTGCTCACGGCCGAAGAGGGGGAGTTCTACAACGTCCCTGTTCCGCCAGAGGGAGCAGCTATTGCCGAACTTCAGAACAAGATGAAGGTGGTAAGTCGAATAGTAATATCCAAGCACACTGCCTAGAAATGCACATTTTTCAATTTTATAGCATGTGTGAAAATCTCTAATATAGTTATACAAATGCAAAAATGACGATTAACTGAAGGTAAAATTGTACCTTAAGGCTCATCTAGGTTGGTCCAGTTTAACTTTTTGGAACGATCCCCTATACTAAACTTCAACTTAACTAGATATCACTTAGACGATAGATCGTCACAGTGCTCATAGGTATTTAATCCATTTTGGCGGCGTGAAAGCATAATGTTCGCCAAACCACAACCCTGTAGAGAACAAAAGACCATAAGGTTTGGCGAGAATTATGTCTTCACTCCGCCAAAATGGATTAAATACCTATGAGCACTGTGACGATCTACCGTCTAAGTGATGTCTAGTTAAGTTGAAGTTTAGTATAGTATAGGTCCAACTCATTTTTAAAACTCTTGACTCTGGTACAATTTACGATATGATCCGGCAAATTGTTCCACTTATCAAAAAATATATTTTAAAAGTAATGTTTTCTATTCTTCACGTAAAATGCGATTTAAGTAACTTGTATGCATAACCTCTTGTCCTGGCCACCATATTGGAGTATCCCTGTTTTATAAAAATTTAAACAATTGAATCAAGTCTCCTCTGTACCTTCTTTCTTTCAATGTATGTATATTTAGATAGAAGAAAAAAAGCTTTCATTTATAAGTCTGAATAAGCAAACACAATTTCCACTTAGTCCAATCGTATTTATGAATAGCCGACCACAATTTACAAAGTGTCACCTCTAAAAATACAATCTTAAAAGAATATTCTCCGAAGAAAATGTCTTATACATATCTCCATTTGCTTGCTATGCATGCTTGCTTCTTGCATACATTTAGGTTTATTTTAAGTTAGTGCCTTTTTGTTTTTGGCTACTACATCACACTGCTATACAAACTTAGCTTTCCATTTTGACACATGGGTTCTTGAAATATGTTTAACTTTAAGGAATGAGTTTTAGTAGTATTATAAATATGACAGTTTTAAAACTCCTTCAGAATGCTTTTTTTTTTCTAAATTAACTAGGAAGTCTAATAATGATATAAAATAATTATGTTATTAAAATTTTAATGAAATTAAATAAAATAAAATTGTTTGTAGTTGTATGTCAGAAATTGTAATGAAATAAAATAAAACTTTTTTAATGATAAAAGAATCATTTGGGAAAGATTTCATGTATGCAGTGGACTTTCTTTTTTAGTGCCGCATGGCTCTGAGTCAAAGGCCATCGTACGAATGCGAAAATCTTCCTCTCACTGTTTGCTCTCAAGACGTCATCAAAGCATCTGATTTCAACTTCTTAATGGTCCTTGGGAAAGGAAGTTTCGGAAAGGTAAGGAAACGCAATCTGGGAAAGTTGCACTTTTTGTGCTTTTAAACTTTAAAAATAAGTTGTTTTAATTCGGTTTACCAAATTTTCATTTTTAAGAAGGGAAATAAAAAGGTTTTGTTTCTTTAAAATGTTAACAAAAAAATTATACTTCCATGCCAATTTACGGAGTGGACTAAATGTGTACGACATATTTAAAAAATTGTTTAAAAAATGTAGTTTGATAGTTACATAAAGTGGTTTGCAGCTAAATGAGTGTCGTGATGGAGAGGTTTTTTAAAAATGCAGTAATTAAAAAAATTACTTATAATCTTTCACCATATTGGCCACAGAATCTGGAAATTAGAGAAATGTCAGGGAGCTTTCTGACTCTGGGAAATGTCAGGAAATTTTTTTTCTTCTTAATTTTGCAAATATCAGGGAATGTTTCTATTGTTTTGAAGGTACGTTTCCCCGTTCATCCGAATTTTGACGATATTTTCCGGAGAATTGTGGAAATTGTTAAAAGTTTCATCTTTTACAGTAGAATTTAAAATTTTCATTACAGCCCAAACTATTTTTTAAAAAAAACTTGGCATATTATCTCTTTGATCTACACATTTGGCAAAATTGGGGGAATTTAAAATAAAGTTTGCCGTAAAACCAGGGAATTTTTTTTTTTTTAATCTTTTAACGGAAATCAGGGAATTGTCAGGGAACTTTTTTTCCTGAATATTGTGGCCACCCTGTTCACCGTCCCATAAGTCTAATGCAAAAAACATAGCGCACATTAAATACATATGAAGTTATCACCAGTCAAAAAAAAAGTAATGCATTCAACTTGAATCAAATTTAATTCGTAAATGAAATTCAAATATTAACAGAATTGTCCAATAGGTGACGCTACTGAAATGGAAGAAAAGTCATGAAGCAAATTTTGATTTGTTAATAGTTAAAGAGCATCGCTTTATCATTTCGTTTGTCAGGCAGTGCATTTTTTTTTTTTTTTTTTTTTTTTTTAATGTACATTTGGAGAATACGCGATCCAAAAGTTGCGTCGCTCTGTGACGAACTTGGTGACAAAAGACGAAGACGACAAGCTAATTTTTTTAAGTATTTCCGTGTAAAGGGTAGACGGCATAGAGAAATGGGAATTGAGCGGTTTTACAATTGCATTAACGATTTTTTTAAATAACTTTTTGGGGCTCTTCTTTTGAAACAAATCATAACAACACGGAACAATTAATCTTAGAAGTTGCTCCCCTCCGAATTTCGACTAGCCCAGTTGTCACATTATCCTGGACAGACATATATTTATTAATTCACAATATCATATGATAATTATATACTTTACCATATCTATTAGTGCTTCGACGTACTTGCCATTTAAAATATAAAAATAGTACTCATGTACTTAGCGCTTTCCCAATTTGGAAAATTGTATCGATTACAATATTTACAGACAAGAGAACATTGAGTTGCGTGTCTATATCTCATTCTATTCATCATATAGTGGTCCGTTATGATATAGTATAGAGTTGCGTGTTTTAATTTTGGTTAAATTGGTATGTATCAAAATGATTGATAAAATGTATGTAATCCGTCGGAGAGATTGAACACGCACATTAACTTTTTTTCTTCGAAATATTTCCCAAAAAACTATAGAGGTTAGTTACTTGACTTAAGGCTTGAACTATTATATCTATATGTTTCTTTAGTGACACACAGCAAAAATATTTAATGTCTTGAATGTGAGTTTATGCTGGCATTTTATAACTTAAGTTCGATTATATAATCGGTTTATCTTCCAGGTTATGCTGTCAGAGCGAAAAGGTACTGACGAACTGTATGCGATAAAAATACTCAAGAAGGACGTCATCATCCAAGACGATGACGTAGAATGTGCCATGATCGAAAAGAGAGTCTTGGCCTTATCTAGCAAGCCTCCGTTTTTAGTGCAACTACATTCCTGTTTTCAAACAACAGTAATGCTTCACTCACTTTGATTTAACACTTTTTCATTCTGAACTTCAGTTACTATTATAGTCTCCTACGATTCACTTTTTCAAATTCGCGAGTTTCTAGATTCCCTTTTCTTTGATACTTTTTGTAGATAATTTAAGATGCGAGGGTGGGGGATAAGAAAAATGTATGCAATTCGAAACGTACTATATAAAATAAACAAATTCACGTACCAAAGGGTGGATTGCATGAAAAGACATATCACGAAGAAAAGTTATTTTTTAAGCATAAAACAATTTAAAATTTCACTCATAGATGGCGAACTTTAATTGTGAGTGTTTTAGTGGAGATTTTTCAAATATTGTTTTTACTGAACAGCATAAACTGTATGAAACGAAGTATATAATGATGTAAAATACCTTAAATTGTAAGTTGAGTGCCCTCTATGCGCAAAGTTTACACAATTTTTCTTTAAAAAAAAAAAAAAAACACGTTTATAGAATAAGGTTTATTCTGTACAGTTCACTTTCGCATACAAATTTAATGATGTTCCTATGACCTTTATCCTATACCGTCATAAGTTGAAATGCTCTAATTTGACCTACTGGAGACCTTTTAAGTTAAAATAACAAGTTAAAATACCCTTCCTCATAGTTTTTAAAATATATATGGATTCGTCCAAATAATTTACCTACCAATTTCAGAACAGTACCTTAGTAAAGACGAATAGAAAAGAGTAAAAGTCTGTGTTTTTGGAAATTACGAATTAGGGTACTTTGATGATGAAAGTGTATAATGTTTCTTGTAACTCCGCCTCGTATTTGTGATTTTCGATAAAGACAAATCATAAAACTTAATATTTCTCCTGTAAAATATTTCTAACTGCAAAAAAATCATGTACTTTTTCATTTGACTGTTGTAACACATACAATGTAACAAAGATGTATAACAATTTCATTTTGCTTCATTTTTAAATATTTTTTTGCAGCAACGTGCAAAAAATTAAACTTTTTTTAATCAAAAATCTTGGCGATTTTATTACGAGTCGTGTAATAAATTACTTACTAAAACTAGTGCGATTAAATATTTTACTGCATCCCTCGTGCTTAAAGTTTAATTATTTTCCACTTGATTATAAAAAATGCAGTATGTAATGCTGGAAAAATTGTAATTGTAATTTTAATCGAAATGATTATATGAAAACTATAAGTTTGTTATTATTTGCTCGTAATTATAAAAATTAATTACGCGTAGCTCCATAGATAACTATTAACAATTGATTTATTTCAGTACTTAATAAGTGAGAAAGTTTTTATTAAAGTGTTAGTTCTAAGGTGTCAAGAATAAAGGCGATGTTGATGTTGTATTAAGATTTGTAGCAATATTAAATTAGTATTTTAAAAATGTTGGAAAAAATATTTTTTAAACCAGTAAGTACAAGAATTTATTTAACTATTTTTTCTCCTTAGGACCGACTGTATTTTGTGATGGAATTTATTAATGGCGGTGACCTTATGTTCCAAATACAAAAATGTGCCAAATTCAAGGAACCTGTTGCCACGTAAGTTTACTTGCTGTCTTAATTCATATTTTTTGGCTTTGTTATTTTAGAATCATAGTCGTAAAATTATTGTTCGTAACATTGTTTTCGAATGAAACATCGATTTTTATTTTAGTGTAGCAAATATTTACTTCTGATTTTACGCATACTTATCATTTGAATGAAATAAAAAAATTAATCGTAAATATTCGAAAACTATTATCAGAAATTCATTGTTACACTGCGAAGTACATTGAATTATGCTTTTTAAATAAAAAATATTTATTTTAGGTTTTATGCTGCTGAAATAGCCATCGGTTTGTTTTTTCTTCACGATCGAGGTATTATTTACAGGTAAAACAAGTTTAAAATTATATCCTTTTCTTTTTATATTCATTAATAATGTAAATGAGATATTTTTAATTTCATCTTGAAAATTTTAGAATTCTTTAGAATTTTTTTTCCTTGTAACTCTATTATATTACAAATATTCTTAGTAAAAATATACAACAGCAATACATATGAGTTTCTAACTTTGAACATCTATTTTAAATAGATACCAGAAGTTTATTTGTTGGGGCAGATACTTCCCCCGACGTACAAGGGTGGTAAACAGATTTCCACAATCTTAAAAATAAACCACCTTTTAATATTTCTTTAAAATTTGGTGAGCACAAGATCACGTACAATATGTGGGATTGAAAATGCATTGGCTTTAAATCAAAATCGGAAGGTACATCATCTCCATTCAGTTCTATTGGTGTATACATTTCACGATCGAAAAATACACATTTTGTGCCAAATAGCGGCATCCATTGCTCTTGGGAATTGGGAGAAGAGAAAATACTTAGCTAACCCTCAGGAACCGACTCATATCAATCTTGTCTTCATTCGACAAGCCGCCTCGAATGAGCGTGTTCTTGATACTTTGGTCTCCAACATTATTTGATATAATAAAATACTATTCTTACCGACTCAAACTGTGTTGTTTCTTAGGTTAGCGACCTAACCATGGTTCTGGAATGCTCTTTTTAAAACAAACCTCTGAAACAAAACATCATCCAACAGTAATTATAGCTGTTACGGCCGCATTGTTGTTGTGCGAAGCTTAAACAATAATGCAGCCTGTCAGTCTGCCTGGGATCACATTTCCCATACTAAGCTACAAATGTTACAGACACGTGTAATATGTATGAAATATAATAATGCATCAAATGAAACGTAATATGTATCAAATGAAAGGTCTCGTTAAAACGAGTTCTCATACTTTTATTCAACTGGAAGTTACGACTGGAAATAACGCATGAAAGACAATTTGTAATCTCCTAACCTTAAACTATAAATGCTAGAGGCATTTGTTATTTATCATTTTGGTGGTTTCCGTATTAGTAAGCTTATATCAACTTTCAACCGGAAGTTGTTGTTGTTTTAATTCTACCTAACCGAAGCTTCCTACTATTTTAAGAATTCTAACCGTGGCTGCAAATAGATAGATCGGATTATAACTTAGATACACTTTGACAAATTTTATTGGTGCTTAGTATCAAGACCTGATGACGCGCTACAGAAACATATGTAAAAATGGCTTCTTTAGAAACAGTGCCTGACATGATGCAATTTATCTATAAACGGAAGATATTCTGTTTGTTCCTTTAAAAATTTAAAAAAATTAAACAGATTGTCAACAGTGTACGATGTTAAAGTCGTTATGTATCGTTTCTGAAGTAGGGTTTAAAATTACTAATATGATACTCATGATTCTTTTTTCCCATCTCGACAGAGATTTGAAACTCGATAACGTTCTACTCGATCAAGATGGCCACATCAAAATTGCGGATTTCGGTATGTGCAAAGAAGGAATAATAGGAAACAAGTTTGCCAAGACATTCTGCGGAACACCTGATTACATTGCGCCTGAGGTAAGTCGAACAAGTGTAAAACGTTTTTTCAGTCACAAAGAAAAATCTTCAAAAACATATTGCCAATCCTAATCAACCCGAAATGTTCAACTAATAAGCAGTACCACCACTTACTTGTATATTCTAATTTGCCCCAAACGTCAAGTTTGTTCCCACTATACAACTTATGCACTGGAACTACTTCATTTTAAATGGTAGATTGTAATCCTATGTTTGCACCATTTGTCTTTTGGTTTCAATTTAGTTTGCATTTCCGATTCACTTTTTGAAACCTCTCGTCTAAATAACCGCTACAAATCGGTCAGGTCAGGTCCTCAAATTACTGTACAGTTGGTATTAAAATGCTAGTTCACGAATTTTGAAAGTATTTCAAATGACTCTTTAAATGTAAAAAGAAAACATGTCAAAATGTTCTCAATTGGACATGACCCATTTTTATATTTAGCGATTCAAAATGAATGTAGCTTAAAACTACTTAACTCTTAAATAGTGTCCCGTGATCTCGTGCTATATGAGATACTGTACCAATTTCTCGAAGCATGGGAGAAAAGTGTGATTGGCGTCATTTTATGATTATTCCAATTCGCCCCCAAACTTTCTTAATAACACGAAAAAAGAAAGAAAAAAATCTTGCTTTCGTATTGATCGATTTTAAGTTAAATTCTTGTGGATAATTTAATATCTACCAACAATTTAAAAATAATAATGAAGCACATTGTCTGAAACTGCAACATTGCGAATGCTTTAAAATGGAATGAATAGATGTATAATTTAGTGTAACTTGACTTAAACTGTTTTAATTTAAAGAGTAAAAATTCCATTTTTTGCAGTATTTGTAAACAAACCAAAAAGTTAAAAAAAGAAAGATAAAAGTTATTTTATTCATACTACTCAAAATATTAAGGAAAATGTTGGTGTTTTTTTAATAATTTTTAAAGATTGGTCCATTTTTCTTTGAAAATTAAATTTTAAATTTTATGTCTCTCAACATTGCTAAAAAATTGGTTGTAAGCATTAACTAGAATTATTAATTTCACGAAAATATGTATA
Source organism: Linyphia triangularis (assembly GCA_963978545.1). Classification (NCBI taxonomy): domain Eukaryota; kingdom Metazoa; phylum Arthropoda; class Arachnida; order Araneae; family Linyphiidae; genus Linyphia; species Linyphia triangularis. The sequence continues at coordinate 29,476,573 of OZ021732.1, read as the reverse complement.
TTTGAAGTTCTAAAATGTACTGCACCCGTTATATTTTATTTTAGTTAAATTCTCAAAAGGTTTGAGAAAAAATTTTGAAATAATTTACTTTATTAAAACGCCATGGTTTAGAAAAAATTTGGGACTTGAAATGCCTATAAATGCGAGTTTCTTATTACAAGGAACTGCTTTTGTTTTTCTTTCAAATTGTGTTGATGATATACTTTCTAAAATGCAATCCAAGATATAAAACTAAAAATTTACATAAAATATTATGTTTATACCTATATAAAATTTTCTATCAATACAAATTTTATGTTTCCCCTTACAGTTACTGTTCATTTCATTTGATCCTAGCTTTGTACAAATAGGAGAACATTTATATTTTAATAGACCATCCTAATCACTCGAATTGTGGGGGATTAAGAACGAATATGATTATGAGCAAATATGTGTATTTGTAATATAAAATTTATAGTTTATTTTTATTAACTATCTCTTGTTTTTATATTAAAGAATATAAGTTCCAAATTTTTAGATAGGATCGTTTGCTTTAAAACCATATCTAGTACAGGTTTTTCTTAAAGCTAAATTTGAATTTTTTTTTTTTTTTCTTTTCATCCTTTCTTACGGTTTTTTGGTTCAATAATCATTGTTCCACTTGTGCTCTTAATACAAGTATATTTATACTTCGATTTTTAACTGTTCTTTTTATTTTTAGATTATTTTATACCAACCATATGGGAAATCTGTCGACTGGTGGGCATACGGAGTACTATTGTATGAAATGTTAGTTGGGCAGGTAAGATGAACAAGAAATATGTATTAGAGAGTAAGACACTTATTTTGTTCAAGCTATGAATACAATATTATATGTGTTTCATATTCTTTCTAGTAGTATAGATTTAATGTCTTTACCTTTGTGTCTGATCAAATACTCAAGTGTTTTATGATACGCATTAAATTCAATAATCATGGAATGGTGCATGGATGGTGAATTATTTATTTTACCACTTTAAATTGAGTTGTAATAGATGTTATGCATTTGCTATAAAAATTATTTATTTAATAATTTTGAGAATACGGAAAATTAAAAAAAAAATCGATAATCAACTTCGCTATTACTTTACTGTAATGCTTCTAAGTTGGAGGATGAAAAACTAAAAAAATATGTTTATTTTCCTCTTGAAATTAATAATAAATTAACTTAATAGTTTTTTTTTTTTTTTTTTTTTTTTTTTTTTTTTTTTTTTAATAATACATAATGTGCAAATAAAATGAGTGAAGGAAAATTAAAGTATATATTTATTGTGGTACGTAAAATTACTAACGATTATATGAAAAAAGTTTTTGGAAATTGTTATCGATGTCGAATTTAATAAATAATACTATAAATATTTATAGAATTTAAGGACATTAAGTAGATAATTTAATTTAAATGATCTTATTAATTATTAACTTGCATTGTATTTTTATGGCATGATTAACATTAGTAATCCTTAGCAATAGCAACCTCTAGTAAATCCCGCCTAAGATTAATTTGTGGAAAAACAACTTTACATTACACCTAATATGCAACTTTACATTACACCTAATATGCAACTTTACATTACACCTAATATGAAACTTTACATTACACCTAATATGCCTGGGCTTTAGTTGATAACATAGGGATTTTTAAAAATACGAAGAATTTTTTTTTTTTTTTTTTTTTTTTTTTTTTTTTAAATTTAAGATTAATGTCTTATGTCTGGTTTCTTGGTATTCTTATTTTTTAAAGATTACATTCATTTATTCTAAACAATTTTTTTTAAATAAAAAATTGAATTAGAGTTGCGAACATTGAAATTTACTCACTACTGTCTTTCAAGAAATTAATAAGCCACTTTATTTTTCACCAAATTAGCCATCATCTTTAGGAATATGTGTGTTACATGCGATGAAAACCTAGAAAAAATACCATGAAATCTTTGTTAAAAGCGCGGCCGTAATCTTAGCTGGTATTCTTACCTGGTATTTCACCATAGCATGATAAAGTAAAGGTAACAAGAAGTTTGAAAATTTGGTAATTCACTATCATCTGACATTAAAACCATGCAGTTTTCCCAAAAAATGCTCATTAGGAAAAAATATAGCAATTTTTTTTTCTCACATTACTAATAGACGGCGTTTTTCATCAAAATATCAATGATTCGAAACCTTTAGCCTACTTAGATGATATTGGTCAGTTGCTCACAGATACCTTCAACGCCATCTATTAATCAATAAAAAAAACTATTTTTTTTCTCTTTGTTAAAAAAAAATAGTTCACCCCCTGAACATTTTGGTGAAACCTGCATCGTCCTACTATCCAAGTTTTCATAAATTATCAATTTTTCAAATGTTCTGTTGACGGATCATCCTGTATTTTATATTTTTATGCTTTTGACAATATCTATATATACTCTTCTCTTTAGCCTCCCTTTGATGGCGAAGACGAAGAAGAGCTTTTCGCATCCATCACAGACCACAATGTTTCATATCCCAAATCCCTTTCCAAAGAATCGAAAGAAGTTCTCAAAGGGGTAAGTATCAAACTTGATTAACCCTGTCTAGTGATGCAATCTCTCAATAGGAGTCATCAAAAATTCCAAATCTCCGTTGATTTTCCTCATTTTAAACTCCAAACAAACAGCAAAACAAATTTTTTATTTATATATAACAAATTGCCAATTGATTTAATGCATAAAACTAAAATAATCATAAATAAATAAAGGGTTGGTTTCTATAACGAGAAGCTTTATTTGGTGGTTTCTGCGTAAAATAATAACTGATAAACAAGCCTGCATACTAGTAGCTATAGAGTTGAAATGGTTAAAAAGATACGATTTAGGCATATTAAAAGATCGAAAAATGTTGGTTAATGGAGATTTTAAACTGGTTCATCAATGTGAAGTAGCCAGTAAAAAGACTAACCGGATGTTAGGATTTATTAAAAGAAGTGTTTTTACTACATTCCAATACATCATTCTACCATTGTATAGGGGATTAGTTAGATTGCATCTTGAATATGCAGTACAGGTTTGGTCACCATATCTTAACACGTTGACTGCCACGGAATTTAGCACTATTCCGGTCTAAAGAGCCAATGTGGTTTAACCTTTAACTGCTGTATGCGGTCTGACAGACCGCGAGTAAGTTTTTGTGGAATGTTTCCACCCATTAAAATATTTCAACTTTGACTTTTATATTAATTTTTCCGATACTTTGTTTCTTAAATTTTAAATTGATATTGACTAATTTCTTTGGCGCATTATGCCAGCATTGATTACTTTTAGCTGGACCAATCTTGCCGGGCATCATAGTTGGTCAACTTCTTTTGCATTTGCGTTTATATAACGGGAATTTTTTTTAAATATAGAGGTACATTAAAATGGGAAACCTGGGGAGGCCATTTAATGTTCGTAAAAAAAAGACTAATGTTAATTTTTCTTCATTGTATTCTGAAACTATTTTTTCATACACTAGCATCATACCTACATCCGAATAGCCTTAGGGCTGAAAGTGGCACATCACTGTCTATAATAACTGATAAAGTATTAAAGATTAACCCTTTGTACTCAAGCCCTTTTTCTCGCGGAGGGACCAGCAACTCGAGACATTTCGTGGCATTTTTGGTTCGGTTTGAGGTTACGCATTCACTTCATAGAAACTAAACACAGTCATTTGCCTTTGCATCGAATTTCCGCATCAAACTTAGTAGTCTTCTCGTGTTGCGGCATCTAATCATGTGGTGCCTGAGAGGCGCCGCTCGAGCGCAAAGGGTTAATAATTTTACAATATCACACATATACTAAGGAAATGCGTACGATTTTGAACAGGCATACCAAATCATTTTGTTTCAACTCTTTCAATCAACTACCCGTTAAATTTAATATATTAAATAGCTGTTTCACACTTGTTGAATTTACTAAAACTTAGTATGCCCCGTTAAATTTAGTATATTAAACAGCTATTTCTCATTTGTTGTATTTACTAAAACTTAGTATGCTTTAAAATGAGCTATTTCGAAACTAATATTATTTAAATTAATAGTCTTCAAAGTTCACTATATTTATTTGCTTATTCTTTCATTTTTTTTTATTCTACCGGTCTAGTTTGTAATGAAGGAAGAACAATTTCATTTTTATTTATTTTTGAATCCATACTACGAATTTCCTCTACGATCACTAAAAATAAATAACATAATAATGGTTATTTCAGCTCTAAAAAATAACCGTTTTTTTTTTTTTTTTTATAAATTTAATATACAGTTGGATTATAAGCTGCATCTATTTTTGAACCTATATTATGTTGTTTTTTTCCTTTTAGTTCCTTACAAAGAATCCTGATAAACGCCTAGGCAGCGGTATTAAAGGCGAAGAAGATGTTCGTATACATCCATTCTTTAGAAGAATAAGCTGGGACAAAATAGAGAACAAAGAAGTACAGCCACCGTTCAAACCGAAAATAGTAGGTTCATTTTATACTTTCACTAACTGAAAATATTTTTAATGAACATTCATAACTATTCTTACGCATAAACAACCCCGAAGAGAAATTCTTAAATCAAAAATTAAATAGTAAATTCGGACAACAGTAATCTTTTTTTTTTCATTAAATAAACGCTAAATTTCGTGCTACCTTATTGTGGAACAAGGCAACAAATAAGCAATTTTTCATCACTAAATATTTTGCTGAGTTTATTGGAAGGATACTCCATCTTTATTTAAAGATAGAAGGGTTGATAGCTTGCTTTTAGCAGAAAATGCACATCAGTTCGGTCACTTTCATTAAAAATCTTAATACGAAAAAATTCGTTCTTGATTACAGAGTAACTTCCTCTTTTCTCTTATTATCCTTAAAGGTATTATTATAATATCTTAAGACCACAATTTATACGGTACCTCAATAGTAATGTCATTGTATTTACATTCAACAAAAACCGGGTTTGTTTTCCATAGATTGTATTGCATTCTATGATACTTAGATGCACGCTTATTTTATGTGGGGTATTCTGCCGAAACGTCTTTTGTGCTGTCCAATGCCACAAACCCATAATAAAGCATATTGAAGAATAATTTTTATGTTTTCAATATCTGTCAATAGACATAGACAAATTAAAAACATTTTACTTGGATTTTTTTCCATTTACTTTTCTGAAAACCATTCAATTAATATTGAAATGTTATCACTATCAACTGTACCTTTTAACAAATTTAGTCTTTCAAGGTCGATAGATACTGTATAAAATTTAATGAATATTTTGAGAAAAAAAAATTTATTAAATGTAATACATTTTCATTACAAAAATATGGAGCTTTCCATTTGAAAAGTATTTAAAAAATATTACTGTAGTTTTTTAACTTGCCATTGCGTGTCATTACCATCCAATAGTTTTTACATCCTTTCTTGACCACTAAATGATACTTCTGATTCAAGTAACATACTATGGGAGAATTACCCAATTTAGAGTTGTGATTGGAATAATAATACTGCTTCGAAATAACTTTATAAATCTTAGTTAGAATTATAGAAGCTGATGGTTAGTAAAAAATATTTTTTATGCTGCTATTATCATCCTTAATATTTTTTATGCTGCTATTATCATCCTTAATATTTTTATGCTACTATTATCATCCTTAATATTATTTAATTATATTGAAAATAATATTTAGTCTCATTATTTGATGCATCCTTTTGTTAGATGAACTTATGTTTCAAATTTGCAATTTAAAAAGAAAAAAGTTATAATTTTTTACGTAATGATTGCTACATATGGTGAAATGTCATTACCATTCATGTTATACACCGCGTTTCATAATGATAGAACCACCATGTATTTTCAGCCTAGCATACAGTAATTGGAATAAATGATTGAAATAAATATTTTTATTGAAAATATACAAAATAAGAATGACAATAACAAAGTAAAAACATTACTCATGTTTATATTTTCATGTAATAAAATAAAAAATACAAATTTTAGGTTGCAAAATGATAGAACCACTTTCAGTTAATACTTTGTAAGAGCACCCTTTTTGGTTACAAGTTCAAAAATTCGATTAGGCATTCTTTCGACTAAGCGTTTGAGTATATCTGCATTCAGATTTTCCCATTCTGTAATAATGGGGTCTTTCAATTCTTGAACCGTTGAATACTGCTTGCCGTTGGCGTATATGGCCCTGCTTAGAATACCCCAGATGTTTTCCATGGGGTTCATGTCAGGAGAAAAAGCAGGCCATTCGATTACCTGCACTCCGTTGTCCAGGAACCATTCCCAAGACGAGTTTGCAACATGAATACTAGCATTGTCCTGTTGGAACTTCCAAAATGGACCTCCAATTTCTTCTCCAAAAGGCAACAAATTTTTTCCCAACAAGTCTTGATAGTCTATTGCTATCAAGCATTGCATTCAACCAGTAGGGAAGGCAATGTTAGTCCGTCCAGCATTGCCAAATCCAGCCCGAACCATTAACGATCCTCCCCCACACTGTCTCTTAGAAAAAATGTGTGGCTCATTTCGGAGATCCCTCCAATAGAATGCCCACCCGTCAGGACCATCTAGATTGAATTTTTTTTCGTCGCTCAACACTACTCGAGTCCACTGTTCTTTCCAAGTCATGTGTTCTTTAGCCCATTGCATCCTTTTCCGTTTGTGAAGATCTGTAAGTGTCGGTTGCGTTTTCATTTTCGTGTACTCAAGATGTTCGTTCCGTCGAGCTATTCTGGATAAAGTTGAACTTTGATGGTGGGGTCCCGTGATAGTCTGTTCAATGTTTCACCAGCTTTTAACTTCTTTACAACTAACCTTTCTTGCCGCTTTGTTAGCTTTCGAGGTCTTCCAGTGGATTCCTTTGTCCCATATTTGGATCCAAGATGTAGAAAATTATTGACGTCCAATATGTCTTGCTAAATTCCGTGAAGATAAACCTGCTTGGTTCAAAGCCGCAATTTGTCCTTTTTCAAAATCAGATAGCGTTTTTTTCCTACCCATACTTAGTGACACCTTTTCAAATCAATAAACTATGCGTGCTCACAATAAATGCAAGTAAGGTTACGTTAGTTGATCAAACGAAGCTTTTATATACCTGTTTGTTGAAACCCAACTGCGCATTCTTCCCTGGAATCGATTATTCCACTAAAAAGTAGGGGTGGTACTATCATTTTGCAACCTAAAATTTTTATTTTTTATTTTATTACATGAAAATATAAACATGAGTAATGTTTTTACTTTGTTATTGTCATTCTTATTTTGTATATTTTCAATAAAAATATTTATTTCAATCATTTATTCCAATTACTGTATGCTAGGCTGAAAATACATGGTGGTTCTATCATTATGCAACGCGGTGTACCATCCTCATACCAACATTTTGATGCCCTTAATTAGTTTATTTTTGAATATTTTACTGAGACTTTTAAATATTCGTTCCTTTAATATTCTGCGATATTAACTTTATTTTGAGTGTGAGTTTTTAGATAAGTATGGATAAAAAATTGCGTTTTCCATTCTACAAAAACATTTATCTTATTTAAAAAGTTAAGCTGAAAATGAACTGTTTAGTGCATTTATGTTAAGTCACGACTGGTCCATAATTATTGTCCTACTATTTTATATGATTTATGATGTTAAAGATATTATCCGCCTAATTCACGTGTTTAGCATAATTGTCTTTAAAATAAATTCATGGGCTTCATAAATGCCTGCATATTTTTATAAAGGTACAGTCCTCAGCTTCCTAAAAATTGCCTAAATGTACCTGAAATTGATATTCTCAAAATTTCAAAATGTAAAACGGTCGTTTCGAAAGAATGGCCCATGTATTCTAAAAGAAAACAATCTTCCAGTAAGCAAAGTTAATTTGAGAGCATTGCTGACCACACAACTCTTTCTGACGTAAATGATAATTACGAGAATATACATCCAAACCCACTTGGACTACATGCGGGATTGCTTTGCTTTTAAACCCTGCCAAATAAATGCTTTTTTTGTGTGTGTTTGAAAACGTTATGTGTATGTCCGAAGTGCCTTGTTTTGGTTTCAGATATTGCCTAAAAGTTTAACACCAGTTATGCTTAAATAATTTTGTATTTTCATCTTAACACACACTCTTACTAATATAAGCATGCACATCTGATGTGATTTTGTACTGGTTCGTGTTTTTGTAGCTTACTGAATTTACTTAAGACGAACTCCTAGTTACGGATCATTTCCTATACTCGCTATGTTGCAATCTTCTGACCCAGTTCATTTAGGAAACTACTTTGTATAAAACCTTGAAATTTGGTGAATAGGTACGAAAATGATCACTTAATGAAATGACATAAATTAAAAACTCGAGAATAGCGTATAATATATTTTATTTTATAAATGAAAATTAAAAAAAGCAAGACTATGGTAGGTGGAGCACTGTATATACATTGACGTAAGGATTTCAAGTATAAAATTATGGACGCTATTTAGGAGTTTTTAAATTATGTTATTTTATTAAGTGATCATTTTCGCACCTACTCACCAAATTTCAAGGTTTTATACAAAGTAGTTTCTAAATGAACTGGGTTAGAAGATTGTAACATAGCGAGTATAGGAAGTGATCTCCTCTAGCAGTTTCACTTCAATTCAATAAAAGTTAATTTTAATCTGTAAACAAATATTTTCCCCTTAATAAGATGCACGTTATAGTAAACACTAACTATATTAATACAAAATTAGTTTATTATTTTGCAGCAGTAATTATTTCAAATATTGTGTGTTTTTACTTGACAAATTATTTAGCAACAATTTCATTTTAAAATGCAATATTTTTTTTTTTTTTTTTTTGACGAATCTAGTTTCAAAGTTATTTCTAAAAATTGTTAAAATGCCTCATGCGAAGATTTTCGTCAAATGCATTTAATCGACTTTTCATAAAAAATATTCCTTCCATTTAAACCAAAGTACAAAATTAAAAACCTCCTTTCTCGATAGCACTTGCATGTTCTCGCTCTAAGCATGTAAAAGTGCAATACTATTTGATAAAATATCCACTTGAAGTACAATATTAAGAGCTCAGCTTAAGCACCTGAATATTCGTTTTTAACACACCAACCAATACTTATAATTTCCTCTTTGTTCTGTTTTTAATTTGATGCAAGCTTCTCTATTATTTACTTACTCTTTTCTTGTCCTTTTGTTTCTTTTTTGCCTGCAGAAGAATGCACGTGCAGGGGAAAATTTCGACCCCGTCTTCACAAATGCCAAAATCACGCTCACCCCGGCCGACTCCTCTGTCCTGGACAACCTCAGCGGCAACGAGTTTGCAGGATTCACTTTTGTCAACCCCTTCTATGTGCCGCCAGTGCAATCGAAAGAGATCACGGAAGTCTAAAAAAAAAATCCATCTATTCTATATATATTTAATAGAAGGTGGTCCAAACAACAAAAGCTTGACGCATTTCAAAAATTAATATAAAATCGACAAATTCACATGTCAGAGTGCGACGTCATGATTGTAAGAGGATTTTTCCAAAAAGTTTTTTCAAAAATTAGTACTTAAATTCTTACATAGATGGTGCTGTCTCTTCTTAAAGAACACAGGTTCGCACTGTAACTTTTTCTATTCTTGTTCTTATGTTTTTTTTTTTTTTTTTTTGTATACAGCGCCATCTGTGAATAAAATTTTGAATTATTTTTTTTATATTTTTTGAAAAAATATCAAACTTTTCACAACAAATCACTCTTATTTGAAACTTTGTTGATTTATATTGATATTTAAAATATGTCATTAATTTTTGACCTACCCTGTGTATATCACCAATTAATACTATTATTACGGCTACCTTTTGTTTCTTCAATTATCCTGCAATAGCTCAGTGATTCCCTACGTTTATGGCTCTCAGAAAAACATTATTTCGATTTCTCAATTTCATCGGCTTCTTAATTGCCAAAAAATCTAAATTTATTATCTAACAAAATGATGATAAAAATGCTTTAATCAAATCAAGATGTGGAATTTTATATTTGGTCGAATGGTGGTTCTCTTAAATAATCCTTATTTACAAACTATAAGTGTCAAATGGGTCTTTTTTTTTTTTCTTTTCTTTAAAAAAAATTGAATGACAGTTTCTTAAGTAAGACATGCTTAAGTTTAAGATTGCTGGCTATATCCGAATCCATAATAAAGCTTTTAAATGCTGAATTAACACTTCGTGATTCGTGGGTATTTCTAAGTTAAGTCATCTGAGATTACAGTTTAAGGTTCTCTCGATATGTGATATCTCTGATCAACCATTCAAAAATTCTTATAGTTCGCGACTTCCGAGAGTGAAATCTTATAAGCTGGGAACCACTGCAATAGATCTGAAGGTAATATATACTTTCCTACCCCGATACTTTTGTGATGATCAAATACTGAGTGGCAAAGCTGTTTGGGAAGGGGGTGGACTTACTTAATACTAAGACATCATTAATCTTTGACTGTTTAGAAACATGATAATCTGAATGGACAGGGAACAGTTTGAGTATGGGACCTTGATGTGAAAGCTATTTTTATAAGGATGTTTAAAATGACAATTCAGTTATATTATTTTCGTTATAGCCATGAAATATTAATTAGATTTGAAATCTTAATTAAATAATTCACTTGATTAGATAAAAGGATTACGACCTCCTGCATAGTGTTTAAATTAAATTTCTGTTTTTGAAGACTAGACTAATAATATTTATTTAACAAAGTTATACCCACTACAAAATTTTACTTTTATAATCAAGAAACTGAATAAAATTTCAGTACGATTTACTGGAAATTGAAACAGAATGTATTTTGAGCGTCGAATTCAGCTAGCATCGTGGTTGATTTTTACTAAAAAAAATGCGTTCTTATAACCACTAAATTTCATCTTAAGTTATTTAACATCTAACAAGATATGCCGATCAAATTTACAATTCTTTTGAATCCCAATCAGATGGATAGCCTATATAGAGTAGCATTTGCAAATTAATTGAAAGAAGAAAAAATATCTCTTGTATAAAAAGTGTCACATGAATAACTCAATTATGAAGACACATGCTCAAAAATACACCAAAAAGCATTTAAAAACATTTCAAGTCAGTAAAAGTATTTTTCATACAGGTGTGATCAGTCTATTTTTAAGTATTCTTAATGTAGACTACCAAAAAAAAAACCTGTAATTTTAATAAAGAAAAAATATGCTCTAAGTGCTAAAGTAACATATTTGATTAACAATGCTTTTACTTAATGGAAATATTAGAATATATCATATAGTTGTTAAAAAAACATTCTTTCCTTTCTCCCACATATTTAACGAGCTTTGAATGTTGAAATTGAATTTTTAGTTAGGTAAGAAGTACTTGAAAAATCTTCAACGTTTAATGAAGTAAACTAAAAAATTAAAACTTGGTAAAAAAAAAAATTATGTAATTATTTTATCAAATTTACTTAACTATTGAAAATTAAAAAGGTAGTTTTGCCGAAGTTTAAGTATATTAAAATAGTCAGGATATATTAAGTTTCGGAAACTACGTTAACCAGTTGCAAAACATAACAGTTTTCACATTATTTTTAATTTAGGTGTTTCAATGATAATTTAAAATTGACAGCATGAACTAGATTTTTAGCATTGAAAAGATAAGTTTCAGCCATTAAATAATTAAGTTTTCCTATTTTTAGCTATAAACATACTCATCTTAATTCTTAAAAATACGTTTGTATACAGGCATGAACTTAATATTTGTTATTACTCCCAATTAATTATTACTACAAATTAGATGTATCTCACACATTGTTCTTGAACAGAAACTTATACACACACCATTATATAGGAAATGTTTAAACACTTCGTATAATAATGCATTTAATGATCTTCATTTTCATAACTAAAAGTTCTTCTCTTAAGAGTCTTAAAGAGTAAATTGATGTTTTTATAAAAACGATTTCATGAGGTATCCCAAACAAAATTAGGCAGTCAAAAGAAATATTTTCTCAACAAGTGGGTTTGGGGTACTTTTTGACAATCCATCTTTTTCCCAATTACAATCTTGGTTATGAACAGATTATAAAAAAGAAAGGTATCGTGTTCTTTGCCAAGGCAATCAGATCTAATTATGTACATAAATATATACATTGTTCCTCTTTGACTAATTGTTTTTACTTCTCTGATGGCGTGGCAATATGCATTGAACTGTATTCATTGTGAGCTTCTTTATAAAATCCGTGATGTAAGTAGCTTTTCGAAATACTAATCATACATTGTGCATTGTAAATATTCTAGTTACCAAGTTTTTAAAGTCTGAGTGGCAACTGAAAGTTTAGGTACTCCATTGAACATCATTCTGAATATTTTTTTTATAGAATATGGAGAAAAGTTAGTAGATAGTGAATCCACTGCTCTGCCGTGACAAAATGGCCGAAACTTGTCAAAAATCGATTTTGAATGAGTTGTAACTAAACACGATTGCCAAATATGTCATAACTTGCTAAAAAGTGAACACCTTTTCTCATCTGGCAACCCACAGCACTTATATTTCAATGAGGAAGGGCGCAGACGTTTTCTGATCTCTGGCTGGAAAACTTGCACATTTTAAAAGTAAGCCAAATTGGCGACATCAGTTGCGTCATCAGTGACGTAATATTTATTGCCAACTTGTCTCACTTTTAATAGATGTAAGTAAACCGTCGCCAGATATCTTAATCGCCTGCAACCTTCTTAATTGAAAATTAAAGAGCGACGGGTTATCACATAAAAAAGAATGCTCATTATTTGGCAAGTTATGGCATATTTGGCATACAGATTTAGTTCATCTCGTTCAAGGTCGATTTTCGTCTAGTTTCGGCCATTTTCGCCACACAGACCTGTGGATTGGTAATCTACTATCTTTTCTTCACATTCTATTAAAAAAAATTCAGAATGATGTTTGATGGGGTAGCTAAACTTGCAGCAGTCTCTCGGTCTATTACCCACTGTTTCTCTTTGGCGCTTTTCGCATACTTTATCCCCATTGGCACCTTATTTATCAGTGCACAATTCCGGTGTTTATATCGATACTGTTAGTGGCAGTTTCCTCTTCTATTATTAAAGCAGTGGCACTCTATTATGAAACAATTGAAAAAAAGTTGATTTTCAAACTTCAGCTTGTAGAGATGGCAGAACGCACAAATCAAGATTCAAATGTGATTTCATTTTTCTAATGGCACTTTAATATAGTAGAAAAGGGGACCCCGGATTATGAGAAAAAATTTTGACCCTTTAGGAAAAATAAAAAATTTTGAAATTCTTTAATAGGACTACAAAAATAGCGAAAAAATTATTTGTATATATCACTGTATGATGTAAATAAATGAATAATATCTATATATATATATATATATTAGTTCGTATAGCTACTTATAGAGCACAAATATTTTGTTTGTGTTCCTACCAATATATATATTTCTCTTACCTTTTGTTGCTTTTAATATTTATCAATGTTATCCATAAGAAATGTTTTTCTCTAAACTTTAATTTGTATTTGCATTGTAAAATGTATAATGCAAATAGAATTGTTGCAAAAATGATTCATCCTACATTTTTAGGGTTTCTCTTTTTAAAACAAGAGTATAATTATATGAAATGTAATTTTTAACATACTTATTTGAATGCAAAATTATGCTTATATTAATTGATAATTTATGTCACTAAGAAAGCTAAACAGTATATCAAAACTTTGACTGAATCATGATTGTACATTTTCCACTCATATCTGTTTTGTCCTATTTTATGTTTTCATATGTTAAAGTGCATTGTATATGACCATATCATAATTTTTCATTACTTGTTACATTTTGTTTTATTTTTTATTTATACTAGCTGCTATGGCATTTATTGCGTTTATTTTTAAAATCGTCTTTTAAACATCTCTCAAAACCTTTGCCCGATGCTAAAAATATTTTTTTTCCTTAACTATGGTTTTTACTAATAATAAAGATTACATATAACTGCTAATTTTAAAACATATTCACCAGTTTTTGTTAAAAAAATATATCTATAAATAACCAGTTTTCTTAGTGTTCTTCTAAATGTCAAAAAAAAATCATTAGCTTTCTTAAAACTGATTAAAAAATGACTTCTTGTGCACTTGGATATTATATTATACTTTCTATTGTTATGATGTCTCACAACCGCATCTCGTATGATACGAAAACATTTACCTATACCATTTATAGTAGTCGATGTTCAATAACTGTAACTTTACTTTAAGTATAACATGTATTTTATAAAGCGTCTTTCTTAAGCATTATACAAAACGCCTACTTTGGTGAACTTTCAACGACGTAATGTCTCAGCAACGAATATGAATTACTTAATTGAATGCTTACGAAATACATAAGCCAGGGATGCGAATATCTCGTTTTTATACTATATATAACTCATTTTTAAAATGTTGCAAAGCTATGCTAATCTAAATGAATATTGAGTGTAATCATTTCTGGAAAAATATGCATTAAGCTTTCGAGTCATTATTCTGATGCTTTTTCACTTCACCAGACTTAATGCACATATTTCAACTATCTTATTGCATGCATTTATTTTCGTTTAGTAAATAAAATAAAAATGAAGTGCAGAGGCAACTTCCTACTTTCTATTAATAGTTTTATTTGCTATATTGGTATTTGATGAAATGTCTTTAAAATAATTAAACTTCACCCTTTTGATGTATATATGTTAATTATGTTACTAGGTAATTCAAAAAAGTGCTTTAAAATAATACAACTTATGATTATTGGTTTTGGATTATCGTTAAAAGTAATTAAACTTCGCCCTTTTTATTATGTTAAGTATGTTACTAGATAATTAAAAAAAAGTGCTTTAAAATACAACGTATAATTATCGGGTTTTCTTTAATTTAATTACAAAGAACAAAATTCAAAGTAGTACATAGTTGTTGTTTTTTTAAATGTCTAAAAATTACATGATACAGAAGTTTTGTTTTGTTAAAATTAAAACTAAATAATTTAGTTAAATTCCTTTAAAATACAAGGAATATTCTGCTAAATAAAAGTCTATATCGATGCAGAGGAAGATCTGTTTTGCAATTTGATTTGTTAATTTTATTTTATTGAAGAAACATTAACAAGAAATTTTCAAACATAGACTAAAGTGTATAAAATTTATACGACTAATATAAATACAAAATTGATATTATGGACTTTTTAATTCTTTGAGATTGAAGGTTGGTCATTAATAAAAAGAAACATATCAAATATCTATGCATTTAAGTAAAAGTTGTAAAGGTATGGTGTATTTATGATAACTCAAGAAATGAATAGATCAAACGAATAAAAAGCAATAATTTATAATTTAAATTATTTATTATCAATGCGCTATTTGTATGTGTAATTCTTATCATATATTGAAACTTGATGCACAGTTAAAATAGGTTGGCAAATTGTCTACTCCAGAATTCAGAAAAATTTATTGGAATGCAGACTTTGTAATTATAAACAAATAATCTTACAATTCATCTACACCATTTCAATTATTAAATATAATATATTTAACTTTGCCAAACTGGATTTAACATTTCTCTATTAACAACTATAATAAAAGAAAAAATATTTTAAAGTAGACAATTTTTTTGAAATGCAACCTTTTAACTGCGCACTAGAAAACAATTTTGATAGATCAGTTTATAGCAAAATAGATATAGCAATTCCAATTTTTGTGTTTTGCGTTCAATTTTGAGAACAGTAAACGAATAAGTCAAACTATTTAACACTAAATATCACGTGCTACTACTTATGGTGCTCGTTCTAACAAATATCATTCTCCTGAAATGTCCGATTTCTGTACATTTATTCATTGGTAATAAATGTGAAAGAAATATGTTTTTTATAAAACTTTTACTTAACTTTTGGTTTAAAAAAATTGAAAGTAGGACAATTTTATTTACGAGAAAAATTAGATCGTATGTTACACAGAATATTACCTAATTACAGACACTGTCTTTCTATTGTTAATCGTACTAAAAACTAATTTTACCATTAAAATTAATCAAAACCTTAGAGGTAAAAAGTTAAATTACTTTCATTGTATTTTGAAACAATATCGCACATTTCAAATTTAATTTCTAATTGTGAACTTAAACTTTGATTTAAAATAACACTGACTTTAATGTCAAGCTAAAAATGCTATTTAAAAAATAGTCCTATGGTTCTTTTATGTTGGTGCAAAAAAAACTGGAAAAAAAAAACTATTTGGGATTCGATTATAGTCCAATTATATCATAGATAGTCATAAGAAGATTTAATGATGGTATGTAAAAAAAATTATTAAAATTTAGCACAGAGTAATGACAACAGTCAAAATTACAAACATTATCTAAAACTCTATAGTTTTGAAATTTTTAATTCTTCTTCGAAATAAATTTGAGTGAATGGCGTCACCCTGTAAAGAAGTTAGATTTTTCTATATAGAAGTTAAATAGAAGTCTATACTTGGAGCGAGATTTTACTTGAAGAGATGTTAAAGCCATAAAATAAAAAAATTAATTTCTTTCATATATCGTAGTATTTATTCTAAAACCATCTAAAAGTGATATGTATAATATTTCATTAACTCTTATTAAATCACAATTCATATATAGAATGAATCGTTCAAATATTTTTAAACTTCAAAGAATAGAAATTTTTTTCAAAAAGTAGTAGAAATAGGACAACAAATCGAACACTTTGTGAGAATGAAGCATACATATAAAAATTGTTTGTGGATACTTAACCTTGTTTATAATGTTAATCATAATTGTTGATACATTTTGGGTGAAAAATTGGTATTGTTATTCATAGTAAATTCAATAAACTTTTTTTAAACATTTATGAATTTACAAAAAATCATGCAAGGAGAAAACTTATTTTTGTTTTTCAAATATTAGGTAGATCTTTCAAAAATATCAACGAATTTTTAAGTTATTTATTCAAATTAGAATTATTTATTCTCAATTATGTTCCTTGTATTTTTATTTCCTTCTATTGAATTATTATGAATCAAAAAATGTGATCTTGAAAAACAATTTTGTATGTTCTTATACCTAGTCTTTACCCCATTTAAAATCTAATTGAATTATTTCAACAACAGCAAAGAACATTTGTGCAAAAGCCCATACAAATTTTAACAAATAGAAAAATCGTTTCTATTTTCTTGGAACTATAAGTAGTTTTCTATTCAACTTTCTGAATAGAAATGTATTTTTCGAAATTCAATTTCACAGTGTAACGTTTACTGCCTAACTTTGTAAATTTCTCTATCCAATAAAAAAAAATATGTCAATTTATAATACTGTTTCATCTAGTGTAGACTCCTAGAGTATTTTTTAAGAGTTGTTCTTTCTCTAACAAGGCATGTCCCCCTTTTTCTGATCAGTGTTGTTTTTGTGATGGAATGAGGCATTTTTTTTGTAATTGAATAGGTAAGGTTGCAATCACATTAATACAGAGTGTTTTCTATTAGTGAACCCTCACCCCGCAAAGAGCTTTTGAAAATGCCTCTTTCCCTATTCTTTACTTAGTGCAGCATTTAAACTTTTGATATGTCACGCAATTCTTCTGTGCTCGTGTAATCATGTCGGGTTTGAATCACTCTTTGCCTTCCTGAATGTCATGAAAAATAATAACAATATTAATAGTAATAATAATAGTGTAACCCTTAATGGCTGTTAGATCTGACATTGTACACACTATTTTTTGATTCATGCTCTATTTGCCTCTTCAGAAGTTTTTCCGCTTTTCCTAGTGTTTCAATAAAACTTCTACAAAAACTCTCTGGATGCATTTTTATTCTCTCTCACATAGTTTTAAACAGAACTTGGTACCCAGGTAACACATCAGTATTGGCCAATGTCAGAAACAGGGGTTCTGGGAAGATTGGCCAATACATGCCAAAACTCGAGCATCGTTCCAAAATACAGGTGGTTTTTTTTTTAATTAAATATGTCAAAACCATCACAAGACATATTTTTACCCCTCTGTCCGCCCTTATAAAAATATATTTCAATTTTAATACTCTGCGTCAGCATTTCAAAACTTCCAGTATATCTTACCCAGCGCTGGGTGAGATTGGCTAAGATCTGTAGCAACTGCAAGTCTACAACGATCCACATTGTTATTGGCCAGTGTCGATATTGGCTTAGCGTATTTTGTGCTACTAGGGTACATGAGATTTTTTCTCATTTTTGCTTATATGCGGCAGTTGCGAAATCAATAATTCTTTTAGTCTATAGTTTTACCTCTCTGCCTTTTACTCAATTGTCATAGAAATGAATTAATAATTTATCCGTACAACAAAATGAAATCTGGGAACTACCCTCTGCTCCCTATCTCCAGTTGGACTAGTGTTCACAGACCATTCTTCCTGGGATTTGAATGGAAATCAAAACGTTTTAGAGAGTGAGAGAAAATATCATGGGGTGAGAAACAACACTGCTAACAAATAAGCAAACAACACTGCTCCAAATAATTAACGCATATATTGGTTTTTAAATGAATTACTGGCAAAAACAGTGTGCATGCTACGAAAAACCGTAGGGTTTAGAATGAAATATTCCCACACCTACATACTATTGCAACATTTTCTGGGATGTCAAAAAAGCGTGCATATACTATAATAATAAGTTACATATGTACTGTGGTAGGAATGGGTTAAAAAAATGTGGAGGGATGCCCAAAAGTTAGTGACAAGAGCAAGCGCCCCCTTCTCCCCCCCCCCCCCCCCAAAGTTACATTTTTTAATTTCGTTTTTATAATAAAAATATTAGCTTATAAGAAAATAATTTGTACATCCTAATGCTAACAGCCGACCAAACGGTATAGTGGTTAGCGAGCTAGCTTCTAGACAGCGAGGTTGCGGGTTCGAGTCACGTGTTAGGCATGGGTGCTTGTAAATGTATGTTGGCTTGTCTAATGACGAATGTTTCGGTGCATTATAGCCCTCGTGTTGCTGACGGCACCAGATAATCTGAAAACAGCCAACCAACCTAATGCTAACATTGAACAAGGATTCGATTATTTTGTTATTTTAAAGAATAATCTGCGACTTAGTTTTTAATTTGGAAGTATGAGATAAAGTGAAGTAAGAATTCAACATTATACATAAAATTGTTTATTTAGAGATTTAAATTGTACTTCTAAATGTGCATACTTTCATGAAAGTAAATTAATAGAGAACTCTAAAATGTTCGTTTTCACATATAACTTGTAGTTATATGAAACAAGAATAGAAATTTAACTTAAAAGAATGTTCTTCCAAAGTTAAAAGTTGACCAAGAGTAAACAGTATGTGGTAATAAAAATAATTATATCTTTATACAAAGTAGTATAATACATTTTAATAATAGTATGATATATATATAAATAGTTGTGGTTTTTTTTTTTTTTTTTTCTACATTTGAAAACTTTAAGTCACTTTTTCACAGTGTAAATACATTTAAAGGATGTTAGTTTTCATGATTAGTTTTCAGATGGATTGAGTGTTTTTAAAAGTGGGGGGATGGATTTCTGAGGTTTTGGAAGTTGTTTTCTTGAAAAGCGAGGGGACGCGTCACACCGCGTCTACCCACAGACTTCTAGCACTGCATATGTATCAAAACATCGTTTAACTCCCATGCTCTTGATGTTTCGTTTGAGTAAAATTTTTCCCAGATTAACGTTATTTTCACTCATTTAAGGCCTGGTGTACTTTTGGCTACTAACAAGCGTGTAAAACTGAATCAAAAACAGAGAAAACATACGGTGTATCTAAAGCAAATTTTTAGTTTTGGAATCGATTTTTTAGAAACTATAAATATAAGAAAGGGAATGGTCGTTGAAAAACTATAGAGAAGAAAATAAGAATATTTTAATTATTGACTGCTAAGAGGAACCGTGGAAAATATAACACACTTCTACTACACTAGTTATACGAATGTTTCAACTCGAACTGTTCTATAGCTAATCGACTGCTCAGGTTGGTTGGTTGTTTTCAGATTATCTGGCACCGTCAGCAACACGAGGGCTATAATGCGCCGAAACATTCGTCATTTGACAAGCCAACATACATTTACAAACATTCGTGCCTAACACGGGACCTCGCGGTTTAGAAGCTAGAACGCTAACCACTATACCGTTTGATCGGCTCGACTGCTCAGGACTATATGCTAGAAAACATCTCTTGTGTTCTTCCTCAACCTTAGAAAACCAACCAATCTATATTACTAAACTCAAATCAGTGTTACTCTATAACTAATTATTCAATTAATAAGACTATGAATTAAAACCAAGTGCATGTTTGTATTTCCTTTTTTTTTTTATTCCAAACAAATTAATGTATATTAACCCTTGATTGGGCACACGACCTTTTGACTCGCGGTTAGTCGCGTGGGGGACAAAAGTCCCCCAAATTTAAATTTTCGTAAATACCGTTAAATTCGAGACCAAATATCAAAGTGGCCTGTGATGCCCGAACTCAGTTCGGGCAACGCAAATGCGCCAATTTTGGAATGGCCGACCTGAGTTCGGGCAAGAGAAAAATCGGTGCTTTAATTCCGTGAAGCCTGAACTCAGTTTGGTAGTATGGCCCTCGTGTTGCCCTTGCGCCATTAAATCTCAACCAACCTTCCCCCCCCCCCCCCCCCAAAAAAAAATCCTTTTTAAGCACGTTTTTCTCAAATATATTCCACAGGCAAGGGGGTAAAAACACAACGTCATTAAACAGAATAAAGTAAAAATTAAAAAATATTTTTTAAATAACTTGAAAAAAATACTGTAAGAAGGCTTTGATCATGGACTGCCATCTGTTGAAAAATTGATTAAGGGGGATAATTGTCAACCACGTGACTAACCAAGGGTTAAGAGAAGCATAATAATATTTTAATTAGCAAATAGAAATGTGCAAAAATTAACTTTTCGGTTAGTGAGAAGTAGTTAAGTGATCAGGGAAGATCTGTAATCCGCAAAACTGGAAGCCTATTAATGTTAAATAATACACGAATGTTTAGTTATCTAGTGTTATAGTTAAGCACAAACCACCGAGTCAAAGTTGACATAAGAGAACTAAGAGTAATAAGCCAATCTTAAATCAAATAAGAATTGTGATGGCAGGGGAAAAGTTGAAAAAATTAAAACCATCTCTTAAAGTTTTAAAAATATTGGTTTTCACTTTACTTCCACGTTTGAAATTTTGAAAAACATTGTTTTTAAATTGATTTATCGCTAGTAAAGTTAATTCGCCCAATTTCTTATTTTACTCAATTAATCACTCAAGCAAACATTTTACCTCTGAAGAAAAAAGGGCAACGTAAAAAAGAAATCACTTCATTATTTTCTTGAACAGAACTATATTTTTATTTCGAAATGAAGTCAATGTAAATAAAGGTATTAAAAAAAAAGAAATCCAATCAAACATTCAAATACATTGATTAAAAAAATTCATAGGTCCTAAAGTTAAAAGCCTGAATTCCTAATCAAAGTGAAATAAAAATAACATGGCTGCCAAGCAAACACAGATAACCACAGAAAACGCAAATCATGAAATTTCGTTCAGCAAGGAGATCTGACTTCCATTTAGGTTCCTTTTCAAGGTATTGGAACTAAATGTTGGTAAAAAGCGTTAAAACCAAGCCTGAAAGGAAAGAGAAGATCATTTTTGATGACAAAAAAGCATAATGGCAGAGAAAGATGAGATGATAATTTTTGATGACAAACAGGCATAATTGCTGGAAAAAATTAGATGATAATTTTTTATGAAAAAAAAAACTCCACATAATTGCAGGGGAAGATGAGGTAATCATTTCGATGTCAACTAGGCACATCTTTAAAGGTAAATGAGATAATCGATTTTCATGACAAAAGACATAATTGCAGGGAAAAAAGAGATGATAATTTTTGATAGCAAAGAGGAACAACTGTAAGGAGAAAAAAAAAGACGAGTTGATCAGTCTCAAGATATTAGAACTGTCTGTTAATAAACGTTGAAATTAATGCTGAAACATAAGATGAGATGAGCTATATTTATGACAAAAGAAGACACGATTTAAAAAAAAGTTGAGATAACTTTTTTCGACAAAAAAGAAAATATGATAATCATTTTTAAGGTAGTGGAATGATCTGTTGAATAAACTTAGGTAGAAACTAATGCTGAAACATAAGATTGGATAATAATGTTGTGTGGCTGAAGAAAGGTTGCGATAAGGTGTTGCGATAACTAACTAGTATCCGTAATAATATAATTAGGCAATAACAGAAATGACCGTATCATGCAATAACCGTAGAATGACATACAATAAATTATTTCTTCAATAAAAATAATAACTCAGTTATGCAATAACTCAAATGACATGCAATAACTGAATATGCTATAACCCTTTTTTCAATAACTGCAATAACCCAAGTGTGACTGAGGTCCAATAGAGGACAAACACTTTTACTAACAAACACAATTTATTTAAACACCAATTTGATATTACAGCAATTGAATATTAAAGTAAAATAACTAAATCTCACCTACTATTAATATACAATCGTAATTAAAATTAACTGTTACACTTAACATTAATCAATCAATTTCTTATTTATTTTAATAATGATCGCTTGTTCCTCTCTGATAATAGAATATTGTCTCACCTAAATCCATGGAAGGCTCATGCACGTCAAATTGAAATCCATATGCGTACATGATTAATTGCGCTACCCAGGCTTAGAAATAAAACGCTCATTCTTCTGAACAATGCACACCCATAGGAAGCACAAAACTGCACACACTCATTCGATGAAATATCTGAACTTTTACTATAAAATGCACATAGCTGTTAACACCTGCATCGAATACGCTAAAATTTGATTGCATCGAAAAGGCACACTCTAGATGAATCGAGATATAGCACACTAAAAATTAATCAGAATATGGCAATTAAAGATGAATCGGGGTATGGCACAGCTGATAGTTGTTGAACACTTATGGACAGCATGTCTCCAGTCAAAACGCAAGTCACCGGCAGAGCCGGGGCCAAGGTCTGTGAAGTCTACATTTTAGATATTTTTTGAAAACTGCTTCTCTGAATGAATAAAATTCTTGTGCAAAGGTTTTTAAAAACTATGCTTCCATACATATATCACTTAACGAATAGCAAAGCAAGTGCCGCCCAAATTTGCTTGAGGCCCCATCCTACTAGAATTTAAGTGGCTAAATTCAGGTCCATCTACAAACACTTACTTGGTCAAAAGGTGTCATTGTAAAAATCATTTACCCTTCGAAAATATTCCTAGACTTATAAATTTTGGAGCAGACATATGTGTTAAAATGTCCAAAACCGCAAAAAGTCCAACACGCCTTGGTACCTTCTTTAGAAACTCAAAGTCAAAAAATCTATAGAAATCCAGCAATATTTATTGCGTGGGGGAGAAAGCATGTTCGACAGAGGTCTAATTGAAACTGACCGCTAATCACGCCAAATTCTTAGGTGTTGTGGTACGAATCTTAAAATGACCTCTGCATTCCCTCGAAAAGAACCCAATTTCTGAAAAAGAGGAAACAACAACCTAACAATAATATTTACGACAAAAAAGACACAAGTGCATAGAAAGATGCTCATATTCAAGGCCGTACAAATATGTGTTGACAAACTGTGCAACTAATGCTGCATTATAAAATAAGATGATCATTTTTGGTGATAAAAATAGCATAACTGTACTGAAAAATTAAATGATTATTTTCAAGGTATTAGAACCATCTGGTGGTAAACATTAAAATTAATACTGAAACACGAGATGATCATTTTTGATGAAAAGTCAACTTAAGAAAAATAAGTGATGATGATTTTATCAGTAGTAATCTGTTGGATAAACGTGCAAGTTAATGCTGAAGCATGAGGTAAGAAAACTTTTTATCACAAAAAAAGATGCAACTGCAGAGAAAGATATGAGGATCAGTTTCCAGAAGCCATCGTTGTTATCCAACGATGGTTCTACTTCTGGGCAAAAGCACAAAATTAGATGATAATTTTTATGATATTAAAAGACACACTGATCATTTTTGAGGACAAAAAACACAACTGTACAGAATGATAAAATAATCATTTTTCAAGATATTGGAGCCATCTGTTGGTTGGTTGTTTTCAGATTATCTGGCGCCGTCAGCAACACGAGGGCTATAATGCGCCGAAACATTCGTCATTAGACAAGCCAACATACATTTACAAACACCCATGCCTAACACGGGACTCGAATCCGCAACCTCGCGGTCTAGAGGGTAGCACGCTAACCAGTATACCGTTTGGTCGGCACCATCTGTTGGTAAACGTTGAAAATAATGCTAAAATGAAGTATGAAATTATCATTTTTAAACAACTCATTGCACAAAAAATATTTGTTGGATTATTAATGAGTTCATTTACATACTACTTTGCTAAAAACAGAAGTAATGTTTGAAACTGAAATGGCGGTTTAAAGTTTCAGAACTTCACTTCATGTAGTTGATGCTAACTTATTAATTTTTAAGTATTTCCCGTGCAGCTAACCATCATTAAACTTCACCATTGTGTAGAATAAATTATAGAAAATCATCTGGTAACAAAAACGCAGTTTGGACAACAAATGCAGCTTCTCTGCTTCACTACTTCAAAATCAGCACCATCTCTGTGCTTATCTAACAGCGTACTTATTTACAAAAGTATTTTAAGCCATCACAGATTTGTAGTTTGAATAATAGACCGCTTCATTTTAGACCAACCATACATGCATAAATTTTTATAATATTATGGATTGACTTTTTTAGGAAGCATATTAGGAGGGGAAAAAATTATAATTTAGCCATTATAGCTAAAGAGTGGATAGTATTTTTAATATTTTTTTCAAAACTAGTAATTTTGTTCGTCTGACAGTCATTATTCAAAATATGTTGTGTTAGTGTTGGAAACGCTTGAATTCATGTACATATGTTTACATAATTTTAGATTCATACAATTACTCAATCGGAATGACAAAAATAACTCATTTATTCTTCACGAAAAATTCTGCAATTTTTTACACAGAAGCAAATGCGTTATCAAGCTCAAGCACGTGCTTGAATCGTCACAGAATCAACAACAGCGGCAACACAAGCTTTATACCATTACGTTGTTCAAAAATGCTTGCTGAATTATTAAAAATAATAATTATAATAATCGTCTATCTGAGCCCCATTTTACCCCAAAGCTAAGTTTTAAAGTTTGGTAACTTTCTACAACCTTTTAAAAAAATTCAAATACAACCTAACCGGTGCCATTACTTTAAAGCTCGTATAAGTACGTAAGTTTAATTAAAATGTTTATATTGAGAAAAAGCTTTAACTAAAATGGATATAAAAGAAATACACTATACGAAATAATTATGATAGACTCTTCAAAATCTCAAACGCAACACGTAGTACAGAGCTAAACTAACATCTATAGTGCAGAACAAAAAATTAAAGACACATATACAAATCTTCCTGGATATGAAATGCAATATTTATGGACAGTAGGGTGTCCCAGGACAAGTCAAGAAAAAAAAGAAGGAAAAAAATAATTATATTTAAATGCCTGGTCTCGCTCTCTAAAAATGTTCTTTTTGTTGTCATATATTACACAAAAAAAGTCACGTCATTTAAAAAAGTTTATAGGCTAGCTAATAGAAAATAGTTAATTCCTGCAACATTTGGATTTCTATAAATATGCAGACAGTAGTACTGTACCAGACTTCTCTTACCAATATTTTTATCCTACAACCTGTCCCAAAAATATAGACAAAAGCATAAAATACTATTCACAATAAAAATAAGAAATAGATTTTTTTTTTTTTTTTTTTTTTTTTTTCATATGTGTATAATTGAATCAGTTGTTTGAAAAGCCCCATAAGTTACTTTTTTGTCGAAATCGAGTTTTTAGTAATAAATCAATTCTTCAGAGGTAGATGCATATTTCGGAAGCGAAACCTAACGAGATAGGTTATTTTACACGGAGTTCTCCCGTATGTAAGTTTTTGTTTATTCGAGAAAGCCCATAAGTCAGTGACTTATGGGGTTTCTCAAATACACGCCCGCATCGCTGGAGCCGAGAACATGCGCATACTTTCGCTTTCATTATCAGCGAAGGTTTTTCGGTGTACTGTACAGTACAGTGTACATTCTTTACATATGTTTTGCTACTACCGGTGTTTGTTCTTCTTGCTTAATAAGTCTCAATATTTATTCATTTTATTGTATAGTTCGGCGATTGGTAATGGTTCGAAAATAAGTGATAATAACATACCAAAGAAGTGAAAGTAACGATTTAAGAGACCTTTGCTTACAAGTGCAATATTATCCAGAAAGCTAAGTTAAAGGCTCAGCGCACACAAACTGGAAAAGAAAAATCTTCCATACCCAGAGGAGTTAATTTAATTAAGTGTTTCATGCTACGTACACTAATGTTTTATTTATTTGTTTTCGTTTTTTAAATATAAAGAAAATGCTTTGCATTAAGTCAATGTAGTAAAATAATTCCAAAGAACGAGAAAGTAGCTTTTAAAATCTCGTAGTTCATGTAGTTTCTATACCCTTTCAATCATAAGGATGTTGTAATCACCAAGTCTTTTATTTGATCAAACAACAATAAAAAGCTGCTTCTGTCACTCTCAAATGAACCAGTGTATCTAAGTGGGAAAATCCCCTTCAATAAAAAAAAATTGAAAACATAAATAAACTGGTGAAATACATCCCAGATGAAGAAAACATCCAAGCATTCTACAAAGAGATAGTTCACCAGTGACATCTGATTCTAGCAGAAAACTGCAGTGAATGAATAAATTTCATTTTATTTTGTCATTTATACCATTCTTATTCATAGAACTAAATAATCTTATTTGCGTTTCATATTTACTTAACGTTTCTCTTTGTTTTAGAATTACATTTTTGAGGTTGCACTAAGTGTACTTTTTATTTTGTATAATTTAGAATGCAATTAATTTTTGCCTAAAGTGCATGTATTTGAGAAACTGCATAAGTCAACCGACTTTAAAAATCCATAATAATTTAATTATTTATCTTTTGATTCATCCATTGAGCACAAAGATTGTATTTAGCTCCAAACATTAAATTTTATTGGAAAAAAATATAGAGAGAGTTTTGTCGTTTTGTCAGAAACAGTTTTTCTCGATTTCCCAAAAGTTGCTCTCACCTGACTCATAGGGTTTCTCAAAAACCGATTCAGTTATAAACACTACGAAAAACCCAAGTTCGGGTTAATTTATTAGAAAAAACAACAAATGCTGAATTTATTTAGAAAAACAAAAAAATAGGCTGTCCCATAATTATAGACAATATTTGTTTTATGGGTTATATTTAAGGTTGGGGAACACAGTTACAAATGTTAGTATTTAATCGTGTTTCCATTACCTTGAATCACTTCAAATACACGGTTTTCCGTCGAAAGTACCAAGTTTTGCTTACCTCTGGGGGCAGTTCATAACATCTTATCTCTATCGCTGCTTTAAGGTCCTTGTTTGAAAAATATTAACGTCCATTTTCATATAATTTTTGAGCTAGATGTCCCCACACGTTCTCCATTGGATTTAAGTCTGGACTAAGCGATGGCCAGTCCATGACATTGATATTATTCATGTTGAACCACATATTTGTCAAGTTAGACACATGAATAGGCGCCCTGTCTTGTTGCAGCACAGTTTGGTTCTCCCAGCAAATCCTGTAGTGAAATAAAATTGGCCTCTAATATTTGCTGATAGTCCTGGGAGTTCATTTTCTTGCTACAAGTTGCCAAAAATGTTTGTCCATTAAATCCAAAAACACCCCAAGTCATTACTAATCCTCTACCTCGCTGTCTACTAAAAAAAACCTTATTGTTTCGCTTCTTAAATCATGCCAGTAAAATTTATATCCATCTGGACCATCTAAGTTCCACTTTTTCTCGTCACTAAATATTGTTGACAGCCATTTATCATCGTAAGACATCAATTTCTTTGCCCAGTTTAAACGTCCAGTTTTATGGTATACTTTTAAGCATAGTATGTTCAAGATTTTCTTGAAAGTTATTCGTTTAAATTCCAGTATTATTCTGTGAATAGTATTTTTTGAAACTCCAAAATTGGATGCAATTTGTCGCAATGACATATTTTTCTAAATGCCATGCATAGAATGATTCTGTCACTGCGCATAGATGTTATTCTTTGTTGACCAAGTCTTCTTACTAAACAACTTGTCGCCATTATGCAAAAATCTGTAAACACTTCTTAAAGATCTCTTTAAAATCTTGGATATAGTATCTTTCGTTTTAAATTCAAAACTTCAATAATCTCTTTCGCATTCTCTTTACCTCCAGGCATTTTGTTGAATTTGTGAAAACATCGATTTGTTAGTCGAAAATAAGCGAAAAATTCATCCAAACCAATAAAAGTCAGAAAAGCAGACGATAAGTACTTTCAAGGAATGTAAATAAATAACCTTCTGCTGAAAAAAAATATTTAACAAATAATACTTTTAAGGAAAGTCAAACAATGTCTATATTTATGGAATAGGCAATTTTTAATTTGTACTCAGTTTTTACTTATTTTCTAATACTTTTTATTATAAAACCAAATAAATCAATTAAAAAAATATATTTAAATCATTTCTGAAAATACATGAAAGGTATTTTAGCTTGGGATGTCATTTTTTATGTCTGTATTATGTGTCTATATTTTTGGGACAGGCTGTAAATTTGGTTTAAAATATTTAATCTAATCCTATAAACTCATACGGTGATATACTTTCTGTATTTTTCAATTAAAATTTATCATTGAAGAAATATATCTAAGTACCATATTTAATTTTTCTGATCATTTTTCTTTTAATGCTTTTCAATCTTAATATGTTGTAGTGCTTTTAAAAAATACTGTTCACCGGGAACTCCAACGTCTTCTCTGAGAAACTGCTGAACAATTAAAAACCCAAATTGAAGCATCAAAGTCAGTAGTTCGTTGGGATGGTAAATTCTTACCCAATATGTTATCAAAAAGCACAGGAAAGATAGCTCGTTTAGCGGTAGTGGTTTCTTCTTTGCAAGATGGAAATATAAAACTTATTGGCGTTCCTAAGTGTTAAGAATTGTTTTGCAATATCCGCCCGAGAGATGGCGCTTTTGTGTAATCAGAATATAACTGTTTTGTATCATTCAATTAGAGTGTTAACATGTACTAATAAAGACGTATAGTCAAGAAATTAGGAGTTGCGTTTTCCCTTGCATGGGAGGGATAGGTACATCGACTCAAAAAGATGGCACACTAAGTTATTGTCTGGAAATAGCAAAGCAGCGGCTGATGTTGTTTTAAAATTATGGAAGTGAGAATCCTAAGTAATTGGTTTGTAGTGTTTCGATACAACTGCATCAAATAGTGGAAGATTCAATGGAGCCTGTACTCTTATTGAGGAAAAAAAAAGTGATAAATATTTTGTGGATAGCATGTCACCATCCAATGTTTGAGGTTCTACATTTCGATGCATTCAGTGTACTTTGGACAACCTTCTGGACCTGAAATCCTTGTATTCAAGAGATTAGAAGAAAATTGGTCTAAGCTCAACCACAATGGACCAAAAACAATCAATACCTCTAATTACAACATCAGGCAGTTTAAAAACTTGTATTTCTTATCAATTAAAGATTGCTATAAACTACCTAGGGATGATTACAGAGTTTTTAAATCTTGCGTTGTTAATGATTGGATGATTTTAACATTCGTTTCAATTTGATTGGATTTAATTTAACATTCAAAAACCAGGTGCTATTCACTTCACCGAGCTAGTTGGATGGCAAAAACCATTTACACCATGAAATGGAGTTATTGTTTAATGACAATGAAGCTACAATGACATTAACTGTTGAAGAGTTTCAAGGAAATAAACGCTTTAATTGGTTTGTTGTGAACGAGGACTAAGTAAGTATGTGTGTATTTGCAGTCTTTGTTTACCTTGCCGATCTGCTGTTGATGCCCCTCCTAACGATGGTTTACTAATATAAAGGTTGACAGAATATGTGGATAAACAATTAAGCAATAAAGAATTAAAAATGATTTTTTGTCATTCCTGGTATTTAAGTGGAGAACTTGCAATACTTAGCTTGTTTTCAAATCTTGTTTCTGATGAGTAAAAATTAAAACTAGTTTTGAACATGAAAAAGAGTTCGAATTTACACATATTAGAAAGACTTCATCATAAATTGTATGAATTGTGTATTTCTAAAAGTGTTTTTTTTTTTTTTTTTTTTTTTTTTTAAAGAACTGAAATTGAAGATAAGTTTCCTCAGAGTACCAGTTAAGAGTTTGGCTTGAAACGCCATCCTATAAAAAAGCTACCTTTGTTATTGCACATATAAAAAGCTAATTTTTTTTTAAAATTTGCTTTGCGTAAATGATATCGCTGAACAAGCGGCTGTCTTGATCCAGGACTTAAATTACGTAAAAAAAAAATGAAGAACAAAAACAGTTTTTGTTACATATCGTACAGATGCACAAAAAGAACTTTACGAAGTGCAATTGCCAAAATATCTTTAAAATGTAGCTGCTAAAAAAAAAAATTGTAAATATGTGATCGTTTGAAAAAATTCTTCCTCTTTTGTTTGATTTACCAATGGTAAAATAAATAATTGTATACTTAAGTGGCAAGTATTTAATGTAGTCTTAAATAATAATTATTGTAGTCTTAAGTAATTATTATTACTTTGTGTGCATAATTATGCAGAATGTAGAAATGTATCGTATTTTTCTTCATTATAGAAATATTTTATGTCTCTTCTTACTCGGAACAAAAACATAATTGATAGAAAATGTGTCTGGAAAAATATTAAAAGAAGCTTTCACAAATGAAAAAAAGTTCATTTTAACATTATTAGTATTTAGTGTAACTAACAAAAAAAACCATTTTTCCACTATTCGGGCTATTTTTATGTAAATTCATTGACCTTGAGGGACACCTAAATATTGTTTTAAAATTCTGAAAAAATTCAAGGTGTCTTATATTCACAGAAAGAACATTTTAGGAGGGTGACACATTTTTAAAAGTTGATTCTTTGGGACACCCTAATGGACACTGCAGACGCAAAAATGAAAAAAATGGAGGAAAGAATTGCACAACATACCATTTGTCCACCGTTCGTTGAACCGCGTGCAAATAAATAGAATGCAAGGACAAGTGGCCTTTTTGCAATCAGTCCTCGGATTTTAATGAAAGCAACTCCTCTTCAGTGATGTAGGCGAAGGTCTCTTGGGAGAAAAAAAAATGCCCACGCGCTCCGTTCCTTTCTTCACTTGTTTGATACTTAGGTTTAAAAACAAAATTATTTTCTTAACCCTTTCAGACTGAAGCTCTTGGAATTTAGGTTGGTTGCGATTGTATTTCAGAGAAAATTTAAGAAAAAATGTCTTTCAGGGAAACGAAGCGACGCTTTACTTGTTTTTCTATACAGATTTAAAAACATACTTAAAGTTCAGGGTTTAGGTGAGGAAAAATAGTAGCAAATTAAAATATCGATTTCCATTTTTTTTTTTTTTTTTTTAATTGCGACTACGTAGTTTCAAACCAAATTTTTACTATTTTAAAATAAATTTATTTGAAAAGTGTTTTTTTTTTCTCTTCTATATTGCTTCAAATTGAAAGTTATGCTCACAGTTACAACTTAGAGCAATACTGCCGGCGTACTAAGTACAGAAGTGGTATCTACAACTGATCTCAAAATTGTTTGGTAGGTTTGTACGCTCAACGACCTATTTTTATGCACAATGACAGCTAATCCGGTCGGGACCTACAGCCTAACGTGGATGCCGAACCATAACAAACATCCATGCCTAACCCGGGATTCGAACCCGGCACCTTTAGCATGCGAGGCCAGAGATTTCATAATGAGAAATAGCCGTTAAAAGTTTAACAATTTCATACAGTTAAATTATTGACTAATTTTCTTTTTGATATTTCCCGTGCCGATACGACATTAAATAACAATTACTCAATTTTACAAAAAAAAGCGGATACCGCATTTGTGTTTGGGACGACAGAATAGTGAATCTTATACATACATAAAGTATATTTTAAGGTGATTAATTTTTTCGAACTTTCGTTTTTTACCGGGGCACTCTCTGAAAAGTTGCTATGTAATAAAATATTATACTATGTAAAATGTTATTAAAATGTATAAACATTTAAAGATGGCGCATAGCCGTCAAAAATAGCAAATTTTACAAATTTCTATACTAAAACGCTTATCAAGTTATTGAAACATAAAAATAATTAATCTAAAATCATTAATTTACATACCATATTGTGTTTTGCATGTTACAATATCATATACACACAAATATTCGGTGTTCTGATGTCGTAAAATGACACAGCAACGCTAGAGAGATTTCGAGATTCGTAGGTGCTAGCACACCCATGTAGGAAGTGAATCTGCACACGAATTGTTCTACTGAAGTGATCAGTTACTCAGTGTTATTTCGAAGTTCGTATATTTTTTATGTAAATTTATCGGATAGTGAGGTTAAGATACGAAAAGTTACTGGTGTCGTTAGTTGAACAATGAGCTGAGGTAATTCCTGTACGTAAACTTGCCTCGAAACTCAAAATTGCTGCAAATTTCTTTCATCGTCAGATTTGAAATACAGGGTGGTCAAAAAGAAACTTTGCCGATATGTGGACCTCTAGAGGTAGTCCCGTTCAACAGATCGAGATGAGATTTCAGGTATAGTTATTCAGAGGTATATGCTCGAGATTCTGAGAACGGCAACGAAATGGAACTCACGGTTACGGTTACAGGTACAAAAACTAGAAATTTTCGAATAACAACGCCAACTTTTCCCGTCGCAAAATTCTCAGCGCATGCAAAAACCATAAAGAGCAATGGAACGGTACATATATCACAAAAAAAAACGGGAGTTTCTGTACCTATAACTGTAACCACGAGATATTTTATTGCCGTTCACAGAATCACGAGCTCATACTTCCGAATAACTACACCTGAAATCTCATCTTGAACTGTTTAATTGAACGACCGCTAGAGATCCATATATCGGCAAAGTTTCTTTACGACCAACCTGTATTATAACTGTTCGCAAGAGTGCTACAGAAGTTACTGAGGCTGTTTTGTCAATCTGGAAGAAAGCTAAAGTGACATCAGGTTTTTTTTTTTTTTTTTTTTTTTTTAACCGTCATTATGGAAATGGAAAAAATATTCAAAGATGGAAAATGTGTATAAAGTGTAAAAAGAGAAAAGTAGAAATTGAAAAGAGAGAATTTTTTTTTTTTAAGGGCTTGAATTTGAATGACCTTTTCAACATTGTTCACACTGATGTAATAAAGTTGGTTAAAGTTCCAGAAGACATGACAATTTTATTGGCACTATGTGAAGAAGCACGCCGTGGAAGAATAGTAGGAATTGACGTTGCAAAAAAAAAAGAATGTCCTTCTGCAGCTCGACTCAAGAAGTTGGAGAAATAGAAGAATAAGTATGAGGAAAACAATAAAACAATTGATGTGGTGCCTTTTTCCGTCGTCTTCAAGTTCCGAAACTGCTGAATATGATACTGCAGATTCAGTTACATTCCGTACTCTCAACGAACCTGAACCTAGTCGTAAAAGATTGAAGAAGGCCCATACGATGGTTGATATGACAAAGTAAGCGATCGAAAGACAACTGCGATAGTTATATCATCAGTCACTTCTTTTGGGATTAATCCATCTGAATTTTAACCAAAAGTTTTCTTCAACGGTATCTCTTACAATGCATTGGGATTTACAAGATATAATAGGAGAAGACATAGTTGATAGAGTACCAGTTATGGGCATGGGAAAAGACCTAGGGCACCTGCTTCCAAAGTTTATTAGACCTTCCATAGTTTATATGCAACAACAGCTATAGTCTAAGAAACTATGGAGCATTGAGATTAGCTGAAAATATAAAAACTATGTGCTTTAGCAAGAAATCCTCAAACGCTGGCCAGAGAAAGAAGAACACATTTTGATTGAACAAAAAGTTGGTAAGAGCTTCCAGTATTTAGCATGCAGACATCATACATGTGAAATTATGTTAGAAGCAGTGTTCACAACTTGACATTTCTTCTGACTTCCATACTTTAGTTTTCAAGCGCTTTAAATCAATTTGGAAATTCATTGACAAGAACGAATACATCTTGCCTGGTCCGCCTAGATCAATAAAACATACCGATAGAAGAACTGCCCAGGAAAATTAATACTAATTCCTCACCGATGCATTCACTGATCAAGATGTAGCAGACTGAAAGGATGACAACATTGACATTGTGGAGTGAAAAGTGAAATTGTGCAAGGTCTAGGCTTCTAAGGGTCATTTTACAGAAGGCAATTCCACATATAGAAATACTTTCTCCACATTAACTACCGTATAACTGTTGATTGTTCTAAATTTCAAGGAGGAAACGATTTCCATAAGAAACACATATTTAACAATCACAGAATTTTAAGTCGCTAGAAAATTTAATCAACTATTCAACAAAGGGTGTGGAACATCTCGCAACTTTCAATTATACTATAATGCAATTAAATTTAAAATAAATTGACGTTTGTTTTCCTATTTTCGCTAATTTAGAAGAAAAAAAAAATTTAAAAAATCGCCAGTTTGTAAATATTTTTGGCTATAATATTTCTTTTCAAATCTAGGCGAGTTGGCGACATTTTTGGCAAGAATAGCAATTTTAATTTTCTAATTTTGGCTTAGAAAATTTACTCTCAACATACCAACTTAATTTACATTTGCTCAGGGCCCACAAAGATATAAATAAAGTTCTTACCGTTAGGGTTTAACAAGTGACTTTTAACCGTTCGTGACAACAATTGGCAGATAATGGATTGATAGGTTGTTTTGAAGTTTTCCCGCACAAGGGCTATACTTGGTCAAAACTGCGTCATACCATTGTGACTACAACATCTACAACTAGGTTTCGTAATTTTGAACTTGGTGATCAAATGGCGATTCCAAGGGATGAGAATGACTTCATAGAGATCTTTTGAGCCCACATGTGCGACTTTCCACATGTGCGTCTCAATAGGAAGAAATCCTGGAAACTCCCGACGTATACCGCGACAATCGACACGAGACAATCTTCCACGATCGCCGCCTTGTCTATACTCACTTTGAAGGTAGACTGCACAAGATGAGCCTTGATGAGGATCGATCACTGGCCCTCTTCCATGCTAATCCCAAATTTTGCCTCAAAACGGTAAGCAGAGTCAGATAATAAACGATTTGGCTAGGCATGTAATCTATGTTCTTATTCGTTCTACAGCTGTTCAAAAGATGCAGGCATATCCACGAAAAAAAAAAAGTCACTATGCTGCTGTACCACTTTTTCGGAAAGGAGTACGTACAGTGGGTTAAAAAAGTCTCCTTACGGAAGCCAAAGTAACAAACAAATTAGCATAATTTCTAATATTTTGCTTCATATCTTCAGTAACTATTGAAATATGTTTAATTTGATTCTTTAAAATAAGTTTATAATAAATATCTGTTTTTACAATACGCAGCAATTATTTAAATTGAAATATTTAGGAGATGTTGCTAAGTGCCATGCAAAAAAAGTTTCCATACACCATATGAAAATTAATTATGACGTCTTCCACAACAGACTTGCAGTAAATTTTCAAAACAGAAGTGTACGCAAGTGTCATGAAGACATGATTAGGCTTGGGCGATGTATCGATATATCGGAAAAAACCGATATGAAATCAATATCGTCAAACCGGTGTCACTATTTTCTCCAAACCGATACATCGCGATCTCTTTTGACGAGAGAACGATACTTACCTAGCACTTCAAGGACGAAGAACCGTGGCAACGATTCATGCCCGGTGTTTCTAAAGCACTATAGAAACGTATTGAAACTGTTGACACCGCGCCGCGCCGTTTGAAACTAGTTCCATTTGCTTTTGCGCGGTACTTCATCGGCAAGCTCACATCGTGCTAATCCTATCCACCCTGCCTTGCATATGAGAGATGTTCCCAATATTGTATAGAAATATAGTGATACCTTCGACATCGGGCCGTTTGAGACGATTTCCATTTGCTTTTGCGGATGCCCGATATTTCATCAGAAAAAAACCGTATCGTGGTAATTGTATCCACTTACGCATGTGGGATGAGTATTGAAATTGCGAGGTGGACGCCAGCAGTCTAGTAATATTGGAGATTCCATAAAAGAAGTATTCGATTTATTGTTTGAACATTATTTATGTTGTTCTCTCAACACTTGGAAAACGTTTTGATTTTCATTTAATAGTCATCAGATATAAGACCTTGATGTCTATTTTCGGAATTCAATTGAGCATTTCCTACACTTTTTGTGTTTCATTTTTGATTTTTTTTATCTTGCTATTATTTTATTTTGCTTTATTTATTAACGCAAGGAGATTGCACCATTCGGCCGCGGTAATTTATGTCTAGTTTTTACCCAGTTAAGTTAATCTGGTTATTTATTACTATGAGCTGTTTGTTATATCTGCCAAAATCAATGTGAACTAGCACATGGACAGTTGTTTCTCTAGTTCGTATAAACGATTACATATAAACGATTTTTTTCCATTTAAGTTGAAAGATTTTCTCTTCTGACTGGTAAGTAAATAAATGCTTTATAAATTTTTATAGTTAGTACAATTTGAATAAAGTTTATTTATTTCTATGTGATTAATTACTCAATCCAAATTTTTTATTTTTTTTTAAATGTTTTTTAATTGCTAAGCATAACAGTTTTTTGGATCGATAAATGATTTGCTTAAGGACTCCATTTGACTACGTTACACTGCTGTCCTTGATACGTCCGGTTCGAATCCAAATTCAACTTGGGTGATATGCTACAATCAAACCCCGTTAACGTGAAATCAATGGGGCCGCTGAAATTGTTCGCTTTAACCGAATTCCGTGTTAAGTGAATAAATTAATGTTATGTTTTAACTACAGAGACTTGTTTTAGCTTCGTGTTAAGCGGGATTTCATGTTAAGCAATTTCGCATTAACGGAGTTTGACTGTTTATTAGTTGAAGACAGGCGATAGGGCAATTACCCACATGGGCGCCCCCAGGAGGGTGAAAGGAGGTGCACTTGCCCCCCCCCCTCCCCTCTGCTGGATAATAACGAAGTAAAATTTCCTTAAGATAGAGAAATTGAAAAATCCAGATTAAACCAAAATAAAAAATAACCGGCTTATACTCCTCGGGTGCTTTGTGTATCCCCCTGAAAATAATTTTGTCACTGCTCATGTTATTTAAAATAACCTTCCATACATGAATTTAATAAAATTTTACAATATATATAGTTAACATCGCGATATATCGTGACATCGTGATGTTTGCTTCCCGATATATCGTGATGCAGAAATGTTAACATCGCTTAAGCCTAGACATGATGGCAACAATTTTTTAATTTTAGATTGTAGCTGATTATCTTAAAATGGAGTTCCTAGATCTATTCGTGAGTTGGCGATTCAGTTATGAAATGATGGATTATCTATGAAAAAAATTGACCAAAAGTTTAATACATGTATATTGAAGTCTATAGTACAACATATTATTGAAAGACACCGATGAGCTTCAAACTTTTGAGGATAGAGATCGATCCGGGAAATCATCGAAGCTAAAACGCTTGTATAAAAGAAATATCGTATAATAAGGTTCAAGATAGTCCGCGAATAAGTGCACCTTAAGTCGCATGTGACTTAAAAATTGATAAAAACATTGAAGTGACATCTCAAACGGTGAGAAATGTTATTAAAAAAGTGGGTCTAAATGGACTTGCAGCCCGTGAGAAGCTTTATATAAGTACATGTAACAGAAAAAAGCGCATCGATTTTGCAAAGTCTTTTTTAGTGATGAATTAAAATTAAATATCCAAGGGTCAGATAATCGATTTATGGTCAGGAGAAAACGAAATTAACAAATGTTAACTTATAATTTATGTGGAACTGTCAAACACGGTGAAGGAGGTGTTATAGTTTGGGGGTGTATGAGAGCAGCTGCTGTCGGTAATTTAAGTTAAGTAGAAGAAAATAAGCATAGATACGTGTATCTTGAAATTCCAAAGTAAAATATCTTAACCAGTGCACATAAATTGTCAACTGGGATTTGTCTTCAATGTTTTTTATCAAATCTTAAGCCATGTGCGACTTGAGATGCACTTATTCGCAGATTATATTGAACCTTAGAATAGGATATTTCTTTTATGCAAGCGTTTTAGCTTTGAAGATCTTCCGGATCAAACTCTTTCCTCAAAAGTTTGAATCTCATGGTGTCTTTCAATAATATATTGTACTATATACTTCAATATATTAAAGATTTCGACAATTTTTTTCATAGATAATCCAACATTTCATAACTGAATAACCAACTCACAAATAGGTTTAGAAACTCCATTTTAAGACAATTAGTAAAAGCTAAAATTAAACATTTGCTGCTATCATGTCGTCATGACACTTGCGTACACTGCAGTTTTGAAAATTTACTGCAAGTTTGTTGTGGAAGACGTCAGAATTAATTTTTGTATGGCGTACGAAAACTTTTTTTTACATGGCACTTAGAAACATCTCCTAAATATTTCAATTTAAATACTTCCTGCGTTTTGTAAAAACAGACATTTATTATAAACTTATTTTAAAGAATCAAATTAAACATATTACAGTATTTACTGAAGATATGAAGCAAAAAATTAGAAATTATGCTAATTTATTTGTAACTTTGGCTTCCGTACGGAAACTTTTTGTACCCACTGAATATACTTTTGGCCTAATGAGTAGTTTAGTTTTAATAACCCCAATTCTCAACAATCTGAGCATTGATATTCAAAAAACTACCATTTACAAATTGTACTATTGTTTAATTAATATAAGGTACAATAAAATTTATGCGATTTTGTGAATTTACTATCATAGCTTGAATGTAAACAATATATATATATCTATATATTTAATAGGCAATACGTTTTTGGGGGTTAGTCCGTCCGCCTAAACTGCTCAACCAATTTCAATGATCAAGGTGTCATTTTAAAGGAAATAAGTTGTAGATTTGCCAAAACGTGCCAAAATAATTTATTAACACTTTATTAATTAGATAAATTTCAATATTTTTCATCATTAAGCTACTACAAAGCCTCAATGATTTTGAATATATGAATGGCAACATCCTTACGTATGTAAACAACAAACCCGTTGCTAATTTTAAAGCTCTTTTTAAACTCTTCGTTTCAAAGTTGATTTTTTCTGTTTTTCTGAAGCATTTTTGTATTGGAGTAATTATTATTTTGAAGTATTTCTATCCAGAAAATGCCTCGCGTTGGACGTCGTTCTCTAACTTGGCGACTTATCAGAATAAATAAAAGATATTGGGACTTCAATGTAAGGGCATAGCTAATGAAGTTTTAAGTCAGAATGTTGGCGGATAGTATATTTAACTTTCTATTATGAAACTTGCAATTTGGGTGTTTTCTCTATTAGGCCTTACATTAAATTTATAAAAATTTGGTTACATTTTTATGGGTGGCAAACCTATTCGAGCGCAGCAAGATGTTTTAACCACAAATTTGAGAGGCGTTTGGGGGTTGGCGAGCTTTAGCGAGCAGGGGGCGAAGCCCCCTAGTATATATATATTTTCCCATGGTTGCATTGTAAAATTTAAATTTTTTGTACAATTTCGGTTTTGATACTAGATAACCGTCAGCCACTAGGCGGCCCGTGGGCCAGATCCGGCCCGCGACAGCTTTTTCTCTGGCCCGCCGGCAGTACAGAAGAGCAAAAATCAAATTTTGCGGAAATAATTTTAATTTATCTACAATAGTATGTGTTTATTACCAGAAACCACGTTTTCCATTAAGTGGCCTACGTCAGTAAGTCTGGAAATTCCTTTTCTTTTTTCTGAGACGGCCAATGAGAAAAAGAAAAAAAAAACAATAGTTTGAATTATTGCCAATGACGCATTCCTTCGCATTGCTTAGTTTTGTACTTATGATAACCTACCCCCTTGATTCGTGAATGGCACAATTCGATTTCTGCTTTTCTGAATGTGATGGGCAGGAGTTGGGTGTTTTAATGCATACTGGCCTCTTTTGTTTTGACGTGAAAAGAAGTATCGTGATCTCTATGACTCCAGTGCAATAATGGCGTCGAAGACTAGTTTTAAACGCAAAGTAGATAGTGAAAAGCGGACCGGCCGTCATCGTCTCGCGATTAACACCAACTAAAATTTAGAAGATATGGTTTAAATATCTTTATTAATTATGAGTTTATGTCAAGTCACATTGTAGTATTGTCATAAAAGATTAACTTTTTTTATGACTTTGATTTATGATGTAAAGAAAATTATTTTTTAATTATTTGAAACAAGAATCAAATATCAATTGTTATTTTATTAATATAAAAAAGTTAAATTATTGTTTCAGTTTTCAAAATTGCTTTATATTGTTGAATTTTCAGTAATTATCACATTTCTAACATTGAACATATGTAGTAAAGCAATATATTTATTGGCGCATTCGGTATTAATCTGCAGCCCGCGGAAAGTTCCAACATAAGTCATGCGGCCCGTCTCTAAAAGTTAGTGGCGAACTCTGTACTAGACATTGCTCGTAATCAAGCAAAATCAGCATATTGCTCATTTGAAACATAGCGGTCTAAATGTTAGAGGTCGGAAATATCGATCAAAATAAATATCGATACTAAATCGTTGCATAGAAAAAATATCTATAACATATCGATACATGATTTTTTATTTGATTTTCAATTTTGCCAGAAGGAAATTTTTCGGGGCAAATTTCTACTTTTCATGATTGCTTTTTGTAAGGCTACTACTTTTCCAACTGAAATGGGTCTATTACAAAAAAAAAAAAGTTATATTTTCGCTTAATTAGTGCAGTGATTTTAAGAAAACTTTAGATAATTTTCAATAGCTCTAAATGTATAGCAAAATATTGAATATTGGTGCCATTTTAACTGTCTCTCAGACAAGTCCAAACTTTAGTTTTGAAAAGGGAATAAAGAAAATCGAAAAAACACGTGGAACTATTTTATATCGCGGACTTTATCGATATTTTTCAAAAAATATCGTCGTATCGATATATCGCCGACCTCTGCTAAATGCTAAATTCTACAAACCTGTGTTTAATAGTCCCAGCGAGATTAATATATAAGAATCAAGTGTCAATGCATAAAACTTCAATCGCGTTAAAGGACTTCTATTACAATCTATCGGAAATTCGTATCTCAGTTTCAAATTGTGAGAACAGGTTAAAACTTGGATATTAGGTGATAGTTCTTCGATAACTCGTTTCTAAAGTCCCCTTTGCCAGTACATTCTGAAAACTTGACGAGATTTGCTAGAAAATACGTGAGATTCGCTAACAAATTTACAAGATTTGTAATCAGATATCACCAACCCTTACATTATTGTAACCCAGCTTCTAATTAAAAATTTAATCTGCGACAAAAGCACAGTTTTAGGATCTAGTTTTTAAAATCGCTAAAAAGAAATTTTCCTGGTTTTTAAAATCACTTTTCCTGTAGTATGCCTTTATAAACACCTAAGTTTTATACAAAATTCTGATCAAACGTACGGTAAGTGCAGCTGGTGTAGTTAGCAACGGAGCTTCGAGTGGTTATTCTTCTGCAAGCATATAAAGTCAATTAAAATATTGCCGGCACACGTTACTCC
The DNA here is from genome assembly GCA_963978545.1 of Linyphia triangularis. Taxonomy (NCBI): domain Eukaryota; kingdom Metazoa; phylum Arthropoda; class Arachnida; order Araneae; family Linyphiidae; genus Linyphia; species Linyphia triangularis. The sequence goes on along the minus strand of OZ021732.1, from coordinate 29,434,879 downwards.
ATCCAAGCCCTGATTTTCGCACAAGCCAACAAATATCCCAGGCTTGAGACCCCGAAATATTAGGGGCCGAAAATTTCCAATATTGTTGTGGTCAAAATGAACCCTAGTCCTTTTCAATATTTTTAGTTAGGTTCTGGACTCAAATAAATTATAAACTTAAATTGAGTAGCAGCCGTGATACTACGAAATCTTTAAAACACATTAGCTTATATTTGAGTGAATTTAATTGTGGTTAATTTTCTGATGTGTGACTTTTGGATTTAGAAAATGGTTGTCAGTAAACTTGCAGGCTAAAGGCGAAACTTGATATTCGTGGCTATTAGTCACACTAGAAAAAATTTTACATTTTTCTTAATTGTGTTTACCTAGTTTTAAAATTATTTTTAAACTTAAAATACAGGATAATTAGTTAAAAGCCAAATTCGGTGACATCTTAATTGCAAAAGTCTTGAGTCCTACCTACCGAAACTTAATTTTGATTCACATGCTTAATTGCTTTATTGAATTCTAATAGGTTACTTTTCAGTAACGGTATAGTGGTTAGCGTGCTAGCTTCTAGACCACGAGGTTGCGGGTTCGAGTCTCGTGTAAGGCATGGGTGTTTGTAAATGTATGTTGGCTTGTCAAATGACGAATGTTTCGGCGCATTATAGCCCTCGTGTTGCTGACGGCGCCAGATAATCTGAAAACAACCAACTTTTCAGTAACAATGTATCAAATGCTCTTCATTATTTGGATCTTTATGTTAGAATTTCAGAACCTGTTGTTTTAGACCATATATGGTCAGAGAAAAATCCTTCCTATAAAATAAACATCGGGCACGACCTACACCTAGTTTTTTATGGGGCCACGAAAACATGCTGTGCTTTGGGCACTGAGTGATGTAAGTTAAGTTAGATCTAGACCACTTCTAATGCTGCGTAATAACAGTGTGGTTACGATGATACCAGTTTTGGGAAAAGTTTCTAATGTGGATCACTATGGTTATTGCTAAACCTTTTCCGGCTTTAAATCAGTAAAATAAATAATTCACTGTCCATGTGTTGCAGTTGGTTTTCAACCTTTAATGAACATTCAATAACCGAAGACTTTAAAACATTACAGTTTCGATAAACTAGAAATCTGCATTTAAAGTCAACTTTTACTTGTTTACCTTCAACATCGAAATCGATGACCAGAATAAATTTCCGAAATAACAATGATATTACCTTTTATCAAAAGATAAAATTTATAATCTTTAATAATCGCAAAAACCTTATAACAATTCAAAAATTGAGGAACAAAGTGAAAATCTAGATAACCTGATAAAAAAAAAGTATCCGATTAAATGTTAACCTGAAGTTGCAATCATTTTACTGCCACTCACACGCCATGAGTAAAAATGTCTGAATTAGATCCGCCTTCTGGAAGTCGATTTCTAGTTAAATCAAAACACTTTTTATTCAATTCGTAACATTCTGCATTTGTGCCCCAAAACTATTTCCATTCTTTTATCTTTTTATATAATTTAAACTATTGGATGTCTTAATGGCTAGACAAAGAATATTCGCCTAGCATATGGATCGAAGTACGCCTGAAGCCCTGAAAATCTCTGGTTTCAAGGTTTCAAAGTTAGTAAACAAGGTGGCGATTGTGACAGATTGTCACGTGTCGATTGTCAAAGTATCTGGGAATAGTTTTCTGGGTTTCCCTAAATTCGAGACACAAAATCGAAGCAGTTTCATCTAACAGAATAGTTTCTTAGAATGCAAAAGGTCTGGGGATGAATCCTCGTATCTTTTGAAAGGGAGTAAAGATGGCAGCTAATGGGTCGGATGTTGGGCTAACTGGAAGGAGTTTCCATGGTTTTCTTCAATATTGCCTCATGCAAATGGAATGTAGTTTTCGCTTGAAAGACATAACGGAAGTCATTCACCATTCATACAGACTTCTTAATCGAGCGGTTTTCCCCAATGCAAGAAAATATCTGGTTCTACAAACAACCTGTTTTTAAGATAACGCGTTTTTAATCTTTTTCTGATCGATGAGAAACAAAACAAAGTAAACAAAAAATACTTTCTTAGAAACCTATTTTTTATAAAAAAGATTATTAAAAAGTAACTTCATAATTGTAATGCTAAATTGTACAAATACGTAATTTTTAAGTGTTATAGTTTATACGATTTTCAGAGATGAATTTTTTTTTTTTAACAGGGGATTCGTATGTTCTTTTCGATGTTATATTTTATTAACTATTTTCACTATATTTGTCTTACTCTAAAATAATGATTTTTTTTAATTACTAGCAATAAACCAAAATGTTAATTTAATTGATGAAAAGCCGTTTAATATTAAAAATCTCAGTCATCTTTGCACCCACTAAATAAACATTTGTATTCTTTTTGAATCGTAATTATTTATAACTTTAAAAATTTTAGAATATTTCATATAGGAAATTTTTATAATAAAATTGATTTAGTGTGGGCTTTTTTGATCTGCCAAAATTTAAGACCATTCACAACATCAACTTTATAAATAAATTCGACTTTTCAAATGCAATTAACCAATTACAAATGCGTATTTAATTTTTTTGCATCAAACAATATGAAGAACAGTTGCAAAAATTTGAACAAATGTTCTATATACTAATCAATATACGACGTATATTTCTTGGTTAGAAAATCTAAGTGCGGTAGAATGGTTAGAAAGTGTAAGAGGGTCGTCCTTGTTTAGCCTTGACATTATATTCAGAATTAAATTTTATAATTCACACCTCATATACCCATATAAAATTTATCGACAAAAAATTATTTTGTGAGTAACGACGCAAATTCAAAACAAAAACTAAAGAGCCTACCCTTCAGTTTAAGTGTAGTAAGCGAAACTTAAGAGCCTACAGGTGCCTGCTATCTCGCACAATGTAAGAGAAATAATTTCAAAATTCACCACTTTTTATGACATCAGAGGAATACACCATTTCGATCCCGGACGATGGGAACCACGGCTCTCAGTACCGCACAGGGCCCCTAATATAACATTCTTGTATACCCTAACCGTGAATGCAACGGCTTGGCTTCACTGCCTTTTCCCACGGTTATGAATAGACTTACACCAGTTTCGCAAGAAAAGCAGACATCCAAGAATGTTGTGTGTATAATTTTTTTCTACTATACTTTATTCCGTGATTTTTTTTTTTCGTCGTGTGGTTTTTTTGGTCCATTGCCTACTTTCGCTCACTGTAGGTCTTATGATTATTTGTTCACTTAGCGTTTGATGACGTGAGAATCTCGTGACTGGGTAAATGGAACTGGAGTCTTTGTTTGCAGTAAGTTTGGACTATCGCCCGAAACACAGGGAATTCAGACACATGTAGTATATTCTAAATATGTTTCCTACCACAAACAAATTACAAATTTAAATCGTTGTTTCTCTCGATTGACATCGATAGCTTCTAACTAATTTATTAATGGAATTTTATCTTTCATTAACACATTTTAAAATTATTTTGTAAAAAGACGAAACTCGTATCAATAATTAAAAATGAGCAGTGATAACAAACATTACCAAATTTTCCCAATATATAAAGGCCGACCAAACGGTGCAGTGGTTAGCGTGCTAGCTTCTAGACCGCGAGGTTGCGGGTTCGAGTCCCGTGATAGGCATGGGTGTTTGTAAATATATGTTGGCTTGTCTAATGACGAATGTTTCGGCGCATTATAGCCCTCGTGTTGCTGACGGCGCCAGATAATCTGAAAACGACCAACCAATCAACCCACTATATAAAGAAAAAACTCTTAAGACATCGACATAAAACTCAACAAGTTTGCGATCATTTCACCCAATGCTAAAAACCGATTCTAGACAATCCTTTAATAATTTAACACCAGTTCAAGCTAAATTAGAAGATTAGGAATAAAATAATTTAAAAAGTCCACCAAAAATAAAATCACTATTCACTGACTTAATGAATTTGACTTACCTGACCTGACTTAATCAGTACTTATGAATGTAAAGACTGTAGGGAGAACCATGATTCGATGCTTCTAACTTTAACTCCTTTACTTTACTTTATTAAGCTGTAAGTGATTTTTAGGGAAAAATTTAAAGAACTTTCTTGTATTCTAAAAATAAAATGTTATTTAGATATTTTGCTAAAACTTTTAGACAAAAAAAAAAAATCCACTTTTTTTGTGATCCGAAGATTAGTCATCGACCTATACTAAGAACGAGAAACTGAAAGATGAAAAATAGGTCATTGATATTTCTTTCTGGTCTCATTTAAATTTTATAACGATTTTATCAAAATTAAAGTTTCTGAATTAGTACTATTCTTCCTTCAGATTAAGCATCAAGGGTGATGTAATTTGCATGCACAATTTAAAAAAAATAATATTTTAATTTTAGCTTTTTTTTCCCTTTTTTTTTTGCCAAAAAAGTTTTGAACGGAAACTTTCAAAAGCTTAAAATATTTATTTGCATTTTTCAGAGGCATCCTCAAGACGTGGAAAACTTTGACAAACAGTTCACTACAAGCAATCCTGACCTGACACCTGCTGACAAAGTGGTGATAATGAATATAGACCAGGACGAATTTTCTGGATTCTCTTACTTCAACCCAGAATTTGTAGCTCATGTTTAGAAGCATCATAATTGTGTTCCTTAATAGACTGAGAGGCGACTACAATTTAAGGACCCCATCGAGCATCATTCTGAATTTTTTATAGAAATTAGAGAAAAGTTAGTAGACTACAAATCCACTGGTCTGCCGTAGCAAAAATGGCCGAAACTAGACAAAAATTGACTTTTAATAAGTTGAACTAAATCCAATTGCCAAATGCGCCATAACTTACCAAATAATGAGCATTTTTTTTTTTTTTTTTTTTTTGGTAACCCTCACTCTTTAATTTTCAATTAAGAAGGTTGCAAACGATCGAAATATCTGGCGACAGTCTACTTTCATCTATTAAACGGGAGCCAAGTTGGCAATAAAAATTACGTCACTGATGGCGTAACTAATGTCGCCAATTTGGCTTACTTTTAAAAGATACAAGTTTTCCGAGCCAGAGATCAGAAATCATTTGCGCTTTTTCTCATTGAAAATTAAAATGCAGTGGGTTGCCAGACGAAAAAGTTTGTTCTCTTTTTGGCAAGTTATGACATATTTGGCAATCGGATTTTAGTTCAACTCATTCCAAGTCAATTTTTGATCAGTTTCGGCCATTTTTGCCACGGTAGACCAGTTGATTCCTAATCTACTCACTTATCTCCAATTTCTATAAATAATTCAGAATGATGTTCGATGGGGTCCAAAAATTGCAGTCGCCTCTCGGACTATAAATATTGAAGTCTAACTTCATCTTACTCTACATTCGCTAAAATACAGGGTGTCTACAAAAGGTTGGACACATTTTGATGTTGAATAATTCATAAAATAATAAAGACAAATTTAAATTGATAACACTAATGGTTAGATAGATTCAAAAAGTTTTGTGGCCCTTGTCAATTGACTTCCACATGTGCGCCATTCGTTGCACGGAAAATATCAAGACGGTAGTCAATTTCGCACCAGGTACGGGCAAGCATGTCGTCATTCACGTTATCAACATTCGACATTTTCCTCCTGCAAACGATGTCCTTTACGAATTCGCAAAGGAAAAAACGCCCAGTGGCGTTATATCAGGTGATTTAGGTGGCCAAGCGAGAAAAGTATACAAGTAATAACGCGCGCAGACGATATTTACAAAAATATGAGAAAAATATAAAATTGATAACATAGGCAGACGATATTTAAAAAAAATAACAATAATAATAATAATAATATTTTAATGGGAAAAGGAAATTTTCTATGGCAACGTTCACTATAAATGTAAATATATGAGTTATTCTATGTATAAATGTCATAAGTTTGTTTATTTATATCTTCATTATTTTATGAATTATTCAACATCAAAATGTGTCCAACTTTTTATAGACACCCTGCATATTTAAAAAATTGTACATATGTATATATAGATAGACTGTGATCAGAATGTAAATGTACAGTTCGAAAAAAAAAATCCGAACGCTCCTCGCTGCACCTTTTGTTCTAATTAATAAAAATAAATTTAAAAAAAAAAGCGAAATGTACTGCTTTAATTTATGGAAGGTGTTTTATAAATGTATATAGTTTTTATTTCATAAAGGTCATACACGTATTAAAACCGAATTAAACTTTGAAAAGTTCAATGGTAATCAAATTATTTCATGTTTGGATTAATCATTCAAATCAAAGTCGAAATTTTAAGTTTCATAAATTTACAATGAATGGTTATTGATTTAAGTCTTAAAGTGATAATAAAAAATTAAAAATAAAACATCGTTTTTTTTAGCATAAATAATAAAACAGTTAATTAAAACAATTCATTACATTTTATCACTTTTAGTGCCAACAAGTTTGTTAAAGATAAAGTCAAACATTAATCACATGCAACTTTGAGAACAAACAGGTTTTTTATTATTTTAATAAAACAAATTTAAAATTCATAAATAGGAATGCATACCGTAAAACGGGGTGAATTGGAACACTTTTTAACTTGTAACGTGAAAATTGGATGTAATAAGATTGTTTACGAATATATTTTTTGCTTTGAAACTTGAGTCTTGACTTATTCTTTGAAGATAAACCCCGAAACTTTTTTTTTTTGGGGGGGGGGGGGGAGGAGAAAGAAAAAACATGGCTTGTATAAATTTTGATTTTTTTTTTTTTTTCCTTCCATGGTATTTCAATTAATTCAACGCGCAGAAAGGGGTGAATCGGAACACCCATCACAATTTATGTCTCTTCTTATTTAAACATTTACAAGGGAGAAATAACAAATAATAATGCATTAGGGAGAATAGGAACACAAGATTATCATGAAAAAAATTCTTTAATACGACAGACAAAAATTATTTTTGTCAAAAATACTGTCAAAACAAATCATACGTTTGAAAGTGCGTCAACTCTTCGCCTAATACACAACATCATCCAAATCATCTTTAAAACTAATCTAATTTTTTTAATCTACTTGATGTGTGAGCGCAACTTCTTTATAAGATCTTGAGGTAGGAGAAAGCATCTTAGCTGTTTCAAAAATATCTTCGTTATAGGATGCTTTTTGTGAAACACGTCCAAGTAGCTATAATCTTGTGAGTGTATAACTTAGCTCATTTAAGAGTCTGCATATGGTCTGATTACTCCCTTCAAGACAGCGATGAAGAGATCAGGTAAGAATTATTCTCAGAAGAAGTTTAAAAATTAGCTTAGACGTTCCAGAAAACCCAGTTGTACCAGAAAATTTGGCTCCAGATGATTCCGTTATCGTTAATATACGCATGTGGAAAAACGACCAATGTCTTGAAAAGAGTCCACTTTAATCAAATCTTGTGTAGAACATAACTTTTTTGGGGTTCCGATTCACCCCAAAAATGTCAAAATCATGACGTGCCAACGCATGAAAATTGGTAAAATGAAAAGGACTGGTTTCAGAATTTGTAAACAAATGGACAAAACATATATTCTGAGATTCCAAAACACGTTTGTCAAGTAATGAAAATATATAATCAATAAAAGTGCTTTATTTATTTAAAAGAGTAATTTCTTTGTAATTTCATGAAGTTTCATTCCGATTCACTCTACTGTTCCTATTCACCCTGTTTTACGATGCTTTTTTCCCTCCATTTTATTCTTCATGGACGGAACTCCCCCAGAACTTTTTTTCTTCCTAATCTGATTTTTAATTGCAAAATATTAGCGAATATGTACTAAAAAAAAACCGTATTTTTAAAAACCATTTCTAGTTAGAAAAACAAATAAAAAGGGTCTTCTAATTTATTGAGAGCCATCTGAAAGATATGAAGATGATTAACTTAATTATTAGTCATTACAATATAAAATTATGATTGAATTAGGTCATTACACTCCAAAACTTCATTACACTCCAATTTTAAGAATGTCTGTTAAATTTTTAATTTAATTAAAATTAATTAAAAATTTAATTTAAATAAAAAAATTAAGAATGTTATCTAAATTATTAAAGGAAATGACAAAAATTCGAAATGTGAACTTTAAAAACAAAAATATATGAACAATCTATACACTTTTGGGACAGTACGATTTCATTTAAAATCTTTTCACATAAAATCAGTGGGTATTAAATATTATGTGAGTATTGGACTTCTATTCTCCTGCATGTATACTAATTAATTTTATGCTTGTTGCATTTTTAACTTTAAAAGTTTAAAATTCAAGAAAACTATTCGTAAACTTGCGAGACGCACTGAATTACAATCACGATAAAAAGTGTTTTATTGTCTTACTTTTTCCAGCAAAATTACCAAAAATTAGAAAAAACTGGGATTGAAATAACTGCATAAAACTGTCTACTTACGTCAATAGATGTTTACAAATGCAATATTAAATAATTTTTTCTAAAGCAGTGGTTGTAATTCCAATCGACTAGAAGAAAAATTAGAAAAAACTATCAAAAAAACAAGCCTGCATGTTTCCAAACAAACAAAAAACTATTTTGTAAGAGCATTATCATAATTTGAAATCTACTGAACCAATTTGAGCCGGATTTTGGAAAGACAACAAAAAATTTTAATTGCGAGCTTCAATGATGAGTAAAATTTTGGAAATTTAATTTTTTGGCATTTGGCTGAAAAAAAATTGACAACCACTGGCCTATGAACTCGTTATAGCAGTGAAGTTCGGTTTTTCTTTTTTTTTTTAAATTCCCCCCCTCCCCCTATTATTTATCTATAATAATAAAACTAGCTGTCTTTGTGTCTGTCTGTCGGTACATCGAAAGCGACTTAAAATAGGCGTAGAGCTCTGAAATTTTCAACGTAAGTAGTTTTGGCCTTCTAATTGTACCTTTGGCAAACAGAATGTTAAAATTTTAAACAATGTTTTTTAATTAATTAATTATTATTATTTTTACTTAGGGCTGCAGCTCTGAAATTTTCAACATAAGTAGTTTTAACTTTCAAATTGGACTTTTGAAAAACAGAATTTTAGCATTTTGATCACTTTTTTAGAATTAATTATTTTATAGTTAATTAACAAATATTTTACAAAACGATTTCTAATAGGGCTACTGCTCTGAAATTTTCAACATAAGTAGTTTTGGCCTTCTAATTTTGCTTTTCACAAACACATGGAAAAATATTCTTAGAGGGGTAAGGGGTGTTGTGCTATTGTATTAACGGTGAAAAAAATTCGTTTTTTTTTTTTTTTTTTCGCAGGGGAGGGGGTTCTAATATTAAGGGTTTACGTAGCAATTAATTTTTAGAGAGTGAGGCGAGCTTATTTACTCAGCAATTAACCTTTCAGCGAGAGAAGCGAGCCCATGCTAACGCAGCAATGAGCCTTCCATCGAGAGAAGCGAGCTGGGCTTGCACAGCAATGAACCTTTCAACGAGTGCAGTGATCCTGTGCTTATGTGTCGATGAAGTTTTCAGCGAAAAAGCAAGCGTTGTTTGGCGTAACAATTAAACTTTTCAGCGAAGAAGGCTGTGTTTGTTACAATGAAATTTTTAGCGAGGAAAGCGAACTTTGTTTTGCAGGGCAATGAACCTTTCTGCGAGCGCCAAAAGCTGGGACCTATACACCAATAACGAGTCTCCGCAACGCGGGGCCACGCAGTTAATTATTAATAATGAAGGGCGTTGTTTTCAATGAGGTTACAATCATATGGCAGAACTTGTGGCATGCTTTTATCCAATCACAATGCACCTTTAAAAACAAATTCGAATGTTTAGGTTCAATTAGCCAATCATAATACTAAGAATCTCAATTTTTCGCGAATATGGCAGTTGACAATGCAATGACGTAGCCATGGATACAGTGGTTAGTTAATTTTAAAATCTTTTGACAACGGCTTCTTGAGAAATCAAACTGTTTTTTGCCTTACATACGGTATGCATAGTATACCGACTCATGTGGTGTCTGTTTAAAAATATGTGTCTACTTTAAAATAAATCGATCATAAGTGAAATCTCAATTTCGGAAAATGTGGACTAGTAAAGGGTTAATTGCGACCTTAGTTTGGAAATACCACATTCATTTCAAAAGTTAATTATACAAAGTTACTATGCCAAAGTTTTTATGAAGTCAATAACGAACACAACGTAATTTTTCTGATGTATATGAGTATAACAGGGTTTCATTTGCTTTGAAAAATCAAGTTTTTGCTTACATTAACCATTCTTTGGAAACAAAAGCGACTAACAATGATAAATGTTGCTGCAGTGGTACTTTAATTATACGTAGACGTGCGTGGTGTCAACGTTGCCTTGACAATGGCCGGCAGAAAAGCAACTGATGCATCAACTCTCAATATAACAATGGTTTCTCCTTCAAGGACGTGTGAGATAGCAAGATGGCGACAGGTTGTAAGGTTTCTCCCACGGCGATAAAAGAAAATCATGACGACATGGCGTGTCAATTGATAACTACGTATGCAGTCCTAATATGCTTTCGAACAAGAAATAGCTTTCGAACAAGACAACACTTGTTCACACACAATCTGGAGAATTTTCTCACATTTTCAAATACGAAAAAAAAAAAAAACGTTAACTATCCTTCTTTAGGGAGTAATTATATTATTTATAATATATTTTCTATGAAATCAGAAACAAAATTGACATCTCGTAAGGGACATTTTTCAGGAAATGAAGAACTTGAACAACCGTTTGTGAATTTTAAAGGATAAGAAAAACAAGCATTTGGTGAATTACTTATATGTTTTAGAGGGGCATCTATTTAGATGACAAAAGTCTATGGGTGCCTCTCCTTCATAGAAACGAAAATTGTGTACCACAAGATTATTTAACCGTTTTTTACTCGTGTACCCCCTTGCACTGCACTTCTTGCTCCCCATCACTGCAGCAAGTACCCTAACCCCTGTCCCATTGTGCAAAATTACAAACATCTATACTCACTGTCAGGTGAAAACCGTTCCGATGGTCCTCTCTCTCGGCAGGTACTAGACCTGCAGATAAAATATACTACTACATACCTAAATTGAATTTAAAACATCCATTTCTTTCTAGCTTAAAACTATTTCAGATTCAATTGAATTATTTTGGTTTTTCACAATAAAATATTATTTACATTAGAAATGCCAGTTGATACAACAACTTTTTATTCTTTCTCTTATATCAATCTATCTATCAATGTACACCATTACATCTTTTTTTTTTTCCGTGTAACTCCAAGATCACCCTTAGGGACGCCTTGGATTACGTACCCAAATACGCATACTACAACAGTTGAGAAACGCTGGTGCACCATATGTTGTAAAAAAAAGTTTATTCTAAATCCAATTTCAGCTGAAATTATGAGGTGGCGATTCAAACGCTATATATTGCACCATAATTTAAACCAGTGGTCAGCTCATGTTGGCCGAAACTAATTTAATATAAGTTTTATCATTCTTCAGTAAAAATGTTTCAGATAAATTACAGGGTAAATAACTGCACCAAATAAGGTCATGCCTGTTTGTAGCAAAAACTGTTCATAAAATCAGATAATTGGCATAAGCTATGCGCTACAAAGAGACAACCTTATAATGAAATATTTTTAAAAATGAAGCAGTTGGCAGCGGAAGATATCTAGCAAACAAAAGCGTGGTTTTTCCAAGATTTAAACTTCTGCCGAGTTGAAAAAAGGTCAATTCAATATTATTATTTATCTCTCGTTTTCCAATTTTATCAATACTATAGGACACATATACCAATTTGGTAATTTATTATCTTAGTTACGTCAGTTGCCAGAAGATTGTTAGCTTGTGGCATTTATGTCTATGTGCTGTGTGAGTTGGAATTTTTTTTTTACTTTCCTTGTTTTTGAGGACAAATTCTATTGTTTATAATTTAAGAAAAAATAAGAATATTTTATTTCATTGACAATTTATACAATTGCCATCAGTGGAACAGGGGGAGGGTGGGGGTCCCAGTAAGACCAACTGTCTTTCGAGAAATTGTATTTGAAACAACCTGGTTGTATTCAGATTATCTGGCGCCGTCAGCAACACGAGGGCTATAATGCGCCAAAACATTCGTCATTAGACAAGCCAACATGCATTTACAAACACCCATGCCTAACACGGGACTCGAACCCTCAACCTAGCGGCCTAGAAACTAGCACGCTAACCACTATACCGTTTGGTCGGCTGAAACAACCTGGAATGAATAAATATGACAAAATACATTTTTTTCGGGTAGTTCAACATTCGACAGAAACTTATGCCAGGTTTGGAACAGATCGCGAAATGGTTGTACTTCCGACTTTGACCTTGACATACATAATTTTTTTCCGCCAAAAATCTATTTCTACATTTTTTTTTTTTTTTTTACAAATTCAAAACAGGCCAAATTGAAATTCTTAAATACTTATAAGTTAGTGCCTGCACAAGCAGTTGACAATAGATAATATATTAAGGCTTCACAAGATATTTACAAAACCCAAAACAACTTTCTCAACATAAAAATAAGAAAAGTAGTATTTCAATTACATCAGATGACAGTCTGAGGAATGCGGTGAGATGTTAGAGGCTACAAACACTTGACAATCCTGTTCTGCAAGGAAGTGGGAAAATCCAATTGAAAGGATACTTACCAGTTCATAAAGAGACGTTTTGAGTATTCTATAGACTATTTTTAAACTTCTCAAACATCTAGACGGAAAAGAAGATCGGATAACTGGCAGTGATTTTAAACAAAATATTTCCAAATCTCTTTCGAATGATTCCCATGTTCTGTATCAACATTTTCGTCGCTATTGTTGAGATTTATAAAATTAAATTTGAAATGCAAAGTTCGAAAACTTTTTAATAAACGAATTATGTTTGAAATCAAACTAAAACGCACGAGGAATGCAAAGTTTTATCCTTAATATTTCAATCTTTCATTATCAAAACCTCATAAAGAAGTATAAAATTAAAAAAAAAATTAAAACTTAAAAGCAGAAAGGAATTATTCCAAATGAAAAACACAAAATAATTATTCTAAGTAAAAAAAAACAACAAAAAAAAAACAAACGAAAGGGCGTTATTTCCTTCATAATAAATGCGTTTTCCAAATATAGTTCTGTGCTTATGTCTGAACTTATATCCATTTTTGTTTGATACAAAAATAATACACCAACTAAGAGACATTTCCCAAGAACTGATTAATCTACTATTCTATAAAAGAATGCATAATATTAAAAATAAGGAAGTTACAATGGATGTTAAAATAAGGATAATTACTATGTCTTTTTACACACTATCATATCGTTTGGTAATTTATCAAACTTCTTAAAACGGCGTACGTACGTAACAGATCGTTCTTTTCATTTAATTTAATAACAGTTCTAGCATAACATTAAATGCAATAATAATAATAAAAGAAGATTATTTTATTTCGTAATTTGAACTCTTAAACTGATGGTTCGTTATTTCTATCTAAAGTTGAATCCGTCTTACTAATATTTGCATTACGTCTTTTGACGATATTGACACAGGCAATCAGATAACTTTAGATCATAACGATTTCCTACCGTTCCGTCATATCCTATTATACCTGTGCATATCAGCTGAAAGCAAAAATTCTGCCGATATGGCCAATATCAAATGAATAAAACTTTTACAATCTTGACCTAACAATTAAAAACCATTACTAATATCGGTACATTTACAAATAGAATCGATCAATTTATGTTTGCTATCTAACAACAGATGTGTTTGTCACTTCTTCCTATTCGATAATTCAGAAGATAACTCCAGATAAAACAACAGGTATCGAAAGTTCTATTATCGTAAAATATCTTTTGCGCGTGTTAATAGTATTTCAAAACTGCACTTAAAGGTGTCTGAACTCGATATGTGAAAAATTCTAATTGCCGATATGACATAAAAATCGTGCTTTAATATATCGTTACTCATTGCATTGAAAAATATGGAATTCAGTTAAGTTTGTAGACATTTGGTTGTATAGAGATTTGATTTTCTTGCGCAAGAGCCACACAAGGGCCATACTGCATTGTAATATCGTTAGATTAAGGTGTGTTTGCAGGGAGAGACTTTCCAAAATTATTTCAATGAACTGCTCACATGTGTGTGCATCTCGAAAAACGAAAAAAGAACTCCGCCATATCTACTAACTTTGAAAAGGGAGCTACAGAGCTCCGGTGAGGCTCGATTCAAAGAGCTCTTGCTTACTATGCGAATATTCTGCCTTCTAGGAAAGTTGGTTGGTTGTTTTTAGATTATCTGGCGCCGTCAGCAACACGAAGACTATAATGCGTCGAAACATTCGTCATTAGACAAGTCAACATACATTTACCAACACCCATGCCTAACACGGGACTAAAAGCTAGCACGCTAACCACTATACCGTTTGGTCGACTCTTCTGGAAACGAGTCCGCAAATATAGGTCGAAATTTTGCGAGAAAGTATGACGCTAAATTATTTTTCATCCGACTTCTTATCAAAAAAGTTAATCAAAACTGCGTCTTTAATTAAGAGAACCCATACTTAAACATACTAATTTAAAAAAAAAAACCACTTAAGGCTGTTGGGTTTCTGTAACTTCAAGTATATTTGAAAAACTTTCAATGATAATAAGAGAAACAATAATATGTTATGGTGTGGTAAAGAGCGAAATAAATTTTATTTTATAAGTTCTCCTAATTAGATTATAAGGAACACATACGCCAAATTTCAGTTCTCTACTTAGGACTTTCTCTTTTAATATAAAGATTTCAAAACGAATTTTTTTAAATAATTGAAAATTATCATAAGCTTGTACCACTTCATTGTAAATTGAATAGGCGTGATTTACTTGAAAGTCACCTCCTGAATTTGGACTTTCTGAAATTACACGGATTTGGTGTCGCTGGAACTTCCCCAAGTAAAACAAATACTACACAATGTAATGTTTGATTTCTGGAGCAAGGCTAACACTAGATCCAAACTGGGCCGAAAATTATCAAGGAGTCAGTCACCAGTTAAAAGAATTAAAACGAAGAAAAACACCTTTAAAAGTAAAAATCTTTACATAAGATGATAAAACCTAATTTCTAATAAAAACTTTGGGTGAGTTGAGTTAAAATGGCGAAGCCTAATGGATGAAAAGTTGGGCAGTCGGATAAAATATGGATAACAGTAAAAGAAACACCACACGAGTTCGCTATATAATGTAGATAAAATAAGAGAAACCTGGCTACACTTTTGTGGTTTAATTGCTCTTAAAATAAATCCGAACCGCAAACCACAACGCGAAGTCAAATATCAGTCTACAAAATAGAAAAGCTAAGTAAATAATTTGTAATAATTTTACTGAAAATTATTTTGTGATGTTAATTATAAAAGAAATAATTGTAATCCAAATCACTCATGCTCATAACATTAAAAATTAGCCGTCGGTTTTCTATATAGAATTAAATATTGGCCTTAGGAGAAAGTGACGTTTTCCAATTTCGCTTGTACTTACTAAACTGAAAAGTTTTATGAGACAATTGTCCTTCAATTTGCCATTTTTCAATAAATATAGATGTAATAAAAAAATTAGAAAATCTTTAAAAAATGTTTAATAAAAAAAATTGAATGGATATAACTTGCGTTGTGTTAATTAACTAAGTCTTTAGAAAAGAAGCCTTATCTTCCTGTAAAAGGTCACAACTGAAATTATTTGATTTTGCATTTCACAAGCAGGGCAGCAAAGCACATGCTGAAATGTATGGAGTGTTTGGGGGCCTTAAAATCATATGGGTGTAGTCAGGAATTAAAATACAAAGTGCTTAACTAAAAGAAATCGAAAATGCTAGACTAATTTACTCAAATGTGTGATTAGAATTGCTTAAAATCAATTGTATCTAAATGCAGTCATATTCCATATTTTAGGGGCACAGAAATCATCAAACCGTATAGCACTTTCAATGACAAGGGACTGACCTCAAAAAATACTGTTTCCACTTTATCTAAAACTCATATTTGTGATACAAAAGGTTAACAAGATGGCATAATTGACAGTTTTAACAATAAACCTACCAGAGTGTACAAATGACCGCTTTTGAGCCTTTAATCAAAAATTTTAAATTCCAGGTTTTCATTTTTCTTGAACATACTGTACTTTTTCTATAATACATAGCAAAGCCCTTTAGCTATATATTATAGAAAAAGTTGTGCAGTAAGTTCAAGAAAAATGAAAGCCTGGAATTAAAAATTTTTGATTAAAGTCTCACAAGCGGTCAATTGACCGGTCTAGTAGGTTTAGTGTTAAACTTTAAAAATATTTACCTAGCGACCTACTGTATATCGGCGAAACAAAAGTATTCCAAAATCAAAAATTTTGCAATGCCATTTTCACTCCAAAATAAATTCAAACTTGAAACAGCAGATTAATTGAAATTATCTATTTGTAATCAACAGTATTTGTTTCATTTATTAATAATTCTTCTAACATCTTTAACCTTGACACACTGGGAGAAGCTGAAAAGAGAACGATGGCAACTTGTTAAGTGGGTTAGTAAACCGGTCAAAGTTCTGCCAGTAAAAACATATTTGTTGTGTCCGTGAGGTAACACAACATCTCCTTTATCAGATAAGCATATGGAAATGCATCCAAGTTTTTCTCGGAAACATTGCTCTAAGGCAGGCAAGTGGACTAGTTGCTTGTATCGACACGAAGGGTTACCCAAGTTCGTTATCGGACGAGGCCAATGAGAGTGATAAAATTGAAAAAAGTCCCTTTTAAGTTTCAACCGATACGATAGCTATTTTTAACAGAAATGACGATAACCATTTAATTAAATTCCTGGTTTAATGTAAGAAAAAATTGCTATCTTTTAAGGAAAGCAGTATTCGCAATTGTTTCAATTTCAAAATTTTAGAAACACATTAGAAACTATTATGTGAATACTTTTTTCCAGGTAGAACTCCTTGAAATAACATTTTAAGAAAATCGCACAATTGCGAGTATGTGCTGGTACTCAGACACCAAAAATTCTGGAAGAACTCAAGCGTAAAACATGAAGCTTCCCCCCCCCCCCCCAAAGGAAGAGAACTCTATATTCAACACATTCGTTTTCCTACTTTTTACGCCTTTATCGAATTCCTACATACAGGAATTTCGGAAAGGGGGGAATTTAGTCCACCTTAAACATTACCACAGCGATTTTGATTAAAATCGTTAGAGCTGTTTTTTGACAATTGCTGAAAAACTTAAATTTTGCAATGGCAGCTACCTTATGCGAATGCACTATTTTGATGAACAGCATAATGATGGGTGGTCCCACAGCCACCAACCCATATATCAGGAGTTTTACGCTGACCACTGACAGACGGACATTTTCTCTACACCACGCTCTACTTTTTTTTCTTTGCGTTTTTATACGTTTCAAAACAAAACATATAGAATTGCAAAAAAGAAAAAAAAATTCTTTTGATCGAATGCAATACTTTCATTGCCCTATGTCATATGGATGATTGAAAGTAGTAACTAATTAAACATTAGAAAAATTGGAAGATGTGAAACGGGAGCAACCTTATAAAAAAAATAATAATAACATTCATAAAATGCGATTGACAGAAAAGGTAATGTTATATGCTGTTATTATTGTTATATTGCCCTTTGCCAGTAGAAGGTGGAAGGCAATTTAAGAAACGAAAATATTTTAATAACATTTAACAACTACCTTTATTTTAAAGCAATACATAACTTTAAAGCTTTTTGTTATTTTAATTTAATAGGAGATGGCTTTTAAAAGTAACAGACTCGGCAGTGATATATAAAACAGGTCCATCCGGGTATATAAATTTTAACGTGTTATTTTTACTTAATGAAAGTGACTGACCCGTTAGGAGATAATTTCAGTCTAGTATCTATCCTAAGTTCCTATTTTAGGCTGGGGCTTGAAGGTGAGTAAACTCCGTCAGGACAAAGATGGTTTCCGTCTGAGTGGTCTGATTAAAAGTGCCGGATGCTAGCCGGCGGAAAACATCCTGCTATCGGAGATCCGCAAAAAGAAACCGAAATCGGCATCTAAAAGACGAACGCAGCAGGAAAGCATAGTTGAGATAGCACTGTTGAATGGTGTATTGCATGCCACTAAGGCTTTTTTTTTTTTTTCAAATTTCGAGCAAAGATAAAAACCAAGCAGAATTGAAACCACAATTGTTTTTATTTTAAAGTGGAAAATGAAAGATAGTAATTCCCTTTTGATATTGTATACAATTCCGAACAGCAAAATTTTATTTCAGAACACAACCTCAAACGTTTGCTAGAGTATAAATTAAATAAAATGCTCGTTTGAATAGAAACGTTTTATACTAATTTTCATTAAATTATAGTAATTTTAGACTATTCATTTTGCACACTTACAACAAGTTTTCATTGCATATGATTTTTAGCCATTGAGGTACATACAGAAGGTCTTTTTTAAAATGTGTAGCTGTAGAAGGTCCTCATTTTTACTTCTTGTGCCCTAAAATATATTAGTTATAATCTTGAGCATTTATAATATTTCAAAAGCTTTCCAAATTGCCAACATAGCAGTGGTTCGAAAACGGCACGCCCATAAAATTATGCTTTAAGTTGCAAACTGTTACAAACCAACAATGAAATTTTTAATTGCTTATAACACTATTCTGTCAAAGTCATTAATTTTTTACTTAATCTCAAATAATTTTTTGATTTATGATTTTAAGTAGAAAAATGTATTAGATTATTGAGAGCCTATGAAACAAAGGACTGTGATAACAACCAAGAAAGGCATTGGTTAATTTATTCAGATTTTATAAGTTTGTAATATTGGGAAATCCGATCAAGACAATTTGAAAATTACACTTTTCTGTACAGTTAAAAGAATAAGTCGGAAACTATCAAGAAATTTTTAACAGAACTTTAGAAAAATTAATTGCTTAATTAATGAATTTAGTTGCACCAGAAAAAATTCAAGTTTGTAATCTAAAACTAACAAGATACTGAAGACTTAAATGAAAATTTTCAATTGACACAAAAAATTTCTAAGCCGAGAGATTCGTAATAGGATTTTGGTATTAACTTAAAATCACATCTAAAATTTCACTTGCATACAATAGCCAAATGAAAGTGAAAAAATCAAATGCTGCAAACAATATTTTTTTAAATATAATCTTAAAATTAACAGCTTTTGTAGGAACCCATGGGAAAGTTAATTTACCCTATACCTCCTACCACAACCAACAGATATTTAAGCTTATTTCCATGTTTTCATATAGTAGGCTTTACCTACAAACTCATTCCCTTGTGACATTTTTAAAAACTAAATTTGTTTTGGACCGGATTCTGAAATAAATTTATTACTACCATCTTTACCCCCTGGCCCCTTCTATATTTTCGGCTTTTTCATGAAATCTTGATATTAATAAAAAATATAGATCAATTAATTCTCAAAGTACATTTCAATTTATGTACAATCACAATTAGCTTCTTAAATTTTTGAAACTTAAATTTGATGGATAGTAAATCAAAATTTTTAACTTTAGTCTATTATTAACGTTACATTAAATTTATTAAAATGTATGTTGACATTATGAAGAGACCCAATACTAAATAAAACTTAAATTATTTTGTTTTGTAAAGAATTTTCAATGAGTCTATCATATTACCTAAGTTGAGAAACTGTCATACATATAAAGATATGATAAATTTGATTAATTTGAACTTAAATCAGTTTCAAAACCGAGTATTCTTCTAATTTCCCCTATTAACCCAAGAAAAATAGGTTAACCAAATAGAAATGAGGAAAAATACAACTTAAAATAAATATTCCAATAAAATTTAATGAAAATAATTTATTTTTCTTATCAAACAATTTTATATATACTGGAAGGCTTCAAAATATTACTTGTTTATTCCAATAGATTTTAACTCTAAACCTACCACATGGATCTAAAGAGGCTATTCTTTTGAGTAAAACATCTAAGGTAATATTCGTCAAGTTTTAGATGGTTTAAAACAAACATCGAAAATGACGATCTAATGTTAGAAGGTTGGTTCTAGCAGCTGCTATTAAAATTTGAAAAGGGTCATTTGACACACATGGTAGGTTTAGAGTTAACAAGCATCTATTTCAAGACAAGAGCCAGCCAAAGTTGTCACTTAAAATGCAATACTAGCACTTCATAATTATCTAAAACATGAAACTTGCATAGGTGAGAAAGTGGAATGTAATAAAGTCAAAATGTTAACAATAAGTGTTAAAAAAAAACACAGTCTACTTTTAATAATCCTACATAGTTCTTGTAAGTCAAAAAGCGTATTTTTTTTTTCTTGGATAGCAAATTACTTTTTTGAGACATTAAAAAAAATTATAATTTGAAACTTTGTAGTAGCAGTTAGAAAAATCAGTTTTTACTTCCAAGGACCAGGAATGAATGCTTAGCTTATTGCATAAAAAAAAGGAATAAGCCAAAGAAGAGTAAAAAAATATTAATTCACTTGTAATTTTAACTTTTCACTGATATGATTGATAAGGCAAATCTTGTGGCTTCTTTTCATAGTAACTTGGCAATAAGCACGATATATTTATTAATTCTGAAGACAATAAATGAAATGAAAACCAACTAGATTAAATATTGAAACGAATGACATAATTACTACAAATCAAGGGATACAATGTTAAAAAACTTCATAGAAGACTGGCATTTGCACCAAATATTGGAGCTTTAAAAATTATTTTAAAAAATACATATGTACATAACTATACATGGAGCTTAATACAATTTCCTCAACAAAAAAAAAAAAAAAGTATTAACAAATACTGAATAATAAATACTTCAAAGAGAACTTCAATTAGATAGCTATAAAGAATTTTCTTAAGACTATTTACCATTGTAGAAAAGTGTATTAAAACATACACATAGAACTTCACTGTTAAGTAAAACAAGAAACACTGCTTGGCTTTAAGGAATTAACATATATTCTGACATTGCTACAAATGACTTTCTAAACACTTGAAAAAATATTGCACCGTTTAGATATTCTTGATATTTTTAGTCCACAGAAAAACTCTTATTTGAAAAAAAAAAATAAGCAAGAACAAAGTAACCATACTGAGTTATTTAATGATTAAACTAAATGTTAAATAAATTTGGTGCAATGCCTATAAATTGGAAAACACCAGTGGACTCTTATACCTTAAGATTAATGTACATACCAATTAGTAAAAAAGAATTCCAAACCTCATTTTTCTTGCAGAGGTTTTTAGGAAAATTACTTTTAAACAAAACAGAAAAATCGCAATATTCCAGAGAAATCAACTACAAAAGGATGTTTAAAATAATCCTAAACAAACTCATAAACACATGGAACTTAAATTACCTAAACAAATTTTTTTTAAAAGTGTGGGTTCTTACACATTTTAAAATACAAAATAAACAGATCAGCTAAACTAAGCAAACACTTAGAAACACAAGAATTCAAGATCTTGCTGCAACACTTCACATTACTGAAGCTGTACAAGTTAACTAATTTAATGTGTTTGAAACAATGTTTTGAGTCAGTTTATCAGAAAATATCACATTAGGGAAATTCAGAGTTGTTGGCAATTTGCGCTATTGTACCAATCACTCGAACTGTTCCATGCAAAAGACTTTTAGCCCATCCCGTATTTTCAGGTAAGCGATGATTGGAATCTCCACGTGATTTTGACAGAACTTGAATACCCTCCTAGAAAAAAATTATATGCAATTACATTTTGTTAGCCCTACATTATACACTCAATATTACATTACAGACAACCTTTAAGAATGGGGAAAGACCTGAAAATACCTCTAATAATTATGCACAAGATATTTTACAAAATTTTGTGAGTTTCCACATAAAAAACTTCATAGTAAAAATACACATCAAGGTTTATACCGACTATTAAAAAACTAAAAATTCCAAAGGATCTATAAATAAAAAAAATATGAGTCTAAGATATATTAAAGGTTAAAAAATCGTTTAAGAAAGAAATGAAAAATGTTTTTGAAACACGTTAGAATGCAAACTCTTTGTGAAAAATCTTGCACACATGTAAAAACATACATTGGGAAAACTTATATTAACTTGGGAAGCTACCATATATTATCAAGATACAATTTACATGACTTAGATTATATCAATCTCAAAAATATTTGAAGTAATTAACTTTTTTTTAGAGCCATGCCTCATCGAGAAAAAATTGCCTTGTTTTTTCAACTTATAAATTTTTGTAGGGAGCATTTCTGTATGAAGCTTAATTATCGGTCATAAAACTAGCATGTCAAAATGTTTAACTTTGATAAAAACTAATCTTCACAAATTATCAAAATAAATAACTTGGCTGCTGTATTAGGAATAATTTAACAGGATAGTTAGCAGTTGACGCATGACAAACTTTATTTCAAACACACGTATGGTTATTCACAATTTCCACAGTGCATATCCTCTAATTTTAAATGGTTACATGATGCTGAAGAAATATTGAAATTCTAAAAACATGAATCAACTAACAACAAATCTTTGTTTCCAAATTGTAATTTTTTTTACTGAACTGTTGTTTGAAGCAAACATAAATTGGCTAAATATGTTATATTTTATTTTTGATTGATATTTTAGTCCTCCGGAAGTTGAAATTATTTCTTTCATTAGACTTAATTTTGCAAAAATAGTAAATTCACAATGCAACTTGGCGTTTTTTCTGAAAACTGGTGACAACGCCAAAATTGTATGTTACATCATTTGTCGTGAAGTCAAAATCTCCATTGTAATCTTACATTTAAGATTGCCAAAACAATACAAAATCATAACTTTAATCCTAAAATATCATCATTGTACTGTCAACTATGAATTAACCACAAAAACTCCCAATTATTAAAAATTTTACTTATAAAATTAAATAACACATTAGAAAAAATAATAAAAAATTAAAAAGATAACCATTTCATACACTTAAGCAACACATTTATTGCCACGAGCTAGTATTGTATAAAACAAAAACATAACTACTAGATTCATCATAATATTAGAATTGTAATTTGTTAATGAGTAGAAAAGAGACGAAATGTCCCATGCATCAAACAGAGAATTGGCCTTATTATTGCTACACTTTACGCTGTGCCAAACATTTTTTCAATGTTTTGCATGTGAACTTCAATCACCAGATCTAATTGTGACTGACGGCTACATGCTTAACTTCACCAAGGTAGGTTGGCAATCAAATATCCTATTGACCAACGATACCATCAGGGCTGCCGAGAGAAATCTGAAAGTCGAGAAGAAAGGAGTGCTTTTCTCACAGTCCCAGTCCAGCCGAATCTGCCCTGCACTGACATTTCAAATAGGTCACTATCTTTTAAAATCAGAGATTGCAGAGCATCCGTGGGAGAAATCTATTAGACTTTTCCTGCAAGTTCAGTAACACTTCACCGCCATGGGTTTGGCTCATTTTAAAAGATAAAAAAATTCTGATTAAAGAGACAAACCAAATTATAATTTTTTGGGCCAGATATCAATACATGTACAACACATTTTGGATGTGCTAATGGGGATGTATATACAGGTATTACTTCGAAATTTTTTAATTTATAATGTAGGTTAATCTAGAAAGTTCAGCAACAATAGTATGCTTTCCGTATATTTAATTTAACCATCAAGAAGTCTAACAAATATCAATATTAAGTTAATTGATTATATTAAACTTTTTTTAACACAAAGGCTATGATATAAGGAAGCATCTTTACAATTAGTTTCTGAATCTCAAGACCTTTCTGGTGACCTTAAAAAAGGAAACTACTCTACAACTGTGTTTTAGAATGAGGAAAAATCTGGAGTAATGCTACCAGGTAACCTAACAAAAGATGCAATTAACAATTGCTGTTTCATTCAATGCTTATTTTTTATATTTTGATACTTTAAAAAGCACTATATAAGAGGATTCTTAAGATTTTGAAAATGATTACAAACACAGCGTGACCACAAAATTTAGGAAAAAAAGTTCCCTGATTTCCCGGATAGATTTCTAAAAATTCCCAGATTTTATGGGAAACTTTTTTTCAAATCTCCCCAATTTTTAAAGATGTATAGACATCCTAATCAGATAGAACATGTATGCTAAGGAGATAACAAGCCATTTTTAAAAAAATAATTTTGGTGGTTATGTATTCCGTAACATTAAACTTCTAACGATTATCACAATCAACCTTCGGGTAAAAGGAGACAAAATACAGATGAATGGGAAGACATGCTTGAAAACTTCTCTGATTTTCGTGAAATTTTACAAAGTTCCCTGACATTTCCCAGAATCAGAAAGCTCCCTGACATTTCCCTGATTTCCAGGTTCTTTGGCCACTCTGAAACATGTCTTTAGGAGTGCTTAATTTGTATTCATCAGGGTTCCCACTCAAATCACAGAATACAAATAAATGACTTTTCAGAACCTATATAATGTTTTTAAGAACCTTTGAAAATTTGTTTTCAGATATTATTTTTATATTAAATTTTTAATTAAGTATAAGTTACCTAAAAAGTTTCAGAATTTTTTTAAAAAGTTATAGAATGTAGGGATAGCAAGTCCGAGTTGTATTTTTATAAATTTTGCAGTCGGGCACACAACATCCGCAACAATTAAGGACTTTTTAGAACCTTTAAGCATTTTCAAGGACTTTTAAGCACCTCTAAGCATTTTCAGGTACTTTCAAGGCCTTGAAAACAAGTTAAAATATATTAAACTCTTGTAATGACCATGGGAACCCTGTATGCAAAAAAAATTAATGAATTAAAAATAAATAATTAAAGAAAATGATTAAGTCTTTGAACACATATTTTTTTACATTCCTCTTAAAAATTTACAAAATCCGTCTGTAATTAGAGGTAACTGCCATTTAACTTACCCCCATCAAACATTCCATACACGCATATTTTTTTTAATATGGAGAAATGCTAGTAGTATATGAATGTACTGGTCTTGCCAGGACAAAAATAACCTTAACTGAACAAAAATTGGCTTTGAATGAGTTAAACTAAATCTGATTGCCAAATACATCAAATTAAAATATCAGAAATGTTTTGGGTCATTTAAAAAAGAAAAATTTCCTATTCAGGGTTCCCACTCAAATCACAGAATGAAAATCAATAACTTTTCAATGACCTTTAAGGACCAAATTAATGTTTTTAAGGACCTTTGAAAATTGGTTTTCAGGCATCATGTCTATATATAAATTTTTAATAAAGTATATTCTGCTAAAAAAGTTACAAGTTGGTGGATGCGTAATACAAATAAGTCAGAAAATTCTGATATGGTGCAGATAAGTGGAAGTCATGTAGGGATAGCAAGTCCCAGTTGTATTTTTATAAATTTTGCAGTTGGCCACACAACATCTGCAAAAATTAAGGACTTTTAAGGACCTCTAAGCATTTTCAATAACTTTTAAGCACCTCAAAGCATTTTCAAGCACTTTAACATCCTTGAAAACAAGTTCAAAAATATTAAGCACTTTTAATGACCGTGGGAACCCTCTATTTTTAATTCTTAAATTACTATTTCATCTAAACACTAAAAATAGTCCGTTTAAGTCTTGGTTTGTCTCGTCAGAACACATATTCAACTCTGGTAGTTTGTTTATCACTGGAAGACAGGCAAAAGGGCAACCACCACACAGCAGGAGGGAGAAGGAAGAGCCCTGTAACGCTGCAACCGCAAACAACCATGCATGCTATACAATTTAAAAAACATGCAGAAATTGGTGTTGAACAATATATTTTTCTGTTTGGTAATTTTCTTAAACTTTAGATTTGACAAATTTTAAATGGACTACTGGCAAATTCAGCAATTTCTAAGTTGCCAGTCTTACAGTCAAGTAATCTTCTACAAAACCACTCATATATGAAAAAAAAAAATAATATCAAAAAGAGGAACCCATACCACATAAAATTGAGTAGTTGCATAAGATAAAGGTACACTATCAAGACTAAATGATACTTGGAATTTTCTTGATTAATAAGTGTTTTTTGAAATGTAGTCGCAAAAACTTTGAACTACAGCCAGATCCTGAATAGTGGATATGTACTGATTGGTATTCTTAGTTAACACAGCAGATGTAAAATATATTTTTTTGAAATTCAGCTGTTGGGGAATTGTAATCATGAGGATTTCAACCCACATAGACTGGCTGTTTGCACACTTTCTGTTCACGCTGACTGATAATGATTTCTTTATATTTACCCGTTTCTAATAAGGTACCCAAAAGACAACCTTCAGGATCCTAGAATTATTGGGACCCTTTTGTTTAAAAGTAATTTTTACAAACTTTATAATGACCAAGACATATTAAGTGACAATAAGAACTCGAAGTTCAATATTAAAACTTGTTTGTCTATTGCAAAAAGTAACCAATAACAATTAGGAAGTCACAAAAAAATTGTACATACCCAACCTCCATGATCATTCACCCACTCCATCAAATTTTCTTTCACATATATGCAAAAACATTCATACATCACATCAACTGCACCATCAGAACTGTTTTTCACTAGGCACCTCGCAGTTAATACACCGACATAAACAAATAAAGCAACAATTCGACTCCATGTTATGCCTTCACAAAAAAGTTCATTTGCAACTCCTGCCAAAACAGTGCCAATTGTATCATTTGTGAATTCAATTTGAGAACAAAGCCCCTGTATGGTAGCCAGATAATTCGTTCTAAAAGAGTCCACAATCTCTTTAGTATCACTGAAGACTTTTTCTTCCTTGTAATTTACTGCAGGAATAGCTTCAAAAACACTTCCGTTTTTTATAAGATGGGCAAACACATTCTGAAGAATAAAATCTGTCCTAATTGATTCCAGATCATCACGAACCTGCCTTGGATTATCGTAATCCCCACGTACAAAAGCTGCTCTTACTAATAAATTCGGGGCCATATTACAAGAAACAAAAAAGGAATTTAAAAGTACAAGTAGCTAATTTTATCACTTATTCCTCCATTTAAAACTTTACAACCATGTTACCACGTACGCCATTCACTTGTTTCTATCGCGAGGAATTTAAAATATTTGTCCACAAGTTGCCAGATTTCACAACACAACTAGCATATTTGCAAAAAGAAGAATGACCACATTACTACATTCTTCTGTTCTGAATGCTGAATGGCTGGATGATACTGACAACTTTGCCATTGCCATCTACAGCTTAATGCCTGTACTAGAAATTTCTGGAGGATTTTTAAGAGATAAACGACAAAAGTCCAACGTCATAGATAATTTATTTGAAAACGGCCTATCAGATGGCGCCCCTATGTGTGTGGGTTAATATACTTCCAAACATGCATGGTATCTTCGCATTAATTTAAGATTTAGTGATTTATTCAATGATTTATACAGGTTTATGGTAAATTATACATTTTTTAAATATACAGTGAAATAGAAAATTAATTCTTCTGCAATTTGGCTTTTATTTCATACATTTATTAACAGCTTTGAGTTGTACAAAACAGTATATATACGAAATATATTTAAAATTTTCGTCGTATACTGAAAAACAACTCTATTAGCTCGGCAATGAGCAATTGAATTCTCGTATTGGAAATCGATCCACAATCTATAGAATGAAACTCTCAGTTCGTGTGGAACTCATTCAGTTTGAGTGAAATAATAAAATTCAAAGATCAAATAATGAATTGAAAAGTGATTTCCACTATGGCAGCACTTGGTCACAAATGTTAGTGCAGCCAGAAATATGCGACTTCCCTCCCAACCACACACACACTTGCCACAATCATTAATAAACGCAAATACTTTAATACTCAAATTGAAGTTTCCTTTTAATTCGTACAAAATAATAATATTTATAACATAACTTTCTAAAATAAGAACAATTAATTAAATCATTCTGTATAGTTTTAATTAAAGAAAACATAATCGCTCGTTTTGATCTCTAAATTTAAATTCTTGTTTACTTAAAACAATACTGCTTGGATAATATTGCATGAAGCGTCTATTCAAAAAGCTACCTTTTTGTTAAATTCGGTAATATAAAGTTGAGAGTTTTCCTTAATGCGCCAGCTATTTAAGTTTCACTTAATCGAAGTTTTCAATTCAAAGTTTTAAGAGTTTTTTAACCGTTCGATTGAGCTCTCGTGTGCTCTTTAAATGCTTGTGTGATGGTGGTTAGCAATATATATATATATATATATATATATATATATATATATATATATATATATATATATTGTTGCACAAATTGTCTGTATATAGTGTAAATAGTGACGTATTATTTCGAAATTCTATTGTAATTTATTTTTATCCTATTTTATTTAGTAATTAATAGCGATTATACAAGTTAGAAAAAGGTGGCAACACCTAAAGTAATCGAGAAGTTTCGAGATATTTCGTTTCCGATAAATTGGCTGGAAATTTCGAGAATGTCTCACGCGCTTGTATATAAAGGACTGGAGAACGGGAAAGTTTTCAGATTGACTTCGGGACTTCGTTGAAAGCTGATCGCTTTGTTTACCTATTGGAGTGAGCTTGTATAATCGCTGAATTCGAAGTTATTTTTGTTGAAGCTTGTTGTTACGTCATCATGGAGTTGCTTATAAGAATTGACTTTTGTACTATTCGGCTTGTTCTGAATTCTGTTACGAACTGAAAAAGTGCAGACGATAATCTTTTTTTTAGAATGTAAAAACGGTTATTTTATATATGTTCTTGTTCTAGTTCTAAACTTTTTGTAATTAAAGAAAGACGTGAAGGATTTTGCTCTCGTTTCTTAAGTGTGCTGGCGTTTGTTACCTTCCATAATTTGAACCTGAAAAAGGATCCAAGTGAGATCCTACATATATTTTTGTGGCGTCCGCGACTTTTGACTTTAAAACGATTTAAAGATTGACTATGGAAGGAGAAAACACGAAACGCAAAGCTTTGAGACAATCATTCACGGTGTGTGCCAATAATGTTGAAGAGGTTTTACGAAATGATGAAACTACGGTAAACCAACTATGTCTTTTGCAAAAACAATTATTGGATAAATTTTCTCGCCTGGAAGCCGTACAGGAGAACATTGCACAAGCTCTCTTGGATGATGAAGATTTGGCGACGAATTACGATGAAGATTTTGCAAAAGCGGAAACCTACAGGGACAGATTTTGTGCGGTCTCGACACAGCTGGAATTAAAAATTAACATGAATATTGACGCATCGAAAAGTGCTAACGCGATGGAAGAAAAACGTAAATTTAAGTTACCCCGTTTGGAGTTGAAAAGATTTACAGGTGAGCCGAAGGATTTTCTAGCCTTTTGGTCGCAATTTAGCAAAATTCATAGCGATGACAATATTCCGGATGAAGATAAATTCCAGTATTTGTTACAAAGTGTAGTGCCAAAATCTAAAGCGGCGAGGCTGGTAGAAAGCTACCCGCCCACGAGAGAAAACTATTCAAAAGTTATCGTTCAACTGAAGGATAGATTTGGTCGTGATGAATTACTCGTTCAAATTTATGTACGGGACCTTCTAAGCCTGGTTATGAAAAACGCATCCGGCAAAGGAAAAGTTGACCTATCTGAACTGTATGACTTACTTGAGAGTAAGCTACTTGCTTTGGAAAGTTTGGGGCGCACGAAAGAAAAGTTTGCCAATTTTCTGGAACCCCTGGTAGAGTCCTGCCTTCCGGAACAGGTGCTGCGTGCCTGGGAAAGGAGTCGATCCATTGATGAGGCATCCAGTGGAACAGCTGACGCAAGCGTGCGTTCTTTGGAAAGATTAATGTCCTTCCTTCTCTCGGAGGTGCAAAGTGAGGAGATGATCATACTTGCTCGCTCGGGACTTGGAGTGCCACAGAAGAATTTACCAAACCGCAGGGATAAGGAGCCATCTTTGCCCACAAATGCAGTCTTGATTAATGCAGGTAAGGAAGAGGGGCCAGCCAAATTTAAATGTATATTTTGTTCAAAACAAAATCACTTTAGTTCTGACTGTTTTTTGGCGCAGAAAATGTCTTTAAAGGATAAGAAGAGTATTCTTATAAAAAATAAAGCTTGTTTTAAATGTTTTAAATTAAACCATTCGGCACGATTTTGTCGAAATAAATTCATTAAATGCGGTTTTTGCGATGACAAATCCCATCAAAGTTTAATGTGTCCCAAAAAAGAGGACATTAAAGTTGAAGACATTAAAGTAGAATCTGATCCTAGTATCACAGTTATAGGCAATACGCTTTCTAATCAGTCAGAAGTATCCAATATATATTTACAAACAATTATGATTAAAATTAGTCATAAAAATAAAGAGCTGGTTTTGCGCTGCCTTCTGGACAGCGGTAGTGAAAATTCCTACATTACTCAACGGGCAATCGAAAAATTGAACTTGACACCTGTAGCAAAACAAATCATGTTACACGGTTTGTTTGGGGGGAAGCAGACGGGTCCCAAGCAACATTCCCTCTATAATGTTGAAATAAGTAGTTTAAAGGGTGACTTTTCTTGTAAAATTCCAGTTCTTTCAGAGAATAAAATTTGTGGGTGTCTACCTAAGGTTAGGAATATATTGGTACTATCAGAACTAAAAGAAAAATATATTGATGTACCTGATATTTATTCGTCACATTATGAAATCGATTTACTAATGGGAGCCGATTCTATTGGGTTAATCTTAACGGGTATGAGCATTACACTCGAATGTGGTTTAACGGCTGTTGAAACCAAGTTAGGATATACTTTAATGGGTAAAATTAAAGAAAATTTTAGGGAACATGTTGTAATGTCAGTGCCTGCTATAAGTGAAAGACAATTGTCAAAACCAGTGGTAAGTATGTTATCCACACAATTGTCCACTTTTAATATCAAAGAATTGTGGGATCTGGAAACAATAGGTATTCGAGATCCAGTGGAGAATTTAAAAGGAAACATGCGTTATGCAAAAGCAATCGAGCAATTTGAGAATAATTTAAATGTGCTTCCAGATGGTAGATATGAATGGTCCTTGCCATTTAAAACTGAAAGCAAATTACCAAGTAATAAAAGTTTAACATTGAAAAGACACAAACGAATGTGTCAAGGTATAATTGATAAGGACTGTCTTGAATCCTATGTTGCTGTATTTAAAGAATGGGAGAGGTTAAAAATCATTGAAAAGGTCCCAGATAATGAAATTAAAAATGATGGTTATTACATGCCCCATAGACCAGTGTATACACCTTCTAAAACTACTAAGATCCACCCCGTGTTTGATGCATCTGCCAGGGAAAGAAGTAAACCTTCTCTTAATGATTGCCTTCATAGAGGTCCAAATTTAATTGAACTGATACCGGATATCTTAGATAGATTTCGTGTGTACCCTATTGGCATATCAGGAGATATTGAGAAAGCTTTTCTGCAATTAAGTATAACCCCCAAACATAAAGACTTTTTAAGGTTTTTCTATCCCCATGAAAGTGAAGAAATAATTTATCGTCATTGTCGCGTGGTGTTCGGTGTCTGCTCAAGCCCATTTCTATTAGCAGCCTCAATAAAGCATTTGTTAGAGCATAGTCCCCCACAATATCGAGATTTGGTTAATAAACTGCGTCATTTCTTCTACGTAGACAATTGTGTTACCGGTGTATTCCACGCCCAGGAAGTACATCCATTTATTTCCAAGTCTGAAGAAATTATGAAAATGGGGTGTTTTAACCTCAGAGCATGGGAAAGCAATGTTAAAGGGCAGGGCGTAACTAAATCTGAAGGTGATACAAATGTATTAGGAGTTGTATGGAATTTAGACAGGGATACTCTTAGGTGTTTCATCGATAAGGAACAGTTAGGAAAAACTGAACAATTGACTAAACGGTCGATGTTATCTGCCATTCAGAGAATCTTTGATCCTATTGGCATATTAACAGCAGCTACATTGCAGCCTAAAGTTTGGTTGCAAGAAACATGGAAACTAAAATTATCATGGGATGATCCCTTACCTCCAGATTTATATAACAAATTTAATAAATGGTTCACTGATATTTCCTTGTTAGAGGGCTTAGAAATCCCCAGATATTGTGAGGCTAATTCCTCATCAGACATGCACGTTTTCGTAGATGCTTCCAAAACTGCTTTCGCGGCTTGCGTTTTCTTAAGATCAAAAACACCTTTCGGAATTAAATTACATCTAATTAGAGCAAAGGCTAGGGTTGCTCCATCCAAAACTGTATCAATACCTAGGTTAGAACTCTTGGCTTGTTGCGTGGGTGCCAGATTGGCCAAATCCATTCAGAAGGCATTGGATCTGCCTGATTTGACCACTACCTTTTGGACGGATTCTATGGTAGCTTTATACTGGATAAAACATTATGGGGAATGGTCAATTTTTGTGGCAAATAGAGTAAGAGAAATAGGAGAAATTACTCCTTCTGAAAACTGGAGACACGTTCCAGGTCACTTGAATCCAGCAGATGTTCTTTCTCGTGGCTGTTCACCCAGATATCTGTTGGATTCAAAATGGTGTGAAGGCCCAGCATGGCTAATTGAGGATTCTAAAAATTGGCCTACAACTGAGATCAATTGTGCAGTGAAAGAGGTCGATTCTGAAAGGAGGAAAGTTAAATTGTGTCACATTAATGTAAACAATGAGGAATGGTATTCAAATAAGTTTTCGAATTACCACTTTATTATCAGGTTGACTGCATGGATCAAGAGATTTCTTGATAACTGTCGTAAAACTCCTGAAAATAGAGCGATGGGAAAACTCTCGTGTACTGAAATTGAAAGAGCCGAAAAGGTTCTTATTCGCTCGGAACAATCAAAATTCTTCCCTGATCCAAATTGTGTACCAATAATTAACGTATTTAAGGATGATGAGGGATTGCTGCGTGTTAAGACCAGAATAACTGAGCGTAAAGATGACCATTGTTTTTTGTCACCTATCCTCCTTCCAGAAAACTGTACCTTGACTGTGAGGTTGATCCAATACTTACACCATACAAATTGTCATGCTGGTACTCAAATACTTCTCTCAATTATCAGAGAGAAATATTGGATTCTAAAAGCTAGAAAAACTGTCCGAAATATCGTTAGGAAGTGTGTGAGGTGTCGAAGGTACAGTGCAAAACCAGCTGTTACTGAACCAGTAGCTCTGCCTCCTGACCGAGTTAGGGATACTAATGTTTTTGAGGTGTTAGGTGTTGATCTGGCCGGCCCTCTCTTCCTCCAGAATGGTGAAAAAGTCTGGATTGTTCTCTATACCTGTGCAGTCTTCAGAGCAGTGCACTTGGAGCTCATAACTTCGTTGTCAACAGAGAACTTTCTGCTTTCATTTCGACGCTTTATCGCACGCAGAGGAAGACCTAAAATAGTGTATTCAGACAATGGTACTAACTTTAGGGGTGCTGTAGCTGAATTCAAAAATCTTGATTGGGAGAGTATAGAGCGGGAGACAGAAATTCAACAAATAAAGTGGAAGTTCATCCCACCCACCGCTGCATGGTGGGGGGGATGGTGGGAGAGACTTATAAGAGTGGTTAAAGATCTCTTAAAGCGTACTTTAGGAAACGCGATTTTGTCGTATGAAGAGCTTCTAACTGTTTTATGTGACTGTGAGTCTATCATAAACTCTCGCCCATTAACTTACATTTCAGAGGATTCCGAGGATCTTGTGGCAATTACGCCAGCAATGTTTTTGATGAGTAATTCTTCTCTTGATGTCACTGACTTAGATTTAAGTGATTTTGCCAAGTTTCAAAAACGAGTGAAGTTTCGGTCTAAACTTCTTAAGGATTTAAGGAGCAGGTTCCGAAAAGAGTATTTAGGTTTGTTAGTAGAAAAAAGTCAAAAACCATCATCTCGTTTCTTTACTGTTGGAGAAGTTGTGCTCATTGAGAATCCTAACAAGAAGCGTTTATATTGGCCTCTAGCCAAGGTATTGGAATTGATCCCAGGTAGAGATGGGAAAATTCGTTCTTTACGACTCAAATGTGGTAACTCAATAATAATTCGTCCTATCCAACGAGTATTTCCCTTAGAGGAACAGTCTGAAGATATTCCTGTGGCGGTCACTACCCCTTCTGATGTACCAGACGTTACTGATGATCCAGTTCAAG
Organism: Linyphia triangularis; assembly: GCA_963978545.1. NCBI lineage: Eukaryota > Metazoa > Arthropoda > Arachnida > Araneae > Linyphiidae > Linyphia > Linyphia triangularis. The sequence goes on along the minus strand of OZ021732.1, from coordinate 29,400,827 downwards.
GTCCTGTGAATGCCGAGTCAATTCCTGATGCTTCGGCTGACGATATCTACGGGATTTCAAGATATGGGAGAAAGGTGAAACCCCCGAAGAGACTGGACTTGCTCAATGTGACTTTGTTTTTTGAGTAAATAAATACTCAAAAAAGGTGGGAGTATGTTACGTCATCATGGAGTTGCTTATAAGAATTGACTTTTGTACTATTCGGCTTGTTCTGAATTCTGTTACGAACTGAAAAAGTGCAGACGATAATCTTTTTTTTAGAATGTAAAAACGGTTATTTTATATATGTTCTTGTTCTAGTTCTAAACTTTTTGTAATTAAAGAAAGACGTGAAGGATTTTGCTCTCGTTTCTTAAGTGTGCTGGCGTTTGTTACCTTCCATAATTTGAACCTGAAAAAGGATCCAAGTGAGATCCTACACTTGTGTTGAAGCTTGAGAGTAATTAAACTGTTGCCTGTGAATAAATTTTGTGAGTTTTCTGAAGAGAGAATAAATATTTATACACCGTGAAAACTGTGCCATCATTGCCTCAGTGGAAAAATTAGTAACAGTGGTGTCAGAAGTGGGGTCTCGTAATTTTGAATGCCGACAACTAGAGGAATGATGGAAGACCAAATGAAAAAATTAATGGAAATGATTGCTGGAATAAAAGCCGGACAAGAATCAACCGCCGCTACAATCGCCGCTGGTCAAGCCCGTCAAGAAACGACAAATGCCGAACTCACCGCTACAATCGCCGCTGGTCAAGCCCGTCAAGAAATGACAAATGCCGAACTCGCCGCCGCCATTGCCGCCAGTCAAGAAGCAACATCATCAGACATTAAAGCTTTACAAGAAGCGACATCATCAGATTTTAAAGCTTTGCAAAACGCAACGTCATCTGACATGAAAGCTTTGGCCGATAAGTGCGAGTCCACATCCGCAGCCGTAATCAAGATCAGGAAAGAAATGAAAACGGAGCTAGCGTCAATGGTAGAATCTACCATTATGGAGACAACATCATCGGTCCTGCATTCCGTGAAAGAAGACGTTCTCATTGCTGTAAGGGATGAAATGGAAGAAAAGGTATCTACCATAGAAAGAGAAATCACGACTGCTAGAAATGAAATGAAAGAAGAAGTTTCCACCCTGAAAAAAGAGCAGGGAAGGTTTATTGACGCTATGGAAGAGAAACTTCGGAAACTGGAAATTCGCGGTACTGTGGCAGCTGCATCACCGAACTGGGAGGAGGTTTCCACTGCAGTTTTAGCACCACGTTCCAACATCAAAGTGGCCACTTTTGATGGAAAGTCTTCCTGGCGCGTTTATCAAACGCAGTTTGAAATTATTGCTTCTGCGAATGGTTGGGACGATACTTCGAAGGCATTCCATCTCGCAGCATCTCTTCGAGGTGAAGCTGCTGACATTTTACAGACACTACCTGAAGAGAAGCGGGGAGAATTCGTGGCGCTGGCAAATGCGTTGGAGTTAAGGTTTGGGGAGCAGCATCTAAAGGATTACAACAGACTGCAATTGAAAGTGAGACAGCAGAAGGCCAATGAAACTCTTCAAGAATTGGCATCGGATATAGAAAGACTGTCGCTCCTCGCTTTCCCAGACTGTCCCTCGGACGTACGAGATAACCTGTCTCTTCAGTATTTCGTGGATGCCATCAAAGATCCCGACATACAGCAAGCTACCAGGATGTCAGACAGCAAAGATCTGAAGTCCACCCTCGTCTATGCCATGAGAGTAGAAGCCGCACAGCAAGCTTCTAGAAAAGACCGGCGTTTCGTACGTGGAACATTGGCAGACGATTCCTCTGAACTTTTCACGAAGAAGTTTCAAGAACTGGAAAACAAGATGGAGCGAATTATGAGAAATATTCCTGGCTCAAGGGATCGAAAAACTAGAGTGGTTTGTTGGCTCTGCAACCGGGAAGGACATTTCAGACGTGATTGCCCTGAATTGGACAGGAGAGGGGACAGACCCTCGTCCGAACCTCAGCAGTTAAACTAAAGAGCGGCTATCTCGCGAGGCGGAGGTCGCCGTGTAGAGCAGGTGGTGCCCCACTCAGCCTCTATCACATCTCATCCCTTCAAGGAGGAAACCATGGTTTATTCGTGGAGGGCAAGATCAATGGAACCCCCTGTCGTCTAATAGTTGACTCAGGGGCAAATGTAACCATCTTACGGACGGATGTAGCCCGGCGCCTGGACAGCCAACCTCTTTACACGGCGCCTTCAGTTTCACTACAAACTGTGACTGGTGACAAAATTTCTGTGCATGGGAAATTAAATGTCAACATCTCTTTTGGATTTCACACCTACACTCACACCGTTTACGTCGCTGAAATTATTGACCCATGTATTCTTGGATTGGACTTTTTAAAGAAAAATGGAATTACTTTGAATTTCGAGAAAGGCGAGCTTCAAACAGGGAAAGAAGAAGTTCCATTGTTCGGTTTGGACTCGGAAGAGCAGTGTGCATATCGAATAGTAGCTCTTGAAGACATCACCATCCCCTCCATGACAGATTTGGTTGTAAAAGGTTCAACAGAGCTCCCGAAGGCCTTCCGATTCGGAGTAACGGACTTCCCATCATCGAATAGCGTCCCGAAAGGAGTGCTTGTAGGAGCGACGCTTGTGGATCTCTCTCAAGAGGTGGTGCATGTGAGAATGGCCAACATCGGTGATTCTAAGAGAGTTATCAAGAAAGGAGAAGAAATTGCCACTTGCACCCCCGTTACAAGCATCGAACGAGGATCGAAGGAGCTTCCGACCGCACCACCCGTGGATCTAGTGGACCAGCTTCTCGAGGACTCTCGGTTGGAAAGAAGGCAAGAGAAGATTGTCGGAAACCTTATAAAAGAATTTCAGGACGTTTTCTCCATGTCATCGAAAGATGTAGGAAGAACGAAGCTTACACAACATCGAATCGACACTGGGACCCATTTACCGATTAAACAACATCCTCGAAGATGCAAAAATTTTTGCAAAACAAGAGGAGGTCGGGAGATTGTTACATGAAATGGAAGATAATAGAGTTATCGAACCCTCCTCAAGTCCATGGGCCTCTCCAATCGTACTCGTTCGAAAGAAGGATGGTTCCACCAGGTTTTGTGTGGATTACCGGAAGCTGAACGAAATTACGAAAAAGGACAGCTACCCTCTGCCAAGAATTGATGACACTTTGGACACTCTATCAGGGAACCAGTGGTTTTCGACTTTGGATCTGAAGAGTGGATACTGGCAAGTGGAGATACATCCCGACGATCGTGAAAAGACTGCCTTCACTACCGGCCAAGGATTATGGCAGTTTCAAGTTATGCCGTTTGGCTTGTGTAATGTACCGGCTACGTTCGAGCGACTAATGGAGACTGTGCTTAGAGGACTTTCCTACGAGACCTGTCTGGTATCACCGGGCGGAGTTTTGATCAACACTTGCAAAATGTGAAGAACGTGTTCTTGAAGCTTAGGGAAGCCCACTTGAAACTTAGCCCATCAAAATGTAAGCTCTTTAGGCGGAAAGTCAGTTATCTTGGACACATCATCTCATCCGATGGAGTAAGCACAGATCCGGCCAAGATCCATGCTGTGCAAATTTGGTCTCGACCGCAAGACGTTCATCAATTGCGAAGCTTCCTAGGCCTGTGCACGTATTACCGTAAATTCGTGAAAGGTTTCTCCAAGATCGCCAGACCCTTGCATCGACTAACAGAGAGCAAGCAGAAGTTCCTATGGACTGCCGACTGTGACGACTCCTTCAATCAACTGAAAAACGCTTTAACATCCGCGCCTGTTTTGGCTTTTCCCGATGTTAACAAGGACTTTATTTTGGATACAGATGCCAGCAATGAGGGAGTGGGCGCCGTTCTTTCCCAGGATATTGAAGGACAGGAGAAAGTCATCGCTTATTTTAGTAAGAGCCTGTCAAGATCCGAGCGGAACTACTGCGTCACAAGAAAGGAGTTACTGGCAATAGTAAAGGCCGTTGAGCACTTTCATCATTACTTGTACGGCCGAAAATTCCTTTTAAGAACGGATCATGCGTCTCTGACTTGGTTGCTGAATTTCAAGAATACAGAGGGACAAATAGCAAGGTGGATTCAGCGCCTGCAGGAATACGACATGGATATCCATCACAGAAAGGGAACGTTCCATGGGAATGCAGACGCTCTTTCTAGAAGACCATGTCCGGAGAACTGTCGATTTTGTTCCAATGCCGAGTCTAAGTTTGGGGTTAACACATCGGCCGTTCGGAAAATAACTACCAACTCAACTACTTCAGACTTGGACCCTTGGAGTGACCAGAATGTTCGAAAAAGTCAGGTTGAAGATCAGGACTTGAAACCTCTAATTGAATTCATGGAAGCAGCTAACGGAAAACCCAGTTGGCAGGAAATTGCATGCTATAGCCCAACAATGAAGAGATATTGGGCTATGTGGGACTCTTTGCACTTGAAGAATGGAGTACTCTACCGTCGATGGGAGTCCGATGATGGCAAAAGCTTCCGGTGGCAATTAATCCTTCCAAGTTCTAGAGTTACGAACGTTCTAGAAGAACTTCACAGCAGTTCTACTGGAGGACATTTTGGTGTCACGAAAACTCTTCAGAAAGTCAGGGAGAGATTCTTCTGGGACAAAGCAAAATCCGACGTGGAGAAGTGGTGCAAGTCCTGTGATGCATGCAATTCGCGGAAGGGACCGAAGACCCGAACTCGTGGAAAGTTGCAACGTTACAACGTAGGAGCACCATTCGAAAGAATTGCTTTGGACGTCTTAGGCCCCCTACCTCACACAACTAATGGCAACAAATACATCCTAGTTGTCATGGACTACTTTAGCAAGTGGCCAGAAGCATACGCGATTCCGGACCAGGAAGCCACAACCGTAGCAGAAGTCCTCGTACGGAATTGGATCTCCCGATTTGGCGTACCCCTGCTGATACATTCCGATCAGGGGACGAACTTCAACTCTGCCGTCTTCACTGGGCTGTGTGACTTGCTCGACATGGAAAAGACTCGTACAACTCCCCTGCACCCACAATCCGATGGAATGGTTGAACGATTTAATAGAACGATTCTGAATCATCTCTCCTTGTTTGTTTCCAAGAACCAGCAAGATTGGCATCAGAAACTTCCATTGTTCCTTTTGGCCTACAGAAGTGCTACTCACGAGACCACCGGATATACACCATCTCAAATGATTTTCGGAAGAGACCTTAGACTACCCTGCGACCTCCTCTTTGGACGACCACCGGACACCCCTTCCTCGCCTGTCCAGTATCTAGATGATCTCCAGGCGCGTTTGGAAGCCGTACATCGGTTCGCCAGAGAAAGAATCAACATCATGACAGAGCGCATGAAGGTCCGCTACGATGCCAAGGCCACGGAACGTTCATTCCAGGAAGGTGACAAGGTGTGGTTATGGAATCCTAAACGTCGGAAAGGACTCTCCCCTAAGCTCCAGACGAACTGGGAAGGGCCGTATGTGGTCCTTAAGAGGATCAACGACGTCGTGGTAAGGATTCAACGGACACCCTCCTGTAAACCTAGAGTTGTACATAACAATAGTCTAGCTCCATATTATAGTAGAAGTGATTGAATTGCCTTTCCTCTTAAGGACTTCACTGCCCGGGACGTGCAGTCTTTAAGAAGGGGGAAATGTTGCACAAATTGTCTGTATATAGTGTAAAGAGTGACGTATTATTTCAAAATTCTATTGTAATTTATTTTTATCCTATTTTATTTAGTAATTAATAGCGATTATACAAGTTAGAAAAAGGTGGCAACACCTAAAGTAATCGAGAAGTTTCGAGATATTTCGTTTCCGATAAATTGGCTGGAAATTTCGAGAATGTCTCACGCGCTTGTATATAAAGGACTGGAGAACGGGAAAGTCTTCAGATTGACTTCGGGACTTCGTTGAAAGCTGATCGCTTTGTTTACCTATTGGAGTGAGCTTGTATAATCGCTGAATTCGAAGTTATTTTTGTTGAAGCTTGTGTTGAAGCTTGAGAGTAATTAAACTGTTGCCTGTGAATAAATTTTGTGAGTTTTCTGAAGAGAGAATAAATATTTGTACACCGTGAAAACTGTGCCATCATTGCCTCAGTGGAAAAATTAGTAACAATATATATATATATATATATATATATATATATATATATATATATATATATATATATATATATATATATATATATATATATATATATATATATATATATATTTTTTTTTTTTTTTTTTTTTTTGTAAGTAGAAACACGAGAAAAGCACATAATAAGATAACTGAAACTTACGACCATGCTGAGACGTATGCTCTTTTGGAGGACAGTTTTGATGTCGGTCTATCTTCTTTAAGTAGTTGGCGTATATCATCTTCTTTCTGTCTTCTAAAAGGAGTTTCGAATAATACGCACACTTTATCATAAAGAGGCTCCATGTTTCAAAATGACATTCCGTTTGAATGGGTTTTTAGGTTCGCTCCGCGTAAAATTTCCATAAAATTTCGCATTTTAAAAATAGCGTTTTATCCACTAATATATGAATAAATCTTATAAAAAAATTCACATATTTCCCTTGGAATGTATACATAATGCTGCATTAAGAAGAAAGTTTCGGATAATTTTATTAAATTTGACTTCAAAAAGCTGGCCTTTGAAGGGAAAGTGTGGGGGTTCTTCCAACACATTCTTCCGGCATCCGTGACGGATTGTGGCCGCATCATTCGCCATACAATTACCGGTGAAATTATAAACTTGAATAAAGGAAAAAGTTTCGGCACAACAGGTTTATTTATTTCTAACTATTCATTAAAATAACAAAGAATCGTAATTTTATGTTTTTGAATAATATTTAAGAAATTCAAAAAGTGGTATTACAAAATATTCTTTATTTGAATTCTTAAAAAAAAAAAAAAAAAAAAAAAAAAAAAAAAAAAATGCCAACAAAACACATAAAATATTATCTCGATCTGTCTTCATGATGCAAACAAACGTATCATATTTTTATTTGTTTTTTAGATATTTTAAAAGGAATTTAGTTTAGTTATGAAAGAACAAATAACCCATTATTAGCATGAATGAACACTGTTTATTAAAAAGAACTTTAACATCTTTAAAATGTTATTTTACAGGCGGACATATTCTTACTAAGTTCACCTTTCAATAATTACAAATAAAAAAACTATTTATTACTAGATAATGAAAAATTGAAAAATATTTAATAATGAAAATCTCAATATTTAAGTTTCATAATGCTTATTCAAATAATTGGTTTAACATTTTTTTTTTTAAATATTGATTTAACATTTTTTTTTTTTAAATCTTCCTTCCAAGACCTTTTTGTGTTGAAGCTTAAACACAGTAGAATAGCATGGCTTTGAAAAAGTGTAAAGAAAAATGTCATCTCTTATTTTGAATACGACTAAAATTAATGATAATTGATAAAAATTGGTAATAGCAATTTCATAAAACGGAAATCTTATTTAACAATTAACAAATGTTCAAGAAATTAAATTTTTTCTGGCCAAGAGGAAATGCAGAAGAATATTGCTGCGATCTCTGCAGGACAGGAGGAATTAACCCTTCTTTACATGATTTTTTCTTTTTTTTTTTTTAAAAATCAGGGTGATGTAATTAATGCTCTAGATTAAAGGGAAAATATTTAAAAAAATCTTGGTGTAAATAAAAATATGTATTATGTAAAAAACAATATGATGGAAATTTACATCATCATGCATTGTCACATATTTAACTCAGTAATAAATAAATAAATAAATAAATAAAAAAATATTTTTTACTAAATCTTCTTTATTCTGTATGATAATGTATGATGTAAAAATCTTCAATATCTCTATCATTCATGTTTACCTAAAAAACAACATAAAATGAACATTAACAAAAAAATGTTTACGGTACATTACAAGTGAAGTTACTGCATAGTGATGTAAATTTCTATCACATAGTTTTGAGAAATTTATTCACAGTGTTTTGATATAAATTGTATATAAAATAACAAAAACATGAAAACAAACCTTTTTTCCACTCATTTTCACTTTTATTGTATTTTATATCTCCGTTTATTTCCATAAAACAATTTAAAATCTCGCTCATTTCTTCCAGTCACAACAAACAGCGGAATGACAAGTTGTAGGCCTGGTAATTGACAGTGACGTTTGCTATTTTTTGACAACTGCGTTTTTTTGTACGCAATAGTCGCTTAAAAAGTTGCCAGCAACAACAAATTTACAGTACAAGGGTTTTCAGTACCTTTTTTTGTTGACTAAATATTATGATGGAAATTTCCATCATTATGCAAAGAAGGGTTAAATGGTCATTTAGCAACTATGGAAGAAAGTGTGAAATAAATAGAAGACAAATTTGCTGGAAAATTCGAGAATGTTGAAAAGAAGTTTAATGATTTGGAGAAAAAGATAGAGATTCTGAAAAAGAAGAATCTAGAAGAAAATTTGGGTGAGATAGAAGAAAAGATAGACCAAATGTTAGAGAAGAGACTTTCAAGCAGAACTGTTTCGGAAGATTTAAAATGTGTACCAGTTACCTCCCGACCTTCAATTAAGCTTTCGATTTACGATGGAAAATCTTCCTGGCAAGTGTATAAAACTCAATTCACAACGCAATTCAAACTCATTCAGTGTCGCCAACGCCAACGGATGGGACTCCGTGACAAAAGCCTGCCAGTTATAGCTGCATCTCTGCGAGCTGAAACTGCAGATATACTACAAACACTTTCCGAAGAGCAACGCTTGGACTTCAACGCACTCTCAAGTGCATTAGAACTGCGGTTTGGTGAAAAATGTGTGAAAGAATACAGCAGGCTGCAGTTGAAATCTCGCCAACAGAAGGCTACCGAAACACTCCAGGAGCTCGCCACGGATGTTGAGAGGCTCTCCCATCTCGTCTTTTCAGACTGCCCTGCTGAAACGAGAGAAATCCTGTCTCTACAGTACTTCGTCGATGGCATCAGGGATGTAGAGATACAGAAGGCCCTACGAATGGCAGATGTCAAGGATTTAAAAAGTGCTTTAGTGTATGCCATGAAGTACGAGGCAGCCCAGCAAGCAACCCGTAGAGAACGCCATCCTATCAGGGCTGCTACTATCCAGGAGCCAGAAAACCCAATTGCTGCTTGTATGGATGAATTGATAAGACAGATCAATAACTTGAGACGAAATATCCCGGAAAAGAATCAGAGCCTGAAGTGCTGGAACTGTGGAGGCGAGGGCCACATACGGATAAACTGTCGATCCCTCCAAGAATCTGAAGCTAAGACCGCACCCAGAAGGAAGGAGGGGACACTAAATTCTAGCCATCTCGCGGGGTGAAGGTTGCCAGTTGTTGAGAAGCCCCATTTTAGAGCTCTACAAATTTCTGCAATGAGTGGCGGCAGTAATGGAATCTTCAACATGGGACACATAAATGGAGTTCCTTGCAATATGATCATCGATACTGGAGCCAATGTGACCATCATCCGTAAAGATTTGGCTCAACAACTGGATGGAAGACTCATCTGGACGCCGCCCTGCGTTACCCTCCAAACTGTATCCGGCGATAAAATCAACATCCATGGAAGACTGAACATCAACATCTCGTTCGGGAGTGCTTCTTATCATCATACAGCATATGGGGCGAACATTATGGACACTTGTATACTCGGAATGGACTTTTTAAGGAAATATAACTTTTCTTTGGACTTTAAAAACAATGAGCTGCATTCAGTTTCTGAAGACAGTGTTATTTGGAATCAAAGATAGTGAAGTTAAATCCGTACATCAAATAATAGCTCAAAATGGTATCACATTACCCGCAAGAACAGAAATATTACTTCCTGGATACGTAGCTGAAGATAAAAGTTTCCGATATGGCATAATGGAGTACCCTCCCAGATAGCATGCAAGCTTACGAAAACCTTGTCATATGCTTGTCATTAGACTTGCAGTTCTAAGCTTGCCGAGTAACCCTCTAATAAAAGGGTTTGAAAAGGGCAGCCGTGAAAAGCTTGGAAAGTAACACCTTTCGAAAAGGATTTGTAAAGGGTCGAATTCCAGGGCATCAGCAACCCCCCCTTTTCGAAAGGGTAGGTAAAGGGTCGAATTCCAAAGGCTGCAGTCTTTCCCCTCTAATAAAAGGGTTCGAAAAGGACAGCCGTGAAAAGCTTGGAAAGTAACACCTTTCGAAAAGGATATGTAAAGGGTCGAATTCCAGGGCATCAGCAACCCCCCCTTTTCGAAAGGGTAGGTAAAGGGTCGAATTCCAAAGGCTGCAGTCTTTCCCCTCCCCTTGCCGCAGATCAGATAAGATCTCCCCCGTAAAACGTGTGTGACTAGACTTATCTTGCAACCGGTTTTGAGTTTGGCATTCGAATGTTGGTTAAAGAGCTTGACGGACACGGAAGATGAAATACTTTCATCTTTAATTCCCGCTGTAAAAACCGGTACGTACGTTGTTTTATAATTATAATTAATTAATTTTTTATCAATCTGCAATAATATTATTAAAACATAAGCGTTGGAACGTTTTATCAAATTCTTATAGAAATATGCTTAATTAGTTGTTGACACATAGTAACGCAGCCTAGAAAACATTAACAATTTTTTCATAGACAAGTAACTTTTTTGTTTCTTCGAAAAGTTTTATGGGCCGAAAAAAAATCAGCTATTTTTGTGGCGAAAAGTTATTGAATTGCGTTGGGGTAGAATTTTTTAAATAGTACATGCTTTGTTATAAACAATAGCTTAATTTCATAATTCACTCTGAGCGTAATTTTTACCTCGTAACACGTTTTTACGATACTACAATTTATAAATCTGTACTTAAGATAAACTACCAGGAGTGCAATGTTAAACACTAAATTGCATTTATGGGATCCCGCATTTTATGATAGTTTACTTCTGAGGTACAGAAATGTTCCTTATGTGCTGTAAGTTTAACATAATGAAATAAAATTTAGCCGTGTTTCACCAACATTCCCTTAAATACAGACAGGGCAGCCGACAGGATTTTCGGCCCCTATGCAAATGTAACTCGGGCCCAATTACCCTCCCTCGCCCATATACACATATTAGCGTCGATAATAAAAAGATAATATCTCCACAGTTATTATAGCCATATGCATTCAGGACATTTAACCTAAGAATAAGATGAAGCAATAAATGATTATACATTTTTTCATTGTTTGGGTAAACAAATACTAAACTTGCTGCGTATTCTCAAACCAGAAATATAGAGAAAACGAGAAAAAACAAAGATAAATTAGAGGAGTAAGATGAACTGATAGCACTGTTCTCAAATACCAACTTAAAGTTAGCGGCCCCCTGGTACCTTCCCAGTCAAAATACAGAGCAATCAGAATGCGCTATAGGAGTGCGCCCATGATGCGTCACAATTCCAATTGCATCGAGCTTTTGTTGACGTTCGTTGTTCTCTTGTCTCCGACTGAGGTAGACGGCAAATTTTGCTGTAAAATTTTACACATGCGCGTGTTGCTAAAACGACCTTTGCTTTTTATACACTTGATTGAAAAAACCCGAGTTCGATTTCATCCAAAACGAAGAAAAAAATTGATGTGAAAAATCGAGAATTTAAAAAAGAATGAATTAAATCGTATGCGTTAATTAACACCAAATTTGGACAGCTGACTTGTCTCATTCAGGCCCGTAGCCAGCCAAAGTTTGTAGGACGGGCAAAAATTTTCCCAGGAGGGGCAGAAATATAAATTATTTAATTGGTTTTCAATTAATTTTTACAATTGAAATTTTTACAATTATTACAAATTTATACAATTTTTACAATTCGTAAAAGAGTATTTATCAGAGCACTTTGTGAAGTACATATACAAAAAAATATTTAAAAAAAGAAACATTGTTAATGTAATTTTATTTTTATTAATTCTTTTAAAGATTCTACACCAGAAATTTTTTTGATAAAAACAAAACTTTCAATTAAAAAATTTTTAAAGTATATTTAATACAATTCTATTCCTTTAAAATATTCTATGCTTGTCCATCTCTTAATTTTTCACACATTTCAACTTAAGAATATCTACTTTAAAAATAATTACAAATATAAAAATTAGTAAAAGTTACTTTTACATAAAAAGTTTTTTTTAACATAAAAAGTTTTTTTAACATAAAAAGTTTTTTCGAAGTTCTGTTCTTACATTTCTATTTAAAAATATATATTGTTAAACAAATTACATTTTTTTATCATTGGTCTTGTGGAACAGCTACATAACTCTTTAACAAACTTTTCATTTAAGAAATTCTTTCAGCAATAAAAAGTTATTTACATTTTTATATAAAAACTATATCTTTAATATATATATATATATATATATATATATATATATATATATATATATATATATATATATATATATATATATATATATATATATATATATATATATATATATATATATACACACATTACTAATAGAATTGTATTTTCCTTTATTTTCTCCTATCATTTTCAATACTCTGAAAAATTTATCAGATACTATTATAATATAAAAACCCTTTTTCTATTTATTTGCATATTTTATTAATTATAATATAAAATAATAGAAATTCATTTTTCTATTCTTGGTCTTATATTAAACATTTTGAAACTTTTTAAAATACATAGCGTAACAAAAAAATCTAAAATAAAATGATAAATGTTAGTATAATAGCAATTTCCTATCTTTACACCATATTAAACAATTTCAAAACTCTTATATCTACTTCAAATGCCCAAAACACTAGATTTGCCATCCTTTCGTGGCCCATTGACATTCTTTAGGGACAATTTATGGCCGTCAAAGTGGAAAAGGTAGATTCGCAAGTTGCTGTGCTACAACCGAAGGTATCAACAGCAGCAAAATGTTCGTTTCTATTCAATCATAGATATAAAGGTTTACAAATGATTGGGATAAAATTTTCCAGGACAAGCGAAGATTTGTCCAGGTCTTGCCCCACTCTGGCTACAGGCCTGGTCTCATCTGCCATGATTTTTATACTATAAAAATGTTCGTTGTTAAAAACTCGTATTTCCGCTCTTTAAATGTACTGCGATTCTGATGATTATTGAATGTTTGGCTCTTTGCACAGAAACGTCTGCCGAACCCTGGTAAATGTAAAAAAGGTTTTGGTAATAGAAATAGTACACCAGCGTTAATTGGGTGCTCTCATGATATGTTTTGGCTTTATAAAATACTGTAATACAGCCTCTAAAAAAAATTATCTCAATAATATTCATTTCTAAACATTAAAATACAAGAATTAAAATAAATTATTGTTTTAATTTTTTCGTTTCAATAAAAGTTAAAATGTCCTTATGTGTAATGATTTTTAAGAAAATAGTTTGTTAAAAGATCTTGTGAAATGCATATCGGCTTCCATTTATTTATTCCTAGTAAGAGGTTACATTTTTCGAAAGCTATTTTATTGGCTTATTTAGGTAGAAAAATGAAGAGGCAAACTCCCATACGCTAGAAAATATTTCCAACTGGTAGTTTTTGTAAGAAAGAAAAGCAACGAACAGACATTTTGGAAACTTTCGAAAACAGCATTTTAGATTATGTGACCTTTATTTAAACAGTTTAAGGTCTCAATTAAATTCATTTCATGGTATTCGAGGTTATTGCATATTCAACATAATAGGCCAAGAAATACATATAAACTTATAAATCAGCATACTAAAATATCGTATTTTCTAGACAAACTAGAAAGGATAAGACAAAAACAATATAAAGATTTTTTTTTTTTTTAAGTTTTAAATTTTAAAATAAAATTTCAATTATAAAAGTTTGCTGTCGATTAATCGAGTACTACAATTTTACAGAATTTTCTGATATTTTAGAAAAACTTATTAAATAACTAATGATTATTAGATAATTTTTATTTCAAGGCAAAATTTTCAAACAAATCAATGTATTGGATTTCAAAACAATTACGTATTTACCATTTTAACAATTTTACGGACATTTTTAAAAAAAGCAGTATAAAAAAAAGATTTTTTCTTTCTTTCTTTCTCTCCCCCCCCCCCCCCCAATAGTATTACTTAAGGGTAAGATAATCAAAAGGGTAAAATAATATCATAAGGGCCTAACATTTTACAAAAAGTTGCCTGCAAATTGAACCAGGTAGTTCTCAAATATTAAAAAATTTCTACATAAATTACAAACACAATGAATTAATAATCATTTTAGATATGCATTAATTTCTGGTGATACGTTCTTACATAAGTAATGAATTTATCATTTCCTTATTGCTTGGTTGTTTTCAGATTATCTGGCGCCTTCAGCAACACGAGGGCTATAATGCGCCGAAACATTCGTCATTAGACAAGCCAACATACATTTACCAACACCCATGCCTAACACGGGACTCAAACACGCAGCCTCGCGGTCTATAAGCTTGCACGCTAAACACTATACCGTTTAGTCGGCCATTTCCTTTTTAAATCAATGAATAATATAAATACCATTTACCCAAATAACAAATGCTTTTGAGAATGTAAACTTGGTATTTTGAAAAATAATTATTTAAACTTTAAATAAATAAATCTTTAAACAAATTACTTTTATTGGTATCGATAGCTAGCTTTTGAAATTAGTTTTAAAAAAATTCAATTTTAAAGGTATAAATTCTAAATCTTGACACACATACTAAAATAAAATGTTACTCTGAACTCATACATTCTTATCAATCGTATATTGCAAGCCCACTTTAAGGACACTCCGGTGCATCCCCAAGGCATGTCTGGTCTTTTGTCAAAGAGCAGACATGCAGCATGTGTGGCCAATTAACCAATTTCCCAAGGCTATAACGCTGTTGTATGGTATTGACATATACACCGAACCCAACTGCTTCTTGGTTTGCGGGGCGAGGGTTAGAAATAGAGGAGGTGCTTTTCTCCATCTGAAGTTAAAAAAAAAAAAAAATTCTGTACCTTTTGTCTTTTTGTTTTGTTGTATGGATCCAATAAATTTTAAAAATTTTTAGTAAAACAAGATATCGCGGGTTCTTCTTGACAAGCCCTTCTTTGTTTTTATTTAAATTTTATTTTAGTTACTGTGTTTTTAATTTTGGCGAATTTTCTAATCGCCAAATGTCCTATGTAAAATGTCCCTTTCAAACTCTGTTTAAAATACATTTTCCAATATTTCTCGGAAAATTTGCGTTCCACAACTCAAAAGATCTGACTGCAAAATGCTGAAACCCAACTCAAAGCTATCTCCTGAAGTTTGAGGTAAGCTTTTTTTTTTTACTTTTGTAATTTTTAATCAAATGTGCGTAGTGTTAAAAACAATGAATTCTTCTGCTAGTCGCTTTCCTGGTAACCTTGTTGACCAGCTCTTCAAGAACTACTTCATTATTTTCTGTTGTTTATTTTATTACTTTTTCATGTTTTTTTAGTATTATGGAGTGAAATTATAATTTTTCTAATGTTTATTTTTATTTAGTCACCATTTTTTTTAGTGTGTTTATAGGCTATTTTCTTGCAGAGCAGTCTCAATCTTTAAAATTTTATTTTATTATTTCATTTGATTATTAATTTTTTGCAGTCACATTTTAGAATTGGAGGATCAGTACTTCTACTACACTTTTTTAGTAGTATTATAGTTACTCACTATTTAGTTTTTTTCTTTGGTTTTCTGAAGGAAAAAAAAAAGACTTTTGTCTGCTCTTGCCATATTCATGTAACGCCTTAAAAAACTGAACATTTGATCATAATAGGAAAGAGGGTTGGGCAGCTAATATTAAAAAATAATAAAACTAGTTATAAATTAAAATTACTCACTTTTTAACATAATGAAAGGAAATTTAAAACTGCAGTGTTTCACAACTATTCTGTTAAGGTATTGAAAAACAAATAATCTTACAATTCTACATTATAACGAAAAGAACATTTAATAAACATTAGTGTCGTTTCTAAAACACAACTTAAGCATGTGTTATTAAAAAAACGTAAGCATGAATGTTATAAATAAAATCAATGTAAACACATAATACAAACAACGCAAGAAGTAACATGTTAAAAAATCAACGCTGGTGTATACAGTGAAATTTATTAAATGTTAAATATTGTTATGATATAATGTAAACACTGTTTATTGGTGTATTCTAAATCCCCTAAACAAGGCAATTTCATTGGCTACCGAAACCAAATTTTTATGTTGTTGTGAATTGACAAAAAGTGCCAGTCTGTTCAACCTTGTTTTGCTCATAGAATTTCTTAATATGATGTTAATGATCACAAAGTTGAAAGCTCAGAAGTTTCAATTGAAACTGGTAAAATACATTTTTTTTTTTTATTAAGTGACGTATATTCGGAAATATGTCTACAGAACATTCTGCGAAAGCATCAAGAAAACCTTTCTACAGGGTTACTACAAAAGAATCATTCATTTTCAAAACAAGATTTATTCAAAAGTATTATACTTTTGAATAAATCGGGTAAACTTGAGCACCACCTGGAGCATAAAACTTAAATATTTTGCGGTTGTTTTCTTGTACCAATCATATGTGTAAGTATAATACTTTTGAATAAGTCGGGTTTTGAAAATGAATGATTCTTTTCTAGTAACCCTGTATTTTGTTTTCCATATTTCCTAATCTGCTTCGATGATGTTTTGAAAACCAAGAAAACCTCTTTCATAAAATTTTACCAGATTTTCTATGGCAGATTTGTATTATTGGTACCAGGAAGGAGAAGTCTTTGTGTCTACGCATGCTCTTTCAGGGAACCAGTAAGTTTTCTCTGCTCTGACCATCTGAAGGACGTCATGACCCCAGCATATAGAAATGAGAAAGAAATGTAAAATCGGAAGAGTTTGAAATGAAATAGATGTACTTGTATTTTTGTGTTCATTTCTCGTTGTTATAGTTATTTTGAAAAAAGGACTGACTCGAAAAGTTAGTTAAATGAGGATATTAAGTATTAACTATTTACAAAAATTGTTACATTACACTTGGAAATATAATTTTTCTCAATTTTCAGGGAGCTGTAGCCCTATCAGCCTCCTCCCTGTATACGCCACGGACTTCATATGGCTAAGCAATCCTACGTAAGTAGAATCCTTTATTTGTTCAGATCTTCAATACCAAATTATTAATCGTGGTGAAACAGGGAGTGTTAAACTTTTATCGAGCGAGGGGAGTACTTTCATTTCACCTAAAATTATAAAATAGCATCTAAGAAAAATCGAATATTTCAATAACGTACGTATTAGAGGCATTAAAGTTTCAATAAAGGATGTATTTTGAATTCTTTAAATTAACTTCGATTTTGTGTGAGTGTCGATAGAGTGCAAGTCTGCGGATGCTTAATTAACCCACCTTGCCGTCATCCAAGCGGGCTGAAAGTTGGTAGATAGATTCGATGTCGATGGCAATACATTCTTTCACATTTTGGGGCTGTTATTGTCACTAAAAAGTTGCTTATACGGAATACTAATAAACTAACTTGCCTTCATCCAATCGCGCTAAAATATCAGTAAGCCGATCATTGTTGAAACTCTTTGATATTGCCAAATTTTTTTTAAATAAATAAATAATAAAATTGTTTTAATCAAAATAAAAAAAAAAAAAGATGTTTGGATGTGAATGCATAAATGCACGTTCATTTCTAATAAATACATTTTGAAACGCAGTTTGCAACACATTTTGCTGATATAAATGTGTTTGATATTTAAAATTAGATACAAGCACCAAGCACACGCTGTTAACAGAATCGGCGCTGTGTTAATGAATATAAAAATTGGCGATGTATATAAAGGATTAATATTTAAAACTTTGTTTTCATGGGTTATATAATTATGTCTCGCGAAAAAAAAAAAGAATAACGTCATTTGAAAATGAGTCAAAAATTCACAAATATTTGAGTTCGCAGCTGTATGCGACTAAAACAATTTATAGAGGGATCTGTCTTGACGAAATAATTAATTTCTTCAAGAAGTTTAGCTAAATATTATAATTTTATTTAACAATATCAATAGCATGGTTTATTTCATATGTATTTAAAGTTTTGCGAACCAAAACGCAAATTATTTTGTAAAACTTGGCAATTCTCTAGTAAAAGTTCCCGCGCGGAAAGAGTTTCTACTAAATGTCCCATGCAAAAGAAAGAAAAAAAAAATCGCCACAAGACTCTGCTTCTCGGAGTTGACAGGAGTGAACTGCCCCCTATAAATCAACACCACAGGAGGTGAGGAAGCTGACCAGACCCCCCAAACCTCGAAGATCCCAAAACGCCCGAAACCGCCCGAGAATCCTCTGCAGAACAAATAGTTCTCGTGCGCTGTAGGTTTCAGGGGGTTAAGATTATTTTAACACGTATTTGTGGAAAGCAAAATTAGAAAGCCAAAACTATTTATGTTGAAACTTTCAAAGCTCTAGGCCTATTAGAAGTCGCTTTTTGTTAAAAAAAAAATAATAATTCAAAGAATCAATCGAAAATCAAATTAAAATTTTAACATTCTGTTTGTCAATAGTCCAATTAGAATGCCAAAACTACTTGTATTGACAATTTCAGAACTGTAGCCCAAATAGAAATCGTTTTGTAAAATATTTTTTAATTAATTAAAAAAGAACTAAATAAAAATGTAAAATTATGTTTTTCAAACGTCCAATTAGGAGGGCACAACTACTTATGTTGAAAATTTCAGAGCTGCAGCTCTATTAGATATCGTTTTGTTAAATATATATTAATAAATTTAAAAAAAAAAAAAAAAAAAAAAAAAAAAAAAAAATAATTAAAAAGGAACTAAATAAAAATTTGAAACTCTGTTTTTCAAAAAAAGGCCAAATAAAAGACAAAACTACTTATGTTGAAAATTTCAGAGCTGTAGCAATATTGGATATCATTTTGTAGAATAGTTATTAATTAATTAAATAAAAAGAACTAAATAAAAATTTAAAATTCCGTTTTTTAAAAGTCCAATTAGAAGGCTAAATCTACTTATGTTGAAAATTTCAGAGCTGTAGCTCTATTAGAAACCGTTTTGTAAAATATTTATTAATTAATTAAAGAAAAAACTAACAACAAATTTAAAATTCTTTTTTTCAATAGTTCAATAAGAAGGCCAAAATTACTTATGTTGAAAATTTCAGAGCTGTATCTCTATTTGAAGTCACTTTGTAAAATAAAAGTTAGTTAAAATATTAATTAAAAAAAAACTAATTAAAATTTTACATTCTGTTTGACATTCATAAATTAGAAGGTCAAAACTTCTTGTGTTGAAAATTTCAGAGCTCTACTCCAATTTTAAGTAGGTTTCTATAACAGATCCACAAACAGACAGACACACAGCTTGTTTTATTATTAAAGATTTTAAATTTGTTTATTTTTTTCAGATAGAAATGAATGGGATTCCCTTTAGTTTTCCTCAAGAATATTCCAGAAACTTCTTGTCAGATGCAGCAAATAAATGAAGAAATATTTGTAGTATATATTTAAAATCATGTTTAAATTATATTCTTTGTATAAAATGAAAAAGCAACTCATTTGTGTTTGTTTACTTCAAAATAAAGAATTATCTAAAAAAGAATTATCAGTAAAAATGCATTTTTAGTTGTATATGTTTCTAATAATAAAACTATAAGTAGCTTGGATTAACCCTTTAAAACAAATTTTAATGCAATTTAAATTGTCTAACGCAACCTACTAAGATCTCAATGCATTTTTTTAATAATATATACATAATTTTTTATTGAATTTTGAATCTTTATTTTTTTTTAAATTCTTTACAAAAAAAAGTAAATTATGTTTATTATTCTAGTAAGTTCTACCTAGCAAATAAATTAAAATTTATCAATAAATTGGGTTATGATTGATACCATTAAAGGCAAATTGTAATTAAATTCCTATAGAATAAATATTAATTTTTCATTAGCCACTAAATTTAAAGCATTTTCCGACAATATTGGAACTCTCCCAATTAAGTGTTTCTTTTTGAACACAAAAGATAAATGATACTTTATAAAGGAAAGTTTTTGCAACCTTTCCTATATCTACAGGGTGGGAACCTCAGAGTGAAAAGGTTTACACACCCTTTACAGTGAAAACCTTTTGGCAAGCCTATTATGAAAAGGCTTATACAACCCTTACGGCAAAAACCGTGTGGCAGGCTTATCACGAAAAGGTTTACACACCCTTTACGGCGAAAACCTTGTGACAAGCTCATCCCGAAAAGGTTTACATACCCTTTACGGCGAAAGCCTTGTGGCAAAGGGGGTCATGAAATGGTTACCAAAAGCTTGACGTCTGGAGACTAGGACCCTTTCTTCAAGGTTTTATGATGGTTACTCCCTTGTCATCTGAACCTTACTCCCTTTTCGCTTGAGAGGTTTAGACAAGGGTTTTAAAAGGATAAAATGCTATCTGGGCTGAAAATCACAATAGCTCCAAAGGAGTACTGGTAGCTTCAACTCTCGTCGACCTTTCAAGGACTGCCATACCTGTGAGGGTTGCCAATGTGAGTGATAAAGCGAAAGTCATAAAGAAGGGTGAAGTGTTAGCCACATGTACTCCAGTAACTTGCATAAATCGAAATAGAAATCATCCAGTCACTGTGTCTTCAGAGAACTTAACATCAGAGCTACTGCAGAATGCACCGTTAAACAACTTAGAAAGAAGTGCTGCACAACTGGTCATCCAAGAATTCCAAGATGTCTTTTCCTTCACATCTTCGGATGTCGGACGAACAAGTTTGACGCAGCATAGAATTGATACAGGAGACCACCCACCTATCAAGCAACAACCAAGACGACTACCGTTCGCTAAACAGGAAGAGGTAGGAAGAATCTTAAGGGTCTTCGCTACCGTCCATCTTGATTCTCCCCCCTAATGTTAAGTCTATGGGAAAATCTCTATATTCCTATTCGTAGAATAGAAAGAAGTTATGCTAATATTTTTATACGGTTTGTTTTGTTGGATAGACGTAACTTTTATCCGTATTTTGCCTTAGTTGTTTTTGGCCTAAAATGTTGTTAAGTTTATTAAAATATCAATTGTTTACTTTAACATCATATTAAAAAAAGTTGAAAAGAGTTATTGAAAAAATAACAACTCAATGACAAAGATTAAACTTTTTTCTATCCAGATCATATTTTAAAATTATTTTCGTGTTTCTTAAACAGTCAAATTTAGAGAAACATTAAAGCTATATTTTGAAAAACCTCTTCGCAAGAAATCCCTCCTCCAAAGGGGGACATAGATAGTTTTTCCCCTCAAGAGCGAGGAAGGTCAAGTGATTTATTATCTTGGAGGACCTGTTTTGCTGTATAATAAAGGGGCTTTTCTTCTTTAGCGTTCATTCCAGAAAACGTGCTACACTGTTGTATTTGAAGTTGCATCAAGGCGCGTTCTCAGGGGGGCGGGGGTAGAGAAAGGAAGTTTCACTGTCATAATCCACCTAAAACCCCCGACATCCCGATGTTTTCTGACGAATGAATTACAAACACTAAAAGTAATCATAAATAATTTCAAAAGATTACTTTTTTAATTTACCATCATTCTGATAGGGTTAGCTTACCGTATCGCATTTAAGTAGCTATTAGGTCCAAGAACCTCGAAACAAATAAAACATTTTTAACTCTCATAACATCAAAAAATCGTCATACTTTATTTTTTATCTACTTAGATTTAATATAAACTACATATTCAGGGTTATTCAGACTTCCCTCCTGGAATTCGAAGCAAGGACTGGACTTATCGGCAGGAACTGGACTATCGCATTAATGCATGCCGTGTGACCAAGGGTTCACACATAGAACACCTGTAAGCTATGTAAATAAAACTTGAATTGTTTCTGTATTCTTTCAAATGTTCTTATTTTCTGTATTAGTCTTAGTTTTTTTTACTATAGTGCTTTGAAACCTAGGAGGGAATTCTGAATAACCGTTTATATATATATAAAAAAAAGGAAATGTTTAAAATATATAGATGTTTTCCAAATGTAATTATAACATTTCAGTGCTACATGGCTTTTGTATTTCAAGCACCATAAATATGTAATAAAATCAGTCTGATATGATATTAGTGTATGTCCGTTTGCCTAAATATACTGCTCCTTCTCTAAGTGAATATAAACAAACAAAATTTTTAGATTAAACTATACATAATCTAGATAATATTATTATACGTTTTCTAAGTAATATGTAGTCTCATCTTGAGGTATTTAATATAACTCGAATACTGGACTGGTTGCATATATAGGTGGCAGATTAAAAACCTGAAAAAATATTATGATATGTGACAAATATGAGATGTTTTAAAATCGTATTTGTAGAGAAATACAGCAGCAAATTAATTGTTTGCTTGAAAACCCCTCCCACAGAAATTTTCTGGCTGTGCCCCTGTTTAATGTAACATAATGATAAGTAAAGTAGCACAGATGTAAAATAAAATGCAAAATGTAGGGGAAAGTATCCCAAAACGGGATAGCTTATCTATTCTTCCCTTTATTTCTTGTTGTGTACAAGGTACATTCCAAAGCTAGACGTCATTTAAAAGTATACCAACTACTTAAAATAAGACCTTTGTCACATTTGTTCAATAATATTTATGTGAAAATACTGGTTTCACAAAGTCTTACACGATCCCGTTTTACCCTACCAAGGGTGGGTAAAAAGGGATAGGGATTTTTATGTTATTAGGTTTTTGCTGATTTTACTTTTGATTTAGTTTTTAGAACAAAAATAGGCTACGTTTTTATAGGAAGAAACTTTTTAATTGTAAATTTGAAAAATTACATAACACAGAAATCGCATAAAAATGTGTCGTCTTCTTCTTTTGCTCTGGAACAGGCTTCGTGAGCTTCATCTTCTGAAGACGACGACGTCCAACCTTGGCTAACTGATGATTTTTTTATTATTATTTTTTTTTATTTTTTAGGTTTTCTTATGTTAGGTCCATTTTCTTCGATGTTTGAAAAAAAATTCAGATTCAGAGTAAAATTTTTTAACTTTATTTGCCTGTTTTGCATTTCCACTTGGTTTTCTTTAACACCTCGTTTGTTTTCTCTTCGGAACAATCAAGAGACTGGTTTTGGCAGCCCTTGTTTTCAGCTTTTGAGTTCTTTCTCGTTCTTTTTTTTCACGCTCTTCTTCTTCCAACTCAAGTTTATATGGGCTTCCTGTTATAATTGATGTTTAGCTTATGTTTTTATAATATTATAGTGCGCACAACGTGTGGTTTTCTGGTTTATTTTTGTATACGCCGCCCCCATAAAAAAGATTAAAAAAAAAAAAAAAATCAACATTTTGAATTTAAAACTTAAATTTTTGGTCAAAACATTTTTCTGATTTACAGTTTTAACCTATAACTAAATTTTGTACATAAATCGGGCCAATTATTTGTACCCCAAAAGTAAAGTAAATTATTTTATTTCGAAAATATAATTATTTAAAATTAAAATAAATTGTTGTAATTGATTATACATATTTTAATTCATTACTTATTTCAATTTAAATAACTTAAACACATTGCCAAAACATTAATGGAAATGGTCGGGTAAAACGGGACTCATCAAAATTGTATCCCGTTTTGGGCACCCCAAAAGTGTCCCGTTTTGCCCGACCGTGATGCTTTTGACAATATAAATGGCTGACCCCTGAACCGTCACTCACTAGCAATATTTAAATACATGAAATTGTTGTTAAATGAGCTATGAACAAAACACAGTACTTACCGGAATTGTTCCGAAGGACGGAGAAGCACAAGGATAGTTGTTCTGCAGTCGAAAAAAGTACAAAGTAAGTAAAAATCTCACTTGAAAACTTTGAAAAATATTTCTTTGCGAAACACGTGGCTAGAGTTGAGGGATCAACTGAGAATGCTGTCATGGCGGTCGGGAACCAGTTTAGTCTTTCTCCAGCGAGATAGCACTACCAGTCAAGATCCGAGGCTCAATATCCCGTTTTGCCCGCCTATCCCGTTTTGAGGAACTCTCCCCTACATGGGTTATATGCAATAGAGTAGTACCATTATTGTACAGTTATACAGTTTTATTCATATTAAAAGTTACACAACTCAAAGAGATATGAACTCCCCTGTCATCAGTGTTTACTTTCAGGGGCGGACTTAGAGGTCAATCAAGGAGGGTGCGATTATGACCGTGAGTGTTTACAGTGGCGATGATAGTTTGTCAACTTGGGGGACAGGGGGGAGGGTTATCATCAATTAGTATGATACTACTAGTGTTCAATGAAAGATAAAAATTAGAGGGTTTAACTATCCTCTTTTGCGCCCATATAAGAAATTACCCCGAAAATGTAATACACTTTAATTCAATTAAATTATAAATATTTAGTATTTATTATTAGATAAACAATATTTAAGAGCACAAAAAAATATCCCATGCAGATCAGGTGAAGTGTAAAAAGTTCAACAACCCTGAAAATTCAACTTTTTTATACAAGTTAATTTACCAATATATTCAACATCACAAATCATTTAATGCAGAAAAAGGCGGCAGATCTTTTAACAACTTTTTAGACAACACTGCAGGTACGTAAAGCTCTATATTATTTATAAGGTTTTACTAATTTCCAAAGTTAAATAATGCTTTTCAACTCGGTTTGACATCACATTAGTAAATTAAAATATAAGTTATATAAACTTGAGACTACACTATAATATTGATCATTGTATTCAAATATGGTATTATTTTCTGTTTCCATATTTTCATTTAAATGAAAATGGAGAATTTGGTGATATTTTTGGCAATAATTTTTACATCCCCCCCCCCCCCAAATCCGCGTCTGTTTACTTCGAACAGTATACTCATACTTAAAATGAGGATTTTTATAATTTCCAATCGATTAATTGCTCGTACTACCTCCAGAACTGTTTTAAAGTTATGGAAAGTTCTTAATACATTAACACTTTCCAAAAACGCATATCGTGGAAGCGTCCCACACAGAGGAGCTATAGGAAGGTAGGAACGATATTGTGGTAAATGCCAATTCAAGACGACAATATGGTGGGGAAAGAGTTTTGGTCTTCAGAATGCAATATGTCGGATTGCTTTGTAAACTTCACAGGAACGCAAAGATAAATTCGACTTTTTTTACTGTAATTACGATAACTTGATCTAGGCAAATCTGTAATGGGGAAATATGAGTTTCTAAATCGTATTTATTGATCCCAAAAGCGCCGCTAAACAATTTTGCTAGTGGAGGGATGGGGGAGCAGTACTATTATATATTTTGAGGCGAGAATGACATTTAAAAAAATGAAGAGCCAGGAAACGTGTTCGTGCACGAAAGAAAGATTATGGATATATACCAATAATCACCATAGGATGAAGAAATAAGTAGACAAAAGAATCAGTGCCACGGATATTTACTAAATGAACACAACACAAACTACTTACTACACATTCTTTTAACAAAAATTAAGTTCTCCTTTTTTCTTTGGCAAACAAATCAATGGACTTTTGTATAAATTCTTTTAGGTTTCTATCAAAAATTTTCTCCAAATTTCAGAGGCATTAAGCATACTTTTCTTTTCAGCTTCTGCCAACGTGTTCAGTGTCGGTAAATTCAAAAGGACAGCAAACAGCGTGGGACAATACCCCCAAAAGAAACGTTTGCCACAGGGTTGAAACAAGGGACAATGCTACTATGTCTATGTCCTGCTACTATCCCCATCATCAAAATCTATAGTCAGGGCCCGGGGTTAGCCATACACTTATTGTGTCACAAGTCGGAATTTTAAAAGCAAAGGGTTTACTGATTACGCATTCCTAGAACGGCTTCAAAAGGAATAAGGAGCCTTTTCTTCAAGTTTACTTTTTGGAGTCTTAATAAGGAAAAAGTAATATCCGCTATAAACAGACGACACAAATACTATTTTCAAATTCAAGGACAATTACATATAACAAAACGTAATTACTGTCTGTTTGTGCTTTGGACCAGGAGAGGAATGAAGTATGAAAAGGTATTACGGGATGATTCTTTCTGGGAAAACGAAATGAAAGAAAAATTAACTAATTTTTATTTCGATTGCATACTGCCAGAATTAATTGATCCACGCCATACAAGATCAAAGGCAATAAGGGATCCATCTTCCATTTTAGAAGCGATGGAAAAAAGAAAAGAAGCGCTTAAAAGAAAAAAATAACGCCACTGTACCATTTTCATTGCATTGTAATTATGAAAATTTTATTTATCCTTTTATTTTTTGCTTATTTTTAAATTTTTGGTATTTCTCAATAAATGTATACAATTTTCTTTTATATTAATTTTTGTTTAATTTGGAGATCTATTTTTATAAAATTATTCATTGATATTAAAATGATATAGGTTTAAATTTATTCGTGTGTTCTTTTGTGTTAAAATAATGGTTTCGTTTTGAAGTAAACTCTTGAAGTACTTTTTAGTATTGACAGTAAGCAGATTGGTTTACGATTTTTTTTAAAAATAATTTTGGTAAGATATGAGATAAAAAAACAGTTGTAACGTGCATTGGGATTTTTTCATCTAGAAATTAATTGAATGTCACACTTTCATTGGATTTTTCGGATCTTCTATCTAAACTGTTCCAAACAATTTACAACAGGTGGTTCCCAAAACTGTTCGTGCATTAACTAATTTCAATTAAATACTGCATTATCCATATCAAAAATTAATATTTGAAAATAGGATTTGTTTAATAATATCTCTAATTTCATCTTAATAAAACTACATAAAATATTTTTAATGCATAGCAAAACTTTTTTTTTTGAAAATCATTAAACTATAAGTAACGTATAAAATATCTCCCAAAAGTTTTCGTAAACTTAAATTTTTTCTTACATATTGGTATTTGCTGCAATATTTTAGTACATTACGAAGACTTTTAGAGCCACTTTACATACAGATCAAATTGACGTATAGAAGTCGCAATATATTTGAAGAAAAAGTTTCTCATTTAAAAAAATTATAATTCCCTATTTTTAGTGCCAGAAAAGAAAATATACATCGTAGTTTTCAAATTTATTTGTTGTAGAATAAATAATTGCAAACATTTCAAATGTAGAACATAAGAAAATGACTATAGTGACTTCACTTTTGGAAAAACAACAACATTAAGATTGTTTATTCTTCATTTGTGAAATAATGGAGGTGAATCAAATTGAAGTTAATAGGAAGATATGAGTGTGAAACATGCTATTTATTTCCTTTTTTTTTTAAATAATAATAATATTCCATTACAATGACCAGTGTGTGTCCCCCCCCCCCCCCCTTCTCCCTTTATCTCTATATATATAAGGCAAAGCCCTCACTCACTGATTCACTGACTGACTCACTCATCACTAATTCTCCCACTTCCCACATAGTCACAACTCTGAAAATCGGCACAAATATCAACAATGGTAAAAATAGAAAAAGTAAACTATTCCGATCTCGATTAACACACTTTAAGGGGTCGAAAAGGGGTTAAACGTTCCAAACGGGGGACATTCGAAAATCCTACTTCCCACATAGTCACAACTCTGAAAATCGGCACAAATATCAACAATGGTAAAAATAGAAAAAGTAAACTATTCCGATCTCGATTAACCCACTTTAAGGGGTCGAAAAGGGGTCAAACATTCCAAACGGGGGACATTCGAAAATCCTACTTCCCACATAGTCACAACTCTGAAAATCGGCACAAATATCAACAATGGTAAACATAGAAAAAGTAAACTATTCCGATCTCGATTAACCCACTTTAAGGGGTCGAAAAGGGGTTAAACGTTCCAAACGGGGGACATTCGAAAATCCTACTTCCCACATAGTCACAACTCTGAAAATTGGCACAAATATCAACAATGGTAAACATAGAAAAAGTAAGCTATTCAGATCTCGATTAACCCACTTTAAGAGGTCAAAAAGGGGTTAAACGTTCCAAACGAGCGATATATTCGAATGTCCTACTTCTCATATTTTCACAATTCTGAAAACTGGTGTGAATATCAATAAAGACAAACGCAGAAAAAGTAAACTATTCCGATCTCCGGTGGATCAAGGGGTGGAAAAGGGGTTAAACGTTCCAAACGAGGAATATTCGAATGTACCACTTCCCCTATGGTCACAACTCGGAAATTTGGTACAAATGTCAAAAAAGATTAACATAGAAAAAGTAAGCTATTCTGTTCTCGATTAACCAACTTTAAGGGGTCGAAAAGGAGTTAAATGTTCCAAACGAGGGATATCCGAATGTTCCTCTCCCAATGTAGTCATTTTTCTGATATTTTTTTGCAAATGTTAAAAAAATAAGTCATTCCAATATCGATTAACGAATTTTTAAGGGATGAAAAGACGACGCAACATTGAAACTATACGAGGATTAACTTAATGTCTAATTAACTTAATTCCAATACAGCTACTACTTTGAAATTTAGAACTAAGAGCAAACATAAACACAATAAACTATTCCAGTTTACTATTCACAATTATAAATTTCGTTTAAAATGTCAACAAAGGAAAGTTCCTATTTTGATAAATCAATTTGTCGGGATCGAAATGGGAGCAAACGTCTGAAGTGTAGAATACATGAATGTCTTTTGATCGCTAAAATGCTAATGGTAAAATTTCGTAGCGCAGCACGGGTATTCAGCTAGTATATATATACTTTTGATAATACTCACAATAATTTAAATAAGAACACTTCACATATTTTCGAATATTGAAGGTCATGAATTTTCGAATAATGAATGTCTGCAAGAATATGAATCGAATAAAAACCTCGGCTCTATATATATATATATATATATATATATATATATATATATATATATATATATATATATATATATATATATATATATATATATATATATATATATATATATATATATATATATATATATAGAGCCGAGGTTTTTATTCGATTCATTTTCGAATAATGAATGTCTGCAAGAATATGAATCGAATAAAAACCTCGGCTCTCTCTCTCTCTCTATATATATATATATATAGAGCCGAGGTTTTTATTCGATTCATATTCTTGCAGACATTCATTATTCGAAAATTCATGACCTTCAATATTCGAAAATATGTGAAGTGTTCTTATTTAAATTATTGTGAGTATTAGCAAAAGTATTTTGCTGCGTGGAATGCTACCTCGCTCTTGTTTGATTTGATTAGATAATAAACGGTAAATTTTTCCAAACCATTTCCCCTGTACAACATGTTCTTGCGGAAAGTAACTAAAAACACCCCTCTCTTTTCTGGGAGCAATAGTAAAGACCCAACTTTTTCTAAGTTAATTATCGGGGGGACAACTCACTGTAACGATCAACAAAAGAAAACCATGACCCCCCTCTGAATTTTGGAACCCTTTTCCCCTGCTGTCAAACTGTCAATCCCCCTGTTCTCCTCGAATCAGATTAATTACAGCAAGACACGCCTTAACTGTTGCCAACAATATCTGGTTTTCTCGACGAGAAAATAACGCTGGGGTAAAGAAGGGCCTTAAAGGAAATGCAAGATAGCGACGTGATTGAACCTTCATCCAGCCCTTGGGCCTCTCCCATCGTCCTGGTTATATATACCAAAATTTAGTGCTCAATTAGTACTTTCAGAATCCAGCATTAAAAAAATTAGTGCATCAATATTTACCAAGAAATATAAAGAAATGCGTGGACGGGGCCAACAAACGCTAGCCCCGCCCACAAACGCACTATTTTTTTTAATATGTACCAAATTTTAGTGCTCAATTAGTGCTTTCAGAATCCATCAAACAAAAAATTAGTGCGTCCTTACTTTTCATAAAATTCAAGGTTAATTCTTTTGTGGGCGAGGCAGGCAAACTGCTGGCCTCGCCCACAAAAGCACTCATCATTCATTATATTTTAAAATGTTGGGCATAATTAGTGCTTTCAGAATCCCCAACTGCCACAATTAGTGCTTCAATATTTTGGCCAAAATTGACCATTTTGTAATAATTATTCACTTGTCACTTCCGTTTCGTTGGTCCCGTCCACAAAAGCAATCATCATTAATTATATGTTAAAATGCTGGGCATAATTAGTGCTTTCAGAATACCCAACTGCCAAATTAGTGCGTCAATATTTTGTCCAAAATTGCCAATTGTACGCGAGCCTTAAACCGATGTAAATTATCACGCACGAATTGTATGACCGGTGCCATATTTTAGTGCTCAATGAGTGCTTTCAGGATCCCCTACCGCTTGAATTAGTGCGTCAATATTTTGGCTAAAATTGACCATTTTATTATAATTCACACTAATCACTTCCGTTTCGTTGGCCCCGCCCACAGAGGCACTAATTGTCTCACATATGCAAACATGTAGTGCTCAATTAGTGCTTTCAGAATACCCAAATGCCAAAATTAGTGTGTCAATATTTTGGCCAAAATCCCCAATTTTAACTTATTGCCGAATGTACACGAGCCTTAAACCGATGTTAATTATCTCGCACTAATTGTATGACCGGTGCCAAATTTTAGTGCTCAATTAGTGCTTTCAGAATCCCCAACTGCCAGAATTGGTGCGTCAATATTTTGGCCATAATTGTCCTTTTTGTAATAATTATTCACAAATCACTTCCGTTTTGTTGACCTCGCCCACAGACGCACTAAAAGTATATAAATTTCTTCTAACCATTCCATTGACTCAAGTTTCTTGCGAACGAGAATTTTCGAAATTGAAACCAGATTGAGATCGTCTTTGACAAGAAGAATCTTTACTGTTAATGCACTCAGAAGCTGATACTTTAAACTTCATAGATCCCAGACACAGTTATTGATTATCTTTGCCACTCCAGCTCCGAATTAAAAAAACTTCTTCAGGATTAATTTGTAAATTCAATCAAAGAACATTACATTTGTGAACATATTTGTTTTTGTTACTTTCCTTAAGAAATTAAGCAGTAAATGCTGGTAACTTTTTTTGAAATGTATGTTATGTTAAATGATCTCGTCTTAATTTTCTATGTGTGTTAGTTTAACAAAATGACACTAATTATGTTTCAACTACTACTTTGTCTTTTATTTCACCCTAAGACATTGCAAATATTTGAAATGGATCAAATGAACATTAGAATTTAGCATACAATACATGTTCATTTTGTTTAACAATTACCGATACGATATGTGTAAGTGTGATGGTCCGTTCGTACCGTGACCTGTTACCAGAAAAGCATATTGAACCCAGCGTCACGTGCGATTAACGTTTTAGTTATTATATTCCATACCCCCCGGTAGTCCTCCCCCTGCATAGTGCTGGCGCCCTCTGGTCAAGGCCGTCCACCACCCTAACAAGGGGTCCAGCACGGGCCTGCACCATATAAAGCATTTTAACCGAAAATATGTTCTTACAATAATTTTCATGTACAAAAAATGAAATTCCAGATGATTCACATGCGAATCTTTTATTACAAGAGTATATATTTTTAAAAACGAAAAAAACAAGCATGAAATACTGGGTAATTTTTTGTGAAATTCTAATTTGGAGATAACACTTTTTTCTGAATTGTGAAATTTTAATTTGAGTGACATGCATATATATTTCTGAATTGTGAGTAGTGTTTTTACAAAAATAAATTTCATAAAGATATCATCGTTAATTGAGAAAACTAATTATTCTTTTGACACGAGCCTCTTATTTGAGGAATGCCAAAGTTAGAGCCAGTAGGAATATATATTTAGTAATAAATACAAGAAAAAGAAATAATGTAGAAAAAATATAAAAGAAAAGCTAACCAACAACCAAGTGGAAGAAACCAAGGATAAAGTGACTGATCATTTCATCAGGGGACAAGATCAGCCGCAATATCAAGACAAAATGCATTTTCTGTTATAGGACATTCAATATTTATCTAAAAAGTAAGCCCCATTTATATATATATTATATATATAAATAAAAAATCGAATTGTATCGTATCAATGAGGAATAGGTAAACACCATTTTTAAAAAAAAATCGAAGTGGGCGAGTATTATGGCCTGGTTGAACTGGTGTAGTGACCTTAAAACTGATTTTTGGAGATTAAACGTTTTGGTTACTATAACACAAGTTAAAAGGAAACAAAATCATTTTTATATTTAGAACACAATTTTATTACTTACAAATCTAAATAAAGCCAAACAAATATTTAATGAAAGTGGATATGTTTAAAGTTAATTCAATAATTTCTTACGTTCAGGATACATAATTTCATCTCACTTGCAAAAGAAACTTTGAATTCATACAATTATCCATTAAATTTGATCCATGGGAAGATGCAGCTTGAAGCAGACTAAGGTTATGTCATTTAAATGTTAGAGTATATCTAATAAAACACAACAAATATACAAATATTAAGATATATTTTTGTTTAGAAAATTATGCTAAATTAAAATATCTCAATTTAAATGATACAGCTAAAACCATAGTGATTTCCTACAAAAGAAAAGCTAATTTGTGGCAGTTTGGAGTAATTTAATGCAATACTTTTCCCATCTACAATTTCCTTAACGTTGATGGTAAAGTATTAATAAGTTAAACTGAAACAGTAAAGATGTAGAAAGTTTTTCTTGACATTATCTGAGATGGAGTATTGATTTCCTTCAAGAAAGAGTCTTTTATCCGTATATGGTTTTCTTTGAGAGTAAAAAACACAAAATGTAATAATCCACAAATAGTTTATTTACAGTGCTAAAATCACCCAAACATAAAAATACTAATTGCAAATACTGTTTTTATGGCAAGAAAATAACTCTGAGAATATTTTAGACTAGATTGGAAGCTTTTGTTGACCTATTAGAATGTCTTGTATCTTCACATTTTTATTAATATTATTTTCAGGCGATTCTCTCTGCTTTTCTCCTAAAGGTTCTCTCATGATAAGATGATTATCCAGAGGATTTGAACTTTCTTTAACAATAAGACTTTCATCTGTTGTCTTTGTCTTAACTAGTATAGGAGTATTACTAGTAGAAACAGGCGAATGCGGAGGGATATTTCGACTACCATCCACATTTTGAACAGTCTGCTCAAAAGTAAAGTTAATTTTTTTTGGAATAGTTTTTTCAACTCTGACTTCCTCCTGAGCAGGGCGATTTTCATGCTTCTCATACGCAATACTATTTTGTGTGTTAACAACATTTTGCAACAGATGTTTTTCAGATACATTTTTTAAAACATGTGCTTTCTCATGTAAGGTCAAAATATTCGACTTCTCATTACTTACAACACTAGGCTCAGGAACTTCCAATAACTGTTTGGGAAAAACTTTGTTTTTCTCGTTAGTGTTTGCATTTTCAAGCACATTTTGTAAGGGAATGGCTTCCTTAACATCTGTTTTCACATTTTGAACTTGCTTAGTTTGATGTTGCTCTGGCTCAATTTTTTTAAGTTCTTCGTGGCTTTCCTTGTGGAGTTTTAGCTCCTCTAGAACCTTCTTTTGCTGCTCTAAAATTAATTCCTGCTCTTTATGTTGCTTTTCCATTTTTTCTAACAGCTTCTCTTGCTTTTCTATAGTCTTATCTTCTTTTATGCCCTCTACTGGATTGGACGAAGGTGGCATCTCTTTTTGAATTTCCTTGTCTTCCTTCTGGAGAGCTTGAGGATCTAAATCAGCACTTTGATCAACCTAAAAAAAATAGAATTGGAAATATTGTGTATACTATCATATAAAGTATTCAGTAGGCAACAAATAAAGAAAATCTGAGTAATGGCAATTTTTTCAATTATAAAATATTTAGTATAAAGTTGTCTACACTTAAGTCTCCGGTTATAAATTTTTTACGATTGTGTATAAAAATATTCATTAAAGATCTAATTACTAATTTTTATAAAACTATGAAGACTTCAAGACAAAACTTTATTTTCTTAACATTTTATTTGATTTAGAATATTTCTTATACCCTAAATTTTAAACTTTGCTATTTCATGTTGAAAAATATGTTAGATGTGATAAAAAATGTGTTAGCAGATGCCATTAATATTGTATTAGAAGTTGCAAAAAAAAAGGGTGCGTAATTCAAGCAAAAAAAGCCAAGTCTCTTTCCGTTGCTAACGAGGTCTTACTCTGCAAAGTCGAGCAAGAATTTCTGTGTAAAACTCCTCTGTGACAGTCTTGCCAGGTGTTCATGATGATCAAGGTTTGAGGATGTCCATGACATCAAGAAAACTATGATGTCAGAATTAACAACATTTTAAAAGAAATTTTATAACATAAATTTCCTAATCAAAAATACGTCTACTGATTTTTTCCCCTTTCTAATCTGTATTAACAAATAAATGTAAAAATAACCAAAATAGTTTGCAGCCCTCCTCTCAATTTCTATGCTATAATATAGAACAATTTGGTAAAAGGTGGGTGCTTTTGTGCAAACATAGCAACATGAAAATGTTAGGGAGGAAAGAGTGGTTTGGAATAACATCTCTGCAGCATACCGAACTATAAAAAATATTAGAATCATCTTCTAATGTATACTGTTGTAATGTGTATTACATAGTACTTTCTCCATGTTTCTTAAAAAAATAAAATGAATGAACAATGAAGCAGCAGCTTTTAAGTGTAAAAACTTTCACATACAGTTGGTAAACTTAAAATGATCGATGCATTAAAATAGGATTTTTTATCAAGAGGTGTTTTTTTTTTAAAAAAACTTTAATCTTAATTAATCGATATTTATTCTTGCACATTTATAGGCTAACATTTTATAATTGTAATAAAAAGTAAAACATAGTTTTTGTACTAACAACAAAGCAAAAAAAAGTGAAGGTAGTAAAATAATAGCAAAACTTGACAAGTAAAAAATTTCAAACAACTATGAATCACTTAATATGAAAATACAATTTACCTTTGGCTAGAAAATGGAGAGCAAAAATTGTTCATTTAAATATACAGTTTTAATAAATAAAATTTAATCCTCAGAGCTACTTCTTGATTTCTTAAAGTCAAATAACTTTGATATACTAGTAACATTTAGCTAACTTGAAGACAGTATATAAACAAGTCTTTATAGCTTGATAAATGTTAATGAATAAAAAACAAAGGTAATACTATGAAATTTGTACAATTATATTGCTTTAAAAATATTGCTCCAATCTAAGAGAATAGATAGATCATCTATGTACAAAAAAAAAAAAAAAAATGTGGTAGCTGAAAATGTGGTTCTTTAAATAGTTATGAAAACTTTTAAAAGCAAAATTTTAAAATAAATTTTTGTGGACAACAATTTACCTTTATTTCTGGTTCTTGTGGTATAGGGGGTTCTAATCTTTTTTGATCTGTAAGAAAATGGAACATAATCGGTCATAATTAAAGGATTTATATGAATATAAACAAATATATTTTTAATATTTGTGGTTTTTCTTTTAGGTGTTTTAAATAGCAATAAAAATATAAGATTTTAAACAGGCATTTCTAAAACACATTAAGCATCTTGGCAGCAAATGAGTTATTTTGGAAAATGGAACCATTTACATATTTAATGCTGTATTTGTAGTTTTTAATGTTCCATACAATCTGGTATTAGTTTGAAATATAGGGAAGGATATAAAAATAAGCTAGAAATAGTGCAAAGGTTATAATTCTTCTTTTAAACTTTTTAACAATAATATGTTTATTGTAATTTACTATAACTTATAAACTAATTTCAAAACACAAATATTTTTGTGCAAGAGAGAGGAAAAAATAATAATAATAATAAAAAAAAATACCATTAAAATCAGTAGCATTAGAAATATTTTTAGAGAAAAATGTTTTTAAGAATTTAAAATTTTAGCTTTTATTAAATTGACATAAAATTTTAGTTCAGCTGACATGTTAACTACTAATTTGGAGTTTCAAATTATATAGTAGTTTTTGTATTAGTAATAGTTTATTTTTTATATCTTAGTTTGTTGCAATAACAATATGATAAATGCATATAGAACCTTTTTTTTTTTTTTTTTTAATGTATAAAATAAGGGGGAAATTAGTGAGTTAGTGAGAATGAGGAAGATATTAACCAATATCTTACAATCCATTATAACTATCATGTTACGTGAAATATCAAAGACTTAACTTCACAATTACTGATAAATAATTTCCTTACACTTATAAATTAAACCACAATATAAAACCACCACTTATGTTTAAAAAATAAAAACTTTTGAATTTTTTTATTTGCCTGAAAATCTGTTAACAGTTATCCAAACACAGCTCTGACTGAGCTTAGAACTTCCAACTTTTGTACATACACAGGGAAACTGCCCAGCACTGAAAAATACTGAAACTATATGGAATGTTAGCAGGTGGATCCCTATAAAGAGGTTCTAAGAAGCAGAGCTCTTGTGGTGGTGAGAGAGAGGAGAAGGGGGGGGGGGGAGGTTAAGAGGAGAATAAATTCTACATTTTAAATCATTTTATAAACCCAACTTGGAAAAAAGGCCATTTTAATTATCCAACTACAACATAGCTACAACACAAACCTTAAATAAGCTAAAAATTACAAAAAAAAAAAAAGAAAAAGAAATTTAACTACTATACCATGTGCAAACACATACAATAACACTAAATTTTTTAGGTTCAATTTGTAAAAAATGGCAAAGAATTTTGGGTAATAAATGACATTATCAGAGCATCAGCAATGCATTTTTTAGTTGCTAGATTGACAGTACAATCAATAGCTAAAGTTTCACCTGTATTAAAGCACAATGTTTGCAAAAATTGAGTCCCATTCAACAACTTCTTTACTATTTAATGTGTTGTTGAATTGGAATGATTCAAAAGAGAATTTAAACCTTCATTACTGTACCATACCAAGCTATTACAACATGTGAAAAACCCAGTTCCAGCAACATCTGACTTTTTAACACCAAATCCAAGCTTTTTTCTTTCATGGAATCATCTTTATTTAACCATTCTTAACGAAACTTCTTTCTAATTCCCTTTATGAGATAGCTGATATCCGATTTATTAACCACAAATTTTATATAAGGTTGAAAATTTTTCCAACACACAGCACAGGCGAAAGTAAAAAAACATCTGTTCAATTTATTTCATAAAAATTCCTTCCTAAACACATCTCTGAAATCAGAAAAACGCTTTATTCTTATTAGTCAAAAGATAGACGCAAGGCGAAAAACTGACCTTTGCTCTACCATTATAAACTACGATTGTGACATCACAGTCGGGTGATCTGATTTCATCTATATTCTTTCTGATAAGAGTGGTGCTCATGCAATAATGATTTTAAAAGAACAATTTTAATGTTTTAAAATAGACTTTTAGAATTAAACTCGGAGTTCAGGTAGATAGAACTACAAAATACCAGAGTACCAGGCTACAACCGGTAAAGTTTCCCCCCTGTGTACTGTGACGATTTCTCGAAATAACGACGATGACGATTTCTCGAAATAACAACGACGAATTATAAAGGTAGCGCTTTTATTAATTTTTTAAAAGAAGTTGTTTAAATTTAATATTATTGAGACTATCATATTTTTTTCATGCCAAATACAATCTTGTTCTTCTCTGGTCTCGTTCTCCGGGTAACACTTCGCATGTTGCCACTCGCTTAGATAAATCTTTACAGACTCCTCCCCTCCAAGAGAAGACTTTTTATTGAAGAGAAAAAGTCTTAGAATTTAAAGTCTTTCAGTCTTAAGAGTTCATACTGCCAGTTAGATTCAGTGCACTAATTTAAATTAGTATTTTACTGCCAAATTATAATATTTTAGTACAGTATTACAAGTTTAAATAAATAAGCCTACCCATAACACTAAGGTTCTAAGATGAAGAATAAATAAAAATATGTACAAAGTCAATGTCTTACATCAATGTTTAAGGAACTCTACTCATGGTATCGGTATTTCGATGGAGACTTCCCTTACGATGGACAACTTCATAATTGAATGGTTGTAATGTGAGGGCCCATCGCAACAGACGCGGATTAGTCCCTGTATTTTTCTCTAACCAGACCAGCGGATTATGATCTGTTTGAATGATGAACTTTAGCTGCCCATCAAGATAACATCGTAATTTCTGAATCGCATAAACAATGGCAGCACATTCCCTCTCGGTGGTACTATATTTTTGTTCTGCTGGAGAAAATTTCCGACTCAAGTACATAATAGGATGTTCTTCACCATCTTGGTTCACCTGAGACAACACCACGCCTAGTCCAAGGTTCGAAGCATCACACTGAATGACAAATGGAATGGTGAAATCGGGGCTAAATAATACTGGCTTTTCCGAAAGTCGATTCTTTAATTCTTCGAAAGCATCATCACAAGCACTGCTCCAATCCACAGACGATTTAACTTTCTTCCCTTTTAGTAGATCTGTTAATGGTGCCGCAATTACAGAAAAATCGGAAATATATCGTCGAAAATAACCAGCAAGACCTAAAAATGATCTAATTTGGGTTTTGTTCAGGGGTCTGGGAAAATCTTTAACGGCTTGTACTTTAAGTTCTCCAGGTGTTCACTCACCTTGTCCAACTATGTGGCCCAAATACTTGACATGTTCCCGAGCAAACAAAGTTCAAAGGCTTTATGTGGAGATGAGCTGTTTTCATCTTTATTAAAATTTCTTCTAAGTGTTTCACATGCTCTTCCCAAGTATTCGAAAAAATTGCAACGTCGTCTAAGTAAGGTACAGCAAATTCGTCGCAGTCTTGCAACAACCCAGCCATCATTCTACTAAAATAATAAGGAGCATTCTTGAGCCCAAATGGTAACCTTAATGGCTTAAAGGTACCAAAGCTGGTCACAAAGGCAGCATATCGCTGGGCCCGTTCACTCAATGGTATTTGCCAGTAACCACGGGTTAAATCGAGAACAGTGATATATTTCGTTGATGCCACTTTCTCTACAAGTTGTTCTATATTTGGTATAGGGAAATACTGTGTCCTGGTCACTTTGTTCAAACGACGATAGTCAATACAAGGTCTAGGATCTTTTCCAGGAACCTCAACAAGTATTAAAGGAGAAGTAAAATCCGAATCTCCTCGTTCAATTACTTTGAGTTCTAACATTTTATTGACTTCGGCCTTCAGAATTTCTGTTTGTCTTGGAGACATTCGATATGGCTTTGCGATAATTGGCTTTTCTACTTCCAACTCGATATCATGTTCAGCCAGATCTGTACAACCAGGTTTTTTTTAAAAGAGTTCAGAGTACTTGTTTAAAAGTTCCTCCAGTTGATTCTGTTGTGCACCTGAAAGTTTAGATTTTGATCTTATGTCCTTTAAAAGTTCATTCAACGCTGACCCGTTAGATCTATCAGCAAGGCCAAGATCTGGTATCTCCTCTTCCTTTTAATTTCTTCTAGGCCTAAAAGATTTAAGTGTTCTACTCTTTTAACATAGGGCTTTAGCATATTAATATGGTAAACGTGATCTTTGTTCTTATCGGGAAACCGTATCACATAGTTGGTATCCGATAACCATCGAACTACTTCCCCAGGTCCAATCCATTGCACCGATAACTTGTTGGGTTTTGAAGAAGCTACAACTAATACGAGATCGCCCGCTTCGAACTGCCGTTCTACCGCTTTCTTATCATACCAAAGTTTTTGTTTTTCCTTGGCGCTTACCATATTCCGTATTGCTAATTCTTGGCAATTTTCCATATGATTTATTAATTTAAACACATAGTTTACAACACAATCCTCTTCTTGGTGTTCTTCTGTTAACTTGTCATAGAGCAATACAAGCGGAGTCTTCAGATTTCTTCCGTGAACTAACTCAGCTGGTGTAAAGCCTGTACTATCATGAGTCACAGTCCTTAACGCGAACAGAGCTTGATGCAAAATCTTTTCCCATTCAGAACTAGATTCTAGACAGAGGACACGAAGAATTCTTTTCAGAGTTCTGTGCATTCTTTCGACTGGGTTACTTTGCGGATGGTGTACAGAGCTTTTAACAACCTTAATTCCAAATCTTTCTAAAAATTCGCAAGTAAGTGCACTCATAAATGACGTTCCTTGATCAGTCTGTAGTTCTTTTGGGAAGCCCATTCGGCTGAAAATCTGGAGTAGGGCGTCAATTACTGTGGTCGATTTCAGATTTTCCACAGGGACTGCATCGGGATATTTTGAAGACATGCACAATGCAGTAATGAGGTATTGATTCCCTGATGGGGTTTGAGGTAAAGGTCCCACAGCATCAACATTTATTTTTGAAAAGATTTCCGTAATAACTGGAACTATCTTGAGTGGTGCCTTCTTTTTATCTTGTGGGTTTCCTACCCTTTGACATAGATCACATGATTTCACAAAAGTTTCGACCTCTTTGTAACAGTTTGGCCAGTAGAACGTTTTAAATAAAGCATCTTTAGTCTTTGCTATTCCCAGATGAGATGCCGTTCTTTCATGGCAGAATTCCATAATCTGTTTTCGGTACTTCTCCGGCACCACAAGCAAAAGTCGTTCTGTTCCTTTTTTATCTTTCTTCACGAAAAACAGCTTTTGATTTTTTGTCAGATACCTATGCTTTTCAGGGTCTGTGTCATGTTTTGCTTCTTTGAATAGGGGTTTTAGACCCTCACTTTGCAATTGAGCGTCTAAAAATTCTTCTGGGGTTAATTTCATAAGTTCCAATTCTGCACTTGAAAGATCTGCCACCGGTAAAATATTATCATTACCAATTTCTTTTCCAAATTGTTCATTTTCCCTTGAATCGCTTGCTTCCGGTTCCGAATTTGGCATCTCTGATTCTACCATCTTCTTACTGGAAGATCAAGTTTGTATGACATTAATTGTATCCATTCCGAAATTTTTATTCTGGTTAACTTCAGTAAATAGTTCTATTGTTCGGTTGCCTAATAGGTACCTTCCTTGATCTAAAGAATCTCTGATGACAGCTGCTATTGTCACAATGTGCCCATAAGCGCAGTCTATCTCAACCTCAGCTAAAGGCAGACAAATGGGGCTTTCTTCTAATGGGGTTTTAATCCATACCGTTTCTGTAGTTAACATTGAGGGTTTTACATACTTTCTGCAGATCAGGTCAATTGATGCTCCGGAATCACGAAGTATCGGCATTTCTATGTCATTTATTTTTCCTTGACTGATATATGGTTCAAGAACATCTTTAAAATTTTCTTTCGGAACCAAGTTAGCAGCTACGGTTTCAACGCTTTTCTTGAGTTTATCACAGTTAGGTCTTAAATGCGAGGTAGATCCGCACTCGTAACATCTTCGTAGTTTATCGCATTGAGCCTTCAAATGAGAAAATGACCCACACTCGTAACAACTAGGCTGCTTCCTCCTCTCAAATCTTTTCTCTCTTTCACCTTCATCGCATTTATCTTCCTTCCATGGAGCATTTCTCTTGAAATTAAATTTGTCCTTAGGGTATTG
Organism: Linyphia triangularis; assembly: GCA_963978545.1. NCBI lineage: Eukaryota > Metazoa > Arthropoda > Arachnida > Araneae > Linyphiidae > Linyphia > Linyphia triangularis. The sequence goes on along the minus strand of OZ021732.1, from coordinate 29,359,565 downwards.
TCCTTCCTGAGGTTTGGAATTATTTCTAGGTAGCTTTTCTTTTCTTTTGAAACTGTCTCTGACGTTTTCATAGTCATCCAATTTCTCTGCTAAATACTCTGGATCTTTAATATTAATCCAATTGTCTAAAAAGTGTTCTCTGATTTCTGGAGGCACACGAAATTTTACTTGTTCAGCAATAATCAGATCTTTCAGTTGCACAAAAGTTTCAACTTTCATATCTTCAATCCATTCAGTAAAATAACTCCGCAGCTCGTGGTAATAGTTTCTCCAATTTTTATCTGGCGTTTTCTGGTGTCTGTAGAAACACTGCTTCAATTTTTCGCTGTTCATTTTATACCTTTTCAGAAGAAGAGTTTTCACATGTTCATAGTCATTTGCGTTTTCAGGCAATTCTCTAGCCAGCATGTTTGAAACTTCTGCAGGAAGTACACCCAACAGATAAGCAGTCCAATCTCTTTTGGGAACTTTGGCCATTTCTGCCTTTCTTTCGAAGTTAATTAAATATAACCCCATTTATCCCTCTTTCCTTCAAATTTAGGCATTATATGCGTCAATTGAATCCTGGGAATTCCGTTTTCAGATACATGGTTTGTTCGAGGTAGGGATTCAGTTTGGGAAATTTCTAGCTTTTTTAATTCTAACTCATGCTGTCTCATTTCCCGTGCCAAATTATCTTCCCTTTCTCTTTCTATTTCTCCCCTTTCTCTTTCCATTTCTCTTTCTTCCCTCTCTCTTTCCCTTTCTTCTTTTCTCGGTCTTTCTTCAATCACACGATCAAATATCAACCTAACCTCCTCCTCATTATAATATTCACTTCCTAAAATTATTCGCTTAATCTCAGGTATTTTAGTTTTAGCATCCACATCTTCGCCCAATTCCTCACATATTTGAAGCAAATCTTGCTTCTTACCTTTCCCTAAATAACTCATTTTCTTTCACAAGGGAAATCAATCAAAATGCCAATCGTTAATTCTCTCTCTCTCTCTTTTTTTTTTTTTTTTTTTTTTTTTTTTTTAAATGAAAACCAACGCCACCCAAAATTAAAATTCTAAACTTCAAATTTAATTCCAAACTGCAAACTTTATATTTCAATAATATGAACTTTAAATTTCAAACGATATTCTTGAATTCACTCAAATACAATATTTCAATAATATGATGAAAACTTTTGTTCAGGCGATTACAGAAGTATACACATAACTTCTCAAAATACTACCACAGAAACCAACCAATTCGAACTAACGTTTCAAATTTTACTTCGTGTTCGACAAAATTAAAAAAAACCTATTTCACTCATATTCTATAAAGTGAAACAAATCAACGACTAATAAGCCCAATTTATCGCCAACAAAAGTTCTATCAATACACAAAAAGAAAATACCAGCAAACTCAAAATATCGCCAAGCTAAAGTTTCATTTATACAACTTCTCAAATAATATTCCTAAATTAATTCCATAACAAATTTAAACAACCAGCATAGCATTCAATAACATTACAGTGATTTCCAGTACAGATATAAAAGAATTCTATATATTGATAAGTAAGTCACAGTAAAACTTAAACTTTAAACAAAATATATATATGCAAATTTTTTTTTTTTTTTTTTTTAATAATTCCTTATAATCCAAAATAATTAAGCACTGAACCAACGGCAAGGAAAGGATACATAACCCAAGATCACTTTTCTTCCGTTACTTCAAAATGGCTGTCAGTCTTGTTAAATTCGAATATTCTTCGGCACTGAATTTCTTCACCAGTTCGGATCCTACCGCTGCCACCAAATTAGACTATGACGATTTCTCGAAATAACGACGACGAATTTCAAAGGTAGCGCTTTTATTAATTTTTTAAAAGAAGTTGTTTAAATTTAATATTATTGAGACTATCATATTTTTTTCATGCCAAATACAATCTTGTTCTTCTCTGGTCTCGTTCTCCGGGTAACACTTCGGCTGTTGCCACTCGCTTAGATAAATCTTTACAATACCAACCAGACTTATCAGATAGCTTTTGGAAATTTAAAAATTTTATAAGACTTTTATACATTCAAGGCCTTTTAGATGAATTTTTTCTGAGCTTTAATATTTAATGGAATGTTAAGCACACCCTAAAGTACTTGTATTATTTGAACTATAATATATATTTATATTTTAAATTAAATCTAAAACAGGAATATTTATATATACAAAATTAATTCATTGAAAAAATTAAAAGGTTACATTTAAGATAATAAAAGATTGTTATTATGTCAAAAAATTGACACATCAAATAACAAAAGGGTGGCTACAGAATTTGAAACAAACAAAATTCCCTAACTTTTCCAGAAAATTAAAAAGAAAAATCCCTGATTTGGGTATCTGTCAACATTATCATTCCAAAAATGAAAGCAAAAATATGGCTAATTTAGAAAATATATAAATTTAATAAGTACATTTTATTCTAAATAGTCAAAGTATAACTACCTAAATATAAATTTACGCTAAAAATCAAAACTTTAGAGTAGCGTCAGCTACTAGGAGGCCCACAGGCCGGATACGGCCCGCAACAGCTTTTTCTCCAGCCCGCAGAAGAGCAAAAATCAAATTTTGCGGAAATAATTTTAATTTATCTACAATAGTATGTGTTTACTACAAAAAATTTCCATTAAGTGGCCGTGTCAGTAAGTCTGAAAATTCCTTTTGTTTTTCTGAGACTGCCAACGAGAAAAAATAAAAGAAGCAATAGTTTGAATTATTACCAATGACGCATTCCTTCGCATTGCTTAGTTTTGTACTTATGATACCCTACCTCCTTGATTCGTGAATGGCACAATTCCATTTCTGCTTTTCTGAATGTGATGGGTAGGAGTTGGGTGTTTTAATGCATTCTGGCCTCTTTTGTTTTGATGTGAAAATAATTATCGTGATCTCTATGACTCCAGTGCAATAATGACGTCGAAGACTAGTTTTAAACGCAAAGTAGATAGTGAAAAGCGGACCAGCCGTCATCGTCTCGCAATTAACTTCGACTAAAATGGAAGATTTAGGAGGTATGGTTTAAATATCTTTATTGATTATGAGTTTATGTCAAGTCACATTATAATATTGTCACAAAAGATTCACTTTTTTTATGACTTTGATTTACGATGTAGAGAAGAAAAAAAAAATTTAATTATTTGAAACAAGAGTCAAATATTAATTGTTATTTTATTAATATAAAAAAGTTAAATTATTGTATCAGTTTTCAAAATTGTTTTATATTGTTGAATTTTTAGTAATTATCACATTTCTAACATTGAACATATGTAGTAAAGCAATATATTTATTGGCGTATTTGGTATAAAGCCTGCGGAAAGTTCCAACATAAGTCATGCGGCCCGTCTCTAAAAGTTAGTGGCGAACGCTGCTTTAGAGCATGAAAAAGAATGAAAAATATTAATTAAAAAATACAAAATTCACATAAAACAATTCACAAACTACACCCACAAGTGCAAACTTCAAGTAAAAGCAAAACTAGTGCAATACTTTTCTTAATAATTTAAAAAATAACACAAATAAAACATGCTATTTTCTTTAGTATAAGTCATAGGCTGTAACCAGTTCATAGCATAAATTTAAAACACTAGTTTTATATACCTAAATATTTACTAAACTTCAGCATGCATAAGCATGAAACTTAAATAATTAGCATTTTGCTAATATGTCACAAATTTCATTATGTACATATCTTCCATGAAAAATTATATCTTTTGGATTTTTAAGTTGACTAAAGACAAAGAGCATATATTGTATGAAAGAAAATGAATAAAATTAATAGCTTCTTATAAAATTTATTACTCATAAATGCATAGAAATAAAATTTTGTACAATAAAAATATTATCTTAAACCACAAAATATGTATTAAATGAGAAAAAAATATATATATAAATTAAAACCACACATCACTTTCATTTAATTGTATTTAATAAAATGTCAAAATAAAAGTAAAAAAAAAAAAAAAAGTACAGGATTTAAATTTTCACGCTCATGGATGCCTATAGATTTGTTACACATCTGTAACATAGCGCTGTAAAGGGATATAAAACGAAAATATCTGGTGGAATCAATTTGAAATATTAAGGAATTTAGGGTTCTAATACATTCCGTTGACAAAAAACACAACACAAGAAGAAAAATAATCATGTCAAAAAAGGATGCAATCAGATGGAAGTTTAAGGATTTTTTTTTAACAATTAGGTGCCGGCGACCACATTTCTAAGTTATAGGATAGCTAAAAATCTAACAGACATAGTATGTAAATATTTATTTTAGGCATAACATTGGTCCCAGATAGTAAATAAGCGGAACATCAACAAGCGGGAGGGAGGTAATCAGCCGGTTTGGTTTAGCTACTGAGAACAGGAAAAGGTCGGAATCGTTATATTTTCAAATGGGCCAACTTAGGGGCTTTTATAATGGACGAAAAAAACATGAAAAAACCTGTATTCAATGCGCTGACATCACAGCATCCACCTCACATGATGTGAGCCTAGATACCAGCAAGGAAAATGGGAGGAAGGTAACTCCAAAATTTCAAATTTCCCTGATTTTTCCAGAAAAATGAAATTTCCTGATTTCCCGATCCTGTTGCTACCCTGAACAATTTCAAAGAATTGAACTTTTGTTTTTATGTAGTTTAATCATCAAAGAAAAAATAAAACTTATTTTTATGCACATATATCAAATAAAGTAGTATAAAATTTAACATATTCTATAAAGGTCTAAGAATATGAAAACAAAACAAATATTGGTTTTGAAAATCATGAAACTTACCATTTACTAGCTTATTATCAGTAACTTTTTTCTCCTTTTCTTTATCCAAAATATTCAATTCTTCTTTCAGAATAACAACTAAAAATAAAAACATTAATTAGAAGAATTCTGCATTTGTGATTTTCTGGTTTATAAAATAAACAAATTAACTGTGTATATTGATGACTTGGTTAAAATGTAATGGTGTATCATTTCAAGCAATTCATCCAGATAAGATTGTGTTTATCCATAATTTTAAACTTAAAAACTTTATTATGGTTATAAATATGCTAAGATGTCTATTTAAAGAAAATAACTTTATTTAACATTTTAGGGAATGTAATAGTAATCCAACCTATAATAACAATTTTGCATCATAAACTAGTCTATTAAGATTTTCTTAGAATCTTCTTACAAAACCTCTTAAAACTAAAATAATTTTTTTTAAAGAAAATATTGCATTTAATACAAAATAAATATTAAACAATCTTTGAATATTTAAATTCAAATCGTTACAATAATTTTACAAGATAAAAATACCTGTAAAAAATAACAGCAATGTTAGCTTTCAGATTGTACACTCACATTGCTCTTCAATAAAAAAACAATAAATTTTTACATATTGACAAGAGTTCTAACCGTCTGGCCTTCTTGGGGGTTTGGTATGGAGTCATGGAATGCCCCAGCTGCATGATTGTCTGTTGCAACAAACTAAAGGAATCTGTTTGGAAAACTTTTCTCTCCTCTATGATCGAAGGGATAGTACGTAAATACCCCTTTTTTATACACAAAATAATGAAAGATGGAAAAGAATTTGCAACGACTTAAAATTAATCATATGTGAATTTCAATGATCTTCAAATATTTATTATACATAAAAAATTTCTTACTAGGTGACTGGTTTTCTGATGAAATGGAGCTCATAACTATATGGGGCTCAGCTGTAAGCTTTATGATGTGTTGCATTGGATCAGCAACAGGTGCAGATTGTATATTGGAATCTTGCAAAGTAGAAAACGTACAAGCGATCATAATAAATGTTCCAATACCCATCAAAATCTATAAGAGCATTTACATTTGTATACATTAATAAGTGATATTTACATCAATGAAACACCTTAAACCATTAAAACCTCAATGAAAGTACAAATATTTGTCTTATTATTATCAGGTTGTAACAAAAGTTTCCAGCCACCACTACTATCATTTTCACAAACAGTTTGTATTGGCATGTTTGCTCATACTTTGCCAGATGGTTTTTGTCATTTGAAAGCAAGAGATTTTCTTTAGAACACTGTCTTGTGAAATCTGTAAACAAATATAGTTATCATCGTGTAGAAGGTATCTGAAATGGAACTATCACACTACCAGATTAGAGCCCTCATTTACTTCCAGTTCTGTTGCAAAAAGTCAGCTACAGAATGTTACCTAATAATATTTACAGCTTTAGGTACTACTGTTGTATCATATGACACTGTAAAGGTTTGGTACCAAAAGTTCAAAAACAAGGACTATGAGATTCAAAAAGCAGAACACTCTGGCTGGCCTCCTGATGTTGATGAGTTCCGCCTGTTAGAACATGTAGAAGATCAGTATTCAACCACTCGAGAGCTAGCTAAGGAATTCGAAGTTAGTGCCATGTCCATTAGTCGTCAAACGTTGGCAGAAAATTATGAATTTGGGTGGCGATTACTACTCGCTCTAAAGATACTGCTTTCATGTTTTTTCCTAACTTTATTATGAACTTTTTTGGTGGAAAACCTTTGTTACAACCTCCTGATATTATCTACACCCAATGATAAATTTGAAATTTTTTTTTTTTTCAAAAGTAGTAATATTTTTAAGATTTAAAAGCAATATTTTAAAAAGTTATTTTTCACAAGAAAGATGTTAACTTGATTGGGCTGTTAGTTTTTATTTAAGGAAAAAAGTACTTTTTTTACTCACACAACAATTTTCAAACATATAACTGCATTTGTTTCATTTAAACAAAATAAAATATTATAATTACTTTTAATTTCTTATAAATGATAAAATAATTACTGAAAATGATAACTTTTTTTACTTGTATGTATATACAAATTGTTTTAGTTTACATTTATTTTTAGTTAATTTTACTATAAAAGTCGCATTATAAAACAAAATCATTAAATGTTACATCTATTTCCAGCAATATAAAATTTTTAAAACAAATACAATAGGTTAAAATTATCATTCTTATTCTATTATAAAAGATTTTTAAAGAAATATTTTAAATAAATAGGATAACCAATTTAAAAATTGCCTGCTTCTTAGAAAAATAAAGTCAAACACTTAGTTAACAATTATGAAAAAGTAAGTGGTGGTGATGGTGGGGGTAGAGGAGAGGGGGGGGGGGGGAGTCAGCCTTATGCCAGACAGTAAAAATTAGCATGATAAATAACTTAAACATGACTGTAGCATATTGTCAACTTTGAGTGAAAGAATGTTAATGCCCTTTTGGTCTCGAATTGTTTTGGAAGAGTATATGCACTAAATAGTAAAAGCTGCGACTTGTTCACTGAAATAAATTTAAGGAAAATGAGTAATACGTAAATGCACTGTTTATGTTTAGTTAGCACTTAAAAAGTTTTTCTGCTATTCTGAAAACTTTGATGAATTGGAGTTGCAACTTTTTCGCTGTAAGCAGAAGATATTCAGATAAAATTTCTTTAAAACTACCAATTTAAAAATATACTCACTTGAGCCATTCTCTTTTCAGTTGTGTTCTTGCTTGTATCATGAATGAATATCAATGCTGGAAAAATTAGGCAAATCAAAGTTCCAATAGTTGAACCAATAATTCCCAATACAAATTCAATATTTGGAAGCATTATGGCAATGCCAATGGTTACAATAATCAGGCTGACAGTTAATATGCGAAACCGCACTTCTGGGATCACAGTAACATTAAGATCATGATGACCAAAGCCCTAAAATACATGCAATTTAAAAAATTATACTAAGCAAGACAACTGAAATTCTGAAAACATGCTTATTCAGGTGAAAACATAACATTAAACTAGAGTAAAAAGAGAAATGCGTTAGTAAGGATACATTTCATCAGAAACAATACCTAATTTTTATATTAATGTACTGACAGAAAGTTTTGAGGTAATTGTTAGTTCAAAGCAGGAGAAAATTTTGAACTACTAATAGGATTTCAGCAATAATAATATAAATTTAAAAAAATTTTAGTAGTTTAAGTAAAAACATTCTCAAATAATAAAAATAAAACAATAGATCACAAAGCAAATTTCAAAACAGTTTAAGTTTTTAAAAAAATTCATTATATAAACCCTGAAATGTAAAAATCAAAAGAAAAATGTAAAAATCAATGATAATCATACATGCGATTCTTCCGCGAATTAGCGGAAATCCGCGAATTTTTTTACGTGAATTAGCAGAAATCTGCAAATTCATCATCGGCTGAAAATCTCGCTATCCGCTAAAATTTTGGAATTAGATTAGATAATTTAAAAAAATATTCAGAAATCGTTTTGAAAAGTCAGCCTTTTCCTTCATTCCCTAAAATGTTTTATTTATTTCAACTGACGTGTCAAGGCCATTCGATCGACTTCCTTTTTTCACAAAAAAAAATGCCTAGTGCGCTCGTTTCCCACTGCCCTTTTCCACTATAGTTCAGGACTTGTTTTAGTCTGAACTAATGTGGTTAAAGAATAGTTAAACCGGTTTTCGATGCTGTTGCCTTTGTCACATGGTCTTGCAGTAGGGGAAAAATTGAAGGTCACATTCACATTACCTGTTTAACTCGCATTAACGATTGTTCTTGGTAGTAGCGATGGTGCGTTGATTTCGATTTTAGCTGTTATTTAGTTACCGTTGAAGTGAAAATTGAAAGATTTTCGCCATGCTAGTGCTCAACAAGTCTGATGATGTTAAACTTCGCGAAATAGACAAAAACGTAAAGAATAAATTTTGATGGGAATGGCTAGAAAAGACGGTTAATTTAAAATTAAAAAAGTGCAATGTGACTGTCTCTTTGTCTGAATGCATACAGAAAATTGACATTCCTGGAAAAGCCATGTGCATTTTATGCAAAGACCATATCTATTATGGCGGAAGAGGATGGAATTCTTTATTAAGTCATTTGAACAGCGGAAAACATTTAAAATCGTTGGAAATGAGAAAAGAAAACTATGATTTGAGATGTACTTTGTTTTCCAATCAACACTTGTCAGTTTCAACTGAACCAGAGAATGAGCCAGCTGTTTCAATATCAAGTCGGGTTTTGACTGGCCAGGCAACAGTACTTGGGTTCATGGCTGAGCACAATCTGTCATTTTCTGTTGCTCCACATCTTATTAATTTAGCAAAGGAATTAGCAAGGGATCCAAAGGAGCTTTCTTCTCTGGCAATGGATCGAACCTCTGCATCCATGAAAATGAGGTTTGGGTTAGAGGATACGTTAGCGTCAGAAACTTTGGAGAGATTGAAGACTGCATTTTTTTCTTTAAATATTGATGAATCAACGAGTAACAATATGATGAGTGTGCTTTCTATACTTGTCAGTTATTACAACGAAGAACAAGGCAGAGTTGTGATAGAACATCTTTCATCAATAAAACTTTACTCTGTCAATAGCAAGAGTGTTTTTGAAGCAGTTGACTCTTTCATGACAGAAAAAGAGATGCCTTATTCCAATTTAACATCTATCTTGATGGATTATGTTCTGTTATGAGAGGTTCCAAATCTGGATTAGAAACTCTTGTTCGTCAAGAAAGAGCTCCACATCTTCTTGATGTGGATGGAGATAGCTGCCACCATATTCATAACGCGACGAAGAAGTTCTGTAAAGAATTTGAATATCATGTAGAAGGATTTTTTCAGACTTGAACACAGACTTTAAATGGTCAGGACAGTTGAGATTGAAACTTAGTGAAATCTGTGAAGTTTTTATGATAAGGTTTTCTGTACCACAAAGGTATCTAAGTCATAGATAGCTTTCATGCTATGATGTAGCATTAGAAACCTTGAGAAAATGGGATGTGCTATGTGTTTTTTACTATTCATATCTGAGTGCTGAAGATGCAATAACCTATCAAGCCATTATTTTGTGTATATACAAAAAGAGAAGTTTAGTTAATTCTCCAAATTTGCACAAAATTAAACTAATTCAACAGGAGTTGAAAAAAACTCAAACATCTACAAATGACGGAAAAGATCGAAGACTGCGCATCATTAAAAAGTTATTTTATTTAAGAAAGATAACATTATTATATTTACAAGTTTACACAGCAGTACTGCCCCTATTGAAAAAATATGTTTGTTTATTTCAATCTACTGAGTCACTAGTCCACAAATTGCATAACGAGCAAGTATCAGTTTTCAAAACATTTCTGGCATGTTTCGTAAAACCTGAGGTTTTGAAAGAAAAATCCATAACTTCTCAAGATATTATTAATGAGAATAATCTTTTGCCTAATAATCAACTATTTGTTGGATTTGGAGCATTGGGAACTCTATCGAAATGCAACAAATCGATTTCTGGTGATTTCTTCATAAAACTAAGAAAAGCATACATTTCTTGTGGCAAGTACTTACAAAATAAATTGCCATTAGCCAATACGTTTTTAATAAATGTGTCTGCTTTGAATCCATCTAATAGAGGCAAGACGGCCACTTTGAAACAGCTGGAGATGCTACCTACTATAATAACTAATGTCCTCTCAAATGAAGAACTGGAATCCTATATGGTAGAAATTCGAACATATCAAATTGCCAACCTGCCCCCTTTTACAAGTTCAGGGATGAAAACTCTGTGTTTGGATGAATGGTGGACTTTTTTATTTCAGACTAAAGATTATCCTTCACTATCTAAACTTGTAAAAGCTGCCATTAGTTGCTTTCATGGCCTAGTTGTGGAAAGCACTTTCAGTAGTATGAACTATATAGTGGACCCAAGGTCAGGAAAAATGGATATAAAAACTTAATCTGCAATACAAACTGTGAAATCCAGCTTGAGGGCAAAGAATATTTCAGCTTTGGACTATTTCCACCGAAAGAATGTTCGTTGTGATCCTGTTAAGATGAAGATATGTAAAAATATTCAAAGTTCTAGTAAGAAGTACAGAGAAGATAAGGCCAAAGAAAAAAGCAAGGACCCAAGTGTTTCTACGCAGATGTTGACAAAAAAAGCTGGTCAACATTCCATTAAAGAAGTTGAAGGTGGAGCTCTAAAAAAATTTTGTAATGCTAAGAAGTCTCGGAAAACTGATGGGTGCTCTACTGCCGTAAAGAAGATGGAAATGAAGAAACATCAAAATTTCTAATAAAAGAGGAAGAAATAATCAATCTTTTGAAGAAAGCATGGAGCCAAATATTAAGAAGTTGAAGTTGATAAAAAGTGCAGATCAGTTTTTCATTAAAGAAACAAATTCTACGCCTGATTTTAATCTTTCTCCACAATCAGAAAGTAAAGGAAAGTTAAAATCAGTAGAGAAAACTAGCGAAACACCAGTTTCAAATTATACTTCTGCACAACTGCAAAATGACAAGTGCTCTGCTATGGAAGACGTTTTTTCAGGCACAAAAAAGCAGCAAGAAATAGTAACATTTAGTAATAATAATTGTAACATTTAGTAAATATTGTATATTCAGAAAAATATTAAAATATTGGCTGAAATAAAAGAAGCTGCATAATTACATAAAAAGTTTTTTTTTTTTTTTTTTCAATGGACTTAATATTTGAAATTATTTGAATTCCAGAGGTAAGAAAGTGTTCTGCTCTTAAATTTAATCTAATTGTTACAAAACAATGAATGCTCATTAATATATACAAAGAAAAATGTAATTTTCCATCATTTATATTTAACTATTAATTTTTTTTTTATATAATTTCTAATTGTTTACAAAAATGTTTAAATCAAGTTAAATTTTCCAGTTATGATTAGTACATGAACACAGTTGTCTCTATTTAATTATTGTGTGTGTGCCAACCACAACAAGACATGGGTGTTGTATAGGTAATAATTGAAAGCCAATCTTGTATCCAAAATTTAATTAATGTTTGTATTGAATTTTGCGCGGTATAAGTTCTTGTGCATTACGCTGTAAAAAGGCGAAAAAAATTTCAGCTAATTTTTTGTTTGACCAATCACATGTAAGGATAATATGAAAAATATTCTGATACAAACTTAACCAAAATATTTTTTATTTTGAATGCTGGCTTTTCTAAAGAATACAAACAATTAAGTGAAATGTCTGAAACGTGATGTCTTAAAGTATTAACTATTATTCCAAGCATGCAACTGGGGAAGTGGGGGGGGGGGTTAGTGTCAGAACCCTAACCCTAAGGACCCCAACAACTTGATCTTCCTACTGTATCACACTTTATGTAACAATTAGATTCAAGTAGGGTTCATAAATTTCATAGCATTAAAAAATTGTTATACATTGCCTTTGATCTACCTTAAGATTCATAGTCATTTAAAAAAATTTAAAAATGTGGATGTTTTCCAAATTTTGTTTTGTAACTTTTGTATTTCAAGTGTCGTTAATATCTAATAAAATCAGACTGATAAGATATTCATGTTTCTGCCTAAAAATACCTTTAATTGAATTTAAACAATAAAAATTTCTGATAAGTCTACAATCTAAATAATATGGGACCTAGGTAAAATGTAGTCCCATATTATGGTGTTTTATATAACTGGAATACTAGACGAGCTATTTTAGTATTTTGGCATATGTAGGTGACAGTTAAAAAAATTGAAAAAATTTTGATGACAAATATGGAATGAGAAAGTTCTGCATAGGCGCTGTTTTTATAGTGTAAGATAAAACAAACCTATTGCTTGATTGAAAACCGACACACAGAAATGTTGTGTCTGTGCTCCTGTACTATTTAATTTAAATGAAGAGACAGTAGGTATATGCTTACCTGCTTAAAAAGTAAGGAATGTAAACTAGACCTGCATGGAAACAAGCATAATGGAAAGCTAACTGCTACAGTCAGAATAAAGCCAAGCTTGATTATTTCTGTAATTACAGAGGGCGTTAACAGAACTAAAATATTTCCAGTAATCAATTTATCATGAAATGCAATATATCCAAGAGTTCCGACCTGCAGGAAAGGGAAAATGAAAATATTGTTTATTTCAATTCTGAAAAACAGCAAAAAATAAATATGGTATGGATAAACATTGCCTCATTCATTACAGAAAGAAGTTTTTAAAATGTTTTAGTAAATTTTGAAGAAGTTACCTTAATAAAATATTCTAGAATTAAAGTAAAAATTCCCTTGGCCAATCGGGTCCCATTAGTTCTGTTAACTAAATTTAAATAAATGCAGCAATTTTCTTAACCCTTACTTTGTTGCTGTTACTGGTTAAATTAGTCTCCTACTGTAATAAAAAATACAGGGTTAATTAAATGGTTTTTTTGGGAGGGAAATAATTGTTTATTTTAAACGATGTTCCTCAATAACCCTGTGAATGTTAAATTCATTAGATGTTGATTTTTAAGTATTAAAATAACTTTTTTTAAAAAGAATTCTAAGATGCAGTCAATGTCATAGAACTCTTTGTCACTAACATTCACATAATTAAGGACTAATTTGCACCTTCATAAAAATTCATTGTAGGGTAAAAAAATGCAGTAATAAATTATTCTTGAATTTTTTCACAACAATTTTTAGCAGTTAATATTTAAAAAAAATAGTAAAGTGTAGTTAAAAGATTTACCAGAATGTATACAGTTGAACACAAATATACAGCACCACCAATTACGGTCTGCATCCTTTTAATTGAAGGGTCATTTAAAGTATCAAAAAACTCAAACAACTGACTGAAATAAAGAGGTATAAATAAAATATGGATCAGCAGCTTACATAAAAATAGACATCATTAATTATAGAAAGCAACTATAATTAAAAATTAGACCATACAATTTGTAAAATATCCAGGGATTAGAGTTTTTATCTATTGTTTATAGCTCAGTTTTTTTTAATGCTATTTTCAAATAATTTTGCAAACAAATTTAATTCACTGTCATTAAAAATATGTCAAGTTTGTCAGAGTTGAATAATTATTGACATGAAAACATTCAATAAATTAAAAATATGCAATATATTTTAAGTAATAGTTTTATAGGAACATTTTACATTCTTTTACTGGTGAGAAAATCTTTAGAACATATAGACATCATAATTCATTTTATTTAAATCTTTATTATTATGATTATATATATATATATATATATATATATATATATATATATATATATATATATATATATATATATATATATATATATTAAATGGATAAAATGTGTTTACTACAAATTTTATCATGTGCTTTAAAAAAAACTCTATAAGGAAACATTAGGAATAACCTTTATAAGCAATTATTTTCAAATAGCTATTAATTATGTATTTTGTAAGAAACAGAAAAAAAATCTAAATGTGCAGATAGCAATTTAAAAGAACATAGGTACTTGATTTTTTACGTTTGGCAAGATAAGGCCATTGAAAAAATAGGCAAGCATGAGAGCAATCCTTCCGTTCTCCACCAATTCACAGCATACCACCATTCGTTGGTGATAAGATTCGGAACAGCTTCAGCAAAAATCTGAAAGGGGTAGTATCAATAAATTAAATGCAGTAATCATAAAAATAAATAATAATATATTAACAATAAAATTTTCATAACATTAAGAAGAAAAAAAGAAACTCAATATCCAAAACAACAAAACTGGTTGTTTAGCTATAATCAAATTTAGAAATGCTTACAAGAATTTACAATTGTAGACAACTCTTCAGAAATTACATAAACATTAATTAAAAAAATCTTGTTTACTACTCCACTTTGACCTTTTTAAAAATTGTCAAGAAAGGTTATTGTTAAATCAGAAGAATATAACATGTATTTTCTAAAAATTGAAAGATAACAATATTCAATGTAGCAAGGCTTATTCTAAAGAAAATTGCTGAAAAATCTGATTTACCTCTCGCCATCCCAACATTAACTGAACTTTACTAGGTCAAACACAGAATGTATATAAATGCAAAAATTTTAAGGCTTATTTGGGTGGCTTATAAAGCTATTTTACTCCTATATGAATTTTAAGATTATGATTCGTCTTGTTGTTTATCAATAAGTCATTCACAATGGACAATTCCTGAGTTTTTAAAAAACGAATGAAATTAATTTATATTTATGAAGAATTTCTTTCCGATTGCAAATATTCAAAAGATAGTTCTTTAAAAAAATTAGTTATTTTAATATTAAAAAAATGCACAAAAAACTTTCAAATTAGATCTCTCCAAAAGCGACCAGCTATGTCACGATATCCTTCAGTTAACTCGAGGGGCACGTGACATCATAGGACCGGTTATTCACTAAGCTGCCAGATGAAATCAGCTCTCTTTCACAGATTTCGATGAAATTTGATCATTCAGAGCCATTCCAGGAACCGGTTTTTATTCCCCTGGTTTTGCCTTGTTGGTAAACATGCCCCTCTAGTATTGTGAGGTTTCTACTTTTAATATTTGTCTATGGAGGTGTTTTGGATTTGAATAAAAAAAATATTTTTAAAAAAATGCGAGAATTGTCTAATTCAGCTTTTTTAATCTTTTAATCTATATATTTAATAGGCAATACGTTTTTTGGGGTTAGTCCGTTCGCCTAAACTGCTCAACCAATTTCAATGATCAAGGTGTCATTTTAAAGGAAATAAGCTGTAGATTTGCCAAAACGTCCCAAAATAATTTATTAACATTTTATTAATTAGTTAAATTTCAATATTTTCCATCATTAAGCTACTACAAAGCCTCAATGATTTTGAATATATGAATGGCAACATCCTTACGTATGTAAACAACAAACCCATTGCTAATTTTAAAGCTTTTTTTTAAACTCTTCGTTTCAAAGTTGATTTTTTCTGTTTTTCTGAAGCATTTTTGTATTACAGTAATTATTATTTTGAAGTATTTCTATCCAGAAAATACCTCGCGTTGGACGTCGTTCTCTAACGGGGCGACGTGAACGAAACAATCACTCTCGGCGTAATACGTATGTTGGCGGATAGTATATTTAACTTTCTATTATGAAACTTGCAATTTGGGTGTTTTCTCTATTAGACCTTACATTAAATTTATAAAAATTTGGTTAAATTTTTTATGGCTGGCAAACCTATTCGAGCGCAGCAAGATGTTTTAACCACGCAGCGAGGCGTTTGGGGGTTGGCGAGCGTTAGCGAGCAGGGGGTGAAGCCCCCTAGTTAAATATAATGCTTTAAAAATGTATACACAATTATATAACTTGACCAGGCTGGCTGATAGTCACTAATAGTCTTCAGGTAGTGGTATATCATAGAATATATATGATATACCACTAAATAGTAAATAAATAATATACCACTAAATAGTATATAAATATTAGATAATATAAAATATCTTGCCAATTTCATGCAATCATAGGATCCAACCATTTTTGGAAAAATTGAAAAATTAAATTCCAACTCACTTTTAAAATAAGACAGACATAAAATGCAATGGAAAAAGCACTAAGGCTTGTTAAACTATCAATCTTCCGTAACATCCCAAGCGGTAAAGCAACACAAAGGCCAACAAGCATCAAAACATTCGTTCTCAAGTTTGGAGAATTCTAAAATAAAACACAGAATATTTATTTAATCTTATTATGTAATATTTATTATATGGTAAAGAGAGTGTGCTAATTAGTACTTATTTCACATTTAGAAAAAGAGAATAAAATAAAAATCGAGCTCCATACTTCAATATCGAGAACTTCTGCAGCTAAGGGAGGTCCCAGATCTCCTATAACCACAAAGAAGGCAATGCAAACTCCAATAAGAAATCCAATAACACTAAAGTCAAGGGGAAAAATTAGACTACAAATACATCCAAAAAGTTTAATTTAACATAACTATGCTCAAAATTGGAATATTCAAATATTACGGTTGCAAAAGATACTTTATATTTTAAATTTTAATTCTATTACATGATCTAAAAAATTTACAATTAATATTTGCAAAAATTATACATAATTACAAAATAAAATTCTAGTCGACATGAAACAAAGTCGAGAATCTTACCGTAAGATACGTGTTTCATTTGTATAATTAACAAAAGGAATGTTTCGATGTTATTTATTTTTTTAACAAAATGTAATTTATTTTTTCTCTGGAAATAAATAAGTAACACTTTAAAAACTGGTTACTTACCTCATTTCCACAGCTAACTTTCCTGTAGAACCAAAAGTGTGAAATGCTACAAAAAGATTATGTGAAAGATTAAATTAAGATTTTAAGAATATTTAAATAAACATTTCAAAATCTCAGAAAGAGAATTTACAAATATTTAATCGAAATTTGTAAAAGTACTCTTGCTTAAAAGTACTCTTGCTACTATAGAGTTTTAAATTCTTTTTTTATAGTTAGCACAAAAGTACAGCAAGTTGGTCAACCGATGTGGTTTAGTGAACAAAATGAGTAGCTTGTTTGTTGGCATCAAATACACTTTATAGGCAACTTTCAATACTTGTCAATGTATTTATATTTTCCATGGATAAGGGTAATTTACTGTTTTTGTTTTTATAAATTTAAAAAAATTAGCCAGTTTGGTGATAATTATTACTATGGAAAAAAAAAAAAAATGACAAATATTTTTTGATAAATATTATGTTATTCTTTCTTGTAAGTGAAACAGAGATGAAAGAGTCATTAATAGGCGATGCTCAACGGAAGATACCTTTGTATTAGAGACATTCATTTTTCAACATTTTATGCTTTTATAGCATTTCTACAAGAATCACAGTGGTCAGAATCAGTTCCGGACACACTTTCTAAAAAGGATTTCAAGTTTTGAAAGATCTTGAAAATTATCTATCAATAGACAAAGAGATTGCGATATATGCTAGAAAAGTGATGGAACGTCATATGTGTTATTTATCTGATGATTTGGAAGAAATTCCTCTCTTTTCTGATAGTTTCAATGGAAGTAAAACAGTGAATGAGAGCGAATGATAGCATGCAAACACTTAAGAAGTGTGAGATGGTGTGCGGCTGTTGAACTTTGCAACAAGGAGAACAGCAAAACTTGTATCTAGTATGAATATAGTGACGTCATTTTTAAACCTTTCTCCTGACAAATCGAATGAAAGATCACTACCACAAACGAAAAGAACGGTTTTAAAATTTACAATGAATGATGTACAAAACAAGGCATCAAGTTCATTGAAGATTTCAATAAAATCATAACAAATGATGAAGATGAAAAGCAATTCTTGCTGCAGGTGGTAGACGTAAACTGCAAATGCATTGTCCAGAATATTACTGTCTACAAGTCTAGACCTGGTATGTAAGTGAAACTTAATTTTTTTGTATGTATTGTTGAACCACCTAATATATTTATACATAAAATAACTTTTTTTTAATACGCTTTTATTAGCTTCAAACATATGTATGTTAGTATGTAACGGAATCTTTGAACATGATTTTGACCCCCTTCAAAACGTCGGATTAACTCGAAATTTGGAATACTTATTAAGGACCGATGACAATTCAATAATTCAATAAGTTTGTCGCTTTATCACAAGGATTAGCTCGTGTTGCCCTTGCGCCGTTAAATTCCAACCAACCTTCTCCGGAATCGAACTCTGGTGTGCCGTTTGAAAGATTTGTCGTTTGAACGACAGTTATACAAAGCGTGTTTTTTTTAGTCGCATTATCCTTACCAGGATCCTCAGGATTAGTGATTTTTCATATTCAGAGACACGGTTGTGTTTTGTGCCAAGTAATACGGTGTGTACTAAGGCATACACGACTTAAATTTGAGACAAGCATGTGACTATTGGCAGAAACAACTGGAGAGTTTTGTACACTAACTAAAAAAAAAAATTAGAGTTTACAGAAAAAATAATTAATAGTTTAAAAACTAAAAAAACATGCTTTAATAGAAAACAAAACTAAAAAGTAGAAAATAATTAATAGTTTAAAAAACTAAAAAATACGCTTTAATAGAAAAGTAAACTAAAAAGTAGAAAATAATTTTAAATAAGTTTGAAATAAGAATAGAGTGATTATCAAGAAATATTTATTTTATCGTAAAAAAGCGTGGGGTGTTTTTTAAGATATTTTCATAATGGCTCTACTTTTACCAATATCTGTCACTAAATATTTTCAACAATTGACATCAAGCACCCCACGCTTTTTTACGATAAAATAAATATTTCTTGTTAATCACTCTATTCTTATTTCAAACTTATTTAAAATTATTTTCTACTTTTTTGTTCACTTTTCTATTAAAGCGTATTTTTTAGTTTTTAAACTATTAATTATTATGACCAAATAGTTCTATTACCAAATCACACCTATATTAAGCATAGGTAATTGATAGTAAAAATAATTCAGAGTTAAGCAAGTTATCTAATGTTTTATATCAAATTTTTAAAATCAAAACAATCTATAGGTGTTAAACAATTTTTAATTTATATAA
Organism: Linyphia triangularis; assembly: GCA_963978545.1. Taxonomy (NCBI): domain Eukaryota; kingdom Metazoa; phylum Arthropoda; class Arachnida; order Araneae; family Linyphiidae; genus Linyphia; species Linyphia triangularis. The sequence continues at coordinate 29,340,294 of OZ021732.1, read as the reverse complement.
AATGAGAATAACTTTACCTAGAAATTCAAAATTTCTTCTCCGAGCCATTATTGCAGATTTCAAAAGCAAATAGCATGCAATTCGTGTAAGGATTCCACTAAGAAAGATAAGCACAAGGCTCAATAATATTCCACACTGCAAAGAAAAAATTGCATTGTCGATTGGCATTCAGATGTGGAAAAAATATAACTAATATTAGTTATTGAAAAGTTATTTCTTGAAAATACTTCATGATATAAAAATTATTTTTTTCCCTCTTCCTGATAATGAACTTTTAGAAACACCATATTTCATAACACTAAAAATAAAATAAATAAAGTCCAGCATGCATATATATTACAGTGACAAATAAAAGACTGAGTGTATAGGTCATTCTTTTAAGAAAAAAAAGTTGAGCACACATTGTTTTCCAAAAATATTAAAGTGCAAGTATAACTATCTTCCTTGAATGAACCTAAATGTAATAATTTTGTTAAAAACTTATAAAAGCAAAACTGATAAAAGAAAATTTATTATTTTATTAACCTATAAATGCCATCTGACAAAAAAAAAAATATTACAGGAAGTATGTGTCAAAATCGTTTTTATGATGGGTTAACTAAAATACTGAGGTAACAACACATCAACTTAATAGAACTAACCATCATTTTCACTTTACTGCAGTAAAAGACTGGTTATCTGGAATCACTGGGAAACCAGGATTTCCCTTCAACTAAATTTTTTGTTAATTTAAAGTCCATGTTTTTTTCAATTTTCAATTTAGAAACATGTTAAACTGTAAATAACACTAGTGGTGGTACCTAGCTTTAAAATCGTCACAATGGGAATATTCAAAAAATATTCTACATGGCATTTATAATTATAATAATATTATATTTTACCCTTACAATTGGCAATAGTGTGAAATCTGTTACAAATATTAAATCATCATCATCTTAAATTCTGTATATTATATTAATATAGTGTGAAAACTAAAAATGAATGTGTGCAATACTTAAACTTTTTATTCTATATATTATATTTTCAAAAATTATATAGAATAAAAAGTTTAGGTATTGCACACATTCATTTTTAGTTTCCACACTATATTAATACAGAGCATAGCTTATATTATAAATGTTCTATTCATCTGCCCGTCTGAAGTCAACATTTCCAGACAAAACAACAAATACTACAGATATGTGCAGTATGCCAAATGAAAGGTCTCATTAAGACGAGTTCCCCCGCAAAAATTCAACCAGAAGTCAATTATCAGTTTCTTCCTAAGCTACAAGTGCTACACACATGTCGTATTTTAGTGTGAAGATCCCAAGAAAATAGTTGGATTAAACAAAAGTCAACAGGAAGTGCTCTCAAATTCGACTAGGAAAATGCTCTAACTCTGGGGAATTTTTTTTATCTTGGCTGATGATAGAGATACCAGATTGCCAAATAGATATTTGTTGAAAAATATTGAGCAAAGATTTTTACCAAACTCAACTTGGAGAAATACTCATTTATAAGAAATAAAAAAAAACCTCCAAATTGCAGTTATCATTTGTTGTCAACTTTAACAATGGAAGGTCACAGTCATTAAATAACACCAAATTGTACATGCTTGGAATCCAGATTTGGTGCACTGTATACAAATATGAGTAAATGCAGCCTTTTAGTGACAGTGACTATCACCAGAGGCGTAACCAGATTTTTTTTTTGCAGGGGGTATGAAATTATAAGTCAACATATCATAACAATAGCATTAAAATTATCATTTTTACCAAAACAAAAAAAATTAAAAAACTTTTTTTAAAAATCCCTGGGGATGTACATAAATTACGTCACACAAATTTTTTACATTCCCTCCCCCTTACATCATGCTCAGTCATGATTGATCCAACTCCCTTCCCCTAACATTGCATCAAATTGCTGCCACCCCTTCCAATTAATTTAATTAACTTTAACACACACCTGTTTTTAAAATAAAAAGGCATATTTAATGTAGTTTTAAAACTAACTAAAATAAAATCCAACTTGTTGGAAATTAACTTTCATTAATGGGATTCATGGTCAAATGATCTATTCAAATCATTAAATTTTTTTCTTTTGTATACTTAAAAATATAAATTCGTTAAATTTCTCCAGTAAAAGTGAAATTGGTCCAAAAGAATTTCTCTTTACAGACCACTGCGCTGGACAGACCCCCTTTTCCACATGATGTAAATTATAATGCCCCCCTGGCTACAAGTCTGACTATTACAGTAAAATGTGTTTAATTTAATAATTTTTAGATTCAAAATATTATAAACTAAACCCAGTAAATTAAATATATTTTGTATGCAAAATAATAAATTTACATTTTTAAATAAAGCTTCAGTACTTACTTTTCGAAAGCAATATGGCATAGCTAAAATACTAACACCAATTATGCTATTTCCAATGTTAATTACATTCATTAAGCAGTTATACGTACAACTGGCCATTTTCTGTAGAAAATATATATATATATATATGTTAATAATATATAAATGTGCATTTCAGAAAAATATTTTAACAGTTTTATCAATAAATTATACAGAGAAAAAAAATTTCACTTAAAATGCAAATACAAAAGCTGATATTAATATATATTTTCAGTATATAATTTGAAATAATTATAGTATGTGTTAATTATTTCATATAATTAGGATCTACAGTGATTTACTATTAAAAACTCTTACAATGAAATAATCAACTTCAATTGAAAATACAAAATGCATGTAAATTAATAATTTAAGGCACTAAGTAACTTAATTGTTTAAATGAATATTTAAATGATAGTTTTCTTATGGGTGAGGCGATAGATTTCTTCTGGGTGAGAAAAACAAAACATTTTTTACAAGAAATAGTTTTTTCTTGGATTTCTATAAAAATTTGCTTTTAACTGACTCTGCGAGAATTACAACCAATTGTCTTATATATATTACTGGAAGATTTTTTTTTTTAAACGATTCCTTTTTTTTACAAAACTAATGTGACCAAATTTTTCTATCTTCAGAAACTTCATTAGTAGTTAGTTTTCTTAATTAACGAAGTTCTGAAGAAATTTTTGTTTCGTATAGAAAGACTTTTGCGGGACTCTGTAACGGATTCTGCTGACTGAATGTTTCGCAATTTGGCGAGACATTCAGACAGCGAGATGAAAAGGGAGACTGCCCCGCCAAAATCGGGACGTCTAGTCACATTATGCAAAACCAAAATTAATAAATGATACACCATTTTAAAGACCTGTGCTTTTGACAAATAGTTAATTTACAATTGTACAATGCATTTTTTGTTTCAAAATCAAGATTACATTTTTTTAAAAACATTGTGAGAGAAGACTATGTTGAGTTAGATGGTAGATTAGTATACAAATAATATGACCGGATTTTCTGACTGAAAAACAGGACATGTCTCTGCAAATAGGGAAGGGGTAATTATTTTAGTGTAATATTTAAGGGATTCAGAACACACAATTCTAAAATCTTCAATGTTGGTTTCTTTTCTGAAGATAATGCATGGTAATATATGCATTGTAATTCATATGTTTACATGGGTGAAAGTTAAGAAGAAAAAAAAATGTATGGATTTTTTTTTAGAGAAAAGATAGATCATAGTGAAGAAAACAAGGGCTTGATTTAATGATGCGTCAATTATTTTGAATTCTTTGTTAGCTGTTGAAAAAAAAGAGCTGAAGTGGATCTTTTTCTCACCAAGCCACTTTGTAATCTATATATATAAAAACGAATGTATGTCTGTCCTTTATGCATTACTACACCATTCATCAGATCACCATGAAACTAAGGGAAGTTGTTGAGTATACTCCTGCAAAGGTTTCTCGGATAAAAAAAAAAATTTTAATTACTTTTTTTTTACTAATCAACAAATATTTTACAAAACGATTTCTAATAAGGCTACAGCTCTGAAGTTTTCAACATAAGTAGTTTGGGCCTTCTAATTGGATCTTTGCCAAACAGAATTTTTAAATTTTGATTACTTTTTTATTTAACAAATATTTCACAAAACGATTTCTAAAAGGGCTACAGCTCTGAAATTTTCAACACAAATAGTTTTGGCTTTCTAATTGGTCTTTTGAAAAACAGAATTTCTTCTAATAGGCCTAGAGCTCGGAAAATTTTAACATAGTTATGGCCTTTTAATTTTGCTTTTCACAAACACGTGTTGAAATATACTCAAAGGGGTGCTATATTATTGTATTACCTGGGATTTTTTTTTTGCTTCTCGACAGGGTAGGGCCTTCAAATATTAAGGGTTTACGTAGCAATAAGTTTTTAGTGAGTGAAGCGAGCTTATTAAAGCAGCTTAAGCAGCAATGAACCTTTCAGTGAGCCTATACTTGCATAGCAATGAACCTTTTAACGTGTGAAGTAAGCCTGTGCTTATGTGTTAATGAACTTTTCAGCGAGCAAAGCAAGCTTGGTTTTGAGTAGCAATGAACCATCCTGCGAGCGAAGCGCCAAAAGCTGGGACCTATACACCAATGACGGATCTCTGCAATGCAAGGCTACAAAACTCTAGCTAAAAAAATGCACATGGTACAATTTCGTAGCGAAGCACGGGTATTTAGCTAGTTGAAAATAAAAACTTAACAGAAATCCATAAAAATACTGAAAACTTTCACCCATGTACGTTTATTTAACATTATTATTAACTTTCAGCCATACTTTTCACATGTTTTTTACTTGAGGCTATTTAGTTCCAACACATTTTTACTTGATTTTAGAAAATCCAGAAACTCTCAGCGAGATTATGAAATGTTAGTTTTAGTTATTAACACAGATTTCAAAGTATCCACAGAAAGTTGTGTTTTTTCAGATGTCTAAATTTTATTAAGAATAGAAAATGTTCAACAGCAACAGTTGTTCCCGGCGAACTCCACAATTTTTATAATATTGACATTTTCAAATGATTGCAGGTGAAAATGGGTAAAAACCTCCACCCAAAGGTAATCTTCAAAAAGGAGCTCTGCAACGGAAAAGGGGCACACAATTTGGCGGGACAGCAAATTATTGATTATTTAGTTACTGAGAAAAAAATATGACAGAAATCTGAAGTCTATTTCACTTATAATTTATATTTTGAAATTATATTTCAACATTTTGGAGGGAATATAGTGGCCATTTTGTATAAAGCATGCAAAATTACAATTTGCACTTTAAAATATTAGTTTTTCTTCAAAGGGTTCATTTATAGATATTGGTTACACATCCTGAAAATTTGTAATTGAATTATTTTTCCATCAAATGTTGGTTCAGCTAAGTTTTGCATGACTTGTGAATGACAGATCCAACTCCGTTCTTCTTTTTTAGGGAAATCAAAGACTGTTTGTGATTCATTGCATTTTTTGAGAAATACGATTTTTTTTTTTTTTCAATTGCAGTAACCTGCTCTATAAATAATGTATCCTTATTTCTGAAACTTTTAATGTAAAAATAGGTTTCCCTTGGTAGCTTATCCATTGAACACATTCAAAATTATAAACTGCACTTTGCTAGTAGGTTTTATGCAACAAATAACAAATACTATATCCCCTCCGCAACAATTTTTGAAAATTAATATTTAATTAATTAAAAATTATTTCGAGCAGAAATTTGCCTGCTAAAGCTCAACATACTTTTTTATAAGTAGAAATAAATTTGTTTGATGATTCTTTTAATTTTTATGGTTTCAAAGAAAAAAATGTTGTGGAGAGGACACCATACTTTGAACAAATGTATTTTTTTTTAAATATTTTTTAGGGTCTAGTTATAATATTTTAACTCAAATGTATCTAGTTCCATGCAGTAAAAATTTTGCTTACGATTAAGTTTTAAATCACAAGTAAAATATCCTTTAAAATAAAAAAATCAGTATCGCAGCATAGTTCCTTCCGCAACAGTAAAATATCTAAATTTTACATTAAAAGTAAAAAAAATCATATAAAGGAGTTACTTTTAAAGAAAATAACTATTAGATTTCAAAATATAATTTATATTGAGTAAGATGGCACTTGATTTTTTTCCTTATTCCAAAATTAATTTTTGAGATGATCAGGACCAGGTACCTCGGAATTGCCCAAATACCAATTTAAGACTCACTTGCGACTAATAGTTTCTTACAATTGCACATCGTGTTATTTGTTTAAAAATCAAAGTTAAAACAATCAGAAATAGTAAAAAACCTATTTCCTAACTACCACTTTGTATCGAAATCAATGTTGATTTAAATGCATTTGCAGCTTTTGTATTTTATGCATCAAAATTGTGAAGGTTCTCATGGTTGCAGATGTGCCTATTTTGTGTCAATTTAGAGACTTTTGAGGTTGCCTGGCGATTGTGAGTTAGTAATTTTGTGAAGAATTGGAACTTAATATGAATTTTTGTGTGGAGAACTTGTGCTTTTCAAGTGATTTTTTGTCTATTTGTTACTTTTTTGGTAATATTTTTAAATGCAAAACAAACTCAGTCAATGACTTTAACTTTGGTGTTATTTTAATGGGCTGTTGGTGACTTCAGAGTTTGCAGCTCTGAAGATTCTGCTTTAGAACAGTAAATTTAGCTTGCAGGCTGATCATAAGATTTCTTACAGTTAAGTAATAATTTTTATAGAAAATACTCAATTTAAATTTTGTTTATAATTAATAAAACTAATTTTAAATGCAATTTTTGATTTTTCAGATGCTAGCACGCATTAAATTCTTAATTTTTAAAGTATGCAAATAAAATATAAATGTTGAAAACATTAACAACATACAACTTGTAGAGAATAAATGCAATTTGAGAACATAAGTATTACAGGGTTCCCACTCAAATCACAGAATGAAAATCAATGACTTTTCAATGAAATTTAAGGACCTAAATAATGTTTTTAAGGACATTTGAAAATCTATTATCAGACATATCTATATATAAATTTTAAATAAAGTATATTCTACAAAAAAAGTTGGCGCATGCGTAATACAAATAAGTCAGAGAATTCCGATACAGTGCGAATAAGTGGCAGGATAGCACGTCCAAGTTGTACTTTTATAAATTTTGCAGTTGGGCAAAAACATACTAAAAAATTAGGGACTTTTAAGGACCTCTAAGCTATTTCAAGGACTTTTAATACCTCTACATATTTTAAAGGCCTTGAAAACAAGTTAAAAAATATTAAGCCCTTTTAATGACAGTGGGAACCCTGTATTAACCCTTTACCTACCCAAGAAAATTTAAGAGATTTGTACCCCAACGAAACCGTTTCTCATACAGGCACACATAGTTGTGATGCGGAAAATTTTAAAATTTGCAATTACACAAATTTGAGTTAAAAAATATTATTTTAACACTAGAGGATGACTAAAATGATCTTAGGCAATGTTTAGAACCATTTTAAGAGCAAAAATGTTTTGAAAATTTAAAAATTGCAATGCAAAAATTGTACTTCAGAAGGTGTATAAATACACTTGGACAGTTAATGTATCAGCTTAGCAAGGCGTTCATGTATGCTCGTGGCAGGTAAGGGGTTATAAGTGAAGAAATGCTGCAGTTTTTCTAATAACATAGGCAAAAATGTACAATAAATGACTTCTAAATTATGCGATTTTAAATTGCTTGTTTTCATATTAAGTATCTTCAAAATTTACAGGGTAGTGTGGTTTTCCACTATCATCAATGTACAAAAACTTTAGTAATAGTGGAATTTGTTTTCAACAAAATGGTTAGTATGCTTGCATTATATATTTTATTGACTGAATAGTGGTTGATGAAATAACAGAGATTAAGCTATAAGGGCATTTGCGGCAAAATACTAAAGTACTTTCTTAAATGCTAAATTTAAAACATTTGATTTAACTCTTTAGTTAAAATACTTAAGAGGCCACAAATTTTGTAAAACCACCATTTTTGTAATCCAACAATTTGTCATAGACCTAAAGAATAAAAAAGCTGAAGGTTAAAAAGTATTTTTTAAATTAATTTTCGGTATAAAATAGCTTTATAATCAAACTTCATAAAGATTTTATAATCAAAAGCTTTTAAATTACTTTATATTGAACAATAATTGGTGGAGATTGTAACCGTTTTAGTATTTTATACAAAAGAAAATTACAACTTTTTTTTGTTAAAGAGATTTTTATCGATTTATACTCGAGCTTAAACACATAAATGTTAAATAGAGTAATTTACTCACTTTTGAAAGAAGTCAAACACAGTAACGAGTCAGCTTTCTAGTTAAAGAGCTAGAAAAAAGTCAAATGAGAAAGATACAAAATGCAATATTTTGTAAGGTAAGCTACTATTAATAAATAGCCAAATTAGAAAAGATAAGGAATTTTAACAAAACAAAAAAGTAACTAATTTTTTTTTTTTTAAATCTCAATTTTTTGTAACAATATTAGATTAATCATAACAATTAGTAAAAAGTGTAAGTATATAAATAACTTTTTACAGTAATGCAAATTAAAATAAATGGAATTTTTGTTATAAAACTCTTTAAATAAAGAATTGAAGGGTTATAAGAGAAATTATTTTATAACTTTGTGGGACTCTTCAATAAAGTTACAAAAAATTGTCAGATGCCTTCTGAGAAGGACACTTTTGATTAAATTAAGAAACTGTTATGCTTGGACTTACTAAAAAAAAAAAATTCAAATGTAAAATTCAAGCAAATTGTCTTGATAAAGGCTCATTTACATGCTACCAGAGTACCAGTTTAGATTAGCAGTTATGTGACATCAGCGGAGTGACCACAGCACCACCTATTGGTGGTCAATGGAGGGTGCAGGTGATTGAATGACGCAAGTCGTGACGCCAGTAAGTAGAAAATGTTGGATCTATTGGAGCCAGCAGCCAGGTGAAAGAGCCTTAAGTTGCTAATGAAATAAGCTATTGGTTAACTAATCTATTTTATAACCTATTAACGACAGTTGGCAAGAAAACTTGTCAATCGAAATTTTAGTTTTTTTCTTTGTTAATAAAATGCGATTTTAGTACCACTTTGTATTTTTTGAAAATCGTAAAAATAATTTTCCGAAAAATTCAAAATATACCTTAAATGATCTAAATAAACAAGGTAAAAGTTAAAATTAATAACTGTTTATCCATTTCAAAGTTGTTTTTAATGGGTTAAACATACATTTTAGAAGATTTTATGAATAATAACAGTAAAGTTTGAAAAAGAAAACACAGGGCTGCCACTGACTGTAAGCTTTGAAAATAGTTGCTTTAGTAGCCTCAGATGTTAAAAATAGTAGCCAAAATAGTAGTCTCACACATTGAAAATAGTAGTCTCAGACGTGAAACCTTACTCCCAGACAGCAACTAAGCCAAAAAAAAAAAAAAAAAAAAAAAAAAAGCTAAACTTTACGCAAAAGCGATGGTAAAAATCGATTTTTTATCGATTTTTTTTCTTTTCTAACTTCCAAATTCAAACAACTTTTTTTAGAAAAACAAGTATCATGTTTAAACAATTATACTAAATATTGACAATGACAATCAAATTTCATTAAGGGTAGTTTTTAAATTTTTAACAGAATGGTTACAGAATTTGCAAAACAAAATTCCTTGACATTTCCCTGATTTCCAGAAAATTCCCTGATGTGCATCTCTGTCTATGTTATCATTTTAGAAAGAAAAAAAAAAAAAATAATGGCCAATTTAAAAATATATACATTTCACTATTTACTTATCAAAGTATAATTGCAACAAAATATAAATTTATGCTAAAAATCAAAATAAACGAGGTTACGTCTTTAGAGCATGAAAAAGAATAGAAAACATTAATAAAAAAAAATACAAAATTCACATAAACCAATTTACAAACTACACCCATGCTTGCTAACTTCAAGGACAAGCAAAACTAGTACAATATTTTTCTTTTTAATTAAAAAAAATAAAATGTTAATTTCTTTAATATATGTCATAGGCTGTATAAATATTTACTAAACTTGGGCATGCATGAGCATGAAACTTAAATAATCAGCATTTTGCTATTCAGTCACAAATTTCACTAGGTACATATATTTCATAAAAATTATGTGTTTTGAAGTTGAGAGAAAAGATAAATATCACATAATGCATGAAAGAAAGTCTTGAAATTAACAGCTTCTATTAAAAATTACTCATAGATATATAGAAATAAAATTTTATACAACAAAAATACTATCTTAAACCACAAAAGTACATATTAAATTAGGCAAAAAATTGTTTTCATACAACATGACAAGCACAGCATTTGGCAGGGAGGAAAAATGCAAGGATTTTTTTTAAAAATTCCATAACCCTTTGCCTGAATGTATGCAGTAGAGCATTCAGATTTTTAATTAATTATTATTATTTGGAGAGGGAGGAGGATACTTCAATTCTTTGTTTGATTTATATTGAAACATGTAAACCAAAAACACATATCACTTTCAGTTAATTACGTTAGATATAATGTCAAAATTAAAGTACAAAAAAAAAAAAAATAAGTACACTATATAACCCATTTTGCTTATGAATGCCTATAGATTTGTTGCACATCTATAATAACACAGTACTGTAAAGGATTAATAAAAACTAAAAAATATGATGGAATCAATTTGAAATATTAAGGAATTTAGGGTTCCAATATATTCTATTGACAAAAGATGCAAGACAAGAAGAAAAATAATCATATCTGTAAAGGATGCAGTCAGATTTAAATTGGAGGATTTTTTTTAAACAATAAATCTACTGGTGGTCTCGTGCTTCTAAATAATAGAATTACTAAAAATGTAACAGAAATAATACGTAAATAATTAGGGTTCTAATATATAATGTTGACAAAAAGCGCAAGGCAAGTAGAAAAATAATCATGTCTGTAAAGGATGCAGACAGATTGAAGTTTGGAGATTATTTTAACAATAAGACGCCGGCGGACGCGAAGTTATAGGATAACAATGATTTCAAAAAGTAAAAAAAACAAAAAAACACGGAACATGTGGTTGTGGGCCGAGGAAGAGGAATCGGTCGGTTTGATTTAGCAGCTGAGAGTAGAAAAAGTTAGGAAACTTCGTGCACCCAAATCGACCAACTATAAAAACTACATATATATCGCGTGACGCGAGTCGGGATAGATGTCCGCACCCATATGGGGTATGCGAGAAGGGAAACTCGAAAATTTCAAAATTCCCTGATTAAAGAGTAATTTTACGAAATTCTTTGACATTTCCCTGAATTCCTGGTTCTGTCGCCACCCTGTTTAAGCTACATTCAAAGTAATTAAATAAATTGCTTAAAAATTTAAATTATTTTATTTACAAATTTAGCTAAAACAATGAAATTCCAATCATTCTACATCGATTGACCTACACGGCGAAATCGTTCATCACACCGGCACAAATCTCCGACATAACATCTAATAACATAAATACTGTTCATACTGATGGCCCTTTCTTCCGAAGTTCAAGGCAAATTCCACAAATTCATTTTTGTTTAGAGTAAATAAAGGGAAATAATTTGATATTGGGATTATAATTGTGTATGCTGTTGCCTTGCACGGCGAAAGATAAAAACATTGGAGCCCAACAGGTAGGTGAAAATGACAGCGGTTGCCGTCAAAAACAACAATCTTGCGTGAGGTTACTATCATCGGACTAACAAAGTGACCACTCTACCCGCGAATATGAACAACTGTTCGGTAGTGTTCGCTCTCCCGCAACCCTTAAAAAAAAATCTCCATTTTGAGTTAGTACCTTAATGCCGATTTTTTTTCGTCCTACTATCGGAACGGTATCCAATTTCTAAAAAAATAGTCGCCTGAGCCCAAAAATAGTTGTAGGTTTTGTTCAAAATAGTCGTTTTGGGCTCTTTTTTCATTGAAATAGTTGCCATAGTCGCCTGGCCACTAAAATAGTCGCTTTAGTAGCCTTTTTAGTCGCCTGTGGCAGCCCTGAAAACACTTAAGATGAAAATTTAATTGACCTACAGAAAATATCAATTAAACCTTTCAATTGCCTCAATTGCTTATCTGTAAATTCCTAGTTACAGGTACTAAGTTGGTGGCGATTTCCAAAAACTGGACAAAAAAATGCAAATTGCTGACATTATTCCTGGGATAGACCACAGGAATATGCCAGGAAAAAAGACAAGAAATTTTTTTTAAAGTGTTTGTCTTTAGGTTTTTTTCCCATTTCTATTTGTGTAATCACTTCTTTGTCTTTTCAATTTTTTATTTGTGCAATACAAATTTTAATTACACAAATAAAAATATCTCTTAAAAGCCAGCCTGTAATCTAATAAGAAAACATTAATGGTATGCCAATAATTTTTTCTCCTCTCCTCAGTAAAATGGCGGATCCAGCCAGGAGGCACATTTTTTCATTTTTAATTTTACAACTTACAAAAAAACAAAAAAAAAATGAAGTTTTTTTTAATAAGTTCACGCAACAATTATATTTTAACCTTCATCTAATTTCAGCGGTTTTTTGGGGGGGAGGGGGGGTCAGAGGGTTTTGTAGCTGAAAAATTAATTTTGGAACAATCTAAGCATGCAACACATGTTTTTAGAGTAGTACTTTTTTATGCTGAATCGAATGAAAAAATACAAGATGATTTAAAGAATCTAAAAAAAGTTCCAGTTCTTTTTATAAACGAAAACACATGCAAAAACCAAGGAAAGGTAAAATACGACGTAAAAAAATGGTCTGTTCAAGAAATTTTGCAAAAACGTTTTATTTGTCATGAAAATAATGAAACAAAGGAATATATAAAAATATCTAGCATAGAAAGGCGTTTTTTGTGGAGGGATAGTTTTTTTTTTTTAAACTGAAAAGTAATTTAAATATAACCCGAGCATTTCACCTTACACTAAGATAGCAAGTCAGAATTGTGACGAAAGAGGGTGGGGTGTCAATCAATCGCATTTTCATTCTGGCTAAGGCATAGGGATTTTAAAGTATTTTTTCCTACTCACAATTTGAAAAAAATTTGGTGCTGCTGGTATTTTTTTCTTGTCATACAGTCTGAATAACTAAACGAAAACCATATACATAATAAAAACTATATTATGGCATCCTTTTTTTAAAAAATGTTTTAAGATAGAAAATTTGCCTGTTGACCACCCGAATAGACCATTTAAAAGAAAATAAACGTGAAAACTAATATAATAGAAAAGCTATGATTTAGACAAACTTCAGACATGGCACACAATATAAAACTGGTCCAAGTAATAAGCATTTGAGTAAACAAACACAATTGGCTAATAAATTGCTCCATTTCAAAATTCTTAAAGATGAAACAGAACCAACTATTGAACAATTTCGCAATATATATAAATAAAGCTTACTTTTAATTAAATTACAAATAATTGAAATATAGCAGACACAAACACCTGATATGAAAACAACTCAGGTGAAGAAGCAGGAATATAAGACATAATTTATGCAGAAAGAAATATATGGAAATTTAATTCCATGATTGCGAAAACTAAGACCGAAAAGAGCAAACAAATAACACATGAAAATTGGAAAACAAAGCAATCGGTTATAGTTAGCAGAAGTGAAATTTTTCAATCATTTTCTTCTTTACAATATTTTCTTCTTTTGGTTAAAACAAGTAAAAACTACTTTAAAAGCACTTATTAAAATAAATATAAAAATGGTTGAGCTATTTTTTAAATGACGTGTTAATTTTAAACTGGCTTGAAAGATAATTAAATATTGTTCCTTACAGAGTTTTTTTTTTGAAGTGGCAATATTTATGTTACAAAAATACGCATGTTTTTGTTTATGCTTTTCACGTGCGATGTGTAATGGAAATAAAGACAGTAATTAGAATTTTTTAATAAAAACATGATTTTGTTGAAGAAAGAAAATTTTAATTGCCTATTTCACTCATAATTTGTGAATCTTGTCAGATTTTTCAATGTTCTATTTTACCGAGAATAGCTTCTAGGGTAAACAAATTCAAGTTATATCAAAATATGAAAATCGAAGAGGTAAAGCAGTGCAGTTTTGAAAACTGGTACAAAGACTTCAGTAAAGTAACAATCAAAAGGTAAAACTTTCATTCTTCAAACGTTTTTCAATTATTAGGTAACATTCCAATTTCAGTTACTGATATAGGTATTTGGTAATTTTTAAAGTAATCTTATAAAATTTAAAAGAGAAATAATTTCGTCATCTAAAAATCATTCTTAAAAAGATAAAAACCCAAAGACTCAGTTAGCAGGAAATGTAGACAAATGGGTTAAAATGTGCTATATGGTGGCACTTGGCGTTTTTTGAACTTCTCCGCAAAACGTAAACAATGGCGAACTCTGACGCTACAGCAAACCCAAAACAGTGAAAAACACGATGTTTCCAAGTGAACTGGCAAACCCAAAACAATAGCGGAAAGTGAAAAATTGAGAATCGAACCTGCTCCATGAATTGTGGATGGTATAGGAAGGTTGAAGTCCAATGCCAAAGCCGTTAGGCTATGGTTGCGATGCAAGTTGTAGCAAAATTAAGTGTTTTCACTATCCATATCGATTACATTTATATTAAAAACGTACATCCCGGGAAGAAATTCAAATGAATTGCGTAAATATATTCGAAATCGGCGAAAATTCAAATGTAATAAAATTGCAAACAATATTTGAAGTAAAAAAAAAAATTAAATGGTTAAACAATTTAAATGTAAAGGATAATTGAAAAATAGTTTTAGCATTTAAAATTTAATTACAAATAGTTTATAAGGGGTTAAATTTCATTAAATTTTTACATCAATGACAAATATTTAGTCCCTTCCAGAATATTTATATTTTTAATTGCTTACTAAAAACTAAGGTGTGCGCGCGCTTCGCGCTCTAAAAGGAAAAATTGCAACCTATTTCGTTGGCCTTACGGCCAATTAAACCTAAAAAAAATACCCCTACCTAATTCGGGCAGTCGTTTGTGGCATTTCACCTCCAAAATCAAATTTTTTTAATTACTCGGTACTGTAAAAATGTCTAGAAAGTCAAGTGTGCGCGCGCTCTAAAAGGAAAAATTGCACATATTTCGTTGGCCTTACGGCCAATTAAACCTAAAAAAAATACCCCTACCTAATTCGGGCAGTCGTTTGTGGCATTTCACCTCCAAAATCAAATTTTTTTTAATTACTCGGTACTGTAAAAATGTCTAAAAAGTGAGGTATGCGCGCGCTTCGCTCTCTAAAAGGAAAAGAGTTCAACATTCCAAAAATGACATTTTTAATTACTTTGCTGTTATAAAACAAACAAAATCCATTTTAACGCCTTATATTTTATAAACTACACTTTGGTGGCCTAACGGCCACCAAAGTATAGTCATAGCATACCAGTTTTATTCCTAAAGTAAAAATCGCTATAAATGAAGAGTTATATTTAATGCAATATAAATACCTCAATCCTCTTTCTCTTCTCCCGGAGGGTAAACCTTGATAACATCATCCAAAAACGCGTTAAATAAATTTTTTACCCTCCTTGCCTGTTGCTTTTTTCGCCAGATGTACTCGGCCAGGTAATATTGTAATCCCGCCTCTACTTTACTTGCGCTTAAATCTCAAATATTTCAAAAATTCTTAAATATTTCGCGCTCAATAATTTCAAACATTTTAAAATAATCGCCATCCTTAAGAGTCTACACCTAAAAACATTGTTTCTGCATTCCCACAACTAATAATACCCACAAATACAACTCGAATTCATGACGTAACAGGAATAAAGACAATATATTTCCAACAGGTCAGCTTCCAACAAAAAAAAAAAAAACACTGAAATGAAGAGAGAAACATAAATCACACAGTTTACCATATTTGTAACTAAATCAATCGGCACCAGACAAAATTAAGCGTTTTTTGGCGAAAAGAGGATGTATTTGGCGTTAATCCAAAGCAGCAGTAATTCTAACCAATCACGACTCCGGAATACCGCTGACGACAACGAAACAACAAATTTTGCCAGTTTCCTAGGATTAGCGAATTATCTTTGCCACCATGTAGCACATTTGAACCGACAAATGAAAAAAGTTACATTAGATAAAAATATAGAAATAGAATTGTACTTCTTTTAAAAGAATAACATAAAATATCTTTTGTTGTTAAGGGTTATCATGTTCCTAAGTTTAAAAAAAAAAAATGCTTCCGAAGATGTAAATGCACAGTTCCGTAGGAAAGTACTTGCTTTTGCAAAAAGAGTAATTATTACAAATTTAGTAAAAAAAAAAGTTATTTGGATAAAGAACTAATGAAACAGATGCAGAAGGAAATTTTGATTCGTTTAAGGACACTTCATAAAATTCCATAACCAACAAATGGATCCTTCACAAAATTCCACAACCAACTAAAGGACCCTTCACAAAATTCCTTGTAAAGAAACGGAACCTTTATAGTATTTCTAGTTTGAAAACAGACCAATTGCAAAATCACAAAGTTTATTTTTTGTCAAAAGAACAAAACAGCCCACTTGATGGTTTCAAGGAAGTGATGTCATGGATGCCAAACCATATGCTCAAAATTTATAACATTATTTTTTTCCCCTTTAAAAAAAGGACCCTGTAAATATAACCTAGATAGACCCCTGTGAAATTATAAAGAAGACATTTTTGCTTGAAGTTCGTGACAATAACAAAGGAAGTTATTTTTCAAATAATATAACCCACAAAAACTGAGTTTTTAAAAAATCCTTTCTATGCATTGTCAGTTTTTATATTCATTAATACAACGCCGGTATCAAAAACATTTCTATTAGCAAAATGTACTGCAAACTACGTTTCAAATATTTATTTATTGAAAATGAATTTATGTTCTCGTATTCAAATATCGTTGATTTATTCTGATTAAAGTAATTTTATTACTATTATTTTTTTTAAATTTTGGTAACAGGAAAGAGTTTCAACAATTATCGGTTAAGGGCTATTTTAGTGTGATCGGATGACAGCAAGTTGGTTTATTAGTATTCCGTAAAAGCGACCTTTTAGTAACAGTAACAGCCCCAAAATTTAATAGAATGCATTGTCATCGATATCAAATCTATCTGCCAAGTTTCAGCCTGATTTGATGACGACAAGTGGGTTAAGTAGGCTTCTGCAAATTCTGCTTCCATCAACAAACAAACCCACAAAATCAAAGTTAATATGAAGGATTTAAAAAAGTATGGGTCAAGAGAGAAACTTGGTTCCATTTTTTGATAAATTCTAGTTGAAAGTCAATTTGTTACTGTTTGCTTTAATTTCATAGTTGCTTTAATTACAATGATTAGGTACAATAAACTAGGGATGGAACGGATATCCGGCAAATATCCGATATCCAGCAAATATCCGATATCCGGCAAATATCCGATATCCGGCAAATATCCGGCATATCCGGCTGATTTTTCAATATCCGAAACCCCGTCGGATATCCGATTTGAAATACCGGACATCCGATAATTTCATTCGGATATCCGGCAAAAAATATCCGGCCACCAGGTATCCACAAGAAATAATTTTTTGCAAAAAATAATTATCTTTTTCGGACAAAGGGGACACCGCATCCTACACTTTTTTTTTCAATTTTTTTTTTCTTGGACATAAATTGCAGTCAAGTTAGAAAACGAAAAAGTTCCTTCGTGAGAACTATGCTTTCGCATATCCCTAACTTCAGAGATGAGCTAGAAGATGCATTTAGTTTCAATTCACAGGAAGAGGCGCCGTATTATTGGCGCCGAGTTGATAAGCATAAACCATTCCTCCAATCTTTTTCCATACACATCCTTCATACGTGTTTTGCAATATGTTCTTTTCATTCCAAGTTTATGAGCTGATTAATTCCAGATGTTATATTTGAATGCTTCTCCGTAAAACACGAACCGAAATACTAATAAATAGTACTATTTTTCCATAACATAAGTTACTTGTTAAGAATTTTAGTTATTCTCACTTCCTCCTTTTTTTCTGACATTTGCTAGCGAGTAAAAAGCAATAAATAGCCAATGCTCACTCCTCTATGCTTTTTTTTTTGTTCTATCGATGATAATATCCTACCCCTTTATGCTGTGAATGGTATGGTCTAATTTCTGATTTTTCATTGGCAGAAGTTGAAAGCTGGTATATTTTTTCTGACGTAAAATGAACTATTGTAATTTTTAGGTCTTTAACGCAGCGCCACAATGTGGAATTATATAGCTCTCTAGAATGTCTTGAATCATAGTTTTCTCCAATTACAATCCAATTTATAATTTTTAATAATGGCTCATTTAAAATCACCCATTTGGAAGTATTTTAAAATTAATAGAAATGACGAAAGCTAAGCCCTATGTGTTACTTGCTCCACAGAATCGTTTAAAAAATATATTGCGCACGGCAGAAGCCCAAAATCCTTTTCCACAAAACCCTTATGGAACCATTTAATGAGTGTGCATAAGGAAATTCACGAAGCTTAAAAGACTCACTAAATGCATCAAATATTGATGAACAAGAAAAAATAATTCATCAAAACACGAAATGCACTCAGACAACATTGGAATCGACATTATTTGTACCAAAATTGTGGAGTTTAGATGATCCTAAAGCAAAAGCCTTAACCACAAAAATATGTAAGTACTAATTTTGTTTGTTTATATTAAATATATATTTTAAATATGGTATAACATAATGTTGATGAATTTTGGGTTCGAAATTTTTTAAGTTTATATTTAAAGACGGAATATTCCGATAGATCCAATTTAAGTTTTCTATGAGATTTCTTTAAATCCGTAATGTTTTAGGTGCATTACAAAAAAATAGACTTCAATTTCATAAAATATTTAAAATAAATCTTTTGTTATTAACAAATGTATCCGGTATAATTTTGTAATCATTTATCAATTATAAACAATGCATGAAGTAAATTGAAAATGAATCAATTTACAAACATATTTCTAAAATATTTTCATCACATTGCAGAATGTTTGGTACAATTTTAAGTAACACACAAACAGAATGGTGATGAAGTTTCAAAATTGTTCAGCAAGTGTAGGTATTGGCATCACTAAAACATCGTTTCATCAACTAAAGTTTAAATAAAAAAAATTAACTCAGTGGCGCGACAGCCTGTGTGGACCAAGGCCTGCTGGGCCCAGCTCAGCTTTCTTGACTGTGGCATTTGTGTGTCACATAGCAGATGTTCCGGTCAGATGGTCATTCTGACGCCGAACCCCAGTGTTTAGTTCTCAAGCATACATGGTCCTCCTCAGTTTATTTTTTTCAGGTATAAACAGCTTAGTCAACCTTGCCCAGTCCACGAATCAAACCTTGGACCTGTGGCATGCAGTGCGGTGCGCTAACCACTAATTATAATTTACTTGATACTTCATATCATGACCATTTTTTTCGTATAGCATATCGTATAACTATCGTTTTTAGTATATAGACCGAATATCCGGCCGGATATCTGGTGAAATCCATTTCGGATATCCGTATCCGGTAGACATGGTACCCCGGATATCCGAAATCCGGTATCCGGCAAAACTCACATCCGTTCCATCCCTACAATAAACGCTAAGAATGAAAGAAATTCGTGAGGTCGGATACAAACTTCATGGTTGAAACATCTAAGTATGTGTTAAAAATACCTGTTCCCTCAAACATTATTTTGAAAACTAGTATTGGTATAAAAATGGAATAAAAAAAAAATTGTTTAGTCAGAAGACTATTAGTAGTTTCTAGAAAATTTATTTTGCTTTATGAAAACATCTTGGATTCAAATAAACGATTTTAAATATGTTTTTATTAAAACTGATCTTAAATGCATGTGGTTTAAAATAAAAGCTTGATTTGAATTTCCAGTGGACCTGTGGGTCAAGTGTAAGTTACTCTTACATATCAAGTGTTTGAGTATAATACACTTACATAGTATGTGCTAACACTTTATCTCCCCTTTTTTTTATCTTAAAAGATTTTGTATCTGATAAATGTGTGTGAAAATTAAAACTATATGGGATCCTAAACTTATTTGAATTTTCATTTTTGACCTTTACTGGCCCTTTCAACAGTAGATTTGCAAATGAAGAAATTTGCTTTGTATTCTTTTACATGATTTTGATCTTTCCAATTTTGCTCTAATGTGTTGTAAACTGTTGTTTTGAAATGTTTCTGATTCAATATATTTGAGAATAAGAGATACGCCTATAAAATGCAAATTTATGATTTCAGCATCATTTTGCCTCTTCCTGATGGTTTTGTTTCATACATTCTGAAAGATGGTATTTTCTTACCAAAAAGGTAAGTGAAGGAGTTCTTAATGAGTATGCAAAGCTACGTATTATTTTTTACTTTAGTGTTTGTAAATAGTAGGTTAGTTTTTTTGCAATTTATGTTTATGAAGTTTTGCTTGTTCATTATATGAAATGAAAATGTATGAGCATTTACACATGAATTTCTAAATGTGAAAATAGATCATTCTCTTATGATTTTCAATGAGATATGACCCCTTTTTACATTTAGCACTTGACCTTTGTAATTAAATAACATTTGAAAGGTCATAGCAAAGAACGATCAGTGTCCAATTTTTTCGAAATCAAGGTTTTCTCGCTGTCTGCAAAGTTATAACAGAAAGTTTAACCATGTGGAGTGATCTGGTAAATAAATATCATGGTATGTGAGATTTTGAGCAACCATTTACCTCAATCCTGAGACTAGAAATACTTTAATTCATCTTTTCTGGAGAATTGGGAAGAAAAAAAGAAGAAAAAAGACTTTGATCATTCTTTGCAGTAGCCCTTCATTTGAGTCAACTGAATATCATTAAAGTTGTACATTTTCCACTTAAGGACTATTTTATGAATCCTTTTTAGTTTGTTTGTGAAATTTTATTTTTGTAGGAGTATCAACCAATAGTCAGTAAGTTAATTGCATATAAAAATTAAGCAATTACCATAAATATCATGGGTCGAATTTAAAAATGTTTGTTCATGTGCAAAGTTTGAACTCTAGACTTTTATCTGGAGTGTAATGGGTGGTAACCTTTTAAAACGTAACTTTTTAAAAGCATGCCCATTAAACACCAGCAATGTGTACCGGTTTGCCATTCAATATCTCTTAACGCACGCAAAGTTATGCCAAAAATTGAATACAATAGCTAATGCCTAGATATTTACAGCTATTTCTTATGCTAAATTTACTGATTCGGATGGTTCTGATGCAGTGTTTTTGAAGTTTTAATAAATTAGTAGCTTTTTGCCTGGGAAAAAAACTCGATTGAAACGCCCGCAAAGTGCCTTCAGAAGATGATTGCTTCAAATTAGTAAAAAAAAATGTGAATATTATGATTTCTGCATCGCTTTTGTCATTTTATAAAGTAGTACTTTACTTATGTATGGATACAATTTTATAATTTTGATTTTATAAAATTTTATCTATGTATAACAGCGTTCGCCACTAACTTTTAGAGACAGGCCATATGACTTATGTTGGAACTTTTCGCGGGCCGGATACTCCAATATATGTATCTTTAATTATTTTCAATTTAACAATATTTAGCATTTCTGAAAACTGGAAAAAATATTGATTTTTTTTTTAATTTTAATTAAATTAATATCTATATTTGATTCTTCTTTAGCAAATAATTAAAAAATAATAATTTTCATTATTGGGAAATTAAAGTCTAATAAAGAAGTGAATATTTTATTCCCAAAGTGACAATGGGACATGATTTAACATTTAATTAAAGTATTTAAACTGTACTTCCAGATTATTCTGTTTTAGTTTATTGTGAGACGATGGAGGTTGAAATCGTTCAGTTTATTTAATCATAAAGTCAATGTCTGTCGCTGTAGCTGTTGCAATCAATCTTAATAAATTGTTCAAATGAGATTCAGTTAAGCTATTCCTGTTTTTATTCTTGATAAAAACCATCTTACTGAAAGCTTCTTCGTATAGTTTTTGGGTACGTAGTTGAGAACTCTGTTCTACATACTTGGACAAATTACAATTAGGTTAAAAAAAAAGTCTATACCTTGATTTTTTTTTTTTTAATCTTGTGCTGCCAGTGGGCAGCAGGAAAATCTGTCGATGGCCAAATCCGGCCCGCAGGCCGCGTAGTGGCTAACGCTGATGTATAAGTAAAATATTTGTTACATGTTCATTTTGATATTTTGTACTGTTGATACAAGCTTTCCATATATAGTTTGTTTTAACAGAAGACTAATTTAAAGGAGAAAAAGCAGATAATTTGATATTTTAAAATAGTTTCTACTTAGTACCAAGTGCGATTTATTTTTATTCTTTACTGTTAAATTTAGCACTTTATTTTGATATTAAGTACTGCCACTTATGTATTTTGCAGTAACAAAGATAAATACACTGTTCAGAATAGTAATAGTGATAGTGAAGACGAGGTAATTTATTTCTATTATTTTTATTTATAGAAGCCATTTCAAGTACATGTTTATCTCTAATAATAACTATTTTTGTTGAACAGGAAGATTGGGATGATTCTGAGGATATTGATGAAATTGAGGTTTGTTTTATTTATTTCAATTTATTATATATTATTTTTGCCAATCTATACTAATAAAAGGCAAAGAATCTGTCAATCTGTAGTAATTAACTTCCACTGCTCAAAAAAGAGTTAGGATAGTATATATATTTTCCCCATTTAAGTTGAGAGTATAGAATTTTATAAGTAACTCAATGGAATTTTTTTTTTAAATTTGCAAAAGTCAACTTTTTTTAAATCCTTTTTGTTAACTTCGATTATGTTTGTTGATGGTGGTGGAATCTGCGGAGGCCTAATTAACCCACTTGCCATCATCCAATTGTTCTGAAACTTGGCAGATAGGTTCAATGTCGATGATAAAGCATTTTATCAAATTTTGGGGATGTAACTGTCACTAAAAGATTGCTTTTATGGAATACTAATAAACCAACTTGTCTTCCAATCGCGCTAAAATAACATTGAACCGACCATTGCTCTTTCCTTTTGCCGAAATTTTCTTTAATAAATAAATAATAGAATTACTTCAATCAAAGTAAATAAATTATACTTGGATGTTTGAGCATAAATTCATGTTCATTTTTAATAAATAAATTTTGTAAAGTAGTTTGCACAGCACATTTTGTTGATATAAATGTTTATGATATCGACATTGTGTTAATGAATATAAAAATTGACAATTCACATAAAGGATTTTTTAAAAACTCTGTTTTTATAGATTATATTATTAAGTAGATATTTAAAATTCTCCAGTGCAATTTTGAGTTCACAGAGATAAAAAAATACTCTTCAAGTAAAAATGAAATATTTTTTATGTGTTTATATATCAATACTATCAACATGTAAAAGGACTTGTTTTTACCAATCTATACTAATAAAAAGCAAATAATCTGTCATTTTATAATTAAACTAACTCTCACTGTTAAAAAATTCTGAAATTTTAAACTTAAGTAGTATTAAGCCTATTATTTTGCTTCATTTTCTTCATCATTTTTGCTGCATCAAAAAGAATGAGTTGTAAATATATATTTTTATTAACTTTTTACTTAAAATTACAATGTTTCTCCAATTATAAAATATCCTGTCAGGTAGTATCATAAAATATTGAATGGACTTGTTTTATCATGATTTTTTTTCCTTTTAGGCAAAGGAAGGAAGGGGAGGATCTTATATAAATAGGGCATTTTTTTTTTCTGGAAAAGGATAGGTGTACTAAATGGAAAAACAACTTTTTTTTTCTATTGAAGGGAGAGAATTGAGTTTAATGGGGAAGTTGTTTTGTATCTCAAATGAGAAAGGCTTTAAAATTCTATTAATGGTTTTGTTTAGAAATAAACCTTTGAGTAAGGGAAATGAGCCCATGTTTGCATAGGCTCATTTGCCTTGTAACACCTGTAAGAAAATTTGTAAGAAGTAGCAATGCAAATAGTATTGAATATTTTCTTTTCTTAATTATTTGTTATGCATTTTTGTTATTAGGATATTTATAATCTTGTAATAAAAATGTCTTTTAAAAATCTTGGCTTTCTCTTCCTCTTTTGGTTAACAGATTCCAAAGTTTTTAGATTTTGACAAAAGCATAAAAGATGCCATTGAAACACTTGGAGGAAAGGTTTTTCCTAAATTAAATTGGAGCAGCCCTCAGGATGCATCGTGGATAGCGTTCAATAACAGCTGTTGTTGCGAGTCAGTTTCGGACATCTATTTATTGCTGAAAAGTTCAGATTTTATAATCCACGATTTAACACAAAGGTAGTTATAAAAAAATTTAATAATATTTGATTTTTTTTTTTAAAGTAGAGCTAGGAAGGTTATAGTTCCCCAGTTTCAGTTGAGAGTATAGAATCTTAAAAGTAACACAAAGGGATCATTTGATTATAAAAATATTTTTTTTAAATCTGTAAAAAAAAAAAAAAAATTAAAGTTAGTTCTTCAACCAGTCACTTAAAGTTCTCCATAATAATTTTGGATTCACTGAGAAAGAAAATATTATTGTTAGTGTAAAAATAAAATAATTTTTCATTTAAGAAAATGAGGAAAAATACTAATTTTTTCAAAACTATTTTCTTGTTAATTCTTATTGCTGTGGAAACTATTATGTATTTTAATTTATGTATTCAAAAACTCTCGATGTATGGTAAGCCAAAAAACTGCTTTTCTGATTTGTGATATGTATTGTTTAAATTAAAAGGTCTGGAAAGTAAAATATTTAGTTATAAGTTGTCATCAGCACTATACTTTTTAACCACAACTATCAATGCAATAAACATTTTTTTCTCACTCTCTAGAATTAAGTTATAAAATGCAATCTAAATTTCGATTTTAAAAATGTATAAAAATTTTACTAATGTGTTTTTAAAAATCTATTACATTAGAAAGATCTTAAAATTCAAGCAAATATTTATTTACTGGGTAAACTATACGCAAAAGTGCTTATTATTTGTCAATGTAACACTCTTTATCAATGACTAAATTATTATCTTTTATGGTCACGTGGCTACTTTTATCTATTTTAATTATGTGTTTGTCCCTGTCAGTAATTTAAGTCATTATTAACTGTTATAGTATAAAGTGACAATTCCTTATCTTACTTTCTACCTTACTACTTAAAAAAAAAACCTCTTAAATAGCATCCCCAAAGCCACATTGGTCTATAAATAGCTCCCAATGTATTTAGATGCTGTTAAGTATTGTCAATTTATGAAGATTTAATTTTACAACATATTTACATTATTTCTCAAGTTTAATACAATATTATTTTTCATGTTCTTGCCTTTTTTTTGTAATGCATGTATTAAATTTTTCAACCATTCTGCTAATGGCTTTCCTACACTATGCAAATAGTTCAAGAAAGTGGAAGATTTAATATTAAACAGCAAGTCAATTTATTTCAGTCGACAATATGTCGTTAAATTGACTTTAATTTATTATTTCTGATACTATATTTATAGATTTTGAATCTAATAGGTTCATTCAATGTGATGATTTCTCAAATGATGATGAAATTAAAAACTCAACTCTCAGTCAGGAAGGTGATGCTTTTTATCTCGTTTTAAGAAAATGGAGAGAAATCGATACTTCTGGCGAATTCAGATGCTTTGTCAAAAATAATACTTTAATTGGTATGTATTTTTATCATTAAAATTAATCATATGTCTTGTTCAAAACTCTAAGTTATTTTAAATTTTCTTCTTTTCATAACAGATAGATGTATTTCAAAATGTCTATGTAATTACTTTTTTAGGAATAAGCCAAAGAGAACATAGTTTGTATTTTGAACATATATGCCGCTACAAAGATGAAATTATTGAAGATATTGTATTGTTCTTTACAAAACACATTCATCTTAAATTCCCCTGTGATAATTGTAAGTTTAATTAAATATTGTTAATATTAAGATTATTTCTTTAGACTGCTAATAATTCAAATGTTAAATATATTTGTTGTGTTTACATTATAAACTGTCTGCTCAACCCCATAGAGATGTTTAATATTTTTTTATTTATTTCGATTTTCTATTAAATTTACCTAGGTATTAAGCCATGTGTAATTGAATTTCTTCAAACTACAAATGCCTAAATAAACTTAAAATTATCTTTCCTAAAACTACCCATAATATTTCTTTTCCCATTTAGATTTTTTTTCTGCTTAGTTTTAGAAAAGGTTTTTTGTTAGATTGTGTGATTTCTTTCTCTCTTTTTTTTTTTTTTCTGAACATTTTTATAATAATGTTTAGTTTAACTTCTATTATGTGTTTGAAATTCTTGTTTTCAATTGCAACTTTATAAAAATGTCAAATGTCTTGTTCCAAAAATTTTTGAATTGTAATAATGGTCATAAAATATTTTTGGAAATATTGTTGGTCTTGTATATATATATTTTGTGTATACATGTTTGGTTTTGTATTTATATACTATCTGCAATATAATTTCCCCTCTTATCATTCTTTTAAATACAGTCTTTAAAATTTTAATTCTTTAGATCAGTGAATTGACAAATTTGTGTGATATAATGGAACTTATGAACAAAATTATTGAAATATCTGATAACCCACTTTTATCGATCCAGCCAATCATAATACATTTTTAAAATTGAATTATATTGTTCAGCCAATCACAATCATATATTCAATTTTTCTTCAAAAAGTAATTAAATGTGACTTTGTCAAGCATTAGGTCAATTCTCTCCCCCCCCCCCCCCCCCTTCTCACTCCTCTACATCGAGTAAGAAATAATACTGAAGGAGAGGAAAGTTATTCCTCTCTATTATCTTGTTTTTGAAATAGAAACAGAAATCTCAAATCCTCTTCCTTTTGAAATATAACTCTCAAATGGGATATTTATAAAATTATTTTGTTTTCATGTTCATTTATTATTATTTTTTTAATAATTGTTTTCTTGCATAGATGTCTTTGATGTGTATCGAAGAATTAAGGTGAGAAATTTTTCAATTGTTTTGTTTTTATAGTGTTTTACAATAGCATGCATAGTGGCAATAACATGTACAGTCAAAATATTAATAAGAATGCAAATATAACTAAATATTAACTACTTTTATCAGAACGTGTAAACTTTTGCTCACCTGTCTAACTTATTGGGTCATTCCACAGAAACCGAAATTATGTCCCACTCTTAACACTTAACGATCCTTTTTTACCTCTTTAGCTTAGTAATTTTTATTAAGCAAAGTATAGCTGGGTAAAACAGTGTATTGGTAAAAAACAATGGCATTTTTTGTGTGCCCTCTGAAGTTCACTCAATTAAGCATATGACTAAAATATTGCATAACACACATAAAATAGTATATATTTTAAGATGAAAATCTTTTCTCTTCTTAATTTTGGTTAATTAGCTGAAATGTTCTCTAATTGCCTTAAGAGTGAGTATTTTCTTTCAGATGTGTCCCACACATAACAGCCCTTATCATAAATCATTTTAACTTTGAACTCATCAATTATAAATTGCAATTTTTACTTGAATTTTTAAACTATATGTGTGCTGCTATTTAGCATAACAGTTTTTGTCCAAGGAAATATTACTAAGATGAAACAGTGCAATTAACCTGAAAAAAAAAAATTGGAAATTTATATTGCATGCATGATTAGGAGTGGCTCTATTACTGAGACAATTTTCCAAGTACAATATTTATAATATCTGTAAATAACTTTGCTTAAATATTTTCATCATCACCTGTAATTGGAGCATCAACTTTTTGTTTTTAAATAGTAAAATTAATTGATAGTTGATAAAAATATAATCTGTTGAAAATATACAATAAGCTCTAGACATTTGTTTCCATCATTATAGCAACAAACTTGTCTTTTGAATGCAGTACTTTGTTGCTTGGTGATAAGATTTTCAACATTTGTCTTTGAATTATCTCTTTAACTAAGGGCTTTTTTTAATAAAAACTAGTTTATCCATTTACAATATTCAAAATATTTTAGAATGATTCTTTCAAAATAAGAAATTTATTTTTGTCCTGTACCTTCTTAAAGGCTAATTAAAGATTTACCAAGTATTATTAAAAGGCTGCTGTTGAGTACATATTTTATCTTACAGGGTCGAGTCTGTCTGATTGACTTTAATCCATTCGGCATTGTGACTGATGCATTGTTGTTCAGCTGGGATGAACTAATTAATAGATCTGTAGAGGTAGATGATAAAGAAGTTAGTATCATTTTGTCTTTGAATATCATATTAAATTTAATATTTTTAATCGAAAACATTTATATTCAAATTATATTTGCAATGAAATTTTTTTTGTATATATTTTAAATGTAGCATTATGCATATTACCACTTTTTCTTCATATAAAGTTTGTTATCATTTAAACTTTGCCTAAACTATTCATTTCACAATTGTTAAAAGAGGGTTTTAAAGATTCTTGAACTTAAAATGATTTCTAGTGGGTGTCAAAAAATTATAAGTTGTTTGAATTAAAATTAATTTTAAATACACTTTAATATTAGTATTTTATAAGAGAATATTTTTATTATAATTGGCAGTTGTTCTCATTTATACAACTAATTGCATTTATTGCTTTGTGCCATTTTTATAAAATAAATTTGACCAAATGGTGTAATACAATTAATTTCAAAATCTATTTGTGATGATTAAATTAAGATTTTCTTGTGTATTCTTCGATCTCAAAGCTCACCAATATTTAAATTATTCTATTATGATTGGTTTTCAGTTGCCTGAGTTTAGGTTCGTTGTTGATAACAATGGAGTACAACCAAGATCATTGAGTTACCATGCAGTACCTAGAGATATTGTTGATATAAGTACAGGACAAGACAGCTTCAAACTTGTAGATTTATTAAAATTAGTAAGCAAATTATAATTTTTTAAAAATATTTGCATATTGATTAAATATATACTGCCCATTTAAAACAAATTTTAAATTTTTTGAAAAATATTCTTCGTTCTTTTTGTGAACAAAAAAGATATCCTGTCACTAATTGTTTGGTTTGCTTATAAAACATTTTTTTGCAGCTTTGTAATATTGCTCAGTTATTGTCTACAACATTTTTGACTACTGCATTTATTGTTTTTAAACTTCTATTTTTATAAAGACAGCTTTCCAATCTTGATTTGCAATATATAAGTTTAATTAAAATTAATACTAACCAAACATTTGATTCATTATTACCATTACATATGGTTTGAAACCCTCTAACAGTCCAGGGAATGGGCAAAATTCTACAATTGTTTTCCCCTGCATTAATTTTTAAATTATATTTCTAATTCAAATATATAATTTTTTTATAATTATTTTTTATTTATTTTGTTATAGAGAGGTTATAAACTATTATCCTTATAAAAATATTTAAAAAATAGCTTATTTTAAATTTTATTTATAAATTTTAAAATGTTGCGTATTGCTGGAAAAACTCGGGATCAAATGATGCGTATATACATGCACGACCGTCAGTGGGTTAAAATAGTGTGTATATACAGGGTATTTCAGAAAAGAATCTAAGTTTGACTTGACATAACTGCAAAACAGTGAGAGACAGAAAGAAGAGTTAAGGGGTATGTTGGGTAGACAGGTGTGAAATTTTAATGACACTGGTTTGCAAAACTGATTTATGGGTGTAAATTTAACGATGGCTGCATATGGCTTACCGATGAGGTCCATTTTTATTTTGATGGATATATCAATAAACAAAAGTGGTGAATAAAGTATATTGAAAACCCATCTGTGTGTTTTGCAAAACCACTGCAGTTAGGAAAAGTGACCTTTTGGGCTGCATATCTAGTAAAGGTATCATAGGGCCCGTTTTCATGAAGGAAATGGTAAACTAATTCCGCTATATTCAGGCTTTGCAACAATTTGTTGCCATATTTCAATATTGTAATTAATTTTGCAAACCAGTGAATATAAAATTCCATTCCTGTTTATCCAACATGCTTCTTGAATCTTCCTTCTGTCTCTAACTGTTTCGCAATTATGTCATTTCAAAGTTAGGGAGTCTTTTTTTTTAAATAAAACATGTAAATAATGTAGCCCATAAAAACTAAATTTTTAATATAAATCCTTTATATGCATTGCCATTTTTTATATTCATTAACATAGCACCGATTTTGTAAATAATGTGTGCTTGGTGCTGATTAAAACAATTTTACTATTTATTTATTAAAAAAATATTGGTAATAGGAAAGAATTTTTGCAATAGTCGATTAAATACTATTTTAGCACGATTGGATGACGGCAAGTTGGTTTATTAATATTCCGTAAAAGCGACCTTTTAGTGACAGTTACATCCCCAAAATTTGATGGAATGCATTGTCATCGACATCAAATCTATCTGCTAAGTTACAAACTGATTGGATGACGGCAAAGGGGTTATTTAGGCCTCCATAAATTTGCCTGCCATCATACACACAAAATCGAAGTTAATATAAAGGATTTTAAAAAAAGCATAATTTCCTCAGATATGATTATTGTTTTCAGCTTTATGCTCTTATTCTAAATCTGTTTTGGACTTATCTTTTTTAAATAGATACTGAAATGTGTTAAAATGTTCATCAAACTTGACAAAAGGTTTAGAAAACTGTTACAAAACATGTTTCCAAGTAGTACTGAGACCTCAAAACTGCTAATAAAAGTTTCTTTATATGCTAATTGGAGTTCAATGTTAGTAAGTTTCATAGTAGAAAATGTGTTAACATTTATTGTTAGGCTTATAATTAGCCAATCAATTTAGCAAAATATAGAAAAGGGACTTATCTCATGCCAGAGTTTGAGCCAAAACTATTATCTTGCATTTATGTTAAATTGTGTATTATAATCTTTAATAACTATGTAACTGTTATTTAATAGTTATAAACATTTTAGTGATCAATTAAAGTTAATTGAATTTAGTTTTGATTTTACACTGAAAAATGTTGTTGAGGTTAAAAACCATTTGAAAACAGTTCCGAGTATATGACACCAACAGAATTATTTGCAGGGAGGGGTGGAGGGTGTAAGATGGCTGTAGTTTTTGTTCAAATCTTGATTTTCCAAAAAAGATAATTAGATCTTAATGAAATATTAATTAATAATTGTGCATTATGAATTAGTTTCATGATCAAATGACTTGCTAAAAATCGATATTATGACTCAGAAAAACCTTTTTTCCTGTAAATTTTACCAATTTTTTCTATTTTTAAAGTAAAAAAAAAAAAAACTAAAAGTGCACCCTCTTTATCTTTCTCCTCCCTGTTTGCACCCATAATTGAATAAACGCTTGAAAAATTGGAAAGTTTAAAAGTTATGCCTAACATAGTCATTTTTTTTTTTTTTTTATTAAGTTGCACATAATACATTTTCCCCTAAGTTTCTAAATTAAATAGATTTTTTTACATATAAGTGTGTCGGTGAATATGTGATGTTTAATATCTGTAATTTTTTTTACTAAACTTGACACCCTTGCATATAATAGTTTAATTTGTGGATTATGTTATTAGGAAAAATAGTTTTATTTTAATTATAAGAAGAAATGCCTCCTACGAAAAAGCCAGGTTGCACTTTGTCAATTTTAATGTGTTTACATAACACTGATTTTGCTTGCTTATAATTTTTTTTTGTGTTTTGCTAAATTAATAAATTGGTATTTTGTAAAATAAGCTGTTTTCATTTACAATCTATTTTTTTGTTGTTGTTTATCTAGAAAATTGATGAACAAAATGCTGCATCTTAAATGAAAAGAAAGAAGACTGATGACTATAAGTGCTTTTTGTTTTTTTCTATGTAAGTTTTTTATCGTAATATCAATGATGCTGATAAAATATTTTTTATTAACAATTATTTTGTGTGCCCAGTGTATTTTATGTTGTGTCACCAGATTTTAAAAAACAAAAGTCGTAAGAAACAAAATTCAAAACAATATGATAACATTTTATTTAATATCTAGGCCTAATTACATTGGAATGCCATGAAAGCTATTTACAGCATTTTCTAAAATCAATTCATAATTGAAAACCATCTGCATAAATTTTGGAATTCATAATGAAATTAGAATATACAGTTATATCACATAACATTTTTTTAATTTTATATTCCATAGTCAATATCATAACATGAAATACTATTAACATGAATAAATTTTTCTAATCTATTATTAAGACATTTCCCCATGTATTTCCTTAGTATTAGAGTTATTATAAGAGCTAAAGCTATTGGAACAAATAACTTTTACAGAAGAACCAAGAGTATTTTAGAAAGGGAAAGTTATGCGTTGTAATTTAAAGTTTCTTCAAGTATTATTGTATTTACAAATTCAAAGTTATTAAATACCTATTTGTTCACACACATTACTTGTAAAATACAGTTTATACAATCAACTGACATCAAAGACATGTATGCTTCATTCATGCAGTTTTGATGGAATAAATATTTATACTCTAAATGATTATGTTAAACTGTGACAAATAGGATGAGAAGTATGTATGAAAATCTCAAAATATTTGTGAAAATCAAGTACGTAATTTGCGAAAGTGTTTCATTTTGAAATTTTGGTGATATGTTTTACTAAAGATAATTCTCTACAACAGACAATGCTCAACATTTCTTTTGCTCTACTATTTTTGAGACATTCAGTACATTTTAGTGCACACTTTTTAGCACTTAAGTATATAATTCTATCTAAGAAATACATCTGAATGATGTGCACAACAAATCAATTAAAATAAAATTTTATTTTCAATTAATGAAATTTAGCACCGCTAGTTGCTCTACAAAATAAACTTTCTATACAATATTAATATTTGTTTTGTTTATAACACTTTCAACAAACTTTACTTTTGTTAATGTACCCAGACCTAGCTATATTTTTGTCCTTTGCAGAAAAATTATATTACTATTGTGTTTATTAGTGAATAGTTAATTTTTTAATTTCTTCTAATTCAATTTATCTATGTAAATGTAAGTAGCTCCTAAACAACGACATTGCTACTTGCCCAAGTAATTTGTGCGTCCGATTGCTTATGTAATTTTAGATTTAATTTTTAAAAAATATTTTAGTTAAGAAATGTTTTATAAGTTTTTGTAGTTTAGTAGCTGAAATAATCATTACTTCAAAATAAAAGGAATAGCATATTTTTTACATGACCTTCTAAAAACTTCATGCAAAAATATGTTTGCCATTACTTAAATATTCTATATTGATATGTATAAATTATATTTTTACTTGATGATATAGAAATATATTACAATGCTGAATATATTTACTGTGAATTCAAGTAAAAAATATAATTAAAAGATTATAACTTTTAAATCAACTGAAGATAATAAGTTACTACATGTAAATATAATTGTTTATGAAATTACTAAGTTAATGATTTGCTTTTTTTTCCATCCCTGAAATGTGTTCATGATTAATTCCCTTTACTTATTATTCTTTAATCTTTAGGCGATCAGTTCATTCCTATTCCTTTAAAAAAAAAACAACATAAAACTATTTTTTTTATCTTTAAATTTTTTTTAAATAATGATAAGCATCTTTGCACTTATTAGTTTGAAAGCAGTATCTAATAATTATGGCAAAGTTTACAATATATCTTATAAATATATTAAAAATTGTTAACATTAAATATATTTCTAAAACTATTGCAAACAACAACATTCAAATTCACCTTGATCAGTGCAGGTTAGCATGACAAAGAGTACTTATCCTATGAAGAATCTTTTTAAGTTTTAAATATGACAGTTATTTACAGCATAGCAGATTTTTAAAACATAATTTTAAATTATTTGTGTTAGTTTTATATAAGTATTGAAATTTATTTTAATACATATTTTTTATATTAGAAACTTTTAGTGACAAGCAAGCTGGACTTATTTTAAAATATTTTCTGTGGTCTTAAAAAGTTTTCTTATTTTATTGCTAGTCCTATCTCTAACTAATTTAACAACAGTTATTCCAGTTTAATATTTTATTGATTCCTAATAAAACATTGAACATATATTTGACAACAATTAAAAGCGGTTTAACTTTTAACAAATTTTAAAAATCGCTATATTACGTTTAAAATTAAATCACTACAGTGTGTTTTACATTTATCTTATACATACTGCATGAATCTGTGTAATATTTTACTACATTCTTCTAAGGTTCATGCATTTTTCTATTGAATTTTTGTTTAATTACTTATTATACTGTGACTTAAATAGGACACAATGTACAATTTCCATGCCGGCCCTGCTATTGGAACTCCTTGTCATTGAGGGAGACTTAGTGGATGCCTGTTTCATAAAGGAACTTTTTTTAATTAAAAAAAAAGATATAGTTTCAGCTATAGTAACACCTTCAAAACATGAAATAGCCTTTTAGAGAGTTTTTGTTGACAATGGCACAATTTTGCTGATTGCAGGACATTGTCCCCATTTTGTAAGCATGATAATTGTGTCACTCTACTAATATTTTTAAGCTTACTAGTAAACTTGCTTTATAAAAATTTATCCAAAAATTAATTTACTAATGAAGTGTATTAGACTCAAGAAACACTTAACTGCTAAATAGTCTGATTATTATTATTATTATTATTATTATTATTTTTTTTTTTAAATTTCACGGTATTATTTTTTAAATAGCCTAAAGTTTGTGCACAAATTACTGAACTATCCGTACAGTTTTTTTTTTTTTTTTCTTCATAAATATTGCTTGAAATAGGCTGTGATCATATAATTTGTTAAGTATTTTTGGCTTTAGATTATACAATTTATTATAAATTTAAACAACATAAATGAAATTTAAACATACCATATCAATATATGGGAATAGTTTGAATAATTTCATTGAAGTACTTTATACAAAAAAAAAAAAAAAAAAAAAAAAAAAAAACATATTTACATAAAAAAAACCTACTTAAATAGTCTTTGGTTGCGCTGTTAAATTTGTCTAAAATGATAAATAAACTATGAGCTTCTTTCATAAAAATATAAAGGATTTAAATAGTAATGACTTAAAATAAAACAAAATTGCACCTATTTTCATATTGAAGTAGCTAAAAAGAAATTACTAAATGTCTTAAAGTTATCTTCAACCTTTCTTTCACCATATTTCACAAATTTTGGCTTTTTAGTTCTTAAACCCTCATAAGTAAAATCAATCCCTCACAAGTAAAATAAATTAATAAAACATTACACCCAGTTTCTACAATTGTATGTAAATGCTTTCTTGGCACAACAATTTATTTTTAGGTATGCATTTAGTAAATTCAATGCATATTTATAAATTGTTATAACTATTCTAACTTTCATGCATTAAATTCGGTACTTCTCAGGAAAGGTGTTAGAAACGACAAATCCTTTCCAATATAAAAGAAATACACTTGTATGAAGTTGATTTTTTTATTTAATTTGAGTGCTTAAAAAAAGTGAGTGTCGCTTAATTAAATCAATACCTCTCTATAAAAAGCAACAGAGTTTGGGCAAATTATACTTTTATACTTATACTAATTTTTGCAACAATTGACTTTTCAGTTTAATTAGTGATTGCAAATATGAATTTACTAATTTAAGATTAAGAATAAATCTGAATTGCATTAAAATGGTGCACATTATAATACACCTGCTTAATTGTAGAAGGATTAAAGAATGTTGTCAAGATGAATTCTTTACTTGCTTGAATAACTTATTGCAATATGACAACCAAATAACGTTACAGTTGTACCTTATAATAATTTTGGCAGAAAAATCTGTAGAACATGAATCATAGGTACTATTTAATAATTATCTTCAGCTTAAAATATTACAATGAATGGGTTTTAGTTTTATTATTAAATTATATATAAAAGTTTTATATAGACTATAATTAACATACTTCAACCATTTACATATAGCAAGAACATGCAATATATGCTTACAACTCCACCATTTATGTTGAAAATTTTGCAACTATATTTACATTTTTTTAAACATATATTGATAAAGTGTCATTTATTGTTAAATTATGTCCCTAAAATGTTTAAAATTAAATTCTTATGAAATAAATATAGTAACTTAAACCTTGCCAGATGCAGAAACATAATTATTTAAAGGATCTTGTGGATACTTTATTTCGTACCTATAACTTTATGGTACTTTACTTATAAAGTTAACTTATAAGTATATACAGTTAAATGTTTATTACTAGAAGAATTTACAATTTAATATTACACTCAACTAAAATCATCCTGAATGAAAGGCTTAAACTGTAAACTTATGCTCCAATCGACATATACGAAACTGTTTTCAAAAATGTTTTTATTTTTTGTGAGCTACCTTATTTAATACCATATAGCATTCTTAGAATTAGAAAATTGTGACCTTATGCATTTGTATCATTAGTTATGTATCTAACATGTTTTATGCCAATATTGTGTATTATATTCTAGTATCCTACCATAAAAGATTAACTTTAATTTGTTGTTTACTTCCTGAGATTTAAAAAAAAAAAAAAATGTATTGTTGTAAGTAATTTCAGTCTTTTCTGACTGCTCAGTTTACAATGTAATAGAAAATAGTTAACAGATAAGTGACATGAACATTTCAAAAGGACTTTTGATTAATTGAATGAAATATGAATATGCTGCTTGATGTTGATATGATCTCAACAGTAAAAAAAGTGTGCGGTATAAACAAAT
Organism: Linyphia triangularis; assembly: GCA_963978545.1. Classification (NCBI taxonomy): domain Eukaryota; kingdom Metazoa; phylum Arthropoda; class Arachnida; order Araneae; family Linyphiidae; genus Linyphia; species Linyphia triangularis. The sequence goes on along the minus strand of OZ021732.1, from coordinate 29,303,792 downwards.
TATGAAGTCTAACTTTTCTTACTTGATACGACACAAAATTATATAATTATGAAATCACACACTCAACAGATAAATCACACAAGTGAAGATCAAAGAAAGCAAGAATTGTGAATTGCAATATGTGAATGTGAAACCCAGAGAAAGTTGACTTAGGATATCTAAATAACATGTTGATGTACATATTTTTAAGAATTTTTGAATAAACAAAACTTAAACAGTATTAAAGAATAGAAGATATTATTTTAAAAGTGTGTAATTACAAATACAGTTTACCAACCATCAAGTAAATTTGTTAGAATTATCTAAATTGTGGGATTCAATTTGCAATAGTACTAAAAAAGTTCCTCTGTAGAAGTAATAATATATTATTTAAATAATATTTTATTTAACCAACTTTGTAATGTCCTTGAATATTGAATCAAGAATCAGAAAATGTAAATGATTTGAATAATGATTTCATACACTTTTTACTCAACAGTACTAAACAAGCTTAAACTTTAGTTTTGTTGGTTAAAAATAAAGATGAACTTAATTTGACAAAAAAAAAAAAAAAAACTTATAAGAAACAACCATACATTTTGTTGTGCAACTCTTTCCTTAATAAGCACATTTTACAAACCACTGAACATCACAACTTACATCCGACTTGGTGCAGCTTCGAAGTTTTGACACAGACATGCAGGTTTTTCTTTCGAGTTATTGTAATAAGTACATTTCTTTAATTTCTACTTTAGGAAAAGAAAAGCTCAATTTCAATTCCATGGTAACTTTTATAAAAGTCAGACAAGTTTTAGTTTTGAATATAAATAAAGCAGACTAGTCCATACCAATCATTCTTTTAAATTGTTCATGGATCTCATAAAAAGTTTAACAAAATATTTTTCTATATGTTCTTTTTAAAGAAACAGTTGAATTTATTATGGTAGTACCTAATATAGTTTAAGAAGACACAAACACTTCATAAAAGAAATGACACCTCTTGCTATGTTTCTCAATCTGAAGATACTTCAATTGTGCTTTAGTGTAGCCTCAAACAGAAATGTAATGTTTAAATTTAGTCATTTAATGAATTATAAAAAAATAATACAAAGTAGTATGACTTTCCATCTCTTAATTTTGGAATTTAAAGAATAAACTTTTAAAAACTATTGGTGAATTTCGCCTTTGACAGTCAAGTGTTTACTTGGAAGCTGCACCTTTCAACTTTCTCGGGTTGCACAGTAACATAGTGACTTGCAATCGTTAAAAATATGGCACCAGTGGCAAGTGGTAACAGAGCACTATGATTAGGATAAAGTGATTGGCTAGAGTAGTTCATGGCAGTTTATACAGACAGCTGCGACTCTCCCACTGCACAGCAGGGCTCTAATTACATGGCTTCGAGGAGGTCTTTGTGAAGAATAGGAAGCAGGGCCGAGGAGCTTTCTGGAAGACAAGATCAGAGAGAGAACAGGTAAATGGCGAGCAGACTCTGGATTTGGACCCCCTCCCATCATCCTGATTTGACAGTTTGGAAGTGGCTTTCATAACTAAAAGAGATGAAGTGCATATAAGGCATTGTGTGAAAACAAAAGTATAAAGGATTGATTCAAAGCTTATTTATGTTTCCAGTGACTAGAATGCCAACTGGTATACATGGTCACTGTTGCATGTTAATTAGAATAACAGCTTTCAATTTACACAGTACCAGCAACTGGAGCAATCCAGCTTAAGCAAGCATTACATTGCCAGTCAGTGATCACGCAAAAGCACTGGTGATGGTAGCTTTGATCTGCTGCTAACTACTGGCATGTCAGTGATAAAATTATTTCTCTAGTGACTAACATGTGCTAGTCACTGGAGAATTAATGACTGTAGACCTTAACGCACACCAAATGGTAATGCAAAGTGACCACAGAACCTGGAAATCAGGGAAATATCATGGAGCTTCCAGATTCTGGAAACAACCGGAGAAATGTCAGGGATTTTTTTAAATTTCACGAAAATCAGGGAAATTTTCTGTTGTTTTGAAGGTACGTTTCCTGGCTCATCCATATTTTTTAGAAATCTATCAGGGAACTTTTTTTTCCCTAAATTTTGCGGTCCCCCTGTAATGTGTAAATCAGAATTTATATTTAGTTTAAACCGTCTGTTATCTGGTGGAGAAAATAGTTGAGTAATTTTTGTTTTCCAGTTATGGTTAGGGAGTTTTTTATGTATCAGGAGTAATCAAAGCCATGTTCTGCTATACTAAACTCCAACTTAACTTGACATCACTAGACGATAGGTCTTCACCGTGCTCATAGGCAGTTAATCCATTTTAGTAGAGTGAAGACATAATTCTCGCCAAACTTTATAGCCATTTGTTCTCCACAGGGTTGTGGTTTGGCGAACATTATGCTTTCACGCCGCTAAAATGGATTAAATACCTATGAGCACTGTGACGATCTACCGTCTAGTGATGTCAAGTTAAGTTGAAGTTTAGTATAGTGTCAGACAGAAATGTCGAGGTTTTAGCAAAATTTAGTTTTAAAACAGAACCAATTTGGAAATCACAATAACTTATAGAAAATCCAATAATTTATTTCTTTAAGTTAGGCCAATAATTAGTATTTCTTTAAATTGAAAGTTAAATCTATCACGATTTGTGGCAAAGATGAAGGGAATGTAAAAAGTTATTATAAATATTTCAATTTTTTCAAATTAATTTTATCTGATAATCCTATTTTGTATGCTTATAACAAAAATAGTGTTGCTTCAAATACAAAAAAAAAAAAAAAAAAAAAAAATTTGAGGAAGTTTTTACATGGAAACAACAAGAGAATAAATATCTCTGGCATTTGCAGATATTTATACACCGGCATGTTAAGCTTCCAAAGTTATAAAAAAAAAAAAATTCTTATCCTCTATTGTGAATTAAAGTATAATCAACTAACCTGTTTTGATTCGTCTTTAATGGCACTTGTGTCTTTGAGGTCTAGATCAGAATCTTCTAGATCCATCAAAAGTTTTACTCTCCTTTCATTCTAAAATAAATATATCAAGTTAAAAAAATAGAGAAAAGCAATTGAAAAAAAAAAAAAAGAGTAAAAACCATTTCTCATATTAAAATGTCGTGTTCTAAATGTAAGTAGGATCGTGAATTCTGTCACATTTTCCTTTAAACTTTATAAGTTCATCTTCAGCATTATACTGGAAATTCAGTCATTTTTTTTTTTTTTTGCATAATCAAGTAAAAGAAATTATATAATTACCAACTACTAGTTCAAAAATGTCATCATCATAAAGTAGTTTTCTATGACTGCCAAATTCATTCAAGCTTTTAGAAATTCATACATAAATTGAGCATTTTCCAAAAAAACCCCTCATTTTTATTATTTTTCTCAAATATTTTTACCTTAACAGATCTAGGGTCTACTATCTAAGGTCTAGAAGTTGCACTATTTTTACTCTAACGGATCATTCAGATGTAGTAGTCAAGGCCGTAACAAGACTTTCATTCAGACATAAATTATCTCATGCAAAATTTTGACTTTTTTGGAAACCCCCACCCACCCCTCTGTCATGTTTGATTGACCCCTCCCCTAAAATTATACCACATTTCTGTTGCTCCTTCTCTTCTTAAAACAATTTCACCATCCCCTTTTGTTTATTAAATTTGAAAAAAATGCACATTTATGTAATTTTAGATATAACTTAGATTTAATTCAACTTATTACAGATTAATTTTAACTAATGTGGTTCTTGGTAATAAAATTTTGTAAATAATATTTTTTTAACTTTAAATTGGAAAAAAAAAAAAAAAAACTTTAAAAAATTTCCCGCTATACTTAAGTTCTTACTTCAACGCAAACGATCGTTGTTAATATAATTTTATAGTGTACTTTAATGTGTGGAAAAACACCACTTCAAATAAAATTGCAATTTTTAACATAACTTTCTTAAATTCTTCACCTACCAATGAGGGTATGGATTTTTTTTATTGAGGATTTGAATTTATGATAGTGACATGAATGCAAACATTTTCTTTTCTTTAATCCAATTCGGTAATAAAAACAAGGTAAAAGTGGTCGTTATCATCCTGTCTTTGCTCCATAAACCTAATGCTTAAATTTTTGGCATCAATATTTGACTTCTTTAAAAGAAATCAGTTTTTAATAATAACAGTAATTAAATATCAGTTACAAATTTTAAAGAGAAAATATAGAGAATTAATAAAATGTTTCGTTGAAAAACACAATTAGTTTTGCTGCAAAATTTATTATCTTTTAATGTTAGTATGTTTTAAAGTATTGCTTCCGATATTGTAGATAAACAAAATGAAGCATTAGATATATGGAACCGACCGAAGACGATTTAAACCTTACTTCTGTTTTGATTTTCTCCATGAGCTTCTTTTTCTCCACTTTTAGTTTCTCAACCTGTTCTGCAATTTTAGCATTCTTAATGCCGGACATTTCTAGGAATGCTAAATGAGAATCCTTTTCACTCATTGCTGCTGACAAAGCTTCTAACCTGCAAGTACATACAGTCTATTATTTTCTGTTCGATATTTTTTTTAATTATTATCAGCTGTCTCGTTAACCCTACTGATGCACTTCTTTCAATAATAGCATATTTGCCTGAGTATGTGTTTTGTACTGGAAAGTTAATTTTTATTTTAACAAATTTCTAGATTTATTTATAAAAGAAAAAAATTTACATGGTATTTCACTCCAAATTGTGGCCTCATTGAAATAGCCCAAATTGATTAAGAAATCAATTTTTGCTCAGAATAAAAAGCCATAATTTATTTTTCTTCCATTATTTGCTTCACTAATATAGTTGGCTGTAGCTCCTGTGTTATTCTTGTGCAAGGAAAAATCGAAATCTAATACAATAAGTAACCAACCTAGAACAATTGCTGTACCTTGCACAAAAATTTCCATTTATTCTGAAGCAGATTCCGTCGATCAAAGTTTTAGAAATCTATCAGGAAAATCAGAGATTTTTTTTTAGAAATCTATTAGGAAAATCAGAATTTTTTTTAGAAATCTATCAGGGAACTTTTTATCCTGAATTTTGTGGCCATCCTGGCTAATCTTTTCCCATTAAACAATAATAATAAACAAACTTAAGTCATTCCTTACTTCATTTCGAACAGCTGCTCGAGGTGAAGCATTCTCTCCGTGATGAGTACCTTCAGTTTGCCCTCCGTGTTGCTCAGTTTTACTTTGAGGGGCGGGCAGTTGGTGCAGCGGGCATTCTGCCCCTTCTGGAGACCACGCAACTCACCCTGTATGTCCCGGATCTGGTGGAGAGAAAGGAATTACAGACTAATTTTAGCTAAAAATGATATACTAATCTATTAATTTACTTTTAGTTTTAAAATAAAAACCTTTTTGGCTAATATATATGATATAAGTGTCAACCATTTATAAATATTTCCAAGCGATAAACAAAGTTAGATTGAGCATGCTTCTGTATTTATTAACCAGTAATATAGTAAATGACCTTGAGTGTGGTCATACGTTTATAAAAATCTTCAACTTGGAAATTATCCTTCTACTTCATTGGCTGATTTTTTTTATTTTTTTTTAAATATGCCACTATACATTCGGATTTTCCATCAAGTACACCTCATTTGGTGTTCACCAGGGCCTATTCTAAGCCTAATTTGTAATTTAAAAAAAAAATTAGACAATTGCCCAATTTCTGAAGAAATTGGCAACTACTTAATTGTAAAAAATAAATCAAATCCAACGATTGAAAATATAAACGTGATACATATAAGAATATTTTAATTTTTGTATTATGTTAAAATTTCTTAATTTGGTGTAAGGTTAATTTTCTCAATATAACAAGTTATGTCACATTTTCCAATTGCGTCGAGATTACTTCCAGAGTCATTTTTAGATTTTCTTGGACGTAGGAAAAATATGAATCAAGTTGGGGGACCCAAAAATAAGATGTTTCCTTTAAACAAATACTGTAATGAACATGGGGTTTCTTTTCAAACACTACTATTTGCAGAATTTTGTCCACCGTGTGTCAAGTACAAAACGAAATTGAATGTTTTTGATAACATGTTAAAACAGTATTCGTCAATTACTTTTCAGTGCATGCTGGTATAGTTGTAATTGAGGGTGTTAAGTTGTTACTCAATTTAAAATGATCATAATATCAATTTTAAACTGCAAGAACAACTTTATTTTAATTTATTAACTAAAAAGTTAGCCCTGAACAGGTGCATTTTCTGCTCTTGTCGAAATTGGGCCATGGATTATTCTACATGCACTTGGCAATGTTTTAAAGTCCTTTTTATTAACTTCGATTGTGTGGGTGTGTATGTCGATGGCGGACCAACCTGCTGAGGCCTAATTACCTCCCTTGCCGTCATCCAATTTGTCTGAAACTTGGCAGATAGATTCTATGTTGACGACAATGCATTCTATCAAATTTTGGTGGCTGTCATTAAAAAATCACTTTTACGAAATACTAATGAATCAACTTGCCGCCATCCAATCGCGCTGATATAGCTTTTAACTGATTATTGAAAGAACTTTCCTGTTGCCAAAATTGTTTTAATAAATAAATTGTTTTGATCAGAATAAATAAAAGACATTTGAATGCGAGTGCATAAATTCAGATTCATTTTAATGAATATATTTTGAAAAGTAGTTTACCGTATATTTTGCTAATAGAGAGGTTTTTAATATTTAAAATTAGAGGCCAACACCAAACACAAGCTGGCAGCAGAAACGGCGCTATGTTAATGAATATAAAAATAGGCGATGTATATAAAGGATTTATATTAAAAACTTTTTTTAGGGTTATGTTATTAAGGACTACTTTGAGATAGGTACCTTCTCGTTGGCAGCTTCTATGATGTACTGCTTTTGTGCCACAGCCACCTCTCTCTGAGCAGTGATGCGAACACTCTCCCTCAGGGCCTCCTCGAGTTCCTCTATCCTCTCCTGCTGCTGTAGCACTTGCTCCTGATGATTGGGGTAAGGGTAGGGGGAGGGAATACGCAAAACAAAACAAACCATATACATAGGACAAAAAAAAAAGACATTAATTTTTAGGCGTGAAATAATAAAAACAGAGAAATGATTTAAAAATAAAGCCAACTCGGACCCTCTAATAAAAAAATAAAAGCAATAGCAAAATATAGATGGTACGTAGGGATACCACCAACTTGAGGCTGATATGAAGTAAAATGAATTTATTATATTTTTTTTTATCAAAATAAGTAACATTAAAAGAAGCTAGAGAAGAAACCAGCAGGTCCAGATGCCTGTTTGTTATTTGAATGGCGAGGGAGGAAAGAAGTAGGGGTTGGTGAAAAAGAAATGGCGATTAGTTCATGAATAGGAAAGAAAAACAGTCATTCTTATAAAGAGTTAGTATAATTGACTAGAGATAATGTAAAACAGGAAAATAAGCATAAATCAGATATTAATGTTGAAATTATATGATTGTTTACCTGAGCTTTGGATGCTTCTTTTGTAGCTTCCGCTTCTCTTCTTCTGGCTTCTTCTAACATCTGAGCATTTTTATTTCTTTCCGTTTGTTGGCCCCTTTTTGCTCCTGGTGGCGGCGGCGGCTGTTGCTGCTGTACTTTACTACCGTCTTTATCCTTTAGTGCACTAAATCATTGGAGGAAAAAAAGTTAAATTGATTTCCTTTATAACCAAATAAAATGTTGTAACTATGGCATTGTTTGATTAGATCAATAGCATTATAAATTAATATGATATTACCCACAAAGAACATGAAATAAATATAATATTTTTTTAAGCAATTTTTTTTTTTTTTAATTATAATTTCCATTGATTTTGTTACAGCTAATTTATAAGTCCTGTGTCTGACTGTACAGGGAGATTCCTAATATCCTTTTAAACCCTTTAAATTTGAAACGTCTTCTCATATAGCCAAGGAAGTAACGTATACCTATAGTAAATTGACTATACTAAATATTTTGAGACGTCTTATAGTGCCTCTAGCGGCAATTTATGGAATTTTACAAAAATTATTAAATAAATTAAACTAGATAGGCAAAAAAAAAAAAAAAAATTCAATTATAAATATGTTCACAATAATACGACAAAACTACAGGGGAAAAGTTTCATAACCTGTTTCAAGTTACCTGTAAAATTGGAGCAGATATTCGTAGTTGAAATTATGGACAATTTATACCTGGGAAAAGGGGTTCATCCTGAATTATGAAACGTGTTCCTTGGTGTTATCATATAGCTGTATGAAAAAACTGGAGAAGCTGCCGTTTCAAATTTAACGGACTTAAAAAGATATTAGGAATTACTCTCTATATAAGTACTATCAAGGACTGGGTTTGGAAGGAAGAAGAAGAAAAGATGGTTGCTGTAGTTGTGAAAAGTGTATTCTAGTCATAAGAAATTGCGACTTACTCTTGTAGTTCACGTATCTGCTCGTTAAGCATGAACTTTTCCTTCTCGACCAGCGTCATGACATCCAGCAGTCTGTCCAGTTCCGCCTGAAGTCGCTGGGCGTCTTCCTTCGCCTTCGCCGCCTCCTTCTCCGTCTTCTCTTTCTCCTTCGACATCTCCTCACAAAGCTTCTCTAAAGCAGCAGAACGCTTCTGGTTCTCCGTTTCAGATTCCGGTCCCTGCGCGAAGAAAAGAAAATATAAAACTCGACTCTGAACCCTCTCATCCTAGAATTTATACGATAAGGGGTAAAAACTAGTAAATTTAATGAGCTTGACGATATTTTTGGCAATTTTAAATGTATAAAAAAATCTCGCCAAAATAGTAATCTTGGAAACAATTTTGGAGACAAAATTTGGTATTTTTTCTTTTTTTTTTTTTTAAATTTTGCCTAAGAATGTTAACAGATATGTCTTTTGTAAGTTTATTAATACATTGTGGGGTTCACACAAAGGGATGCAAAGCGGCTAATGCTGTTTATCAAACTTTGATTTTTCAAAAACGGAGATTAGATTAGCTACAAAAATGTTAATAATAATAATGATGTATTAATTTTCGGTTCATGTAAAAAGAATTTGAAACCTACACTATACCATTTTTTTTTTTTTTTTTTTTTTTTTTTTTTTTTAAACTTCATATTCAATGTTTAAAAGCCAAGGGTTCCAAGTGAACCCGTTGCCCTTTCCTGGTGGCAACCACGATTCTCAAAAATCTAATGATAAATAAGCTGAGAATACGAATGAAAGAATTTATAAAAGTCGAAGAAACTGTTTTAGAATAATTCGAATACTGTGAAAAATGAAAGGTTTTTGAAACAACTAGTTGAGATCTAATGCATTTAACACAATCCAAATTGAGTTCAAATGTGTGCTATATCCAAATATCGTTATGAATAATGAATGCTGCATCTTTTTTACCACGACCGTCATCTGTATTTTTTTTTAATAATTAGTATTAACTTTTAGGGTCCATGACTACTTGACTTGAAAAAGAATATCTAACAAAAATCCTACTTAAAAAAATCCTTACATTTCAGAAACATTTACTTCCTGATAATTCAAGGATCATGTTGCTGAATAACATGTAGATAATAGCATTTTGTCCCTATTATTCCTCCCCTCCCCAATATTATGTTGTCCGAAAGTTCTAGATTCGGTATTATGGGAGTTACGTTAAAAATTTTATTTTAAAATAATTTCAGACACACACGCGTTTGTGCAATGTATCCACGTTTAAAAAAATTCTTATTTTTTTTTAAATCAAAAGAGGAATTGAATAAAACAAAACTTATGTTATTCAGTTTTTCTTTACAAAATTATGCCTTTAAGTGTCGTTGAAGAGATATACTTTTAACCTCTTTGTCAATATATAATTGTTTTTCTTATATTTACCCACAACGTTAATATACAACTTAATCTGTAAAGATCGGGGTAAACTAACCTAGTCAGGTTTTGCACTAGTTCTTGCTTTTTGTGTAGTTATTAAAATTTTACAACTATATTGTGCTAAATTCAGTGCCGTGAATTTTTTTTTATTATTTTCACAAAATACAGTGTACACTTATTTAAAGAAAACCAAACAAAAGGATCAAGCATACCTTCTGTGCTTCTAGTTGTTTCATTTTTTCTTTAAACTTTTTGAGCATTTTCTCCAAGTCCTCGCATCTTTTCTGTTTCTCTTCGACCTGCTTGCGTAAAGCAGCAACTTCAGCTTGAGCTGCCTGTGGGTCACCTTGCATCTGAAAAATTTATAACAAAATCATTAAAGGGCGTGTAATTCATCTGACTTAGTTTTCAAACGCTCAAACAAGACAAATAATAAAAAACCTCTATTAGCAAAATGAAATTCTAAATAAGCCAAACCAAAGTACACGATAACATGCATAAGAATTTAGCGATTTGCAACCAAATAACATAAAATCAACGTTTTCCAAAACAATAAAATAAAGTCTCATAAAAAGCCCTTGTATAATGTAAAGTTGAAAGAAAAACGGACATGCGTACGCAATAGATTCTTGTAACGAGCATCTAAAATGTTGAACAGAAAAAAAACGATCTACGCAAAGGTCTATTTCATAGACTGACCTCCCTCTTTTCAATTTCTTGAACTAGCATTTCCAACTGAGATGTAAATCTTTCTCTTTCTACTCCAAAAGCTTGAACTTCAGTTTGAGCTTTCTCGAGTTGCATTTTCAGTTTCTCCGTTTCTTGGATATCTGTCTTCTGCTTTTCCACAACTTTCTGCATCTTCGCAAGCTCCTTTTCTAATCTTTCCTTTTCGGAAGACAAATTCTTCTCGACATTCTTTTGCGTCTTTTGCTGTTCGGCTTTCAGTTGCTTGTTCTGTTCCCTGACCTTCTGGAATTCGATCTGACATTCCTCAAGTTCCTTTTGGAATACACCAATTGTTTCTCCGGACTTGGCGAGTTCCGATCGAAGTTCCTGTTTTTCCATATCGCCAGATTGAATTCGCTTTTCTATCTTGGTCAGTTCTGCCTCCATGTTCTTCTTGGCAGTTGCTATATCTGAGTTCAATTTGTCCTTTTCCTTCTTAAGCTTCTCTATTTCTCTTTGATCTTCGTTCATCTGCTTTGTCAAATTACCAACTGTATCCGCATATTGGTTCACTTCAGTGCTTAGCTTCTCATTCTCCATCAAGAGACTTTCAATCTTCTGCACTAATTTTTGCGTCTCGCTTTCCACATTCTTCTCAGACTTAGACTGTTCCGCCTTCAACTTCTTATTGCTCTCCTTCAAACTCTTACACTCTTTTTGAGATTCTTCAATTTGCTTCTGTAAAGTGGCGATGGTTTCATGGGCTTTTTTTAATTCAGTTCGCAGTTCCTTCATTTCAGCTTGGGTGTTATACAGCTGATCTTCCACTTTTGAAAATTCACTCTCAATGGTCTTCTGGGAGTGTAACTGTTCCGATCTCAGTTTTCTGTTGTCTTCTCTTAATTTCTTCAATTCCCCTAAATACTTTTCCACTTCTTCCTGTAAGTTAGACACGGCTTCGTAGGCTTTAGCCAGTTCATTCTTTATTTCACCATTTTCAGAGTTTTTGTTTTCTAAGGTGTCTTTTAGGGTTTTGATTTCATTTTCCATGTTTCTTTGAGCTGAGTGGTGTGTCTGCTTCAAATTCCTATTCTCTTCTTTAGCGAAGTCTAATTCCACGGCCACATTCTCTATTTTCTTTTGTAAAGTAGATAATTTCTCATGATATTCACTTAATTCCGACTTTATTTTCTGATTCTCAGACTTTTCAGTATGCAACTCTGATTCCAATCTTTGAACTTCGCTTTCTAGGGATTTTTTCGATTTAGTCTCTGACTTTAGTTTTTTATTCTGATCCTTGAGTTTTTGGTAATCAGCCTGATAAGTTTCAAGTTGTTTCTTCATGTCAGATATCTCATCATACGACTTACGAAGTTCCATTTGCAATTCTTTGCTTTCCATTGATGAGTTCTGCAGTTCTTCCTCCAGCCTTTGCAGCTCAGACGAAACAGTTTTTTGAGTGGAATTCTGTTGTTCCTCTAGGATTTTATTTCTATCTCTCAATTTTTGTAATTCTATTTTAGATTCTTGGAAAGCAACATCAGTTGCCGCTAGTTTTTCTTTAACATCAGACAATTCTTTCTGAGCATCCCGATACATTTTTCCAGTTTCAGATACAGTTTTCTTATTGTTATCAAGCTCTTTTTGGGTATCGGAATACACTTTTTGAGTTTTATTTAAATTTGCTTGCGTCTCGCTAAGTTCCTTTTGCGAGTCCAAATATAGTTTTTGTGTCTGTTCAACAATTTGCTTGTATTCTACAACCTGGCCTTGAAATTCACTATTACTACTTTCTAATTTTTCAAACTTTTGTCGAAGATCTTTCAACTCTTTTTCGAGCTTTGCAGACTTCTCAGTCTCCAATTTTAGTAGATTTTCACAATCTTTGAGCCTCTTGTTTTCATTAGACAAGTCATCAATTTTCCTTCTAATGTCTGATATCGTCTCTTGGCAATTGGAAAGTTCAGTTCGTAAAGCTTTATTTTCCTCGTTGATATCGTACAAAGATTCAGTTTTTTGCAGTTCGCTTTGCAATCGGTTTTCAGCCTTCTCTAATTCAAATTTCATTTTCTTATTTTGGTCTTGAGCTTTGCTAAGTTCATACGCATCGTCACTCAAATGTTTCTCTAAACTACCAATTTTTTCATTTAGTGATTTTATCTTATCTCTCAATTTGTCATTTTCATTCACTGCTTCATCTAGTGTTCTCTTAAGGTCACTTATATTTTTTTCGGTAGTTTTTTGGTAGTTTTCGGAACTTGAACGCAGTTTCCGTATTTCGTTATCTCTTTCCCCCATTTGAATATTGAAAGCCTTTAGTTCATTTTGTAAGTTTGAAATTGTTTCATAAGATCTTGATAGTTCCTTTTGCAGCTCATTGCTTTCATGTTGACGATCCTCTAACATGTCTTCCAATTTGGCTTTTTCGGCATCAATCTGACAACATCTATCAATTTCTCCTTTCAATTGTTTATTTAAAAGATCGAGTTTACTATTTTTCTCCAACATTTCATCATACCTTCTCTGCGTAGAGGTGAGAGTTTCGTAAGTTTTAGAAATCTCAGCTTTCAAAGACTGATTATCCTGAGACAATTTCTTATACGCGATATCTATTTTGCCGTATTCACCAACTCTTTTCTCAGTCTTCTCAAGCTCATTCTGATATCGCTTATTTTTCTCTTCTAATTTCTTTATTTCTAAATTCAAATCATCCTTTTGCTTTTGAACGTTGGAGAGAGTCTCATAAGCTGTGACTAGCTCCATTCGAAGTTCTTTATTTTCTGCTCCAGAAGTCTGTAGTTGCTCTGAATACTTTGTAACTTCAGCATCCATTTTTTCTTTTAAAGATTCTACTTCGGTCCGCAGTTTTCTATTTTTCTCTTCGTAACTCATGGAATCATTTTGCGAATCTTCAAGTTGGAGTTTTAAGCTGGATACCTTTTCGTACAAACTGGTAATTTCCATTTTAAGTTCTTTATTTTCAGCACTTAGGTTCTGAAGCTGATCTTCCATCTTTTTAATCTCTTTGTCCTTGTCTTGTGACTTCTCTAATTTGAGCCTTAAAAGACGATTGTTTTCCTCTGATTTTTTCAACTCAGCATTTGCCTCGTCCAGCTGTTTTTGAATGCTTGTTACTTTTTCGTACAGCTTCTTTGTTTCAGCTCTAATATCAGCGTTCTCTGAATTTGCTTGATACAATTTATCTTCGAGTTTAGCAAGTCGGTTGTGTGCCTTCTGACTCTTTTCTAGTTCTATTTTTAACTTGTTAATATCGTCTTCTGCTTTCGAGAGATCATCTTGATATTTATCCAATTGCTTTTGAATATTCGACGCTGTTTCGTAAGATTTTGCAAGTTCCATCCGCAGCTCTTTTTTCTCGGAATGGGCATTTAACAACTCTTCTTCTACTTTAATCAATTCACTTTCAACTGTCCTCTGTGACTTGGCTTGATCTGCCTTGAGTTTGATATTTTGATCCTCAACAGATTTCAATTCCCTTTCAAGATCATCAAGCCTCCGCTGCAGATTCGACACAGTTTCATAAGTCTCAGCTAACTCCATACGCAGTTCTCTGTTCTCAGAGTTTGCACTGAAAAGCTGTTCCTCAATCTTTTCGAGTTCACTTTCCGTTTTCTGGCACTTCATCTGCTCATTTCTAAGCACTTTATTTTCTTCCATCAAAATTTTAAGGTCCTTTTGCATGTCATCCATTTGCTTCTGCAGAGCAGAAGCATCCTCGTAAGACTTGGCCAACTCGACTCTCAAATCCCTTATTTCAGAATTAGCATTCAGGAGCTCTTCTTCAGTTTTTAGAAGTTCCGTTTCAAAAGTTCTCTGCGAATTCGCTTCAGATTTCAGCTTTCTGTTAAGATCTTCCGCGCGTTTCAGATCGTTCTGAGAATCTTCTAATTGCCTCTGAATGTTAGTTATTGTTTCCAAGGACTTTGAGAGTTCCCTGCGCAAATCTTTGTTCTCGGACAATGCTTCTTCCAACTGTTGTTCCATCCTCTGCATTTCCCTCTTCATCCTCTGCAATTCCATGTGGGAGTAATCTAACTCTACCCTGGACTTTTGTTGGAATTCTTCTGTTTTTCCTCTCACTGAACGGTGATGGTCTAGTTCACCCAAAGTTTCCTGCAACTTAACTTCAAGCCTATCCTTATCGTCAGCATTTCTGCGTGCCTCAGCTTGGGCACGTTCAAGTTTGTCACGCACTCTGTCCAGCTCACGCTGTACTTTTTCCACTTCACCTTTGCTTGAGGTTTGGTCTTTGAAATGCCTAGACAAAGACTGTTCAGATTCTTCAAGATCAGCTTTCAGCTTCGTTATTTCAATTTGAAGTTTACTATTCTCTGCCACGGACTTGTGTAGTTCAGCTTCAGACTTGTGAAGTAGTGCTCGAACCCGCTCAGTTTCAGCTTTTGCTCTTTGTAGATCAGAGTCGGAAGCTTGATGAGTAGACTGAAGGTTGTCTATTTGGGCCCTTAATTGGGTAACCAGAGAAAGGTGGGTTTTGACTTCACCTTCAAATGTTCCTTTCTCCTCTTGCAGCTTTTTCAAATCACCCTGGATTCTGTCATATCTGTCCTTTACTTTCTCTAACTCGAATTTCACTTTTTCTACTTCTTGCTTATGCCTTTCTTCCGAAGTTGCATGCCTCTCAGCCTTTAGTTCAGCAACTTCTAAGTCATGTTTCATTCGTTCTATTTCCATATGATGCTGGTGTTTTAATTCTTGGAATTTCTTAACTTCCTCTTTGGAAAGTTCAAATTTGTTTTTAAGTTTATCTAGCTCGATATTTAATTTTGAAATATCTTCTAAGAGGTGCTCCTTTTCTCTTTCCACAATGTGCTTTTCAGTTGATAACTTTTCTGAGTCAGTTTGAAATTTCAGACTTTCTATTATTGACTTTTCTTTTTCTCTAGTACATTTTTCTAAATCCATTGAAGTTTTATCATATTTTTCCTTCATTTTTTCTAACTCGTCTCGCAAACTTTCGAGTTCATACATAGCTTTTTCTTGAGTTGTGTGATGTTTTAACATTTGACTCTGATATCTTTCGATTTCTGATTTAAAATTCACATTCTCAATTTGAAGCCTATCTTTTTCGGCATGGACTCGATTTAGCTCTGATTGCAACCCATTAACTTTTTCTTTTAATTTATCTATTTCATTTCGCGATTTTGAGAGTTCTTCTTGTGATTTCTCGTGATTTGTTTGCGTTTTCCCGACTTTGTCTTGCACCCTATTTAATTCATTTTTAAGACTATCTATGTCTGACTGTAATTTTTCTAATTGTGTTTGTGCTTTTCGCAGAGAATCCTGAGACTTATCGTATTGTTCCCTTATAACATTCAATTCCATTTGACAGCGATCAAATTCAGCCCGCAATTTCTCTTCTGATTCCTTTGAAATCGTTAGTTGTGCTGATGTTCTTGCATGCATTTCTCTTAATTTCTCTAGTTCTTCAACAGCAGTCTTGTATTCCTCCTTAGTTTTACTTGAAGAAAGATGCGACTTCTCCAATTCCAAATTAACTCTTTCCATTTCAGTCTGCACTTGATCTAACTTGGCTTGAAGCTTGTAGATATCAGTATGCGACTTCTCCGATTTTTCAACTAGCTTATCATATTCCCTCCTGGCCGAATCTCTTTCCTCCTGCGACTTCTGTAGCTGACCTTGTAACTTCTCGACCGTCTCTCTCAAAGTCTTAGCTTCCTTCTGTGAAAAATCGTAATCATTATAATACTTCTCTAACTGGTTTTGCGTTTTCTCCAGCCTATCCTTTATGCAGTCGAACTCTGCTTGTGAGTTCTCCTTTTCCTTGGACGCCTTCGCCAACTGAGCTTGCAGCGAATCGTTCTTCTCCTGCAGCTTCTCCATCTCTCCACTAACCACATCCTTCTCCTTCTGCAGTCGCTGAAAGGAGGCCAGCGTCTTCTCGTACTTTTCTTGCGACTTCTCCGCTTCCAGCTCAATCATCTCCTTCTCCTTCTGAAATTTGAGCGTGCTCATCTGTGCCTGGCTCAGCTGGGTCTGCATGTTCTCCAACTCCGACTGTGCCCTCTCCCTTTCAACCTGAAGTCGCCTCACTTCCGCATTTGCCTTGTCCAGTTTCTCTTGATAGCGGTCAGTCTCCAGCTGAGCCTTATCAAGAGCGGACTGAGTTTTCTCGTGCTGGGCCTGACTCTTAGCGTGCATGGCTTGGATCCGCTCTAACTCTCCCCTCATTTTCTCCACTTCGGACAGTGCAGCGTCTCGCTCGCTCTGCGAACGCGCCACTGTCGACTGTACCCGGTCATACTCCTCTTGTATGCTCTCTTTGTCCGCTTGGGCATTCTCTAGTTTAGCTTTCAGACGATAGATCTCCCCCTGGGAGCGCTCGATCTTTTCCTGAAGTTGCTCGACCTCCCCCCTCGAACGATCCTGCTCGGCCTGGTGCATGCGGTACTCCGCCTGAACTCTCCTCAATTCAGTCTGCGCTTTTTCCAGACGGTCTTGGAGACGTTCGTACTCTTCCGACTGGTACATGGCCGACTTCCCGTAGGTAGTCTGCGACCTGTCGAAGTCGGTCCTGATACGACCAGACTGCTCGCGTAACCTGTCGTTCTCGAGGGCGAGTCGAGCCACCTCACCCCGATTGCGTTCGCTCTCGGACTGCAGCTTCGACATCTCTGTCTGTGTCTTCTCGAGCTCGGCCCTTGCTTGACCGAGCTCCGACTGCGAGTTCTCTAACCTCGCCTCTATCCTGTCCTTCTCGGCAGCAGCCTTTTCGAGTCTCACCTGTAGTTTCTCCATGTCGCTCTCGAGGGCGTGCGTCCTCATGCGATGCTCGGCGAGTTCTCGTTCGTGCAGCTCTCGCTCCTCGTTCCTCTCGCTCTCCGCCCGGTCACGCTGCTCTCGAAGCTGCTGTATCTGCTTGTCCTTGTCGCCAATCGCTTCTTCTAAACTTGAAAGTGCGCCTTCAGAAGAGGAGTGATGGGCTTGCATGGCCGTCAGGCGCGCTCTCGCCATGTCCACCTGGTTGTCCTTTTCTTTCAAAAGGTCCTCTAAGTTCTCAATCTGAAAACAAGAAAGAAGAAATTAAAAAACAAATTATAAAGTTTGAGTACCAGCTTTTAAACGTCCTGTTTTCAAATTCTAATTGAAAAATTGATGAAATGTCATCTAATTTTTACAGATAATGTAAAAAGATTTCCAAGCGGGGCCTTATTTATATTAGCATGGACTCATTGCAAATAGAAAAAAGCTCTGTACCGAATATAAAAATGCTATCATATCCTTTTTTGCAATCCTTTTTAACTTGCATTACATAAATCATATAAGTCAATATTACGTAAGCAATTGAATCTACAAAACATCCCATTCCCTAGTTTTCTAGTTGCAAAGGGTTTTTTAAGCTTGTTTTCTAGCTATTAAATAGACAACTATATCATTTTAAATTGTTTTTGCACAAATAATATTAAGTAAGTTTTTAGTAAATAATTAAAAATGGACCTCCCCTATAGAAAATGGCTCCTTGACAGATGTCCCATGAAAATTAGGCCTAGTTTTCAAGACGATTAAATGATATATTATAAATGTTGTTTCAGAATATAATATAACACCATAGGTCCCAATGCTTACATAGGTTCATTATAATTAACCAATGATGTTATACTTCGAAAGCTCCTTATCCTCACTTTGCATATCAAAATAATTGTTCTGAAAACTTCTACCTGAATTTGAAAAAAAATTACTTAATACCCATTGACCACCTTGTGCCTGAAGGAATTATGGATAATATAGAGAAACTATATTAGTATCAAGTTCAAACATTATGATGCTTTTAAATAATGCAGTATAACATAGAGTTTGAATATAATGCTGTACCAACCTTCCTCTGAAGAACATTTATTTTCCTATCTTTAATTTCCATATGATCCCGGAGTTCTTGTACTTCTTGCGTCAGTCGATTTCTATCTTGGCTGGAAGTCATGGTTTGTTGGGTCTTCTTTTCGATGAGCTTGTTCTTCTCTTCGAGTCGAATCCTTAATTCCTCAACCTGTAAACAAAAGATTAAACAAACATGATTTCTCTTATTAAACGACTTGATACAGCACTAGCAGTACAGCTGATGCGGTGTTTTAAGTGTGCTAACGAGCTCTCTTCGGAAAAGGCTTTTATAAATGAACATCATTTTGTTGTTGATCTTACTGTCTGCAAAATATTTCGTTTACCAACCTCATTTCGTTGCCTAAGTTGGAAGCGAAGTGTGTTAGCTTGGTTTCAATTGTCATGGAAGCACACATGAAGTTGTCTGTGGTTTCCATTCCTGAAGATGAAGCTAGCGTTTATATCTTGGACTAAAGCTTGCTGACGAAATGTGGTTGTCGTAGATTACTTTCAAGTATAAACACGACATGATTATTTGAGGGGAAGTGTAGATCACATACAGGGTGTTGCAAAGTGGCCAAGTTATATTTAAAACCTTCACTTTTCGAAAAAGGGAGTTGTATTTCTTAGGAGAATGTTAATTTATACTTTTGCATAGACACATAATTTAAAACCTTATTGTGCTTCTTTTTCCAGCAGCTATATTTTCCCACTTTCAAATGCTGGGGGGGGGGGGGGTAATTCTCCTCGATGGAGGCACAAATGCATTCAAGTAACTTTTTGAAATCTTTATTCAAAGTTTAAACAAGTTCTCTAACAACATGCCTTAAGTATCGTGCTCGGGATATTTTCAAAAATGTATTTGAATCATATTTAGCTATATTAACATTAGTATCGAGAAATAATCTTAGGAAACCTAAAACTAACTGCTTAAATAATGCTAATGGCTGCTGAAAATCGGTTTTTAACTCTATATTGTTTTAAATATTATGTGTATAATTTTAACTATACGAATAAACTGATGGGTTTAAGATGATCATCAGTTTGTTTTAGACAAATACTTAAAAAATACCGTTCAATACGTTCATAAAAATATTTCTTTAATGTAAATGCATAAAAAATAATTGTAAAGTGTTTCTATAATTCCATTTCTCAAACTTATTTGTAAAAGGAAAGAAAGAAGTGTTTAAGATCGAATTTATTGCTTACCCGGTTGGCAATCGACAAAAAATGAGAATCTCAATTTATTTTTTTTACCATAGATTGTTCTCTTCATCCAAATATTTTAAAGAAATATATTGTCGTATTAAAGACATCTAAAAAAATAATGAATCAGTTTTTTAATTGTTAATTTCTATTCACAGTTATACACGATCTAGTGAATTCCTATAAGTTTCGCTACTTCCTCTGTAGTAAACATTAATTTATCTTCTCTTTCTCAAGTTATAATTGATGAGTATTTAACTTATAAGAACTCTTACATCAGCTTGTAACATGTTATAATGCTCTTCTTTGGCACAAAGTGACTCCTTCAGCACAGCAATGTGCCTCTGGTAGTCATGATGCTGCTCCTCCAAAGTTTTCATTTTTGCATTCATTGCCATAATTTCTTGGTCCCTCCTATTAAGTTCTATCCTCAGCTCTTCCATCTACAAACAAAAGGCATTACATTAGTAGAATATAGAAACGTGACTAAATAGCCAATTCTGAGTTACTATGACTGTAGGTAGCTTTATCTGTCGCTTTATCGAACATTCCTAAAAATGTCTAATGTTTTTTTTGTGGGTTTTTTTAAACATTGCGCAAGAGCCTACGCGAAGATGAACTGATCCGAAACATGATACAAGATCCTGAATTTAAAAAAATTGTTTTTTGCATTGCAAGGAGGTCTTTTAAAGATAAACTGCCCGTATTGGTGACTTGTATGAGAGAAATCCCGGAAATCCTGACAATCGACAAGAGACTGCCAAGAATGTCACGATCGTCATCGAGGCGACACATTTTCGAACTAAGATATGTGGCAAATAAATCTTTCAACAACGCGACAAATAAATTCTGAAACTCCTTTGATACTAGGACCAATACTAGCTACCAATTTATTCAAAACTCTATCACATAAAACTAATTGCAGTGTATTCTATAAGACAATTGTAATGACTTTATAATTTTACTTGCTCATCAAATTGACTTTAGAGGCAGCCTTCAGCAATACGTCTAAAGGGTGTCGAGATAAGGTTAAAACTAATTTCTTGGATTTTAATACTCGTGCCTTATACTCATTCGGCATAACGCGTTTAATTATACTGCTCGAGTTCATGAGCAAACTGTCGTGAAAGCCTTAAAATATTTATGAGCCTTATTAATTAAATGTGTAATACAACAAAACAAGTAATCATGTATTTTCTGGTGGGTGGAGGTAAATAAAATAAAGTCGAACTCAATAAGGATCGGAGCTATAAAATGTTAAATTGTAGTAGCAGGACAAGAAAAAAAAATTACTAGGCTTTAAAAAGGGTTTTTTTTGTTTTTTTTTTTTCTTTTTTTTTTTTTTAAATATATAATCGTAGGCTGTGATTACAGTTTTCTTTATGATTTGTCTCATTAAGAAATTCCTCTACATTGCGAAATCGTCGCAGAAAATAACGGAACACTTGCAAAAAGAACATTCCCAAAATAATCCAAAGAATTTTGATATTCCTCTCTTTAACATTTTTAATACGACGATAGTAAATATTAGTTAAATATTTCAAAATTTGTTTCCTTAAAAAAGTTTTTTTTTTTTCCCCCCAAGAAGAATTTTCAGTCTAAGCTTTTGCCGCATTACAAATGTTTAATGGGTACTGTTGCAGTTTTGTTTGACAGAGATTTTTTCCTGAGGCAAACTAGCCCATAGTTAAATTCGATACCTGAAGGGAAATTAACTTTTTAATTTTAATTTAATTTACTTTATTAGTTTTTGATACACTAGTGAGTATATTTTAAATTCTATTTGATCACAAATCAAATTAAAACTAAACGAATAAAAAGCAATTTCTCGTATCACAAGCACGTATTTTTGTAAAAATGTTTCCTTAGAATAATTTACTTTCTTTAAGGCTCATTTACACGTCACCATTCGGCATACCAGGTTAAATCCCAGTTAATGCTGCGCCACCTGTCGATGACACGGGAGAATCTAGGAGATTGGAGGAAGAAAGTCGATGACGCCAGCAGCCATGTGGCGTCATAGACTAGCGATTTTAAATGGTACGCCGACTGGTAAAGTGTAAATAAGCCTTTAGCAAGCCTTCAATGTCATACGACATTCTCCAAGACATACAGACTCAAATGTGCAGGGAAAAAAAAGGATTATATTTTTTCATGCTTTACGACAAAAATCTAATTCAACAGTTTCGAAACCAATTTATGATATTTTTAGACTGTTCTAACTAGTATTCTAATGAAGGCCTTTATGCAAAAATAATAATAATAATAATAAATAATAATTAAAATGAATAATTTTGAAGCTTTAGTATTTAATTGATAAATAAAAATATACGAAAACAACGTTTTAAATGTAATAAAAATGGAAAACTAAAACCTTAGCAACGATAACTAAATAAAAATTTATCATCAAATTAAAGGTTTCAAATGTTGATGTTTAAAGCTAGCATAAGGGCCTCCAAATATTCTACTAGTAGAATAGCAAAACGTCGCAAAACTTACTCTTCTTACCTTACTTAGGTCTCTGTCCTTAGATTCTAGCATAGATTCCAAGTGCCTATATCGAGCTTCAGTTTCTATTAGTTTGGTCTTTAATCTTTCTGTTTCTATCCTGTCTTCCTCATGTATTTTACCACCTAAAATTGGCGGAATAAACACATGGGCCAAAGTTAAAAACTTACCATTTGGTTTTTTATAAGGCCCTGATTAATAAAAGAAACACACTAGAATAAAAAACATAGTTCGTAATATTTGTTGTTCATAGAAAACATTCATGGGTTGTTCATAAAAAAAAACTATTCATATATTGTGTATAAAAACCTTCGTTGTATATAAAAACATTTATGTGGTTTACAAAAAACATTCATGTATTGTTTAAAAAAAAAACCATTAATGTATGTTTATAAAAATACTCATGTGTTGTTTATAAAAATCATTCGCGTGTTATTTATAAAAAAATTTATGTGCTGTTTATAAAAACATTTATCTGTTGTTTATAAAACACTAATGTGTTGTTTTTAAAACAGCCCTGTGTTATTTAGAAAAAAACATTCGTGTGTTCTCTACAAAACCATTCATGTGTTGTCTATAAAACCATTCATGTGTTGTCTATAAAACCATTCATGTGTTGTCTATAAAACCATTCATGTGTTGTCTATAAAACCATTCATGTGTAGTTTATCAAAAAAAAAAAAAAAATAATAATAATAATAATAATAAAAAATTCTTGTGTTGTTTGTAAAAAGCATAGTTTGCAATTTATATTCATAAATTTTTCTCGTGGGTTGGTTGTATTTTAGATTTGTAAGACGCAAGGGCAACAAAAGGGCCAATCTGCGCCATTTTTCCTTGAAATAATAATGTTTTTGCTAGGAAACTACTAAGAAACATTTATAAAAAAAAAAATGTTGATGATCAATTGAGACATGAAAATTAGAGAAGAATATTGAAAATGCTTTTTAATTTTAAAAGTTTGAAATTGGAGAAATTTTACAATTTTAAAAAGTATAATTTGAAATATTTCATAAGAATATCTTCAATGTAATAAATAATTAACAACACATTTTTATAACAACGTGCAAAAAATTAAACTTTATTTGATCATTCTTAATCAGAAATCGTGTCGGAAGTAGCACTTAACCATGAGGAGTGCGAGAAAGTGACTCTCGCACTTGTGTGGAAAAGTACTTTCCTGCATGCCTCGTGCTCAAATTTTATGTAGTTTTTGTATATAAATGACATTTTAAGAAGAGATTCATTGACTACAGTTGCCAATATTAATTTATATAAGTATTAAAAATATTTTTTTGCACGTGATTATAAAAAATATTGTATGCAACACGTGAGAAAATACCTTTTCAAACTCGGTAAATTATTTGACTCATGCAACGCACTCGTCAAATAAGCATTTTACCTCGTTTGAAAAAGTATTACCTTTCCAACTAGTTGCACGACTATTTTCCAACATTTTTCTACCTAAATGTGAAAAATTCTGGCCAAATATATATTAATAAAAGCATTTTCCATTATTAATTTTTTTACGATCTAATTTTGAACAAATATGTTTTAAATTTACAACTCAGTATCTATAAAGCTAATAGAGTTTTTGAACAAGTTTAGAGTAATTTAGTAATTAGTTTTAGTAATTAATTTAGTAATTAGTATTCTTTAAAATAATACTCAACATAAGAAAAGTCAAATTTATATATAAAATTGATCACAGGAATCAAACGTTAACGATTTTATATCAATTTTATAAGTGTAGATATTAAATATTATTTTTCCTTTGTTATTGTTTCAACTTAAGTAAAGAGTGAGCAAAATTGAACAGCAGTTATTGAATAATAAAAGTAATGAAACTTTTAGGTTAATGTTAACTACGCACCAATTTTTTCAATAAACCCATTTCAATTCATGAAAAACTTTCACAACTGAGAACACACCATTCAACAACAACAACAACAACAAAAAAAAGAGAAAGAGAAAGGAAAATACCACCCTCCGTACTGTACGGAGATAAAATACAGTGAGATGAAGGTATAGTGAGAAGATAAAATAATGAAGAGGAAGTATAGCGAAGGAGAAAAAAGCTTAATTGAAAGGATTTCTTTACCTACTCCCTTTAATTCCATTAATTTCTTTATGCTCTCATCACGTGCTGCCAAAGTTTGCTTTTGTGTTTCTATCCTAAGCTCTAATTCCTGAAAAATTAAACATTCGTGACAGAAACATTTATTACATTGTAACAGTAGTATGATATGAAAGGACGACATTTCTGTTCAATACGACCAAATCGAATATTTCAATGACAACTTTAAAGTTTACGGCTGTTTGTTAATTAGGTGAATGGATGAAAGAATAATTTAATATGTTATTTGACTGCTTATGTTCATAGGGTATTCCAAGTTTGTCTGTTTAAAGTTGCCTGAAGCCTGTTGTTATTCGGAAAAAGAAAAGAAGAAAAAAAAATCTTCGAACCCTTTTGTATATTAAAATCAGGGTAAAATGATTTTTAAAAATGAAAAATTAGCATTAAAAAAACATATGAAATATTTCAAATTTTAAAACTTCAATTAAAACATTTAAAAAATAATCAGTTATTTAAAAAAAAAAAAATACAAGATATTTAAAACTTTATTTGATTGTTTTCTTTTTGTCCTAAAACTTTGTTTACCACTTTTCCGATTGGATTATTCACAATTTTAACTTCAAAATAAGTTTTAAATGTTCCATCAGGTAGAGAAAATTTGAACTGAAATTGATTTTTTTCTTGCGATATCCTTTCCTTATGATTTCAGAAAAACGTACTACGGAATGTTTTGAAGATCTACTGGCCCGAATACTGAGCTAAGTATTCTTTAGCTCGTTGGGCCCGACACGACTCTCTAAACAGGACAACTTTAATTACGAACATTCAGTATATTTCACTGTATTTTATTTGTAATGTTGAATAAAAAACCTCAATTTGGAGCGTTTTTATTTAAAAGTGCATCTTGTAGTGAAAGAATATTTCTTTAAAAAGATATACTTCTGAAAACGCTTTTTGCATGAGTGCATGTTTAATAAAAAACTTAGATGGATAGTTTTTCTAATTTAGAAGAAATGTTTTAGGAAGGAATTTAGAGGAATTGCTATTTTTTATTGGTATAATTTAGAAGAAACGTTATACTTATAGAATAATTCATTGTTTCATATTTGGTTCTTTCTGATTTTGGTTCATAAACATAAGTTCTTTTTATATATAATGTTTGCAAAATACTATTTATTCATTATATATATATAAATATATTTTATTAATACAACGTAACAATGTTGTATTAAACAAAACATATAATGAAAACAGCTTTTATCAAATAATTATAATAATTAAAGTTAATTTAGCTGCTGCACTTTTATTCCGGACCAGTAGTAACCAACAGAAGTACAAATTACCTGTTATGTTATTAAATATTCGATGTTGGAAGTTGAGTTTCTCCGTAAAATTTGCCACGCGATTTTATGACACTTAACAGATTATTGGTATTTTAGAAGGAGAGTGTAACTAGAGCAATATACTCATGCATATAGGCCAGAAATTCAGTATTTCCTATACAAACAAATCCCTTTATATAGTCGTAATCGGTGTTTGATTAGAATCGACATTCTTCACTTTACAACGTTAAAAAAAATACAGTATTTATAGTACACCACTAATGGAACCAAACAACTATTTTGCCCTTAATTCCATTCAATTAAGAAAAATTAAACACCACCAGAACGCAAATATTTAGGAATCTGATAAGTTAGATCTTCTCTCGGTGTGGGTCTTCAGACAAACACGTATTTTCTGTTTTATGATTCCCAACAAAATTGAAAAAGACATGCGCGCCAGCAGAATTATTTTCAGGGGGGAGGATGGCACCCAAGTGAGTGTGAGACAGCTAATTTTTTATTTATCCTTGATTTTTTAATTGGCTATCTTTATGAAATTTTAACTAGTAGTTATATAGTGCATCTTCATTGTACTTCAGTAGCGGCAGCCATAGCGAAAGAATAAGTGCAATAACAGTGAATATGTGTGCATCATACCTTGATAGTTTCTCTCAGAAGAAAGATCTCTTTGGTCATATGTTCCTTCTCGGTGTAGAGTGCTTCGAGATGCTGCGTGACTTCTGCGTCGGGATTCCGCATATGAGAGAGACGCAGCTCTTCTTCCAGCTGGCGGATCAGAGCGGATTGTTTCTGCAAAAAGAAAAATTAACATCATTGTAGAAACCCTAACTTGCCTATCTTTAAATTCTTCACAAGTTAGAAAAGTTGCATTGTTTTAAGTTACAAGAAATGGATAAAAGTTAGAAGAAACGGTTGGGAAGCGAACAGTTCAATTTTCATGAAATTGAAACTGTTAGCTTCTCAACATCTTCATAGTTTCAATTGACTTATTCGAGGTTGATGCTTTGAATTTTGCTTTCATTTTATCAGCAATTGAAACTATGAAGTCTATGATAAAATTTTATAACATTATACACTAGGCGGTTACTTTATTATGACCCCCAAACAAATTTAAGTAAAATAGCTATTGCACCACAGAGTTTCTGCTAGAAGACTATCGTATACACTATAAAAGAAGAAGAAGAAAAAAGCTAAGTTCCCGAGACATTAGTACAGGTGAATAATTTGTGAATATTTCGAGAGAAATATGATTTGATGGATTTCGAAAGTTAAATGATAGTAGGATCTTAAAAGTATGGATAAAGTATTAGCGAAACCGATGCATTTGTAAAATGTTCGCGAGTAACAGTAGTGAAAGGGAATCAAAACTGGAATTTCTGGCTAAAAAAGAGCCTGTGTCTGAACGAGAAAATTGTGATTGTCACTGTGAATTATCGGACGGAACGAAGAATGTCCCTAATTGTGAAAGATAACAAAACGGTAACAGTGATAAAATTTACAGCAGATCTTAATCAAGAGTCTTTCAAGGTAGCACTGTTCTGTGTGTATTGTTCGACAATAATCAACCCTGTGTTAAAAGCCTAAGGTGGCATATTGGCAGGTGTAACTGCTCCTATAAACACTGTAAATGAACATAGTGAATATTTAACTTTAAAAAAAAAAAAAAAAAAAAAAAATACTTATTTTAATCTTATTAAAATTCGAATATCTCTTTTGAAAAGATATATCCCAGAAAAAGTAAAAAATTCTAAATAAAATAATAATAATAACGAAAAAAAAAAAAAAAAAAAAAAAACGAAAAAAAAAAAAAAAAACGAATGGAAACTCTCATTATCCATGCCCCGTCTCACCCACTCTCACATTGTCTTTTCCGTTTAAGAAAAGGTTGCCAGCAGGCCGATAAAATAAATCTCAACGGCTATCTACCTCTCCAGACACCTCATTTGTCCATAAACCCCAATTATCAGACCTCCTTCAAACTCTCTCTCTCTCTCTCTGAGGTCCGAAATTGTGTTTACCCAAGTCCTCGCCGTTTAAATTAGGCGTCCATTTCGCAGTAATCTATTGGCACTCCTCCAGACTTCCATTTAGTTGGACGACGTTTAGGTAAAACTGGCGCAATTAAGAAGACAGTACACGCGCCGAACTATAAAAGACGTAGTAAGTTTCGCTTCAACGGGTAAGGTATACGAGTTAGAATGGCCTATCGAGGTTTTATTAGGAAATTAGAACCTTGATTATTGCTGCAGTTCGACAAATTTGGTAATTTTGTTGGTGCTTTCAGATTATAGTGCTGGTAAGTGAATGAACGCTAAATTTCATTTTAAAAAAATCCAATGTTAATGTATTTACTTTTATATATTAAAATTTATTACTAAAACAACCGTATAATTCATGATACAAGTTTTAACAACTGTACAGATTATGATACATTTTTTTAAAAATCCATATAAACAATGATAGCTGTTTTTAATAGCCACACAGATTGTAATACATATTTGTACTATAGTAGGAAAAAACAATAAATTAAAAAAAAAAAAAAAAAAAAAAAAAAAACACACAAGCTTATTTAAAATAGTAAAACCTAAAATAACATAAATCTGATCAAGCACGAATACTTACACGGCTAGTGTTGGCGGTGTGAACTCGCACTCGGCCATTTTTTGAGGCATATATCAATTAAATAAAGACCTCGGTAGCACAACAATGCTGGACAACATCGCCCAACATTGGTTAATCTCGATGAGAAACGTTGTAAACCAGCCGTTGTTACAGATATTGGCCAATCTCGCCCAGTGTGGATAAAATATACTGGAAGTTTTGGAAATGTTGAAGCGTAGTTTTAAAATTAAAATATTTAAATTATAAGAAAGGACGGACCAAAACAACTATGTTTTGGGATGTTTTTGACAAGTTTTTTTTTTTTTAATCATGTATTTTGGAACGATGCTCGAGTTTCGGCCAGGATTGGACTATCTTTCAGATTGACCATTACGATTATTTCCGACATTGGCCATACTGCTGTGTTACCTTGGGAGTTACTAAACAGCGATTTTCATAGTCTATACTTTCCCAATCAAAGATAGATCGAAGTAGTTTTAAATGATTTCTTAAATATTTTTTAAAACAAATCCATGAGACTTAAATGTACTACTTTTTAATATTTCCCTTCATCAGTAGAGAGAGAGATTTCCTTTTAATAACGTACAAAATATAAATGAAAATAATTCTTCTTGTATCCCATTTTTTAAATAAATATATTCTTCAAACTTCATTTAAACTGATAATACATTAAATTTATTATTTCACTTTCATTGTTTCATTCCAACGTCCATACATTCTGTTAAAAAAAATACACGTACGTAAAATATAGATGTTTGCTCAGATGCAAATTAACAAAAAAGCTACACAAGTATTGATAAATCTGGACAAATTATGTAAAAAGTTGAAATAAATATCTTTATTTTATTCTAATTAAACATATTCCTTAGTAATAGGAGTGAGAAATAGTACATGTGCAATGTGCATCTCTGTTCTTATTTCAGAGTTCAACTGGATGGTCTCCCATTCTCTCACTGTGACTGTATCGATCCCACGCCCGTATGTTCGAATGCTCCCCCTATCTACGGCAATGAAATCGCCGAGTTTTACTACGAAGCCACTACGAATTTAACGATTTTTTTTTACTTTATCGTTTGCGCGCTTTTCATTGAGCGTTAGCGTGCGCAAGTCATCTGGTGCAAAACGGTAAAGTCACGTTGTACTAGTATTAAAAGTGGACAGTGACCATTTGATAAAATGTATCAAAATTTCTCTTGGATGCAGTTTGTTTATTCTAATATTAATGCAGTTTGTTCATTCCAATATATTATGTTCTACAATAATGCGGAATTCATTTCAGGTAAACTTTTTTGGACAAGAAATTCGAGTGTGCTTCATTCAAAACAAGTTGCGTGGCCCCATGTGGCGCAGACCTTTTATTGCGTACAGATACAAAATTTGACCCCTCGCAAACCAACCTCACTTCACTCACCGAAAGGTTGATTGTTGCGGAACAAGCTCGCTTGGCTCGCCAACAGGTTCATTACTATGGGAACCTTTTTTATCACCCCCCCCCCGCCCCGCTGTTGTGACACATGAAAAAAATTCCTCTTAATTTAATAATACACCCCTCCTCCTCAACTTCTGATCCGTATTGGAAGTCACTTTATAGTGAAACTTTAAAAAAAAAAAAAAAAAAAAATTGTTTTAAAGTTAAATAGAGATCTACGCATATTAAAAGTCACTTTGTAAGCAAACTTAAAATTTGTTTAAAAAATTCAATTAAAAAAGTTAATTAAAATTTTAACATTCTGTTTGGGAAAATAAAAGTTAGAAGGCCAAAACTGCTTATGTTGAAAAATTCAGAGCTCTTTTTCAGATTTTTTTCTTCTTTTGCATGTATGTGTGTCTGTGTGTACGTGGTCAGCATAACTCCCGAACAAATTGACCTACGATGTTCAAATTTGCTGTGCGGGTTGGTGATGGCTCAAGGACCAACCATTAAAGTTTTCGCCAAAATCGCGCATGTGCATAAGAGGTAGCTGGCATTGAAAAAATCATGTTTTTCAGTAATTTGTAAAAAAACGATTTTGTAAGAAATGGCTGTGATAATGCCTCTGAAGGTGTTCTAAACATTCCCACCTCTGAAATTCCCATAAAAATGCGATAAAAGAGTAAAAATTTGAAAAACGAATGCCTTTAACACAGAGCACTCTGTTCTTGAGCATCGTCCATCAACGATTGATTTCTTTGCGTTTCACGCACAAGCAAAGACAATGCAATGTCTATCGATAAATCACCAATTTTGCCATTTTGGCGTTTTTTTTTTTTTTTTTTTTTTTTTTTTTTTTTTTTAAATTATCACCAAAAATATCACCAAACTGGCTATTTTTTATTTAAATTAGTGAAAATAAGAAAATGGTAGGTAAAACCATGTTAAATTTTGCTGCATTGACCAATATTATATAGTGTAATTAAAAGTTGTGCGATGTTCCATCCCCTAGTTCATACTAAACCGAAACATTGACAATTAAAAAAATTGCGGCTTTTACATTATTTAAAAGCAAAGATAAATAGAAGATGCGTATAATATGTCAGAATTGTCAAACGATTACGTCAGAATATTTGAATATTAATATTATTAAAAGATGTTCAATCCTTTCCAAAATAATAACCACGCTAAGATTTAATGAAGGTAATTTAATTTAATTTAATTTAATTTAATTTAATTTAATTTAATTATGATATCGCATGTATTTAAATTATAGTCTGTGAAACGAATTTATTCCACACCGTTTGATTACCAGTCCATTCCTGGAAATAGTATTTTAATGAAAAAAATAATAAATAGAAGATAAATAGAAAATACATTTCTTCGCGGTGAATATTCTTTTAGGTATTAGAAAAATTGAAATCCGCATAAAATAAAATACACTCTCATGATATAAAAATGAATACGGACCCATGAGATTGAGTATGCAATTTGTTCCAAAATATTCTTTATTTTGAGTGAAAGAAATAAAGTGGAAGAATGATTTTTCAGTCTAAAGTAATGAAATTTGGTGGGGGGTAAAATTGTTTATGTTTAGAGCATTAAATCCCAGCTATAAATTCAAAGTAATTTTTCATGTTGTTGAACATTCGAAAAAATATCAGTATACTGAATGTCACTTGTCTGTTTTCAAGATTTATTTAATATTTCATTTTTTATACTTGACCTACTTTATATATATTCTACAGTTATTGTTGTAGCAGGAAAAACAATAACTTCCTTTTTTCAAATACTTTTTTTACTTACAATTACTCTTAGACTGACATACGGTAATGAAAGAATTGGATTCGCCCCCCCCCTCCCCAATTTTTTTTTTCTATTTCTACTCGTTTTGAAACGTGCTGAATTAAAAAAAAGTGTTTAAAAAAATGTGTGTCTGGGGTCAGCATAACTCCCGAAGGGGATTAAGCTACGATGTTTAAATTTTGCGTACGAGTGAATTATGGTCATGGGACCTGCTATTCAAGTTTTCGTCAAAATAGCCCAAGCGCATAAGACAGCTTTCATTGAAAAGCTTCCATACGATTGCGATAAAGGCATTAAAATGTGAAAACGAATGTCTTTAACATAGAGTTCTCATCCCTTCAGTATCGCCCATCAACGACTGTTTTTTTCTGTGTTGCACTTGCAAGAAATTTTAATGTAATATATATATATATATATATATATATATATATATATATATATATATATATATATATATATATATATATATATATATAAACATATCAACATATTTGTAGCTTAGGTGGGTTTTTTTGCCAATTTAAGTATCAATGACAAAAATATCCCTAACTGATCATTTTTTGAAATAATGAAAATATAAAAACCAAAACGATAAAATACACCAATCCATGACAAATATAAATGGAGTGACCAGTATTAAGTGTAAAGTTGTGCGATGTTCAACACCTCCAGTTTTTTTAACGTTTAAAGCATGGAGTAAAATTGTTTCGCCAGTAGCTTCAAACTATTAACGTCACAATTCGTTTTAAGAACTCAACAGTAAAATTAATACGTAAAGTGCTAAAGAGAATTAATAGTTTGTAACTACGGAAACCATTAATGGACTTTTCTCTTAATTATCTCTCGCATCCTTACTTCCAAATTAAACTAATTACTAACTAAATACCTCGCACTAAATTAAAAGGAATTAATTTTTTGCTTTCTTACAGATTTTTTTCCCTTGCGACATGCCATTAATTTTGAATGATATTACATTAAACAATGCATATCAAACAGAGCCATGAACTAATCAGATGGTATTTTATCCCCAACTTTTAATTGTTACTCAAAAAGTAATTTTAATTAAAATTCTTTTCGGTGAATTTTTAAAGATTTCCATAATCTTAAGAATTCGCCATAGTTTAAGATGAAAACCCGTGTTAGTATACGTGATCAAATTTTAAGAGATAAGCTACTAATTTTTAAATAGGTCGTGTCGGATTTATTGTGAGTTGTATAATTCTTTTTTGTTATATTTGCTATTAAGTTCGCTTTAATCAAAACTAATTGCGGAGTGTTAGTGCAATAATTAGTGCCATATTTGATTCATATATTGGAAAAGTTACGTTTTATTGCTATTTTTAGAACTAATGTAACACCGAACAGAATATAATTATACTGTTTATTTGTACAATTAGTTTCACCTAAATAAAAGAATTATATACGACAGCTTCACATAGAGATATTGTGGTGGCCTCGTGTACAAATGACAGATCCAACACCTAGGCACCAGTGATCACTTTTGTCTAGTGGTTAGTGAGTCTGTCTTCCGATCTAGGAGTCCCGAGTTCGACTCCCCTTTAGTGCACACCGCTACAATATTACCATTTTAGCAAATTTTTATTGACAAATAGGGTCAATTGAAAAATGAGCATAACATGAAAATTCACATAAGGATTAAATTTTGACAAAAATTTTGAAAACGTTTTAAAATCCAACAAAGCATTTTTTTTTTTTTAATTCACATAGAGTGTAACAAAACCCATGTGAACTGGTTTGATCATCCATTTTAATGCAATAAAATACCTAGTGCTAACATGACCACTCTTCTTTCAAATTTTATTTGTGGTAAAGTTAAAAAAACTAAAGACACCCGGTTTCCTGTTCGATCTTTCCTATTTAAGTTTTTAAAATTATATTTGGTTTCACTTACGGCGTTCCTTCCGTATTTTTGATAAAAATACAAATAAGTCAATATACTTTTTCTGGATTTAATTATAATTTGTAAAACTTTTTATGTTCGAGTGCTTCAAGGGAAAACATGGATCACTTTTATGTCTCTTCTATTAATTTTTGTTTTAAATAATATTAAAACAATATTACATTACAATTATTAAACAAATATTTCCAATAGCTTTTAGCTAGTTTCTTTCTAAATAACGTAGTTACTTTTGAAAGCAAATAACTTATAATTAAAAAATAACCTTTTTTTGTTGAAAGAGCTGAACCAGTTAAACAGGAACTTTTTTGCTGAATCGGTTATAAAAATGTTAAGCAACTTTTTCCAAATCTGAAAATCACCAAAAAAAATTATAAAAATGGCTTTGTTTTGCTTTTTAAGGCCTACACATGCTATTGGCTATATTTCTCTGCAGCTAGTTTTCTGAAAATTCATGATTAATGATTAAACCATACATTATTTGCATTTAAATCATCACATACCATTGAAGTAAAGATCTAATACATTCAACAGTGCATTATATCTTTCCAGTTCAATAAATGCATGGAAAAAGGTAAGCTTACTAAATTAAAATAACAACGACTGCCTTAAAAGACAAGCAAACACAGATGAGTTCATCTACAGGGAAAGGTTAATCAAATTTCGCTCGGTGCTTAGCTATAGTGTTTTTAGCTTTCTCTTCAAGGTTGTAGAACCATTATTTGGTATAAA
Organism: Linyphia triangularis; assembly: GCA_963978545.1. Taxonomy (NCBI): domain Eukaryota; kingdom Metazoa; phylum Arthropoda; class Arachnida; order Araneae; family Linyphiidae; genus Linyphia; species Linyphia triangularis. Next base: position 29,269,811 of record OZ021732.1, on the reverse strand, counting down.
TTTAAATTAACTCTGAGCTGTCAGTGCTGGCCATAAAACTCCCATATACAATATTTTTATTCTCTAGTTCGACCAGTTCGTTCGTATTACTGTTACGAATTTCTGTATATTTGTAAATATTTCGTAGTATTACTAATGTAAAGGAAAATTTATGTACATTTCGCATAAGGCAGTGCAATAGTTTGTCTTCGCTTTCCTGCAATGTGTCTCTTAATGCTTAAAAACGAGTTTTACAGAGGTAATGCAAGGAAGCGAGTTTTACAAAGAGGCCATTTAGCATAATGGTTAATGGCAATCTCGCCTCTATTTGGCGAGATAAAGCCAAGTTGGCGACGGTTTTGGCGAGTAATTATTTTCGCCAAATTTGGCGACAATTTGGCGACATTTTTGGTCCCCATGTACCTGTATAGGGCTTTTCGACTACGATCTGGAGAGTTCTTCAAATTTCTATCTCTGGAAGTTTCGCGAAGATTCGCCTTTCCTATATAAGGCCGTCCAAGAGAGCGGCCGTGAGAGAGTTGAGTGGAGTTACTGAGTTAGTTGTCTCTCAGAGAGCTATATTGCGAAAGTGAACTGTATTGCATTGTCTTTTGCTTTGATTTTAGCAGTTGTTTATATAGTTTTTAACTGCTGTTTTGTGCTCTATTGTCGTGTAAAGAGCTGTATTGAGTCTACAGGGGTCAAAGTGACAAAATAAGAATATATAGGATTTTTTCAAAAAAATATAGGACAATATAAAACATCAAATAACTGCACACAGTTGCTACTGAACTTCAAAATTAACTCTTTATACATTTATATACTCGTTATATTGAATTTAAGAGAATAGAAAACACACCTTTAAAAAAAAAGAAATCGTCTGATCCTGAATACGTGATCCGTTATTGCCTCAATATTCTATCCCTAAATCAAGTTTTATTAATTACATTATTTGTAATCATGAGTCTTTTGCTTCCAACATTTTTAACTGTTCCAATTTCTTTAAGTATTTCTTTTTATCCCTGTTTGCAGTCTTTTGTTGATTCAGATTTACTGTTCAGTGTCGGCTGGATTGGCGGCGAAAAGAGGGAGATTTATTGCCGAACGTGGCGAACCTGGCACTTGGTTTTAAAGCAACTTTAGTGATCGTTCGGATTTGACAACACAACGTATTGACATAATTTTCAATTTTGGCGACTTTTATGAAAAAATCGTGGCTAATATTCCGAATCCGGTACGAATTCAGCGCCAAGGCGATTTTCGTCAAAAAATGGCAGCCCTGCCATTTTTTAAGAGCAAGATAACTAACTGCCTATGGTTGCCATAATTTGGAGCGGTTTGAGGTAAACAATTCGTGGCGCAGAATCCGTACAGGATTCGGAATAAAAAAATCGACATTCGACATCATACAGTAAATCTTAACCCTTTTGTTTTCTTCATCAATTATTGACTGAACACTCAAAATGTTCTTTAGTAGTCCTGCAAGTTAATCCCAAGTTGTTTTTATCCGTTTTTCCCGAGGCAGAGTTTTGTTGTTGTATCTTTTTCTGCATTATGGCCAATTAATTTATTACGTTGGAGGAGAAATCAGATCAGAAATTCAAGACCGATTGTTATGGAAATGTTCACATTTTACAGCTCCCGCCGGTCCAGTAGAGTTGAGTTGTAGGTTAAGCAGCACGTGACGTCACAAGAGATAAAACACCGCGCCGCCCCGTTACAAACATCGTTTTTGTCAGGACTTTTTCACCTACGATCGCGCCAAAGAATCCGAAATATTAAAAAATGGCAACAAACGGCGCCGTTATTACGAATTCGAAGAAAATATAGATCGAATCAATGTAGAAATATAGGATATATAGGACAATTTTAAAATATAGGACAATATAGGACGTTTTTACCGATTTTTAAAAAATATAGGATTTATAGGACATATAGGACGTCTGCGACCCCTGGCGTCTACTAGAACGAGAAGTTCTGGAGTTGTAAGAGAATCTGCGAAGAGTTACATCGGAATAAATTTCTGCAAATTTTGATCTGCTTTGGCTTCAAGTCTTTCGAACCCAGCCACGCAACATTACAATCAAACCTAAGTTAGGTGACCACTCAATGCTAAGAGATGAAGCCGAAAGTTTTCAAAAATGAGCCATCTGTGCACCATAAGGCGGTGGGAATTAACTCTGAGTAACTTTCGGAAGCTATTATTATGTAATAAGCTATTAATCCATGCTATGAGATTCCACCCATTAAAATGATGCATTATTGGCAATAAAAAAAATCACGTGATTGCCGTTCTAATGTAGCATACGAGCTATGATTTCAACACTAAACTTGGAGCATGTGACAATGCACTTTAAAAAATGTGCGCTTACTTTGCACAGGTTTAGATTTTTTTTTTTAGAATAGTTTTTATAGTTAGAATAGGGTTTTTTTTTTTCTTTTTACTTTTGATCTTTATTTTAATATCTCTTTAAAAATCAATATCAAATTGCTCCTCGATCGATGAGAATTGTTTCCATTTTGGTTTCTTTTGGATGGTTTTTAAATCCTTCAAATAATTTCGATTTTGTGTGTGCGTGGGAGAAGGAGGGAGGGGAGGTGTATGTCGCTGAAGGGCAAATCTGAGGAGGCCTAATTAACCCACTTACTGTTATCCAATCGGGCTGAAACTTGGCAGATACCTTGGATGTCAATGATAATGCATTCTATCATATTTTGGGGGCTGTCATTGTCACTAAATGGTCTTTTTTACGGAATACTAATAAACCAACTTGCCATTATTCAATCGCGCTGAAATCGCATTTAACCGACCATTGAAGAAATTCTTTCCTGTTGACAACATTGTTTTAATAAATAAATATAAATAAATAAATAAAAGATATTTGGATGTGAATGTATAAATTCACACTAAATAATTGAAAATTTGTACTAAATAATTGAAAACAATAGTAAATGTTTACTTACCGGTCAGAAGAGAAAATCTTTCATCGTAAGTGTGAATAATATAACCATAAAAAAGTTTTAAATATCGATCCATTGCCAGCGTGTGCTTGGTTTTATTATTTATTAAGTATAAATTCACATTTATAATTAATAAATAAATTGTAAAAAGCAGTTTACTGCATATTTTTCTGATAGAGATGTTTTTAATATTTAAAATTAGATGCAAACACTAAGCACACTCTGGCAATGCATTAATATTAAAAACTTAGTTTGTATGGTTATATTATTTACACTTACGATGAAAGATTTTCTCTTCAGACCGGTAAGTAAACAATTACAATTGTTTTCAATTATTTGGTACAGATTTAATAAAGCTTACTTAGTCCATAAATTTAATTACACAATTCAAAATTTGAAATATCATTTTTAGCATTCTTTATTTGATAAGCTTTAAATTTTTCATTTTATTTTAACGGAAAGGTTTTATAGATAGGGAACCCAAAATAATTTACGAGGAGAGAAAGCAATCCTTACTTTACACCACAGTAAGTACCAATTGGCCTTAAACGAAAGGTTATCAAGTGTAGGTATTACCTTTTAATAGTGGAGTAATGTTTTAACAACTGCCAAAACTTATGACTAATCGCGATGCACATTTGAAAATAAATTGGTAAGGGTATAATTTCAAAGCTCAATGAATCTCGATTGCTGTCTGTTGTTATGGTATGAGGCATTCCCAAAATATTGAATTAAAAATATAGTTCATAAGTATAAGTACACTAATAAATATACAGTTTCATATTCATGTATGCTTATAAATGGGAATATTTAATATTGATGTGGATAATTCAGTATGAATAAAAAATATTTACTAACTTCATAAGTGAATTTGGAAATGTATCGAATTAATCGATTATAAACTGACATCTGATATAGAAAGTGAAAAGTTTAACTATAGACTTACATTACAAATGCACCACATTCTTCAATATTTCCAACTGATGAACCAAATTACAGATAAAAATAGAAAATAATCTGCAACTTTAGTCATTTCTCCAATTTAAATTTTAACAATTCTTGAATATATTGATTAACATTGATTCTTGATTAACATTGTAACACCAAAGCTCAAAAATACTCTCTAAATACTGAGGAAAACAGTATAAACTGTTTCACTATCCGGTATACACGTAAATGTATACATATACTCCTTAAAGTGCTTCGGGAAGCAAAGATTTTCAAAAGCTAATCTGTTCTCTAAGCCAGCATTTTCAATAAACACACTGATAGTTTCATTCCCACTATTCTGCAAAAAAAAGGATGTCTAAGAAACCGAATCCTTTGAAAGATAAAGTATTAGTTGTACTATTAAATAATTATCTAACGGTCTCAAAGATAAGATGGCGTTTACACTTCCAATGTTTTAAAATATCAGGGAAATATTTGAAGAAGGATGTAGTTTGCTGATGTTTGTATGAGTGAATTTTTTTTTAACTTCTTTAATTCTATTAGGTTAATACGATACAGTTTGATTGCGATATAATAGCGGATTTATATTTATCAATTGGTATAAGTTCAAAAAAGCCTGTTTTGGTTTAAAGCAGAAATGATTAAATTTTTGTAGTACATTAAAAAGTAGACTGGATAATTTTATATGTAATTTGCACACCTTTCATTTTCATATTTGTGATATACTAAATGTCTTAAACAAGTGTTCCCTTCTTATAAGTTAAAAATGTCAATGAATTAATTTGCATATAATTTACATAATCTAATTTTTAAACGTTCCTCTTTAAAAAGAAAATGTTTTTAAAAGAAAATAATACTACGTGTTTGAAGCGAAAACAACATAATGCAAAAATAATGATTTAAAGATGTAAAATCTGGTGACGTTCGGGAATATTATCAAAAGATATTTAACTTCCACAATCTAATACAAATTTTGAAGAACATTAAATTAATGCAAATACATATTGGGACTTGGGATGTTCTATTTGAAAGACCATGCAAATACACTTCCACAACAATCAGAATAAATCCCGGATTACTAGAACCTAAACTTTAAATTAGTATAGATCGACATTCAATAGAATAACAATTAATACAGATCGTTTTTTCACTGAACCCTAAATGTTTTGCTTCCGAAATCAAACACTAAGACGTTCTAACAATGTTATAATTTCTAAGTCCAATTGAAGCGCAATCAGTAGCTGTTATCTCATAACGAACTTATCTTCTGAAATAACACCACCAAATAGAAAGTAAAACCATCAACAAAGGTAACTCTATCCACCGAAACCACACAAGACAAATCGAAAAGTCACAAGACTCTTTTGCGCCAAGAGAAATGGATCCATTTTCTCATTCCTTCTTTTTCCATCGCCAAACCAATTGAAGTACTGGAACCGGAGAAGTGTGTAATGACATACCAGTAAATAAATGTCATTTCAGCGGCGAGCAACTTACAGGTTTCTTTCTCGCCGCATAATTATCGATTATTAGAGAGGGCGATGGACGTAATCCTTCAAACCCAGCATCGGGAAAAAAGGGAAGATGCAAGAAGGTTATGACCTAAATAAAAATATCTTTGTCTAGAACGAGATGAGATATGATTTTTGATAGACTGATTATATTGGATTACCCTTCGCACAGGGAGTAACAAAAGAGTTTTACTATCCCGAAACATAATTACAACCCCTGGACTACACAGAAAAAATCGACTTTCGACAAAGGGATGTCCACCGGGAGGACGTTGAAAGTGAACCCACACTGGATGTACATCTTGTATATAAGAAAACATGGACAACTTCCACCATATAGACGGGCCATCACCTATCAATGCCCACTTTCTTTGGCAATATTCATCGCTCCTATTTATGTTGGAATACTAAAGATTTTTTTATTTTGATTAGCAGAAATTTGCAGAGCACCAATATAGAGAAAGGAACCCAAGTTATTTCGCATTATCTCATTCTGCTCTCCTCTCTAATTATGAATTCGGCAGTAATGACAGTGAATTTAAGATTGAAAACATGGCTTTAATTTATGGGTAATCGAATCATTACGGTCTTTAACTGAGAAGAAATAGATCCGAAACCTTTAAAAAAGAAGATTGGAATAAAATTCCGAGCATCGAAAAAGTCAGATAGAATTGCTCTGACAATATTTCTTATCATAGTCAGCACAAGATTTCATTATCAAGTTAATAGCTTCTAATCAGAATCCTCTTTATTTTACCTATAAGCCTTTATTTGCGTTTTCATTGGCTGGGCAGAATTGTGCGACTTAAATAAAAATTTCGATTGGCTATGTGTGTTCTAGTTATTTGATTTGTGGCCCCGGTAGGGTGATATGTAGGACAGTCACTTTAATTTTATGTATGGTTGGTTATACATACAGGATGTCCCAAAAAATGTATACACTGTTCGAAGGAGTGGAGGGGGGGGGGGGCACTTTTCGCATTTGGAAGGACTTTTGGTGAAAGTGGCGAATTTTATCTGCTGACAAATAAGCGAAGATGTAAACTTATTTTAATTTTACCCTAGTAAGGCATGTGACTTCCCTTTTGCTGTATAAATTTGAGTAATTTCAGTTTTTAATTTAGTTTATGTGGCAACAATGCTTCCCTTTCTGATGTTCTTTTAATTTTTTAGAATAAGCCATTTTTATTGCCTTTGTGAGAGGTTGAAAGATTTGTAATATTTTAAAGGAATGCTGAATATTAAGCTTGTTAATAATTTTCTTTAATTGAGTCGAATCTTGATCATAACGTAACAGACTACGACACAGAAGTAATGAAAATTAGTCGGAATTTACGACAACAGAGTGGCGCACCTTCTCACTATCATGGTGATGAAAATCCTCCAAACATGGTTGGGATAAAGAGGACATATAATACCCTCCTCTTACTCCAGAGGTAACGCCATTGGACTTTTCCTGGTGGGAATACATTAAAGATGAAGTCTGCGCTAGAAATCTATGATTTTTGGCAGATTTAAATTCGCTTTTAGGAATGAATGCGCAACAAGATTAAATGAAACGTTTGCTGAAGTTTGTGAATCAATAGTTTTCTGTTATTAACAGTGTATTGAACGGTAATAATTTCGAAGAAGAGTTATACATTTTATGTAGATTCTTTTGTAATTGAAATATTAATTATATATGAACAAAAACTGAAGTTGTAATCATTCAAACTGTGTATACGTATTTTAGGGCATCCTGTATTTAGAGTCATAGTATAAAATAATTAACAGCGCCCGAAAGTCGCTTCGTAATAATCGATTATCAGAAGAGGGCGATGGCCGCATCCTCGTGTATCGAGAAAAGACTCAAGACTCAATCACGTGACCTAAATATGATTACGTTTATCTTCATTGATTAGTATAAGTAAGGAAATGGCTTTAATAGTCCATCAATTTCAAATCAATGAATAAATTTATGACTAGTACTTTCTTGATTTCGTTAATTCAATCGAGTACAGTGATTTGTTTGTTGTGTGTAAATACATTTATAGTCTAAGACAACTTATCCTGACCTCATTAAATACGCTGTAGGATGGATCCTTGCGCGTAAGAATATAGTTCCGAATAAATCACAACTTATATAGTAATATTGATAACCTGCGCACATAGTTTTGAATTAAACTGAAATATAAGTTGATAGAAAAAAAAATTAAGAAAAAAAAAAGCGCCTTTAAATTTTAATTTTATTTAATACTTTACTTTTCTAACCACGGTTATTATAAGAGTTTTAACGAATCATATGCCTTTGACTGGGCTATTTTATGACGTCACTCACTTGGCGAATCACTATTGGCTAACACGGCGGCCAGCTCTGTCTTCTCCCAGTTGAAGACGTCACATGTAAGATTATTGCGCAGCCAATCAACGCGTAGTAAAACCGGATAGCACATCACTGTGGCGTATTCAATGAGGTCAAGATAAGTTGTATTGGACTATAACAGGGTTCCCACTCAAATCACAGAATGAAAATCACTGACTTTTCAATGACTTTTAAGGACCTAAATAATGTTTTTAAGGACCTTTGAAAATTAGTTTTCAGGCATCATGTCTATATCTAAATTTAATAAAGTATATTCTACCAAAAAAGTTGCAAATTGGTGCATGCATAATACAAATACGTCAGAGAATTCCGATACTATGCGGATAAGAGGCAGTCATACGGGGATAGCAAGTCTGAGTTGCATTTTTAAAAATTGAGCAGTTGAGCACACATCTGCCAAAATTAAGGACTTTTAAGGACCTCTATGCATTTTCAAGGACTTTTAAGCACCTCTAAGCATTTTCAAGTACTTTCAAGGCCTTGAAAATAAGTTCAAAAATATTAAGCACTTTTAATGACTTTCAATGACCGTGGGAACTCTGTATAACTGGGGAATGTGTTTTCCTAGAAATGAAACACCTTTAGTTTCCTTCTCCGTATTTTGTGTTTTTGATATCCCGGGTCATGTGTTTACCAGCATTGGGGATATTTCGAAACGGTTCCTTGAAAATTGAAGAAAAAGTAAACCCGGAACTAGATATTATATGGAGAGACAAGAATACAAACGAACCAACTATACTCGGGTCGTTTTTCAGAAAATGTTCAGTATGTTTTGCATTTCCCCTACATCAACTTACGTTGAAGTCAAACTTATGTTATTTTACACAAATGGCCGATACATATGTACATGCAGGTTTTGAAAAGAATAAAATTGCTATTGCAGAAGTCATGCGTATACAATCAAAGCTTTTAATACATGAAAGTTTTTTAATTTATCAAGCAACATTTGAAGCAGTTTTATTCAGTAAAGGGCAGAAATAAATAGTCCTCTTTAGAAAGATGCACACAAGCAATTCGTTTTCAATATAAACTCAAAAGCGACTTATGGCCTTTTATTTTCTTGGATGCTTTTCAACCATTGGTATTAATAAATCGTGACTTTCCAGGTTTTCACACAACTTTTTTTGTGGAAATTCTTTTATGCCGGACATTATTTGCGTACAGAATAAAACTCTGATCGAAATGGCACTTAACCTTTTTTTTTTTTTTTTTTTTTTTTTTTTTCATTTCAAAGTTCCGGCATAGAAGTCTCAAATAAAAATCGATAAATTCAAATAAATTCTCAAATTCAAATAAATATATATAGTTATAAGCTTGAAAACATTTTATGCAGCAAACTGCTCCTTGTTAAGCAAGTGCGATAAAATCTAGAAGTATGGAACATCGCATAACTTTCAATTACACTGTAATACTGACGTGGATTTGTGTTATTTACCGTTTTTATATTTTCATCATTCATTAAGCAAAAATGGCCTGTTTGGAGATATTTTTTGCCATGATTCTTGTATGGGTATAAAAAAAAAAAAAAAAAGATCTCAGCCAAAATGATGATTTTGGCGACATACTTTTCGATAATTCTTATATTATCCTTTCTTAGAAGTGAAACTAAGGAGAGAAGAAAAAACGATCTTTGACGAGGTAAGCTCAAGGAAATAGAACCCTGTGTTAAAGGCATTCGTTTTTCAACATTTTAAACCATTAAATCATTTTTAAGGGAATTTCGGAGGCAATGATGTTTCGAACACCTTAAAGTACTTGCCTACGTTGAAAAGGTCGATTTTGATGAAATCTGACTAAAAAAATATTATTCGTGAATATATTAGCCCAAATCTTTAAGTTTCTAAAACTATCTTCTTTTTAACTCTGCGTTGGTTTGAACAAAAGTTATGACAATTTGAAACTGATCAAAAACTGTAAATTATAACCGGAAATGACCGGAAATAGCACACCAAAACCAAAAGTTGTCGATTAAAAAGTGATTTCCCTATAAATATTAATATTTTCTTCTTTTTAATAAATAAAAAAATTGAAAAAGGATAAGGTGCATTTTAAGTGTGTAAGTAATATGGTTTATATAGAAATTGTGTGTTTTAAAGTTTAAATGCATTTTTCTCGGAATTGATTTTCATACAAATATTGCTAATTTGAAATGTCATAACTCAAAAAATTGTTCACGAATCATTATAAAAAAAATTGTACTTCTCTTATTGATTGTTTTCTAGGGAATGTGCTATCGAAATTGAGATTGGATGGTTATTTTATGAAATACAACCTTTAGTTTGAATATAAACAAGGTGAAACTGTTAAAAAATCACTAACTTATTTTTCGACTATCCATAAAAAAAGTTTTAATGAATATATTTTTCTTAATGTAGTATATGCCCTAGATAAAAGCATGTAGTTTATTTATATACAATTTATTTCCAAAAAAACTTAATAGTTTTTCATTTATCTTATTTTAAGTTTTTGAAAAATTTCATCAAAATTTCATGCAAAATTGCAATTTTTGAAAATTAATAATAATAAGTTTGAATTTTTTTCTCTGTATTACTAATCTATAGTAGTACTAAATATAAAAAGGTACTTAAAAACATAAAGTAACATAATTTTTTTTTTTAAGTGCTCCGAACGTAGGCAAGTACCTTAAGAGGCATTAGAACAGCGATTTTTATTAAAATCGTTACAGTCGTTTTAGCAATCACTGAAAAGCATGATTTTTTCAATGGCAGGTACCTAGAGCATGCGCGATTTAGACGAAAACCTTAATAGTAGGTCCCATGGCCACCACTAACCCTCATACCAAATTTGAACATCGTCGGTCAATTTGTTCGGGAGTTATGCTGACTACAGACACATTTTTTCTAGACATCTTTTAATTTATTAATTAATCTAGACAGACTTTTAATTAATCTAGACAGACATCTTTTAATTTATTACTCCATCGTTCAAACAAAGTTATAAAGGTTTCTGCTTCATTCTGTGTGTTTGCGGAATAGATGTAGGAAACACTCGACATGTGATCATTCATACTTAATTGCTTCTAATGAATTTTTTTACAAGAAATATTTTTTTTAAGTGGCGCCAATAACGTATATTGATGTTAATCAGCGGAAAATGTACATATTTCTATCTAAGCAAATAAATGATTTCCTGTGCTTTGAATATTTTCGGTACTTAGAAAAAAGTCATAATGAATGTTGAAAATAGGGGGAAAAAATGAAAAATACGAAACCCATAAGTTCTATGATTTTATGTATAACATATCTGTATCTCGGAAGAAAAGCGCACAATGTCCAAATTTTTTGAAATTGAGGTTTTGGCACCATTTAACATAACACTTTCCACTCTTTTTATACACTGTTAAAAAATTCAGTTCAACGTTGAACCAAATTTTGGTGCAATTTCAAGGATGGTAGACATTTGCACCACTTTTTGGTGCAACTTCCACGAACGAAAAATACTGATGAGGAGGTTTCACGAAAATATGGTGCAACCTCAGACCACCGCAACCGTAACGAAACTTCGATTGAGCTCCTTGGAAATCGACAACAACCGCGTCAAGATCGAAAGCTGTGTTTAGCCACGGCTAAACTCGATTCATTAATTGAATATCAAGATAAGTAAAGTGCTTTATTTTACATATATGGTAAATATTGTTTGCTTACTGTAAATTAATTATAGATATAGAAACTGATTTGTCCTGATGTAGAAACTGATTTGTCCTGATGTAGAAACTGATTTGTTAAGTGATGTTGACAAATTCGCAGCAATGCATTACCAGTGAAATTACCTTAAAATTTCTGATTTCGCGATGTTCTATCGCACCCGTGCTACAAATGTGACACAACCCAAAATTTTTTATTTTTAAGTTAAAGTGTATACATAATCACAGATTTTATGGGCTGGAAGAACGCTTAAGTCTGTTTCAACTTGAATTTAATATAAAACAATCTTGTGCCATTCAACTAGCTTCAAGTACATGCAGTCTCGGAATTTTTACTCAAAATGATAAATTATGAATTATATCATTTTTGTAGAAAGGGTGCAATATATGTATGAATAAAAAATTATTTTATTCAATAATTATGGGCATTATCCTAAAGTTTATAAGCTTTAATTGTTGTATGCAGTTTCAGACCCGAGTCATGAGTCATTTTTCATGAAATGTTTCCACCCTTGAAAGTAAACAATGGTCCCTCCTCTTTTCAAATAAATAATAGTACTTAAATAATATTTTATTAATTTTCCGTCACCTTTTAATCACGCTTATGGAAGAATGGTTTGAGAGGCCGCTCATATGAATTATGTAACTGTTTATGCCACCACAGCTGAAAGTTTAATCATACAAAATATTCAAAAGTTCAATTTCTCGAACAATTCAAAGCATTTTCATCCAAATATGTTTTTTGAAAAAGAATGTTAAGGCCCCTTTCGTTCAAATTATACGTTTTCAATTAATGCTATTTTAAATGTATTTTTTTTCCCGCGTAGTTTATTGTCTTTTTATATATCCTTTATTTAAATTTTACCTGTATCACTAATAGACTGATAGGCGACTGCATGTTGAGGTACATCATTCTGTATTTTTTATAGAATGCAGAGAAAAGTAAGAAGAATACAAATCCCCTCGTCTGCTGTGGCAAAAATGGCCAAAACTGGTCGAAAATTGACATTTAATGACTTGAACTAAATCCGACTGCCAAATATGTCATAACTTGCTAGTAAATAAACCCACTTTTTCGTCTGGTCACCGAACGCACTTTGATTTTCAATGAAGAAGGACACAAATGATTTCTGATTTCTGGGTCAGAAAACTAGCATATTTCAAAAGTGAGTTTAATTGGCAACATCAGTTACGTCATTAGGGACATAATATATATTGTGTACTTGGCTCATTTTTAAAAGATACGAGTAAGCAGTCGCCTGATATCTGAACCGTCTGCAGCCTTTAATTGAAAATTAAAGAACTAAGGGTTATCAAATAAAAAAGAATGCTCATTATTTGGTAATCAGACTTAGTTCAACTCATTCCAAGTCGATTTTTGACCAGTTTCGGCTTGCCTCTGCAGACCAGCGGACTCATAACCTAACTTTTCTCCACATTCTGTAAAAAAAATTGGACTGATGTTCGATGGAGTACTTTAACATGCAGCCCTCCCTCTGACTATAAGTGTTTAATTGAGAAATAAATTGCATAAATAATAAATCGTCTCAGATAGTTATCGTTTAAATAACCCCAAAAAATTATTCTGTGTAGAGCGACCAGTGATATTTCAATGAAATTGCAGTAAAACAAACACAATTTTATACGTAATAAAAATAATAATAAACTCTGAGCTTAATCATGCTCTTTTGTATATTTCAGTTTCCCGATGATGATGATGCTCAGCTCAGCTCACAAATCCATAGGAGTGCGAGGTGGTGGAGATCTCTTCTGATCATCACGTTGCAAGACATCTCAGATATGCTCAATGTCTGGGGGTTTAGGTGGTCAACGGAGATGTCCATAGTCAAAAGAGTGTCCCTGGAGCCAGTTTGTAGCAACTTGTGGCATGTGGAGTGTCCCATTGTCCTGCTAGAATTGCCCAAGTCCAGCCGAATGCACCATGGACATGAATGAGTGCAGGTGATGGGAGAAGATGTTTACATACCTGTCAGAGTCGTCTCTAGACTAATCGGGGGTCACATATCGCTCCAACTGCACATGCCACAGATCATCGCAGAGGCTCCACTAAGTTGAACAGTTCCTTGTAGACGTGTAGGATCCATGGATTCATAAGGTTGTCTCCAAACCCCACTTGTCCATCTGCCCATACAATTGTAAACGACACTCATCAGACCAGGCTACGTTTTCTAGTCATCAACAGTTCAATAGCGATATTGGTGGGCCCAGGCGAGTCGTAAATCCTTGTGTCATGTAGTCAACAACGTGTCATGTGATTCCGCTTCACATCATTAATGGTTCTTTGAACTGTTTGCACATTGACACTTGTTGATGCCCCAGCATTGAAATTCGTGGCAATGGCTAATTGATACACACGGTACAGTAGTGAAATGGTTCAAAGTGAAAATCCAAATTTATTTACCACCTTGATACTATGATATCATCGAGATACTATGTCCCATCTCTCAAGCGCCGACTATAATGCCACATTCAAAGTCCCATAGATCTTGATAACCTGCCATTGTAGCAGCAGGAACCGATCTATGACTTCACAATTGAAGACTATGCTGCACCAGAACGTGGTTCGGATATGATCTGGATAAGTAACCTGATGCTCCGTTCAAGAAGACTAGAACTTATTACAAGTTTTATTCTAAAAAAACCTTAAATAATCTAGTATATGTTTTGTATTTAATTTATATATAAACAATGTTTCTACTAGGTCTTTTTCTTTAAGAAATCCTTATTTTTAGTTTTCATTTATAAAAACCTTTAATAATTCTTATTTTTCTCTAATAGTAATTTAAAATTCCAGCTTATTTACAAGAGCTAACTAGATTTGACTCATTTTCAATATGTTTGTGCTATTAATGGTTTCAAATGTGTTGTTTATTTTTAAATAAGATAGTTTATGCTAATTATCACACAAAACCTTGTATAGGTTTGATTTTTAATTCATGTATGCGAGTTAAGATTAGTTCTTATGAAATATATTAAAGGTGTTTAATAGCTTCTTATTGTATGAAAAGTGTGGGAACCCCAATTTAAAACAATGTTTTTGGGTGCTAAAAGTAAAGAATTTTAAAGTTTCATTTCTACCCTGCTCATAATATACTGTTACGAATTTTGTATATTTGTAAATATTTCGTAGTGTTAATTTTGTAAATAGTAATTTATGTACATTTCGCATAAGACAATGCAATGGTCTGTTTCCCTGCAATGAGCCTCTCAACGCTTGATAACGGGTTTTACAGAGGTAACTCTGGGAAGCGAGTTTCAAGGGGCAGGGCATTTAACATTACGGTAATGGGAATCTCGCCAAATTGACGAGATACAGCCAAGTTGGCGACAGTTTCGGCGGCTAATTTTTGTCGCCAAATTTGGCGAGAAATCGCCAAATGTCGCCAAACTTGGCGACCATTTGGCGACATTTTCGGTACATGTATCCCCATGTACATGTATAGGTCTTTTCGACCACTATCTGGAAAGTTCTCCAAATGTCTATCTCTGGAACGTTCACGTATGTTCACCTCTCCTATATAAGGAAGGCCGTGAGTAGGGTGAAGATAGTTGACTGAGTAGTTGTTGACTGTTTTTGAGTCACGGAGCTAGTTGTTAGCTGAGTCCGTTAGTTGACTGAAGTTAGTTGATTTTGAATCACTGAGTTAGTTGTCTCTCAACGTTCATTGTGAGAGCTGTATTACTGACTTGAGTTAGTTCGCGGATTTTGAGTCACTGAATTAGTTGACTGGAGATACTGAGCGAACTGTATTGCATTGTCTTTTGCGACGATTTAGCAGTTGTTTGTCAAGTTTTTAACTGCTGTTTTGTGCTCTATTGAGGTGAAAAGAGCTGTATTGTGTCTACTAGAACGAGAAGTTCTGGAGCTGTAAGAGAACTGTGAAGAGTTATTTTGGAATAAATTTCTGCAAGTTTTGATCTGCTTTGGCTTCAAATCTTTCGAACCCGTACAACGCAACAATACATTATACATAAACATGCTATCTTTTTCGGTATGTTTGTGGTATTATTGGTTGTCCCTTAGCTTTTTTTAATTATTCTTCATTAAGAATTCACCTATTTCAACATGAAAAACTTGCATTTAGTACAAATAACAGTAAAATTACTTGCTCTGAAGGTGACTTTAAATAATTTTTTAAAAACATATCCTGTTTTAAGCTACACGATACCATTGCATAATGAAAGGTTGCTGTAGTATGATAAAAAATATAACCTGCAAAGTAATAAGTCGATTTAGTGTTCAGTTACAGACTTTAAATCAATTAAATATTTTAAAAATCCTTTTCAGTACTTTTCCGTTAAAGGAGGCCATTGGCAAAATTCAAGTGTGGTACGGATTCTGCGCCAAGATAATTTTTGCCAATAAATGGCAGCAGCCACCATTTTTTAATATCAAGTGAACTGCCTATGGTTGCCATGATTTGGCTTGGTTTTACGTAAACAATTCTTAACGCAGAATCCGTACTGTACTTGGATATTTTTTGCCAATAGCACCCTTTAAGGGAAAAGTACTGTCTCTTCTGTATTAAAAATGTATGTTTATAATTTATTACTTTATTACAAATATATTTAAACAGAATTTGTTTGATAGTATAATTTAGAAACACATGTCCAACAGGGCAAAATATAATGGTATTCTAAAGCTGTGGTTGCCATAACACAAGTTTCGATTAGTTGCAGTTTAGAAAGTGGGATGCTAATTTTACCAACCGTATTGTTATTCATAAAATGTTTTGTAATTACATCTGCTCAGTTTGATTTTGTAATGAGCAATTAATAAAATATTTTGATTTTGTATTTTCATTTATAATGTGAAGCTGCTTTTAAATTTGAATATATATATAAATGAAATTGGAGGATGTCATGTGACTCATTTTGATTGCATTTGAGATCTGATTGGAATAAGTAAACAATGTTTTCCTGTTCCAGTATTCTGTGTGAAATAATGAAATATACATGGCTATAAAAATAGTTTGCTAAAATATGAGAATTGTTGATCTGATCATAATTTTAATTATTTAAAAGGGTTATTGTTGGTAACAACAAATAAAGATATTCAGTTTTTAAATAAATAGTAATGCTTATTGGAAATATATATATTTTTTTTTTAATATTTCTACTTATATGTGGATATTTTATTTGTTGGAAAAAAAAAACTTTAATATTGGTTGTTTCCAAATGGATATACTTTTTAATTAATGCATGATTATACTTCATTGTCCTAGCTGAAGAACCCCTGCAGTTATATCCTCATTGAATGTTTAAATGATAACTATTTTTTATTTATGATACAATATACATTAAAATAATTTATATACAAAATATTATTTATAAAACTATATAATATATGAAAAAGTAATAATTAAAAAAAAAAAAAAATATTGAATACAAACAATATTTAATTTAAAAATATATATTCTATCCACAGCTATAACAAGCAGGGGGGAAAAAAGCATTCAACATTTTATGCACCTTTAAGTTGAGGACAGAAATCATAAATATTGATTCATCCTTAACTTTAAAATGCGGTACAAAAAATATAAATGGGGGTTTAAATTATCACTATAAAATGGTATAACAAAAACGCAAATATTGGTACAACGTTTCACCATAAAATGGAGTAGCGAAAACACTAATTTTGGTGCAACCATGCACCATAAAATGGGGTAGCGAAAACGCGAATATTGGTGCAACCTTTCACTCCAAAATGGTGCGGCGAAAACGCGAATTTTGGTGCAACCTATCACCATAATATGGTGTCCGAGGTAGCACCATTATTTCGTGAAATTAAACACCAAATGTTGGTGGCAGCTAAATGGGCACCAAACTTTGGTACAGGGTGGAACCAAATTTTTAACAGTGTAGTGGAATGAAACGCTATGTCCTATGCTAAATAATAACCAATTTAGACGTTATTTGAAAGCACCATCATAATATAGAAGGAAACGGCACTATGTGGCTCTCCTGTAGAATTTGCTTTTTGTGACTTAGTGCGTTTTTCTTCCGGGATACAGATATATTCCTCAGTATAATCTAATACATTGCACACAGATTGATGATGAGTAAAGTTGTTTATGTAAGTTCTTAAAGAAGTTGTGGCCGGACATGGTCTAGGGCATTCACACAAAGGCTAGAGTAATGGAAAATCTCAATCAACCGCATAAGGTGTTTTCGTGAGTTTCTCTTCTCAGAAAACATTCCTTTCTGGTTGACGAAACATCTCTGTTTCAGACTCTGCTACTAAAATTCATGTGCGCCAGATATGCTGCCACATAGCTCCCCTCTACGAAGTCCTCAGCACTTGCTGGACTCTAGCATAAATATTATTGAGTTTAGTAGTTTAGAAATGTTATGTAACAAAGTTATAAGCGTAATTAAATTATTGTTTTTCTTGACCAAGAACTATCCAATAAATTACCCAATAATAACGAAACAACCTTCTGATAAGTCGTTCTACCTGGTGTCTTATTAAGTAGCACTTGCAATACAGACAATGAGAATCTGGTAAAGTAATTTTAATTTAAATAGTAGCACTAACTTCTTAGTTATATATGTATGACAACATTTGTTTTAGACTAAGTTAATTGGCGTAACTAGTGCAAGCAAAAAAAATATGGTTTTGTTTTTTTGAAGTAGAAAAAGTTCTTGTACGTTTGTAGCGTAGCAATATAACAATGCATTTAATTTAATTAATATATTTAATTTAATGAATTGTTTAATTTAATATATTTAGATAATCAAAATTGTGTGCATATTTTATCATGTGTTCAACTAATTATATTTGTAAAATAAAAATCTGCTCAACAAATCTTTCATCATCAATTCAAAACAAATTAACCATAAATATTAGATTTTGTTTATTAATACTCTTAAGTACTGATTTAAATTACAAAAAATTATTAAAATTATTTAAGAATTTTAGATAAACCTAATTAGTGATCTACGAAATTGTCTAAATTTAGCAGTATTACTTTTTACTCAGACATTAATAACTTACTGTTCAATCATACGTTAATGTAAATTTTTGTACACATTTTCGGCAAACTCACTATGAGAACATTCAGAAAATCTCAACTTAATTTTCAGAAGAAAAAAAAGTCAAATATTAACGAATTTAACAAATCCAAATTCAATATAAAAATATATAAAACTAAAGACCATTCAATACAGATTTCGATAAGATAAGTGTACAAACAATTGGGAATTTTTCCTTCTGTTTATTTTATTTGGCAGGAGCGATATAGAATGAATCCAAACTATGTGGAAGAAGTGAAGTAGGTTGCTAAATGATCATCTGCAGCACTTAATATGCAAATGAAGAAGGCACATCGGCGTCTTAAGAATTGCAGGGGAAACACCTTTAAGAAGGACGCTCTTACAAACCTAATTAGCTCACTTGATGAAGGTTTTTTGTCCTTAGACTGCTTAATGGAAGTTGGTAGATTTTATTTTTAGATATAGTTTAATCTTTCCATGCTGAGTAGGAAATAAATAAAACAACTTTTCCTAATTTTAGAGTAAATTGTGTGCCTGAAAATAGTTTTTTTTCTTCCGATGGTATTTAAAATTTGAATACGGAAATTCTTTGATTAAAAAAAAAAAAAAAAAAAAAAAAAAAAAAAAAAAACCCGCTTCTTGAGTACACTTATTAAAGTATTTTATAAAAGTAAAAGACATTTCTAATTTGAGTTTATTAAAATTTTGATGGTATACAGTTTTTAACTATATTTACTAAATTATTTTAATGCAGTACTTGTATGACAAAATTTCTATTTGGGAGAGTTGTAGAAATTTTTCAAACAAAATACAAAATTTAGATACAGCGAAAAAGGTAATTACAGAAGAACAAAGCTACTTATATACAGTAACTATATTACTTATATATATTAAAAAACTTTACTATATATCTTAGTAATATATACTCTAAATTCTAAAACAAATGCATAATAAAGTTACAACAATATAAAAAAAATTCGTATTTCAATGGTTTTATTGTTTAAATTTTGATTTATTATACACGAATGACATGCTGAAAATATCTAATTTAATAATATTAGAGTTAGCCATAAATGTTACATTTGAAATCAGTATTTTATCAAATTTTGTTAAATGCCAATGATCCTGTGGCCATGTCGGCTTTTAGGCAAGTTACTAATATATATTTTTTTCTTATACTTCGGAGAAGAGAGTATGATAATCATCCAAAAAATGGACCTTGATTTTTTTCCCCACATATATCGGCATAACATGGACATGCCAATTCCAAAAAGTAGAGATCTCGATTCTGTCTATCCGTCAGTATGCTACAACGTCTTGCTAAAAAATGTACTTTTATAAGTCTTAAGATATTGAATTGATTGCAGTAAAATTGGAAAGATGTGTGGAATTATGGGGACATTGGGTCTCAAGTATGTGCAAGGATTCGGATGTTCAGAAATCGAGATTTTGTCGTTCGTTTTAACATGGTTGCCGTGATAAGGTTGGGGAAAACGATTTACAAAAATTGATGATTAAAATCTTAATTTTCTAGTTTGATTTTCTTTTGACAAAAATATTTTTATTATCAATAATATTATTTAATTAATTAAAAATTATATGTTTTAGTTTTAGTTTCTACTAATGCAGAGAAAATCTTGTACAAATACAATACCAATTTTTCTGTCATATACAAGGTCAATAGTCTTAGCTAAAATTAAAAATTTACAAAATTTCGTTCGCCAAAATTGTCGCCAAATTCACCAATTTGTAGACATATTTTGAAATTAAATAATGTCAAAAATTATAAATTAACGTTTTTTCTGTTGTTCCTATTCTATCATTAAAGGATGAGAAAGTTTAGAGCCTCTCTAGATGCTATATATTTTTTTTTTTACTTGTAATTATGTTTAACATATTTTACAAACAGAATTGTCATGGATAAATGATAATCTATAATTTAAGAGATGATTATTTTTATTCCAAATGAGTGTTCAGTTTTCCCAATAAATGTTTAATTTTTTTTTTTTTTTTTTTTTTTTTTTTAATTTAGCGATTTGTTCTAAATGTGTACACAATGAAGAGTTAGTAATAAAAGTATTTCATCTTACTTTTACAATATGATCTTATTATTCTATCATGGTCTTAATTTGGCAACTTTATTGATTTTAATTTTTAATTGTTTTACTTAAATGTTTTTTAAGTAATCGGTTAAAACTTTTTACGTTACGTACTAAAACTACTCGTGAAATTTCGATCATTTCATTTTAGAGTATTCTATTTTTAAAAATATCAACACTATAAAGATTCACAAAAAAAAAATACGAAAAATATAACCTAACATATTAGCTTCAATTCAAAAATTTTATTCCCACTCTAAACGATAATAAAATCAAACCTTCAGGATGTAATTTGAAAAACAAGCCATGAAAAAATGACTGCCCATCTCTAGTTATTTACTTTCGAGCTTGTAAATCAACATTTATCGTTGGATCATTAACCTCTTACCATTTAAGCTTCAGTGAATCTTTCTCGGCATTTTGTAAATAAACAGAATCCCTCAAATAAACACCCAAACAACTATCATCAGCTTCAAGCTATATTGTATGATTATAATAGATAAGTAAAGGCTTGAACGATTATTACGCCACACCACACACTTAATCTATAATTTCAATAACTTACACACTTAGTGGAAATTGTAAGGATAATTGACGAAGAAAATTGATTAACCTTTGAAAGGTATATTTTACATACAACTGAAAATTCCAGAGGAGGAAATTGTTTTCATGATCGGAGGACACTTATCACACTTTGTTTTTGTTAAAAGGAACTTAAAATATGTTTTTGTCAACTTTCAATTTCCCAGTGCACATCGCAGTAAGGATAATTAATGGCGTATCATTTTTTTTAGACAATTCATTTTGTATTTGAGTAAATGAAACTTCCCTAAAGCATTTTCTAATACTTTTAAAACTCGTCAAACTTTTAGAAACAACAGTTTTAGAAAATATAGTAATACGTCGATATATTTATCAAAATGATATATATATTATTGTATTCAGTCATTTTCAATGCAATTAAAGCTTAAATTTTCCCGATGTATAAATAGGAATAAGCTAGTTTTTAAAATTCATTTTTATTGCTTAATAAATTATTTAATTCAATTATATTAACAATATATAATTATAATAAATAACAAATTCGGGTACTGTTTTGTGAATGAAAAATGTCTGCAATGTTTCGAATATTATTGGAAAGTAAATGGCGAATGCATATCTATTAAATGAGGTTGTTTATGAAAAGGAAATTATTTGATAGAAAATATAGGTCCATAATACCATAATACTTTCACTATATTTGAAAACGTTGTTGCATAATTTTATTCGAATTATAGTTGATACAGATTGACGTATTAATAAAGCAATTAAACTAGGATATATTGATGCTTATAAAGACACAACGAAACGATAAGATTTTAAAGTATTGAATCGTACATACTTTTGTCGTTTTCGCAATTATTTAATGTATCTTTATCATGTTTTTACTTACATTTACCAACTCTTTTGCGGAAAGTACTTCTTCCCATTGCTTATAGTCAATGACTGGAAATGCGAAAAGAACCCTTTGCTACAAACCTAAGAGTATATCGTTATTTTGTAGATACGAAGGGCTGCTTAAACGGAGCTATTTGTCGTATTTAATTAAAATTTCGATTTATCCGTTTCCGGTGACGATCCTTCGCAACCTTATATGTATGCTGTTTCCATGGCAACAAACCCAATATGGACACTTGGAGCACCTATTCCAACTACCATAGTATTTCTCCTGAGATGGGATACTTCAATTGTCTCCCGATAGAGGTCGCCAGAACTTTTCTCATGGTTAATTGATGCATTCATTATCAGGACTTGGTTTAACTCCGTGTATCTGTGCAATTATTGAGGTAGAGTTTTTAATTTAGTGACAGCTTTTTCCTTACAGTTAAAGTAAGTGATAAGAGTAATACGTTAAAGTAAAATATGAGATTAATTTAAATTGTGATGTTACTCGGCATAGTTTTGGACAATTGCCAGTAGCTAAAACCACCCATGAAAAGGTAAAGAAAGTTTGGGAATGAAAGATTAGTATCAATTAAAGAAATGACATAAATTTATCAAAAGAATAAATCTGTAAAATCAAGTATAGGTTACAGTTTTAATGTTAGCCAGAGGAAGTATGATTTTTTTCCCGCGCTCAAAAACGGCCTAAATGATGAATAAAAACATAAGAAAAAAATTTGCGGCATCAAAACAGGAGTGCGTTTTATTTTAATTTTAATTTAATGATAGTACAAATTTTGAAATAGAATGCCAGTTATATTTATTTCTCAAACAGGCAAACATAGCTTTGAATATAGAAAAAAATTACGAAATAAGTTTTAGTATGCCAATATTAAAAAATCACTTTATTATCCCTTCAAATTTAGTTAATCATCTTATCTTATTTTTGTACAACGGTAATTATTTTCACAAGTTTTGAAACAATATTTCGGCCGGCAATATATCAGGGGCATATTGAAATTGTTTATAAATGACAAAATCGACAGCATTGTCGCTTTTAAATTGTGAATAATAATGGTATATACTAACAACTTGAGTATTAGATCTTCTAATTCTTGGTGCACTGAAAAACTCGAGATAGACGTTTACCTTTCTGAAAAAGCCGTTCATATTCGGAACGCATTAAACATCACTCCTTGAAAATGTCAAAAAATGTGTATAAAAAGAAATATGGACAAACATGACGAAAAAAAGTGTGTTTACTTCTCAAACCATCAGATCCAGACGACGCGACGTTTAAGCACTAGAGAAAAAAAAATTGTGTGTGTGTGGTTTTTTTTTTTTTTTTTTTTTTTTTTTTACCGTGGAGGAATATTTGTCGCAATTTATCTCTTAAGACTGAAATTGTAGACATAAGGAAGATGGAAAACCGTCAAGGCAGAAGTCTGAACACGAAAAGATATTCCTAAAATAGACTTAAACAAGAGTTGCATTTACGAAAAAAAAAAGTTACAGGGACGAGGATGCCATATTCTTAGTACTGTCATCAGCAATAGATGGGCATAAATAGAATGATGATGACACCGCATTTTCTTGTCGTGATCAGATTTTTCTGTCATCATCCACAGCAGGACATTACAAAAGAAGGCGGATTAGTTTGAACTTTTTATTTCTTTTGTAAGTGGACTTCAAGTATTTTATCTACTTGAAGGTTTGGATATCATACAAGGCGGATAAAGTTTTTTTTTTTTTTTTTTAATCCAAACATGATTTTTGATAAATAGTTGTGATTTCCTACTAAATTAATAATAATAGTTATGTATTAATTTTACATTAAAATAAATAGTTAAAAAAAATTCTTATAGTGTTTTTTCTTGTCCTTCTTGAAATTCTACCACTTTTCTTCATTTTATTTTTAATTTTCTTCCAACATGAGAGTGCAATTGCATTATCTTGATCCTCCCTTACACGCCATAATATATACAAATCCACCTTTAGTTAATTTAATTTCTAAAACATAAAATATCTCAACTATATCTATATAAAATACTTGAAAAATGAAAGTCACATCCTCAGACTTGAAACAAAGTACGAGAGCTAAAATAACTCTGGAAACTCTTTGAAAATATTTACATAACTCTACTCTTTTACCCTCTCAGTTAATTCTTTACAATCAAACAAGAACAACAAGTCTCATGCTTATCTTAAACGAGAGTCTCCTTGACATTAGAAGAGCGATTGTCAACAACAATAAACGACTCATTTTAAAAATATGCTCCGGAAACCGGTGATATTATTTTCGTCTAACACGAGTCGGGTCCAACCTACATCCCCAACAAGCGTTTGCTCGCGACATCATACCGGGAGCCGGATCCTCTCCCCACCGCCTTCATTCAATTGGCACTTTGCCCAACCACGAGGACGCAACTTCACTCGCCACTCACTAGTTGTCACACACTTAAATAGTCCTTAAAGACAAGGAAGCTTTATGACGTAAAATATGTTAGCATTTCTTCAGTTTCAGTATTGACTGAAGATGGATATTACTACACAAACAATGCCTTATTGGTCTCTATCTCTCCTTTACACTATTAAAGCTATTAATTCAGAAATAATATCTAACTATCCAGGTAGCACAACATTGACAGCAACAAGAGTTCTGGAAGACTGGCCAATCCTGGCCGAAACTCGAGCATCATACCAAATTAGACGATTTTTTTTTTTTAATAAGTCAAAATCATCACAATTTTTTTTTTTTTTTTTTTTTTTTTACCCTCCGTCTTTTCTTATACTTATAAATAAAACGTTTCTATTTTAAAACTGGGGATCAACATTTCAAAACTTCGAGTATATTTTATCCAGCATTGGGCCGGATTGCCAATATTTATAACAGCAGCCAGTTTACAACGGTCCACATCAGGATTGCCATGTCGAGCGATATTTGGCCAGCGTTGTTGTGCTGCTGGGATAAATATTGCTTATTGTAAAATGTTCCAAGAACCGTACAATAAAAACCGAAATAAAGCGAAAGCGCACTGATATGCCAGAAAAACAGAAGTCTAATATATTCCAATGCTTATCACAGACCATCGAATCGATATTCGGGAAGATTGCATCCTTCAGTAGTCTAATACTGAGTCCTTAAAGGCAAGACAGCTACAGTGAATCTAATACTGAATGAGTAAAACAAGTAGTTAAGGAGGAAAAAAGTAATCGAATACTGAATAGGTAAAACAGTAAATGAGAAGAAAAAATACTTCAATGCTCATCAGAGACATCAGATTAGTCAAATCGACGTTTGTTGAGGGCCTATGATTGAATTTCGATGTCATTTCCCACTTATGTCTATGACGTGAAATAATTCTTGACCGGCTATGCGATGTGCCATACACTTCCCTTCCCCCACAGTTGTTTTCTGATTGCACAGTTGCATTGCTTAAAATTTCAGTGTAAATTGTTTCGTTTTGTAATCATCATAAAAATTTAATGACTTAATCGATTTATATTTTTTTAATTGAAGAAGGCATGAAATCCTGCCATCATTAGTTATGTCCAAATAAAAAGTAACAACTGTCAATACTGTTACGAATTTCTGTATATTTGTAAATATTTCGTAGCATTAATTATGTAAAAAATAAATTTCTGTACATTTCGCATAAGGCAGTGCAAGGGTTTGCTTTCCTGCAATGTGTGTCTTAATGTTTAATAACGAGTTTTACAGAGATAACGCTGGGAAGCGAGTTTTACAAGGAGCAGGGCATTTAACATTATGGTAATGGCAATCTAGCCAAGTTGGCGACGGTTTTAACGACTAATTTTTTTCGCCAAATTTGACGAGAAATCCCCAAACTTGGCGGACCATTTGGCGACATTTTCGGTCACCTTGTACATGTATAGGACTTTTCGACTACGATCTGGAAAGTTCTCCAAATATCTACCTCTAGAAGTTTCAAGAAGGTTTAACTTTCCTATATGTAAGCCGGCCAAGAGAGCGAGGGAGTTAGTTGACTGAGTTACTGACTTAGTTGAGTCCGTTAGTTGACTGGAATGAGTGAGTTGAGTCCGTTAGTTAGTTGAGATACTGACTGAGTGGAGTTACTGACTTGTTTGTCTGTCAGCGAGCATTCAGAGAGTTCCGAAAGCGAACTATATTGCATTGTCTTTTGCGGCGATTTAGCAGTTGTGTGTCAAGTTTAACTGCTGTTTGTGTTCTATTGTTGTGTATAGAGCTGTATTGAGTCTACTAGAACGAGAAGTTCTGGAGTTGTAAAGGAATCTGTGAAGAGTTATATTGGAATAAATTTCTGCAAGTTTTGATCTGCTTTGGCTTCAAGTCTTTCAAACCCATCCACGCAACAATATGAACGTGTAGTGGTTGATATAACTCTAGTTCCCTTTTTTAAACTGCTCTAAGGTAAGTTGGGATAATATGCCTTGCGATGGAATATGCTGCCCTAGCTCTATCTCAAAAACCAAATACTAGGTTTTAGCACCGTCCACAGGATTTTGTGACCATTTGGCAAATAAACACCGCTCAAACGAAACTGCGCCGTAATATCACGTCAAATAGAATTTCAACAACTAGAGGTATGAAATGAAATTTTTTACTTAGAAACTATTTTAGGGTCTTAAGGATATTATCACAAGAAAGATACTATGCATTTTTACATGTTAATTATTTTTTGGCATAAAACCTCATCATTCATTATTTCTTTCCCACCTTTGTAGAAGCCGCCATGTTTACACCCAACTACGTGACGAAGGTCTTAAAATAATTTACTGTTTGTGGTGATATTTCGTAAATGTTATAGAAATTTTACACAATGAATAGAGATGAAGATGATTATTACGTGAAATTCAATGATTACTTTCATGAAAAGAAGGGCCCAAAATGTCACTGGATTCAGTGTGTGGCTTGTATGCGTTGGTTCGACGACCACATCGAGATAATTCTGTGAGAATTATTTTAAACGGTGAATACTTTAAGACATTACATTCATGTGTTTCAAAGATTTTGTGTCATTAGTTTGGTATTTTTGGATTACCAAAATTTTGGGATTTTGTTTGATTTAACTGTTTGAAAGTGAAAATTGCATAATAATACATGTGGCCATACTGCCTCAGTACTGTTGGAATGTGACATTTTTATGTTTTTTTTAAACATATTTTTCAGTTATTGAATATTTATGAACATGTAATATTAAAAGTCTTTCAGGAATTATACAAAAAATTCTATATTAAAAAAATACAATGTTCTGTTTCTTTATATCCGTATAAAATATGCTCAATAAATGTGTTTATAAAATAAGCAGCATTATTCTCCCCAAAATACCTTATATTTTTATAATTGGTATTGCTGATTGTTTTAACTGTGTATATTTCTTATATGTTCATATCGAAGTAATACTCATCAGGTTTAAAATTTACCTTTTTGCTTTTTAAAGAAAACTTTTCGACCCCGAATGGTCACCTGAAATAAAATTTTAATTTAGTTGCACACAAGATCAGATTTTTTTTTCAATTCATTTTTTTTTTTTTTTTTTTTTTAATTTAATGACCGAAATACTTCAACTATTTCAGTTTTTTATTAATCAAATCCTTTCGATAGGATCAAGGGAAGCCGTTTAAAAACTATAGGCCCAGTCCATTTGACTTGCTTGACTCTTTTTCTATACGGGCCTGGTTGTCATTAAATTAGTATTCAATTAAATACATTATTGTGGCATCTTATAAAAATATAATGTTTAAAAACTATTTCGACATGAAGTGATTAGAAAATATAGCATTTGTGCAGACAGTGACTATCATTCTTTGTAAGAGTCAGGTCGACAACTGAGGCAAGCCCAAGAGGTACATCCACTATCTCTTGGAGAGCTTCCAAAACAGTCTCCAGCTGTAATTTATGGATAATTTCGTTTAAAAAAGTGTCTTCGAAAAGAGAATAGAATTAATTGGGCTATGGAGCAATGAATGCAACGGACGGAAATATCTAACGAGTAGATCATGAATAACGGAATTTGATTGTCAGTTCGATTTTTGAGTTTGAGAAGTAGCATCGATTCTTGCTGTGGTTCAAATGCTTTTGACATTTAGAGACGAACCAGCAGACTTATGGTCTGATGGCTCTCTTTGTAAACTTTTAATCATTGTGGCATTCTTAGCAAAAAAGGAATGCGATACACATACTTACGTATTTAATTAAGTGCATAATTAGCAATTAAGTGTTGCGATACGATGACTTAAAAAAGACCGTCTGAAAGTTCGCCATTAACTCCACTCTCGTTTTTCATTTTTTTTTTAATTAAAACTCAATAATTGAATGGATAATTAAGAAAATAATCATGTCGTTCCATTTGAAAAAAGTAATTATACATATTTTTTAATTTTACTTCTGTTACATTTTTCATAAATTCAATTTCTTTCGCGAGGGTGTGCAAGCAATATGAAGAAAATTAAGTTAACAGTATAAATTCTTAAAAAATCTCATTTCGTATTAAATTCAACGTATTTTGTTTTAATATCAATAATTGATTACCCAGACCAAGCTTGGAAGATAATAAAATACGAAGAATAGAAAAAATGAAAAGCCCACTGTTCAAAAGTACCATCACATACATGTAATAGTGTTCATTTACTCTCATTTAGTTAATTAATAATTTGCATTATTTTTAATTCTTTGCTTGGCGCAATTCAAAGCCAATAAATGACGCTCAACATATCTCCGATTCAAATGTTTTTACTTTTTAACCGATCCAATTGAATACTTTTCTCATCCCTTTATAAAAAGAAATAGCGTGTGCACAAAAACTTTTTAGACAGAAAAAAAAATTAATGGTCTCTTTCCGCTTCAATTGTGAAAACTACATGGAAGATAGAGACGATATTTTTTTTAATTTTATTATTATTCTGCTGCAGTTGAACAGGCCAAATGCATTTTACCAAAGTAGATTTGTTCAATACGGAAGAGGGAACTCTACATGGAAGGATTTGAAATGATTTATATTTTTCGTGGTCGTTTATACGTGATTGCAGTTCGAATGCCACTGGACGAGATTCCACGCTCTTAAAGTAAAACTGGTAGAAGTCACCATTGCATTTTTTGTTGTTGTTAACAAAAACTCTGTTTTCTTCCATCGGCTCCTTAGTAAGAGAAAGGGTCTAATTTTAGCAAATAAATTCTAATAGAATTTCAAACATGTCGATATCCATGCAGCGCAGCGGTATTGGCCAAAGTCAGAAACGGGGGTTCTGGAAAAATTGGACTATCCATGCCGAAACTCAAGCCTCATTCCAAAATACACGATTAAAAAAATTAAAAAAAAAAAAAAAAAAATCTCAAAATGATCACAAAACATATTTTTTACCACTTCTTCCTTACCTATAAAAATATATTTCAATTTTTAAACTTTGCATCAACATTTCAAAACTTCCAGTATATTTTACCCAGCACAGGGCGAGATAGGTTTAAGATCCATAGTAACAGCCAGTCTACAACGGTCAGTCTACAGCCAGTCAACATCGGGATTGACCAGTGTCGTGCGTTATTGGCCAGCGTATTTGTGCTACTGGGGTTTATGGAAAAGAAATATTTATATATGGGAAAACACGTCTTATTTATTCTTCTTAAAATTGATCAATAATGAGGCAATAACAGAACATCAATGCTCTGTAACCATACATAGCCATATCCTTATTTGTTGTTTATTTTAATAGGTTTTTTTTTATTTACACCAGGGCTTTATTATGGTGTTTTAAATATTTTATACTTTTGATAGTGAAAAGAATAGATTTTTAAATGATATTTGGAAAACTATAAACACTTAGTGTACCAATTAGTTGTTGAATAAGGAAGTGTTATGGAATCCAAATTTTATTTTATTAATATAAAATTATTAGCTTTAAAGTTACAGGAAGCTACTTAGAGTTTTTTTATATATATATATATATATATATATATATATATATATATATATATATATATATATATATATATATATATATATATATATATATATATATATATATATATGTTTAGTTTTTTCCCCTTTTGAATATTCTAATATTTAAAAATTGTTGATTGAAACAAAATAACTCTTTAATAAAATCTGAGATTACTTAATGTGACTGATTACTGTAAATTTCCTAAATCCATTAAATTAATTCAATAGAATCTCTCTTTTTAAAGATCCTCTAATAAAAGGGTCATGTATTTCAATTTGAGCACATTTTTTCTTGAAACCAAAACACAAACGTCAAGTTCAAATATCAAAGTTTACTCTTTGAAATAGATAACCGATTAATTCAAATATATTTGAAGTAAAATAAGAAACTATAATAATTGATGGTAAAAATTAAAAGAAATTTTATTGCTTTTATACAGCTCTTCCAACTGAAAAGAGTTTCATTAAAAATATCCTGAATTTTAGAATAACACTTATAAATGAACCACAGCTCGAAATTATAATATTACATCATTATAAACAGTTAAAAACTTTCCCTTTTTTTCTCTTACAAAATCAGCGACACTTTCCAAATTTAAAAAAAAAAAAAAAAAAAAAAAACACTCGGCGTAAGAGCCACGCATATTTCTCCTTCTATCTTTATCTTTTATACTTAGCAAACTTAAATTTTTATTTTAAACTGTTTTTAAGCACTAAGATTTTTATGGCTATTAGAGTCACAACAAAAAATCATATTTTTATTTTTAATTGATCGCAAGATTTTTATTCTTTGATGTTAAATTATTTTTTACATACATTATGCTAAATAATCCCCCCCCCCCCCCCGATTCACATATTTTCTTTAACTCCCATAGCTGAAATAATAAGACGCTGTAGATTCCTTGCTGCCGAGAAAGAAAAATTGGAAAATATCTAGTTACCATCTGTAATTCTCGAGTAATAACACGCTTTATGTCGTTACGGTTATTGGACTGTTAAATTTAGTAAAGCTACTTTATAAGCATCTTTTATATTTGAGATAGAAAATTGAATGTGGACACTAGACAATTTCGTAGATGCCTTAACTATTAAAATCCCCTTAAGTTATCAAATAATGACACATTTAACTGAGTCGTTTTGTTTTTCATTAGTGGTTTTAAAATATTATTCTATGGTTGTTTTGGGGATGTTATTCTAGATTACATTTTAAACTGCCAATATGTGTTGTTGTTTTTCGTCTATTGAACATTATCAATAGGAATTTGTAGAAATACCATTAATAAAGTTCTTTATTATTTTCAAGATTTTAAACTCAATAATTATATGATATAATTAGATAATAATATATATATATATATATATAAATCCAGCATTCTCTCAACAGACCGAGCCAACCAGGTTACATGAGAACAGGGTCTACAATTAATAGACTGCGGAAGGAGAGTGAGGCAGTATGATCAGAATATTGTTCAATTATATTTTCTTTGCAAGAATTTCATGTATTCATATTCAAACCTTGGTAGTTCAATGGGAATGCAATTCTCCACCATTGGCCTGTCATTTTACTTCAGTTCAATTACATTGAATGTATGGTAATTGCAGAGTTCATCCTAGAAATGAAGAAGGGCAGGGTGCTATTTTCCAAAAAAAGGGCACTTCCTGTTTACGAGGGCACTTTTATGGCAAATTGCAGAAATACGCGTTTTCTGCCACAATTTCAATATTGTTATGCTTTTCTACCACGATAAATAATTTTCAATATTCTGAAGAAAAAAAATTATAATGCAAAAATCCGTGAATTAAAAACTCGCTCAGAAACTTAAAAGATATCAAAATACTGATAAAATACTTAAGTCCTGATTCTGCTGGAATGAGACTGAGAAAATTATTAAAATTAAAGTGCAATATACACAGTTAAATTGTCATCAAATAGTAATTTTTATAAAAATATCAATTTATAATACAGTAAAATTAAGATAAGAATGTTTTAGTATAATGAAAATGTTTTAAGATAAGAACTTTTCACTCTTTCAAAATTTTCTCAAGTTTGAATGAATCAACCTTAAACTTCATCTCTTAGGTTTGCCATTGTTAGATAGAGAATAGAGTTTCTCCAAATTTAACATTATTCATTGTGGGATATCACAAGGAGTATTCCGACTAAAGAACTTTAACTATGTCCTGAAATGTTTGCATTTTTTTATTTTCAAAATCGGATCAGATTTAGCGTCAAAACGGCGATTTTTTTTGCCGTGCATGCCGCTATTATGTAAGCTATAATAGAAGTTTTTTTTTTATAAAAATCAGAAATAATCTGGGATTTTGGTTGCATTCCTGTTATGTTTAATTTTAAATTTGAAACGGATGTTTAGAAATTAATTGGTAACAGGCAAATTACCAAAAACATCCCCTAAATTTAACAGGAGGATATCGCGATTACGCGTGTCCAAACGGAAATATTCTTTTTAAATTCTTAGGGTTAACATTTGATAGTTATAAACCTTTAACTAAGTTATTCAAGTCTTTCAAATTCCTTTCTTCACTATTTTGAAGGAGGCATGGTAAAAATCCAGCGAAATACACTTAATCAAAACACGTACGAAATGGCCATGTTTACTAATGTGCACTTGGGAAATTGTAAGACGGCGCCCTACAATCCACCTACTAATGAAGCACGTTATATGGACATCTACTCAATGGTTTCAGTCCCTGATATATACGTTACTCGTTTGAACATGAATGCGCATGCGCGACAGCCGATTTCAGTAGGGGTGATCCACATATTGCATACTGTTGGGAGAGAAAAAAACGAAAGTTTTTCGAATTCTTTCAGGATGAAATTTTTTCTGAAAAAGGGCAGGAAGGGCGCTATTTTTATAAGAAAAGGGCAAGAAGGGCGCTATTTTTATAGGAAAAGGGCAGGCAGGGCGCGCCACCCCTCGAAAAATGCCTAGGATGAACTCTGGTAATTGGTACTGTAGTACATGCATGACTACGTCATAGTCAACTGCTTGATACGCAGGAAAATAAAATGCGTATTTTGACTAGCCAATAGTATCTGAAAATTCGAGGTTATTTTTAAAAAAGTATACTGTGATTGGATACAAATACGTCCAAAGGATTATAAGTTATTAAATGGAACCCCACTGAAAATTAAGTCTGGTATAAGGTGCATATAGTCCATTGTTTAGAATGGATTCCTTAAAAGATACAATGTTATCTTAAAACATATACTAAGCACTTTTTAAGCACTTCAAGCATAATCAATAGACAATAGATCGATAAAAGTCACCGATATATCGATATTTTCAGACATTTTTATCTTTTTAATGATCGTTTTGTAGTTCCATATATATATATATATATATATATATATATATATATATATATATATATATATATATATATATATATATATATATATATATATATATATATATATATATATATATATATATATATATATATATATATATATATATATATATATATATATATATATATATATATATATATATATATATATATATATATATATATATATATATATATATATATATATATATATATATATATATATATATATATATATATATATATATATATATATATATATATATATATATATATATATATATATATATATATATATATATATATATATATATATTTATATATATTTATATATATATATGGATGTATATATATATAATTGCTTATAATATATATAAGCAATTATATATATATACATCCCTCTGTTAATTTTTCAGTTATTTACATTGTAAAAATATTATGCTAAATATTCAACGTTGCCATTAAAAGCTATTGAAAATTATCGAAATTTTTCTTAAAATTATTAAGTTATTTACATTGTAAAAATATTATGCTAAATATTCAACGTTGCCATTAAAAGCTATTGAAAATTATCGAAATTTTTCTTAAAATTATTGCACCAACTAAGCGATAATATAACTTTTTCTTTTGTAATAGATTCATTCCAGTTGGAAAAGTAGTCACCTTTCAAAAAGAATGAAAAGTGTTCTGAAAAACTTCGTTTCTGGCAAAATTGAAAATCAAATAAAAAAAAAATCATGTATCGATGTATCGATATTTTATCGATTTTTTTTTCTATGCAACGATATAGTATCGATATTTATTTTGATCGATATTTCCGACCTCTAATAATCAAGCGAGAATCACTCTTCCAATCAGTGCATTAGAATCAGACTAAGTACGACACTTGGAGTACACTTCTATTATTAAAATAAATCGAATGTAAGCAATGCAATCGAAGAAAATCCCGATGTAGAGCAGATTGGAAAATTGACTCCATCCTCTTCATCCATCCGAAACACCACTGCGGTAGACATCAATTACTATAGGATTCTTTTCCAAGAGATCGATAAAATAAGAAACGAAGAAAAAGATATCCGAAATATATTCTCTAGGAGTCTCCACAACAGAGGAAAATGTTCCCAAAACATTTTAAGCGACGGCTTACGCTCCGTGGAATTGCAATGAACCAAACCTCCCTCCCCATTGCACTGCATTCTTTTATCGGCGAATAGAAGAAGAGAAAACGATTACAGAAAAGGCGTTTTGGAATCTTACAGACACGGTAAAAAAAAATTGTCCTACAGAAAAAGAAAAAGAAAACTGTAAATACATTGATATATATAGTGAAGTAGTTTTAGTTATCGTCAATTTTAAATAATTAGCTGAAATTTCGATAGAGTTGTTTATGTAATATCGTAATTTGTTTTGAATTTTCATTTCAGGGGAAAAAAAATACGTTTAACCTTTTTGTTGGTAGATTTATCATTATTTAATGATAAGTAAGCTGTATTTCTTTGAATATAATTTTAAGTTGTATATATGTACGTAACAATTAAGTAAATGTAAGTTTTATAAAATGAATTTTGAAAATAAAGTTTAAAAAATTAAAATAGTTATTTAAGGGATATATTTTACAATATTTTAAGAAATAAACTCACTTTATAATTTGATAAAACAATAGGAATTATATTCTGAACGGAATTAATCAATGCATTATTCAAAAGCTAATTTTTTCTTAAATCAAGCAGTTTTTTAGGTATTTCATGCAAGAATAAATCTTTAATTCCTGATAATAATAAGCACTGTGCTATTATAGGGAATAGAGACGATAAATTAAATACGTTTTTTAACTAGAAACAAATAACCAAAAATAAATTTTTATTTCCTGCAAGGTAATTTTTTTGGCATGGCATTAAATACTTCTAATTGTAATAATTTTTCGAAAAACTAATTATTCTTGGACCTCGAAATTTATTCCATCTAACCTCGATATAGAATAAAGCAGCCTATACGCATAATTTGAAATATGCCGGAACTAGCATCTTTGATCAACATAAAATTTTCAAAAATTCACAAACATGCCACGGAAGCTGCATATGCATTGCAATATATCATTGAAATAGCAAAATTATTGAAATTGCAGTCGAAACTCGAAATCTATAGAATATTTAAGAGCAATTATTATTCATTTATTTATTTATATATTTATTTACTGTGGAGGAGACAATCAACGCCTTTCTGAACATCAAACATTAGTAATTAACAAATACGAGGAATTGTTGAAGAAGTTCCAGTATATTATCCCTCCCTTGCATATTAGACCGGGGAATAGAGACTGAAAAAGGGGTCTTACCTTGCAAAAGGTTATGTAGTTCTGATTTTTTAATATGTTATAAAGGTCGGTCCCGTGGTTTATAAACCAAGTTTTCGACCTCCTAACCCTTGTGCGTTGTGCACCAAAAACTGAGCCGTTTTTCAGTTTATACGTCATAACTATTTGCCAATGCATCTTAGAAACGCACATTATATTCAAAAGTTATAGAATATTAAATTATCTACAACTTTTATATACTAAGTTTTTTTGTAGACCTATTATGTAAATAGTTATGTTGCATCAAAGTCAAAACTTTTTCGTAAAAATGCTTCTTTTTAAGATTTGTGTCAAGTTTTTTGATTATATCTTCATAATGGTACGTTTTAGAGAAAAAGTTTGTGAATAAAAGTTGTAGAACAATAAATTTCCTACAAGTTTTCTATATAAACTTATTTTCTAGGACTAATAACAAAGGAGTTACTCTGCTTTGTGTATTTTCCGTGGTGCACCACAAAAAAATACGTTTTTCAGTTTATAGATCATAACTCTTTCGCAATGCATTTTAAAAACAAACATTAAGTTTAAAAGTTGTAGAATATTAAATTTTCTTATATAGTAGAATATTAAATTTAAGTTTTTTGCCGAGTTGTTCAATTATATCTTCATAACAATAAATAGTAGGGGGAAATATGTTGTGCAAAAGTTGTAGATCTATAAATTTGTTATAAGTTTTATACAAAAAGTTACTATCTAGGACTAATAACTAAGGAGCTACTCTTCTTTGAAGGTTTACGAGATGATAACCTATAATATTTTATGTATAGGTAGGGGTTTAAAAATAGCTTCTTACTGCATAGTCTGACAATTTTAATAAAAAAATAAAACAATATATATATAATACTAATGATAATGTAAAATAAAAAGTGGAAATATATTAAATAATGTATATATCTATAGATAATAATAGTAATATAAAATTTACCATTTTGCCATGATGCACACAAATGTCTGCATTCGGAAATAAAAATGAGAAATAGACTGCATTCAAGTGGCTGATTCTAAACTACGTGGGGTACAGATCTTTTGAGATAGAATAGAAAAATCACAAGTCGGGTGGCATTAGTGACATGTAAAGGAATTCTTTTAAGAACTCAGTTTCCGCGAAAACACCATATACTGTTGATTGAGATTTACCACTGCCGAATTCAGGGTAGAAGATTAGAAGAACCGAAAAACCATTCTCAACCCTCTTCACCACTAATCATCCCGACAGAATATCAACCACTCAGTGTAGTTACTTAATATTGGAATACATGCGTTGTAATGTTGGCTGCTTCATCATATCCAATATTACAGGAATTTGTAAAGATCTTCCTAGATCCTAATGCCAGTGTTTCAAGCATCACCGAAGCAGTATCAAGCATTCTTGTTGCTCTCTTTGGTGGTCACAGGACAACAACTTGAAATGCTTTGCGTTATAAGCAATTTTCCAAATTAACAACTGGGAGCAAGTTAAATCTGTCAAAGCTACCTCCGACCCAAGAATCTGCTACGCACCATGTCTTTCGCACATACCATCAAGTAAAGACATGGATGGGCCAATTGAAAAATCCTCTGGTCTGTGGGTGGAAGATGGACAGTAAAGGACTTCTTCCTATTACAACCAGCAGGAATTCAGCTCCTCAATCAATTCTGACCTACATTTTCTGCCAGCGCAACATAGGATGCACTAAGACCTGTAGAAAGGCCGGTCTCAAGTGCTCCATAATATGTAAAAACTGTCATGGACAAACATGTGACAATACAGCGAACATCATGATTGATGACAACGATGAAGACGACCCAACAGAACTCTTAATTCAAGAAGTAGCGGAGGAACTAGCCGAGCCTTCGTGGCTAAACGAAACTAAATTTAAGAATTTATAAGTTTTCTAAATTGTAAGTTTTATTGATATTACTATTATTATATATATATACATTTTTATAATATTTATATTTTTTTATTTATAATACTATTATTTTAATACCTATATTGTTTTATTTTTTACTAAACTTATCAGGCTTTGCAGTAAGAAACTGTTTTTAATATTAGATCTTACCAAGTAGCTCTTTTGTTATTAGTCCTATAAAATAACTTTGTATATAAAACGTAGCAAATTTAGGGTTCTACAATTTTTATGATATACTTTTATGGATATCATCTAAAAACTCGACAAGAATCTTAAAATGGTATTTTTACGAAAGAGATTTTGCTTTGATGCTTTTCATACAATTTGTTGTTCTACAAAACAAATTTTGCACATATATTAGAGGTAAAAAATTTAATACTCTACAACCTAAAATATAATTTTTTCCCCCTATAAAATGCAGTGGAAAAAGGATATGATCGGTATACTGACAAAAATTCAAAATTTCAGAATTCATAAGGTTTTTGGTGCGAAAATGATAAATTGATATTATCGTTGTTGTATATAGATATATACATTATTTAATATATTTCCACTTTTTATTTTACATTATCATTAGTATTATGTAAACATTGTTTTATTTTTTTATTAAAATTGTCAGACTATGCAGTAAGAAGCTATTTTTAAACCCCTACCTATACATAGTATATTATTGGTTATCATCTCGTAAACCTTTAAAGAAGAGTAGCTCCTTAGTTATTAGTCCTAGATCCTTTTTGTATAAAACTTAGAGAAAATTTATAGATCTACATTTTTTGTTTGATATATTTTTCCCTACGACTTATTGTTATGAAGATATAATTGAACAACTCGGCAAAAAACTTAAAAAAGCAGCATTTTTACGAAAAAGTTTTTACTTTGATACGACATAACTCTTTACATAATAGCTTTACAAAAGCAAATTGTTCACAAAAGTTGTAGAAAATTTAATATTCTACAACTTTTAAACTTAATGTTTGTTTTTAAAATGCATTGCGAAAGAGTTATGATCTATAAACTGAAAAACGTATTTTTTTTTGTGGCGCACCATGGAAACTACTCAAAGCAAAGTAACTCCTTTATTATTAGTCCTAGAAAATAAGTTTATATAAAAAACTTGTAGGAAATTTATTGCTCTACAACTTTTATTTACAAACTTTTTCTCTAAACTGTACCATTATGAAGATATAATCTTAAAACTTGACACAAATCTTAAAAAAGGAGCATTTTTACGAAAAAGTTTTGACTTTGATGCGACATAACTATTTACATAATAGGTCTACAAAAAAACTTAGTATACAAAAGTTTTAGATAATTTAATATTCTACAACTTTTGAATATAATATGTGTTTCTAAGATGCATTGGCAAAGAGCTATGACGTATAAACTGAAAAACGGCTCAGTTTTTGGTGCACCACGGAGAACGCACAAGGGTTAGGAGGTCGAAAACTTGGTTTATAAACCACGGAACCGACCTTTATAACATATTAAAAAATCAGAACTACATAACCTTTTGCAAGGCAAAATGTCTCTATTCCCTGGACTATATCTATTAAAAAAAAAGTTATGTGTCGAAAAGAAACCCTAAACTTAATGTCGTTATAACATAAAAATATCCGATATTTCATCTGTTCATATTTAACCCTTCGTAAAAGAAAACAAGACAGACAGACGGGAGGCGGACACCGGGCAAATGGAATGGAACCCTAAAAAAACATCAATAAATCGGTTCTCCACACCATCCCTTCCAAAAGAAAAAGAACTCGTCCGGTAACCCGATCACTCCACTGAATCACTCGTCCTATTTGGGATGGTGAGAAAAATATTCTTGTGGTGGTAGTAGTAAAAAAAGAACCTCGTTTACTATTTCTAATATTCTTGCACTAGTGAGGTTTCCATTTCCTTTTTGAATTGTTTTATTCATCCAGCCAGCTAATATGACTTTTAAATTGAAATTGAATAGGATGATCTTGATTTCGAATAAGTCCAGTTGAGAAATGTTTTAAAGCAAATTTTATGATTTAAATAAGTACAAGTTTGAATTTGTTATAAAATACTTTTTTAAACAAAATTGTATTTTTTTCATAAAAAAGATACTGTAATTTTTATGGGTAACTTATATCAAATGTAGAGCGGAAAGGTAAATTAGATAGTGCCCTTGATACCCAATAATATTAATGCAACAACAACAACAAAAAATACCATCTTTAAAATTAATTGAAAAACGTGACTTACACTACTGAAATATTCAATTTTGTTGCAATGAATTATTGCCATCTAAATGGTGTATATTACATTTATGGTTAAAAAAGTAGTGGTATAAGTAAATATTGAGTGTTATTATTTTTATTAATGTGATTCGACCACAGGAACACTCTATTTGTCGATCTTTTTTCCTACAGGTATTGTAGAAAAATTTAAATTTTGTAACCTTCAAAATAAACTACCTATGAAATCTACACTATCTTTTAATGATTTCTTGTCTTATTTTGAGCATTTTTGTAATTCACACTAATTCCTTATCTCTAATAGTAATAAAAAAATAAAAATAAAAAAATAAATAAAAAAAAAATTATTAAGAATAAATCAAGCAAGCATTGGGACTAAAAATTGAAATGACGACAGTAAAATATTCTTATAAATCCTTCCCTTGGTAACACATTTCCTTTCTCTACCTGTTAAGTTTTATAAGATATTTTTTGTTGACCACTAAATGTATCTGCTATAACTAATATGATTAATTTGGATAATATAGATAATAAATAGTTATTATGCATAATAACCAGTTATTATGTATAGTATAATTTTTTTTAGGCATAATATTATTTTATTATGTATAATATTATTTTATTATGTATAATATTATTTTATTATGTATAATATCCAGTTATTATGTATAACATAATTTTTTTGGGCATAATATAATTTTATTATGTATAATATCCAAATTAATCACATTAGCTTCAACAGACATCGAGTAACAATGATAACAGATCCATTTCATCCCGTTATAGGACTGAATGAATAGAGAGGAACAAAAACATTTTTTCAAGTTCGTTATTTTTTAATCCTTTTAAAGCTCTTCATTATTTAAATCATTTTCAAGTTTGTTATATTTTACATCATTTTAAACATTATAGTGTTATTCTTTTTGAACGCAAGTCTAAACAGTAGAACAAATATTATGGAGTTGTGTAGATTCTGAAAAATGTCTCACAAATAGTGGAGTTAATGAAATTACAATATTAAAACGTCCCCTATATGTATAATTTTCAAACTGTGTTATTTACCTTAATCAGAAACATATATTAAACAAGTTGCGCTTATTCAGAAAAAATTCTGCCTTTCATATCGATACAAGTTGAGACAAAAATTTGG
This sequence comes from Linyphia triangularis, assembly GCA_963978545.1. Lineage (NCBI taxonomy): Eukaryota > Metazoa > Arthropoda > Arachnida > Araneae > Linyphiidae > Linyphia > Linyphia triangularis. Next base: position 29,228,931 of record OZ021732.1, on the reverse strand, counting down.
GCAACTACTATGAAAAAAGAAATACAATACTGACACTGTCAAAGCATTATTTTTAGAGACAATAAACACGAATATAAGAACTTTAAATATGTTACCCAACTTTTTAAATCATTACCTGAACCTGGATAGTAACTTTGAAATTATAAATTTAAAAAAATATCTCATAAATATTGATTTTTTGAAACAATAATATTGAGGAGTAATCGGAACCTCGCATTCGCTACAAGCTACAAGTGAAATGAGAATGAAATTATAACACTATGTTCTGATTAAAGCATGTAAAATAAATTATTTCTACGATCATTGTAAGTTATAAAAACGCTGTGGAAAATTATTATATAATACAACAGTTATGACTCGTTCATTTGTAAGCGGTTACAAGTAGGGATGCACCGAATATTCGGTATTCTGCCATTGAGCCGAATATTCGGTTTGGCTGAATATCGGGATATTCGGCAGCCGAATACTTTTTTTTTCTATTTATAGCCAATTTATTATTATTGCGCAGAATACCACTCAATAGAAAATATGATTATATTTTCTTTATACAATATTTAAAAAACTTCAAAATATATAAGGCGCATCCAAAGCCATTCATTGATTTGAAAATGTTACAGAAATGTCAGTACATTCGAAAAAAATAGAAAAATAAAAATAAAAATCGCGGGTGGGGGGGGGGGGGAACGAAAGGTGGCCGGTTGATTAGTTTAATTATTCGTCTTATCACACAATTTAATCGACCTGTGACGAGTAGATATTTTCAGGTTTAAAAATAACGCTATTTTTTATTACAAGTAGAAATTAAGACAAGTTTTGTCGGAAACAATACATCAGATATTCGGCTTGCCCATTGGTCGAATATTCGGTATTCGGCTAAAATCACTATCCCTGCATCCCTAGTTACAAGTATAAATTATATAATTTATATTGTACCAAAATATTCTCAATAAAAGCGTTATTCTTGTCGTTTTACGATTGTTGCATAGTTTTCAAATATTAGCCCCATGACCCTTAAATTAAAAAATGGAGGATTTTTAATAATTCTACTGCATAAGCAAAAAACTTACTAATGGAAAATTATTAAAAATGAATCAAATCAGGGAAAATTAGCTCATAATTTAAACAAATGCATTTTCAAAAAAATTCAAGTAGTTATTAAGATTTTAAAAAATATAACAATAGCATCCATTAGAATCATTTAAATTTAGTGCCTATAAGTTTGAAGAATCATATTAAACCGTTAGTTATTTAAACATCCCAACTTACCAACATTTCAGTCGTATTTTTTAAATGATTTTCAGATAACTTTTCAAAACTCGATACAGATTTTTTTTTTAAATATGTGATGTTGATAAAGACCGAACATGATTCACTTGTTTTTTATACGAGTTTTCAAACAGAAAGAAATTATTTCGAGCTATGTCAAGATAATCCAAAAAAATATTTCCATCATCGTTTGAGTTTATGCCCTCCATTTTAAACAATCCAAGTAGCCATCATATACATTGTATTCACAAACATTCTATAATGGAATCTAAGCCTCGGCACAAATAAAATTGGACATCACGCCCTTAATGAGCGAGGCAAACATTCGGACACAAAATGTCTCTCCAAATAACAGCCCTGGAAATAATACGCTGAGACATAAAAGATGTATAGGATGGAGAAAAGGCGAAGTGATAAATGATACAGCTGCAATGGCCCACCAGATAAACAGCGAAAGGAAATGTAGACTGGAGAGAGGGATGAAATGAAAGTTAAATAGAATAAAATGAACACGGAGGAAGGATAAACACATTTTAGTTGCGGGAAAAGTAATATTTTGAGGGGGCGCGTGGTCGTTTGACATTTTAAAAAGCGCGTTGGTATATTGACGAGAAAAAGAAAAGACGTTTCAGACATATTAAATCGGAAGAATGTTTGGTTTGTATATGGGGGTAGCTCGATCTTTGAACATGGACTTTTTATTGCAGTCAATGTTGACTACAATAAATGGTTCGTTACAGTAGTAGCAAAACCCATTTCAATCCAATCCAAAATCCATTTGAAGTTGAATAATGTTTGGTTTATGTAGGGGTTTTTGATCTTAAGGAAGTCGACTTTGATTAAAATAATTTGGTCTTGGTGTTTTTGAATAAACCATATTTAGTTCTTGAGACAGTGTCAAAATCCAGTTAACAAGTGACCTTATTATATTGGACCAAATTATCAAAATTTTAGAAGAATGTTTGGTTTACGCAGGATATTTGTGCGATATTTGTACATGGAATCTTAATTGCAATCGACTTCGACCGCAATAAGTGATTCAGATAACAAACTAATTGATTGTGTTTTGGATTAGTGATAGAGCAAGTAGTTCACGTAGCTAAACCATTTCACAGAGCAGTCGAACCACATTTGGTTTTTGAAGGGAAAAAAAATCCATTAAAGAAATGATAGGATTGATTGACTGAAGTGGGGGTTAGAAATAGTTTTCTTTTAATAAAAATATATTCACTTCAGTTCAAATAAAGTTAAGATTATTATATTTAAGTTCTTATTTGTAATCCAAGTCGATTAAAAAAAAACTGTTAATGTATTTAAAACTTAAAGTAGAAAAGTTGAAAAACTTTGCTTTTTAACTTTGAACAATTAAATAAGGAAAAGTTTCAACAGTATATTTTATCATAGAAATGAAAGCTCACTCGAAATTTTCAACTGAGGAATGATTATATGAATAGGAAAAAAAAATCTAGTTAAAAACTAAATATTTAAGCGTAATATATTAAAGAATGGTACTTCCAGGTCGCCAAAAAAAGTAGACACTTAAAAAAAATTCCGTTAAAAAATCTTTTTATAAAATGTTGGCATTAATTTGTAAATATCTTCCCTTTTTTACATCTGGTTTTAAATGGATTTTTGAAGGTTTCAAGTTCATTGTCTATTCTAAGTTTTAAGGAAAAGTAGAAAATATTGATAGAGAAAAAACAAAATAAATTAAACATAAAAAAAAAAAAATCTGAGGTGTCTATTTCGCAATTTTCGGGCAAGGGACACTAATCTTTGCCAAAAAGATTATTTTTATTAAAAGGAAAAAAAAAGGCATTAGAAAATTTTTAATATTATTTATTTGTGGGTGCATTACACCTCTGTTAGTAATATAAGCAAACTTCAAAGCTAGATTATAATTCCAAAGCATAAAAAACAATTTAACATGAAGCTGTTTTTAGCTTGTACACAAAACTGCTATTAGAAGCTGAAGCTTATGCAGAATGATCAATGCGTCCATCTAATTAACTGAAGATACGTCCACAGTTAAATTTTAAGAACCTCAAACGAGTGTTATAAATTAAATAAGTCTCAACGCAATTAGTAGAAATGCTCAAGATAGATGATTTCTAATCAATTCAGCTATCTCAAGAGAGACAATACCCAACAAATTCAGATATCTCAAGATAAACCATTTCTAACCAATTCAGATTTCTCAAGATAGACAATATGTTGCAACTTAGAATGTTGCTCTTTGTAGAGGGCACTAGTTGCACCCCACCCCCGCTTGTCGGAGAAAGCGTCATTCTCTTACTTATTGTTAGTATAACTGTATGTGCTGTGTGGTGTCCCGTCTTTTAGTAAATAAAGTAGTTTAGTCTAAAGATGGAGTGCTCCTTGTGAATGAATCATGATCAAATTAAGTATTCAGGTTGAAACACAATATCTACCCAGTTGGAACATCTCTAGATAGATAATTTCTAACCAATTAAGATATCTAAAGATGGACAATTTCTATCCAATTCATATACCTGAAAAATTAACAATATCTACCCAATTCAGATATCTCATGATAAACTATTTCTAACCGATTCAGATATTTTAAGCTACACAATTTCTAACCAATTCAGATATTTTAATATATACAATTTCTAACCAAATCAGATATCTCCAGAGTTCATCCTAGGCATTTTTTGAGGGGCGGCGCGCCCTGCCTGCCCTTTTCCTATAAAAATAGCGCCCTTCTTGCCCTTTTTCTATAAAAATAGCGCCTTCCTGCCCTTTTTCAGAAAAAATTTCATCCTGAAAGAATTCGAAAAACTTTCGTTTTTTCCCCTCCCAACAGTACGCAATATGTGGATCACCCCTACTGAAATCGACTGTTGCGCATGCGCATTCATGTTCAAACGCGCAACGTATATATCAGGGACTGAAACCTTTGTGTAGATGTCCATATCACGTGCTTCATTAGTAGGTGGATTGTAGAGCGCCGTCTTACAATTTCCCAAGTGCACATTAGTAAACTTCGATGGCCATTTCGTACGTGTTTTGATTAAGTGTATTTCGCTGGATTTTTAAAATGCCTCCTTTAAAATAGTGAAGAAAGGAATTTGAAAGACTTGAATAACTTAGTTAAAGGAAAGGTTTATAACTATCAAATGTTTACACTAAGAATTTAAAAAGAATATTTCCGTTTGGACACGCGTAATCGCGATGTCCTCCTGTTAAATTTAGGGGGTGTTTTTGGTAATTTGCCTGTTACCAATTAATTTCTAAACATCCGTTTCATATTTAAAATTAAACATAACAGGAATGCAACCAAAATCCCAGATTATTTCTGATTTTTTAAAAAATAAAACTTCTATTATAGCTTACATAATAGCGCATGCACGGCAAAAAAATCGCCGTTTTGAAGCTAAATTTGATCCGATTTTGAAAATAAAAAAATGCAAACATTTCAGGACATAGTCCAAGTTCTTTAGTCGGAATACTCCTTGTGATATCCCACAATGAATAATGTTAAATTAGGAGAAACTCTATTCTCTATCTGACAATAGCAAATCTAAGAGATGAAGTTTAAGGTTGATTCATTCAAACTTTAGAAAATTTTGAAAAAGTGAAAAGTTCTTATCTTAACACATTTTCATTATACTAAAACATTCTTATCTTAATTTTACTGTATTATAAATTGATAATTTTATAAAAATTACTATTTGATGAAAATTTTACTGTGTATATTGAAATTTAATTTTAATAATTTTCTCAGTCTCATTCCAGCAGAATTAGGACTGAGCATTTTATCAGTATTTTGATATCTTTTAAGTTTCTGAGCGAGTTTTTGATTCACGGATTTTTGCATTATAATTTTTTTCCCCAGAATATTGAAAATTATTTATCGTGGTAGAAAAGTATAACAATATTGAAATTATAGCAGAAAACGCGTATTTCTGCAATTTGCCATAAAAGTGCCCCCGTAAACAGGAAGTGCCCTTTTTTTTGGAAAATAGCACCCTGCCCTTTTTCATTTCTAGGATGAACTCTGGATATCTCTATGCAGACAATTTGGAATCAATTCAGATTATTAGATACATTTAAATCATGTTAGTTGCTTGTTAATTAGAGATTTAAATTTCGATATAATAGATGAAACTCACCAGCAAACCAGTTTTCTCATATTTTTTTTTAGGAGGAAGAAACCGTCTTGTTTGTGGATTAATTAAGAAAAGCAGATAGAATTTGCGTTGCAAGCTAATTATTTCTAGAAGTTATTTCTCATTTTGCCCAGAAGGCGCCGTTCTTAAGAAGCTCAGAAACCTGAACTTTTATTAAGATTATATTTTTATAAATATAAGGAAGATAATTGTTCGAGAACTAGTTGAATATTTACTGAATTGTTGAAACTATTGCTGCCTGAAACAAAACTCCTAATGTTATGCAACTCATTAGAAACAACTCTAACGGAACTCCTCAAAAATTTTCCTACAATATGTTTTTTGTTGGCACTTTAAGAAAGCACTGAAAATGTACTTTGTTTAACTACAAGTTAAGCAAAGCTTATTTAAATATTTGTTTGGTGTGAAGGATAAATTTAAAGTATGAGAAAAAGTGATTTAGTTGTTATCCTAATAAACCCTAAGTCGGTATAGTTTTGATTGTTTTTATAAAAGTGAATAAGGATTGAGAAGGAAAAAAATTGTGTATTTTTTGCCTTCTAATAATATACTAGTTGTTATTAAACTGTTTTTACTAATGGAAAAAGCAAAAATCGAATTAACTAAAAGTGTCAAACTATAACTGAAAATGTTACAACATATAATAAATTCCATTCTAGAAAAACAATTCATGAAAATTATTGCAAGTAAATTATGAATTTTGTAACACCTCTATGAATTAAAGTTGAACTTAAATGTTAAAAAATATAGAGAAAGAATCTACTCACCACACACAATAAAGAATTAACCACTAATTTGAAACTTTATTATTGTTACTTTGATTTTCAGTGGCAGAAATTTGAAAGAGAAAATTGGTTCAGTCATGGCTACAACTTTTCATATTTATCACGGGGGCGAGACTTGGTGAATAAATTGATGGGGGGGGGGGGGAATTGGTCCAAGCTCCCCGAACACTTTTATGCATGATCTAGCTACTGAATCTATTGAACTTACCTCCATACAACGCAATAAATTTTTATAAGGCTGTTTGATTTATGAAGCTATTATTTGTATAAAATTACTTCGGAAACATTTTATGGAGAAATAAGAGCACTAGCCAGTTAAATCATCATTATAAAATAATTTATTTCAATATCAAACATTATTTACTTTTATGATATTGCACTGTGAGGAAGAAAGCAAATTTTAATCATTCAATGTAATAGTTAAAGAAAAAAGAGCCTATACAAGTAATCTCATAATTACAAAATTACTTATTCCAATGCCATGCAATACTTTAAAATATATATTTTAATGAAATTATACAAAACAAGCTGCTAGACTTAATGATTCTCTTTTAGGAAAGAGGGTTGGATAATGTCAATGTGTTTACAAATATTGTGTTTACTTTCTATTTGTATGCGATTTTTTTTCTTTAGAACAATACAAAATGCCCTTTTTAGGCGATATTTATAGTGGAAAACATATTTTTACAGATCTGTGGAGGTCAAAATGGGGGTTCGACGATGCGGGGGGAGGGGGGGATTATACCTTTACCTCTGCTGTTGGGGGAGCAGGGAGCGATCGCCCACTTTGCCCCCGCCTAGTTGGCGCCAATGGGTTCAGAACATTTGCAATTTTTAGTAGTGATATCTGACGGCGGTATCGCCGTCCCCTCCTCCACCCCCTTTTTTTACATTTGGTACCTAATCACCGCCACAAGCCATTTTTTTATTAATTGCAGGTACAATAGAAACTTTATAAGAGGGTTCACTTGCACCTCTTTAGATTTTGAAAATTAAAAATTAACCCATTAAACAAAAAACTTATTTAAGCGATTTTGTGTTTACATCGAGTTTTCATAGTGTTTGATCATTATGAAGAAGAAAAAAAAAATATAAAAAAAAATAATAATAATAACATTGTTCCCGCGCCATTGATTATTTTTAACCATAAAACTAGATAGAATGCATGGTCATCGACAACGAGTCTACCTGCCCAGTTTCAGCTCGATTAGATGACGTAAGTGAGTTAATTAAACCTCCGAAGATTTTGATTACTTTTATATTTTTAGCAGGAATCGAATATGCTATTCACAGTACAATTTAGCTTCTGTTTTTCTCTCTTTCTATCTTTCCGAGTTTACAAGTAAAGGTTACTAATGCACGTAACATAGTATATATTTTATGTTTTCATTATATTCATAACTCGAATTCTTCTGAAATTTTTCAGCAAATCATTTAATTATTTAACATGATATGCTTTAATATATTTTAACTACCACCTAAATTAATAACATTTTAGTTTTAATACTACTAAAACGTTGAAGTTGTCGAATAATATAACGGTATATAACGTGGCCCCAGAATATTAAATCAGTCACTGAGTTTTGGAGTACTCATTATTAAAATTTGTTCTAACATTTCTAGGGTAAGAAACAATAGAATTCAAAAGTAGAGGACAGACACATTGAAACTAAATCAAAACCTTGACACATAATTTCGAAACTGGCACGGTGCCAACATGAACATAGGGGGGGGGGGTCCAAATTAGTCATGGGAAGAAAGAGAATGACAAATGTCTATTCACTGCCAAGTTTTAGTGCACTACAGCGATTGTTACTTTCCCGTCATTGTGGTCTATCTAGTGCTTGCCAATTACTAATTTACTTATCTTAAAACTAGAGAAGATAAGGATTAAGGGATTAAGAAGATAACAGTATTTGTAAGATAATACGATAAATTTATATTTGTATATACGATCGATTAAGAAAGGAATTTCCGCAAGAGTTAAGAAGACTACAGAACACAATTGAAAATTTACATAAAATCAGATCTTCGCCCTTTCGCTTTATTGACTTTTACAACAAATATAAAAATATATATATTATATGGAACAGGAGAACTGTATGGACCTCATGTGATAGTAATAAAACAGCCGAATGCTATTTATGGTAGCTATAAAAAAGGAGTGGTATTAAGAGGTTGCAATTTGAAAATATTTATATTTAAAATAGAATAGTTTTAAGTTACTGAAAATTGTCGGTCCCTATGGTGGTTATAAATAATTTTTCTTATGTTTTTTTTATTATTATTTTTTTTTTATTCTGGTTCACACTCTTATTAAGTGAGTAAAATGATGCACTAAAAACTTCATTTGTAATTGGATGAAAATTAAAATGTTCAGAAAAAAATACAAAACATTGTTTTCCCTGTATTATAACTCCAACGATTTAAATTAATTTTAATTCAAAATTGATATAAGAAACTACTGGCACATTTTCAGATATACTAGTAATTATTAACTTGTCATTAGAGAAAAAGAACGCTTTTAATAAAACGAAGGAAATTTCCATTTTTGGAGCATTGAACAGTATAGAAAATATGCGAACTTGTTTTTCTTTAAAAATCTTCAATATTTGTCTAAGATATACGCTTAATATTTGATACTCCACTTATTAGAATAGTACGACATATGGTAACATTTTGAAAACTAAACGAATGTAAGAATAATTTTAAAAAGTAGGCGCAGATATTTAACAGGTTTATATAGATATTTAACAGATTATATATATATATATATATATATATATATATATATATATATATATATATATATATATATATATATATATATATATATATATATATATATATATATATATCAGGATGCAGCATTTTTTTCACTACAAATATACTATCAAAGATGCCTGGAGTGTTGAAAATAGATCAAAGCTAACAATTTTTACTGGGAAGAATTATTTTAATTTATTCTTTTTTAAAAAGTTGGGTCTGTTCCAAAGTCAAGTGGAATAAAAATATTCCAAGTTTAAAACAAAATGTGATTTTTTTTAATATGATGCAAGCTTATGATGATTGCTTTAAATACAGCATCACATTGCTCTTGTAAAGGTTTCCAGATTAACCAAATTCTCATATTTTCCAGGACATAACTCCTTTTCTAACAAGACACAACATTTCCTAATTAGTGTCTACTTCGGAAAAAAAAACCTCACCTGGTTCTCCGATCTCAGAATCTTCAGCTGGTCGTTAATCAGTGCATATTTGGCTGCCTCCTCTTTCCTCAGTGCCCGCTCCTTTTTCAGCTCGGGACTCCAGAAAGTCTTGATGCTGTGCATGCTGGAGCCCAGCTTCTGAGTGGTAGCGTCCAACTCCCGCTTCAGGTTGCTGTATTGACTTTGCAAGTCGCTGAGCCGACCCTGCAGCTCCATGGAGTATCCATCCCCAGCAACACCACCGCTGGACCTACCATACGAATGCCTCGTGTCCCCGTACGACCCACCATGTCCTCCTGTCCTGGACATAGAGTGGGAAGTGTCTCTGTAAGGGTCCACCGGGTCGACTGGTCCGTCCATGTCCCTGTAGTGGTCATCCCTGTACCCGGTCCGGTCCAGTGACCTCTCCCTTGATCTCGGGTGCGTCCGGTCCAGCGACCTGTCCCTGGGGTCTCTGATCGGCACGAATTCCCTCTCCTGGTCTCTTTCCAGAGAATGGTAGTTGCGGAGTGGAACTCGAGTGGCCGATCGACTTCGGTGGTGGCCACCGGCCGGACCACTCGTCCCGCGGCCGTCCATGCCTGGACTCAGTTCCTGATCGTTGTAGTAATTGCTACTGTGTTGGTGGGACGAAGACGAGTGGCCGACGTTGAAAGCGCTAGTAGATATTGAGTGGGGGACGACTCCGTGGCCGTCGGCTGGCAACGTGAGGGGACTCGCGTTGCTAGAGCGACTGTACCCGTGTCTGTTGCTTCTGCGTGTTGACCCTTCAACGGGTGGATTTCGGGTGGGACTGCCCCTTCCAGATACTGGTTGGGAGATGGAAGAAGGGTAGTATTTGGAGGCGGAGGACGCCGGGTCACGCTGGATGTCCGATCTTCTCGGGGGTTTGGGTGACCTCTGGCTAGCGCTGCTGCTCCCGTACGCCTCGCGGGACATCGCTGGAGCTAGGTCTACGCGCGACTGCATCTACTACTAAGCTATGGGGATGCGATTCTCTAGGCGAATACATCCGGCGAGTGTGTAAGGCTGGCTGGAAGAACACTACCACCACCGAGGTGCCATGTTCTTTTTCACTCTCTCTCTGCACCCTCTCCTCAGACGATCAATACCGGGGCCTTCCTGCGGCGGAAGATAGCATCCGATCTCTTCCCTGTGAAACACACACGAGTTGCATCACTGCATCCTCCGAAGGATGAAACATCTTCTATAAATCCAGGTGAAATACCGGTTTGCGGGATTTGGGAGGAAGAATCATCGTCTCTGACATTTCGCGGACGTTCGAATTCTCGCTGGGAAGGAGATAATGCTGGTCCTTCCCTCTTTTCCGCTGCTGACGTCACGCACCCCCTCCTTAGCCCAGCTGTTGCCGATCGGCCAATAGGAAGCTCTGCATTTTTCGCCGAGTTGGGGTTGACAGCGGCATCTATGAATGAGAGTGGATACTAGAAAGGAAGATTTATTTTTTATGTCCAATTTGCAGGTTTCTTTCTTTTCTTTTTTTTTTTTAGTTTCAGTTTCGATTAACGTAAGCGATAACGCTTGGTGAGTGAGCGAGCAGACGGGTAATGTACTTCAAGTGGTGGATCGCTGAGGGGTCACGATAGATATTAGTCATTCTTTTTTCTAAAAACGTAAAGATATTTATTTGTTTTTAGTGTCGCATATTTTGCAAATGGGCAACATCTGTGATAATTTTTATTGCTCAAATCATAAAGGGTTGAAAGTTGATTGGGAAGTATGTATTGGAGTGAGCTGGATTAACACTGATAAAAATATACAAAATATTAAAAAGAGAAAAAAAGACACATTTATTTTATGTTTCTTCATGTGTCTTTTGAAATAATAAATAGTTTTTATGAAAATAACTTAATGGTTAAAAATTAAACAACTTAAGGATCAAAAATAAAACAACCTAATGGCTAAAAATCAAACAACTTAATGCAACATGTTGGCTTACAAAACTTTCTATAGAATACATTTAAAATACAATGTAGGTGGACAGAAATTAACTTTTAGAAGCCAATTCTTTCGTTAATTTTCAATTGTTTCCGTCTACTGAGGTTACTTTGCCCTTTTTTCAACTTCAAGGTAATGCAATATTCAATTTCGATGAATTTTGAAAAAAAAACTAACATTGCGAGTAGTTATTTGCAGATTAGATTTGTGGTATAAAAGTGTATTTTCATTGCTTGTCCTTTTAAAAAATATAAACATGGTAAATTAAGTTTCCTGGCATTTTGGGTCCAACATGATGGCTATGGGTTTAGATCTATGACATCACACGCCAAAGGTGTCGGATTCGATTCGTGAATTTGACATAGATTCTCGATGTGGTTTGGAATCTATGCTAAGCTGCAGATTGCCTGATTAGACGTTGTTGTGCACACAAATAGGTCGTTGAACGTATAAACCCTCCAGCCAATCTGTCATATCGGGTAACTTAGTCTAGCTCCTATTTTTCAATCTAAATAACCAGCAAAATAGTCTTCGGCCATTGTAACTACTATTAGCTAATCTAATAAGCAAATGTTATTCATAATATGCAAACACAATATGGAAAAAAAATATCTCAAAAATCAGAAAATTATTATAATTATTCGAACTTTTATTTAAAAAATAACTCATGTAAGCAAATAAATAAACGAACGAACGAACGAATGAATGAATGAATGAATGAATGAATGATTGAATGAATAAATAAATAAATAAATAAATAAATAAATAAATAAATAAATAAATAAATAAATAAATAAATAAATAAATAAATAAATAAATAAATAAATAAATAAATAAATAAATAAACAAATAAATAGAAATAATGAAGAAAAATTTTCAAAAATATTTGTTTTTCTCATTCTTTCCCAGGATTTTAGTTCGACGTCAATTTCAGATTACTTGAATCATTGCCATTCAAGTTTTCTGAAAAAAAGTAAACCCTGTGTCTTTTGCTGTTATGACCAACCATCATTCGAATTTTGAATTGGTATTCGAAATTTATGGCAAAAATCCGAAAGATTTTAGTTTCAACAAGGACTTGATATTTTTTTAAATTTTAGTTCATCCATTTTAACAAAATCTTTATTTTTCATCGGTACAGCAATATTTTTTACAATAATTACTATCGATAAATATTACATCGTTCTTTCTTGTAAGTTAAATAGAGGAGAAACAGTCACTGATGGCCAATGCTCAACAGAAGAGAACTCCGTGTTAAAGAAGTTTGTTTTTCCACTTTTCATGCCTTTATCGCATTTCTACGAAAATTTCGGTTGGTTGTTTTCAGATTATCTGGCGCCGTCAGCAACACGAGGGCTATAATGCGCCGAAACATTCGTCATTAGACAAGCCAACATACATTTACAAACACCCATGCCAACACGGGACTCGAACGCGCAACCTCGCGGTCTAGAAGCTAGCACGCTAACCACTATACCGCCACGAAAATTTCGGAGATGGGGATGTTTAGATCGCGTTAAAAGCCATTACCACAGCAATTTTCATCAAAATCATTAGAGCCGTTTTTTACACTTTGTTAACTTATGGGTAGTTGAAAGTTAAGAGTTGCCATTATCTTCCTTGCTGCTTTATTTCAATTGAATCCTACGAAAGTCATGATTTAACCCTTTTAAAAAAAGTGCGCAAAGTAACTCCAATTTGCCTAATGCACAATAAAAAAAAAGAAACATGTGATGTATGTATGTATGAATAATGCATATGTACATTGTACAACGTACGTATTACATATCTATATATATAGAAGAGTGTCTGTATATTTTTAAAGAAAGCTATAATTTTATTCCAATCTTAACGATATTTTGTACTTGATCTTTGAAACTAGAGGAATATTTTTAGTTACTTGAAATTTTGAAAAACCTCCCCCCCCCCCCTTCTCTACCCTTAAGGGATATGATAATAACTTTTGACCTACTGAACCAATTTCAACTGGTTTCTCTTTCTAATGGTTTCTTTAGATTATCCGGAACAGTATTTCATTCCTACGTTTTGTAGTAAAGATGGTGAAATCAAAGAGCAGGGGGTGCATGCTCATAACTTACAATCGAATGAACCATCATGTTGTAACGGGCAACGCCAAGCCACAGCTGTTTCATTCCTAGAAATACCAAATACTTCAGCTGATTCAGAAACTTCAGCTGAAAACAGATATAGCGCTATACAGTCTTCTCCTATATTTTCTTCAGCCTTCTATATTTTGATTGATATTATAATGAAGTGAAATATAGGAAAATTCTTACCAACTTTCATCATTAGTTTCACAAATGAAAGTTTTATCTGTGACACCATCTCAATAAATGGACTTTTTTTAGTGGTTAGCTATCACCACGTGAGCTATCGCATAATGTACCTTTTCTAACCATATCACCTAGGCCATCACAATGATGTATCTTCTTGTGTTAAATCTTTTTCAGCATAGGCGCCGGCAGTATTATTTGCAGGGGGGTGAAAGAATGTAAGATTTTTAATCAAATCGTTAATTTTTCAGAGATGTTGGTTCCATTTCCTAATGAAATATAGCCGACCAAACGGTATAGTGGTTAGCTTGCTGGCTTCTAGACCGCGAGGTTGCGGGTTCGAGTCCCGTGTTGGCATGGGTGTTTGTAAATGTATGTTGGTTTGTTAAATGACGAAATGTTTCGGCGCATTATAGCCCTTGTGTTGCTGACGGCACCAGATAATCTGAATACAACCAACCAACCAACCTAATGAAATATAAATTAATAATTAAGCATTAATGTAAAAAATTAACGCAGTACATTTTTGAAATCTTTTTCTCTGAAGCTTTTATTTGATATTAATCGTACCGATATTAAAGGATGGAAAAAAGAAGAAAAAAACTAGGGGTGTGGAACATCGCACAACTTTCAATTACAATATATTACTGATGTGGATTTGTGTCATTTACCGCTTTTATATTTCCATCATTTGTTTAGATATGAAACTTAAAAAAAAAAAAAAAAACTTCTCCAAAATGGAAATTTGGTGATACACTTTTCTGTAATTCTTATATTATCCTTTCTTATACACTAAAGTAGTATAAGAAACGGGCAGTTGAATTCTAATGCAGTCAAACCTCGTTAACGCGAAGTCGATGGGGCCGCTGAAATTGTTCGCGTTAACCGAATTTCATGTTAAACGAACAAATTAACGTTATGTTTTTGAGTACGAAGAACTGCTTTTACTTGGCGTTAAATGGGATTCCATTTTAACCGATTTCAACGGGGTTTGACGCAAGGCCTATTCTAAGCAAAATTTACGACTGCCCAATACGAAATTCCATCCTCTCCCCCCCCCCCCCCCCCATCTCCCCTCTTCCTTAAAAATAAATAGTCTAATAAAGTCACCAGTGATATAAATAGGTTATGTTTTGAATTTAGTAATAGCTAACCATTGAAGTATTCACCAAGTGACTAAACCCCTGTCTTGTCAGAAAAGGTTTCTCTCGTGTTAAGAATGTAATAATCCGTCGAAAGTGTAAAAGATTTTTTCTTATCCGGCAATTGACAAAACACTTGTTTAAAAAATATCATAAATGTATATTAAATGGTTTACAATTAACGAATAAGTACATTGAGTCATCCTCTCTAAAACATTTTATCGGGTAGAAAATAGAAGGGCTATTGGTTGAAGGAAAAAAGGCATTTACGTTTTTTTTTTTTTCCTTATTTTTTTTTTTTTTCTTCTTTCTAATTTTTAACATACCTCCTTAATCAGTCAAAATACCAGTCGGTAAGTATTTTATAGAGCCAGAGTAAGTGTCTGTGAAATTAACTAAATGCATACTACATTCAGGTATTGTGAATCAAATCACCTTCATTAATCTAGACTTTGATTTTTTGAAGTCCAATTGGATTGCTTAGGATTAGAGGTCCCTATGTGTGATTTATTAAAAATTGACCAAAAAGTTTATTCTTGACGCATTTTCTTACTTATAAGCTTTTCCCAATACTTGATTCCCAAGTTTAAAGAGTTATATTCCACAATTAATTAATGTTAAAGATTTACTCATCAAGATGTCAAGTATATGCTTTATATTTCAAAAAAGCTATTACAAATTTAAAACTATTTTTTTAAGTATTTGTAAATGCGATTATTTTTCTTAAAAAGAACTCAAAATATCCATGTTGTGGACTTGTATCTCCACTAAAATGGATGTGTTAAAATGCTAAAAATTACGCTTCATTTCTATTAATAAATCTCTAGTTTCACAGTTGGTTAATTTGTACGCTCAATGAACTATTTTTTGCACAATAACGGCTAATCCTGATGTGACCTAGTTTCCGATCCACAACGTTCATCCATTTATAATCCAGGATTCGAACCCGGTACCTTTGGCATGCGATATCAGAGTACTAACCTCACAGCCATTAGGTGGCCCTCTAGTTCGTAGAATTAGATTTGTTAATTCAGCTGTGGCTTAAATAACAAACTTTCAGCTTAATAACTAAATACCATATCTACTGATAATTTATCTTTGAATATAACAATAAATTGATTTTTAATACGTTAATCTTGTATCCTGCTATATATTTCATATTTATTTTAAAATGTTACACACCTTTTCATTGTGACGTTTCAAGAGTCAATCGTACGCAGTTGTGTAATTAGATTATTTTATTATGAAAAAAAAAAAAAACATTATAAAAGATTACCAGTCGCCATTGCTGCTGAAAGCACACAGTTAAACTGTTTCGTTCCTTAGAATAAACTGTTGTCAAGTCACTGGCCCTCTAAAAATATAGCGTAAAGATAAGAAAAAAAAAGTCCCCTTCAAACCACATTCCTGGGGGTGGAGTGTTGACCGGAAATATGGGGAGCAGGATCGAGAGACACTAGATTTATTGAGGAAGTTGGAAGATAATGTTCTGTAAAAGACCTCCACCTTGTCCTTGTCCTGTAGTAATGCAAACAATTTTGTCACACTCTTTTCTTGTCGCAAGATTTTCTTAAAATTAATTCTTTTTGTGTGCCAAAACTATCTTATCTTGAAGTTTGTGTGTTAAATTGGTCTGAACTATGAATCTTTGAATTCTTTACTATACACATATGCATGCTATGATGGCCTTACTAAGCTACAAGGCTAAAAAAGATCCCAATGAAATAAAACGTCGTTAAATGAACAAACAAAGGAAATATAAAATCGAATGAAAAAGTCCTCATGCATATTAGCAAGAAAAGAATATTATTTTAAAATAATGATAAAAAGCATTTGTCATCAAATTGGAAAAAGAATTACTTGCAGATTAATAATAATTTTCTGAATTAAAATAAAATGCGCACACGCAAAAGGAATTTTTCTTCACTTTTTAAGAAAAAGAACTTAAAGAAAACACATTCAAAGTAAAAGTTTGAAAAAAATATTTGAATGTTGGGCTTAATAATGTAATGTCACCAAATCTATATTTATAAGTAAGAGTGTATTTGCCTAATTTAATGTATCCTTTGAGTTCGAAGAATAGGAATGAAAGTTGGTAGGACCATAATTTGAGATATTTCGAACCAATTTCAACTGTGTCATATTTTTAATGCGTTTCTTGAGTAACTCCCATTATTGGAAAAACAATTTCATCCCAATGTTTTTCTTCTGATAATAAGGAATTAAGGAGATAATGCTCATAGCTCGCAATCGGCTGTACATTTTGAACTGGCATCTCTGAAGCTTTAATAAGTTGATAAAAGAAAACAAAGAATACGGAAAATTTAGGGAGGGGAAGAAAGGAAAAAATTATTGGCTTGCAGTGTTTTTTCCTTTACTTTTTACTACTGCCCAATTTTAGATTTACGACTGCCCATTTTCAATTTATGACTGCCCAAATGAGCCACGACTGCCCGTTAGAATAGGCCCTGGTTTGACGGTAATACAACCAATCAAAATAAAGTTTTTAATATAAATCTTTTATATGCGTTTTAAATATCAAAAACATTTCTATCAGCAAATAAGACGCAAACTACGTTTTAAAATTTATTTACTAAAAATGAGCGTCAAACTCACATCCACATCCAAATATTTTTGATTTATTCTGATTAAAACAATTTTATTATTTACTTATTAAAATAAATTTGGCAACAGGAAAGAGTTTCAATAATGTTCGGTTCAATGCTATTTTAACGCGATGGATGACGGCAAGTTGGTTTACTAGTATTCCTTAAAAGCGACATTTTAGTGACAGTAATAGCCCTAAAATTTGATAGAATGCATTGTCATCGACATCGAATCTATCTGCCAAGTTTCAGCCCGATTGAATGACGGCAAGGAGATCAATTAGGCGTCCTCAGATTTGCTCTTCATCGACACAAACACTCAAATAAATTCGAAGTTAATAGAAAAGATTTTAAAATAGAATTCCAGGTAGCATATCTGATGCCTAATAATTAAAAAACAAAGTATTTTTCTGAAATTAATAAAACACATGCACCCCCTTGCACCCTTCTGTCAATGCAAATATTCCACAGGGAAACATTCTTGTATTGTTCCAAATAGAAGCCAATATAAGTTTAAAGTATTCACTGTGCCATAAATTGACACATCTTCTATTCATGATATAGAAACACTCATAGGAAAACTAGGAGTGTGGATCATCGCACAACTTTCAATTACTCTATAATACTGACGTGGATTTGTGCCATTTACAATGTTTATATTTTCATCTTTCATTTATCAAGTTCGGCGATATTTTTTATTATAATTCTTGTATAAGTCTTTATATATAATAATTAAAAAAAAAAAAAATAATAATAATAATAATAATAATTAAAAAAAAAACACTTTGCCAAACAGGTGATTTTGGCAATATACTTTTCAATAAAAATGATCGTTGATGAGGTATGCTCAAGGAAAGAGAACTTTGAGTTAAAAGCATTCGGTTTTTTTTAGCTTTTTTGCTCCATTAAAGCATTTTTATGGGAATTTTGGAGGTGGGGATTTTCAGAATACCTTAAAAGGCATTACCACAGCGATTTTTATCAGAATCATTACAGTTGTTTTTCAGCAATCATTGAAAAACATGATATTTTCAATAGCCGCTACCTTATGCGCGATTCTGACGAAAAACTTAATGGTAGGTCCCATGGCCACCAGCAACCCGTCAACTAAATTTTAACATCATAGGTCAGTTTTTTCGGGAGTTATGCTGACCACAGACACATATACATACACACAGATAGACATTTTTCCTAGATCACTTTTTGGAAATCAGGATGTTCCAAAACGTGGAGAAATGCAAGAAAATCGATTTTTCTTTCTTTTTTTTTTGACCGAATGCTATACTTTCATTACCCTATGTATACATATGGGTAACTGAAAATAAAAATCTATAAAGTTAATATTACTTAGTTTTCTAAAATATAATGTAATAGTTTGGATATCTTTGAGCTTTCTTCCGCGCATCCATTATACACGCGCATCTAATTAATCTCAATTATATGGCACCATCTTAAGCCATATATTACAGAATGGAGTCAGTGAGCAAGGTAACTCTGATAGCGATTATCCGAATTTTCTAATTAAGTACAAAGTATATGCCGTAAGAAAAAACTAGGGGAATGGAACATAGTACAATTTTCATTTACACTATAATACTGGTCACTATATTTAATTTTGACGAGAAATATTTTTATTACCACTTTCATATTTTCATTCATTTGAAAAAATTGTCAATTTGGTGATATTTTGGGCCATAATTCTCCCATGGGCAAATAAAAAAACAAAAACAAAACAAAAAAACGTCAAAATGGCGAACTTCGGCGATATACTTTTCGATAATTCTTACATTATCCTTTCTTGTAGTGAAACAGAGGAAACGAGAAAAACGGTCGTTGATGACCGGTGCTCAAGAGAAGAAAACTCCATGTTAAAGATATTCGTGTTTCACCTTTTTACTTCATTATATCATTTTTACGGGAAGTGGAATGTTTAAAAACCATAAGAAGCATTACCAAAGCAATTTTGATCAGAATCGTTAGAGTCGATTTTAGCAATTGCTGAAAAACATGATTTTTTCATGTTCTTTCTCGTTATGCGCATGCGCAATATTGACGAAAGCTTTCATGACCTAACTTGTACACTAAAAAGAAACCTAACATATACACCAAATTTGAGCGTCGTAGGTCAATACGTTCGAGTGTTATGCTGATCACATACACACGGACTCACAAACAGACATTTTTCTAGATCACTTTTTTGAAGTCAGAATGTTCCAAAACATGAAGAAATGCAAAAATAATAATTAAAAAAAAAAAAAAAAATCGAAAACAATACTTTCATTAACTTATGTTAACATATGGGTAATAGGGTATTCGACACCATCAACAAATAATTACCAAATGCGGCATATTTATAGTATTTAACGAAATAATAATAATGCAAACAGTTTTAACTCGAAATAATTGCTCAAATTTTTATAAATCAAATTTTAAAAATTGCTTTTCTGAGCGCCTTGTCACGTGATCAGAAACGCTCGGATAAACTCCTCTGCAGAGTGTGATGTCAAGCACATTGTAAGCAAACAGCTTCATACGTTTATTTTAAAGCTTGGTTCATCTCTTTTCCTACCATTTGATAAATTATGACTATTGAAGGTAATTTTTAGGAAATATTTATTTAAAGAAGTGTTATTGGAACATTGGAAGACGGTTTTGTAAAGGCACACATTTCGAATTTACCCAAAATAGATGCTTTGATGGTGGGGTTCTTTTTCAAGTCAAACTCAGAATTTTATTCTGCAGAGTTTAGAAATGTTAAAACATTTGCGTAAGTATCAACAGTTCTTATAGTTAGAAAAGCAACAACAACACTTTTACAGTTATAATAATCATAAAAACATTAGGATAAAAAAAAAAAACACCTAGCAATTAATATAATCCGCTGAGTACTGTTAAAACGGAGTGAAAAGGAAAAATTTTCAATTTTCAAAGTAAAGAGTGTAATAATATCGTTAACGAACATATTTTTGACTTAGGAACGTGGGTCTTACCTTCTATAATGATCAAGCCCAAAAATGTTGGAAAAAACGTGATTTGCATTTATTTTGATTTTTTTTCATGTTGTTCCGATTCACCCCGCAGAAAGGGATGAAACGGAACACTCGTTATAATTTATAATAGCTGATATTATTTAAAAACGACAAAAAGGTGAAAAAGACAAGTAATAATGCATTAAGGTGAATAGAAACACAAGATTATCATAAATAATCCATTAACCTTTAACCCTTTATCTACTGACGGTACTTATAAGTCCAGTCATTGTACTGCATTTCTCATGGTACTGATTTAAATGCTTTGAAACCCGTAGGGACTTTGAAGTCCACTTCTATGAAGTTTGTTCTTCACCTATTGAATGACAGCACAAGATTGCTTCTTTTTGGAAACATTAAGTATTTAAAAGAGTTATTACAAATTTTAAAAAATTCAGTAAATAAAGGGTTAACTGCTGTGATTGGGTGCTTTGATATTTTTCTGCGCAAGGGCAACACGTGGTTCATACTGCTCCAAAAAATTTGGTGAAGATCAATTTAAAATTTCAGTAACAAAGAATTGGAAAAATTAATTTAAAGTCAAAAATTAAATATTTTAGAGGGTTGGAAGCATTCTACAAAAAATTACTCGAGGTCTGTCAGACCGCATACAGTAATTAAAGGCTAATATGACAGACAAAAAATGTTTTTGTCAAAACAATTCATGTAAACAAAACAAATATTTTGGTTTCAAATTTACCAAAAAAATAATAATAACAAAACAAAAAAAATCAATATTTCATTAGTGCATCAGTACTTAAACTTAATATTGTGTAGTTAAAACATTTAAAAGAATTAAATAAAGTATTACTTGCATCAAAATGATCTTCACAGAAGTGAATCGTAGTCTGTGGTGAAAACTAAGTTGATTCTCTTCTTGCAAGATTTAACCACTTTTTTTTGTATGTCTGCTTTCCTGGGCACATGTGTGAACAACTTTTCTGGAGTTTTAATTGAAGTACTTGTACAGTGGGGTACTGCATAATACCGATACCGGTGAGACATTTCTTGGTACGAAATCAAAAGAAAAACACATTTCGCGCTGGAAACTCACTCGCGATTGCGATGTTGTTTATGCAAGATTGACGTCACACAGTCAGTGTACGTGTTTAGCATGACTCCCGAACGGATTGACCTATAACGATGTTTAAATGTGGTGCACGGGTTAGTGGTGGCCATGGGATTTACCATTGAGGTTTTCGTCAAAATTGTGCATGCGCTTAAAGTTTAAATCCCGAAACATCGTGAAAAAATCTTGTTTTTCAGTTTTTCAGCAGTTGCTGAGGAACTACTTTAGCTATTTTAATTAATCCAAAGTCAAAGTACTGTCAGTGTTCAGGTCAATTTTCGAACAGAATGACTCATGATGCTCAACTTTTGTATACGAGTTAGTGGTGGTCATGGTACCTGCCATTAAGGTTTTTGGTCAAAATTGCGCGTGCACATATATGGTAGCTGCTATTAAAAAATTTATTTTTTCAGCAATGGTCATAAAACGGCTGTAACGACTTTGATCTAAATCGGTGTGGCTATGTCTTTTAGAGTGCTCTAAGCATCCCCACCTATGAAATTTCCGTACAAATGCGTAAACGGGGCGTAAAAAGTTGAAAATCGAATGTCTTTAAATAAAGTTATCTCCCTTTGAACATTGCCTAACAACAACTGTTTCTCCTCTGTTTCACTTGCAAGAAAAGATCTTGTAATATTTATCGATAAACATATCTCCATTCAGGCGCTTTCTTTCCACTTATGTAATAATTATCGCCAAAAATATTACCAAACTAGCAATTTTTTTTTTTTTTTAATGAATAAAAATATGAAAACGAAAGCAGTAAATTACACCAATTTATGTCAAATTTATATGCAGTGACTTGTACTAAAGTGCAATTGCAAGTACTGTGATGCTTCACACCTCTAGTTAAAATAATTAGATGTTTTATCTCATTCGACCACACAAATATTCTTTAGCCACACAAATATTCTTTAACGAAATTCAACTATAATCGAAACGATAAGACTTGATTTACCTCTAAATTTTTCATCTAGGTGTAGGTAATATTACAAAAGTTTAGGTTAATGCCCCAATATGCGTTTACTTAGTGAAAAAAATTGCTATTTTAATTTTTTATCTAGGGCATTAACAAAGACTTTCTTAAAAATATATATATATATGCCATGAAATTATTCAGACACTTAAGATAGAATTTTAATTTAGTTATGTTATATTTTGTGCACAAAAGCGCTGTATTCTATACTCTTAATTTTCAATAGTACCAGTAATCTGCATACTAAAAGACCTAGTGTTCCATACTTCATTACAAAACAAAATACGCAAATCGATTTTTTATAAAAGTGATGGCTAAATTATGGGCATCCTTGGAAGTTAATGGATATTTCTTTCATCAGAAAGTTTATTTAAGAAGAAAATTCTGAATTTTTGAATTTAATATAGATATTTTACTCACATAAACAACAATATTTTTTTTTTAAAATAAAAACTGTACAGAGATGTATAAAACTATCTCTCTCTCTTTTTTAACGTATATATTCTTAAGAAGAGTACCGTTAACTGGAGCTTTTTTTAAGAAAATATAAAATATTCTTATTAGTTTTAATTTGCTTTTTATAAAGAGTCAAACGAAACATTAAGTTAACACATCGTCAAATATTTAGAGTATGTGCATAAAGAATAATTGAAAGTTCTATATAACAAAAGTTATTCGCGAAATGAATTTTTAAATTTTTTTAATAAACGTCAATAGCAGGTCAATGCTTTTAAATATTATATGGATTTGCAACCTCTTACTTTTTAAAATTTTAATTTAAATTAAGAAGAAGAAGGAAAAAAAAAAAAAAAAAAAAAAAACACAATTTGGCTATTTTAGTGATAATTTCGGTGTTAGTTATTTTAAAATGGTTCGAAATGATAGTTGTTTCCGAATGAAGAGCTTGGCGGCATGAAAGATGACGTTACTAGTACAGGTTCCTTTTTTCATAAATTATTATCCAGAAGCATTAATTAATTCTGTATGTAGATCAAGGAAAAAGTGATGCCCAGAAATCTTTGTCCCCCTCCTCCTTTTCCATCGAGTCTCGCCCCCCTGGTAAAAGTCAAAAGTTGGCGCCTATGAATGGAGCTGGTATGGTGGTCTTGTGTGAAAATGACAAATACAACACCTAAGCATCATTGGTCACTTTTGCCTAGTGGATAGCACGCCTGTCTACTGACCTAGGAGTTCCGGGTTCAACTTCCATTAGCGCATACTCGCTCCAAAGTGGTGACTATCGGACAACTGAATCATACTGTCATCTATCGGTGCCTTCTGAAAATACTGCATGCCCTCCGCACTACCAACTCAGAAAGCAACATCTAGCAACCACTCAACTCTCATGCAACGCACTCAACTCACACGCAAGCAACTCAATCGTTTGTCCCCTTCGCGACTCACTGGGAAGGTGCTATATGGTGGTCTCGAGATACAACACCTAGGTACCAGTGGTCACTTTTGCTTAGCGGTTAGCACATCTGTCTACTGACTTAGGAGTCCCGAGTTCGACTCCCATTAGCACATAATCGCTCCAAACTGGTTTTGAAGTAAAACGGGGGGTGAACAATCTTTTACAATGCAATAAGTAACTACTATTAAGGTTACCTACACAATGGCGGATCCAGCCAGGGGGCGCGGGGGGCGCGCGCCCCCTCCTCAGGTGGAGTCTTTTTTTTACAATTTGCAGAAATAAATAAATAATAATAATAAATATATATTTTTTTCCCAAGTTTTTTTCAATAAGTTCACGCAACAATTATATTTTAACCTTCATCTAATTTCCAAAAAGAGCAACGAAAAAAAGCTTATTTTTGTACCAAGGTTCTATTTATAGCCTTTTCTCTTCCCATTCAAACGGATGTTGAAAGACTGTACAAGTATTCAAATCTCCACCCTCTTGACCTTGAAGATATCTTGGACCCCTGATACCCGATCCCTTTTCTGTCGAGTGGGAGGAAGAAATTTTGACTCACATGCGTAATGTCCAACGCCAACCAGGGGGGGAAAAAATGAGAGGTTGACTATTTATTTTTCCCCGGAAATGGCCACCCCCATTCAACTGGACATGGTAATAGGCTAAACTTAAAACTTTTAAAAGAAAGGAAGAGGAAGGTTATTTATTAACTGCATAAGAACTCGTCCAGCTTTAATTTCTGCTTCGGCTTGTAAATAAGCGTCATATTTGAATTTCGATTAACAATCCTCTCTTGCACCACACTGGAAAGGTATGCCAATTTTTTTTTTTTTTTTACATATAATAGACTTATAAACAATTTTGTAAGAAGAATTATCTGTGTAAAGTAGCACTACAGTAGCAGAAATAATTATTTAAAAAAATATCGCTTTCAAACCCTGTACGAAATTAAACGAATGAATTAACAAAATAAATGTGCATGTTTTTTACGATAATTTGAAAAGTTTTGTACAAATATTCACCTGGACATACTTTCAAATTCTTTTTTTTTTTTTTCTTCTTCTTTCGTTATTGCAGAAGTAATGCAAGAAATATTGCACTTCATAAGTAATCATAACGCTTACGGCATAATATATATATACTTTTAGAGAAGGCTAATATTACTCTAATTTTATTCTAAGCCTATTCTTCCAAAACATATTTTTTATGAAACTTCTGATTCTTGTTCAAAAGTTTCATGAAATAAGTAAAATGATATTGCAACTCAAAATGAAGTTCTTAAATTTTTTTAAATACAATGATCCTCCTACAATCTCTCTCTTCCAGTTATATTGAAGAATTGGAACACAATATTTCAGTATGCGATGTTTTTTTAATTTGTCACGGATTGATATAATTTACCTATTTTGTTTTCATTATTTAAAAGAAATGCCCAGTTTGGCGATTATTCTAAAAAAACGCCCTTGAAACGGTGAAAATTGCGATATATTTTTCAATAAACACTGCATTATCCTTTCTTTTAAGTGCAACAGAGCAGAAACAGTCGTTGATGGGAGTTCGCATTATCTCATTTCTACGGAGGTAGGAATGATTAAAACACCTTTAAAGGCATTTTTATAGCGATTTTAATCAAAATCGTTAAAACCATCTTTTGGTAATCGCTGAAAAACGTAATTTTTTCAATATCAGCTACTTAATGCACATGTGCAATTTTGACCAAAACCGTAATGCGAGGTCCTATGGCCATCAATAACCTGTGAATAAAAATTGAACATCGGAAGTTAATCCGTTTTGGGAGTTATGCTGATAACTAACAGGCACAAACATTTTTTTGAACTCATCCCGTTCCAAAATGTGTAGAAATACAATAAAATCGATTCCCCCCCCCCCCCCCCGAATTCAATACTTTTATACCATACGGGTAGTTGAAAGTAAAACAAAATATGGATGTATAAAATCGCACCAAATATATATATTACTGCTGGTAAAATAGTACCTAAGACCATAAGAAAAACAAAAAAATTGGTTCTTTGATCAAACTTGGCAAAAATGTTCTATATTTGTCATGAAAATGAATTTCAAATGAGTCCATAAAAATATCTAGCAAAGAAGGTGTTTTTTTTTGGGGGGGGGGGGTCAGGTGGTTTTGTGGCTGGAAAATTAATTTTGGAGCAATTTAGGCATGTGACACATTTTTTTAGAGTACTTTTTTTTATGCTGAATCCAATGAAAAAAAGCAAAACGATATAACTAATCTAAAAAAGTTACAGTTCTTTTTTATAAACGAAAACACATGTAAATTCCAAGGAAAGGTAAAATACGACATTAAAAAATAAAAAATTGGTCCGTTCATGAAACTTTGCAAAAACGTTTTATTTGTCATTAGTATAAAGAAACAAAGGAGTTCATAAAAATATCTAGCATACAAGGGTGTTTTTTGAGGAGTGGGAGGGGGGAGTTTTTTTTTTTTTAAACTGAAAAGTAATTTTGGTATAACCTGGGCATTTCACCTTACGCTAAGATAGCGAGTCAGAAATGTGACGGAAAAAAAAGAGGGGGGGGGGGGGTCAATCAATGGATACGGATTATCTTGAAGTATATTTCTAGAACACTGCATAGATTTTTTTTTTTTTTTTTAAACTTTTTTTAAATATTCGATTTCATCCTGGCTAAGGCACAGGTGTTGCGCCCCCTCCTCAGGAAAATCCTGGATCCGCCACTGTACCTACAAGGCATAAAACATTTGTAAAACATGAATTACAATTAGTAGATAGACTGTTTTAAAACCAAGAAAAAATAAAAGGTCGTAAAAAAAAAAAAATGCACAATATAAATGAAAGAATTTTTTTTTAAAACTTCAAGAAAATCAGAAAAAAGTGTTTACAAGATTCTTTCTAGAGATAAGAATATTTTGGGGGGGAAATGGAATTGAGTTGGTTAGCTATATATGCTTCGTATATATAATTGTTATGTATAATTATATTTACTCATAAATGTTTTATAATATATATTATATGGTATTTGAACGATTTTAAGCAAATCAAGTTCTTCTAAATTGATATAGATTTTGCGTTTATTTACGATAGTGTCATAATATTGAAATACAATAGAATTTCGATTTCACTCAACCATTCCTATGATGACCTCATCACCCACTAATAATTTTTTTCAATTTTCAATAGCTTTAAATTTATGAATTCGACAGAAATTGTTGTAAAATACATTTGGTGGGCATGTTATTCTTTTGAGTATCTCTAACCTCTCTTTGATGTCTCGCTCAGGTACTAGCAACCAATCAACGCTGTGGTGAAAATCTTTCTTTCATGTGCGATGGCAACGCTTCGATATCGATCGAGAAATGGATTGACGGTACCGCAAGTAGGTCGTTTTTAGCTTTACTATGGTGCCTGTTTACAAAAATATAAAATTCTGATCTTGAGCAGTGAAATAAAACTCAAATTGAGTTAAGTAAATAATAAAAGCCTACTTCTATCAAGATTACATTTCATTATAATCAAAATACCCCCTTAAATGTAAGTATTTTTCTGCGTATAGTGTATATCTACTCTATTTCATGAAAATGATTACATTAATGTTCATTTAAAATATAAATTTGTGTTGATGTATTAAAGTTGTGTTCGTAATTTTCCTATATTTTAATACTAAGAAACGTCTTTTGTCGGAATCTATTTTTCTAAAGAAACTATTATTTTAGTTTCGTTTTCCTCGACCTTTTCCTTAGCGGTCATGAATTCTTATTTAAGTCAAAATTATTTTAATAATTGATTTGTGCTCAAAAACATTAACTTTTTTTGAAATTTTTTAATGTGAATTATTATTTTGTTTAATGTTTTTTTATTCAAATTTATATTTAATGAATTAGTTGTTTTTATTTCACACAAAAAAAAAAAAAAATACTTTCTAATATTGATACAGTTACTTATTGTGATTTTATATTTTAATATTAGCACAGATGGATTTTTCTAAAACGTTTATAATTTGTTATTGTTACCCTTTAGTATTCACTTTCGTAATATTTGTTATTGTAACCTTTCAAAAACAGCTAAGAAAATACGTGTCTGGCTCTGATTTTTTACAATGAAAAAAAATTAGCAAAAATCGTCCTGTACCCATCGCCAGCCAAATTTGAAGTGCTTTTGAAATTTAATTAAGTAATTATAGGAAGAATTTCATTACGTATTAAGTTTTTCATTACTAGTTTCATGATCCTGTGAAAAATACAAAATGTATACAAATGTATATTTTTTTATATTAACAAAATTTGTGACTAAATAACCTCTAATGTAAACTTATGTTTTTTACAGCTGATTGAAACATGGATTTAAATTTAAGAGTCCTGATTGAGCCTCGTGGATTCATTAGAATCATACAACTAGTAAGAACATAAGTATTTGTTAACAATTTTTCAACTTAATGCCCCTGTAGCAAATTTTTGCAATAAAAATTTAGAAGTCAATACAAATTATATGATTTGTCGAAGCCTGTTGTGGAAGGAGGTTTTTTTTAGAGGAAACTTTTGGCAAGGTGCTACAGTTTAGACTTTCTTGCAAAATTCTTATTTACATTTAGGTATTCTTCTGTTAGATGCATACAAAAAAAAAATTGCCAAATTGCAGCAATAATTCAGTCAAATCCTTCTGATCCATTGTAAGCAGTTCTAGAAGTGTGGGTAGACGCGGGTTGACGTGTCCCCTCACTTTTCAAGAAAATACTCATGCATCTTCTCACTTCTAAAACCATCGAGATTAATCCCTCCACTTCTAAAACCACTGAAATCCATCCCCCCACTTCTAAGAACACTCAATCCATCTAAAAACTACTAAAGAAAAATATTAACATTTAAATGTAGTGTCACTGAGAAAAAGTGATTTAAAGTTTTCAAATGCAAAAATTAAATCTATTTTTGATATATATCATACTACTATAAAAATGTATTATACTTCTTTGTATAAAGATGTATTTTCATTAACAAATACAGTTACACTTGGTCAACTTTTAATTTTGGAGGAACTTTCGAATAAGTTGAATTTTTATTCTTGTCCCATAAATTCACGAAAGTATGCACATTTAGAAGTACAATTTAAATCTAAATAAAAAGTTTTATATGTAATGTTGAATTATTACTTCACTTTAACTCTTACTTCCAAGTAAAAAAACTTAAGTTGCAGAAGATTCATTAAAATAAGAATAAATTTTCAACCCTTGTTCAATGTTAATGTTAGAAAGTCTAAATTATTTCTTTTCTAGTTAAAATTTTTAATATAAGACAGGTAATTATAAAATTTATTGATGGGGGGGGGGGGGGAGAGACTTGCATTTGTCACTAACTTTTGCGCAACCCCCCACTTTTTTTACTCTCACTTCTACCACTGATTATAAGGTTGTTATAGCAACTCATTAACACATTCGCTGCCACCAAAATTTATATATCCATCCTCAGAAGCCGAATTTAAAAAAAGTGACACAGCGACATCACTATCTCCTTCCGATTCGCTTGTAGAATCCCAACTGTAATCTTCATCGTCTACGCTGTCATAATCAGAAAGATCACTCTTTTCTAGTAATTCTAATATTTCGGCATCAGTCAGTTTTTTATTTACTTTCCTTTTCTTGGGCTGTGAAGGTCCTGCAATACTTGTACTGTCTGCCATTTTTAAAAATGCACATAAAAAAATTTAAACACAAAATTTAAAAACCAAGCACTAAAAATATAAAAATAATGCTTCACTAACGTGCCTCAAAAACCTCATCGTTCAACCTCCAAATCCGAACTAAAAATAAAGCAGTTTACTTATCATACTCGATCGTCGTCCCAGAGCTTCGCCGGCATGGGAGGTAGCGGCATGCTGACGCGCCAGCGCGTCAGTGGCAGCGAATGTGTTAACTAATGAATAAAAGTTAAGTTTACGAGGTTAAAATATTATTTTCATGTACACATTTCAGATTGGCGATAACTGCACCAACTTTCAAACTTGGCAGTTTTTTATACCTGTCTTACGGAAGAGTAACCATTTTTATTAATACAAATGAATAAAAATGTAAATAAGATCAAAAGAGCTGAAACTTTGCTGTACATATTTTTCCTTGATTTTTTTTGTACCAAATGGAAATTTTTTTCTCTGGAAATCTTAAATAAAAAGTTAATTAAGTTCAGTTTAACAAATAGTTTTAAAAAGATTTCTTGGGTTTCTTGGACATTGTGTTGATGATTTTAAAGTTTTACCAGCTTTAATGCAATTTATAATATCACTTTAGATAATAGTTTAGAAAATAATTTTATTTTAATTACTAAACACATGAATTTTTATTGAAATTAAGGTTTTTTGTCCTTTTTCATTTGTATAGGTTATGTCTATATTTGCATTTGCAACTACTGCTGGTTTTGAAGCAGTTGCGACTATTGAAATCAAATGTAAGGATTATGAAAAGGATGCTCAATACAAGTTTGGTTACCCATTTAAGTAAGGCATTCAAAAATCTTTTTTTTTTTTTTTTTTTATTATTTTTCAATCTAAAGTATATAAAAATAAACCTATCCTTAAAATAAAGGTCTACCTTTTGGCTATTGTAACCACGATAGTTAAGTTCCAAGAATATCCTCTCTGGAAATAAATTCAGTAATTTTACAAAATTGTAATAACATTTTGATTTTTTTAAAAATGTTTTTATTTTCTTCCTTTGCTAATATCTAGAGTATGTAAAATTATATCGGTTGCATAGCCTGGGGGAGGGATATGGAGATATATCCCCTCACAAAAAATTTCTTTTTGTTATTAGAACGCAAAAATTCAAGGATTTTTTTGTTTAAAATGGTAAATTTATTTAACTGTTTTTAAATTTAAATACAAATATAGAAAAAAATTGTCTTGTATGTTATTCTAAAATGTAAGTGATTAACTATATAAATTAAAAATTTTATTGAAATTTGATTATCTGTTTACAGTAGATAGTTTAGATTAGCTAATAATTTTTAAATTAATGTCTTTGTTGAAAATGTACCCATTTGTATTGCATAGTTTTTCTTTTAAGCATAAATGATGGGATTGTTCTTGAAATAAAAAGCTTTAACACAACATTATTTTAAAAGTGCGATCTTGCCATTTACAATATTTAGCTTAGATATATATTTTAATATATATTTTTCTGAATGATAAATACTAGTCATAATTTATGATTGTTATTGCTATCTAAAATTAATATTTATTAAATATGCACTAAAATATTTTAAAAATCATACAAAGTCATTAAGTTTAAGGTATTAAGTGTTGTGTTATGTTAGTATTCTGTTATAGATTTATTTCTGTTTTTGATCTTTTACTATAGTAGTACAGTCAAATCCAGTTAACACGAAATCGCTTAACATGAAATCCCATTTAATGCAAAGTAAAAGCAGTTCTCTGTACTTAAAACTTAACATTAATGTATTTGGTTAACACGAACAATTTTGGCAGTCCCATTGACTTCGCGATAATGGGGTTTGATTGTAATATATTTACAACAGTTATTGTTATTAAATTTTGTTATGCAGTTTGTTTTGTTAATCTACTTATTATCTTTGAAATAATACATAAATATTTTTTTGAAAAATATATTCTGTAACTCCCATTACATCTAGCTTATAATATCTTTAACAAAATTAATTAACAAAAAACTAGTTTTTTCTTTTGAAATTTTTTTAAAGTGATCAATGACTCATATGTAAAAGCAATACTTCATCAAGTGATGTAGTCAATCATATAAAGCATAAATTCTTTTAGACTGCAATTTTCTCAATTTATTAATCATTCAATTTATGTTTCTAATTGCATAATAAGCAGTAATTACTTAAGTATAGGCTAGTGTTATATTTAAACTAATTCAGCTAGCTTTAAAAATGTCCCGATTTCTTTTTACAGATTAGGAAAATCTGAGCTTCGTGTTCCGGAAAAGTGTGGGAATGTGTCAGCTATTGTATTTAAAACGTACACATTTCCATTTGATTTCTCGAGTAATGCTGAATTTTTTGTTGCTTCTGGGGTTCTAACTCTGATGTTTACAGCTGGAATAATCTTTGTCTACGTTTTCATGCATCGTCTATATTCAACCAATCCTATGGCGCCTGTTGTGGTAAGATGAGTTTTTTAATGCATAAGAAGGAGTTGGTACCCTAAAATTTATAACAAATTTGAGTGACTTTCTCGATAATTCATTTTAAAAAAAAAGTAAATGAAGTAAATACAAAAGCTAATTTCAGTTAAAAAGCAAGTGCCTGCAAAATGCACTGAAGAAAAAAATATTAGACCATTATGTAATTACTTCCGGGGAAAAAGGGACATGAAATATGTTGAACATTACCGATATAGAGGGTAACAACTCCTCTTAATGTAACTTACTAAATATTACTTATTTTTTATGATGTAAGTTTTACTTATAAAAATAATATGGTTCTTACGTTTTTAATAAACCTTGATAAGTGCTTGAAAAAAAACTTTCATTTTAAAGTGCTTGAAAACCTTGAATTCTGTAAAAATACTTATTAAGTGATTGAATTTCATTTTATTTTCTAAAAATATAGAATCTTAAAAAATTTTGGTCAACTAAGTGACAAAGGAGGCTCATGTAATTGAAAACGAAGATTGAGATACTGAAATACTATGGACATTGAAAATCATAAAAATTTACGGCTCTGATGAATTAAATGAAAACCTTGATGAATTATGTAGCTGCATGTTCGCCGATATCGTGATTGCATCTAAATTCTAAAGTTTCATATGGAGAAAAAAACTGCATATTATACAGTATTTGTAATCAAACCTTCGAAGTAGATTGGACGACAGTTTAATCAATAAGACTTTTGTATTATTTGACGAAAGTCTCTATATGATGTAACAGGACAATCAAATGGATATTGGTGCAATTACCAAGTTAGTACTAGCTACTTCTGCTTTTATGAGACACAGTTCTGCTTCTGATATATTAAAAGTTTTTTTTTTTTTTTTTAATGGTAACCCTAAAATTTTCTTTTATTGAAACCTAAAAAAAAAACTTATATATATATATTTACTCGATTTGAACAATCACCGTTTGCTAATAAAAAAATTTTGAATGTTTTTTAATGTGTTTATGTCGATAACGCATCCTTGAAAAGTGCCTAAAATGCCTTTGAATTTTTTTCTCCTTAAAGTGTACGAACCATGAATAAGTAATGTTACTTATTTTTATGTGGTCGTTTCTTATTGTAAATGTTACTTATTTTATTTCTAAAAGAGTCTTATTTAATTAAGAGTATTAACTTGCATCTGTAATTGTACCATTCTTTTTACTAAACAAAGCTAATAGTTCTTGGAAAAATTACCGTGAATGATTGTAAAACATTAAAAAAAAATTGTATGGATGTGTCTCCCTAACCTTGAATTTTTCGGTGTTATATGAGTGTTAACACAACTATCTTGGTGGACTTTGATGACTATCTTAAGAAGACAATTTGCTTATGACGTTATCAAGCCATTCATGCTGTGTAATTGTGCTTGGCAAATGTCAATTTTCATGCATTGCCTTGTCATGGCATAAACATAAGTAAAACATCATCATTCCTAAAGATACATTTTGGACAGCATTTTACCCAGACAAAAATTTTGAATTGGAAAAAGAAAAAAAGAAAAAAAAATAGATTAAAAGAAACTGTGCATACTTACAGTACTCTCCACAATTACATTCATGTCGATTAAAGACAACTAATGGCAGAATAATTTGATATTTGAGAAGATAATAGTGTCTGCTGTTGAGCCATGAAAGAAATAAAACATAAGATTTAGACTATTAGTCGAAAATTATTTGCAAAATACTGGCGATTACCTAGTAATGTTTTGTTCATGTGCAATGCCCATGTCCACTCATATAAATTAAAATTGTTTTCTAATTCAGCATCTTAATGACCACAAAAAACCTTAAAAGAAGCTGCTTCTAATAAAAAAAAATCTATATAAGAATAATTGTTTAGAATGCTCCTCCTCAAAATAAAATTTTTGCCAAAACGAAACTGATGAATGCACAATACTGACATAGTGCTTAAAGAATTTGATATGCCCTCTAGATTTGGCAACTTTCACCAAGGTAGTTAGTTGTGTTAGTACTCAAATACTGTTTCCTTTATTTTTTTTACTTGTAAGTCTATTTTTTTGTACGTCTGACAAGAGGAAATTCTGAAATAGAAGTATTTTTTTACATTTTTTTTAAACAAAAATCATTATTTTTTAAGTTGCCTCTTATTTACTTCTCTGAAAAGATTTGTGTGACTCCAAATTAAAATTTGTACTGTTTCAAGTACTTTGAAAATACTCGGAGCATTCTCGGTTCATTATTTGGGCGGATACTCACATCAATCATTATAGTTTCACCAGTGGTAGAAGTGGGGGAAAAAAGGTGGGGGGACGGCCAAAAGTTGGTGACAAGTGCACCCCCCCCCACCCCCCCCACCCCCAACGATAAATTTTATAATTTTGTTTCTAATAACGATAAATTTATAACAATTAAATAAATAACAATTATCTAGTAGAATGGAAATAATTTTAACAAGAACAAGGGTCCAAAATGTATTGTTATTTTAATGAATATTCTGCAAAGTAGTTTTTTTACTTGGAAGTAAGAGGTAAAGTAATAATTCCACATTATGTACATAACTGTTTATTTAGATTTAAATATTGCCTCGAAATAAGCATACTTTCATAAAATTAAATTAATAAGGAATTCTAATTTTTTTTAACTAGTTTGTCTTTATATTTTTTTCTAGTTCTTCCAAAGTTAAAAGTTGACCAAGTGAAAATACCTA
The DNA here is from genome assembly GCA_963978545.1 of Linyphia triangularis. Lineage (NCBI taxonomy): Eukaryota > Metazoa > Arthropoda > Arachnida > Araneae > Linyphiidae > Linyphia > Linyphia triangularis. The sequence goes on along the minus strand of OZ021732.1, from coordinate 29,194,197 downwards.
TATCTTTATACAAAGTAGTATAATACACTTTGATAAAACTATGACATAAATAGTTTTTTCAGCAACTTAAAACTTTTTCTTAGTGTCATTACATTTTGCATTTCCCTACATGCTTGGTATATTTTTTAAGAAGAAAATCTATGCTTAATTAATTTTAGCACTATCTAATATCCCATGCCCAGTATTGCTTAGTGTTCAAAGAAATTTATAAAAAAAATTAGTGATAAAAACTGAAAAATATAGTCGGGAATAAATAAAAAATATATATGTATACAATTTTGAATTACATGACTCGGAAGACAGTGATAAGATGAATTTGTTTCAACAATTTCGGCATTGATAATATATACTAGTATTGTATTGTGTATTCAAAAATTGAAAGTAAAAAAATTGTGAAATGATATTGTTGCATGGATGGGTTCGAAAGACTTGAAGCCAAAGCAGATCAAAACTTGCAGAAATTTATTCCGATATAACTCTTCGCAGATTCTCTTACAACTCCAGAACTTCTCGTTCTAGTAGACACAATACAGCTCTTTTCACAACAATAGAGCACAAAACAGCAGTTAAAAACTTGACAACACAACTTCTCAAATCGCTGAAAAAGAATGCAATACAGTTCGCTTTAGAACTACTCTGAATGCTCACTGAGACTCAGTAGCTCAACTCAGTAATTCCAGTCAACTAACTGACTCAACTCAGCCAACTCCAACTAACTCCCTGCTCACTTGGCCTGTCTTATATAGGGGAGGCGAACATTCTTGAAAATTCTAGAGGTAGTTATTTGGAGAACTTTCCAGATCGTAGTTGAAATGTCCTATACATGTACATCGGGACCGAAAATGTCGTCAAATGGTCGCCAAGTTTGGCGACATTTGGCGATTTCTCGCTATGTCGCAAAATGCATTTTCTGTAAGAAGAAATTTGGTGTTGGGTGAAATCACATAGCTTGTAAGAAACACATGACTTCGAATGAAAATCAGATCAGTTTAAAGTGTTTCCATCCACAATTAACCTATGATTATGTTAATAACAGATAACTCGAGCATTATGTCAGTAAGTACATATTTTTGCTGTTTAGTAACATGTTATATATTCATTAATTAAAAAAAAGGTAAGAACAATTATTTTATTGACTCTGCAATTGTAAAATAAAGCCTTTATTATTATTTTTAATGTCCTTGGAAAATCCTATAATTTCATTTTCAAAAAAGTGTACTCACTTTGTGTTTGAGCCAAAAAAAGTCTTAGCTTTATATCAAATGGATAATCTATTCTCATCGTAATTTCCTTCTTAGGAATGAATTACATGAATGTTCTTTTCAGGATCTGTTGGCCAGTGGTGTGCTGTCCATCTTTTGGTTTGCTGGTTCATGTGCATGGGCCCAAGGTGTATCGGATGTGAAGTATTACACCAACCCTGCTAATATGTTTCCAGATATAGATATATGCATGGATGATGTCGAAGTTTGCCGCACGGTCTCACCTGGAAACTTTGCCTCTTTAAACGTTTCACTGGTAGGACTTCTCTTTAACTTACATTTATATATAAGGATAATTGTATTAGGGTGTAATGCTGTGAGAGTTTAATTTATAGATGGTTTCACGGAAACAGTTGTGTATGTTTTGCTGAGGTTTTAAGAATGCGATATATACCTATTTTTCAATCAAGTATTTTTATTAATAACGTTATTTTTTATTGTTAAGTAGGTATTGAAAGATTTTTTCTTTCTGTGTTACACCAAATTCTAGCTAGACTTTTTAACTTGGCAAAATTATCTTTTAATACCTTATCTATTCAATTGGTAACTTTCGTCACTCTAGTAGTGGTCTGAAATATTGTCTGAATGAGTGCAATAATGTCTCCATTTTACTTAAATACTCCAGTTTCAGTCAGTGTTCCAACTAGAATTATTTAGTTTGTGTGCAATCAGTATTATTTAATGAGTGTTTATGACTTTCAACAAAATAAACTTTTCAGTTTAAAATTTTAACTCCTAATATTAAAACGTATGATTGATAAAGTCTGAATATTTTTTAATTCTCAATACAATTTTAATTGTAAATTATTTGGGTTTGCAGCTTATTGCTTATAATTATTCATAAATTGGTTCAATTAGGCAGAATTAATCTTGATATCTTCCTGAAAATCCTGTTTGCAATGAAAAAAACTGCCAATTCATATCTTACAAATGCTTTGAAACTGATTTCCTACGGTACAATTTTAAACGGCTAATATTTTGTTCTGGTGCAATAACATGAAATGTAGTCATAGACAAAACATGCAAACACATATGAGTTAATACAAAATTACTTGTGGGTACCAGAGTGAAAAGCGTATTCGAAGTACTCGCGTGTTTGAATTAATGTAGAGTGTTGTCGACATATATATAATTTTTAACAACACATATTTGTAATGAGACGTTATTTAATTCAACACATGCAAAGAAATTTGTAACATTTGTTTTTCACTTGATTTTGCAACCATATGTTACTACCATTTCAGTCAGTGTTCTGACAAGCACGACCAGTATACCTTGTTTATTTAGCATCCAACTGTTCTTTAAGCAAGAATAAATAATTTATTAGTTATTAATAAAGTTGTACTTCTTCCAAGTTAATAATTTATTCATTACATAAAATTACAATTTTGTAAAAAATTAATAATTCAGCTTCAGTGGTTTTTACTTTTGATTTTGTTAAAATGTAAACTTTCTTTGCTTTTGTCTTGTTATTGATTCTTATAGTCCAGGCAATTTGTGATTGAACATGAAAAAAATTGCAACAGAAGCTTTTTTAATTGATTTTTAATCAGTTATCATTACTGAACAACATATCCAAAATCGGACAAAATTGATCCATGGGAACACCCCGAAAAACGAATTTCAAAATGACGGATTCATGCCACATGATGGAGATGCATAAGCTCAGTTTTTCCAGCTTAGCGCCTCCTCAACGATGGTATTTTAATCACTGATGTTGGTTTTAACACAAAAAAATGGTAGGTGATTGTGATTAGAATTGCATGGATGTTTTTAAAAAAGGAGGACATTACATTTCACAGGTAAGAAGTTATACAGGTACAGGTATACATGATATATTTTAAATAATAAACATATCTTAAACAGTACATATCTTACATTGTTGCTTAAAAGTTTGTTTAATGTCAGAAAAGGTTTCAGAAAAAGAAATCTATAATCGTTTTCTGCACTTTCATTATATTCATAACTGTTGTGGTTTTTACATCCATTGATTTGGCACGTTCCACAAGCTGTTGAACAGGACAGGCCATTACACTTGCATCCACATCGTAATGTAGAGCATATTTTTGTGCAGGAATATCGTATCATATTGAGTAAATGATCTGGAGCTGATGGTAAGTCGCCGAGTATTGGGTAGTACTAGTAAGTTTTTACATACCAGCCCCATTCTTCTGGTTTGATTCTTTCTTTAGTATCTTCCCATATATTTATTTATAAGTATGTTCGATAGCTATGATATTTTGTTGAAGAATCGGTCGAGGGCAAACGTTCCAGTGCAACAAATGATTTTTCTGTAGTTACCTTCGCTACTAACATTTGAAGGGGCAGTTGGTCAGTGCAATCTAAAAACCGGCAGTCGTACAAAAGAAACATTGCTTTTCTACCAGGGATAGTGATATCTGAATGTTGGGCTGAATCAGAACAAAATATTTTTGTCACAGAGCGGAGCTCTGTCTCCTTCATCATTTTGGCAAATGCTAAGGATTTCGCAATTGAAAAAATTCTAAATGTAACTCAGCCCGTGAAAGCATGCAGAAACAACAACAAATTGCAGCTTTCACGACCTAATATAGATTGTATGATGTGGATATCATATACTGGCTTTGGAGTTGATCCATGTCTTATATCACTTCGATAATATAGCTTGAATCCCTTATCCTTGGTGTGGTACAGAATAAGAATCATCAAATCGATATCTTCCACTATCACAGTGGTATGACCGTGTTCTGAAGATGAAACTGTGGTACGAACAATGTCCACATCAGCATCCCTATCTGCGTTATCAACAGTACAACCTTGTTTTTTCAGCAAGTCACCAATGAGAGCAATTAGGGCTTGTATTTTCTTTCCATTGGCTATAAACCATTCATTTTTGCCAACGAGCTTCATGAATTGGTTAAAATTAACATCTCTACTGCTTTGCATACCGCCGTCGATGAGCTCCATCCTTGATTGTAGGGAACCTAATGCAGCCATCAAAAACGACAGCTTTTCCATGTTTTAAGAGTAAATTAAATATACGACATTGCAATGTTTTCGTAAGTGTTATTGTTGTGCCACGAAATTCGATGCAAGAGAGATCCTCCATCCAAAATGTACCTTTCCGTACTTTCCACCTTGTCAGATTCTTCACTATCAAAATGTTTGGTGTATTTAACAATTGCCTCTGTTAACTGTGATTTGTCTGCTTTTCTCATTAGATTTTGGTATTCAAATAATGCTGCAGGGTAGGTACAAAGTTCATGACGCATGATACCAACAAGATTCATATCAGTACAAGTGGGAACAGACGTCATTTTTTGGAAAAGTAGTGTTGGATCCACTTGTATATCTGAATCATCTTTATTACAGATAGCACCAGCAGATCCTAGAGTTTTCGCTTTATCTTACCTTTTAGCAGAATACTTCAATACATCTTTCCCTATCATTTCTGAGACGATTTTCGCACCAAATAAGTGCAATTCTTCAACATTAACTTAATCTTCGTCTGTTACGTCTTTAACAATATTACGTAGAGCAGAATTAAATCGGGATATGTATTCTAGTGCATTGAGCAGGGTTTTTTTTTAATGTCATTGCTGTCCCTCTTTTGTCTGCTGTCTCTCATTTCTTTGTGTTGTTCACTTGTTTTGCATGGAAACCCCTGCATACTCTTCCATAGTTAAATTTTAAATTGAACAAACGGGCACGCAAAACTGCTATGTAGCCCTCTGATTTTCGGTAAGTCCACTTCCTCTCTTTCCTTTCGTCTTCCTCTGCTTTTCAAGGAATGCCTAAGCACTTGCTCTATTATAGACCTGATCCAAGTTCACCCCATAATTTGTCACTTTTTCTTATCACAAATTAACCTTCCACAAACATTTTATGAACCTTCGTATTTTCAGATAGTAGTTGAAACATTTTCTTCAAGTATAGGTAGAGTGACTTGAGATAATTTACATGACCCTCAACTGTTATTTTAGGGAGAATCTCGAGCATAGCATTTAAGTGCAATTCCCAAGAACCTATCCTGTCAGCTGTTACCAAGCTTCGTACAACACTGATCATTCGCTGGTATTCCAACTTAAGTTTACTTCTTCTCTAGGAAGACGGCAAGTGATTCTTCTTTGTCTCCTAAGCAATCTCATTCTGAGCCAAAGCGTCACACAGTTCTACGTCATTCTTTTTTTATTTTTGTCCGGTCGTAATATCATAGAACATATCATAAGTTGCCTTAACATGACCATGAAGAGATCTATGTTCATCATGACGAAAAAACTCTTAAACCAGCAGGATACTAAGCGATGCATTTACAGTCATGTGTCCTCGTATCGCCCTGTAAACTGCTTTCCCAATCACGAAGTGTAACACGGCATTTGATCAATAGATTTCTTGAAGCACCTCAAATAATATTGAGTCATTCAGGAGAGTAACTTCAAGAAAATAACTAAAAACTATGACTTAATATTATGTGTGGTCCTTTATTGAGTTTGCATGTATGTTTAGCTCATTTTCCAGTGTAATCGATGCTTCACTAATGGGACTTTGTCTTTAAACACAAACACTCTAAAAACGAAAGCAGACAGAAAACACAAACTTGTACACATACCTGTACCTGTATACTTGCTTACCTATTAAATGTTATGTCCTCCTTTCTTAAACAAGCTCCATGCCATTCTAAGTATAATAACATACCATTTTTCTGTGTTAAAGCTTATATCCGTAATTAAAATATCATGGTTGAGGAGGTGCTGAGCGGGAAAAACTACTCTTAGGCATCCCCATCATGTGGCATGGAATCCGCCATTTTGAAATTCGTTTTTCGGGGTGTTCCCATGAATGAATTTTGTCCAATTTTGGATATGTTGTTCAGCAATCAATTAAACAAGCTTATGTTGCAATTTTTTTCATGTTCACTGTATTTTTAATTTAGTTTGCCTGGTCTATTTGTAGGTACTGCCATTATAGGCTGCAAAAACACTGTGGTTAAGAATTTGGCATATGTGTCCTTAGTTTTCTCTTTCCCTCTCATATATATGTATTTATTATAATATAACAAGCTGTCTGTCTGTGGATCTATAGAAACTACTTAAAATTGGAGTAGAGCTCTGAAATTTTCAACATAAGAAGTTTTGGCCTTCTAACTGTACAAATGTCAAACAGAACGTTAAAATTTTAATTATTTTTTTACAAAGTGACTTCAAATCGAGATACAGTTGTGAAATTCTCAACATAAGTAGTTTTAGACTTCTAATTGGACTTTTGAAAAACAGAACTTTAAATTTTTATTTAGTTTTTTTTTTTTAATTAATAAATATTTTTCAAAACAATTTCTAATAGGGCTACAGCTCTAAAATTTTCAACATAAATACTTTTGGCCTTCTAATTGAACTTTTGAAAAACAGAATTTTAAATTTTTATTTAGTTCTTTTTTAATTAATAAATATTTTACAAACTATTTCTAATTGGGCTACAGTTCTGAAATTTTCAATACAAGTAGTTTTGACCTTCTAATTGGACTTTTGACAAAAAGAATGTTAAAATTTTAATTTGTTTTTTAATTAATTTTTCAATTAATATTTTTACAATAAGTGACTTCGAATAGTCCTAGAGCTCTGAAAGTTTCAACATAACTAGTTTTGGCCCTTTAATTTTGCTTTCCACAAACATGTGTTAAAATAATCTTAAAGGGGTATTGTATTAATGGGGAATTTTTTTTATTGTTTCTCGACAGGGGAGAGGCTTCTAATATTAAGGCTTTACGTAGCAATATTTTAGAAGAGAGAAAGTGTTAATGGAGTAGATTCCAATGTAAACTAATGTGTTTTGAAGAATGATGAAATAATTCGAAGATGTTACTATTGGTATTTTCTGCTAATGATGATCTATTGAATTAAGAATAGTAGCAATTGTTTAATGTGATCTTAATTAAATGGTTCTTTAGGATATAATCATAGTAGTGGTTTTTCATTAAAGAAAAAAGGTAATTTCTTATTGACTACTATTTTCATATATTGTTTACACATAACCATAGTCGATTACTGTGAAACAAATATGAAGGATGAAACTTAAAAGAGAACTCCCTCACTTTAAGACAATACAAATAATCAGAATTTATTTAGATTGTAAAAAAAAAAGGCAGGGGATGGGGGCAGTGATATACTTGCCTCAGTTATAGAATATAAAAGTGTTTTGCTAATACATAATATTTTGTTAAGGAATGTTAAAAGTTAAATTTTTTTAATCGTTTTAAATTATGAACCTATAAAGAAATGAACTATACTTACCACTGGCCCCAAGATATAAATTCAACTTGCATTTTATTATAAGAAAACAAAGAATTTTGGGTTCAAAAGAAATTAAAATGTTTGACCATAAACTTATAAGGTGCTACAGGTTAAATATGTTTTTAGACGTTTGGCTCAAAATCGAAGCTTGGGTGCAGTTTTTAATATCGGCAAATATCGCTCAAATAACTATCCTAAATACATGCTTAAGCATGTATTTAAGATAGTTATTTGTTTATTTTGGACTAGATGAAACATATTTGCTCTAAAATGAGATAAAGTATGTAGTAAAAAAACATATGCTCCAACTACAAATTTACAGTTTTTTTATTCGAGTATATTTTGCTGGGTTCTTTTATTAATTTTTTTTTTTTTTATAGTTAATAGTTATTATGGTATATTTTTTTAGATAAAAATAATTTGATAATTGATTAATTTTTCTTTTCTGCTAGATCTTTGGATTTGCCAACTGTATGCTTTGGATTTCGAGTCTGTGGTTTGTCTACAAGGAGACAAGTTTCCATCAACAAATTCAGCCGCCTGCAATGTTACCTCAAATGGGACAGCAACAAGCCCCACCCATGCAAGATCAAGATTACGATCAAAAGATGGGAGGACAATATGAATACTAATCTGTATCTGTTAATAGTTGTTCGTTTAATTATTCCAATCCACCAGTGCAGTTACACTGCCCCTTGTTATTTCAAAAGTAATGCTACTTTACCTAATCTTTGTTTGGCATTGTTGTTATAAGCTAATTTGTTGCTACTGAAAAAATTCAGTTTCTTTGTTTAATATTTATATTTCGGTAGAACTTTTTATTTATTTGAGCTTATTTTTTAAATTGGTAATTTATATACCATGTATATGATGGTTGCATTGATCTTATTGTTAGTCTTAAAGATTAATTTGTTCTTTTACAATTAATTAGTTGTATTTTTACTTTTTTGTTATTATTATTATGATAGCTTATTGCTATTTAGCTTATTTTGAAAATGGTGTCTATTTTACTCCCATTATTGTTGAATAGATCTTTTTCTTAGTGTCCTTTTTGCATTTTAACCCATATTATTTTCTTGCTCTTCAAAGATAATTTGAATATGTTGATGTTTGCCATTGTTTAAAAACATTTTGTTTCTATCGTTTAATTAAAAAAAAAATTATTACAAATTTATTTTCTGGGACATTCATGATTTGCAATCAAATATTTTTTATCAAGGTCCAGCTTCATTTAATTAAAAATTTAAATTTCATTTTATGTCTAATTTATGCAAAGATACAAAATACTAAAAAAGGAATAATAATAATGCTCTTGTATTTTTAAAAATGTTACCCTTTCATTTCATATTTTTAATAATATTTCTTTAATTCATTTCCATACATTTATTTTTTAATTTAATGTTTTTCTCAAAAGAATTTTTATGTCTAATTTATGCAAAGATACAAAATACTAAAAAAGGAATAATAATAATGCTCTTGTATTTTTAAAAATGTTACCCTTTCATTTCATATTTTTAATAATATTTCTTTAATTCATTTCCAGAAATTCATTAGAAAATGCACTGATAATTACATTTTAAATACAACATAGTCCCAAGTAGTTACATTCTTTTGATTCAACTTGGCCTTTGAAAGAATTTTATCCCAATTCACCATCCATATTTGTGATGTGTAGGATCTTATATTTGCTGGACCTTGTGGATGTTTTTTCTAAAAAGGAATTATTTCCTTCCTTGTTTTGAGTACAAATATGATTTACGATTCCTTTTAATTGTTTTAAATATGAATTCATTTTAGTTATCCTATTTATGTGTGTTTCATTAAAAATATCAATTATATTTTATTAGTTTAAAATACCACTTAAAATGTAAAGTTTTGTCCTGAATTACGAAGTTATGTTTTAAGAAGATGCATTTTCGAACCAACAAAAACTGTATAGGATATTTTTTCTTGGTCAATAGATGTAGCATCACAAACTGTGTCTAGTCGTTAAATATGTCAACTGCTTCTAAATGTAGCTAAGAGAAATGGATCTGATCGTGTTAAAAATGCCTGGTCATTGAAACTAACGTGTTCCACTTAGTGATAGAGAACATATTGTTAAACCATCTGAATGTGCATTTCGAATTCTAATTTTGGAACCACATTTAACCAAAGATTCACTTTAAAATTGGTAAAGCCCCATTTCACTCTCCCACATCAGATAGTTTCATGCATTGAATATATTTTTTATTAACATCATGTTTTAATGCATGGTTAAAACCTTTCTCAGTGACATTTTTTTTTGTCACTATATATTGTTAGCTTAACATATCTAATTTATTTATGTAATATGACTTTCCACATTTAAGTCGATAAGAAAACCTGGTTTATTACATTATTAATGTTAATAATCAATTATATAACTGAAGTGTATTTATTATTTTGCTTATCTTCATACAAAACTTAGCATCTCCTATACTTTGATGCAATGTACATTTATCCAGTTAATTAAATATTTATTAGGGGACAGTAATTAGTGATAATACCCTTTTATTTAGATGCCTTAAAAGTATACTAAAATAGGGATGTTCTTGCGAGAACTCTCATGTTTCATCAGTTGTGATAAGTAATATGCATTTATTTATTTATTTTCCTTGAAATGCAATTCAAGAGATTTAAGTTGATATAGAAACATTGTATTTATGATATGGATTTGTCATACTTTAATTATAAAGCCTATCGTTTTTAAGTTTTAAGTTATATGAAGTTGACCTCAAATGCCATTGTTAGAAATTGTGTATTCTAACACTAAATGTCATAATTGTATTTAAATTCGTAATTTTTCATGCTGGTGGACTGTTCAAAATCAAATAATAAGCAATTTGAAAAAAAAAAATTCAACTCTCATATCAAAGTCATTGTTTCAATGAAAGTTTTTTCAAAAATGATATTTCAATGATTATTTTCTACATCAATTGCATTTGTGTTTGTTCATTGTCCGTAGTAAAGCTTTACACTTTAATCCTATGTCTAAATCTTGACTTCCAATCAAAGAACTACTTATTATTATACGGGTATTAAAACTTGTAATTTTCTTATTTGTTCTATCATGAAGCAAATTTTCATGAATATTGGTACAAAGACATTCGTAAGAAATGATACATAAGCAAATTTTAAGGGTTGCAAATGATTGCAGTTGGTCATAAATTTAAAATAGATATTAAATAAAACATGGCCTTTAAAATATCTTCTGTATTAGTATTTTAAAAATTCAAAGGTTAGTAAATAACAGACATGGGTCACCTGTTTGTGTGCGCAAAAACTGATTTCAGCTTTTTTGACCAAAATTCTATTACCATAATTGTAGGTTAAAAAGTTAGCAAACTGAGTTTAACTAAAGTTACCTTTTTGTCATAGTAGTATTCTGATTTGATGCTTTTGACTTCTGAAATATATTGATCATTTGGAGGGTGGTTTTTTTTTTTTTTTTTTTTTTATCATTGCTTTTGTGAGGAGTTCAATTTTTTTTTACTTGGGAACTGTACCATGTCTGAAATCATCTTTAACATATTTGGTATGATGAACACTTCAGAGTTTTATTTATCACTTTTATTATGTTTTCATGTTCTATGATACTAAGTTACTAGTTGTTGAAATATATAGTATACATATATATTAAGAAAATGAGCCCACAATTGTTTGTAGTGGAACTGTGTACTGATTTAACATTTTTCATAGTGTTAATATTACAGCACAAATATAAAAGTTACCTACCTTAAATTTCTAAGAAAATTGAAGGTTGTTTACTTTTCTGATTGAAGCACAACATCAGTTTATTTTATAAGTGGTAATTTTTATATTTTAAAAATAATCCCAAGGCAAATTTTACAGTATAATGGTATGATACTACAAAGAGTTCTATGTTTTGCATATTCCCAGTGGTATATAAAAGAAGTTATAGATTGAACATTTTTTTTAATATTTAACTTTGTCGATGGCTTATATGATTGACAATTAAGTATGTTTATTGACTTTTTATATGTTCGAGTTTAAATGAAATATGGAAAGTATTGAAAATTATAACTTATTGCAAGAAGTTTGTAAAGAAATATTTAAAAATCTTCTATTTGTGTTTTGTCTTAAAATTTCAATTACATTTTCTTGACAACTTCATTTTTTAATATTTATTATAAAAAAACATTTAAATAGTTTTTTCTAATATTATTCATTTGATTAGATTCGTGGTTTGGATGAAATGTATATATGTTTTTTAAATTAAAATGCCAAACTTGCATTTTTAAGGAGGTCATTGAATCAAACATTAGAAAGTTACTTGTAAATTGCTATTTGGAATATATAGCCATTTAGCAATTGGTTACCACATAAAGATATACTATTAGGTGCAGAACATAGGAGCCTTTATTATAACTTGGATATTTAATAACTAAATGTATGGTTATAACATTCACTGTTGGTATTAAGCATGCTGCTGCTTAGTGTTGATTGCATGGTAGATTTGATGCTGATTAAATATAGGAATAAAAGAGAAAAAAAGTTTTGGTCACATGTTGATATCTTGATATAATGCTGCAATAATGATAAGAGTATCTGGTTGTTCGATTATTTGTTAATCGGTACGTAGACTAAAGTAATATGAAAATTACATGTACAATCATAAACAGATTCATGTACAATTGCTGAATTCATGGTCTGGAAGTAACTCTGTGTCGAGCATGTTTAGTGTGCTGAAATAATTGTATGGCACATTTGTTCCCTAATTTCACTCGTTGGTTGCTACGAATAGTGTGATGTACTTTCATTTTTAGAGTTTTATTAGGTTGTGATTTTGAGCGAAATTTCGTGCAATTGCAGAATTTAAAGTTCAGTTTTATAGATTTGTAAGTGTGTTATGTTTTTGAAGAGAGAATAAAAATTTTTGACTAAAATTTTTCTTTTAAGAGTTTGAAAGATGGGACCAATTACAAAAATTTTGTATACCTTTCCCAATTTGGAGTATTTTACTTACCTCTAGAAATAGCATATACTAACTATTTAGGGCTCACTTTTTGCATTATTATACAATATTTCTATTGAACCGTATTTAAGGTAATTGTGTTTAAAATTTCATGGTTTCATAAAAATTGGCTACAAAATATTTTACCAAAATTTAAGTACGATATTCTACAAATTGCTTTCAAGCTATATTAAATTATTTTAAGGAATAAATCCTATCATTAATACTTTTATTCATTTATTATTCATTTAATTCTTAAAAATATTTATTTATTATTCACTCCAATATTTTTTTATAAATTGCATAAGGGAAAAGACAATATTTTTTATTTAAGCTATTGTTTGCTTATTACAATAAAATTGTTCCATACTTAAAATTTCACTAGAATGTATAATTTATTAATTTAAGAACTAATTTATTTCTACACTTTAATGAATTATTTATTGCCTGTTTTATCAACATTTATTAATGTCTTAAGTTACAAAATAAGTTTTTCAACTTTCCTCATCGAATGTACTTATAATTTTTAATTTTAGACCAGTTTTTTTTTTTTTTTTAAATCTTTCTAATCCTCCTGGAAGCATTAATTAGTAATGTTTTTTAACTATCGCATATGTTGTTTCTTGTACATACATAGAATAATGTTAGTCTTAAATTATATGGATAGTATGTGTTGAAATATATATAGCTGGTACTCTTTTGATCTGTGCTAAAAGTATATTAGTGTTGATCGTTTTATCGCAGGCTATATTCACATGTTTAGCACATAAAGCTCTTGTAGTTCAATCACAGCAATCGTGTTTTGAAAAAACCTTTAACCATGTCTTCGTCTTCCAGCAAGCAAAGCCTGTCACCTGTGTTATTATAGTGAGGCTTGCTGTAGCTTGCAAAGTATGAAACATATCATTCAGATCCATGTCAGGTTGTTACAGAAATGATCATTTCTTAAGGTTAGTGGTCAATAAAGTGGTAAAAATGGAAAATACGTAATATCTGCTTTTGTCTCTTTTTTTGCACATTAATCGGGTTGCACTTTTATTTTGTTATTATTGGCTGTAGATTTTCTATTGATGTTTTCGATTTTGCATTCAAGTGTATGATTTACTTTGAAGTAATAAGTATGTGTTGATACTGCTGAAATTTAGAATTTAATATGTGTACTTAATTTATCTATCGCATTTTATCCTTTGATATGGGGTTAATTACACCTTTACCACTCGGGAAGGGTCCATAGTAAAATTTCCAGTTTCTGTATTCGGTTTATCGGCAGAGATAACTTTTTTATCTAAAAAAAAAATTCAAAATTTATATAAGTAAATGATGGAATATCAAACATCGAGAAATGGTTTTGGAATAAATTTATGTCTCAGAATGCATAATTTGTTTTCTGTTACTGCATATGTATTATCCCTTGATTTCTCTCATGTTTCAAATGTGGTGTAGTTTCCTCCTTGAAAAACCACCCCAGAAGGCATTCCGCATAAAATGTTCAGTTTCTATATTCGGTTTAGACATTATTCCAATCGTGTCACAAAAAAATTTCATAGAAAGCTAGATGAAGTTCCACGCATTGCCTTGGTTCAAACAGTTATATCATCCCGGCGCTCACTGGCGCAATTTCCTAAAATATCTGGCCAAAACCTATTGGAGGTTTAAAATGTTTGCAAATATCTTTTTAACTAACTGATTAATTTTTAATGTGATTATAGATCTAATCGATTCTTTAAAGAGAAAATATTCAGTTGAAGTACATTATTACATACATATCGAAATTTGATTGGTGGACCACATTTTGTACTCGTGAGAATTTTCGGATATAACATTCCTTTTATGTTATAGGTCGGAAATATCGATACTATATCGCTGCATAAGAAAAAATATCGATAAATCGATACATTATTTTTTTTTTTTTTTGATTTTCAATTTTGCCAGAAACGAAGTTTTTCGGGGCAAATTTCTACTTTTCATGAATTCATGCCAAAGTTATTTTAATAAATAAATTGTAAAAATTGTTTTTATAAATTATATTATCAATCAGAATAAATAAAATACATTTGGATGTCAATGCATAAATTCCCATTTATATTTTAAAGAAGAAATTTTGAAAAGTTGTTTACCATATATTTTGCTGATAGCGTTGTTTTTAATATTTGAAATTAGATGCAAATTCCAGGCACACGTTGGCAACAGAAACAGAGCAATGTTAATGACTACTAATAAATGATCTTATCTTTCCATTACAATATGTTTTCTTTTTAGTTAGGGTGCCATTTTAATTATCTCACCTTCACTTTCTCATAAGCAACTCTAAAGTTCTCAATATAGTAACAAAACGTGTGTGACTTAAAATTATGAACATGTGCAAGAAGAATTCAGGTTGGTTGGTTGTTTTCAGATTATCTGGCGCCGTCAGCAACACGAGGGCTATAATGCGCCGAAACTTTCGTCATTTGACAAGCCAACATACATTTGCAAACACCCATGCCTTACACGGGACTCCAACACGCAACCTCGCGGTCTAGAAGGAAGAATTCAGGAAAAGAAAAACAAAAGAAATATCTGCAAGAAGAATTTAAGAAGTCCAAGTCCAAACTTTAGTTTTGAAATTTTTGAAAAAGGAATAAAGAAAATCGAAAAACACATGGAACTACAAAATGATCATCAAAAAATTAAAAAATGTTCGAAAATATCGATATATCGGTAACTTGTATCAATATTTTTACCATCGATATTATTTAAAAAAAAATATCGATATAAATATTGTATCGATATATCGCCGATCTCTATTTTATGTACTTGATCCAAGAACTTTGGTCTTCCTCTAGAATTAAACATAAATAACAATAAAAATAAATAAAAAATAAGCCTAAAGGAACAATAGCATATTCTAAATGAGATATTTGAACGTTTTTACATATAATTGTAGGCATGGAATATCGTAGATAAAGCTTCACGAACACAACTTGCAGTTTTTATGCAAAATATATTGAATTTGCTTAATAAGATATTTACTTGTAATTGCCGGAAGTATTGTATAAAATCGATCAATTATGTTTTCATGTATGAATATCGTATCGGCAGACTCTTCATAATTATAGGAAAGCTTCTTGTCGTATTTCCGTTATTTGTACTTTCAAACCCAGTCTTTAGTTTATTACTAAAAGACTCATTCTTTTCCTAAATTCTTGCAGATATTTCTTTTGTTTTTCTTTTCCTGAATTCTTCTTGCACATGTTCATAATTTTAAGTCGCACATGTTTCGTTACTATGTTGGGAATTTTGAGTTGCTTATGAGAAAGTGAAGGAATTGCCTCATCTAATGTAAGCACGAGCCTTTTACTGTGTGATCGAGTAATTCTTGTAAAGGCATTTCCACTTCCACACATGACTCGCTGACTGATATTGAATTTTTTTAAGTTTAGCCGTAACAAGAGCTAATACTTCATCTGGTGTTTAAGGATTATGCAATGAATTTGAAGAAACTGCAACTCCTTCTATTTATTATAAGAATATCCTTTACAATTTTAGCAGTATTTGGCTGTTCATCTGTTCTCAGCTTAATTCATGTAACAAAGGACAGTTCGCTGGTATCAGTTTTGGAACGTAACTCGTCTGTTTTTCTACGTTTTAATCTGCCTCTGCAGCTTGTAAAGGCGTTTGAAACTCTATAACCAAGGACATGCGTTTGACTGACTTTAACGGAAAATTTATATAAGTACTCTACCATGATAAATCTTTTTCTGACGGTTGCTTTATTTTTACTGGTAGCTGTTTATTTAAATTCACATTCATGAATAAATTTCGATAATAATTATCTTGTTTAAGGTGACAAACTCTCCTCATAGTGAGTAGCGATTTCGACTTCAGTCAATAACTTTTCAATATAATCACCACCTTAACTAAAAAACATCCTAATTATATTGTGTTACCTAAGCCAGGTAATTGGTAACACAAGTTAGTCCAGATGCATATTGCATATAGAAAGAAAAAAAAAACTTGGTTTAAATTAGTTCGATAGATCTTAATTTCTGATCCTCGGTTTCATCATTTATATTACAAAACGTGGGAATGGAATTGTGTTTCTGGTAATCTGTATTAGTCCCGATACCTATAATAAAAAAAACTCCGATTTCAATTTAGTTCAGTAAATTCAAGTTGTGATCATACCCTTTAAGGAGAGGAAAGGGGACTGAATTTCGAAATTTCAAGAAGCTGGGAATCTTCCTCTTGTTTCGAAAATCAAGTGTTCAAAATTCCATGAAGATCGGAATAAAACAGTGGAAATTATACGTGTATACTTGTTTATTTATGGATATCTCAAATTACTATAAAGTTTTTTTTTTTTTTTTTTTTTTCATAATACCCTTTAAAAAATATGACTTTTTAAAAATGTTCTTGAAATATTTATTAAATTAGACCTTCTCCTCTACTAACTTAATTTTCAGTTGAAATCTGTGTCCACTTGTTTACCATTTCTCTTTAATAATTAATATACTAATTGAATTGCCTGGCCCGGCTTTGCAGATAAAATATGGTTCAGTTGATTGTAGAAACTTTTGAAAAAAATAATAACTATCATCATTTTTCCTTCTTTTGACACTCCTTGTAATGATGTTCATCCCCTGGCTGTTGTAGAAATGATCTTAAATTGTGTGTTTATTATGTTTTATAAATGTGACACCGATGCACTTTGCAACCATAATCAGCGACCAAAATATTACGCCCGACGGAAGCTTAAAGAGATAAAATGTAAGTATTAAATATTTAGAAAGCAATAATTTATCTTTCCTGGGGAACGATTCTTAAAACTCTTCGACAATTGAGGACTAGAAATGGAAAACGACCCAAGTCCAAAAAAGAAAAATTTCCAGAAGAATTGAAAAGTGATCGCATCTGGTACTTCAGGCAATGGTTAAGTGCATACTTTAGATTGAATTTGAACTATTGCTACTGGAGTTTGCACTTTGGGAGTTCTCGACTTTGTTTAACTTGGTCTTTAGGATATTTTTCCGTGAAAGAAAGATTTTCAATTTGTTTGGTACTTAGGTCGTTTTCTATAGTCCTCAATTATCTCACCAACTCTTTTATAACAATATACCTTACATTGCTACCAAAATTTTAATGCACGAGCCATTCTCCCGAAACGTCAAATTTGAATGGGTTTTTGCTCGTTTATTTTTCGGAAACTACACTACTGATATTGAAGTGTTATGCCATCCACTGACCGTCTTCAGAAATGTTGTCTTTCAAAGTTAATAGATGCTGTATAATATTTAATGTACAGTCAGTCACAAAAATCTGCATACACTGATCAAAATAAAGGTTTCTCAAAAAGCAATTAAATTTCAATTTTAAAAATCATATCACTCCTTCAGTTTTCTCTAAAAATTTTGTTTTTCATAATAAAAATATTCAGAAATAATAATTTCTAGGTAATTTTGTGATTTGTATAGTAATTATCAAGTCGCAAAAGTCTGCATACACCTGATTGGTGGACGGAAAAAAATTTGCATACAAAGTTATTTTGGAAGATTGTCTTAGTTTGAGGTTACATGTTTCGTTATCTATTCTAATCTTCATTTTCCGAGATTTTTTGACATTGTAACTTCAACAAAATGAGTCAGGGAAAGGAAACATCTTTAGAACTTCGAAATATGATAGTAAGAATGAAATGTGAAAAGAAATCTTTTGCAGAAATTGCAAAAATTGTAAAAAAAAGTCGGTCAACTGTTCAAACAATCTACAGAAATTATGTTATGCGTGGCAATGTGCTTAACAAATATCGATGTGGTAGTCCAAGGAAGCTTAATGATCGTGATGCAAGAACCATAGTAAGAAAAGTGAAGAAAAATCCGAAAATTAGTGCTCCAAAATTAGCGAATCAAATTGCAACAGCTAGTGGAAAGAAAGTGCATCCAGAAACTGTTCGTAGAATTCTTCGATCAGCCGGCTATAATGGTAGAGTTTCTAGACGAAAGCCGTTCATTTCATCTACTAACAAACAAAAGAGACTTGATTTTGCTTCTGCACATATTGACCAAGATTTTAATTTTTGGAAAACAGTTGTTTTTACAGACGAGAGTAAGTTCAACGTGTTCGGGAGTGATGGCCGCGGAAAAATCTGAAGGGAAAAAAACACAGAAATGAATCCCGAGAATTTGACTCCAACTGTGAAACACGGTGGAGGCAGTGCTATGGTTTGGGGAGCAATGGCTGCCGCTGGAGTGGGCAATTTAGTGTTTATCGATGGCATAATGAATCGATTTGAATACCTGAAGATTTTGCAAGATAATCTACTTCCATCGGTTCGAAAATTGGGACTTGGGAACAACTTTGTCTTCCAGCAAGACAACGACCCAAAACATACAGCTAAGATTGTTAAGGAATGGCTACTCTATAAAACGCCCAAACAGCTCCATTCGCCGCCACAGTCCCCAGACCTTAATCCCATCGAGGACCTTTGGGAGGAAGCTGATAGGAGAGTTCGGGAGCAATCGGTAACAAGCAAGGAAACCCTAAAGAAGGCAATAGAGCTTGCATGGTCTCAAATTACACCTGAGACGACAAAAAATCTGGTTATGTCGATGCCAAACCGAATTCAGGCAGTTGTTACTTCAAAGGGAGGTCCTACAAAGTATTAATGTTACATATTTTGGCATTTAATTCTGAAAGTTTGTATTGTTCTGTCTCTGTATGTAGACTTTTGTGACTATATAATTTAATATGTTGTTAATTTCTGTTATATTTTAACGAATTTGTTCATAATTTTTTTTGTTGGATACGAGTTATTATCCAAGATGTTAACGAAAATGAAGTTGTATATTCAAAAATATGAATAAAGTGCTAGATCTGCGAAAATTAGTGGGTGTATGTAGACTTTTGTGACTGACTGTATGTTTTGAAATATCCCTTTTTATTAGCGCAGTTTGGGCCATGCGTTGCCTTTGCGCAAAATAAATTTAAATACAACCAACCAACCAACCTTTTTTATTAAATATACATTTCAATCACAGAAATGTATTGCCTTAAATTTAAAGAGTATTTTAAAAATATTGCGATTTTTTTAAAACTTGTTACTAGCGTTTTGTGTCATTATCATCCAAAGATTTCACATCCTTTCTTGATCACTAAATAACATTATTGATTGATACTTAGGAAGTAGCTTCCATTTTAGGGTTGTGATTGGAATAATAAATACTGCTTTATACATCTTAGTTAGGATTGCTGAAGCTAATTGTTAGTATAAATATTTTAATGCTGTCATTACCATATTTAATCTTATTCTGTTACGTATTCTTTTGTCAGATGAACTTATGTTTTAATTTTATATATATATATATATATATATATATATATATATATATATATATATATATATATATATATATATATATATATATATATATATATATATATATATATATATATATATATATATATATATATATATATATATATATATATATTTTTTATTTTTTTTATTTTTTTTTTTAAGTTCTGCTTTAATTTATGATTGCTAAAGTATGGTGAAATCCTCGTACCTAAATTTTGAAGTCCTTAATTCATTTATTTTTGAATATTTTATTGATAGAAATTTAAATACTCGTTCTATATATATTTTCGGAAGTTAACTTTATTTAGAGTATAAGTTTAATTTTAAGTATGAAAAAGAATTTTTTTTTTAAATGAAGTACAAAAATAGTAGCTATACAAAAACATTTGTGTTATAACTGGTCCATAACTACTGACCTTAAAAAATTATACAATGCAGTATTTATAGGATTTCTAGATGATTTAGGACGGTAATGATATTTTCTGCCTCATTTACATATTTAAGCATAATTATTATTATTATTTTTTTAATATATGTTTTATAAACCTTCATAATTTATTTAAGATATAATTCTCAACTTCCTAAAAATTGTGCAAATGTACCTTTGATGAAACCATTCCAATTAAAAAATTTCGAAGCCAAAACGGACGTTTCGAGAAAATGACCCATACGTTAGAGTTTTTGCATATACCAAAATGTTATAAGATAATATTGCCTCTTATAATTGAATCCCGAATCCGAAAAATCATCATATGTTTTAACTTTTACACAATGAAGGAAGTTAGTACAAAAATTCTATCCGTATACAATAAATTCCTAGATAAAACTATTAATAATAGATACGGGCATGCTTTGTAATGTATTTTAAATTGTAGGTTAACTGCAATCGGCAAGACTAGAGTATACCCAAAATTCATCCAGGATCCAAACTGCAGTACAACCTAACATACTAAGAAATTTAATGATTTTTGAAGGGATTTAATGATTGTGATTAATTAATTTGATGATTTAATTGTAATGAAAGCAGTTGTACAGTTGGTTTCCCATCTTGCAATTGTACAATAAAGGTTTAAAAAGTTACACACCCAATATTACTTTATTTCATTAAAAATTTTAAATCTCCACACTCTAAGAGTAAATCGGCTGTTTTTCCTACAGATGCTAATTTTCTACAAGACGGTACATGAAATAGGTGCAAAAAATGATTCGTGGTCAATATTTTGGAATAATTCGTGGTTCACGATATAAGCGGAAAGAGCTGTACTAAAAACTGTTCGTTTAGATCCACCACCAACAAAAATGTCTTATCAATACGGGCCATTCGATCCACCACCATTTCGAAATTCCGAAGACAAGCATGCTCTATACCTATTAATTAGCAAACACTGTGTCGAGATTGCGACCACTTTGACGCATCTTGCAGGTGGAATTGGGAGGCGATAAGTCCAGCCGGAAAGTGCAGGGCTCTTCTTGCACATCTAAGAATGAGAACGAGGGAAGTGTGACGATAAAGTTCAGGTGCTAAACATTTACTCGTGATACTCCTCATCTTTCTGCTGATAATGCAAATGGAACTATCATGTTCTCTGGTGAGCAGGAAAAGTTGATGCTGTGCTTTTCGAAGAGAATGTCGCGAACTTTGTAGTTCGTTGGTGACAGGTGCGGTGATATCCAGGAATGTATCTTCAGATTGGGCAACGCAAAGAACTTAGGAAAATTAGAGAAGATTGGTGGGAAAAAAAATATTTCATCGATATCGCTTGGACTTCAACTAAAAAAGATTTTTTTTTTTAATTGGTTTCTGTGATTTTATTCTACTGAATTTACGATGAGCCATTGTTAAGATGCCTGGTGTGAAGTTGATACACCGTTGGAATGTGAGCGAAACTACGATACACGCATCTGGGAAAGTTTTTTTAGAGAACATTATTTTCCCAATATTTTATTTTTGGTTAGTTCAGTTGGTTGTTTTAGTTGTTTTCAGATTATCTGGCGCCGTCAGCAACACGAGGGCTATAATGCGCCGAAAAATTCGTCATTAGACAAGCCAACATACATTTACAAACACCCATGCCTAACACGGGACTCGAACCCGCAACCTCGCGGTCTAGAGGCTAGCACGCTAACCACTATACCGTTTGGTCGGCTTTGGTTAGTTCAGAAAACTCATAGCTTATTTTGAATTTTAAGCTTGTTTATTTAATCTTGAAATTTCTTACACTTTTAGAGTATACATTTTCAGAGAACGTTTAACAATATTAAACGACGAACTGCTCAAGAAATCCACAAAACTTGTTAAAGGACCATGGCTGCTAAGATCTCTAGAGTTAGCTATCTCATTTAATCTTGTTGGACTTAAGATGGCTTTTCAGTATAGTGCATGATTGAATATCTAAACATCTCATCTCAGTTAGTGGATTATACGTTACAGACGCTGCTCTTAAAATCAATAGACGCGATGGTTGGTGAAGTAATCGCAATACGCGGCATTTTCTCTTATGAGATCTCCAGAAAAATAATTTCTTTCTTAAATTTTAGATTTTTTTTTTCCGAATTCCAGATGTAGTTTCGGAGGTGTATAAATGTCCCTCGTGTAGTTCAGTCCGACTCAATGCCAAGAGATATAATTCTCTCCTAGTTGATTGGTTGATTAATACGCTCAACGACCTATTTTTATACCCAATTACGAATAATCAGATTGGCACTTACAGCTTAACGGGGATTCCGAGCCATAACGAACATCCATGTCTAACACAGGATTCGAACCCATCACATTTGGCAGGCGAGACCAGAGCGTTAACCCCACAGTCATTAGGTGGGAAATGCTCACCTAGCGTGAGAGATCTGTCTGAATCGACCCTCTGCTTCATTTACTTTCTATGTGAGTGGACACAGGGCCAATTGTGACTGATAGTATTTTGTCGATTATCGGGCTGCCTAGTGGGAATTTTCAGAGGATTCTCCCATTCTAAACCTAAATGCGGAACAGTTTCCTTTAAAAAAGAAAACCTTCTCGAATAGGTTTCTTGTTGGTTGGTTGTTTTCAGATTATCTGGCGCCGTCAGCAACACGAGGACTATAATGCGCCGAAACATTCGTCATTAGACAAGCCAACATACATTTACAAACACCCATGCCTAACACGGGACTCGAACCCGCAACCTTGCGGTCTAGAAGCTAGCACGCTAACCACTATACCGTTTGGTCGGCCTCGTATAGGTTTCATCTTTATGCTCGAACTCCTCTCAGTAGTCCAGAATCTGATGCTTTAACGAAGTTCCGACGCAGTGTGTTGATCTGGTGCAAGAAAAACAAACTAAAGTAAAACACAATAAATGTGAAAGTTGAGCACTTTTCAATTCCCGCCCTCAATATGACCTAAGTAATGCTGCACTTTCACTGTGCAACAAAACTAGTTGTACAACACTGTCAATTTTTCGAAAAAAATCAAAGGAAAGCAGAAAGTTGTGCAATAAATGAGTGCCTGTATTGAGCAGATTTTGCTGATTGCGCGTTCGATCTCGAATTTTGACCAAATAATCAATTTCCACCGTCTTTTTAACATATTTTGAATATGTATGTCCTTGCATCAAGAAAATGCAAAGAAATTACTTATAACTTTTTAAAAAGATATGGTATCTATCCTTCAAAGGTAAAATTTTCAGCATTGAGACTATTTAGATGAAGTTAATTTATATCTATACAGATTTTACAAAGAAACCATTAAATGAAGGTTCTAGTGATAGCAAACGACAACTTGAGTTATTTCTTATATCATTTTTAAAAACATATTTAAAGCTATAATAAAAAAAGTTAATGGAATGATACTCTTTGTTGTAACCTGATATGAATGATGATATTTGGCAATACTGTTTCCCTAGAGTTGAGCTTCCCAAAAAAGCTACAGGTGGATCGCGAGTCGATTTTTGCTGGGTTTCGACAAGATCTTGACAAGAGCAAATGTATGAGAGTTTTGAGACATTTCAAACGTTTATAATCGAAAATAATATGAATGTTTCTGATTAATGATTCTAATAACGAATGTTCTGTTATATGACAGCTTAATTAGTGAGATCTCAAAGCATTTTAATGGTTTGAAGGTAAACTTATTAGTACTTTGTTGAAGAAATTAAAAATTGCCATGAGAAAAACTGGATTGTCTATCCCTTCCAGGAAAATACTATAATTGGTACATCGTCAAAAACTGATGAACTTATTGATTTATCCGAAAATACATTACCAAAACTGAAATTTAATTGAAGTAAATTGATTTAATTCTGGGTTACTAGATATACACAATAATATTTCGATTATCTGCTGTTGGAAAATTAATTTCCAACAGTAGATAATCAAAAATTGACAGTTTTTTTTTTTTTTTTATAATTTTTTAAACTATGTTACAAAAAAGTCCTGAAGTATGACTTTAATTTTTTTTTTCTTCCACGTCCACGGTTGTAATGAATTTTTCTTTCGCTAGAGATACACTCGAGTAGGTCTTCTGGAAAGTCTGTTAAGAGGAAATTTACTGCACATTTGCCTTACGGATGAGATAAAATCTGGAAAAATCCTACCAGGGAGACATAGTGGACGGGAAAATATCTGTCACAATTGCCGCTGCGTGTGCTCGTTTTTTAAATCGGGGATTGCAGAGTGTGAAGTGAAGCTAGATAATAAGACCTATCGCATGCTCTGCTGTACTTATTCAGCTATCGAGCCACGAATACACTGACAGAAAGCGTGTCATCCACACAATGGTTTAAAATGAAATAAGGTGACATTCTGCTGCATTTAAATCTCTTCTAAATCTAAATGTATTTTTTTAAATATAAAATATGTTACATTAGTAATTAGTTGCGAGTGAACGAGAGGGGGACGAGGCAAAGTTTGCACCCCCAATTCTTTAAAACTTTTAGTTAAATGAAAAGGTAAATTAAAAAATTCCACATAACTATAGACACACAGGATTGTTTGCAGGGATGCATGTCGGCTAAAATTTTTGTTCAAGCCTTTTCTTTTTTTTCCAAAAATGATAATTGGATTTCTTACTGAAATATTAATTAATAGTTGTTCAAATTAATATTTAAAAACCGGCATTACGTTGTTGTTTTTTTGGTATATTTTACCACTTTTCTCTTTATTTTGAATTTTAAAATGGAAAGGAGGTGTAAGTGCATCCACTTTACCCTCCCTGATAGCGCTCATGCACTTAATTTTGCAGTTGCTTTATTTTCCCATATTCTTTTGCTACCAATTACATCGCTTGGTTTGCACAGAAGAGAAGAAGGGCAATTAGGGAAGAGGGGGGGGGGGGACTAATTATTATCTAAAATCACTGCTACTTCGTCCACATGTCTCTTATTTCTAAATTTGACCATAAATATATTTATTACATTTGCTTATATACTTTGAACAGTTAATTGAAACATTTAAGTCCTACTATGTTAGACCTCCGTCAAAATTTGATTACACATCGAATTAAACTTATTGAGAATACGCAAAAAGATCTTGCCAACTCTTGACGCATCCCCCCAGCCCCTTTCTCCGCACAGTTGCTCAACACAATTGCAGCCCTCACTTACAGCATTTAAAAAAATAAAAATCCTCATTTCGAATCTTCCAATTCTCCCTCACAAAAGCTCCCCTGTCAACAGGTGTCGCTGCAATCAAAAGAGCAGACGATAACTTTGGAAGAAGTACCGCGAAAGCCAAAAATGACATCCGGTTCCAATGTTGCAGAGCTATACTGATGCCACCCGAATTCGAATATTTTCCCTTGCGAGCTGTCAAGAGGAATTTCAATTTGCTTTATTATTTTTTTTGTTTGGGGTTTATTTTCGTGGCATTCATCAAACTGATATTTAGGACTCGAGGTTCAAAAGTGCGGAATTTAATTCCATAATTTATAAATGGTTTTCTGAAACTGTTGTGGAGGATTTGATTTTCGGAAAGGACATTATTTTGGATAGACTTTGACCAGAAGGAATTTGTAAGTACCTTTATTTTTCATTTTGGAAGGGACATAGAAAAGTTTTGAATTTTCAGGAATAAATTTCTTTAGTACCTTGGGGTTGGGTTGTGGTGATATAATTTCTAAGGAAAGCAAAATAATTAATCGAATTTTTTAATTTTATTACCTCTTATTTCATGTGGGTATTTATTTGTCCAATTCAAATGTTTTTAAATATTTTATTAAACGTTGCTTGGTTTTTAACTAAGATCGCGTGTTGGTGAAATTAGAAAAAATTGGAGAGTCCTTCACTTTTGGGGTAAAGAATATATTGTAACAATTTAATTACTATTATTCATTTATTTCTTGCGGGTATTTAATTGTTCCACTGTTGAGATTTTACTTTTTTGAGTTACTAAATGTTGGTTGAAAAAGAAATTTGAAAATAAAATCGTATGATTTCTGTAAGAGTTGAAAATTTCAAAAATAGAAGCATTGGGTGAAATGCGGAATTTAATTCCATAATTTATAAATGTTTTTCTGAAGCAGTTGTGGAGGATTTGATTTTCGGAAAGGACATTATTTCGGATAGATTTTGACCAGAAGGAATTTATGAAAACCTTTATTTTTCATTTTGGAATACGGAAAATCTGAAATTCGATTCAATTTTTTTTTTAAATAAACATTCTTCGTAAATCTTTGGAGAGATGCAATCAAGAGTAATAATACTATTATAGTGGTTGAAATAAAAAAGTATAAAACTTTTATTTTTTATAAATATGTTTAAAAGTTATGTCTACGTATGAGGTATAAGAGGCTGCAGGGAATTATTTAATGGAGCTAAATTTAAAATAAAAGTTATAAAATATAAGTAGTATTACTTTTACAAGTAGATAAAAAATAGTATCAACTTAAAAAATTACAGACTATAATATTTTTAGCGCATATTTTTGATTTACATAAGATATTCGGAAAGAAAATTTTGACTATGCTTATTTTTGAAAAGTAATCTAAATAAAAGAGAATATAAAAGACCTGCTTCAGAAAATATATATATATTTTTTTTTTTATATTTTCATTTCTATTGTTACAAAGATCTAATTTTAAGAGTCTCGCCTCAAAAAGGAGGATGTAAAAAGATATTTTGAAGGAGAAAGTTGTCTTATTTCATCTTTTAATTGACTTCAGTAAAAGTTAGTAATAACCACGAAAGCTGGTCGAACACCAGTGAATTTTAAAAAAATGAAAGCGAAAATCCAGCTTTAAAACATTTGCATAGAATCATATCTATTTAAAAATTCAAATTTCCTAAGTTCCTATTTCAAACCATTTAAAAAAATATATACAAAGCAAAAATGAAACAAAAAGTGCCTATAATTTATATTTTTATTATTTTAAGATGCTTTTGCAATATATAGATTGTTTATACATTCAGGAATATATAAGTTAATACTAATAATGTATCATTCTCTTTCATCCATGGATAACTAGTTCCACGGATTTGACAAAACGATTTTCGTTATTTTTTTTTTTTATTTTTTTAGTTTTTGCGGGTGATGAATTCTCCTTTCGATTTTATTTCATAATATTGCTAAACAAAGCTCTTTTTTTATCATTTGTTAAAGATTCCAACAATTATTCTATAAATTTAATTTATAATTTAAATTCTATTAGGGTATGGCATGCTCATCTCACCTTTTTCTATGTCAAGTTCAGTAATAATTAAAATTATTCATAAACAACTGAGTCCGTAGCTTGTGCATTGAAAAAAAAACAACAAAAAAAAACATCTGCCTATTAACAGCTTAATTTATCAGAACAGTTCCTTACTGGCAAATCAAGAATTTAATGAAATTTTTTTGTGCCCTCGGATGTGACCTATTCAGGTGTAAAACTTGAAATAAAATTAACTTAAAATTTAAACTTAACTTGCAAGAGGATTTAGAAATGTATTTTGAAACATTTTCTTAGTATAAAATTCCCACCTGATAGCAGTGGGGTTAGCGCTCTGGCTTTGCATGCTAAAGGTGCCAGGTTCGAATCCTGGATTGAGTATGGATGTTCGTTGTGGTTCGGAATTCACGTCAAGTCGTATGTACCAGCCAGATTAGTCGTTATTGTGCCCAAAAATAGGTGGTTGAGAGTACAAACCAACCAACTTAACATATAATTGTAGGCTAAAGAGCTGTAAGTGTGTTTAATTTATAAAATATTACGCTGGTAAAAGTCAAAATAATAAGTGTTGACAGACCGCAGATGTGACTTTTCCCCGTTTGGGAGTGTAAAATTTGAGTAATAATTAAAGTATTTTATTGTAATTTGAAACTGAAATCTATTATATCAATCATATTGAGGTTGTTTATTCCTAAAGAATGTATTTTGATTTGTATACCTTTTTGTAATAATAGTGTTATCAGTCCATCCTACTGAAATCTCTGTGTTTCGTCACGTTTTCCTTATTTCTCGGATTTGAAAATAAAATAAATGTTTTTTGTATAGCTATAAATAAATTTAAAAATAAAATAAATATTTTTGTAAAGAGGAAAACGTATTTTTTTATGCCTATCTACCAAAAAAATATTAAAACATAAATGAATAAATGACATCAAAATTATGTATGAGGATGGTAAGGACGTGGAGGCTATTATTATTTCACATATTTTAGCAATCATAATATAAAGAATGGTATTTACATTAGATTAAGGATGGTTATGACAGCAATAAGTAGAGGTATGGGACAACGCACAACTTTCAATTATTCTATAATACTGTTCACTGCACTTTAATTTGACGTGGAAATGATGTTATTTATTGTTTTCTCATTTTTATTCATTAAATAGCCATTTTGGCGATATTTTTGGCAATAATTCTTACTTGTTCAAAATACTACGCTAAAACGGCGAATTTCGTGATGTAATTTTCGATAATCCTCACAATATCGTTTCTTGTGCGTGAAACAGAGGAGAAAAACGGTTGTGAATGAGCGATACTCAAGGGAAGAGAACTCTGTGTTAAGGACATTTGTTTTAAACTTTTTACGACATTATCGCATTTCTTCAGGAATTCCGGAGGTGGGGATGTTTAGAACACCTTAACCAGTTAACTGAGTTTGACAAGTACACTCGTCATGGAGAAGTGCAGGGATTTTTTGCCATGACGAGTATACTCGTCATGCGTAAAAAGTAGTGACCATTGGCTATTAAAATTGTAATTATTAAGAAAAACGAAGCATATTCTCAATTTTCAAGATGCTTAAAATATTTTGAGGCCAAGCCGGAATAAAACAAAAAATTATAAAATGTGAAAAATTTGGGATAAAGGCATGCGTCCTCGCATGCACTGGCGGAAACAGCTTTGGTTTGGTTA
The DNA here is from genome assembly GCA_963978545.1 of Linyphia triangularis. NCBI lineage: Eukaryota > Metazoa > Arthropoda > Arachnida > Araneae > Linyphiidae > Linyphia > Linyphia triangularis. Next base: position 29,165,027 of record OZ021732.1, on the reverse strand, counting down.
TGGGTTTACTGGCGCAAGAGCAACTGGTGTTCTATTTGCGAAGTCTCATTGTGTGTGCCGAACAAACGGTAAAGTGGTTAGCGTGCTAGATTCTAGACCGCGAGGTTGCTGGTTCGAGTCCCGTGTAAAGCATGGGTGTTGTCAAATGACGAATGTCTCGACGCATTATAGCCCTCGTGTTGCTGACGGCGCCAGACAATCTGAAAACAACTAACCAACCCATTGTGTGTAGTACTCGGTTTTGGTGAATACTACTCCACAACAGGAATTTAAATTTTTAACTTTAGATGTATTATTCTTGCATTTTTCGTTAATTATGTAATATATGTTAAATAAATATTAGTAATAAAATTAGCAATTTTATAAAATAAATCTATCTTTTTGATGCAATATTTTAACAGAGACACTTATTCTGTGTTTGACGACTATACTCGTCATCGATCGATTTTCGTGACACACAGAATTCAGGTGTTTGATGTATAAAAATTGATAATTCAAAATATACAGGGTGTCCATTTCTCCTGTTTTAGAGTTTATGAAGGTCAAATTTCAAGTCATTCTGACCAGTGCTTTTTTTTACAGCTTTATGAAAGTTGAACTTGAATTGTGTATATTAAATATTATACTGTTTACATCGATTATGAAAGAGCAAATTTGTGAACAATTGATATTAATAACATTTCGGTATTAATTGTGTGGTTTTCAAAATAAGTTTATTAGAAAAAACAATTAATATACATTTCATGTGTCTATCGAAAGTAACTAGGGGCCTTTAAAAACATAATTACTCGTCAAAATGTTTAATTACGGGTATCGCAGACATGAGACTTCAAAGTAAACATTTTGGTCCATGATCATCCTGAACCCTAGGCTTTAAAGATAAACAATTGCATAATTACGCCATTACATGAATAACAAGAATAACGCTCCTTCTGCTGTGGGACTAACTTCAGGAAATGAACAATTTAAGGAAGTATAAAATAATTTTTTTACTGGTGATTTTGTTTCCTTATTAAACAGCCCAATTAAGAAGTATTGTTGTACCATCTATTAGAGATTGAGAGAAATAGTTCCCTTCTGCAATTTATTCTCCTTCTATTCATTAGTTTTTAGCGTCATCATCATAAAGGTTCATTTAAAAAAAAAATTATTTCGAAACAGAGACCCATAATTAGACATTTTGACGAGTAACCGGCAAGGTTTCAAAACCGAGTGACGCTATAGCTATTGTGCGCATTCACATGGTTCTTGATGATATGCAGTGAATGAATGTAAGTTGTTACTACGAGTAAACCTGAAAATTGAAATTTTCAAGTAGTAGCCAGTGGCCGGTAGACACTTGTTTAGTAGCCACTTCATCGTCGCCTCTCTCTTTTTTTGACCAATGGCCAGGCCAGGGAAGGGGAGGTTGGGGTTTTACCTTTTAACTGAAAGTATGCAGTAGTGCATTCAGATTTTGTATTCTTATTTATTATTTTGGAAGAAGATGTTTCAATTCATTATTTGATTTGTATTAAATATATAAATCAAAAACACATGTCTAAGTTAATGTGTTCAATAAAATGTCAATAAAAGTAAAAAAAAATAATCAAGTACATGATCTAAGCTTTTTCACTTATGGATTCCTACAGATTTGTTGCACATCTGTAACATAACGCGGTAAAGGGTTAATAAAAACGAAAAAATCTGTCGGAATCAATTTGAAATATTAAGGAATTTAGGGTTCTAATATATTTTGTTGACAATAAACGCAAGATAAGAAGACAAATAATCATGCCTGAAAAGGATGCAGTCAGATTGAAGTAAGTGAATTTTTTAACAGTAAGGCTACCGGTGGCCGCGCTTTTAAATTATAGGATAACTATAAATATAACAGAAATAATACACAAATAATTAAGGTTCTAATATATTTTGTTGACAAAAACGCCAGGCAAGAAGATAAATAATCATGACAGTCAGATTGAAGTTTTAAGATTTTTTTTAACAATAAAGCAGCGGTCGCACTCGCACGGGGAATGCAAGAAGGGAAACTCAAAAATTTCAAGATTCCATGACATTTTTCTGAATTCCCGGTTATGTCACCACCCTTTCAACTCATGAATCCATATCGTGGATGAATGGATTTTAACAGCGTATACGCACGTGATTGCAAGAAAAGAAAGGGAGACTTTCATTGATTTGGAAATCTCGGTACATTTGGTAACAATTAAAAGAAAATCGTAGGTAAGGGGTGAAACGAAAGGTGGCCGGTTGATTAGTTTATTTAGTCGCCTCATCACACTGTTTAATTGACCTGTGGCGAGTGGCGACTAGATATTTTCAGGTCTAACTACGAGTATGTCTTCCCTGTTTCATCTGTACGTCAAGCTTTAAATGAGAACTCATTGTACCAAATTGCCCAGAGGCCGGCAGTCTTTTCTGCATTAAGAGCCTGCAGAATTTGCAGTTTAGCCATAAAGAAATGCAAATTCATTTCCGGTCATCTTTTCTGGTATCGGAACGCAGCGTTTTGGTCAAAATTTCCGCTTGTATTTCAGTACTTCTCAGTGAGAACTTTTATTTGACATATCACACTTGTCTGTAGCATTTATAGTTGTGTGTAGGAATGGTGACCTACATAGACGGATATACAGATCCATTGTATAAGCTCATCACTTCATTAGTATAGTGCAGAAGTTAAAATATGTAAAACGTAAATATATTATCTGTACGTGAAAATTATTTGTTTTTATTTGCATGAGCGCCGGCAGGATTATTTACAGGGATACAAGAAGTTTAAAGGTTTGAATTTTCAGTGGAATCTTAATTAGTAGTTAAACATTAATTTTCTGTTCAAATGAATAATTTAAAATCTATTCTACATGGCATATAATCTGTCCCCCCCCCCCCCCCCGAGAACTCTTCTGTTTTTCTCCACATTTTTGTAATTTTCAAAAGTCGGGAGGGTGCACGTGCACAATCCTGGGGCGCCCATGTATATCTTGTTAGTCTATGGTTTTAATGTGTAAGTAATGAAAGATAAAGAGATTTGATTTTTTTCAGTTAGTTTTTTTTTTTTTTTTTTTTTGCTGAAACATAAGCTCATTCCATACTTCTCTCATGATACATGCATTTTTAAATATATCATTTCTAAAACACACCTTGTAGCACCTAAACCTCTAAGAATGGTGGATCAACTTAAAATATTTTCAAAACACGTACCAAAATAACTTCTGTATACTTTTACGGACTCGATATTGGTAAAACATATAAACCCCACCAAACCCGTTTTCGTGGGTTTAAAACATTTTACCTTTACAACAGAAGTTTCCAACCTACAATTTACTTTCTAAACTTCATCTATTTGTAATCCATTCAGTTGACGACGATCAGTTATCGTATTGATATCTTAAAAAACAAATAGTTCCATCCTGCTTATCCTCCATCCTTATCCGCTTTTCCCCATTTTTTGGATAAAGTATTAAAGACAAGAAAAACATTTAAAACCATATGCCCCTCTTAAAGTTCCTTCTCAAAGGTTACTAAAACATCGTAAACAGACTCAAAGATAGGCACTTAAGAGTTTTAGTAGACTTTAAAATCTTATCTGTATATAATCAAAATTAATTTTAGCCTAACTCATTGTTCTTTCAGTTAGGCTACTATTAATTGAAGTTATTGTTATGATAGTACAAACAACTTATTCCCTATCTGTGTTACTTAAAAAAAAAACCTAGGGAGATCCGCTATCTGCTTGATAACGTTCACCAACCCTCGAAAGATCTGGTGTATCTGTAATAATCCTCTTTTAGAAACTCAAACACGGAGGTGTATTCTATTACTTTGCAAGAAACAAATATTATCAGCCTTCTTCAGATTTTCCCGCCACAAACATCCACACCTATTCAAACGCAAAATCGAAGTTAATAAAAAGGATTTAAAAAATATTCGTATTTAAATATAAAGAACGGGATTCAGAATGTCCTATAAACTTTTAATCATTCCATTCCTTTTTTCTTTTTAAATTCAGTTTAGATACAGTAGTTCTCTTTTAGGTTTACTACATTAAATTCCGTTACACTTAAGTCTAAAGTTAACTCAACCAGAATACTATTAAAAGGTCACAAATCCTAGAAAACTTTCAATGAACTCTTATGCAAAGCGGTAATTTGAGTGTGATTTATCGAATGGAAATATTTGAGACTTGCTCATGACGAATAATAATATACTTTTGAAAGCAGCAAGTTAGAACTTTTACATTCTATAAGAAAATCGCAATGTGCATTTCATCTATCTACTAACTTAGCAATTGGCTGCGACGTAGTCCTACCCTAATATATTAAATTTACATATTCTAAACACTGTGTATATATACAATTAATAAAATACGAGTATTCTATTTTAATAATCACATAATTTAAGATAATTTTCTAAGTTTAAGCAAGAGCGCAGTAGAACAAGAAATATTTTCTACCTTTCGAATATTCCAAAATCCGATGTTGAAAAAGTTTCAACAACCAAAGGATTAGACCTGATGCAATTTCATAACAGTTGTGTTGTTGTTTTGATGGCTTATGCTTTGTTGATTTAAATATTTCTCACTGCTGATGATGATGTACAACTCCACTGCTAATACTCCGTATATAAGGTCCTTTTTTTACTTATGTTTAGAATTTTTAGCAAATTGCAACAACAACAACAACAACAAAAAAATAATAATTATTAATTGTTAATAATTCTAAAAATCGACTTATCATTCATCGTAACGCTGAAGAAAGGCAAAGTATAGACTGGAGCAATTTAGAGTACACTACACTTGAGAGCCAAAACAAGGTATACTTATCTAATTAATGGTAGGTCCCTTTCAATCATCCAATATACGCCATTCCTATGTGGATGAAGTGATTTTGGACAAGTGACACTGTACTCAAACAGACTAATTGAAGTTTTTCGATAACATTTCATTAGTTGAGGGGGGTACGTGATAATATTTGTAATTGGTCTACTAATGCCCCGTTGTCAGGTGTCTGTCAATGAAAATACCAAAGTCTGGAAACTAAGTTGGCTTTCAGGCATCGTAAGAAACACCATGCAATTAACGAGGAGATAAATTGTTGTTTTATTCTTGAACTTTATGACACCATGCGACGGCTGTTTTTGCTGCAACAAAATCTGAACCAGGGGTGTGGAACGTCGCACAACTCTTTCAATTACACTATAATATCGGTCATTACATTAAAATTTCATAAGGGGTGTTATTTACCATTTTCGTATTTTCACTTATTTAAGTAAAAATGGATAGTTTGGTTGTATTGTTGACAATAATTTTTACATGGGCAAAAAATAAAAAAATTACATTGTCCTTTCTTGGGCGTGAAACAGAAAAAAATCGAACGTTAATGGGCGATACTCAAGGACTGAGAACTGTGTGTTAAGAGCATTTGTTTTTCAATTTTTTACGCTTTTATCGCATTTCTATGGGAGTTAAGGAGGTAGGGAAGTTTAGAAGCTTTTTAAGTTTATAATTCCAGAACAACCAAAGTTCTAGAGGTACTATTTTCTTATGAAGAATCTTAAAAATTATTAACCATCGATACAAATCCTCTTCCCGTCTCACTTTCCCTACCCCCACAAAAAGGAATGTACCAACTATAGTTAATGAATATTCAAAGGTTCAAAATCAAATCAACTAATAACATCTTTCAGTGTATTCAATTTAAAAATTTAGACACCTACTAAATGAACCTTACCAAACATTACTGAAATGGAATTGTAGTGATCACTATTACGAAAAAAAATTGCAAAAGTTTTATAACGTTCTGAGCGCAGTAAAAAATGCTGTACAATTATGTTCAACAACCAGATTTGCTCTTTACGATTTTGATTGAGAAACATGCAAAAGCGATCTGAAACACAAAATCTGTTCACGCAACAAATATTTGTTCCGCAATTTAATGGCATTCAGATTTTTCCTATTCATTTAATATTTAGAAAATCATTGCGCAACCAGTTATATTAAGTTACTTAAACGCAATATTTCAGAGTTAAAATTGCTTAATTTGTTATTTTAACCTAAATGATAGTGATTAAAATTGATTCATGCTTGAATATAATAAACATAAGTTAATTTATTTAACAGTATTATTTAAAAAGCAGGTATTGCTACAGTAAATAATATTACCCATAAAAACAAAGTTTTTATAATGAATCCTTTATATGCATTTCTAATTTTTATATTCCTTAACATAGCGACGTTTTTGTTGTCAGCGTGTGCTTGGTGTTTGCATCTAATTTTAAGTATTAAAAAACATCTCTATCAGTTAAATATGCGGTAAACTACTTTTCAAAATTTATTCATTAAAAATTAATGGGAATTTGTACATTCACATCCAAATATCTTTTATTTATTCTGATTTAAACAATTTTATTATTTATTTATTAAAACAGTTTTTTCAACAGGAAAGAGTTTCTTCAAGATCGGTTAAATTCTATTTCAGCGCGATTGGATGACGGCAAGTTGGTTTATTAGTATTTCGTAAAAGCGACCTTTTAGTGACTGTATCATCTACAAAAATTTGATAGAATGCATTGCCATCTACTTCGAATTTATCTGTCAAGTTTTAGCCCGATTGTATGATGGCAAGAGGGTTAATTAGGCTTCCGTAGTTTTGACAAACATACCCACACAAATACACACACACAAAATCGAAGTTACTATAAAGCATTAAAAATAGCCCCTCCTGCAAATAAAATTCGATACCATTATTTCTAATATTTGTAGAGAATCATTTTCCTACTTGCAGTCTGAGATTTATATCGTAGAAAATTGGAAAATCCTCAATAGTTTATTTTTACTCAGAATTAATGAACTAGGTAATAACCTTATTATTATAATACACAATATTTTTAATAAATTAATAAATAACTTGCAATTGTCCGTTTCGACATTTCCCTATTTCCATTAAAATAAATATGAATGGTTTATTTGGGAAGCCGTGGGTTATATAACGTAATGGCGTTAGATTTCAGGAATAGTGAAAAGCTATTTAAATATTATTTATGATTATCTTTTTAGAACTGAAGTGTTAGAACAAAGTGCATAAAAAACCTCTCATCTAAGCTTCGTAGAATTTGTTGTTTATTATTTAGTGAATTATTACTTTTATTCTAATATAATTGGTTTCTGTTTTATTTTCATATTCGTATACTAAATGGGAAACTAAAAAATATCTTTGGGATTTTATTCTGAAAATATACTTCTTGAACACAACGATATTTTATTAGTATCGCGCTTTTAACATGTTTTTCCTCTTATGTCATATTCGGGAGTTTATTTTGGCTTCCGAAATTATTTTGAAAGGTCAAAGCTCTTTTTATCAACTCTAGTATTTGTAGTGTGTTATTAAATGATGCTTTCCGTCAAAGAATAAATCTCAATAGTAAGAGGTCTTAGACAAAATTCTTAAATTGTTTCATGCTAAAGTTCATTTAAATGTTTGATTTATTTAATGAATTGAAATTCTTTTTTTTTAATCAATACTTTTCAACCCAAAGTTCGATGCTCTCTTTATGAAGTATAGAATTTGTAGTATGTAATTAAGTGAAGGACTTCATCGATGGGTAAATCTCAACAGCAAGAGCTCTTAAAAATAGTTCTAAAATTGTTTTGTGTGAAGTTAAGTTACATGTTTCATTCATTTAATAAATTTATATAATTATTTTTACTTAATATTTTAAAACTAAAAGTTCAATGACCTGTTTATCAAATACTGAGAATTTGTAGTATGTTATTAAGTGAAGTCTTCTGTCAATGAAGAAATCTAAATAGCAAAAGAGCTCTTAGTTCTGAAACTGATTCATGCTTAAATTATGTTCTATTCATTTAATAAATTGATGTATTTCTTTTTCTTAACTCTCTCTCTTTTAACCCACGCGGTCTATTGTATCCCAACAATCTCTTTAAACACGCGCAGTTTGTTGTATCATCAAATTTTTTATCTCTTTTTAACCCAATTCCACATTTTTTCGATTTGTGGCAAAGCATACATAAATAATGCGGATGACGATACAATATTCCATCATGAAATTTATCAACTATAGTAAAATTATTAAGAATGACATTAATTCTGATTTGATTGGTGGAACTGAAGATTTATTTGCCAATAGTAATGTTTCTCAAACTGTGGAACGCGAGTCAATTTTTGGTGGGATACGATGAAATCCTGACAAGACCGTAAATAGAAGAGTTTTGAAACATTTCAAACGTTTATTGCTTTATTGAAGAAATGAAAACCTGCCATGAGAAAAATTTGATTTCGCACCCCTTCCAGGGAAATATTACTACTGAAATATCGTTGAAAGTTGATGAAGAACTTACCGACTTATCCGTAGGTAAATTTCTAGAACTGAAATTTAATCCTCATAAATTGACACAATTCTTTATATCCACATAATAAACTTTTTAATTTTTTCTACTAAAGCTTTGAAAGTACAGAAAGTCAATCATCCCTTTTTCCCTTTCAAATGCAATACATTGTAAATAACTTTTTTTTGAAATGCAATAACCCCGATTTTTATACTGCTTTCTATCAATTTTAGGGGCCATTTTCAAAATAAATATTTTATTTTACATTTCTATCAAAAGATAATAGTAGCAGACGTTCATACTGAAGTTGCCAAATTTTTATCACAAAATACAAACGAGAAAAATTAATTACAAAATCGTTTCTATAAGGGGCGAATGACCTTCTATATTACTCGGTTTTACATATTCATACTTTTGAGAAGTTGGATTTTCGGAAATGGTAGAAATTAAAACCACTATTGAATCAAGCTGAAGTTGTAGAGCTCCTTGTGCCTGAAAGTAACCCGAATTGCCGAATTAATCTGGATTTGATTGCCATCATCAACATCAATCGAAAATAAGCACACACTTCACTCAGATCTTATTAATTTTTTATATTTTTTTGTAAAATTATATTTATTAATAAATGAAATGGATTCAATTGTTTCAAAGTTTGGAAACCCCTTTATTAGAAAATAGAAATCGTGTATTACAAATCTACAAATACACAGTTTATTTTGAATTATAATTTAATAACTTATTCTCCATCAGAATATGCAACCTATTCAACATCGCAACTCTATATATTTGATATTAATATAATTTCCTGTACAACTTCACTTCCAAAGTCCATAAGCATACCACCACATAATCTAATCACCCTTTGAATCTCAACTCAACACAAATTCATTTCCAAAAGGAAATTAAAAGTACATCTAGCTCCATTAACGTCCTTGAATGCAGTAAAAAAAAACATACTGGACCTAAAATGGATGGCGATACGCTTGGTTCATACGCAACACCTATCTGCTTCTGTGTTTTGTCACATCTGCAGAATGTCACAGATGTTTAGCAGATACCGATGACATCTCTCCTTATTAATTTCGCCCGGTTTATGAGCACGGACTGCTTGATAACAGAAGCACGTACGAAGCACCTAGAACTCCTTCCATCCCCAAATGTAATTAAATTATGATATTCAAATGGTTATACGAAGCAGTGACATTCATGTGGGATAGTTTCATATTTATGCTTCCGTTAGTCTAATGATGCGGCATAATTCTTTAAGCGTCATGAAGGAAAAGGTAGCGGGGAAAAAAATACCCAAGCTCGGAATATTAAGCAGTCTCAATTGGAATCTGGCAAAGTTGTTTTTTATAATTCTTTTTGTTTATCTTTGGTCTGACAGTCTGATAACTAGAGAGTATTAAATGAAAATAGCATAATTTTTAATCATGGGTAGTAAAATCCACGAATTATCATATGGAAGTAGCCCTTAAAAGTATAATCATAGTTCCTTCCATATGGTATTTAGGATTCATCACGAGACCCGCTGTTCAAACAAGAAGTCATCTTAGCGTGGTATGTCGTGGTACCTCAGTCAGTGGTTCCCAACCCATGAAACGCGGTCCACAAGTGGGTCGCGAGTAGCGTGGTACTGGGCCGTGGACGCTGGTCGAGAATCTAAGCCAAGTTTATTATTAATATTTTAAGAGCTATGATTATATTATTTTAAAAGCTTCCGGAGTAGAAATTGGAACAATCCAGTCACTTGATCAAATTATCAATTGTATTCTGGTGTAACAAGTGAATGATTGATGAATTCAACAGCATGTTGAAAACTATCCAATTTTAATCCAGATATTGGCTCTCTCTCGTGGAGGAAACAATGTCAAAAATAACCATTGACTCTTTTTTTTTTAAACTTTGACCACTCGGTTTTTAGTTTTCTTATAGCTGTGGCAGCAAAGTGTGACGACAAAGTTCCTCTCTTTGGAAAAAAAAAATTTACAATTTTTCTTGAACGGTATGTTTTACTAATTACTAACGAACGCATACACATGCAAATATTCTATTTGATAGTGGACCTTCTAAGTTTTTTTTTTTTTTTTTACAAAATAGGAAACACTGCCTCAGATCATAGCCTCCTACATGATAGCTGACTACAAAAATGTCTTCCATGGGTTAACCCAAATGTAGGCCTACATTTTTTCAGTGGTCGGCCACCTGTGGCCAGAAGGCAGGCGCGGATTTAGGGGGGGGGTGCGGGGGGTGCGACCGCACCCCCCATGATGTATCTCGTCAAAATTATTTTTAAATGGCCGTTTCCTCCAAATTCAAAAAAAAAAAAAAAAAAAAAAAAAAAATACATTTCTTTAATATTTGTAAGATCTATTTTTTATTTAATATCAATATCGATGGATTTAGAGGGGGTAAACAAAATTAAGCTTTTTCTGACATTTTTCATGTTTCATTAATACAGATTCTTAAGCCACCTAACCGAGCTCCTTATTTCACAATCCGTAGAAGGAATAGGCTTGAGAGGGGACGAATAGATCGCGATTGTGATGACATGCAATGTGCCGGTCAACGAATCTTTATCCCTTGTGTGATTCTCAAATTAAAAAATGTCTTACAATACCATTAAAAAATTTCTCAATTTCAGCACGATTTTCTCATTTGTGAGTAGGAGATGGGGCCAATAACTGGCAAGTTTTTTATTCCAATTAGCATTCTGCAGGTATACTTCTTGTCTTCTTGATCAGAGGGCAATTAATTATACAGGTTTAATATCGGGGTGCCATCGCACCCCTAAACGTACAAAAAATCATGCACTAAAAATATTAAAAAAAAAAAAAAAAAAAAAAAAAAAGAACCTTTAATTATAATTGAAAAATAAAATGCCTAATTCCTAATTAAAAAAAAGCTTTGATCAAATCAGTACAATAGCATTACTGCAATTCTACAGAGGTTGTAAGAAGTTCCGATGAAGAAGCTATCGCTAAATTAGGACCAAGAAAAGTTTCCCTTCGTTCTCTCCAGAAGATCAACAAAAACGACCCCTTCTTTCTTGACCTTGAATTTGAAACTAAGGACACAAAGCAATAAAACTTGTGGGGCATACTGTCCCCTCCCATGCACGTGACATTGCACCATTGTGAGTTGCAAATTACTAAAATGCCTCTACTCTGGGTGGAAGTGACAAGTGAATGGAATGGTCATTTTTGCTTGAGTTGGAGTGTGCGTGCGATGTCAAGACTTTGTTTCTTCAATTGGTATGGCAGTGCAAGATAATTGACAGTAATATATAAGCATGATAAGATTTTTTAAATGTTACTATTTATTTTACAAAATGTAATATTTCATTAACAATTTGTTTCAGTTTAGACGTTTGCTTTTTTTTTCTAAATATGTTTGAATATTTCATTTTTTACAGAATAATCAGAAGTAGTGATTTATACTATACACTCATATTTGGCATTTTATGCAATTATCAACGTAACTCTCAATTCAATACCACCAGTATACGAATAGATTATAATAAAATATGTAATTCTTGTAAAAATAAACTGGTTTTACTGGATTAACCCCTTGTATCTGCACCCTTTCATATGCAAAATCATAAAAGCCCTTTGATAATGTCAAACAAAATTGCTTTCGTAAATTATAAAATTTAATTTATCCTTAACAGTATAAAGTGAGTTCCATATTACCTTTTAACTTCTTTTCAAAATATTCAGGATCATAGCCAAACACGTTTTTAAATATTGCTATATGCTCCAATCTCACACCTCGCGAAAATTCACCGGATCGAGCAATATTTGGCTCTCTGTAGTCTGTTTTCAAATTGAGTAAACACTTTACAAATTTTGACTAGTAATCTCGCGTCGATTGTTGAGCTACTTCCTGATAGTTTGCTGAGGTTTCTCTTATTTAAGATGAAGTCCATTTTCCCCTTGAAAGACCATCTGGTAGATGTTCTCTGCTTGATAAACAAACTAATCAGAATTTAACGTTGTTCCGGTGCAATATCTGGAAATATCCGGTACAGCGACATTTATTGCTACTAGAATATCAAGTAATTTAACATATTGTAATTTCAAAACTGGTCAGCTTAGATTGCAAATTTGTAAATATTGCGCATTCGCAGCTTTTGACAGTTTTTATTTGCTCTGTTAAATAAAAGCCAAAATTGTTTTGTGCGAGTTGATTATTTAAGTATAAATTACTGAAATATTAGGAACAATACCGATGACTTACAAATAATTTAAATCATTTAATGTTAAAATCTTTTTAACTGTTCTTTTTTTTTTTTAATTTTAATTTTAAATGTGTTTTTGTGTGTGTGACTCAAAATTGATGGTAATATGACTACTAATATATCTAATATGAGACACAATATGTAACCGATTAGAGATGCTACTTGTGATGAAAAAGCAGGTCCTATGGTTATATGAAAATTATTATTATTACAATTTCACCTGCTGTAACTAATTTAGTTTGGAATTTTATTTGAATAAAACGCCGAGAGTTAAAGCAAACTAATTTTCAGATAATGTTAAGTTTATTGTTTGAAAAACCTGCTGCTTTTTTTTTTTTTTTTTATTATTATGGTGATTTGTGTGTTGACGGTTTAAGATGGGCTTTGAGTACATTTTCCTAATTTAAGTTCTTTTTAAATCATATTTATAAGAGAAAATATACAGTTATGTTAAACCAATCTCAAAATTTATATTAAAGTACAGGTTGGGTACAATAAAAATCCGTCTTTTTAGAGAATTTTTGCAACTAAAGGAAAATATAAAACTTTAAGATGAAAAGGGCTTATATGGCTTATCAATAAAGGGTTATCAATATCAACTTATATCAATAAAGTGGTCTAGATAAAATGTCTATGCGTACATGGTCAGCATAGCTCCTAAACGAATTGACGTACGATATTCAAATTTGGTGTACGGGCTAGTGGTAGCCATGGGACCTACGATTAGGTTTGAGCATTCACATAAGGGTGAAATCATGAATCTAATGTCTCTTAAGGTGTTTTAATCGCCCCCACCTCCGAATTTCCCGTAGAAATCTGATAAAAGCGTAAAAAGTTGAAAAATGTGTGTCTTTAACGCAGAGCTCTCTGCCCTTGTGCATCGCCCATCAACTATTGATATCTTTCTGCTTTTCGTTCAAAAAAGGACAGTGTAATGTCTATTGAATATCATCACCAATTTCGTCGGTTATGCGTTTTTTTTTTTATTATTATTACTATTTTTCTTGTCCCACGTAAAAATTATTGCCAAAAATATCGCCAAACTCTCCATTTTCATTTAAATGAAGGAAAGTTTGGAAACAGTAAATAATACCATATCAAATTTGAATGCAGTGACCAATATTATAGTGTGTAGTCTCAAGTTTATGTAACTTATATTTTAATTTACTAATGTGATGTCAAACAGAGTTGAAAAGAATTGTTTAACTTTGGAAATTATTAAAACCTTATGAATATAAAGTGTTACGTACCTGAAATGCTGTCTAAAGTTGTTAAAAGATCTATCGCCTTTTTCTGCATCAATTGATTTATGATGTTGAATGTATTGGTAAATTAACTTGTATAAAAAAGTTGAATTTTCATGGTTGCTGAGCTTTTTACACTTCACCTAATCTGCATGAGATATTTTTTTGTGCTCTTAAATATTTTTTGTTTAATAAAAAATACTAAATATTTAAAATTTAATTTTCTATTACATTTTCGGGGTAATTTGTTACATGGGGTGCAAAAGAGGATTGTCAAACCCTCTAATTTTTATTTTTCAATGAACCCTGATAGTATCATACTAATTGATGATACCCCTCCCCCCCCCTCTTCCCCAAGTTGACAAACTATCACCGCCACTGTAAACACTCCCGCTCATAATCGCACCCCCCCCCCCTTGATTGACCTCTAAATCCGCCCCTGCCAGAAGGGCCCAAAGTTTAATTTTGAAAATTTTACTCAATCTTGATAAATAAATTTACATAATTAAAAATAGTTTGCGTTGTGAAAATGAAATTTAAACGTTCTAAACAGAAAATTATTTCAAAATAATCTCTACAATATGATGGTTATGATATTGATAGAATCGAAGGCTTAAACAAAATGTCAGTTGAAGATACAAATTTAAAACTGTGTCTTTTTGAATGAGTTATTTTTGTCACAAACTCTTGAATTGAATTGGATAAGTAGATTATAAACCCACTTAGGTCACTGATGTAACCTTAGGACGGAAAAATATCGCTTGCATTAACTATTGATTTTTTTTTTGTTAGTTGAATTATCAAGTATAATTGCTACACTAGGGCTATGCGCCAAAACATCATTGAAACAAAGGAATATCAGGTGGTGTCTTCCGGGACATCTTTCAAGAGGCCCCGCATTTACGCAATGATCGTTAGTAAGTACGATAAAATCCCACCAGCCAGACTGACAAGTCGACGAGCGAATTTCTGTCTAAATATTTTTCCAAGGAAACATATATAATAACAACACATATATTCTGAACACATATGATAAGAGTTTCTTTCAGTTAAAGTGAATTTCAGTGGAAAGGAAGTAAAGTAAATTCTAGGATGCAACAAATGTATAAATTCCAAAAATAGTTTAAAATATACTTATCTTAGAAACACCGAAAAACCAGTTACCATATTTGCGCGATTGGCCATCAATGAACTCCGTAATATTTGAGGTTTAAATATATTGTTAAATATATGCGTATTTATAAATAGCATCTTATTTATATGGAGACAGCTAATTAAGAATTTAACTCATAAAATAGTATTATTAAAGCAAAAGTGATCTTCTGGTGATAGTGGAATTAAACAACCATACTTGC
Organism: Linyphia triangularis; assembly: GCA_963978545.1. Lineage (NCBI taxonomy): Eukaryota > Metazoa > Arthropoda > Arachnida > Araneae > Linyphiidae > Linyphia > Linyphia triangularis. The sequence continues at coordinate 29,149,844 of OZ021732.1, read as the reverse complement.
GGTCTTTCTTACCTGCTTCATATGGGTAATAAATATATAATTTCCCAGGTAGCACAGTGGTATTGGCTAATGTCAGAAACAAGTACTCTGAGAAGATTGATCAGTCCTTGACGAAACTCGGACTTCGATCCAAAATACACTATATTTAAAAAATAAACATGTCAAAGCCGCAACAAAACATATTTTTTATCCCTCCATCCTTTCTTACAAAAATATATTTTTAAAACTCTGTATCAACATTTCAAAACTTCCAGTATATTTCACCCAGCACTTGGTAATATTGGCCAAGATCCGTAGCAACGGCCACTCTACAACGGTTTACTTCGGGATTGGCCAATGTTGAGCGATATTGGTCAGTGCATTTGTACTACTGGGGTTAACTACTTTTTAAACAAAATTTGAATTGTTTGGAATTGTATTTCTATTCGAGTTCAAAATATTTCGTTGCGATCTTATGTTGAGGCAATGTACCAAAAGATATTTAGGATAATTGATTCTTGTGTCTTTTAATGGGCTCATGATTATAACCACTTACCTATCCTATTCTCTTCACGCTAATTTCCCTATTGCATTCTCTTTTCTGATTCGTTATTATTTCATTGCAAATACAGGATATTAGATAATAATTTGCTACTCCTGGTGCATATCTACTGGGGCATCAATCCAAGCAGCTTAAAAACTTATGTGCTCTCCATTTTTATTTTTTTCCCTCGTTTTTTTGACATCATGCAAGAATCGAGATAAAAACTTTACGTACAGCATCACAAAAAAAGAAGCTTAGTTCACTTATTGGATGTGACGACACATGAGCTCACAGGTTTAGATGGAATATGCGATTGTGTTAATTTTTTTGGAATATGACCGAAAAAAGTTTTTAATGTAACACGTTATTTAAATTATTCATTTCTGATCATCTGGCCAAAAGAAATCTGACAAATGGCTGGATGCGGGCTGCGGGTTGCCGCCCGCTGGACTATACGCACAAAGGTCTCTTCTTGGATCAGTTGCTTTTCTATTTTACTTCTACACTTGAAATTCGAAATCTTGTAATGAGATATGAACATGACTCTAATGTTATAAAGCTCATGGTCCTCGTACTGTTCTTGTGCCAAGATAAATCCTATATAGTTATTAATGTAAAATGCGAGCTTTATGTTTGTTTCAAACAAAAGCTTTACTATAATGAACTGCGCATATATGTCTTGCCAAATCCTCTTTATTAATACTGAGTAAATTTTGAAATGTTATATTATGGTGATGGCTATGGTCTGGATGGTACCGAGATGACGTTTTGCGGAACCGATGAATGCAACGTGATTGCCACGCTGTATACGATCTCTGTGATTATAACATATCTTTGAAGATCGAATTTCAAAAATCTGATCTTACTACAAATGCAAATAACAAGATATTAAAATAGGCCTTCAGACAAGTTCTTCGCTTTAACTGAAGATACTGCTATACAAAATGCATAACTTGAAAGTTAAAAAACAATAATTGTGTTTTATTCTATTATTGTTCTATTATCTATATTCATTAATCTATGCTTATCTAATCTATATTCTGAATTGGCTGAATATATATTTCTATTTTTTATCAGCATATTTATTTTTCAAATTCGCCTTTTTAGTTTAGTTGAAATAAGAAAGATTTTCTGGTATTTCTTTCATATTATCTTTCAATCGAAATTTTAAATGGGCGGAATTCTTTCTGAAGCTATAAATACACACTTTGCAAACCAGCTTTTCTCGCTAATCACTTTCAGATCATTAAACTCCTATTCAAGCGTTTCATGTTTTAAATTATTTCTCAAATTACCAAGACATTATATTACCAGTTTTTAGTTAATGCAGTTACATAATAGACATTAACATCAATTAAAGTTTCTTCAAGATACCCTTTTCATTAAGTACAATTATGTTAATTGATAAAAATATAATAACTTCCGTTAAAATGGAATTTCAAATGCTGATCGGGATTACAACAATTCTTTAATTGTTCTTAATGACTTGAAGATGTTGAAATCGAAAATGTTTATTTTGTTCCTGATTTTCCTTTATTATTGATTCTATATTATATCTTATATGATTATACGTCGTAGGCTTCTATAGTATAATTATTTAGAGTTTAATAAGGTAAATTGTTAGACACTATTAAGGCGATTCAAGGTATTCCTCGAAGTATAATGGCGTGATTTTCAGTGAATTTTTAATATTATATTTCAATAAAGATAAAGAAATAAATCACATATTTATCATTCAAAATCTTATACTTCGCTCTTAATTTTCAACACAGTTATTAATTTCCTAATTAAATAACAAATGGTTTTACTTACTAAAAATGCCGTATTATATTTCTTATGTAAAACATATACCATAAGCATGGCATATGTATACGGAAAATATAGCCATAGGTATAAAAAAGATTTTTTTCTAATTTGATCAATTTGGTGGGGACCAAGATAATATTAATAAATAGAATAAAAAAGAAAACTATATTACGATGATTTTTGAAGTATGATTTCTTACAATTTGTGAATCCCCCCCCCCCCCTCAAAAGCGAATTCAATACAATATCTCTTTTATTTTCTGCGACAATATCATGTTTTTTTTTCTTTTTTTTTTTTTTTTCTGGGTGTAGGCAAGTGGTTGGCAAACCGCGGCTCTTTTGCCACTTTTCAGTGCGATCAAATTTATCAAACAAAATCATTATTATTATTATCATATCTGGTTTTATTTAGTGCTAGTAGCTAGATTAAAACAATACCTAAAAAGCATGGTTCTTGAAACGAAATGTGGCTCTCAAAAGAAACTTTAATCGTTATACTCCCGATCTTTGGCAGTAGTTTGCTGTGAACATTTGTGGAATTGATATTTTGTAAGCGATATTGTGAGCTGTGATCGACATTTTACTTTGTCTAACAGTATTATTAAGGAAAGGGTAAAGACAATTATTGAATGACGGCTCCGGCTAGGTATTATGGTTGAGTCTTATGAAAGAAGAAAAACCCAAGAAAGATGCTCAAGAAGAGCACATGAACCTTCACGTCATAAACATTGAGGTTGTCCATTTGTATAGACACATGGCGGGTCAAGATAGTATTTCACAAACTTTTAAAGACCATTTTGATTTATAGCCTGTCAGAGAATGAAATATATACGTAGATGCATTAGCGTTTCTTCAAGTTCACCTTTTTAGTTTCAGTTTAAAAGGATTACCTTACCACCCAACAACTAAACGATTAAATACATATAAATATTACATCCCTAATACCGCATACGCATCATAAAATATAATATATAAACTGCGTCGTTGTTTGTTTCTAGTGCTTACAGGCATCCGTTTTATGCCATATACTCAGATGGTCTTGTAAAAGGCTTCTGGTTTCTGAAGACATAGGACTCTCAGTGCTAGAGGAGATGATAAACGATCGAAGGGTGGCTCCTAGATGTCATAAAAGGCAAAAGATAGGTCGTAAATCGTTTTTAGTGAGGGCCTTACCCACGTATCAAAACTCAGACGCGTATGTGAGCAGAATGGACAACCACGATACCGAGGATATGAAATATACCTTAAAGATTTTTATTGAATTAAACAGAGTTAGTTCGCTCTAAAACAGCGTCACATTGTTATTCTTGAAATAGAACTGGGGTATTATTCTCGACTCCCGGGGGGATATTACTGTATGTTCACTTAAGTCAAAAAATATTCTTTCAATCATCCCTCCTAGAAGAATAACTTTTCTGTTTCTAATCTAATTTTAGAAAAATACAAACGTTAAGATTTGTTTAAATCCCTAACAACTGAAAATTATTTTCAATTCCATTAACTTTTTCAGTCCATTAACTTTAAAAAAAATCATCATCCAGCATTTTGCTATTCAAATGATTTGTGAAAAGAACAACAACATTCTAAAACGAATTTTTCTAGAAAGGATGTAACCAACATGTACTTACTTATCGTTAGTTAATTTTAAGTACTTAAAATATTCTGTAAATATTTGTTTCAACGTTATACCATTCAATAGTTTGAAGGGGGTTGCCAGTATTTTACTCATAGATCTAATGCATAATTTTCCAGAACAAATTATCAATTAACTGATTCGTACTTACTATGTTTTTGTAACCTAAGCAACAGTAATGCAGAATAATTTATTAATGATTTCAATCACACTTCAAAGTTGATGTTTTTTTCTTAATTAAAGCAGGAAATAATAATGAAAGATTTTTCAGTTTACCTCCTATGGTCTAGAAGATTTTAACTAATCCTTAAATATTAATATGAGAAAGAGTAGGCTACAAAGTATGCCTCTTTCATATTTCGTTAATTTGCTTCTAGTAATGTTGTTCTATCTTCAACACACAATCTTTATTACTTTGTACAATGCTTCAGTCGCTAAAACATTCTGAAAAATTTTGCATTAAAAAATTTTCACAAAAGTAGGTTTTAAACCAAAATCTATTTAAATTCGAGGGCAAATTGTTTAGAGATATAAAGCCATTAATAAGATTTTGGCTAGTCAATAATATTTTCGCAATGTATTTCCTACGTATGTCTTGAAGTTCTAGAATTAAACATTTACTAAAAGAAATCTACAGCAAGTTTCATCCAATAGTTTGTATCAGCTTTATATCTTTATGAAAACTAAAAACTCCCACAAGGCCACTTCACAAAATAACCACAAAACCTTCTATTGTCTGTCAACCATTTCACAAACTGGCACTTTTATCCCACGCGAACTATAAATTTTCAACCCATTTTAACATTTTTACTATTATAAATTGAAAAACCCGATGACAGCGCCTAACAATCTCATTAGTTTCATCTGGACAGCCATTTTCTTTCTTCAGCGGAATAGGTAGACCAACCTTTTAATGCTTCCTCCTAACCCTTTCCAGAAGAGATAATCATCTTCAGAATAGAACTAAGAGTCAAAGGTGTCCTCCTAAAATGTAATAAAGAGTCTTTTTTAATAAAAGTAAATAAGTTTTAAAAGACCGGAAGATAGCGATCTCTTGTTGGTGGATTTCGAGGCCATCTTTCACTGTTGAAAACAGAAGGCGGGAGGTGTGTATTATGATGGATTTTGTTCGTGGATTGTGCATCCTCCGAGATCACGGTTGTGGGAGGTGGATTAATAGTCGTTGGGTGAAGAATGTCACCATGTTATCCCCCTAAATCAATCATTTGTTGTCACGGAACTTGTGGTTTTCTGTATTCGATACTCGGAGATTATTTTCTACGATGAGATGACTCTATTCGTGTGGTTTGCCTTTTGGAGTGGAGAAGAACTGAGAAAAAAGATGGAGAGGATGATTGATTGAGTATTTATTAAAATTTTGGTTGGATTTTATGTTCGGGCTTGAGCGAGTTGTTGGCTGAAATGATAAATTACATGCTGTGTTCTGAAAACTTGTTAGTTTTATTTTTTTATATATATATGCGCTGATTAATGTGATATTCAAATACACTGATTAATTTAGTATTTTTAGAAAACGACAAAATATCCCAATGAAAATGCTAATGGTTATATGCCAGTTTGAAAACAGCATATAATATTGCGTGTTTAAATGTTTTTTAATAAAAAATAATAATAATAATAATTGTAATACTTTAAAGAATTAATGTTAAAGATATTTGTTCAAAATAATTGTAAAAAAGTGTATCTTGAACTAATTACTTTAAAATGAAGCGAAATTTTGGTAAAAAGCTTTTATGTGTTACTCCTGCAACATGTTGATTTTAATGAATAAGTATAGAACCTTAAGAAGCTTAAGTAAGTTTTTGAGAGAATTAAGAGTCATTCAGAAAATGTTTCCTGGTATTTTAAAATAACTTTTAAAAGGAGACAAGAGAAGTGACAAGAGAAGCATTACCTCAAATGCTCGGAGGAGTGAACATATAGTACAAAACGAGACAACTATGACGGAACTAAAATTTCTAACTTCAAATAATCATAAATGCATAATTTAAAAAAAAAAAAAAAAAAAAACTCCTCCGTTCATGTTCAAACACAACACACCATCATTAAGAAGTGAACACATACAGAAGGTTAGTTGCTCGAAAACTCGTGCAATATATCATGTAACGAGAGAACCGTAATTGTTCTCAGAAAAACAAACCTCAAATTCGAAAACACATCTATACATTACAGACAATCAATAAAAAACCGGGAGAGATAATTCACAGATAAACGTTACCAAAGATATACTTCCTCCTCGTTATAACGTAACTTTTATCATATCTTTTGCGCAATTCCATAATACATGGACCAAGTAACAGCCCAGGTGCTTTTAACCTTCCTTTTTCATCATCTGCCATCGAAGGAGTCATCAGACTTGACGTTTAACTGAGCTTTAGTCGTCACGAAGTAACATCTTGTCTTATCCTGTGGACCCATCTTTGGTAATTGCTCACAACTTCCCACAAATTACAAGCGTTTTCGCCCACATGATCATTCCACCATTTAAGATGATTAGGGTATCGATATAGAAAGGCAATGACAAGACCTTAATTAAAATTTACAAAGGTAGGATGAGAAAGAGTACTCGCAGTTAGCAGATTATGTGCTGGTAAAGGAAATGAAATGTTGGTTCAGGCAATCAGGTTTGAGAAAGGTCAATATGGATGACACGACTTAAATATATCAATGGCTTTTAGGAAAATTAGCCAATTAAAATATTTGATTGAAGAATTCCGTGCTTGAAAGTTTAACTGGCAGTTGTGAAGCTTTGAAATAGTTTAAGACAAACTTTCTGAATCTTCTTTGTGGGATAAAACATAATTTGCTACTTCATCAAGAATAAAGAATAATGAATGTAGATTATATGAATAAACAGTTATTATTTATTGACTTATTAAATCTTATGGCATGATGTTAATTGTAGCTGACCATTTTCGAAACGTCATTTAATGTCTTTCATCACGAGAACCATCGAGTTTTTATGAACTGAATAAATAAGACATTTGCCAAAATTCTGTGTTCCGATTTAAGAACTGATTTGTCCCTCGTAGTAGAGCGGCTAGAGATGAAAAAACTGCACTTCGTGAAACAAGTCTGTAACTTTGCATATCGATAGATAATGTCATTCTAATCATTTTAAGAAGTGGGGCCACTCGGATTTCACTTCAGGTCGAGGTTTTATACTGCTTCAAAGTTGGGCCTAAAATATGCGTTTTTTTTTCAATAAAAAGCTTAAATTGTAGATTCACGGCCAAAAATATGAATTCTATTAACACTTATAATATGTTAAATAGTTAGGCTTTTATCAAAGAATTAAAAAAAATTAAAATTCAACCAAAAGTCGTTAAAATTTCGACCGGAAGTTTATCCTTAATCGACTCCAACAGCTTGAACTACACGGATAAAACACATTCTACAAATAAAAGGGCTGATTTCTGTAATGTATCAAATGGAAATATTGCACTCTGATATTACTTCCGCTCGAGGTTTTTTTTAAAGTTTGGCTTAAAAATGCGCATTTTTAATATTCCTGCCTTCATATAAAGGTCACATTTAAAAATTAATATACTTCTTTCATGTTCTATACATTAAATTGTAAGAATGAATATGCTAAATTTAAAATGAAAAATTTCAACAGGAAGTGACTGAAATTCCGACAAGAAGTCAAAGCATTAGCAAATTTCAGAGCTTTTACTGATTTTTTTCTTAAAGTAGAGCGGCTAGAGGGGAAAAAAACTGCATTTCGTGAAACGTCTGTAATCTTCTAGAACGATTTTCAAATTCAAGTAGACAATTACAATTTTACTTCGCTGCTTAGTCAGGCATTTCAATGGTCTGCATTAAAAAAATTCTAGAAACTATGTCTCGGGATGATATTCTGATTTAAAACCTAAGGATAAAATTAGTTATTTTATTATGTATTGTTCTCATATAATTATAACTTTTAAGAAATGATTAGTATTTTTTTTATAAATCTTTTTTTTTTTTTTTTTTAAACTTTTTTTGTTTGAAATTAAGCTCTCTCAAGTGCAAAAATTCAAAATAGTTTTTAAAACGCCCTAGAAATAATAGTTCCAAACATTTTTTGGCAACAGTTTATTCAAATTTCTATAGCAAGGAAATCGTGGCGTGGATCAGACGATGACGTTATTCTAATGCTAAATCAATGTCATAAACATAGAACAAATATTTCCAAATAAAACTAGAAACTCCTTATAGTTGAAGTCATTGTGTTCCAAAGTATATATATTCCGAATTTGGTAGGACACGTTGATTGGTAAAGAAGTCTTTCTGGAGTAAGTCCACTTACACACACACACATACATATATACGCAGATATATAGATTATTTTACTTTTTAGCTATAATTGATGTTTTACTTTAAATCAAACTTTCATTAACAATTAATCTAATAACTTAACAAACAGAAATACTTTCTTGTTTAAGCCCTAACACAAACTATATTAATCGGCAAGAACTTTACCTGGCATGCAAGATAGCCAGTAAACATTTTGTAACCGGTAAAAAGAACTTAATAGAATAGATTATTTGCCTCTATTGAGCTTCTTTCATAAAATGACTATTTTTGGGGGGGCGCAACTATTAAAACTTTTCCAGGCAGTTCCTAAGGATTTCCATCTCCCATTTCACTGCAGTCTACTTCCCTGACTGTTTAGATTCAGTAGTGTTTTCGGAAGTGCTTTCTGGCACCAGGCAACAATTACAATGCTCCAACAATAGTTCCCGGTCGCCCCTTTCTGTGTTTACTCGGATATCAAGAGCTCTGCTTTTAAAAATGTTTTAAGCGTGGCACTTTCTCCAGGAAGTACTTGCTGACGAGGCGACCCTAGAAGTGGTTAGAGCACCCTCTGCGAATGATGGAAGCTTGAAGAAAAGGTGAGGCTAAAAGTGAACTTATCCCTTGTTGAGTTATCGAAGCTCTTTTGGAGTTAGTGTTTTAAATTGGAGGTATGTTGTTTTTTATTTTATCAGTATACAAGTTTTAATGTCGCATTAATGATCATTAAGTGCAAATTTCAGTTTGTATTGATTCCATATGAGTTGCCTTGGGATGAAAGTACCATTTTGTCACCAAACTGTCCAACTTGGAAGCACTTTTGTTTATATATATATATATATATATATATATATATATATATATATATATATATATATATATATATATATATATATATATATATATATATATATATATATATATATATATATATATATATATATATATATATATATATATAAATTGGCATTGTTTCTTTTTCCTAAATCATCAACCGTAACAGGAACAGATTTTGGTCATTAGATGTCACTAAATTGTTACATTGGCTGATATCTGGACATGATGTAATCATACAACGAGGGGAATGGAAGGATGGAAGCAGTTTTGCGGGAAAATTGTCTTAGCTTATAAATTTATCGTGTTGAATATAAAGAAATATTAAAAACGCTATACAAGCTTTGTTATAAGAAGATTAAAAATGCTCCTTCTTCGACTGACAATTTCGCAAACTGTGAAAACAAATATAATTTATTTTCACTCCTTGAAAAGAGTTTTCTCCCATCGTTTATTGGAGACTTCACTACTTACTACTTACTTACTTAGATTTCACTACTTACTACTAGATTACACTAGATTTCATGGTACGCGTATGTGGTGTTTTGGCTCGACACTTCACATAATCTCTTAGCTTTTACAATATATAAGACATTATATTACGTTATATTATCATTTTCTGTTTATTTATTTTCAATTTTTAATTCAATGTATTAATTTTTTCTGTAACTAAAAGCATTACTTCCCTTCGATTTCACAATCGGACAATATACGAATCGCGAGTACGAATGTTTCACTTACAATTGTTTTAAGTCTCTGATATTTATATCGGCACTACGAATAATTTTGGGGAAGCTTTCAGCAAATAAAACCTCACCGAGGATATTTTTTTTCTCGATAAATACCAAAATTATTTAAACTGTTTCATTTTACTTTTTTCGTTTTAGAATTTTTGTAGTATTGACTTATGATGTTTCTAGTTATTTCATTGGAATGATTTGCCGATTGTTGTTATTTTTCAAAGATTTAATATATTATTTTATTAATTAAGGGTTTACGATTTAAAATGATGGTTACCAATTTAAGACTATAACTTTTGTAAAGTTTAAATAAAATGCTATGCATTTTGGTTCTTGCTATTTTTTTTTTTTTTTCAAATAAATAATTTATCATTGGTGATATTTTATAAATAATGTATTCTTCTTTTACAAACCTTATAAACGTATTGAAAACTTAAGAAAATAATGTATTTTGCATTTTAAGCTAATTTTATATTTTTCTTTTGTCATAAAACAACTGAAACTGAATTCTGTCCATTGATTAAAATAATTACATATTGATTTCACAACTTTAATTTGCTATAAATTTTAGGACGCTAATTATATCATCTTTACACTGAATAATTTACCTTCTAAAACAAAATATCTTTCTATGTGAACTGTTTATACTTTAAAATGTCCCTTATTCTTATTTATTCTATTTCTTAACTTTTAAAAAAGATTACAGCATTTCGGTGTTTTGAATCAATTTAAAACATTATTTCTATAGAAAAACTTTTTAAATTTGAGGGGGGAAAAAAAAAATTCAATTTACTTTCAGTTTAATTGATTGCTAAAAGTTATTCCACATAAAAAGAAAATGTTTTGATACTAAAGAGAAATTTGCAAGATAATGTGATTCTGTACCATTTATTCTGTATTTTAAATTACAAATTATACATTAAAAAAAAAAAAAAAAAACAGTCACTTTAATCACAATATTATCAAAATGTTGAAAATATCACAGGCTCAAGTTACCAATCACATATCAAAATCAACCACTAAATTTCTTAAAAAGCTTGAATCCACATCATTTGGTCACACTCCTTCAAAATCCTTTAGTTTCACCACCAATTGTTTGTTACGTATTTTTAATTTTAAATAGATGACTTTCTAAATTTAGATTTAATGTAATAGGAACTAATTAAATCTATGAAAGAGGCAGACAAAAGATTTTTCCACTCACTTAATTAAAACAACATTGAGAAATCAAGCTGTACAGTGAAAATTCAAATGTTATAAAAACATTGTTAAACAATTGTTCGAACATTGTTAAATAAATGCATGAGTTGTCTCTGTATCATGTATCTAAAAACGTGACTGACAGCACATCTTTAAAAATGTTTCATCATTAAGCCAGCCGCCATGGACAGCTTACAAATCAAACAAAGAACAGTGTGCAGTAAATCTGGGCTCTTACATATTAATATTTCTATACGTTGAGTATTGACCCATTTAGTTTTTAAACTGTCGCGATATATTTATAAATAAAGATACAATTAGTAGAATTTTGTAATTGAGGACTAGAAATCAAAAACGACCTAAGTCCAAAAAAGAAAAATTTTCAGGAGAGCCGAAAAATTAAAAACACTCACATTGGTTCTTAAGGCTATGACTAATAACCAAATTAAATTTGAACCATTGTACTGGAGTCCGAACATTGGGCTTTCTCTATTTTGTTTAGCTTAATCTTGAAGACATTTTTCGGTAAATATATATATATATATATATATTTTCGATTTTTTTTTTCGGTACTTTAGGTCGTTTTCCGTTTCTAGTCCTCAATTGATCAAATCAAAGATTTTTTTAAAATGTATGACAGTGGAAAAAGATCTAAGACTGCGAAGTTCATGAATATTCCAAAGGAATAATCTGAATACAATATTGAATTTTGAAGTTATTACGATAGCATCAGCCTAAAATTAAAGAAAATATGTATACCAAAGGTGAAGGATCCAAGTCTGTGGGCTTCAAATGCATTCCATATGAATAATCTGAATACAAGTCTTTCAAAATAGACAGCAGGTTTCTCAGACGTTTCCTTCAGATCATAGAAAGTACAAAAATATAATAAAAAAGCCGTCAGGGGTGGGTGGGAGTTTTAAATGTGACATCTTCTAGAGGATCTGTCACATAAACTCCAGTGTCACAAAGTTAAGAGGAGACGGGTCGAGTGTCATAAAATTGCGATTATGGACGCGAGTTGACAGCAACCCGCTTCGATAATTCTCTTTCGAAGACGTACCTTCTCTAGAATCTAAAAGGTAGGGGGTCTTCAAAAAATGTAAGGACTGTGGCAACGCACGTTTGATGGAGGTTACACATACAGGTTAAAAAAGGTTGAAAACGAATACCTGTGATGTTTCTGAAACTTGTAAGTACTGCTCTTGGAAAACTATATGAAATTATAGGTTTAAAGGTATTGAATTCTAATTTCTTAATACAACAGGTGGATGATTTAGGAAATAACAACCATTTTGGATTAAAAAGTAAAAATAAAGATTAGAGTTCAAATACAAATACAAAAGTAACAACCTACTACAGGCCCAAGGCCTGTTCAATTTAACTTGTTTGAGCAATCCCCTAGTATAGAGCCAACTGTCTTTTAAAACTGTTGACTCCGGTACAATTTACGATGTGGTCAGTCAGATTGCACCACTTATCAATTACTCTATTGTAAAAATAATGTTTCCTATTCTCCAAGTTAAAATACGATTTAAATAGGTTATATGCTTGACTTCTTGTCCGGTCCCTTGTATTGAACTCTAAACCCGTGAAATCCCCCTGTTCGACAAATCTAAACAGCTGAATCAAATCCTCTCTGGACTTACTTGCTTTTGATGTATACATATTATGATCGCTCAATCTAGCACCATAATCACAGTTTTCACAGTTTTTAGGTTATTTGCTCTCGCCCAGTAACCTTCTTGTTGACAATTGACAGCTAAACGGGGACCTTAAGCTTAGGGTGGATTCCGAATCATAAAAAGCAGTACAGAACTCGTGTTCCTGTTATGCCAGAAAAAATTATAATCGAACCGTAATAGACATCCAATTCCATACACATGGATCTTTTAGTATGCGAGCCAAAGACGTTATCAAGCAAAAGATACAATAGGATTTTTACTTTGGTGAGAGTTAAAACGACATCTATGGCTAAGTACTTGCATATTATCTCCAAACAAAATTAAATTTTTTGAGATAAAAATAAATCACATTTGGAATTATGTTTGATTTAATATAAAACACAACAATACCAAACATTTACATGATAGACTAAGGGGCATTAAGAGAAAGGAGAGGGGGGGGGGGGTATGGTTGAGTATTTGAAACATCAGAAACAATAAATGTAGCTATTTTATTTTGTATTTGACGCGTTTTTTTAATACAATTATTGGAGTTGAGTTTTAAATGTTTTCTAATTGTTCTGAAAATATAGAGCAATAACTGTTAGAGAGTAGATTTTGAAGGAGAGGGACTTTGGAGGAAGGTGGAAAGCACTATAATCGACTCAGTGCTACACTTGTCCAATCTGCAAGTTCGCAGCTGTCTAACTAATTTCCTCTAAAATTAGTTGAAATTTTACTATGATTATAATTAATATTTTTTTAGAAAGTTTTCTGGTTTTTTAAAACTCTAAACGCGATAGTTGATTTTCTCAAATCTACTCTTAGAATATAAATTGAAAAATATCACCTTTAAAATATTTTCATATTAAATTCATTAATTCCATTGTGCTACGGTATTTAAAAAAAAATCCTTCATTGAGATTTTTAAAGTGAAATAATCTCTTGATGCCAACTGTTTGTAGCAAAATAGTAATAATAATAATAAAGAAAAAATACCTCTAATCATCCCAGGTATCGAAAGGATTCACTAATTTTATTTTTATATTGAAACAAAGTAAATTAAAAAATACTTTTTTTTTGCTGCTGAAAAACAAGACATCTGACCGTTAGGATGTTGGTTTCGAATTCTTTCTCAATACACGTTGATTATGTATGAAGTTATTCTTTAAAAATATTTGTTATTTTTTTGAAGAGTCATTTCCGTGAAGAAATAACACTTTCATGCTCCGGTAATTTGGACCTCAAAAAATCCTAAGAAGTCGATACCTCTAATGCCAAATATTATTTCCTTAAAATGAACGAAAATCTGGTAAAAAGGAGTTGAAACTTCAGTTCCTATCGGGGTTATTCAAGCATTTAGGTAATGAAATACTTTTTTTTTTAATTATATACGATTTTCGTGAATGGGAATTCAATTACTTCCTTGAGAAATCGTTTTGGATTGCTCTGATATAAACAGAAAAAAAAATAATAACAATAATCAACAGTATAATTACTGTCATTCCAAAAAATTGAATGAATGAGGTGATAACGGTATTAAAATATTATACGTTTTGTCTTTATGGAAAATCGCCAAATATCTTCAAAATAAAATAAATTAAAGAATTCTTTTTTCCTCTAATATATACATATTACTACATTGAATTGTTGTTATTATGTATTGCTGTTTCTCTTTTTGTTTAAATTGATAATTATTGTTATTAGTTAATATTTTATAATCACCTTGTTAATTCTCTTTCTAGTGATAATATTCGTTATCTTTAAAATTTTCATTGTTAACATAACTATTATAATTACTAACATAATATGCATCAATTGGTTGGTTGAATTACTGGCGCAAGGGCTTCACGTAGGCCATACAGCGCCGATAAATTTTATAAAAGTCAACCAACGTTTAAATTAATTAAAAAACATAACGGTTCATAAAAGGTAAAAGATAAGAAAACAACATACTCTAATCAAATGATAAGACCTAATTTCAAGTAGGAAAATGAAAAGATTTGTATGAGAAGGTGAAGATAAAAGAAATGATAATGGAGGTTGGTCCATATTAAAATTTCTAAAAAGATGGACATTTAGTTAAGATATGAACAATAATTGATTATATATGTGTGTGTGTGTGTGTGTGTGTGTGTGTGTGTGTGTGTGTGTGTGTGTGTGTGTGTGTGTGTGTGTGTGTGTGTGTGTGTGTGTGTGTGTGTGTGTGTGTGTGTGTGTGTGTGTGTGTGTGTGTGTGTGTGTGTGGTGTGGTGTGTGTGTGTGTGTGTGTGTGTGTGGTGTGTGTGTGTGTGTGTGTGTGTGTGTGTGTGTGTGTGTGTGTGTGTGTGTGTGTGTGTGTGATCTTAATAATTATTAGAATTATTATAATTGTAATAACCTAATTATAAGTAAAATTGTAAGTTATTATAACCGTAACCTGATCAGATTTATTAAAATAATTGTCATAATTAGTATCATAAAAATATAGCCTGTATTTATTATTACATATTGTGTTTTTTTATACTAGCGACGATATTAACTTTAATTATGATGATGAATAGTACATGAGGAATAATTTTGGATTAATATCATACTTGAGAATTATTAAAATTATTAGCATGAATTACTATAATTAAAATTAGGATACATTTTCATAGCCATATTTGTTAAAATAATTACCATATGCATTTATTATTACATATTGTGTTTTTTATACTAGCGACGATATTAACTTTAATTATGATGATGAATTATTATAGTACATGAGGAATAATTTTGGATTAATATCATACTTGCGAATTATTAAAATTATTAGCATGAATTACTATAATTAAAATTAGGATACATTTTCATAGCCATATTTGTTAAAATAATTACCATATGTATTTATTATTACATATTGTGTTTTTTTATACTAGCGACGATATTAACTTTAATTATGATGATGAATTATTATAGTACATGAGGAATAATTTTGGATTAATATCATACTTGCGAATTATTAAAATTATTAGCCTGAATTACTATAGTTAAAATTAGGATACATTTTCATAGCCATATTTGTTAAAATAATTACCATATGTATTTATTATTACATATTGTGTTTTTTTATACTAGCGACGATATTAACTTTAATTATGATGATGAATTATTATAGTACATGAGGAATAATTTGGGATTAATATCATACTTGCGAATTATTAAAATTATTAGCATGAATCACTATAATTAAAATTGGGATACATTTTCATAGCCATATTTGTTAAAATAATTACCATATGTATCTATTATTACATATTGTGTTTTTTTTATACTAGCGACGATATTAACTTTAATTATAATGATGAATTATTATAGTACATGAGGAATAATTTTGGATTAATATCATACTTGCGAATTATTAAAATTATTAGCATGAATTACTATAATTAAAATTAGGATACATTTTCATAGCCATATTTTTTAAAATAATTACCATATGTATTTATCATTACATATTGTATTTTTTTATACTAGCGACGATATTAACTTTAATTATGATGATGAATTATTATAGTACATGAGGAATAATTTTGGATTAATATCATACTTGCGAATTATTAAAATTATTAGCATGAATTACTATAATTAAAATTAGGATACATTTTCATAGCCATATTTGTTAAAATAATTACCATATGTATTTATTATTACATATTGTGTTTTTTTATACTAGCGACGATATTAACTTTAATTATGATGATGAATTATTATAGTACATGAGGAATAATTTTGGATTAATATCATACTTGCGAATTATTAAAATTATTAGCCTGAATTACTATAACTAAAATTAGGATACATTTTCATAGCCATATTTGTTAAAATAATTACCATATGTATTTATTATTACATATTGTGTTTTTTTATACTAGCGACGATATTAACTTTAATTATGATGATGAATTATTATAGTACATGAGGAATAATTTTGGATTAATATCATACTTGCGAATTATTAAAATTATTAGCATGAATTACTATAATTAAAATTAGGATACATTTTCATAGCCATATTTATTAAAATAATTACCATATGTATTTATTATTACATATTGTGTTTTTTTATACTAGCGACGATATTAACTTTAATTATGATGATGAATTATTATAGTACATGAGGAATAATTTTGGATTAATATCATACTTGCGAATTATTAAAATTATTAGCATGAATCACTATAATTAAAATTAGGATACATTTTCATAGCCATATTTGTTAAAATAATTACCATATGTATTTATTATTACATATTGTGTTTTTTTTATACTAGCGACGATATTAACTTTAATTATGATGATGAATTATTATAGTACATGAGGAATAATTTTGGATTAATATCATACTTGCGAATTATTAAAATTATTAGCATGAATCACTATAATTAAAATTAGGATACATTTTCATAGCCATATTTGTTAAAATAATTACCATATGTATTTATTATTACATATTGTGTTTTTTTTTATACTAGCGACGATATTAACTTTAATTATGATGATGAATTATTATAGTACATGAAGAATAATTTGGGATTAATATCATACTTGCGAATTATTAAAATTATTAGCATGAATTACTATAATTAAAATTAGGATACATTTTCATAGCCATATTTGTTAAAATAATTACCATATGTATTTATTATTACATATTGTGTTTTTTTATACTAGCGACGATATTAACTTTAATTATGATGATGAATTATTATAGTACATGAGGAATAATTTTGGATTAATATCATACTTGCGAATTATTAAAATTATTAGCATGAATCACTATAATTAAAATTAGGATACATTTTCATAGCCATATTTGTTAAAATAATTACCATATGTATTTATTATTACATATTGTGTTTTTTTTATACTAGCGACGATATTAACTTTAATTATGATGATGAATTATAGTACATGAGGAATAATTTTGGATTAATATCATACTTGCGAATTATTAAAATTATTAGCATGAATCACTATAATTAAAATTAGGATACATTTTCATAGCCATATTTGTTAAAATAATTACCATAAATTAGTGTAATAAAAACAAAATACATATTTTATTATTATTTTGGGTTTTTATTTGTATCATATTTTATTATTATGGTTAAGTAGATTATTTATAATTGATATTATTTTCGGAAATTAAAAATGTTAGTTTTAAATAACTTTAATTATAATTTGTAAATGAGCTTATTTTAATTTTTACTAACTTAATTTATAAATCTCGTTAGTGTAATTAAATATGACATAATTATTTTAATAAATATCATAATTAATAAAACAAATAACATAATTAGTATAACATTTATCTCTCAAAAAATAGTTTTTGTTTTAATTCTGAGTACAAATTACGTTATTAATACATTTTATTACATTATATTATTTAAAGTTATTGTATTTTATTGGTTATTTATTACATATTATAATTTATACCACTTAAAATTAATGTTCAAAATAATTCTAATTTGTGAATTATAATTTAAATATTATTTATCACAGCTATTAAATTACAATTTAAGAATTATAATAGTTATGAATATGAATAATAATTATTGTAGCTACAAATGTATAAGTTTAATAATTTTATTATGTACGAGGAACTTGCACAAGTGAGGAAAATGAATATTTTTTTGTATTTTCTAATGTTATCCAACGAATATATTTGAGTAGTGCAATTATTTTTTATCTTTATGCTTTCAATTAATCAAAAATCGAGTTTGAAATTAGCCGAAATCAAAGCAAAAGTAACGTGACCAAAAACGCATAAAAAAACCGTGACGTGGTTACGCAGAGATAAAGTCGCAAAACGAAGGAGAAACCTCACTCATTCCTCGTCTAAAACTGGTTTTAGACTGGTTCATTATTTGCGCGTTGACGTTTCACGCAAAAGGGACTTTTTCCCGCTAAATCGCAAAGTGAAAAACTAAGTATTTTTTTAACTATCTATCCGAGCTCAAATTTTTGAAAGAATGGTATTGTTTTTCATGATTTTTTCTCTACTTTTATTTAAAAATAAAACCAAAATACGTGAAAGTTCCTCATTGCAATAAGAATTAGTATGCATTATAAATGAAATTATTGCGATTTATAGTTACATTCTATAGCAAGCATTGTTTAAAATAATTTTAGCTGTGACATTTATTTTAAAACATTAATTATATTTATAACAATTGTCATCAAGCCTGTAGCCAGGATTTTTTTTTGAGCGGAAAGGGGGGTATGGTCGAGGATTTGATTAAATACATATAGCAAGTTACTCAAAAAAGGAAGGGGAAATTGTAAAATAAAATTTCACACATAAGTGTCTTCAAATAGAGATACAGCTCTGAAATTTTCAACATATGTAGTTTAGCCTTTTAATTAGACTTTTAAAAAACAGAATGTTAAAATTTTAATTTGCTATTTTTTAATTAATTTTCTTAATTAATTAACAATTTCTTTTACAATGTGCTACAGCTCTGAAATTTTGTACTTTAATTGGAATTTTAATTGGACTTTTGAAAAACAGAATTTTAAATTTTTATTTAGTTCTTCGTTAATTATTTTTTTTTAATTAGTTAATATATATTTTACAAAACGATTTCTAATTGGGCTACAGTTCTGAAATTTTCAACACAAGTAGTTTTGGCCTTCTAATTGGACTTTTGACAAAAAGAATGTTAAAATTTTAATATGTTTTTTAATTAATTTTTTTAATTAATATTTTCCCAAAAAGCGACTTCTAATAGGCCTAGAGCTCTGAAAGTTTCAACATAAGTAGTTTTGGCCTTCTAATTTTGCTTTCCTCAAATACATGTTAAAATAATCTTAAAGGAGGGTTGTATTATTATATGAACGGGGAATTTTTTTTTTTTTTGTTTCTCGATCGGGGAGAGCTTTCTAATATTAAGGCTTTACGTAACAATTAGATTTTAGTGGGTTAAGCGATCTTATGCTTACGCAACAATGAACCTTCAGAGAGCAAAGAGAGCTCATGTTTGCATAGAAATGTACCTTTCAACAAGTGATGTAAGCCTGTGCTTATGTGTCAGTGAACTTTTCAGCGAGCTCGATTTTGCATTGCGATGAACCTTCCTGCGAGCGAAGCGCCAAAAATTGGGACCTATACTCCAATGACGGATTTCCGCAACGTGGGGGCCTCACAGCTAGCTAAAATATTGCAAATGGTAAAATTTCGTAGCTTTGCACGGGTATTCAGCTAGTCTATAATCAGTGCTAGAATTGTGGGTAGACGCGGGGTGACGCGTCCCCCCACTTGTCCAGAAAATACCCATGTGTCTCCCCACTTCTAAAAACACTGAAATCCATCCCCCCACTTCTAAAACTACCTAAATCTATTCCCCCAATTTAAAAAAAATTCAATCCGTCTAAAAACTGAAAGGGGAGGGGGGAAAAAATAGAATTAACCATTTTAATTACTTCTGCTTTTTCTGGCTGTTTGTTATTTCTTATACTTTCATTTTTGTTTTGTTTAAAGCAGATTCAGTCAATTTTTCTTGGAAATGCGCGGCGAGTTTCGGCGCAGGTTGTCTGGGATTATCGAGGAGTGGATAGAAAAAGACATATTTATTGTACTATCATTTCCTGTTTTGTCCTCGACCATTTACTTTAAAATGTTTTGCGTTTTGTTGATTATTAGTAGAAAACCGTGTATTCCTCCAACTTAACCATTAACTCTTACTTCTGATTCTAAACGGCATTTATATTCGCAATCCATCTAGTACAAAACAAGATGAGATTAATATATTTGGCTTCAAAACTGTAAGAAAAATGACTCCGATACATTACAGAACGTTGAGGAAGGAACAGTGGAAAATGTGCAAGTGAATCAAGTTGAAGATACCACGTGGAGAGAGAATCTAGCACGTGTCAGTAACAATAAGCAAAAACGCACTGCAGTAATGATTATCCAAAGTATTGGACACAAAATGATACGCACCTTCAGAAATACAACGAGTATCCATGGCTTACTTGTGATGAACAAAAACTTGGATGCAACACATACAAAAGGCTGCTAAAAAGCTTGGAACCAGAAAAAAACAAGGTTTGAAACTTTCTAACGAATGGGTAGGGTGTAACATTATGCCACATGGAGACAAGGAATTTGACTAACGAGAATCCTTAAGAAAGCAGATTATTAAACACAAAACCAGTAAAACTCATAAATGTGCAAGACAAATTATCCATGAAGCCAAACGAGAAAGCTGAAAAATGCAAACATTTCCTTAAAGAAGGTAAAATATCATTTTGCAATTTTTTTTACTTTCAATTTTTGAATACACGATACAATACTTGTATATACTATCAATGCCAAAATTGTTGATGATCAAACGGTATAGTGGTTAGTAGGCTTGGGCGATGTATCGATACATCGTCCAAAACCGGTGTGAAATCAACATCGTCAAACCGGTTTCACTTTATTCCCCAAACCGATACATCACGATCTTTTTTGACGAGAACGCCATACTTGCCTAGCACTTCAAGGACGAAGAACCGTTGCCACGATTCATGCGCGGTGTTTCTAAAATATTATAGAAACGTATTGAAACCGTCGATACCGCACCGTTTGATATACGATACTTCACCACATCGCAATTACTCCTCCCTGCATATGCGCGGTGTATCAGAATGTATAGAAACGTAGTGTAATAGCTACACCGCGCCGTTGCAGACGATTTCCATTTGCTTTTGCTGGGGCGATACTCGGCATCGTAATAATCGTATCCACCTTCGGTATGTGCAATGTTTCCATTTTAGGTCTTGCGTTTATTTCCTATTTCGTTTTTACAGCTGAGTATTGAAATTGCTTGGTGGTTTTCAGCCGCCAGTAGTCTAGTAATATTGGAGATTCGATAAAAGAAGTATTCCTTTTATTGTTTGAAATTTTTTTTGTTGTTCTCGTAACTCTTGTAAAACGTTTTGATTTTTATTTAATTTGTCATGAGATATAAGACCTTGATATTCTATTTTTGGAACTCAATTGAGTATTTCCTAAAATTTATGTGTTTCATTTTTTTTTTTTTTTTCCATTTTTTCTCTAACTTGGAAGAAATAAAATATAACATTTTTATATTTTTAAATCTTTTACATCAGGATTACTTCAAGATTTTTTTTTTTTATCTAGCATTTTTTCCCTTGAGAGCTTTGCTTTTTTAATTAACTCAAGGGGATTGCGGTATTCTAGCGCGGTAATTTCAGTCTAGTTCTTACCTAGTTAAGATAATCAGGTTATTTATTACTATGATGGTTTGTTATATCTGCCAAAGTCAATATGAACTGGCGCATGAACTGATCACAGCTGTTTCTCTAGTTTAATTGCTTAAACACTTATAAACGATTTTTTTCCCATTTACGTTGAAGAATTTTCTCTTATGATTCGTAAGTAAATAAATGTTTTATAATTTATTTTTTTTCAGTTTGTACAATTTGAATAAAGTTTATTTCCATAAGATTAATCACTCAATCCAACATTGCTTCTTAAAAATGCTGAAATGCATATTTTTTTGGCACAAAATAAAGATTATTAGAATTTTAAATGTTATGCATTAATTTTATATTTATTGTTTAATAGTTATATTGTGTATAGTGTTATATTGTATATAATGTTTTTGATTTAATAATTAAGAATATCCAATAACTAAAGTAACATGTGCACCGCCAGGAAGTGCACTTGTCCTCCCCATCTCCCTTCTTCCCTGGATAATAACAAAGTAAAATTTCATTAAGATAGAGAAATTGAAAAATCCGGATTAAACCAAAAAAATAAAAAAATAACCGGCTTATACCCCCTTGGGTGCTTTATGTATCCCCCTGAAAGTAATTTGGTCGCTGCTCATGTTATTTAAAATAAACTTCTATACATGAATTCAATAAAATTTTACAAAGCTAAGCAAGCACAACTTTCGGCGTGCTTACACAACTTACATAGCGTGTTATGAAAACGTTGTTTTATAGTATTTATTAAAAAATATAAAGTTAACATCGTGATGTATCGTGACGTTTGCTTCCCGATATATCGCGATGCAGAAATGTTAACATCGCCAAGGCCTAGTGGTTAGAGTGCTAGCTTCTAGACCGCGAGGTTGCGGGTACGAGTCCCGTGTTAGGCATGGGTGTTTGCAAATGTATGTTGACTTGTCTAATGACGAATATTTCGGCGCATTTTAGCCCTCGTGTTGCTGACGGCGCCAGATAATCTGAAAACAACCAACAACCAATCAAAATTGTTGAAACAAATTCATCTTATCACTGTCTTCCGAGTCATGTAATTCAAAATTGTATAATTTTATTTATTCTCGACTATATTTTTCAGTTTTTATCACTAATTTTGTTTATAAATTTCTTTGAACATTAAGCAATACTGGGCATGGGATATTAGATAGTACTAAAATTAATTAAGCATAGAATTTCTTAAAAAATATCCCAAGCATGTAGGGAAATGCGAAATGTAATGACACTGAGAAAAAGTTTTAAGTCACTGAAAAAAAATCTATTTATGTCATAGTGTTATAAAAATGTATTATACTACTTTGTATACAGAAATAGGTATTTTCACTTGGTCAAATTTTAACTTTGGAGGAACTAGAAAAAAATATAAAAACAAAGTATTTAAAAAAAAAAAAAAAAAAAAAAAAAATAGAATACCTTATTAATTTAATTTTATGAAAGTATGCTTATTTAGAGGCAATATTTAAATCTTACTAAACAGTTATGTATATAATGTTGAATTATTACTTCACTTCATCTCTTACTTCCTAGTAAAAAAACTAAGTCGTAGAATATTCATTAAAATAACAATACATTTTGGCCCCTTGTTCGTGTTGAAAATTGTTTTCTTTCTACTAGTTAATTGTTATTTATTTAATTGTTATAAATTTATTGTTATTAGAAACGAAATTACAAAATTTATCGTTGAGGGGGTGCACTTGTCACCAACTTTTGGCCGTCCCCCCACCTTTTTTTTCCCACTTCTACCACTGTCTATAATAATAAAACAAGCTGTCTGTGTGTCTGTGGCTCTGTGTGTCTATAGTAAGCTACTTAAAAATGGAGTAAAGCTCTGAAATTTTCAACATAAGTAGTTTTGGCCTTTAAGTTGTATACACTTCAAACAGAATGTTAAAATGTTCATTAGTTCTTTTTTAATTAATTTTTTTTAAAAGTGATTTCAAATAGAGATATAGCTTCGAAATTTTCAACATAAGTAGTTTTAGCCTTCTAATTGTAGTTTTAAAAAACAGAATTTTAAAATTTTAATTTTTTTTTTTTTTTTTTTTTTTTTTTAATTAATTAATAACTATTTTACAAAACGATTTCTAATAGGACTACACCTCTGAAATTTTCAACATAAGTAGTCTTGACCTTCAAATTGGACTTTTGAAAAACAGAATTTGAAATTTTTATTTAGTTCTTTTTTAATTAGTTAATAAATATTTTACAAAATGATTTCCTATAGGGGTACAGTTCTGAAATTTTCAACATAAGTAGTTAAATTTGGCCTTCTAATTGAACTTTTAACAAAAAGAATGTTAAAATTTTAATTTATAATTAATTAGTTTTTTAATTAATATTTTTACAAAAAGTGACTTCTAATAGGCCTAGAGCTATGAAAATTTCAACATAAGTAGTTTTGGCCTTCTAATTTTGCTTTTCAAAAATATTCTTAAAGGTGTGTTGTATTATCGTATTAAGATGGATTTTTTTTTATTTCTCGTAAGAGGAGGGTCTTCTAATATCAAGGCTTTACACAAGCAATTAATTTTTAGTGAGTGAGGCAGCTTACACTTACGCAGCAATGAACCTTTCAGCGAACGAAGCGAGCTAATGCCTGCAAAGCAATGAACCTTGTAACGAGTGAAGTAAGCCTGTGCTCATGTGTCAGTGAACTTTTCAGCGAACTAAGCGAGCTCGATTTTACGTAGCGATGAACCTTCCTGCGAGCGAAGCACCAAAAACTGGGACATATACACCAATGACACATTTCCGCAACGGGTGCATCCAGGGGTGCCAGGGGTGTAGTGGAGCGGGAACGCGTGGGAACGGCGATCCTTTACCTTTTTAGAAGGCGGAACGGCGTTCCCTCACCTAAAAAATTTTTAATTTGTATATTTTTCCCTTTTTTTTTTCTTTTTTTTTTTTCCTTTACGTGACACTAAATGCAATGCCAAGTAAGAAAACGAAAAAGTCATTTCGTGAGAACTTTGCTTTCGTTTGGGATCCACAACTTCAGAGCAGAGCAGGCAAGTTCAAATATTTGTAAAACACTTGAAAGAAGCGCGGCAACCCACATATGGCCATTTCTCCTTCATTTGAAATGAACTGACATTATATGTTTACATCTAGCTATGATTTATCCAATGGCAACTATCTTCTTCAACGAATGATCTGTGTTTGTGGATGAATTCCAGATGTCACATTTGTATAGTTCGTCATATATACGGACTAAAATTTCCATACACAAAATCATACCAACTATCTACATTTTTAAAGAACAAAACTGTGGTCTCGCACATACAGTACAGTTCTTTGCGCCCCTCCTCTAATTTTAACGGGAAAGCTAACCGATTTATCAATAAGTCATGTATCGGGGTTTTCTTTTCCCTTTTTTTCTTCTTTTTTTTCGTATTACTCATTTAATAAATTATTTGTAAACCTCTCGCCGTACCAGCCCTACCTAAGAAGTGAATTCGTTCAAGAGGAAAAAACAAATAACAATAAGAGATGCGTGTTTTTTTGTGTGTGTGAAAAACCTGCGATTCTGACGGAATAAACTGGTTGGCGCTAAGAATCCAGATAGGTAAGAGCAGAATATTGATATTTTGTATTAGCTTTTAGTGTGTTTTGATATATATTTCCTTGCAACCTTCTACAAATAATGGTGCCAACACCCATGCTAATGAAACTGTCCCTTTTCAAAAAGTGAAGGTATTCACATTTTTTACGTTATATATTTCCAGGACCGGCTTAAGACGTGTGCGATCGCACACATGCGATTTTAAGTGGGGTGCCGAAATAACTATATAAAAAAATATGGTAAAAATTAAATTTTTGATGTAATTTTGAATGCAAATTAGCCATTTTAACATGTTTCGTTCAAGAGATAAAATGTTGCATACAGAAAAGACCGACTTCAAGCGCTCCGCTACGTTGTTTTGACAGAACTGAACAGTTGTTAATTTTGTTTCAATTTAACTTGGCAGTACTGATAATGCTACCATTAGCCGAACTACATTAGTCGAATTGCAGTACTTCGCGAGGGGTTGCGAAGGGGAACAAAGGATTGCGCTAACAGCAGAGGACTACTAAAAAAAAAAAATGCGTAGCAAAAATCAATAAATTTAATAACATGTATTTTATTAAGTTCTTATGAAATTAATATTATTACACTATTTATATTTTATAAAAAAAATACAAGGGTTTCTTAAAAAAGGACCTGACTTAAAATAATGGTATTTAGTGCAGAAAACGCTACGATTTTAATAATTTGCACCCATACCATTTTTGGAGGGTTTCCTATAGCCATTTTCATTGAAAGAAGGACCAAAACTCATTCTTGCACTCTCAGCATTTTATTCTTAGGCGAGTCCTGTATATTTCCTTTTCTATAATATATATAAAACTACTAATGGTTTTGTAAATGGGTATAATACATCGAAATTGGGCTGTGAAATGGTAGGAAAACAATTCAAATGTATTTTAAAATTAAAAATTAAATGGTTTTTTGGGATGAGAATGGAAATCTTTTACATTTACAGTTATTTCAGAGTTTATACCTAAAATGTAGCAGCAGTTCTTTTAAAAAAAATCTTTTCCCCAAATTTAAGAAAGAAGAAAAAAAAAAAAAAAAAAAAGAGGAAAAAAAAAAGAAAGAAAAAATTAACACTAAATACAGTGGCGGCGATAAGGGGAAGAAATTTCCCCCAATTTTTCTTTTTAAATCTAGTGATTTTGATGGCAATATCACATATACTGTGGCAGTTTGTTTTTTCCTCCATTTCATACTCACTTTTGAAGATTATTGCCACTTGATCGTTACCACTGTCGAAATGACAAAGCCGAACTGGATATTAAAAAACAAGTATTGTCCCAAGCAAATCTATGCGTCTGACAAGTGATGAGTCTACATTTGAATATCCCGCTTAAAATTACAGGTGAATTGGAAGGTACAGAAATTAATATTTTATCAAGAAATTTTAAATCGACGGAGGGATTTTAACTTTCCAATTGTTATTCTTCTAGTTGTAAATTTCATTTTATTAAAGAAACAATTTTTAAAAAGGAAAGGAAGGGTCTTTCAATCAAGAGGAACTTTTCTACATTTTCTTCTTGAGAAGGAGAAAAGCCATGAAATTCTCAATCGCCATTTGCAACAATCGCAATCTTTTTAATTGGTTTTGAAAACAGATTTCGGGGAACTACAGAATCTGGGAATTTATCCGAACTCATTGCACGTAATACATTTCTGAAATTTTGAAACATTATTGTAAAAAATCTGCTGAAAAATTTGTGTCAATAATATGTTTGAAAATATCTTTTAATCCATTTATAAAGTGTCAAACACTCTGTTAAAATGGGTTGTGCAAAGCAGATTATTTTAAAATCCATACAACTTAATAGTTTTAAAAAAATTTATTAAAATAAAAGAAGTCTAAACACACAATTTTTCTCTTTTTAATTTTTGAGGTGCTCATTAGCTGTTTTGAGATTATTAAAGTAATATTAACCCATTAACGAAAAACTTGTCAGTCAACAGTTTTTTTTTTCTTCTTCTTTTTTTTTTTTTTCTTTGCCAATAAATTGAGATTGTGGTTCCACTTAGTGTTTTTTTTTTTTTAAATCATAAAAAGTAATTCTCCAAAAAATCTTAAAATTTCAAAACATACCTTAACTGATCTAAATAATCTAGATAAAGGTTAAAATGAACGACTGTTCATTCATTTCAAAGTCGTCTTTAATGGGTTAATGAAACTATTTATAGTTGTCATTTTCACTCCCCCCTTCCCCTTGTCACACAGGGAAAAAAATACGTTTGTTACGACGCTACATAGCGTTCCCACACCTTTTTGTTTTACACTACACCACTGGGTGCATCACGACTATCTAAAATATTGCACATGGTAAAATTTCTTAGCGAAGCACCGGTATTCAGCTTTATAGTATAAATTATTCAGGCAAGAATTATTTTGAGAATAGTCTTAAACTGAACCAGTCATAAAATTTCGTAGTTGAATATAAATTTATTATCAATTTCCAATCCATTTTTCTAATGAAAAAATAATAATAATAATAAATACGGTTCCTTTTCTGGTGATTTTTCTATTCTATTATCTTTTTTTTCCTTATAATTTTGGTGCTGCCATCTAGAGGAATTTTTTACTCTTAAAAGGAATTCGATTGCTACTTTGAACATTGTATTAAGTATAATTGTATTGAAATTTCTTTCAACACAAAAATTTTCATAGAACGAAAAGTATTCTGAATCGATAATAACTAGTTTTAACATTATGTGAATTGTTGTTAGATATTTAACTTTTGCCACATTGCTTTTTGCATAATTTGTTTACTTTTAAAATAACTGTCTTTACTGTTATTTGTTTACTTTTTAAAATAATTACTTTTATCTCAGATAAGCTATCGAAGCTGAAATATAGACCTTTCGTAATAAATTAAAAGGGATTTTACCAAACCGCAGTTGTGTTTATTGACAGTTGGTGTTTTCGTGACAGTGTTTTATTCTGACTTTGAACGTTTATTTCAACCATATAAAACTTTTTTTTTATTTCATGATAAAATTGTAGAATAAAAAAATGAGTTATTTAACGTATTTACTTTTCATATGAGTTTGTTTTTCACAACCACTTAATTTTAAGTAATTATAAAATTAATATTTTGAAATAATAATATTTCATTAATCAAACTTTTAAAAATTCGTTAATGGTGGTCAATAGTTCGGGGTCACTACGGCCCTGTAGGTTTGCGATTTCTTGAAAATTCTAATTGATTTTATAAGTGTATTGGGATTTGCAAACTTCTAGTAAATTATAATGATTAAAAAAAACCTCTCGAAATAAATCTTGCATAAGTGAATGTGGCAAAATTAGATTTAAATATTTTTTCCCAAAAGATAAGTAAAGAAAATAAAGGTAAACATGAGAAATAGAAAAATGTTTTTAAAAAATCTGATTTACTTAATATTTTGTAATTTTGTGGTGAATATTTCGTAAGTCGTTTTCTATATTCTTAAATTTCTATATTTGTCTTATATTAGCTTTCTTTCTGTGCTAACAGATGTCGCCACTAATGATTAATTTAGTAATTTTGAAGTCTTTCATTTATGAGTTTTAAAATATTAAACTATCTTTGAATTAGAATTAAAATTTGCAATTATAATTTTTGTTTTCGAGCAATATTTTAGTTTGAGAGCTTATTGCGTAAAAATTATAGTGTTGATGAATTTAAAATTGAAATTTAAACTCTGACAGTTTTATTTTTGCTTGTTTCAAGATTAATTATTACACAAATAATGGACATCATGGAATAATAAATTATAAGTGATTATTTTAAAATTGCCATATTTAACTTTTTCTTCGAATTTTGTAAAACAGTTTCCAAAACCGTTAAATGTGTACAAAATGTCTTCTGCGTTTATAATTTTAAAGCTGTATTTCAATTGCTGCATTTAATATAATGTATGATTATCAGTAAGATGACCGGCAAATTTGAAGTAAAAATATTTCAGATGACTTTAAGAATAACAAAAAACTAACCTCTACTGCTATTATCATGAATTGAAAATTGCTAAACTCGACATACATCTAAAGTATTGTGTAAATCGTTCAAGGTATAAAACCTAGTAGTTATTCAGTAGTTATATATATATATATATATATATATATATATATATATATATATATATATATATATATATATATATATATATATATATATATATATATATATATATATATACATACAGAGAGAGATTAATTAAAATTTAAAATTAAAAAATTAATTAATTAAAAAACAAATTAAAATTTTTAGTATTTAGTTTTCAATAAATTAATTTCATTAATCAATCAAAAATTAAATGCACTACTATACATGTGGGAGTCATTACTGTTGTGCATTTCGAAAAATTTCGTATGTTTCGAAAGAAATTTTTAACTGCTACTGTAGCACAAAAATTAAAGTTTTAGTAGAGTTTGCTGATTATCATAACTTCTCTGTTTATTTATAACTCTAAATCTCCTTTGTAAAATAAAGCATTTTCCGCTAATGCATTTACTTGCAAGATAACCAGTGGACCACTTTTGTAACTGACGCAGGCACACAATACACAAATAATAATAATAATAAAAATTAAAAAAAATTGAAAATTAAGAAAAATTTTGTAAAAGCGTTTGGTTTGTGTGTTACAGCATTAGTGTTAGGAAATCACAGGGATAAAAATTTATATTATTAATCTGTTAAAAAATCTTGAATTTAATTTTAGGTAAACTTGATAAAGAAAAATCATAATAATTAAACTTAAAAACTAAAACAAATATTCTTGGACAACTACTTTTCCAAAAGGCTACTTCTGCCCAAAGAATTAGGATAAAAAAGATGTCACACAATTCACGTACAAATACAGGTATTGTAATGATGCCAGTTTTCTTACTCGAAATTGCATGAAACACTTCTACGGAAAAGCGACAACAAAAGCAACAGATCATGGTTAGAACTTTTTACTCCTACTTAACTTGGGATATGAAGAACAGCTGGGTAGTTTTCTTCATGAGATCATTTCTTTGTGATTTTCTTCATCCTTGATCCGGAGTTAAAGTGATCTAAGCACATAAAAAGCATTTCTGATAAACTTTTTTGTAGTTCTATGAAATATCGTCAATGGTGTAATGGATAATTTAAAACTCCTGTCATCGAATGTAGGTATAGAGTTTGAACTATTTAATTGGTTGTAACACATTTTTTTAAAATTTTCCCCTTGAACAAAGTCAATTTTTACAATGTATAGTGGCGGAATCTTGTTTAGAAAATTTGTTTACCCAGAACTCAATTTTGTTTATGCTTTCCCACCCCAAAGCGTATCCAGTGGATGGGTTTATAGGATTGACCTCCACGAAATATTTTCACTAGATATTATACGTTAAACTACATACGTTAAATTGAGCTACTATACATTAAACTACTAGGGAAAATAATTTCGAACTTCTTAATAAAAGCAATGGGAATTGACTAGGTTTTTGAACAACTTTTTTCATTTTTGTGCTGGGGGACGTACATACATTACGTTTTACGTGCAGAAAGGGGAGGGAAGGGGTTGATCTCACGAGATGAACGAGGGGTGGGGGGATTATAATCATTTGCATGAGGTAACAATTTCACTTTTGGGGGGGACAATTTAATCAAGTTTCTTTTTTTTAATTTGAAGTTTAAAACAATCTTAGTTTCCATCTTTTGTATTATTCGTTTTACCAAGACTCACATCAATGAAAGCTAATCTGCAATAAGTCAAACTTTATTTTACATAAGTTCATTTCAAAACTACATTAAATATGCATTTTTTTTTATTAATTTTAGAAACTGAGGGGGATGATAAAATTATTTTTTATTTTTAAGAGTGGTGCGGGAGTTTTGATCAAACGGGACTCAACGTGACACAAGGGGGGGGGGGGGATGACAAAAAGTCAACATTTTGTGTGATGTCTGTACATTCCTTAGATGGGTAAAATATTTTTACCCCCCCCCCCTCCCCGTGAAATAAAAATCTAGTTACGGCCTTGTCCCATCCCTTCCTCATAACCTACTACTTTGATTGTTTCAAGTTTTTAATGAATAGCAATTAGCACAAGCTAATGCTAACTATAATAATAATAAAAAAAAAAAGATTTATTTAAAAAAAAAATCCGTAGCATTATTCAAGTGACCCGAAACGTTTAAGCCAATAAAAAGTTTCAACTTATTTTTTAAGCCATCACAGTTTAGAAACTAAGTTAAAAAACTGTGAATCCTGGTCGACTGATGGTTAATATTTTCTATATTTTATTCTTCCTTTTCCTTGTTTCCTTAACAATCAATTTCCATTACAAAATCTCCATACATTTAATATCTTTTCGCAACCCAACAAACATTTACTCGCTTACAACAGGTATAGCCATGTGGGCAAAGAAATAAACACGGCTTAGTCCACTTCAACTCGGAACATTCTATTCTTACAATTCAAGCTTTCCCGTAGGTTGCGAAAAAAGAACTTTCCTTTCTTCGTATAGTAATAACCCTTTCGGAACTCTCCGGTTGACCATGTGTGGGGTGGGCGGGTCGCGGAGCACTCCCTCCCCCCTCCAAAAGTCCCTTATTTTGATGGATGAGGTAGGGGGAGAATAATTCCCCTCTCATGCAAATGAGGAGTGTCAAGGGAAAACTGTCTTTATAGGTAAACAAGGAAGGGGATGGGGCACACTCACAATTTTTAAGGAGGTGTTCGTTGTGACTGTTGAATTTTAATTTGTTGTGTTTCGTTGAATTATATCGGTGGGCGGGCTGGACTTACAGTGTAATGTTTGGGATGTTCGATGAATGCAGTTTTAATGTCACTTTTAAAGTCACATTTTGAAAAGAATTGGTTGTAATTAATACTTATTACCTGTTTTTAAAAAAATTATAAAATTTATTTGAACATATTTTATATGTTGCATTTATTGATTGGTTTTTAGCGCAAAATTAAGTAACCTTGAATAAAAGTATAGCGTTGAAAATACAGAGTTTATTGGACGTATTATTTTTTTTGTTTATTTCTATAGTTTTACTCGCACTTACTTCATTCGTAGTTGCAATACATATGAATTTTTTTCTTCTTTCAAATGTAAAAACAGTATGGCGTTAAATTTTTTTATACTTGAATATTTTAATTTTATTTAGGAAATAAATTTTTAAAATGGAAATGTCTTATTCAATAGATGGCGACCCTGAAAAAGAGAAAAATCCTGAAACTAATTTTGACTTCAAAAATTTTACTTCATTTTCTAGTTGTTTGTATTTTTTTGTTGAGTTGGGCTTTAAAATTTTAAAAAGTGATATTACATTAAAAAATATTTAAATATTTGGAAAATTAACTCACTTTCAAACCAAATTACAAATTATCTTTTTCAATTTTTTCAACGGAGATTAGAATTTAACCCAGAACAATTTCCATTTTTATTACTATTATTTTCAATTTATCACAGTTCAGTTGAGACGATTAGATGTCAGTCAACCACAATAAAAATTAAAAAAACAAACAAACAAAAAAAAAAAAAAAACCTGTCAAAATGGTCATATTAACTTGCCATTAAATGTCAAAAGACACCCCCTCCCCTCCCTCTTTCTTTTCTACGCCACTGGCGCCATTCGTAGAAATAAATGATTGCACTTTTTTTAAAGAATTTATTTCTGCCAACAGGAAGGGCAAAAATTTATCTCCTTTGAGGTCAATCAGTTTGAGGAGTAAATAAAATCTTTTACTTCCTGAATGATAAGCTTTGCGTTGCTTACAAGTAGATTCCTGCTACAACTAGCTACACACCATTCACTAACTGTACTTTTATTTCTAGTATATACTGAATTCAACAATATATTATGAAATCTTTGAGGTGAATGTTTCTTATCTGTAGAGTTCAAAAAAGAATTTGGTTGTGTGAAATTTTTGACCTATTAAAACAATAAACAGTTTGACATATGAGTGCCTGAGTAGCAAAGGGGTCTAAGTGACTTTTCTTAATTTTTGAGAAAATACACTTTAAAGTTTCTTATTTATATTAAAATCTATGAAAACTAGTGATATCTTCATCCCAGAGGTTAGTATTTGAACAGAAAATAATTTTCATGCAAATGTAATATAAATAAGAAGTTTTAAAGTGTACTTTCTCAAAAGTTAAGAAAAGTCACTTGGACTCCTTTGCTTTTCATGCTCTCTTTTAAGTTTAGGATCAAGAAAAACGGGCTGAATAAATAAATGAACTTAAGTATTTTTGGAAAAGAATTCCGTTGGTACACTGTCCATCAAGACAATGGCCACAGTCCATCAAGACAATGGCCACAGTCCATCAAGACAGCGTGCCGACTACTTAGTGGAACTACCTTTTTTTTTTTTTTTTTTTTTTTTTTTTTTTTTTTTTTTAAGCACTTTCATGTGGACTGATTTAATTTCTGCCTGCTTTAACAAACAATGAATTCAAAACAATATAACGGTAACCGGTTACTTGAAATTTTCAATGACCTCTACCATCCCTCTTTTAAGGGGTATGATCATATCAGTTGAAGTCTACAGTTTTGTTCAGAAGGGTCCTAAAGGAGCTAACGTATTTGATAATAGTTTGAGATCGACTTAAC
Source organism: Linyphia triangularis (assembly GCA_963978545.1). NCBI lineage: Eukaryota > Metazoa > Arthropoda > Arachnida > Araneae > Linyphiidae > Linyphia > Linyphia triangularis. The sequence goes on along the minus strand of OZ021732.1, from coordinate 29,115,753 downwards.
TTAAATTGATCCGTTATATTTTCTATAGCTATATCTTGACAAATTCAGATCATCGGGAAAACAGTGTCATTCTGATGATTTTCCTTAAGTTTAATCATGACATCAAGGTCAGAAGGAAGTGGAAATCGGGTTGTATATCGAGCAACGCCAGGCCACAACTGTACCAGGGCAACTCCAGGGACTTCAGCAAGTCAAACATTAAAAAAAATATTGAATTTCTAGTTTTTTGCATGTTTTATTCACTTTAAAAGTATTTTATTACGTTAAATCAATACCATCGTGAAAGTTTAACGAAAAATATACCATAGGGATGGAGAATGAATAAAAATAGGTTTCTTTTAGCAAGATTGCTGGAAAGTACTATGAAAATTTCATCAGCAGAAACTTCCATTTTATCATATTTCCCAACATAATCAATAAATGAATGTAATCTGGTAAAACATACATATTTTCTTTTGTGCGCGTGTAAAAATATCCAGAAAAACAGTTAACGACATCAACTCTTATCTGGAAGGAAACATATATATATATATATATAAAAAAGTAAACAGAACCAGAACAACACAAAAGAAAATATTCCCGCGAAAATGTCAAAACCTTTCATTGGATTCATTAATAATCCCGTCCTTTACATAATTGCGAACTAAAAATTTTAAAATATATATTTTTTTGTTATTCCTAAACCACACGCTAAAATGCGCTGTCTATGGAGCGGAATGCTCCCTTTAAAAATTAATGCATTTTTATCTGTTTAAACGGAGGGGAACACGCCGTGAATCATGCCAAAGAAGCAAAAAGGATATCGATTTTAAAGAGGCCGCCACTAGATGGCGCCTGGATCGCCTGTCACACGCACTGTCGAGTGATTGATGATGCCAGGTTCGGGAAGATAAGGTTCACTCAGGGGTCTTTTGCAATATATTGGAGGATTGAAACAAGGCATAGCATGGCTCCATGGAGGCTTTCCATGCTTGGCTAGAACTTCGGTATCGTCGCTTAATTAAAATGAAGGCATTCTTTCTACCAAGGTCGGAAAATTGTTTTCAACCGCCGACAATATTTTGTCCTTCCCTCTTGTTCTACTTATTATTCGAATCAAACCTTCGCGCCGATGCATCTGATTTTACGCTTGAAGAGGCACCTATACCGTGCTGATCATCGCAATGCGTAAAGTTTGTGAAAATATTTCTAATTAAAAAAGTTTTGGCGGTTATGTCGGACTAGGCCTGGTTCCCTATCAATGTGAATCGTTTTCCTCTGGTTTATGGGTAGAATTTTGTAGTCATAGAGTGAAAACATATGAGAAACTTGATACATAAATTCTAATTTCATTTTCCGCTATGTAATAAGGTGGAACAATGAGAAGTTATTTTAGATGGGCAATTGTATGTTTCACCCATAATGTTTCATAATCATAAAGTATAGAAGTTAATACGAGATCATCCAAAAAGGCATTTTTGTCGTCGTTTAAATTTTAAGTTGGAAATTGCAGTTTTGGTTAGTTCTCCGTTGGAAAAATGACTTTCAAAGTATTTTGTTTCAGAGACTAAAAACGACAGGGGGAAAAAAAAAAGGGAAAAAAACACTTATTTTTATTAAGAATGATTTTATTGTTAAATGAAATATCACATTGAATTATTTCACGAATTATTCCAGAATAAATAATATATAAATATTTTGTTTAGAGCTTTCTAGTCTAAATAGAAAAATACGTTGACACGGAAAGTAACTAGATAAAATCTTATTTTAAAGAAATAAAATCTAACCATAAAAATAATAATTTACGAATGTACATTGAGACTTCCTTGTCTTCCAAGACAGTTCATTGAAATTCATATATGCGGAAAATTAACTGATTATAAGACCTTGGTTTACTCATTTTTATTTGCTTGACGGTTGTGACATTTCTTTTTTTGTTCTCTATCGTCCCATAAAAACAGGACTATCGTAAGCAATATTTTTCAACTTGATAATCAAGTTATGTTTGTCATGTGTTTAGATACGCTTTAAAGTGTGCTTGCCTGTCATTTTCTGAAAAGTTGTAAAGGTAGAAGCAGAAAAATAACTTTTCCTGTAAGGTGGTCATGTTTTAAAGCTCAATTACGATTGCACATTTAATAGTCAATCACCATTTGCGTATATGTTCTCATTTATAAAAGAATTGTCTCGTAAAAAGAAATCGATCTCCTTTATTTCTAAAATATTAAGAAATGAATGTATTTTCTTTCCCTTTTAAAAATGAATAAGTGCACTTGCTGAACCATGTTCAGCAGATGATTTGTTAACTGGCAAATATCTGTTAACAAATAAAACTATCGACCAAACCATTGTTACTGAACATGGCATTTGACGCCTGGTATATTTTGACAGTTTTTACTTAATTAGTCAATTGAAGGAAAATCACAAATTTATGTTTACTGTATGATCTTTTCTACCCCATGGACATAATACCTTATTTTCTTTAAAAAATTTATTTCAAAGGAATATGACATTTTAATCAGGCATAAGAAACAGTTCTTCAATTGTTACACTAATTTATGTAGCAAATTAAAATTGTGAATCCAAAACAAGATTTTAAAAAATAGTAGGTTTTTGTATCTTGCTCAAAAGGTGGCTCCACAAAAACAGAAAAAAAATATTAAAATTAATAAGTTTGTTAGCCATTAAAATTTCGTTAACAATCATTGCTATTATTTTTGTTGTAACTGGTATGAAATGTCATATTTTTAAAAGCAATATTTTATCAGATTGTGTACTTGGGAAAGTATCAATTTAAGTCTACGAGGGGATAAAACATAATAATAAAAATAAAATGGATGATTGTCTGAAAATAAATCAAAATTAGCAGGTTTCTGAGTACATTCCATCAAGTGGTCGAGAAGAAATTCATTCTTAAATGCTAATAATTACCAAACCACATTTCATTCTTTTCCCTTCAATTCTTTCTCATAGCTCCTACAACTGCAACTTATATCTAATACATACTTTTAAGTCTCTGATTTTTGTAAAGATTGTGCTACATCATTTTTATAAGGGCCCTTATTAAAGCCTTTAATATCCTGGAGAAACTTCTAAATGAAATGTTTTTATTGCACCTACGGGTGAACTGGGTGCCCTAGTGCCTCAATTTGAGATTTTTATGTAGGATCTTATGTAGTATCTAATATTTTATGTGTTTGATCGAACGCTTAATACCATATACATCTCGGCTTCCTATGCATATATTTAAAAATGGAAACGTATTTAAAAATGAAAACAATGTGAACAATCTAACCCCGTGGAAGTGGGATGACTTAATTACATACACACTTGTTCCCCTCCTATTATATACGATTTTATTACCTTGGCGTTAGGTTCTAAATATTTTGTTTTGACAGAAACTGAGAAAAAAAGATTTTTGACTGCAAAATCTAAGCTCTATTGTTTCTCCATAACTTTACGTAAACTTACGCCTTTGTTATTCTGATTTTAAGAGATTTATGTAAGGTTTCACGCGTACAATTTCGGAAGCGTAAACAACTAAACCACCTTAAATCCATAGCACACCTATCTTAAGCATACGAAAATAAAACTTTTCATAATCTGAGAAAAAGGTGAGAAAACTACGATAAACAACAATGGCACTGTTGCTCCTCAAAATCTCATTTTTAATTGTATCTGTAAACGTACAAATATATGGAAACGTATATTGCCAGGGAACTTCTGCGATAATATAGTGATCGAATATAAAACTTACCTTATGTCCTTATCTTACTTTATTCATGTGAATTTAACTCTATATTACCTCCTTATTGCTTATAATCTTAAATTTGTATGTAAATTGAATAGGCGAACCACACAAGGTTTAGACAAATTTTCAAAACAGATACACAAAACTAAATATTACATTGTAAGGTTGGGTAACCACAGACACTGTTGCAATATATTGCAAATCAAAGTATACTTTAGTTTACTTTGATAGCTAATTTTTTTTTTTTTTTTTGGAACTTTATATTTGGTTGATCGTTTATCACCAAGAATGTGTGTGGTACAAAGTCACGCTGATGAGCTGATGGTTATTAAGTGCACCCCCTCCCTCCGTTTTATGGTATGTGACAGTTAGAGTTAAATTTCCATCTCAAATATGCTGTACTGATATTTGCAATTTTATAGCATATCACTGTGTCTCAACGAGAGGGTATAAAAGACTCTTAAGCTATTTTCTAGTTGCAATTTCGGATAATAAATTATTGTAATTGTAATTTGAAATGTTCATTTCATAAGAAAAATAAAATTCAATTATTATTAAAAAAAAAAGGGGGGGGGGCTGGAAAAGTCGATCAGTGCCTTGGTCTGGCCTTGCAAAAACTAGTCTTGTATCGCAAACTTAAAGACAGACACCATTTTAAACCTCCCTCCAGACAACAGCAAAGGAATAAAAAGCAACAATATCAATATTCTCCCCACGCCTCTTCTCATGGCTAACCTTTGTCCCAGCTGAAACGCAGTCTCTGCCCATGTGTTGCTCTTCTTTTTTTTTTTTTTTTGCAACCTGTCAGCGGCAAGCCTGTTATTTGTCAGCCAAACTGGCCGTTCTGGGCGCTGGCCATTGCAATTACGAACGTGGCTATGCATCCTCCAATTCAGCTGCCACCCACTGGCCACAGGGAATGCACGAACCAATCTGATGATTTTGGAAGTCAGCAACTTGGTTCGTGTGCTTTTATGAGTGGATTGATTATGCTTCAAGAGGTGATTTCGGATTCAATTTTTTAAAAGTTTAAAATAACTGATTGCTGAAGTGTGTGAGCATCCTTTGGGAGTGGTATGATTTATTGGGATCGATAGCTAGAGTTCAAAAACTGTTGTAGTTGATGAGTCAGGACTTTCTGCGTATTTCCGCCTTCTCTTGTTTGCTCTTTTTCACGTTATTTTTTTACTATCGACAGTCTTTCCGTATCCTTCTAAACTGCTATATTATATACTGGTAATGTCTGTCAAATACTGCTATTGAAAAAAGTGTGATGGAAAAAAGTACAGTAACATTTGTTTCAATGTTTGCTAAAGTGAATACCCAAGCGTCATTTTATTGAAACAGGCACCGAATTCAAAGGCATTCCTTCTTTAAACAGAAAAGTGTCTAAGGATAGAGTATTTTGATTTTTTTTAGTGTTTTTCATTTATCCTGCTTTTTATTGAATTTAGGGTAAATTTATAACTTTGGAATTTCATAATAAATTTAGCCGACCCTTCAAATAGTCCAAGTCTACTAGAAACTAGAAAAAGGAATGGTTTAATTTTATTGTTGTTTCTTATTTTCACTGCACAAAGGCAAACCAACTCTAAGAAATAACTTTTTTAAAATTTAAAACATTTCATTATTATTGAAAGCATATTTAAATTGACCGACATTAACTTTTTTACTACGTGACGGAAATTTCGTTTGAAGCCCTATTTCGATTGGCTTTGTAGTTGAAGAAATATTATGCCATCCTCTAAGAAAGCCGGGGAACACCGTTTCTCAACCTAAAGAACCAAAAATTGATTTTTCACGATAAAAATTGACTTCAGATAGTTAGGCAATGAAACCCAATGAGTGTTATGTATTCACATCTCTTCTTTGTCTTGGATTAAACAAGAAATCTAATCTTCGCAAATTCGTAACAGAAGGTCCCTTTTTTTTTCATTCTTTGGTGTGAGTGGGGGAGGTGGTGGCTCAAGATGAATCGGTAGCGTGGTTGACCCTTAACAGCCCGGCCACGAGTTTTCTTACTGCTTACTGCGCCAGATAGTGGTGATAAATCTCATTTCCCGCCCAGGGGAGTCGAGAGAAAAGGTGAATTGGAAGGTGGTTGACGACCTGTAAGAAACGTTCTTACCGACTTCTGTTCGAACCTATGGAACGAAAAAACATTCACACCCTCGTAGAGCAGAACGTCTGATCAGGAAAAGATCCCAGAACAGTTTTGAAATTCGAATTTTTGTAATAGTTGATATGGTTGAGAACAGGGGCGTACTGGGACATAATATCAGCTCGGTGATTTTAGATTTATGCCAGTCCAAATTGTCAATATAATTATTAATCAAACTTTAATAATTATAGATAGTAATAAAATTATTCTAACTCTTAATTAATATTCATAGTTTTAATGATTATTATACTTTTTATTTAAATATTTATATTTAATAATTATTTTCAAAAATTAAATAGTCTTATCTTATAATTTTTAATAACTGAATTGGTCTAATAACTAATCTAATTAAATAAATTTTCGCTGTACCTAACTTTTATATTTTCTTTGAGTGATAATATACAATTTCCATAAACCATCATTGATAGTTTGTGGCAAAAACTAAAATAAAGACATCTAAATTCCAAAATAAAGAATGTCCTAGTATAAAACTAGTTTGTTTATTAGAAAATAGTTTCTAAAATGATAATACATATTTAACTCTAAAAGTTATAAAATAATTAAAAAGTCATAACATAATGATACATAAATCTTAGTTTATCTATTATCAAAATACAACAGTGAATTTGTATGGTTCTTAAAAAACGTTAAGAAAGGCAATTACTTGTATTAAAAAAAAAAAAAAAAAAAAAAAAAAATTAAAAAAAAAAAAAAAAAAAGGAAATTCCGTTCGGGTGGCCCGAGGGTTGCACCGGACAACCCTATGACCAGTACGCCTCTGGCCGAGGAAAATTGTCAATTACACCAACAATAAGGGTAAGTTCTTTTCATTGGACTGTTTTCGTCTGTACATCCCGCTATATTTGTAAAGCTAGAATATTCAAAAATTCTGATTTTTCTGTACGTTCGATTTTGGTCAAGCTAAAATAATCTATTAAAGTGTGTCGCTCTTTTCATCGATATATTTCTGTACGTCAGTCAAGCTAAACTAGACGCAAATTCGGTTGCCTATTTCAGCAGCTTATTTCTGTATGTCAGACTAAATCTGTTGGTCAGGCTAAAATATTCTCAAATTCGTATGCAATTTTTATTGGCCGATTTCCACACGACCACCGGCTTCCATAAAACTATAATATTCCGAAATTTTTTCTGAATTCGGTTTCTTATTAGGGTATTTCTCAAGGAAATCAATTTTTAGGAAACAATAAGTTTTCTTTTCGACAAATGCACCCCCCAATTCCGACCTTAAACACAATCCATAATCGTCACTTCATTTATTATCCCCGTGAAGTCCTGGACAATTGTTCTAAACATGGATGAAGAAACAAAGAACTCTTTATCGATGATGATGGAACAATTGCGAAGAAGAAAAAACTGCAAAAATCCAATAAATCGCTTGCTTTTTCAGCGCAGACAGATATTCCAGAAGTCTTACTACAAGTCGAACAAAGGGGACGGACGGAACACACGACAAACATTAATCACAATTCGAGAACTGTTATTTTCTTTCCATAGAATCTAAAGGGAACTTTAAGCTTAAAGACGGTGTGTTTTCGGGGGAAGACATAAATTTCGAAGCGTGATGAGAAAATTATCGGATTTGATTCGATAGAATTGTTTCAACAAATTTACACGAACGATGAAAAATATTTCTTTTTCATTTTCGATTTTTCCTTTTTCTCCTTATCGAGTTAAATGATTTTTGAATTACAGTGTGAACGACAATTTAGAATAAAATACCGGTTGTAATAATCCATTATACGTCGGAATTCGGAAGACTTTTCTTTTTGAAAAAAAAGTTAAATGATTTGGTATTTTTTAAATTTTTTTTATTTATTAAACTTGTGAATGAATTGGAGATGGGGAGAGGGATTTCTATCATTTCGACTTTATTTCTTATTTATTCGTATTTTCTTTGTTTAAAGGTTGAAGTTCAGTTGCGAACCTTCGTCATTATATAATTTTAAATTAAGACGATTTGAAGATGTGTATCGAATATAAATATTGGCAAGTTTGTATTAAATAAAAAAGTGATTGTCCAACTTATTATTTGTTACTCTTTTAATGTTTACTAGCCTGTTATGAATTTTGTTACAGGATAAATTAACTGTTTACCTCTCCTTTTAGATGCACTTCGAACTATTGAAACAAAATAAATAAAATGATAATCATTTGAGTGCAGCGAAGTGAATAAAATATGGCCCACACAGACATGTAAATACTTTCAAACAAATAATAAAAATGGTTTTAAACTGCTTTATAAAAATATGCTTTTTTAAAAGGCAATGTTGTCCTAATTACAAAAACTCCCCTAGCATAGACATAATAAAACCTTTTCTGGCACAACATAAACGGTCGAAATAATATAATCAACATATGAAACTATTTTTCTGGCATTGAAACAGGAGCTTAATTTTAACACTTATTTTCATGGAAATTCAAATTTGGAATTTGAACATAAAATTGAAATAATGATTATTTTTTTTAATCAACAGTGGGCACAGAAATTTTAACGTAATTTTAATGATCTAATAAAACTAGGGGAGTGGAACATCGCACAACTTTCAATAACTCTATAATATTGATCATTGCATTAAGATATATGGTGTTGTTTGCCGTTTCCATATTTTCACTCATTTAAATAGAAATGCCCAGTTAAGGCGATATTTTTGGCAATAATTTTTACATGACCAAAACTATCCCCAAACCCCGCTAAAATGATGCAATGGCGATGTCATTCGAAAGACAAAACATTGTCCTTTCTTGTGCATGAAACAGAAAAAAATCAATCGCTGATGGGCGATGCTCAAAGGTGGAGGGCTCTGTATCAAAGGCCCTCGTTTTTCAACGTTTAAAAATCAGGGTTTTCCAAAACGTGGAAAAATGAAAAAAATAAGGGGGGGGGGGGAAGGAAAAAATAAATAAATCACCGCTACAAAGAAAATAACCGCTGCGTGCTATGGAGTAAGTTTTTTTTTTTTTTTTTTTTTTTTTTTTGCCCTTAAAACTAGAGAGAAAGAATTGTCTTCGTCAATGAGTCGTTATCTGCCAAGTTTCAGCTAGATTTTCAAATAACAGTTAATTAAACCTCCGAAACTTTTCCCAGCCACAAACAAAATCGAAATAGAAAATTTGATATAATATCGTCGATAACGAGTTTATCTGCCAAATTTCAGCTCTATTGCATGACGGCAAGCAGGGCTTTATTTTTCTTAAGACCCGTAAGGCCTTTGTCTAGGACCCTGAAAAATTCTGAATTTTTAAGTATCAATATTCTGTTCATGTTACTTGCTCAATGCCATAAAATATGATTATATATTTAATAACTCATTAGTTATTAAAAATATTAATAACTTGACAATAATATAATCGAGTCGATGATCAGATTTGTCATTGATATTTAAATAACACTAATAATTGTCAACGCGGAGCCCCATCTACTATATTGTGTCCTTATTAATCGGTTTTCTAAATTAGTCTCTGGCGGCAAGTGGGTTAATTATCGCTAAGATTTTGCCCCTCACAAACAAACAAAATCAAAGTTATAATATAAAGGTTTAATAAAAAATATTAATCGATCCCTCTTAAACAAAATTCAAAATTTTCAACAACAAAAAAAAAAAAATACCTCTCAATGCTTGGTGTAACAAGTCTGGTAAAATCAGACGTTCAACTCGAGATTTTGAAAAAAAATTTTTTAGACTTGTTCGATCCTATATTAATCCTATATTATTTCTCATCGTATATTAAGTTCCACACAACTAACTCCCAGGGGATCATTACGATCTCTTGGGCAGGCGGAGATTATTAAAAGGGGCCCCAGGCGCACTACCCGGGGTAAGTGAAGTGAAAAAGAAGAAAAAAATGGTCGAAAGGGACTTTTTCGGGGCGTGACTTCCTCTGACACCCCAAGGCCACGTCAAGAATACAAAGGGAGGGGGAGGGAGTAACAAAACACAAAAAATGAATCCCCCCCCCCCTTAAAAATGAAACAAATAATAAGAGAACTTCCCGTTCTCCTACACTCCCCCCCTCCCACTTCTCAGCATTACGATAATTCGGACCAACACACGCGATGTTGTGGTACCATCGAACCAAATGCGCAACCCGCGTTCGGGATTAAATTCTTTCTATACCCCCCCCCCCCCCCCAGGTCTAGATAAAATATTGTCTGCCCGTGAAGTAGCGAACATTTTGCCAGTGTCCATATTCGAGAGGGGGACTGGGGAGGTGTTTTTTTCTGGAGTGTTGAGAATGCCGAGGGAGTCTAGATGAAGTGTCGTGTATTTTGGAGGGGTTTGAGAAAAAGAATGTTCTGAGGGCTTTGAAGATTGGTGTTAGATTCGATTTTGGCTTATGTAGTTTTTTTTTTTTTTTTTTGATGTTATTGTTTTTGTTTTTTTTTAAATGAAAAAATAGTGCCATTTAGAAACTGATTGTTTATCGATGTCTTTGCTGTTTTGCTGAGTTGCTTTCGCAGAAAGAACAGTTTGGAATTGAAATTAAAAAGTGTTTTTTAAAATTTGAATCCCCAGTATGAATCATAGAAAAGTATGGGACTTTAAACGTCGTGTAGAGGGTTTGAAAAAAATTTATCGTGATCGACTGTTTATTACAACCCCATAGACGTTGTGGAACTTTTTCTAGCATTAAAAGACAGCTGAAATACTATATTAAGACATGTCATTTTTTTTCTGGCATAAAAGCAAGAGAGTATTCAGTTCTACATCAATTAGATGGAAAGTAAAATTTAATTACAAAAAAAAAATCCAAAGCATAATTTTGATTTACTAACAATAAGAAAGCTTCACTATATTCTGCTTACAAACTTGATTAACGTTTTTTTGTTGTCGTTATTCTTAGAAATGGTACGGAATTTCAATTAGTAAATGTTCAACCATGAAGTTTACCAAAGAAGCTTATTTTAAATGAATTTGTAAACGATAAAATAATCAAAGATACCTTTTTAAAATATTAATGACATCCATAAATGAATCAGTATAGAATGAAAAAAAAAAAAAAAAAAGGTATGAAAAAAGATAGGCATATTGCTATTTTTAATTACTATCTGAAAGATTTCATTAAACTAATCTTCATATGATTACAAAACTCTAAATTCTGCTTTAGAAAATATCATTAAAAACTTACCAGGATTTATTTGAATTTCAAGTTTCATGATGAAACTGATTAATTATTAAGATACATCAAATGCATTTGTCCAATACAAATAAAAACTTTTCAATTTTATCTAATATTGGGGGCAAAGCAAAAGCAGAGACCTACCAATACTTTAGAATGCTTTTCCTCCTCCACAGCAAAAGCTTTTCACATCTTCCACCCTTTTCTCCTGATAGAAATCGGCATGCTCGGAAAAAGGGAACTGCATGCCTCAAGACTTTCGTGACGGCGGGGGTGTTTCGGTCCCTTTAATCTACCTCCCCCCCATTCCCTTTGAAACCTCTCTCCCCTCCTGCATTCCTAGTTTCCCCTTCTAACCTCCTTGTCAAGATCAGAACAGGATGGCCATACCACTCTCACTCTGGGAAATACCACTGATATCAACTACGGATCACTAACTTTTCTGCAGAAGTTGTACGACGAGTCTAAACCTATCATACCGATACTATACATCCCAAATACTATTTCTACTGAACTGTGATTTTGACTGATTACTATTTGGTTACACCAAATGTTATCCTCAAATTCACAGAAATTATGCTTCTAATCTGACGAAGTTTTTGCTACATCTAACTACAAAAAATTGCATTTTATTTTAATATTAACTTACTGACAATTTATAAAAATTAAAATCCTATTTTAAGTGCATTTAGATGTAACCGATTCTGACATGAGTTGTTATATAAAAACTATTCTGGTAAAGTTTCTATGAAATTATGAAAGAACTTATGAAATTACTATGTATGTAATAACTATTTCGATAGAGTTACTATGTAAGACCTATTCCGGTTGAACTTTAAATCACTTGAAGAACGTTTAAAGTTTACGTGATTCTACTGATCTGAACAAGACATTTAACTGTTGAATGAAACGTCTGTAGAGTTGACAGTTTTGGCTTGACGAATCCTAAATCAACTTTCTGTCGAAATTTGGTAAAGAACACATTTCGCACTTTTCTTTAGCATTTTGCATTTGTGTTTAGAATTTTAATCTCAAACCGACAGAGCCTGTGTATAAGCTTTTCACTACATTCGCGTAGAGTAGAAACTAATACCCATGTACTTTTCTCTTAAAATTTCGTTAATTGGTCTCTATCAAAGGCGGCGTTTCGTGATTTTCTTTGGTATCTCACATAAAATAACTCATGACGTAGTTTAAATATAAGAAATAGTCCAAACAAATAACGTTCATACAATTTTTGATATTGCAAATTCAATATCCATTTGTCACTTATGGCTTTTTATTACTTATTATTGTTGTATTTGGTACAAACAAGCAATTTTAAGAGGGAATGTCAGTCTGTCCCTGTCACATAAACCTAATGCTATACATTTTCAGCCACAATTTCTACCGAAATATTTTTTTATAGTAAATTAAATTTTAAACTGGCATAATTTCAGTAATAAAAGTTCACTTTAAAGATATTGCGGGCATAATAACTAATTTTTTTATTATTATTATTACTACACTTACAAAGTTATTATAATCTAGCTTATAATTATTTAAAAGTTAATAATATAAAAAAGCAGTAGTTATTTTGCAATCTGTCTATTTTTTAAAACTTTTATTACTGAAGTTATGCCTGTTTGTAAATTTTCTTATGCTATAAAGCAGCGTTAGCCACTACTCGGCCCTCGGGACGGATTTGGCCCGCGACAGATTTTTCTGCGGCCCGCCGACAGCTCAGAAGATTAAAAAATCAAATTTCATGGTATGGAACTTTTTTTTTACATAACTTTAATTTATCCGAAATAATATGTTTTAACTATGTAGTACAGAGTTCTCCACTACGTGTCCGAAGAAACTATACGAAGAAGCATTCAGCAAGATAGTTTTCATCAAGAATAAATATAGGAATAACTTAACTGAATATAATTTAGACAATTTATTAGATTGGCTGCAACAAATACTGAGACAGACATCGACTCTATCATAAAATAAACTGAACGTTTTCGACCGTCATCGTCTCACAATTGATATCGACTAGAACAGAGTAATATAGAAGTACAGTTTAAATACTTTTATTAAAAATTAGATCAAGTTCCATTGTTACGTTAAAACAAAAGATTAACTTTTTTTAGACTTTAATTTACTAACAATGAAAATTATTATTTTTTAATTATTTAAAAAAATAATCAATTATCAATTGTAAATTTATTAAAGTAAAAAAAAATTTTTTTTTTAGTTTTATAAAATGCTACATACATTGTTAAATCGATAATAATGAATTTTGGTGCATCCGGCGCGCGATAAGTCCAAAATAAGTCATATTGCCTGCCACTAAAAGTTAGTGACGAACGCTGCTATAAAGCAATACTCGGGCAGAAATTGTGGCTAAAAATATATAGCATCAAATCTAAGGGGCGGGACAGACTTAAGATTCCCTCTTAAATAATATTTTGAGAGGTAAACCGCTTTAGAAAAATAAAGCGTCATCAGGAAAGAGCAATTTAATACTGCCTCTTGAATACAGACTCTTCTTGAAAGACAAAAGAGACGAGTCTCGAAGAGATAGAAGAGAAATTCCTTTTCCGAAATATAAATCGTCTCAATAACCACCGTCTTAAACATCTTCCCAAAGCTTCATTCATGATTCATGATCCCAACAGAAACAGATTCGATCTCCCACTTGATCGTCTTCCCATTCTTTTAAACTATAAATCCCGATGCGTATGGATTGGGCATGAAGAGATGCCATGCATCAAATCGCTTCGGATCTGTCGCAAAAGTTCTCTGGGATTTCTTGCTGAACTCGCGGAGATCTAGTTTGGTATTTGTGAAGAGAATTCTTTGCATTTCGAATTTAACAAGGTGGATTATAGTTAGAATTCAGGAGGAATTATGAATTGTTTTCTGTGCGCTAAGTTTGAATCCTTTTCTACTACTGAACCAGTACTTCCTCGGGAAAACCTAACTTTTAACTGTTCATGTTTTTCTCTCACCTTGCTAACATTATCCAACCAAAATTTGTGAAGTAATATTTGTATAACACTTTCGTGTTCCTGGGATCAATGCTTTTTCAAGGACAGGCGCTGACCCCCCCTCCCCCCCCCCTGCTTCAGAGATTGTAAGAAATAGGGGAGATGGAAGAAACGCAAACATACATAAAAACATCGACACTTTTTATTCATTTGAGGCTTGAAGAAATACGCGCGACTATCACAGCCATATAATTTTTACAAAGTTCAATTCCAAAAATTTCACTTTTCATGAGCCGACCAAATGGTATAGTGGTTAGCGTGCTAGCTTCTAGACCGCGAGGTTGCGGGTTCGAATCCCGTGTTAGGCCTGGGTGTTTGTAAATGTATGTTGGCTTGTCTAATGACGAATGTTTCTGCGCATTATAGCCCTCGTGTTGCTGACGGCGCCAGATAATCTGAAAACAACCAACCAATCACTTTTCGTGGCCTCAAATGGCACAATCACTTTATTTCTTCAATTTTCAGTTCTAAACCTACCTTGTCATAACGTGATTAATTTTTGCTCATGTTGAGTTCTCGGGAACGCTTTGTCTAGTATGCAAGTACCATTATTTCAGCATGTTCTATTTTAATTTGTACGCAAACACTTTTTGCGATGTACAAAAATATTATCACCCCAATATATCATCCTGGACACCTAATACGGGAGTACCTACATTTGAATTATTCATGATTTTTTTTCTCTCGACATGTTTTCATTCCTGCACCAATATCTAATATAGTTAAAATATTATTACATTCTTGACAAATATTTCATCTGTTTAATATTATTTTAAGTTATTTAGGATTTACCCTTGACATAATTTTATTCCAAATTCAATGTTAAAAAAGCATTACAATTTTATTTTGATTGTACTTTGTTTTGTGAAAGTGGCTAGAATGTTTAGTATTACGTAATTTTCACACTATTCTGGCCTTGAAAAATCTTGTACAAGGTAAATATTTACTTCATATTGTTCATTTTTCTCCCATGGTATTTTTTGCTTGAAGGACCAATGTTTTAATAGTAATAATGTTATATAAATCCTTTAGAAGTTGTATCAAAGGTTAGTTTGTGTGTGTGGAAGGGGGGGGGGGGAGTGTCGAAATAGTACATAGGGGATGGATGGCAAAATGTAAAAGTTAATGCTATTTTATTATGTACTTTTTATCTTATATCTTGAATGTTGCTTTTAAATGCATTTTAATCAGTAATTAGTAAAAATTTTAAGAAAAAGGGTGTATTTCACAGAGTTTGTGTGTGTTCTTATGGGTGTGTCGGCAGGTCATAGGCACAAAGTTTTTGGGTGTATTGAGAAATAAAATGTCTTAAGTTGTGGCGATAACAAAATAATAAAAGAGAGAAATAAGGAGAAAAAAAAAATCTGCATGTGTGGAATGAGAGCAAAAATATATTCAAGAGCACACTTAAAAATAATTTTAATCTTATACATTGCAGTAAATACATTAATTGTGCCTAATAACCTATCTTAATATTACTATTTACCAACAAGGTGGGAATACCTATTCAGTATTGAGGGATTCCTTCTTCCGACTGATTATTAAATCAATTTTGTGGTTGAATTTTATGTTATCTTGCTAATATTCTCGAGACCTTCAAAATTAAATAATATAAGACACATGCCTGTAGCTTTTAGAGTTTAGGCTTAAAGAATTTGACTACTGCCGCCATTTCAATACTTACCATCATAACTTCCGGGCGAATTTCGGTGTGGAATCTTTTCCCTACTTGACCTTTCATTTGATATATCGCACGTGTCTATAGTATTCGTAGTTTTACTAGGAATATTAACGTCAGATTTGCAGGAGAATCCAAAAATCACATTATATTTCACCAAGGATTCCTATTTCTCTCTCCAGGGATATTTCAAACTAATAAGAGAAGTAAAAATCCACTTGTTTCTCCGAAAATTAACTTATTATTTTTTTGCAATGTAAAACAATTATAAAATGCTACATGTTTCAGAGTTGAAAACCCTCAATTCGTCTTTTGAACTCTTAGTACGTCACTGTTATTTATCGTTGAAATGATGGATAATGTATACGTGTCTCTAGATACCCATTCATTCTACTTTATTCTAGTAGTATCACCTTGCTAGTCGTATCTAGTAATATATTACCTCGTGTGGTAGATCAAATGCTGTATATATCAAGTACAAAGCTAAATCATTCATTTTATAAGTGAACACAGGAAGAATTGAATGATGGTATTCAATGCCACATCAGCGGTCTTTTTTGATGGCTCTGGTGGATCTTTAGGACTACTCCATTCTCTCAAAATTATTCAGTTTCAAAACAAAGTTATTTGGTAAGTTTTATAAATTCAACCTCTTATTCATTACGTAACCGTGAGAACTGTAAGTGTGGTAATATTTACAGTATGAAAATAATAATAATAATAATAATAATAGTAATAATAATAAATAAATCCGAATGACGGCTAATGGCTATGCCTTCGGTTGTAAAAGTCGTAGAATGTTATGGTTTGCACCAAAGTAGTTTGCCTTCGATTTTTCATATGGGTGGATTTTTTTTTTAAACAGGTCAAAAGGAGAATATATAATTTACAATTCAAAATTAAGATAATTATTGATCTCTGATAAAATATGTGACATGGATAAACCTATAATAATATTTCACTAAATGAATGACGCTTTTTTTTTATAGCAACATACTTTTTTTAAAAAATTTATATAGCAACTACAAGAAAATATCAATTGGGTGACACTATTTAATTACTCTTTAAAAGCCACACAATCACAGATTTAATTTTTTTTTTCAGTTAGTATGTAAGTTATGTACAGTATAAATAAAATTATGAAAGAAATAATATATGTACTTATAAATAGAAAAGTAAAATAAATAAATAATAGTAATTACAAAAAAAAAAAAAAAAAAATCGTTTTTTGTCGGAAAAGAGTGTAATGATTTTAATTTCTTTAAAAACTCTATCAATTTAACAAAACTAATAACAAATGGTTGTCTGGTACTTTATTTATAAACTTTCTATCAAGATTGATTCTCACAAGATAGCTAGATGATGTGTCGGCCAAATAATAAAACGTAAATAAAAGCTTATTGCGGGTTACCAACAACTTGCATATGTTTTTTCTTTGATTTATACGCGGTTAGCATGAGGAGGACAAGAATGAAAAATATATCACACTTACCTTTTTAATATTTTCCTAAAATGAGGCGTCAATTGATTGGCAGGTCTTGCTTGAATTTCTCACTATTTTAATTTCAATACCAATTTGTGCCGACCAAACGGTATAGTGGTTAGCGTGCTAGCTTCTAGACCGCGAGGTTGCGGGTTCGAGTCCCTTGTTAGGCATGGGTGTTTGTAAATGTATGTTGGCTTGTCTAATGATGAATGTTTCGGCGCATTATAGCCATCATGTTGCTGACGACGCCAGATAATCTGAAAACAACCAACCTTAATCCGATACAAATTTGCAGCAAAACAGATTTGAACTTGTGAATAATATTCTCAACTATTGATAAGCAATTAAAAAGTGTATTTAGAATATTGTTTACGAGTCAACAGCGCATTTTAGAGTAATTTCAGACATTCAACAATTGGTGTCACTCAATTCACAGAAAATTCGATGACACGCATAAAACGGCCAAATAAAAAATATTTTAGCTGGAAAATTTTACCAATGACTCTAAAAAACGTTTTTAAATGTATAACTATGCTAAAATATAATTTTCTAAGTTCTAGATGGCATCAAACTATCTGAAAAAGTAGCTCAAAAATGAGTTTTCTATACGGCGACAAGTCATCCAAATGATATTTCACTACTTTTGCATTTAAAACAAAATAATTTTTTATTATTATTATCATTTGAAACAAAATTATAAAAGAGAACATGGCATTTTAGGTGATTATGAAAAAAATATTATCTCAAAATATGATTGTAGTATATTTAAAGTGGTGGTGACCGCATTTAGCCCGTTATAAAAATGCCACCCATATGCCAGTTATATTTTTTTTTTCTTCGGTGGATGTTTACCAAGTAAATTGAACCGTAACTTAATTTTATTACAAAACCCTATTTTATTTATTTATTTTTAGCTTTTTTTCGGTCTAGAATGCTTTATTTACTCTAAATCTAAAATTTCAGTTCATTATGTTGAAAACACTTGGTGGCATAACTATTTATATTCATTGTTTCGTGTTTAACAAAATTCTAATACAATATAAGTAAAGCAACTCAATCAAAAATGAATGGGAATGTAACATAGTTAACAAAGTTGAAGATGGGCCAACTTCACACGCAGTCCAATTAAGATCGGAAACAAAAGTTAAGTTACCAAAATTTAACGTATATATTAGTGTTGATCATAAAATTAACAAATATAAAATTGTTACGTTATGGTTTTATATGACTTCGATATAGTAAATGATGTTAATTAGGTCACGATTATTTCTTATATTTCACTAATATAATAGAAAAAAAAATATTTTTTTTTAATTTAATTATAAATCTGATTTTCTTGAAACTTTGCGTTTATTCTTCAACGTAAACGAAGATTGCATACGAATACAAACTTGTCAAATCACTATATTATCTGATATTGATAAATCGTTTTATGTTATATTTAATTCCATCGTTTTGAACATTTGCTACATTATTTTTTACTTAATTTTATAATCTATTAAGTAATTCTCTAATATGCGTATTTTTGCTTCTTTCTGAAATATCCATAAAACTGAAAGCCATACTGCGACGAAATATGGCGACCCACGTGGCTTAAGTTTTTGTAATGTTATTACGATTTCAAACACAATTTGGTTACATCGTTAAATTTTTCGCGAAAAAAGACCTAAATGAAAGCTATACTGCTCCGAAATTTCGTAACATCTTATCTATTATCCGAGTCCTACTTTCAATGGTAAATGCATAAAAGAATGGTCCTTTAAATGAAACTTCTTTGCATTTCATGTATTGAATGATAGAAGCCCATCATGGCACACGCGTATATTGCCTCTGATCCAGGAGTTTGGCTCGCTTGCTGGATAGAACCCCAAACATTCGTTTTTCAAAATATATAACACTGTTTGTAACTATCTGAATCTACTGGTGAAAAATATAAAAAGTTTACGACAGTTTCAAAGATAAAATAAATATTTAAAATGTTCACATTGAATCTTTTTTTTTACAATAAATTTAAATTTTAATTAATATCAAATGTAATCTAGTATACGATGCCTAAACGTAGCTTTTTTTGTACTTTAAATTATTATTATTTTTTTATTTTTGAAAATATTGAAAATCAAACGTCGAAATGGAAAGAAAGAAAATTCTGGGGAATGGAGGATTCGACCCTGATAAGTCTAATGAAAGTAAAAAGAAAATATATATTTTTCTGTTTAAAAATTTATAAAAATTGCTTTATTAATTAATAATTATTAAAGAAACAGTTTGATGCAAAAGTTGCATGCTATTTATGTTTGGCTTTTCAACATCGTAACGTTTGAAATGAAAATTATTAAAATATATTGATTATTTATGAATTTATGGCTAAAAAAACCATTTTTCTTTTTAACATTAATTTGTCATTCCCTTGCCATCATTGTATTACTAATTACCCATTGAAAAATTATGAAATTTGGTATTTCGAAGTAAAAAAAATCGGTAAAATCGAAATTTTTATTCGAAATTGTGTGCAACTGTTTTGAAAAAACATTAACCATCATACAATATATAAAAATACGTATTTTAATACGTTAAACGAGCCCTCCGAAGAGACATCATTAAATCATTAGGCTGTGAAGATAATAGACCTTAAAAAAATGAAATTAACAAAAGGTGAAACAACAAAAATAAATTCCATGCACTAGAAACTATTCTAATTAATGACTTTTAAACAATGGCAAACAAGAATTGGAACCGGATTTAATCATACATGTCTTTATTTTATTTAAGACATCCGATACTTGATCAAACGTGAAACTTAAAGTGAAAACATTTCTACCAGCTAAAAACGAAAACTTTAAATTGAATAGAAAAGTTTAGTTGTAGCAATTTCACTTACAAGTACAAACAAACGCTTTTTAATGTCACTTGACCCGAGAATCAAAGAATCAAACCCACAAACAAAACTTTATTTTGGAATAAAATACTGTACTTAGGACTTACGAGCAACTAATGAGTCAACTAAAGTAATAAGATATTTATTTTTTGCTATTTGTTAAGTAACCGGAATTTAAACTGTAAGTACCTTTCAAACTGTCAACAAACGAAGAAGGTTTGTTAGTTTCAGGTAGATAAATTCCTTTTTCAATTTTCCACATATTTTTCAAGCAAGATCTAAAGGGTCCGCAAATAGAAAACTTTGTTTTTAAATTCAATATTTGAGGATGAATATTTTTTTTATCCGAAATTTTTTTCCTTAGTTTATCATTTGAATATATATTGATTTCTACATTATCAAGTACGAATTCGATAGTCAAACTCCATGGACATTAGGAATGGGGTTGCATCGAATGGCAACACTTGTGACGTGTTTGTGACCAATCTCAACACATATTTAAATGCGAATATTCAAATTCTATGAGTCAATCACTATGCTTGTTACATTTAGTAATTCTCTAATGAATTGATTGTAACGTCATCAAGCATAAACACGTTTTGCAAACAATGGAAGAAAAAATGCGCAGACGATTGTTGAAATGCGTTATAAATGTGGACAAGACAAATTATTGATCACAAAATCATGGACTACCAATTGGAATTTCAATTTAGAGTTTAGTGGGAATTTTTGTTTCAGCTAAAAAATTTGCCGACTCTACCAGCCAATAATATGTTGCTATTTCACCCCTCATTTCTTACTCCATGAAGAAATATGGTTGTTGGTTGTTTTCAGATTATCTGGCGCCGTCAGCATCACGAGGGCTATAATGAGCCGAAACATTCATCATTTGATAAGTCAACATACATTTAAAAACACTAATGCCTTACACGGGACTCGAACCCGCAACCCCGCGGTCTAGAAGCTAGAACGCTAACCGTTTAGTAGGCCATGAAGAATTGTAAAACCCGTTGTAACTCTTATATCTACATCAGAGAATTCTACGAATAAATACATTTTATTTCATAAAAATTATTAGTCATATCCTCCACGCAGTCCTAGAGCACTTTAAAAGTATTTGAATATCCTCCTAAGACCCACAACTGTTTGAAACATGATTTAAAGCTAATTTTTATGTATATTATTCTTTTGGGTCTATGTAACGTTCTTTTAAAGTTCAGAACTGATCCACGCACTTTAAACGCACTTAAGTGTATGTGCATTTTAGTGCACATTCTAGTGCACATGTGAATTTAATCATGAAAGGCTGCAAAAAAAATTTGTTCGCGCTGAACATCCAGACATCCGACAACGTGAGGTAATAGTGTCCATTGCTGGCATGTGCTTCGCACCAACTTTTCGTGATGCCTCTGATGGCAGAGGAACTGTTTTTTGCCGTTTCTTTACAGGCTCTACTTCGCCACAATAGGTGGAACTATTATCAGTCGCATCTTCAGAGTTCAAAAAGCATGAAAAGAAAAATTATGCGCCCAAAATCCGATGTGTATTTAAATGCACACGGGGTCTCAGGAGGATATAAGCTGGATGTTCTATGTGAATTTGAAAAGCAAGATGCATTTTACCTGTACATCCATTTCATATTTTTTTCAGGCGATTTGAATTATGTTGGGGCTTTGTCAAATTACATTTCTGTATTCCAGAAGAAACCTTTTTGATTGTAATATTTTAATTGTAACTGATTTGCATCAAAATCTATACATATTTTTTTTTTTTGTAAAATCATCGTTAACGTACAGGTACCATAACTCAAATTGACAAATTCTTAGAAACGCCTGATGTTGGTGTAGACAATGTTTTTTTTCTTCTGGAGGACATACTTTTTGTTTAAAGAAACAAAAAGACAATCATTACTATCTATATACCAAGTAAAATTATAACTATTAATACTAAATACCATCATTATTATTTAATACTAACATAACTACTTTTCATTCTAAATAAAACTATCACTATTAATACTAAATAACATCATTGCTATTAATACTAAATACTATCACTGATTATTAATACTAAATAACTTTATTATTCATATTAAATTACCACCATTTAACAGTTACTTTGTGATATTTTCTCAGTACATTGTTCAAATGCCATACACATATTTTTATATATAGTTTGTTGTAATTAAACTTGTATTTCGATAAACTATAAGTATGGGTTTTGAAAGTATTTTTATGAGGATGAAACTTATAACTGATTAAGTTCGAAATATGGAACTACCAGAACGAAAAATCTGTTATCACATAGTTTTCACCAAAAAATATCTGCCGTTTTTATGTTCTTGCCAGCATCAGAAAAATACATCCAAAACATTTATCAATCACAGAATGACATAATGGCGGCCCGTTGTCGAAAATGTTAGTGCAGCCGTAAACATGCGATTTCCCAACAACTCCCCCCCCCCCCCCAAACAAATACACATTTTCCACGTCCCATTGTTCGTAATATCATTATTAATGTTATGAACCTCCATCTAATTTCTAGAATATATAGTTTTTTTAAAAGAATTTTTTTAACATAGAAAGTAGAAAAAATCGCAATTTTTCTAAAAACTTTTGCATATAAAAAACAATTCAAATGTACAATCACACAGGAACTTTTTTTTTAAATTATCATTTAAAAATATTAATTTTTTGTACTTAAAAGTACATAATTAGTAATGATGTTTAAATGGAAGAATGTAAATTTTATTCAAAAATTAATTAACTAATTAACATTGAACTCGTTTTAATTAGCATATTCTTGAACAGTGATTAATAGAGTTTTATGAGGCCAAGAAAAGAAATTATGGTTAAAATATATTCGTAATATTATTGTTAATGTTATGAACCTCCATCTAGTTTCTAGAATATATAGTTTTTTTAAAAGAATTTTTTTTAACATTAAAAGTAGAAAAAATCGCACTTTTTCTAAAAACTTTTGCATTTTGAAATTTTAGCAAATTCTCGAATTATTTTTGAAAAAGATTATATCAAACTTTAGTTATAACTGTTTAAATGAAGTTTCATTTGCAAAAACACGATTTTTTTTTTAGATAATGAGTTTAAAATATTCAAATTTATTTGTAGGATAAAATAGTACTTTAAAATAATTCTCTAGCCTTCAGATGATACTATTATCTTACTAAAATTCCATCTAGAGATTATTTTAAAGCAGAAATTCTCAAGGGCAGCCGAAGACTAAAATCGCTGATCTGGTTACCTCGCTACACATTACGTGGAGGGAAGGCTCTATCTGCGTCGCAGCCGAAACGCGTTTCAGAAACACATGACTGCCGTTCGGAGGAAGATCCCCTTGATTGGAAACGTTTTTTCCCCTCGTGAATTGAGTATTGAGACAAGAAGTTTGCTGTTTATCAGATTTTTTTTTTACATTTACCGTAGATATTGGATCTTCATTTTAGAAAATTATAAAATATATAATTTTATTTTCGAACTAATAAATTTAGATGCAGCCCGGCTGCGCTGTAGTAAACGAGCTGCCACTGGAATAACACGAAGAAAATCTGATATGAATAAATATATTCTGAAATGTTTCCATTAAAAGTACATCGAACAAGCTGTCCTGCTTTTGTAAGTTTTCTTTAAGCATAATAAAATATTCGATTTCAAGTATTTCTTTTTCAACGTAATTCTTTTTAAGCTCGCGAATCTCAAAAACTGATCTTAATAAATACTAAGAAGCCATGTAACCAAATTTTTAGAAATTTTTTAAGGTCGTATTTTTTAAGCTGAGAGAAACCTTAGAAAAATGTTCGGTACGTTTGCCGTTTACTCTTCCTAAGTATAAGTGACTATGTATAATTTTGCATCGTTTCTGATTCCCAATTTGTTTTCGAAAGTTGGTAAGATACTCGAAACTGTGCAATTTGAGAAATCAATGATTTCAAAGGCAGTTCAGTTTTTTTTAGTACAATTCAGATTATTCGTTGAGTTATTACCTGATCCTATGTCCGCTTACTACAGTCAAATACACCATGTAATTCAGAATTTTGTCAAATGACGATGTTGACACTTGAGTTAGCACCTTTTTTCTTCACTCCCATCCCTCACCTATGTGTCGATATTAAGACCAAAAACGGATTTATTTATGTGGCTTAGCGACCATAGCATTTGCGAGGGGGCAAAATACTTCCAACGAAGCAGATTTTGACTTCCCCTTTTAAGATGTTCATACTTTTAATAAAAACAAAGGTACAACATAAGAAGTTATTTTCAAGAAATCTTTTTTATTTTTTATTTTAACCGTATTGAAAAATATTTTCCTTTACAAAGCCTGCAGTGGTCAGAACATAAAATCGGCCACTTTTTATATAATCTCCTATCTGTCTCCATGTTAAGTAGAGGTCGGAAATATCGATCAAAATAAATATCGATACTAGATCGTTGCATAGAAAAAAATATCGATAAAATATCGATTTATCGATACATGATTATTTTTTTTTATTTGATTTGCAATTTTGCCAGAAACGAAGTTTTTCGGAGCAAATGTATACTTTTCATGAATTCATGCCAAAATTGTTTTAATAAATAAATTATAAAAATTGTTTTTATAAATAAATTATATTATCAATCAGAATAAATAAAATACATTTGCATGTCAATGCATAAATTCACATTTATTTTTAAAGAAGAAATTTTGAAAAGTAATTTACCCCATATTTTGCTGATAGAGATGTTTTTAATATTTAAAATTAGATGCTAATTCCAGGCACAAGTTGGTAACAACGGCGCTATGTTAATGACTACTAATAAATGATCTTATCTTTCCATTACATTATGTTTTCTTTTTGGTTAGGGTGCCATTTTAACTGTCTCTAAGAAGTCTCTATTAAGAAAATCGCAAAAAACACATGGAACTATACAAAACGATCATAAAAAACTAAAAATGTTTGAAAATATCGACATATCAGGGACTTGTATCGATATTTTTACCATCGATATTTTTTTTTAAATATCGATAAAAAATATCGTCGTATCGATATATCGCCGACCTCTAATGTTAAGTGATAAACAACTTAGATATGGAGTGAAAAAAGAACTAGTATTGACTTAAGTTAGAATGCACGATTTCTGCCATGGACATGGGAGTAGACTAATTTTACAAACTATTTTTGTTCCAATCCAGAAGTTTTTCAGTCCTAGAAATAAATTCAAAACGCACTATTGAACAGATGGGTGTTGTAAAGTATGAAATGGATTTCATAAGCACACCTTATCGAAATTAGTTATAAAAACAAAAAGGCGGCTTAGAGGGAGGAGTTAGCACCTAACAACAAATTGTCAAAGTTTTCAGGCGGGCAAAAAAGCCTTTCTTAAGTGCTAATTCAACATGAGCTTTTTTCTCATTCATCACAAATTCATTTCAGTGATCAAGTTACAGTAGCTTCCTGTTCCCAAATGTACCAAAAAGTAATTTGAGACCAAAAATGAAGCAAGCCCCTTTTGAGATGATCCCTAAGTCGATAAAATAATGTATAACTATAGCTGTTTTGTGAAAGTACAAAAATACGATGCATTAAAAATTTGAATTTTATACGACCATACGTTTTTTCCCCGTGTAAGATTCCGCTTGTTTTCGGATCAAATAGAATATTTATTTAAACGTTGTATTAGTTTAAAACAAACACTGAATGTTTCCTCGCCAAATGAGAAAATAATAGCGAAACTTCATTTCCTTGCCATCCTTTTAACATATCCAAACACGAGACTGATCAAAAGACCTATCCGCCCCATCCCTTACATCAACTAAACTCCCCAACTCTGAAGATAAGCAAAACAGGGCGGCTGGTAAAAGAAAAGCAAAAAGGTAAATGCAATGAATCCCCTGGGAGCAACAAGGTGCATTGTCAGCAACTTGGTAAACACCCAGTGAATGCATTTTCTCTTTCCTCCTTTAGAGCAAATAACATTTGAAAGGAATGTTTCTTAATTTATTTGGGGGGATTTTCTTCTCTCATTACTTCTTCCAAGTCTGGGTTGGTTTGGTGAAAATATTTCAATTTCCATTAACAGATCTCAGGTGTTACGAAGAGAGAGAAAAGGTAAATTCTCTTTTAAGAGTGTGGGTGAATCAAGTAGGTGATGAAGCAAAGGTAAAAATAAAAAAAGTCTTTGATGATGTAAATAGTCCCGCAGGCTCACTAATCATAATAATGATGTTTATTTAGAGAAAATATTTGGCGTTAATTTCAGTGCTGTGTCTCAGGGTGGTGGACCTGGTGGCCCATGGATGATTTATGCCATGGAGAACAATGGGTAACGGTTCTTTCGTGCGGAAATATTCCGGAATGGGGACTGTGTGAATATTTTCGAAAATATATTACAGCTTCAGATGCTTGATCTATCACTCGCTGCATCGGCTGCTTGGTATTTTTATACGTCAGATAAACAAGCTTTATTGAATGGGGAAGAGGTGGGAAGGCTAAGTAACTCATGCTGATATTTCAAACTGAGAATCCTGAAGAATGATTTACATGTTCACAGATTACCCATCATTAGATACCAGTTACTAGCGCCATGTAAGTGTGTTCAAGCCCAAAAGCTAATATGCTCACTAGGTGGCTACATAGCCATCTTCTGTAACCATCTCATGTTTGTTCAGTTATTCTCCAGCCACCCTAAGTGATTGGAATGAAATGTCTGTCTGCTCAATAATTTAGAAACTGAATTAATATAACTTCAAAGAGCCATGTGTCATCTTTTCGCTTCAAAACACCATTCTTCAAAGTGATTCATACAAGTCAAGGGAGAATCCAGTTTTAATTGATATATTAGCAGCTGGCAGCTCCAGTAGATCAAACATTTTCTATTTGCTGGTGTGTCAACTACCATAACCCGAGTTCTCTGGCCGCCATCTATTGTCTACGTTACACTTGCTTCATTGCTGGATTGTACCTGTTGCTGGTAATGTGTAAACGAAAAGTTGGCATTCCAAAGACTTTCTTAATCGATTTACTGACTGACATTCCAGCCACTGGCACCTGTAAATCAGCCTTGAGGATATCATTTAGTTGTAGGCATCACAACGTACCAAAAGAAAGTACTTCGTATGTTATTAGTTTCCTTCTGGACTGTATTAGGATATCTTGAGGACGCTACGTTAGTTACATCCCCAGGAAGATCTCATTCGAAATGCCAAAGATGTTCAAAATTCATTACTTTGATCCTGGGATCGCAATTGGATATTCGGAATTCAAAACGGATGGTCGCGGGATAACGAGTGATGTCTGAGTTAAAACTTTGTACTTTTAATCGAGTATGGTCTTTACAACTTTCACTCCCTCCATTTGCTTCCAGACTCGACTTCGACTGAAGAGTTGTTTGGAAAAGCAAAAGATCATGAACAAAACAAGGCAAATATATATATAAAAAAATGAGTGGACAAGATGATGATTCTGGAAAATAGTCTTGTCTCGAATGTCAGGACGCCTGATAGGAGCTTTTTAAAAAAAATCCAGTTGGTGACGCAAACGCGGTGAAGTATCCATTTGAATGATCTCATGAAAAAGCATTATTTTCTTGAAGTTCTGTGCGGTGTTTTGATACAGTACTAACTTTATGTAAGCAATTTTTCTGACTGTCATTAATATGACTTGTAACATTTAGAAGTTGAAGCATACTGTCTGGTGGAACCGAAATAAAACACTCAAATATTATATCCTAAAAAACAACTAGACGTTTTAGAAAAAAAAAAATATTTACCAAGTATAATTATCAGCCAGAAAAGTTACGAAATCTCAATTTAGTTGGGTGCAAAGGGCCCCTACTTCCATCTGTCGAAAACCAATACATTTCATTACTTTTTGAATTTAACTTCGATTTTGGTCAAAATCTTTGAGTTATTTTTTGGTAATTGCTGAAAACTTCACATTTTCAATGCCAGGTACCTTATGCGCTATTTTGACGAAAACCTTAATCACAGGTACCACTGGCCACCACTTATTCGTATGCAAAAGTTAAACACAGTATGTTAATTTGTTCGGGTTTGATGTTGACCACAGACATACATACATTTTTTCTATACCAGTATAACTTTTTTGAATTCAAGATGTCTCAAAACATGTAGAAGTGAAAAAAAAAAATCGATTTTTTTCCCCCTTACATTCGTTCAAACCCATAAGTAATTAAAGTGTAAAAAGCGTGTGCAAAAAGGGTTTCGCTTTAAGTTCGAAAAAAAAACCCCACTCACCATCATTTTGAAGAAAGTTTAAGTGATGTACATTGGTGTTTTCAAAGATGATAAGTTAGTGGTCGGAAGGTACGTGGTTCAAAACTAACCAGACTCATTGATGTATTTAAAATTTAATTTAATTATAATATGTGTATGGTTGTCTAACTCAAAGTTGAACTACGTGATTTCGGAGCTTTGATAAACACGAAATTTACATGAATATACAAGCAATTCTACTTATTTTTTACACTGTTTCCACAGTGCAACTTAAAATATCAAAGTCACTCAAACAAAAAATCACTGGAGCAAAAGGATATCTGAAGTCTGTCAATCCGTTTCAGTTATTTTAGGTAAAATTCCTAAATTTCGAGATTTTTTTTCTTGGAGATGGACACCCTCGTTCTCATTGAAACATACAAAAGTCACAGCTTGTAATAGAGTTAAGAAAAATGATAAAAAATGGCAAAATTCATCAAACAGTTTCGGTTCTAGGCCTAGCTAAGATTTTGATCACAACCAGAAGAAGAAGCAGAATAAACTTCCGATGACTTCGAGGATTTGATACCTATGAACATCCCTTCGTGACAGCTGTGATTATGCGTGTCATATTTCACACTACCACGAATTGTGCTCTGCACAAACAACTTAAATAATTTTTTGATTGTTAAACTAACAAGCTGGTATTTATGTTCATAAATTGCTCTTTATAATACAAGGAACTCATGAAACCAGAAAACTAATTTTAAGAACATCACCAAATCACATTTACTATAATAAGAATAACATTTTCATCGCTTATATGATTCAAAATGAAGTGCCACCATCTGATTTTTTTTCTCAGAATAATTGAATTTTAATTTAAGTGGCCTACATCTAAACCTTCTGTTTACTAGGTTCAATTTCACAGTTCTCAAGAATAAATACTGTTCCTGAACTTATTAATATCTGCGATACTATTTTGTTGGCGACCACTAGGTCAACTTCGAGCGTTGTTTATTTCATATTTTATACCACGAACTCCATTTAACGTAAACAAGCTAAATTATTAATTTGGTTTTTGTTTTTCAGCACGATTTTTAGAAGCTTTGAGGCGATAAGTATCTAAACATTTCCTTGTTTTGAATATTTTTAATCGATATATAATTCCACCTTCTTATAATGAAAAATGTGCATCATCTCTCTTGAAAACATCCTCTTTTTCCGCCTTTTTTACTCTCGTTTTGATTTCGTTGTATAAAAATATTTATTAATGACAAAGACGAAAAATAGAAGTATAGTTTAATGAGTCTATGGTCTACTCAATACGAAAACTTTTTCGATTTCCGGCTTGCAACCTTGTTGGTTTAAATAAAAAATAAAAAAATAAAAAACGCGAAGTTATCGTTGCAATTTAGTTCAAATGGATAACAAGATTCATATATGGAAAAGTAATAATTTGTTTGAGTTTAAAATAATGATAATCTACTTAGAAAGTATTAAATTATATACACTATTTTGAAGTGTCCAAGATCCATGACACTTCGATTAAAAATCTTACTGCTAGTGAGGTATTGAAAAATGTAATTTTCCTTCTATTGACAAAATATTAAAGATAAAATGAATACAAATTAATATAATATTGTTTATTTTTAAGAATGATTTTTTTGTTGTTGTATTTTTAATTTCGAGTATATATTTTGTAGTGTTGCTATAATTTCGAAATTATAATTGTGTTCTTTCGTTCTCCAATATTCGAAATCCTACCTATAATGTCACTTGTGGATTCTGCAATTGAAATGCCTAAAGAATCCAGTTATTAGTCACACTAGCTATTACGTGTATTTACGCTTTTCCATGTCTGACTATGCGCAAACCTGATGGAGTTACCATATCTGCCTATGCCCAACATCAGGGACAGATTAGAAAGAATCAGGGGTGGGGTTTTTTTTTTGTTTTGTTTAAATCAGGTTTTTTTGTGGTTTAAACCGGGTTTTTTATAAAATTCTTTTCTAATTACATGTATACATATTTATAAATAAAAATTGACCTAAACTAGAATAATTTGTGTCCAAATAACTATTAATATTCATTTTGAAAACTAAGTAAATAAATAATTTAAACTAATTAAATAAACAATTGTTTCTAACTTATGTGAACATTCAAATCATATTAAATTTTAATATTTTATTCAGAAATACTATGTTTTAAATTTTAGATATGCAATATAATACAATAGTAATTTTTTACTACACAATACATGGAATATTGCTCTTAGATTCATCAGTAGTTATGATAAGTTGTTCAAATATCTTGATATTATATTTTTAATGTTTCGAAATAATTTATTAAAACACAAAACCCCTATTTTAGAAATAAATTTAAATTGCAGCTTACAATTTAAATTTAATTAATAATTTTGAATTATTATAAAACATTAATATATCTATTACTTTAATATAAAAACTTGTTGTTGATACTTATAAAAACTTCCAAAAGTCTTTAATTGCAAGATTTACTTTAAAATACATTAGAACTTATACCATCTATAGTATTCATATAATTTTACATTCATTGAATTATTTTCTTAAAAAATAATAGAAAGAACATTTGAGTTTTTCAGTTAAAAATAGAAGTCATTTACAACATCAAATAATTAGAAAAATATAGTTATAAATAAATAAAAATACAATTTTAAATTTTTCTTTAAATTTTTTTTTTTTGAGAAAAAAAAAAAGTATATAGTTCAAACCAATTCGTTTAAACCATGCCAACCCTGGAATGAATTAAAACGGGATCGCACTAATACTGCGTTTCAGTTAAACAACAAATCTATGACCTTATACAGAAATGTTTAATACATATTGGATTGATTGCATTTCATATTTAAATGTGCATCGTTGGAAAAAACAAATAATTTCAAAACGTTGTTTCATTTAAATGAAGAAAAAAAAGAGAGAAAAAAAATCACAGAAGCTTAGCCATTGGCAATTTATTAACCCTTGTTTAGTCGCGCGGTTGACAAATGTCGCAATAGATGGCAGCCTATGATCAAAGCCTTCTTACAGTTTTTTTCCAGATTATTTAAAAAACATTTTTCAATTTTTACTTTATTCTGTTCAATAATGTTGTGTTTTTAATTAAAATATCTACTTCATTTGACATTTGGTATGCATGAAAATTGCAATTTGGGGGACAATTGTCCCCCACTCGACTAACCGCGAAACGAAAGGTCGAGCTCCTAATCAAGAGTTAACTTAGTTACAAGCTTTTGCTAGTTACAATTGCGCAACATATATACAACAAATTCTTTTGTTATTGAAAACACTGACTGAGAAACTTCAACTTCAACAAAGTAGTAGAACATGAAACATCTTAAATGCCACCGAAATCTGTTGTGTGCGGTACAACTTTTATTTCAGAGAAGTTGATGAACAAAGGAAACGCATCATAACCATGCCATATAAATATATTTCCACCTTTCTCAAATAAAGGGGGAAATGTATGACCATTAGTGATGAGCCCTATTTCTATCTACATGAATGGTGCATATACATATACGAGTTTCATCTATTGGCTCCGAGTAAATCAAACCCAATGACAAAAACTATGTCTTAATACGGCATTCACTGAACGTGAATCTTCGAAAATATGGATAGCTATAATTAGGACGCATATAAATGGATATGAATTTATCAATATCTGGTGTATGATACGTTTCCTGTCAAGAAGTCAAATTGTAGGTTTGCTTTCAGATTTATTTGATGCTTCTTGCTTCCAGCCGCCAATAGACTGAGAGGCGACTGCAATTTTTGGACCCCATCGAACATCATTCTGAATTTTTTATAGAAATTAGAGAAATGTGAGTAGGTTACGAATCCACTGGTCTGCCGTGGCAAAAATGGCCGATACTGGTCAAAAATCGACTTTTAATGAGTTGAACTAAATCCAATTGCCAAAATGCACCATTACTTGCCAAATAATGAGCATTTTTTATTTTTTATTTGGTAACCTTCATTCTTTAATTTTCAATTAAGAAGGTTGAAGACGATTCGGATGTGTGGCTATGGCTTACTTGCATCTTTCAAAAACGAGCCAACATTACGTCCATGAAGTACGCCATCAGTGACGTAATTACAACATCACTGATGACGTAACTAATGTCGCCAATTTGGCTTATTTTTAAAAGGTGCTAGTTTTTTGAGCCAGAGATCAGAAATCGTTTGCGCTTTTTCTCATTGAAAATCAAAATGCAGTGGGTTGCCAGACGAAAAAGTTTGTTCTCTTTTTGGCAAGTTATGCCATATTTGGCAATCGGATTTTAGTTCAACTCCTTTCAAGTCGATTTTTGATCAGTTTCGGCCATTTTCGCCACGGCAGACCAGTGGATTCGTAATCTACTCACTTTTCTCCAATTTCTATAAAAAATTCAGAATGATGTTCGATTGGGTCCAAAAATTGCACTTGCCTCTCGGACTATAAGGTAAAACTATACCCATCTTCCTCCCAGTAAGTTGATAAAGGAGCATAACTTTAATTTTCAAGATCGGTGGTATGAATGTGTGCAGAATAATGGACATACTGGCGAAGTCTTTATAAATACAGAGCTTTTTCAGAAAGTACTCTTTAACTTTGGAATTACATAACTGAGAAACATGGAGAGTGGTATGCTGGAGAGACAGGTAAGGAATTTTAAAAACACCGGTTTGCAGAATTAGTTCCGGTATTGAAAAGTGACAACGCATTGCTATGAAATCTGAATACTACGGAATAAGTTTATCGTTTCACTCATGAAAGGGCTCCATGGTCTCTTTACTGGATAGTGAGGGCAAAACGACCGCTTTTTCCGAATGCAGTAGTTTTGAGAGACACGCAGACGGGTTTTGAGCACTTTATTTACCAGTTTTGTTTATTGATATTATTTAATATTCAATACCTGTGTATCCAATATACCACTTTTTTTTTCTTTTTTTTTTTCAGTCTTTCTATTTTGATTTTATGTCATTTCAAAGTTAAGGAGTTTCTTCTGAAAGACTCTATATTTTCCTTTTTATGAAGAAGCTACGATACCGAATATACTTCCATCGCCCTTTCAGATCTTAATAATTGTGCAGTTTTTGCACCAAAATTATTCTACCTTCAAGGTTTTTTCTCTACTCGAAAGCACAGTTTCGTTTCCAATACCCAGAGTTGTACAGCATCAATTGTTCAGGTTTCTATCTAATCATAGTAATAGACCTAACGTGCAATAAAATATCCTTCGGCCTCAAAGGGTTAAAATCCTTCCCTTTCTACGAGCGAGCACTTCTTTTTCTTTCCCGTCTTCCATAGCTGATCAAAGAATTTTCTGCCAAACAACCCTATGCTCACTGAAATCTTCCCCATCCCACTTTTTACATTCTAAGTTGCAGCAAATATTCCATTGCCTCTGGCCACTCCTATCGATCGAAAAGGGGGGGGGGGGGGAGTGCCCCATCTCTCCCTCCAAAGAAGTCCGAGGAGTCCCCCCCCCCCCAGCCTTTTCCCTAATTGCTGACACCAGGGTTCTTCCTCTTTTCGTATCATCCCCCCCCTCTTCTTAATCATTCGGTTTTTATCCTCCCCATCCCCCCTTTGAAAGATAGTGCCCTGTCGGGTGTGGCTTCTCTTATTGCCAGTGTGTGGAGATGGAATAAGGATTCATATTCAATAAAGGAGAGGTTTTTTATTTTTTTTTTGTTATTCTGTGTATCGTGGCTCCCTTGTAGAGAAGATTCGTTTTATCACTTTTTTTTTATTATTATTATTTAATTTAATTTCTCTACGCAAAAAGCAATTTCTATCCTTTGAGACCCGAAATTGAAATTGGTGCGTGCTGGAAATGTTTCTTTTCTAGTTAAGTTTAAATATAAATTAAATGTAAAGAAAACGGTTAAGTGTAACCGTCACTCACTGTGTGTTTTAGTACATATTTCCTAGAATGATAATTATCAACCTATTAATGAGGGTTGGCGAAAAAACTTGGCAATCGAATTTTTTTTCTAATAAATTACGATTCTAGTTCCACTTAGTTTTTTTTTTTTTTAAATCATAAAAATGGTTTTCCAAAAAATCTAAAAAATTCAAAATATATCATAAATGATTTAAATAAACAAGATAAAAGTTAAAACAATCACTGTTTATCTATTTCAAAGTCGTCTTTATTGGGTTAAACTGCTTATTAATATTGGCATAATACTTGTACAGCTTATTCTAAGGGGAGTCAGAGTTATGGAATGTCAAAAAATCAATTTTGGGTAATGTTTTATTCTCACGAAATTGGATGTATTTTTTAAATATATTAAAAATAAAAAAAAGTGTTGTTTATCAATTTAAATTTTCGTTTTCAACTTCAACGGTCCATATCTAGAAAAGCATTTTTGGAGACGTAAGGAACATTTACTCAAAAACTATTGAAGATAAATGCCTAAAATTTTCATAATATATTCTTACTTATATATTACACAATTTGAATGAAGCATTTTCAAATATGTTGTTTTGTTTCTCGAAAAAAAAAAAAAAAAAAAAAAAAAAGGTCTGACATTCAATGGAATTTTCAAAAATTGTCATTTTTGGTGGCAATAAAACAGTATAAAATCTTTAATTTCGAAAATACTAAAAAATGCTACACTCAAATAGTGTAATTATATTGTTAAGAGTATATTATGAAAAACCCTAACCTTTTTCGTTTTTCTTATTTTCATCCTCGTTTTTAAATTATAAACCCTAACCTTTTTGAGACCCTCAATCCTCACTATAACTCACTCTACAAAAACTTTAAAAAGGAATTAATGAAAAACAATGCTATGAGGAGAAACGTATATACGTATAGGGATTTTGAAAAATACATTTGAATCGAAACTTTGACAGATAGATAGAACACCTAGTGGATATTTCATTTTTTGTAACTCTCTCAGACATAGACTTTAAATATATATAAAAAAAAATTTACTTTTTGAAAACTCTTAAATTTTTACTCGTTTCTTCACCTGAATCTTCCAGACATCATTCAAAAAAATGCCACGATGTTCAAAATTTAAAATATTAATTACTAAAGCGATCCAAAAATTAAACCCACCTTCTGATGAATCTCCGCAACTGAAACTTATACGCCTTACATTTAATAAAATCCAAAAAAACAATTAACTTGAGCCGTTGGTGTACAACCTACCCCTGTATAAGACAAAGGAGGTGAAAATGAATGAAGAAAATGAGTCTCTCCTCTTTGATCTTTCTCTTCTCTTTCATCAAGCGTGTCACAAAAAGAGGTGGATACTTCGGGTGTGGCCTTTTCCCTTTTGTCTGCAAATGAATAAAGAAACAGGTCCATTAAAAAAATTAATTTAAAAAGTTGAGTTCATTAAAAAAGTGATGATTTGAGTGAAAGAGTCTTCTACTTTGGTTTTTCCCTCACACCATTTTTTTTTAGTGTAAAGAATATACTTACACTATATATATACACTCTTTTAGTGTAAAGAATATACTTACACTATATATATACACTTTATATTTTTTTTAAATAAAAGCAGTTCTGTATTACAGTACTGCAGAATGGCCACAGAACCGGGAAAACCTGGAAATCAGGGAAATGTCAGGGAGCTTTCTGATTCTGAAAAAAATCAGGGAAATGTCAGGAAACCTTCTAAAATTTCATAAAATAATGGAATTTTTTTTATTTTTTAAGGCACGTTCATCCATATTTAGGCGCTATTTACATGGAGATTTATAGTAGTAGAATAACTTAAACTTTCCATTACCAGCAAAACTATTTTTTTAAAAATTGCATATTGTCACTTTAGCATACATGTTCTATTTGATCAGGGTGTCTAGACATCTAGAAAACCTAAGAAAATTGTGGAAATTTGATAAAAAGTTTGCCCTAAAATCAGGGAATTTTTTAGAAATCTGTCAGGCAAATCAGGGAATTATCCGGGAACTTTTTTTTCTGAATTTTGTGGCCACCTTGTGTAAGTAAATTTTAGCTTCGATATTATACCAGTGTGGTGAAGAGTGATTTTGAAGTCATGCATATCTAAGTTTACCTGCCCGATAAAGTATGAGATTCGGAACTTAAAATAAACTATCACAGATATTAATTGAAATATTTTATTTTTAGAAGTCAAACCTTAAGTATAACAATACATGTTCCATATGATGTCCTCTTCTGTGACAAAAGCGTTTTCGTTTTATCAGATTTCGTGAGATTTGTGGTGTTCTTTTCAGCTCAGTAATAGTGTGCTAACTATTCTGGGAAAGCAGAAACTTCGTTAAAAAAAATTTCAATTTGTCACCATTCAAAATGGAAGTCCTATCAGGTCTTTTCTTGACAGCTTCTGATCCAGTTGTCCAGAATTTTTCAATTTATGGCTTTAAAAAAAAAAAAATTTCTTTATCATTAATTTTTCATTTCCTTGCATTTCCTTGTCATCATTTAAATTACTAACCACTTATTAAAAAATTAGGAAATTTTGTATTTAAACGTTTTTTTTTTTTTGATGCTAAATCTATATATGACATAATATTATGGGGTTGCCATTGAACTTTTTAAAGTTTGGTTTAGTTTTGATATTTAGATGACCCCTTATAACAAAAAAAACCTCTATATACAATAATTCAAATCTTTCCACGAATTATGACGGTACTTTTTTTTTTACTTTATCAATTAAAATACAAGATATATCCATAGTTCGGTGGGGCGGGGGTTTGTGTACTGTATACCATTGCAGGTTTTGGACTTCAGTCAAAACTCGAAGTAGGAGGACTGTTTGGGAATCAACCAGTTATTTCGTGAAATGTCAGAACTTCGGGCTTTGCCCTTTCACACACTGGTAACTGTTTTTCCTACTGAGACTCTTCTTTGGCCAGGAAGCCTTATCTGAGAGGCATCTGAAGCTGGTGGCTTCATTTCCGACAAGTCGGAACCCTTGCATCTTCGGCATCCTACACAGCGGAAATGAGGTCCTCTTCCGACTCTCACAAGACAACCGCCAAAAGATAAGAAGGATTTTGTTTATTAAAGGACTCCTCAATCTTTTGTATCGTCGTCAATTTTTGCATGCTGAGGTGGAAAGTTCTCATGCACGATTTAGCTTCGTTCTGATTCAATGCCCGAATTCTGCGCTTAACCAGAAGGTATTGGGTAACAGGTAAGTTCGAAACTTGAGAGACTTGAAGCTTACTTGAATCGTCTGAAATCAAACCATTTGAAATTGTTTTGAACAGAACAAAAAAAAAAAATATATATATATGTTTATTCGTTTCTTTTAACTACCGAAAAAGAATGAA
This sequence comes from Linyphia triangularis, assembly GCA_963978545.1. Lineage (NCBI taxonomy): Eukaryota > Metazoa > Arthropoda > Arachnida > Araneae > Linyphiidae > Linyphia > Linyphia triangularis. The sequence goes on along the minus strand of OZ021732.1, from coordinate 29,078,153 downwards.
AATTATTAGAGCTCCTTTTAAACCTACAAGCCTTTAAAGTTACAAATTAAACATACAAGTTTTAAAATGCATAAACAAATTTGTTTAAAAAATTGTATCATCGGGAAAAGGAAAATAGTTGCTCGGAACTTTTAACAAAATGTAAGACAGGTTTAATTTTTTCATCAATTTCAAATATTCGTTCATCTTGTAAGTTTTAATGAAGTTATAGGTTAAAATAAATGGATAAATTCTTGGATAAATTAATTCATTTCTACTTTCGAACATTTGAACCATATCTATTTTCCAAAGGTTATTTTTAAAATATATTTCATTAACTAACATGTAGCATAATGATGCGTGTACCAATTTCGCCAAATACATAAATATTCAATTTTTGATGCATGTTAACTAGTCGAATATAGATAGATTGGTGCACACGGTCAGATAAATAAAAAATTCTTTGTTCTGCAATTGGTGAAGCGCCCCGTATTCTTTACTGTCTGAAGCTGATAGTATGCGAGGGAGGAAGAGAAGCCGGGAATGGAATGTTTGCGATTCCTGGAAGTAAACATTGGGTCTCCCCGTTCCCCCTTCTCCCGTCCCTATATAAAATCAAATAAAAAAAATATTAAGGGAAAAGGGGAGGGAGTGAAATTCAGGAAATCCCTTGTCCAGAGATATATTGATCTGAATACTGAATATGCGCTACATGTTACAGTAAAATTATAATCGGGATAAATTGTCTTTTGCTGATTTTACAACATTAACATTAGGAATGAATCTTTTGGTAGAGAATTTTTAGCATTATTAAAGAATAAATATAACTTTAACTTTTAATATTTTTACTATTTGAGCATGTAGCTTTCAGTTAAAAGTATTTTTTTTTTTTATTTTTTTTTTTTTTTTTGACCAAATAATACGTTCCAATAATGTAAACATTGCCACATCAAACTCGAAAACACGCAAATACTGTTTGATATTTTTTCCGCCCTTAAACGCAGACGATATTGGAAAATTATGCAATTCAGTGACCTCGGGTAATTTAAATGAGAAATCTTAATGTTCCCTAAAATCAATCAATATCTCCGGGACATAACAGAGTGTAGGGAAATAAATTTTTATTAGTATTTATAATGAAATGTGTGTTTGTTTAACCTCGTTTCTAAGGAGTAGCTCAGTACGCAGCCGATTGCGCAAACGTAAACATTCATTAATGGAAGATTTTCTAAAAATAGTAGTGAAATTATGTTTTAAAACTGGACGTTAGTAATCGAAATGAAAACGTTTTCTTAGAATATTTTAACTGGAGAAAACATCAATTGTTTCTTTAGAAAAAACTTTCTCTCCTTGAGTTTTTCACACTCGTTTTCTAACTTGAAATAAATTATTATAAAATTCAAAAAAATGAAATTGTTTGTCACCAGGTTACCTTTAATAATTTTCAAAATAGAATTTTTGTTTTGTTTTTTCATCTACATTTTTAGGGTAATAAGATGGGGGAAAATCATAACTATAACTATAGCAACTATATGAGATATGAGTGTCCACCCTCCAAGAACCGAACCAGTGTCAGACTCGGTCAGCAGAGTAACACAGTTGCAGGTTAGGGTGGGTGGGCCGAAAAACACTTTTTTTTTTCGAAACCGCTATCTAATAACGCGGAAAGGGTTTTCTTTGAGCTCAATAAACAGAGTGTAAAATATTTTTTTGATTGAATATCTTCTGCCCCTGCATCGCACTTGAATTTTGGAAATTTGATTAAAATTGGCAATTTTTACTCGGCATTGGAAATATAATTATTTTTCCATATTGTTTTTCTATTAATACGGCAGAGGTGTTTACTGGGCAAAATAAGAAGGGTGTAAAATATGTTTTCGATCGAATTATATCTTCTGTTCCCGCATCGCAATTGAAATTTTGCAATTTTTAAATAAAAGTGCACATTTTCTTGCTATTTCATAATGTATCTTACAGGAAGTGAGAGGAGAGGGTTTCACATTCCTCTGCACTTGTTCGCAGTGTTCTGGGAATATCATTCTCCATATTGTTGTGTCACATGGTGCAATTGAGAATTTACTTGATTATCTATGTGCGCGTGCGCCTGTAAAAAGATCTTCCTCTTGCTACTAGTTCGAGCTACGAAATAGAAAGTGTGTGTGGGTTTTTAAATTACGCTCTGCATTATTTTGGTTTGATTGATTTGTTAATTGACATGACAACAAAAATCGGAACACGGTACAAATTTAAAAGTCCAATATTTGGAAGCTTCAAAGATATATCTCAAATTAATCTTCCTACATACGAAGATATGCTGGGTTTCTGCTTCTTTGAGATTTTAAATCTTGCACCTAAAATTGGAAACAAAGAACCGATTTTCTAGAGAATTACGGAAATTGTTGCAACTAAAATTGATTCTGTATGGGCAAAAGCAAGTACTGCCATTCCTATTCTAACCCGTTCTAGAATACTGCAGATGATCCATACCTACAATGCAAAATATACTAATTTTAAGCGGTCTTACAAAGAGCAAAGATCAAAGCATTTCGACAAGAAGCATGCACGAAGTTATTTGACATTATGGTCAGTAATGCATTACTTTAGAAGATTGCATATGTACTAAAACATTACTTTGAAATTAGTATAATTTCTCGAAAGATCAACTGACAACGAGACTTCTATAGATAGCCACGTTTGACATTTATGAAACAAAACGACTTCAGAATATTGCTGATAATGCTGGTAGAAAGGCTCCCGATTCATATTTAAATTATAAACAAGCATCGCCAAACGCAATGTATGTAGATTATGAAGCAAAGGATTGTTCTTCAGATACATCTGAAGTAGAGGTGAATCTGGACATTTATAAACCTTCGACTCGATATGCGACATCGAAAAGTTTCAAAGGGAAAAGGCTAAAGTTAGAAAGGATTTAAAATTTCAAACTTTAAAAGAAGCTCAGGCATTACCGTTTAAGGGGATGTATTTGGATAGTCGTAAAGATAGTAGATACTAAAAGATACACGAAAAGTAAAAGTCATTATTGAAGAACAACATTTGTCTCTTATTGAAGAACAAGGTTCACGTTATATTACTCATTTAAATCCATGATTTGACACTGTAAAACAGATTATCGCGACAATTATCGGATACTTTGTGGGGTTCCCAATAGATATTTCTCAACTTCTGGAAATTGGATGTGACGGAATATCTCTTAATAGGGGATGGAAGTTCGGTGTAAGTCGGTGTTTGGAATTTAAACTTGGTAAACCACTGCAGTGGGTAATGAGTCTCCAGCATTTAAATGAACTAACTCTGAAGCATCTGTTGCATCTTGTCCACCTTAGATGTGAAACGTTGGGGCTCACGCTGGCTGATAACAGCGAACAGAGTTGTAAGACTATGTTAGTTCTCCAGATCCTTCTTTGAAGTTGATATATATATATATATATATATATATATATATATATATATATATATATATATATATATATATATATATATATATATATATATATATATATATATATATATATATATATATATATATATATATATATATATATATATATATATATATATATATATATATATATATATATATATATATATATATATATATATATATATATATATATATATATATATATATATATATATATATATATATATATATATATATATATATATATATATATATATATATATATATATATATATATATATATATATATATATATATATATATATATATATATATATATATATATATATATATATATATATATATATATATATATATATATATATATATATTTTAAAAATTAATTAAAAAATTCATTAAAATTTTAACATTCTGTTTGTCATAGGCACATTTAAAAGTCCAAAACTACTTATGTTTAAATTTTTAAAGTCTACGCATATTGGAAGTCACCCACTATAACACCAGATATGATACATTATCCTTTTAGATTTAATTTTTCTAATAAACATACTAGTTGTATACCAGGACATTCTTTATTTTGCAATTTAGATTTTTTTTTTCTTAGTTTTTGTAACAAACTATCAATGAATTATGGAAATCAAGTTCACTTAAGGGAACTATAAATAGTTGGGACAGAGAACATTTGATATAATTAAACTAATTATTAGAACAATTCCATTATCATAATGAATAAAATGTATTAAATATTAAAATTAATAACATAATTATTGGCATTATTTCATTATTAACAATAATTATTAAAATTTCATTAATAATTATATTGAAAATATGGGCTGGCATAAATCTAAAATCACCGGGCCGATTTTATGTCCTTGTACGCCCCTGCGCACCGACCTGCACTTCTTCAGGCGAGGTTCTGTGACAACTGTACGGAATCGAGATGAAGTCTTAGACCCCATTGTGAAACTGTACGCTGCAGCAGTTGGTTCTTCTTTCGTTTTAATGGAAGATAATGCTCGTTCCCATAGAGCTGCCATCGTTGACGACTTTCTGGAGAGTGAGGAGATTGCGCGTATGGAGTGGTCGGCTTGCTCGCCAGACTTTAATCCAATTGAAAATCTTAGGGATGCCTTTGGCCGTGCTGTATGTAGACGTTTACCACCTCCAGCCACTCTCAGAGATTTAGAAACTATCTTACAAAAGGAATGGCGATTACTGGACTCTGAGTTGGTTGATCACCTCGTAACAAGCATGATCACACGCTGTTCACTTTGTATGCAGGTGAGAGGTGCTCACATACCCTATTAATGTCGGTTTTTGTTGTTTATTTTGAATTTTAACATCATGTTGTTAATGACGCAAATATGACGTCATCTTATAATTTATAAAAATTCAATATATATATATATATATATATATATATATATATATATATATATATATATATATATATATATATATATATATATATATATATATATATATATATATATATATATATATTTATCTGTTTGTAATTCTTTGTCTTGTTTCATGAATAAGCATTTCGATAGCATTTCGTGTCAATCAAAGCAATACCTGTCCCTTTTTTCGCATTTTACAGCTCCGTGCTTAACTTTTGGAAGTGAGTGTTCATGTTATGTTACAGATGCAAAGGTGGCCATAATTAAGCTGCCACTGAGCAGTCTGAAGCATGTAGATTTCAGCAGATCTTAAAACTTATATAAGTACTGCTGAAACCACGACCTTCTGGGCAACCTCTCTGGGTGCTACTTCACTGTGATACTGTGATCCACTGCTGGAATCATTTGACCTGAGGTTATCGAAAAATGAAATTCGAGTGGTAGGTGCATGTCTGCGAAAGATGCTCTTAAAAGCGGGATCTGGATATCCACGAAGCTATCTCATCTCTAATCTTATTCCACGGTTCAGTGGTTTCTGGATGCAATAAAAATGCAAAACAACGATGTAGTCTGAAGGGGGAGGGGGCATATGTGTGAGCTAGATAATAACAAATCGTAGGCACTCAATGCAAAACAAAATTGAAAGGAATACGAATCTTAATTAAAAACATTTTTAATTTTAGATATATTAAAATTAATCGAAGGAACTTGAAGAAAAGATAAAGTGTGGTTGTTTTAAAAATGTATTTCTTAGTAATTAAAAAGAATAATAAATAATAATAGCAACAATAATAATACTAACTGCTATAATGATTAAAATAATATCAATAATAATAATAACAACAATAACAAGAAAAACTAAGTATTGTTTGACTCTGGCTATTTGGCTAATTTGGGGGTCTCCATCTATCGGAGAAAAGTGCTACATTTTTGTTTAATTAGTATTTTTCGTCTTGAAAACTTTCAAGCTGTTACTATAAGTACTAAAAATTTCGTACAGTTTGAAATAATATTACCTGAGAAACAAAAATATTGTATTATTGCCTATGGGGCAGACTGGTGATCACTAATCATCCCGGCGAAATTTGTTTACAAATACTTATTGTATGAGAATGTTTGTCTTCAAACGTCCTAGTCTCATTTTTCTCAATAAAATTTAAGCACCTAAATAAACTAAGAAACCTCAAGCCGACCAAATTATTCAAATTTAATTCCTAAATTTACTTATCACTCGCCATCACTTAAAACAGCCGTCCCTCCAAAGGCATTGTCCCCGAAGTGCATCTTAATGCACACATAATTCCTCAGCGCAATTTCTGCAAAGTGCAACAAAATAATTGCAACCTAATGAATCCGTAATGGACGACTACTTTCCCAGCAGATATTTTCCAGCATCTAGTAGTCGCTGAATCTGAATAAGCAAACACTACCCGTGCTTCGTCGAGCGAAATGATAACTCGGTCTAACTTACCGATTCCTTCTCGTTTCCAGGCTTCCTTATAAGATGGCTTCATTGACATTCCGTAAGGAAGTCAGTCGATCAAATCGAGTGAGGACTGTAAACCTTCGTATCTTTTGCACTACCATTGTGAAAGCAGTGTCTCAAAATCGAGGTTAAGCGACTAGATTCAGATGCGATTTATTCGTCCTATTGTCTTGCATAGAATTGTATATTCGCTTTTCTAAAACATTTCGATTGTTAGTGGTGTAAGGGCAGAAAGAGTTAGGCGTGATTTCGTGATTTATTTTTCTATATGAAAATGTCATATAGAATGTAAGGAAGGAAATGCTTTGAGGAATTTATGTGCTGACGAATTTATGTGCTGAATTTATGTGAATTGACGTGTTCGATCATATGATATGATTTTGATTTATTTTTTTGTTTAATATTAGGGGCAGGGCCTGATTTTCCATGTGGCCAATAAGGCCAGTGCCTGAAGCTCTTAAATTTTAGGGCCCCCGAAATAACCTGAAAAAATTCTGCATTATGATGTAAATATCAATATTCTGTTCAGAGCACTTGATCAATGTTACAAAGTATGAACGTATATTTTGATTACTCTTATTAGTAATTAAAATATTAATATCGCAACAATTATTTAATAAAAATGGTAATAAAATTGTAATAAAATATAAATGGTAATCGAAATTGTCATTAATATATAAAAAACATGAACAATCATCGGTGGGAGAACCATTCTACTAAGTTGTGCCTATATTAAAGAGTTTTCTAAATCGGGCCCAGGCTAGGGGATTCAAATAGGTGGTTGCCCACTTACGGTCAGACGGTCACCCCACTTACTGTTAGCTGTGGGACCAGCAGGGGACTAGACTATTTAATGTGGTCAGCTTAAAAGAGACCCCACATTCAAAGAGGAACCGCGTTTCAGATTGTTAAACGTAATTTCAAATGATCGATTCCAAACTTTTGCTTTGAAAATAATTTAGCGCCTCTTTTATGCTTGCTACTCTGTAATGTAATCTGAATTACATGGGCGCCTCCAGGAGGGTGCAAGGAGGTACACTTGCAACCCCTATACCCCCCCCCCCCTATTTATCTTTTAATGTGTAATGAATATCTTTAACACTGAAATATTTAGGCCTGATATCAAGAATTTCTTCTTAATTTTAGTGTCACCATTGATTTGGGAGGATTGATTTTGAAAAACGAAAATGCAAAACTTCACCCGATGATTTATTTTTGATATCATCAGAATTTAACTTCGTACTCAAGAAGAAAGTTCAAGTCTAAAGAGACTCATAAAGCTTTTAATTTAAACTACGCTATTTCTGAATGTTTTGATCGAGAATAAATTATAAAACTTCCGATTGATTTATATATTAATAAAATTATTTTAACTAGTTAAAAGTGGACTTCCAGATTAACAAAACCCGTCTGTCATGCTGAAATTAAGCACTGATTTACACTACATTACAATGCGATCCCCTTTATAACCCGTCTTTCGAAAAACAGGAGAGGCATGATTAAATTGACACTCTTTAGAGCCATCTGTAACCATCATCGGACCTTCATAAAATTTTGTATTCGTACTACCAATATCAGAAGGAAATGTTCCATAAAAATAAAAATATTTTAAATTAGAAAAAAAAAAAATACTAATAACTATGAAATAGTTACCATTTTAGCAAATGACGTTCTAAGGATACATCATATCTAAATCTTCATTTTTAAAATTTCCCGATTAAATTCAGTTTTTAAAATTAGCTTCCACACAAGTCCTTAAAGCTACATTTCCACCTGGCGACAAAATATTGAACTATTTTATTTAATCTTTAGATTTAATTTTTGCTATGATCTTAATAGGACGTTCAGAAAATTTTATGAAGATATTTTGATGAATATAGGCTTTAAAGAGGAATCGTTAGCCTGGAATATATCCGACTAATGCATCTAAAGCTTCATTTTTTGTAACAATATTTGCTGAAGTATTACTTTAAAAAATATAATTTTTATATTAGTTATAACAGCAGTAATAAAAGAATGTTAATAAATTTTAAATTATTATAATTGTATTATTATTATTATTTTTAAATTTTATAAAATAGCTTATAAAATCATTTTAAATTGTAATAAAAAACAACCAGTTATTTTCCCTCAAAATTTTGCTTATAAGCTTTTATTACTGTTATACTCGTTCTAAAAATCATATGTTTTTAACTAATACTTCGGTTCTGCAGAAATTGAGGCCAAACAAAATAAAGTATAAGTTGTATAGGCGGATATGTTCAGATTGAAGATTCTTCTTAAAGCCTGCTGTAACCAAAAGATCTTCATAAAATTTTGTGAAAGTCATATAAAGATCATAGAAAAAAAAAATTATGTGTAAAGATAATTATATAAACTGTCTTTTTACTCATATTTCGAAATCTTGCTTTTTTTACATCTCTTATTGGAGGTGTTTTTATGCAAAGCGTTATTTGATAACAAAAATTATAATTGTATTTAATTTTGTTGATGCCATCATTATGAACACAACGATGGCGTCTCGTCGTCCAGAACCGAGTTATTTTTTCCTGGTTGAAAGGAATTGGATTGAATGACAGTAGTTAGTCGACTATTTATTTTTCTCTCTCGTGGAGATTTCGTCAGGAAGTGTCTGAAATTTCAATTCTGTCGTGTCGTGTTCCAGAAATGCCTGGCGCAATTTTTCGAATTAAGTTTGGATTTCCCTCTTTCACATTCCCGGTACAGAAATAGATCTGAAACACAGATAGAGGATTCGGATGGTGTACGACCTTACTTTCAATTAAATTTACCTTGAAGTGAATTGTATGCTTATGCTGAGAAAGAGACGCTCTAGCCATCACTAAAGAATAAACTTTGTTTGCTTCGTTGATTAAAGGTCTCTTCAAAGAACAGTGACCGAAGTCCTTCAACTTCTTTTTTGCATAATCTGACAGCGTGGCATAGAGTTTTAAAACTTGGTAGAATCTTGTTATTAGCAAAATATTTAATCCAAACATGACATCATCGGTTCAAATGCACGTAATGGGAACTATGCAAAACTTTAATGGGGAAAAAATGGCGATTTCTTTTTGCAATTTAGATTTTTAAAAAAATACCTTCCTTTTGTTGATGAACAGTTGTTATTTTTTCCAATGATAAATTCTACTAAGATAATAGAAATACTACTATGTTTCGTAACTTTTTTCATAGTGACAGGAACCGATACCTTAATATTATTATTATTATTATTTTCAATATACTAGTTATCAAAACGTATTTGAATAATGCCAGGTTATCGCTAGTTCCGAAAAAGTTAAATTACAAAATAAGTGTTTGATAATCACGGAATTTGAAATATGGAGGAATATATATGTTTATAACTCTCTTGCGCGTGCCTGAAAAAAGACCGTATTTGTTGTGGATTGGCAACACCAGGCGTTTGTTTATCGGAGTACATCGGAATCAATTGTTGCTGGACGGTTGAATCGAAATAAAAATTTGTCATGCTGCAGCAGCATTTCACATAAAAAAAAAAAGAAAAAAAAAAAAAAAAAAAAAAAAAAAAGGATACAGCGTGCTCAATAAGCAAATGATGCCAAAGATGAAGTTTTGAAAAACGAATTCCTAAATAAAATGCTGAAAAATATCGTAGAAGCATTGAGAGTGTTGCTGTAGAAGAACTCGATGGAGGTTATAGGTACGAAGTTCTGTTTAGTCCACCTCTGGGGAAGAAAAAAGAATCTTCTGGGAGATATACGAAATGTACGAATATATACGAGAAAGTTAAAACTGTTTTTCTATTGACTGTGACACGAAAATTATTCTATTCTGACTCTGTTCTTTTAGATAGCGAAACAAGTCTGCGTCCTAAGGCGAACCAACGAAAAAGTTTCATTTAACAGGATACCTCCAAATATATTTTTTGTCTTGTGGATATACAATGCAATGTTTTTAGGTTTAACAAAGATTCTTGTCATTAAAATAGTTTTGCGATATTTTTTTTTACCCAGATAGTGCAGCTTCAATTCCGATTAGAAATAATATTCTCACATCTTAGCACACTGAAATTGAACTATCGAAATTTTTGCTTTCCTTTTTAGCAGTGTAGACACATTTCAATGATCACGTTTTCAGAGGACTAAAGAAATCGAAGAAGGAATTGCTGCGTGTCCCTTCTCGACTTGAAAGGGTTTCATTCATTGTTCAAATGATATAACACCTCTTTTGTTCTTGGAGAGTGACTAAAGAGTAATCTAATCCATGGTTCTCAAGATTTTGTTTACACGACTTGGCCTAGTTTACCACTTGACTTTTCATACTTCATTGAATTTCAGCTTGGTCGTCGCTTCAAACGCCGCAAGTGTAAAATATTGGGATATTTTTCAGACTTGTATCCTTATAAGTTCATCAATACTAGAGGTCGGAAATATCGATCAAAATAAATATCGATACTATATCGTTGCATAGAAAAACATATCGATACATGATTTTTTTTATTTGATTTTTAATTTTGCCAGAAACAAAGTTTTTCGGAGCAAATTTCTACTTTTCATGATTGCTTTTTTGTAAGGTGACTACTTTTTCAACTGAAATGGATCTATTACAAAAAATAAAGTTATATTTTCGCTTAATTGGTGCAGGGATTTTAGGAAAATTTCAGGCAATTTTCAATAGCTTTTAAGTGTATGGGAAAATATTGAATACTGGTACCATTTTAACTGTCTCTCAGCCAAGTGCAAATTTCAGTTTTGAAGTTTTTGAAAAGGGAATAAAGGAAATTGAAAAAACACATGGAAGTATAAAACGTTCATCAAAAAACTAGAAATGTTTGTAAATATCGATATATCGGTGACTTTTATCGATATTTTTTTTAAATCGATAAAAATATCGTTGTATTGATATATCACCGACCTCTAATCAATACCCTCCTGGATACTCTACCTGGATACCCTCCTGGACTCTACATATGCACTACGTGGCCTAAACGCAATATGTATATTTAAAAATCAATTATTCACGAATATTTGAGACTATGAGGTTTTTTTTTTTTTTAAATCAACAAATGACGTTGTAGGTAGGTAAATGTAAGGCCATTGCCTAATATGGTTTCAGTGGGGTAGTTGATTGCTAGATCAGTGGCGGCTCGAGCACCACAGCCTGTACAGCCGGGCTGCATTTAAATTTATTAGTTCAAAACTAAAATTATAATTTTACAATTTTCTAAAATGGAGATCCAATTTCTACGGTAACTGTAAAAAAATCAGATAAACAGCAAACTTCTTGCTTCAATACTCAATTCACGAGGAAAAAGAAACAGTTTCCAATCAAGACGATCTTCCACAGAACGGTAGCCATGGAACGCGTTTTGGCTGTGACGTTGCCATGCGTTACTATGGTAATCAATGGAACCCAGTAGAGCTTTCACTCCACGTAATGTGTAACGAGCCAGCCAGATCAGTGATATTCCGACTTCGGCTGCCCTTGAGAATTTCTGCTTTAAAATAACCTCTAGATGGAATTTTTGCAAGATAGTGGTATCATCTGAAGGCTAGAGAGTTATTTTATTAGTTTGAATTACTATTTTGTTCTGAAAATAAATTTGAATATTTGAAACTCGTTATCTAAAAAAGCGTGTTTCTGGCACGTGAATCTTCATTTAAACAGTGATAACTGAAGTTTGATATAATCTTTCTGAAAAATGATTTGAGAATTCAAATCTGCATTAACTATTAGATGTTTTGATCCTCAGTCAAATTGATTGGGAAAGAAAATGAATTTTGCTAGATTTTTAAATGTTTTTAGAAAAATTGCGATTTTTTTCTACTTTCAATGTTAAAAAAATTCTATTAAAAAAAACTATATATTCTAGACCTAGATGTAGGTTCTTAAAGTTAAGAATGATGTTACGAACAATTTCCAAAAATAATTACTTTTCCTGGCTCCATAAAACACGAGTAATCAGTATTCAAAATATGATAATTATAACGAGTTAAATGTTAATTAGTTAATTAATATTTGAATAAGACTGAATTTTTTTTCATTTCAACATCAATACTAACTATGTACTTTTAAGAGAAAAAAAAAATCCGATTTTTAAAATGATAATTTAAAAAAAAAAGTTCAAGTGTGATTGTACATGAGTGGTGAAAGTATGTGTGTGGTTGAGGGGGGGAGGAGGAGAAGGGGAGGATGTTGAGAAGTCGCATGATTCCGGCTGCACTAACATTTTTGATCACGGGCCGCCACTGGCAATCAACTGCCCCACTGATTGCTAGATACGCCACTTGGCAGTGCGGCAAGGTGATTGCTAGATACGTATGGTTAAGGTGCCGTCTGTTGATTTAAAAAAAAAAATGAAAAGTTTTTTACTTTGCGTTAGAGAAAAATGATTTTTATCTGAGCGCGTTCTTCTTCCTATCTGCAAATGTTAGTGAATTATCGATTTTTCGATAGTTCTGTAACTTCTTTTATCATACTGTTATTCGGAAGACAATATCCATTTACTAAAACAGTGATTACCTGCGACAAATTGACAAGCCACTGATTCGAACAATAAGTGTCATTTTAATTAACGTATTTAATGACATTAATAATAACAAATGAACTTTATTAAACTTAGAAGCTCAAATTCTCTGGTAAACAGTTCTTATCGATCATCGTTTCCAAAAAAATGTTGTGGCTAGAACACAAACTTACTAATCGGTGGGTTCAAGATGTTGTTTTAGCTCTAAATATACAATAATTTACCAAAAATAACAACGAATGATTAATATATCCAAATTTATCAAACTTCGAGATTTGTAAGTTTCTGCAACAAAAGTACTAAAGGTTTTTTTTATATAAGTTTTGGTTTTGCTTCTTCTATATCCCTTTAAGTCAGTGTCCAATCCAAATACTTCATTCCCTCCCCCCCGCCCTTCCCTCAAAACGAAATCGATCCCGTTCGTCATCAGATCCTAACTTCGCAATAAAACAACGAGGGGTGTGGGAGAGTTGCTCCAAAGAGGGGTCGACCAGAACGCCTCATTGTACTACTTACTTTACTTGGCAGTGCAGGCGCCAACTTTTATTGTCCCCTCCCTTTTCACAAAAGAGTCAACATTCCTCATCCATCGCCTCCATTTTTTGTTGTTGTTGATACTACGTGTTATTATTTATGGCAATACCTCCTCAAGGCATCGTTTACACTGGTGCACATCCCTCCCCGAAGAAAAAGGAACCGTCTATCATTTGAGAAGAATTGTCGAGCACACTGTGTCCCATGCTATTAGAGCCGATGACAATTTTGCTTAAGATGTAACCTCCAGAAAGTATCTGCCACGGAGATCTGCCTTTGCAATTGGGTGCAATTTGTTTTATTGCTGCAATTTGAAGTGCTGATTGCCGTTAGCTGGACTGGAGCCTCGGAGGCAATTCAGGTCTTGTTAGATGGCAATAAAATCTTTGTCCTGATTGTATGGTAGTATGGTGGATCAATGGTTTTATAGCTTGGTAAATCTCCTTGTGCTTGCAGATATGTATTGACGCCAGAAATTGTTACTTAATGGATTTTGAGACGCATTCCATATGCGCTGATTTGAATCCAGATTCGAAAATTTTCTAAGTTCAATAACTTTTTAAAAATATTTCACTAATATAACCATAAATGTACAGGATAATCATAATCAAACAGAAGCAGTTTAAAGCAGACTGTAACTTGTAGAAAAATAACAGATAATTGAATTTTAACCGTAGAGAACTAATTAAGTTGAGGCAATAACTGAGACCATAATGAAATGATATTTACAAAAAAAAAAAAAAAAAAGGTGGGGGGGGGGGGGGAACCATACTGAGAAAAGTTCAAATTTTTGTAAATGAAACATCAACTATCGACAACTATATATATGTAAATCAAACTATATATCTAAATGAAACATGATCTATCGACAGCTACTTAAAATTTCATTGAATTTATTTCTTTTTGGTCTAACGCTTCTTTTCCAACTGTTTGTAGAGATAAGTACCATGTGTCTTTAAATTGGCACATTTGTATCTGGTGGCCAGAATTTGAACTCCTGCATATTCCTTTTTTCTTGTCAGAAAATATATTTTCCGATCGTCTCCACAAAGTACTTGGGCACCGAAAACTGAAAATAAAGTGGAGAAAAGTAGTTAAACTCCTATGGAAAATGAGTATAACATAGGTTTGAAATTATTTATTTGAACGCAAAAGAATTGCAGAACTATTAATATTTCAGTAGAAAACTCAATTATCATTCTTAAAACATAAAGGTTTGAACGAAAACTTTAGCCGCCTTGCACCCCTTATACGGGACCCTGCATCCTGTATACAAAACCATTTGCAAAAAAGTTGGACTTAAACGGTTAGGATAAAAAAGAAATAACATGGTTTAGCTGATTCGTGACATAAGACAGTTATGAACCCTCGCCCTGTACATCATTAAATGACCAGACTTTTCATTTATTAAAATGCTAAACATGTGTACTTTGTGACTCAAAAAGTTTCATCGATTGCAACAATCCATTTAATGAAGGTCAAAACATTTTAATTTAATGGCCTCGACGTTTCTCTCCCATGCAACAATTTCTTTCATCAGATAGACTATTATTCAAAGAGTATTAAATCAGGTTTAAAGAAACACCTCAATAAAGAAAAAAAAGAAGAAGAAAAAATCATAATTTGCATCGCATTGAGGCGTATCCCCCTCCCCCTTCCCTTCCCCCCTCCCGTTGAAACCGCCCAATTCCGGAATTCCCGGCGCGCCATATCATTCAACAATTTTCTCCATCCCTGTGAAAAGCACAACAAAATTTAAAGGTGGGGCCCGTCCAGGGGAAAGGTAAGTCAACGAGAGTGTTATAGAAGTAGAAAGTCCCCCAGCAAGGAACCGGTTCTCACAGCGAAAAACGTAGAAGAATTAGCTCCCAGCCAGCAAGCACCAGCCAGAGTTTTTAACCAGAAGGGATGGTTGAAGAATATATAATAAGAACCCCGCACTCAACAGTACGAGAAGGGACTGGTGCCAAGGGGTCACGACCTTGATCGAAGAAACCTGCTACAGACCCTCGTCAAACCAAACACTCTAATTTCAGGGTTTCAGCCGAAATTGCTGGTTCCCTCTTCAAAGTGGATGCTGCTTCAAGAGACTGTTGTTTTTACTTTTTTTGTGGGCCTTCTTCTGTTGGTAGTTAATTTCGAACGTTTAAAACGGACGCGCGCTCTTTCTCGGCATTCTCTACTGGTATTAAAGTACCTTCTGACCGCATTATAGATCTATTGTTGCTGGGGAGATTAATTTTGCAACCTACCCCCCCCCCCCCACACACCTCTCCCCACATGTATTCTTCTTGTAATATGAGTTGCAATGAAGGAACCAATTCCTGTAGTAAATGGTTGTGGAATATCAACACCTGCTCTATTTAGTTTTTAGAAGAATGGATAACGTGTCGGTTTTTTTTCGTAATAGTATGAAATATTGTATTGGTTGTGTTTTTTTCTGAGAACAAGGGGTAATGTTTCATTCTATAGTTTAAATATTTTCGATGATAATTCGAGCGACGATATTTAATTTAGTGTAATGGTCAATCTGTCTAACAACTTGGAGTTGGACTTGTAGGTTTTTGATAAAATTCACCATTGGAAATCTTGGTTTAGCATTGGAATGTTTACAGGTGCATTTTGTTTTACTTAAAGAATTAAAGTATAATTGGTCAAATGTATGAGGCCAATTTGTATAAAAGCCAGTGCACAAAAGGGTTAGGGCGGCGTAACGTGTGTGTATAACTTAGGTTTGGTGTTTGAAGGAATAAGATAGTGACAAAATAAGATAACTATGAAAATATTAATGTTCGGTTTTATTTAGCTTTCAAGTTCCGTTATTTTTTTTTTTTTTTTTTTTTTTTTTTTTTTTTGTGATTATTTTTTATCATACCTGGTACACAAAGTCGACAAATGGATATTGGTCTGTAATATCAAAAATTACTAAACATATAATTTTTAGTCATTTCTTTTTCCTACATAAATATTATGGAGTAATATTGTATATCGAGAGGAATATAAAAGTCGCTATATCAAACAAAATTGCGAAATGTCGCTTCTTTGCAGATACAATTTCATTTGTTGTGCAGCAATATTTATTAGATACTGTAATTGTAAAAATATATTGTCAATACAGGAACAACTGTCAGAAAAAGGAATAACTCAAAAGAGAAAGGGCGCTTCTGGTGAAAAAGGCAAAGACTTATTAATGACGAAAGTTTATAATGAGGTACGTACATATTGAATGTGCAAAGAAACGTGCATTTCGTAAAGCCCTTTCTTAAAGAAGTTCGTTTTGAATATTAGGATCTCCAACTTCCATAGTTTTTCTATTGAAAACAGAAATTACTTTTATTCAATTTCATGTGGAAACTTTCACCGTTGACACCTTGACCCCGATTTCGCGCCCTTTTTTTTCGTGCAGTCTCTACGCATGCGCGAACCTTTTCTTTGCTTCATGTTTGTCGCCGTGTTTTTCCCCAGCACAAGATGAATGTTCAGTGGGTCGCGATTGTCTCTTAGGAATTTATGGCGGCCATTATGGAATAGAATGCGATCATTGATAAATTACGCAGATATATATATACGGGATAAATTATTATGTGTGTGCCACGTAAGGCAGTTGCTGTCGCCTAAATTTTCTAAGCAGTCAACTGCGTGATGTGGAAATTCATTGTTCGGTTTCGCCTCTTGAGTTGTTTTGGTATTCTGAAGCAACAGGCATTGTGTTTATATCTAACATATGTTGCTCAATACCGAAAGATAGACTTGGCACACACCTTTTGATTACTTAAAAGGAGTTTTGTAGCCCATCTTTATATTTATAAGTAGAAATGCACAATCCTAAAATCATCCTATTAATTCTACAGTTTTATTCTTTGGTCCATTATCCGATAGAAGTGTACGGTACTGTAAGAAACTTTAAATTTTATTACACTATAGACTAACTTATAGTTATAGCAATGTTAGAAACAGATTTTCATCTAGTTCAGTTCATCATGTCATCAACAAAACGTCAAGTCCGTCTCTAAATAATAAAAAACTTTTAATATCAGAAATGTACTCCGCCAAATAGTATTTTATTCGTATTAAACAACATTCACTTATGTCTCTTAATTGTTCTTTTTTGTATGAATACTTACTATTTAACATTTTAAAATTAGAATCGTACTCTTGGTAAATCATTGGTCTCCACCCTTCGTATTTCTTTCAATATTAGTGACGATGCGCAGAAATGTTATAGTTTTAGAAAGTAGGCTATGTAGAAGGACTAAAACATATTTTTAAGTAGCATGTATTTTTAAATTCGTAAGGAAAATATTATTAACGTCCGAAATACTTCATTTTAACTTTTGAATAAATTGCCTAACTGCCACCCCCTGAAAATTTGCCGCTCTAGTCTGCAGTCTGCTTAGCCTATATAGAAATACGGCCCTGAAGAAAAATAACTTTAACCTTTAAATGTAGTGACACTGAAAAAAAGTGATTTAGAGTTTTCAAATGTATAAAAAAAAAACTATGTATTGTGTATATATACCAAACTGTTATAAAAATGTATTATACGACTTTGTATAACGATATAGGTATTTTTATTAGCAAATACTGTTACACTTAGTCAACTTTTAACTTTGGAGGAATTTTCTTTTAAGTTAAATTTCTATTCTTGTTTCATATAAAGACAAGCTATTTTTTAGAATTCTCTATTCATTTAATTTCATGAAAGTATGCACATTTGAAAGCACTGTCTAAATCTAAATAACCAATCGATGAAATAACATGTATAATATGTATTAATAATATGTATATAATGCTGATTACTTCACTTTATCTCTTACTTCCAAGTAAAAAAAATAATTCACAGAATATTAATTAAAATAACAATAAATTTTGGATCTTTGTTCAAAATTAGTGTTAAGAAGTATAAATTATTTCTTTACTAGTTCATATTTTTATCATAAGATACGAAATTATAACACTTATCGGTGAGGGGAGGGGGAGATGCATTTGTCAACTTTTGGGAATGATAAGGAGTGTTTGAAAATGTTTACAAAAGTTAAGATGGCATTTCTCATGAGATTTGATGTTGTAGTTTGGCTTCATACTCCGTCAAAATTAATGAAGAAGTAGGAAAAAAAGATTCCGAAATAGTTCTATTCAAACCCCCTTTTTTCATTTAAATTTTAGAGATTTTTTTTCTCATGTATAATTTTCCTTAACGTTGGTCAATCTTTATGATTGTAAAAAAAAATAAGAAAAAAAAAAATATTTTACTTATAACCCCACTTTATACTTTATTATACATTAAAAAATCTCATTACTATTTATTTTTAAATTAAAACAGTCTCCAATAAGATAAAACAAACTACCATTTATTTTAAAAACAAAGATAAATCTAGATTTAGTACCATTTTTAGAATTTCACGATTTTTAATGGAATTTGGACAATCGTAAGTATCACTAAAGAATCGTTTTACACTGACTAAAGTGAAACAAAAAAGGCTATCTTTCATCGTCACACCATATGGGGCATTTTCTTTTAGTCTCATCTCACCGTATGTTGAAAACATCAGATTGAAAATGCTTGATCTGGTAAAACTGTCCTACTTATTCCTACTCAAGATTTGATGCACCAGCAACCAGCAAGGGATTACTAGGGAAGGTTTCATGAACTGCCTTTTATATTTCTGAAAGGATTTGGAAAAGATTATGTTTTCCTCTGCTACTTGGAGATTTTCTCTTCAAATACCAATTGAACTGGATACAGATTTTGTTTGTTAAGAGGGATTGTGCGAGTCTTTCCTTGTTTAAAAATGCCTTATTTTCTTAAGCGCAGTGCTTCCTCTAAATATTATTTTTTTAAAATTAAAAAAATTATGAGGGACAAAAGCAATACTTTTCTTGTCGAGATCAAAATTATAATTGGCTCCTGTAGGAAGTTGTAGTAGTTTTTGAAACAAGAGCTGTAAACACTGATCTTTAATTGTTGGCCTGATCTTTGACTGTAACTTCTGGATAGATCATAAAAGGTTTCTGATTTGCAAGCTAGATAAGGTATGTTTGTCCATATCTGTGCTTCGTCCTGTAATAATGAATGGCCTCCTTACAAGGTCGTACTGGCCATTGGGTTGTCCGGTGCAATCACCGGGCCGATTAGTGTCTATAAAAAATGGGCCAGTCCGATACGAAATTTAATTTTTTAAATCTTTTTTCAATAAAAATAGTTGCTTTCTTTAATGTTTTTTTAAAAGCCCAATGCATTAAAATCCCAATCATCTCCTCTCTCCCAGGTGACACCCTTTACTTTTTACTGATTTTATAGATTACTTACTACTTAATATTTATCATCTGTTCGGATGTCATTTTCTAATAAACCTACTAGTTAAATTCGTGGAAATTTTTTATTTTACAATTTATATTTCTTTATTTTCATTTTTACAACAAAATATCAATGGCTTATGGAAACTAAGTTCAGTCAAAGGAGATATAAATACTAGAGACAAATAAAATTTTATTTAATCAAACTAATTATTATAACAATTAAATTTTTAAAATTTACAATAAAATAATGAATTATCGAAATCAATCAATAAATAAGAATATTTAATCAATAAACTTTGTTAATTATTAAAACTATTTAATCATTAAAAATGAATTGTTTAATTATTGGAATTATTTTATTAAAATTTTATTATTGATGATATTGAAAATTTAGGCCGGTACAAATCTAAAACCACCGGGCCGATTTTATGACACAGTACACTCATGCCACTGTGGTGTCACATGCCCACCAGCTCTTTAAAGTAACAACTAAACTCCACTCAACCCGGCAGGCAACATCAAACGACTCAGAACTCCCGGGCAACTCTCTACGAACTCAACTAACGAACTGATCAGCCATGACTCAACAACTTTTTAAAATTTAATTTGCACTGTTAAAACAGTTTTTATTTTCAAGAAGTAATGTCCTTTATATTTTCAAGTTAGTTATGTGCTTGTCAATGTTCATCACGTATCTCAAATTAAATAAAACAAAACCGATAACACCACCAAACAATCTGTTTGTACTCTCATGAATAAAATGTAGTGGAGACAGGTATTATACATAGTTCTGCCATGTTTTGCATACGAAAGGGGTCCTAAAGAGTGCAGAGATGTAAGCAGATGATGTTGATTGAGTTGCAGCCATACTGTACTTCATCTTATACTGTGTAATATATCACCTACGGTTAAGAGCAAAAGCTTGCTAGTTTGAAGGAGAATCGCTAAATTAGATCACCAAGATGATTTTTAAGCCTTCTCCGGTTTCAAGTTAAAAACCAAGCATGTACTATCTAGAAGTTGCAGCTAGAGATCAGTGGTTGAAAAATTAAAATGGATTTCAGGTCGCAATTTCTGGTATTTTCGATTACAATTTCCAGATAAAATTTGGTTAAGTTAATCGCCTCGACGATTAACTTACATTTTCCAGTATTTGTAGATTAGTCTTAAAATGTTGACATCAGTTGTTTGATTGATCAATGCACTATCTAGCCCAAGATATACACTTGGCTTATGTTGCACCGAAATATCGTTGAAATTATTGCATATCAGACAGTCGAATATCAAACTGTTATGAATCTTTCAGAAAAAAGTGTGAGAATACCCAGAATAATCCTACTAGAGATCCCGATATTCGACTCTTGTCGAATATCGAAATCGGTCAAAATATACGTCTAGATCCTTATCCTATGCTAAGTTCTACATTCTAGGCCATAAGTGGGAAGTATCGACTTCAGGCAGATAGACGGAGCCTTTGCAAAAGCCTCTAATTGCATTAGAGTGTAAAATCTTAAGAGGACATGGGATACTTTTTCCAAAATTCTTTAGTTTTGCTTAGAATTAAATAAAACCTGGCACTAACATAGAAGATATGACTTATAAGACAACAACAAAATTTGAGCAGATAGTATGAAATCGATAGCAAATTATTCAGAAAAATGCATAAAAATAATGAGAAATTTTAACTTTTTTTAAAATGCTTCTCGTGACACAATATTTTAACGAACATGAAAGAAAAATTTGAAGTTGTTTAGCAGTATATTATAAACATTATCCCACATGCTTTTATCTTTAGGTGCTATAGTTGAACAGAAATAAAATTTCTAACTTGGTGCTAGTGATTTTTCATTAAAAAATTTACATATTTCAGCTTTCCAACATGGAAAAAAAAAATTATGTGACATAAAAAAGCACGTGTATTTCTATCTCTTTATAATACATTAAACAGAAAATTTACCAAAAATTAGGGGGATTTATCAAAAAATGAATCGCAAGAAGCTTTTCGGACATACGTAAAAGGTGAAAAAAGCGAAGCTGAGAAATTTTTAAATTTTGACAACAAGTATGCAATACGTTAAAATAAAGATTTTACCACTTAAAATTATCGGATTTCAAAAATTCAAACGCGAAATTAAAGCTAGTGACGTCAGCAACATAGCTATAGAACGAAATCATTAAACGTCATTTTTTGTGATATTTTGTAGTTTCAGTGTCCCATGTCCCCTTAAATTTTAAATTTTATTGAATATTTGATAACACTTCGAAATTCAATCCACTTTTCTCACGAAACGACTTTCCTTCTGACTAGCTCAGTAAGTTTGGTGAGAGGAGCTGTCAAGTCACGAGCGTAGAGGAAGAGGGAAAAGGCGGAGATTTATGAAAATAAACATTTCGGATAAAGATTTCTTCTAATATTGTCTGCACATGTTTAACCTTTACGTTGACTACTATAAAATAAAGCTAATTTGAAAGAAATTCAAGCAGAATGTAGGATATTATTCTGTAGGTACATTTTTTTTTATAAAAAAAGATACATTAATCGCAATTACTTTAAACTTTAAAAAATTATTATTCTCGTCATACCTTACATACAGAGATTTATTGACTCAAAATAAAATTATCATGGTCGCTACCAAGTAGTTGCACCCCCTTTCCTGGCTTATGAATATTGCAGAAAAAAGTTAATAAAGTAAACCAATTTACAGAAATAAAGAAGTGTAATACAGGCTTTAAATTATTAATTTAAACAGAAAATAAATACAATGCTTTTATTTATCATTTCATCAGGAGATCAAATTTACCTATTTGAAAGATTAAGATTTGAACCCACACTCTTGTCGCATTGCTCCTCCTTTCTTATTCATTCCATCCATCTGTATATAATCCTGCAGGCACCCAAGGAAATTAATTTTGATGGTGTAATCAACGGAGGAGGAAAAGGTGGGGGGAGGGAGAGGGGAGGTGTTCAAAAGATTATATTTTAACAATTACCACACAAACTTCATTTCCCTGCGACCTGGAAATAGTAGATGCCAAGTCTGGCAAATATTTGGGTATCTTGCATTTGCAATTTTCATAAGATGAGTATTAAGGAACATCTTGTGTTAGGGAGATAATTTTCGAAGATGTATTGTAAAAGCACTCGCTTAATTAAGTATCGAAAGAGGACTTTAAGTCTTATGCAACAAAGAATTTACCGAAAACTCAAAGAACTCACTCTTCACTCAAAGAACAAATAATCCACTGTTTTACACCATTTTGACTTGCTATGTTGCTCATTTCCTTATACTTTCTCATTCATCCATTTAGATAAAACCCTATAGCGAATTCAAGTCAGAAGTTAACGACACCACCAAAAAGACAGCTTCCAAAAGAAGATGTATAACACACGCAGGCGCGGATTTAGGGGGGGTGCGGGGGGTGCGACCGCACCCCCCATGAAGTATCTCGTTTAAATTATTTTTAAATAGCAGTTTCACCGAGTTCAAAGTAAAAAAAAAAAAAAAAAAAAAAAAAAAAAACTTAAATTTCATTAATTATTGTAACATCTATTTTTTACTTAATATCAATATCGATGGAAATCAGCAAACAAAATTAAGCTTTTTATGACATTCTTCATGCCTCATTAATACAGATTTTTAAGCCACTTAACCGAACTCCTTATTTCGTTACCCGTAGAAGGAATGGGCTTGAGAAAGGACGAGTAGATCGGGATTGTGTTGACCTGCAATGTACAGCTCAAAGAATCTTCACCCCTTGTGTGATTCTCAAATTAAAAAATGAATTTTGAAGGACCATTTAAAAATATCTCAATTTCACCACGATTTTCTCCTTGATCAGAGGCCAATTAATTATAAAGGTTTAATATCGGGTGCCATCGCACCCCCTAAACTTCATTCGATGTACAAAAAATCATGCACTAAAATAGCTTTACAAAAAATCCTTTAATTGTAATTGGAAAATAAAATGCCTAATTCATAATTAAGAAAAAGCTTTGATCAAATCGGCACTATAGCATTATTGCAATTCTACAAAATATTGCAAGAACTTAAGTTCCGATCAAGATACTATGGCTAAATTAGGACCAAGAAGTTTCTCTTCATTCTTTCCTAAAGATCTTAAAACAGCCCAGGGAAGGGAACAAAATGACCCCTTTGTGTGACCTTGAATTTGAAGGACACAAACAAAGTAATAAAATTTGAGGGGTCATACTATCCCCTCCCTTGCACGTGACATTGCCCCATATCCCATATCACATGCGAGTTGCAAAATTACTAACATGCCTCTACGCCTCTACTCTGGGGTGGAAGTAAATGGAATGGTCATTCTTGCTTGAGTTGGAGGGTGCATGCTATGTCTAGATTGTTTGTTTCTTCAATTGGTATGGCAGTGCAAGATAATTAACAGTAATATATAACCATGATAAGATTTTTTTAATATTACTATTTATTTTACAAAATGTAATATAACATTAACAATTTGTTTTAGTTTAGACATTTTCTTTTTCTAAATATGTTTGAATATTTCATTTTTGACCGAATGATCAGAAGTAGCGATTTATCCTACACACTCATATTTGATATTTTATGTAATTATCAACGTAACTCTCAATTCAATACCATCAGTATATGAATAGATTGTAATAAAATATTTAATTCTTATAAAAATGAACTGATTTTATTGGATTAACCCATTGTATCTGCACCCTTTCATATGCAAAATCATTAAAGCCCTGTGATAAAGTCAAACAAAATTACTTTTTTAAATTATAAAAATGTAATTTATCCTTAACAGTTTAAAGTGAGTTCCATATAGTTTTCAACTTCTTTTCAAAATATTGAGGATCATAGCCTAGCACGTTTTTAAATGTTGCTATGCTCCAATCTCACTCACAAAAGAGGTATACTCCCCTACCATACGAAAAGTCACCGGGTCGAGCAATATTTAGCGCTCTGTAGTCTGTTTTCAAATTGAGTAAAGACTTTAAAAAATTTGACTAGTAATCGATTGGTGAGCTACTTCCTGATAGTTTTCCGAGGTTTCTCTTATTTAAGATGTATATGAAGTCCATTTTTCCCTTGAAAGACCATCTGGTAGATGCTTGATAAATAAACTAATCAGAATCTAACGTTGTCCCGGTGCAGTATCATGTAGCACTTGTGCCTGGAAATATCCCATACAACGACATTTATTGCTACTAGAAGAATATCAAGTAATTTAACATAATTGTAAAACTAGTCAGCTTAGATTGCAAATTTGTAAATATTGCTCATTCGCAGCTTTTGGCAGTTTTCATTTGTTCTGTTAAATAAAAGTCAAAATTGTTTTGTATGAATTTATTATTTAAATATGAATGACTGAAATATTGGGAACAATACCGATGACTTACAAATAATTTAAATCAGTTAATGTTAAAATCTTTTTAAATGTGTTTTTTTTTCTTCTTTTTTTTTTTTTTTTCTTTTCTTTCTAATTCTAATTTCAAATGTGCTTTTGTAAGTGTGACTCAAACTTGATGGTAATATGACTGATAATGTCTAATATGAGACACAATATGTAACCGATTTGAGATGCTACTTGTGATGAAAAAGCAGGTTCTATGGTTATATGAACATTATTATTATTATTACAATTTTACCTGCTGTAACTAATTTTGTTTGGAATTTTATTTGAATATAATGCAGAAATTTAAACTAATTTTCAGATGATATAAAGCTGTTTGTTTAAAAAATCTGCTCTTTTTTTTTTAATTTTTTTTTTTAAATATGAGGATTTGTGTGTTGACGGTTTAAGATGGTCTTTGAGTACATTTTCCTAATTTAAGTTCCCTTAAATCATATTTATAAAAGAAAATATAGTGTTATGTTAAAGCAATCTCAAAATTTATATTAAAGTACAGGTTGGATATAATTAAAATCTATCTATTTAGAGAATTTTTGCAACTAAAGGAAAATATAAAACTTTAAGATGAAAAGGGCTTATATGGCTGTTAGTTTTACATGTTATTCCTTATAAATGAAATAATAAATCAAAATGAAATCAATCCAATGAAGTTTTAAATATATTGTTGTTCTTGAAACGTAATTAGCAAAAATCCAAACAGTTATATCTTAAAGTTTTCATTTCAAAAATTTTATGATAATGTTTAAACAGCATTACCAGATTTTCCCAGCAGTACTAATACAAAATTTCAAAAAGATTTATTAATTTCTACAGACTCCGGACTGATCTAAACAACACCAGTTTAATTATGGACCGCCTGCACCTTAAAAACTTTCGCGGATGTCAGAAATAAAGCATACGTACCCTTTGATATTAGTAACCCCCTAACCAAATCAGAATTATATTAAAGTTTTAAAAGAAATTTATACTGGATTAATACAGAAAATCTTTATAGAATTTGATAATATTGTTGATGCGTATTTAACCAATTAAAAGAAAAGAAAGTTTACATAATAAATAAATAAAAAATTTGAGAGCGCCATAGTAAAAACTATCTTATTTACAAAGATAATTTTTTTTTTTTTTTACTAAAAAACTGTACACACACGCACATTGAGGTCAACGCACTCACTCTTTTTTCACTATTAAGTTCGAATATATGTTAATTTAGTTAGAGCAGTCTTAGTAGTGCATCAATATGTAGAGTTAAGGTTAAGGTGACCTAACATTGGTAAGATTTTTTTTTTTTTTTTAAATTTTACTTATTTCACAAAATGTAATATTTCATCAACAATATTTGTTTAGATCTTTGTTTTTTCCGAAAAATGTTTAAATATTTCATTTTTGTCCGAATGATCCGAAGAAGGGACTTATCGTGCACACTGATATTCGATATTGTGTGCAATTATCAAAGTAATATTTGAATAGATTGTAATAAAATATTTCATTCTTATAAAAATAAACTGATTTTACTGAAATAAGCATTATATCTACACCCTTTCATATGCAAAATCCTTAAAACCCTTTAACAATGTCAAACGAAATTATTTTCTTAAATTATAAAAATGTAATTTATCCTTAACAGTTTAAAGTGAGTTCCATGTTGTTTTGTACTTCTTTTCAAAATATTGAGAATCATAGCCAAACACGTTTTTACTTTCAGTTCATACAAAAATCGATTTTTTTTTTCCTTTTTCCCCTGGTTTTAAAACATTCCGATTTCAAAAAAGTGGTCTAGATAAAATGTCTATCTGTACGTGGTCAGCATAACTCCTAAACGAATTGACGTACGATAGTCAAATTTGGTGTGCGGGTTAGTGGTAGCCATGGGACCTACGATTAAGGTTGTGCAATCGTCCCAACCGAAATTCCCATAGAAATCTGATAAAAGCGGAAAAAGCTGAAAAACGAGTGCCTTTAACACTCGCTTTTCAACCTTGAGCATCGCCCATCAACGATTGATATTTTTCTGTTTTTTGTACAAGGAATGACAGTGTAATGTCTATTGAATATCATCACCAATTTTCGCGTTTCGGCGTTTTTCCCCAGTTTTTTTTCCCCCCTCTCTCTTCCCACATAAAAATATCGCCAAACCCTCGATTTTCATTTAAATAAAGGAAAATATGGAAACAGTAAATAATGCCGTACCAAATTTGAATGCAAGGATCAATATTATAGTGTATAGTCTCAAGTTTATGTAACTTATATTTTAATTTACTAATGTGATGTCAAACACAGTTGAAAAGCATTGTTTAACTTTGGAAATTATTAAAACTTTATGAATATAGAGTTTAATGTACCTGCAGTATTGTCTAAAGTCGTTAAAAGATCTGCCGCCTCTTTTCTGCATTAAATTATTTATGATATTGAATATATTGGTTAATTAACTTGCATAAAAAAAGTTGAATTTTCAGGGTTGTTGAACTTTTTACACTTCACCTGATCTGCATGAGATATTTTTTTGAACTCTTAAATATTCTTTTTCTAATAAAAAATACTAAATATTTATAATGTAATTTTTTATTACATTTTCGGGGTAATTTGTTATATGGGACGCAAAAGAGGATGGTCAAACCCTCTAATTTTTATTCCCATTGAACCCTGGTAGTATCATACTAATTGATGACACCCCTTCCCTCCCCCTCTCTTCCAAGTTGAAAAATTATTACCGCGACTGTAACCACTCACGGTCATAATCGCACCCCCCGTGATTGACCTCTAAATCCGCCCCTGAACACACGACTTAGAAAATTGCTCTAAATCTTTAGTTTGTCCGCTGTTGCCATCCCTCCATTGTAAATTGTCTCCAGAATAGAGAGCGGTTTCTGCGGCCGTTGTTTCATCGTCCTCTTTTAATGATGTAATTGAGTGGAAAGGAAGTGGCTGCCATTGCTGTCCAATAACTCATGATTGTGAGCGGCGCTAGGATTAAACCACAGGCATTCCCCGACCCGAGATCGGTTATAAAATACCGCTTCTATCCAGATCGTACACAAATGGGATACTCAGAAAAGAACCACTTCTTAGGTTGTGTTATCTATTTCCATATTTTTTTTTTCTTTTCTTTTTCATTTAATACTCTATTGAAATAATTGATACAAAATATAAATGTGTGCTTCTACCTTGGCTAGCAAGTAAGGCAAGCTCAATCATTCGCAGTTCGTAACCAGACAGTGTTGCTTTCAGAAGTAAGTATATAGATACGATGGTGATTGCCTCTTATTGGCTTATTTATTGGTAGTTTTCTGGATTTTCTCCCGATATATACTTAAATGAGGTTAGCTCAGATGTAGTGAATATCCTCTGTCCACTGGCTCAAATGTAGACTGTTGTTTGAGTAATCATGGCAAGTACAATTTATAAAGCTTGAAATGGAGACACTTTTTGTTTTGTGAACACTTTGTGTTGTTTATGAAGCATGAAGAGTTGCTAAGGAGCAGTTTTTACAAATTGATAATTTCACGCTGTCTTTTAGGACACTCTGCCTGGTCATGGAGTATTTCAAATCTTGTTAATCAATCTTGATCAACTGGCAACTGCATAGTGTCCTACCAACTTGAAACTTGGAGCATTTGCGTAAACAAGATGGCAGAACATATTCCGTCATGATAATTAATCAATCGTAATAAAAAAGATATTATTAACAAATATTTATAATTCGCTTTGGCTGTCTGACAGATGTTCCGAAAGTTCTCTTTCAGTACTTTGGATTGACCGAAAGTTATAAAAAATTATGATGCAATGATAAAAACTATAATAGTCTTAATGTATTTTATATGTGATTGTGTGCTGTATGTTTTCGATAAATTAGCGCTTAGTCGCTTACATAAATGAATCTGCACTTAACAAATAAGGCAATTAAATTACAATACTGGATACTAAAATGTAAGGAAAATATGAAAATACGTTTTTAATAAATATATAGAAAAGTAAAATATTACGTTTTATCTTCAACTGCTTTAAGCATATGCTAAATATGCTTTTATAACTGACTTAACATAAAATCAGGAGACGGGGGGGGGGGGGGGTATGAGGAGCGTATCGAAGAAATGGTTTTAAAATATTAAGAGTGCCACCGCTTTGTGCTTTAGTCAGTTGCAAAAGTGTATTCAACATACAGCGTGTCCCCGTATAACCTGGCCGACCTTTATTTTTGACACCGTTGGTCCTAGATGCATAGTCCCAGTTGAAGAAATGTTTTAAATCGTTAAAATATTTTTACTGAATGGTTTTTAAGTTAGCAAAGGGGTTGGTATAAAAATTACGGATTGTAAATTTTTATACGGTCCCCAGTTCCCCCAACTCATATTTAGAAAAATGTAGCCCATGAAAAAACATTTCAAATAAAAAAAAAATTGAAATTTGTTAGACCAATAGCAACGGTGTTATTGGAGTTTAAAGTTTTAACACTATTTGGGGGGCCCGTACATAAATTGAAATGAGGAAATATCGTCTTATTGGAATAACAACGAGCTTCTAGACTAGGTTTGACTATGGCAAACAAGTTGTTGTTCATCACCTAAAACATTATAATTTTTTACTAGAAACTGCTTTGAAAAAAAAAAGTTACAAATTATACAACGCAACAGCAAACAAACTTATAAACAATTTTAATTAAGTAATTTTAAATAATAACATAATCAGAAAGCAGCGCTTTTTGTTACACAAACAAAAATAAAAGGTGAGAGAAATAAACAAAGTGAAAAAGATAAATAACCTCTTTCTTAATTACATATGCTCGAAGTGTTTTCCTTCGACTAAAATATCTAGGCGCACACGTCATTCAAATTCATCTTCAATATTTTTCAGCATTAAAGGCGTAATACACCTGGCAGCGGATAAAATTCGATTCTGCATATCTAATAGACTCGTCGATTCTTTTTCATATATCTTGCTTTTCAAAAATCCCCAAAGAAAGAATTCTACAGGATTTAGATCTGAAAATCTAGGAGGCTATTCTACCGGACCTCCATAGCCGATAATGTTGTCTTGAAACTCACCCCACAAGGGGTGGTGCACCATCCAGTTGAAACCACATCATTTTAAGGTCTGCTAACACGACATAGTCATCCAAAAAATCAGATAAAGGTCCCTGTAACAGGTTCGCATACTTTTTAACCTGTTAATGTATCAGCAAAAAAGAAAGGTCCTACTAACGCTCCCTTCCATTTGCCACACAAACGGACCATCGCACTTGATGATTGTTTGGTCGGATCACATGAAGATTTTGCAGGGACCAAAAGTGTGTGTTTTGCCTATTTACTACCCCAGTTCTTGAAAACGTACACTCATCAAAAAATGGAATGTTATTCACAAATGATGAATCCAATTCTAATTTGTTCAGGATGAAATTGCAGAAATCAAACCGTCTATTTTCATCCCCGGGCAAAAACTCTTGCACAAATCACGGGCGATAAGGATGTGCACCGTGTCGGTTTAAGATTCTCCACACATGGGCTTTTGAGTATCCACATGCTTCACTAATGTCCCTGACACTAGACTGAGGGAAAGCAAGAGCATGGCCCAAAATTTCTTCGTCAGAGACAACCACTCTTGTATTTCCGGATCGAGGACGTCTTCCTATGTTACCTGTTTCTCGCAAACGCTTTACAATATTTAAAATCTTAGCTTTAGATGGATGTATGCCATTTGGAAATAATTTAATTGCATATTGTCTGGCAGATTCTCGCCCATTTCGATTACACTGGCCGTACAGAAATAGCATTTCTGCGTACTGTTCCACAGTGTACATTTTAACAACGAGGATTGACGAAATAGCTAAATACATCTGGTATCTGGTATTAGTATGACCTACTTGTATTCTGAAGTGATGAACATACATTATTGGTTTTCTACCTACCAATCAATAGTCTGCCACTAAAATTTGCATAGGAACCTGCAAATCCCACAATACTACATGCTAATTTACAGATAAGGGTCCGGATTTTTGATTTTTGTTTTGACCACTAACGGAAATTTTTTCCGTTATTTCTAAAATTTTAAGGATAGACAAAAAATTTAAGTACAATTTTAGGGAGAAACGAACATTTAAGGAATTATAGGAATTTTAGGGCGAATGCTACCCCTACACAACACAAGAGTGTGAATTTGTTCGGCCTCGACAGAATTAATTTTTTCCCCCCATCCTACGTGGTCGAAAGATTTTCGTTAGTTTTAGGGAGTATGACACCTATTATCTCTTGCAAACGAGTTCAGCATCCACAATTCACTATAGACATTGATAGATCGTATTCATGCATTTGATTACAGAATAATTTTCCGAACGCAATTCCTTTTTCTCTGTATTTCATTTTGTGTGCATGCCCTTAAAATATGTTAATGACCACGGGTGTAAAGTGGTATAAGTCACTAAATTCCATTTTTCATATCTCCATGAAAATTGGTCGTTCAAATTTCAATTTTTTTTTGTTTGAAATGTTTTTTCATGGGCAACATTTATTTAAATATGAGTTGGGGGAACTGGGGACCACATAAAAATTTACAATCCGTTATTTGTATACCAACCCCTTTTCTAACTTAAAAACTATTTAGTAAAAATATTTCAACGATTTAAAACATTTCTTCAATTGGGACTATGCATCTAGGACCAACGGTGTCGAAAATAAAGGTCGGCCAGGTTATACGGGGACACGCTGTATATTCAAAAAATAGCCGAGGAGAATATGTTTACTTTTTAGTGCACATATTTCTTCATAATTTTCTATGACCGTAAGCGTTGCAGCATTAAACTGAATTACCGTTAGAATAACTGAACAAAAAAAACCCCCTAGATTTCAAAAAATATGTTCTCTTGCTGAAACTCCATCCAATAGGAAATCATTTTCATATTGAATTTGGGGTGCGTCGGATGCACACCAGTGCCGGTTAATCTCCTCAGCAAACGTCCAGTGAATTTAGATGGAAGGACAAGGCTAATTGATATAATCTACTTCAGTAAGACCTTCGGTAAAGCCACTATTCAGTTTATTTGAGTTCCTGCACTGCTGAATTCATATTTGAGTTTCTGGTAACCCATATTTGTGCATTAGGTTGATCATGTTTCTCCCCGCCAGATCGACGCAATGAAATATTTTCACAAGCAGTGCAGAAATCAGATCATGTGCAGCTAATAATAGTTGAATTCAATTTAAAATTAAAATTTTAAATTAGAGCAAAAGTAGTTTAAGATTTCGCCGTTTGCTCCAACATGAGGAGATTGTCTTTTTGTAATAATAACACAATTTTTTTTTTAAATGTTATTATTAAAAAATCCAGGAACACTTCTCCTTTAAATATTATTGGTTATCTCACATACATATGTGAGTCGTTCTCCTAAAACGTATGTTTTTGGCTTCAAAATTTTCAAACTTTAAAGATTTCATTTAAGATGCATTTGAGTAGTTTTTAGAAAGCTGAGAACTGCATTTTCATGAAACTATGGTTTCTTAAATGTATTAATTTATTTGAAAGATAATTATGCTCAAACATGTAAATCAGGCAGAAAGTTACATTATCATTCTAAATCATGCAGAAATTATGTAAATACTACAGGATTGTCTTAGTTTTTTTCGATCAAGAATTATGAATTAGTAGTAACTTAAAATAAATACACAAAACAGTTAAAACAGTTCCCACATATATTACACAAGAAATCATATATTTTTTTCGGATAACTGCTTCTTCATTTAATACATTTTCAATATTCCTCAATTTATAGTAGCAAGTAGTATTAGAAAATGTTCATCGTCACTGTGTAAAGAGGGTTAGTTGGTTGTTTTCAGATTATCTGGCGCCGTCAGCAGCACGAGGGCTATAATGCGCTGAAACATTCGTCATTTTTCAAGCCAACATTCATTTACTAACACCCATGCCTTACACGGGACTCGAACCCGCAACTTCGCGGTCTAGAAGCTAGCACGCTAAACACTGTACCGTTTGGTCGGCGTGTAAAGAGGGTATTTAGATTAAGTAGAAAGCATCTTGTTCAAGTAATTGCGAACTTATAATAGCATTAAATTTATTATTATTATTATTATTATTATTATTATTATTATTATTTTTTTTTTTTTTTTTTTTTTTTAATTTTGAGAAAGGCACTTGCTTTTAGTTTTTAAAATTAAATGTAAAATATTAACGCGTCCAATGTCTGACTCTGAATCGGGTACTTCCCGATCAACAGCTTGTCGTCCCATCCACTCGACCACCATTGTTCGTTTAATACTGCTTCCAAATAGTAAACAATACTTTTTCAGAAAAGAGAAAATTATATCGGAAAGGTTAATTTTGTCTTATGTACACCCACAAAAAAAGTAAGTAAAAAGATACGTTCGAGCAGGTAGGCTTCTCATTAAAAAATATATTGAAAAAGCAAGTTTTTGACAAAATTGTATTGATGTTTATAATATCAGAAATTGAATATGTGATGTTTCATTTGTAAGTAAGACAGGTACTAATATTTTTCATCGTTACTTTTTGAAACAATTTTACTTAAGTTAAAACGCGTAGTTGGATATTTTAATTTTTTTGTCGAACTTTTTTTTGGTATGCGTAGAAAAATATTAAATGCATAAAGTATCACGACAGAATTCGTTGGTAGAATTTAAAGTAGTGAATGTGGAACATCGCAAAACTTTACTTTATCCTTGGTACTTTTTAGACATTAGAGATAGATTGGCAAAATTTACCGCTTGCGTATATATACTTTCATTAAAGGGGGGGGGGGAGTGGGAAAAAAAAAAGACCTTGCCAATTCGGCGATATTTATTTTTACAAATTTCGCCCCAAGTTATAATGTCTACTGACTTCTCAGAGACAAAGTGGTTGTCAAATTTTGTATTTCGCTAATAAAATTTATTCTGAATCGATAGAAGAATATACAAAGCCTTTTTATAAGCTTTTAATCATATAATTTTTATAAGATTAGAATGAAATATTTTTTACTATATATAAACTAAATTTGATTAGATGCTCGTGAATCTTTCCCTTTATTAAATTCACATGATGACACGATTTGGCAATTTTATTGTTCTTTAAGACAGATGACTGAAAGATGATATTGACTGTTGTAAGATACGGACGTTCTTTTTCATTTATTTACGTCTTTTGTGCCTTTTTACGAAATTTTAGTGGTGGGAATGTCTAAAACATTTAAAAAGACATTACCCTAAACTTTTCAATTGAAGGTACCTATTTCTCACGTGTGCTTTCGACAAAAACCGTATTGTCTATTTATACTACTGATTTGTACACCAAAATTGAACATCGTATCATGATTCATTCTTCGGCTATAGTACTTACATACAATTGTTTTTCCAAAAATCACTTTTTTGACATGGGACCTTGTAGTTCAATTTTAATTTCCATGGAAACTATTGTGTTGGTATAAATGATTAATGTAGGCTCCTCTCTCAGGCAGTATAATATTTAAAATAAATAGAGAGGAATTTAAGCCTTCATCTCTTTTATCTCTTTTACTAAAGTAAGAGTATCTTCTTTCCTGATATATATATATATATATATATATATATATATATATATATATATATATATAAAGATAATAAAATATCTATTGTTATCCTTTTTAGCATATCAATATCAATAATGAAAAATATTGCTTTTTATTAAAGGGGAATAAAATTTTGCTCATGATATCACATTTTTCTTAAAAATATAAGTTTATTTGAAATGGTTATTAAAGTTGCATTCTTATGCAGCAGTTATGCTTAAACTTTTGATTTATCTAATCTTTAAAAAAAAACAAAAAAAAAATTTAAAAAAAAAAAAAATGTGGACATCTTAAAATGTTACTTATTACGTACAAAATGTTAAAGATTTCTAGTTGCGCATTTTAGATTATGTTACTTTTAGACTTAACGTGCCAATGAAAAATGTAAAAGAGAAAAACTTACAAAAATCTGTCACGTAGTCAAGGGCGGTAATAATTGTTAGTAAATCTAACTCTCTTTTTGCGTGACAGTTAAAAAAAAAAAAAATGAAGTAACAGTTAAATAACTTTTACGGAACGCACCACGCCCTTTAACGAATTTCAAATATAAAAGCGTCACACATTTTTACATAAAATCTCATAGTCAGAAATGGAATAACTTATTAGCGTTAGAAACAGATCATTCATATTTGTAACCAAAAATTACCCGAATGCTTCAATTTCTTGAAAGGAGATGTCTATCTACATATAAAAATCAAACAGTTTTTGTGTGTTGTAAGTGTTATGAGCGAACTTGTTCCACATATTCTCTGAAACACTTAAAAAGGGTTTCGTAGGGATTGGATTCAAGATTTGAACGGAATTATTAGATTTTTTTTGTCACTAACACTAGAACGAGGCTGATTAGACAATCTATACCCATTGATACTAGTTTCCTTACCAAACAATTTTGTATAAACTGTTGCCAAAGACTGTTTTAAATTATTTTTTTCCGAACGTTTTTTTTTTTTTTTTTTTTTTTTAAAGTATGTTGATTTTGTTATTCTTAGTACACTGAATTAAATTTTTTAAAACTTTTAGATGAAAACCCATCAATTTTATGTACTTGAAAACAATAGGAATACATAATTAAAAGAACTAATTACCTTTTTCATAGGTTTAAATTAGTATGATGTCATCATCAGAGAATAATGACTAAAAATAATTTCCGAATAGCTTTCAATAGAGATTATGTATGAAGACATACACGGCAAAATTATTTAATATATTACGCAGTATTACATTTTAAAACCGCGCATGCACAGAGCTTGTTTACAGTATCGATTGACAGTAAATATAAGGAAATATTTCAATAATATTCGAAACGCTTATCGAACAAACTAATATAATGCATATAAATAATAAAAAAATGGAGAGGGGCCCATTAAAATAACTTTTGTTTTTATTCAGATGAAGCAAAAACTATCATTGTTATGCGAATAATTTTTTTTTTTAAATATCGTCTAATTTTAATAAAAGCAACTTTTAATCAAACTTAAAAAAGTTGCTCTCTATAATCTCTGTGTAATAAAGCTTCTATGTACCGAATTTCGCATATCTAGGTGCAAAACTGTGGATTTGTATAAGGTTCAGACGTACAGACACTCAATTTTATATACATAGATATATAGATGGGATTGTACTTGATTATTCTTTGGGGGTGACGTCATAAGTTTCTGACGGTGATATCGTCATTTGTAACAATGACAAGTACATTTTACGAAATATTGTTTAATAATCGTTAAATATTTAAAATGCTTTTTGAATATTATGATAAAATATTAAAAAAGGGTTTTGGGAGCAGACTGACAATGGTTAAACTTCAGTTATTCTGTAACTTTTTTAATTTAACCACAGTAATGCTGTAAGCTCGAATCGAGTTATAGAAAAAAATGAACCTGTGATCATACTTGTTTTTAAGATCTTATTGACAGTTTATGCCAATATTTCTTTTAAATTTGGTAACATAATATTGATGCTTTCAATTGCGAAGTATCATAACAAGAATGATTTTTCAAAATTGACTACGGTTAATAAGAGACCACATTAAGAACCTCGGGATTCGAAAATTTCAAACTGGAAGTTCCTCTTTTTCCAGCTCTTTTCATAAGGACATATATTATGCCAAGAAAAGGCAAATTTTGATTGATTTGTATTGATAACATATGTAGACATTTTATTCTTAAAAACGGTGAACACAAAATACAACCATCTCCTATTCAAACATATGCTTACCTTACCAGAAGCCGAGTAACGCCGGGTCATACAGCTAGTGTTTCCATGAAACCATTCTTAAAAAGGGACTACTTTAAGGTATCCGACTACGTTCGGAACAACTTTTTTAAAAATGGCTCATTAAGTACAGTTTAGGCAATTTTTTATGAAGTTTGTAATATAAAAGTATGAAGTAAAGCAAAAAATAAAGCAAAGAAATTTTTTTTTAATAAAAATAAAGCAGTATTAGACAAATTTTAAGGAAATTTTACGATAAAGCAAAAACACACTACAAAAAAATCAATTATGCATATCCCAAATTCCTCTTGCAACCATATATTTATGATAGTAGAGAGGGCAATGAACCAAAAATATAAGAGATATTATAAATAGTTGAAAAATTGTGAACATTATAAATTGGTATTTATGAATTTTTGTAAAAATTACCTCTACCGTTCTACAAAAACAGCTATAAATTAAAAAGTAGTAAATGTTAATGCTAAATTTCTGGTTCATTGCCTTCTTAATATAATAGTAAGTATTTTCTGAAATTTTCATTCAAAAATCTAAACAACTTTTTGTCAAATCAGGATTTGCGCGCTCATTATTTAACAAATAACTCATTCTGCAGAAAACGCGTTTAAAGTTTTCAGTTATGTTTCACTTTATTTTAACAAGTTTTATGTGTGAAATTCACCACTTTTGTAACTCGCACCCTCTTTTTTCTCAATAGTGGCACTTTTTTTCTATTTGAGTCTCTTAATCCCAATTTTAAACAAAATTGTAGTAAAAATATATCGAATTTAGCGTAAAAATTGAACTTCAGATGAAACGTAAAAGATAAACAAACTAGATGTAAACAAGAAAGCTTATGAAAATACTTCCGTATTTCGTTGCCATTTACATCAAGGAAATAAAATAATAATCGAATAAATATTGTGGCTAAACATTAGCAACATAATATAAAGTATTTTAACTTAAAATTTAGAAGAAAAATGTTAGAAATGAAGGGGAAATAACGATATAGCATATTGTTTTGGTTTCGGAATACAACTATCGGTTGATTTTGACACCTACCATAACGTATAAAAATTGGAATAACTTCACATCTAATTGACGCACATAAAAAGTAAAGATTGTTTCAGAAAGTTAAAAATGTGTTCAAAAAAGTAACTGAATAAAAAAAAAATATTTTAATTTCATAAAAATTGACCTTTTCAACGTAGTCGGATACCTTAAGCAGTTAAAATGCATTTATTAAGTTGAGGGATTGAGAAGCAAAGGGGTCTAAGTGACTTTTCTTAACTTTTGAGAAAATCCACTTTAAGGGCTCTGTCTACTTTGGATAAAAGAAAAAAAACGCTTTTATTCCCCCTAAGAATATTGTTATGTTTATTGATATAAAACTTGTTAGGCTTAACAAAAAACAGCAAAAAAAAAAAAAAAAAAATTATTGATTTTAACCATTTTTTTAGTTTGAAAATGCCAGGTAAACAGGAGTCCTCAAAAGGTTGCGCTGTTGAAAAAATCTCAGAAATTACTGAACTGATCCTTATGAAATTTTGACCACATATCCTGTACACTTATTGCTATATCCCGTACCAGAATTATTGCAAAATTTTAATTTTTAAAAAAACATTTTTTTTTTGGGGGGGGGGGGGGGAGGAAGCAAAAACATGCAAAAACATGCACAAAAAAAAAAAAAAAAAAAAAAAAAAAAAAAACACGTTTTTAATTAATTTTTTTTTGTCTGCCATTTTGCATATAAATTAATATTACAGTTACGGGTCCACTAAACACACTAAACCTAAAACCATTCAATTTTTTTTGTTTCAGATTTTTTCAACAGCCCAACTTTTTGATGACTCCTGCTTATCTGGCATTTTCACTCTAAAAAAGTGGTTAAAATCAATATTTCATTTTTTTTTTTGTAATTTACGAATGTTTTTGTTAAGCCTAACAAGTTTCATATCAATAAACATAAAAGTATTCTTTAAAAATAAATAATAAAAATAGCGTTTTTTTCATTCATCCAAAGTAGACAGAGCCCTTAAAGTTTCTTATTTATATTAAATTCTATGAAAATTATTTGTTGTTCAAATACTAACCTCTGGAATGAAAATATCACTAGTTGGTTTTACATATACCTATTATGAATTTTTATTTTTTTATATATTTCTAGTTTTAAATGCATTACTTACTACATTCATTAAAAAAAAAAATCACTTGGATCCTTTAGCTTCTCAGGCCCTTAAATATATTGAATTATTTTTGAAAAAGCAATTAAACTATTCTGATTCTTAATAAAAATGATTTTGGCCTAAAGTTTAATGATTTTCAACTATAAGTTAAATTTTATAACAAAATTAGAAGATCATTTAAAATTATGCCCAAGATTTTCAACACAGATGCTCTCATATTTGGAAACTGAAAACAATATGTTTCCTATTAAAGTTTGCTTTCTTGTAAATTGCTATTGTTTTCTAGAATCGTCGTTTGAAGTTCTTTTCATATCTTTCTAAAATGCTCTAGTGAGATTGCTGCAAAACCTGAAAAAATACAAACTGATGAGGACTGCCAAAGTTTTATACCATCATTAAAAATTTTTTTAATCACATCTACAACACATCTGTGAAAAAAATCTTGAAATAGTTGATCTTTTAATTAATTTTAATAAACTTTTAACGTTTTATTACTTGTAAATTTCTTTGAGAAAAATATGAGTGCTTTGTTACTAATATTTTTTTATGTCAATACTCCGAATAACAGGATATAGACTTTTCCTGTCATTTGAGGCCTGCAACTATTTGACAGATTCTCCGGTTTTTCTTAATTCTTCAGTAAAAGTGCTTGAAACTTACACCTTTCTTTATTTAAATTTTTTATGTTTTGTAACTTCATTTTCTGATTTCGATTTGGTGTTGACTACGCTAAAGATGTCTCTTACATTTTCTAACCTTCATGTCTTCAGCATCAAAGAAAGTACTTGAATTGCATAAATCTGAGATGTTGGTTTGACGACTCTCATACCAAGTGGGAACGCAATGTTAAGAGATCACTAGGGCAAGTTTAAATTTGATTTCTGGAAGAAAAAAAATACACCTAATTTTTGTCAATGCAAGTCACCAGATACTGGAAAAAACGTCCACATGCATCAATAATCAATATCTGTACTTAATATAAGCTAAGTCAAAAGATAACGTTTATTTAGATAAAAAAAAAAAAAAAAAAAAAACATAAGATATTAGTAAGAATGTACGGTATATCTCATAGCTACTATTATACCACTTGCCATCTCTTCAGGCAATCAAATCCTACTACTACCAGCCAAACTCTCTTGAAGCATCGAAACACCGCATCGTTATATAGAACAATAACCATCCTACAGATCTTGATACCTCCAATCAACTGTATACCCCACATTCATATCTAAGAACTAAAGCCTTGGCAAGGCACGCCGCCTAATTAATGCAATGCCTTCCACCATTACACACAAGGAAGAAATATCCATAGCACAATACCCCACCTCGATCAGTAATGAATCCGTGGATGTCTTTTTGTGACACTCTGCGACTAATTGTAGGGTCTAACAATGTGTTTTGTGTTCCGAACTTTGCACAGGCAGATGGCGGACGGAAAATTAATAGGAAGTACGTGATGTGAAAGACTTATACGAGTGTGCTCCAATGGAAAGTGGGGACTCGTGTGAAATTTACGTGAGTTCCATAGCAACAGTTAGTGAATGGCATTTTCCAAAAAATATAAATCGATTATTGTTGAGTGTAATTGGAATATTTATCATTCGGTATCGGGCAGAGATGGAAATCAGAATAGGGTATTTCTCTTTGGTCCTATTTAAATGTATCGGTTTTAGTTGTATATCATTAATGCGAAGGGAAATAAGAAAACATTAAATTTATTATTCTACTAGCTGAGTAGGCCCGCGTTGCGAAACACCGTCACTGTGTAGAAGTCCCATTTTTTTTTTACATTTCTCGAACAGGATCATTGCTACGCATGCACATGATAGCTCCATTTGCTGAAAAGTTTATTACTGCGCAAGATAGGCCCGTTTCGCTCACTAAAAGTTTAATTGCTAAGTAAACCCTTATTGTTAGACCTCACCTTTTCTGCCGAAGAAAAAAAAAAAAAAAGAAAAAAAAAAAAGAAAAAAAAAAAAAACGTTAATACATTAAAGCAAATACCTTCACCCCTCCGAAAATATGTAAACATTTTGTTTATGAAAAGCAAAATTAGAAGACCAAAACTACTTATGCTTAAAATTTCAGAGCTCTAAGCCTATCAGAAGCTACTTTGTAAAGAGAAAAAAAATAGTGATTTAACCTTCTGTGTTTGTCAAAAACACAATTAAAAGGCCAAATCTGCTTATGTTTAAAATTTCTAACTGCTACGCGTATTGACAGTCACTTTCTATAAAACATCAAGAATAGACTCTTTGTTTTACTTTTTTTCGGTTGATCTTTCTAAAGAATAAATGTCTTTTCTTTTTGTGTGAAGAATAATACCGAAACTATTAACACAGGTAGGAACAAGGTATTTGTTAAATAGTTTTTTTGTTGTTGTTGTTGCCCAGCATCCTAGTTGAATAAATATTTTTAAACTTTTATTTTAAGTGACAACCTCACAATTGCAAGATGTTTCAATTCTTAAATATGTCTTATAATTTAGCGCTTTGGGAACTGCTTTTATTAACAAAAAACTTTCTTATCAATAATCGAGCATGTTTATAAAAAGAAAGAAAAGTACACAATTTAGCAAATTCATTGTCAATTGTATTTTTGTCAATCGGAAATAAAATATTGCAATTACTATCTGTAGGAACAAACAGTTAAACCCTGTTAAAATAAACACGAAAGAAAACTTAATATTTATTAATTTCAATTCCAATTCAGAATTTAAAAATCATGTGGTATTTGAAATTATATATTGTGGTTATAATTTAGTGTTTTGTATGCAAACTATAAATGAAACAAACTATAAAAAACTTTTTTTGAAAGTTCAACATAGTTAAATATTGTATTCCATTGCTGAGAGATATTATGACACTTGATTTGGAAAGCAAAACTCTGTGCGGCATGGCTCGAATAGCTGGTCGATGCGATGATAAATCGTATAGTGTACATCCATCATAGAGTATCCAATTGAATTTTTTGTTAACATTTTCAATTTATGAACAAATAATAAAGCGAAGAACCACACATTTAAAGCTGTAATGTATTTAATTATTGTAGTTTTAACTACGAAGAGAAGAGCCTCATCCCACCTTCATAGAGTTCCTTTCGCAATGTGTCAAAATAGCCTCTACATAGTGTACCCTCTCTCAAGAGTAGCAAAATTATCTATACTTACACTGCAAATAGAAATGTCTTAAAATAAGGCACAAAAGTATCACTGAATTTAGACGTCAAATGGAGTATTAATTTAAGATACGAGTATTTGTGATGCATAGTTAAATGCTCGAGGGAGGAGAAGCATGGTCAACAAAGATAAGAATCATCATAGCGTACATCACCCTGGTAAAGATTTCAAACCTAAATGTTGGTAATCTTTATCAGTGAGAATAAGGATACCCAACTCTTTCAGAAATTCTAACTGCCTGAAAATGCCCCCTAAATCAAACATCAAAATGCTTTAAAAAATTAAGACTCCATTTGACGTGTAAATACAGTGCCACAGTTGTGTTTATAGTGTTTAGTACCTGTGTACAGTGTAGAGTACCTGTGTACAGTGTAGAGTACCTGTGTACAGTGTAGAGTACCTATTTACAGTGTAGAGTACCTGTTTACAGTGTAGAGTACCTGTTTACAGTGTAGAGTTTCTTGTTTAGAGTGTAGAGTACATGTTTACTGTGTAGAGTACTTGTTTACGTTGTAGAGTTCCTGTTTACAATGCAGAGTACTTGTTTACAGTGTAGAGTACTTGTTTACAGTGTAGAGTACCTGTTTACAGTGTAGAGTACCTGTTTACAGTGGAGAGTACCTGTTTGCAGTGTAGAGTACCTGTTTGCAGAGTAGAGTACCTGTTTGCAGTGTAGAGCACCTGTTTGCAGTGTAGAGTACCTGTTTACAGTGTAGAGTACCTGTTTGCAGTGTAGAGTACCTGTTTGCAGTTTAGAGCACCTGTTTGCAGTGTAGAGTACCTGTTTGCAGTGTAGAGTACCTGTCATATAGTATAAAATATAAAAAAAAATTAACTTCGATTTGCAAACAAATAGCAAAATTCGCAATTGCATATTAACTATATGACAGAAGCGGAGGTTTTAGCCTTTAATTGGCAACTCATTTTTTAATTTTGGTTTTGCATAAAAGGAGAAAAAGAGATCGTCACGGGGGGGAAAAACAAAAAAACTTAAAAGTAACAATATTTTTTTTTTCAACTCAACTAATACCGATTCCTTCTCTTGAAATTCCTGGTTCTCTTATCCATACCTAAAGTTATCCAACCCGTCATCCGCCACCGATTATTCCGCCCATGAAATAGAACATTTCTCTCGCCCCCCTCGGTTCGTGATACCTGCCAAGCCCCACCTTTGCAGCGGGGCGCCCTTTCATAACGGCCGCTCTCGCACCAGGGAAGCCCGACCAGGGGGTTGGGAAAAGAAGCAGACCTGTGGATAACTTTTTTCCTTATTTAAATTGACAGCAGAGATGCCTGGCTACAAGGATGGATTTCAAGCATGTTAATGAGCCACACTTAAATGGTAAACTTTATTTAGTGGTTGGTAAAAAATGTGATACGGATTCTTTTACTTTCAATTACTCATATGTTAACATTGTTTAGGAAAAGTATTGTATTCATTAAAAAAAAAAGAAGGAAAAAAAAAGGGATTATTTTGCGTTTTTACACGTTTGGGAACGTCTTGAGTCCATTAAGGTGTTGTTGTTTGTGTTTCAGAATAACTTCCAGTCGAATTGATCCAAGATGCTCAGCTTTTGTATGCGCGGGTCAATGGTGGACATGGTATCTTTCACTAGGGTTTTTATCAAAATCGCACGTGCGCATAAGGTAGCTACCATTAAAAATTCGGTTTTTCAACAATTACCGAAAAACGACTTTAGCGATTTTGATCGAAATCGCCATGAAAAGGCCTTTAAAGGTGTTCTAAACATCCTTGTCTTTGAAATTACAGTAAAAATTCGACGAGGGCGTACAAACTTATATATATATATATAAAAAAAAGAACGGCTTCAATATAGAGTTCTCTTTCCTTGAGCATCGCAAGTTGACGAACATTATAAAAATAAAGTTTATTAAAAGTGTGCGATTAAAAAAAAAAAAAAATATTTATAAATGATTAGTCTCACAAAATTCGCAACTTTGCAAGACTTCAAAGTATTTGAAAGAGTGTAAAAAATTTATTTCAAGATTTTGTAACACAATACAATAGTACGAGTTAAAAAAATAAAAGAGTGAAAAAAAATAATTCA
Organism: Linyphia triangularis; assembly: GCA_963978545.1. Lineage (NCBI taxonomy): Eukaryota > Metazoa > Arthropoda > Arachnida > Araneae > Linyphiidae > Linyphia > Linyphia triangularis. The sequence goes on along the minus strand of OZ021732.1, from coordinate 29,033,913 downwards.
ATAAAAACTTCATTTAACGTTCATTCTTTTTTCCCCTCCCAATTCACTACTCTTTAATCCCACACAGACAAATAAAAGTTTTACATCCAAAGCCATTAAAAAATGTAGCAATTGTTTCTCTATTTTCCCTCACTCCTTCTTCTAAATAAGCCTAATCATCCCCTACCCCCTTCCAATTTCATTTAAAATAATAATGGGGGGAAAAAAACCGAGAAAAAATTCCCCACCGCAAGGCATTTAATAAGTCAGACGATTTTCTTCGGGCGCAAAAACAAACGTTAAACACCTAGGCGCCTGACTTCACTTGAATTCGTAGAATATGCAAGGATGTAGTCTTTGCTGATTGAGAGGAGGGGGGTGTGAGAAGGTAAAAGGAAACTTTGAATAAAGTAAATTATATATTTGAGAAGGAAATTGTCTTTTTTTGTTGGAGAAAATTACGTATTTGGTGATAAAAAGTATCAATGGGTAAAGGGCTCGCTTGTGCAAATTATAGGTATAGCTTTCACACCATCTGAAGATTTCGAGGACGTTTATTGTATGTATAAAGAAAATTTAAGTGGGATCTAAGAGAAATATTATTGTGTATGCGGTGCTGTATGAAAGTTGACCGTTGGGATTACGCGTAAAATGTCGATCATTAGGATAAATGTTTCGAAATTTCCAAGAAGTTAAACTGTAATACTTAGCATTAAGTAAAGCTTTTGTAAAAGATGGTAACAACCTAGTTTGGAATTCGGTAAAGTTTTTACTTTGAAACAGCAAAAGTCAGTTTTAACGAATCTCTGAGGGACCACTTTAAAATCTCGTTAGGCAAAATCTTGATTAGTAGTGCTACTGCATATTCTATTCGACATTTCAAATGCATTTCGCTTAGAAATGTAAAAGCTGACAAAAAATGCAAAATTATTGATTACTTAAGTTCTTAATATTTTGAAAAGGGTATTAAAAAAAAAAAAAAAAAAAATGCAATTTTGGTTGTAATTAGAGTGTAATAAGAAGACATAAAAGCTGTGTCGAAGAATCAAGCTTTTGAACAATATTTTTTATAAAGGGACTTTTCTAATAAATTGATTCGTAAATTTAATTGTCTTGTTGGTTATTTTATGTATTTATGTATGTCGTTTACATATTAATGCTGGATGCCCTCTTATCTCTCTCTTCTCTCATTTTCTTCTCGCACTTTGTTCTCTCTCTCTCTTAACTCTCTCACTCTTCTTTCGCTTTCTCGTTCTCTTTTCCTTTACTTCTCTTTCTCTTCTCTAACTTTCTCCTCTTTCTCTTTTCTCATTTATTTTCTTCATCTCTTCTTTTTCTTTATCGTTCTCTTTCTCTCTTCGCTCGCTTTCTTAGTTCTTTCTTAACTATCTCTTTCTTATCTCCCCTCTCTCTTTTCTTCTCATCTATATCTCTTTCTTATCTCTTCTTTCTCTCTCGCTTCACACACTTTCCTCTCGCTCTATATTACTCTTTCACTATTTTTCATCTATCTCTCTTTCTAGAATATCAATCTTTCACAACTATTTCTCTTCCTCATCGTTTCTCTCTGTCACGTTCTCTATATATCTCTTCTCTCTCTTTCTTTTCACTCGCTCTCTCTCTTAACTCTCTCACTCTTTCTCATCTCTTATCTCTCACTCTCTCGCTTTATATCTTTTTATTTCCTCTCACTTTCTTTTTTTTCTCTCTCTTTCTCGTCTATTTTTCTTTCTCATCTCTTTTATATATCGCTTTCTGAAGTTGAGTGTAAACTGAATGGACAATTCAGTACACATGTGATAGTTTTAAGCAAATTGGATCACATTAACCTCCTAAAATAAAAATACTGATTTATTAATATTCAGCTGAAAGTCCAGTTCTTAAAACAGTATAAGTGATTTGTTTGTGAAGATATGAGTTAACAACGTGATTTAATCGTCTTTGAAAGAGGGATGTTTGCGAAGCTCGGAAACATGGAGTATCAGCGAAAGCATGACATTCGTAAAATGTTTGAGAGTCGTGGTTGTTAAAATATTTAAAAGTTAGAATTTCAATCGTATACCTGATCTGAATGTGAAAAATGCTGACGTAGATTATTCAGGGATGATGTAGAGTATCTAGAGTAGTAAAAGGCAACAATGCAGAACATTTCAGCACATTTTAAGCAAGCATCATATTTTGTCTATTCCTTGAAGTCCGTGCCAAGTGCATGGTCTCTTTCAGAAAAGACTCCCAAACTTTGAAAGGACATAACTTCCAAACAGTAAGAGACAGAAAGAAGAGTCGAATTTTTTTATTGGTGGGAAAAGTTGTTTTGTAATGAAAGGATTCTATTGGGATAGCATTACATGAAAATAGTTGTACTTTATTCTGTGGTGGTCTTTCTTCACATCTGTTTGAATTTCAAACGTCACTGTAATTGTTTCAAAAGTGGTGTTGTTACGTCGAATCCGCTGTTGATTTTCACCAATTAATCTTTTTTTAAATTCATTTTCATATGAGTCAACGACATCATTCGTCCTTATTATGAGTGTTAACTGAGTGGGACTGAAGCAATTTGATTAGAAACTAATAGCGATTTCAATATAAATCATCCTCAAAAATGTTTTGTTCCAACAAAGTATTGATTACACTGTAAACAATGATTATCCAATTTCTTCCACTATGACGATTACTTATCAAAAGTGCATGCATGCGTAAAGTGTGCGCAAATATTTTATGTCAAAACACAGTTTATAAAGTATAGGTAAAGTGAATGGGGGCGACTTAGTGCTATTTTTTTAGGTTTTAATGTAATGTTTACCTTAATACTTGGTTTAGTTGTTTAGATTTTTTTTTTTTAGGGGAAGGGTTACCATGCACTACAGACAGGGCTTATGCACTACAGACAGGGCTTATGCACTACAGACAGGGCTTATGCACTACAGACAGTGCAGCCGGGCTGCATCCAAATTTATTAGTTCAAAACTAAAATGATACATTTTACAATCTTCTAAAATGAAGATTCAATTTCTATGTTAACCGTAAAAATATCCGATAAACAGCAAACTTTCGGCCTCAATACTCAATTCACGAGAGAAGAAAAACCTTTTCCAATCAAGGTGATCTTCCTCCGAAAGGCGGCCATGTGTTCCTGAAACGCGTTTTGGCTGCGACGTGGCCATGCGTTGCCATGTTAACTAATAGAATCCAATAGAGCTTTTCCACCCCTAATGTGCAGCGAGCGAGCCAGATCAGCGATTTTCGTCTTTGGCTACCCTTGAGAATTTCTGCTTTAAAATAACCTCTAGATGGAATTTTTGAAAGGTAGTGAGGTAGTAGTCACTGAAGTAGTCACTGAGGGTGTTACACGAGGACCCTGATGCATATGGATTCGTATCGATGACAATGTATTCTATCAAGGTTTGAATTACTATTTTGTTCTGAAAATAAATTTAAATATTTTAAACTCGTTATCAAAAAAATGATTTGAGAATTCAAATCTGCAATAACTATTAGATGTTTTGAACTTTAATCAAATTGATTGGAAAAGAAATTGAATTTTGCAAGATTTTAATGAATAAGTTTTTAGAAAAATTGCGATTTTTTCTACTTTCAATAAGGGTATTACGAACAATTTCCAACCATAATTTCTTTTCTTGGTCCTATGAAACTCGAGTAATTACTGTTCAAAAATATGCTAATTATAATCGGATTGTTAATTAGTTAATTAATTTTTGAATAAAACTGAAATATCATTACTAATTATGTACTTTTAAGTGCAAAAAAAAAAAATCCGATTTTTAAAATTATAATTAAAAAAAAAAAAATTTAAAAAAAGTGCAAATGTGATTGTACATGATTGTGGAAAGTGTTAGGAGGTTAGAAAGGTGTTAGGAAGCCGCATGTTTCCGGCTGTACTAACATTTCCGACATGCCCCGAGCTGTCACTGAGGGTTATACAAGGACCCTGATGCATATGGATTCGTATCGATGACAATGTATTCTATCAAGGTTTGAATTAGTATTTCGTTCTGAAAATAAATTTAAATATTTTAAACTCGTTATCAAAAAAATGATTTGAGAATTCAAATCTGCAATAACTATTAGATGTTTTGAACTTTAATCAAATTGATTGGAAAAGAAATTGAATTTTGCAAGATTTTAATGAATAAGTTTTTAGAAAAATTGCGATTTTTTCTACTTTCAATATGGGTATTACGAACAATTTCCAACCATAATTTCTTTTCTTGGTCCTATGAAACTCGAGTAATTACTGTTCAAAAATATGCTAATTATATGCTAATTATAATCGGATTGTTAATTAGTTAATTAATTTTTGAATAAAACTGAAATATCATTACTAATTATGTACTTTTAAGTGCAAAAAAAAAAAAAAAAAAATCCGATTTTTAAAATTATAATTAAAAAAATAAATAAAAAAAAAAGTGCAAATGTGATTGTACATGATTGTGGAAAGTGTTAGGAGGTTAGAAAGGTGTTAGGAAGCCGCATGTTTCCGGCTGCACTAACATTTCCGACATGCACCGAGCTGTCACTGAGGGTTATACAAGGACCCTGATGCATATGGATTCGTATCGATGACAATGTATTCTATCAAGGTTTGGGGGCAAAAAAGAGTTAGTCGTGGTAAGGAATCGATGATTTCTCCCGTAGTGGTCCAACAGTATGAAAAGTCGATTTGAGCTCAAAATCACTTAAATTGTAATTGTAAATAAAATTTAGTAATGCATATAAAGGATTGGTATTAAATTATTTTATTATTATTATTATTATTTTTGTCATAACTCATAAAACTGCTAAAATATCAAAATGTAGATTGTTCAATAAAAAAATTATTCGATAATATAGTAAACGATGATAAAACTTGCCTTTTGAAAAATAGAATTTTTGTTCTAGAAGGAGTTTTATTTGAACTTCAAAACAATATAAACAATACAAAAAAACAAGCTCACAGAAAAAAGGCTAAATTGCAGGTTATGGTATCGTGCTAACCCCACTAGCCAGAGAATATTATATTAATTTAAGAAGATACTAAAATCTGACACATAGCACATATGTTTTGAAAAATGTGTCTGGCACAAAGTCTATTCTAAAGGCACTAAGTTATTCCTGTTTAAATCCTTTATATTTACTTCGATTTTGCATGTGGCGTGGAAATCTGTGGATGTCTAACTGAACCACTTGCCGTCCTCCAATAAATTTGAAACTTGGTAGATAGATTTGTTGTAGTGTTCAATGCTTTCTACTTAGCTTTGGGGCGTGTTGCTGTCACTAAAAGGCCGCTTTTACACACGCTTCTATTGGCGCTTCTGATTATTCATATACCAGTTACCGTCATCCATCAATCGAGCTGAAACTGAAACTTAGCTGATATCGTTGTCGATGATAATGCTTTATATCAAATTGTGGGTCTGTCACTAAAAAGACGCTTTTATACACGTTTGTATTGCATTACTTTAGACTTATCAGCTTTTACGTTCTTTTATCGAGATACCAAGTTTAATTCCAACAATTACATTTTGACGATATTTAATGACTGAAACCTTCCGTTATTAAAGTTGATGTAGCAAAATCTTCAGAGAGCTAATCAACCCACTTGCCGTTATCCAATTGAACTGAAACTTGGCAGATAGAATTGCTGAGGATGACAATGTATTAGATCAAGTTTTGGGGACAAAAAAGAAGTTAGTAAATAGTTCGGAATGGATTTCTTCATAGTGGTTAAATACTATGAAAACCCGATCTAAGATCAATAAGTTGAAATTATCTCATAAAAATTGGCAATGCAGAAAAAGGATTTAAATCAATAAATAAATAAATAAATAAATAAATAAATAAATAAACACATACATACATAAAATTATTCATTGCATTTTTTTTTTTTTTTTTTTTTTTTTAAATTTTTACAAACAATCTAGCATTCAAATAGGCCTTTATTTTATTTTTAAAATAAAAAGTAACACACTGTTATCACATCTAATTCTTTTAATGACTTAAACATATTTTATCCAAATTTTTTTTAATATCTTCGTACTAAAGATTATTCAATTTGAATTAAATAATAAGTTATTTAATTATTCCGTAGAAAGTATTGTTTTTCCCGAAGATTAGACATGATTTAATAACTTTGAAAATAAAAAAAAAAAGTTCAAAGAAATTTTTTTGATCGAGCTTTCTTAATAAGATTTTGTATTCTTAGTTCGACGTTTATGCAAATTTTTAAAGTTTTAATTAAAATTTTAATCAATCAGTTTGCTCTTTACGTATATGGAACAAGTAGTATAATATTTTCTGCTCTTCTGCTCAAAAAGAACTTGTTATGAATTTGTCGGAGGAAGTATAACTTTATTTGAGGAATAATTCTCACGGGAAATCGAAGAATTTGGTTATAAAAAAATGAGAATGAAAGGGAGATTATGCGCTTTTTTTTTCTCTGCTTTCTTTTTTTACATTAAAGATTATTTCATTAACAGTCACTGACGTATTGAATTAGAGCCAGAGATATATTAGTTACGTTTGACGGAATCTTAGCAAATTACAAAATAATAAACCTATTCTTCTAATGTTTCTAATTAATATTATGAATTATACATTGAGCAAACATATCAGAGACAAATCCTTTTGTAATTACTCTTTTAAAATAGAATGTATTTTTTTTTACTGAATCAAAAATATATATTAATTTCTGATTCAACAAAATTACAGAATACCTTCTTTTTTAATTAAAATCGTCAAGATTAAAAATTTCTTTTTGATTCAGTACAAGACTTCCCCCCCCCCCCCCCTAAGAATTAATTTATTTCTAAGTGGTGTTGTGCAGTGCTTACAAGAATAGAAATTAAAATAAGTAGAAATCCATTTCTTCTGTCATTTTCTTTATTATCATGTATTTGAAACTTATTTTTTCATACTCTTTTAATTGTTTTTAAATACCTATGCTTTAATATTCATATAGGTGTCAATGATGAAAATTTTATATTCTAATTCTCGTTGGATTCCCAAAACTAATTATGGTTTCAAATTTTATACTAAAATACCTTGAAGTGGGGTTTGAACAAAATTGTGAAAGTAAATCAACGTTTTTTAGATGGAAAAATGGAATTTAGATGGATGAGTATGGAGAGGGGAGGGGGGGGGGAGGGGGACTCGAAGGAGGACGCAGGATAACATTACAAAAGGAGACGTTTTTTCTAGCAAATTCAACATAATAATAATAATAAATAAGTTTCTCAAAAATACTATTAATTTTGGTATTTGAAAATGAAGGTGGAATTAGTCAGTCACTCAAGGTCTGCTTTACCATAACTATAGCTGTCAAGCAAAAGCGACATGTAGTAACCGAGGAAAGTTTCATGATTGTGAACTGACTGCCGCATGAAATATCAAGTCCTGATATTAACGGACGGAAAGCAGTTTTCAGGTTTTTTGCTCAAAATGTCGATCATGAATTCATCGATGCAATTTGCATTAAAATTTTATGGGGGAAGAGAGGGGGGGAGGGAGGGGTTGGTGCGCATGCTTTGTAAATTTGACGATTATGGAACTTGCGTACGTTCAGGCGCCATACCTCTTGAGCACTTCCCCACAGATTGACATACAATTTTACATTTTAGCTAAAAATATGAATAACAGTTAAAATTTTAAAGTTAAAGCATGATTCAGTACTTTGAATATAGCTTAAATATTAGAATACGGAGTTTAATTAGATACAAATGTTATTCAATATGGGTCTTTCTAAGGAAAATCAGGAAATTGATAATGTTTTTTTCTTTTTTAAACATTCTTCAAAAATTTTGATACTCTTACTATAAAGGGACATATAATTAAGGGTAATAATGCTACTATAATAGTTGAGATAAAAAATAAGATTTTTTATTTTTAATCTTTATAAATATTATAAAAAATAGTCTAAACGGATGTGCCGTGAGGCATAAAACATTGCTGAGAATTATTTAATGAAATTAAATTTATATAGTTACAAAATATAACTACCATTACTTTTACAATTGGTTAAATATTATATAATTTAAAAAGAGAACAAATGTAATAAGGTTAGTGCATATTCTTGTTTTTTGTAAGATTTTCCGAAACAGTATTTTAACTATGTTTATTTCTGAAAATTAATTTAAATAAAAAAGAATACAAGTGTACGGGATCGGGATGTCACTTGATGCAAAACAAGTTCTTTTATATTTTTTTTCTGTTCTAATATTACAATTAATTAATTTTAAATTTCGAACCCTCAAAAGTTAAATGCAAGAAAAGATATTTTGAAGGTGAATGTTACATTATCCTTTCTTGTAAGTGTAACAGAGGAGAGACAGTCGTTGATGGGCGAAGCTCACAGGGAAGAAAATTATGTCTTAAAGACATTCGTTATACGCCTTTATCGCATTTCTACGGGAATTTCGGTGATGCGAATTTTAGAACACCTTAATAGGCATTACCACAGCGATTTTGATCAAAATCCTTAGAGCAATTTTTTAACAGTAGCTGAAAAACATAATTTTTTCAATTCTTGCGCAATTTTGATGAAAAGCTTAATGACAAGTCCCATAGCCACCACTAAGCCGTAATCAAGAATTGAACAACGAAGGTAAATCTGTTCGGGAGTTATGCTGACCACAGACATTTTTTTAGACAACTTTTATGACCTCAGAACGTTTCTAAACGTGTAAAAATGTAAAAAAGAAAGTACCCTATGTTAACATATTGGTAATTGAAAGTAACAAACAGAAAAAGTCGTTTTGAAAAAGAAAAATCAAGTTATCTACTATTTAAAGAAAAAAAAATAAAATTCATTTGTATGGAAAAGTTATTTTTCTCTCTTTTACGTCAACTAACTTTGTAAAACATTCAGTAGTAAATTCAATAAATAAAATTTGCTTGCATAAAATTGCATTTTGAATTATGAAAGTGTGTAGGCAATGATTAAAAATCTATAATAGTAAAACAATGTGTCTGTCGGTCTGTGGCTCTGTGGATCTATAGAAACCTACTTAAAATTGGAGTAGAGCTTTGAAATTTTCAGCATAAGTAGTTTTGGCCTTCTAACTGTATACATGTCAAACAGAATGTTAAAATTTAATTAGTTCTTTTTTAATTTTTTTTTTTTTTTACAAAGCGACTTCAAACAGAGATACAGCTCTGAAATTTTCCACATAAGTAATTTTAGCCTTCTAATTGTAGTTTTGAAAAATAGAATTTTAAAATTTTACTTAGTTGTTTTTTAATTAATTTTTTAATATAATTAATATATATTTTACAAAACGATTTCTAATAGGGCTACAGCTCTGAAATTTTCAACATAAGTAATTTTGTTTTTCTAATTGGACATATGAAAGACAGAATTTTTAATTTTTATTTAGTTTTTTTTTATTAATTTTTTAATTAATAAATATGTTACAAAACGATTTTTAATTGGGCTACAGCTCTAAAATTTTCAACATAAGTAGTTTTGGCCTTCTAATTGGACATTAGAAAAACAGAATTTTAAATTTTTGTTTAGTTCGTTATTAATTAATTTTTGTTAATTAATTAATATAAATTTTACAAAACGATTTCAAATAGGGCTACAGCTTTGAAATTTTTAACATAAGTAGTTGTAGCCTCATAATTGGATTTTTATAAAACAGAATTTAAAAATTTTATTAATTTTTTTTTTTTTTTTAGTTAATTAACAATTATTTTACAAAACAATTTATAATTGGGCTACAGTTCTGAAATTTTCGACACAAGTAGTTTTGGCCTTCTAAGTGGACTGACAAAAAGAATGTTAATATTTTAATTTGTTTTTTAATTATTTTTTTTTAATTAATTTTTTTACAAAAAGCGACTTCTAATAAGGCTAGAGCTCTGAAAGTTTCAACATAAGTCGTTTTAGCCTCTGATTTTGCTTTCCACAAACACGTGTTCAAATAATCTTAAAGGGGGGTTGTATTATTCTGTTAACGGTGAATTTTTTTTCTCGACAAGGGAGAGGTTTGCAATATTAAGGATTTACGTAGCAATTAGATTTTAGTGAGTGAAGCGAGCTTTTGTTTACGCAGCAATGAACCTTTCAGCGAGCGAAGTGAGCCTATGCTTGCATAATAATGAATCTTTCAACAAGTGAAGTAAGCCTTTGCTTATGTGTCAGTGAACTTTTCAGCAAACTAAGTGAGCTCGATTTTGCGTAGCGATGAACCTTTCTGCGAGCGAAGCGCCAATAACTGGGACCTATACACCAATAACAGATTCCTCAACGCGAGGCCTCACAGCTAGCTAAAATATTGCACATGATAAAATTTCGTAGCTAAGCACGGGTATTCAGCTAGTAATATATAAAGACTCAGAATTTTGTCGATTTTTATAAGCTTTTATGTTCATAAAGGTACTAAAATTGTTGAGGTTTATGAGTGGGAAAATTTTTAGTTAAAACATACTTGTAATTTTTTTCCACAAATTTCCACACTCGCAAAGCTATATTTTAACTTTTTTTAGGATTTCAACTTTAAAGGCGTTGACTGCATATCTAAGAAAGTAATTGCGACCCAACTAAGCAATGAAACATTTTGTTTCATATCAAATCGTAATTAAGAATTTAAATCATACCTTTACTTTTTTATATTCGTACACAGTTGAGGAAAAATACTTTTTTTCTCCCTTTTTTTTTTTTTTCCTAGAATTTTCAGCAGAAAAATACTCGAAACAGTCTCTAATAAGATTCTAATTCGCTAATTTAAGTGTAGCAGACTTATTGGATATTCTCTTTTCAGAATTATTACAACATAAATTAACTTTTTATATTCTTTGCGGTTTCTAACATGTTAATGCTATTCAAAATAAAAAAAAAAATTAAAAATAATAATAAGCTCAAGCAACTAAATAAAGTATTCATGACATAACGGGATTGAAGAGAGAAAAAAAAAGTACAAGAATTTCTCTTCGAAAATTAACTTAAAAATTTATAAAAAGTCTTCTCCAACGAAAGTCAACAAGTGGAAAAACGTTCTAAATGGATTCAGATAGAAACTTATTTTTTCCCCTTCTTAATCCGCTCTACCATTCTTTCCCTCTTTTTTCCCCTAAAAAATTCTATTTCTATTTAAAATTTAAGCAACCTTTTAAGAGATAAATCTCATTCCAAAATAAAACTGCTTAATAATTTATATCACTGCAAAGTTTCCAACGAGAGTAAAAAAAAAAAAAAAAAAAAAAAAAATGGACGCATAAGAAGGGAGGGGAAATAATGTGTTAAAACACAAAGAACGAGGGAAAATAAAAAGCAGATGAAATCTGAACGCGTTTTGTGTAATTATGCCGCTGCGTTCTTTATTTTTAAAGTTTTTTTTCCGCCTTTCCTTCCATCGCATGCAGCGGCGATACGCAAATAAAGAATTCGCGGAGGCTAATATATCAAGCTTACCTTTTGTTGTTCCACGTGGGCAAAGGTGAAAAGGTTCTATTCTAATGGGAAGTAATAGAAGAGTGTAATGGGTTATTCATAGGGACTCATTAAAAAAAACGGGGAGGGAAGCAAACAAAACGCTAGGATGACGTTGTTTTGGTCATGGGTTATAGATGTCGTCTGGTATTATTTGTTTTAAGAATGAAAATATATAAATTGGAAAATTTCAATTTATACACTCCGGTGGATTGTGGGATTAGAGGAGGATTTTATTTGGTTGTTTAAATATATTAAACATCGAAGGCAAAGGATCGTGGGCACAAATTAAATAAATTACAGCTTATCGCCATATATTAAATCAAAAGGTGAGGTTTTAGGACTTCTATGGATAGATAAATAAGTAGCTTGTGGAATTAGAAAATTAAAAAAAGCTTGTAGAGATTATGCGTGACGACGTCACAATTTGCGTAGGAATAAATATAACACGCATTGTGATTGGGTAATAGAATGCGAAAATCCGAATTCGTATTAAAAGATGTGTTGTGATTGGTCACAAGCAAGTTCCAAGTGTTGCCATTTGATGCAATTATATATATTTAAAAAAAAAAAAAAATGCAAAATATGGATGAAATGCAATGCAACGTCACAGGTCACATACAAAGGCTTTTTGCAATGTCTGACAGAAAGGTATAAAATACGGATATGTGCTATACTAATGGAATTCGAAAATTCGAAGTTATTTTTAAAGGTGATTAGACAAGAAGATTTGACAGAATGCAACACTTCACACTACGCACTATAATAACTGCGTGTATAACATCCACTTATTGATATGGACTTTAAGTACGAAGTTATGTGAAGTTTTATCATCTGAGAAAACTTTTGACTAATCACAATCACTGTATAAGAATCAATTCGAATTTTCAACCAACCAGAAATTCTATTATTATTTTTCCTGTCAAACATTACGAAAACCACCTCTGGTTTTACCCATAATTCTTTATAAATTTAAAACATTAGAAAAAAGCCTTATAAAAGCCATATAATACGAAAATTCGTTTTTGAAAGAGCACAATGAAAATTTGTGTACTACTCTATTTTGAAATGGAACTGAAGCATTCCACAATATTTTAATAATATTTTAAAGAATTTTACAGAATAACAATATTTTGCATGCAATATCTTCTACAACTTTCCAAATGAAGTCAAGCTAAAAAAAGATATTTATTTTCTAGGAAACAAGTGTAATTAAAATCTACTGCAAACCGCTGAAGCAGAAGGAACTAGGTAAGTGAAGACAATTTTTTAAAAAAAAAATATCATGTATGGTTGATGTACTGATGCAAACAACGCTTTATGTATTCTAAAAATACCTGAATTCCACCTTAGATTACAGTCTATTCTTGATAGAAAAACAATTAAAAGGTCGTAATAATGCTTGAGAAGCACTGGGGTCATAAGGATACTAATGTAAAGTAATTTTACATTGTTTCAAAAGAGACATAAGGTTCAACTTTGTATTTAAATAGTTCCAACTAAATGGATTTCGTTTTCTTATTCGTCAATATGAAGCTTTAATTTATTGGATAGCGGTATATCAAAGAACTAGATATGAATATCATAAATTATTATGTTATATTTTGGTTGTAATATTTTTTAAAAATATAATATTTGATCATTTCATAAAGAACTCAGAGGATATTTCCACGTCAGCTATTTAAAACATAAAAAAAAAGCATATTTATCATTGAATTTTTGAAGTGGCTTTATGCATCCAATAATGCACAATATTTGATTTTGTTTTATTTAAAGTATAATTCCGTAAAGTTCCTATCAATGGGAATGACAGAAAATTTTCAAGTTAACTCGACAACTAGCAAATTATCCAATTACTCACAGCATATGTGTAAGTTTTTGAACAAAGTTTTGCTGAACTAAAACCAACATTCTGTTAAGAATCAGCTAAAAGGCATGAACTCTTTTACCAAAATTCAAACATACTCTTAAAGTTACTTTAATCAACATACCACGAAAATACGTTATATGGGTCAAAAAGTTACAAACTAATAACTTTCTGTAACGCCCCCCCCCCCCCCTTCCAGTTTTTTCTAATTTAATCCCCACGTAAGTCGTGGAAAAATATTAAAAATTTTTCGTCACGGGTTTAACATTAGCAGCCTTAAAAAATGCTCCAAATAAACAAATGCAAAAACTCCTTTCCACTGTAGCCACCACCACCACAGTAATCTGAATCTTTTCCCTGTGTCGCACATTTCCTAATCGGCCAGCAGAGGGCGTCCATTAAAAAAGACCGATTATTCTAAAACCTTCTTCTAAGATAGCATTTAATGTGGAGTTCGTGTAACGCAGGAGCTCTAAGTATTTCTCATTTTTATCTCGGGCGAGAAAACAAAAGTTTTTTTAATGAAATTCTGAACATTAATGTATGCGGCAACCACTAATTTGCATTCATATCGAACGGGCGAAAATTTTCTTGTCGTATACCCAACCACGAGAAAATGATAAGAATCAGAAGGGAACACCTAAACTTTAAGAGTTTTTCTTTTCTTGGTAAACTTTCGCTTTTATTTATTTTTCACGCAAATAGATTTCAGATACCAAAGTAAATATCTGATAGTAAGCTAATTTTTACGCTGCAAAAACTTAAGGTTGCATTAATGTTTTAATTTTTTTGTGTTTGCTTGGTAAAAGTAGAAAAGAAATTAGAAGCACAAAAAACACCAAGGCCTCAAAGTAAGTTCATAAGTACAAAATAGAAAGAGAGAGTATAATTTATGTGTTTCAAATCACACAACTACCAATTTCTGAAAAAAAAAAAAATTGAGGCTATGCATTTTATACACATCTGAATTTAAAAAAATATATATAAAAATATTTTCTTAGTGCTATTTTATTCAATTCATTGTTAACGGGTTATATTTCAAGTTGACATTCTAAGTTACCAAATGATTTATTCATTGTTATTGGAGTTCATGCATGACTACGCCACAATCAACTGCTATGTTTACGGGAAAAGAAAATGTTCATTGTGATTGACCAATGGAATATGAAAATTCGAATTTGTTTTAAAAGGTGTATTATGATTGGTCATATCACATGTATTGCTATAGGATTAAATCCCACTAAAAATACCGGCTTGAGTAATGTCCATTTTTGGGAGTGTTCCATACGCATTTCTACGCGTTTCTGTGTTCTTTCCTTTCATTTAATAAATAAAATAGTTTCATTCCTTCCTGCGAGCTATGGGTTAAGGAATATAATTAAAAAATGGACTACTTCTTTGAAAGCATACTGATTCGTTTTCGAACGAGCACCCTTACAAATACTTGTAAAATAAGAGGAAGAGGCTCGCCCTATTCTAAAATCTACTTATGGTTTAATAAATTATGATACAATAACATTTTTATATGTCAATGAATTATGTCCTAGCTAAATCATCCATAACGTAATAAAGTTTGATCATCATTAGCCAGTCCTCTAATTTGTCATAATTAACTATTTCTCAAAACTATACTATTTATGTTGGCGTTGGTATACATTGTGCTTAATGAAACTAAATAGCAGTATTATACATCTACAGAAATCTTCCCACCTGAATCACCTCAATAGATTTTCTTTTCAGCCATCTTTGTGGTATCCTCGTTGAATCTTTTACGTATCTTATAACCCCTCTGGGAAGTTTGGGACGTCTGGTTGAAAAAGGGGTGATCGACCCAAACATATCGTTCTTAATTACGGTTTTTCCT
Organism: Linyphia triangularis; assembly: GCA_963978545.1. Lineage (NCBI taxonomy): Eukaryota > Metazoa > Arthropoda > Arachnida > Araneae > Linyphiidae > Linyphia > Linyphia triangularis. The sequence continues at coordinate 29,018,775 of OZ021732.1, read as the reverse complement.
TCTTCTGAGTATCCCAGACACCGGCCCAATTAGAACTATTAATTCAGCCAGTTTGGACAGGTGCAGCATGGATGGAAAATCAATTCGACCTTCCCCTTTTGGTCCACTCGAAAAACACATCTCTCGTACACTTCTTCTGTACGTTTTCTGTCAATCCGATCCAGAAGGGGTTGGTCTGTACGTTTCGTCAATTGAAAGAGAAGAATTAGTCTCGGAGAAGGTAATACGTATTGTCGTATAGAATGAAAGCCCATTTGTGAAGAAGTATTTTTTTTTTTTTTTTTTTTTTAATTTTCAGCTTTAAACAACTTTGCTGATGAGTTCTATAGCTTACTGTACAATTTTCCAGGTTTTTAGGTTTCTTCAAGGTTTTTAGCATCGTACAGTGTTTTGTCAAAAAGGACTACCTAATTTTGAAATGACATAAATGCGAAACAGTCAGGGACAGAAAAAAAAAGACAAGTGGTGAGTTGGATAGATAGGGTTGGAATTTTAAATATATCGGTTGGCAAAATAAGTTACAATACTGTAATGTGACAACAAATTGTTGTAAAATCTGATTATAGCGAAATTGATTTTTTGTTTTCTTCATGAAATAGGATCCCATGATCCTTTTACTGGAGAATGTAGCCCCCCAAATGGTCACTTTTGTAAAATGCAGAGCTTTTGCAAAACACACAGATGAGTTTCATGAACAGTAGGCATAAAAAAAAAAAAAAAAAAAAAAATCCGAACAATGGCTATATCTTCGGTTCGAATTGCCGTAGAACCTTGCGGTTTGCACTACTATGTTTTGTTTACAATTTTCTACATATCTGGTGCAATATTTTTTTTCTAGGGGTGCTTTAATAAACTATCCATTAAAACAAAAATTGCTAAAATATATTAACTATTTAAGAATTTATGGTTAAAAAAACAAATTTTCTTTTTAACATTAATTTGTCATTTTTTTTACAACAATTAAATTGCTAACCACTCATCGTAAAATTATGAATTTGGTATTCAGACGTTTTTTTTGGATTCTAAATCTAAATATAGTATAATATTATGAGGTTGTCATTGAATTTTTTAAAATTTGTTTTAGTTTTAATATGTAGATAACCCCATATGATAAAAAAAAATTATTACGATTAATAAAGACCTTCCAAGATTTACAACGGTACTTGTCGTTTTAAATTTCATCAATTAGAATACAAGATATAGCTATCATTCGGATTTTTTGGTTGTTGTTGCGTCTGTACCTCGTATTCGCCAGTTTTGGAATTCCGTCAGTCCAAATGGAAATGAGACTTATCGGCAATTTGCAAATCAGTATAATTTTAATTCCATTTCTTTCCACCCAGCATACTACTTTATCTCTATTTTCTATCTCTCACTGTAAGGCAGTTATGACATTTCAAAATTAGGGATTCCTTTCTGAAAGAACGTGGTATAATCCGCCAAGGGCATTATTCATCATCGAGTACTTTAGAATGGTAAATAGTTACATTAGATTGTTGAGACATTTGGAGCATGGCACCGTTCAAATGAATCCCTAGACAGAGTGAGTGTGAAGCTTGATAATTTTTCCGATTCCTGGATTGTGTTTAGGATGGCTGGATGAAAGTTACAAAATAAAGACAATGCCATGGTTGAATATCACTACAAGTTCCAAAAAATTTATGTAGGGAAGGGAAAACGCCATCTCTGCGACTTGTGTGGATAATAAAGAGATGCAATTGCTGGATGTTCCAAAGGCAATGTACTTACCGGACACAAATGTAAACTTTTTGAGCAGTAATTCAAGGTAACCAAACGTTGTGGATAATATAAAGCCCAGGCGGAAATCGATCTCGATGTAGGTCATCCACTATGCAGGAGCCAAAATTATAATCGTTAGACAGAAACCTGCTGTTCAAGAGAGAAGTTTCATGGTTTTGAAGTGATTATCAGAACATGGCATATACATGCCTGTTATCACCGCAATATAGATGAGAAATGTAATTATAGCGCTATTACCATTGTAGATGAAAGATATTACTTTTCACTATGGTACCTGAGTGTTACCATGGTAGCGTAAGATTGAGATCTTGTTTTGAAACATGTAGATTAATATTATCTTGTAATTTTAGTGTATTAAACTTATATTTTTACATCATTTACTGAGAAATCTCTTTTATAATAAACATATCCTTAAAGCCTAACCATAGAAGAGTACCATTTTACATTCTCGACTAATATTCAGTTAAAGTATTCAGTTGCATACACAAAACAGATTTATTGTATAATGTATTATCAACCCGGGTCGTTACGAGTCTTCTTCACCCATAGTAATCAATGCAGGTGAAAGTGAAGATCACTTATTCACCCATCGGTCAGAAAAAGGTAACCGCAGGAAAGAAAAACCTGTTCATGGTTTCTAGCTCAGATAATTTTTTTTTATTAACTTTTTCTTTATTGGCAACGATAGAGATTTATATGCCTACTGGCTAAACATTGGCAGGCTCCCCTTCCCAAAAAGTTGAACTTTGCTTTTTCTTCGAACTCCAGTTCGTTCTGGCGGCGGAAATTATTCTGCCAACAGTCGAATCGTCGAGTTTTTGTGGCTGTATGGCGACAAGGGATGTTTATTAGTTAAAACTGAGTTGGGGAGAGAAACAACGTAGCCTGCGAAAATTTCTCAAAAAAATTATTATTTCCATGAAGAACACTGGAATTTTTGTTGGTTACATTGGATATTTCAAGAAGATCCGTTGATTCGTGTATATTTTTCGGAATTGCTAATCGAGTGTAAGACATGAATATCATGAATGATGTATCAATGATATGTCATCATCATCAATTAGTGTAGGTCTTAAAACTTCTAAATAAAAGTTCCGTAAAGCCAAATGAATCATTTACGCAGCTCTCTAGTCATCTGGTTTCAAAACAATTTTGATTTAGAAGTATAAGAAATGGATCATGGCTGGCAAATCATTTACCAATCAAAATACCGCAACAACATCAGGGATGAATAATTTCCATTTCTAGATGAGAATCAGGAGGTTTTTCAAACTTCTTAAGACAAGCGATGATGAAGGGAGGAGGAAGTAGGGATGTCGATGAGGTGATCCATCTTTTCGGTGGTGTGAAAAGTTTCAGCGATGATTAGAACTCTATTTGAAATGCGAGTGGAAAGTTTCATTGGAATTTTCAAAAAACATCCCTTTGCCACGCGATATCCATTGTATGCGTTTCCACATGGCTGCCTTGCATGACTAACTAATCTCGTATGTTTACCGATCAACGACCGGTGCCTGTAAAGAATACACGACAGAGTGGCAGTGGAAAACAAAAAGTTAGGATAGTAGTGGATGACTTCATACATACAGGTCGATTGTATTTATCTGCATAACATAAGCCATCGTTATGAAATCGTATATATAGGCGTGGATCCAGTGGGGAAAGAAGATCGCCCCCTCCAATAGATTTAGTGATTGTAAGAAAGTTGAAAGAAAATGACAAAATACAAAAGAGAGAGGGAGAGTAAACAACGACAAACTATATGTTAAGAGGGGGAGGAGAACCTATAAAGCTATTAAAAATTCACACATAAAATTTTTAGATTCCATATTGATTGAAATGTATAACAATATAAAAAAATAATCATTAGAAAATATCTTGACTGTCTTTTAAAATAGCTATTTAAGTTGAAGTTAATTTAATTTGCGTGTGTATACATTTCTTCAAGAATCATAAAATTTGAAGCTTCTATGGAAGTGCAGTTTTACCGCTATAAAAAAATTCTATAAAAATTAGTGTTATCAGCCAGAAGATCTTGATCAAAATGGCAGAAGGTAGAGAGAAATAGTATAGTGAAGGAAATCTATTTAAATGTCAATTCACTGAATTGAAAGTAAAAGAGAGAAGCTTTTCTATGAACACAAATATACCACTATTTCCACATCGTAAGCAAGCTGTACTTAATCTCCAATCCCCCCACCCCCAAGCCGATTCTCACCTCTCTCTTCCAACGATCCACCTGATTGTTTAAGTAGCTTGTGTGAAATTACAGAGGTATTAACATATAATACTGACCTATGGCGTACACCACATATTTATTTTCAGTTTTTTTTTATAAATAAAATTTTAAATATCGAACCGAATTCTTTAATAATTTCAGTAACCAGGCTCCTGATCTACCAAATGCTTCGAAGGAAAGTTGTAAAAAATAAACAAACCACCAAAAATATCCTTCTGTTGTTACCTTCTTTCCAATTTAGTTAATTTCTACTACGCCACTTTAGTCCTTTACTACATTAAAAATCAAAAGAAAGAAAGAAGAAAAAAAAAAAAAAAAGTAAAGTGTTAAAATATTTAGCGTGCAGTCAGAATATTTTTTTACTTCGAACAAACTAAGAATAAGAACTTCGAACTAAATAAGATTGCAAAATAATGATAAAAGGAATGATTTTGAGGTATGTAACCATCAATCACGGAAGAAAATTTATTCCTATTGATAGCAGACCCAAGTTTCAGTACATTGCATCTAATGTAGACACCAATAACATATCTTCTCGTCTTATGTCTTCGGTGTTTGATATTATTTATCTATACAAACAAGAACCGTTATACCTAGGTAAGTGAAATAATGAATTCGCTATAGAAGCACACATAAATCCAATTATTCCCTCTAAACCCAATTTCATTTATTACATTGCACCTGAAACTTAAAGAGAAATTGGTGATAAATTTCCGGTGTCCAGCATCCTTTCTCACCAACGAGAGATCCAATTCCTGTTCCACTCCTTCACCAAGCCACCTACCCCACTCAGATGAATTGCACTTCTTCCCGCCATTCCATTTGGAGTTCCATAAAAAGAGCCGTTTCTCTGTAAACCTCGCGAGTGAAATATATCATTTATGAAGTAGCCCGTTTATATCGTTATGGAATATAGTTTAATGTGGGGTGGAAATTTCTGTATGGATCATTGATTGGCTGCAGCTGACCGATTGTTGGAAGCACCAGGGAAAAATAATATAAATAAATGGTAGAAGGGGTTAAAAGCGATCGATGCTGGGAACAAGTATCCTTTATTTCTACAGGGAAAATAAGAAATACAGGAAAAATTACGCATCGGCAACACAATAAAATGTCCCTATCACTTCGAGTTTCTATAAGGATGTTACCGGCCATCAGATATTATATCACTTGACGATAACTTTAAAATTAAATTCCAGTCAAATTGAGGACTGTTTTTGAAAGCGTGAAAACTAGTCTCTTGAAAACTAAGGTCAATTAGTTATTAAGAGTTGTAATGATAAAGCAGAATTTCTACTATGTTGTTAAGATATAAATTAGACTTCAATTAAAATATGCTAAATAATTATATAAAAAAAATTTTAAAATATAAAAAAATTCAACTAAAATTTACTTTTTTAATACATATAGTCTTACCTCTCATCAAAGATGATTTATTTTCTCTTAGTAAAACAATTGAACACCATATATCTTAAGCATTCGTAATATTAAAATCATCGTATACATTAATATGGTAACTAAGAGTTCACAGATATTTGTGTAGTTGAGTTATAATTTAACTAGTGAAAGTGAGATAATATTAATGCTTTTCTTGAACCATAAATATAACAAGCATTCAAACAAAATACCACGCGATTTTATCACGAACAAAACAATCTACATTTAAAACGCAATAAAAATAAAAATTAGGGGTGTGGAACATCGCACAACTTTCAATTACACTTAATACTGGTCAATGCATTTAAATTTATCATGGATTTGTATAATTTACAGTTTTAGTTTTCATAGTTTCAGTATTAAAAAAAAAAAAAATCCAGTTTGGCGATATTTTTGGCAATATTAATAGAAAAAAAAAAGACCCCCAATATTGAGATATTGGTATTTTTTTGAATATTACACTATCCTTTGTTGCAAAGTGAAACAGAGAAGAAATTAGGCGTTGATAGGAAATGTTCAAAGGAAGAGAACTTGGTGTTAAAGACATTCTTTTCAACTTTTTAGACCTTTACAGCATTTTTACGAAAATTTTGGAAGTGAGGATATTTAGAACACTTTAAGAGGCTTTACCACATCGATTTTGCTCAAAATCATTAGAGCTGTTTTTTGACAACTGCTGAAAAACGGTAATTTTTCAATAACAGCTACCTTATGCGCAACTTTGACAAAAACTTTAATGACAGACACTACCAACTAAGTATGCAAAAAGTTAAACATCGTAGGTCAATCCGTTCGTGTGTTAAGCTGACCACACACACACACACACACACACACACACACACACACACACACACACACACACACACACACACACACACACACACACACACACACACACACACACACACACACACACACACACACACACACACACACACACACACACACACACATATTTTTTTATAGACTACTTTTTTAACTCACCATCACCCCACGTTCCAAAAAGTGTCAAAATGCAAAAAAATAAATAAAATAATATTGATTTTTTATCTAATGCTATACGTTCATTAACATATGAGCAATCGAAAGCCTGGTGAATTCAATTTCAGCGATGAATTTTTAAACAATAAAAAAAATTACAAATTGAGCAATTTGCAGCATTTTAGGGCTACATGAGCTGAAATATACATTATAGTTGTTATCGTATGTCCACGATTTGGATATTCAGGATACATGCTGAAAGTTTCATAGAAATTTGGTAAAACGTCTTATCGTGGCATACTAACAAATCAAGAAATTTCTAAATTCTAATCTTTCAGTTTGATGTAATAATTCAGTGTGTAAAAGTTTCGCAGTAAGCTTCTTATTTTCACAATTGCTCAAGAAAATATGTCTTAAGCTCTCATTTGAAACTTTAAATTGATAAATACGAAATAATAATTGATTCCCGGCGGAGAAACACGTTTTTTTTTAAAGTTTTTTTAATATCTTTTTACTAGTGTGTTATTTGTCATTGGTTTATATATATTTAAGCAACAGTTAGCACATTCAGCATGTACGAAAACTAGGGGTGTGGGACATCGTACAATTACACTATAATACTTTCAATTACACTATAATACAGACGGGGATTTGCGTCGTTTACCGTTATTATATTTTCATTATTTATTTAGAAAAAATTGCCAGTATGGCGATATTTTTTGCAATAATTCTTGTATGGATATTTCTTTTTTTTTTAGGAAAAAAAAAAAAAACATTTGCCAAAACGATTGTTGATGAGGTATGCTCAAGGAATTAAAACTCTGTATTAAAGTCATTCGTTTTTCAACTTTTTACACCATTAAAGCATTTTTACTGGAATTTCAGAGTTGGGGATGTTTAGAACACCTTAAGAGGCATTAGTACAACGATTTTTATCAAAATCGTTGGAGACGTTTTTTAGCAGTCATTGAAAAACATGATTTTTTCAATGGTAGCTACCTTATACGTATGCGTGATTTTGACGAAAACCTTAATGGTAGGTCCCATGGCCACCAGCAACCCGCATACCAAATTTGAACATCGTAGGTCAATTTGTTCGGGAGTTATGCTGACCACACACACACACACACACACATTTTTTCTAGATCACTTTTTTGAAATCATGGTGTTCCAAAACGTGGAGAAATGCAAACAATTTTTTTTTTTTGACCGAATGCTTTATTATACTTTCATTACCCTATGTATAATACATATGGGTAACTGAAAGTAATAAAAAGGGTTTCGGAAGTTGATCACATTTTAAATATACAATCTACAAAATATTATTTTTAAAATTCAATCGAAAATACTTAAAAGATATTCTTGCATAACCTTGGATTCAGTTTTGTATCTTCTTTTATTTATATTCGGTTTTAATATGCATTTCCAAAATATAAATGAAAATCCTGATCGACTTAACACATTTTATTTGTCAAATGATGAACAACTTATGGTAGTCTCAATTTCTCAGTCAACTTATGGTAGTCTCGATTTCTCAGTCAACTTATGGATGTAATTAATCTAACATTTCCAATTATTTTAACATACCGAGGGTTGATTTTGATTGTGTTGGTTTTAATGTAAAATTTTACTTCCAAAATTATCATGGAAACCTTTATAAAATAATATATGGTTTTTAAATAATATTTCGTTTAAAATAATACGTGTGGGTGGTCATTTTTGGTTGATGACAAATATATTTTGTCTACGTAGGGTAAAACAACTTATCTTTGAATACTAAATAAATGAAGCATCGTAGGGTACAGTACAGTACTTGTAATCTTTAAAACAGATGGTACAATCCCTTTTTTTTAAAATAAATAATGCTGTAGTTAGCCTCCATATATGCTGACGTAATTATGTATTAACGTCAGTTCTTGTTGGTAACCTATGAGGAAAACTGTTTGCAATGTACACATTAATTTCCCAATGAGCGAACTTTTTGTCTTCAAGGTGAATGTAAATAACAGTTTTTTTACTAGATTAGTTTAACAGTTTATTTTTACCTACTAGACAGCAAATTGAAGGAAGGGTTGTTATTTCTTAATATTTTTAATCACATGAAGACATCGCAAGAAATATGGCGTCTGGGGCACATAGAAACGTTTCATTGAGTGGAACTATAAAACGTTTCAAGATGCCACAAGATGTGTAATGCAGAAAATAGTTTTTAAATAAAGAAAACATAAAAAAAAAATATATAAATAACAATAAATTTAAATAACAGATTTGGTGTTAGAGCAATTTGACGTTAAGAACCATGTTATTTTTTAATACTTTTAATCACATGATGATATCGCAAGAAATATGGCGTCTGGGGCACTAGTCTTCTTTAACATAATGGTTGTTAGTACGTTTCATTATACCTAATTGGTGAGATTGCAATGAAACACACTTGAGAAAAATTTTAATTGCTACCTGTACAAAAATATTAATGTTGAAAAATATTGTTACTATTACAAATTGTTTCCAAACTGTATAAGAAATTATTGACATGCCTCCTCATACAACAGACAGAAAATCAAAATTTATAAAATTCAAAAACAAAATTTAATTTCACTATGCCCATGTTCCCATATAAGACAAACTTTTAAAGTAAGACATCTAAATATTTATCCTTGAAAAAATAAACCTCACCTTGGCTTTGTGTAATATCAATTTATTTGTATTCACTACATAAAATAAAAGTGAAGACTTAAAATTCCCGAGACACACACATTGTTTTCAAATGACTTACTTTACCTGGGAAAGAAAACATACGAGGACATTTGTTTTTCTCTTTACTTATAATACGACTGTATTTTATTGATTTTTTAGAACAAAGTTTAAATGTTTGGAGTTGGTTTTGGGAAAAGAAGTTACGATCAAGATCAAGTGCTTGGTTTTATTCATATAAATAGATTAGTTAGAAAATATTTAAAATATAGAAGTAAAGACAGTATTTGATCACGCAGCATCAAGGGGAAAACTTTTTTTTAGGTCACCGCGACGATGTATATTCTATTGGACATATTGAGAAGAAAAGTTAATGTATTTTTAGTCCATGAAAGAATAATTAAAAAAAAAAAAACTAAGTTTGCACTTTTTTGTCATGTGTAAATATTAATAAAATACGAAGCAAACAAACCTTAATAAAAAAACAAACGAAAAAATCTTTTTTCCAATGGAGGCTTAACTAAAAGAATAGTTGGCCGAAATGGCCTTAAAGGAAAATGGAATAATGATTAATTACAAAAAATACCTTTACAGCTTAATGTATTTTAAGAAAAGTACAGAGGAAATTTTATGTACAAAAAACAAGATAATTTTCTGAGATCAACATAAAAAGACAGACACGACTCTTTTCTTTCTTTTTTATAATTCTCTTATTCCCCCTTTAATGTATGAAAGCCCAGCGATAGTACCATATACCTCAGTTCTGATTACACAGCCTACCCCGTCTTGGCAATGTTTTTATGAGGACACAAAATAGATTTCTTTTCTTTGGCGCTAATGAACATTTTTAATTACGTTTTTTTCTCTTCGATAATCCCTACCTCTTCTTTCTTCTTCTGTTTCTATTTTTTAATGCTTTCAAAATTTTCAATTACTGATTTTCTTCTAAGCCTTTTTCGTTCCCATCTCTCTCTCTCTTTCTCTATGTTCAGGACGGTTTCTTTGAATTTATCGCGAATCAATGTTTCATTAGCAAAGAACAAAGGATCTCGAGGGATAATTAAATATTTGATACCGTACTAATTAACTCTTTTAATTAATTTTCCCAATACTTTCTCTATCCCCCCCTTCTTTGGTGAAATGTTCTACATCCTGGGAGGAAGCAGTCTTGTTAGGACTCGTTATTCGTTCGATAACGAAACCGGGATCGAACGAAATTTCGTGGATTAGCGCACTAAAAGACAACAGGCCCGCATAGATTTAAGTTCGGGGGTGCTGCAGTTTAATCGAGCATTCATTAGCTTTCGATCAAATTAATTACAGAAAGGAAGGAAATATATTTTTGACGAAAGGCAGAGTTGATAAAACTGCCGAACAAACAGAGCTTAGGTAGCTAATCCTTCCACAAACAGTTCAATACTTACGACCAAGTTATTCGCCCCGAATCGAGCGTATGTTTTCCTATTTATTATAAAAGGGAAATGCTTTAGGATTTTTCGATTTAGTAAGGTAAGAAAGATTCAATACCTGTGAGAAACAATGGCAAATTGAAATTGTACTTATTGAAGGCTTGACGTTAAATAATATAATTCGATTATTGTAGTTTGCAAGAAATTACACTTGTACAGAAATGTTGTTTTTATAAAAAACAGCGTTAAGATATATTATCATATACATTGTGTAACTATCAGAAACTCAACCCTCTAGAGCATGATTCCCCCCTGAACATATATATATATAAATAAAAAAAATAAAAAATTCTAAGCGCCTATTTACTTAAAACTTTTGGGTAGAATATATGCAACATCATGTGCTAAAGAAGCTTTTTTTTCTTCTTCTAGGATTTCACCTCGATACTCTTGTGTCATAAATGCTACACTGTGCACTAAAAGGTTAAGTTTCAGCAAATTTTAACCCATAGACACATTTGCTTCATATTTTTAGCCATGATATCTTCTGCTGAAGTATAGCTTTAAAAGACATGAATTTTTACAACAGGTATTACAAAAGCAATAAAAGATCGTGAACAAAATGAGAAGGAAAATTTGATAGGGTAGCTTTTTGTTATTGCACTTCTAAAAAGGCTATCGAGTAAAAACTTTAAAAAATAACTACGTTTTTTATTAACTTTTTTACTTTTTTCAATACTTTTACAAGCTATCTTATATATATATATATATATATATATATATATATATATATATATATATATATATATATATATATATATATATATACTTTAAAAAAATGTATAAGATAGCTTGTAAAAGTGTTGAAAAAAGTTAATAAAAAACAGGGAAAATTACTGAGTTATATATATATATAAAACTCAGTAATTTTCCCTTCAAATTTTTTTTCATGAGCTTTTATTACTTATGTACAGAATGAATGCCCTGCTATAGGGGACCACAGTGGTTGTTAACTGCGTTGTGAGCCCCAGTGGTTGTCACAGAATGACGCTTCATACTAAAATATTGGGGCTTCAGTGACTTGGTGAGCAAAGGCACCGGGCTCATGAGTAGTAAGTAGAACGTGGGTCCAGTTTTGTCTCGCCGAATACTAGTGTGCACTGCAATGGGGGCTGGTGCACATTAACCCTTGGTCAGTCGCACGGTGGACAAATGTCCCCCACAATCAATTTCCCAATAAATGGCAGCCCATCAGATCAAAGCCTTCTTGAAGTTTTTTCCAAGTTATTTTAAAAATATTTTTTAATTTTATTGTTTAATAATGTTATGTTTTTAATTAAAATACACACTTACTTTGATATTTAGTCACGAATTCAATGGCATGCACGAAAATTTGAATTTGGCGCGCCTAACCAAGGTTAAATGGATAGCGTCTTCAAAATCCTGTCGTTGGCGTGGTGGGATTGGAGAGAGATGTATGCGCGCTAAGGTTTCGACCACGCAATCTTACCATAGTTCAAACTTACATGGCGTATTTGATTGTCATAAGTCATTCATAGTGGCAGAAATAGGAAACTAGAGCCGTGTAAACTTTATTAAAATGTTTCACAAGTTTTAAAGCACTAAGAAGATATTGTGCCTCTCCCCCCCCCCCCCTCCCCATAAAAAAAGAAGCATTATGTCCATGAGGCAGAAGGTATAACAAAGACATGTTGGAAAAAAAATAAATTAAAACTTAAGAATTAATATCTCAAAAGTTAAATTTTGATACATTCTCTTTTCACCCACTTAGGTTTCATCATTGATGACAATAACAGATAGTAAATTTGACATATAATAAATTTAACCGTATATTCACTCATGAGGTCACATTAATCTTTCTGTGCCATTTCTTTTGTTTACTAACAGCACTTACAGTATCAACGATTATGTAAGAACTATGAATCTTCCTTCCCTATAATACTTTATAAAATTTTAATTATTTCTATTAAATTTAATCATAAAAAAAAATCTAAAATCTAGTCTTGTTTTCCGAGTGTCAGTGCACTTTAATGGTAATATTTTTGAAAAGATTTCTGCAAAATAATACGAAGATAAAAATAATGATAACTCAAGATGCGTAAATATGAAAGTATATATCTTCGAAATTAATTAGTATCATGACGTCGGTGTATGTAATTCATAGAAATTAAAACTATGTTGAAATATTGTAAAGGAATTGAGTATTATTTACGAACTTGGTACGTTATTTCATAAGAGTATTATTATTTTCATATAAAATTGATCGCAGCTACACCCGAAATAAAAATTGAATTTATTTTCAACTGCATCAAACTTAACGATTTGATGGACACACATTTCCAAAATAATTCCTTGATTTTCAAGCACAGATTTCTCATATAACTTTATTAAAACTTTAAAATAAGGAAAACTAGAATAGCCGGACTAAATTTTTGCCAAGTTGTTTTCCAGACACATCAAACATGAATTGATAGCATGATTGAACGTATCTTAAATTGACACTATAAACTCAGCGGCGAAATCGGTTTGTGATTAGTTTTAAAGTTAAAAGGTACTGTGTTAGTTCAAACAAACTTCTTAGATAATTAAACAAAATTTAGTATTTTGATAGGTTGGTATCAGATCACTCATCCGTTAGGAAAGGTATATTTTTAATTAAATTGGATTACGGAATGAAAATATTCTTCTTTTCACAAATAAAGCATTGAAGATTTTTGATTGACAGCTGTTTTTATTTCAATTCATTTTCCTCCGTGAGTGTTGTTTTTACAATGACCAGCATAAAGTAAAGAATTATTTAGCCTTTCGGAGATTCAGCTCACAACAAATTTGTTCGGCAACCCTAAATTTTCCAACAAAATAGTTTTCACTTTGCTGAAATAAAGATAAATTAATCATGGGTTTACAGTGGTAGATCTGTAGATGGTAGTAATAGTAAAGTAACTTTACAATTCCATAGGTGCTCTTTAACCATAATGCATCTGCACGGATTGTTTAGGCTTGAAATCCTCAATATCCAATTCTTCCAAAAATTGATGGTTTTGTGTGCAGGGTGGCCACAAAATTCAGGAAAAAAGTTCCCTGACAGATTTCTTAAAAATTCCCTAATTTTAAGGGACACTTTTTTTCAAATTTCACCAGTTTTTCCATATGTATAGACACCCTGATCAAATAGAACAGGTATGCTAAGGAGATTACATGCCAAGTTTTAAAAAATAGTTTTGGTGGTAATGAAAAGTTTAAATTTTTCCGTAACATTAAACTTTTAACGATTACCACAACAAATCTTCCGGTAAATGGCGCCAAAATACAGAAGAATGGGAAAACATGCCTGAAAAATTCTCTGATTTTAGTGAAATTTTATAAAGTTCCCTGATTTTTTCCAGAATCAGAAAGCTCCCTGACAATTCCTTGATTTCCAGGTTCTGTGGCCACTCTGGTGTGTTATTTGAAAGCCGTTTAATCAAAAGGAAAAACAATGCAAAACTTTAAAAAAAAAAAAAAAAAAAAAAATGCAAACCTCAGTGACGAGTGCAGATTTAGTTTAGAAACTGATTCTCGTCATACCACGAGCTGGAAAGTACGTGGTACTCGTTTTAACGAAACAAACATCACGGAAAGGCATCGTTCGCGAAGCAGGGATTTATGGTCTAGGCTGGCATCATGTTTGGAGTGTCGCATACAGATCCACATCTTTTACAAGGGATCTGTTACCGGTAAGCGATACAGAGATTAACTGTTCGCATTTTTCGAGGTGCTGTTGGTTTAGATTATATTTTAAAGGATGATAATGCCACAGATCAACGTGCAGTCTAGGTCGACGGCTTCCTTAAAAGTGAAGACATTAAACGCATGCAGTGGCCTGCCAACTCTCCTGACATCAACCCAAAGAAACATGTGTGGGACATGCTCCGGCGACATAATGCAGCCTTCTGTCCTCCACTAAGCTTGATTCCATAATTAAAACCAGCTCTCTTACAGGTTCGGGAATCCCTGACCAAAGAACAAATCTAAAGCCTTATCGAAAAAATTATAAATAATTGTGCAACATACGTGGCAACCAGAGGATGCCACACACCATATTAATTTTCTGATTTCCATTGTTTAAGTTATTATAGGGAAACTGAAAATCATTTTCTTGCCATTTTTCTATTATTTGGATTAGAAAAGATTAAAAAAGTCATTTTTATCATTGTTTGTATCGCTTTCGTCTTCAACACATTTCCATTTGTTTATCAAATTTCATTCTATTATATGTAATTTTTGAAATACTAAACAAACAGCGATTATGAACTTTTGCTGAGCGTATTATTACAAACCTAGTCAACCTTCAAACTTAAACTTTTTTTTTCTTTCTTCTTCTTTCTTTCCAGAAAATTTTGGTGTTTTAATTATTGTTCTCTACATAATCTATAAATAATTTCGGGAACACAATGAGAGGTTTAATTTTCTTAGTAAATTAAAAAAAATTCCTTGGTTTGCGTGTGCATATGCAATAATATTCTTATAAGCTCAGTAGACAAATCACCAAAAGAATAGGGATTTATTTTATTTAAATATGGGTCTAATTTTAATTTAGTTTTGTAATTAAATATCTTGGAAATTAACAAATCAGAAAAAAGAAATTAACAAATCTAAAAATGGTCGGTAATAAAAATAGATTGTTTTTTGTTGACAAAATCAAAATACCATATTTGATGATACTGAAGGTAAAATTTCTCAACATTGGTATTGAACATCCTTACAAAATTTGCATCTAATGAAACTCAAATCAAGTACATTCTTTCCAAAAATATTTAAATTTAGGTCGTTTGTAGAAAAATTGTAGGCCATTTAGTAATGAAAGACATACGGTTAAAAATCAAATTGCCTGCCAGGTATTAGATATTTCCCCCCTTTTCTATGAACTTAACAAGTGAGGCAAATTACTTCCATCAGAGAGAGAGAGTTGTTATATAAACATTGAATGAACCATAATTGGTCAAAAGTTAAAGAATATTCTGTTCATTTCCTAATTACG
Source organism: Linyphia triangularis (assembly GCA_963978545.1). Lineage (NCBI taxonomy): Eukaryota > Metazoa > Arthropoda > Arachnida > Araneae > Linyphiidae > Linyphia > Linyphia triangularis. Next base: position 29,003,213 of record OZ021732.1, on the reverse strand, counting down.
TTTTGTGTGGAAACACTAAATCAATTAACTTTCATCTTAAAATTATAGATGAACCCTTAAAGCTCACACAAAAAACACCACAGCATGGTTGTTGCAGCAAACAAGCGTAGCAGTAAAAAAATCAGCCATTTTTTGTTGTTGGTGTGGCAGTAGAGGGAAAAGTTGAAAGAAAGAAAAAAAAAAAAAAAAAAAAAAAAACCACGTGTAGTAAAAAAAATTCCCTTGGTTCCAGATTAGATTTTCGTTTTACCAAATCGTTTTGCAAAGTGTTTCGTTACAAAAGCGCGACTGCTTAAATTCGTCGAGAATAAATTCATTATTTTTTAATTGAATAACTTGCTTTTGAAGTTAAGTTTTCAGATGAATTAGACTAGACAAATGCGTTTTCGACTAATTTCTGACATCTTCGATCTCTTAACAACATATATTTTGACTAACGAAAAGGGTACGGAACGTATACAAAAGTAAATACTTTAAAGAGGAGATATCTAAAACTGGTATTTGTCACATGCCTCCTTCATCCACTTACCCCTTCAATTATAAACTATTTAAAAAGCTTTATAAGGCACAAAGGGGAGGGGGGGGGGGAAGGAATTGAGGGTTTCCAGCCAAATAAAGTGAATTAAATTCCCTGCATTATTTTTCTAAACTTTCAAATCGATTTCCTTTAGTTTGGTATTAAACTTACAAGCAGTTATGAATTAGACAAGGTAACTAATATATTCAGAAATTCTGAAACTCGCACACCAAAATAGATTTCATTAACAACGAACTATTTTTATTTTACTTTTAACTTACCTCGACTTTTACAGATAAATAGTAATATCATTAACATAGTAAAAAAAAGTCAAAAAATTTTTCAGTTGAAGCTGACCCAACAAGAAACATTTTCAGGATACAGAGAAAACAATTTAGTTAAAATAATTTTTTTTTCTTTCTTTTTTTAAAAATTGCTAACTATAAAGTATAATGCAAGGAATAGAGTTGAAAAACCTAATTTGGAAAATCGGTTTTTGATATTCATTAAATTACTTTAAACATTTGAATAAGAAATAACTTTTCTGACATATTAACACAAAAAATTTGAAATATCCCTGATAGTATTAGAAAAATTCCACAAAATGTTCAATAAGATTCGGAATATTTTTAGATTTTGTTGCTTGAGTACCAAATATTTTTTTTTTTCCAGTCCTAATTTGTGCACTTTTAGACTTATCAGCAGCATAAACTTATTAGCAGCAATTTAGTACAACAAATCCAAATTTTAGTTTGAAATTGGGTGCTTGGGAATCATTAAAATTTACCATATTGTGACTAAAAATGAAGAAAAATATACTATGTTGAAAATGTTTCAACTGCTATTTACTGTTTTATACATTTATGTAGGAACCTTTTTAATGTACATTAAAAAATATTCACAATGCACAGAAACTAGAGTGTCTTAAAAAAAAAAGAAAAATAATTTTGAAGATATTATGAAGATACATAAACATAAAAATTTAGAGGCAGAGAAATAGCAGATAAAAAGTAGTAAATTCTCACTCAAAAACTTTCTATAAATTGTTAAGAAATTATTTACTTTTGTGTTTTTATTTTCCTTCACTATACTTTTTTCTTATAAAAAAAACTTGTTAGGATAATTACGATCAAATTGTGACTTAGTTTTGGCTGCCGATTTAAGTTTATTTCAAGAGAAAAAAAAGATATTAACTTATTTTAACGTTATATATATACATATAATGATGATATACTTGATTGCTAAGCTCTAACTATAGAATATTTCTTTTAAGTTCCGTACAGGTTGAAACAATTACAAAAAAAAAAAAAAAAAAAAAACTCTTTCACAGGGTTTCCGCTCAAAACACAGAATGAAAATCAATGACTTTTAAGGACCTAAATAATGTTTTTTAAGGACCTTTGAAAATTTGTTTTCAGGCATCATGCTTATATATAAACTTTAATAAAGTATATTTCACCAAAAAAGTTGCAGTAAAGTTACAAGTTTGCACATGCATAATACAAATAAGTCGGAGAATTCCGATACGGTGCAGAAAAGTGGCGATCACGCGGTTGATAGCAAGTCCGAGTTGTATTTTTATAAATTTTGCAGTTGAGCACACAACATCCGCAAAAATTAAGGACTTTTAAAGACCTCTAAGTATTTTCAAGGCCTTGAAAACAAGTTCACAAATATTTAGCACCTTTAATAACCGTTGGAACCCTGTTTCAGAATTTGGTTCAATTAACATTATAGGTGACGTCGTTTAGAAATGCGAATGGAAGGGAGGTGGTGCAAAAAGAACATACACACCTTTTAGCATTTATTGAAACATATTCTATCCTAGTATTCACATCCTACTCTAGCGAATTTGTAACCTGTTTTATAACTATCGAAAATAAAATCTCTCTCTCCCCCCCCCCTCCCTCTCCAATTGATGAGGGAGTTCCTCCCGCGCTTCCTACATCTCCGTACATGTATAGGAGCGTAAGTGGAACATAATAAATACTGCAATGTGAAATAAATTAAAGCCACACAAAATTATGTAACAAAATTTACTTTGTTGGTACTTCAATTCAAAGTTTTTATAAGGCCTTTGGATTTCAGAACAATGAGCACCACATACGCACTTATCTTCTGTGTTTTATGTACAAAAATTACAGATCTACACAATATACAGACCACAGCGTAAAAGAACCTAATGGAATGAATGGTTGAAAACTAAAACAGTAGCGTTAAAATCTTGCTACTTGGTCAAAATTATATTAAAATATTTATATATATCTAGACATACATATATGCACATATACAATTCAATTGCTTCATTTCATAGCAAGTGCTTCTACATGCTTTGTTAATTCAAAGGCTTTTTTTTTTTTAAAACTAATTTTAATAATTTGTTATAAATTGAAAGCCGTAGAATTTAATAAACAAATTAGCCCCCACCAAAGTTTGAGGTTTAGGTATTCTAAATATTAATTAGTTGCACAAGCAATTTGACAAACAAAAAGTTGACACTAAAAACAGGCAACATTTTGAAGAAATACAGATACAACGTGCCTTCCCAAAATAAGATTATAATTTGACATTATAAACAAAAGTATGCACATTTGTTGTTGATATATCACTGGTATACAGATTGTAACAAAATATTAAATATATGGGTCTGATGGCACCAGCCATGGTTTAAATTTTCCAGAAACTTAAGTTTTAATCTATATTATTCAGTCAAAGAGTGAAAAATAAAGACTGAATTAAATATTTTATTTATACTACGGTTAAAATATTTTGGTCTCGAAACAAAAATTTGTTTAAAAAGGGATTTGCATTTTTTAATTAATAGTCGCATTAATTTCTATTTTAATTTCTAGCACATGACAACTTGTGAATAGAAAAAATGTAGTAAGAACTTAAGTGTCTAATATTCAAGAAACTTAAATTTATTTAAAAAATTCTTCTTACAAGTAAAGTTCCAAGAATTTTCTTTTTTTATGAATTGGTTTTTACACATACACAAAACTGTAAATTATAATATCTAATGCCAACAATTTATGCTGCTGAACAAAAGGATATTTAATTTTTAGCCTGTTGAATTTTTTTTTTTATATAAGTATAAAAAGAGTAAAATTTTCATTTTGTTTGCATGCATTGAGGGGAAGTTTTGATAACTTTACATTTTTATACTCTTTAGAACAAATATTTCTTTTACTGCTTTAATTACCAAGATAAATTCTTCTTTAAAAATATATATTTTTGGTATAGTGCGCAATATTTTGTTTATCAACTAAAAGTAAAGCCAATGTTTTTTTTTTACTTTTCATAAAGACAAAAACTATTTCCTCAGTAAAATACAACACAACATAACTAGTCAACAATTGTTTTTTGAATTTAAAATCAAAATGTTCTATTTGCTTCTTAGACTGATAAAAAAAATGTCAAGATAAAAATCTATAATACCGCAAGTAATTACACCTTCTCTTAGAGTATTGAATAAAGAAACCATAACATAACGCAAACAGCTTTTGAAGCTCTTTCTAATAATTTAAAAACATCAAAATGTCAAATTTGCTAGAGAAGTGTTTACAAATGTAATAATGTATGCGAATGTAGAATTTACAAAGAGAAAGGGATTTTAGATTCTCTTTATTATTTAAATTTAAGAAAACAAATTTTTATAGTAATCGTGTAGAATTAAAAATTTCCTCGCACTTTTTCTTTTTGGGGGAAAATTCAATTGTTCCCCAATACTACCAAGCAAAGTTTTCTTAAACTAATGTTTATTTTGATTGATATTTCTGTTTATTTTAAAGTAAAGGTCATATTTAAGTAAGATGCATAACATTGAAGAAACGAGAAATAAGTTTCTCAATAAGCCTAGTTTTACTTTGTGGACTAGATTGATTTAAAAAAGTGACATAAAATTTTTTCAATTACATTTGATTTTTTAACTGCATGCAGTGTTTATATCAGCCATACATTTATTTATATTAATAAATGAATGAACAGAAGGCAAGATATAACAAATAATAATATATGCTATTAGAAAGGACCATCTGCCTAAGCCAAGAACCATGAAATGAGTTATATAATGTTGGCATAGGAAATAATTAAAGGGTATGAAAAACTCAATTACTTACTAGGAAATAATTAACAGTACTGTTCTCTGCAATATGTATATTTTTGTTAATTCACATTATATGTTTAGAAAAACAGGTGGTTAGTTCAAATTACTTTGCAAATCAACGGTATTTTCATCGCAGCTATATCATGTTTAGTCATACACAGTTTGCTGCAAACTGTTTAAGACCATCCAAAATATAAGGGTCTAAACCAGGGGTCAAATCTAGCGATTTTCTAAGGTTTCCCAAGGACCACCACTGAAGTGACCTTGGTTGCTCTCGAGTAAAGTTTTTTGCCTTAAATTTTTCAATATAACAGAATATGAAAACTAGCACTTCCTTTTACTGTTGTTATTATGGCTTAATAAACATACATATAAAACGAGTGCTTGAAATCAGATTGATTAGATTTAGATTTACTCTGATTATCAAAACATGAATTTGTGAAAAAGAAATTCCAAATGATTGGTGTTATCCTAATTATCAAAACAAAGCACTAATGAAAAAGAAATTGAATTTCTGGTTGCCCAAAGGACAACTGAAATTTTTCATTATTTTGCCCTTTTAAAAATCTGCTCGTCTCGGACAAGCCTAAATTTGGACCCCTAGTCCAAACCCCGAAAGTGCCTAAAACTGCGACATACGTCGCAGAACAATCAGAGTCCTTGCAGAACAATTTTAAGTTTGGAACAAATGCCCGCGAGTGAGGACCTGGACAAATCTTTAAGAAAACATCTTAAAGCAGCCCTTATTTCTTTGCATGGACCAACTTACTACAAACATTTTATACAAAGCGGTTCTGTATTAATGTCTAAATATTTAACTTCCAGTCATTGATAAAGTTACAAATTTTGAATGTATGCCTTGGTTTGAAAAATAATTTTCTTCGTCATTATCATTTTGAGTAATAAATGTGTAGTATTAATTTTATGAGTTTTTTCTTTTATATCATACTGGAAATTTTGAAAAAATGTCTGCAGAATATTTGTAACTGTCAAAAGTCCTGTTGCAGAACATTATATATTATTCTGCTTCTATTGTCCAAACCCTTTTAAAGAAAAGATTCAACAAAATGTCTCTTTTGCTTGGTAATATTTGTTTCTCTCAGACCAAGCCCAGTATTTTACTAGGTAACTATTTAAATCTTTTACATATTTTGTTTAAATGAGTTAAAAAATGTATACCATATATATTTTAAGGTATAGATCCACTATAGGGACTTGGGTGTTATTTGAGCACTAAAGAGGCTGAACACTAATTCCAGTCGCAAACATTTTTTAAATGCTTGTAATTTGCAAAATATTAACACAAAAATAAGCCAAGAAATGTTGGTGGTACAGAAGCACTATAGAGACCTGTGGTTTTCAGAATATTCATGGAACTAAAACAAAACTGAACATTATGGTTATGAAACTGCAAAGGGATTACAATTTAGATATATTTATTATTTCAATAAAACCAAGTGTAGAGTTACTAAAAATCACCAGATCCTTACAACGCATCTGTGGAAAGTTGAAATTGTTACGCCCTCAATAGTGCATTTTTAGTTTAAAGGATAGTTGTTAGATTTCACATATGAAATGTTTTAGTTAAAATTATATTTTTAGCCAAATCAGAGCAGTTTGATTGCTAAACCTTAGGGAAAGTATAATTTAAAAAAAAAGAAGATATTTTCACTTCGAAAATTAGTTAATATAAGATGCGATTTAGGTGTACGAAATATCAGTTAGGTGCACACGTTAACCAACAGAATAAAAAGTAAACTTTAACATTAAGAATATATAAAGTATAAGTAAAGCAATTATATTTAAGCATGCAAGCTTTAAAATACAACTTTTGAAAATAAATTAACATTTGTTTGTTTTCAACAAAAAGGTGCTAGATGTTTTTTTTAAATCATTATAAAGTTAGTATGGTTTTGAATAGTTGGGTGCACAGTATGCACCCAAGTTGAAAACTTATGCACACAAATAAAATTTTACTTGCACAGTGCATTCACTAATTTGGAACCCTCATTTAAAATGAAGCAACGTTTACAAATATGATTTGAAACTATGTTTGGAAGCAATTGAATGATGTATATACATACAGAAATATAAAGATGGCAATTGATTTTATAATAAAAAACATATCCTGAAAATATATAAAAGAAAATAACTTGTATTCTTTCTCTGACAATGTTTATTAACAAGATTTCTCTTTGCTATGAAAAGTAAGCACTATGGAATTTTCAAAATATAAAAATTGAGCAGTTTTCATAACAAGTAGATTTTGATTGCTTTAAATTAAATCAGCAAGAACTCTTATAAATGTTTGAACTTCATGGTATTCTACCTTATTTTAACATAAATCAAGTATGTAATATGAAATGCATTTATAAATATATTTCCATTGTTGTAAAAATACAGAATATCACAAGCATTCAACTGAATTGAGGTAGTATAATGAATGAAATTTACATCACAAGTGTTAGAGTAATTTATTTCATAGCATTTGGGATTTTAGTGAACTTCTATTTGTTTGTTGATCTCTGAAGTTATCATTAAATAATGCTTTTCTAGTTCATAACAGAATAACAAAAAGCTTGGGTACTGGGTACAGTATAGAGACCTGGTAATATCTGCAACTCTTTTCAAAACTAATACATAACTGAACACTAATTGTTATAAAACTGTTTAGATAGTGAGATAAAGGAGATGCTATTTGAAAATATTTATCTTTTAAATAAATCCAAGTTAAGTTGCTAAAAATCATCAGGTCTCTATAGTACATCTGAACAAACTTTCAGTCTAACACTTGTGAATACCAAAAGCAATGGTTTTTATATTCTCATTTCTCAATGATTAAAATGAAAAATTTATTACCCTAATTACTTTATAATTAGAATAAGCAAAAGCTGTTGCTTACGAAATATATCCAGGCTAGATGATCTCCGTAAAAATATATCCTATAAAATGGCACAAACACTAGCGATTTCGGCAAAAAACAGACGTCACCTCTTTTGCCACAAACCTAAATTAAGGACACTAAGTTGAGGTAATTGCATCACTTTCTCCAATCCTACAGTAGTAATATTGGTACATCCGTAAAGGTCGATACAAAAGAGCCTGAGCAAATGCTCAGAAACTAGGCTCAGCCCTTTATCTGTTACTCGACTGCATTGTCCAATATTCAATGTGCGTAAATCCGTCAACGTCCTGGCAATGCGTCCTAAACCCTCGTCGGTAATGGGACACGCGTTCAAGCTCAAACTTCGAAGATTAAACAATCCTTGGGATATGTGCAGCAAGCCCTGGTCACCTACTCTGTCACAAAAACTAACGTCCAGTATTGTCACCCTGGAGTTATTTTCCGCCAGGTAAGCGAGGCCCATGTCCGATATGTTGTCGCAGCTTCTCAAGTTCAGGTCTTTCAACGACGTTATCCTAGCCAGGTGCTTTAGACCAGAGTCCGTGACACTCGCGCAGAAACTGAGGTTGATGCTTTTCAGGTTCTTGAGACCGACACTCAAGTGTTTGAGACCGTCATCAGTTAGCTTCTGACAGTCCTGGAGACTTAGATATTCCAAGTCTAAAGTTCCCTCGGCCATGTGGCTTCCAGAACCAGCCAAGAAACCAATGCCAGCGTCCGAAACATGCCTGCAACTACGAAGGTTGAGACTCTTCAGTTTGGTGAGTCCCCACGCGATCAACAACAGACCAGAGTTCGTGACGTTGCTGCAACCACCTAAGTCCAGCACTTGCAGGTTTTTAGCGTACTCAGATATCTTTCTGAGACTGTGATCGGTAATCTGCTTGCACATGCTGAGATTGAGCACCGTGAGGGTGGGAACCTCTTGTACCATCCCTTGGGTCAGCCACACATCAGTCAGGTTGTAGCAGCCGATCAGGTTGAGGCTCTCGATGTTTGGAATGCCTAATACCACATCTCGCAAACTTCGCTTCAGACTGAGGATCTGGACTCTTCTTATTCCCCGCTGTACTAAGCTCTCGAACAAAGACGGGTTCGATCTCCGCAAGTGAAGTTTGGCCTCCACGCCTCTCCACACGGACTTGTGGTAGGCTGCTTCCCGCCATGAAGCACAAACTTGTGCCGCGCTCCCTTTGTCTTTCACGTCCAGATAACTGAAAATGAGGGCCAGAATTTCGGGATATAAACACGAAACGTGAGTCTCGGGCCTTTCGTTGCCCTCCATAGGTTGCACTGTCATTCGATAGAGCCACACTGAAAAATGTAGGACGATATATCCACAAGAAGATTTCAAACGCTGAATTCGAACATCCGAGTCGATTTTACATCCACACCGCGTCGCGTTCTCGTCTGCGTGTTTTGCGAGGGAAACGAGACAGAGGCGAATGGAAACGCCGCCCAACTAACGTTCTGGCCGAGAGTCGGCGTGACGTCAGGATTTTGGAAGGAATACGATTGGTTGAGGGAAATTTTTTTTCTGGTTTACTTCTGTCGCCCCCCTTTTCTTCCCTCCCTGTTCGCTTGTCACAGAGATCGACGGAATTCTCCCCCTCCGCACCCCCTCGAGGGAGGGGAATGAAAAAACTTTGTTATTGGTGAGTTGGGGAAAGTTGAATTTTTTTTGTCTGGAGATGGGGTCAGGCGGTTTATGGTGGTAGTGTAGCGCCTTGTTTTCGCGTTATAGAATAGGAAAATTTCGATGAAAGGTCAAATTCTACATCTACACAGCTAACATCCGATAAGTTGTTTAATTTAAGTGTGGCGATAACGAAAGATAAACATTTTGTTATTCCAGTTTTAATAAAGCCACAGTCCTAGTCCAATTGTAAAAGAAAGGTTGTTGTTTTTTTAAAAAAAAAGATAGCTTTGGAGACATGTATTAAACTTTAAATTAATATAATATTTAGTACATTTTATGTAATTTTTTTTATATGATATCGGTTTTGAAAATGAATCATTTGTAATATATTCAATTTTTAAAACTTTATATTTCGAATTTATTTCATGACGCTACATTTTGGAGATTATTAGAAATTTTTTAAAAAATGAGAATTTTAATTCTAATTGTAATTTCTCTTTACTTAGTATGGGAAGAAGTTGAAACATGTAATTCGATGTAAGTATAATAGTCGAAAAATAATATTAAGAAATTTCCTTTCCAACAGAAATGCCATATTCTGCCATAATTCATAGTTCTTTCTCGGCGCCTTTGCAATTTAGAACCGGATGAAGTTATTTTCTTATAAAAATATTTCCACCTTTTATAACATAAAAATCAATTACATAAATGTGTTTTGAAAGAACTTCGCGTCAATGGCTTCTTGTTTCAACCCTGTCATTATTCACCATTCATCTGTGTGCTTTTACATTTAAATATTAGGTGTTTTAAGTCTCAAATATTTTTGTTTATAGTATTGCTTTATAAAGTTATATAAAGGCATTAAAGGTCTAATAAAAAATATTTTTAATTTTTCTTTTAAATTTCTATGTCTGAAAGGACATGATTCATGGAAAATTGAATGAGAGTTTTGAAGAGTTTAACAACATTAACTAGTAAATCAATGTTTAACTTTCACTATGAGGTAGATAATCAGTAAAACGACACTTTTACAAACCACAGACAGACATTTTTTCTAGACCATTTTTTTTTTTAACTTTATAGAAATGTAGGGACAAAAAATCGATATTTTTTTAATCGAATGCAATAGTTTCATTACTTTTTATTACATATAGGATAATTGAAAATAATTCTAACTACTAAAATATAAAACTACTAAAATTTTCGTCAAATATCTAACTAATAAATCTACAAGAGCCAAGATAGAAATTTCTGCATAACGCCTTAGTCTTTGTCGGGATGACTTGTATAATGACTTGGTTCTATACTGGCTGGCTCTGTCAATCTAGGGTCAAGATTCCCAGATAAACCTAAAAATGCAACAGACACGTCCTGTGTGTCAATTGAAAGGTCTCGCCATAATGAATTTCCATTCCAAAATTCAACCAGAATTATATGAAATGACGACCACGATTCAATTTGCAATTCGTCGAGTCTAAATTGTAAATTCTATAGACATGTGCTTTATATCAGTTTAAAGATCTGTCTATTAGTAGGATCGCATCAAGTTCGACCGGAAGTGTTTTTAAAATTCGAATGGAAGAGTGTACTCTCAGTAACACTATGGGAACTTAACATCGGCAACATCTTAGCTACAGATTGGGATGTCATATTAGAACGGGGATATTTGAAGGCAAGTTTTGTCATCAAACACGCCAAATTGGCGACACTTTCGTATGTATTTTTTTTTATTATTTTTTTTTTATCATGTAGATATTTACACCGAAAGATTTGAGTCATTAAATGTCAACAAATTGTACATGTTCGGTATCTGGACCCGAAGTACTTTAAAAAAAAAAAAAAAAAAAAAAAAAAAAAACATTTCTAGAAGCGATCTCTTAGTGACAGTGTCACAAAACAATTTTTTTGAAGATGCCTCTTTCAAAAATGTTAAATAAAAACCATTTCGACACTTACGTATTATCATCCCATTTACCTTTTTTTGTAATAAAAAGTTCACCAACTGCTGAATTTTTTCCTGTTGCGTCACGGCTTGACAAAGACATTTTTCCCTTTCGAAAGAGATGTAAGGTCACTGTATTCTTGCACATGTTATTATTATACCTTCGATCGTTGGCGCACTTTTAGATGTCGCTCGACTACGCTAACTATTGGATTGGCAGACTACGTTTCATGAACTTTTTGTTACCATTAAAAGGTCGACGGGATAATGCGTAATATCCATTTGAATCTTACGTTTTATCTCTTTAACCATTGGCGACTTTTTTGTTGGCGATCGATTACGCGAACTATTGGATTGGTTCGACTTATGAATTTAAATTTTTTTTTTTTTTTTTTTTTTTTTTTTCATTTTAAGAAAGTTAAAAATAGCTTCTGAAAAAAGTTCAATTCCCGGAGAATTACGCAGTTTATTTTAACAAAGTTTTCAATTTACTGAACCACAGTCCATGATGTATTTATGCATTCAATGAGAATGATGCGGATTATATTATTTTCAATAAATAGTTTATTCAGATTTACAAAAAAATTTGGCAACTGGAAAGAAATTCAACAACTGGTGAACATTTCTTTTCCGATAAAAAGTTCGCCAACGTTCTACGGGATAATACGTTTGCCATCTTTTCTTTCTTTCCGATGAGCCGGGAATATCATTTCACAACACAAACCACAGCTAGCGATTTTCCTCAATTTTATTTTTGAGAATAGTAACTGGTTTAACCGCCTCGAGGATTCATCAGAGATCTCCTGTGATACGTAAGATTTAAATTACAGACAGCCAATCGTTGATTTACGAGATGCTTGCTCATTACCGATTCATTTTATTGCGAAAGAGGGCATCATAGTCAAACGAACCGCTTTCATCTTTACCTCGCAACAACGTTGGAATACTAATCTCCTTAAAGCGTCGTTTTAAAAAATTAAATGCCCGAAGTCTGAGGGTCGGCGTTATGGGACCTTTGCGAATAAAATGAATCGTTATTTAATCGTGTTTATAGCGGATGTTTCTTTTATTGCGCCTGTCTTGAGTTTTATTCACTTGTCATATTTTGCATTTTAAAATCAACTGAGTAGTGTTGAAACAGCAGGGACTTATCTGTGTTGTAGTTAAATAGAAAATATTTTACAAAAATGCAATAGTAATCTTTAATTACGGACTTTTTTAGTACAACTTTAATTATATCCTTACTGGTTATTTTAGGGGACTTACGTTATTGTGCCACGCAAAATTTTGACTTTTTGCCCTCACCCCTTCTCCCTTGCCCCAACATCATGTTCAGTCACCTTGACTACGTCACGTTGCAGCCACTCCTTCTGCCGCTGTTAAATTTTGATTTGTGTCACTTTTCACTCAAGTATGTAATATGACATTTTTGATAGGCAGGAGAACATCAGAAATTAAAAATTACTTACTAAATTTAAGGAAACAATAATTTTTTTATGGACAATTCCGCCGCACCCCCCCCCCCCCCTAAATGCAAAAAAAAAAAAAAAAAAAAAAAAAAAAAACATTTATTTTACTTTAAAATTTCGCAAATCACATTCTATTACTGTTTCTATACCTGCTAAAAAGTTCATATGTTTTGGAACTAATAGTTTGAATATTCATATTTATTGGAACTTGTTGTGTCCTTAGAATAGATGAATTTCGGATCAGGCCCTAATCCTATATCTTCTAGTTTAATTTAAAGTTATAACCGTAATTATTGAGTGTGCTATTAGATGTAAAAAAAAAAAAAAAAAAAAAAAAAAAAAATAACGATCTCATACGACATTAAAAAAAATTAAAGCTACATATTTAGTTCTCCAAACAATCTAGTTTAAAGTTCGAAGTCATAACTAAGACTTTTTGGTGGTACTAATCGATAAAAAAAAGTGGTTACCCAATCTTTACAATAGTAGAGAATTATTGTAGTGTATATAAATATATACTATAAAGATCGAAATTCGAAGCAAACAATCAATCCAGATATTATCAATAACAAATAATATTCACTTTGGGGAAAACGGGAGGCTTCTCAACAGAACCAAGGTATAATACTTCTGAATCAAGTAACAAGTTCTGCAACGTAAAAAAAAACTATCGGTAAAAAGTTTAAGCTAATCTATCTATTCTTACTTATGCATGAACCATCTTCGCACCTCTACCCATGTTTATAGCATACTTTCGATCCATGTCAATTTGGTTGTAAAGGAACACAATTGTATTAAAAAAATGGTATGTATGTAGATCAGTTTGTGCATAACTCAAGAACGGATAGTGCTATGATGTTTAAATTTGGTATGCAAATAAGAAGTGCCCATGTGATGACTATAAGTAATATGAAAAAAAATATCGGCAATTGAAAAATCTAAGTTTTTCTGGAATTGTAAGAAGAAAAAAAAACAGAAAAAAAAACACTGCTGTAAACATTGTTATCGAACACATACTGACAAGGCCACTTCAGGTATTTTCAACGTCTCTCATTGTTTTCCTATTTACGTCATCGTGGTTGGATTCCTAACTGCATAACTAATACCGCACAGTTATGTGTTCTGGAATTCTAGGACGTTCTTGAACTTCACAAGCACAACCCCGGAGATTTTTGTCTATTGTTCCTGGCATGGATTAAGAATGAAAAGGAGGTCACAGGATCACACCAACAACAACAACACAAAAATTTGCCTCGCGATCAACGTTAACAGAAGTCACATGGCCAAATTGCAAGTTGAGACTTGTATACTTAGAGAACATTACAATTGTAAGCTCAGTATTCTCTTGTTGAAGATGAAACTTACAATTAAGGTTTAGTAGACAGCAATACCTCCAAATTAATCATTTCTAGAAAGAGGATACTGCGTCATCAATGGTGGCGATCTGTGAAGTTTGACGCCAAATGCAATATTCCCAAGTCACAACCCGTCCACGTGACGGATTTTCTCAGGTTTTATTTATAAATCAACAGAATAAGCTCTCTATCCTCTATTGGTTCCTGGATAAAATCGCAAACAACCACCCGCTTCTCTTTGGAACTTTGCACATCTTTTCCAACCGTGTTGTCCGCCTCCATTGATTGTCACCTGGTCCACATCCTCTAGAACATTGGGCTTTGTTTCAGACTCCACCGGCGATGCTGAAGAGGGAAAGGCAGGTAGGATGGTAAGAAAAAAAAATGGCGTTGATATCCCCAACAGGCGTATGCAGGTAGCAAGGCAGCTGGAGAGTCGCTGGAGCGGAAGTTGGCGTGACGGACATAGAGGCACAGGTTCTGCTGGAAATCCAAGGCTGCTTAGAGAAGAGGGGAGGAAATCTCATAACATGCCATTTCCATCTTTTGAATACCATATGAATCGCTATGGTTCAAGCCCGTAGCCATGATTTTTTTTCGGGAAAGGGGTGGGGGGGGGTTATGGACGAAGATTTGATTAAATACATATAACAAGTTACACAAAAAAAGAAGGAGAAGTGGGAAAACTAGATTTCACACAATTTTGGAGGGAGGGGGTTCTCTCGTCGGTCCCCCTGTCTACGGCCCTGTTATGGTTGGAGAGGGAGTTTAAATGTTACGAAGAGCTTTTCCACATCTCTGCGATAATTTGGTCAATAAGGCAATATTTTCTTACTTATTTCTGACATATGTCTCGTAATTCTCTCTCTCTCTTTTTTTACTCTTTTTTTTGGGGGGGGAGTATTTCATGGGGAATTTGGCTTTTGAAGGTTTCATGAGCAATCATCTATACTGTGAATAATATGTTTTTCAAGCACAATATGCGCCAAAATATTTTACAAAAATCGTTCACTCATTTGTCAATAAATAAATAATTAAAATTAAACTAGTTACTATTCTTATATCATTATAAATATAAAAAAAAATCATGAGTTGAAGCAATCATTTCAGTGTACCTTGTTTAAAAAAAATTAATTTCGATATAGGACAAGAAAGGAACGATAAACACTCTTGATATACAATTTTTTATGTTTACGTTTGGCTTCGAATTTTGTCTTCAATATTACTGTACTCATCTAAGAATGTTGATTTCGGTGGGAGTTTTCCTGGCTTTGTCTCTTAAGACATACAAATGTAAGGCAATTTTCTTCTGGTATTCATTGTAGTGCACTTATTATGAACCACTCTATTTTATGTAGTGCGCAGTCAATGACACACATTGATGTTGGATTCACCAGAAGCATATCAAAATTACCGAGGCAACGAATAGAGGAGGAATTAGGTCAATATTTCCCATGAAGCCTGCAAGCCATAGGACACACGAATTTTGGGGGCCTCCAAAATGCATGAAAAATTCTGAATTATTGCGTAACTATCAATATTTTGTTCAGTCCTTTTGTTCAATATTTTAATTACACCAACTGTCGTCAATAGAAGGTATGGGCAGCTACTATAAGGGCAGCTAAATTTTCTAAATCGGGCCTTGGGAAAGGGAAAGGGGGGGTGGGGAGGGGGGCTCTGATGTAGTTGATTGTTCTTCATCGTAACTTCTAGTTACTTTCATCTGTGATTTCATACAAATTTTACAGTTTGTTCCCTCTTTTTTATTTTTTTCTGACATCCAATCACCTTCACTATCAACTTACAATATATTATTTCATGCCTTCCTTTATCCACATGACTTTAGTTACGTCACACCCACTGCTAGTTATCTTTATAACCTGTCTTTCAATGGCGTCATCCAAGGTGGAATGGAATAGCTAAACGAGGCTCACCTCTTTCATCCCTAGCAACCTTGTATTTCCAGAGAGAGAGAGAGAGAGAGGTGGTTTTTGGGAGCCGCAGAGGCACGCACAGCTTTCACGGCTCGACGCTTTCTGGCAGCACCACGGACATGCCACTCAAATAACACTGCTGCCTTTGTGGATGCCAATTTTTTTTTTCCTTCCTTTTCTAACTTTTTTTATTTTTTATTTATTTACTTATCCATGCGCTGGACATTATCACTGAACTTGATGATTCTCTTTTGATGTAAACGGGGACGGTTCCTTCGAAAGTCCTTCTCTCTTTGTTCTTTCTAAAGGTAAAAATGCAGTTTTAAAGTTTCACTTTAAAAAATGTTAGGAAAGAACCAAAGCCAGTAAACATAAATATGATAAAGTGGCTCTTTCGCTAAGGAAATTTGGAATACTCCAGTACAGATAGTATATGAAAATCGATACTTATAAATATCGATCAGCTACCGGCATTTTAGTGGCACCACGATACATTTCCAGTATTTCCTTTTGAGTTTTTTCAACAGTACTAAGACTATTGATTGAGGGACTGAGAAGCATAAGGGTCTAATAAGTGACTTTTCTTAACTTTACATTTTAAAGTTTCTTATTTATATTAAATTCTATGAAAATTATTTGTTGTTCAAATACTAACCTCTAGAATGAAGATATTACTAGCTGTTTTTACTTATGCCTATTATGAATTTTAACTTGCATATGCCAAATAAGAATTTTTAATTACTTTAAAAATTACAGAAATTTTTAAAAAATCAGTGGGACCCCTTTGCTTCTCAGGACCTCAATTAACTCTGGATATTGAAAAGAATAATATCTAAAAGTTCGAAATATACAAACACGTAGAAATAAGCAAAACGCCCTTTTTTCAACGGGAATGAGTCAGGTTCCATATCTATAACAATAGCATGAAAAAGTTTGTGTGTAATAGTCAATAAAAACTAACTTCCAGTATTCGGAGAATTCTGAAAATTTCAGAATAAGTTGCAATCAACTCCTGATTGTGCACTTGATAGTTAAAATTTGAATTAGCTTTTTCTTTTCTTAAGTTAGAACTAGTATAACCACTCATCGCCAGTTCCGATAAACTCCTGACTTTGTTAAATAGTCCCGCATTTGTTTCTCGCAGGGAGAGGTTGGTTTTGTATTCATGGAGATTGTTTTTCTCGGGTTAAAAAAAAGAGGAGGGGGAAGGGTTAACTCGGTAACTTGAAGCCACTCAGCTAGTAGTATGTTTTAACTGCTCGTTTCCAAGGGTGTGTACAGAATCTTCGTTAATCGCTAAAATTAAAAAAATTTCGATTTACTTTTATCATTAATAAAATATAGTAAGTGCATTAAATTTTTATAAAAATAATACTTGAATACGTTGTACGAATTTAGCATAAAAAAGTGGGAATAACAAGTTTCATAAATTTTCAATGAATTGTTATTTGCCTAATGATGAGAAATTTAATCGATTGATGTTAAAAAGAAACATCATATTTACTTTCAAATACCCAATTATATAATATTAGGGAAATAAAAGTATTGTATACAGTAAATATATATATATATAATTATTTCCTATGTTTAAGAATTTTCTGAGTTCAAAAAAGTGAACTAGAAAAAATGTCTCTGAGTGTGTTTCTGGTCAGCATAACTCTCGAAAATGAAACTACAATGCTCAAGTTTTGAGTGACGGTCAGTGGTGGCCATGGGGCTTCTTTTAAGGTTTTCGTCCAAACAGTGCATGCGCATAAGATAGCTGTCATTAAAGAATATATTTTTCAGCAATTGCCAATAAACAACTTTAACGATTTTGATTAAAATTTCTGTAGTAATGCATTTTAAAACCTCTACACCCAAAAATTCATTAAAAATTCGATAATGGTGTAAAAAGTTGAAAAACGAACATCTTGAATATAGAATTATCTTCGTTCTAAAACATTACCCATCAGCGACTATTTTTCCTCCATCTCACTTATCCAAAAGAAATAATGCAATAACTATAGACAAAAATATCGCTTAGGTAGACATTTTTTTAATGAATGAAAATATAAAAAACGAAAACGATAAATTCCCCAATCCACAAGAAATTTAAATGCAATGACCAATATTAATTGTGTAATTGAATAGTTATCAGTGCTTACAGGAAAATCCTATTAAATTATAAATATTCGAGCATTATTTACTGTACAAAAACAATGTTGTGTTGGAGACCAATTGACATAGCCAATTTTTTCTGACACTGACACAAAATAACAAATTTCATTCAAATTTTGACTTTATCAAATTTCCCTGCAAGACCACGATATCTCGAGCTCCAATGACGAATTTTCTAAAACTTTTCTTTAAACAAAATATAGATTTCAGGGTATAGATTACCAAAAATTACACGCTAACCTTATTTTTTTACTCATAACCCGCTGTCACGGAATCTTTTGTAGTGTCATTAACATCGGTTTGACCGCCTTCAGAGTAATCGGCCGATTACCAGCTGTTCGTACTGTGCTCGCTTGATTTTAGGATTGTTCATATCTAATCATTAGCACTCTTCAGCACCCTATTTATCTTTGGCTACTGTTAAATGGTTGAGTTGCTGTAAGCCCCTGGAATCCTTACCGTGTCTCTAACGGCTGGTGTTGCCCAGGTGTAATAACCGACAGTTTGTTGCGTAATCCATCCATGACTCCATTATGATCAGGGCTGCCGACTCAGAACTTTTGGATTCGCCAATATAAAGGGGAAAAAAGTCGTTTATTTAATAAAAAAAAAAAAAGCCAAGGAAAAGGCTTGGTATATTTTTTAATAGAAATAATCATAAGGATATTTCAAACTGAACTAAAATGCTCACTTTTCAGGAATTTTTCAGGGACTGTCCCTAGAAAACGAGGATGAAAAGTCACTTGAATATGAATCAATTCGGATTTTCACATTTTCCCGGGAATCTTAAATCTGTTGCTTGTCACTTTTCTTTTTTGTTTATCGAAGTCCGAATTTAGACGAAACGAAATCAAGCAACAGCCGTTTCTGAAAACGAAACTAAAAAAAAAAAAACCTTCATAAAAACTTTCAATGTCCATCACGGAATCAAATAAACGATTGCTTACAATCTCATTCGGGTCAGCGAATGGTATTCTGGTCCATGATTCACGGCCGCCACATTTTGACGGCCATGCATTATGCAGACAATACGGGCGTGGCGGAAGCGGCATCCTTCATTTTCTGCAGAAGTCCGTGTCCCAGTGGACTCTTGTCTGTTTAGGTGGATGAACTTTTGGTGATCCTCCAACTTGTTTCCGCATGTGCAATGGTCCGTGGTTACTAGGGAGAGGAATGTGGAGGAAACTTAAAAGTATATATATATAGTATTAAGAATTATCTGTTATTTGAATTCTGTTGGACAACTGACATCTGAATATGTTCCTTCGCATTGTGATTATATATAAAGGGGCTGTTTAAACCTTGAAATTCTTTTTTGCCACACATTTTAATATCCTTTAAATCAATTTCGATTTTGTTTGTGTGTTTGTGGTAGCCGCATATTCGTAAGGCTAATAAACTCACTAGTCAGCATCCAGTCGAGCTGAAATTTGACAGACTCGTTGTCGATGATTATGCATGCTATCAAATTTTGGAGGCTTTCACTAAAAGGCAGATTTTACCCACGTTTCTATTGACTCTTCGGATAAACCCACTTGCCGTTAACCAATCTAGCTCTAACTCGACAGACTTGTCGATTTCTATACATTCGGTAATTTTGGGGTCATAAATAAAAAGTCAATGGCACAGAATTAATGGTTTTCTTTGCTGTGGTCAAACACTAAGAAATATCGATCTGAGCACAAAACCGTTTAAATAAGTTGCGATTGCTCACAAAATTTGGAAATGCATAATTAAAGGATTTGTATTAAAAACTTTGTTTCTATGGGTTAATTTTTAGAAGTGATTTCAGTACCGTATTATAAATTGTGGAGATCTCCCATTTTAGTGTAAAATGAAATTCAACTTTCTAGGGTCAAACAGAAACGTATTATTCATTGCCTTGACATGCTGGAGGAAGTGACTTTTTTCCTCGGAATGTTATTTTTAGCCCATTTTACCAACTAGGCATTTAAAATATGATTATCATGAATGTTTTGCAAATGCATCAAACAAATTATTGTTCAAGATAATTAAAACCATGTTTTTTTCGTCTAACATCTACTATGAAAGCTTTTTGCTGCGTTAGTTTATTTTCATAAATTGTGAAAGTTATATATTAGATGCCTTAATTGAATGCAATACTTTTGAATAAGCACAATTTTGAAGACTAGTACATATTAAGTAACATACGCATGTAAACCATGCAAATAGTAAGTAATTTTTCTAACTGAATGTTAGAAAAATGTAACTTTTTTAAGATACGTAACATATATCCCTCAGACTATGCACATTACAATGTGAACGTTTGAGATTTTTTGTGTGTGGTTGAAATTAAAAATTGATAAAAAAATAAAATAAAAAAAAAATCCATAGCGATGATTATTTCTCCCATTGGCTTGGATCTCTAAGAAAATTTTCTTTCTTTAATTCTTTCGCTTCACATGCGATGATTTTAGAACAGACAAATCTTAAGACATGATCAGACTGGCACTTTGAATCAACTTTGAGGCAACTAAATCTAATGCAGACCATCTTGCGGCGATTAAAATGTAAAAAAGTTAAAGTCTCCTCATTCCAAACTTTTAATTTTAATTTATGGTTTCAAAATTGAGGAGATCGAAAAGTTCCAGTTTTTGAGAGTAAAGTTATCAGTGCTTGCATGTCTTCCAGTCTGATCAGTTCTTTAAAGTGCGACAAAGCTAATGAAATTTGTTAGTGGAGTCAATTTAGAGAGGAGTGGTTGAGAGGAGCTATTTACCTTTCACTTTCTGAACTTTTATCAAACTATTTTGAGGAATGAGAATAAAAGAAAGCGGTTACTTATAACCGCATTTGGCTTTAATACTTTACGTTCGAGATTACGTTTTCGTGGTTTGGATGTGGGGATTTAGGTGCTATTTCAGATTTCTACTGGCTAGACTATTACATAATAACATCATCCGAAAGTTACTCAGTGGTAACGAGACTTTTAAGCGTTTATAGTTATGTTTCATTTTGCAATATTATACAAGCAACAGATATCTTCAAATTCAAACAAGCTGTGATCTATCATCAAATGAAATCCTAATAACAGAATATGCCTGCCTACAAAGTGATTAAAAAACAGCTTGCTGAATGCCTACAGATGAGTACAGCTTTCTTATGCTTAAAATACAGGTAAGAGTAATCGGAGAATATTTTTTCTTTCTAATTGACTGTGTGAACTGCACAATAAATAAATTCGATATGAGTTGCGCACTAATATGAAGCTTAATTAGGAAATATTCATAACTTCACTTTTGTGAGTTGCTATAATATCCAACTGTATCTTGTGCACTAATTGATTACAGATCACACATGCATTGGTTGTTGAGGAAAAAAAGACGAAAAAGTCAAAAGTCAGCAATACGTTATTTTTAGCAAAAAACTATAACTTTGTACTGATTGTGCTTTGATGCGAAATCTTCCCAAGTTCATTCTTGCTTGAAATTGTGTACAAGTCATCCATCATTGTCACTGATTTTAATTTCACCACATCAAAATCTATTTGCGTTTTTAAAAGAAATAGGTTTTTATTGCTTGATATAGATTTTTGACAGTTTATAATTTTTGTTGCCAATATGTTGTTTTTAATTGTTATATCTTTTAAAGATTTTATTATTTCAAACACATATACAATTGTTTGGCGCAGTATGGCCCTAGTGTAACTCTTGCGCCCTAAAACTCCAAATAACTAACTTGAAATTGTAATGGCTTGGTGTACAATGTATTTGGAAACATCTTATCAATTTTCAGAGTCTTGACTCAATGGAAAATGGGACATCAGGATATTCCACAGTTGGAAAATATGTATTATCATTTTGCTACTTTAAATTGTGGGGATTCGAAATCGTGATAGTTTAGTTTTTTATAATTTTCAGCTTGTGATAATTTGTATCAATTTCCTGCAGCCTCTCCTTATAGGCCCATCTGATGGCTTTGGGGTTAGCGATCTGGTCTCGCTTGTCAAAGGTGCCTGGTTCGAATCCCGGGTTTGGCATGGATGTTCGCTGTTGTTCGGAATCCACGTTAAGCTGTAGGTCCCGGCCTCATTAGCCGTGATTGTGCATAAAAATAGGTCGTTGTGCGTACAAACCAACCAACTCTCCTTATAGAAAATTGGAATATTTCACATTTGGAATGTTTAACCCCATTTTAACCACTGAAAATTATTTTATCAAAATCGGAATAACTTATTCTATTATTGACATTTCTATTATTCCTTGTTAATATTTGTACCAAATTTTCATAATTGGGGCTACTTTGGCAGTGGAACATTTCAGTTATCCTTGTTTGGAACTTTTGACTCCTTAAAAAAATTAGTTAATCGAGATCAGAATAGTTTACATTTTCTATGTTTGTCCTTGTTTACATTTGTATTAAATTTTAGAGTTATGGCTATATGGTAAGTGGGAGAATTAGGGATGAGTCAGCCAGCCGTTCACCCAGTGAGGGCTTTGGCTTTTAACTACAGAGATTATAAATTTTAGTGGATATTATGTACACATAATTTTGAGTATTTTTTCTATCATCCTACCCTTTAAAAATAAATTAAAATTTTCAATTTCAAACATACAATCACGAGCGGTCGTGACGTCACACCGTAAAGGCCATTATCTGTGCTATAACGATCGCTGTTCTTTCAAAATGTTTTTGGGAAGATGTGCGAAGTTGCAATCTACAATTGTATTATATATATCGTAATTTAAACTAAAATGGTTGGTGTTATTCCTTTAAGTCAAAATGTAGCAGTTTAATATTGATTCTAAGGCGAACTTTTTTTTTTGTGGAAGATTCAATCAAGAATGTTTTGTAGTACGTAATTGCCAAAGCCATTTCAAGTGTTTCTCTTGGTTTACTTTTCAAGAAAATTCCTTAGATCATTGCTGTAACATTTTTTCTGTACATGTTTGCGAATGAAACTCGAATAGCCTTAGGTGTCCTGGCATCAGTCTGAGAAACACTTTTCAGATAACATATCACATTCTAGGATTGTCTAAACATTCGTATCTGAAAAATCTTTCATGCAAGTGAGAACTAAAACGTTTGTTTATTTTCTAACTTGAAAACATGGAGTGATTTGTCAAGCAATCTATTTCTCTCTATCTAGGAAAATTGCCCATAAGAAAATTTGCTTCTACGTGGGTAAGAACAAACCTGCAAGAGAATTTTCTACTTGTAAATATACAGCGGTCAAGCTTTTTTTTTTTTTTAATATTTCTTTTCTGTGTTTGGGCTGCTAAACTGTTGGCAATTTGTTTTTGGTGGTGCCAGTTACGAGTAACTTTAAGTGTAATCTGTAATATACAATACGTTCTGGTAATTATATGATTATCTCATACTTTGAGTTCTAGAAACTCGGTTGTATTAAAGGAACGTTTTCTTATATTGATTCGAGAACGTCAGATACCCATTTAAGATAATAACTTATAATCTATTTAAAATGAGAAAAAAAACCTTTCTGGAATTTCAAATGCGAGTTATCAGTAAAATTCATGAAATGAAAATATATCATAATCTTAGCTGTTTAATACGTACTATAGCAAAATACAAGGTGAGACAGAAAAGTAAGGTGACTGATGCCATAATAATTACTGTATTATATATTTGCAGATAAATACATCACTGTCCTTCAAAGTAGTTCCCGCCGTCTACAAAACACTTCTGACAACGTTCATACAAGTTCTTGAAACTTCTGAAAAAGTCCTCCTTTGAGACTGTTTTAAGTCCCTTGGTAACAGCAGCTTGAATGCCTGAGATGCTTGAAAATTGGTTTCCTTTCAGTGCCAATTTCAGTCGTGAAAAGAGAAAAAAATCTGTTGGCGCTAGATCAGGGGAATAAGTAAAGTGTAACTGGTATTTCTAGCGCCAGCAGATCTGTTCCTCTTTCCACGACTGAAATTGGCACTGAAGGGAAACCGATTTTCAAGCATCTCAGACATTTAAGCTGCTGTTATCAAGGAACTTAAGACAGTCTCAAAGGAGGACTTTTTCAGAAGTTTCAAGAACTTGTATGAACGTTGTCAGGAGTGTTTTGTAGACGGCGGGAACTACTTTGAAGGACAATGATGTATTTATCTGCAAATATATAATACAATAATTATTATGACATCAGTCACCTTACTTTTCGGTCTCAACTTGTATTAATCAGATCATAATGCAAATGGACTTTATCACGTCATAGACTACAGCTCATACAAATGTTTGAAAGGGGGGAAATAAATAAGGCTTTATGATTATCTAATTAAATTTACTCATGAGTTTTAGTTGATAAGAAGACAGGAAAACCAAACTCCATATCACATTACACGAAATAATATTACCAGTGTTTACAAAAACAAAACCATCCATGGTGTGTGTCCACGTCCTCACCCGGAGAAAGCATTGAAATGGCAACTTTATAAAATTCCTTCTGCACCGAAATGGTTTAATTCCCCCCCCCCCCTTTTTTTATTAGTTTTTTTTTTTTTACTTC
Organism: Linyphia triangularis; assembly: GCA_963978545.1. Lineage (NCBI taxonomy): Eukaryota > Metazoa > Arthropoda > Arachnida > Araneae > Linyphiidae > Linyphia > Linyphia triangularis. Next base: position 28,978,712 of record OZ021732.1, on the reverse strand, counting down.
ATCCTGTTCCAGAGAGGTGGTTCTCTCACATATGTACGCGGAGGAAGGTGCTAGTTCACAAAGTCCTTCCTTTCCATTCCCAGCTGGGAGTTCAATCAACCAACCAACCATAATATTACCAATAAAAACAAAGTTTTTTAATAAATATAACCAATAAAAACCAAGTTTTTAATATAAATCCTTTATATACATTGCCAATTTTTATATTCATTAAGCCAGCGCCGATTCCGTGAACAGCGCGTGCTTGGTTTTTGTATCCAATTTTAAATATCAAAAACATTTCTATTGGCAAAATGTGTTGCAAACTACGTTTCAAAATTTATTTATTAAAAATGAACGTCACACTCACATCCACATCCAAATATGTTTAATTTATTCTGATTAAAACAATTTTATTATTTATTTATTAACAAAATTTTGGCAACAGGAAAGAGTTTCAACAATGGTTGGTTCAATTCCATTTCAACGCGATGGGATGACAGCAAGTTGGTTTATTAGCATCCGTAAAAGCGACCTTTTAGTGACAGTAACAGTCCTAAAATTTGATAAAATGGATTGTCATCGACATCGAATCTATCTGCTAAGTTTCAGGCCGATTGGATGACGGCAAAGGGGTTAATTAGGCGTTCGCAGATTTGCCACCCCTCAACACACGCAGAGTAAATATAAAGGATTTAAAAAAGGTCACAACTTCTTCACTTATGAGTTAAAATGTCAAACTGAAGCTGGAAGGAGAATGGAGATAGTCACTTTCGACTTGAATTCAACTTGAAAATGACTTCTGTCTTTCTTTCAATTTCAAATCAATGCTAGTCTGTGACTTACTGCACATTTTAAGCCCAAAATGAATAATTTTACGCCACTTTTCTCGCAGTGGTTGTGCGAAATAATATAGTGCTTAAATTCCATTTACAGCACTTTTTCTTTATGCATCGAGAAGCAAAATAATTGATTCTTGATCCTTCGTTCTGTTAAAAAAAACACATTATTATATCATTACTTTATGAATATCTAGTTTAAGTAATCAATTTAATTATTAATTAATAATTTAAGTAATTAATTTAATTAAAAAGCGCATACCTACACTTTTTTGCATTTTTAATTTGATCTTTCCATGGGATGTTTCCCGATGGAGTTTTTTTTTTACCTGCTCTAAAAAAATAATTCAATTTGAGAAAGAACTTTCTACCAGGTTTTTATGTGAACACTGAAGATGAGACTGTTTACTGTTTTTTTTTAATTAGTCGACACTTGAAATTAATGATGATTACATCGCCATCTGCAGCCATTAACAGCAGCTGCTGAAAGGGAAAACTAAGCCCATTTATTAGTCTGGCAAAAAGTAAGTCTCCAGAAAAATTGCATTTAATCAATTAATGCGAAAGTATTTTATCACCACTAAATAATGAGTAGCTTGCTGATTGCATCCTGTTATAATGGCTTCAAATTTTTTTTTAATTTAAGCTTTAGTAGCAATAACAAGATTTTATTTTTGAATTACCCAGAAATAATATTTAATTGGATTTTTAAGTTTAAGCTTCAAAATATGATAGAGCGTCAACGACTTATTGCTTAACGCCAAATGAAATAATCTCAATTCGATCATGTGACTTCGTGAAATGTAGATCCTAGACTGCTCCATTGTCAATGCAAAGAGAAAAACGCGCCGGGGATTGCGAAGCTGGTGGGAAGATTAACCAATCACAGTTCACTTTTATAGTTGGATGGAAATGTGAAAAACCTTGTAAAATGCTAGAGTATATATATTTTTGCACATTATTACTAATTAAGGTCTACTATTGACATTTCTGCTGTGTACAACCCAAAATTTTATTTTCAATCCTCGGCAATCCGTATTTTTCCCCCCACCAACGGCATCTGGCAACGGCTTCATTTTCCCAGCGTTAAGCAGTCTATCCAGTTGTTTATTTATATCGATTGTTTTAGCTGATAAGTGATCGGAAAAAGTTTATTACCTATTGATTCTAACTCTTGGTATATAGAAGTTGTCTCTTTGTATGTAGAAGTTGAGTAAGGAAAACATAAGAATTAGTTTTTTATAAATGCATTTAATCAATAGGAAGGAAAAAAAAGGAAATTCAAGACTACTTTTGTCGCCAAGTTCACCAACTTAGTGGAGAGATTTTCATGCCAAACTCGTCACATTGGATGGTTGCTATGGTCATATGTGAGAAGTGCAGGATGCAGTTTTGCTTAAAATAACTGACTGAGTAGCGAAAATTGTGGGTATCGAGACAAAAATATTGTTTGGTTAGTGTTCAAATGAACAAAACCTGTGAAAAATAACAGATTCTAGGGATGAGGAACATCGCACAACTTTCAATACATTATAATACTGGTCTAAAATTTGATATGGTTTGTCGAAATTTACTACATTTAAATTAAACGATCTCTTTAATTTGGCGAGTTGCCCATAAATATTTCGCTGTTAAATTGGTGAGCTAGGGGACATAAGTATTTTTTTTTTTTTTTACGGAAAACTTTTATGGAAACCGACCATAGGCAGAGAAAAACATATAGCCTTTGAATGTTAGGCTTGTGAATAAATGTAATAAAGTCATGTTTTGGTCACCTTCCAAAACTTTGGGTCCACCAAAATATCCGACATTTTTTTTACCTCTCTCAATATGAAAATTATCTTATATTTCCTATCTGATGATTGGAATGTAGACGTTTTTGGATGGAATGTACACGTTTTTATCTCATGTAAATTGAACACTCTCAGGCGTCGCATTAAACCTATAATTCCTAACATTCCTTAAATTTTTGTTTGTCCTCAAAATTGTATTTAAATCTTTTCCCAATTCCTAATGACGACCAAACGGTATAGTGGTTAGCATACTAGCTTCTAGACCACGTGGTTGCAGGTTCGAGTCCCGTGTAAGGCATGGATGTTTGTAAATGTATGTTGTCTTGTCAAATGACGAATGTTTCGGCGCATTATAGCCCTCGTGATGCTGACAGTGCCAGATAATCTGAAAACAACCAACCAACCCTAATTCCTAAAAAAAGAAATATATAAAAAAAAAAAATACAATTTTCAAAATCTGCGAAAAGCCCCGATATTACTCCGGAGGAAAAAATATTTTCTAAAATCTTATGTAATTATTAAAATTTTAGTTAAATTGTTATTATTAAAACCTTAATGATTGATAAATTATTTTAAATTGTAGCGAAGCTCATGTTAGTTTTTAAATTTTAAAAAGTTGAAGCAATATATTCTTTAAGTACTCTGATTGTTGCTTAAAAATTAAATAAGTGGAATTAATTAAATTCGTATGTTTGTCAAAAAAGTATAATTGTTTTGGAAATAATGCGTTTGTGTTAGGAGCGTCTGTCAGCTTCTAAAGAAATATCCCTAAATTTTTTAGAAATATGCCTAAATTTTTTAGAATTACTTCAAAAAGTTTTAGAATTATTCTTAAAATTCCTAAATAAATTTTTTAGAAAACTAACTGCACCCCATGCCACTCTCAATTTATCTAGAAATTTGAACTTTTACGTTGCTTGTTCAGATTATTATAACTTAAAGTGGTTAAGAATATTATGACTAAAAGTTTTTTTTTTTTTTTTTTAATGCCATTTAGCTATTTTTTTTGTTTTGATAACCTGCTCTTGATATGATTGTAAATTATAATAATGCTCCAATAATTTCAATACATTTATAATTGTAACAGCGTACAAGAAACAATACTTAGTTTGCGACGTAAACTCAAGAGAACTTAATTTTTATAAAAGTTTGTTGGCTGTCCGATGAATCCACGACCTGATATTTAACGTTTTAACTCTGAGTAATTATACTAAGAATATACTATATTGAAATTACTACGGTTAAATTATAATATTCTGAAAGTACTTGGAACTGGTTTGTCCTCACTCCCTTAAAAGTACTATTATTTACTTTATTACTATTTGAAGGTGTTTTTTTTTTTTGCAATGTACTTTAAAAAAAAAAAAAAAAATTATGAAATAACCTACCTAATAATATGTAGCGATACTTTACTTTTTCTCGATATGTTTTTCGAAACATATTTTAGTTAAAAATATATTTTTGATAGTCAATAGAAAATTTGGGTGATGGTGATCCTAAAAGATTTAAGTTTTTAAAGAAAAAATCCCTATACTTTCTATTTTTAAAAATAATTCTTAATACTAAAACAATTTCATACCAGTAAAACAACAAATGTGCGCTTGCACTCCCCTGTAGTTTAAAAATTAAATGTAAAGTGGAGAAAAGTGCTATCATAGGAAAACGGAGGTTTGAAAGAGATTTTACATCCAATGGAACAGAATATTGCATATTTTTAATTTTTCATTAGGAAATCCATTAAAATCAAGATTTGAACAAAATTTAACCAGCTTGCACCTACTAAGTTTGTGATCTGCACCTCCTTGAAAATATTCCTATCAACGTCCAGGTGAGGATATCACCTAGTTTACATTTTTATTTTAGTCATATCTGAATTGGATTGGAGAAAAAGAAATCAATGCTTATGCGTGGACTTCCTGTCGGAATTTCAAACACTTCCGATTGAAATTTATCATTTTATATACAACATAAACATCCTTACTTTTTCTGAAATATTAAAAGAAGTCTTCTGGCTACTTATTGGTGTATGGGCAGTATCAGTTCGTTATAAAAAAGACTTCCAGTATTAATTTCTGCCACTTGTTGAAATTTTTCGTTTTGTATCCAGCATATCTATCCTGATAATTTGATGTATAGAAAATGCATGAAGTATTTTAATTCTTAATTGTATCCTTTTATATAAAGGTGAAATTTTTTTGAAAAGGTGCATTTTTAAGTCTAACTTTAAAGAAGTCTAAAATTTCGACCAGAAGTGATATGCGAGTTGAAATCTTAAAATGATCAGAATGACATTATGTATGGATGTGCCATATTATAGTTATTTCCCAAAATGCGTTTTCTTCTCTAGCCGCAGTACTATAAACCTTGTGCAGCCTTTAAAAAAAGCCGCACTATTTTTCAATACTCCAATCACAAACCCAGTGGAATTCAATTTTTTCGCGCCATTTCATATCTTCCTAACAGTAGCGTGCAACCACCAGGAAAATCAATATTGATTTACGCTCCAAACCGAGCTTCTGTAAACGCCGCGGGGAACACAGTCTGTGGAAAAACAAATATTTCCCCTAACTACCTGACGGATTTATTCCGTCAAATTTTCTCGGAATTACTTTAATCGTTCTGAAATGGGATGGAAAACACGGATTCTATCTTGAAACTGTGTTCACGGAGTTTGATGCAAGTTTGTTTACTAAGATCCTGGTTTTTCGATAGAATTTCTGGTGTGAGTTGGATTTAATTTTTGTAACAAGTTTGTTCATAAGCGATGTTTGAGACTTTTTTGGTACTTAAGAGTTTTATACATTAAAATTAAACAATCTCTATATATATAAAACTGAGTTGTCTGTACATCTGAACCTTATACAAATCCACAGAGGTACGAAATTCGGTACATAGAAGCTTTAGTACTTGGAGATTGTAGAGAACAACTTTTAAATTCGATTAAAAGTTGCTTTTATTAAAATTTAATGTCATGAAAAAAAGTCTTGGAATGGCAACGAAATTTTTTTATTACATTAGAATAAAATCAAAAGTTATTTTAACGTGTCCCCCCCTTATTTTCCTGATTATTTTTATGTATTACAATCGTCTCTCCGATAAACAGTTAGAATATTATTCTAATTTTCCACATACTTACTGTAAATCGACGTTCTGCGCATGCGCGGTGTTAACGTGATGCTAATAATCTTAATGTAAACAAATTATTTAAACTCACTGAAAACTTTCAAGTCGTTACGACATTTATTAATTTTTTTTTTTATTTCCAGGTAAATATTTATTCGCTTTCTTTAAACAGAATACCAAAATTCCTTCTTTTGATTGTTTTTATTTTTTTTGTATAGTGTTTTTGTACTGTGTATCCAAGTTACATATTATTTAATCTAAATTTTAATATATTTTTTGTATCATACATGTTTTATTATTTACACCAGACTATCTAACAATTTACATCAGAAACGTAGTATTTTATTTGCGATTTTATTTCTTTGGTGTTTTATTTTGGTCCTGATTATAAAGTTGGTAAGGAGCCGAGCATGAGACTATTCTGTAAAAAAAAAAAAAAAAAAAAAAAATTGAAAAATTGAAAAATGCAAAACTTTTTGGATTCAGATATACTATAAGACATTTGTTTGGTGATTTTTTACAGATGAATGCTACGGTTTTTATTTTTAGTTATATTTTAATTTTATAATTTAACTTAATTTGGAATTAACCCATTCGCCTGGTACCAGCAAAAAAAAAAAAAAAATCAACCAAAAGAAGGCCTAAATAATCTAAACTAACAACTTTCAAATAATTTATAATTTCTATATTTAGAATTGGCTATACATTTACGCACCTTTTATAAGGTTTAAACCTTTAGATTTGGCGCCAACTGATAACCACCTAACGGAAGAGTACCCTTAATATTTATATTTTAACTTAATTTTATTATTATTTATGTTTTAGTTTTTGTTTAGTTACCGCGTTTTTCATTTGTGCGATTTTTCTGATCATTAAATGGAAAAAATCGCCAAATGTCCTTTACAACATCTGTTTCACGTTTTCTTAAATGTAAACTCCTATGTCTTTCCTCGGGTTCCCTGTAGAGCTGGGCCACACAGCTAGTATTATTATAAAATGCAGTGTGAGAAGTGAGGATTAAAAACAATTATTGTGTGAAAGCTATTATACTGATATCGCACTCGAATTTCTAAAGTTAAAAATTCTTACTTTTTTTTACTTGAAAAGTGAAATCTAATGAATTTGAAGTTGTAGTCAGAGGAAATTGAATTTAAAATCAATCTTGCTCTACAGAACAATGGAGCTGAAGCTGGAAAAGAGGTGCTAGTACTTTCAATTTGACACAAATCCTAAGACGTTATGATAGTTCATCTTCAAATTCATGCAATCTCCATCTGCCCACAATGGACAATTCCCGCATTTGTTAAAAACGAGTGACATTAGTTTATATTTATGAAGAATTTATTTCCGATTCCAAATATTTAAACAAAAGTTCTTTAAAAAAAATTATTTATTTAAATATTAAGGAAAGAACATGCCTCAAAACTCACTCAATGCTCACTTATTTGGGACCCTTACTATAACAATAAAATTATAATTCTTGAAAGGGTTCAGACTAAATTTATGCGTTAGCTTTATTATAAGGGTAACCATTATAATTCTCATGATCTCTCCTCTTCTTTCCTCCGCAATTTCTCCAGCATCCCCAGTTTAAAATCTAGACGTGAGCTTTCTTGTGTTTCTTTCTTTTACAAAGTCCTTAATAATTTTATTGATTGCATTGAGATCCATAATTCCATTAAATTTGCTGTACCAACCAATACTCGTAGCCAAAATTTATTTATTACTGTTTTTACCAAATATAACTACATTGACAACTTTTGTTTGTATAAATTTTATAGAATTTTTAATTTGATTTCTGTTGATTTGGATATTTTTAATGTATCTTTTTCTATGTGCAAGGCTAAATGTCTGCTGGTTTTAAATGTGTAATCTTGTTTTGTTACTATTGTTTGCTTGTTTGTAATGTACAATTCCTTGTACACTTTAAATGAAATATTTTTCTGTAGTGTGCTTTATAATAATAAATAAATAAATAAATAAATAAATAAATAAATAAATAAATAAATAAATAAATAAATAAATAAATAAATAAATAAATAAATAAATAAATAAATAAATAAATAAATAAATAAATAAATAAATAAATAAATAAATAAATAAATAAATAAATAAATAAATAAATAAATAAATAAATAAATAAATAAATAAATAAATAAATAAATAAATAAATAAATAAATAAATAAATAAATAAATAAATAAATAAATAAATAAATAAATAAATAAATAAATAAATAAATAAATAAATAAATAAATAAATAAATAAATAAATAAATAAATAAATAAATAAATAAATAAATAAATAAATAAATAAATAAATAAATAAATAAATAAATAAATAAATAAATAAATAAATAAATAAATAAATAAATAAATAAATAAATAAATAAATAAATAAATAAATAAATAAATAAATAAATAAATAAATAAATAAATAAATAAATAAATAAATAAATAAATAAATAAATAAATAAATAAATAAATAAATAAATAAATAAATAAAAACCGAGCCAAAATCAGTCCGATCAAAACACACAACAAAATCTGTGATGTCAAGGGTTCCTACGGTTTCTATGGTTACCATGAGGTTTCTGCCAAATAGCTGGCGTTGAAATATTTGGCGCTGGTAGACCATTGCCATATCACGTACAGATTGGCGCGATTTGCGAGAAACTTGAAAAACAGGTTTCCGCTGCCGCATTTCTAGTCAAGATGTTAAGGATCTCTTGACGTCACATTCAATGAATCGTTTTCTCGCCAACCTCTAATAGGCAAATTTTGATTGCAAATTAAAAAAAAAGAAAAAAAAAAAAGAGCGCATTAAGCAGAAATTTTTGTGTTTAACCTTTTCGAAACATTTAGAATTGAATAAAAAATAAATAAAAGAATGCCTGAATTGCCCATTAAACTCTTTATTTATTGATGGAAATTATAAGTCCCGTGAGATTTCTCATGTTATTGTATAAATTTAAACGCTTTGAAACTCATTAAGACTTTGAAATAAATGGACATGCAAACACATGGATGATTTTCAATATTCAAGGTCATCCCATCTTAGCCTTACATCATCATATATACCCTTATCTAGCAAGCTTCCAAACAGAAATAAACGTGTGCTGCCATCCAATAATTGAATGAACTTTATAGAAGTGGATTACAATGTCTCAATAGGTCTCAAATCGTTTAAATTAATACAGTAGCATGAAAAACCTGATAGGTCCTGTTAGTAAATAAAAGGTTGATAACCATCAATTATCTTTGTTATTGCCTCGGACAATCTAGGTCTTATAACTTGTCCTCTGAAACATTTGACAGATCATCTGCTTTGTTGGCTTACGGACGGATTTGTATAAACTTCTGTCTACATTAATGCAGATTATTTTCGTATTTTTACTATGCAGTAGTATTCCTTATTTTGTATTTCCACAGAATAGTACTTTTGCTTCTTTTGATAGATCTATTATGCTATTAAGTTTTTGGTGGGTGTTTGAAAGGTGCCAATTTGTGATTAATTTGGTTGAAGTTTTTTTTTTTCTTTTTTAATAAAATGAAAACTTTTATTTGTATCCTTATTTCGATAATTGTTTTTTAAGAGGTGATGGATTGAATACTGTTACTTCTTTGATATCGTAAAATCTCTTGAGTCCTGTTTGATTGAAATTAGAAATATGCTAGGTGATGGTTTAATAAATGATTGCAACTTTATTGGCATTTTAAAATCATTATTAAAAAAAATTATGTGTTCCTGGAAAAAGAAAGAAAAAATAAATAAATAAAAGCGTTTATGAAAAGAGATCACAAAATAAACAAGATTTGTTACAACCAAATTTTAAGGGGTTTATCTGGAGTGGATGTGTGAATACAAGATGTCAAAGCCATTAAAATATTTAATAAAAAAACTAATTTATTTAAAAATTTATTCTCATGCATGTACAGCATTTATGCTTATTTATGAAGTGAGAACAAAAAGAATCCATTATCACCAGCTTTAATTTTAATTAATCTTTCTTTTTAACACTAATTCAAATAATTTATCTTGTATCTAATTACTCCGCAAGTAATTATCAGGGTATTAAAATTAAAATTTTTGGTAGCAGCCCAAGGTAATCCTCTTCCTCGCTCAAGTTTTACGCAAGCCAATATTTCTTCTGTTATATTTTTAATGATTTATAACTAATTTGTTCTGAAAAAAAAGAGAAACTATTTTTTACAATATTGTTAATTTTAAAGTATTTCCAACCAAAAATTTACCCTCGAAAAAAGAAAGAAAAGATGTCTAAATTTTCTATTCCATAAACGAAAAAATCTCTAAATGAAACTATTGCCTATTCTCTAACAAAAAATCATTGTTCTAAAAAAAAGTATCCCTTCCTCTCTTATTGAAAGAAGTTAATGTTTTAAAATACTGATTTTAAAGTTTTTTTTTCCATTAAAAATTCTATTTTTCCATTAAAAAAAGTCGAGCATTTTTTAATAATTGATCTGTTTAAATATTTTGGTTTTGGAGTATTTAAAAAAAAAAAAAAATAATAATAATAATACATTAAGATACTTTAAATCCCATCTTCACGGAAAGCAAATAATCATTCTTGCATTACAGTCATTCAGGGTAATATTGAACCACATTTTCAGTATTTTCTTCTTCCCTACTTATGTTTTTATAGAATTTTCAGACTTAATGACATAAAATGGAAGAATAAACCCTAAATTATATTTTAATTTACATAAATTAGTAAATGTTGATGATGAAAGCACCAAATAATAGGAAAATAACCCGGTGCAAAGTTACCCTGGCATTTAGGGTAACTTTGAACCACTATCAGAAGTTTCATATAAAATACCTTTTTTTTATTCAGTCTAGGACTATTCAATATTTGAACTAGTAAAATTAAGTTTCTAAATATTTGAAACATCATCAGCTGCAGTTTTCAACATCCTAAAGTTTGTATATTTTAAATAATACTACAAAGAATATATTAGGTCGGAACAATGGATGATGAATCACATGAATATATTGCAAAAAAACCTATTTATTGTTCAGTTTAAACATACAAATATAGTTAAAAAAACAATATTCAGTTCTTTCACTTAAATATAAACTCATTTTATCAATTAAAAATTGAAAAGACAAATAGAAAATAATAAAACTGATAGGCCGCCCTTATGCAATTAGTTAAGTACTATGGTGTTTGCAAGTCACAATGTGGCACAAATACGAATATTATATTCTTAATATTAGAAATAATATGACAATATAAAAATAAAGTTCAAACTTCATAAAATTCCACTTTGGCATTCTTCAGATTAATAGTTTTGCATCAAAGAAAGAATTATTGATCTGGAAAACATCTCGTCTTCTAGCTGGAATAATAATTTCTGGAGATAATTTTTTACAACACTCATAATTTTTCATACCACAGATCACCAATGATATTGGGCCATATGCACCAGATTTCTTCATGAACCACCAAATATCACGTTGTCTTTTAAGTCAATTTGATCTGGGTACATTTCTCCATCGTATTGAATAATTATGTGGTCGTAAAATTTGCATATACCTTAACCAAAATCTAAAACACTTGCATGCTTTGTGTATAAAATTCCTTTCTCATTGATGTGTTCAACAGCCACCACTTGAACAATCTCTGATTTTTCAGTAACATTCTCCATAACATTTTCAGCAGTATAAAACTCTATCATGTCCTTATTGTCCAACTTTCACCTTCTCCGAAAATGATAGTGTTGCATACACACTGTCATCTGCACCATCTAGTTCAGGTTGGTTGGTTTATACGCTCAACGACCTACAGCTTAACGTGGATTCCGAACTACAACGAACTTCCATGACTAACCCGGGATTTGAACCCAGCACCTTTGGCATGCGGGGCCTGAGCTCTAGCCACACAGCCATCAGGTGGATCATCTGGTTTAGGACTTATACTCTTGCTGTCTACCAGGAGTTCATATAGTAGAGGACTTTGGACGATCCCCTCATGTCCATATTCCTTTACCAATTATTTTTTTGCATAGAAATTTTCACTTCCTCAAATGAAACGCTTTTAACAGCCATCACAGGTAGGCCGATTTTTTTTTTTTTTTTTTTTTTTTTTTTTTTTTTTTTTAGTTTTCGGAATGACTGCTAGATCATTATTTCTAATATTTTTAGTTACTTCTTGAATTCACTCTCAATATTTTCATTTTATAGGATTTCGCATACAAGGGAAGATTGCATAAAGTAAATTGCATTTGTACGTATATAAATGTATTTAAAAGTAAAACCAAAAATAAATTGGAATAAAATATGAGTTATATGAGCAATGTATGCATTACACACTGTCATCAGCCTAACTTTGAACCGGCTCAAAGTTACACTGAATACGTGGTAAAATGGTAGTGCCTTAGATTTTTGCTTTTTACCAAATGTTAGTAAATAAATAACCATCAGCTACTAACAATTTCACTATTTCCAGAAAATTATATAACTGATAAAGTGGTAAGTTGATGCTTACTTGCAGAAATTAATTGATTTACATCAACTTCAAATAAGCATTTAAATGGAACTTGCAAACAGTACTTCAGAGAAGCAACTGAATGGCCAAATAAATTATGTACTATTTTGCCAATTCATATTCTAAACTATAGAGCAAAAATCTAATTTCACAATCTTGCCAGCATTTTGCAGCAGGGGATCATTAATAGCTCTTTAAAACCAAAAATACTGAAAACTAGGAGGTGGCGCAAAGTTATACCCTATGGCTCAAAGTTACCCTGAATGACTGTACAGGTTTTAAAGTAATTTTCCTGATGTACTCTGCATCTTCAATTGTCCTTCATTCTCTGACTAAACGTTCTAAACCATGTTGGGCATTACAAAATGAATTACTTAAACTTTCCCCTTGTAATGTGAGTAACCAATTGGACCACAACCGTATCCAGATTCATTATAATCGATTCAATGTTTAAAGTATAATTTCCAGGGTGAAGGACAGACATCGAGTTTTTGCATTTTTGGAATTAGTGTTATTTTGCGATCGATTTTTCGTATTAGTATCGTGGAACTTTCTACATATGATCAGGGGCGTACTGGGATGCAAAAACGGCCCGGTGATTTTAGATTTGCACCTGCCCAAATTTTCAATATTATCATTGATCAAATTTTAATAATAGTAAATATGTTTTATTATCTAAATATTTATATTTAATGATCAATGTCAATAATTAAATAGTTTTATTTATTATTTAATTTTAATGATTATACATTGTTTTAATAATTAGTTTAATTAAAGCAAATTTTCCGTCTCAACTAGTTATACTTCCTTTGAGTAAACTTGGTTTCCACAAAGTATTGATAGTTTGTTGTAAAAACGAAATCTAAATTGCAAAATAGAGGAATTTCAGGTACAAAACCAGTATGTTCATTAGAAAATGATATCCGAAATTACAGTATACAGGTTATCAACAATTAAAATTCAACTTTCGATAAGCTGTAAAAAAAAAAAAAAAAAAAAAAAATTATTCAGACAAGGGCGAAGAAAATAAAAATTTTGATCTGTATATACTCAAAGTGGCAAACGTTATGGTATGGTATAAAAAACCATTTCGAACTTTTCTTTGTATCCTATAGCATAGCTTTCTGAAAGCCATGATTTGGCATGAAAAATAATGGCATGCTTTTGAAATCATGCTTTTTGAAAGTCGAAATCACTCCGGGGTGATTGTATCAAAAGTTTAACTTTCAAAAAGCAGTAACAAATAAACTCTTCATAATTACTTAACATTTTACTTAAATATACGCGAAAAGGACAAAAGTGATATATGTTAAAAAAAAAATAATGTTCGAAATAGTTTTTTTAATGCCGTAAAGTTTGAAGTCCCCTTTTTAAGTATATAGTCAGGCCAAATTTCAGCTCGTTCTGACTAGTGTGTTTTTATAATTTTTCAAAATTTGATATTTAATTATGGACAACCTATATATTTAACATTAAAAGTTATAAATATAAGTAAAAATTCATAATACGATAGTGTAGGGTAGGCCGACAGTAGGTCTGGTGGAGCCGCATGCGGCTCTTCTCATTAATATTTGCGGCTCCTTAAGTTCTAAGTAACTCAACCTGCGAATAAACTGATTAAGTTATATACGGTAATAATTGTGCGTTTTGTTCCCGAGAAATAAGGAAACCACGATGAAACACAAATCACTGAGTAGGGTGGACATTGGACTTTTAACACTGTTTTCAAATGCCAATTCAACGTCCACAGTATCCATGGTATCTTCTCAGTCAAAATACCGAACAATCAGAATGCGCAAAAGGAGTGCGTAACTAATTTCAATTGCATCGAGCTACTGCTGATATTTGTAGTTCTCTCGTCACCAACAGAGGTAGAGAGCACATTTCCATTGCAAATTTTTCGCCTTGCACGCGCTGTTAAAATGCTATTTGCTTATTTGATATCCAATATTGAAAACACATGGCATCATCTACTTCGTCCAAAATAAAGAGAAAAATTAATGAAGAAAATCGTAAATTTAAGAAGGATTGGAATGAACTGTATGCGTTCATTCCCCAAAAAATGGACTGTGGACTTGTTTCTCCAGTCATAATTTTTGTATCTTAAAAAAATGCAAACATAATATTGTACCATGAAAATGGAATAAAAATTGTTTGTGGTTAAAAAGCTCATTGGTACTGCTAAAAATTACAAAAAAAAAAAAAAAAATTGTGTACTGGATCGGCCCATTTTCTACATACACTGACCGGCCCGGTGATTGCCCCGGACAACTCTATGGCTAGTACGCCCCTGCATATGATGAATGAAATTGTTAAACAATTAAGTCAGCGTTCTACCATATCCACAGTTACAACTTCCCAAAAATACCCCCCCCCCCCTCTTCTCCTCTTTAGCTCGCGCCACTGTTTCTGATCACCCTGGAAATGAGCATATTCGTATCCTTATATATTGGAGGTTATAATTGAATTTTCTATAAAATAAGTTAAACCATTATGCTTAGTATGCTTTTTGGTGTGGACATTTTTTGTGTTTTGTTTCTATTTAGCATAAGTAGGGGGCAGTATAGCCCTAGTGCGAAGAACAAGAAAAGACCTTGGAACAATAAAAAGAGCGTAGTGAGAAAAATTTCCACCCGAATTTTTGTTACCTAAACATGGGCGCCGGAAAGATTCTTTACAGGGGGATGCAAGAATTCTAAATCGTTAAATTATCAGAAATTCGGATTATATTTCATAATAAAATATTAATTATCATTTATGAATTAATTTTATCTTTGAAAATAATTTTAAAGAATTCTCGAAATCTATTTTTGAAATCCTTTCCTCTGTAGCTTTTATTTGGCAACCATTTTAAAGAAGGAAGGGAGAAAAAAAATTGGTAAAAATACAAATTATATTTTTAAATAATGATCCTCTTATTTCCCTATGTTTTAACTATCGAAATAGTTCTCGTGATGTATAAGTGACAGTGTTTCGAACAGCGTAACCAGAACACACTCACACAAAGAGTAATATTTTATTTCTTCAAAGTTTCAGAAATAATAGTAATTAAAAAAAAATTACAAACAAATACGCGAAGGCAATATAGAAAATGTTTCATTGAATTATAAAAATAGATTTCAAAGTCTCATATCTGATGCCTGATAAATTAAAAAGCAAAGCATTTTCCAGGAATATTAAGAGAACAACATAGGAAATGATTGACCAATAAAAGCATTGCATATTTCTTACTTTCATCCAGTCCTCAATAATCCTAGACACGACGCAGGAGCAAGAATCAGCTTTGAAAACTAAATGAAAATATATGAGACAAATTAGAAGGGGGGGGGGGGGGAATGGTCGTTATAGCACGAAAAGTAATTTCAAAACGGCGTATGAGCGTTTTTTCTGTGAATTTGCACGTTGTTTTCAATTTTATTTTTTTTAATTTTAAAAAGAAAGTGGTGTGTAAATTGAGCTCTCCCGCCGTCTCCCGTGTAACCAAATATTAAATTTTTCGAATTGCTCTCAAAATTATTCACTTAGCACACTGTTTTGGAGTATTATTTTACTCAAATTTACTTTATCGGTCTTAGTTTCTCGTTTGAAAATTTTCTTACTACATGTTCTACTCCACAATTTTTTTCTCATAATTATCATCCTTATACAGTTCCGTCATTCAAAATTTCCATGACAATATTCAAATACAAATTTATCCATCAAGAGACAGCAAATCTATTTCTACCAATAAAATTCGTTTAAAATTCACGCCGAGCAATTACAGCCCATCCGAGGCTTATAACAATAACAAAGTAAAAAGAAAAATTCAGCGATCTTAACCAACCGCCAACTTCAGGTGATATCACTGTATAATTTACTCTATTTTTTTTCTCTCGTCTGAGTTTAATACTGTCTAGTAAATTTTCCTCGTCTCGATTCGTTGGTTCTTTTACCACGCAACATTTGGTGCGGTGGAAAATACGAAGATAGCAAACAAAATAAAACAAAATGACGAATTTCCGTTTAAAACTGTGCGAATTTCGACGGATTTCTTTCAAAAAGTAGGAGGAGCTGGTTTTCGGCTTTTTCTTTAATGTTTTAGATTCTGGTTAGTTGTATACTTTGAGAAGCTGACGAATCTGTTACATTTTGTTTCTTGGTTAGTGTACATGTTTTATGAATTTTGAACAAGGGGGAAGGGTATGTTTTCGTAACGCTTTGTGTAGATTTGTTATGTGGAATCAATTCGCCTCATTTGTAGCAAAGCGCGAATTTGAAAACGCATTGAGTCTGCAAGAGATCGAAAGAGTTTGTTTGCACAGTCTTCGTAGGTACTGAGCATTTTTTTTTTTTTTTTTTGGGAGGGGGGGGAGTATAATTTGCTTAACTTATTCAAAGTGAAAATTATAGACATCATTGCAAAATGTATGTGTGAATTTTATAAACATCTTTTCAGACAAGGAGGGTTTCTTGCATCTTAGATTGATTCATTTGCTGCCATCAGTTATTTTGAAATAAGTTGTGTGTTTTTGAAATTTTGTTCTACAATAATTACATTTCTAAGTAGAAGTGGGGGAGGGATGACTTTAAACAATATGCATGCCTGTTTTACATATTTGTAAATTTTATAATCATTTTCAGCTGAATAGATTTTGATAAAATTTCTCATTTTGTTTAAAATAAACTTTCTCACTATTTTATAAGTATAAACGTCGCTTATAGACAGTCTATATAATGGTTATAATGAGTATTTTTCAGCGAATTTAGTTATTAGCGAGGACGCTAAATTTCCTTTTTTTTACTATTTAAAAAAAATAACTTTGCTATATCTGAAGTGAAAGAAATCAAAAATTAAATTCTACCTGAGTAACTTTTTACGTTGTATACTTACCACCATGACAGATGCCTCTTAGCCCTGCTATTTTATAAGATAAAGTCCAGCTTTTTTGGGGATATTTTTCCCTAGTTTTTAACTTTCAGTCGAAAAATTCTAAAACCATATTGTTACGAATTTTTGTATATTTGTAAATATTTCGTAGTGTTAATTTTGTAAATAGTAAAATTTATGTATATTTCGCATAAGGCAATGCAATAGTTTGTTTCCCTTCAATGAGTCTCTTGATGCTTGATAACGAGTTTTACAGAGGTAACGCTGGGAAGCAAGTTTTACAAGGAGCAGGGCATTTAACATTATGGTAATGACAATCTCGCCAAATTGGCGTGATAGAGCCAAGTTGGCGACCATTTGGCGACATTTTCGGTCCCCATGTACATGTATAGGACTTTTCGACTACGATCTGGAAAGTTCTCCAAATATCTACCTCTAGAAGATTCACGAAGATTCACCTGCCCTATATAAGGCTGACCAAGAGAGTGAAGTTAGTTGTTAGCTGAGTCCATTAGTTGACTGGAATTACTGATACTGAGTTCCGAAAGCGAACTGTATTGTATTGTCTTTTGCGGTGATTTAGCAGTTGTGTTGTCAAGTTTTTAACTGCTGTTTTGTGCTCTATTGTTGTGAAAAGAGCTGTATTGTGTCTACTAGAACGAGAAGTTCTGAAGCTGTAAGAGAATCTGTGAAGAATTATATTGGAATAAATTTCTGCAAGTTTTGATCTGCTTTGGCTTCAAATCTTTCGAACCCATCCACGCAACAATATATTATAAATGCTTGAAATTTGTAACATGTATTCTTTAAATATATTTCTTTAATGAGTCTTTTTGAAGTTTTGACAAATAAACTTTAAAAAATTTTAGAATCTTGTAAAAAAAAATGGAAATAAAACTGGAGATTTGAAGAACTGTTTTTTTTTTTTTTAAAAATCTAATGTTTAAAAAATTTAAAAAGCCAATTTATTTTATGAATTTTTGCGAGTTATATTTAGTATAACAAAATTGTAAATGAATAAATAATAAATTTTAAATATGTATTCAGTATAAAAACTATCAAAATTTTACAAAAATCTAAATTTTCAAAAATAAAAATTCAAAAGCGCTGTTTTTATATGAAATAGCTTATCCAATTCAAATATTCAAAATACATCTACATAAAATATTTCAGAATGCTTTAATTCTAAATTGGAAATTTTATATTTGTGTGTCCTCTGTTCCCTGAATTGATATTAGAGGTCGGCGATGTATCAATACGACGATATTTTATCGATTTTTTTTTTTAAATATCGATGGTAAAAGTATCGATACAAGTCACCGATATATCGATATTTTCAAACTTTTTTAGTTTTTTGATGATTGTTTTATAGTTCCTTGTGTTTTTTCGATTTTATTCAATTCCTTTTCAAAAACTTCAAAACTAAAGCTTGGACTTGGCTGAGAGACTGTTAAAATGGCACCCTAACAAAAAAGAAAACATAATGTAATGGAAAGATAAGATCATTTATTAGTAGTCATTGACATAGCACCGTTTCTGTTGCCAACGTGTGCCTGGAATTAGCATCTGATTTGAAATATTAAAGACACCTCTATCAGAAAAGTATGCGGTAAACTACTTTTCAACATTTCTTCTTTAAAAATAAATATGAATTTTGCATTGACATCCAAAATGTATTATGACAAATCTGATTGATAGTATAAAATTTATTTACTAAAATAATTTTTGTAATTTATTTATTAAAATATTTTTTATAATTTATTTATTAAAATATTTTTTATAATTTATTTATTAAAATAATTTTTATAATTTATTTATTAAAATAATTTTTATAATTTATTTATTAAAATAATTTTTATAATTTATTTATTAAAACAATGGCATGAATTCATGAAAAGTAGAAATTTGTCCCGAAAAACTTCGTTTCTGGCAAAATTAAAAATCAAAAAAAAAAAAAAAAAAAAATCCATGTATCGATATATCGATATTTTTTTCGATGCAACGAAATAGTATTGATATTTATTTTAATCGATATTTCCGACCTCTAATTGATATCATTTACTGATACTTTTCCATCCTTTTTTTTTAACAAGTTCCTTATTCATATGTATATTTCTCAGCAAATTTAGAATGCTATAATTCCGCATTTACACAAACAATGTTTACAACTTTAAATTTGCTAATATGAATTAGAAAGTACAAAAAATTAAGTCTCTTGACTTTTGATACAAGACTTATGCCGACCAAACTGAATAGTGGTTAGTGTGCTAGCTTCTTGACCGCGAGGTTTCGGGTTCGAGTCCCGTGTAAGGCATGGGTGTTCGTAAATGTATGTTGGCTTGCAAAATGACGAATGTTTCGACGCATTATATCCCTCGTGTTGCTGATGGCGCCAGATAATCTGAAAACAACCAACTAACCGATACAAGACTTATGCTGAAAGCTTTTGACACGTATTGTTACACATATTCCCTGTAAAATTTATAAAATTGAACATATCTTGAACAAATTATAAGTGCAGTTGTAAAAATGACAAAAGACGGCTTATTATAACTTCTGCCTACGCAAAAAAAAGGGCACTTTTATTTTAGGATATTTTCTGCGGAAACTTGAAGATACATCCCACACAAGGTCACTTAAAAAGACTTCTCGACAAAAACAACGGTTTTCACAATTCTGCAGACTGAGTATGCTATGGTTAGTCCTTGAAGGATTGCATAACTGGGTTAGGCATAGTGTCTGGACAACAGACATTAAATCAAACATTATGGTAATTAAGTTCTAACAATTTAAAGGTTAGAATGCTTGATGTCAAGGTTAGTTGGCTGAGTTTTGGTATAGTATAGAAAAGAAAGTAGATGCTACATCCTTATGATTCCATATTATAAGAAATATACTGCAAAATATGAAATAAATTATAGGTCAATTCCTTCGTACACTGCTATTCTGTTATCCATTGTTTTATTTAATTTAACGAGAAAAAAAAACTCTGCTGTATTCTTTTTAAAAGCAATGGAATTGTTATGGTGAGAATAGAATATTTGGTCTACAATAAACATTTGAATAATATAGTTTTAAGGTTTGAATTAAAATTAATTTAGCCTAATACTTGTGCGAAGAATTCGCTTGGGAAACCTTAACAAAACTTTTCAACTGGCGTTATAAAAGAACATTGCACAACATTCAATTGCAGCAAAATACTGGTCAATATCTTGTAATGGATTGACGTAATTTACCTTTTGCTTTTCTACACTATATTTTAAATTAAAAATAATAATAATAATCCCCAAATTGGTGAGTTCGGTCTTATTTTTGGTGATATTTTTTTTTTTACAAATCTCACCAAGTTGATATACTTCCTCTAGTTTTGAATGAGAGAAATGACCCAGCAACATTCAGAAGATCACACACAAGCCCCTTGCATATGCTTATCGCTACGTCTTATTATTTTTTTTTAAAGTATTGTTACGAATTTCTGTTATATTTGTAAATATGTCGTTGTACATAAATTTTTCTATTTACATAAATAATACATTTCGCATAAGGCAGTGCAAGAGTTCGTTTGTTTTCGCTTTCCTGCAATGTGTCTCTTAATGCTTGAAAACGAGTTTTACAGAGATAATGCTGGAAAACGAGTTTTACAAAGAGTTGTAACCATTTATTATTATGGTTAATGGCAATCTCGCCAAATTGGCGAGATAGAGCCAATTTGGCGATGGTTTTGACGACTAATTTTGGTCGCCAAATTTGGCAACCATTTGGCGACATTTTCGGTCCCCATGTACCTGTATAGGGCTTTTCTACTACGATCTGGAAAGATCTCCAAATTTCTATCTCTGGAAGATTCGCGAAAGAGTTAACTTTCCTATATAAGCCCAAGAGAGCTGGTGATGGAGTAAGTAGAGTGGAGTTACTGAGTTAGTTGTCTCTCAGTAAGCATTCAGAGAGCTGTATTGCGAAAGTGAACTAGATTGCATTGTCTTTTGCATCGATCTTAGAAATTGTGTATCTAGTTTTTAACTGCTGTTTGAGCTCCATTGCTGTGTAAAGAACTGTATTGAATCTATTATTACGGGAAGTTCTGAAGTTGTAAGAGAATCTGCGAAGAGTCGCATCGGAATAAATTTCTTCAAGTTTTTATCTGCTTTGGCTTCAAGTCTTTCGATCCCATCCACGCAACAGTATATTGATTTTTGAATGCTTGCTGAAATTGTAAAACTATTTTTTCAATTAACACACATTTTAATTAATCTAATTTTTTTTAATAAAAAATGAAGAATAAATTAAAGAGTTACGTTATTTTTTAAGAGAAACTCAACTTACTAATTACTTGTTTACAATATTAAGTCCAACCTTCTAGCTTTTTTTTTCAATAACAGCCCTATTAACTCCCTCCCTCCCTCTCTGGATGCACCACTGAAGACCTTGAGACCATCTTGCAAATGAACACTGTAGACAGAACCGCAATTTGTTTTTATAATTTGGATAAATTAAGATTGATGAGGTACTCGTGCGTCTTCTCATTTATTTCGGTTCACCTGGCTTGACTATTTCATTGTTTTGTTAAGACAGGTGATTGTTGGAAGAGACGATTTTCAAACGTCTACGACGACACCATTACTTCATTTTTAAGAGAATTGCTGTTGTAGACACATTAAAAACACGTTAAAAGGCATTTCCTGAACAAGTTCTTTTTTAATCAAAAAGGTTAGGGTTGTTTTTGTCAATTGCTGGAAAGTCTAAAAGTTTCAGTGGTACGTTCTGCCTTTGCGTGATCTCGACGTTAACCTTATTGTCACGTCTGATGGATACTACCAACTTGCATACTCAATTGTACACGTCCTAACACAATCCCTTCTGGCGTTGTACTGTTTGCAGACATTTTCCAATAATCACTTTTTAGAACTTGGGAACTTCAAAAAGTTGTCGATTACCAAAGACACTGCTATCGATATTTTGACTAAAATGCAATATTTCCATTAATCTATGTTATGCATCGGGTCATTGCAAGTAAAAAGTGGCATACATTTATAACTTTTAGAATATAGCATGAAGTGATTCAACAGTTTTTAAAATGTCTAATTCCTAGACATACTTAATAAATGAGGTTTTCATAGAAGTTTTACGCAATTTTAGATTCGATATAAATGTTCTGAAAAGCTTGTGAAAAGGCAATCTGTCGATCTCAATCAACATCCTTAGACAAAAATTACAAATGCTACAAACACAAGCGATAGATCAAATGATAAGTCTTGTTGAGATGTGCTTTTCCACCAAAATGCAACTGGTACTGGAATTAATGGAACTAGAATGGGTTACCTGATGTCAATTTGCAATTCGTTAAAGCTATGATATAGATGTTACAAACATGTGTCGTATATCATTTGAGGGTTTAGTTAAAATTAGTAAGATGACATAGCATTCAATCGTAAATTACTACTGGAAGTGCTTCAAAATTTAATTAGAAGATAGCTTCCATAGTTCAGTCTTATCTGAAATAGATATCGGATTGTAAATTGATGATTTAGTTACGAGTTTTCTTGTCAAGTTTTTCCACAAACTCGCTAATTAGGTGATATTTTTAATTAAGGTACCAGTATGCATTGGATGTATTTTTTAATTTTTTTACTTTGAACTAGAGTTCACACTTAGAGTTAGAAAACTAGCAAATAAGTATAAAATTTTCTTTATTTGATATTTTATTAATTTTAATTTAGTGATCTAATTGGTCTAACTGCACCTGTCATAAATTAACTTGTAATTTATTTAGAATTTTAATTTCAAATGATAGCTAACCTACTAAAATTGTAAATATATACTTAAAAACTTTCTTTCCGCTAGAATTTTGTTCTGAAAATAGTTAATGCATGGATGTATTACATTTTAGTACGCTCCGTGCAAAGTATTATATACTTAAAATTACATTAAAAAAAATTGATTGATTCAAACTGAAGTTATCTCTGGCAGGAAAAAAAATCTTACACTGACAAAAACAAGTTCTTCAAGAATCAAGTGTAAAGTATGTAGAGATCTTGTAACATTGTGCACCTTCGTAAAAATAAACGTATTTTAAAAAGAATGCTGAGTATCATAAAGAACATAGTGCTATTTTAAAGTTAACAAGTTCGATAACATTTTAGAGAAAAACTAGGGGTGTGGAACATCGCACAACTTTCAATTACACTATATTACTGATGTGGATTTGTGTCATTTATCGTTTTTATATTTTCATCATTTGCTTAGAAAAAATAGCTAATTTGGCAATAATTCTTATATGGGTCTTAAATAATAATAATAATAATAATAATAAACCTTTCGCCAAAATGGCGTTTTTGGCGATATACTTTTCGAAAATTCCTATATTATCCTTTGTTACAAGTGAAACTGAGGAGAGAGAAAAAAACGATCGTTGATGAGCTATGTTCAAGCAAAGAGGACTCTGTGTTGAAGGCATTCGTTTTTTAATTTTTTTACGCCATTGAAGCATTTTTACGGAAATTTCCTAGGTGGGGATGTTTAGAACACCTTAAGAGGCATTAGCTCAGCAATTTTTATCAAAATCGTTAGAACCGTTTTTTAGCAATCATTGAAAAACATGATTTTTTCAATGTCAGCTACCTTAAGCGCATGCGCGATTTTGGCAAAAACATTAATGGTAGGTCCTTGGACCATCACCAACCTGCTCACCAAATTTGAACATCGTAGGTCAGTTTGTTCAGGAGTTATACTGACCACATACACACAGACATTTTTTCTAGGTCACTTTTTTGAAATCAGGATGTTCCAAAACGTGGAGAAATTCAATAAAATCGAAAAATGTTTTTTGACCAAATACTGTACTTTCATTACCCTATGTATATATGCATATGTGTAATTGAAAGTAAAAAAGCGATGTATTTTTAAAATGTTAAAAAATTCTCTGCATGGGTTTTGGCATAATTATTTTCAGGGGGGTGCAGATGTCACCCAGGAGAGTGTAAGGCGATTAATTTTTCTTTTAACCTCGATTTTTCAAAGTGCTATTTTAATACAATTTTAATTTATAGTTATGTACATTTTTTGTCCTTTGAATATTTTAAAACATATCATACTTCTGTTTGTAGTAGATCATAGCAATTTTCTCTACATTATTTTTAATTTTTAAAATTCTGGGGGGTTTAAATGGAGATGCAAGTGCTACTTCATGCTTGCAAGTGAGGCTCCCATGCTCGTCCGAGCTCACCGTTCAAAATCTAAAACAATTCAAAACTAATTAAACAAGTTTGTTACAAATAAAATTCTTGTTTGGTAACCGACTTTCAAAACAATCGCAGATAATGTCTTTTACTTTAACGATTTATTTTGTGCTTTAAAAGCACGAGGTGTATCACATGACATTCCTTATTTCTGCTTTTCCTTCTTCATTCTCCGTTTCTTTAACAAGGAAACAGAACCTTTTTGTAACATCAGATGACAAATTTCAGTGTCATGAGTGCTTCTTATTGCTTCTGGATATTTCTCTTCTACGTAATCCATTGCTTTGCGCATTCGTAACCGTAACTCAACAGTTGAAAAGATTTCATTGTTGTGTTTTTAACTTGGCATTTAATTGACAACTATTTTCACTTAATCAGTACCCTTTTTAAATGCCACAGCATTCTTATTACTTTCATAGGGTAATGAAAGTATAGCATTCGGTAAGAGGGGGGGGGGGGGGGCAGGAGAACCGATTTTTGTTGTTGTTGCATTTCTCCTTATTTTTGGAACATACTGATTTAAACTAGAGGTGTGGAATATCGCGCAACTTTCAATTATACTACAATACTGATGTCCATTTGTGTCATTTACCGTTTTTATATTTTTATCATTCATTTAGAAGAAATGGCCAGCCTCCAAAATGATGAAGGAAATATCATTTCAAGGAAAGAGAAATCTGTCTTGAAGGCATTCATTTTTCAACTTTTTACGCCATTAAAGCATTTTTACAGAAATTTTGGAGGTGGGGATGTTTCGAACACCTTAAGTGGCATTAGCTCAGCAATTTTTATCAAAATCGTTTGAACCGTTTTTTAACAATCACTGAAAAACAGGATTTTTTTAATGGCAGCTACCCGATGCTCATGCGCGATTTGGACGAAAACTTTAATGGTAGGTCCCATGGCCGCCAGAAACCCGCATACCAAATTTGAACATCGTAGGTCAATTTGTTCGGGAGTTATGCTGACCACAGGCACACATACAGACATTTTTTCTATATCACTTTTTTGAAATCAGTGTGTTCCAAAACGTAGAGAAATGCAAAAAAAAAAAAAAAGATGTTTTTTTTTTTTTAACCGATTGCTCTACTTTCATTACCCTATGTATAATACATATGTGTAATAGAAAGTAAAAAGTGATATATCTGTCTGTGGTCAGCATAACTCTCGAACAAATTGACCTACATTGTTCAAATTTTGTGAACGGGTTGGTGATGACCCAAGGACCTAACATTAAGGTATTCGTCAAAATAGCACATGCGTATAAAGTAGCTGCCATTGCAAAAATCATGTTTTTCAATGATTGCTAAAAAAAACGGATCTAACGATCTTGATCAAAATCATTGTAATAATGCCTCTTAAGGTGTTCTAAACATCCCCACCTCCAAGATTCCTTTAAAAAGGCTTTAATGGCGTTAGATTAAAAACGAAAGACTTCAGCACAGAGTTCTCTTTCCTTGAGCATAGCTCATCAACGATTGTTTTTTCTCCACTCCTCAGTCCGTATAAGTAAAGATAATTTTAGTATTATCGAAAAGTACAACGCCAAAATCACCATTTGGCGGAGTTTTTTTCTTCTAAAAAGACCCATTTAAGAATTATTAGAAAAAATTAGACCCATAGAAAAAATATCGCCTAGCTGGCTATTTTTTCTAAATGAATGATAAAAATATAAAAATGATAAATAACACAAATTTAATATAATTGAAAGTTGTGCGATGTTGCACACCCCTAGTCTTTTAGTTCAGCAGTTCCCAACCTTTTTAATTGTGCGGACCACATATTCTGTACAAAAAACAAAAAAAAAAACTATGAGGCACGCTGCTTGCTTCAGTAATTAGTAAAAGACCCTGCACAGAAAGGAAAAAAAAATATTTTTTTATAAAGAAAGGAACTTTATTCACTTTGCTGTCACAACTATAAAAAAAAAAAAAAAAAAAAAAAAAAAAAAAAAAAAAAAGTGATCTAAGTTAAAAGAAAAGTCAATGAGATTGTCCCTTGTGAGAGAGTCAATACCTGGATTAAAACTGGATAGTAGTAGCTATGCTGTTGACCTCACGCATTATTCACTCGTTGCACCATCGAAGAATACAATCGAATAATTCGATTGTTGCCAACAGTCGTGTGACACGAATGCTCCCTTCTCCACTCCTCAAGCTCCTATAATATTTATCTTGGCTTCGATTCTTGACTGGCCCAGTACCACGCTATTCGCGGCCCACGGGTTTGGAACCGCTATTTTAAGTCCGTGGGCGGTAGCTTCTTGTAGGGGGGGAGGGGGGGGGGAGGTGAAACCCCTTGAAAAGTTTAAAGTATAGCGTTTACAATTTCAAAACTTCGGTGACTATATTCGATCCTCTGAAAATATATTTTAATACAGGCCACTGAACTTGATTAATTCTTTCGAGAATGTAAAATACAGGAAATTAATTGCCGAGTTAGATTATTTAAAAACGATTTTTTTTTTTTTAAATTTTATGACTTTTTCTCTTTCTGAATTATTTTAGCCTCAGTTGTTTCAAAATTATTATCTGAATTTACGCATTAGTCGCCTGAATAGTTACAACAAAGAATGTGGAATTATCACTGAATGGTAGGAACATTTTAATTTATTGCTGCTCCCCCCCCTTCCACCCCCTCCCCCCCCCACACCCTCCCCCTTTGAAGTTGGATATAAACAGAAGTGAATAAATAATTTATTTCATTAAGAATTCTTCTTGGAGGTATTATTTTTCTACCATGCTTCTACTTATCTTCTTTAAATCTAGTGGCGGAAAATTATGTGAAAATTTTATCGATGTGGAACATATAGAGAAAGATAAATAATTTTTCATATTTACTGGCGGGTTGGTTTTGCCACTTGGGCTTTTGTCGTTGTACTGAGTTCTGTATTAAAATATTTTAGTTGTTACATTTACTCTTCTTTCAAAGTAGGATTTGAAACTTATTCCGTTGTCGCGAAATTTTAATTTCTGTTGATGAATTAGTATTGACCGTTACAAAAATTGTGATGATAAAGTAGACATTGGAAAAAAAAAATCTTTTATTTCTGGGGGGGTCATCACAATTTGAAACTTTCAATGGGAATTTAGAAAATTATAATTTTACTTTTGAGTTTTTTTCGGGAAATACTATTTCCGAAAGAAAAATAATCCTTGACCTAACGAAATTTATTACTTGGTTCCTTTCGGACATCCACTTTCTCGATCCCTTCCCTAGAGGATGAGCCAAACGATAAAAACTAAACTAAAATCGTCTGAAGTGGCCACTCAATCGTACGGAACGGTAGAGTTGCATTTTCGGACCCAGAGGCAGGAACAAATAAAAGAAATCAAACAAAATTTGGGGACTAGGAGAAGTGGGGAGGGGGGGGGGGTATTTTTTTTTACTCAAGTTTATACCAAGCGTATCGTGTATCTCTCTGCAAAAGCTAAACAGGAAGTAGTTGCGCAAGTTAAAAGAAAGAAAATGAATAAGATGTAGCTGGCCTTTATTTTCTTCTTTTCTTCTGTCTGGGGAAAACTTTTTTCTCTGTTCGAATGTGTTGGCCTGTATTCTTGCTTGAAAGAGAAGATGCGTTTGGAAAAGAAAAAAAAAAAAAAAAGAATGACATTGGAGGGGTGGCTTTTTCTTTTCCGCCGCGGAATTGTCGAATTCGTTCCCTTTTTCCAACTGTCTTCGTTGCAAAAAAAAAAAAAAAACTATGCCATCTGTTGCCTTTTCACGCGTCAGTTGACAAGTGGAACTTATAAAATTTACTTTTTTAAGGTACCTATAACAACTTGACGAATGTTTTTTCTTCTTCTTGCAATGTTGAGCATGGGGGCCGCAAGACGCACTTTAAGTTAATGTGGAAAGTATTTTTTTTAGCTGAATGTACTAATGGTACTGAATATTAATTTTACGCACGCTATATATTTTTTTTACACAACTCGACGTATTCGCTTAAGTATAGATACATATTTTTTGAAAATTAAGGAATTTTTTTTAAATAGTTATAAGAAAACCTACGTTTTTGAATTTTTAAAAATTAATTTGATATGTATTTCTTTAAAAGTATATGTCCATAGCTTTAAAAAACAAGTTATGAACATTTGAAAAAAGATAATTGCATTGAATTTAAGAAAAATTTACACCAAGCATGGAAAATTTGGCATTTCGAGAGATAGTTTTTAAGGGGACTTGGTACACTTCAAACTTTTTTTTTTATTTAAGCCTTTAAAATTTATTTTTTTACAAATTTGTAAGTATTACTAAGTAAAAACTAAATTTTATTAAAAAAAAAGTTCACAAAATACTTTAAGTTTTCAAAATTAAAAAAAAAAAAAAAAAAAAAAAAAAAAATCAAATTCTATCCTTTTCATTTTCAATATTTTTTCCTGATTTTTCTTAAAAATTTTTTACCAGTAATGTACTCTAACTTTTTAGGCATCGGATTTAGAATAAGTAAAATAGTTTTCGAGAAAAACGATAATTACCTTACCTATGGGTAAAAAAAAAAGGCGTAAAAAACGGGTAATTTTCAACTTTTAAATTTGTAAAAAAAAGTTTTATTTTATTCAAAAATCCAAGACTATTTTTGTGAATAGAATGACATATTTAGAATGACACAAAAAATTCCAAGTTATTTCATTCATATTTGCTGAAGTTTTAGCATTTTGAGTAAGGTGTGAATTTCAAAAATCACGTTCGCAAATTCGTTCGCAAATTCGAATGCATTTTTCTCCTGAGAAAAATGCGTTCGAAACATAAAAGGAGCTACTGCAGCGATGCTAAATTCTCCATAAAATATAGTTTTTCTGTAATTGCAGTTATCGGATCAGCCCCAAAACTTGCCAGAATAAGGAAAAGGTTTCGAAGATTATAAACACGCAAGAAATTGAAAATTGATATTTTATTAATTTTTGTAAGAACAAGGGGTACCAAGTCCCCTTAGACACACAAAATCAACTAAGAAAGATATTTCTATTGAAAACCCTTTTTTAAAAGTAGCTCTAATTGCCGTTGGTATTTTAAGGCGTTTAGAAAATAAGGTTTTTCCTGTCTTTGATTCTTTGAAAAAACATTACATGGATCAGATTATTTCTCCTTAAGATATATTCCGATTCAGATTAATTCATTTCAGCACATTTCGTAACCATTTGACATAAGGTAATAATAGGCCATGAAAAAGAGCGTTGTGTGGTTGGAACCTCCAAGACATGGCCAATCTATATAATCCCCTATTTATATATTTATCCTATATTTATATTCTATAGCAATTGTCAAAAATCGGAAATATTGAAGTCTTGCTCGAAAACAACATTGCCGGTATCTATACACAAGGAAAAACGTAAAAACGAATTCTGAGTAATCAAAACTGATTCACTAAAACCTCAGATAGATGCGAATCAGAATTTTTGTCGCTTGTTTTCATATTGGACTTTCTCTAACAGAACTTGTTCTAGAAAGATCAAGTAAGAAATGTCCAATACTTCTGTTTGCTTTAAATATGCTGTGAAAGACATGGGTTTTTAAAATAATCTCAAAAAATATTCTGGAGACATTCATCCACGCCGATTGTTTATGTACGTCACCCACTGGAATGATATTTTAGAAAAGTAACCATTCAAAAGTTCGTCGCTGTCTCACTACAACCGCAATCGTGGTATGAGAATAAGAATACAGGAGGGCTCCATGTTGATTGTAACACTACAATATAATACTGCAAGACGGTCAGCGTTGCTCTCAAATCAATTGGTCTAATCAATAAACAACTTATTATTTACACCTGTCAATCCGTTTACAAAGGTTTGCATATGAAAAATATTTAAGTATTTCTTTATGAATATATTGTAATTTTAACGATCAAAATAATTGTCCTTAAGGTTTATACAAAAGCAGCATTATTTTTGATACGGAATACCAAACGGATAATTTCAGTTTGCACTTGAAAGTGAGCATTATTTCGATTATTAATATTGTTGCACAAATTGTCTGTATATAGTGTAAATAGTGACGTATTATTTTAAAATTCTATTGTAATTTATTTTATCTTATTTTATTTATTAACTGCGATTATACAGGTTAGAAAAGGTGGCAACACCTAAAGCAATCGAGAAATTTCGAGATGTTTCTTTTTCAACGAATTGGGTGGAAATTTCGGGAATATTCTCACGCGCCTGGTATATAAAGGCCGGAGATCTGGAAAGTTATCAGATTGACTTCGGACTTCGATGAGAGCTGATTGCTTTGTTTACTGGAGAGAGCTTGTATAATCGCTGTATTAGAAGTTGTTCTTACTGAAGCTTGAGATTGATTCGACAGTTGTTTTTGAATAAATTTTGTGCCTGTGAAGAGTGAATAAATAGTAGTTTTCATCTTAAAAACTGTGCCATCATTGCCTCAGTGGAAAAATTTGTAACAATATATTAGTATTGTTGGTTGTTTTCATATTATCTGGCGTCGTCAGCAACACGAAGGCTATAATGCGCCGAAACATTCGTCATTTTACAAGCCAACATACATTTACAAACACCCATGCGCCGACCAAAACGGTGTAGTGGTTAGCGTGCTAGCTTCTGGACCGCGAGGTTGCGGGTTCGAGTCCCGTGTAAGGCATGGGTGCTTGTAAATGTATATTGGCTTGTCTAATGACGAATGTTTCGGCGCATTATAGCCCTCGTGTTGCTGACGGCGCCAGATAATCTGAAAACAACCAACCAACCAAACATCCATGCCTTACATGGGACTCGAACCCGCAGCCTCACGGTCTAGAAGCTAGCACGCTAACCACTATACCGTTTGGTCGGCAAATATATATTAGTATTGTACAGTCAACTGGCGATAACTCGAAGTCTCATAAGTCGATTATTCATTTATCTCGGAAGTTTTCCTTGGGTCCCAAGACAATTTAATGTTTTCCAACACTTAGTTATCTCTATATCTCTAAGTATACATCTCTTAAGTCAAAGTTTTTGTGAAAATTTTATTATCATTACATACAAAAAAAAAGAGATTTTTATTTTTTCTTCTTTACATCGTGTTTTACAATTTTACTTGTTACCCGAGAAAAACCCGTTTGCATTGACGCGTACAAAAAGTAAACTACCTTTTGCCTTTACATTCGATTCCAGATTTGAAGTGTGAATCAATGGTGTTGGCTTACGATGGGTTTGAATAACGTTAAAACGCAAGTTGAATGCGTTCAGTTTAAATCAAAAGGTTAAAGTGATTAATGAAACTCGATCCATCATGTAAATGAAGGAAGATATGTGCCTTTCCTGGTGTCGAAGCTGCTCTTTTAAAATGGTTTGAGACATATCAAAACCATTTAAAGCAAGACACTATATTGTCTTCCGGGCTCCACATGAACAAGCTACCTTGAATAAAAAATAACTTCAGAGCGATTTCTGATAACTGGAAGAAATCCCTTGAACTTCCGAAGTTATCGAGAGTAGATTCCTAATTTTTAGTAAATAGTTCCATTTCATTTTAAAGCGGAAATTTAAAAGGTTCCAACAGAAAAAAGAGTACATTTTCTGGAGTATTAAGAACCTATTGATTTTACATTCAGAATCACTTGATTATATATCATTATATAATATTAAATTTATTTTAATGTTTTATAACTTCTTCCATTTTTCTACTATTTACTTGCTATATTTTACATATCTTAACATATAATTTGCGAACTTCCTTTCTAGACTAATTTTTTTTTTCCAGTTTATTACATACGTCTGGTCAGTAATTGAAACTTTTAATTAAAATAACCAAGCTCGTAGAAAAATATCAGTTTGATCAGTAATAGGCTATTAGAAAAATATCAGTTTGATCAGCAATATGAAATAACTAATACTTATTCATAGAATCACATCCTTGAGCCTCAATTACGTGCACTGTTAAATTC
The DNA here is from genome assembly GCA_963978545.1 of Linyphia triangularis. Lineage (NCBI taxonomy): Eukaryota > Metazoa > Arthropoda > Arachnida > Araneae > Linyphiidae > Linyphia > Linyphia triangularis. The sequence goes on along the minus strand of OZ021732.1, from coordinate 28,946,478 downwards.
TGAAGAATAGCTTTTGCTTTAACACGGGTGTTGCGAGTTTCATCTTGACAGCCATGTAATTTTACGAGTTTTTTAAAACAGTAAAACCTTTTGCTTTGTTTTCACGTTTGACTACTGCATTCAGACTTCCTCTTTCAAATCAAACAGGCTACTGTGGTTTATAAAGAAAGTAAATATTAATCGTATTCACACAGTGAAGGTTTAATGATTCGGAACAAAACAAAAAATGGTTCTCAATACAAACAGGCTGGTTGGGTATATATAGTATGTTTTGTCTGGGGAAGCAATTTTTAAAGGTTTGTAAATATCTTGCAGGAGTGTTTTCGTAAGGGATTGTCCCAGACCTTTAAAACTAATGCTTATATTCCCGGCTGCTGATTACAATATCTGTTAAAGTAATGTTTTAAAATATATAGATTCTTTTAACCAGATATAATAAAGGAAACATTGACAAAATTTAAAGGAAAAATAACTGTTTTTTTTTTTTTTTGTACACTTTAAGAAATAGTTTTAAGCTAGCTTATAAAAAAAAAAAAAAGTTTTTTCCCTCTAAATTTTGCAAATAAGATTTTTATTGTTAGGGCTATACCCAAAAACAAATTTATATGTATTTGTATAATCCTTTATTTTAACGGGACTTGTACGTCCCGTCAGCAGTTATTTAAGATTAATTATTTTGAACTCGATTGGTAAAAGGAATGGTATTATTTCTTTAAAACATTTGGACGTATTTAATAAAATAGTTTAATTTAAAGAAGGTAATTGTCGTAATTCAAAGCTACCAAATGCAGCCGTTTTTAGTTATTAGCCCATATCTGGTACATGTTATCTAGACCGCGAGGTTGCGGGTTCGAGTCCCGTGTTAGGCATGGGTGTTTGTAAATGTGTGTTGGCTTGTCTAATGACGAATGTTTCGGCGCATTATAGCCCTCGTGTTGCTGACGGCGCCAGGTAATCTGAAAACAACCAACCAACCAACTGGTACATGTTATAAAATATATGCTATACATTTATCGAGAAGGAATCTTAGTAGAAAATAAGCTTTGATGCACAAGATGTCGCATATTTGCTATGCAATGGTTTTAATTATTTAATTAAATTAGTTCTTAGAAGAATTTTTGTATATTCTTTCAGCAGTTCAAGGACAAAAAAAAAAATTGAAAATTGAAAATCATGCACTAGAGGTTAATAAAATGTTATTTTTGGGATTAAGAGACATTTATTCTTTAACATTAATCTAAATTAAGTTCTTGTATGAATTATGTTTTAGGAGATGCAGATTGACTGTTTTACACTCAGCTATTTTTTTTTTTTTTTTTTTTTTTTTTTTTTTTGGCTTTGGAAATAGTAAGTGTTTGCAGGCAACCGCTGACGTTTGCAAACAATAATGTAATATTTTTAAATATAATTTCTTCAGAACTTTTTGTCATTTTAGCCTGATTTGTGTTGTTTACAGCAAATTGAAGAATTCATCTCGGGCAAAAAATGGAATTGAATCGAACATTTTCGTGCGATTGTTTTTCATAACTTTCGACGTGGATTATCAAGGCAACAGTGCTTCGATGAACTTAATTATTTATACAGCGATAAAGCACCATCCTACAGCACTGTAAGAAATTGGTATAACGAATTCAATCGTTGTCGTCGTTTGCTCCAGGACTAATTCCGTGACGGTCATCCAAAATCGGTTGTCGTACCAAAAAATATCAATGCTGTGAATGAACTGATAAAGCAAGATAGTCATTTGTTTTTGTCCGCATAATCTGACAAACGCTCAAAAGAAGGCTCGTGTCGATTGGTGCAAGGAAGTGTCGAAAAAATATGTTCAAGGTACGTCAAAGGCTATGTATAACATCTACTCAGATGAAGAATCATGGATCTATGCATATGAGCACGAAAAAAAAAAAAAAACAGCAATCGATTGTATGGGTCTGCCAAGACGAGCCAAATCTAAAAAATTTGTTCGTGGAAGAAGCACATCGAAGCAAATGGTTGCCTGTTTCTTCGGCATTACCGGTCACATGGCGACAGTGGCGTTAGAGCAACACAGGATGGTCAATTCTGAATGGTATACGACCATTTGTTTGCCATAAGTCATCGAAGGAATTAAAAAAAAAAAAAAAAAAAAAAAAAAAAAAGCAGAAGAGGTGAATAATTCTTCACCACGATAATGCGAGCTCTCGCGCATCGGCTCGAAACGAAGGATTTTTTGACCGCCTAAAACATCGAATTGATGGGTCATCCGCAGTACAGCCCTGATTTGGCACCCAATGACTTTTTTTTATTCGCACTCATCAAAAATAAATAATGTGGTCAACGATTTTCGACACCAGAAGAAGCATTTGATGCATTCAAAAAGCATGTTTTGGTGGTACCTCGATCAGAGTGGAAAAGGTGATTCAAAAATAGGTTCAAACTCATGCAAAAGTGTATTGATCTTTATGGAGAATATTTTGAAAAACAATATAACCAATTTCGATCATAAATATTTGTTTTTTCATTAGTAGACCCAGAAATATAAATAGCAACCCTAGTACAAAGCTATCCTAAAAAAAAAAAAAAAGATTTCCACAACTTGACGATTCTACACTCATGTCCATAAATTAAGGATAGTTCAGTTTTCCCCTAATAACTTCTCAGTGGAGCAGCATAGACACTTGAAATTCACTTCAAAGAGACATCTTTATGCAATATAATGATAATTAAAATAACTCAGTCGCAAATTGAAATGCAAAGTGCACAGCAGGGGCATATGCAAAAGAATGGAGTATCATTAGTATGCAGTTTTACAGATGCATTTACATTAAAAATCACTCAACTCATGGAGTGGACTTCTACTGTGAGATATGATCTCCCCTGTCATCAGTGTTTATTTAGCACTGTATTCTCATACTTAACACGAGTTACTTGTTGAATTGTAGTGGCTAAATTGCTCACCGCCTTTTGAACTGTTTGTAAGTGATGGAAAGTTCCTAATACATCAAGTCTTTACACAATTCATATTGTAGAAGCGTCCCACACATGCTTGAAGAAATTTGGATTAGAGGAGTGACCTGGCTTACATATAGGGCCGATATTCATATTTTTTAATCGCTTATCAAAGACAAAAGTGGAATAAAATGTACCATAAGTATCAATAAATACGATTTAGAAACCGATATATCAAAATTAAAAACTTGTCTAGATCAAGTTAACATAATCACAGGGAAAAAGTGGAACTTAATTATCTTTTGGTCTCTTGGGGAGCTTATGTAACCAAGTCAACATACTGCCCCCAAAGACCAAATCTTTTTAACATCAGATACTATTTACTGAAAATAATGTTGTCAGTCTCATGAGTAATATTGGACATCAGAGGATTTGTAGAAAGGTGGGAACTTGATATTTCATGGTAAATGCCAGTTCAAGATAATGATTTGGTGGGAAAAGAGTTTTGGTCTTTATATTCAATTTGTTGAATTTGTTTAATAAGCTCCCCAAGAGCGCAAAAAATAATTAAATTCCACTTTTTTACTGTAATTACGTTAACTTGATTTAGACACGTCTTTAATTGTGAAATATCAGTTTCAAAATCGCTTTTATTGATAGTTATGGTTTATTTTATTCCATTTTTGCTTTGGATAAAGGATTAAAAATATGAGTATCGCCCCTATAAGTAAGTCAGATCACTCCTCTACTCCAAATTTCATCAAACATCTGTGGGACGCTTCTACGATATTCATTGTGTAAAGATTTAATGCATTGGGAACTTTCCCTCACTTGCAAACATTTCAAAAGGAGGGACGAGCAATTTAGGCGCTAGAATTCATCAAGTAACTCGTGTTAAGTATGAGAATAATGTGCCATGTAAATATTGATGACAGGGAAGATCATATCTCACAGTAGAAGTCCACTCCATGTGTTGAGTGATTTTTAATGTAAATGCATCTGTACAACTGCACACTAATGGTACTCCATTCTTTTGCATTAGCCCCGCTGTACACTTTGCATTTCATTTTGCGACTGAGTTGTTTTAATTATCGTTTTGTTGTACAAAGATGTGTCTTTGAAGTAAATTTCAAGTGTCTATGCTACTCCACTGAGAAGTTATTAGGGAAAAACTGAACTATCCTTAATTTATGGACATGAGTGTAAAATAACATTCCGACTGCCATTTCTACCTGAAATTTAAACCCAACCCTTATTTAAACTCAATCACCCCTTTTTTTTTTTTTTTTTTTTTTTTTTTTTTTTATGAAGCATCATAAACGTGACTATTTCATCATGACAAGACAACCGATGTACAACTAAGTATTCAAATATTCTGAAATGGAACTATTCATGTGGATAGTTCTTTGTGTTTTTCCATCCCACTGACATCCATTTCAAATGTTCAATGGAGTAGAAAATATAATACATTTTTTTTTTGTAAAAGTAAGCAAAATTATTATTTTTTTTAACCATTTTCCTGCAAAGAAACGCGCTTTCAGTTCTCAGAACTCGCACAAGCATACACAATTCCGAGAATAAATGAAATCTGATTCCTTGTGGAAGGATCGTTTTAAACCGATCATGTATTCGGATACGGTTGCTCAATCCCGTTAATTTACGTGTTTTCCAGGAAAAGTTCTCAAAATAGAAAGTCTACGTCGAGGATATATTGCTGGAACTGTTACTGAACTTACATCAGTACAGTCAATTTTTAATAGTCAAACAGCTTTTCGTAGGTTTTCTTTGGATTTGCATGGATGTTATCCAAATTGATTGTCACCTTACTGGATAATTTTGTTTGCGAGGTTATTTGGACGTAAAACTAAGCATGAAATAAGGTGATGTTTGTAACGATTTCATAGTATAAAGAGGGGATGACTAGGGCCCTATAAACCCAATGCCACGTTTTGGCGGCCACGATATCTGCCGGGAAAATTGACATACGCTGGACATATCGGCCAAAATATCATTGAAAACATCCCGCCTTTTTGCTACAAAATGACGCAATTCAAAATTCTTTATATTTGATTTAAAGTACGCTCAGAATCGTAGACTACATGAACTTGAAACTGCAAGAAGGCCATTAGTTAGTTTCAACTTGAATTTAACTAGTTAATAGTTTTGTGCCGTTCAACTGCAGCTTCAAGTAGCACGTACAGTGTGTGATCTGAACACACTTTTACACAAAATTAGGAATTTTAAGTTGTGTCACTTTTGTAGCAAGAGTGAGATAGGAATTTTTATACCAGGTGCAACAAAAGTATATAAAAACTTACTAATAAAATTTTAGGTAAACTAGTAGTTTTTTTTCTTCTTATAAGCTAGTTTATAAAACTTTTTTTTTTTTTTTTAAGGTGTATTAAAAAAAAAAAAAATTCCTTTCCCTTTTTTTTTAATGAATTAATATTACTTTTGTTCGACTTCGTATAAAGATTCATATCCTTTGAATCAGTTCTCCGACAGGTATTGTGTAAGCATTGGCACGGCTAATTTGATAATTCTTCTGCCACTCAGCATCTGCACAATTACTGCTGTTCTTTAGCAAAGCTCTTCATTTGTTATACAGTTGATATTGAAATACTAGTAGACTAAATTTGCGAGTTGCTGAAACACCTACTCTATATATGGTCATGGAATTATTATATTTGTGTGCTTGATCAATTATCAGTTTAGTTAATGCTTCTGCTATTGTACAATTTCTGTTTAGAAAGAGTATATAAACATTAAAAAAAAATCCATTGTTTTTTTTTATAATACAAGGGCTTTAATGCAAGGGCTTCTTCAATCCTTCCGACTGTGTAATCAAGTACAAAACTACAAATGACGCAGATAAATTGCTGAAGTGTTAAAATTCTAGTAGTAATATAAATTAACCCTTTGCACTCCAGCGGCGCATCTCAGGCGCCACACGATTGGATGCCGAAACACGAGAGGATCTCTAGGTTCGATGCGGAAATTTGATGCAAGGCCAATGACTGTGTTTAGTTTCCATGAAGAAAATCCGTAAACGCCAACCGAACCTAAAATGATTCGAGTTGCTGGTCCCTCCGCGCGAAAAAGGTCTGGAGTGCAAAGGGTTAAATAGTAACTTGGAGGAGATGAAATTCTTGCATATTCCAACTCGTTCAGCCTTGCAGTCCTTTGTGTTACCCAAGTTCGTCAGCACAAAAATAGGCTTAAGATAAATTGTTGGCATATTAAAATCAAAGTAGTAATTGAATTAAATAGCCACTTTGAGAATCTGAAATTCTTGTATATTCCAACTCATTCAGCTTTGCCAGTTTTTGTGTAACAGATGCTCATCAAAGTACTATTAAGACAGAACTTCAAAATTTTCTCTTTTGATTAATATCCCTCTTGGATATAGCTTCTTAAAATATAGATTGAAAAGTTATCTCATAATGACTTGGCTGAGGTGCTCTTTAAAATACAAGAGACAGTGAAACTGCACAATTTACAAATTCCTTAAAAAAACGCCTGGCTTTTAGATTCTTTCAACAATTTACACAGTGTGGTTGACCAAAGCATTCAGAAAATATTTAAATGCAAGAAAAGAAAACTAAAGAACTCATCGATACAGCAATTGCAATCAAAATTTCCAAACATTAGAATAGCATCTCCCGAAATAAGCTATGCTCAAAAGCCTAATGTCGGCGACATGAACGAATCCAAAGCTATAGAAATACTAACAGAAAACTTAAAACTGGGGTATGTGCTGGTATGTATCAGATCAAACGCAGAAACTAATACTTGGATAAGAAAGAATTTCTAAACTGATTAAACATCAAACAAATGAATGAAATGCGCGAAAACTCTGTAATGGAAATTAAAAGAACGCGAGATTACTTCTCCATTGAAAAATAATCTGTTAATGGATGAAAAGCCATTAGCTTTTTAATTGATCTGCAACGAAATTGATTCCCGTACCGTAGATATATTTGCTTAGTAATCCAGCAAATGTCTTCAAGTCAACTATATATTTGTGAATGAAACATCAAGAATACCATGCGATGAATGCATTTGATTTAAAGTAAATTTTCAAGCACCAAATTAGTATTTGTTAATTTATTTTAAGTGATGTTACCCATTACGTTATTTGTGATAATCTCCAGTGTTCTCGAAATTGTGTAACAGTATTTGTGAGTGGATAATGTAATATTCATATCTTGCGCTTTAATAACAATTCAACAAATTTATGAAAGTAAAAGGTATTCGGTAAATTTGTTCTCGACTCACGCTTGAATAACTGGGCGAGTCTTAGGTATACACCCAAATAGTCATTTTTATATTATAAAGTCTAGATTTTTAAAGATTTTTTTTTTTTTAATCTTTTTTTTCGTAACAGATTTTAAATTGACAAATGATTAAGTTAAAACTGTTATAAGTTCTTTTGCTTTGTTTAGTATAAGTGGGGATGAAGACACGGGGTAATATATTAAATAGGGAGCTTATTAATTAATATTATGAATCCACTATCACCTATTTAATCTGGATTAACAAGGCTACGCGGGGCCAGCTTAACAACTAGTTCAAGATATATATTTGTAATTGTCATTATAGTGTGCCTTTCTCAACGATACTTGCCACGGTTCGTTGTGGTTTAGAATTTACTTTTAGCTGTAAATTCCAGCGTTTGTTGTATTATGCATAGGATGATGGTCGTAAATCTAACCAACCTTGCGTTTTAAGAAATTCCACTATTTTGTTATACTGGGCTACATTAGTCTTGTTGCCACCATGTAGATTGAAAAGCCATAAAAACTGGTACAGACGAGCCTATGCAAATAAAATTTTCATATTTATATGTATGCTATCATTTGCATCAACTACATACGAGTCACGTAATTCTAATTGTCGTTGTGTCCAAAAACTTAAATTTTTCAAGAAACGAAAAAAACTTCTTACTACTTTGCAGATGTAGGTATCGGTTTCTTTCTTTTTTTTGTTTTTTTTTTGTACGACTTCAACTACAAAATATCACAATTTTAGTTTATTTATAAAATTAAAAAATATTTTGGCTGAAACGATATCTGAAACTGATGAATGGACCTAATAAGTTTTGGAACCCAACTCCTGTTTCAAACCTGCAATGATTTTTTTTTTTTTTTTTTTTTTTTTTTTTTTTTTTTTTGTATTGATAGTGGGTAATTTTCGGGTAGCCAAGTGCAAACCATTCATACAGAAATTTTTGTTCTGTTTACCACAGCCGTCTTCGATTAGCTTGATCGCGTTAATATTTTCTAAATTAGTATTGCATAGGGGTCTTTTGCGATATAATTTTTCAGCCAAACATGGCAACATTTATTTTCTGTGGTTTGTTTATCATAGGATAAACCTTTGCACATTGTTAAGTTGTAGCAGTTCAGTTGTCTGAATTAATAAGAGGACCGACTTGGCAATTTGGGAAGGAGGAAATTCTTTCGGCTATCAAAAGAAATAATTTATTTTCCTTCAACCGGATTACGAAGGTATCATAAAAAGAATATACCTATGAGCTGAGCTTTTATTTTAGCTTTTCCTTCTTCATCATCGCTTAATTTTAATCTCTCTCTATGATTAAAGCAAAATGAAACAATATCAGTGGCAGGCGATTCAAACCAAATTTTTTTTTTTTAAAGACAGTGTGAAATCTGAGACATTCAGGGCTTTTCACATTCAAGGCATTTTCCCATCACACTGTAAAAAAAAAAAAAAAAAAAAAAAAATCTGAAACAATCTCTGAATTTATTAACATGGCATTGAAAAATATTTAAACAACTTTGCCATCTTTTCATAAAATGCTATTATTGATCGTTTTTTTAGATTTAAATAAGTTTTTTTTTCGATGTTACAACTTATGGAACTGTTACACTAAGTAAACAGTGAAAAGTAATAGGACATAAGAACTTTTGGATCAGTAATTGGGTTGGATGGTGCACATAATAGCCCACGGAAGAACTGTTGGTGCTGTGGATTTGACGAGTTTCGGAACAATATCTAATTTTCACTTTGATTTTTAGGAAAATAACGACTTGTTTTACTTCTGAAAAACTTGCATATGGCTAGTAATTTATGAAACTCATAAAATTAAAAAAAAAAAATGCATAACCATCAGTATTGGAACAGGGTGACTCGTATAATATCGGTAGATCTGAAGCTTTTAGAGAAGGAAAATGTATTTTTCGCCCTATAGGCATACAAAATTGGACTTCCAAATTCCACATCAGTATAAAGGCTGGATTGCCCCGTACATAATATATGCTTTATCGAGAAACCAGTGAGAAATACTGACATATTACTACCTTACATGTTTTCCTGACACTCCAGTGTAGATGTAATGAAAATTTATAAAACACTATCACGGAAGTTGTGTAAATTTGAGGTTTAGCAGAAAAATGGGATCAAACGTGAGTTTTGATGCGTTGTGCGCCAGGATGGACTATCCCACAATTTGATTTTTGCTGTTTCGACCCCGTTTTTCCAAAACCATTCATACCAGGACGAATCAAATATGGTTTATTTAATGAACTACATTTGGACTGTTGTGGCATGAATGGTTTTGATAAAACGAGGTAGAAACAACGAAAAACAAATTGTGGGATGGTCCGTTCCGGTGCTCAACGCCTCGATTATAGTTGTTGAATAATAGTTGAAGAACTATTCTGCATTGAAATATATATGGGAATGTAAGGGTTAGTCGAAACCGAAACCTACGCGTAAAATATCTCTTGCAATCTCCTACTGTCTGTTTCTGGCACTTATAAAGGGCTTAAGACAGTCGCAAGCACTTTATAAATGCAGAAACAGACAGTCTGAGATTGCAAACCAAACTGTTTTTAGGGATATTTTACGTTTAGGTTTCAGTTGGTTAGAGAAGGTTTTTCATTCTGAGATTGTCTAAGACAAAAGTGTTTGGTTGCCTCGCTATCTTGGTGGTCAGAGTATTGAGCTAAATTGCGAGACTTATACGTCTCTTAATTCTGAGCATCTTGAAGAATATGAGATCGAAATCTTCTAGTGTAAACCCCTCTCTTCGATCCCACTACCCCTACGAGAGGACATGAGACCACGACATATTTAATGTGCACCCTTCCCCCCCCCCCCCCTCCACCTCCCCATTAGGTACACACCGATCTTCGACGGCTGTAGAAGATCGAATCCACAATCCTCCGATCATGAGCTCGATACTCTGACCTCCAGGATAGCGGTGCCAAACACTTTTGTCCTAGACAGTCTGAGAATGAAAAATCTTCTCTAACCAACATATTTTTTGTGTTGCCAAATCCTACAAACAAATTTCCTGCTTCTTTCGCGTGACTGTACGTCCGAGGAAAAGTGAAATACGCTCCAGAAAAGCGGCATTGCGGTAAATTAATTAGAATGCAAATAACTCGGAACGGTTTCATTTTTTTTTCCTTGATGAGGATGAGGAAAACTCTTCTTTGTATACTTCAGTGCATCGCGTGCGTGCATCTCATCGTGCATCAGTTTTACTGAACCGATAATAGCTACCGTTGATTGTAAACTGAATGGAAATTAGTATTCGATTTAATTTCATATTCGCTTTTTTGTTCGGAAAGCGAGAAAAATCTTTTGTTAATTATAGTTGCTGATGAATATTAGATCGGTAACTGTTTTCTGTAGCGTTATTGAAATGCTGCTGTGTGTGATATGCTGTAGCTCATTAACAAAATTTCAGTTAGAATTTGCTTTTGCGGAGGAAATTTAAATTTCTGATTTTAATATTATGCTTATTCATAAGAAAAGTATTTTTAATTTAATGCTCCGCACCTAATAATGAGTGATAGAGTTACACAAAAATAATTTTGTTTGTAATGACTTAGCATACACATAGAGTGCCAATGTTTCTTTACCTCATAACTTTTGAACACAGAACATGATTAAAAATATTATTGCAAATTCGTTAAGTACATACAACTAAAAAAGTTTTAATAAAACTGACAAATTTTGCTAGCATATTTTTATGCGTTTTTTTTTGCTCACGTGACTTTTGCTTTGATTTCAGGTAGTATCAAACTCGATTTTTTATCAACTGAAAGCATAAAGATAAAAAAATAATTGCACTGCTCAAATATATTCGTTGGATAACATTAGAAAATACAAAAAATATTCATTTTCCTCACTTGTGCAAGTTCCTCATTGATTACTTCCCCTATCTATGCTACGTAATAGGTAGCCCATGGTTACCAACACTTTCTAACTAGTTTGAAGGGAAGTTGCTAATACAGATCTCTATGGCTATGATTAATCCTTCTTCAGTTTCAAGTCAATAATTAAATATGCACTATCCAGAAGTTGTAGTTGAAGATCAGCGGGTGTTTGTGGAGTGCGAATAAATATTTCTTGGGCGCAATCAACAGCTTCACGTGAGGTGGTATATGATCCTGCATCTTTTTGTAAGACGTTACTAGTTTATAAAGTTGCTGTAGCCAATATCGAATAGAATTATCTGATGGGTCTTTCCTGTACGCTCTCTGGAAGCCACACGTTGTGTATTAGTGACAGAATATGTTTCGAAGAACAACAACTCGCCCTCGCACGTAGCTTCCTCAAATATACTCGCTATTTTGAATTCTCATTTCATGAGCCACGAAAGATGGCCATGCGGAAATTTATCTTCGTTGGCGTTATTAACAAATTCTTTTCGTTGTATTTTCTGAATGCAATAATTTTTTTTTCATTCTTTAGTTAAAAGTTATGAGGCAAGGAAACCTCGATAAAAAGTTATGAAATTTGAAAACCTAATCTTTCAAACAAGTGGAACATCACTGGCTACTTGTGATGTTGAAAACTCACCCTTATTTTCACTTTTTAACCTCCTAAAATGGTATGACATTAACTTGAATCGGTTGAACCAATTTAAACCCGATCGCAACTTAAGCGCGTTTTACGATGCAATCTGTTGTTTAAGTCTTACTATACCTCTGTTAGGAAAAAAATCATTCATTGTGCAACAGTTTCCTTTGGAATAAAGAATCTTTAGTGAAAAAAGCATTCAACCACTGAAAACCGAAGAAATGGGGGGGGGGGGTTGAATTTCTTTGGTATCGGGTAATCAATATCTGTCATCAACCAGAGTCCAAACAATTTTTTTTTTTTCAAATCTAACTCTTTACTCTCTCGAATTAACATCGTATCCCTTTTTCTATCGCATTTCCGAAAACAAAACCGATCCGCAAATAAAAACAAAGCGCAAAACAATGAAGTCATCGTCGAGGAATAAAACACGGGGAGTTTAAATGACGAAAAAGAAAAACCCAAAACAGAACGCGCGCCAAAAACATTAAAAAAAATATATTCTCTAGCCTGTTCCTCTGCTGAAGGCAACAGTGTAGTTTTGAGCGGGAAAAAGTAAAAGATGGGTGGGAGGGGGGTTGATAAGAATAAAAAAAAAAAAGCTAGAAAACCAAGAGTTCCATATATCCTTTGGCTGCTAATGGCGAGTTGTAGTTGGAAGAAGTTGCTGGGGGATGAGGGAGGGGTGAGAGGGGTTGTTCCAGGCGATCAATAACTGGGAGGTTGACAGTGATGGATGAATAGTATACGAACTCTCTCTCTCTCTCTTCCCGATCCCAGATGTCTCAGTTGAGTAGGGGTAGCAGAGCGGCATGTTTATCGCTCTATTTGGCGTTTAAGTAAAAGAGTGATATTTTTTTTTTTTTTTTTTGCCCCATTGACTGAAATATTTCTTAAATTACAATATCGTCAAAATAGTTTTTAAGAATTCATGAAATTCGGCACAAAATGTAACAACATCAATAGAAGATGATTTAAAGGGGTCAGTCTTTCCCTGTCCGTAGAACTAATGCTTCATTTTTTTTTTTTTAGATTACATTATCGGAAGATTGGATCTCAGACGAATTTTTATACAATTTATAACAATAATAACAAAAGGCCATTTACAAAAAAGGAGTAAAATTGACTAGTTGTTCTGTATTGCATTTCATTAGAAAGTTTTAATAAGCTATCTTTTAAAACTTTCTTAAACTAAGGGTGTGGAACACCGCAAAACTTTCAATTAAACTATAATATTGGTTATTGCATTAAAATTTGATGTGATGCTATTTACGGTTTTCATATTTTCAATCATTTAATTAAAAATGGCCATTTTGGCGATATTTTTGGTAATAACTTTAACATGGGCAAAACACATCTACCCACACACGCCAAAATGGCGAAATTGGTGATGTTATTCGATAGTCATTACATTGTCCTTTCTTGTACATGAAAAAAAAATCAATGGTTGATGGGCGATGCTCAAGGGCAGAGAGATCTGTGTTAAAGGGACTCATTTTCGACGTTTTACGCTTTTATCGCATTTCTAACGGAATTTTGGAGGTGGAGATGATTAGAACACTTTAAGAGGCACAGATTTTAATCAAAATCGTTAGAGCCGTTATTTAGCAATTGTTGAAAACACATGATTTTTCATGAATTTTCATTTCAGTCTTATGCGCATGCGCGATTGGGACGAAAACTTTAATGGTAGATCCCATGGCCACCGAATTTTTGACCGAATTCTATACCTATGCAAACATATGGATAATTGAAAGCAAAAGAATAATAATAAAAGAATCACTAGTCATTTCCCTTTCAAGTTTTATTTTCTGCTACACCAGGTACTTAAGTTAGAAGATAAAAAAAAAAAAAAAAAAAATCTAAATTTCATTAATTTTCACACACATTTGTAGAAAGTTTAGTTAAGCACATGTTTTGCCTCATAATTTTCAATGCAAAACCTAATTTTCGAAGTTTTTAGGAAAGTTAATTAAGGACTTCTTTTATGACTATTGACGTTCTTTCAAATTGACATAAATTTCTCTACGGATGTACATGAAAGCCCAACCATTTAAGCAATTTTGAAAAGTAGTACTTACAAATAATATTTAAACAATAATGACCAAAAACTAATCTGTGATGCATATTTTAAATGAATTTTTTTTTTATTTTTTTTTTTTTTTATTTATGAAGGATATAACTAACATGGTATGTCGTGTTCTTTTTAAAATAAAAAATTGGTGCTTTTATATTAAAGAATAGAATTAGTTTTCCTAGCAAAACGCTACTTACTTGCAGAAGTGCCAATTTATGTAGGAAAATTATCAAGTACAAGTCCAGACAGAAATGGTATATTACCATTAATAGTAAGCAACAAACTAGAAGGGGGAAATATAGCAGATTGAAGGATAGAATGAAGTATGTACGAAAAGAGGTTTTTCACTATCATTCTTAGGGAAGGATCATCTCCAAAAACCAGAGGTTCTCATTGTAGAATAAGGATATCACTGAAACGGACAATTTCATTACCCTATATCCCTCCTCTGGCTACTCGCCTGACTTGAAGATATTTTTATTTATTTTTTATTTTGTACTGTTTTTAATATGCATTGAACTTATTTCTATCAACTGCCATTGTAAGGCGCATTTGGGAAGGAAAATAGATATTCGCATATTTGAGAAAAAAAAAGTTTAGTTACGGGGTCCGAAATATCATTCATTTGTGTGGGTTCAAATCTAAATAAGTTTGTACTTTGTAACACTAAATAAGTTATTTGAAAATTTCTTTAAAAGAAAATACTGTTGCTATCCAAAAAAATAAAAAAATAAATAAAAACTTGATATCTGCAGTTACTTGAATTATATTTATACAAGCTGAATACTCGTGCTTCTCTACGAAATTGTACCATGTGTAATTTCGCAATCAAAATACATTCATTCAATCTATACTTCAGATATTTGATCCCGTTTCAACACCTGAAAATTGGCTTATCAAAATAAAATCGGAATATCTTATTTTGTATATGGCTTGCTCTTGTTGACATTTGTTCCAAATTTTATAATTGTGACTCAATTGGAAGAGGGACGCTTGCATATCCCTCATTTGATGCATTTGATTTTTTTTTCGACACCTTAAATATAGTAAATAGAGTTAGGAATAATTTACTTTTTCTATGTTTGTCCTTGTTGACACTTGTACTAATTTTCAGAGTTGTGACGATATGGGAAGTGAGAGAATTAGTGATTAGTGAGTGATGGAGTCAGTCCTTCAGTGATTGAGTGATTGCTTTGCCTTTTATATACAGAGATAATAAAATAAACTTTTCAAAATTAACTTGGTTTTGCATATGTTCTTATAAATTTGACTTTCTCTGTCCAAATATTAAATACTCTCTCTCTCGTCCTTGGTAGACAATTTTTATTGTATATGCTTGATTATTCATCCCACCTTAGGGTCTGTCGTAGGTGAGGCGTGAATGTTGAGAGAGAGGTTCTAGCTCAGATGTCTATACGCCTTGTCATCAGACCAGATTCGAAATTACGAGGTTTGGTTGTAAATATTGTTGCGCCAGAAATCTCAAAACAACCAGCCCACTCTAGGTTTTTTCACTTGCCCTTTAGGTTGTAAATCCATAAAAATAAACGAGTCAGTGTTGTTTTACAAAGTTTTACTTTTTATCCACTTCGATATTTTAACACCAAAATCTCCTATTCCGACTCTTTACGAAAAAAAAAAAAAAAAAAAAAAAAAAAAAAAATTATATCGGAATCTCTATCCCATTATAGGAATCGGATCTATGCACGCCATAAAATGCAGCGCTTAGTATCCAAATAAACATTTTGTATCCAACATCGAATGTTTCCCACCTCGAACAAAAAATAAATAAAAGGCAAACACATTTAGCTCTTTCTCTAAAACTCCACCCTGCCTGAACACAGCTCCACGACCGAAAACCCCGGTTTTAAAGTCACGAAATCACGTAACCAGGGACAAATGCGTGTTTCTATTCAAATGCAATGAGAATGTTGCATGAGTACACAGCCAATGCTGAATTTTTCGGTCTGCGAAATCCAGCTGTCATCCAGGATGACTGATCACAGATCTCCGTGACAGATCTGATATGGGATTCCCTGTAATTAGAGCTCGCTGCATTCTGGACCTGAGATGCCTTGATATTATTATATTTTGCCTGATGTCTGCCTAATTTCATCTTTCTGGGAAACATTGTTAAACCGCCTTAAGCTGCATGTTTGTGGTAGGGGATAATGCAAATCGGATTTGAGTACCGTTTTTGTTTAGGTGTGTGTGGTTTTTGATGGTTGGGGATTATTGGTAAAGTTAGTCTAAGCTTGTTTAATATTAGTTTTGTCTGCAGGTGATGGGTTAGTTTTTGATAACTAAATTTGATAACTGACCTCGATTGAAATGAGGATGATTTGTCTGTTATTAATGTTTGTTTCTATTATAATTCGTTTAGGGATATTCAATATCAAATATAGTGATTCTGTGTAAAGTAAAATATTGATCTTTATATTTTCTATATTTCCGATTAGCGCCCATATCACTTTGAAAAGAGTGTTGAAATCAGTACAATTTTGTTTCATAAAAATTCAGTCGGAAATCCCTCATTCGAGCAGTATAATGTATGGAGTTCAATAATCCCGAGTTATCCAATACGCATATTACACTCATGTCCATAAATTAAGGATAATTCAGTTTTTCCCTAATAACTTATCAGTGGAGCAGCATAGACACTTGAAATTCACTTCAAAGAGACATCTTTATGCAACATAATGATAATTAAAATAACTCAGTCGCAAAATGAAATGCAAAGTGTACAGCGGGGGCATATGCAAAAGAATGGAGTACCATTAGTGTGCAGTTGTACAGATGCATTTACATTAGAAATCACTCAACTCATGGAGTGGACTTCTACTGTGAGATTTATCTCACCTGTCATCAGTGTTTACTTAGCATTGTATTCTCCTACTTAACATAAGTTACTTGATGAATTGTGGCTAAATTGCTCGCCCCACCTTTTGAACTGTTTGTAAGTGATGGAAAGTTCCTAATACATCAAGTCTTAACACAATTCATATCGTAGAAGCGTCCCACACATGCTTGAAGAAATTTGGATTAGAGGAGTGACCTGGCTTACTTATAGGGGCGATATTCATATTTTTTAATCGCTTATCAGAGGCAAAAGTGGAATAAAATTTGCCATAAGTATCAATAAATACGATTTAGAAACCGATATATCACCATTAAAAACTTGTCTAGATCAAGTTAGCACAATTACAGGGAAAAAGTGGTACTTAATTATCTTTTGGTCTCTTGGGGAGCTTATGTAACCAACCAAGTCAACATACTGCCCCCAAAGACCAAATCTTTTTAACATCAGATACTATTTACTGAAAATAATTTTGTCAGTCTCATGAGTACTATTGGACATCAGAGGATCTGTAGAAAGGTGGGAACTTGATATTTCATGGTAAATGTCAGTTCAAGATAATGATTTGGTGAGAAAAGAGTTTTGGTCTTTATATTCAATTTGTTGAATTTGTTTAATAAGCTCCCCAAGAGCGCAAAAAATAATTAAATTCCACTTTTTTACTGTAATTACGTTAACTTGATTTAGACACGTCTTTAATTGTGAAATATCAGTTTCAAAATCGCGTTTATTGATAGTTATGGTATATTTTATTCCACTTTTGCTTTGGATCAAGGATTAAAAATATGAGTATCGCCCCTATAAGTAAGCCAGATCACTCCTCTACTCCAAATTTCATTAAACATGTGTGGGACGCTTCTACTATATGCATTGTGTAAAGATTTAATGCATTGGGAACTTTCCCTCACTTGCAAACATTTCAAAAGGAGGGGCGAGCAATTTTTTAGGCGCTAGAATTCATCAAGTAACTCATGTTAAGTATGAGAATACTGTGCCAAGTAAATATTGATGACAGGGAAGATCATATCTCACACTAAAAGTCAACTCCATGTGTTGAGTGATTTTTAATGTAAATGCATCAGTACAACTGCACACTAATGATATTCCATTCTTTTGCATATGCTCCGCTGTACACTTGGCAATTCATGTTGCGACTGAGTTGTTTTAATTATCGTTTTGTTGCATAAAGATGTGTCTTTGAAGTAAATTTCAAGTGTCTATGCTACTCCACTGAGAAGTTATTAGGGAAAAACTGAATTATTCTTAATTTATGGACATGAGTTTAAATATTTAACAAAATCTTTCTCTCATTATCTGAAGTTAGCTATAATGTGAAGCTTGTGTAATAATTTTCTTTTTCCTTTTACTGGATGACATCACAAGTCAGTTGTGCCCATCTGATGGCAGTGGGGTCTGGTCTCGCATGCCAAAGGTGCCAGGTTCGAATCCTGGGTTAGACATGGATGTTCGCTGTGGTTCGGAATCCACGTTAAGCTGTAGTCTCGGCCTGATTAGCCGTCATTGTATATAAAGATAGGTCGTTGAGAGTACAAACCAACCACAAGTCAGTCGTTCTACGGGAGAACTATCATTGGCCATACACAGGGGCGCACTGACCATAGGGTTGTCCGGTGCAATTACCGGGCCGGTTTGTGTCTATAAAAAATGGGCCGGTCTGGTGCAGATTTTTTTTTTTAATATAAGTAGTTGTCTTATTTAAAAAAAAAAAAAAAAAAAAAAAAAAATGCGATGCATTTGAATCCATATTACTTAAACTTATCGTGAACCCTATCACTGGTAGAAGTGGAGGGGGGGGGGGGGATGCCCAAAAGTTGGAGACCAGTATTTATTTAAATTTAAATAGTGCTTCTAAATGTGCATATTTTCATGAAATTAAATTAAGAGAACTCTAAAATGTTTTTTTTAATAGCTTTTACTTATATTAGAAATTTCGTTCCTCGAAAGTTAAAAGTTGATCAAGTGTAACTGTATTTGTTAATAAAAATAAATAAATTATATTTTAACTTTAAATCAGTTTTTCTCAGTGTCACTACATTTAAAGGTTAATGCTATTTTTTTTACTAGCTTTTAGTCGGATTGAGTGTTTTTAAAAGTGGGGGATGGGTTTCAGTGGTTTTAGAAGTAGGGGACGCATGGTTATTTTCTTAAAAAGTGGGGGGGGGGGGAGGACGCGTCGCACCGAGTCTACCCACATTTCTAGCACTGACTATTAACTATTGATAAACTACATACTAGATGCGTGGTCTCGTGTTGCGGATATCCGACGTTAGCCTGT
The DNA here is from genome assembly GCA_963978545.1 of Linyphia triangularis. Taxonomy (NCBI): domain Eukaryota; kingdom Metazoa; phylum Arthropoda; class Arachnida; order Araneae; family Linyphiidae; genus Linyphia; species Linyphia triangularis. Next base: position 28,927,482 of record OZ021732.1, on the reverse strand, counting down.
TAAATTAGATAATTGTTTATTTAGATAATTTATGGTATATTTTGAATTTTTGGAAAATTATTTTTTATGATTTAAAAAAAAAAAGCACACTAAGTGGGACCACAATCACAATTTATTAGTAAATAAAAAAAGTCGATTGGCTAGTTTTCTTGCCAACCGTCGTTGATGGGTTAAGTATAGGTTCCAGGATTCCAACTTTTGACAATTCGCAAACCAGGCTCTCTTTGCTCACTGAAAAATTCATTGGTACGTAAGCACACGTTCGTTTCTCTCACTGAAAGGTTTATTGCTACTCAAGCATATGCTCACTTCGCTCGCTGAAAGATTCATTGGCTCGAATAATAATTGCATAAGCTCGAATCACTCGCCAAAAGGTTAATTACTACATAAACTCTTATTAATAGAATAGTCGACCCCTCTAAAAAATATTTTTACATTCTGTTTAAGAAAAGCATAATTAGAAGGTCAGAATTATTGATTAAAAAAAAAAAAATAGAGCTATGCGTTTATTTAAGTCACAATGGAAAAAAAAAATCCTAATTAAAATTTTAACAGTGGTTGTAAAAAGTGCAATTAGAAGGCCAAAACTACTCCTGCTAAAAATGTCAGAGTTCTACGTCTATTACAAGTCGCTTTGTAAAAAAACGTTAAATTAAAAAGAAATTAAAATTTTAAAATTCTATTAATGAAAATCAAAATTAGAATCCTAAGATTATCTACCCTTTCATGTTGTCGACTTCCTGCTATTTCCTCATACCACTGTACCGTTTCATGTCGCCGACGCGTTAGAAAAAATTAGCAAACATTTAAAAAAGTTGTTAAAAAACTTAGATACATTTTAACATTCCATTTGCTTTAATCAAATTTAAGGTTAAAACTACTTATATGTGGTAAATTACAGTGCCCTACGTCTATTAGAATTCGCTTTGTAAAAATACTTAAAATTAAAACAATTAATTAAAAAAAATATATATAAAAATTAAACATTCTATCTGTCAAAAGCATAATTAAAAGGCCAAAACTACTTATGCTTAGCATTTCAAAATCCTACGCATATTGAAAATCACTTTCTATAAAGCCACAACGATAGAGATTTGTTTGATTATTATAGATCCCCCAAAAAAACACTTTTGAAAAGTAGAAGAACCACCAACCTCAAAAACACAAAAAACTTTCTTACAATAAAAAAATCATAAACATGATGAAAATTTTCAGCCACAAACACAGTGATATAAAAAAAATGGCCAACCTCTGATTAGAACTCTCGGTTGTGACTCGCTTACGAATGTATGCTTACTTAATTTATTTTTAACATTTAAGTTCCGCTCCCATAAAAATTTACGCTGCTTGAGGTTGGCGCCCGTCATAGGAATATTAACAATGCTTGCGTTTAAACTAATTTATGGATGTTTGCACGAATATTCGAGTTTATGATTTCATTTGGATGGGTAGGAAATACAAAGTGGTGTAAATATTCATGCTCGTGTAATTTTCAAAATAGTATAGAGAAACTGTGCTCAAACGCTTGCATTTGAATCGTTATTAAGAATTTTTTAAGTAGGAAACTAAAGTGTTTCTGGTAAGCTTTTGTTAGGTTGATACATACATTTTGGAAAGTTTTTATGTGTGCGTGTGGGGGGGGGGGGGTTAAAGGTTAGTAATTAAGACGGGCGCCAACCTCAAGCAGCGTAAATTTTTATGGGAGCGGAACTTAAATGTTAAAAATAAATTAAGTAAGCATACATTCGTAAGCGAGTCACAACCGAGAGTTCTAATCAGAGGTTGGCCATTTTTTTATATCACTGTGTTTGTGGCTGAAAATTTTCATCATGTTTATGATTTTTTTATTGTAAGAAAGTTTTTTGTGTTTTTGAGGTTGGTGGTTCTTCTACTTTTCAAAAGTGTTTTTTTGGGGGATATCATAACTTTTTTTTAAGGTATACATATACGTTGGGAATCCGCAAAAATTGACCCGAATTGGCATTTTTGTTTTTTCATTCTAAAATGTTCTCCAATTCATTATCTTTAAAATGATACCAATAACTTTCTTATAGTTAAAATACTTTTTTAATTATATGCGATTTCGTAAAGGTCGACGTTTAAAACATATTGGAAAAAAGAAAATGTCGAAAACTTTGAACTCAATTTCTGGAGAACTGCTTTTCATTGTTGAGTGAATGTACTCCAACGGTGATATCTTAAGAGTTAATTAACTGATTTTTAAAATTTAAACTGGATAATTTAGATAACATTTCAGAGCATGGGCTCTACCTGTTTACAAAAATTTTGGTAAAAAATAGATTTTTTTATGTATTTTAGAATATTTTTATTTTTGGAAATTTTTTATTTTTTCTAGTATTTTTCATGTTAAATGTTAAAATTTAAAAAATATTTAAGTTATGCATTATATTTTGCTTGGGCCCGTGTATCAATACCTTGTCTTTAATTTCCAGTAAAAAATTTGTTTCGAAATCTATTAGGTATTATTTTATTATCGTTGCAATTAGGACTTAATTAATGAATTAAATTTCAATTAATTAAATAAATATTTTATTTTTTTACTTTTTGTTACTGCATATACATTACATTTCTCGCTCTTGTAATTCTCACAAAAATTTTACACGCTGGCATAAGAAACAAAAAAAAAAATTGTCCAACGTATATGTATACCTTAAACACTGACGACTTCTCTTTTTTGAATTTGTCCGTTTCATCGTTTTTCTATTTATCCCCTATGGTAAACCTGGTACCAGGGATATTCATAATTCTTCAAACTGAGTTCGACGATACCTTACATGCAATAATTATCTTTAAAATTGATAAACCGAAAGTGGTACCAATAGCATACCTGGTACTTTAAACATTCATAATTCATCAAAACAAAAGTCCAAAATGCCATATTTATCTTGGAAATTGATAAACCGAAAGTGGTACTACCTATGCTATACCTGGTACCTTAAACATTCATAATTTTTCAAGACAAGCCTAACGACACCCAACATGCCATATTTATCTTCAAAATCGATAAACCAGAAGTAGTACCACCTATGGTACACCTGGTACCATGAATATAGTTCATCAAGTTGAGTTCAATGATATCTTGCATGCCAAAATCTACTTGAAAATTGACAAATTGGTTGAATGCGGACGGCAGTAACCATCAAAATCTACCACGAACGAGTACTAGAAACTTGTGTATGGCAACTCAACTCCCAAAACTTAAAGAAATACGTTGCCATTGACAAAGAGCCTGTCTGCCAAGTTTCAGCTCGATTTGTTAGTTTGTACGCACAACGACCTATTTTAGTGCATAATAAAGACTAATCAGTCCGGGACCCACAGCTTAACGTGGATTCCGAATCACAACGAACATCCACACCTAACACAGGAATCAAATCCGGCACCTTTAACTTACAAGGCCAGAGCGTGCATCCCATTGAAAGTTTATACTAATAAATTGTTACAAATAAATATTACAAGTTTTTTACAGTCTAATAAATATTGCAGTATAAATTATTTTTATTATACCAAGCATTATTTTGGTTCACATAATAACCCATTGATATTTGACAAAATTTAAAATATTTTCTTAACAACAATTTTAAAATTCACTATGAAATTACAATTTTGATGATATATGATTCTACAATTTCATTTTACAACGGAAAGTAAAAATCAACACATCTTTAAAAACGAATGACATTTTTGCAAATTCCATTAGCCAATCGCAATGCGTGGTTCATTTAGTCCTCTGTAATGAGTTGATAGTGACGTCAGATCGCATAACCTCCACATTTGTACTTTGTATTTAGCCCATAGTATCTTGCAACAAAATGTGATTGTTTTCAATTTTTCAATGGAGATTTCCCGAAATTAAAATGTTTTTGAAAGTTAACTCTCTCTAAATTGTCATACAGTTCAAAAAACACATGCAACTTAAAGAACAAATATTTCTCTTTAATTCTATCTCTTCAAAAATAAAATTATTTCAATTTTAAAGATGTTATAAGCCATATAATTATAGTCTAATTCGTTCTGCCTATACATTAACATTAAGGTCATTCTCACTTAAGCCTAACATGTCGGAAAAACTAACTTCCAAATGATAGCAAACCTGTTTGGCAACTTTTGGCATATATATCTGAACCTCAATTACAAGCTGATCGCCTTTATCTGTCGCCAAATTATGAAATGAAAAAAAGTGGTTTTAAATTAATTAAAAATAGAAAGAATTATTTAATGAAGTTCAAACTAGCGTAGGATTTTAAGTTGAAACATTCCGCATCCTATAATTAAATCCGTTTGAAGATCTATAGATTAGTTAGAGCTGTACGTTTGTCTAAATTTTTACATCAAAATCGGGCTAGAACTCGTTTTTTTATTTCGTTTTGGAATTTTCAATATTTTTTTTCTTCGTTGTCTTTTGTCCTAGGTACTCAATTTTTTTTTCTTTGAAAGATATCACCGAGACGAATCTATGGTATTTTTTGTATAATTAGGTGAAGTTTCGTAAGCGCGCTAGAAAATAGTCAATTTCGGCTTTTTCGCTGGAAGTTGTGCAGAGAATAGATACTTACTGTCGTTTCTCCCTTTTTTAAGGTTGGCGGCGAAACGACCGTTTCGTCTGATTACTTTAGTTTAAGAAGTTTAGTTTGTATATTTAAAAATTGCTTAACATTGCACATTATTTTAATTTTATAGTTTATGCTGTATTTAGAAAATAGATACACTAAGATTTATATATTGTCGTTTTACTTAATTTTACTTACTTTATAATTTTTTGTTTTTTATTTCGGATTTCATTTCCTAATAAACATATAGTTATATATTTGGACATTTTTTTTTTTTTGCAATTTCGATTTTTGTTTTTTGGTTTTTGCTACAAACTATTAGAGGTTTGTGGAAACGAAGTTCACTCAAAGGCGATATAAATAGAAGAGACAAAGAAATTTTGACTTAATTAAACTAATTATTTAAAAAATTCAATTATTAAAATTGATTCATAGATAAAACTAATTATTCAAATAAATTAAGTATAAATATTTAAATAATTAAATACATTAATTACTAAAACTATTTAATTATTAAAATGGTTTTAAAAAATAATCGGAATTATTTTATTACTATGAATAACTATAGTTAAAATTTGATTAATGATTCGATTTAAAAATTTGGGCCGGCCTAATTCTAAAATCACAGGCCAATTTTATGTCCCAGTACGCCCCTGGCCATACATATGTGCACCCCCGCACACGTTGTTCCTATCTGATAATTAGACTAGCTCAGCAACTGTGCTTTTTCGGCATTTTGTGATGTGTTGATGTTCTCTCTATCAACTGAGAAAGAAAGTTAAGAGATGCTCTCATCTCTACTAGCCTTACTATTTTCTGAACCATTTCCAGATTAAGAATTAAAATGCTGAGCAACGCTTGCGGATCCGGGTGGGTGTGTAAAGCGTAGATCGTGAATTGAAATGAGATTCGAATTTGGTCGTCTTTTTCAAGATATCCTTTTAATTTATTGAAAACTTATTTCCATCTTTGTATATCTTGTCGCAACGGATGGGAAACTAGGATTAAATATATGGATGCATCGGGTTCAAACACTGATCCTTGACTACTACTTCTGGATAGCTTAAACGCGATTTCTGCTCTGCAAGTAAATTGAGCCAATGAGTGAAGAAAATTTTTTTTTTTTTTTTTTGTATTTTCTTGTGTTATCAACGAATATATTTGATCAGTGGAATTATTTTTTATATTTATGCTTTCGATTAATTAAAAAGCTAGTTTGAAATTAAAGCAAAAGTCACGTGACCAAAAACGTATAAAAACCGTGACGTAGTTACGCATAGAAACCGTCGAAATTCCGAGGAGGAACCTCACTCCCTCCTCGTCTGAAACAGGTTTTAGACTGGTTTATCATCTGCGCATTGACATCACACGCAAAAGTAGCTTTTTTCCGCCGAATCGCAAAGTGAAAAACTAAATATTTTTTTTTACGTATCTATCCGAGTTCACATTTTTGGAAGAATGGTATTGTTTTTCATGATTTTTTTCTCTACTGTTATTTAAAAATAAAACCAAAAAACGTGAAAATTCCTCATTGAATACACATAATCAAATGATCAAAAATGGTTTTAAATCAAATAATGCTGCACGCAATACTTGTAAAATTTTTAAGCGGGTCAAAATTTGCTATCATTGAACACCCTCGTTAAGCCTTCATTAATATTTAAAAATTTTTTTTTTTAAACTTGTAAATAAATCTCCTTAGTTAATTACATATTTCTGCGTAAAAATAAATCAATATGAGAATTAAATCATAGTTTGTTTAATTATCGAAAATAAACTAAAAATCCTTGATTTCGACAATTTTAAGGGTTCTCAAATCCCTTAATGCAACGATTTTCATGAACATAATGGGTGAAAATACATAAAAAATCTATTTTGTAAGTTCCTTTATTTATATTTTAGTACATAAGCCTGGTATTCCATATGTAGAACTTCGTTTTAGTTCAATTGCATAATTTGTTTCGGTTGCCTCTTGCCTTGGCAATATTTAAAGGAAACTTTGAAAAGAACATTATACTTTAATAGGACTTTCTTATTAAAAACTAGTTGAATAAAAACTAGTTTTCGTTACATTTCAAATTTCCACTTAACTTTTGAACGTAATTTTTTATGTACAAATTCAAATCTGAATAAAAAAAGTTAGGTCATAAATAGATAACTCTTAAGATTAAAGTATTAAAATAATCTCCAAGGTAATATTTCATACAGAATTTCATTATTTTCTTGGCCATTTTTTGACACTTCTGTGTAGCAAGTTATTGGAGAGGCTTGGAAAAATATACACTATTTTTCTTATTTTATTTTTGAATAAATTTTTTTTATGTGCTAATAAATTAAAATTTTAATATTAAGTGCAAATTGTCGTACCTGTAAAAATATGCTTTGAATCAATATTTCGACAAAATACTGTAGTAAGAAAATACAGTAACTGCGTTAAGGGTCAGAAAATAAGACGGACGTTCACCTTTACTAAAACTACAAAAAAAAAAAAAAAAGTTGTTTGGTTTCAGGCATATTAATCTACAATTTTTTTTTTTTTATCTAAACGAAAATTATAGGTTTACACCATTCTAAAAACATTCCCAACAATTTACCCAAAACTGAAAAAACTTTATTAGGAAGAGCCGACCATGTTTTTAAAATCGTTCTACTTTTTTTTGCAGTTCCCGACTTAAAAGTAAATAATAATTACGTCAGCAGCTACCGAAATATATTTACTCACATGTTTTTTTTTTCCATCCGTTGCAGACGATTTTATTTTAAATAAACTGCCCGAAGGCTCAAACAAAATATTAGAATTTCATGATGCGTGTTTATCATGCAAGTTTATCATTTATATATGAGAAGGCGGGATGATTGGTTGTCGCTACTGTGGAATAATAGAAAGTAAAATAAACTGTGTACTTTGCTGATGTGATTAAAGATACGGACCCAGAATCGTCCTTTTCTCGGTATCGTTAAGTCAATAATAAGAGGAACACAGTTGGTCGATTGAATTAATAGAAACGAGCAGATAATATCTGGTTGTGTTTGCAATGGCAGGGTTGTTATTAAAGTTTTTATTATTTCCTTGTGTTTTACAATTACTTTTTTTTGGCGGGGATAGCTTCGATCACGATATGTTCTGTGTCACGGAAAGGATTGGATAAAAATCTTGCATATTTTTCTGCCTTTTGTGGGTGTTATTAAATTGGTTTTTATTTTTTGATTTGATAGTGTTTTAGAATTGCATAGAGCGAGCTTCAAGTTCGATTACGTATTAAATTGGTTTGGAAAATAAAATATATTATGTTTGTATAAAGATCATGGGTTTGGAATTGAAATAATGAGTATTATTGATTTTTAAATGGCTTAAAATGCAATAATTCGCTTTTTACAACAGTTGATAGCAGTTAACAACAAGTGCTGCATGCCTACTATTATGGCTACCAAAATTGCATAAAAATACAACTTTACCAATGGGTGCAATTACCAGATACCTTCAATCTATTTAAAATTAATCGTTTTTTTTTTTTTTGGATCTGGGAAGAAAATTTACGTGTAAATGTCTATTAATATTGTTACGAATTTTTGTATATTTGTAAATATTTCGTAGTGTTAATTTTGTAAATAGGAAAATTTATGTACATTTTGCATAAGGCAGTGCAATAGTTCGCCTTTAGTTTGTTTCCCTGCAATGAGTCTCTTGATGCTTGATAACGAGTTTTACAGAGGTAACTCTGGGAAGCGAGTTTTAAGGAGCAGGGCATTTAACATTATGGTAATGGCAATCTCGCCAAATTGGCGAGATAGAGCCTAGTTGGCGACTAATTTTTGTCGCCAAACTTGGCGACCATTTGCGACATTTTCGGTCCCCATGTACATATATAGGACTTTTCAACTACGATCTGGAAAGTGCTCCAAATATCTACCTCTAGAAGTTTCAATAATGTTCGCAGCCTCCCCTATATAAGCCCGGCCGTGAGTGAGGTTAGTCAGTGAGTTGACTGATTTTGAGTCACTGAGTTAGTTGTTAGCTGAGTCCGTTAGTTGACTGGAATTACTGAGTCTCAGTGAGCATTCCGAGTAGTTCTAAAGCGAACTGTATTGCATTGTCCTTTGCGGCGATTTAGCAGTTGTGTTGTCAAGTTTTTAACTGCTGTTTTCTGCTCTATTGTTGTGAAAAGAGCTGTATTGTGTCTACTAGAACGAGAAGTTCTGGACCTGTAAGAGAATCTGAAGAATTATATTGGAATAAATTTCTGCAAGTTTTGATCTGCTTTGGCTTCAAATCTTTCGAACCCCCACCAACGCAACAATATTATTAATATAAAAATATGAATTAAAAATTGCGCATTAAATTGACAATATCTACTCGAATGCCCAATATTTCTTATAAATGTTGACTTTCCTCGAAATTATCTGTGCGTGTTTAACAATCGCCGTTATTTAGCATTAACTTATAAACACATCAAATTATTCAATTACAATTAGACGAATTTCTCTTGAGATATAACACTTTTTGAGTCTTAAAGATTAACCGTTAGTGTTTATCTTTCCCAAATATATAATAAGGAATCCCCCCCCCCCCTTTAAATATTTATCGATATATTACTTTAAAACTTAGAAGATTTTTTTTCCCAAATATGATAAAGTAAAACAAATTCAATTTGAATGAAATTTTTTTAATTCGAAATAAGCTGAGTGGTTCAATTTTTTTCTAATTGTTCCAACAGCTGGTGTTAGAAGTTTTTTGTAAAATTTGAAGAATTTTTTTGTAATGCTATTTCAAAAAGTGTAATAGTATTCCCTTTTCAAATTTATCGCTTTTTGTTCTTATATATAGTGTCAAATTTCAAGGGTTCTGAAGCAATATTTGAATGCTTCGTTTGATTTTGTGGTAGGAAAATATTCCGTTTGGTCTGATAAAGAAACTGATGTTTATTTTAAAACAACCTATACCTTAAAAAAAAACTGAGAAAAAAAAATTAAAAAAAAAATCTTTATTTGAATTCCAGTGAAAATCAACATATCTTCAAAAAACTGCTAAGAGCATTTCAGGAACAGCTATTATCTGAGAGATAATAAATATTTATTGGAGTATTATTTATTTGGTCTCAAGTTTCTGTCACAACTTGACTGATAAGATTAAACCTGTTAAGTTAGATTCCATGTAAAACCTTAAAGTGCCATATTTCAATCCGACAAAAATTCGAAATTTATTTATTTTCTTTTCCAAAAATTCTTGTTGGTGTGAACATGGAGAAAGGTTCTAGTTCAGATGTCGGCGGTGCAAAAATTACTTGTCGTAATCATATAGTGTTTTTCCCTCTCAAAATTACAAAACGCTAAAACTGCGGAACGTTCCAAATTTGTTTTGACAAAAATTATCTAAAAATATTTTTGGTGGTCACTATTATTATTATTATTACTATTATTATTTTTTTTTTTTTTTAGTTTTTACATTGTTATGGTACATTCGGGCCCTAGTATTGGTCTTGCCCCAAATAACTCCACAATAACCCATGGTCAAAATAGTATAGCAATACTTCATGTAGATATGTCCATTGCAACAAGCTCTAGTTAACCCTAAAAGTGTAGCTTAATTATGGCCAGCTGGTATTTCAGAAATACTATTCATAATTTAAAACCCAAGCTCATCACCCATTAATATTTGCTCAGGTGCCGAATAAATTTGGCTCCTTTCGGGTTGTGCCACTTGGCTCCCTATTTGAATTCCGGCAACCCTACCCCACGAGTGCCGCTTTCGCTCTTTCGTGCACTCCCACAAACGAAGCCTTGTTTCATCAAAAGAGAGAAGATTTCCCTCCGTTTCCTATTCCCCATTTCAGGAACTTCTTCCCTCCACCTGCACGTAAATGAGGAACCTTTTTCTTTTTCACATCTTTCTCTGTTCATCACCCCCTTATGTTTCGAGAAGAAATCGGATGTTTTGGAAAAAGTCTATTTTTTTAGGAAAGAATAAAAATGGTTTTTTTCCCCTATATGAATGAAGTGTCTTTGGGGCTAATAGTCGTTTTTAAAAAGACAACTATCTTGAGAAGGTTTTATAAATTATCGATGCATTCAATTTTATTTTTTCCTGACTGAGAGTACTAATCGTATGAATATTGCTTATGAGTGCCTTTCGAAACCCCATGGCATAAGTCATAATTGGGCAACTCAACTGAGTGAAAAAGAAGAAGAATCTACTCCTATTGGATTATGCATATGACGCTTTTTTATAACTCGCGCTAAATGCTTCAGAAACTAATTTGACTCGGACACAATGGTATGATTCAATAGAATATGAACTTTTAAGACGTAATCTTTAATAAAACAAATATTGCCAAATTTAAACTCAGGCTTATTTAGCTCTGTCCAAACAAGCATATGTCCAAATTTGGTAATGTAGTAATACTGCTTTTTTATAATAATTGGTATTTTCGATCGTTAAAAGTGTTGGTGAATTGTGATAATGAGGAATGATCTTTAATATATAAATCATATTAAAACTAATCCTTTTTATAAATATAGTTTTAATATTCACAAAGGCTAGCCGTTCACAAATGATGCTTCAAAAGCAGTTTATAAGACAAATATTTCAAACTTTATTTGATTCTTTTTCTTTTGTTTGAAACTTGATTTACATCTTTTAAGATAAGGTTCAACGTGTTAAGTTAACTTCAATATATTGCAGCCTTGCTTCAAAAGTGTTCCAAATTCTCCATTTTTAGTAAAAATTATGTACAGAGTCACGGACAGCATGAACAGTACGCCAAGGAAAAAAAATTCCGAACAATGGCAATATCTTTGGTTCTAATTATCCTAGAATCTTGAGGTTTGCACAAAAATGTTTTGTTTCAGACTTCTACATGTCAGGTGCAAATTTTTTTTTTTGTTACAGAACTGTTCTGTTTTTGTTTGTTCAGTTTTTGTCTGTTTTGTATTGTTTAGTACTGTCTGCTGCTGCTGCTAAGTAAATTTAACCCAATTTTTAAAAATTTCAATACGAATCCCTATTTTTTGCGTTTACTTTCGATTTGGAATACTTCGTTTATCCTAGATACTAAATTTCAGTTCATTATGTTGAGAAACACGTCATTTATGACGAAAATGTTTTGACCGATCTTGAGGGCAAATTTCTTTAAAGCGGGAAAAAGCAAACGTTTTGCGTGCTTCAATACTTAATCTATTACACTGTCCCTTAAAGTGAGCTTTTTACATTTTAGCTAAAATAATGAGAACTAAATGTCAAAATGGAATGAAAAAAATTTCTGGAAGGGTTTTGGACCATGATAATTCTAACAGAAGAAAAAAATAAGACATGTTTCCATTTAAAAAAAAAAATTAAAGTTGTTTTACTAATTAATAATTATTAAAAAACTGTTTAATACAAATGTTGCATGTAATTTATGTTTGGCCATTTATAAACTATTGTTTAAAATAAAAATTGCTAAAATAAATGAACTATTTAAGAATTTATGGCTAAAAAACCGAATTTTCTTTTTAACAATAATTTGCAATTTTTTTTGACATTACCATTCATTGGAAAATTATGAAATTTTTTATTTAGACGTGTTTTTTTTTTTTTTTTTTTTTTTTTTTTTTTTTTTTTTTTTGGATACTAAATCTAAATATGGTATAATATTATGGGTTTGCATTGAACTTTTTAAAGTTTGGTTTAGTTTTAGTATGTAGATGACCTTTCATGATTAAAAAAAATTAAGTACAATTAATAAAGACCTTCCACAATTTACAACGGCACTTGACTTTTGTTATTTCATCAATTAGAATACAAGATATAGCCATCGTTCGAATTTTTTTTTGCTTACTGTAACATAGAAATTATAGGGATTATTCCATACTACGACTATCTCATAAAGCAATATTTCCAGCAATCTTGTATTTGGGAGAATATAAGTTTATGAGGGAGGTGTAAGAATGGCCTAGAGCTCTAAAAAACAACCAGTTTATCCAGCTAGGACGACAATGCTGTAAGTTAATCATCAAACGTAATACAATGTCTGCTAAATTATTGGACCAATATATACGAATGGACTTGGATAAAACTTTTAGGGACATAAGCTTTTTGACTGAATGCAAAGAAGGTAAAGTTTTTTTTTGAAGACGTGCGCATTCACTTAAATCCGCATTTTGAGATACGATTGGATTTAACGACATTAAGTAATGTTTATTCGCGAGATTTGATTGAAAAATGTAATTATCATTAAATTTAAATATATTACTCATGGTAAATATTTAATATGCTTAGAATGAATACTTTGATAGATGTGACAATTTGAAGCATAGATTATATAAGACTTGAGAATTTGTTTCTTACTCTTGCAATAAAATCTTCCGGTATATTTGTGTTTCGCATTTAACGCAATGAATGTTGTGGAAGCATTTTACCAATTACGAAATTGATACTATACCGACCAGTATACTTCTGTGTATTAAAGGCACCAGATGAGGAAGTGATGTGTTATTTGGCATTGGGCTATGATCTATCCATGAATTTAATTAAATCGCAAATTTCAAAAAGAGCTTTTCTCAGATTTTAAAATTTCAAGAGAGACAAAAAAAAAAAAAAAAAAAAAAAAAAAATCTTATAAGAGTTTGAATTGAGAGAGCATTTTTTTTACGTAACTACTAACTATTTGTTTGCATCATGCAAAACTAAAATGGCTTCTTTGAATAAAAGTGACGCAATGAATATAACTGCTGAAGTTTTTCGAGATGGCCTTTTTTATAATTTAACCAAGATTTTTTATGGCTTATTTTTATGATAAAACAGAATTATTGAATGTCTAAACATTATTGTTTTACTATAGCTTTTTTTATGTTTAGTTTACTGAATGGTCATGCTATAAATCGGAAAAAAAAAAAAAAAAAAAAAATATCAGAATTTTTTTTTATGAAATAGTTTCCTAAATTGTCGTTCTGTAATGCAGCATCTGTGCTGCCGTCATAAGTTAAAAAGCCCTAAATTCAAAAAGATTCAAATGCATATTTTAACGCTTTTACGTTTGTCCTTTGAAATTAGCCGACCAAACGGTATAGTGGTTAGCGTGCTAGCTTCTAGACCGCGAGATTGCAGGTTCAAGTCCCGTGTTAGGCATGGGTGTTTGTAAATGTATGTTGGCTTGTCTAATGACGAATATTTCGGCGCATTATAGCCTTCGTGTTGCTGACGGCACCAGATAATCTGAAAACAACCAACTAACCTTTGAAATTATAATTTTTTTATTGTTGAATTAGGTTTGTATGATCAAGTACTTAAACCATTCAATAAAACAAAAATAATATTTTCTAAAGACTAATCATAAAGTCTCAAACTATATGAATTTAAAAATTTTGGGGCTTAGGGGACATTAATTTCTGACGGCAGTGTAAGCCATCCCGTAAATCTGTTGGTATGTATAAACACTAGTTATGATCCGTTTCCGCTCATAAAACATTAGTATCAGCACAGAAAAAGCGGGGAAAATCAGATGAACCTGTTCCAATTTAGAGACTGTTCAATTGTCATTTTACAAGCATAGGAAGTAATAAGATTTCGGTTCAGATGTAAGGGGACATTGGAGTGTTTGCGAAGTTAACAATTACACGCTTTAAAGAAAGAATAACGTGCTTTGTTTTTTTTCTCATTCTACTTGCAATAAGATCCTTTTCTTCTTAAACGCGGCCCTCCCCCTTTCCGGCGATGCCACCTCCAAACAACCTCTTTCAAGGTGATCACTTGGGAATAGGTTACCCTTTAACTAATAACAAGTTGCAGTTGATCTAATGAAAAGGCGGCTACACACTCCGAAATAAGCGACGAAAAAAAGTTTCAAGCAGAAAAATAATAACCAAAGGTAGAAAACAACTAAACAAGGAAAACCTTTTCGCCGAATCGTAACAATTGTGGAGAAATAAAAAGGGGGGAAGATTTTGAAAAGGAAGTAAGTTAGGAATCCAGGCATGACGGGCAGTGCTGCAACGCCAAAAAACACCCTTTAAGACGAAGTTGTAAATTACTATGCGCAAAAGCGTTCCGAGTCAACCCTGGTATTAGCGATCAAGAATTTGTTTTTGGTGGAAACCTGGAAATTACTTGATGTTTTTTTGTTGTTGCTGAATTGGCCACTTGTGGTTATGTGCTTGTCGAAGGAACAAAAACTAGGAAGACGTGGGATCATTTAAAAAAAAAAAAAAAAATCTTTTGCGAAGAGTTTTAATTTCTAGACCATTTCTTAACGCTGAACAATTAAATTAAATTGAATAATCTAAACAGTGTTGGCTATTGGCTCATAAGTAAATGATTGTTTGATTTGGTGCTGCATTGCCAATAGCTGGTGTTGTACAGGGTTATTCAGAATTCCCTCCCTGGTTTCGAAGCAAGGACTGAACATTTCGGCAGGAACTGGACTATCGCATTGATGTATGCCGTGTGACCAAGGGTTCCCACATAGAACACCTGTAACCTATGTAAATAAAACTTGAATTGTTTCTGTATTATTTCAAATGTTCTTATTTGCTGTATTAGTCTTAGTTTTTTTTTACTATAGCACTTCGAAACCCGTGAGGGAATTCTGAATAACCCTGTATTATGAAAAGAACTCAACTAACTTCACTGTTCTATCAAACGTTGAGCGTTTTAACTGCGGCAGGAGATTCAGACGTTTGGATGTCGTTGTTCCTCTATTTGATTGAACATTGTTAAAGATGTTAAATTTTTTTATCTATATCAGAAATACTGTATGAGCTCGTCGACCCCAGTGGTAATTTATTCCCATTCATGGTGCAATTCTGTAACCCTTTACTTACTGATGAGACTTGTAAGTGCCACCAGTCTTCTCATGGTACTGTATTAATTTTAACTCTTTCAGACCCATTGGGACTTTGAAATCTGCTTTTATGAAGTTTGTTCTTCAATTATTGGAAGGTAGCACATGCTTATTTTTTATTATGTGGACGTTTTTCAATCTTCTAGGTATCCATCTTTAAGATGAAATTAACTTAAATGCGGACCTAGCATTAGCTACTTTCAGTGAAGCTGCTTTTCACCACCATCGAATCGTTGTGTGACTTGATGGTTTGAGTCATGGTTAAGTTATTACCTCAATTTAGATAGTAAATGTAAGATTATCGAAATATCGCTGATGATCAGATCCATCTTGGCTTTACATCGTCATATATATTTGTCTTTGACAAGTTTCCAAAGAGAAATAAGCTTGCGCTGTCATCCAATAATTAAAGAACGAACTTCGTAGATGTAGAATTCAAAGTTCAAATGAGTCTCAAGGCGTTTAAATTAATACAGTAAAAATGAGAAATCAGACGAGACAGACTCCAGAAGACGTTTCCGCCTTCATCATTTCACCTGGGACTACTTGGAGATGTTGTTTCTGTGACGGGAATATACTTATGCTGTGTTTCAGATATAACAATTGCTTTTCTTGAGGAGTATACTTGTGTTTCCAACTTGAATAGTATACTTGTGCCCAACGTTAAAGATTCAACAGTTGTTCAGGTGAAAAGTATACACGTATTAGTATTACCTTCACACCTTGAAGAAGAGTATACTCGCCTTGCCCAAACAAATTTGAAGATTCAACAATAAACCAAAAACTTGCATCTAATTATTCTTCATTAATTTTTATAATTTATGACAATTATTAATAATGCTTAGCCTGACTAACAACCCCAACTAAGCTTCTTGCGTACGACCTTGAATTATTGCTTCATCATTGTCTATAAAAAAAAATACAGACACAAAATATTACTTTGACCTCTACGTGACCGCTTGAGATAATTGACCATATAAACCAGCAACGTTGATGGTCACTAAATGGTCAGAACACAATCTATTTCCTGAAAATTCCTCGTATTTTTCTGCAGATACAAATAAAAAAAATGAACGGTCATTTTTTTTCGACCTTAGTAAGTGACATGGCTCAGTGTTTTTTCTCGTTGTCACCCATGCGTAACTGACCTGAACAACGCATTTGGAAGAGGCGAGTAATGGGACTTGTAATTTTTTTTGGGGACTTGTACTTTTTTTTGTTCTGTAGTTTTGTATGAAGCAAGTAGAAAAAAAAAAATTAAATCGCAGTAAAAAATAAGTGTTATTTTTAGTTTCAATTACCCATTTGTTAACATAGGGTTGTTTGTTTCCAGTCAAAACATTTTTTTTTATTCTTTTGCATTTTCCACTTTTTAAAACATCCTGACGTCAAAAAAGTGATCTAGAATTTTTTTTTTACGTCACTATGGTCAACATAACTCTCTACCAGATTGACCTACGATGTTCAAATTTTGCATAAGGGTTAGTGGGGGCCATGGGACCTACCATTAAGGATTTTGATAAAAATCGCTTTATAATGTCTCCTAAAGTGTTCTAAACTTCCCCACCTACGAAATTCCCGTAGAAATGCGATAAAGGCGAAAAAAAGTTGAAAAACGAACGTCTTTATTGCAGAGTTCTCTTCCTTTGAACATCACCTATCCACGACAGTTTCTTCTCCGTTTTCTGTTTCACTTATCAAGAAAGAAATAATTCTCGAAAA
Source organism: Linyphia triangularis (assembly GCA_963978545.1). Lineage (NCBI taxonomy): Eukaryota > Metazoa > Arthropoda > Arachnida > Araneae > Linyphiidae > Linyphia > Linyphia triangularis. Next base: position 28,910,375 of record OZ021732.1, on the reverse strand, counting down.
GAATATCACCAAATTCGCCATTTTTTTTAAACCTTTGTTTTCCTTTGTTGTAAGAATCATCGCCTAACTGGCCAGTTTTTTCAATGAATAAAAATATGAAAACAGTACATAATACCATTCCACGTCAAATTCAAATACTTAAATGCAGTGACCAGTATTATAGTGTAATTGAAAGCTGTGCGATGTTCCACACTCCTAGTTCATATTGTATTAGACCTCCAAAAACTTTAAAGATAATCTATACGCCAAACTGTTAAAATACCAGTTACTTATGGTGCAGAAACACGGGTATCAACTTATACTGATCTATAACATTTTTATTTAGGAATATTTAGGTTATTTAAAAAGATCTCACTAACTTTTAAATGGAATAACTCATGGCTTGGTTAGAGTCTTGAAGTCGAAGAAGACTTGGTAATCACTATAAAGATCTATACCAGCAATATCAACCGAAACTAAATCGAAAGTTCTCCAATTGTCGACGGAATAATACGCAAGTATCTAATCTGGACAAAAATTAAAATTCACTCTAAAACTCTTGTACAACAAACTCCTTTATAAACAAATTAAAATTTTAACTAACTATAGGCAACCTATTTTAAAGCATTATGGGGAGTGGGAAGTATTCAAATGACATTATGTGCTTGCAGAGGCGAAAACGCTTAAAAGCAATCCTTAAGATCCTTAATGATGAATAAGCTAGCATGGGATTTTAAATGCACTGTTTTTCAAAAATTAGTTAAAATATTGAAATGTGGCAATATATTGTTGTAAAATCTAAGTATAGCGGAACGAGTTCATCGTTTACCTCATGATAAATGGTCCTGCGATCTCTATACAGGATAGTGCAGTACAACCGGTCACTTTTGCAAGATGGTACTTTTTTTCTTGGTACTTGCTTTTCGGTACCCATATTCACCGCTTTTATTTATTGACAAATCCGTCCAAATGAAAAGGGACCTCATAAACCATATGCAGTCGTCATTAAATTTACTCCCATCAACATATTTTACAAACCTGTGTATTTAAAATTCCATTGCTGTCTATCCAAAATCCCAATTTTGGCCTTATTTCTCTTTCTCATTGTTTCCGAGTTATGCCACTTCAAAGTTAAGGATTCCTTTCTGAAAGACACTGTATAAGTTTAAAAGGAAATCCTAGTAAGGATTATTCCCTATACTCGCTATGTTACAATCTTCTAGCCCAGTGTATTTAGAAACTACTTTCTAGGAAATATTGAAATTTGGTGAGTAAGTAGAAAAGGATCACTTAGTGAGATGACATAAATTGATTTCATTTAATGTTTATCTATTATAAATGAAAATTAAAATAGCAAAAGACTATTTGCAGGTGGCGCCACTGGATATGCATTGGCGTAAGGATTTGAGATATAAAATAAAATATATTATCAGACGCTATTTTCGTCTTTTTAAGTTATGTCCTTTCCTTAAGTGATTCATTTTCGTAGCTACTAGTCAACTTTCAGTGTTTTCTATAGAAAGTAGTTTCTAAATGCACTGGGCTAGAAGACTGTTACATATCGAGTATAGGGAATGATCCTTACTATACTAAACTCCAACTTAACTTGACATCACTAGACGATAGATCTTCACCGTGCTCATTGGCAGTTAATCCATTTTAGCGGAGTGAAGACTATTTCTCGCCAAACCTTATAGCCTTTTGTTCTCTACAGGGTTGTGGTTTGGCGAACATTATGCTTTCACGCCGCCAAAATGGATTAAATACCTATGAGCACTGTGACGATCTACCGTCTAGTGATGTTAGTTGAAGTTTAGTATTAAGACTTTCTCTTAAGTAATATGCGAGTTTCTACACTCTCAGGCACACTGTTTTAAATGGATACTAGAATATTTTTTAAAAAAAAAAGTGAATGAGTGATCTAACTTACAAATTTTTCTACTTTTAAACAATAGTTTCAAAACTACTCCTTAACTATAGAATTCACATCAGAGTTCTATTATGCAGAGACAGTACTGGCAACAGGTGGATTTTCCTTCACTAATCACCTATTTATGAGATCAAATGAGTCATTTATGAATATGCATTCCAATTTGAAGAAATTCCTTAGGGTGAAATGGAAACATATTAGTTTTAACAAACCGACTCAAGGTGTCACCATATCGATATAGATAAACAACTAGATAGACTGCTTAACTCTGGGAAAATGAAGCTGATGCCATTGGGTGGGGGAAAAATGCGGAATGCCGAGGATTGAAAATAAAATTTTGGGTTGTACACAGCAGAAATATCAATAGTAGACCTTAATTAGAAATAAAGTGCACAAAAATATCTACTCTAGCCCTTTACATGGTTTCTCGCATTCCCATTCAACTATAAAAGGGAACTGTGATTGGTTAATCGTCCCCCCTATCATCATCAACCACCGGCTCGTTTTTCTCCTTGCATTGATATCGGAGCAGTCTATCTAGTTGTTTATCTATATGGATGGGTGTCACTGGTTCGACACAGCAGGCAAAATAATAAAAAATAATTATCAAATATAGATTTTTTGTGACCTGTAGAAACGGCATTTATGTCAGACATTTTCGATATGTCGAATGAAAGGACTTTTCGATATGAATTCTTGTATCGAAATTCATTTATGGAATTATACCAGCAACTTAGAGCTCAATTATAAATGCGATTGACAGACATCAGATTGAATGTCTCGGTAACAAATTCGGTCCTTTTATCGATTGAATATCGAGCACTTTTAGTTAAAGAATGTCAGTTACAAAAGTGTTCGTAAGGTCAAATCCCAATACAAAGAGAATTAAAATTCTGTCTTTAAAATTAACCGAATTATAGCGATTTGAAATTGAGTGAGTATTTTAATCTATCGAACAGTAAATTTCCATATTGTGCCGGTAGCAATGTTATAAAATATGTTTTCAAATAAAATGTTTTAAACCAGACTGTGGTTCCGTATAAGTTTTCTCATATGTAAATTATTCTTAATTTTTAGAATATCTTGGATATATCTCTTTGAATAATAAAAGAAGAAAACAATTTGGTAAGAGCCCCTAAATTCTTTCATTGCATAAAGTCTCTAATGGCCCAAGTTACATTTTTGAATGCTTTCTATGTCGTTAAATTTTAAAGTTGGATTTTCAATGTGATTTGTCCTCGGAAATACTTTTGTAAGGAATATTTTCCACCTACACGAGATGAATAAATTTAAAATTCTCTAAGTATTAAAATAATTTACATTTAAATAACTTTTTTTTCTTCCTTACCTTATTTAAAACCCTTTTGCAATATACACAGTTTCCCTAACGTTTAACAGTTAAAAATTTAAAGTAATAACCGTTTTGGAGCATCTTGTATAAGAACTATGTGTAACTTTCTGGGAATTATACTTAATTTGATGCTCAGCTCATACAGGGATCATAGAAACGGGAGAAATATAAAAAACCTAGAATTAACTGGAAAAACTATTAGTTCCTGGTAATACCATAGAATTCGCAAGAAAGTCAGAAATCAAGGAATGTAACAATCATATTGCTATTTCCAAAGTTAAATGATCAAACATGGTGGGTAATTAATCCAAATATCATTATCGGATTATTTCGCTCATTTTGTCATACAGCTAATTTTATTTCAGTTTATAGAAGTTCTATTATTTGAAAATCGATTGATATTTAAAAAAATAATTCTGACGTATGATAACAGTGAAGGGGTAGAGAATTTATAAGTGAACAGTTCTACGACGTATTTGTTTTATCTTTTCTGTTGAAGATTTTGTGTTTGGTATCGCCTGGTTATTGTCATGCAATGGCGGATCCAGACAGGGGGCGCGGGGGGCGCGCGCCCCCTCCTCAGGTGGAGTCTTTTTTTACAATTTACAGAAATAAATATTAATAATAAAATTTTTTTTTTTCAATAAGTTCACGCAACAATTATATTTTAACCTTCATCTAATTTCCGATAAAAGCAACAAAAAAAAGCTTATTTTTGTACCAAGGTTCTATTTATAGCCTTCTCTCTTCCCATTCAAACGGATGTTGGAAGACTGAACAAGTATTCAAACCTCCACCCTCTTGACCTTGAAGATATCTTGGACCCCTGATACCCCGATTCCTTTTCTGTCGAGTGGGAGGAAGAGATTTTGACTCACATGCGTAATGTCCAACGCCAACCAGGGAAAAAAAAATAATGAGAGGTTGGACTATTATCGAAAATGGCCACCCCCATTCAACTGGACATGGTAATAGGCTAAACTTAAAACTTTTGAAAGAAAGGAAGAGGAAGGTTATTTATTAACTGCATAAGAACTCGTCCAGCTCTAATTTCTGCTTCGGCTTGTAAATAAGCGTCATATTTGAATTTCGATTAACAATCCTCTCTTGTACCACACTGGAAAGGTATGCCAATTGTTTTGTTTTTTTACATAAAATAGATTTATAAACAATTTTGTAAGTAGTATTATCTGTGTAAAGTAGCACTACAGTAGCAGAATTAATTATTTAAAAAAATATCGCTTTCAAACCCTGTACGAAATTAAACGAATGAATTAACAAAATAAATGTGTATGTTTTTTACGATAATTTGAAAAGTTTTGTACAAATATTCACCTTACTTTCAAATTCTTTTTTTCTTCTTTTTTTTTTTTCGTTATTGCAAAAGTAATGCAAGAAATATTGCACTTTATAAGTAATTATAATGCTTACGGCATAACAATGGCGGATCCAGCCGGGGGGCGCGCGCCCTTCCCTCAGCTTGAGTCTATATATTTTTTAAAATAAGTTCACGTTACAAACATATTTCGACCTTCATCTAATTTCCGAAAAAAACAGAAAAACAAAAAACTTATTTTTCAATCAAAGTTCTTTTTATAGCCTTCCCCCTTCTCATTCAAACGGACGTTGAAAGACTGTACAAGCATTCAAACCTCCACCCCCTTGATCTTGAAGACATCTTCACGACACTTCAAAACACATCCCTTTCTGTTAAAAGTTTCCTGGGATCGAATTATCAATAAATATTCTTCCCGTCCTTCAGGACCAAAGATACCTTTTCCTATCGGCTGAGAGGAAGAGATTTTGACTCTCACATGCGTAATGTTCAACGCCAACTAGGGGGGGGGGGGGGGAGGATGAGAGGTTGACCATTTGGGTTAATCTCCCTCCTCGGAAATTGCTACCTTCATTCAGCTGGACATGGTAATTGGCTAAACTTTAAAGTTTTGATAGAAAGGAAGAAGGTTGTTTATAAACTGCATAAGAACTCGTCCAGCTCTAGCTCGTGCTTGTGTTTCGGCTTGTAAATAAGTGCCATGTTTGAGTTCAGATTAAAAATCTTCCTTTGCAACACCACAGTGGAAAGGTATGCCAATTTTTTTTACAAGAAATAGACTTGCAAACAGTTTTGCAAAAAGTATTATCTCCCTTATTAAAAATATTACTTATAATTATTAGTAAAACATTCTCTTTGGAAAACAATTTTTCCTTATATACTTTAGAATACGCGAGTAGCTATGGATTATCCAGTAAAACTATGTATTTTTACTTATTAAGCTCACTGCATTAATATTTTATGAATAGGTTAAATTTTGCTGTACAATTACTGATTTCCCAGTTTGATGCAAGTATAATGTAAGGTTTATACTTAGTTAGTCACAAATAGAAGTAGTAAGTTCCCGCTTTCATTGTAATTTCTTCAGTTAATCGATACCTCCGGAAATGTAGCTTGCTAAAATGTTCAATATGTACTGTACATTTTGAATACAATTTTTTTATTAAATAAAAAAGTTGATGAAAAAACAAAAGGACAATGTTAACCACCTACGCTAAGCTATCAAGTCGGAGATGTGATGAATGACTTGGGGGGGGGGGGGGGTCAATCGATGGATATGGATGATCTTGAAATATATTTTTTGAACACTACTTGGATTTCTTTAAAAAAAAATTTTTTAAATATTCAATTTCATCCTGACTAAGGCACGGCAAATTGTTGCGCCCCTCCCTCAGGAAAATCCTGGATCCGCCACTGTCGTCATGGCAGGTATAATTAGTTTCCTTCTGGACATGGTCACGCACAAGATGCCAGGGCTGTATAACTGACTGTAGTGCAAGATGTACTGCAGACAATTTTTCACGTTTCTTTCATTTCGCCAGGTAGTTCTGTTTGTCCAAAACTGGTGAACTTCTTGGCTTTATATAAATACAAATATGACGACTTACTACACAGCAAATTGAAATGTCTTAAAATAAGACACAAAAGTATCTTAAACAAGTGGCACTGTTTTAAGACGAAAAATGGTGTCTTAATCTTTAAGACACATGCAGTGTCTTAAAATGGGGTGTTTTCAGACATTTGGAGTGTCTGAATTGGGGATATTTTCAAACAGTTGATGTGTCTGAATAGGTTGTATATGGTACCCTTTCAGATGTTGGACAAATTTTTACACAAACCAATTCAAATTTAATATTAAAAAGTTTTATTTAAAAAAAAGTAAAAATTACTGTATTACTACCATGTTGCTCATAACATTTTGTTGACTATTTTACACTTTCCTGGTAAATGTAAGCATGAGATTGTAAAACAACAACTATTAATATATCCAAGTAAGAGATAGTAACAGGGACTTATTGTAAAATATATGTACTGGTATAGTAGACATTGTATTAGGGCTGAATCTCAAATAGAAAAGTTTTGGCTTCTAAGATTGTATAATAGTTTTCAGTTGCTTTTTTCATGTCAACTTCAAGGACAAATAACAAGCATAATGTAAGCATGCACCTGGTTTATAGTACCATGCGTTGCACTGACAAGTCTAAAAATCCTTGGGATACATTATGTGGCAACATAAATATATGTTAATGATGGATGAAGCAGTTGTAACCTAATTATTCCCCATTTGGGAATTTTACCTGGTTATAACATTCCCCTATAATAACACTACACAACAGCAGTGATTATAACACTATGACGCTTCAATTATTGTCGAATAGCTGAAGCAGATACAGGGCATTTAAAAAATACCTCAAAAGATGCATAAAAATAAACAAGTAGAACAGAAGGCATTAGAAGTATATAAGGAGATACTTCAAAATATAGAGGTGGAGCATATTAAATTTGAAAAGTATGTAAGTTCCACACAATTATTTTTTGTGTTTCTGAAAAAGTTGGTTTCCCAAATTTTGGTATGCTCTTAATTCCTGTAATTTTGAGGATGGAACCTTTTTACAACAGTTTTCCCTGTCACTGCGACACTTTGTTAATCGGTTAAAATGCGTTATAAGCCCCCTCTCCATTTTTTTAGTGATTTTGCGTCAAATATGGTAACCTGGTGCCTATATGGTTCCATTACAACTTGGCACCCATTTTGGCAAACCTTAAGTTCAATTCAGTGGAAGTGTCAATACAACTTGGCGGCATTTTACAAAGTCACCAAAGTGGGGGGCGTACAACGCATTTCAACCCGTTAATCGCTGAGAAGACTAGAGAGGGCATTTAAAAAACTTTAAAAAATTTAATATGAAAAAAAGGCATTAGAATAAAGATGGCTGCTTCAAAATACAGAGGTAGAGCACATTAAATTTGAAAAACATGCAAGTTATTAAAATTTCTATAGTTTTCTCAAAACGTTGATTTTTTAAAAAATTTTATGCTTCGTTTAAAAAACAATTAAAGATGTTGAATTGAGATTTTTCACGTCAATTACATAACATAAAGTACATACAAAACAAAAATATTATTAAAATCTATGCAATTCAATTTTTAATTAGATTATTATTTAAAAAAATGCAAATTTTCATACGTTCAACAAACTAACTAATTAAAAACTTATTTTTATTGTTTTGTGAAATCTGATATTTAATGCAGTATATAGACATTTGTTAGAAATAAAACTAAAATAAAGTTTTTTTGCATTATAAGATTTTTTATGAGCTACCACAATTCAACTCACTGCGGAAAATTTTATTTAACCGAGTTTTATATAAGTGATTATAAGTAAATTATTAGCCTATTATTATGAGCTTTTTTGCTAAAATATTATTTAAAAATGTTTGAACAACATATGTAGAAAAAAATTCTTCATTTTGACAAATATTAAATGTTTCACAAATTATTTTGTAGCGTTGATTTTCATAATTTTATTGCTGCTATCGAGAACCAAGAATAAATGTTATTCAGATTATACCAAATCCCATGTCAAATATATTCCCATTAGTACTTGTAATATGCAACAAAACCAATAAAAATATAACTGAATGTAAAAACAGAAAACTTAGAATTCTGTGGGAGTCATTTAGAAATACTAGATCAATTAAAATGTATTATAAAAACACTGAAAATAAGTGTATTATTGAATAACACTTACTGTAACACTGTAACCCATTTTTCACTAATTCATTGACTATTAAATATAAAGCCAATTTAAATAGTTCAAAAAGGGGTTCACATTAGTTTCTTGAAAGGCAACTTGCTTCATCTCAAGAAATGCTCCATGTTGATTTAATAAAGGAACGCTTCCAAAAGAATTCTTAAGCACAGTTAAACAAAAGCACAAGATTAAAGGATATTAACATTAAAGATAAAATAGGAAAGTATTTGTTTTTTGGAACTACCGACTGTCTATTTCTGCCACTTAAAAAGAAGGAAAGCAACCATTTTAGAATAGTTTACAACCATTTTGTTTGTAATCGAACGCTACACGAACGCCGAGTACGAGACGAGACGCGAAAAATACAAACAGTATTTACGTTTAAATGAAGCAAGATTCTTTACACAGCGCATGCGCCAAATGCTCTTCGAAAAGCCCTTCTCTTATTTCATTGGTTAAAGAACATTTTGAAGTTTCGCTATATAGTCGTACATTTCAGACGTTTTATTACTTCCTGTCTTAAAATCCAAATGTCTTATTTTGACCATTCCTTTGAGTGTTTAAGTCGCTTTTGGTGATATATTCTTAAAATACAAATAAAAAAATCTTAAAATAGAAATAAAAAAATCTTAAAATACAAATAAAATTCTTAAAATAAAAATAAATTATTTTGCATATTGCAATCAAGTTTATTTATTCCATTGTTTATTTACAGTGTTTCCTTCGCCTGAAATCGTATAATTGAATCGGAAAAAATACCCCCATCATGAATTCCTGATGAAAACGTCGACGACACCAAACATGATGTCTTAAATCGTGTTTGGTGTCTTAGATGTTAGTTGTCTTATTATGTTAGGTATCTGAATCCTAAAATGTCTTAATATGGTGTTTTCTGTCTACATTTAAGACACCAAGTGTGTCTAAATGTGATTTCAGAAAGAATCAGACACGTGTTATGTCTGAAATGGATCAATGCTACGCCAATTAAGTAGTCACTTAATGTGTCTGAAATGAATTTTTCAGACATTTTGTGTCTAAATTTAAGACACCAGCATTTACAGTGTACAGGCTCAAGGCCTGTTCAATTTAACTTGTTTGAGCAATCCCCTAGTATAGATCCAGCTATCTTTTTTTTTTTAAATAAAAACCTGTTGACTGCGGTACGTTTTAAAATGTGGTCGGGCAGATTGTTCTACTTATCAATCACTCTATTGTAAAAGTAATGCTTCTTATTTTCCAAGTTAAAATGGGATTTTAATAGCTTATATACATGACCTCTAGTTCTGTGCCCCGTATTGAACTCTAAAAGGTTCTCATTCTATCACCATAATCCCATGTCGAGTTTCCCTGTATAATTTTTGTTGCTCTCTACATTGAACTTTTTCCAACAAATCAATAACTTTCTTGAAATGACTCGACCAGAATTACAAGATACTTAAAATAGTACGTCTCTATATTTCTTCTGATCAGCGACCATCTTATAAACTCGATCTCATGAACTCAAAAATCCTTATCCATCTTTTTGTATGTCTCTGGACTCATCTCATTTCGCCAAAACAAATCTGTTATCTCCTATCCTGCGACCTGATACTGTGAAAGGTCTTTCATCGATTTCAGACGTTTCTCAGCCATTAGATTATTTCCGATACCTCTTGCATTTGAGTCATATATTTCTACGATGCGGATTTTGATTACCCTCTGATATACGAATGCCTGATGACAGGACATGAACAATAGACGCAGTTTCTAGTTCGTCCCATTCATAAATTTCCTACTTGGTTATCTTGTTTGGATGCCTGTTATCTCGCCTCTGTTGATGGTGCTCTTATCTTGTCCGTCCACACAGGATTGAAGTTGTGCTGTTATCGATAGGCTTTTTTGTTTTGTTATTAGGGAGAATATTTCAAATATCGTAACCAACCGTGGCTATTTAATAATGCCTTGTGTATGGATAATCTGCGTTTTGGGTCAGCCCGCGGAGGAGTGGTTAGTTTGTCGATCAAGATCAGGGATTTTGTGCTAAATTTTTATTTTTAGTTCATATATAATTAGTATTTCATATTGACTTCGAAATTTTAACGATATCGCTATCTAAATCCCGGGGTTTCTGTTTACGGCTCTGCTATGCTGCCTTTGTTCTAGTGTTTTTTGTAGATTTCTTAACATACGTGCTATTCTCGTATGAACTTTTTCTTTTTTTTTGTGTTGCATATTTACTAAAATCACAAAGAGTTTATAAATTTTTCAGTTGGCTGTAACCCTTCGTATCAATAGAACTAATCTTCTCCTATTTGTTTCATTTACCTTCCAGCATCCAATTAGAAGGCTTCATGTACTACGCTTTAAAACCGTGCATGCGCAAAGCCGGTTTAAGATGGCAATTGACCTTTAAATACCACATTAAAATAACTTTTATTTTTAAATAATTTTTTTTTAAATGACATTACATTTTAATAAAAGCAGCTTTTAATCGAATTTAAATGTTGTTCTCAGCCATCTCCTCGGTGTACTATAGCTTCTAAGTGGAAAATGTCATACCATTAAGTGCAAAACTGTGGATTTATATAGGGTGCAGATGATCTGACACTCAGTTTTATATATGAGGCGTTGTGGATACCGAAGGCGAATTCAACAAAAGGTGGCTGCCAGGAAAATGCGTTGGAAAAGTGTTCTGTGTATTGATTTTCCCATGCATGGTATAATTCTCTCAGTATTTTGAGTGGGAAAGATGGCGAAATCAACATAAAAAAATATACATGTAGAATCTATGAAGGATCTTGATTCTGATGGTAATTTTTTTTCTTTTCTGATCCGATGTTGAGTTCTCCCTACATATTCGCAATGCCACATATATATCAATAGAATAATAGATGTTCAATTCCAAAACTTGTGCACCTCTTATTATGCAGACATTCCACCTCCACCTCTGAACAAATATATTTTGTTGCCCTACCCCCTTGTGTACTCTCCCCTCCCCATTAAAGTACTATTAACAGAAAATTGATGTTTCGTTTGTTTCTATTTGAAATGATACGCAAAAGGTTTAAATTAAGGGTTTGGACTACCATAGAAATTGAAAGCACTGGAAGAGGACACTAAAAGTATGGCCAAAGTTTGAAAATCCACATTCCAATTGCTGTGCTTCTGAATATTCCTACTAGGCCATATTTTTATTTTCAAGTACCCATTTGCTTACATAGGGTAATGAAAGTAATGTTTTCGGTCAAATTTTATTTTTTTTAGATTTGTTTGCATTTCTTAACGTATTGGAACATCCTGACTTCAAAAAAGTTGTCTAGAAAAATGTATATCTCTGTGCACACGGTCAGCACAGCTCTGGAACCTACTATGACCTACGATGTTTAAATTTGCTGTACGGGTTAGTGGTAGCCATGGAACCTACCATTAAAGTTTTCGTTACAATTGCGCATGCGCATAGGGTAGTTGCAATTGCAAAAATCATGTTTTTCAGTAAGTGTTAAAAAACGGCTCAAACGATTTTAATTAAAATCACTGTGGTAATGCCACTTAAGGTGTTCCGAATTTTCTTTAAAAATGCTATAAAGGCGTATAAAGTTGAAAAGCGAATGTCTTCAACACAACCGTTTTTCCTCCTGTCCTCTGCTTCACTTACTAGAAAGGATAATGTAAGAATTATTCTTTCGATGTTCCACACCCCTTTAGATTTTCACATCCCTTACCCGAATGATGATTCAGCAGAATACCAATGTAAGACAATATGCACTCGAGCAGAATATGAACATACAGATTACTTTTGAGACAGTAGTTATTAGCGATTACCTCGTATATTAAAGATGCTGGATTCTTTGAATCAAATTCATTTCTTTTTAAAACTAAATATTAATGTAAATATTTTATAATTGTCTACTTCCTGGTTTGTTTTCTTTTTTTATTACTTGCAAGTTTACGTTAAAATGCAACAGGTATTTTTCGACTGTTAATGTTTATAATAATTTTTTTGTTTAATATTTCCCATCCCCGCACCCCACACATCCCACCCAACTGTAGTTTTCATTCGGTATTAAATGCAATGCGATTAATAATTGAAAAACAAAGTTTTTCTCAAACTTGAAAAAAGTCATTATCGAATTAAAAAAAAAAAAATCCTGCTGGTTTATGCTTGATAGTATTTATGGTTGATCTGTGCAACAAATTACTTTTAAATTATTCAAGCAGTTCCCTTGTTTGTTCTTTTTCATAATTTAGAACTGTCGCGGCTTTAGAATTTTTTTTTTTTAAGAAATATATTTCAGTCAATCTTTGAAAACTTGGGCAAATTTAACAGCGAACAAATTAAGAGATACCATGAGGTCATTTGAAAATTGACTCTTATTTCCTGGTTCATTTTATGGATGTTATGACTTCATCCATAATAAAATGCCTCAAAGAATTGGATTATTGCGTAACACGGAGTAAATACTTACGTGCACTGAGAAGGGATTGGTACGCGCAATTACACCGTTAATGACTCGAGACGATTAAATGTCGTCTTCGAGAAAAACAATTCTTTGGAAGTGGCTTGAAATCCCTTGATTTGTCAATACTTCAAGCTATGATGTTGGCTGCATTGATATGGGAGAAATCGTGTTCTGAGTAATAAGAAAGGTGGATATATGGAACATCATGAAAGAGCCAATTGTCGTATTTTTAAGCGTTAGCCAAATTTCAAATTGAATAAAATCAAGTCAAAATTTAACAGAAGTATAGCTACTCTTTTTATTTGTAAAAGTGGGGAGAAAAATGTGTGCTTCAAGCAATATTGAAAACAAATTCTTGATTTTTTTCATCTCATTTCATCACTTATATGCAAGATTATTTTATAATGAAACGACTCAAGAATCACTATTTGAACCGCTGTATAAATTTTTTGATTAAATTACCAATTAATTGTTGGCGTTAATAAGTTTCATTAACAATAACAAATCGCCAAGCGTTTATTTTTCCAAGGTATTTTTCTTTCCTCTAGAAAAGGACAAACGCATTGTTTGCTTGACTTCCCGTTTGGTTTAGAATTTCTTATGCTTCTTTCAGTCAATCCATGTTTCAAAAAAGAACATCTCATATAAATGGTAAATGATAACAATCAGCGAACGATAACGGCAAATGATTTCATTTTGGATCATTTATCAAAAGCTTTGTGAAATTAATAACTCATGCCACAACAGTTAAAGTATGGGAATACGCATTAATAAAGGAGCTCCATAGGATAGCAAGTCAACAAATGAACACCTGTATAGTGACACTATGTGTGCGTTGGTATTTCAAAGACATTTGTCACTGTTGAATTTACACTTGACCGTCTCTTCTCACCTTTTGGGTCAAGAACAAGATATATACCTTTTTTCTTTTTGTATAGCTTCGGGGAGACGAGGACAGTTGATAGCCCTGGTGTCTTTTGTCCTGTCAGGTTTATGTCGCGTATCGCGGCAAGTAGGCGACACTTTGGAGCTAGAGGAACAAAACCTACTCTACTAACAATAGATGTCGCTCGGGGGAAAAAAAATGCCCCATCGGTCTAATGTGCTTAAATACTTGCTTTAGGGTCAAAAGTTTTGCTAAAATGTAAATTTATTGATTCCCCCCCTCCCCATGTGAAGGAGCATGTTCGCAATGCCAACTCCTTAAATTGTTTGGATAAATGGAAATTAAACATAAAAATAAAGGTTTTAATGTAAATCCTTTATATGCAATGCCAACTTTTATGTGTAATTACAGCTGATTTAAATGTTTTTTAGCTCAGTATATATATATATAATAGTACTTCATGATTATGATGAAAACAAATGATTCCGTGAGCCATGGACAGATTCTTTTTTTACCCCCCCCCCCCCCATAACTTGACAGAAAGCATTCTCATCGACAATGAGTCTGTTTCATCTCGATTGGATGACGGCAAGTGGGTTAATTAGCCCACCTCAGATCCCCCCTCCCTCACACCCAAAATCTGTTAATATAAAGGGTTTAAAAATAGAGAAACTTGCAATTTCGGAAATGTCGGGGAGTTTTTGAGGAATTGCAATTTAATTGAGGAATTTAATTTTTCTTCATTTGTAAATTCAAAATGACAAAGAAATTCTACAAGAGAAAAAAATCGTGTTTCTAAACAACATTTATAAACAAATTCATTATTATACGTTGGTATAATTTTCTTTAAATTTAGTTTGTAATTATTTGCATTATTGTAAAAGTACGAGTAATCGGTAATTGAAAAGGAAATCAAAATATTTTCACTCTGAGTTGAAGTTGATGCATTTTATTTTTGCTCTGCCTTTCTTATTTTTAAATTTATCGCATTGTTCTCAGGTCTAATTATTTTATTTTAAAACATATTATTGCATACATTAAAATACAGATATTGCGTACATTAGGATGCTTCTTATATGGCATTAAAAATTATTTAAAATTTTTTTAACGGGACACTCTTTCAAATAATTCCTTTTGTTGAGAAAACACATGTCTAACTGCAATTAAAATTACCACTATCATGGAAAAAATCAAGTTTTTTCACTTTAAAGTGTAAAAATATGGGAAAAAGAAAAACCTTAATTGTCAATTTTTTCATTATGTATAATCATTAATAAATTTATTACAAACATATATAATACACACTGTATGTATATTTAAAAATGAAATGTTAATAATAATAAAAAAAAAAAAAAAAAAAAAAAATCTGGTTTGTGATTTTTTTTTTCCAAATAAATTGTGGTTGTCCTAATGTTATTTTTATTTTTTTTTTCTCCCAAAGAATACAAACCCTGAGGTAGTACCGGTACACACTACTTACTCAACTGCATTTTTAAGGAAATCCCCATCAGGCCACACGCTGTTTAGAAGCGCTCGTATTGTACAGTCTTGTAATAAATAAAAATTAAGTAAATTTCAAATAAATTTCAGTAATTATTTATAAAACTTAAAAAATTACATTGTTTTAATCATATTTTACATTGTCGTTACCGGTAACTGATGTGGCCTAAATTCAAAGTTCAGGGTCAGGCACCACCAATGGCTGACGTGGCACTCAACATATTAACTAATGTCGATTTTTTATTTTATTTTGAAACGATTGAAATGATTTTGTTTATTAAAGACATTTTTTAAAATTAGTCCTATGACTTTTTAAAAAGTGATCAAATTTAAGTGATATTTGGTGCTGCCATCTATTGAATAATTTCTAAATAGTTATGTAGTTCCCAATTTCCTCGCATGATCATTATTATTTTTCTGACCTTTACTGGTATGTTTTCCGAATTACAAAGTCTATCAAAAAAGTGATTTAAAACTTATGAAATTTGATGATAAAATTATCAACAATAATAGGCTATTAATGAAATTTGAAAGGAAAATAAAGTGAAGCATGTCAACATTTGATTCCTGTGTTTTCTCTGTATCATATAAAAAAAAATCCTCTAATTTTAACTTTATTTATGAATTCAACAAATTGTAATTCAGTCATATGAATTAAAAATTTAAAAGTCATTAAATTGGTATAGAAATTTAAAGCACTTTCGTTTTCATGTCAGAACAAAATTTTGAAATTTCAAATGCGATTTCGGCAGTCTTTGTTTGTAAAGAAAAATTACAATATATCGATAGGTAGAAAAAGAGATTGAAAGGTTTGAAATTGCATTGATTAGAGATTGAAATTTATTTTTTCTGGTCAATCCTCTACTGTACATGTAATGTTAGTTTCCCAGAGACACACAAAGATTGACAAAATATTACTTGATAACATGCAGCTTTTTTTTTCCCATCTAACTTGGGAACTTGTTTAACTCTAATAAGTGTCGTTATTAAAACAAAGGGAAAAAAAATATCTAACCATACATTATAGTGAGGAAAAAACCCTTTTCAGTATTCTGACTTTAAACTCCGTAATTCATCTTTACTTTAGTTCCTCAGAAGTAAATGCGACTAAAGCTATAGTTGGGACAGTTTATACTATTAGAGAGATAAAACCAAACAGTACTCTTTTTTAATCTGTTGGTTGTTAGTAATTATATTAAATGCAGTGTGTATTTTTCCTATCGATGGCACGCCGACAAAACGGTATAGTGGTTAGCGTGCTAGCTTCTAGACCACGAGGTTGCGGGTTCGAGTCCCGTGTTGGCATGGGTGTTTGTAAATGTATGTTGGCTTGTCTAATGACGAATGTTTCGGCGCATTATAGCCCTCGTGTTGCTGACGGCGCCAGATAATCTGAAAACAACCAACCAACCTATCGATGGCACCACGAGTCAAAATTCTTGGATATGATTCTTGTTCTGGGTACATAGTGTATAAAAAGTAAACAATACAAACATTCGGACCTTGACTCGTTTACTTATCTCTAAAGAATTATATGAATTACATAACGTTTGAATTGTGATTTTCGTGATTTTAAAATTTACTGGTTTAGGGAGCGGATAAAGACAAATTGTGTTTAATTTTTTTTCCTCCTTGCTCAGCATCTGCAAGTTGCGTTTCTACGATTGAATTATATGTGTTTAAACCAGGGATTGGTTTACCTTATAAAAAGTGTACTGTAGTATGAAAACTATGGCCAATCTATTTTTATTTGAAATTTAAATTTTTGACTAGTGTTGCCATCTATGTGAAGAAATACACACTACATTCGTGATAACCACTTACCACCACCGATTAATCACTAATAATAACCACCGATTAAAAAAAAAAAAAAAGGGGGGGGGGGGGGGGCGAGAGACATAATTTCAACCTTATTTCAAAATAATGTAGATATTCCTGAATTAAATGATCTTAGAAATAATTTGTCCCTCTAAGACAGTATTCAAATATCTTATTCGCAATACATACAATTAAAAAGCACAACTTTTGGTATTAACCCACTGAAAGTGTAAGTAAACCATTGAAACCTTGTGTTGCACGAAAAAAAAAAAAAAAAAAAAAAAATCAAGCATCTCTTAATTCAAAATTTCTTCTTACCAATAAAAGTTATTGGCAACCAGAACCCATTTAAAATAATTTGTACCATTTTTTTTCAGCTAGGCGCTTTTAAATGCTGACCAATTTTGTCCTCTCTTCGGTACATAATAGCGTATTTCTTAACATGGCTCTTTCATAAATAAAATCGAGTTTGATCAGCTTCTGGAAAACACTTAACTAAAATGATCACCAATAAACCAGTTATTCCTTGGATGCGCAGAAATAGTGGTATTCGTAACTAAAACATAAACCCATCGAAAGTTGTAAGCGAGCATATTTTCTTTCTGGCAAAATGAGCTAGCAATGAAGCATTCCAACTAACATACACTATCTTTCTTCTCATATAGCTTACACTCTGGCCTCACATGCCAAAGGTGCCGGGTTCGAATCCCGCGTTAGGCATGGATGTTCGTTGTGGTTCGGAATCCACGTTAAGCTGTAGGTCCTGGCCTGAATGGCAGTCACTGTGCATAAACATAGATCGTTGAGCGAACCAACCCATTCAACCAACCAACCCACCCCACCCACATCATTGAATCATGAAGCATTTCAAAGTGTCTGAGAGAGCAGAAATAATAATATAACTCATAAAAACAATGTTTCGAATAATAAGTTTTGATTAAGATTGAATTAAGTTTGATGAATAAAGTTTAAATTTATATATCCAATTGCCTTTTTTTCAGCTCAAATCGAGTTTCCAGAATGTTCAACCACTATGAACAAAATATCCATTCCGAACTAGTTATTAAATTCTTTTTGCCCCCAAAACTTGATTGTATACATTGTTATTCACAAAGGGTCTATCTGGCAAGATTCAGTTCGATTGGATGACGACAAGTGGGATAATTAGCCTTTCGAAGATTTTGCCTAGTTAATTTTAACAGGGAAAGGTTTTAGTCATTAGATATCTCCAAATTGAACATGCTTGATTTAAGCTTGGTATTTGGATAATAAAATGGATTTAAAGATAAGTTTAAGGCAAGGCAATAGAAACGTGTGTAAAAGCGGCTTATATGTGACAGTCCCAAAACTTGATATAAAACATTGTCATCGACAACAAGTGTATCAGCTAAGTTTTAGTTTTGACCAGTGCTAGAAGTGTGGGTAGACGCGGGGGGACGTGTCCCTCCACTTTTCAAGAAAATACCCACGCGTCCCTCCACTTCTAAAACCACTGAAATCCATCCCCTCACCTTTAAAAACACTCAATAATTCTAAAAACTACTTAAGGAAAATAACATTAACCTTTAAATGTAGTGACACGGAGAAAAAGTGACATTTTTATACATTCGAAAACTTTAAAGCTATTTATGGTGTGTATACATCAACTATTATAAAAATGTATTATACTACTTTATACAAAGATTTAAGTATTTTCATTAACAAATACTGTTCATTTGGTCAACTTTTAACATTAGAGGAACTTATTTTAAAGTAAAATTTCTATTCTTGTTTCATATAAGGAAAAACTATTATTTTTTAAAAAAACTTTTAGAGTTCTCTATTAATTTAATTTCATGAAAGTATGCACATTTAGAAGCACTATTTAAAATCAAAGAAATTCACTATAAAATCTAAAATAAAAGAAGTATATAATATAGAAATATTAATTCCCTTTATCTTTTACTTCCAAGTAAAAAAACTAGTTCGCTTAATTTTTATTAAAATAATACAGTTGTTCATGCTAGAGTTTGGACCCTTGTTCAATTTTAGTGTTAGGAAGTATACTTCACTTTATCCTTTACTTCCAAGTAAAAAAACTAGTTCGCTTAATTTTTATTAAAATAATACAGTTGTTCAGGCTAGAGTTTGGACCCTTGTTCAATTTTAGTGTTAGGAAGTATACTTCACTTTATCCTTTACTTCCAAGTAAAAAAACTAGTTCGCTTAATTTTTATTAAAATAATACAGTTGTTCATGCTAGAGTTTGGACCCTTGTTCAATTTTAGTGTTAGGAAGTATACTTCACTTTATCCTTTACTTCCAAGTAAAAAAACTAGTTCGCTTAATTTTTATTAAAATAATACAGTTGTTCATGCTAGAGTTTGGACCCTTGTTCAATTTTAGTGTTAGGAAGTATACTTCACTTTATCCTTTACTTCCAAGTAAAAAAACTAGTTCGCTTAATTTTTATTAAAATAATACAGTTGTTCAGGCTAGAGTTTGGACCCTTGTTCAATTTTAGTGTTAGGAAGTATACATTATTTCCTTACTAGTTAATATTTTTATTATGATAAACAAAATAATAAAATTTATTATTGGGGAGGGGGGGGGGGGGATGTACTTATCACCAACTTTTGGGCATCAACCCCCACTTTTATTTTCCCACTTCTACCACTGGTTTTGACGAGAAGTAATATCAAGCGCCAATTGAAGCGTATAAAAGCGACTTTTTGGTGATAGTAACAGCCTCCCCCCCCCAAAAAAAAAAACCCCAACTTAATTTAATGCATTCTTTTCGACAATGAATTGGTCTGTCAAATTTCAGCTTAATTGGATGATGGCAAGAGGATTTATAAAATTAATTAGGCCTCCTCGCTGCCTGCTTCACTCTGTTAAGCTGTGAAGTGAAAGAATTTTAATCGATCATTATTGAATATATCGATTTATTTAATCGATCATAAGAATAGATAAAATGTACTTGGACGTGAATGTATGAATTCACGTTTATTTTTAAGAAATAAATTTTGAAACGCAGTTTGCTGCATATTTTGCTACAAGGGATGCTTTTATTATTCGAAATTAGATGCAAATACTAAGTACACTCTGACAAGAGAATCGTCGCTATGTTATTGAATAGGAAGATAATCGATTTGATTGATAATATACCCCAAATCTATTATTGCACCGATCCTGTTGTCAGTGAAAATACAAATGATGCACTCAATTTCCTTATTTAATTCATATGTAATGTAGTTTTTCAAGAGGTTCTTCATTAAATACAGTATTTTTGTCAAATATTTTTTTTTTTTATCATTTTATATATTATCATTTGAACAGTATCAAAAGGAAAAAAAATGTAATAAACATTTCGTGTCGATCAAATTAAAGTGTTTGCTATATTTTATTATTTTTCAAAGGACGCCTTAGGGCCCTTTCAATTTCCTAGTAAACTATAGAGGATTTAAAAATTAATGTAAGGATTTGAAAATTAAGCACGTGATATGATCACGTGTCCTTATTTTTTACTTTCATTACCCATATGTATACGTAGGGTAATAAAAGTATAGTATTCAATAAAAAATAAAAAAATAAAAAAAATAAAAAAATTAGCATTTCTCCACGTTTTAGAACATCCTGATCTCAATAAAGTGATCTAGAAAAAATATCTGTCTGTGCGTCTGTGTGTACATGGTCAGCATACTTCCCGAACAAATTGACTTAGGATGTTCAAATTTGGTGTGGAGGTTAGTGGTGACTACGAGTTCTACCATTAAGGTTTTTGTTAAAATCGCGCATGCGCATAAGGTAGCTTCTATTGGAAAAATCATGTTTTCCAATAAGTGCTAAAAAACGGCTCTAACGGTTTTGTTTAAAATTGCTGTGGTAATGCCTCTTAAGGTGTTCTAAACATCCCCACCTCCGAAATTCCCTTAAAAATGCTTTAATGGGGTAAAAAGTTGAAAAACGAATGCCTTTAACACAGAGTTCTCTTTCTTTGAGTATACCTTATCAACGATCGTTTTTTCTTCTCTCTTCAGCTTTACTTATAAAAAAGGATAATATAAGAATTATCGAAAAGTGCATCGTCAAAATCATCATTTTGATGGAAGATTTTTTTCTTTTTGGCCCAAACAAGAATTGTCTCCAAACTGGTCATTTTTGTAAAATGAACGATGAAAATACAAAAACGGTAAATGACACAAATACATATCATTATTATAGTGTAATTGAAAGTTGTGCGATGTTCCCCATCCCTAGTTGTATTACGCTTGGATATTTAATATTAATACTTATTTCAATAAGTATTATTGGAAATATGTAATAAGGTCAAGTATGTTTTATATACCTTGCATATGAGCTTTAAACGAAAATTTCATACTATTTGTGTGGAGTGTACTAACTTTGCAAATTTTGAGTTTTAATGATGGTAGTAAATTCTTATTCTGATAGCAATTTTTATAGTATTTAAGTTATCGTGTTTACGATTACTCAGTTTGTCCATTGCATTTTTTTTTTTTGCAGAAATATAAAAACACTCTAGCTTATATTTGTATACATAAGAAATCAGTATAAATAATTTCACATCTATGCTCATTTTAAAAGGTTTATATTTATTGGTCGACAAAGAATTATTACATTTTGATAGTGTTTCATTAACATAATTATAATAAAGACATTAATTAGGAACTAAAAATTCGTAATTATGAATAAATAACTCTCCTTAAAAATTAGAAATTAATATTTAACAATGAAAAAATAACGTTATTTACCAATAAGAAATAGACAATATTTAACAATGAGAAAGTAACAATATTTAACAATATTAGTAATAAAATAATTATCAATGACTATTAAAAATTGACAATCTATAACAATAAGAAATTAGTAATTAAATCCTTAATTAGCAATAATAAAACGAAATTAACAATACATTTACATAACAAATTAAAAAAAGAAAAAAAAAAGAAATCCTCGTGATATTCCTTTCTTTGTTAAAATATAGCCGAATTATTCAACCAATTCTCATTTACATTTTTAACATTCCACTTGCATTAACATGCTTGTGCAATTTTATCGTTTGTACAGTCGCGTTTGCAAACCACGGTCACCTCACAGCAAAAGCACTTGCCCCTGATGCTTTCTGAACCATCTTGTTTGCAGCATTCCACACATAACTCACATTTACCCCTACTAAAAAATAAATTTGTGAACTAAATAAATATAGAAGAGAAAAGGAAATCGAGATCGAATTCTGTACTTTGGAAAATAGAATGACAATATATCTTAAAAATACTCCCTCACTTGTTAGACTGAATTGTGAACTTAATAGGCTCTTTGTGCACCAATCTTGAGACAAAAAATAATAATAACCGGCTTAGAACCGATGCTCAGCTTACCCTGGGCCTTAAGTTCAAGCCTATTGAAATTTTTTTTATTATTTGAGTTTTATAAAGCATCGATTCATCAATACAATTGAACAACATCAGTATATATTACACTGAGAGGCGACTGCAATTTTTGGACCCCATCGAACATCATTCTGATTTTTTTTATAGAAATTGGAGAAAAGTCAGTAGATTACGAATCCACTGGTCTGCGTGGCAAAAATGGCCAAAACTGGTCAAAAATCGACTTTTAATAAGTTGAACTAAATCCAATTGCCAAATGCGCCATAACTTGCCAAATAACGAGCATTTTTTTTTATTTGGTAACCCTACTCTTTAATTTTCAATTAAGAAGGTTGCAGACGATTCGGATGTGTGGCTATGGCTTACTCACAAATGAGCCAAATTGGCAATAAACATTACGTCACTGATGACGTAACTGATGTCGCCAGTTTGGCTTACTTTTAAAAGGTACAAGTTTTCCGAGCCAGAGATCAGAAATCGTTTGCGCTTTTTCTCATTGAAAATCAAAATGCAGTGGGTTGCCAGACGAAAAAGTTTGTTCTCTTTATGTCAAGTTATAGCATATTTGGCAATCGGACTTTAGTTCAACTCATTCCAAGTCGATTTTTGATCAATTTCGGCTATTTTTGCCAAGGCAGACCAGTGGATTTGTAATCTACTCACTTTTCTCCAATTTCAACAAAAAATTCAGAATGTTGTTCGATGGATTCCAAAAATTGCAGTTGCCTCTCGGACTATATCTCTTTTTATACAAGCAGGCTGAGCAGGCGCATGCTTTCACAATACCTTTCCTACGCATGCGCAAACATTAAAAAAGGACGGACACCAGACCACACTTTTGAGCAATTGAAAACGATACCCTTGGGCTTAAGGCCCAAGATATAAAAAAAAAAAGCTTCTTTATACTCTTAAATCATTCCATTTTGAAAGTAATCCTTTGTGATTTCTTTTTGTACAGTTGCCATGTAAATCATCCATCTTATAATGCCTCTCTAAATACGTATTTTGTCGAATTTCTTTTTCGATATTTTGTACTTGTTAAAAAATATTTAGTATTCTTTTTAAGCATACCAATAATAACGATATTATTATTTATGTTTGCAAGGTTTTAAATAGTTAAATATTGCTGAATTAACTTAAATTAATAAACTAACTTCCCTCGATGAGAGTGAATCTAAAAATGTATACAACTTGGCATTGCAACCGATTGTTTCGACACAATTTGACATCACCATTTGCAGCCTCTTAGTTAAAACAAATGGACACGTGGTGGGTAGTGCGGGCCGAAAAGTTGCATAAACAGAGAACAAGACATTTGTTGGAAAAGGTTAATCAGGTTTTCGTATGATTACCACAAATAAGGCTCCAAAAATGCGTATTTTCATAATTTTTTTTTAAATTACTTGCGTAATTAAATTTTATATCTGTGAATTAAAAGATACTATAGATGAAAGAGTTTGTATGAATCATCATCTATAAATTTCATGCAATGAACACGGAAAACTATTTTAAATTACACACTCTTGTTAATGAATAAAAAATAGTAACAGGGCCATTTCACTACGAAAATGGCGTGGATATTGATTATATTTTTAATTTAGTGTTCTTAAAAAGTTTATCTATTTGCTACAACTTGATAGCAATCTTTGAATGAATATACTTTTAAGCCCTATCTAAGAAGGATAGAGGTATTTGACAGGGAATTTGTTCAAAAGTTATTCCTGTTTCGATTTCGCTGATTTTAAGATATTTAAAAGTCACTCAAAATTAAAGAAATATCAGTTTTCCGCCAATAACATTTCATTAAAACAACTTGAACGCACAACATCAAAGAGTTATCTTTATGTAACATAACTGTAAATAAAACAATACAGACGCAAAATGAATTACAAAGTGTACGTTGAGGTATACGTAAAAGAATAGAGTATACCATTAATGTAGTGGTACAGTTCTTAAAAATCACTCATGGAAGCAGTTTGACCCTTGTATTGACCTTGGGCCAAATAAATTGAAAATATAACTAAGTTGGCTTTTAATAGAAGATGTGATTCCCCCTTAACATTTGTGTTAACCTTGTATTTTATTATCATATTAATATATGGCTAAATTGACCATCCCAACTTTAAAGATGTTTTCAAGTTATGTGAGCAGAATTCCTGATGCATTGAATCTTGCTACAAGACATATCCACATATACATGGTTGGTGATATTTGTAACAGAGCAGTGATTTAGAGAGTACATATAAACATTATAAATAGTTTATACAGAGCAACTGTAAGATAAAATATACCATAACAGTTAATAAACACAATTCATATTCCTTTATTATACATTTGCTTGGTGCTAAGAAACTTAGTTATAGTAAAAAGTTCTACTGTAATTATTTTTTAAGCTCATGGAGTCAATATTTGTTATATTGCGATACTGGGCTCTAGGATAGAAAAATGTACGTAAAGTATACATTTTCATTGTTATAACGCTTCCTATCTATTTAGCTAGGAAGCGTTATTACAGTACAGTCTACAATGATGAAATATTGATTTAAAAATCTTGTTTGACATTTGCGGTGCACTATGGTGCATTGGATAAACGATTGAAAATTGTGAACACCACTCTTAGATATACGTCAGACAAATCCACTGATCCGAGTTTCATCAATCAAGTGTGGGGACCGTCGTAAAATTGGGATGGACAATTTTCCCGTCAGTTCTTATGATAAAATATGTTAATGGCAGTATGAGAAAACAAAATATGTTAATGGAAGTCATACATATTATTAAAGATAACACTTCGATTTGTGTGATACTTAAAATCTGTATAGCATACAAATGGTACTCTATGACTTTATACGTACCCCTTTGAATACATTGCATATAATTTTATGACTGTGTTGTTTCATTTATTCTTATGTTACAGAAATATGTTTCAAGTGAGTTTCATGTGTATAAGCTGCATCACTAAAAATTTATTAGCGAGAAACAGATTCCTTTAATTTTGTACACGAGTGTACTTTCTATTCGAAAAAGACAGAAAGCAACAATCTAGCCAAGGTTTCCAGATTTAAACTATAAATTACAGATTTTTTTTTTATCATTGAGGTGCAATGAATTAAATGTTTGATCGAAGTTGTTTTTATCGAGTTAAAAAATATTTTCATAAATATTACCTTTTAGAACTGAAGTTGCATAGCTTTTCTTTCTCCTTAAATCCAGTATTCTGGTCAAGAGTATTTTGGGAGCAGTAGCAGCAATTGACGTTCACTTTACAACATTTACCAGAAACGTCAGGAGAGCAGCAACTGACGTTAACTTTGCAACATTTACCATCAGGAGAGCAGCAACTGACATTCACTTGGCAACATTTACCAGACTCCTCGAGAGAGCAGCAAGTGATATTCACTATGCAACATTTACCAGACTCATCAGGAGGGCAGCACTTGACATTCACTTTGCAACTTTTATCAGATTCATCAGGAGAGCAGAAAGCGACTTCCTCTTCGCAACATTTCCCAGACACGTCAGGAGAGCAGCAATTGACCTTCTCTTTGCAACATTTACCTGACTCATCAGGAGAGCAGCAAGTGATATTCCCATTGCAACATTTACCAGACTCATCACGAGAGTCACAAGTGGCGCTCACTTTGCAACATTTACCAGACTCATCAGGAGAGCAGCAAAGGATATTCATTTTGCAACATTTACCAGACTCATCAGGAGAGCAGCAAGTGACGCGCAATTTGCAACATTTACCAGACTCCTCGAGAGAGTAGCAAGTGATATTCACTATGCAACATTTACCAGACTCATCAGGAGGGCAGCACTTGACATTTACTTTGCAACTTTTATCAGACTCATCAGAAGAGGAGCAAGTGGCTTTCTCTTTGCAACATTTACCAGACTCGTAAGGAGAGCAGCAAGTGATATTCACATTGCAACATTTACCAGACTCATCACGAGAGTCACAAGTGGCGCTCACTTTGCAACATTTACCAGATTCATCAGGAGAGCAGCAAAGGATATTCATTTTGCAACATTTACCAGACTCATCAGGAGAGCAGCAAGTGACGCGCAATTTGCAACATTTACCAGACTCCTCGAGAGAGTAGCAAGTGATATTCACTATGCAACATTTACCAGACTCATCAGGAGGGCAGCACTTGACATTCACTTTGCAACTTTTATCAGACTCATCAGAAGAGGAGCAAGTGGCTTTCTCTTTGTAACATTTACCAGACTCGTAAGGAGAGCAGCAAGTGATATTCACATTGCAACATTTACCAGACTCATCACGAGAGTCACAAGTGGCGCTCACTTTGCAACATTTACCAGACTCATCAGGAGAGCAGCAAAGGATATTCATTTTGCAACGTTTACCAGACTCACCAGGAGAACTACAGCAATGGATGTTTACTTTGCAACGTTTATCAGACTCATCTGGATATGCACAACAATTTACAGACATCACACAACAGCAAGGTTTACTTTCCTTTTGACATTTAGTAATATTCTCCATATTCAATGGATGTATACAATGGTACACCTGAATTAAAAATAAAAATGCCTAAAGATTGGTACTATTATTGGTGACAACACTTGGCCCTGCTTCAAAAAGCGTATTAATGAGTTTCTACAATAAAATAAAGTGTAATAATAAAAGCAACGATAACTCTTATGTTTTCTGTGTTATTTTTGAAGTTTATCAAATCTCTAGTTTTTCACACACATTTTTAATCTTTATATATAAAGAAGTTGTTTCCTTTTTTATTCAGATTTTGATGAAAGTTTGCACACTTGATCTTTGAAACAAGAGAAAGAGTCTTGGCAACCTGATATTTCGAAAAACCTGTCTCCTTTCCTTTTCATCTCTGAAGGGATATGATCATAATAACTAGAAAACTACACTTTTTCCCGATCTTTAGGGAATTTAGCGCAAATGATATGTTGAACAAATTTGAATTTTTTTTTTTATAGGTGTCTTGACTAATCAAGATTAACGGGAACACAACTTTATTCCCATGCTTGATAATTAAGATGGCGAAATCAAGGATAGGCGGTAAAATGTAATGTGCACATAACTTAATCGACTGAACAAATTTGAATCGGGTTGTACCCATCGATATAAATAAACAACTGGACAGACTGCTTAACGCTGGGAAAATGAAGCCGTTGCCAGATGCCGTTGGTGGGATAAAAAATACAGATTGCCGAGGATTGAAAATAAAATTTTGGGTTGTACACAGCAGAAATATCAATAGTAGACCTTAATAAGTAATAATTGGCAAAAAATATATATATTCTAGCATTTTACAAAGTTTTTTGCATTTCCATCCAACTATAAAAGTGAACTGTGATTGGTTAATCTTCCCCCCAGCTTCGCAATCCACGGCGCGTTTTTCTCTTTGCATCGACAATGGAGCAATCTATCCAGTTGTTTATCTATATCGATGGTTGTACCGGGCAACACCGAGCCACTCAGCTAGTTCATAATAAAATAAATTATTTTGAAGCAATTGAATTGCCATAGTTGCATATGTCTTAAATTTTAAATATCAATCGGATACTACAAATGTGTAATATAAACTTTATTACTTTCGAAAATTCAAGTAAATGCTATACCCTGAAACAACTTTGTTGCCAAATGAGCAAATTTGGAAAATGGAATTGAGCTTTTTTTTATCCTTTTTAGACCCAAGGCTACTTGGATGTAGGTTCATTTATCAAAACATACTAAATTACATCTCTGGTGATGAGAACAGACACTTTATTTAGTTTTATCGTTGCAGTTTTTGAAACAGATTTGACGTTTAAAAAAAAATTCATCTAAGAAAAAATAATAAAATGTTGAAAAATTTGGATGATATCCCTCTTCTCCTTAAATTGGGCGTCACTGGATCCAAAAGGATATTGGATGATGCAATATGACACTAAGAACTAGGGGTGGGGAATATCGTACAACTTTCAATTACACTATAATACCGTTATATATATTTGTGACATTTTCCGTTGTTATATTTTCATCATTCATTTAGAAAAAATGGCCAGTTTAGCGATATTTTTTACCATAATTCTTGTATGGGTCTTAAAAAAAAGAAGAAAAACCTTCGCTAAATAGATGATTTTGGCGATATACTCTTCAATAATTCTTATTTTATCTTTTATTATAAGTGAAACTGAGGAGAGGTGAAAAATGATCGTTGATGAGGTATGCTCAAGGAAAGGGAAATCTGTGTTGAAGGCATTCGTTTTTCAACTTTTTACGCCATTAAAGCATTTTTACGGAAATTTCGGATGTAGGGATGTTTAGAACACTTTAAGATGCTCAGCAATTTTTATCAAAATCGTTTGAGCCGTTTTTTAACAATCATTGAAAAACATGATTTTTTCATTGGCAGCTACTCGATGCGCATGCGCGATGTGGACGAAAACCTTAATGGTAGGTCCCATGGCCACCAGAAACCCGCATACCCAATTTGAACAACGTAGGTCAATTTGTTCGGGAGTTATGCTGCCCACAGACGCACAGATATTTTTTCTAGATAACTTTTTTTGAGATCAGGATGTTCCAAAATGTGAAAAAATAGTATTTGATTATAGTATTTGATCAAATACTATACTTTCATTACCCTATGTATACATATGGGTAATTGAAAGTAAAAAGAAGTGGATAAAGAGTCGAGTAGTATTGAAAAATTTTACAGAAACGGCTGCCACACTTTGAAATGATATAACTTTGAAACAGTGAGAGGAAGAAAAGAGGCAAGTTCTATGTTGAATAGTCAGGTATGAAATTTTAAATAACTTGTTTTCAAAATTAGTTACAATATTGAAACGAGGCAATAAATTGTTGTAAAATTCTGAATATAGCGGAATGTGTTCATCGGAGGTGTGTCTTATGAGAAAGGTCCTATGATCCTTTTACTAAATTAAATAGTGTTACCCAATCCGTCACCTATTTCAAATCCTTTGTATTACCTTCGATTTTGTGGGTGTTTATTGATGGCCGTCATCCAATCTTGCTGAAACTTGGCAGATAGATTCGATGTCGATGAAAATGCTTTCTATCAAATTTTGGGGCTGTTACTGTCACTAAAAGGTCTCTTTTAAGGAATACTAATCAACCAACTTGCTGTCATCCAATCGCATTAAAATAGCTTTGAACCGATCATTGTTAAAACTGTTGCCAATTTTTTTTTTAATAAATAATAAAATTTCTTAAATCAGAATAAATAAATGATACTTTTTAAATGTGAAAGCATGAATTCACTTTCATTTTTAATAAATAAATTTCGAAACGTAGTTTGCCACACATTTTGTTGATAGAAATGTTTTTGATATCGGGACTGTGTTAATGAATATAAAAATTGACAATGCATCTAAAGAGCTATTTAAAAACTTTGTTTTTATGGATCATATTATTAATGAATAAATTTGGAAAAGTAGTTTACCGGATATTTAGCTGATAGAGATGTTTTTAATATTTAAAATAACTGCAAGCACACGCTGTCAACAGAAACGGCGCTTTGTTAATGAATATAAAAATTGACGATGTATATAAAGAATTTATATGATTTTTTTTATGGGTTATGTTATTTAGAATACACTGGTTTTGCAAGACGCACAGACGGGTTTTCAATGCTCCTTATTCATCAATTTCGTATTTTGACAAATACAAATGAAAATGGTTCTCATCGACACACAAATATGCAGCAATCACTGAGATTTCTCCCATCAGTTCATTTTACAAATCGGCGTATTTAAAACTCCATCTCTGTCTATTGAACATACACTCGTTCCTTCATTCTCTATCTCACTATTGCGTAATTACGTCGTATCAAAGTTAGTTTCCGAAAGATCCTGCATTTTGTATTTGTTATTGTGTGTGTGATAAAAGCTGTTGACAATAAGTTTAAATTAATATGAAGTCTTGGAAAAAATATTGTACAGTACGCAAAAAAAAAAAAAAAAAAAAATCAAAAAATCCGAACGATGGCTATATCTTGTATTGATGAAAATAACAAAAGTCAAGTACCCTTTGAAATCGTCGAAGGTCTTTATTAATTGTATGTAATTTTTTTTTTTTTATCATGAGGGGTCATCTACATATTAAAACTAAACCAAACTTTAAAAAGTTCAATGGCAACCCCATAATATTATACAATATTTAGATTTAGAATCCAAAAAAACCGTCTAAATACTAAATCTCATAATTTTCCAATGAGTGGTTAGTAATTTAAATGATGTAAAAAGCAGGCAAATTGATTTTAAAAAGATTTTTTTTTTTTTTGCCATAACTTTTTATACAGTTAATATATTTTAGCAATTTTTATTTCAAACGATAGTTTATAAAAGGCCAAATATAAATAACATGCAACTTTTGTATTAAACAGTTTTTTAATAATTAATTATTAATAAATAAAACAAGTTTTAATATTTTTTTTAAATCGAAACATGTTTTGTGTTTGCTTCTATTAGAATTATCGTGGTCGAAAACCCCTCCAGAATTTTTTCCATTTCATTTTGACTTTTGGTTCTCGATGTTTTAAAAAAAATGTAAAAAAGCTCACTTTAAGGACCGCGTAATCGATTACGTCTCGAAGCATGCAAAACTTTCGATTCAGCCCGCTGTAAAGAAATTTGCCCTCAAGATCGGCCAAAACACTTTTACTCATAAGTGACGTGTTTCTCAAAATAATGAACTGAAATTTGGAATCTAAGGTAAACGAGGTATTCTAAATAGTGTAGCGATCATCTTCTCTCCCCTTTCGGCCAATCACACAGAGGCTCACTTCTGACTCAGCAATTCGCAGTCAGGCGCATCTCTGACGTCAATCGCCATTCGAACGCTGGCTTCCGTCGAGAGAGGTGATGTTCGGAGTAGGCCCATGGCGATGAGTTCCAACTAATTATGTGGTGCAATAAAAATTATACTGCTGTTGATAACGCATTGGACATTTATCTTGGAGTCAGTCTTAAGCAACATGAAGGGTATCCCTCATCGCTCATACCCGCATATTCTACAATAGAATGAAAACATAAAAAATAGGGGTTTGTATTGACATTTTTAAAGGTAGAGTTAAATTTACTTAGTATACAGCCCCCTAAGAAAAATATTTGCATTAAACATATAAAAAGTTGTAAACAAAACATTTTGGTGCTAACCGCAAGGTTCTACGATAATTAGAACCGAAGATATAGCCATCGTTCCGATTTTTTTTTTTTTTTTTTTGCTTATATACCAGTTTATAATTGAAAAATTATTTCACAGTAAGATTTTAATTTGAACATGGGGACCGAGAGGTAAAGGGAAGAGCGGTTGGTGGTTCCCTATTTGAATGTTGGGTTTGATATTGCTGTCAGATTTAGTTTGATTTACATCGTTTTCAGCCAAGCATAAAAATATCTTACTAAATTTCAAAAGAAAATGTACTGCTACTTTGCCTTTTAATCAAAGAACTTAAGTTATAATTTTTTTCTTCGTTTTTATAACCTTACAACAGTTATAGAGTTTTATCTTTTAAAAAAGGGACGGAATTGTTATTATAGCTTGTTAATTTAAGAAAAATAAAGCGTTACTACAATAAAGTTATGTAATTTCAGATATTATTCATTGATATTTCAGAATAATGTTTGATGGTAATAAACAATACTTGAATAGAGTTTTGGATTCATTCGGACGATCTGAAGGGATGCAATGACTAGAATCAAAACACGCAAAGTAACTTCAAAGCTGATAAAACTGCTAAAATATCGAAATTTCAACTTTCGGAAGTTATATACTTTTCATTGTTTTTCTTACCCGTTAAAATGCCTATACGTTTCCTATGAAATACAGTCTACTAAAATTATTGACATCTGAAAATAAATTTCATTTAATTAACAAATCTGTGGGTATATTTACATTTTTTTCTTCTATTGTATTTAATTTTTAATGAAGAAATTAAACGTAAATATATATTCCCCGTATTTGATTGAAAATTATAAATGCAATGAGTTCCATTCCATTAATTCAGAGATTGAAATTAGATATTTGTTTTCACTTTAATATTATAAGAATTAGGGAAGTACTCACCGCAAGGAAAAAAATTCTAATTTCTGTACTGCACAGAATCGAATCTTCTCTGTAATCGCCTTTTTTCGATGTTATATATAATGTTTTTGCACTCGGTACCTCGTTTTTAACCCTTCTGAGAGTTACGAGCGCAAAAGTGAATGTTATCTTCTGACAGTAGGAGATAAACTTTTCTAAACTAATGATTCTCATTTTCTTATCGATATTCATTGAAGCGAGATGGGGGAGGTCATATCATTTGCGTTTTTTTTAACATTTTCTAAAAAGTTTATATATATATATATATATATATATTTTTATTATAAACTTATATTTTTTTTTTTTGCATTAAATTTTTAAAACTAAGTAAAAGTAGTATAGTGTAATCAGCTTTTAATTACATTATACTACTGGTCATTGCATTTAAATTTGACATGGAATGGTGTTATTTACCGTTTCCATATTTTCCCTCATCTAAATAATAATGGCCAGTTTGGCGAATTTTTGGTAATTTTTACAAGGACAAAAAAAAAAAAAAAAAAAAAAAAAAATCTTTGCATGTTCTTCGATAAATATTATTTCTTGTACGTGAAAGAGAAGTTAATCCATCGTTGATGGGCAATGCTCAAGGGCAGAGGATTTTGTGTTAAAAGACATTCATTTTTTAACTTTTCACGCTTTTATTGCAATTCGTTGGGAATTTTGTAGTGGGAGGGGGATGTTTGTTTAAACCACCTTCAGAGGCATTAACATAGCGATTTTAATAACAATCGTTAGAGTCGTTTTTTAGCAATGGCTGAGAAACTTGATTTTTTTTTTTCAATTCAGCTACCTTATGCATATGCACAATTTTAACGAAAACCTTAGCGCCTGGTGCTATGGCCATCAGTTATCTGTACATAAAATTTAAACATCATCAATCCGTTCAGGAGTTATGCTGACAGACAGACACAAATTTTTTCTAGACAACTATTTTTTTAACTCCGCTGCACTTTCCAAATTACGAAGAAATGAGAGAGAGAGAGTAAAAAAAAAAAAAAAAAAAAAAAAAAAAAAGTTGGGTCCCGACCGGACCCAATACTTTCATCACTCTATGTTAACACATGGGTAATTGAAAGTAATAGTAACATAATTTACATTATAAACTAATGCTAAATTTAAATTAGGTATTTTTTAGTTATATCAGCCCTCAGTAAATTAAATTCTGAAAAGCCTTTACTTTACTACTTTGAAAATGGGTTTGTGAAAACCAAGTGGATTATTCAAGAAATTGTACGGATTCAAATGAGAGCAATAAATTATGGAAAATCTAGAAAAATCTATTACTGCCGGTCCCTTTCTAATGTTCTACTCCCTACCGTAGAGAAACATTTTTTATTGGAAAACTCAAGTTTTTTACAAGAATTGACTCGGGAGAATTTTGGAAAATAACTTTCTCTTGCAAATTTTTATTAAAAATTGAAGTACTCACCCAGCTGTATAATAGGGAATACCCAGTCTTTAAATTGCTGTAACATCATCAGTTCTACACTTTAAGATGAAAAGAGGACATATTGTGCTTGTAGTGTTACTTTACTGAAGAAAAATTTATTGTAGCGAGCAAATCAACTTTTTCAAATATAATTTGGTAATAAGGGTTATGAATGGGTAATGGGGAAGTACCAAATCGCCAGTAACCTACACATCCTTATAGTAAGATCTGTAGTAACTTCGTTGGGATCTCAAGATTTTATAGGAAGACATCTTAAGATTACTATGAGATAGAAATGATATTGCTGATTTTTGTTAGAATTAAAATGTAAAGCTAATTGAAGATGGTGATCTTAGAAGGAAAGATGGTTATTAGAGACTTATCGAAAAGGAAATCTTAGGACGTCAAGGGATGTCCCAAGTAAAAGTTTAGCAATGTCATGCATTGATGAATGCTCAAAACTGTTTAAAGGGTAAAGAGTTGTTTTAGACAGGATATTTGTTGGGTAA
Organism: Linyphia triangularis; assembly: GCA_963978545.1. Taxonomy (NCBI): domain Eukaryota; kingdom Metazoa; phylum Arthropoda; class Arachnida; order Araneae; family Linyphiidae; genus Linyphia; species Linyphia triangularis. The sequence goes on along the minus strand of OZ021732.1, from coordinate 28,875,964 downwards.
TATTTGGAAGTGTGACATTATCATAATAAAAGAATACTACGATCTTTAATGTATTTCTATTGAGAGGCAGATTTGTCGCCAATTGGGTGGCAGTTTCATAAATTAAATATTACCAGAATCTTGAAAAATATGTTAAATTTCTCGGTTTTTTAAAAAATCCTTTATATCAACTTCGATTTTGTATGTTTGTCGAGGGGAGGGGTATCTGCGAAGGCCTAATTAATGCCCTTTGCGTCATCCAATCGGGCTGAAACTTGGCAGATAGGTTCGATTTCGATGACAATGCACTTTAAATTTTGAAACTGTCACTAAATAATCGCTTTTACGGAATACTAATAAACCAACTTCCGTCATCCAATCGATAACATTGAACCGATCATTGTTCAAACTATTCTCCAGTTGCCAAAATTTTGTTTAATAAATAAATAATAAAATAACTTTTATCAGAATAAATAAATCATATTTGGACGTTAGAGCATAAATTCAAGTTCATTTTTAATAAATAAATTTAGGAACGTAGTTTGCCGCACATTTTGCTAATAGAAATGTCTTTGATATCGGGACTGTGTTAATGAATATAAAAATTGACAATGCATATAAAGAAATTTTTTAAAACTCTGTTTTTATGGGTTATATTATTTTTCTGTCTTATTATCCAAGGTTCAGAGAGTTCAGACTGATCAGACGCTAGTTGTTTAAAAAGTACTTCTCTGAAAGATACCCACTTACATTTGCTGAAAATACACGCATATTATTTTCTTAGTTTCGTATTTACTGAAGAAAATCTGCCTTTGTATGCGATATTTTGAAAATGCATAAAAATGAGTGGAATGGAGTAGAAAAACAATTTTCATTCATGCTGCTTATACAAATCAGGAATGTGTACAACATGAAAAATCAAGCTCACTTTTTCCGGGAGCTTAATTTGTAATTTAAAAAATTCATCGAGATGTTGCTTGGGCACATATAAAAATATTGTTAGGGTAATCCTACTTATGAAAATAATTTTAATGTTTTGTACAGACCCAAAGGAAATTACTGATGAAAGGAATATTACTGCATTAAGGAACTTAATTTTTTTGGTTACACTTAAAATTTTTTTATATCTTAACATTTGAAACCATCAGTTATTTTGTTTTAAAACTTTGTAAGTAATCTTTTATTACTATCATAATACCTGATAAAAATATCATACGTTTGTAACAAAACTTATGCAAATTTTTTTTTTTTTTTAAAAGGCACTACGTTTGTGGGACAGGAACCGGTTGAAGGTCTTTCCATTGGCAGAATCAGTTTATGCTCGTGACCAAAAGCTAAACTCTATCAGAAAAAAAAAAAAAAAATATTGGTCTCTGGAACGTTACAATGTTTTTAAGATTGATCTTTAGAGTTTTTTTTATCCTTTAATTGAATACTTTTCAAATCACAATGTCTATCATATCCAACAAAATCAACAATAATTGAAGACGTTTAATAAAAAGTTGAGATTCGTGATTGTTTTATTTTTGCTTCAGTACCTGACATTTGGAATTTTTTTCTTTAATTTAATTTTGTGTTCGAATTTATATCGCCTTTAAAACTAGTTTTCAAACTAAATTGTAAGAAAGAACGTTTGCTTGATTCAATCTTGCAACCATCTTGCAGAAAAACTATCCCTAGATTTTTCACAGCACGATACCTGTCAGAACATTTCCTTATATCATATAAGTATCAGAGACGTTTAAGTAAACTGCATTTCAAATAAGTAATTTTAAAGAAAATTACTTTAAGTTTTAAAACTGAGTGACATAAATGTCATAAAATTGGTGCGTATGTAAAATAACATTTCATAAAAATGGCAAATAATAAAACTGTTATATTAGATAGCAATTAGTTCAGTAATCAGTTAAGATTTTATTATTACTTTTTTAAATCGGAAAATTAAATTTATTTCGATAGAGTTCTCGTCATATTTTTATCTGATGTTAATCCCTCGCGAACTTAACTTGGGAAATTTTTCGCTTATCCACCCTAAAAAATTATCGGAGGTTTCCACGGTATTCGGCTCTCGAAACCCCGACTCACAAGAACATCATATAATTAAATGGCATTGATATGTTTTTCAGTCGTTACAGATGACGCCACGACATTTAACGAATTTATCTAACTATGAATTTGTTACTTAATTTACTAACAAATTTATAATAATTAATTATGAAACCACTCTTTATTTCTATTAAAATTTAGGTTATTTCTTTTTTTACTCTCCAATTCGAAACAAAATTTGATACATTTATGCAATATTTTGTAAAATGTTTGTGTTTAGAGAGAAAAAAAAGCATTAAAAGTTTTATAAAAAGGATTACTTTTAGATAATTTGAAAAAATAATGCATCTCTTGATTAAGAATATGACATATATTTCTGTTATTAAATTAATAGTTTAAATCTTATTACTAAAAGAAATATTCTTATAAAATGTTTTGAAATAAGCGTCTTATGGATATATTAGTTTATTCCTTTATAATTAAAAAAAAGATTGTTTAGTCATATTAATGAATTTTACATTTTTAATTATTAAAAAGCTTTTATTTTTATTAATTATTATTTTACAATGTAAATTATAGTCGTCAAGAAAATAAGAATAATACTCAGACGTAAATCACGAAAATAAGAACAAGTTCAAACTGAACAGATTGTCTTAACTAAATAATATCCTAGCTGGAGAAATAAGTTTTAACTTTTGGATTGAAAAATTAGATTAAAATTCTAGTCGTTAAGTATATTTGAACTTTAAATGTTTATCTTATTGATTCCTTAGGGTACAAAGCGTTTTGATTTTTTGCTAATAGATGGCAGCACCAAAATACTTTCAAATTGTGCTTTCAAGTTCGGAGTTGTAAATTGACCAGGCCTTTAATCAGAGTTTAGTTTGCTCTTGGTAAATAATTTTTTTTTCCCTCCCCGAAAGAATGCTTTCTTATAGAACACTAGCTGAATATCCATGCTTCGCTACGAAATTTTAACATGTGCAATATTTAAGCTAGCTGTGAAGCTTCACTTTGCGGAAATCCGTCATTGATATATAGGTCCCAGTTTTTGGCGCTTCGTTCACAGGAAGGTTCATCTCTACGCAAAATCGAACTCTCTTCGTTCGCTAAAAAGTTCATTGACACATAAACACAGGTTTACTTCACTCGTTGAAAGGTTCATTAGTATGCAAACATAAGCTCGCCTCGTTCACTGAAAGGTTCAGTGCTGAGTGAGCATAAGCTCGCTTCACTCACTAAAATCTAATTGCTACATAAAACCTTAACAGAGAAACAAAATATCTCCGTAATACAATAATACAACACCCCTTTAAGATTATTTTAACAAGTGTTTGTGGAAAGAAAAATTGGAAGGCCAAAACTACTTATTTAGAAACTTTCAGAGCTCTAGACCTATTAGAAGTCGCTATTTTGTGAAAATATTAATTAAAATACAAATTAAAATTTTAACATTCTTTTTGTCAAAAGTCCAATTAGAAGGCCAAAACTACTTGTATTGAAATTTTCAGAACTGTAGCCCAATTAGAAATAGTTTTGTAAAATATTTGTTATAGTTAAAAAAGAAATAATTAAAAAAACAAATGAAATTTTAAAGCTCTGTTTTTCAAAAGTCTAATTAGAAGGACACAACTAGTTATGTTCAAAATTTCAGAGCTGTAACCCTATTAGAAATCATTTTGTAAAATATTTATTAATTAATAAAAAAAATTGAAAAAGAACAAAATAAAAATTTAAAATTGTGTTTTTTAAAAGTCCAATAAGAAAGCCAAAATTACTTATGTTAAAAATTACAGAACTGTAGCCGTATTAGATATCGTTTTGTAAAATATATACTAATTAATTAAAAAAATCAATTAAAAAATAACTAATCAAAACTTTTACATTCTGTTTTTAAAAAGTCCAATTAGAAGGCTAAAACTACTTATGTTGAACATTTCAGAGCTATATCTCCGTTTGAAGTCACTTTGTAAGAAAAAAAATAATTAAAAAAGAACTAATTAAAATTTTAACATTCTTTTTGACATGCATACAATTAGGAGGCCAAAACTACTTATGCTGGAAATTTCAGAGCTCTAATCCAATTTTAAATAGGTTTCTATAAATACACACACACACAGCTTGTTTTATTATTATAGAAATATGCTGTGATTGTAAGCAAATAGTTTTCACAAAGTTGTAGTACACCCCCGAAAGTCACGTAGAATAACGTAATTCGATATATATCTTCTTGTTAACAATGTCTTAAAATTAATTACATGATATTAATAAATCTACAAATATGTCAACCTCATTTTCTCCAGTTTAGGAGAAAGGCAAAATAGAAATTATACATTAAATCGTCATTATTACAGTTTTATAGAACCATAACATAATTCAAATAAGTTTTCATTTAATAACGGAAAACGGGGACCCTATGAAGGGGCGCCATCTGCCCATGCGGAAATTATGCCTTGAGTGTAACCCTGAGGGAACTGAGTTAATTGATTGTTAATTTTTTAAAATAGTCTATTTACATAACATGAAACATTATCAGAACATCCCATACATTTGATCGCTTATCTTAAGAACCTCTACGATATTGCAGTAAATGCGATGTAATGATAACCATAATTTCATTCTATTTTAGAGTTTTAGACAAAATTAAACATTAAAAGAGTATCATACTAATTTAAATAGATTACATAGGGCTCCACAAACGGCACTTTTACGAGTTTCAAAATTTATAAATTGTCCCAACTGTAAGCCCAGCTGTTCTAATGCAAAATAAATACACTTCCGCTTTATGTACAAACACAATTATTCTTTTTTCGCTAATCCAAATACATCTTGTCACGTTTACACGACACGTTGAATGAAAGCACAGTTACATATATATTTGAAATAAAATATTTTTAGTAATATTTATGTACGATTATTAAATTATCCAAAAAGTATATGGCTTATTATTCCGAAACTTCGATTAATTGGCTTTAAAAGGATTAATCATTTTAAAGATTTCCTGTATGAGACATTTGGAAAATTTTTAGTAAGCTGATAACTGTATATTTATATAACTATGAAGGTTTATAAAACATATGAACTTATTTTGAAGATAATTATAATTAGACATGCAAATTAGGCAGAAGGTATCATTACAATCCTGAACCATGCATAAATTATATAAATTTTGCATTTTCAGTTTTTTTAGATTAATAGTTATGGCCCACGTAAAAGATAAATAAACAAAATAGTTCATTTTCAACTTAATTTGTTTTAATTAATTAAATGAATATTTTTGCATAGCTACTATTTTTGTAGAATGGAAAACATGTATTTTTTTTTCTATTCTTAGCATAAAATTTATACTTAAAATAAAGCAAATTTCTCAAAATATTGGCGAAACAAATATTCAAAAGTCTATCAGCAAAATATTCAAAAATAAATTAAAGACATCAAAATTTAGATATGGCGATGATCATGACATTTCACCGTATTTTAGCAATCATAGCAAAAAATGACGTATACTTTTAAATTACAAATTTAAAACATATGTTCATCTAACAAAATAATATATGACATAATAAAACTAAATAAAATATAAAATATTTAAGTTGAAAGATGGTAATGAGAGCAATCAAATATTTTTAGTAACCATAAGCAATTCTAACTCGGATATAAAAAGATATTTCAAAGAAGTACTGATATTCCAATCCCAACTCTAAAAGAGCTGCTGCTCTCGGAGCATGTTATTTGAATCAGAAGTATTAGTAGTCAAGAAATGATTTAAAAACTATTGGATGGTAATGACAATGCTAGTGAGAAGTTAAAAATTCACAATCTTTTAAATACTTTTTAAAAGAAATGGTCTCTTTTTGTAATTGAAGTGTATGATCTTTGATAAAAAAAACATAAAATATAATACAAATTTTACATTAAATTGTATACAGTATCTATCCACTTTGAAAGACGACCTTGATGGTAATAACATTCCTGTATTGATTGTATGGTTTTTTTTAAATATAAATGAGAAAAAACAGTTGAATCCATTTCCTTTATCTATTGGCAATTACTAAATGTATATAAAACTAGGGGTATGGAACATCGCACAAGTTCCAATTACACTATAATACTTGGCACTCCATTGAAATTTGACGTAGATTGGTGTTATTTACCGTTTTCATATTTTCATTCATTTAGAAAAAAATGCACAGTTTGGACATAATTTTTACACGCCCCCCCCCCCCACAAAAATTCCCATTGAAATGGGGAATTCGGGGATATAGTTTCGATAATTCTTATATTGTCCTTCCTTGTGAGTGAAACAAAGAAGAAACAATCGCTGGTCGTTGATTGAGCGATGCTAAAAAAAAAACAAAAAAAAAAAAAAAAAAAAAAAACACCGACCCAGAGCTAAAGATATTCGTTTTTCAACTTTTTTCGCCTTTATCGCATTTTTACGGGAATTTTGGAGTTGGAGATGTTTAAAAAACCTTAAAAGGTGAGCGATTTTAATTCAAATCATTAGAAACGTTTTTAGCAATTGCTAAAAAAACATGAATTTTTCAGCTACCTTATGCGCATGCGCAATTTTGACGAAAACTCTAATGACTGGTTCCATGGCGACCATTAATTCGTATACAAGAGTTAAACATCGTAGATCAATTCGTTCGGGAGTTAGACTAACCACGGAGGAACACGCTTAAAGAAATTTTTTTCTGGACTACTTTTTTTTTTTTTTTTTTTTTTTTTAACTCAGCATGTTTTAAATTGTGTAGAAGTGCAAAAAAGAAGGAAAAAAAAAAAAAAAAAAAGCAGTAATGCTTTCATTACCATAGGTCTATGTTTACATATGCGTGATTAAAAGTAAAAAAAAATCAGGTTTTTAAATAGACCATCTTTTCTTTAACACGTTGACTTCTAATAGACAGCGAATCCCACATAAAAAGAGCATTACTGAGCAACAGGTGTCAGTAATGCTAGCCGTAGTCTATTTGCACTGAATATTTGCCAGTTTTATCTTCGATGAATCACACATGAAAAACAGGAAAGGAAAATTTAAATTTATTTCTGGGTTTCTCCATCAACAAATCAGATGTCGTGATGTCCTCACAGGAAAGGCGCGTGCGTACACTACAGCTGATACAGCTCCGTCCCGTAAAGAATTGTATCAATATTAGTGAGTGATCAGCGTGCCTCTCTTGTTCGATAATAAATTGGTCGAGGAACGATGCTGAAAATCTGTGCTGAGTTGTTGGAAGAATCCAGATGCTAAAAGAGATTCTTTCATTGATGATCAAATATTTCTAAGACGCTCTTAAAATTAATTTCGTTGTTGTATTCAATTGATTTTGTTCTTCTCATTTTGTACCAAAATATTGCTTTAAAGAAAATCACATATTTCAATAGTTGTCACCCCTATCCACATTATTCAAAAATGCATTTATCTTTTTTTCTACGATCAATCTTTAATAACGGAAGATTCATATTTCGCCACTTTGAATAGATTGTCATTATGTGAAGGTCCCCAGTTTGGAGACAACTTGGTTAAAGAGTTTAAGCTCGCATTGGATCAAATTGTTTTCAAAACAACCCAAATTTCTAGTCTATGGCATTGTGTTTAGCATTTTGGGATTTAGATTGGATACAATGCCATAATTCTAGTTCTAATATTAGACTCGAAATTTGGGATGCTTTGAAAGCAATGCAGTCCAATGCAGCTTAGTACAATTTCTGATATAAAAACCTCGCATTGCTTTTTTATCTTTTCCAAGCAAATGATTTAAATTTAATAAGTTTGGGATGGAGAAACATATGGTGGCATCAACGTTGAAAAGAATAGACTGTGTTTCTGTCGATAACAATTCAAAACGTAATAATCCAGGGACAACTGACAAGTCCAATTACTCCGATGCCGATTTGTTAATAAAGGAGCACCTACTGCTGTTCTGTATGATACACAATTTATTAAATATTGATGACTTTTTTAGAAATCCAAATAAATTAGATAGGTGCATTTTAAACGATACAAACAGTTTAAATTGCAATGCCCGAAATATTTCTTCTCAACTTAATACAACAGCAATATAGTTATGTAGTGGACTTGCGTATTTAAGATTGCTTAGGCGAAGGATTTCTTGGAAACTTATCAGAGTTAGGAATTTTATTTTATTGCTGAGAGAGATATTAGGTTTCATAAGTTTCTTCAACGTGCTTCTATTTAGTGTACACTATAACAACTTCTCAATTTCTTTGGACTTTATCTGATTTTTTTACCAATTTTCAACCAAATAACAAAATGCGCAATTATAAATAAACTTTTCATCTGAAGCGGATGTCTTAGCCTTTAAATTGATACATCATTAATCAATTTTGGTTGGTTGGTTTGTACGTTCAACGATCTATTTTTATGCACAATGATGGCTAATTAAGCCGGGACCTACAGCTTAACTTGGATTCCGAACCACAACAAACATCTATGCCTAACCCGAGATTAGAACCCGGCACCTTTGGCATGCAACCCCACAGCCATCAGATGGGCAAACAATTTTGTTATTCCATAAAGACTGAAAAACGGATCATCATTAAAAATAGATCATCCAGAAGTAATGTATAAGATTTTATTTGCAATTTAACAGTAATTCAAGGTTATATATATATTATTTAATTTAATTTAAAATTTCGTAATTTTTTGTGTAGGTATCGATACGACATTAAAAAACTTGCTTAGGAATAAATTTTTGTTATTTAACGTTAAAACTAGAAATACCTTGAGAATTCTTGTAATGAGATTTAAATTAATGTTTTTAAGACTACATTTTTGGTCAAACATTAATTCGACCATCTTGTATTTTTTTGCAACAATGGCATTTTCTAGTCTCCCCCCCCCCCCTCTCTTAAATGTCCATTTATTTATGCTTTTTTGTGTTGCGAATTTATTCTAAATCTTTAATAATGATAGTTTATTTCTTCAATTTCTAACATTGAAGCATGTTTTTCTTGGCTTTGTCTAGGATATAATTCGTGGCCTTTGCACGTGCTTCAGACTATTCTTTAAGAATTACTGTTTACATTTTCAGAACACTTTTTCACTTCTCAGAAACTAGTCAAAATTCTCACTTTTATTTATTTACTAAAGAATGAATAAGAATATGGTGCACAAGTTATCCGGAAACAAGATTTGAATGCAAGAACATAATAGTATAACACATAAAAAAGTTTTTAATAAAAATCCTTTATATGCATCGCTAAATTTAATATTCATTAACAATGCGCCGTTTCTGTTGCCAGCGTGTGCTTGTTGTTAGCATCTAAATTTAAATATTGAAAACATCTCTATCTGCAAAATATTTGGTAAACTACTTTTTCAGAATTTATTCTTTAAAGATGAATGTGAATTTATGCACTCACAACCATATATCTTTTATTTATTCTGATTAAAACAATTTTATTATTTATTAAAAATTTGGCATCAGTAAAGAGTTTTCTCCATTGATCAGTTAGATGCTATTTCAGCTCGATTGGATGCCGTAAGTTGGTTTATTAGTACTATTCAGTAAAAGCGACCTTTTAGTGACAGTGACATTCACCAAAATTTGAAAGAATGCATTGTCATCGACGTCAAATATATCTGCCAATTTTTAACGAAGTTAATGGATTTAAAAATAATTGAGAAATGTCCCATGCTGTTTACTAAATATTTAGAGAATTTTCGGTTTGCCTCATAGATTTCAGATTGTGACCATGAAGACAGTGATAGTCATTGGAGTGAAATAATCAAAAAGATATATGTAACTAATAAGTCGGTAGGAAACGAAATAAGATAACTTATATATTTGGGATTAAACATTTTGGCATTATATTCAAACAGATTTTATTTTTAAGTATTTTGTACCTTTGGGAAAGAGCACGAAATCCATCTGAGAAAGCATACGAAAATTGATCGATTTCGATCAAAATTTTTGCAACATTCCTTTTTTAAAAATTTAGTGCGGAAAAGGATTGCTTTTAAAACATGTCTTATGATAAAATAATACAAATTAGAAATCAATTGATAATGGACAATTCCCGCATTTTTTTAAAAAACGAATGAAATTAGTTTATATTTATGAAGAATTTCTTTTTGATTCCAAGTATTTAAATTAAAGTTCTTTAAAAAGATTAGTTATTTAAATATTAAGAAAAGAAAATGCCTCAAAACCGAGCCAAAACCAGTCCGATCAAACAGTCATCAAAATCTGTGATATCAAGAAATCCTTCCGTTTCTATGGTTATCGTGAGGTTTCTGCCAAGTAGTTGGCTTTGATTTGGTAGACCATTGCCGTATCCCATACGGGTTGGCGAGATTTGCGAGAAACTTGCAAAACTGGTTCCCGCTGCTGATTTTCAAGCCAAGATGTTTGGGATTTCTTGACGTCATATTCAATTCGAGCCGAATGAATCGTTTTCTCGCCAACCTCTCACAGGGGAACTTTGATTGCAAATTTTAAAAAATGTAAAAGCGCATTGAGCAGAAACTTTTATGTGTATGGCCTTTTCAAAGCATTTAGAATTAAATAATAATAATAATAATAATTAAAAAAAAAATAAAAAATGTCGAGATTGTTCATTCATTTCTAATTTGTCATTTTTCAAACAGTACAATTTTTTTGGGATAACTTTTTAATTCTTTTTAAACGTACTTTAAGGTCAAATTTGTGAATTTTATATCCATTTTTCTTTTAAGACCTAAAATGTAGCATCTTGGTATTTTCTTCGTTAATTAAGTTATAATTGGATTGGAATCATAATCCAAAATATTGTTATGAATTTTTCCACTGAGGCAATGATGGCACAGTTTTTACGGTATAAAAATAGTTATTCTCTTTTCAAAAGCTCACAAAATTATTCGGAGAACAGTCACTATCAAGCTTCCAAACAAGCTTCAATGAAAACAACTTCGAATACAGCGATTATACAAGCTCACTCTAGTAGGTAAACAAAGCGATTAGCTTACATCGAAGTCCGAAGTCAATCTGAAAACTTTCCCGATTTCCAGTCTTATTTATACTTGGCGCTAGAGAACATTCCCGAAATTTCCAGCCAATTCGTCGGAAAAGAAACATCTCGAAATTTCTCGATTGCTTTAAGTGTTGCCACCTTTTTCTAACTTGTATAATCGCTGTTAATAAATAAAATAAGATAAAATAAATTACAATGGAATTTTAAAATAATACGTCACTATTTACACTATATACAGACAATTTGTGCAACAATATCTTGTACACATTGTGTATATCATAGTCACACAATAAAACGTGGCATCAATAGATTTCGTGCAAACCTCTACCACATAATTTTCTAACAGAAAATAATCGCTTCGAATCCGTCAACGAATCAATCGATTCTAATCCAATAAACGATGGAAAGGAATGTGGAACCGTGAACTTTCTGTGACTTTTTTCGTGACTAGTAGAGTTCAATCATGTTTTATTTCTTTAAAAACTTTTAACTTAGAGAGCGAGGTATTTCAAAAGTAGGCGCCAAAATCACTTCAAGAACGTGCCAAGTTTCAAGCGAGAAGGATCATAAGTTCTCTTTTGACAGATTTCAGACGATTCTGCAGTAAAGATTGCGTGTCTTTGGAAAGCTTTTAGATTATTCTCTGCTTTTCTGGCAGTTTGAGATGAAATGTGGTTAGTTTAGAATTTAGAAAACTTCACTAGTTCCCGGAACTTCACTAGTTTAGATGTTCTTGAAGTTTATGATAGCAGTTTGCAACATATTTGCATATTTTCTTAGATAAATCAAAACAAATGATGTTGGTTGAGGGAAATCTCTTTAAATCTCGCTGTTGGTTTCGTGTATTAATTCAGTTGGGGTTGGAAATTAATTTCTATAAACAATGCTAAATTTGTGTTGTACTTGTTTGGATAACAAAGTATTTAACTTTGGAAGAATTTTGTTTGTTTTAGTTGTTTATATTCGTACTTTGTTAATCTCTGCGTTATTAAAACATGCACAATTTCTTTGCTACAACAAAATACTATTAAAAAATTAGCATGCTGTCTTAAAGTTTTCAGTACATTTTTTTTAGCTATTTTTAAGTTGCTGGTGTAATGGCAAGTTCACATCTCAACTTCAAGTAGAGAAATCGGATTGGAACTTGGATATTTGGTGATGAATTTTTTCGCCAATTTTGTTGCTAAAAGTTTTCTTTCTTTTTTATAAAATAACTTTTGGGTATCATATAACGTCTATTCTATTTTCTTAATACAAAAACTTCTGGGCATGGTTCACCCTAATGTCCCCACTAAGCACCTTATTGCCCTGTTAAAACTATTAGTCGAAACTGCAGATATTTTGTTACGTACAAAATATGATTGTTTACACAAAATTTCATACAAATTAATCATAGTTTAATTTGGTGTGGTGGGGTTAGAGAGAGGGGTTTACACTAGAAGATTTCGATCTCGTATTCTTCTAGATGCTCAAAATTACGAGACGTATTTGGCTGTGTTAAGCACTTTATAAGTGGTAGAAATAGACAGTCGGTGGTTTCAAAACAAAACAAAATCATAGTTTAAACATTATATTATTGTAAAATATGTACCTTAAAACATGTACAATGAATATCAAAATTTAATTACGCGCAAGGTTTGGAAGTTTCTAAGTTTTTAAGTCTGTTTTAAATGACAAGCGAAACCGAAAATGTTCTATTTTCTCTGTTATTTACATTATATAGACTTTTAATTGATGTAGTAGTGTCATCTATATATTTAATAGGCAATACGTTTTTTGGGGTTAGTCCGTCCGCCTAAACTGCTCAACCAATTTCAATGATCAAGGTGTCATTTTAAAGGAAATAAGCTGTAGATTTGCCAAAACGTGCCAAAATAATTTATTAACACTTTATTAATTAGTTAAATTTCAATATTTTTCATCATTAAGCTACTACAAAGCCTCAATGATTTTGAATATATGAATGGCAACATCCTTACGTATATAAACAACAAATCCGTTGCTAATTTTAAAGCTCTTTTTAAACTCTTCGTTTCAAAATTGATTTTTTCTGTTTTTCTGAAGCATTTTTGTATTAGAGTAATTATTATTTTGAAGTATTTCTATCCAGAAAATGCCTCGCGTTGGACGTCGTTCTCTAACGGGGCGACTTATCAGAATAAATAAAAGATATTGGGACTTCAATGTAAAGGCATAGCTAATGAAGTTTCAAGTCAGAATGTTGGCGGATAGTATATTTAACTTTCTATTATAAAACTGCAATTTGGGTGTTTTCTCTATTAGGCCTTACATTAAATTTATAAAAATTTGGTTACATTTTTTATGGCTGGCAAACCTATTCGAGAGCAGCAAGATGTTTTAACCACAAATTCGAGCGGCAAAGCCGCTCAATCCGAGCTCAGCGAGGCGTTTGGGGGTTGGCGAGCGTTAGCGAGCAGGGGGCGAAGCCCCCTAGTCTATATATTTAATAGGCAATACGTTTTTTGGGGTTAGTCCGTCCGCCTAAACTGCTCAACCGATTTCAATGATCATGGTGTCATTTTAAAGGAAATAAGCTGTAGATTTGCCAAAACGTGCCAAAATAATTTATTAACACTTTATTAATTAGTTAAATTTCAATATTTTTCATCATTAAGCTACTACAAAGCCTCAATGATTTTGAATATATGATTGGCAACATCCTTACGTATGTAAACAACAAACCGGCTGCTCGGGGGTTCAACCAACCAACCAACCGTTGCTAATTTTAAAGCTCTTTTTAAACTCTTCGTTTCAAAGTTAATTTTTTCTGTTTTTCTGAAGCATTTTTGTATTAGAGTAATTATTATTTTGAAGTATTTCTATCCAGAAAAACCAACCCAAGCGAGGCATTCAGGGGTTGGTGAGTGTAGCTTGCTTTGTTTTTTATCAGAATAAATAAAAGATATTGGGACTTCAATGTAAGGGCATAGCTAATGAAGTTTTAAGTCAGAATGTTGGCGGATAGTATATTTAACTTTCTATTATGAAACTTGCAATTTGGGTGTTTTCTCTATTAGGCCTTACATTAAATTTATAAAAATTTGGTTACATTTTTTATGGCTGGGAAACCTATTCGAGCGAAGCAAGATGTTTTAACCACAAATTCGAGCGGCAAAGCCGCTCAATCCGAGCGTAGCGAGGCGTTTGGGGGTTGGCGAGCGTTAGCTAGCTGGGGGCGAAGCCCCCTAGTTTCCATTATTCCCTGTCCAGTACATAAAAGCTGAATACAATGAAATTGTTTTTTCTTTTTTTTTCTTTCTTCTTTTTACAAATTACAGAAATAAATTTAGGAATTTTTGAAATTGGGATTGCATTTCAACAATAAGGCTCAAATTTTGTGATTAAGTGTGGGATACGAAAGCGAAATCTTTCTTATGAATTCAAAGGAGCCATATTTATCCTAAACAGCTCTAGATACACAATGACAGCGCAGATGGGGATTCAAACCGTTCGACACGTTTAGAAATAGTTACGAAAACAAAGAAAAAGAAGAAAAAAAACCCATTGAAACATTGTCAGTGAATTTTTTTCCGCCTAGTTTGCAAAAAACAACAATAAACGCAACTCTACAATTTTGTGCAACGATAAGTTAACCTTATTTCATCATTCTTACCTTATAAAATAAATGTTATTTCATTATCTTTCTGCTTTGACTTATTTTAAATATTTATGATAAAAAAATTTAATTTGCCTACAAGATTTCAAAAATCGAAATATATCTTGAACAACTTCACCACTTCAAAAAAATGGATATAAAATCAGTGCAATTTTTTGGCGAAAATAAAAAGCTTGGGAAAATTGTATGAAGCTTCAATGAAATGGTAGAGGGTGTTGGAATAACATATACATTATATTGTTGAACACAAATATCACCGTAATTTCTGTACGAAGGGCGTCGCGTTATTGTTTCAATATCCTCTCATATTGTATACATATGGCCTCTTAAGCCCCCCCCAAACATATCGTGTGGGATCTGCGTCTGATCTAGTGTTTTCTCTGCAGTTGAACCTCCCTCTACGAACAACACGATAGGGGCTGTTGCATTAGAGATGGTGATCAGCAAATAAGGGCGTTGTTCCTTTGTGAAGGTGAAGGCAGAGTAATTAAACCGGGTGTCACAAGTCCCAAAAAAAGCTCTTTTGTGGTTGCCGACGTTCTCAAGCAGGAAGTTGCCCGTCTTGTTCGTCAACACACACCCAGCAAATACATCTCTGCTTTTTTTTTTTAAATGCCCGTATCAAAATTGTAGAAAATGGGAAAGTTTTTTGAGGATCTGACATTTTCGATTATCGGCCTGGTAATGGCGGGCTATTAGCGTAGAAAAGAGTGGATATTACGGTTGTACACTGCGGGGTATAGAGGAGGTCTGCCCTTGATTGCAAATGGGGTTGCGAGAATTTTCATTAAAGGTTTTTATGAAATGGGCGTGTAGCCTGGAATGCATTTAGAGGGTAAATGGCTGCCAAAAGTGATATTTAAGCTTTCAAGTTATTTTTTAATAAATGAAGCAAAGAGTAATAAAATGTTTTGGTCCGGTTTTTTTAGATTGTATCGGAATGTTACCTGAAAGGGAACCAAATCAAAAAGGCTTCTTTTTTTTATAAAATGATGAATTCGTACTCTTTACATATTGTGATTGTCTTGTTATATGGATGAAGAAGAGTGATCTTGTTTTTTTTTTTTTTTGTAAATGTAAAATTTTATTCTGAGCCTGATGAAATTTTACACACTTGATCTTCGAAGTTATAGTGTCACTGTTGTAGGAGGTATCGAAAAAAGGGTATAATCATAATTTGAGATCATATTGAACCCGGCAAATTCAAACGTTTTTTTTTTTTTACAGGTAACTTGACTAATCCGGATAATCGGAAAAATAATTTCATTCCGTTTTTTTTTCTTTTTCTTTTTTTCACTTTTTTGTGTGGTTAAGGTGGAAAGGGGGCATGCTGATAGCTTGCAATCGATTGAATAAATTTCAACTGCGTCGCATCGGGAAGCGCCGTACTCTAGCTATTAGAGACTAGCTAAATACCCTTGCTTTGCTACGAAATTTTAACATGTGCACTATTTTAGCTAGTTGTGAGGCCTCGCTTTGCGGAAATCTGTCATTCGTGTATAGGACCCAGTTTTTGGCGCTTCACTCGCAAGGAAGGTTCATTACTACGTAAAATCGAGCTCGCTTCGTTCGCTGAAAAGTTCAGGGACACATAAACACAGGCTTATTTCACTCGTTAAAAGGTTCATTGCTATGCAAGCATAGGCTCGTTTCGCTCACTGAAAGGTTCATTGCTGAGTAAGCATAAGCTCGCTTCACTCACTATAATCTAATTGCTACGTAAATACTTAATATTGAAAGCCTCTCCCTTGTCAAGAAAAAAAAATTAAATTCCCCTTTTACACAATAATACAACATCCCTTTAAGATTATTTTAACACTTTTTTGTGGAAAGCAAAATTAGAGGCTAAAACTACTTATGTTGAAACTTTCAGAGATCTAGGCATATTCGAAGTCGCTTTTTGTGAAAAAATTAATTGAAAAACAAATTAAAATTTTAACATTTTTTTTGTCAGTCCAGTTATAAGGCCAAAACTACTTGTGTTGAAAATTTCAGAAATGTAGCCCAATTACAAATCATTATGTAAAATATTTGTTAATTAATAATTAAAAAAAAAATCTTCTATTTTTAAAAAATCCAATTAGAAGGCCACAACTATTTATGTTGAAAATTTCAAAGCTGTAGCCCTATTTGAAATCGTTTTGTAATATATATATACTAATTAATTAAAAAAATTAATTAATAACGAACTAAACAAAAATTTAAAATTCTCTTTTTCTTAAGTCCAATTAGAAGACCAAAACTACTAATGTTGAAAATTTTAGAGCTGTAGCCCTATTAGAAATCGCTTTGTAAAATATTAATTAAAAAGAAACTAAATAAAAATTTAAAATTCTGTTTTTCAAAAGTCCAAATAGAAGGCCAAAACTACTTATGTTGAAAATTTCAGAGCTGTAGTCCTATCAGTCGTTTTGTAAAATGTTTATTAATTAATTAAAAAAATTAATTAAAAAAGAACAAAATAAAAATTTAAAATTCTGTTTTTTAAAAGTCGATTTGAAAGGCCAAAACTACTTATGATGAAAATTTCAGAGCTGTAGCCCTATTAGATATCGTTTTGTAACATATTTATTAATTAATTAAAAAAATTAAAAAACAACTAATTAAAATTTTAACATACTGTTTGTGATGTATACATTTAGAAGACCAAAACTTCTTATATTGAAAATTTCAGAGCTGTAGCCCTATTAGTAATCGTTTTGTAAAATGTTTATTAATTAATTAAAAAAAGAACAAAATAAAAATTTAAAATTTTGTTTTTTAAAAGTTCGATTAAAAGGCCAAAACTACTTATGTTGAAAATTTCAGAGCTTTAGCTCTATTAGATATCGTTTTGTAACATATTTATTTATTAATTAAAAAAGAACTAATTAAAATTTTAACATTCTGTTTGTGATGTATACAATTAAAAGGCCCTAACTACTTATGATGAAAATTTCAGAGCTCTACTCTAATTTTAAGTAGTTTTCTATGGATCCACAGACAGACAGCTTGTTTTATTATTATAGATACAGATGTCATTACTCAGTACCTATCCTCGCTAATTTCTTTGTTGAAACTTCACAGAATACAGACAACTTATCTTCTTATTTGCGTGTTAACTATTAAACGAACTGAATTATAGCTTTACACTTAATTCGTTCTTTATAGGACTGTTGAATACAGAGGTAAAAGTCGTAGTACATTTTTTTTTTCAATTTTCAAGAAGGCATTGCAATATTATATAGGTTTAGTAGTCTATTTAGAGGTATATAACACAAGATATCTCATACTAGGAATTAGAATGGAGATAATATTTAGAGATCAGTAGTAGCAAGAAGAGAATTACAGTTTTTCAACTTTTGTCAGCTCTTTTATATAAATGGGGGAAAACTAGACGATGGCATTTTATAGTATAGTGGCCAGGATACAGAACTATTCTTATGGACAACTATACCTATATTCAGCTACGTTGTTTTATTTTGGCTATTTTCTTTTCAGAAATTTAGTATATCTTTGGATGTAAATGCTATAGTATATATATATATCTTCTTTGTATTTTCTTAGTATAAAATGCATTTAATTTTTTTGTCGCACTTAGATATTTGACATGCATTAAAGTATTTCATTTTTTAAAACCAAGAAATTAATATACAATGTATTTAAACATTTACCAGAACTTTAAAAGTATAAAATAATCTGTATGAAGGTAACATAGTTCTCGGATGAGTTAAGACATTACTATGATCGATACCCATATGAATGTGCGTGTGTGCTTTCCTACAACAAAATTAAAGCAAATTGCATTGTTACAGTTACAGTAATTATAAATCACTTTATATCACTTCTACATACATTTCAATTGCAATAAATCTGATAAAACAAGTACAATTTGGCGACATTTAATGAATGAAATCTTTCTCTGCTACGGCTGTGACAACACATAAAAACTCTGCTTGTTAAAAAAAAAAAAAAAAAAAAAAAAAACCCTCATGTTAAATAACATAGAAATTTATGCAATTTTCATTTTCTCAACGATTTTCTTATTTGGCTATGTTTGGGTATGCCTGGAAAGCCGTGTGTCACATTTCATTTAAATCGTCTTGCTAGTCCTCGCGTTATTCCATTTTTATTGTTGTAGACAGGGGGACACATAGACAGACAGAAGATATTCTATAAAAGTTCCTGCGCAGTTTGGCTCTTGTGTTGCCCTTGCGCCTAATAAATCTGAAACACAACCAACCAATCTATAAAAGTTCCAATTTGCTCCTATGAATTACCGAATCCTCGAAGTTAAAGTAAGCTATGGAATCTAATAAATGGTTTAATCTAACAGTATTTCCCCAACAGCAAAAAAAGTAATCCATGACTGTTTAATATAAGAATGAAAAGGAATCTATCTACACTATTTATCACCAACTACTAAAAAATAAGGCTATTTTATCAGCTATAAATAAAGAAACATTTTATAACCAAGCCTTCTTTACAAGAACGCCAGCAAACCATTGTTAAAAATCAAATCAAAATCCTACTTATAGTCCATTTTTGCACTTTAACACGTCGATATACTTTTATGAGCTATAAAATATTTTAAGGGCTGTAAAATTTTTCCCTTTTCTAGTTTCCAAAGCATCACCAGTGTTATCCTTCATCAACTGCAATACTTCCGAAGAGAGCATTTCAATGTACTTTTAACCTTAAAAATACCATTTCAATGGTCTATTAATCCTAAAAAAGCTATTTGAATGTGCTCTCCACAGTAAAGATGGCATACTTGGTATCTCGAAGTTTGTTAAAGCCCAACGAAACGGGACTTTTAAAGATGCAATATTTAAACTATTCAATATTTTGATATGCTATTCCTTATTCTAAAGAAAAATATTATTCATAAAATAAAACTTTTACAAGTTTAGCTATTTACGCTCTACTTTGCTAAGGGTTTTAATTTTATAGGACTGTCAAATATTGCTACACTGCACAATACCATATAAAAAGTAGTACATCACTATATGTTTAGTTGCGATTAGTTTGTATAGATGTATTTCTTATCTTGACACTGATTTGCTTATCTTTAAAAATATATCTTCAATTGCAAGTATAAAAATTTATAAAAAGGTTAACATAGAGTAATGTTGATATTTCAGCTTTGATCATTGGCGTTGGATAAAGGATTAATTTGATATGGGGGGGGGGGGGATTACATATTTTGATAATGTTACAACAACAGTAACGATTCGATGCACAAAAATAGTCTAAACTAATGCATCTCTTCGATTTTAAAGGACAATATTACTATATAAATAAAGCAGTATTAAAATAACATTTGAAGATTAAAGTCAAATTTGTGTGTCTTATTGTTCGTAATTAGTAGTACTAACCGATTGTATGTTCTCAAAGAGAGAAAACAGAGCAGTTATTAAAACAGTCCACAAAAAAGAATGTTTTAAAGTACTTCTATGCTTTTTTAAACCTTAGAAGTGATTTTGTGAAAGCACAATTCAAAGCGACTTGCACCTTTCTTTCCCTTCTGCTTTCAAACATCTAATCACATTGTGATCCCAAAAGGAATCTAATACATAAATCAATAACTAATTACAGAATGAAGACATTGAAGGGAATGCTCATCTATGCCACAAATTAATCCACTATGTCCTTCAACCATCTTAATAACGAATAGCTTCCTCCAGAAGCAGGGGAACGCAGACCGAAGTCAAATGAATATTCCCAATAACAGGTAGATTAATGGTGGTGAATCATCCTGCAGGTTTTCATCATTTGTGCTCTCTCTCTGTTCCCGGTCTCTTCTTATGACAGCCCTATGCATCACCCCCCTCGTCCCAGGAGACAATCGATGGTTATTAATATCGGGCATTTTGATATAAGAGGGGAGTTTGCCCGTTATTCTTTTTTTTTTTTTTGCTAAGACAAATTGATATTTGTTCCTTGAAACAAGAACAAACATAGTCTAGACCAGCGGTTTCCTACCTTTTTAGTTGTCCTGGCAACCTATTTTGTAAAAATAGACTTTGAGGTTGACTCGCTTATAGAATGTGTACGTGCTTCAGTAAAACATTTCTCTACAAGAATGATTGAACAAATTTTTTTGTATGAAGAAGATAACTTTATTGTATTCATTTGCTGACATAACTACAAGAAAACTAAAAAACAAGTGTTCAAAGTTTAAAAAAAAAAAAAATCAAAAATCAATGTGATTTTTGACATAGTTTGTCCGCCATGAGAGAGTCAATATCTGGATTAAGACAATAGTTTTAGTCATACTGTTGAATTTACGCATTATTCACACCATCGAAGAATGCAATCGGTTAATTCGATTATTATAACAATCGAGTGACTCGATCATTCCCATTGCAATCCTTGAAGCTCATACAATATTTATCTTCGCTTAGATTCTCGATCAGCGTCCATGGCCTAGTATTACGCTTCTTGAGGCCCATGTGTTGGGAACTGCTGATCTAGACAAGTCGAATTGTGGCTGTAACTTTCACTAATAGGCGGCTTCTACACACGTTTTTCTGAGGTAGTACACCTGTTATAAATTCAAAGCCCGATCAGACTGTCACAAAAGATTATACATATTTGCATTAAATTTGTCTGATTTGAAAGTTTGAGTTTGTCATCAAGTTTCTTTATCAATTGGCGAACGCTGAGGAGAGAGTTTTAGAGATTTCCACTTAAGGCTATGTTAGAAAGCAAGTTTCTTCAATGTCAGATTGATTTTTTTTTTTTTTTTAAACTTTGAACACTTGTTTTTTAGTTTTCTTGTAGTTATGTCAGCAAATGAATACAATAAAGTTATCTTCTTCATACAAAAAAATTTGTTCAATCATTCTTGTAGAGAAATGTTTTACTGAAGCACGTACACATTCTATAAGCGAGTCAACCTCAAAGTCTATTTTTAACAAGTAAGTTCGATTTTATGACATTTAACGATTGAAATCTTCCCCTGCTGAGGTTGGCGACGTATGATAACAAACCTCTACCAATTAAAAAAAAAATTACGTAGAAAGTATTAAGTTGTAAAGTTTGGTGAAAAACTTGGCAGGAAAACTTGTCAATGACTTTCCTTGTTTTAATGTGAAATCTCTGGCAATATTTATTGATTGAAATCTCTCCTTGGTAAGGCTGATGACCTATGATAATAAAAATCCTATTGAATTGGAAATTTTTGTAAACAAAAATAATGTCAAGTTTACGAGTTTGGTGAAGACTTGGCAGAAAACTTGTCACTGTATATAGTATTTATAATCTGATATATTATTTGCAGCAAATGTGTGAACTTGAAGAACAGTGCAGGCACTATTTATTCTCTACCAAAAAATACTTCCAGCTTTTAAAAGTGAACCAAGTTGGCGAAAAATATTACGCTACTGGAGGATGTAATATTTATTGCCAACTTGGCTGACTTTTAAAAATTGACAGATCTTGGAACCACGAAAGAAATCATCTGCATTCTTTTTAATTTAAAATTAAAGAGTGGTGGGTATAGTCAGATAAAAAAGGATTTTTTTTTGCAAATTATAACATATTTGGCAATCGGATTTAGTTCAACTCATTCAAAGTCGATTTTTAACTAGCTGTCGGCCATTTTTGCCCCGACAGACCAATGGATTCAGGATCTACTAACATTTCTTTACATTTTATAAAAAAATCAGAATGAACCTTATCTCGCAGTCGCCTCTCAGTTACAATGGCCGACTGCTTAATACCTAAATACCCAAAACTTATTGGCTCTTAATTTATTACATAACTCATAAATCTTCTAAGCACAATAGAAGATGGTTAAAATTGTTTGATAACGTTAATGTGGTGACGCTTTTTTAATTTTTACTATTATCCGCCTTTTTTATATCTTTTAGACTTAGAAAGCTTACATTATTTCTAGACACCAAAAATAGTTTTTTTTTTTTTTTTTTTTTTTTAATGAAACTTTTTAGTGAATTAATTAATTCAAAAATATACACTAAGTCAAGCAATAAAAGAATTCTCTTTAAACGAAACAATAAAAAGAATACATATAATTATAAAATTCATAATGTATTGTAGATCAAGAACTACATTGCGTAACAGAATTTTCCTTAATAAAATATTTCTTTTATGTAAATGTCCCATTAGGTATAAGGTCGCGCTGAGTAAATACTAATAAAATACGTTTAACAGATTCGATTTTTATTCAAATATCAAGCCACCTGGGCTCGGATGATTATTTGTGTGTGCTTAAAACCCACGCCTTGCAAAGATAAGAGGAAAACTGGCTGTAAATGGATGCGCCTTGTAGTAGGCGATTTAGACGTAGCGTGACTTCCTGTAATTGAGCAGTCAGTTATACTTGCAAAGACATAGATGAAGGTTGTGAAGGTTATAAACGTTCTGTGGAATTAGCTACCGAAAAGAAACTTTTCATAATGAGCATTTCTAAGATTTAAAGGTAAATTTAGAAACAATTTCCATTTTTCTGCTCCTACGTTAAGATTTTGTTGTTTGTTAGTGATGCCTGGATCAGTGACATGGGCGCCCCAAGGAGGGTGCTCCCCTCCCCTGGATTCTGATGATAAAATTCTTTTAAAAGCTCTAAATTCACAGGAAATAATTAAATGTTATTTTAAAAATATTTTTCGTTGTTATGATGTGCATTAGTAATTGCTTCGATATAAGTTTTCTTGTTTATTTTTTTTTATTGTTGATTATTGCACCTTTGTTGGCGACAGTATGGTTGCTTGGTGGATTATTGTGGAGCGAAATATTTTGAATTTAATAGCAGAAGTTATACTTTTATTTTTAGTTGCGCGCTCTGTATTGATTTATCAGTTCCCTGAAAGTGTTTAGCTTTTGGATTATTACCCATCAGATACCATGAGACCTATTTTCAGAATTCGGTTGAGCAGTTTGTATGTTTCATCGCACTGTTTCTGTGTAATGGTGAAAACAAAACTTCCTCTTTTTTAACACACAATTTCAAAGTATGCGCACGTGCTCCGCCAGTAGAGTGTAACTCAGCTTTGAAAATTGCAAATAAAAGTAAAGTGGCAAAATTAAGAGGGAAAAACAACGTGGTGTGTAATAAAGATTAACATTTGAAAAGAAAAGTTATACATAAATATTGAGGAACATCTCTGTAGGTATTACAATTGACAAATTCTTCATTTTTCTCCAAATTAATCAGGGTGGAATTTGATGGTTATTTACCTGGTGTGAAAGTGATTTACTTTAATTTGTGATCGAATTTAAGTTCTCAGAATAATTCATAATTTTATTGCCATTATGGCATTTTCCATTGTCTTTCTGAAGTCGACGTAAAATTTGAATTTCTATTTTATTTTTAAATCCTTCATATTAATTTCAATTTTGTGTGCGATTGAATGTGTTTGTAGCTGACAGGAAAATCTGAGGAGGCCTAATTAACTTACTTGCCAATATAAAATGGACAATTCCCGCATTTTTTTTTTTTCAATTGTAAATGTTTTGAAAAGGCCATAAACACAAAACTTTTTGTTCCCTGCGTTTTTTTTTTTTTAATTTGCAACCTAAGTTCGCTTGTTAGAATTTGGCGAGAAAACAATACATTCGACTCGAATCGAATGTGACATCACTTCATCTCAAACAATTTGGTTTGAAAGGCAGCACCGGAAACCACTTTGCAAGTTTTTTGCAAATCGCGCCAACCGGTTAAGGTATTGGCAAGCGTTACCCCAAACACACACCAACTATTTAGCAGAAACCTCACAATAACCATAGAAAACCAGACGGAGCGAAGGATTGCATCACCGAACGGAAGGATGTTGTGACGTCACAGCTAACAGCGGATCGTTTTGATCGGAAGGGGTTTTTGGGCATTTTCCCTTTCTTAATATTTAAATAATTAATTTTTTTAAAGAACTTTAATTTGAATATTTGGAATCAGAAAGATATTCTTCATAAATATAAACTAATTTCACTCGTTTTTAAAAAATGCTTAAATTGTCCATTGGGCTAAAACTTGTCAGATAGATTCGATGTTGATGACACTGCCTTTTATCAAATTTTGGGGTCTGCAACTGTCACTAAAAGGTCGCTTTTATATACGCTTTTATGCACGCTTTTTTCTTGAGATTACTAATAAATCAAGTTACTCTCATCCGATTGTACTGAAATTTGACAGATAGATTTGAGGCCCTGAGAAGCAAAGGGGTTCAAGGGACTTTTCTTAGCTTTTGGGAAAATACACTTCAATGTTTTTATTTATATTAATATTCTATGAAAATTATTTGTTCTTCAAATACTAACCTCTGGAATGAATATATCACTAGTTTTCATAGAATTTAATATAAATAAAAAACTTTAAAGTGTATTTTCTCAAAAGTTAAGAAAAGTTGGACCCCTTTGCTTCTCAGGCACTTATTTGTTGTCGATAGGGTTGTATTTATATCAAATTTTGGGGGTGCTTTCACTGTCACTAAAAAACCGCTTTTACTCACGCTTCAATTGGCACTTTGTATTACTAATAAAACTACTTCCCGTCATCCAAAAGAACTGAAACTTGACTGGTACACTCGTTGTCGATGACAATGCTTTCTTTCAAGTTTCGGGACTATCCCGCAAAGGTCACTTTTACACACGTTTCTATTGCCTTACGTCAGACATCAGGTTTTACTATTCTATAAGGTGAGACCGAAAAGTAAGGTGACTGATGTCATAATAATCACTGTATTATATATTTGCAGATAAATACATCACTGTCCTTCAAAGTAGTTCTCGCCATCTACAATAATACACTTCTGACAACGTTCATACAAGTTCTTGAAACTTCAGAAAAAGTCCTCCTTTGAGACTGTCTTAAGTTCCTTGTCTGAGATGCTTGAAAATCGGTTTCCTTTCAGTGCCAATTTTAATCGTGGAATGAGGGGAAAAAATCCTTATTCCCCTGATGCCAGTAGATTTTTTCTTCTTACCAAGACTAAAATTGGCACTGAAGGGAAAACGATTTTCAAGAATCTCAGACATTCAAGCTGCTGTTACCAAGGAACTTAAGACAGTCTCAAAGGAGGACTTTTTAGAAGTTTCAAGAACTTATATGAACATTGTCAGAAGTGTATTGTAGGCGGTGGGAACTACTTTGAAGGACAGTGGTATATTTATCTGCAAATATATAATACAGTGATTATTATGACATCAGTCTCTTTACTTTTCAGTCTCACCTTGTGTTATCCAGACACTAAGCTTAATTCAAACATGCTCAATATGGCGATATTTAATGACTGAAACCTTACTCTATTAAGGGGGTATTCTGGTTTAGAAATTCGAAAAAAATCGATTTTTTTTGCATATTTTCATAGTATAACCCTTCAAGAAAATTTCCCTAAAAGGATTTTTCGAAATTCGAATTATTTTCGGAGTTACAGCTCATTTTGTGACGCGCAGACAAAACCGTTTCGCAGCCGGGTCGCGCGAGCAAACAATAGACGATCGGCTAACTCTGGCACTCTGGCCGCCAAGGTCTTTTGTACTCGATGTATTTTCTTCACTCAATGTATATTTCTCAAAATTCACTACTCGGGAACTGGGTGATCGTTTTAACCAATTTAGTCGTTATAACTCCGACTGCGCGCGATTAGTCCTCAAACTTTAAACTCGTTTTTCTCGTAACTACTTTTCTGGAAACGGTGTGCATGATATCTTTAATTCTACTCAACCGATTCACTTGAAATTTTACACAGAGCTTCTTTATACATTATAGTATCGCACTACGAAGAGTTTTAAATTTTTTTTTTTTGTATTTTTAAAAAATTCCGAACGACAAAAAAACAGGGAAAATACGAAACTTTTTTTTCAAACCACCACCATTTTGTGAAAAAAAAAATTCTTTTTCAAAAACGTTTCGTAGTGCGATAACTACACCCTTCCTCTTTACGAATTATTCATGGATTTCCATTTCAGGTCATGGGAAGGATTTATATCCTGCACACCAGGACAAGCCATTTTTCCATCAGTCCCCACTTCGCCGACCTGCAGTTTTTTTAAATTTAATTTTTTTTCTTATATTATTAATGTTTTGTATTCTTAAAATATCAATAAAAAGCTTATAAAAAATGTATAGTAAATATATATATATATATTTTATCGCGTCCGAAAAAATACCTAAAATTCGGGCTTCTAAACCAGAATACCCCCTTAAGGTTAACAAGGTAAAATCTTCGGAAGGCTAATCAACTCACTTTACTTCATCCAGTTGAGCTGAATGAAAGAATGAAATCGTTGAGGATGAAAAAATGTATACAATCAAGTTTTGGGGACAAATAAGAAGTTAGTAAATAGTTTGGAGTGGAACTTTTCGGGATGGAATGGTCAAAAACTATGAAAACTCGATCTGAGCTAAATGAGTTACAATTGCTCATAACAAATTGTCAATGTATATAAAGGATTTATATTTAAAACTTTATGTTTATGGATTGTATTATTAAGCTCATTATTTAAAAATTTCTTGGCTAAAAATAAATAAATTTGTTTCAACCTTTCAATTAAGAGATAAAATAACAATAGTAGTAAATACTTATTTTTACGAATATTTATTTTAATGTCATTCTTTTTCTTTTATGATAAAATTTATTAAAATACTTCTTTATTTACTTTATTTAAAATCATAATACATCAATTCTTGACCCCCCCCCCCTCCTCCCCTTTTCTTTTTAACATTTTAAGATATTTCTTACTTGGACTATCCAATTTCTAGTTCATATTATGAGGTTGTCATGCTTTTTACTTGCGCAATATTAAAAGTACCCTCTATTTGGCGACATAAAAGGTCCATTAGCTACACGTGGCTTCGCTGTAATGCTATCCTGCAGTATGGGTTTACACGCGGAATTCGCGCTTTTAGGCGGAAATCAACTAATGCATCTTTTCATATCGAATTCAATAGCTTTTCACAATATTTCATTCTTGAAAGTTACCGAAGGGTATTTTTTTTTTAACTTGCTAGGCTATATGTAAAACATGGATAAATTATTTTAAAAAAATCTCGAATTTGTTTAAAAAAAATCATGGACCGTTTCTAAAGAATAGTTTTTTTTTTTTTTTTTTTTTTTTTTTTTTAAACTAGTTATTCAAAATAAAATATTTGGACAAAGATGTTTTTATAAAAAATATATTTATATTTATTCGAGTTATCGTCATAAAAATCCTTAAAAACGAAGACTTGTTCCAGAATGTAAAATTTCTAAAAAGCGAAGCTTGTTACGTTTCCTGGTTATATATTTTAAAATTTAGTCTTTATACAGCACTGGCGGTTTAAAAATGATATAACTCCTAGCAGTAGCATCACTTTTCTACCGTCAGCGCACTATTATATTAAAGAAACTGATCTAACAATTTTGCACAATTGATTAAAAAATATTTTTGGATTATTGGAATTTTTATGTAAATGAGTTTGTAGGTGTATTTCATGGATTTTTGTTTCGCTATAATAAGAACCTAAGAAATATTAAACATAGTGCTTTAATTTGGGTAGCTATTTATAGTATTTTTTACCAACTCATTTAATTTTTTGAAATTTGCGACTTATTGTAACTATTAACTTAATCGATTAAATGAGATTAGTTTTCAAGCAAAATAACTAAGCACTATTATACATAATTTAAAGATAGGATTTAACATAATTTAAAAGTTAGGAATATTTTAAATGTCTTAACTTTTTTCCTTTAGAAGGATGTATTTCCTAATAGTAATTTTTTTTAAAGATGTTGAATTTTAGAATCGCTACTATATTTCCCTTTGCTCAGTATTCACGAGGTTCTTTTTCATGTTATCTAATGTATTTTTTTATTTTAGTATTTTTAAAAATCTATATTTTTCATGGTGTGGCTGGTAACATCAATATATTCGGCCACCTATGTGGTCAAAAATTCTAATGGTCCTTTCCTGCGTATTTTGACAAAATACTGCATTTTAGTTAAAAGGTCTTGTTTGCATTCTAAAAAAGTAGAATTCAGTCACTATTGTTAACTTTGCAAGGGCCACTTCTGATGCACATTTTTGTCTTTGGATGGCAAGATTGAAGACAAATGACACTGACAATTTGGAGTTTTTTTGCAACAAAAAGTTCGCCAAGTTCATAAGTTTGGAACAAACGAGAATAAAACTTTTAACCGAATATCCAAGTTCTCTATTTATAGTCCATTAACTCATTATGTAAGCATTCTTGAGATTGAATTAAAAAAAAATATGTTCAATTTTATATCATCTATCCACTCTCAAAGATACCTTTGAATTGATATATGACACATGTTAATTTCTAGTTACTTCCTTTCGTAACTTTAATTGAATTTTGGTACGTGAACTCGTCTCAAAGAGAAATTTCATTTTGCATGTTGCACGTGTCTATCATTTGTAGTTTTGTTTGAAAATGTTCGATGGACGGAGTCTTTGTATAACCTTTTCTCTTCATTAGTGTAGTGTAGAACCTAAAATTATTTCACATTTGAATGGCTGTATAACAATATACTAAATATTTATTTTTTGTACACAAATCTTGGTAGTTAACGGTATTAAGCAAATGCTGGTAAAGTGTGAATTTTAAGTCGACCACATCAAAATTTACCGGCCCTTTAAAGTACAAGTTTAAGGATTTAATTTTCAGTATTTTATCAGAGATTAGTTGTTGGCTTCTATTTGTAGCAGACAAACTTTAGGTGTTACAATAAATGTTAGAAATGAGGCTCGCTTTCGCGAATACAAAAGAGTATTTGTTTCATCAGATTTCGTGAGACTCTGTGGAATATGCAGGGTCTGACTATGACAAGTTGGGGTCCCGGACACTTTCAGGGGCCCTTTCTTCCAAGTGCGAGATTTATTCGAAATGAGCATGACACGTTGTCAAATGAATTAACATTCATTAAATATAGAAAAAAATAATAAATTAATTATCTTCAAATTTTTTTAAATTTTTTTTTTTTTTATCGTGAATAAACAAATTTCATACAATCAAATTTATAAATCAAAACAGGAAAAACTTTGTAATATAGCATTGCATTTCACGATCACAATGTGTAGTAATATCAGTGACAACAATATCTTCAGCATTATTCACAACTTCGAAGCCGACATTTGCTGATCTCGCAATTAATTTGTCAAGACTTCCTTTCAATATTTCTTCAAAAAATCTTGTTTTTTACGCTTTTAAATGATGGTTTGATGTGTTTGAATAAATACACTCTGATAAATACACTGAAGACGGTTCAAGATCAATACTAAATGATTTTTATGTAAAAATTCTTTTATACAGATTGTGAAAGATATTCACATAGCTTTTGTGAATGAAAAGTTATAGGTTTACGACAATTTCGGGGCCCCCTGAAATCATGAGCTCAAGGGCCGGGCATTGTGGGCCTAGTCGATGATCAGGGCCTGGGAATATGGTAGTATAAATATGAAAAATGGCTGTTGTGACGTTCGTCTTCAGCTCAAGAATAGTGTGACAATACGACGAACGCAGAAACTTCATTTTATTTTTGTGTCACCCAGGGCCGTATTTCTGTATAGGCTAAGTAGACTGCAGCCTAGAGCGTCAAATTTTCAGGGGATGGCAGTTTGGCAATTTATTCAAAAGTTAAAATAAAGTATTTCAGACGTTAATAATATTTTCCGTTCTAATTTAAGAATACATGTTATTTAAAAATATGTTTTAGTCCTTCTACATAGCCTACTTTCTAAAACTATAACATAATACAAATCCACAGCACGTAATCTTGTATTATAACTTTCTTGTAGTGCAATCTAATTAAAAAATATGAAAACACCAATGAATTCTATCTTTTTGTTGTATAAAACAAATGTATTACAAATGTGTTTCTAAGCAAATATGAAATATAGAGGGGGCGGCAAATGGACTTTAGCCGATAGGCGGCATACTCTTAAATTCGGCCCTGGTGTCACCATTGAATTGTTGGGTATTGCTGCATCAGGATATTTCTTGCGAAACTCGTCAATGAAGTGAGAATATGATTTTCGAGCAAAGTAACACTTCAACATGAACAACATACCACCACCGCCTTGAACAACAAACGCTTCACACATGAAATCTCGGAGCACGAGATACCGATTGAAATACATTCGAAACAATCTACACTGCTATCACCGGTATTAAAATCAAACTCAATGCTTTTTCACTGAATTGCGGCTCATTCAACTTTGATGTGCGCGATTTCAAACTCATCCTGCAGTTTGCAAACAATGAAAGCATTGGCAGATGAATTCAAGTCAAAACTTTCAATGAAATTGTTCTACCATTGAGTATTTTTAATCCAGTGACCCCTTGCCATTCATAGAAGTGGAGCACGTACAATTTCCTTCCGTAACCACAGGGGAATAAGAAATATATGGACGGAACAAGAAATAATTCACAGGTTGGAAAAAACTGAGAACAGAAACCCACACCCATTCGAAGTTGTGATAAATGAGTCTACATTTCTGCCTGAAGGCTGGCCATTCCTCATCCACTTGCGATGCTAGTTTCTACACCTTTTAAGCTTTGAGGACCCATTTAAAGGTTTTGGAACGGGAGTTGTTCTCGGACTATTCCTTTTTTATTTCCAACTTTGCCCGGGTTCAAATAGTCAGCACAATCCGGCTCAAATTGGTTCAGTCAATTGCAAGTAATGAGCACCTCCTTTCCCTTAACACCGTATCCATGATTTCATCACCTTAGTAACAAAACATTGGAATGAAATTGTGTTGTTTCCGGTAATATGGATTAAGCAAGAAAAATATAGAAAAAGCATATCTAAAATTAGTTCTGTGCTAATATAATAGAGTTTTATATACTATAAAACATTTTTAGGATCTAAAAAAATTTGATCGAATGCATTGCCCTCGACAGTGAATTAGTCCTCCGTGGATGTAATAGAAGGGGTGTAAAAGCGGCCTATTAGTGACTGACCTAAAACTTAATAGAGAACCCAAGAATTAATAATACTTGATAGAAACGTCGACAACGCATCTTTTTGTCAAATTTCTACTTGATAAGAATCACCCAGTTAATATTTATCTAGTTATCTAATCTACTGTATAAAATATAAAATTGAAGCTATGGTAGGTATTTCGAGTCACTATGCTATAGTAATTTAACACGTGATTAATAAAAACTGATTAACAATGTTTTATGAGGAAATATGAGTTATTTCATTTGAATGCGAGTATGATAATGTGGATGTAAATTACGGTAATTTTTAAGAGTGGTGTTTACCTCGAATAATATTCTTAAACTATATGTGATATATCTCGTTTTCTGAAATTACCGCAATCATTTTAATTTGAATTAGTGTAATGAAAAATAAAATATGTTAGCAGAGTGCAATTTTGAAAAAAATAGTTTTTGCTGATAAATAAGCTTTCTTCAAAACATGTAAAATTCCGTAACCACTATTCTGAGAAAAAAAAGTTCATTAAAATGAAAATTTCGTCTACTAAGAAATATTGCCAGTCTCGCTTACACCAAAAACTTAATTTTTTTAAAAATCATAATACCTGCTGCAATACATTTTTAGCGCAATATTGCTTTTAAAACGTATTAGTTTTTTTACTAGGCCCAATAACAGTAATGTTCTTTTCTAGAGTTCTGAATGAAGACCAGTTGAAGGGAAAGTAACATATATATTTTTTAATTAATAATTATTATAATAATAGAAAGAGACACTAGTTATTTGCCTTTAAAGTTTTGTTAATGGTCTTTTATTACAGTTGTTCTACATGGTAAAAAAAAAATTATATCTTTTAAACCAATGCTTTGATAGATACTGTGGCCAAAAAATGAAACATGAAGCTTATGGGCAAAGGCAAAATCCTAAGTACTTATCTTACTTAAAGAAGGAACATCACATATCATTCGATTTTTAATACAGTGTGTCCGGGCTAAATCTATTAAAAAAAATAGCTTATTTTTACGAAACTACTTATTACAAAGAACGTCTCACGAAGTCTTAATATCAATAGATTTTGATGTGGACACCTAACGTAGCTCGACAAACCGTCTAAAAGGTAACCCAATTCTCTCCAAATGTTTCGTATATCATACCAGGAGTAATTAGACGAAATGCTTGAATGATACGCTTCTTCAACTCATTCACAGTTTAAATGTTTTGTCTATTCACAACGGATTTAATGAATTCCAAGATAAACGTGCTCCGTGACAGTGTGCTGTAAGAAGAAAATTAGACCAATAATGACATTTACGCTCATTCCTAACCACACATTGAATTTAAATGTATGCCTTTCTTGTTAAAAAGAATCTTGGAGGAGTTTCCAATCCACAGAGAAGCAGTCTATTACAATGGTAAGTTCCCGTAATGATAAGCCATGACTTTTGGATACTTTTAGCCAGGACTCCCTGTATTGTAATCAGCAATAAAAGTTACCCTATGAACTTTCTTTTTTACCTCTCAATAATTTTGCACTTATATTTTGTTATGAGAAATTTATTTATCAGTATTTATCGAACTTTTTTTTTTGTCGCAGATGCATATAAAACTAGAGGGTGGAGCAATGCATAACTTTCAATTACGTCACGTAATTAGAGTGTTGAGTTGCTCCACACCTCTAGTTACGTGCCTATCCGTCAAAAACATTATTTAAAACTTAATTTGAAAAAGTTGAATGGTTTTCTAAAAAAATCTATCCATTTGTCTCATATATTTTAAAGTTGTTCCATTTTATGCTAGGTTTTGAACTTAATCCCAGTGTGAAAGGAATTAAAGTACATTTTCAATATAACAGTTTTGAAAAGTGCCATGCATTTAACACAACACGATACACAGAAAGTTAATTAAAAATAAACACAATACTTGGAAAAAATCATATTCATGATTGTAGTAATGTCTTCCTACTCTGGTAAATGTTTCCTTTAGCAATTCATAGAATTTCCACCCTTCGAATCAGTAAATTAGCATTACTGATTTACATATTTTTCGATGCATACGACTTGAACAACTGTTCCCAAGTATTCTACCGTAATAACTTTTTTGAAATTTGCAACACTACAATTTCCACTCAGTTTTTTATCCTGCATTCATCGCCACAAAAATGATTGCAAATACTCCATTTCATATCCAGATTCTTTTGTCATGCAAATCCCCCTTTTGTTGAAATCGCTGTTGCACATGTTCTATCAATATGTAAAAATATTCGAACTGTCAGGTTCTTTTGTGGGTGCTGCAGTGGAGATAAATGCGCTGCCCCCGGGGGTTTCGCAGCAGCCCCCCAAATTACCCCTCTTGACCCCCTCCCCTTAATGATAGGGTGGAGCATGTCGAGTTCTGTCAGAACCTCATCTGGGATGGTTCGGCACAAACGGTGTTTGCTTTGGTATTAATCCGTACGAAATAGCCGCAACGCAACAGTAAAGGTGGGGTGCGGCAGGTAAAAATACGTTTCTCGAACGAACAATCAATTATGCTACGGTGAAAATTAAATGTATGCTTGGGTTATAGATAACGTTTGGATTGCTACCAAGAGCTATGGGTGATTAATAACAGACTGGAACAGATGGACGGTATTGCTCTTATATGTATAAGTATCTCGCACCAAGGCAATGTTTGGAGAAAGATACGAATGTGAACGATAGCAGGTTCACTGAACTTTTTTGAAATTTGACTGTGAAAACAGTTTTAGATTTTTATTTCACTAACGAAGAGTTGTTGAAATCTAAATTTTTTAATGGAGTCATATTTACTAAAAATAGGGCGATAGTGGGAACTGATAACACACAAATAGTATAAATGGAATAGCTATAAGTGTAGGAAATGAAATTTTGTCCTTTTAAAATCAAGTGTCAACGTTTTCATTAAAGTAATCTAAATAGATTGAGTGGAATAATAAACAATGATTACGTGGAGTTAATAAAAAATTAATTCTTCTCATTTCCATCGTGTTTTGCTTCTGCACTATCCTAATGTAGTGAGAAGTTTATATAAAAGCATTGCCGGCCCGTCTGAGTTAGGTATTCTAAGACAAACCTATAAATATAATGTTACAGACCCGCGTGATATATGATATAAATCAGCAGTTCCCAACCTTTTTAGTTGTGCGGACCACCTATTTTGTAAAAAAATCTTTGCGGCCCACTAGTTAATAGAATATGTACATGCCTTCTTCTGTAATTAATAAAATGTACTGTAGTACAAGAAGGATTAAACAATAATTTTTTTTATATAATGAAAGGAACTTTGTTTCCACTTTTGTTGTCTCAACTAAAAGAAAAGTAAAAACAAGTGGTCAAAGTAAAAAAGAAAAGAAAAGTCAATGGGATTTTTGTCATTGCTTATCTCTCATGAGATGGTCAATATCTAGATTGACACTGAGTAGTTTTAGCTATGCTATTGAATTCATACGTTATTCCCTCGTTACATCATCGAAGAATACACTCTAATAATTCGGTTGTTGCAAACAATTGAGTGACTCGATTGTTCCTATCTCTACCCCTGCAGCTCTTATAATATTTAGTTTGGTTTAGATTTACCATCAGCGTCCACGGCCTAGTACCACTCTACTCGCAGCCCACTTGTGGTTTCTTCACCAAAATTCAACCTGATTTTTCATCTGAAGTACCAAAATGTACAAAATGCAAATGCTGTAACACCTGTGTTTGTGACATTACATACAATTTTATCTCAAACCCTGTAAAGTTCAGCATGTAGTTCACCACATCTTGACTCCAAATAAAGGTATCGTATTAGAACTTTGATAATATATGGTCCCTCTATCTATGGTAAGTTTTCCCTCATCAGCATTGGGAAGTTTGTTGCCAACCTTTCCAACTTTGCGCCATTTTTGTTTCTCAGAAATTATCTGAGTATTTGTATAAAGTTGCCAAATCATTATTAACCACTTCTATTCAATTAAAACATCCTGTAACTGCATCTTTGTTTTAAATAATTTTATTTCAGTTTAGTTTTATCAGTTAGACAGAACAAGAAAACGGAATCCTTTCTATGTTGCTGACAAAATTTTCCTAAAAAACTAAACTGAATTGTATGATCAAAGATAAATCAGACACATTTAGTCCAAGAAAAACAAGTTCCCTGACAAAACAATTTTACATGGTCAATATATTCTTTATAAACAGCTAAGATTTACATTCTTTGTATTTTCGCTTGAAGACTTACAGTTAAGTAAAACAAGATGGTAGCTCAAAATTCTGCTAGATCAACAATTATTATATTATACTCGAAAGAATGCTGTGAATAGTGTATTTATTTATAATATATTCATAGGCATTCGAGGATAATCACAATTTCTTACCGAAAAAAATTGGTTATAATACATTCAAGAAAAGATCAATGTAATGATTCGTGCGAAATACTCTTGCCAAGGCCTCAGATGTTCCTAGCAGTCCAACTACGGTTGATTAATAGTTGTTTTAGGTTGTCTAATTGAATGTGTGGCTACGAATTTGCGTAATTTGTCGCCACGGTAATTTAACCTTTCATCAAGGCCCAAAATAGCTGGCATTTAACTGGGCGTTTCAATCTTGGCAATCTGTGGTCAACAGCTCGAAATTGGATTCGGTCTAAATGAGTCCGCTCTTATCTGCGACAACCGTAAAATTGATCTTTCACTCAAGTTGGATCATTTGTATCTGTCCACCCGACAATCGGAAATTATTACTGTTTATTTCTTCACGACGCAAAATAAATATTTGGACCCGTTGTGAAAGGAGGCGTAAAGGCTGTCTTACCCAAGAAGAATAAAGTTTCCGAATTTGTCCATTTTTCTTTACGTAATCAAAACGTATTTTATGAAACTTAGTTATTTAAAATGACATTTCGGCAAAGGCCTTTTATGTTAATAAAAGTCCTTTAAAGTAAATTTATTTTGATTGAGAATATGAGCTATTTTTTACAATTAATTTTTCATAATTTTATAACTAAACTCGTTGCCGGGATATTTAAAATATCAGTAATTTTTCCGACAAATTCAAAACGTAATGTTTAAGTATAGCTGCCAATCGTTATTTTAAATATTATTTTGCAATGTATGAAATTTACTTATTCATGTTATTAGTATGCATTCATTAGTGCTTTGAACACAATCTGTGTCAATATACTGGATTCCAAGTCTTTTCGATTACTTAAAAAGCTGCAAAGGGTTGAAACGAAGCATGTTTCTATATATTTAGTTCATTTTAAGTATATAAGATTTTTTTTAAGGTTTCTTCGATCTATGTTATATAGATTCTTTAAAACCCAACAAACTTTTAGAGAAACCTGTTTAAATATATTGTTCTTAGCAACACATATTTAGTTGTGAATATAATAAGACTTCAATTTACTGCACTGAAAGATACTACCACTTTGAAATATCATTTCTCATTTCAAACTGCTAAAGAATGTTCTCATATTGTTTGTCGTATTGTATATTGAAGCTTGTATGTGATAATACTGTATGTGTTTAAGATGTTTAGGAATCGTTTGCGATTGTAATTGGAGTATGATTTAGTTAAACAGGTTATCCATTTGGATTCGGACACCTTTTGAAAAGATCACCTGTGAAAAGATAAATTCATCCCAAAACATACGATTATACGTTATATTTACTGGGAATATTATCATGATTGATGGATGATGGACAAGACTAATTTCTTTTGGAAATTCGTCAATTTCTAGAATAAAAAATTATTGTATTAAAATACTCTGATGAAAAGTATGTATTTAAAATAGTAAAAATGATAGATGATTCAGATAAAGATGTTTCAAGAATAAGCAGTGAAAATCAATATTTTGTAAATTGGCATTTCAATTCTACAATGATGTATTGATTTTATAAAGATATTTTGATCTGTAAAATATTCAATCTATTTCATTTATTCTTTGTCTGAGCAAAAAGTAAAATATAGATGGCTAACTAGTAGTCTAAATGGTCGCCAAGTAATTATACTTTTTTAGGCTCTACTGATACAGGATAATTAAATGTTTCTTCTTTATTGCCATCGTTGCCACCACGTAGACGGAAAAAATATGCAAGTTTAAGAAAATTTAAAAAGATTTGCAGCGCGTGTAAACAATGAAATCGTATCAAAAATTCCTTCGAATTACATTTATATGAATGAACATATCTATTCCATTATCAATGGGAAGAAGGTCAAAGTTTGCTACTTTTTTTTGTACAAGTAAATGATTCATAAACTGGTTTATACATAAAATCCGAGATGACTGTATCATCAACATTTCACACTTCTAATGATATTGTGGAAGACATCATTAGTCAAATTGTAGAAATGGTGACAGTCTTGCATAGGTTCACGTGTTGAGGGCTTCGTATTCTGACTCATTTTCAGACATTTAATTGCTTTTATAGTGCCAAGGACTACACCTGGAAGTTCCTCTATTTTACGTAAACGAATAATGAATCATTGGACACCATTGTATGTTCAATAATAGTTAATGACTGGAGTAAGAACTTCTAGAATCCCCACTGGTTGATAATAGCCGTTTGTTAAAACTACTTAGTACAGTTTAATAAAGATTAAATTAGTCGAACTTATTACTCAGCGAAATCCCTGCCCTGCTTGTGAGATGACTTTGGATTGATTCTCTTTCCTTCCGTCTGTATGCATCTCTACTTTAAATATTAGTAGTTATGATGGTGATTGTGATGCATGGTTTTGAATCGTCGCGCCGTTTTATCTCAAATACGGAAAGCTGGGACAGTTCTCAATAAAATAATCTTATGAAAGGCATTCCTTCCGTGAATTTCGACTTCTTTCAGTAGTCAACATATTGTTATGATGTTTCAGCTCAAAGTTCACCATATTCATCGAGTTCAATTATTTTGTTGCAAATATCCAATTTATTAGTTTCACTAAAATCAAATTTAGATTTTGATCTGAACATAAAACTGCAGAAAAACACCGAGTATTTTATCTATGTCTCTGTTCGAAAAAAATGAACTCATTTTAAGATTTTAAATCAATCGGATTTCTTTCATCTTTTACATTCTCGGCTGTTAAGTTCGTAATTTTAATTTATTCGTTTGTATAAATAATTGTCTTATCAAGCATCTAGTATTGATTGGTCTATTACTTATAAAATAGAAAATGTTTGTTTTGTAATTACTTGTCTAAATGAAATTTCGTGAATAACATTTCTGTCCGAATGTGACCAGTAAAGGCTATCGTTTAATAATTTTCATTGAACTTACGTAGAATGCAACTCTTAACTGCTTGTGTGCACGATCACATTATAGCTAACACAAACGTCTCAAGTGATCAACAAAACATCCTTAAGTCCATTAAATTTTACACCCTCACAAATCAAACGAAGTTGGTTATTTGTAAGAAAGTAGTTTTTCCGAAATTAATACAATTTAGAACTGAATATTTTTTTTACAAACTATTAATTAGGCTTTAAATCCATATCATTCCACTTTACTTCACTTTAAAAGGAGTGCACCAATCTTGTTTTCACGCGTTAGCGGGTCCTTCAACAAAAGAAAAAAAAAAAAAAAAAAAACCATTCAAAACTCCAGCATTTTCCTCTTTTGTTATCTGGCGTCTTCCTTCCTCTACCCCCGGGGTTTTTCAACAGGTGTAGTGTGGGGTGAGCCATGAGCGGGCTACCTGAGAGAGTTCCTATTACCAGTTTCTTGTAGCTTTGTCTGCTTTGTGCACGGCCATGATTGCCTTCATCGGCTTTGGCGTCAAACTTTGAAGGGGAGCTTTATCTTTTGTCACACTACACCACTGAGAATGTAGGGGGGTAGGTGAAGTGTTCTTTCTTTGCTAACTCCCGCCTTTGTAAAAAAGTTTGGTGTTCTTGGAAAAGGGATGAAGATGCCCGTATTTTTATGGTTTTTGGGGGTTCATAGAGATCGCAGAGAGTTTTAACCTTGACTGATAATGTATGAGGTTTACTTTTACGGTTACGATTTGGAGATTAGAACTAAGAGGCTTTATTTCAATGTTTTTGAGTTATTACTGTATGATTCCATACTAGGATTTTTTTTACTATGGTATACGAAATCAAAGTGTCATTGGTGGTGGTGGGATATAAAGGGGGTACGAGAGGAGCAGTTGTACTATCATTTTATACATTTTTACATTATCTGATTGTGATATCTTCAACAATTTGCAGGCATCCTCCCACATTTGGTACCCTATCGCCACTGCAAATGATTGATAATGCTTAAAAGTTTTAAAAAACATATCAGTACTGTATTAATTTTACTTGATTGTGTTTATTAACGTTTAGTATTAATAGGAAACGCAAAAAAGGTGTTGAGGAACTTTTGTTTTATTAAACATTTTATTTCAAACGAATCATTTTTATCTTTTATAAGGCAAAAAATAAGGAGAACTGTCATCGATATTTGATTTGCTTTTCATGTATTTCTCATAATTTCATAATGTTACATACACTATAGTTTTAATTTTATTCTGGAAAATTCCATACTCTATTTAAGTTTTATATCTCGCTATCTACATTGACTTGAAATATTGCGCCATTTTATGCCTAAGAACGCATATACTTCTTTAAATTAACCTTCAAATGGCCTACGTGTTGAGAATAACTTCTTGCATCTTATCTCAATTCCAAACACCTGTTTCAATTAACAGTTATGCATTCGAAACAGACCTCCGCGATATGCCTTCCAAACACAAAATATTATTTTTTTTATTATTATCAGCGCCTGACTAACTTCGGCTTTTATTTGCACTTATCATCCATACTCACACTACAATGAAGCAACGGGCCGTGAAAAACGTCTTCTTTTGTCTAGTGTCCGAATCCCCACTCCACCAATCAGCACCACCAGCCGAACTTTCCCGCTCTCCTATTGGTCGGTGCGTCAAAGGTACGCGCGCGCGGCAGGGGTGGTGTTCTTTTTTCCATCCCTCTCCCCCATCCACTCATCAGTTCATCTCTCCCGTTCTATTATAGCAGCAGACGATACTCAGAGATGGTGAGTAGAGACGAAATCGTCTGTTTGTGATTTTAATCGCGGTGATACGAACTGAAAAGAGTTGTGATCGGTTTTCCGTTGTTGAATTAGAGGACTGTGACGTATTTTTGGATTTATTTGTGCTCGTGCTTCAGAATTAAGTTTGTGTTTTTTTGCATCTGTTCAAGATCGAAGTGAACTTGTGCTGGATTAGTCTTCACCTGTTGATCGGAAGAAGTAAGTGCTTCTGTTTTTGTTATTGGTAATGTTGCCCTGATTCTTAAAATACTGACATGTGACTATTTTTAAATATAAAAACGCACCACTCATTTTTTTTTTTTTAAACTTCTGCCTGTTGTTTTTCTGGAGTTTATACTACTATTAATTATTGTTTTATAACAAAAATCAATCCTATGGTGGAAGTAATATAATAAACCATTTTTACGAAACACTCGGAAATATTTATTTGAAATTTAGATAACATAATACATATTTAAGAAAAATTCATTAGCAATAAAGCTATAAAATCAGATCTGTCTTATTAACGAAGATGGGAAAATGGTTATGAATTGCGCCAATCTTGATGTTTCATCTAAGATAAGTCATAATAATTACAAAAAACTTTTTGTATTAAGATAATTAATTATAATTTATTTTGTGCCAATTATCAACAAGGCAAGTACCTTTCTATCTCTAGCACATTCGTTATTTCAGGTTGACAAATAAACTTCTGATCGATAAAAATGGTTATTTTGAATTTTTTAACACGCTTTTATTAGCTTTAGATGTATGTATGTAACTGAATCTTTGAACATGATTTTGACCCCCTTCAAAACGTCGGATTAACTCGAAATTTGGCATACTTATTAAGGACCGATGACAATTCAATAATTCAATAAGTTTGTCGCTTTATCACAAGGATTAACTCGTGTTGCCCTTGCGCTGTTAAATTCCTATCAACCAACCTTCTCCGGAATCGAACCCTGGTGTGCCGTTTGAACGACAGTTATACAAAGCGTGTTTTTTTTAGTCCCATTATCCTTACCAGGATCTTCAGGATTAGTGATTTTTCATATTCAGAGACACGGTAGTGTTTTGTGCCAAGTAATACGGCGTGTAGTAAGGCATACACATGGCTTAAATTTGAGACAAGCATGTGACTATTGGCAGAAACAAATGGAGAGTTTTGTACACTAACTAAAAAAAAAATTATCGTTTACAGAAAAAATAATTAATAGTTTAAAAACTAAAAAAACACGCTTTAATAGAAAAACAAACTAAAAAGTAGAAAATAATTAATAGTTTAAAAAACTAAAAAAATACGCTTTTATAGAAAAGTGAACTAAAAAGTAGAAAATAATTTTAAATAAGTTTGAAATAAGAATAGAGTGATTAACAAGAAATATTTATTTTATCGTAAGAAAGCGTGGGGTGCTTGATGTAAATTTTTTAAAATATCTTAAAAAGCACCCCACGCTTTTTTACGATAAAATAAATATTTCTTGTTAATCACTCTATTCTTATTTCAAACTTATTTAAAATTATTTTCTACTTTTTAGTTCACTTTTCTATAAAAGCGTATTTTTTTAGTTTTTTAAATTACTAATTATTTTGGCTAAATGCTTTAGCATAACAGCTGTCACATGTTGTAATTTTGAGATTCAAGAAAGTTATTTTAACATTTTGTTAAATCAGCCTCATAACTAATGTAATACTCTTTACATTACGTTAGATATTATGGAAATTAAGAAAATAATTATCTTTGACATGAATGTGTACGATAAACAAAATGTGTTACAAATTTAAGCATAAATTACTATAAATCCTTTTTATGCGTTGACAACTTTTATGTTCAATTGTAACTTATTTAAATTATTTTAATCTCAGAACTTTTCAGTGTTTGACCACTACAAAGAAAATCATCGATTCCGAGCCATTTATTAACTATTTTTTCCCCCCAAAACCTAATAAAATGTATTGCCATCGACAATGAATCGATTTGTCAAGTGTCAATTCGATTGAATGACAGCAATTGCGTTAATAAGCCCTCCAAAATTTTGCCCTCCATAAACATTCACAAAACCGGTTAACATAAAGAATTTATAAATAAGAGCCATGAGAAAATTAAGGCAACATAAGTATTTCATTTTAATCTGAA
The DNA here is from genome assembly GCA_963978545.1 of Linyphia triangularis. Taxonomy (NCBI): domain Eukaryota; kingdom Metazoa; phylum Arthropoda; class Arachnida; order Araneae; family Linyphiidae; genus Linyphia; species Linyphia triangularis. Next base: position 28,833,266 of record OZ021732.1, on the reverse strand, counting down.
CTAAATTTGGGAATTAATTGTGTATAATAGTAACTGGTATATTGTAGAGTTAAACAAGTTAGATTGGAATAGTCACTGGGACTAAAAGGTCTCTTCTACACACGTTTGCTGATTGTTATTGATGTTTCACTGATTGCTGCTTCGTTTATATTGCGTTGCATTTTTGTGGTACATCGGATACAGATACCATGCATGCATAATTTGGTGACTCCTCTGATGTATAATCAGGTGTAAGGAAACCTGATCATCGAAAGATAACATTCAAAATAATGATGTCAAGGATGAAAGAATAGAGGGACTTGGTTGAAAATGGTAGCCATTGCATGAAAATATCGAAGAGTCGTTAAAAAATGACTGTTAGTTAATTGTAAATGGGGATTGAAACGTCAAATTTCACCCTGGTAATGCATTTTTGATAAGTCTTTACCTTCCGTTCGCCGCAAAAATTCAAAAGAAGCATAATCCAATTTATTCCGGTTGAATCAGAAAGCAAAGGTTATTTTTTACCTCAGTCACTTGATCCGCCTGAATGAAGAATTGATTTGTTGTGCTTTCAACTAAATACAAGCGGTTAGATCTCCCCAAGGTAATGCTATCGTAAATATAAAACAAAGGAGTAGTAAAACTGTTTCACTGAATGAGGGTTAACTTTATTTTGTTTCTATCAGAAATATATCCGTTGCTTATCCAGGCGGAACTTGAAACAATAAGACTGAAGATGCTCAAAGTTTGATGTATTTTTTTTTTTCTTTCGAGGAAAAAAAGGGTTTGAAGTTTCACCGCAAGAAGGAAGTTGCGAAAATAGTTAGTTGAAACAACAACGACTTTAAAAATTCTTTGTAGGTCGAACGAATCTTTGTCTTTCTAAAATTACCATTTCTCCTTTTGTGTGTTATATTGACGAAAAGTCCAAATGAAAATAATTCGCAGAACCCTTTTAAAAACTAACTGGTCGTTTCTTGGTTAATCGCAAACCGATTAGTAGATGGATTTGCTCAAAGAGAATTACTTTCCTGGGGGTATTGCAAGGAAGGAAATCTTGATAACTCTCTCCTGGCTACTCGACAATTATCTGGATAACTTTATCTTCATGAATAATATCGTAGATTATCTGTTCTGTAAGTAATTAGAACCCATTGGTGACGGGTTAGTCATAACCAAAGCATCTGCTTAGATTATTTGCTGAACCAAATCTTATTAAACACCAGGTGCAGCCCATAAGATGATATATTCTTAAAAACCCATCAGTTTAAAAAAAATTCAAATTTAAAAAAGTTATAAAATTTCAAAATCTAATTTATTTGGAATATATATATATATTTGTCGAAAGGAGTGGTATTTATGGAATAATTGCTTGTCAGAACTAATTCAAAATAGACAGCCTATTCATATCAATTGTATTTTCTCTCTTTTTAGAGTATGAAACACTTAAAAACAAATCACATTATCTGACCAAGCTTTTGTTACCGTTTATCTTAAAAAAAAAAAAAAAAAAAAAAAAAAAAAATCTATTCTCCCTTTATTGATATAAAATATTACAATTCGATATAAATAAACTGTACTAGGAAAAATAATGCAATCATTAATATTTTTTTCGTTTGAAATTCACGCGGCCGTATGTTTGGTGGGAGTATTGTATGATTCCTACCTTCCGAGGACGTAAACGCAGACCTTCTTGAAATCGCTCAATGAATATCGAACTTCTTTAAGTAGTCTAGATATTGCTATAATATATCAGTGCACTATAAATTTCGTGTAAATCTAGCGCAATGGAAACACCTCAAATTTTCTATAACCCATCGTAAATAATCACACGGTATTCTGTAAGTAATACATTTGTCATTTCTCACGTGAACGTGATCTTAGGGTTTCATAATCGATGTCATTTTGGTACGTATTAATGGGGCCACAACCATTTTTAACTGAATCTTAATTAAATAAATTAATCTCATTTAAAACTTTGAAGTAGTACACAATCTTACTAATGAGTAGCAATCAAGTTAATCACTACTTTGACTTGCCACTTTCAAGATTGGAGAAATGTCTAGTTCAACGAGAAAAGATAAGAAAGAAGCATTTATTTTCACCTGACGAATTAATAAGAAGCAAGTTAAAGAAATTAGTGTTCTTTTTTAAATTCACTGGTCCACACAGAGACTATATTAGTTTGTTGAAAAAGTTAATTTATCATAAAAAGTCAAAACTCCTTTCTTGCATGTGATATGGTGTGACCCTTACCTATATGATTCAACAACTCAATTTAACCCACTTTGTCTTGATTTTGGCTTAAATATATATATATATATTCTCTGACATAATAAATAGATTTCGTAAGTGAAAAGTAATTACTAAGTATTAGCTGAGAACCGACCGTTCAATATATATTTAAAAGTAGTTATAGAGGAAAAATTTTTTAAAAATTAATTTATTAATTTTTTTTTTATAATATGGCGAGTAATTTTTAAGCTGCATTGCAGCCTGGATTTTTCAATAAAATAATTTTCCTTTGAATGTTTTAAGGAATGTTTGTAATTCTAATTCCATTTTTAAATAAAATTAACACCATTAAAAATTTAATTAGATTTGATTACTCCTAATTGCACTAATGTTGAAGAAATCAGTTCGACGCATAATCACATATGGAAAAAAAAATCTTTATGAAAACCAAATATAAAATTATTTTGATAGAATAATTTCTAATCCAAAGATTCTTTTTTTTTTTTTTTTTTTTTTTTTTTTTTTTTGCTTTTGCTTTTATCATTGAGATTCTTGTTTTCAACTTGTTTTTAATCTGTCCGCGAGGTAGCGAAAAAATGACGCCTCTGCTTTTGCATTTGAACTACACAGGTTATTTCTATTAATTGCAACATTCGTATTCAAAGCTAGATACTCGAGAGATAAAGAGAAGCTATAAAAATGGGAGGAGAAACAATTCCTGGATGGGAATTGGAAAGAAAAAAAAAATCTACCTGGACTTTGTATAAAACCAGTTCATACCATTGAAAATATATGTCATATGGAAATGCCAGTTGATATGAAAGTGCTGATTTGCCAAGTATATGATAAATAGGATTATTTTCTTCGATATGCTGGCTAACATTTTAGATTTGCTACCTGCTTTAAAATTTAATTAACTATTAATTAAAGTAAAAAACAAACAAAAAAAACCCTGATCATTTTGCAACATTAGAACACAGACAATAGCTATAATACACTAAGAGTAAAAGTAGACTAGAGCTAAATTTAAGATTTTTTCAAAATTTTCTCCCTTTGCCATGACTTTTATCTTTATTGAGTTTTAATAGGTGAAATCTGGCGATGCATTAGAACTGTCCGTATGTGATTGCAATTTTAATTTAATACGTTATCGCAAGAATGACATTTTAAGAAAAAAAAAACTTGTGTTTTAAGTTTCGATTGGGTTCAGAATATCTTTTGTCTGTCTACTTCTAATCTTCGAAGATCAATTTCCCCATTTCTTCTTATCCCATCAAGTTTGAATTTGTCACGTAGGTAGGTATATGTCGCTTTGTATCAGCTTTCTTGAACCCCTTCAAGGCATCCGAGTACATATGGAAGAAAATTCCGGTAGCTTAAGTGCATATAAATACGAGTTTAATCGCCCATCTATGGTCTTGATCTCTTTTACCGTAAGGCTGGCGTTGTAAGCTTAAAAGTGTTGTTTTTGTTGCTTGGAGCTCATTGGATTGGTATACTTTGTGTTTTGTGCTGATGCTTCTTTCAGGTGGTCAATCCGTGTTACTTGAAAATAGTGTCCTCGCGATACCTTGAATTCTTATTCACTGGGCGAAAAATAAGCTTTCAAACTTTTCTGGCATGGTGGGACACAATTATCTTTATTACCCTGTAACTTAAGTTCAAGGGTGTTTATTGTTTTCAATTTGTCAAAAGAGTGGTCCGTTGTCCGTTCCAGTAATGTTTGGGCATACTCAGGAACGGAATTGTGAGGGCATGTGCCTGCTCCGCCTGTATAACAAGGGATGTTGTTCAGTTGTATAATTAAAAAACTAAAAAACACGCTTTAATAGAAAAGGGAACTAAAAAGTAGAAAATAATTTTAAATATGTTTGAAAAAAGAGTAGAGTGATTAACAAGAAATATTTATTTTATCGTAAAAAAGCGTGGGGTGCTTGATGTCAATTGTTGTAAATATTTAATGACAGATATTTGTAAAAGTAGAGCCATTATGAAAATATCTTAAAAAGCACCCCATGCTTTTTTACGATAAAATAAATAATTTTTGTTAATCATTCTATTCTTATTTCAAACTTATTTAAAATTATTTTCTACTCTTTAGTTCAGTTTTCTATTAAAGCGCGTTTTTTAGTTTGTTAAACTATTATTTATTTTCTACTATTTAGTTTGGTTTTCTATTAAAGCGTGTTTTTTAATTTTTTAAACTATTAATTTTTTTTTTGTGAACTATATTTTTTTTTAGTTAATTTTTTTAGTTAAGTGTACAAAACTCTCCAGTTGTTCCTGCCAATAGTCACATGCTTGTCTCAAATATAAGTCATCTGTATGCCTTAGTACACACCGTATTACTTGGCACAAAACGCTACAGTGTCTCTGAATATGAAAAATCGCTAATCCTTAAGATCCTGGTAAGGATAATGCACATTTATATGGAAAACTGTGGTATTTCTAGAGCTAATCCTTGCAATCCAGAGTTCCGACCAGATGAAAGGAACGCTTTAATATTAGATCAAAACCAATCGGTGGCTCGTCCATCATTACTATATGATAAATTTGAATAACTTTTTGTTGATAGTATAATCGTAGTGCCCACGACAGATCTTTCAAATGTCTGCCTTATCAACTGTAGATGGTAAGTTCTGTGACTACTGGGGTTGTAACTGGTAACGGGACACCAGGATTTGATTCCGGAGAAGGTTGGTTGGTAGGAGTTTAACAGCGCAAGAGCAACACGAGCTAATCCTTGCGATAATGCGACAAACTTATTGTTTTGTCATCGGTCCTTGCAAAATTTCAAATTAATGCAACGTTTTGAAGTGGTCGAAAATCGAGTTCAAAGATTCCGTTACATAGATACATATGAATCTAATAAAAGCATGTAGAAAAGAGATGTTGTTCAGTTGTATTGATGTATCGATGTTTTATAAAACTCAAACAAAAAAACTGTAATGGGCTTGGACTTAAGGCACAGTATAATCTGTATATTGACCCTAAGCCAATTATTTGTTGGTAATGATTTTGTTTGAATATTGTTCTTATTTCTTTAGTTTAGATTTCGAGATGTTACTGTTGCTCTAAATTTTTTCTGGCTACAATATTTTATATTTAATATTTTGGTAACTGACTGTAGTCTTGTATTTTTAACCTTGACAAAAATTTCACTTAGTTTTCAACTTGGATCTCATTATTCGTCAAAAAATTTCCTGTTGTAATCACGTATCCTAATTTAAATACAATAACAAAAACTAGGGGTGGAGAACATCACATAACTTTCAATTACATTATATAACATTGGTCATTGCAGTGAAATTTGACATTGTGTTACTTACCATTTTCTTATTTTCTCTCGTTTGAATAAAAATGGTCAGTTTGGCAATAATTTTTATATAAGCAGAAAAAATACACACATTAAAATGGCAAAATTGGGTTATTTTATTCGATAGACATTACATTATCCTTGCTTGTGCGTGAAACGTAAAAAAATATCCGTCGTTGATGAACGATGCTCAAGGGCAGTGAGCTCTGCTAAAGGCACTCGTTTTTCAACTTTTTACGCTTTCATCACATTTTTATGAGAATTTTGGAGGGGGGAATGTTTAGAACATTTTCAGAGGCATTACTACAGCGATTTTGATTAAAATTGATGGAACAGTTTCTTAACAATTACTGAAAAGCGTGATTTTTTCAACAGCAGCTACCTGATGCGCATGCGCGATTTTGATGAAAACCTTAATTGGTAGGTCCTGTTGCCACCAACCCGCACACCAAATTTGAACTAACGGTATAGTGGTTAGCGTGCTAGCTTCTAGACCGCGAGGTTGTGGGTTCGAGTCCCGTGTAAGGTATGGGTGTTTGTAAATGTATGCTGGCTTGTCAAATGAGGAATGTTTCGGCGCATTATAGCCCTCGTATTACTGACGGTGCCAGATAATCTGAAAACAACCAACCAAATTTGAACATCTTAGTTCAATTTTTTCGGGAGTTTTGCTGACTACGTGCACTGACAAGACATTTTTTCTAGATCACTTTTTTGAAATCAAGATGTTCCAAAACTTGGAGAAATGCAAAAAAAAATCGGAAATTGATTTAAAATCAGGAAAATTGATTTAAAATGTGGAAATTGTTATTATTGTTACAACGATTTTAAATTCAAGTAGATATCTAACATAATTTTTTAGAAAATATAGTACAGATGGCACGAATTTGTTACATATATTTCTGGTTCTCAAGTTGGAACTTCTTGCAAAAATGGCTAAACTTAGTAAAGGTGTTTTAATATGATATGTAGCACTCGTTTGTGGAATTTGTAGTTTTTCTTAAATGTAAATGGTAGGCGGCAATGGTAGGACTGGTTCTTTGGATGATTTTCTAACAGTTGCATAAACTAACCTAAGTCGACAGAAAGCCAGATAGTTTGCTTCCCTTTTACTAATATATATTCCCTTTATTTTGGAGTGCAAGGCCCAAATTTTTGATTTTTGAAATTTATACATTTTTCTAATCAATCATTCAGATAATGAATTTTCTTATTATCGCCTTAACTACTTTATAACAAAAGGTAAGTGATGTATACAAATAAAACGTAATTGACTGAATTGAAGAAAGAAATTCAGTGCTAGTAAAGCCCAACAAGCAATAAATCTCGAACTTCGTTGGCACCAATCAATTTATTTTCTTGAGCATTCTTTTTGGCCAATATAGGTTTGGCGTGCCATTTGGTTTCGTCCTATTCTTCAAGTTTATGGAAAGAAAACAGAAAGAACGCCCTATTTTTATAGTTGCAACTTACAAAACAGAATAAAAATCCAGCGATTGAAACGTGCATTGCCTCTGGTCTATGACTCCGTGCTTTTAACACCTGTTATCGCGTTCGTGCTTTTTATCAGCGTAGTTGGTAAACGCACACCTGAAGAAGAATTTTGCACTTGAGGCTCTCTGGAATAGTTAAGACACTTATGGTGCTCTACTTAAGGGTGATGATCATAATCTGGTGTGACTCTTCGCGAAGCAATTGCTTCGAGACATCGCACTAAATTAGCTGTTTAGAAAGGAGGGTTGACGTTTTTATCTGTGACTTCGTCCGGTGAATACTTCAAGGATAACTCCTCTGAGCAGAATTTTTGTGACTGTTGTGAAGTCACGATATCTGGTTTTAAAGCTTAAATCTTCAAGTATAACAGAGGGATTGAAATTAACTTTTAAAATTAAGGGGATTTGAGTCTGATGCTTTAGGCAGTGAAAGAGGACGTCTCTTGAGGAAAAGAGCTGTCAAGGAATGGATATGATCAGATCATTGACTAGTGCCCTATTGTGAATGTGCTCAGAGCTGTTGTTTGAAATTCGGGTTTTAGATAACCAGATTCATATCGTGTTTTGTAGCGAACTGGTAGAAACTATCGATATAGATAAACAACTGGATAGACTGCTCCATTGTCAATGCAAAAAGAAAAACGCGCCGGGGATTGCGAAGCTGGTGGGATGATTAACCAATCACAGTTCACTTTTAAAGTTGGATGGGAACGCTAAAAACCTTGTAAAGTGTTAGAGTATATATATATATATATATATATATATATATATATATATATATATATATATATATATATATATATATATATTATATATTTTGCACATTATTACTAATTAACCTAACCTTTAACTGCTGTGGTTGGATGGTTTTAGGTTATTTGTGCAAGAGCTACATATGGTCCATACTGCGCCAAACAAATTGGAGGACATCAGTTTAAAGTTTAAGAACATAGTATCAGAAAAATTAATATAAAAGTCAAAGATGCGATATTTTAGGGTGTGGAAGCATTCCACAAAAAATGACTTGTGGTCTGTCAAACCGCTTACAACAGTTTAAGGTCTACTATTGACATTTCTGCTGTGTACAACCCAAAATTTTGTTTTCCATCTTCGGCAATCCATATTTTTTATCCTACCAATTGCATCTGGCAACGGCTTCATTTTCCAGCTTTAAGCAGTCTATCCAGTTGTTTATCTATATCGATGGTAGAAACGCCCTGTCCTCTATTGGAAATTCGTAACCTAGCTTCGAATTTAGGATATCAAGGTAGAATTTAGGGGGTTAGACAATAATTTGTATCATTAAAGCTTTCATTTATGACCACGATCTCCAAATCTGTAACTACAGGCTTTTTTACTTTGCAATCTTGTATTTTTTATTTTAAATAAAATATTTATATGCATCAAATACTACTTTTAAGTACTTAAGTATATTTAATTGACCTGATGGTAAAATAACAAAGTTCAGTCGGCAATTCTAACCAACTTTATAGAGAGTGAAATTTTCTATACTAGTATAGATAAGCTACCTTTTATGGACAGTAACTGTCTCAATTCAACATTGTTAGTCTCATCTCAATTCAACACAACTATTATTAGTTTTAAGTTATTTTTGTATTAAATTTCACTTTACAATACGTATTTGTTGTGATTTTCGTTTTTTTTTTATAGTGTAGAGAATTTTATTAATATCCCATACATAATTGAGGTCAATCATGTGCTATTTCTCACAACAACTGTATCTATGAATTGATGACTATACTATTGCCATAAACATTGATTAGAGGAATTACGTGCAAAAGTACACATTGAAGACTAATTAAAAAATATTAATACTTTTGATAGAATTATATTTTCTGTAAACATGAACTTGAGGGTTTTGATATTCTTTCGAATGCAGCTTTTTGTTAAAGTAGGCAAGATATCTGGATTTAATTGGAAATCATTGGAAAGCTGGATTTCGTTGGCAATTTCGATTTTTCTGAAAATCGAATTACAAATTTAGAATGAGCTAAATATTCAGATTTAAGAGTATTCTTTAATCAAAGTTTCATTCTTAAAATAGCTGTTGAAATGTTTTGTTATAATCCTTGATAAAAAATTGTTGATATTGGCTGCAGAGGATCTTCAATTCGAGACTAGAATTCTATTATTTTTGTCGCTGGCAGGTTCTGGCGGTCTTCTATTAATGGTTAAAAGAACTTGTTACCAGAGCATTGCACATACGGGATGGTAATTGCATCTGCTACTAATTTTTCTGCAATTCCTGAATACAAGGGATTGTCAGAACATATAGCAACCCAACCTCATTTTATAACTTTATCAGGTTTTCCAGGTTCTTGCTTAGTTGAGGTATTGGGACCAACGTTTTGTGGTCTATTTATTTGTGAGAAGAGGCTGTTTTCTTATGAGAAGTTGGGATGCTGGTATAGTCCTATATGCTGGGATTTGATTGCTAATATTTATACTTTACACTCTATACTCTTTCACAAGCAAATTTTTTGTCTAACTTCTCTGTTACATTTTGATATCTGAGATGTACCAGGAATAGCTAAGGCATCACCTGATTTCAAACTGATATCCATTGCTTAGTCTAAAAATAAGGAAAAGTAACTTATTTCTAAAAAAAAATTATTTTGTTTATCAATAAAATACAAGGCACCCTGTTAAAAAAAAAAAAAAAAATTAAGGTTTTGTGTTTGAAAGAGTACAGTATCAATTGGTCAACATTTTATATTCATAACTTTAAATTCTCTTTTGGTCTTTAGAATCATCTACTAGATTACAATTAAAAGCAAAACATAGATAGTTTGTTTTACAAAACAGTATAGTAGTTACAATGTACTAAAGTTTTTTTTTTAGAATAATGCAAATTTTGAATCGGAAATGCTGATGATACCTAACATATCCAAAAATTACAAAGCTGTGAAAGAAAGTTAAGTAGTTTATATTTTAAAAAATTCATTTGAAAATTTAAATCACTTATCCTTCTCCTATTAATTTTATTAATGCATAATTCCCTACTCTCCCCAGTGAGAACCTTTCTGCCCCTTTCAATAGTAAAATGTAACGGGGACGGTAAGGAAAATTGTCATGTGTTTTAGGTCTTCACCATGTTAGGTCTAACTACAACCACATGGTGCACGTTTCTTTTTTTTTTTTTTTTTTTTTTTTTTTTTACACCTTTCACCTACATTATACCATAGAACATAAAAAGTTTCAACTTACCTATCAAAATTTCACAATAAGCTTTGTGAACGGTTAGCCGACCAATAGAGCCAATCGGCTGCTGTATCCATGTTGGTTGAGCCTGCTCTTCACAAAGCAGCAGGATGGGATAAAGTAGCTGCTGTTGACTGAAATGTGAGTTTTCTACAGACCAGTTCTTATGATTAAAGAGGCATTTTAGTTTTATCTAGTGTCACTCTTCATCACTTTAGCACGAGGGTCGGTAAGGATATTAAAATCCAGGGACAAAGTTTAAAAAACAAAAAATAATATTGAAATTTCCAAAAACTTGCCCTTTTTTTAAGTATTTATGTTTAAAAATAATATAAGTTCAATTACAAATGAAAATAAATCGGATTTACATATGTATCAAATGAATCAATTTCGACTCCAAACTTAAGAATTGTCATTAGGGACAAGGGATTATAAGGAATATTCTGAAAATTTTTTTATTCTAAAAAAAACCTTTATATTAGTTTTTTTTTTTACTAAATACTGTTGTATAGTTTCTCAGCAATTAGTTTTACGGTTTAAGAAAAAAGAAAGAAAAGCATGCATTATTCTAAAAGTTATGCCTGATGGACTTATATGGGCAATTCTACCAAAATTTGATACTTATCTATTAATCTGGGCTACAGAGTAAAATAACCAACTGAACTGATATCACTACTTTAAGCCGTTATCAGTGGAGACTCACATAAACCATGAAAAATTGAAATAGGTTACGTAATTCTGTTCAGAATTTTTGCCAAGGAAACGGGCTACCAAGCCTGCTAGAGATAAAAAGATACAAAATCAATCTAATGGAATCTTGTAATTTATTTAAACAGAAGTTCTCACTGTCTTTCAATATTCTGCTTAACTTCATAGTCACGTGGATGGTTTTTTCCCCTTCTTTTTCCCCGCTTTTTTTTTTTTTTGAACTTCACAAGTTGTATAAAATCAAGTAATGGAGTGGTTGATGAAACTTCGAGCTTTAAAAGGGATTAGAGTGACATAATTTTATTCAAACATTACAGCAGCATTTCATTTCGTGTATTCATTTTTCATTTGTTGTCGAAATAGTACTTGAATATCCAAATAGTGTCGGGTCACAAAAATTCAAAATGAGCAAGGAATTTTAGTTGGCCAAAATGTACCCTTTTCAAACTGAGCATAGAAAAGGTTATAAAAAATAATTGATGAATACCGGGCACGGGAAATAACATTGCAAGTCAGGTTTTTTTTCTTTCAAAAACTGAGTTAAAATCCTTTTTCACTTTAAAGAATCTGATTTTTTTAAAACTATGTCACATAAGCTAAGACTTCTTTTCCATTTTGAATTGAAAGATACGTCAAACTTCAATATGACAAAAAAAAAAAAAAAAAAAAAAAGTCTAGATCTGTTTTACTTTTTCATCCTTTGAGGTAGCATGCATTGAATTCGCCCAAAATATTTATTAGTCCAACATGACACCTTGATATACTGATTTAAAAAAAATCAAAGATCTCGAGGGCGTCTGTTCGTCCGTTTGTTCGTAATGTCCATCGCTCGCGAAGTATTGAGGTCAATTGGATCTTAACAGAAATTCAGGTATATCCAAAGATCTGGTCAGCCAAAAACGAGATTTTCTTTCTTTTTAACATTTTAACAGTAATACATGGTTGCCAAGGCTATGGTTTGCGAGAACAGTTTACAAATTTGATATAAAACATTAAATTTCTATTTTTTTAAATTTTATTTTCTGTTGCTAAAGATTATTGGCATTTCTAAGAAACCTATTTAATAATTTGAAATTATTTCTTGAGCTGTTGCTGCTACATTTATTTAGTGATTTGCTTATTCAAATGCTAAGTTTTTTTTCCCCTGTATCCTTTAATTACGAATTATACTACCTTAAGATGAAATATTTTTTAAGAACTCTGGGAAACGAAGACGATTTTCATCATCATTACAAAATCAATCAAAAGATACGTTTTTTTTTTTTTTTTATGAATATGCTCTTTATAAATAATATTTAATGTCCAGTTGTGTGAAGGCACCAGAAATGGGGGAGAAAAAAAACAAAAACAGATAAGGTTTTATTTTAATATTGGTAATGGAAAACAAATTTTTTTGGCTTTTTTCTTTTTTCCCCTTACATTTAGAGTTCACATTATAACTCTTAATATAATTATTAATACGACTTAGGATTCATACTTCAAACAAATAGTAGACTTTTAAAAGTTATTGCAATGCATTTTAGAACCTTAATAGAAAATAATTACAATCGACACATCAAATAATTTTAAAATGTTAAAAATAATTTAACTTATAAACCCTTTTATGCCGACTTTTAATTATTAGAAACTATCTGAAGTGTAATGTTGCCCGTGCTCAAACGTCTATGGCCCGGTACAAGCTGGTTCATATTGGTTCAATCCATTGCAAGTTCTTTTAACCTTCTATCCTCGATTTCACCACCTTAACAACAACACATTGGAATGTTACCAAGAATTCGGTTTAGTCCAGATACCTATAAAAAAAGAAATTGTTAAAAATGGTTCACAAGATCTTAAGTTATTATTATACCTCTTAAAGGGTGAAAAGTAGGAGGGTTTTGCGAAGTTTGAAGTAATCATAAATTGTCTTTTTTTAAATATTAAGTATGCAAAATTCCATCAAAATCGGTTTAAAATTGTAGAATCCTTAAGTGAGCAGGTGCCATTTTTTTTTTTTTTTTTTTTTTTTTTTTTTTTTAAAAATTTAATTCACCCAGTTACCCTATACTTGTTTCGAAGGTCAAGTGAACAAAATTTAATCAAGATTGGAATAAAACTGTAGATTCTTATAAAAAAATAATACGCACACGTACATACGGAAAAACTTCTTTATATAGATAGATTGTCACGATCTAACTCACTCTTTTCTAACAAATTTGGTGTGAACAAAATAAAACTTTAAAGAAATTCTTTACTTTTTTTTTTCATTCCTGGGCAATTAAGTTTCTAGACTACAATAAAGCAATACAATAAATTTATAATTGATAACATTTTTTAATTGAACTGCTTCAAATAAAAAAATAAATCTATGAATACTTTGAAGTAATGTACGATATTTTAAAATTATAAAGACTGTATGGTTGCTACTTGCCAACTTCACCCTCACCATCTCTATTTTATAAGTCCGCAAAGGTAGTCTCATTATGTTATAAGCTACTATGGCTATCAAGTAACTTTAAGGATAAATATAATTTTAACAACAAGTTTAACTAATTTCAATTGTTTTACCATTCTTGATATTGTTAATAATGTAAGGTAGTCAGTTATTTAAAAATGGTTTGCTTCCTGTAATCCTACCTACCAGTGTTTAAGCTGGGGTACAAAATGTCTTTAGCAAAAAAGCTAAAATCACAATTTTCATTTTAGCATTTTGTTAAAATGATTACTAGTTCCATTACTCGGGATGTTTAATCTAACACAATTAAAATATTTTTTACTTTTAATTACCCATATACATAGGGTAATGAAAGTATAGCATTCGGTCAAAAAAAAAAAAAAATTACATTTTTTTTACGTCTTGGTCGTCCCTAAGTTCAAAAAAGTGATCTAGAAAAAATGTATGTCGTCTGTGTGTATGTATGTGTGTCTGTGGTTAGCATAACTCCCGAACAAATTAACCTACGGTATTCAAATTTGGTATGCGGGTTGCTGGTGGACATGGGACCTATTATTAAGGTTTACGTCAAAATCACGCATGCGCATAAGATAGTTGCCATTGAAAATATCGTGTTTTTCAATGATTGCTAAAAACGCCTCCAACGATTTTGATAAAAATCACTGTGCTAATGCCTTTTAAGGTGTTCTAAACATTCTCACCTCCGAAATTCCCGTAAAAATGCTTTAATGACGTAAAAAGTTGAAAAACGAATGCCTTCAACACATAGTTCTCTTTCCTCATCAACGATCGTTTTGACTTCTCTCCTCAGTTTCACTTATAATAAAGGATTATATAAGGATTATCGAAAAGTATATCGCCAAGACGCCAAAATCACAATTTTGACAATGTGTGTGAGTATTTTTTTAAAAAAAGATCCCTACAAGAATTATCGCAAAAAATATCGCCATACTGGCCATTTTTTCTAAATAAATGATGAAAATATAATAACGGTAAACGACTCAAATCCACGTCAGTATTATAGTGTAATTGGAAGTTGTGCTATGTTCCACACCCCTAGTTTATTATAAAATCCGTTTTAACTTTAAATGTAAAGCTATTTTATACCAATATCAACTGGAAAAGTACTTTTCACTTAGCTTAGTTGCTCTTTTAGGTCGATGACTCACGACGGGATAGCAAAAAATGGTGATTTTGTAAATTTTGTGTCAAAATGTTTTAGCAAAAGAGCTGAACCCCACTTTCTGATTTTAGGATTTAAGAAAGTTTTTAAGTATTTTGCTAAAAAAGCACCCACAGCTTAATTACTGCTACCTACCCTAAGATTACAATTCAAAAATTTCGACTCTGAAGCTATTTTTTTATATTAAAATATATATATATATATATATATATATATATATATAAAATATTCGTTAAGGCAATTAATAGATTATCTCGTAATGAGCAGTTACACCTGAAGAAAAGTTACAAATACCCATTAAAATACCCAATTTCACTAAATACCTGGTATATACCAAGGATACTGACGCACAAAAAGTAAATATACCCAAGTATTTTACATCACTGATCAATTTGAAATCTCGCACATTATTACCATAATAATATTTATTTTTGCTTATTTGCAAAAAAAATTTGGCAAAAAATACCTTTTTCTTACCCTGATATTTTGTTCAATGTTACAGGAAACAAATCTTGATTTTTTTTTTGGGAGGGGGGCTAAGGAGATACTTTATCTTGAAAATCTCTTATGGATATCTGATTCACTATTCTTGTATTTATAAGTAGAACATACATCAAATTGAAAGAGAATAAAATTGTATTTTTTACACGTATGTATATAGTTTTGAAAAATTTCCAAAAATGTGACAATATTTACTTAAACATGACTGAAGGGGATATTAATATTATTGTAGTTAGTTTTGCATCCTCAACATTCCAGAGACTTCAAACAGTTGTGGTGGTTTGTGTCGCATATTGTCTATGAGTCATGCATTCTAATCTCTATAATGCAGTGATTGTAATGTAACGTTCTCAGAAGCCTGCCGTCTTTACTTTTTACCGCTTTTTTTTACTTTTAGCAAACTTTTTTACCATTGTTTAAATCTAAACTAAAAGTTAACCAAGTTTAATCCTATAAAAATTTATACAAGTTATCAGGTTGTTTAGTAGACTTTTACTCGAATTGAAAATATGTACGAATACAATTCCATGCAATTAAAATTAGTCAATTTTCTTTGAGGTTCAACATTTTGTAGGAAAATCTTTTTGAGAAACTTAAGTACCCTGGTCTAGAAAGAAGTATGGACGAATTTGGTTAATCTATTACAAAGATGTGGGCGAACTTGTATAAAAAATCCACATTTAATCAACTTGATAACCATCTTATGGTAAGTCAGGTTGAAAATTGTAATCAGTTAAATTTCTAAGCTATTTAAAAACCACCTCGATTATTGAAATTTTAGATTGAAAAGCTCAAAGTGATATTATAGAACCGCATCGAATTTTTAAAGCAAAATGTGATATACACCTGTTAACTGGCAATTGTCGTAACCTATTGAGAAATGTTGCAATTTCTATTGTTCGACTTGGTTTTACATTCAGGAGAAATATTTGTGAATATTAACGTGAAATATTTGTCCTCTTAACAATAACATAACATGACATAGACACTGAACGAAAGCCATTTGGGTAACTTAATTTTCTAAGGCTGACCGTGTTAGTTTGTCCGTATGTTTGATTCAGAAAAAAAAAATTACCAAACAAACACTGATTTTTGAATGGATTAAAATAGTTAAAAAAGGCATTTTTATACACCGTCTTTTTAAAACAACGTATACTTTAAATGAAATTGATTCTTTCGCTTTAAATTATTCGCTTAAATTGTTAAATTCTATACATGGAATAGTTTTGATTGCTAGTTTGATTTTGAAAAAGTGACACGAATAATGTAGATTTGTCAATAAAAATGTGTTAAAATGATAAGAATAAAAAAAAAAAAATTAAAAAATAAATAAATAAATAAGTAAACAAATTGTAAAGTATTAACTCTCTAAGCATTAAAAAAATTATGTTCATTATCAATAAACTAATTAAATAATTGTGTAGTACTACATTATTTTACTGTATATTTAAATAATTAAAACTAATTAATACAATTTTCTATTAATGTTTAATTTTTCACCACATGGTGACATATCAGATTACATTATCTAAATATAGGTTATAAATAATTTTAACTTTACCGGTTCAATTTCAGAAAGTTCCATTACAACTCAGTGTTGATTTCACAGTGTGCAGGACACCATAGTAAAGTGCTCTATCGTATAGTCGGAATAGTAATATCATCTCAGTAGAATAGTAAAATCACTCTCAGTGAGGTAATATCACCTAAGTGACAACATGTATCAGTTAAAATGGACAGTTAAGATTTGTATGAAGTAATAAATATTGAATAAAGCTGCAAATAAATTGTCCTGCTGATGTTGATTATTTGTGAAAATTGAGTTTTATTCTTCTTCCCCGTGACAACATAGGGGACACGATACCCTTCCCCCCCAAAAAAAAAAAATAATTTGATTTTGGAGTTTTTATTTCATGTTATTTTATGTTTTCTTGTTTGATCTTCTCTGAACGTGATATTTCAAACTTCAATGTACGTTTTTTTTAACTAGTAGATACATACTACCATTAACTTTTTATGAAGTTGCAGTAGAAAATCTATTGATTAAACTGGAGTTAAAAAAAAAAATCCATTCTCTTTTATCATCCCAAATCTTAATAAAAAAAAATAAAAAAAAATAAAAAATTGATTAATAATTTAAAAAAAATTGATTAATTTAAAAAAAAAAGTTTCGATGATGCCAAATTTTTGTACCTTGTATAAGATCTATCTCTATCTAATATAAAACATTTCTTACTTGTTTAGTAAGAAATTTTCAAGAAAAGTTTCATTAGAAATAGGCAATTTATCATTAACAAATTGATATAGGATACTGAGTCTATTTAAGACTTTCTAAAACTTTTTATCCTTTCGATGAATACATTTAGTTACAGACCGTAAGAAGTGAACTTCAATTATTAACATTCTGAATCCATACCTAGAACTTTAGAGGAATTGAACGAAGTCGCTGATGTAGTTAGCTTATCCTACTTACAAGACGGGAAAAAAAATTGCAACAAATTTAAACTTAGTTTTACAATGGTTTTAATACTTTTATCGTCCTCGCAGTAGAACAATGGGCTATCCATATTAGATAGGTATACATTAGATGGGTGTAAGAGCAATAGCCTCCATTATCGCAATTAACTTATTCAAATTGATGACGTTAGAACTACTATAACTTCAATCACTCGCATTACAATTATTGACTTACTTTTAAAACATTAACAGCCTCCGCGCTAGCTTGATGGTCAGAGTACCGAGCTCATGATCGGAGGATTGTGGTTTCGATCCTCGACGGTTGCCGAAGATCGGTGTGTACCTAATGGAGGGCGGGGACTGGTTCACACTAAATATGTCGTGGTCTCAATGTTCTCTCGCTGGTGTGGTGGGGTCGGAGAGATGGGTTTACGCTAAAAGATTACGATCTCGTATTCTTCTAGATGCTCACAAATTATTTGGCTGTGTTAAAACACTTTATAAGTGGCAGAAATAGACAGTTGGAAGTTCTAAGCCAAAACATTAAAATTGTGACCAAGTGCATTGAGATAAAGAGTTGACATTGAGGATATTTGCATTTATGTTGGTTGTATTGGAGATTTTCTGGTGTAAGAACTGTACGAGGGATATATTGCACCGAAACATCATTAGATCAAGATCTATGTGAAGGAGTGATAAATTCTGGAAGGCCTTTCAAAGAGATTTTGTCCCTCATTTGCGCCACGAATGGAAGATAACCTGAATATGCAGTCTGTCAATAGGCTAGACTATCTGTGACGTTCACTACCGTGTTTTTTTCAGTGGCTGCCCGTGATCGAAAATGTTAGTGCAGACGGAAACACGTGACTTCCCAACAAACCCTCCCTCCCCCCAACTACACATACACTTTCCACAAGTATGTACAAAAGGGTGGACCAAAAAAAACAACTTTTTTTTCAAAATAGGTTTTGGAATAGCACGGAAAATGTGCCTAATGGGTCAATTAGAACACACTCAAAATTTCGTTAACTTTGCTCAGTACCTAGCCGCTCCCCTCTGGTAATGAAAATGTTAAAAAAAAAAAAAAAGCCAAAAAATGCACTTATAAGCCATTTTTTTGGAAAATTTTGGAAATTATTTTAAGAAACTGGGATTGGTATAGCATGGAATAGTTACCTAATGTATCAGTTAGAACATGCAAAAAATTTCGTCTATTTTGCTCAATATTTAGCCACGCCCCTCTTGATTTGAACAAAAAAGTGGATAAATGTAGCAAAATCGTAAAAGATTAGACGTTAGGGTGGTCTAAAAGATATATATTCAAAATCCGTCTTGGAATAGCGTGGAAAAGTTGTCTAGTGGGTCAGTTAAAACACAAAATTTCGTCAATTTTGTTCCATCTTTAGCCGCTCTCCTCGGCATTGAATATGTCCAAAGCATACAAAAAATGCACTTTTAAGCCAGTTTTTGAAAATAATTTCTAAAAACTGGCTTAGAACGTTTTTTTTTTCTTAGTAAGAGGGGCGCGGCTAAATATAGAGCAAAACGGACGAAATTTTGTGTGTGTTCTGACCGACACATTAGGCAACTATTCCATGCTACACAAAATGCCAGTTTTTAAAAATAATTTCAAAATTTTTCTAAAAACTGGCTTAAAAGTGCATTTTTTGTATGCTTTGGACATATTCAATGCCAGAAAGGCGCGGCTAAAAATGGAACAAAATGGACGAAATTGTTTGGGTGGTTTAACTGACCCATTAGACAACTTTTCCACGTTATTCCAAGGTCCACCCTAACGTCCAATCTTTTACGAATTTGCTAAATTTATGTACATTTTTGTTCAAAGCAAGAGGGGCGCAGCTAAATATTGAGCAAAATGGATGAAATTTTTTGCGTGTTCTAACTGATACATTAGGCAACTATTCCATGCTATACCAATGCCGATTTTTAAAAATAATTTTCAAAAATTTCCACAAAAAAAAAGCTTAAAAGTGCATTTTTTGAGTCACTTTTTGCATTTTCAATGCCAGAGGGGTGCGGCTAGATATTGAGCAAAATTGACGAAAGTTTGCTGTGTTCTAATTAACCCATTAGGCAAATTTTGCGCTATTCAAAATTTTTTTTTTGCCCATTTTCGGGCCACCCTAATGTACAATCATACTTAAACTTTTTTTAAAAAAAATTATCATTTTAGAAATCGGATATTTTTGCAATTAAAAGTACATAATTAGTAATGATGTTTAGATGAAAAAATAATATTTTATTCAAAAATTAACTAATTAATTCGTTATAATTAGAATATTTTTGAACGGTGATTACTCGTGTTTTTAGGGACCAAGGAAAGAAATTATGGTTGGAAATTATTCGTAATATCTTCTTAATGTTATGAACCTTCATCTAGTTTCCAAAATATATAGTTTTTTGTAAAATAATTTTTCATGACTGAGGTTTTAAACAACTAATAGTTAATGCAGATTTGAACTCTCAAATGATTTTTCAAAAATATTATATTAAACTTCAGTTATCACTGTTAAAATGAAGTTTCCCGTGCCAAAAACGAATCGAATTCTCAAGGGCAGTCGAAGTCGGAAAATTGCTGGCTGCCTCGCTATACGTTACGTGGAGGGAAGTCTCTATTGGGTTACATCGGTTACCACGTCAACACATGGCAACGTCGCAACCTAAACGCGTTTCAGAAACACATGGCTGCTGTTGGGAGGAAGATCACCTTGACTGGAATCGCTTTTTTCCCCTCGTGGATTGAGTAATAATGAGAAGTTTGCTGTTTACATGATTTTTGTACACTTACCATAGAAATTGAAATCCTCATTCTAGAAAATTGTAAAATACGCAATTTTAGTTTTGAAGTAATAAATTTAGATGCAGCCTGGCTGCACTGGCTGTAGTGCACGAGCAGCCACTGGCTTTTTTACTTTGAAGAGAGAACGTTGGAATGAGGGTGAATCACGCAACCTTTTGCATATTAGACAATCTTTTTTGGCAACGAGCCTTAAGTCTAGCAGAGATTTATTGAAATGAGTACTGTGACAAATAATTCTCCTCACCTCCAGCTGCTCACATGTTCAATTTTTTTTTTTTTTTTAGCAACAATGTCGTCTAATGTCTTGTAAGTAGTTTATTCTTATACTTATTAGCGAAACATTGAAAAAACTAAAATAAAGCAATTTAAAAAAAAAAAAATGGTCTAGGTGTTTTTTTTTTTTTTTTTTTTTTTTTTTTTTTTTTTTTTTTTTTAAATAGTTTGAAAAATTATACATACCAAAAAAATAAATTATAAGAAAATTTCTTAATGTTAAACGATTAAAAATTATTCGAAAATGCGCTACACAAAATGGAAATGTACGAAAAAAGTTCGTCTAATTTTGATTTTTTTTTTTTAAAGTATACATTATACAGGTCAAACAGTTGATCAGGAATTTGATTCTGGAATTATTTTCCCATTACTTTCATTTGTTGACTCGTAATATTTACCTGAACGGCGGGAAAATGTGGTCGGGGTCTATGTTTCTGGTTTAAATTTTTCCAACTACTTCCTGTAAACCTAGGTTGTTGGAATTCGGCAGGTAACCTTTCAATTATAAAAGATATCCTAAATGCCGAATAATTAAAAGCTTGTGAGGTTTGGAAATATAACAGTCTAAAAAGTAAAGCTCGTCCGATTTTAAAGAAATAAATTTTACAAATCATCCAGATGTTCCTGAATCTGATTCTGGAAATATTTTTTCGATACTTTCGTTGATAGAGACCAGGAATGGCCTTATAATTTTTTTTTAACTCATTAGTTGTTACTCCAAAAGATTTTTGTCCCATATTCTTTCCATAACACTATGGTTTCTAGTTCCAGAACCCGTTTTTTACCAAAAATCATAAATCAATTTTATGGCAAAAAATTGCTGACGCACATGTTTTGGATGATAATCAATTTTCCATTTATAGTCATAAAAGATTAACTGCGGGAATTAAATGATAAAAATGAAATAAATAGTATTTTTTATTGGTTTTTATTCTTATAAACGGAAATTTTATTTCTCTGCAACATAAGAATTGTAATATTAAAAAACTGTTGACTAAATCCAAGTAACTAAAGTAAGCAAGTTACTGAAAACCTTTTCTTTGTTAGACAGTATGATAAGAAAAGATAATAAAAAAAGGAAACTACTCAAGCATATATGACGTTTAAATAACTGATGCAAGTTAGGACATAAGGTGTTCAGTTTTGTTAAGAAATCCGTTATTTTAAATGTCTATTGAAAGCGTATAAAAAGGCAACAAATCCCTTTTTAACTCAATATAATCGACTTAATCAAATTCTATTGATTGTTCTTGAACCAACTGTTCTTCAAAGATTTTTAAGCATAAACAGTAAAATTTTACATTTAAATAAGAAGTAATTATAAGGAATTCATAGTTGTGAAAATTTGTGATGGCAAACAGAAAAGTTTTTTAAAGGTTACTAGAATGTTATGCCTTGAATAAGCTTATTTCTTCAATATTTCCAAACTTATGATATCTATTTTATATAAAATAAAATGTAAAACTTTCTTTGTACAGTTGATAGTTCTACTGTTAAAGTTCTTAAGTGCATTTGATTTCAAGAAAAAAAATATTTTAGAACCTAAAAACAGTACAACATTAAAATTCGAGATTATTTAGCGAATCGATGAGGACAATGAAAATCTCAGCCAGAGTATTAAATCAGACGATATTTAACATTGAAAACAACAGTTACAAATAAAAAATATTTATGAAACTTTATAATTTGGAAAGTTTTCTCTCCAAATAAAAAGATTAAATATCTGTTTTAAAAGTTGAAAAACTGACTTTTGGTCAAAAAATAGGCTCCAGTAACCATAGTGTATAAGGTAAATTTTTATGTGGCTAGCATATGTATCTAAGACTGACCATTTTAATCGACCCCCCCCCCTCCCCTCAAAAAAGGTGGCATTTTAATAGGTCCACAGAATCACGAAGAAAATTTCAAAATCCTGAGGGAAAATATATGCATTAAAGCAATTGCGTTTATTATTTTGCTTTTTTTAGCATTTATATCTTCAACACTTATGGTTTTGGCTTTTGTAGATTTTGTTTTAACTGACTAACTCATTCACAAATTCTTCCACATTCCATTTATCTGCAAGTCTGAAATTTAGTTCAGATGTGAACAAAAACAAACATAGAAAAGTAAGATACATTTCTATTTCAAATGACCAAATTTAAAAAGTAAAAATAGGATTGAACTCTCAATACGCGGATATCTTCCATTACAAGTCACACTTCCAGTCACAAAAATTAGGTTTAAATGTGAAAAAAGGCAAACATAGAAAGAATAAACTCTTCAGTTCTCAAATAAAAAGATGTTAACCCCTTGCACTTGAGAGGTGACTCTCACTCACCACATGATTTGATGCCGCAACTTAAGATGTGACTTTCACTTACCACTAGGTTTAATGAGGAAATTCGATGAAATGACTGTTTATGTTTAGTTTCTTTGAAGTGGATCTGTAACCACGAACCAAACCAAAAAAGGCGGGAAATGTCTCGAGTTGCTGGTCCTTTCGCCCGAAAAAGGCCCCGAGTGGAAAGGGTTAAATGTTCCATACTTAGGGTCCAATCTGATGGCTGTGAAGTTAGCGATCTGGCTTCGCATGTTTGTCTATGCAGTCCCACAAACTAAACTCAGTAGCGTAACAGCCTCGTGGGAGGGGGGGGGGGGTTGGGCTTGGCCTGCTGTACCCAATCCAGATTACTTGACCTTGGGCCCCTGGATTCCATAGCAATTTTCCGGTCAGATGGTCAGTCTGACGCGGAACCTCCAGTGATTAGTTCCCAAGCATGATTGGTTCTCATTTGATCGATCCAGTTGAGGGATAAAAAGCTGAGTTGACCTTGCTCATTCCGTGGATCGAACCGCGGACCTGTGGTGTGGCAGCGCAATTCTCTACCACTGCGCCACTGATCTTCCTATACAGTCCTATAACAAATACAAATTAACTGCTTATAATTGTTGGGGAAAATTTTCTTTTTTATTTTATTTATTTTGCACGGAAGAATTTAACAATTTCGATTTTGTGTGTATGTTTAACTGCCTTTAATCTTTTACTAAAGAATAAAATTTGCTAAACGCAGAAGTTCTACCTAAACATGTAGCATATAAATATATAGAATTATTCACATCAGAACTTTGATTAATTAGTAATAGTCCTAGAAAAGAGATGAAAAATGTATGAAAATCTTTAGATTTCTAAAAGACACAGGATAAAATTTCATAGCGAAGGTCGGGTATCCGTTGAGTATAATGTATTTTAGTGACAGTATTTACTATTCTTAATACTTATTAATGAATAAATGTACTACCTTGTCTAAAAAAATATCCTTTAAAGCTCTATGTTTTTTTTTTTTTTAAATCCTCTATATTAATTTTGCTTTTTGTGTCAGGTAAAATCTTCGGAGGGATAATTAACCTACTGACTACCATTCAATTGATTTGAAACTTGGAAGATCGATAAAGAGTGTTTCTATGACAATGCATTCTACGAAGTTTTGGGAACTGTCTCAGAAAGGCTGCTTTTACTTGCGTTTGTATTATATTGCTTTATAACTTGATACCAAGCCATATATGCAAGCTTATATTTATAATTCGGCTATGATTCTAGTGACTGGAACTTTTCCCTTTTAAATTGATTCTATTTTATTTTTTTCACTTTAAATTTTGGGGGCTGTAAAAAAGTTATTTATGGTGTGAAATGTTTCTTCGTAGTGGTCAAACATTATAAAAACTCTATCTTAAATCAAAACTACTTAAATAAGCAAATACACTTAAAAGTTGTCATTGCATATTAAGGTGCGTCTTATTTGCGAAGGCGTTACTTTTTTTACGAGACGTTCTCTCACTGTTTTGCTTTTGATGAGAAAAAAATTTACATTTTTTTTTTATTAAAATCAAATGATATTTGGAGGTTTCTACCAGCTCTGCAAAATCTGACAAATTTAGCATTACGCAAGCATTGTAATTAATGAGTTTCATGTATTTATTAAAGTACATTAATGTTTAGCCAGTAGTTAATGAATCATTATATATATTATGCTTCAAGTAGCTTATATGGATTTAAGTCTAAGTGACTCGCATCAATTTAGTAGTAGCATTTTAACTATAGAACTAAAATTTGAAAACGTATTGAAGTTGGTATTTTGAAAATATTTCTTAAATTGACGGGCTTTACAATCATTATTTAAGTTTTTTCTTATCTTTATTTATAATTGCCGACTTTGTTTTTCTAATAATAATAATAATAAAAAAAAAAAAAAAAAACCTACACCATACTTTGTAAAACTGCATTAACTGTAACCATTTAATTGCTTCTTCATTGTAAACGCAACTATTACATTGTTTATGTTTACTGATACAACTGCATGTGGTTTTTCTTAGCTTACTAATGATTTTCATCAGCTACTGTTCATTGAAATTGGTGTCATACTGATGTATTTTAATCTTTCTCACTATTTGTGAGATTAGATTAAATTATTTAAAAGTTTTCTATATCATCAATTTCATCATGACGACACTTCGTGGTCTTCAATGATAAAAGCTACTACAAGAAAACAAACCATGATGTGGCTCATATGCTAAATATCATCTTCACTGAATCATATAGAAAACTTCCAGCCAAAAGAGAAACCGTGTCTATTTATTCATTTCAAGCAGATTTTGAAACAAAACATTAAAAATGCTTGTCGCTGTACATATCATGGAGGTGTGGGCTAGAGCCCTAATACTACTGAAATTAAAACATATGGTTGTTCAAATAGAATTTTTTTTTCGTGATTGGGCAAACTTGAAGAAGTTAAGTAGTTGGTTTGTACATGTACATCAGGGTATTCTTTGAGGGAAAAAAAATTCCATGACTTTTCAATGGTACCACAAGTTTTTTTGAAAACAAAAATTCACAACCTCATAGTTTATTAATCATTTAGGTAATAAAAAAAGCAGACAATGGAGAGTTTTCTTTTTCTCCCATTTTTATACTTAAAAGTGAAAAAAACTTGATTTTTACCATGAAAGTGGTAATTTTTATTGCAGGTAGCAACCTCTAAATTTTATTTAAATTATCCAAAATTTTTAGACCTGTGTTTTCTCACCAAAAGGAATAATTTGAAAGGGTGTATAGTTAAAATTTTTTAACGGCATATAAGACGCATCCTGCCTATACAGAATGCATAGTAAAAACTTTGTTTTCATGTGCCAGTTTTTCTTAAAAAGATGTGTAAGTAAATTGTTTTAAAAAAATAACCTCAGATTTCCACTGCTTTCTTTGATACATATAATTTTTAATCAAAGATTTTTTGAATTTTGACAATTGAAAATCCCGAAGTAAATTATATTTTGATATCAGATTAGTCAAATACCTACAATGCCATGCTAAACACAGAAGTGGTATTTACAACTGAGTACAAAATGAGAAATGGTGGTTCAAAGTTTAATAACTTCCTGTAGTTGATGCTAACTTATTTTAATATTTCCTGCACTGATACGACCATTAAACTTCACCATTATGTTGAACAAATCACAGAGAACCACTTGGTAACAATAACTAAGCGTGGTTCAAAAATACAAATACCACCTTTTTTGCTTAGCATGGCAGTACATCAATGGTCGTGTTTTGCGTAGTGTAACAACAGCTTACATAAATGCTTTTCTAGTATGCGATACCAAGTGGATCCATTTTCCAGCTAGGGTATTTTTTTAATCTTTGAGATGAGTAGACACGAGAAGCCCATTGTGACAGATAGCCTAGGAAAATTTATCGAGCAGACTGGCGGGGAGGATTTTCCGATTTTCTCTCTGTTGAGATGCAAATGCGAGGCATTTCTCTCTGTTAAAAGCATTCTGGAAATCATTTGACACAGTTTATTTACAGAAATTTAAATGTTGCTGTAATGATGCTTAGGCTCTATTTGGGCCCTTGTACAGTACCAAAAAAAACCCCAGAACGATGGCTATATCTTTTGTTCTAATTGTTGAAATAACAAACAAAAGGTACCGTTGTAAATCGTGAAAGGTTTTTAATAATTGTATGTAGTTTTTTTTTTATCATGAGGGGTCATCTACATATTAAAACAGAACCAAACTTTAAAAAGTTCAATAGCAACCTCATAATATTATTCCATATCTGAATTCAGCATTAAAAAAGAATGCGAAATACAAAAATTCGTAATTTTCTAATGAATGGTTTGTAATTTAAATGATAAAAAGAAAATGATAAATTAATGTTAAATAAAAAAGTATGTTTTTTGGCCATAAATACTTAAATAATTAATATATTTCAGTAATTTTTTTTTCAAAAGGTAGTTTGTAAATGGCCAAACATAAATAGCAATCAGCTTTAGAATCAATTTCTTTTTTAATAATTAATTATTAATTAATAAAGCAATTAATTTTTTTTAATAGAAACATATGTTTTTTGCTTTCATTAGATTTACCATGGTCTAAACCCCCCCCCCCATAATTTTTTTTCTTTCCATTTTGACTATTAGTTCTCGATTTTTTAGAGAAAATGTAAAAAACGCTCACTTTTAAGGGACCGTATAGTAGACGACTTTTGAAAACTATCAAAGATTAATTCAAGGTAAACTAGAGGTGTGGAAAATCGCATAACGTTAAATTATCGTATAACCAATAGTTTAAAAACTAAGAAACACGCTTTAATAGGAAAGTGAACTAAAAAGTAGAAGATAATTTTAAATAAGTTTGAAATAAGAATAGTGATTAACAAGAAATATTTATTTTATCGTAAAAAAGCGTGGGGTGCTTGATGTCAATTTTTGTAAATATTTAATGACAGATATTGGTAAAAGTAGAGCCATTATGAAAATATCTTAAAAAGCACCCCACGCTTTTATACGATAAAATAAATATTTCTTGTTAATCACTCTATTCTTATTTCAAACTTATTTAAAATTATCTTCTACTTTTTAGTTCACTTTTCTATTAAAGCGTGTTTCTTAGTTTTTTAATCTATTGATTATTTTCTACTTTTTAGTTTGATTTTCTATTAAAGCGTGTTTTTTAGTTTTTTAAATTATTAATTATTTTTTCTGTAAACTATAATTTTTTATTTTTTTTTAATTTGCTTTCTTAAATTCCATTTTTTTAAAACAACATTTTTTAAGCAATTTCAATAAGTTATCCTTTAAAAATCTTACTGAATCATGTGACTTTTTCATTTTATAACTAATTTCAACGATCTAGTTACATTTGTGTTTATAGTGAAATATTTCTTTAAAATATTCATGCTTTGCTAAATACTGTTTACTAATGCCTACATTTAATATTTATTAATTTTCTAATTATCAGTAGTATTCGTTATATTTCTGCAATTACAGTTTTCGATATTTTATTTATTTCGTGTGAAGAATGCACATCTTTAATGTTGTAAATAAATTATGTTACTTTTGCGTTTACTTGCTATTTTTGTATTAATCTTAAACATGACACTATAAATCCAAGTAGTTTCTATGCAATTTTAGACTAATACTTGTATTTTTTAATCTTCGTGAAACGTTCCACATTGACCGTTCGATTTCTCCCGCTGTGAAGAAGAACCTTAAAAATACCTTTCGTTTTATGGAAATTCTCCCTGAAGATTGGTAAAAAAATGGTCGAAATATTTTCGCTCATTAGTGACGTGTTTTTCAACATAATGCATTGAAATTTGGTATACAGGGTAAATGATGTATTCTGAATCGAATGAAATGATAAAAAATAAGGGTTTGTATTGAAATTTTTGAAGATAGCGTTACTTTTACTTAGTAAACAGTCCCTCAAGAAAAAAAATTGCATCAGATATATAGAAAATCGTAAGCAAAAAATTTTGGTGCAAACCGTAAGATTCTACGATAATTAGAACCGAAGATATAGCCATCGTTCTGGTTTTTTTTGGGGGGGTACTGTACAGCTCTTGCGCAAGAAAATCTCCAATCCATCCAACCAACCTATCAAACTATATTAAATATATATATCGATGACAACTCTTGTTTCGATTAAAAAAAAGTTGCACTTTCTGCTAGTTATCACCTAGCTTGTGTGTTATTGGTAGGATCAGTTCCTGGAAGATAGAAATGTGCAGAACTTTTATCATATTCCCCAGAAATAAAATTTTACTGCGCAAGTGAAACTTCACAAAGTGATGAGTTTCTAAATAACTTAATATAAATATTCCATAGACATAATCGAATTTTTTAGTTTTTTATATCAATAGTACCATCCATAAGTATATAACACAGCCTTAAAATAACCAGTATTTTATTTTTCAAAGAGCTAGCATTTCTATCTATAGCGGAAACTAGGTCCTTTTGGCTTGAATTTATTCATTCCAAGCACTTCTGAATCGCTTCAGACCGCAATTGGTCGTTCAGGGGACGTCCGACCGCAAAATGCACGAAAACCATGGATCATAGAAATATGTCAATTTCTCTCAACCAGCCTTTGTTGTACATCAACTAATAATGCGGTTGTCTATATTCACCCATAGTGGTGGTGATTGGGTATCAAAAAGGCCAAAAATTGGACAAACTGCAGTGTTAAGACAATATTGCTATTGACAATTACTGCAGAAAGCAGGTGAGGCAAATATTTCTGTTATATCTGTCACTGCTTGACGGATGAGGTATATAAAATAAAGCTATTTGAAAGACCCAACCGACTTACCTTGTCGTATTATCGTAATTTTAAATGATTGCACCATCTTATTGTGTAATTAGAAACACAACTATTGCTTAATGCTGAAATCATCCATGAACTATTTTAACTAGCTTTTTAAAGATTTCAAAGTGCAGTGAGAGACATGGATATCTAATATACATTACGAAAAGATGCTGAAGAAACAGTTTACTAGTATACTTTCATTAATCTAATAAAAATGCTTCATTTCCTTAACCATAAAATGTGATAAATATAAATGTTTAATACTGATCAATATTAACATTACATCTGTAACCATTATCATATCTGTGCGCCTGGCAAAAGTTACGTCGAAATATCAATTTGCATTATAAAACTAGTATTACGGTGAATATACTTTAATAAAGTATATTGTGTAGTAGAACTTGTCATATACTTACAGGTTTGATCTAAGTTGATTTGCATATACATGAAATTTTTGAAATGCTGAATAAAGATATTTGCGAATGATAATTGTGATTACGATACAATTAAATTTAAAATGAAAACCAAATTGGATTTAGAAAAAAAGGGTTCAATGCTCTACTCTATAAATGTAATTCTATAAAAGTAAGTAGTTGCAAAGACTGCTTTACAAACAAAAGAAAATTTAATACATGAGTTTCTATTTCTTCCATGCTTTATTAGAAACAGGCTGATTATAGTGTCCCGTCAAGCTGAATTTAAGCTGGGGTACAAATTTTTGTTGCAAAAATCTAAAATTCCAATTTTTATTTTAGCAAAATGCTAAAATGATTACGGTTTCTCTCACTCGTCATGTTTAATTTAACACAATTAACACTTTTTACTATAAAATTATTATTAACTTTAAACATAAAGCTATTTTACATAAAATGTAAATTGCAAAAATGCTTTCGCACCGTTAACTTACTTATTCTTTTAGGTCAATGACTAATCTCGTTTCGATAAAAATGGAGATTTTACAAATTTTGTGTCAAAAGGTTTTAGCAAAAAAGCTTAATCACACTTTCTAATTTTCACATTTAAGGAAGTTCTTAAGCATTTTAGAGTTTTGATTTCAGCTCAACTTGAAAATAATTTATTATTTCATGTTATGAAATCTATTGTAATCCGTTATAAATTGAAATATATGTATATAGGACAAATAATCTATAGAAAAATATATAATACGGATATGTTAGTACAATTTAGCATTATATGATTATTTTTTCTCCATTTATTGGATATTTTTCCTTATTTATTGAACACTGTCTCTTTCTATCCATTATATTTTTTGGCTATCTTTTGGAATATAACAATGTTTTATTTAAGTGTATATTTTAATTAATATTATGTATTGTAGGCTTAAGAGTCTAAAGGTACTACCTCCAATTTGTTAAAAATTTTCAGGAAAGCAAAAACTCTTCTAAAGTGCTAACTCAAGATGAGCTTAACGTTTTTACATATCCCTAATTTGTCACAAATTAATTTTTGTGATCAATTTTTAACTATTGCAAATCGATTGGGTTTTCTACTACTATTTCTACAAATACCCGAAAGTTGTGACCAACAGTCAAGTTAGTACCTTTTAACTCTATGCTGACTATGGATATATGAATGCAAAAACAAGCTATATTTGCAGTTTAAAATGAATTCCAGTACATATAACTTCAGTGCTTAAATGAGTAAAACGCAACACTTTAGATATCAGAAGTCATACCTATAATTACTAAAAATGCCAAGTTATTTTTAAGTGCTTTTTACCAGTATAAAGCATTAGGTAATAATGAACTTTAAGAACTCTAAAAATTATTTTTAGAGTTCGAAAAGTTTATTATTACCTTAAATTTTATTCTGCTTTTTATTATTTTTGTTTTAAATATTAAGACTAGTTAGCAAAGTCTCATTAGGTTACTATACTTTTTCTCCGAACTCAAAATATAGCAAATTTTAAACATGAAAATGCTTGTACTGCATAAATGACTAGTTTGTGGAATTTCATTCCAACCCCAATGATCAAGATCCGTAAATAGGGGGATCCATAAATCCATTTTTGAGAAGTTCTTAACTGCTAGAATGGAATAATGTTAAAGAAGTTAAAAAGCAAAACACGAAGAGGCGGTGTAAGAAAAAAAATCTTGTTCCTTCACACTTTTTTTTTTTATCTCGAAGATAAATAACTTCTATTGTGTTCTTCTTCTTGGCTAGGTGAGTTAGTGTTGTCGTTTCCACTCTCGTGCTATTTATTATTATTTTTCCTTTACAAAAGTCATTCTATAGCCAAGGAAAGTTTCTTTGTTGATGTCTGTATCTTGGATTTGTCTGAGGTACTTATACTTCAGTTAGGTTTGACTTCAATGTATTTTGTTGCGATAATTTCTGTAGTTGGTCACGTCTGAATTTTAAAATTGCTTTTGAGATTAATATTTTTTTAGTTTTAATGCTAGAGGATAAGTTTGAAATTTTATCTTTTGGTGACATATAATTATGTGCACCCATTAAATACAACAGTTGTTTTTCACTCGCCACAGAATTTTTTTTTTTTTTTTTTTTTTTTTTTTTTTTTTAAAAAGAAGAGATATATATACATGCCCGTCTGTCTGTAAGCAGTTAGTCTATCCTCAGAAATATTAACTTTCAAGCGGATTTTCCGAAGTTTTTATAACTTCTTTGAATGAAATTCATCTTTTTTCGATGAATGAATAAGAGATACAATAGCGAATATTACTTCAGCGTAAACAATGTAAATCTAGGCAATAGAAAAAGTATTGGTGAATTTCAAGTGTATTGGCAAAAGATTTAAAAAAGATACTTCGCGTAAGTCTTTTCTGTGGGTTTCAAAAAGTACGTCAGTAAAACCGTACACATTTGTACAGACTTCGGAAAATCCGTTAAACTACATTAGTACAAACTTCGAAAAACCCGAAGAAAAGTTCCCCTCTCTGCATCCTTACTAAAAATAGGTAAAGACGATTTTTTTCCCCTTTGACATTTCAAAGTAAGCTTAGTATTTGAGAAAATGTTTTTAATTTCCTTGTATTACATTTTGTTTCGTACCAAATAATGCTACAAACAGAAGGACTTTAAAACTGTGTCACCTGTTAAACTAAAGTTCTAACGTCGCGGTTGGCGTTTTAACAGAAGGATAATAAAAGAGGAGAGGGGAAGGGAAGGGGAACGAACCTTTGTGAATGGTCCCACCCTGAGAGAATTGGTACAAATACTTGCCAGGTGAATATTTGTACCTGACTTGCTTTTAAACGATTTACTCATAAGAGTGTTTTATGTAATAAGTAAAATATATTTTACGAATAAAAGTATTAGCTTTTTTGTTTATTTTGACTGTGACGCCACATATAAATTAAAAATAAATATGAATTAAATAAAAAAAAATCTCTACTAATTAGGAGGCTTGGTAACAAACTTTTCCTTCTGATAACTAGTTTGGTTTATCAAAATTTCTTCGAAATATTATCTCGTTTAGCATTTTCTATTCTAAAATTGTTACTTCTTTAACCCTATTATCAAAGTATGGTGAGTTTCCTTGTTTATCATATTAAGTTGCCATATAAAATCTAGCTTATAGTCAAAGTTGAGTATTATGTTCACCACAAAAAATACATTTCAAATTTTTTTAAATGTCGGCACTTCAACCATTTCTTTGTGAGGTTTGATTTCGATAGTCAAGTTGATTGTACATCCAATGCGTACGGTTATATAAATTTGTTGAACTAGAAAAAAAAAATCATCTTGAAAAGTGTACATTCAAGGAGCGTGAGTTTATTGGTTGCAATTCATTTTAAATTTTGACACTTGAATAAAATAAAGATTTTTGCATGCATAAATGTATACGTCGCACACCCCTAGAAAAGTAACAATCCCTCATTTTTTAGTTAAAGTGCGCTCAAACTAACTTACTGCATGGATTTGAAGCTGAAAGAACGACAGTTTCGAATTCAATTGAACTGAAGATTGACGTGTTTCATTCTTCCATTTTCAATTCCATGAAATCTGTGACTATGTTCATACTTTAACTCAAATACGAAGAATTTTTAGTTGGGTCATTTTTCTCCCGAATGTGCAATAGATTATTGTGAAACATCAACAGATATGTTAATAGAGCTCTGCACTTTCAAAATTAAGTTTTTAATATTACTGAAAATTATGAAAATCGATGTCTAGTTACAGCGAGTTGAGTTTGTGGATACTATCTGTCTGTCATGAAAATAGCTCCCTCCAGATAATCTGATTGGTAGAAGTCGCTTTGGAAACAAGACTAATCGATTTACGATTGGGGGATGTATGTAGGAAATTGGCGTCCACAAAGGTTATAATTTAAGCAATGTAGATATCTTTCTCCAGGAATGACCTATGAAAAAATGGGAACGGCTCATTTTGTTTTCAAGGCAACAGACGTCACGGCAGGAACTTTTTTATAGACAGACAATAAGCAGAGATGTCAACTTTTCAAGGGATTTCCTGAAGTTTCCTGAAGTCTTTACTTATTTTCGTAGTTTTTAAGGATTTTTATGGGTTTGTGATGTTCTTTGAAACCTACGGAAAACACGTACGTGAAATATCTTTTCTCATTCCTTAGCCAAGACTCTTGAAATTCACCAATACTTTCACTATTTTCAAGATTTACGTTGTTTGTACTGATGTAATAGTCTCTATCATATCTTGAATTCATTAATCATTATGTAAGAGTACTATTAGCCATGGGTGAACCGTAAAAAATCCTTTAAAACTACAGAAAATCCGTAGAAAAATGTGTTGCTATAGTGGTTGTTGCAGGGATGACAGTTTTCCTCCTTTTGAAGGATTTCCTCCTTTTTGGTTTTTTGAGTAACATTTTCCTTCTCTTTGTCCCTGTTTTGAAGATATGCATTTTTCTGATCTGAACCAGTTTTTCCTGCAAAAAGTATACTTTTCCTCATGTCTAAACAAAAGATTTTCCCTCTTAGCTCCCCTTTCCTCAAAGATTACTTCACTAACTCCTAATATATGAAATGTAATTATTATATAGTATGAGAAATTTTATTGTATCTTTAAAATTATTGAATCATCCTTCCTGCATTTTTGTTGTTGAATTTTTGTGTACTTCTTCCGCGAGCTTTTTTAACGAATTTTTGGATTTCCTCCTCTTTGCTGTCTGATCACC
This sequence comes from Linyphia triangularis, assembly GCA_963978545.1. Taxonomy (NCBI): domain Eukaryota; kingdom Metazoa; phylum Arthropoda; class Arachnida; order Araneae; family Linyphiidae; genus Linyphia; species Linyphia triangularis. The sequence continues at coordinate 28,798,876 of OZ021732.1, read as the reverse complement.
CTCATCCCTTTTGTTGGTCATACTTTAAGGATATCATAGTTATGCCAGGCAGACGTAGACTGACCTTGATATGTTTAAGAAAAAAATTAAAAGGTTAAATTAAAAGCCATTGAAACAAATCAATTTTAAAACATTAATTAATATATTTCTAAGTGTAGTGTTTATTCGTTGTGCATTTCTTATCCACAGCTTGTCTTTTTAGGTGTGTCCACCCCTCTTTTGATGCGACGCCCGTGTTAGTGCGGGGGCTGCCCCATGAAGTGGAGACACAAGGTGGCAGCGGGGGGCTGGCTCCCCTTCATACAGAAGTGCATCCTCCTCTTCGCCCTCTTCTGCACCCCGGGAGCATCCTCCCTGGGAACATGGATGTGAGTACCTCTCTGCTACTCCCGCGAAAGACCTCATAAATTGGCTTGGGAAGTGCGAATACGCCCAATTAGTGTGGATGCATGTTGATGTTGAGATGCGGAGGGGATGGGGGTTTTGGACTTGGGTACTCAAAATGAAAAGTGTATTCATAAGAATACTTATCTTTCTCTTTATTTCTTACTCTCTTTTTGGTTTTTGTTTAAAGTGTTATTTCAATATAAAGGATGCTAACTAAAGTCGGGAAACAATCAAATAATTTTTAAACGAATACAGATAGGGTTGTGGAATGATTGCTCGAGTATGAGTTATCGTATGAGAGTGAGTACAGCGCCCCTAGTGAAGATTTTTAAAACTCATTTATCTAGAAAAAATACTGTCTATGAGTGACAAAAGTGTAGAGCCCCTTTGATTTAGTATGAAATGATATCTCAGTTGCCAAAAAAGAAATATATATATTCATTATAAGGATGATTAAGCATAAAAATGGCACATTTATTTATAACACATTTAAAACAACACATCTGAGAAAAATACATTTTATTTCAATAAGAAAATCAAATTAAGTACCATTATGTGTCCATTTTCAGCAGTATTCGTAATATTTAGCATTAGTAGCATTTAAGTTTGAACATTATGTTAGACATCGTTTTTTATTTCCCATTAGATTTACCATTAATTCACATGATTCATTTCAGGGCTTCTAATTAAGTTATTTTTATATGTTAATATGTCCTTTATACTTACTCGAGGAAGCTGTAGACCTTTAAAATTCAGTAAATTAACACTAGAGGCCCTGCAGTCATTCTGAGGATGAATTAAGTACTTATAAGCTAAATAAAAGCCAGATAAAAGAACGATGAATGATTTGGGAAAAATGAAATGTTCGTTTGTAATTTTCTAAAGAAATTTGAAGATTCGATTTTTTTTTAAAATTATCATATGCAATTGGTCAAAAGGCTTGGGCCGACTAAAATTTTCACTAACTTATAACTTTTGGCAATTTATGCGTGACATTTTTAAATATAATTAAAAAAATCATTAATACAAACTCATTTTTTTAACGGATTTATAGGTTTGTAAATGAAATTCCTTAAAAATGTGACAACAACGATACAAATTACAGACGAAAGTGGTCACAACAATAAAAAGAAAGACAAAAGCTTGTGTTTTATTGATTATTTATCAGTATTCATAATATACGAAGGTTGAACTAAACATAAAATGGTTCTCAGAAAACCGCGTTTGAAAAGTCTTCCTTAGGGCAGTTTCTATGCAGCTTGGGATTATTCTTTGCTAATTTTGAAAGGGAAAGAAGTGCGAACTCAACACGAAAAATTTACCTGTAGAATCAGCGAAGGGGAAAGATTCAAATGATGATTTTTTTTTTTTTTAAATCAAAAGGCTGAGCTCGCCCTCCGTATTGCACAATGCCTCCTACACTTGCTTAGCATGCAAAAAAATTGTCGCATGCATTAAACATGAACAATAACATAACCACGTGGTAGAAAGTGGCAATTGACCTGTGACGTCCCATGCATAACCTTATTGGGGGGGGGGGGGGGAGGCTTTGGGACAAGTTTGGTGAAATTTTTTTAAATTTTTAGTTTTAATAATGTTGACATTTATACATGGCATATAGGTAGGCTTAGACTTTGTAAAGGCTTAACATAACTGTAGAAGATAAAACTAAAATAATAATAATAATAAGTTCAGATCAATAGAGTTTATGCATGGGTACGTCACAGTCAACTAGAAAAGGAGTTCTGGTTGGTGACTGGGTATTTGAATGTGAAAATTCGAATATATTTTTGAAAGGTATATTGTGACTGGTCACTAGCATGCCATTAGAGTTACCTCATGATTTAACTTCAATGCAAATATCGCTTTGCATAAGATACATTAACTTTTATAAATATATGGGAAAAAAGTTAAATTAATTTATTGTCGATAAAAGAAGTAATAAGAATTCTTCATTTTTATGTTTTAGAAATTTGATTATCTGCAAAGTTTGTAGAAACCAGTTTTCTCAAATCGGGTAATTTTTTTGTAGAATAGCTTACTTCTACAAATGTCCTTTTCTCACAAATGTGTTGGATGATGGGGGGGGGGGGGAGAGATAGAATTGGGCTAAGAATTGCGAAAACTGGAGAAAGTGTTAAAGGTCATATGTCTATAGGCATGAAAATAATTAAGTTATGCCATATTACTTAATCATTTTACCTCATTACTATTGATTGAAAATTAATATGGTCAAACTTCCACGAAGCTATTCCACGGTTGTTACTGAGCCTGAACTTTCCTAGAAGTTATTTACAAAGTTTTGGAATTCTAAAGTTTAAATTACATTTATGACAGCCTACGCAGTCTCACCTTCCTTGATGTCTTGATGAGCTTCCATTTAAAAGTGGTCCAATTCCTATTAAGAAAATTAGCATTACTCCAAGTTCCACCGAGCTCTTATACACTTACCACCAGAGTACACCAGGGAGTAATCAGTCGCGAACGATTTAATTTCTCGCCAATGAACCCATTCCCCCCAGCCAGCGATTAAGACAAAACCGCCTTCAGATAGTAAGCTAGCGACACTTAGAAATTTCACTCTTAACGTGGGAAGGGTGATTATAACATTTAATTTCCCACAGGTGTCTAGAAAAAACACGAATTTAACACTTAACGGTACTTTTTTTTTACCCTCCACTCTTTGTCATTACGTCGCAGAAAAAAAAAGTGGGCTGTGGTTCATGGGTATAATGACAGGTTTCAAGCGGCGGAGTTATTAAGAGTCCACCCCTTAAACGATTCTTGATGACGTTTCCTTCTACAGACCTAAAACTAAAAGTGTCTAATTGATTTGCGTCGCCAACTCCTTTCGTTTGTTTAGACAAGAGATAATTTTTGGTTTTGGCACGGAAGGGTGTCCCTGGAAATGGATTTAATTGGCACTGTGTTGTGTTATTAGCGGTAATATGTCGCGTTATTTAGCTGTTAATTGAAGTTTGTGATTGCCCTTACGGTTGCGTGAGATTTGGGTATGTGTCACAGAACAAATAATTTTCTTACCAGGTAATTTTGGTTAAAGTTGTTGCTAAATTAACCCAAAAATAGGAATATAACTAGATGGCGAAAGTAATATTTTTTCAATCGAAGCAAAATGCTTGTTTGAAGTGCGCTATAGCACGAGTCAAATAATTTATCGAGTTAGGAAAAGTTATTTCAAGTTGCATACCATATTTTTTATTATCACTTTCAAATTATTTTTAATACATATATTAGTGTTGGTAACTCCGCTCTATGAATATCTTCTAAAAATATGTAATTTTTATAATAAGACTACATAAATTTGAGCATGAAGCTTTCTGTTACATACTTTAAAAAACTAGTGTGAAATATTTCCCCTCACGTCTCTTATAATAAAGGATATAAGGTCTCTTATAATATAAGATAAAGTATATCGCCAAAATCCCCATTTCAGAGAAGTTTTTTTTTTTTAAGATCCATACAAGAATTACCGCAAAAAATATCGCTATACTGGCCATTTTTTCTAAATGAATGATGAAAATCTAATAACGGTAAATGACACATATACTCGTCAGTATTATAGTGTGATTGAAAGTTGTGCGGTGTTCCACACCCTTAGTTTATTTAAAAGATGATTTATTTTTTGGCAGTTGTTATAAAAATATTTTTTCAAGAGATGGTTAGAAGAATTGTTTTAAAATTTCTTTTTGGGAAATGAACTCAATTACTATAGATAAACTTTCGGTACTGGTACTATAGTTCCTGTGAATGTCACCTGTAAATATTAAACAGAGATTTTTGTATGAAATAAGGTTAAATAATTAATGTTACTACTTTTTTTACAATTTTATCAAAATCTTTGTTGTGGCTAGATTTTACTGGAAGTTCATTTGGGCACTAATAACAAATGTGCTGAAGTTCATTTGTTGAAAGATCGGTGAAAAACTCAAATCTACTAATTCCAAGATAAATACAATTGCAAAGCAGATTTGCAAATTTTACTGACGAATGATACTGATTTGCTTTTATGATATTTTTTTTTACTTACACTAGTAATTTCTTTCATCCCCGCCGCTTTCAGACTGTTTGGTGTTCCAGGACCCTAAATCACCTGCAAAGGTATGCCACCCCGTCAGAGAGAGAGGGGGGAAGGGCAATTTAGGTTGTAGTAGATGAAGTGCTGTTTACCATTCGTTTCCTATCACAGACCCCTGAACAGGATAACCTCTGTGAGACTTTTTAAGTGCTCCGTCAGAAGAGGTGCCGACTACGCATTTGTCAGGCTTTCGGGAGGGGGAGTTAATGCACAACCTGAAACAGTTCGGGAAGTGATAAAAGAAACCTATTGTCGATCAATTATCTGCTAGTTTTTTTTTTTTTTTTTAGTTCTTTCTGGTAATGAGGCGAGTGGTAGAGAAATTGCTTCATTATCATTGCTGGATGTTATTTGCAATCGATTCTTTTCATATAAATTTCGAATTCCAATCACATATCTTTCTTTTCTTTTTTTTTTGTTTGTTTTGTTTGTGGAATTTGAAGGAGGAAATATTTGGCTTTTTTTAATCGGTAAAATTGCTGTTGACTTTGCTGCATTCTATCCTTGCACATTGGTTTTGATTTTGAGTAAAACTAGGTATGTGGAACATTGCTCAACTTTCAAAGACACTATAATATAGGTCGGCGATATATCGATACGACCAAATTTTTAAAAATATATCGATAGTAAAAATATCTATAGAAGTCTATTATATTAAATCGATATATTATTATATTATCATCGATATTTTCAAACATTTTTAGTTTTTTGATGATCGTTTTGTAGTTCCATGTGTTTTTTCGATTTTCTTTATTCCCTTTTTAAAAACTTCAAAACTAAGGTTTGGACTTGGCTGAGCGACAGTTAAAATTGCACCGTTAACAAAAAAGAAAACATGATGTAATAGAAAGATAAGATCATTTATTAGTAGTCATTAACTTAGCTCCGTTTCTATTGCCAGCGTGTACCTGGAATTTGCATCTAATTTTAAATATTAAAAACATCTCTATCAGCAAAATATGCGATAAACTACTTTTCAAAATTTCTTCTTTAAAAATAAATGTGAATTTATGCATTGACATCCAAATGTATTTAATTTATTCTGATTTTATATTATAATTTATTTATTAAAACAATTTTTACAATTTATTTATTGAAACAATTTTGGCATAAATTCATGAAAAGTAGAAATTTGCCCAAAAAAACTATTAAAAAAAAAAAAAATCTTGTATCGATATTTTATCGATACTTTTTTCTATGCAACGATATTTATTTTGATCGATATATCCGACCTCTGCACTATAATACTGACGTGGATTTGTGTCATTTACCATTTTTATATTTTCATCACTCATTTAGCAAATATGGTCAGTTTGGTGATATTTTTTGCCATAATTTTTTTGTATGGGTCTTTAAAAAAAATAAAAAATAATAGTAATAATAATAATAAAACCTGCCAAAATGATGATTTTGGCGTTATACTTTTCGATAATTCTTATATTATCCTTTCTTATAAATGAAACTGAGGAGAGAAGAAAAAACGATCGTTGATGAGGAATGCTCAAGGAAAGAGAACGCAAACGTAAAGAAATGCAAAAAAAAAAAAAAAAAAAAAAAAATAATCGATTTTATTGGCCGGCAAGACTGCAGTTCGTAAAAAGATTGTTGTTATTTTAATGAAATCGTTAACGTGAAACGTTCAAAACTATCAGCTTGATGTAGTTCAAAAGTTAATTGGTTTTGCCTAGGGATTTATGCAGCAGTTATAAGCTAATATGCGGTAGATTTTATTATTTCATTATCAGAAAATGTTTAAAAAATGTACCGTGTTGTAGTTCGAATAGATCACCATCCTGTGTACCCTGTCATAGAGAACGAGAAAAAATGTCATAATCTTGTATCTTAACCATAGACTTCTTAACAGACTGTAAGCTTGTGACTTTAGATCAATGTCTTGGAAAACAACTCGCGTGGGGCCCGCATCGTAGACAAATCTTCTACCCTCTTATCTTGACACGAATCTAAGCTGAGCCTCATAGGTGTAACATGGGTACACCGAAACTGACACTCTCATCATCGTATCCACTTAAGACATCCCCGGGACCTCCACCGGAATGTCTTTTCAAAAATAAACCTCAGGAAATATTACACTGCGTCACTCCTCAACCTGTTGACGGGTGTTTTTTGCAGGTAATTTGGGATATTTTCCAGTCTTTACGCTGGAGTTAAGTTGTCACACATGAAAATCCTTTAGACCATGACTGCTGGAAGACGCCCCTTTTTGCCCAACAGTTCTTATTACGGAGGATATGATGTTTTGCAGTGTGTAATTTTGGCTGGGTAATAATACTTTATACCATTTCACCTGATGAGCTTTTTTAATAAGAAATATTCATTATTATACTTACGGTATGACGCTCTGTTTGTCTTGGTTTGTCATTTCCTGGTTTGGCTTCATTGCAGTAATTTTTTTTTTTTGTGTGGCATTTGAAAATAGGAGATGTACGTCTTTAAGTATGAGTCAATCTTCTAAAACTAAAAAATCTTCTAAAAAACAAACTAGTTTCTTTTAAAATGAGACAATAGGTAGTTTGAAAAGTCGAAAATGAGTAAAATAGCAATTCAATTGTCCACACCGTCTCATTCCATAAAAACTACTAATTTCCCCCAGGGTAATATCAACAAAAATCAGTTTCCTAAACAGGAAGTATTATCGAAAAGGTTTTTTCTCAGTTGACTCTTCGTTATTTTGCAATAATTTCATAAGTATCTAGTTGAATTTAACAAACATATGACTGGGATTCAAAATATTTTAGTGCCGACCAAACGGTATAGTGGTTAGCGTGCTAGCTTCTAGACCGCGAGGTTGCGGGTTCGAGTCCCGTGTTAGGCATGGGTGTTTGTAAATGTATGTTGACTTGTCTAATGACGAATGTTTCGGCGCATTATAGCCCTCGTGTTGCTGACGGCGTCAGATAATCTGAAAACAACCAACCAACCAAAATATTGTAGTAATTGTCCTGTTCGAATTCGGAATCTATCGTTAGAATCAATAGCAATGGAATTTATGAACTACACATATTGTATTCAGATTTGACATCTTTAGGATTCGTATAATCTAAAGTCACTGAGATTTAAAACTTTTCGCCCTTTTCTCGTTCCCTTTGACTCCTTCAAACACTCTTTGCATAGTTTGCTATTTTAAGATCTTCGGTAAAAAAAACACCCCAGTGAAATGTGAGGACAAGGAGAAGTGGTGCGAAATTATCTTCTAGAGTCTATCAAGTTGTTTATTTATTCTCTTTACCATCCTTAGAGTCATAAGAATTACTACAAAAGATTTATGCTGGACTTCAGTAGAGTACAAAAACTAAGATATGAGGATGTTTTTTTATTTTAGTGTAAGTCGCCAACAAGGTTTGTAATTCGAATGCAGTCAGGAATGAATTACTAGGCGAGCAAACCTTGTTTTCCAGATGAGCCTGTTAAATTTGAGCGCGACCCGCTACGAAGGCACTTATAAAAAAATGTCAAGTAAATGTTCAACAATAAAACATTGGTACCAGTCTATGTTTTAAAGATGCATTACACTTTTTTTAAAGTTGATTTATGTTATATTAAATCGATAGGAATCCTTTGTTTAAAATTGAGAGGTTTTTTTTATATATAAATTGTTAAAACACGTTAGTACTATAGTAAGGGTAATATTTTACTATAATAATAAATATTTACTGTTTATGGTACAGACGGTGAAAGAAATGTGAAATATATTTTTTTAGGCTTAAATATATCCCTCAATTGAATACGAACTATTATAATATGAATCTACTGATTTTGTATGATTTTCACTGCGTACTGTTTAAAGGATTTGTTAGATTAAAAATCAATAGTTTTTTGAAGTCATACTTTTCATATTCCTCATAAATATATAATTAGTATATTTAAATTGATAAAAACAATTTTCTATCCGTTGTCAAAAATAAGGATGTAATACTAAAGAATGGCAGAACGCAACAGAAAGTAGGTTTTGCAGCTTGTAACATTTTAACATATTATGTAAAAAATTTTGCTGTTTAAACAAAAGCATCAGTAGTATTCCAACGTATACGTTGGCTATAAATTCGAATAATAAAAAATAATTAAAGCAATATTAGCTGCTTAAAATTTTTTAATCCTCTTTTGCCAAGATTAAAAATCCAGAAAAAAATGACGAATCAGTTGAAAATATGGGATGACCATCAGAACTTAAGAAGTTTGGCAAAACTAATATTTAATAGTGTCTAAGTATCAGAACCGAAAAACCGACGCATTATTAAATGCAAGAGGTGGTCAAACAAAGCATGTAATAAATTGCTCTCTCGGATGTAATTATAAAGGAAAACTATGCAACATTTAGAATTAAGGACAAACTTCATTTTGAAACGCACTTCTCTAAATGAGTTTTCCGTTTGTATATATCGAATCTCTAGTCGCGATGTATTTGCTAGACAGTTCTATTACTTGGTGGTCATTAACTTGCTTCGTTTTGGGAAGTGTGAGACTACGTGGAAGACTTATTGTCCTTGTCAAATTCGTATGCTAAACATAGCTTGTTTGCCTTGCAGAAGGCGGGAAAAGTTTATTATTTCCAGATATATCTTTGCTTTATCAGCGATTTCGTACTCTCTCATAATGTATCCAAGAAGTTCACTTTGGTTTAAAGTTTAGAGAGTGAAGGTGGTTGTGAAATTACTAGCTGACAACATGGTCATAAAAACAGTTGAAAAGTATACGAGGTGAGGGTTAGTTATAAAATTTTCTCTAAGGATAACCAACTGAAAAATGGTCTCGCCTATATTTTGTTGTGAAGTATGTGTTGTAAGTTGCAGCGTAGAGGATCAGGTAAATGGATATTTGAAAAATATTCTGTATTTTTTAAAATTGGTAAAAGGCATTTAGCTTTATTTTAGTATTTTTCATTTTTATCAGTGAGGAAAATAATTTCTATACAATTACTTGCGATTTTTTTTATTTTACTATATTGTGAGAAATGTTTTAAATTAAAAGCTGTTTTTTTTATTGTATGTTTTCAAAAAAAAAAAAAAAAAAAAAAAAAAAAAAATTAAAGGCGACATTTGTTTAGCATAATAGAAGTTCGCGAAGCAATATTATTTGATAGTTGGTTGCGTTGAAGATTTTCTGGAGCAAAATTTACAGTCAGTGTCATAAGTCTTTTTACTTTCAATGGACCTTATGCAAAGCGGAATTAGGAATGAGGTTGCACCGATAGCAACAGCTTGTGGCCTATTATAACTCATCTTTAAAAATACGTGCTTTTTTAATTGCTTATTTTCAAACCGTTGAGGATAAGACAATAATCTGCTTTGGTGGTATGCTCTTTTTAAAAATCATTTTTGCTCTGAGTTATTTTTGTTTGAAAGTTATCTTTAACATTTAATTGTTCAAATATAAGACTCTCATTTTACAAATTTTAAATATACACTTGATTAGAATGAGAAAAATTTTAACATAATATTCCAAACACGAATAATAAAACGAACCAGGATGGTCGGCATAACTTCAGATAATGGATTTATGACGTGGCATGCATAATCTTTATTACAATATATGTAATATAGGACAATGAAGGTCTTGCATTAAGTTGTGGGGGCCACAGGACGTTAAAATAGCGCATGCGCGCATAAGGAAAGACTGCTGTTTTTCAGCAATCATCAAGGAAACTGCTTCAACGCTTTTGATAAAAAAAAATGCCCGTAGTAATGTGTTTTAAGGTGTTCCTGTAAAAATTCAATTAAGGTATACAAAGTTGAAATACGTGCTTCTGTAATATAGAGTTCTCTTGAATATTGCTCACCAACGACTGTTCCTTCTCAATTTCGCTTACCCGAAATAAATGTAATATTTTTTTTTTTTTTTTAAACTTATCGCCAAACTGGTAATTTTTTAAGTTAATGTAAGTATGGAAACGAAAACTGTAAATTACGCCATGTCGAATTTAAATGCAGTGACTATTATTATAGTGTAATTTCAAATTGTGCGCTGTTCAATACACATAATTTAGAATCAAATGCATCGAGTAAAATATTAAATCAAAATCCGGAATGTTTATCATGTAGAATATAAATGTTAATTATTTTACTGAAAATCTGACAACCGACCCAACAATTTTTCACTATACTAAACTTCAACTTAACTTGACATCACTAGACGATAGATCTTCACCGTGCTCATGGTATTTAATCCATTTTGGCGGCGTGAAAGCATAATTCTAGCCAAACCTTATAGCCTTTTGTTCTCTACAGGATTGTGGTTTGGCGAACATTATGCTTTCACGCAGCCAAAATGGATTAAATACCTATGAGCACGGTGAAGATCTATCGTATAGTGATGTCAAGTTAAGTTGGAGTTTAGTATAGCACCGGTTTGTACTATTCTATTTAAAAAGAGAGACTATAGATTGCAGAGCACTGACGATGCAATATCCCGAGGTGTGAATGTGATCCTTTATCTAACGGTGATATTGATTTATAGTGTTCTCTAATACAATTTTTTTTTTATAACTTGCATATCATGTGCCATTCTGAAGTTGAAGATCTGAATGCTTTTATTCTGAACGTTTCCCAAATTTAAGTTTATTTAATATTGCCGTGCGTATTGTTCATATGGGAAAATACAGAGTGTCTACTACAGTCTTTTGCCATAATTTGTTTTTATATCCTGAGAGTTAGTGCCATAGCTGTTAGTAATGTAAATAGTTAAGTGGCCATGAACTTAAGATGGGAATATTTATCGCGTTACCTATTGAAAAGTCAGGGGATAGTGTGACTCTCTCGAAATATTTACAAGAGATATCAAAATTGTCAACCCCAAAAGTTCCTCAGAAACTCTTTTTTATTTTTATTTTGTCGGTGATGTACCTCTCTATTAACGTGTAATTTCTAAATTTTGAGAAGTTCCGTGATGTATCAGTGTTGGAAAACGTGAGCGAACAAATGAGCTTTTTGTGCGTGCCATTAATTTGCACAAAGTGTCTTTTCTGGTGCAAATTTTGGAACTGGAGTTGCAATTTTTTCAGACACAATAAAAAATTAATTAAAAAATAAGTTTAACATTCTGGCAATCAAAAGAAAAATAAAAGGTAAAATACTAATGTCTAAAATTTCAGAATTTTCCAAATAAATTTCTATAGACTGTCAGATAGTCAAACTATTTCTTCTTTTATTATAAATTAGTTAACTAATTTCCCTGTCATCCCTAAAATCATTTAACAGTCATTGAAATTTATGAAATTCGATATTCTGGCGTTTTTATTGGATATACTAAATTTGGATGCTATTTATTGGTATATGATCCCTAATGACAAAAGAAAATTGTATACATTTATATAAAAAACAACCTTTAATGAATTATTTTTTGTTTTTCTTAATTTAGAACAAACGATATAGCCTGCGCAGCTTAGAAATGTTCTTTCTCTCTCTTACTGTTCCTATAATTGGTGCCTCCCTTCCAGAAGAACTTATTGTTACATAAATTTACTGATTTTCTTATGCAGGTCGGTCAAAAACCTGGATATCACTAATACTTCAACTAAACTTAATAATTACTTGTGAGTGTTTTTAAATTAGTATGATTTGACAAATGTGTAAATAAGGTACATACTACGGCCTAACATCGTGATCAGACCTATTTTTAACACGCTTTTATTAGTTTCACCTGTATAAGAAAACCTGTATAAGAAAACCTGTATAAGCAATGTATGTTTGTAACCGACTCTTTTGGGCTCGATTTTGCCCTACTTTGAGCGATCAGATTTGATTCAAACTTTGCACAATTGTCAAAGACCGATGACTATATATTAATTCAATAAGTTTGTCGCTTTATCACAAGGATTAGCTCGTGTCGCCCTTGCGCGTTAAATTCCAATCAATCAACCTTCTCCGGAATCGAACCCTGGTGTCCCGTTTGAAAGATTTGTCGTGGGAACAACGGTTATACAAAGCCTGTTTTTTTAGTTGCATTATCCTTACCAGGATCTTCAGGATTAGTGATTTTTCATATTCAGAGACTCGGCAGTGTTTTGTGCCAAGTAATACGGCGTGTACTAAGGCATACACATGACTTAAATTTGAGACAAGCATATGACAATTGACAAGAACAACTGGAAAGTTTTGTACACTTAACTAAAAGAAATTTATAGTTTACAGAAAAAATAATTAATAGTTTAAAAAACTAAAAAGCAAGCTTTAATAGAAAAGTGAACTAAAAAGTAGAACATAATTTTAAATAAGTTTGAAATAAGAATAGAGTGATTAACAAGAAATATTTATTTTATCGTAAAAAAGTGTGGGGTGCTTGATGACAATTGTTGTAAATATTTAATGACGGATATTGGTAAAAGTAGAGGCATTATGAAAATATCTTAAAAAGAACCCCACGCTTTTTTACGATAAAATAAATATTTTTTGTTAATCACTCTAATCTTATTTCAAACTTATTTAAAAAAAAATTCTGCTTTTTAGTTCACTTTTCTATTAAAGCATGTTTTTTAGTTTTTTAAACTATTAATTATTTCCCAATCAAGAACTATTACTTCTTTCAACTTTTTCTTACGTCCTTTCAAGTTTTCTAAACAAAAATTAGGAAGAAGTGAAGTACCTTAAGGTAAATTACATTTATATAAATGCATAAAACGGTTACATAAAACAAATACCTACAAGCAAATTTTGCAAGTAGTATTAAGATGAAAATTAAAACTTTGACCGACAAAAAATTTATCAGGATTTTTGTGTGATGAAAAATATAAAAATTGGATTTGCATCGCGATTCAAAATTTAACCTATAAAGCTTTTATAAACCATCTTTATCATATGGTTCGACAAAGCCGAATACACCACCTGAAAAGTACCTCTCTCGTATCCGTTCAGATTTTTGCTTTCAGAGGTTTCTTTAGGGGTTAGAGGGGGGGAGGTGTTTACTATTCCAGGGGTCGGGTCGGATACTTCTTTTGAAGTGCATTCATTCAAGAGAAGGGAATACACAATGGTCTATTTGTTCCATTTTTATTATTTTCTCAGCGACTGGTCCCTCGAAGAACTTCCCCTCACTTCAGTTATGGTTGAGGTCAACTTTCTTTTCTTTGCGCTGGGATGAGTAGTTCTTTTTTCTTACGGTAAAAAATGCCAGTAAAGTTAATTTGTGACATACTAGATTGGTTGTTACGTTAAGTAGCTTGTCGTTGCCCTTTATGAACCTTGGGTTCATTTGTAGGCGATTGTTCAGCGACGATGCGTCGAGTTAACAATCTATTTCCTTACCCAACTGTAGTAATATTTCAAGGTATGAGTTGTGTTGCGTAGGATGCTCTACCATTGTTTTTCTTTTTAAAGTTCGAGTTGTTGAGGCATTATTTACTCTTTTGTTTTTAAGATTGGTTGGTTGTATTGGGAATTTTCTGGCGTAAGACCTGTACGAGGACTGAGCTAGATTTTTTTTTTACAACTAATATATACGACTAAGGGTAACTAATAGTGTGACAATAGCTTAACCCTGGAGTAGTACCAAGATTAAACTGTCCCGTATTTGTGGCTCGAATAGGAGAAGACATAGTAAACTCCCCCCAGCCAACACTAACAACTACTCGTTACTATCTTCCACAATTCCCTCGCTGTAAAAAAGTAGATTGCAGAGCGTCAGACGAGGCTCGATCCCAAGACATTTTGCTTGACAGGCGAACATTTGGCCTCTGGGTTGAAATCCCATCACAACTATATATTATCACGAATAGTCGCTACTCAAACTATGTGTATGATAATATATATTCTGAGTGGAGACTATGTATTATAAAACTATGCATCATCAAATGTATCTCGAGACTATGGAATATCAAACTATGTATCTCAGACTATGGGTTATCAAACTATGTATCATCAAATATATATCGGTTTGTGTATTATCAAAATATGTATTCTAATACAGACTGAGTTGCTTTACCGGTATTTTCTAATTGAAATTTTTATAGTTACATCTCTTTTTCATAGAAACATATTAATCAATGAAAAAAGTTTCGTATTAATTTCATCTTTGAATAACACATTTCATTCTTAGATGAAGCAACTAATTTTGACGCACTGCGATGATTGGGTTTTCCGAACATTCATATTTATGTTAATGAATGATACAGAAAATTATCTCACCCACTCAACTTACAAGAGTATCGTGCAGGGTCACATGTTGCTACAGCTGTCTTTCTTTTCTTTCTTATTAGCTGATGAGCGTATCTCCGCGTCCTAATCTGACATTTTTATATCCTTGCCCACTAATAAGAGATGATTGAGCATGCGTTATGTTTTAAATGTGAGCCGACGTGGGCAAGGTTATTAAATGTGGAATTTCCACAGCGGGATTAGTATAGGTCTCCATTATCCTGACAGTTCAATTTTATCCTTAGACGTGAGTTTAGTCGTGAGCCACCGAAGCTTTTATTCAAGGAATATTTTATGAAAGAACATCTATGAGATCAGGTGAAAGATGAAAAATGCTTTTATTTGGTGAACCGATGGATTGATTTTATAGAAGTTCTTTGCCGACAAAAATTGATTTAAAGTAAAATTATCTAGACTTTCATGTATTCTTACAATATTTTATTCATAGAATGTTTTATTGAACAACGTCTAGGAGATCAGGTGAAAGATGAATTTTTTTTCCTAATAGATTTAAAAAAAAATAAAAAAATTACTGATAAAAATTGATTTCAAACAAAAAAATTATCTACACTTTCGTATATTTTAAATTTTTTATAAACTCCACCGTTATATCTTCTATTGATCTTGGATCATAAGGCCTGACCTATGTCATATAGATTCCTATTGATTGGAATTATTAGATATCGATATTCTGTTCCTGTTTGTATATACTTCTTTAGTTCACAGTTTCCATTTTTGTTAGTTTTTCTCTCTCTAGCTTATTCATAGATTACTCTTGTAGCTTGATTTAATTGTTGTTTAAATAACAATTTTATCATGTCTATTAAGTACCTGAATGTATTCGAAAGATACTGTTATTTTTCTGGATTTAATGAATTTTTTATGTAGTTGGAAAATTAAATGACACTCAATAGTGTGTAAATTTAAAAACTGAATTTATTTTAATCTCATTAGAATAAGTTAAATTTTAAAATTGTCCATAATTATATTAAATGAAGTATTTCAGTTTCCTACGAAGAAATTGGTAAAATTATCTTACTTATCGATGTTCATAAAGATCATATCGATATTCATAAAATTTTTCATAAAGATCACATCGATGTTCATAAAAATGTTCATAAAGATCTGATCATTCTGATCATAAAGTCCTCACATTATATCTAAAAATACTTGCTATATATAGTAAGTAATTTGAACTGGAATTTATGAAGCTTTTCTGGCGAAGGTAGTGCTCACTACTTCTTTTGACAGTGAGCATGAAATATGAATGAAACGTACAGTTCAGAATAGAAACTATGTCTAATAACTCAATAAATCCTGCCAATTTAAAGCACTAAGTTCTGAGTAGTAACAAGAGAAACCTTAGTGCCTTTTGCAACCATACTGAGAGGCATGAAGATTTGAGGATTTAACCCACAAGGTGAGGCACGCTTAAGGTTCTGGCTGTCACACTACTTAAACGTAATTACACTCGAAAAAATCCTTCTGAAGACTTTTTTACTTATTTGAGTTGCCCCCCCCCCTCCCCTCTTTTGTATCCTTTACCCTTAAGTAAGGGGCATTACTAGGGGCATCAAAATAGAAAAAGTTAAAGGTTTCGTTATGTCGCAATGAGAAAACCATGGGTGTAAATGACAGGTATTGCATTTCTGTTTTTTTTCTCTTTTGGGTGTTGTAAAATACAATTCAACTCTCCGTAATAATGGTTTTGTGAATTTTGGAAGAAAACAAAACCGATTGTGACGGGGGAAAAAATAATGCCTGATGGTGTGACTGGATGGAAGGATTTGTAAGACTCATGGCATAACAAAACGAGTGACAAAAATGCTGTCACTGTCTTTAAAGTTATTATGCCTAATGTTTGTAGGTATTGACATTTTCTTTAATTGACTTTTATCACTTTAATTAGAATTGAACTTGTTTTAAGCGTATACACGTTAAACATTCTACTACGATCAAACGTAATAAACACAACCCCTTTACTCCTTATTGACGGGTGTCAAACATTTGACAGTAAATAGATTGATTTTCTAAAACTCTTTATTATTCAAATCCTATCGTGCAATGAACGCATGAATTATCTGAATCACATCTTGGAATGAGATTTTTTTCTTGCTAAATAACACATGCCGTTCTTTCCATTTTAAAATCCTGGTATCAATTTTATTAAAAGATACAGGTTCTAGTTTCTGCAAAAATTTTAGAAATATTAAAAGCCAAATCCTATGCCGTTAGTAAGTCTAAGGTGTTAAGTAGAACATAACGTTCACCGAATATACTACTTTTTTTTATACCCTCATCTTCAGAAATGGAAATTAATCTTAGTTGAAGTTAAGTTTGAAAACGTTTTAAATACATAGTGTCATGGGAAGATGCCAGGAACAGTCAACAAGTTCCAACAACCTTTCAGGCACCAACCCACGACGGCGAGATCGTTAGGCTAGTAACCATTTACCTGCCGTTGTATCATAATTTAGATAACAGAAAGTGTATAATAGACCCTAATCGAGAACAAAGATTTAAAATAGATAAACATTAAACTTTTAATACTTCATAGTAAAGTGTATATAAACAAATCAATCACAGATTAACAAACATACAAAAAAACATTTAAATTTATCAGCCTCTCAGAGGAAAAGGCGGTGAAAATACCAAATTGAACTCACAGAAAACATTAGCTGGTCTTGTCCCCAACATGGATGGCCAACCCACAATTTTGGATGGTGACTGGTTGTTTACGCAAACCGTCCTGAAGGCTTACAAATATGAAAGACACAAGTCTTTTTATGACATGACTAAAAATATCTAAAAGTTGACACACGTCTTCTTAAGGCGTGACTACACACGTAGGAAAATAGATGGAAAAAAAACGAAACTGATGTGCACTGTTCCTTGTGAGGTATATATTCACTCCGATGATCGACGATTCCATCCTTCTGGCAAGTCCATGCTGCACATTCACATGGCGCACAAAAGGCCTCCCGAGAGTCATCTCTTTAAGTCCAGACGAAAACCTACGCTTGGTCGTACGGCACATAGTTAGGTTATAATAGTTTGCTTGGTAAAATAGTTGGTTATCTGCAACAACATCAGAGTTCCCATTTCGAAGTACACATTTCATACATTCATCCAGAAAGAGAGTGTTCATCATAGTTGAACTCTGATCTTCGTATTTTATTTATGTTAGTGTTTTTATATGCACTTGACAAAAGACCTGATATACTTCCTCCTGCTGTGAAAGCCATTTTAAGGACATTCCACCTGGATTATGAAAGATAAACATAGTGTTGTATAGAATAAAATATAGGTGGAAAGGGGATTAGTCACTCTTTGTATGAAAATCTAAGGCTTACCACAGCTTGATATACTAGATAGAAAATAACTAAGGGACAAGAAAATAAAGAATAGCAACTCTACGAGCTCATGAAAACTAACTTGACACTGATTAATTTTGGCTTGTAATAAAGCATAGGAAACCCGTCTCTTCAAAGTAATTCCTTTTTTTATCGATAAAGTTATAATTTTTGTTTATAAATTATACAAAACAAAAAATCGAGTTCATCCATTTCAATATAATATAATACATAAAAACGAGTAATTTAATTTTTTGTAAACTATGAAATCTCAAAAAGATTCAGTCAAGTATCTGAACAAAGCATAAAGAACCCCACTAGAAAATTCATCGATTTTTCAAAATTCACTCCCCCCCTCCCCTTCAACTCCCCTGAGGTCCAACTTCACTTCAATTCCTGCAGTCCCCGGACGACGTTTATCACCGTTGTACCCCCAAGTCCATGGAGTACCCTCATTATCTGGCATAGAGACCCCCTCCGCTTTAGATGATGGAGGGATATAATGAGGGGGGGGGGGGGGTTCAGGCAATACGTTTATAACGAGATTTGTGGTGCACGGATTCGGAATAATGGAATTATGCCCATTGGCCATCTATCATTCGAGTGTGTGTGTGGGGAGGGGGGGATGGATTGGGCAGAATACTCGTCTGCTACCGCCGTTCTATGTTCCACCACCCCCATCTTCGTAATTAGTGATAAGTAGTCATCCCGCAATCGAACATTTCGAGTCTTCTGCACGCTTCTGGTCGTAGAAAAGGCAGGTGATGCCATGCATGAGAAGTGGTTTTTCCTGGGTACTCTGACGTGGAATATAGCTTCTCGTTTTTAGTTGCTTAAGAGAGAGACCAATATAATAGTGTGTAGTTAATTCAGTAGTTAAATAATCTTAAATTAAATTACTAGTTTAAGTAGTTGTAATGGTTATGAATGTTTTAATCTCTTTATGGAGCTGGATTGAACAGAATGATGTCCAAAAATGATTTTTCAAAAACATATTTAAAAGTAACAGATATTTATTGGAAAATGTTATTCGACTTTTGATTACTTCATTATTTTTGTTTGCATATTTTGTTTAACAGTAAAGCTTTGGGAACAATCAAGTCATACATTACGAAAAGTTTAAAGTTACAAGTTTACACAACCATTGAAAAGTAGTATTAGTGGATGGAAGCAACGAATCGGTAGATCTCATACAAAGTTACATTAAAGAAAAGAGAAGGCAATATTCTCGAGATGTTTTCATAAGTACTTTTGTATCCTCTGGAAGTAAAGGATGGTAACTCCATTAATTTCGAATTTGAAATTATGATTGTGATACTATTTATGTTTTGTGCTCAATCAAGAGGAATTAAACAATCTCATACAGGTTTTTTGTGACCTAGATTAGGAGTAACAATAGAATTACAGAATAGCAATTTTTTAACACCGTGATCAGCTGGAAAAAAAAAAGATAGTGTCTTTTAAAACCGGTGTATCAATTGATATTCTTTAAGTTACTTTATAATTGCTTCGAGTTCCAGTAGATAAAATAATAAAAACACTAATTATACAGAAAAAGAATGTATAATTTACATATTGTTGTGGTGAATGTATTTGTATCTTCTTGTCTACTTCTCATTTCAATTGTAACTTACCCATACTAATAAAACAGAGTGTATCTGTTTGACATAAATAGTATTCGATCTCTAATTATGTTTCTGGCAGCCTGTTTAATTGATATTATAACTCATCACCAACCCCGAAAATTCTCACCAGATGGAAGTTCAGCAATTTGGGCTATTAAAGGATTAGTATAAACGGAGAAAAATTTTGTATTCGAAAGGGGGGGGGGGGAGGTATTAGCGGGGAAAGAGTTAAATTGTTTATAGAAAGTGGGAGGGTGGTGTATTAACCGTGGACATTTGTTTTTGTTTCTCAAGGTGGAAGGCAGTTGGTGTATCAACAGGGGAAGATATATATATATATATATATATATATATATATATATATATATATAATCTTTGTTTTTCTCATTTTGGAGAAGGTAAAGGATTTGATTAAACTGGAAAATTGTTTCTGTTTCAAGAAAGGAAAGACTGACTCAAAATTTTAATTATGGATTTGCATAGCAATGACCTTTTTAGCAAGCGAAGTGAGCCTATGTTTGCGTTGTAACGAATCTTTTAGCGAATGAACGAGCTTGGTTTACGAAGCGTCAAAATCAGGGTCTATGCACTGCAAATTGATGGGTTTCCGCGACGCGAGACCACGATGCTAGTTAAATATATTTTTAGATGACATGCACCTTAACTTGCCTTTTCTTAGTAAATATATGTCCCTCGTCACTGAAGAAACGTATCACAAAGTTCCACGAAAATCTTGTGCATTCTTAGTTTTTCCATGATTATAATTCATGCTGGATGTGTGTGTACAAAAAGGCCGACTTCTTGTCTAAACAAAGAATTTCAAAGCCGCTTTGTTTCATGCTAACGATGCTTAAAACCGACAAATAGTTGCAAATTGTGTTTTGCTTTGAAAGCAAAACTTGTTTGCAACCCAAGACATTGTTGATTTGTAATGCTAACGTACGCTTTTAGTGTTCTATCTGGATGACTTCTAGAAACAGTTGAGGAAAAATTAGGGACTGTTGTCAAATCTAGAAATTTACTATGAATAGAAAGTAAAATGATATAAAATTATTCTATATATTTAATGTCCGAAAATTTATTGTCCTTGAATTTAAGTTATGAAGTGTTAAGTTATGAATTTAAGCCATTTTTGTTGGCACCATTTCCAAAATTAAACACATCACTAAAAACTTATATGGTATTTAAGGTATTTTTTAGATTTTTATTTATCTTTTGTAAGCCTTATTATAAACTGTGTTTCTACTCTTTAATATAATAATCAATATTTTGCTAGAATTACCAATATATCCATTACTATAAAAGTTACACTTATTACTGACTGATTCTGTAACGATTTAAGAGGATACTAGCATCACATTTCAATAATTAGCATTTATGAGTATATTTTAACAATATACTGGTGACTTAAAAAAAAGTTATTATGTAAAGATTATTAATATTATACATAGATAAAAGAAGCTAAAATTCTTTTTAATGAAATGTAAAACGTATGCGTTGCTAGCGCCATCTTGCAACGTAAAGTTAGTCAATGAAGAGCGTAACTCTTTTAGTAAAACTATTGATAATATTTACGTAAGAATCACTGACTCATTGACTCTGTAATGCTGTAAAATGACTACAGGATCGCATCCATTTTATGTGCACAAAATTACGAATGGAAAATATATTCATTTCAACATATTTTTTACTTTCAATTACCCATATGTATTACATAGGGTAATAAAAGGATAGTATTAGGTAATTTTTTAATTTTTTTTTTTTTATTATTTGTTTTGCATTTCTCCACGTTTGGAACATTCTGATCTCAAAAAAGTGATATAGAAAAAATGTCTGTATATGGTTAGCATAACTCCCGAACAAATTGACCTACGATGTTCAAATTTAGTGTGAGGGTCGGTGATGGCACAATGACCTACCATTAAGGTTTTTGTCAAAATCGCGCATGCGCATAAGGTAGCTGCCATTGAAAAAACCATGTTTTTCAGTAATTGCTAAAAAACGGCTCTAACGATTTTGTTCAAAATCACTGTAGTAATGCTTCTTAAAGTGTACTAAACATCCCCACCTCCGAAATTCCCGTAAAAATGCTTTAATGGAGTAAAAAGTTGAAAAACGAATGCCTTTAACACAGAGTTCTCTTTCCTTGACCATACCTCATCAACAATCGTTTTTTCTTCTCTGCTCAATTTCTCTGTTCAATTCAATTTTTCAGGAAAGGATAGTATAAGAATTATCGCCAAACTGGCCATTTTTTCTAAACGAATGATGAAAATATAAGAATGATAAATGACAAAAATCCACCTCAGTAATATAGTGTAAAAAAGAGTTGTGCGATGCTCCACACCCCTAGTTTCACAATTGTAATGTAAGCAATTAGTTTAAGTTGAAAGGCAACAGGGAGAAAAAGGAGCTATTGCTCTTTAAGATCTTAAATTTTCCATGCACAAAATTACGTAATGAAAATTTGAATTTCAAAATAATTTTTTACGATTTCATATCTATCTATATCGGAAATAATATTCAAATAAGAAATCATTTTCATTTGCGTGTATCAAATTAAAAGTGTTTGTTATATTCATTATTCGTCTATTCTACGTCACTCACCTTTGAGTTAGAGATGAATTCGCGTATAAAAGCATGTACTTTTATCAATAACCTATACAAAATCAAATACAATTAGTAATCCCCCAAAACTACTCCCAAACAATTTGGAATGGATTTTTTTTTGTTGCCAATCACGCACAAATCGTTCGAAAAAAGATCGAGAGTGCAAATCAAATAAGAAAATTACAGTTTTGAATATTTAGCAACAAACTCTTTCCTAGAAAGGAATTGTGTCAATGTAATTGCTTATTCATTGTAAACTTCTAGGTTCTAAGTAAAGTATTCTAATCTTGATGATAACTCAAAATACTCTCTGAAAAAGCTGAAATGTAATTAACGTTTCCAAAATTGATTCGTAAATAAAATAAATTGGTCAATATCTTTTTAATATGCTTTAATAATGAGTTCTTCCATTATTTACTAAACTTTATTTTTTTCAAATGAAAATAAATTACATTAAGATATTCTGATAAATGAAGCATTAAAAAAAAAGATTAAAAAAAAAAAAAAAAAGATTTACGTCTTTTAAATTGATAATACTCAAGAACTTCTTTATAGCGTTAAGAAATATCGTGACATACAATATAATTAAAAAAAAAAAAGGCGATAAATGCGTAGTAGTTACATTTCCATGAACTCTTTTGTAATCCGGCCTTGCAAATATCGGAAACTTTCATCGGTACTTATTAAAGAGGAAAAGAAATTTGGAATCTTGTATGGTGGTTGCAGAACTGGGGAAAAAAAAAAAAAAAAAAAAACACTTAGCAACTTAGTTAAGCAATTTAGTTCATAATAATGTATTTAATCATGATTTTCCTCAGTTGTTATAACTGGTAACCACTTGCTTCTCCAAGTCCACCCACGGTCGGTAGCCACTGCCGTTACTGGATAGATCGTGCCACCTGGGATGCTCTACAAACGGAAGGCAAACCTTAAATCGCTTTCGACCCTTCCTCCCCTTCCTTCGAACTTAAACTTTAAATTATCGCATTACCCTGACATTTGGTCACGAAGCGAACCTCGCCCGTATTCGATACCTTTCCACTGATCCATTTACCGCAGATTAGTTGCGCGAGCCATCAAGACCTTGTTAACAACTTCGACCCACCTCCCCCCTAAGCCAATTCTGCATCACGCTTTATTAAGCAAACCCCCTCTGCGGAGGGAGATCTTACCTTAAGTGCAGACTTAAGAATTTGCAATTATTCCCTGAGGACCTATTTTTTTTTATCCACACCGCAGTCTCCGCCTATGAAGTTATGCTCCCGCCAATTCATCTGATATTTGAAGATATTTTGTGTGGAACTTTTGGAGACGTTATCTTTCACATGATTGGTTGTAAGTGTGTTGATAACTTACAGATTAGAAGAGATAGACCATTTTATATTCCACCTCTTCGTTATCGGAACGGAAAAGGTGTTTCTCGTCTTTATTTCGTGAGGTGGGAGACATATCCGGGACACACCCGCAGTGGGTGGTAGGAGGAATGGCAAGAAAAGTATAAAATCTTTGAATTGTACAGAAAATGGAAATATCATCTTTTTATATTAACTAATTTACTTTCCCATTCGCCAATAAAGAAATAACATTTAATAGTTCACAATCAACCTGGATTGTTTCCCTGTATCTGCATCTAATATGATGATCAAACCAACTGGGTAGTTTGACTGAAGGCTAAAACTTCTTGGGTAGTTACATATAGAGTACCTAGTCACGGTACCATATGGATGGATGGCAATATTTAATAAGTTAAAACAGCAATATGAGTTGGTTAGTTCATTTGGTCGGTCGTCGGTGTGTCATCAATGGACAGCCGGGATACAAAAAAAGTCCATCTATGGCGTGCGAAAACAAGTGAATCTTGGAATGGGAATAACTATGAAACGCTATAAATGTTGAAGTTTTTTTTTTTAATTTATTCCAAACTCTTTAATACTTACTTCATTGACGTAAAATTGTTAAAAAATGATTCTAAAATAACTTCTACTACAGCGCACATTTAACATTCATATTTTTATGTTTGTGCCCTATATGGTTGATATCTGTGTGGCAACAATGTGATGAATTCAAATGATTGAAAATACTTGTGAATAATTTTATTAAAAAAGGAACAGTATTAAGTATTTTCCAAACACTGATTTACCAATTGGTTATTTGCACTTCAATGGAAAAAAACAAACACTCTCAGTACATCCAATGTAAATTTACATTGACACAAAGAGTCATAACAAACCAAAAGAGCTCGCCAAAATATATATATTTTTTTCACTGCAGCTGCTAGATCAGGTGATGGCGTGACGACAGACGATCGTACTTGGGCACACGACCAAACATACCGTGAAGTTTTGGCAACACTTGAGCAGATGGAAAGACATTAAAATATCGCATTATCTTTTGGGAATGTTCTCCAACTCTGAAAGCTGCAGACAATTAATTAACAAGATGACTGGATACGTTTTGGTTTAGTTTTTTTTAATGCGTTTGAAAGGATGTGTGCGCATACAAGTTTACTGCAATAGAAAATGATAGTTGCTTTTTTTCCATGATCTCTCTTTGAGAAAATTAAAGACAAATCAGATTAATTCTTTCAATTAATAAACCCTTTAAAAATTTAGATACGAATGGTTCGGAGAAAACATTAACTTCGACTTTTTATTTCTATAAAAATTGTTACTTGGGCTCTCTCTAAGAACATTATTAGTTGGTTATAGTGGATTTGTCATGGCGACTCTGCAATGAGATGGCTTTTCTATGTCACAACATCGTTGCAATAACATTTACGCTTTTGAAATCGTTCTAATTTTAAGGAAATAATACTTTCTATCTGGTATTTCAAAGGAAAGATCATTGCTTTAGCGTATCGATTCGTGGGAAATCCGGAAACTATGTGAATAATACAATAGTGGCGACTAATTTTTACAGTAAGAGAGAGATTTCACATAGAATTTTGGTGGCACGGTTGCTAGGCCGTTGGCTTCATAACCGGAAGATCATGGGATCGACCCAGCATGGTCATAACACTAAAAT
This sequence comes from Linyphia triangularis, assembly GCA_963978545.1. Taxonomy (NCBI): domain Eukaryota; kingdom Metazoa; phylum Arthropoda; class Arachnida; order Araneae; family Linyphiidae; genus Linyphia; species Linyphia triangularis. Next base: position 28,773,639 of record OZ021732.1, on the reverse strand, counting down.
GTACTGATAGAAATTAATGATGTCCAATTCTTATTTCATGCTTTTTATATTTGTAATTTAATTTTGTTTGCAAGTTTCTAACATAAAAAAAATAAAAAAAAAAAAAAAAAAAAATTAAGAATCTGTAAAACGCATACATGAAATGAAAGACTACTTTCTCACATGAGACAATTTAGTTATAAAAGTGAATTGAATATATACACATGTTCATTTTTTAGGAGAAAAGAAATTGCTATAAAAAAATGCTTTAAACTAAAATATATAATATGTGCTTTTTGTTATATATTTATAAACACACTAAATCATTTAAAAAAAATATAGTTGAGGATGCAGTTAGTGAAATGAAACCTTATGTTCATTCTGGACAACACTAGAATCAAAATATAACATTAAACGACTCATTTTATATTATACCTCAACTACAATCCATCACTTTTTTGATGAACATTCAGCTATAATAACCACAATATTCCCCAATCTAATCCATCTTTATCTTAGCATACCACGCCTCAGAAAGCCATAACGAAGTGATCTGGCACACATGGGCTCACTGGGTCCCCAGCTGGCTGCCGCGATCGACAACCTCCTCCCCTCTATTTTAGGGATAACCTTTTCTTTCCGACAGCAATATCTTTTTTTTTCTCTCTTTCTGTTATGTACTGATGAGGGTGTAACCAAGGTTCTATTAATAAACCGCCAGACACAATTACAAGTCAAGGGGCCTTCCTCAGTGGCTGTTTGGACGAAGTTCCAACTTGATTCACATTTGTGGAATGAAAGGTTGCTTTTTTGCTGGCGAAAAAGTGGGAACATTTAACTTTTATGTTGGTGACAGATTTCGAAGAAGGGCTTTGTTTGGGTTCTTTGTTTTTACCTGTCATATTGTTGTATTGCATTTTAAATTTGGGATGTAATAAGTACAATTGAATGTTAAAATAATGTTTATGAAGGATATCAATACAATTTTTCGGAAAATGGAACAAGATTGGCTTATGATTTAAGACGTGAGATTAATTTAGAAGGAAAATTAATGAATGGAAATTAAATAAATGTCTATATTTATTATAATTATTTATTAAGTTTCCAAAGTATGAATAGACAAAAAGTCTTTGTATATTTGCCACCTTTATCAAATAATTTATTCCTTACACTTAGCATTTGAAAACGTCTTTTAGAATGCTCTCATTGCTATTAAATTTGAATCTTTGTTGGTAGTTAATCATTTTATGTACAATGTGACTGGAACATAATGAACAGATAATGTGAACAGAGAACAATAATGTGAACAGAGAACAAAGCATTTATTCAAAACGAAAACTTGCTTTTAAAATGTTTAAACATTTTTTAAACTTAAATTGTATTTAAATTAATGGTATTGTAAAAAACACTATCATCTGGAACGTTATGTCATTATGTTTAACCAAGTTCTAATTTTTTCCGTTAACCGTCTCCCAATTTTTTTTTTTTAACAAGCAGCATTTAATAAAGATTTATATTGAAATAGTTACAATTTTAAGAAAGTTTTATACACCCTAACTAATAAACATATTTAGAAATAAACTTAATGTACTCTGAACTTAAAATTCCCTTTTACAAAATGTGTGTGGTTTTGTCCATTGAAATGTTGCAGAGTTTTGCATCTCTAATATAAATTATAGATTTTTATAATTTAATTATAAAATAATTATAGTTCATTTTTATAGTTAATATATTATAATTAATTAAATTATAATTATAGTTAATTTTTTTAATAATTTAATTATAAATTATTATTTATATAATTTTAATAGATTTTATCCGGTTTTGTATCGATAATTTAAATTAAAACTGTTAACTTTATTTTCTGATATACCATACAATTTTAAAGTACGTTGCTAGAACGTTGTCATATTTTAAAATGCAGTCTCAATAAAATTTCACATCAATGATTTCGTTCTTATTCTTTAGGAATCTGGGTCTTCAAGGAATCGACGTCTTGAGGAATCCCCAAGCCTACCTGTTGGGTGCCCAGCCTCTTTGCAGCCGACTCAGCGGACTGTCCAGGGGACAAACAAAGCTGTGCTACCTGTACCAGGACCACATGGCTCACGTGGCGAGAGGGGCCCGAATCGGGATACACGAGTGTCAATGGCAGTTCAAAAACAGGCGGTGGAACTGCTCCACTGTCGATGATTCCAGTGTGTTTGGTCCTGTACTCAATATAGGTATGTAGGACATTCTTAATAGTTTTATTTTGAGGAAGTCTTCAATCTTCATGCTAATACACATTTGAAAATGAAATTTGTTGAATGCGTTCCCCGTTTGAAACCTCGTGTGTAATGATGTCGTCATGGCCATTGGATCATTCATAGCTTGAGTTTGGAAAAGTTGCATTTTCACGAATGGTCCTTTATTTCGAAGCTAATACTGTTAATTTTATGAATTGGTTAAATTAGATTTTGTACAATATTTAATAGTCCTTCTTAATGGTAGCTTCGTTACATCTGTTTTAGGGTGCAAAATTAAAAGATATTGATACAAATTTACGTTTCCCATTTTTAACTAGAACACCCAGTGGCTGAGATCGAGTCAGAGCTTGGCGTGTGAATTATGGTGAGTGCTGTACATTAAATCTATCGACGTCTTGCTGTCTTCTCATGATGCTTCGCCCGTCGTCGGACTAAGTTTAAAATTAAGAGGCACAATTGTAGATGGCTGCTAATAACACAATGTAAAGGTGCAATGTAGGCTTTGAGTAAGAAAATAAAAAACAAACAAATACACTTAAATTAGGAGGCAAATGCCTTATAAAATTAACTGTCAATATTAAATCCCTTGATTCTTGTCAAATCATCATTGCATAAATATATAAATTTGCTGGTTTTTCCTTTGTAAATAAGCACTCTAAAACGGCTAAACAGATTTCTTTGAAACTTCTATCATGTATTCAAAACACTAAAAAGATGTAAATATAATAATAAACCTATAAGTTACTTATGTTTGCAATTGTTAATACGCGTGGTGGAATTTCAAGTCTGGCATTCAGGTAATTGCTTATATAAGTAGCTTATTTTACTTTACAAAGGGTAAATGTTAAATACAAGTTTCAAAGTTTTCTATAATTAGACGAATGAACCTACGAGAAAGACGTTTTTTTTACAATTTGTGTATTTAAACCATCATGTGTGGAATGTGATATAACAGTGCTCCTGGCTACTCAACAAAACTTACCCTAAAGGAAGCGGTGTAATCACCATAAAAGCGTTACGACATCAGATAAATTGCACGTTCCCTCAAACCGAAAAGTAAGAAAACCTGTAAATTAGTTTTACGATCTCATAGTATCGTAAAATTAATTGCGGATGGTGCCCTGAATGGAGGCCCTAACGTCGTAAACTATGTAGGAGTATCTGCGAAATAGTCTTCCTGTAATTTTTTTGTTGTTGTTGTATGGAAAGTGTAACTTGAAAAACAACTAGTAAAAACATTACACAAGAAAAAAACAAAAAAAAAAAAAAGAAAAGAAAAAAAGAATCTACTTTGATAAGTTCTAATGAGCAGAAAACTCTTCCTAATACACAGCTTAGCTTTATGAATATTAATATTTTGAATAAAAAAAAAAAAAAGAATGATAAGTAGCAATGACGTTGAGAACAAGTCTAAATAAATGAGTTGGAAAGAGTAACCCGCATGCCTCCGATATGATTAATAAGTTTTCTAAATTTCGGAGTGACCGGGTCAGGTATGTGATCGGTTTTTACTTGACTGAACTTAAGAATTAATCTATTATTTAAAAGCATCGCCATTTATGTTTCTCTGTATGAAACTGTTTCAACATTTTTGCTACCATTTCAAATGAAGTCAACTTTTGATGCAGCAAAATTTTATCCGATCCATTTAAATTTTAACCTTTTTGTTATCGTTTCGAATAGGTTAACTTTCGAAAAAGCAATATTTCATCCAATCCTATTAAATTTATGAATGGAAATGTGCATGTGTGTGTGTGGGGGGGGGGGGGGAGATGAAATATATGACGAATCAATGTTGGAATTTATTATTTCAATATATAACAGTAATAACGTCGACATTTCTTCAAAAAAGTATCAATTCACAAAGCTTAAACAAACATGTAGTTGGTTGTTTTCAGATAATCTGACGCCGTCAGCAACACGAGGGCTATAATGCGCCGAAACATTCGTTATTTGACAAGCCAACATACATTTACAAACACCCATGCCTTATACGGGACTCGAACCCGCAACCTCGCGGTCTAGAAGCTAGTATTCTAACCACTATACCGTTTGGTCGGCCTAAACAAACATGTAAGCCAATTTTCAGTGAGTTGACTCGAAAGGAAAATAGGACATTGGGATATTGCTCATTTTGAACATTTGACCTGGATTCGACCCATGTAAGTTTATCAAAATCAGAATAGCTTACTTTTCTATGATTAATCTTGTGGACATCCATGCCAAATTTCAAAGTTGTGACTATACATTTGAAGTGGGGCATTTGAATATTCCTCGTATGGGCGTTTAACATTTTTCAACCTCTTAAAGTTAGTTGAGATTGGAGTCGCTTTCTTTTTCTATATTTGTTATTGTTGACATATGTGTACGAAATTTTTGAGTTGTGGCTGTATGGGAAGTAGGAGAATTAGTTACGAGTAAGGTATTTGGCTTTTATATAAAGAATTTTCAGACTAAAATTTTTTATTTTCCTTTATAAATTATGTTTTCTTAGTTTTCAAATTAACACAAATTATATTTTCTTAGTTTGCAAATTAACACAAATTATATTTTCTTAGTTTGCAAATTAACACAAATTATATTTTCTTAGTTTGCAAATTAACACAAATTATATTTTCTTAGTTGGCAAGTAAAAACAAAAATTGGTTAATAATTGTATAGGTCTTCTTTATTGAAAAGCACTCATATGTCAAAAATAGTCTATTTTTAAATTTGCCTAATAAGTAATAAGTACTACTTATTGGACAAATTTAAAAATAGTCTATTTTTAAATTTGCCTAATAAGTAATAAGTACTACTTATTGGACAAATTTAAAAATAAACCATTTTTGACACATGAGGGCTTTTCAATAAAGAAGACCCATACAATTATTAACCAATGTTTATTTTTACAGGAATAAATCGGTATGAAACCGTCAGCAATTGTTTTGGTACAGGATGTACCACCAAAACATAAAACCTTTTCGGTTTGTCTGGTCTTTTTCCTCCACTCTCAAGACAAACTTCCTTTTCTCCGATTTCTTCCTCGTGGAAAGAAAATAGTTGATTTTCCATCCTGTACCTAATTAGAGGTCCCTTTGTGAGCGGAGGGGAGCAGAAGAGAGCAATGCAAAAGGTTAAGCGGGTGTGAAGTGGCAGAGAAAGAACAAGATTGTGGAAATCATCATTTATCACCTTCCCGGTGGGCCCTGCAGAAAGAGATCATTAGAGGTCATTAGGGCTCTCTAATGGGGCGGCGAAGACAGCCCTGACGTATGGCCCCTGGCGACAAAATTACAGCCCTACACCCCCTCCCTATGTAGATCCCACGCGTGATATCCAGCATTTTTTTTTTTTTTACAGTCGTTTTATTTTGGAATATGTATTCCATTTTGCGCCATGTCAAATTTCAGGCACAAAGCGAGAAAAGATTGTTAAGAGGGGATGTCCTGACTATGGAGAGGAGGGGGAGCACTATGGAGATGAAATGGTCTCTCTTTTAGGAGGGAGCATAATGGTAATGACGAAATGATGCGGGCTGATGGAGGGGCTTGAGAGTTTTGATTAACAGGTATGGGTGCGATCGCCAGACGCGCCCGTTGTAACTTATGATGTGTATTGAGTTTTCTGGTGATGCTTTGTTGTGTATTAGGCAGTATTAAAATATGAAAGGGTGTGTTTTTTATGATATTGAGTTGATTTGGGGCTACAGGTGTCAATGTGAAACTAAAACATTCCTTATGTTTGGCCTTTTGATAGTATTTTTAGTGGTCAGTCAATACATCTTGGAAAATTTAAGATCTTTCTTCTCACTAGAAATATGTTTTTTATCATTAAGCTTGAAGTTTCTCGATAATTATATTGAAGTAAGATATAGTAGTTGAAATAAAAAATTGTAGTTGTAAATCTTGCATATGTATGTCTCAATAAGATTTTAGTTGGAGTAACATATTTTTTGGTAATAATGATTTGATTGCAACATCATATATATAGTCGACAATATTATGAGATTTTAACAAATATTGTATTATTTCTTTCACTTATGCTGCACTTCCACTAACAATATCTAAAATGCTATGCAACAATGTTTAAAGTAACTTTTTTTTTAAATATATTTAAGTGAAGTACGTTAGCTTAAAATGTTTTACGAAAATATTCATTTTTCAGAAAATACCCAAGAGTTTCCTATGCATCGATATAGTGACTCCGTTTGGTTTTTCTTTCTTTTGAAAATTATGTAAAAGGATTTCCCTAATTCATTATGTATTGAGGTAAAGCTTGTTAAACTGCATTTTAGGCTTTAAGAAAATAGAATGTGGTCTATTCGTATTCGCCCCTTCAAATGTGCAAATGAATATAAACTTCAATATTGAATTAAACCCTTACATATCTAGAAAATACCAGCAAGAATTTTCTTTAAAAATATCTTTATAAAATAACGCATTGTTGTCTCGAATGGGAAACACCAACGATCAGTTACTAAGATTTAATAGTATTAGATGCTATGATGGTTGTCACTTAAGTACGATTAAGTTCGTTGATGAATACTTTTTTTTAAACAAAAATATGATTGCACATCAATTTTTTATGGAACTATGTGTCCTTTTTATGTTCTAATTATTTGTAATTTATTAAATAAAATGTTAATATATGTCTGGTATGTCAATGAAAAAATATGCTTTTTTTGGATAATGCAATCTTGATAAAAATATATCATTTTCGATGAACATGAATATTTTTTCAAAAGTGATCTTTATTTTATGCGTCATGGATCTAATGAAATTTTCTTTTCCACATAGAGATGGCTGAAATACTACATCAGAACGTAAATTCTTTTCTTATATAAACGCAGGAATGCATTTAGTAACTAATTTAATCCATTTCAAAAATAAAATTGCAATAACGATAGTTTTTTTTTCCAACAAAGGTACTCTTAAAACATAAAAAAAAAAAAAAAAAAAAAAAAAAAAATTAGAAAATTTAGAATTTTAGCACGCCAATAATAAAATTTCGTTTAAAGCAAACGTTGTTAATCTTTTTTTCTACAGTTGTTCTTGGATATAGTGCATATTTTTGAGAGGCTTTGTGTTTTGAAAAAAATTGAATAGATCTCTGGGGCGGAAAGAGCATGAATCACTTTTAACAGAGCAAAAAAATTTGTCTTGATCGAGGAAGATTTTTTTCTGCTAAGTAGTTTCTCTTTTTAATCAGTGTATTGTTTTCATTGGTCAAACACTTCTTCCCCAAGATTATGTACTGAACTCCATACTTTTCATTCACATTCTAAATGTTCTCTATTGCAGGCAGCAGGGAGGCGGCGTTCGCTCACAGTGTGGCTGCTGCGGGAGTGGTCCACACCGTGTCCCGGGGCTGTCGGGACGGGCAGTTGGGCAACTGTGGATGCAGCCGTGCTATGCGCCCCAAGAATCTGCACCGCGACTGGATCTGGGGCGGATGCGGAGACAACATCGAGTATGGATACCGGTTCACGGAGGGATTTGTGGACGTGAGGGAGAGGGAGGCGAACCACCCGAGGGGGTCGAGGGAGCAGGGAAGGAAGCTGATGAACCTGCACAACAACGAGGCGGGAAGGAGGGTGAGTTGAATCGCACTGATGGTTCAATGAAAGTTTCATAATATGCTGTGTAAAATGACGTTTTAGAAATATAATAAGAAACAGGTTAAATATTCTTTCACATTATATTAGACTCCTATTGAATGAATTTTCTATAGCATCTTAGCGAGGGAAACTAGTGATGGTTAGTTTGTCGTATTTGATATTTTCTTGCGCAAGAGCCACACTTGGGTTTTACATGAGGGGCACTTGACATCATAAAACCAGTTTTGCGATACAATGCCGACCAAATCTACGCCGAAATAAGCTTTCTCTGCGATTTTCTCGAAATTTGATCATTAGGAGCCGTTGTTAAATAAAAACTACAATTTTAACTAAGTTAAAATATATTTCAGACTGTGTAAAATATATTTAGAATGCCTATTTAACTTATATAGTTAATGGAAACTTGATGGTTGAACGTTTAATTGCAATACAGTCGCAGGTTCCCATTGACACCTATGCTTCCCAAGCCAGTTTTTTTTTTTTTTTGGCCATCCAGAATGCCTCAGATACGGTTTCAAACCCCCTCAGTAGTTTTGTTGGTAAACATGCCTTCTTCTATTGCGCCCAAACTTCGTGCGAGCAAGATAGTTTCTAATACAATAAGTTAAAGAGGAATCCCCTTCACCTTCTTATTGATATTTAAATGGGAGTAAATCAGAAATGTTTCCACCAGACAATACATTGATAATAGACTGCTGCTGCAAACGTCACGGAGTCATCTTACTTTGAAAACAAAGATTGCAGAGTGCTAAAAGAGGCTCGGGGTTATGAGATCATGTTTTGCGATCATTTTTCTACAGAGATGTGAGAGAGAAAAACTGAATGTGAGAGGGAATGGCTGAAAACTATTCCCCATGAACGGGCGTTTGTCCATGAACTTGCTTCGATATATGAAGGATATACTTTTCATGGTTGACTATAAAAAATACAATTTAAACATGTTAATGATTACTGTTGTACCGAAAGGATCAATTAACTAATCAATTAAGATATTTAAAAAGTATCTGAATATAAGAAAATTAAATCCATTGAGATTTTATTCGATTACCGTCCGTACTTTTGCTAGTGAAACAATATACAGCATATAATTTGAACTATTTTTACACACACACATAACTTTTATAAAAGAAAAGTAGCCGCGTACATAACCAATAAAAAATTATAAGTCATACAAGATTCTAATGTTTCTCACAGTCAATCAGTTAAATTAAAAAAATGAACGTTTATCCACCGTTAATCGCTTCCTAAACATTGAGCAAAACTTAATTCGCCAGAGAACCCTCTACCAAAATCTTTAATAACCCCTACCAGGTGCTACATCTATCTCATCCGATGATCTGTGTTCAGTCTGAGTAACATGACAGGCGCCTTATCCGCCAGCATCAGTGTAGCTGTCATCATACCCCAGTGATGATGCTCCAGATACACCCCTTGGTGGAGTCACTTTGACCCGGGACTCATCATGCCATCATTCCGAAGCATCTTAATTAGGATGGTCGTCTTTTATCAAAATCTTCTCCCCCCCCCCCCATCTTTCATTCGTTTCAGGTGGGGTATCTTTTTTTCAACAACGCGACAATAGCAGCCCCAACGAGAAATCCAAGAATGAATGCATTCATGTAGTTTGTAATCAAAATGAGGGTTGCGGTTATATGTAGCAAACCCACCATTGTAAGTTATTTTACTACATAGCTTGCGTTAAGTCATTTTGGAGTTTGATTGTGTACAAGGTCTGACTTTCGTCGCTTGGGGTCCATAACACTTCATTTTTCGGGGCTCTATAAAAAAAATTCACCATAATGTAATTCACTTGAATAGTTAGCTCATGTTTTTTTTCGAGATTTAATTATTTAACTGCTGCTGCTTAAGTTATAGCTTATTTAAATTCAATACGTAATTAAACAGGGTTCGATTTAACTACAACTTGGAAAATTTTGGGGCCTCAAAATTTCGGGCCCCAAGCCTGGGCTTTGCTGGTTTGTGTGGAAATCAAGCCGTGATTGTGTACAGTCAACTTGGAGTGTTTTTTGACATTTTTTTTTTTTGATTTACAAAAGGGTTTATGAATGTTTTTGTTATGATTTTAAAGTGCAAAGTGGTAAAAGGAGAAATGTTATGGTTGCGTGTAACACATGTGTTTTCTTCTTAAATATATGCTTGTTGTTAGAAGGGATTAACTTACGATATTCACATTTTGTGTAGTGGTTAGTGGTGGTACCTGTCATTAAAGTTTTCGTCAAAATTACGCATTCAATAACTAATTGAATAACTGCAATTAAAAAAAAAAAAAATGTTTTTCAGCAATTGCTAAAAAACGGCTCTAACGATTTTGATAGAAATCATTGTGATAATGCCTTTTAAGGTGATGTAAGCATCTCTACTTACAAAATTTCGAAGAAGTAATAAAACGGTAAAAAACCCCCACCCGAATGCTTTTAACATAGTACTCTTCTCTTGAGCATCTCCCATCAACGACTGTTTTTCCTCTGCTTCATTTACAAGAAAGGGTAATGTTATCTTTAATGAAAACCATATCGTCATTTTGTATTTTGCTGGTGTTTTTTTTTTGCATATGTAATTATTATTGTCAAATACACCTATAATCGGAATTTTTAAAAAAATTTATGAGAATAAGAAAAATTACAAATTTATATCAAATTTAAATGCAGTGTCCAATATTAAATGTAATTGAAAGTTGTATGATCACACCCCTAGTTTTTTTTTCGTAAATTGTATAACAGTTATTTTTTCTGTCATATACTCATTGAAATTCAAGCGCAATCAATTTTTTATAAAGAGTATCTTATTTACTAAAGTTTTTACTCCAACCTAAACAACAGTTATCCTTTAGTAAAGGAAGATATCGGAAATGTGTATCAACTTTTTATACAGACTATGTTCTGTCGGATAGCAGTCGTATGGCCATCCTTTAACAATTTATACGTCTAAAATTATATAATAAATTGCTGGTAATATTTCACGACACCTTGCCCCCTACAGAGACAACAAAGAAGTTGGGAAATGGGTATTCCTCACACGTAGGAAAATCCATAATTCGAAACCGCTTGTGACATTTTCATACTACATATTAGATAATATGGGAAAATGCATGAATATAACAAGATACGTCTCGCCATAAACATAGGGATTTGTTTAAAATACCCAATGCATATTGAATAGCTCAAAAAGGTTAATGAAATTTGCCTTTAAGAGGGATTGCTATTCTTGTCATGCCCCATAAGACTTAATACATAATTTCCGGTTGAACATTACTTCCTGATATTAAAAACAAAATTACATACCAAATTAAAAATATACACTAATTTATAAAATAACTTATTTGTGAGTTGTGTATAAATATACTTATATGTATTTTTTAATATATTTTATTAAACTAAAAATGAAAATATATCACTTTAAATATATATTAAGCTATATAACAGCTGAGACAAGAACACGTAGAAAACAAAGAATATTCCCCACACGTAGGCAAATTCATAATTCAAAACTTGTTTAGACATTTCCATATTGCGTATTAGGTAATAGGACAAAATGCATAAAGGGCACACAAAATATTTTTCTTATCTCCTATCTTGTCCATTTCTGGCATAGTTATGTCACTTTTGTTTTAATATATTTGAACTATAAGACTTGTTTGTCCTTTGTATATTCATGAATGTAGAAACAGTGACAATGTATGTCACATTTATAAAATTATTTATCTTCTAATCCAAATTTCAACTTCTGTTGAATTTACTTGATTAGAGATTGATGATCTAAGCTAAACTATTAAATATTAATGTGCTGGAAATTGCGCTACCCTCTACTTAAGACTGTCATGAGTACAGATAAAATGTTTTTTTTTTTTTTTTTTTTTTTTTTGTGGGGGGGGGGGGGGTAACTGTGGTGAAAATTAGTGTCTAAAGTATTGTTACCCAGTTTTTTTTTAAATATAATTGTAAATGTTCTTTTTAAATTCTATTTTTTAATTGATTTGTTAAAAGCGACAATACAGGCTTAAAAAAAAGTTGGCCACATGTGAGTTAATCAAGATGTTTCGTGATTATACTGCGCTTTCTGATCGTTCGGCACGTGAGGATATTATTACCAGCGGGAAACAGAATTTTTTGTCAGTTTGATTTTGTGAGTGGTTCTGAAAGGATCTCATTGCTTGTTTACTTTTGCGATACTTGAATTATCGGTATGCTCGAAGTTGAGCGCATTGAAAAAAATTCACTGTGGTTTAAAGATCTCTGAGATGAATAAATTATCAGTTTGATTTATTTCCTGTGAAAAATTCTTAATATGTTAACCAATCGAGCTTGACCTATTACAGTTCATCTAAGCTTCCTATAATGTAATTAATACTATTTCTAAAGTATTAATGCTATGTAAATATGAAATTGGTACATACCTAAAGCAATTATTTCATCATTGAAATGAAATTGGCAGCGCATTTTCAGAATGCTCAAACTTCAATATACAAATACAATCATATTTCCTATATTTCTAAGTAATAATAAAACCCAATGTTATAAATTTTGAAGAAAATAAATATTGATAATATGATGTTTATAAGCTCATATTTACGGAAATTTCATGTTAACCTTTAATTGCTGTGGTTGGATGGTTTGAGATTTCAGGTGCAAAGGCAACAGGTGGGCTATGTTGTGCCAAACAAATTGGTGAACATAGGTTTAAAATTTAAAATACATAGTATTGGAAAACTATAATAGTAGTAAAAGATGAAATATTTTAAGAGGTGGAAATGTTCCACAAAAATTTACTCGCGATATGTGAGACCTCATACAGCAGTGTTAAAGGTTAAGCATTTTCACATCGAAATAACGAACAATTTTGTAATGTAATTAACATCCAATATAACGTGGACAGTTAAACATTTAAGGTCAAAACAATTCAATTTTATGAGTGTTGAATATCGAAGAATTTTTTTTTCTAAGTCAAAATCGCGATGGCAATTTTTGAAATTTTTAAATGCTAATACCAAATAATAGCTAGTTATTGTTGTTGTGTTTGTTAAAATTTAATTATTACTTTCAATTACCCATAAGGAAATGAAAGTATAGCAATCGATTAATTTTTTTTTTGTGTGCATTTCTTCACGTTTTGGAAAACCCTTATTTAAAAAAAAATGATCTAAAAAAATGTATGTCTGTGGTCAGCATAACTTCCGAAAAAATTGACCAACAATGTTCAAATTTGGTGTGCGGGTTGGTGGTGACCACGGGACTTACCATTAAGGTTTTCGTCAAAATCGCGCATGCTCATAAGCTAGTTGCCATTGAAAAAATCATGTTTTTCAATTATTACAAAAAAAATCCCGGCTCTAACGATTTTGATCAAAATTACTGTGGTAGTGCCTCTAAAGGTGTACTGAACATCTCCAACTACGGAATTCCCGTAAAAAATGCGATAAAAGCGTAGTAACACAGTGCTCTCTGTCCTTGAGCATCGCCTATCAACGATTGGCTTTTATGCGTGTTACGCACAAGAAAGGATAATGTAATGCCTATCGAATAAAATCACCAATTTTGGCGGTTTTTTTTGTTTTTTTTTGCTCATGTAAAAATTATTGCCAAAAATATCGCCAAACTGGCCATTTTTATTTAAATGAGAGAAAATATGTAAAACGGTTAACAACACCATGTGAGCAACGACTAATATTATAATTAATAATATTATATTGTGCGATGTTCCAACGCCTAGTTTTTTTAATACTGTGAAACCCCATAATGTGAAGTCGATGGGGCTGTTGAAATTGTTCGCGTTTATCGAATTTCGTGTTAAACAAATAAATTAACGTTAAGTTTTAAGTACAGAGAACTGCTTTTACTTCGCGTTAAATGGGATTTCATTGTTAAACGATTTCGCGTTAACGGGGTTCGACTGTATTTTTAGCAATATTTCGGAGGAACAAATTCATTTGATAATAAAAAAAAAAAAAAAAAAAAAAAAAATTGCTTTGAGAAAGTTGTTGTAGGAAGACGATTCATAAAATTTCTCCAATTGAAAATTAAAGTGTTATTTTTTACTTTCAAATTTTTAATATTTAGATTGAATGCAAATATACATTGAATGAAGCTGAGTGAAAAATCAAAGCTTTTATATTTCACGTACTAATTTTTTTTTCTTTTCGATCTGCTATTGCTGACAGACTTAGTTTTTGAAGAATTAAAAATGAATTAAACTATTGCATATTTAATAACTTATGGAAAAGTTATATAACAAATCAGCAGCAGTTCGTTCTATTAATTACATTTAACATTTAATTCTATTAATTGTATTTATATACAGCTTTAAAATTAAATATATCAAAACATTCTTTCTAACATGACAGATCAAAACAATTGTAGTGACAGTTTTCGAGGTTACAAAAAATTGCTAAAGAATTTAGAACATGAAGGCAATTATGAAAATATAAACACGAAAATTATTCGAAAAACCCAAACGTAAAAATTCAATCAACCGGCAATCATAATTCTTAAAAATTATTAAGTTGATTGATAGTATTATAATTATAGTTAGTCTTATTAGGTAAGCTGTCACTTCACAATTCGATAAAAGCAATTTAAATTTTTACTACTAGTCTGCATTTGCTACTCAAATAAAATAAAAAATGAAGTAAATTAGATTAATAAAATATTCTTACAACTGTAGGCCTGTGGAAAGATAATTACCGAAATGTAAAAAATAATATTAAGTTCTATTTCGTTGCGTTTGATATTTTGGGTTCCTCAATTTATAGAAGTCATAATGTATATCAGAAAATATCGGATTGTCGTAGATCTTTATCAGAGATGTGTAAATTGTAAAAATAGTAAATAAAAGACAAGAAATAATTACAACATTTATGCTATTAGCTTATCGTGAACATTTAAATTAAAATTATTATTTTCAAGATAATAAATTAGTTTAGAAGAATGATTTCTGGGATCCTGCATTTATAAAACCTGACCTTACCTGTAATCGTAACTCTTCATAGTTTTGGTGTAGTAAAAATAATTTGCTCCCAAATGAAAATATAGGTGTTAAAGAAATATGTATCTTGTAATGAGTTCACAAATTCATCAGTCAACTTAAAATGTATTCTTTATTTCATAATAATATGTCTTTGAAAATGTGGTATAAGGCGCGTTTTTTTATATTGTTATGGTGTTGGTCAGTTTTCACGAGGCGTAAAAAAAACTTTGAGTGCTGTGATAGAAAGTGAGTGGGTGTGGACCATCGCAAAACTTTCCATTACACAAAAATACCGGTCGCTGCATTTATGTTTGACATGAATTGGTGTAATGTACCATGGTCGTTTTCCAATTTTCATCTATTTTTTAAAAATAGACTATTTAGCGATATTTATTACATTGACAAAAACCGGCTGTCGATTTCTTGAAACATACCGATTTCATAGTCCTTCAAATAACTTTATTTACCAATACACTAACAAATAATTTATAGTCATGTAATTGCTTTTTTAGTGTAGTTTTATTCTCTACTGTCAAAAACATCCTAGTTAATTTGTTTAAAACTGCCAAGCATGCATAATTATCCATTGAGTGTAACTCTATCCGTCGCAGTAAATGAAATACATTTATGTTATACTATTATCACAGGAAGAGCTGTGTTTGGGTTTCGAACTTCCATTCCCTGCATTTTTCCATATTGATGAGGAACGGTTTCGTACCAGATTCCCATGTCTCATTATGGCCCTCCCTGATTCACTCTCCCATCCCTAAATCACGTGTTAGGATCGCATCAGGGCCCACCGACTGTTCCCGTTCTCAAGCAGAGGGGTGTGTGTATGTGGCACCGACAATGCGTCCCGAACATGTTCGTGTTGCGCACATACCAGGGTGCAGCCGAAGCGTGCCCGTTATGGAATCCTGCACGCACATAGGATATATCATTCTCTTCTTCCGCATACATGCACAATCAGTTCGTGTTGGTTTACGATGGCGGGTTACCACGAAGAGGTGGAGGTCGCCAAGGTGGAGGCTGGATTAAAGTTTTTTTTTTTTTAAAGTTGCAAAGTATTTGGGAGTAGTTAAATAATTTTCCCGTTCCTTTTAAAATAATTAAAATGAAAAGATTTGCAATGTACTTTGTGTGAAAAAATGTAGTTAAGTCAGTGAAGGAACTTTCTGCCCATGTGTTTGTTGAAAAGATGCATTTTAAATCATTTAAATTGAACATTTGAGTATCTGAAACAGAAACTTTTTTTTTAATGTTCTAGAACTAGTTACATTTAGAATTCAGAAATAGGTCAAGCTTTTTAAATAAATGAAGGTAACCATTTTTATACCACAAATATATTTTTGAAATTATGAATAATTTGACATTAAAAAAAAATTCAGTAGATAAATAAAATTAGTTTAAAATTTTGTCTGTGCTAAATATTAAAAAAAATATTTTTCTCTTTTTGCTGGCTTTGGTTGGTTATGAAATAAATGTACATCAAATTTTAATTCAATAGGTATCAAAGTTATTTTACTATCTTTGATAACGGATTTTATTGAAATAGTTTCTTAATCATTTGATAACCAATTGAAGCAAGAGCAATGTTTAAACTAGTTTAATATGATTCGAAAGTCCATTAGTTTAAAACGTTTAATGTTAATCAGATTTTTTGTATGAATGTTAGAAAATTAG
The DNA here is from genome assembly GCA_963978545.1 of Linyphia triangularis. Lineage (NCBI taxonomy): Eukaryota > Metazoa > Arthropoda > Arachnida > Araneae > Linyphiidae > Linyphia > Linyphia triangularis. The sequence goes on along the minus strand of OZ021732.1, from coordinate 28,757,148 downwards.
GGTAAAGGAATGGGCTTTTTTGGAACTATAGGGCACATTTTTCACCAGCATAAATAATAAAGATTATAAAATTGAAGTCAAAACTTGGTATCAATAATTTTGAAATTTCACCAAAAGATATTGCAAAACAAAGATTAAAACTCTTCGTGAGTAGCCATAAGGATAGCCACGTGCGCCAAATGCCGCCAAATCAGACTACAAAGAGCAGAATCCTTTGGAAGAAGAGATGAAAGAGCTTCCCTCTGAGAGCTAATTTGTCACAGTGGCCGTACTACAAAAGCTTCTGGAATAAAAACTTCTACATCGTAATCGCGGCTATTATATCCCCTCCCCAACTTTCATTTTACCTAGTAACTACGTATGAATGGCACAGGAATGCGAGGACCGATATTTTATTTTCTACTGGCATACATGAATACAAGGGGGATAGAGCACTTTTTCATTTCTTTCCCTTTTAAAGCTTCCATTTCTGCGTTGTTATTAAAAGCAGAGTGCGTTTTAACCCTCTGGCTAGGAATGTCTGTGCTACCAGAGCGGAAGAAGAGCCATGCTGCAGCGAGAACATAACCGATTTAATATGCAATTAGGGAACAGAGTTGAAACGCGTTGTAAATGTTTGCTAAGTTTTGTGCTTGAAGAGATTCAATGGCCGTTTTAATTGCGGAAACTCCGAAGAAAGAAAGTTTTCTCCTTGATTGTTTAAAGTTGTGGAAACAGTAAGAGTACAACTCTTACTGTTGTCTGCGAAAGAATTAAGAGATGGAAGTATAGCCATATTAAAATGTCCAATAGAGTGCCTCATTTACCATCCGGCAAGGAATGAGAACTTAACATAAGTTTCAGAGTTCAAATTATCATTTAAGTGCTCGTATCAATCGTCTTCAACTGCCATATAATGGTATACCCATGATGGTATAGTATTTATCATTAAATATTAGATTTTACATTAGTTGTTGAAACTCTTAAAACTGATCCAGGAAAAAAGAAGGATCTTTTGATAAAACTGTCAGCAAGGAATAGACCGTCTAGCATTTATTTGACGTTACGTCGGTACACTAAAAACTTTGTTTTTACTTGAATTTTCATTCGTACTACCTACCTCAAAATCAATTTTTTAGTGCGTTATTTGTCGCAATTCTCCCATTATATCATGTTATACAATGAGGAATTAATCCCATCAATATTAATGCTTTTTGTTTAAAGTTGTATTTCATGAAGCTTGAGCGATTCATCTTTTAAATATAATTATGTGTGAGCCCAATTACATTTCTCATTCTTCGAGAGTTTAGGGATTCTTAGCTTTGTTCTTTGTTGTTGAAATTGAGTATTCTTTGCAGTCGAAAAAAAATCGTAAAAAGCGCTTAAAAAACATTTTGCACTTCATAAACTAAAAACGATGCATTTTATGAGAGGAACTTTACTTTTAATTGATCTAATCGATCTTTTCATTTCAGGCTGTCATCCGCAAAGTGCGCGTCACCTGCAAGTGCCATGGCGTCTCGGGCTCCTGTTCCCTGGTCACATGCTGGCAGCAATTGGCTCCATTCCGTGAAGTGGGCGACTACTTGAAGGACAAGTACGACGGTGCCACCGAAGTCAAGATCAATCACCGTGGCAAACTCCAGATCCGCAACCCTCGCTACAATCTCCCTACAGCAGAAGATTTAGTCTACATCGACGAGTCGCCGGACTACTGCTTGCCCAATGAGCATACCGGATCCTGGGGCACAGAAGGCAGGATCTGCAACAGGACATCGGCCTCTACGGATGGTTGCAACCTCATGTGCTGTGGAAGAGGTTACAATACGCACAAAACCACCATCAAGGAGAGATGTAAATGCAAGTTTCATTGGTGTTGTTATGTGGAGTGCAAGACTTGCCATTACGCACTCGACATACAGTCATGCAAGTGATGGAAGTGCTTGAAGAAAATTGAGATAGTTTAGTAGGCAATTAAACATGTCAAACATTACATATGTCATTAAGTTGATGGAACATATTCATATGGGGATAGGGCTGTGTTGACTTAAAGATTGCTGTCACGTGCTGGACGCAAGTGCTGGTTGTGCTGATGGCAGTTTGTTTTGTAATTCTTGAATTAATGAAGATTCATAGTGACTTGGAGTGCAAACTTGCCATCAAGTGCTACCCTCATCGCCTTATAAACGGTGAGAGTGCTGTACAAAGAAGATATCACTTTGGATACGTTTTAGTTTGAAATGTTTGAGCCGAGGAAGATTTGCACAATGAGAAGGCATTTGAATTGGTAGAAAATTTTCTTCGAGATTATCAGAACTGTAGTTTATATATTGGTTATGGTTTATGCTAATTTTTCATCTACGTGAATTGTTTGCTTATGAGGTGCTGATAATATTTCTTGAACTTTTCAAAGAAGGTGCGCATTGAATTTTTCCAACTGGTGATTCTCGATTCGAGAAGACTTCGAGTTGAAAATTTCTAAATAACCTTCGGTAAATGGAGCGTGTTTATCATATTTGGTTTAGGTTCATGAAAGAAAGCCGTGAAAGTTTTCAATATATTATTCAAACAATGAAATGGAATCAATGAAAGATGAACTGAATTTTCAAAACGGCATTAGTACTTAAAAAGTGACATGTAAATGGTTGCACAGGCTTTTTCTTGAAATTTGAGTTGAGATAGCACTAAATATTTTTAAGTGACTTATGATTTCCTCTGCACATAGAATTTTCAATTTAAAAGCACAGACCACATTCTGTATAATTCACAGTAGAACAAAGCATTGACTGAATGATGCAACTCTTAGATACATGAGTTTTTCTGTGTTTTATTTAGTATTAATCGTATATATGGAATTTATGAATTGTAGAATTATGAACAGACCTGCACTCCAAACTGAGGGAAATGATTGTGCCATACCATGACTGACATGAACTCTGAATTTGAGTGAACTAAGATTTTAAATAGCAATCTGTCGACAGTGAATGTGTTGATAGACATTAGATTTCTTTTCGTGTCAAATGATTTACATTCTTTTATTATATTTAAATAAAACACGATTTGTTTCATTGTATAGTTTTATAAAGTAATTTACTCATACTTGTCTATGCCTTTTTGACTCATCACTATTATAGCAACAGCTCTTTTAAAAGTTGGAATATATTTACAAATTACATACTATGAGATGAAGTACATATAGTAACTAAACAAATGCTGAGTCAGAGTGACTATTATACGAAAAATTCAAGCATCAAGGTACAAAGGGATTTTAAATAAGGCAAAACTGTTTTAGAGTTTTGTTTCACATGATAAGACCAAGAGTAAATGATCTTTAAGAAAATAATATACACTTAACAAAAAGGGCGAACGAAAGAATATATTTATAGAAGAGATTCTAAACTTAATTGAGTTGCTTTACTTCAGTTTGAAAGTTACTAACTTCTGTTTTAATTTCGAAACATCGGTCATATTAATCTTAAAAGCACATTTCTTTTCTTCAAAGTTCTTTTACCCCTGAACTAAATAAAAAGTATGCTATTATTATTATTAATATTATTTTTTTTTTAAATTTTATTTATGATAGCTGTTGCCCAATACAATCCAGTTCAGATGATTAAAAATCATTAACATGTCTCCACCCCATTTTTTAACCTCGACTCCACAATCTTAACAAAACATCGGAATGAAATTGTGTTACCGATAATCTGGGTTAGTCAAGATACCTGTAGAAAAAACTTTTTCAAATAGACTCCAAATTATGATCATACCCCTTTCACTTTTAACATTTTAACAACCAAACATGTGAATCAAAATTCGATTCCCGGTAATCTGAATTTAGCTACCGACAGAGAAAATTAAAATATATGAACACATACTCATTTCAATGCCGTAGCAAGGCGGTATTTCTGTTCATGTTATTACGGAATTTCGGCACCTTAAAATCTTCCAAAATATCAGTTATGAGTTGATTATTGTTTGTTGAAATTTATATTTTTTTCTTCAAAATGATACCTTATTTATTACAATATCTTACTTAGAAGTATATTTAGTAATTTTTTTTAAGTAAACGCACTAATCACTTACCCGTCTATTGACGTAACTTTAAATCCCATTTTCTCAAAATGCATTTTTTTGTTATCTTTAGGTACATTTTACTCAAAAACTTTTAAAGATAAAATTCTGATTTTTTTAAGGTAAACATTTAAAGTACGCCTAAGTATTTTAATAGAAGGAATAAGAATAACATTATTATTATTTTGTTAACTTCTTTGGACACTTTTTAAAAAAGCTATATTTTAATTTTTGAAAAAAATAAATAAAAATAAAATAAAACATTGTGTTAAAGTATTGTTAAATATTTAAATAAAATGTGGCAAAAATTTCATGCATATCGGACAGTTGGTTCAGAGAAAAGTGTACCTAAACTTGTAGAATTTAACATGGGCTTCTATTGAGGTGCCAAACCCCCTTAAATTACTAAGTATTAAGACCTGTACCTGTTTCCATTTGTAAGTACTTATTTACTTAATTGTACTTATTTCCCTTAAAAACATTTCTTGCATTTAAAAAACAACTTCCCTTTGAAAAAGTATCCAACAATTACAGTTGATATCAATCTCTGGAAAATGCATAATTATAAAATTGTGAACGTTGCGAGTCAAAATTAAATTTAATTTGTTTGTCTTACCATATTTCTTTTCGGCTTTCTTATAAATGGCAACTTTTGAGTTGGCTGCACTTTTCCATGTGAAGAGCAACATGTTCACAATCCTTCCTAAAGCACAAACGTAATTAGTGATAAATGAAAAATAAAAGTGTCTTTATTGAAAGTTTTGTTCTTCAAAATAAAATAGACATGTACCACGTTAAATTTTTTTGATTCAGATAGGGTGTTTTTTTACAATTTCGAGTAGCAAAACTAGTGTATTAATATTCAGTAAAATATAAGGCATGGGTACTAAAAGGAAATTTTAGTAGTTATTAATTTTTACTGTACCATGTATGGATACTGTAAAAAATGATACCTTAAATCTGTGCTTTTCTAAAACTATATCGACACATAAAAAAACTTTTTGAAATTATTAGTATGATTGGTACAGGTTATTCTAAAAATAAAACAATTGTAGAATCAAATGCTTGTGTATCCTCACATTGGTAGAAGGGAAGAAAGTTCATAAATCCAACATTAAATTTTGTACATATAGTTGTTAGTATTGTTGCAGTGTTTTATATTTGATAATATCATTTCGTTATTTAAGGTGACACACTATTCTAAAAATAGAAACATTTTCGATTTTTTTTTTTTATTTGCTATAATTATAGTTTGGAATCTTCTAAATTCATAAATAAAATCTCTCTGTTTTTTGTTGATATTTGGTTTTCTGAAAAGCTAAGGCTTTTTTTCTAACTAATAGAGAAATCTTAAATTTTTGGAGCATGTTGTAAAATTTGTCTATATTATAAATTGACATTCTAATTAACAAATATGTTGCAGTTTTCATTTTTTTAATACTGAAGTAAAATTATTGCAGATTCATAGGTTTTTTGTTATTATAAATAAACATATTAGTATTAATTACTACGAGTATTATAGATTTTAATGCCAATTCTTATATAATATAGTTTTCACAATTTTTTTAGAAAAAAATGTTGGAAAAAATTTTAGTATTTAAAAAAGCCTTAGCATTTAAAAAAATGTGTAATTTTTTTATAATGGGGAGAAATGAAGAAGAATTTAATTTTTTTGTGCGAAACATTGTGTTTTCATATAAATTCAAATAACGGATATTTTATTTTTACTTAAAAAGACAATAATAAAAAAAATTTACAGTGTGTCTGCTTAATGTTTTTTTTTATATAAATATAATAACAGGTTCATTATAGTTTCTGAAATACAATGTAGCGAGAAGCTTCTACTAAGGCTCGATCTGTTCAGTTGATTACAACAATACCAGACAAATTAAAATGCAACTAAGATGATGTATGAAATGGGTTGTTGCGTGGATGGGTTTGAAGCCAAAGCAGATCAAAACTTGCAGAAATTTATTCCAATATAACTCTTCACAGATTCTCTTACAACTCCAGAACTTCTCGTTCTAGTAGACTCAATACAGCTCTTTTCAAAACAATAGAGCACAAAACAGCAGTTAAAAACTTGACAACACAACTGTTAAAATCACTGCAAAAGACAATGCAATACAGTTCGCTTTAGAACTACTCTGAATGTTCACTGAGACTCAGTATCTCAACTCAGTAATTCCAGTCAACTCAACTCACTCAACTAACTCGGGCTCATATAGGGGAGGCGGTGAACCTTTTTGAAACTTCTAGAGGTAGATATTTGGAGAACTTTCCAGATCGTAGTCGAAAAGTCCTATACATGTACATGGGGACCGAAAATTTCGCCAAATGGTCGCCAAGTTTGGCGACATTTGGCGATTTCTCGCCAAATTTGGTGACAAAAATTAGTCGCCAAAACAGTTTCCAACTTGGCTCTATCTCACCAATATGGCGAGATTGCCATTACCTTAATGTTAAATGCCCTGCTCCTTGTAAAACTCGCTTCCCAGCGTTATCTCTGTAAAACTCGTTATTAAAACCCAAATTGCAGTGAAGCCAACTTAAGATGAACTATTGCACTGCCTTATGCAAAATGTACATAAATTTTCCTATTTACAAGTTAACACTACGAAATATTTACAAATATACAAAAATTCGTAACAGGATGATGCGAAGTATGAAGCGATATATGACCATTCATTTACATCCCAACCTACAAAACGTTTCTATCAAACAAAATACCCCTTGGACTTATAATGAGCTTTCTATAGGATAAATGAGCAGATTTTTATGGACTTGTATTCTTTATGGACAGCTGATGAGATTTCTTTCGATTTGTCTTTCTCTTATCGATCACTTTAGATCGAACCCTCCAGAGCATTTTTTTTTTTTTTTTTTTTTTTTTTTTTGTTACTCTAATACAACAATATTTTAACTTGGCTTAAAGTTACAAAGCATATTAGGAATTTTAGTTACGTACGGCTCTTTGGTTTTGCTGAGTTGGACACATGCTGCATTATTGATTGGTGCAGCTAATTGACTTTTTGAATTTGTGTTATAATTAAAACGAAATACCAAAACTCAATACTAGCTTATTTTACCAAACGCTTTTTATCTTGTTGAAGTTTGGCATAGGCAATATGCAGTTGGTTGGTTGATCTGCACAAAGAGCACTGGAGCATAAATAGAATAAGAGGACATGCTTTGAGGGTCTTTCAAGGCCAATTGCCCACTATTCGCATATCAAATGGGAGAAAACTTTGAAAAACACTTGTGGGCGATTTGAGACTGCCTAAAAGAGATACTTTTTTTGGAAATTCATCAGAGTTAAATAGTGCTATGCTGTGAGATAAGATTCATTAGATTGCCTTAATTCCTTAAATTTTCTCTCGTACTTTCATCTATTGTACACAGTCACAATATCTTAATTTTTTTTACTGTTTCCAATTTTTGTAGCTTCGATTTTTGGACAACTAACACAATGTGAAATTGTAGATAAAGTATTCACCAGAAGCGGAGGTGTTAGCCTTTATATTGGCATATTATTTATAATATTTGGTTTTGTATAAATAGAGCAAAATGAATTATTGTACTAAAAAAAACCCCTTCTAAAAGCTATATGTAACATGCACATTTTCTTTTGCAATTTAATCAAAGAAAAAGAGAAGACAAAATTAAATAATACAGAGGAGAGAGGAAAACTGCTAATTCTGTAAATTTTTTAGTTCACAAACTCAGTTATAATAAAAGTTTTAATAAAGCTACAAGAAGCCAAAGTGTTTGATAATACAAAGTTTCGGGGTTCCAGCTGTAGATTTTTTAATTCTATCCCCAATTGCTGCAAATGAGTCCATTCAAAAACTGTTAAATTTGATTTTTTATTTTTTTAGTGAAAAAACTGATACTGAACCCAATTTAAAATGTAAATAAAAAAAAAAGGGGGGGGGGAAGGGGGGAATGAATTTACTCAAAAGCGACATTTTTCCATCTTAGTAAGTAATACAACTTTTGTGTTCAACACATTTGACATACGAGATTCATTTAAAACAGAATTGTTTAAATATTGTATTTTCCAGATAATTTTTATGATTGCGTTTGGCAGTTATTACATTTCAATAATTGTCACCTATTTTATAGACATTAGGTCTCTTATTCTATTGGCAAAGCATCTTAAAACATTAAAAAAATGCACTATTTTCATAAGTTGTTCCAAAAATGGAACACTATAAAAATGTATTGTCTATTTGGGAAATTAGAGAATTTTATCCCTTCCATCTTCAAAAATAGTTAGAGTTCACCATTAAATTGAAAAAATTAATACAAAAATTATTGAAGATATTTGCTTTAAAATAAAAATATTATGGAAAAAAAAAGTTGAGATGGCGAGCGGGGGGGGGGGGGGACGACAGTTTGAGCATGGTGCAAATACGGTCGTCACTGGTTACAAAGTGATGCACTTTCACCGCTCTGGATTTTGATAATAAAAATAATGTGGAGAATACTGTTACTGGAAACGAAAGCAACAGTAGCACAGTAGTATCGGACAATGTCGCAAACAAAGGTTTTGGAAGGTGGTCAATCCTGGTCGAAACTCGAGCATCGTTCTAAAATACTTGATTTTTAAAAAAAAAAATTTGTCAAAACCATCATAAAATATATTGTTTAGCCCTCTGTGTTTTCTTACAATAATATTTTTTAGTTTGAATACTGTGCCTCGAATTTTCCAGCTTATTTTATCCAGCATTGGGCTAAATTGGAAAAGATCCGTAACAACGGCCAGTCAAAAACGGTTCACATCGAGATTGGTCAATGTCGAATGATATTGGGCAGCGTATTTGTGCCACTGGGGATGTTTCCAACTGTGTTGATGAACTTTATAACTATTTTCGAAAATTGAGGAATAAAATTCAGTAGAATTCCTCAATTTTCGAAAATAGTTTTTCAAGTAGAATGCAGAAAACAGTACATTTTTACCATCTTCCGTTTTTTTTTTTAAAATTCGTTTTTCAAATGTGTCAGTCCTTTTTGGTACACCCTGTAGATTACAATCGAAGAAATATATAATAAGACATTTCAAACACAGAAAAATACATGGGCCCATGAGCATATACCGTATTTTAATGACACCCCTCTGCCTTTAGCCCAAGGATATAGCTTTAGTGTGTTCTGGTGTCCGCCCCCACTTAATGTTTGGGCATGCACAGGAAAGGCATTGCGTTGGCATGCGCCTGATCCGCCTGCTTGTATGAAAATAGCGGTATACTGATGTTGTTCAGTTGTATTGATGTTTTATAAAACTCAAATAAAAAAGAACAACTTTGTAATGGGCTTGGACTTAAGGCCCAGGGTAAATTGTACATTGGTCCTAAGCCAATTATTATTTTTTTATTGACTTTTGTTGTTTTTAGTTTCATGGCCGAACTGCTTTGTCTTATATATTACAAATCGGGTAATTAATCATAAAAGTAGTGCATATAATGGTTAAAAAAAAAATCTAGTTGAATTTTTCTGCCAGATCTTAGATTTTTTTTAACTGTCCTGAGTTCAAAAAAGTAGTTTCCGAGTAATTGTGTATGTACTAGTGTACGGCCTGTGTATGTGTAAAGAGCAAACTTCTAAATTTAAACACACTAATCAAATTTAATAAAACAAAATATCAATCGTACCAATGAGGTGTGACGACAATGATTTCGTCAATATTATGCATACGCAAGGTGCCTGTCATTGGAAAGTTTAGATTTTTTTTAGTAAATGCCAAGAACAAGCTCTCGTGGAATTTGATCGAATTAATGTCGATTCCAGATTTTCCAGGTATTTTCAACGTCCCCACCAAGGAATTTTGTGTAAAAGCTAAAACGGATCTTTTACACAAAATTTGTTGGAAAACCTATAATCCTCTCCATTTCATAGTACACAAACTCGGTTATAATAAGAGTTTTGATAAAGCAATGAAGGAGCTAAAGTGTTTGATTTTCACAAAGTTTCGGGATTTTAGCTGTGGATTTTTTAATTATATCTCCAATAGACGATTCCCGCATTTTTTTTTTTATTCAATTCTAAATGTTTCGAAAAGGTCATAAACACAAAAATTTCTGCTCAATGCGTTTTCCCTTTTTTTTAAAAAAAAATTTGCCATCTAAATTCCCCTGTTAGACGTTGGCGAGAAAATGATCAGTCTGGCTCGAATTGAACATGACGTAAAGAGATCCAAACATCTAGGCTTGAAATGTGGCAGCGGAAACCAGTTTTGCAAGTTTCTCGTAAATAGCGCCAACCTGTATGGGATATGGCAATGGTCTACTAACGCCAAACATTTGGCTGAAACCTCACGGTAACCATAGAAACAATAGGAACTCTTTACGTCACGGATTTTGTTGAATGTTTTGATCGTACTGGTTTTGGTTTGGTTTTGGGGCATTTTCTTTTCTTAATATTTAAATAACTAATTTTTTTAAAGAACTTTTGTTTAAATGTTTTGAATCGGAAAGAAATTCTTTATAAATATAAATTAATTTCACTCGTTTATAAAAGATGCGGGAATTGTCCATTGCTGCACATGGGTCCATTAAAAATCTGTTAAATTGAATTTTTCATTTGCTATAGTGAAAAAACTTTTATTGAACCAATATAAAATAAAAAAAAGGGAATTAATTTACTCAAAAGCATTTCGCCATTTAAGTATGTATTACAGCATTTGTATTAAACACTTGTAAATGCCAAATACAAGTCCTCGTGGAATTTGATAAAATTAATGTTGGTTCCAGATTTTCTAGGTATTTTCAACTTTCCCACCACCGAATTTTGGGTAAAATTAGCCGAGATGAAGAAGTTGGGGAAAAGTCTTTCTTCGACAATCAAAGTCATCAGACAAAGAGTGAATCGTCTGTTTACATGAAACGAAATAAACGAATTTACGAACGCGCTTCTAATCGAAATCAATTTATACTGTCAAAGTAAAAATATGTGATTTTAGTTTGGTATCATGTAGCGTTAAAGCATTATCTTTTGTCTTTCTGTTTGAGGTTTTTTCTCAGCCTAAATCGAATTTGACAACTGCTTTTTTTTGGTGTCAACATTATCCCTAACTTCGCCAATTTTATTTTCCTAATTTTGATAAATATATTGGAGAAATCCAAAATTGGAAATTTTTATTTATTACATCAAGTAATTTTAAAAATTCATAATAAGTTCTAGTTATTGTTGAATGTTTATTGAAAATACAAATAGATAATCCATCTAAGCGAGCTGTGCTGCCATCTGTAGAAAAATACTCAAGAAAACAATTTACCCTGAAAGGATTTTGCTTAAAATATTTATTATTTTCTAAACATTTTGCAAATGGCCACAAGCTATTATTAAAGCTATATTTACTTGCAATATTTAATGCATAATTGATAAAGGGAATTGTGATAATTATGTTAATTTTTAAAAAATAAGTATACAGACAAATCTTTATATTGCTACGATGTTTTCTACATATTTCATTAATACATCTCAAATTACTTAACACTAAGATTTATTAAAACCACTTTTAGTATATAATATTGTAACTTATAACTACTGTTTTATATCGTGGAGTTTAACTTTTTCCCGAATGTAGTAGATTTAAAAATGTAATTTTAACTTCCGTAAATTATACTCCTCATTGACAATGCTAAAATAAATTTATAAGTCATATTATGCCTTATTCTTCCAAATAACACATTTGAACCATTCTAATGAAACATATATATATATATTTTACTTTAAAATTTGGTCACTGATTGAACAAACATTTTTTCTATTGATGAACAGCTTATTGCTGTTTCAAATGCACCGAAAGTGCAAATATTGTTTATAAATTTTTCTCCAATTCGTAGAATACTTAAAAAGATCAATTTTTAATTCCTTGTAAGATTTAGACACCTAGTAATCAAAAAATATCTCAGGAAATACTTTTCCTGCCCTAATAGTCCGAAAGGCGTCTGCAATTTTTGGACCCCATCGAACATCATTCTGAATTTTTTATAGAAATTGGAGAAAAGTGAGTCGATTAGGAATCCACTGGTCTGCCGAGCCAAAAATGGCCAAAATCGATCAAAAATCGACTTGGGATGAGTTGAACTAAAATCCAATTGCTAAATATGTCATTAGTTGCCAAAAAGAGAACAAACTTTTTCGTCTGGCAACCCACTGCATTTTGATTTTCAATGAGAAAAAGCGCAAACGATTTCTGATCTATGGCTCGGAAAACTTGTATATTTAAAAAGTAAGCCAAATTGGCGACATCAGTTACGTCATCAGTGACGTAATGTTTATTGCCAAGTTTTCTCATTTTTGAAAGATGCAAGTAAGCCATAGCCACACATCCGAATTGTCTGCAACCTTCTTAATTGAAAATTAAAGAGTGAGGGTCACTAAATAAAAAGAAAATGCTCATTATTTGGCAAGTTATGGCACATTTGGCAATTGGATTTAGTTCAACTTATTAAAAGTCGATTTTTAACCAGTTTCGGCCATTTTTTCCCTGGTAGACCCAGTGGATTCGTAATCAACTCACTTTTCTCCAATTTCTATAAAAAATTCAGAATGATGTTCGATGGGGTCCAAAAATTGCAGTCGCCTCTCAGTCTATAACGTTGAAGAGGAAGTCCTAGTAAGGATCATTCCCTATACTCACTATCTTCTTGCCCAGTGTATTTAGAAACTACTTTCTAGAAAGTATTGAAATTTGGTGAGTAGGTAGAAAATATCACTTAGTGAGATGTCTTAAATTGTTTTAATTTAATGTCTAATGTTTAATTTAATGTGAAAATTAAAATAGCAAAAGTTTATTTGCAGGTGGCACCAATGATTATGCACTGGAGTAAGGATTTGAAATACAAAATAAAATACATTCGACGCTATTTTCGAGTTTTTAAATTATGTCATTTCACAAGTGATTCATTTTCGTAGCTACAAGTCAACTTTCTATCTTTTCTAGAAAGTAGTTTCTAAATGCACTGGGCTAGAAGATTGTTACATAGCAAGTATAGGGACTGATCCTTACTAGGACTTCCTCTTAAATGAGGGTAAATTCTAGAGGTCGGAAATATCGATCAAAATAAATATCGATACTATATCGTTGCATAGAAAAAACATCGATAAAATATCGATACATGATTTTTTTATTTGATTTTCAATTTTGCCTGAAACAAATTTTTTCTGAGCGAATTTCTACTTTATATGATTGCTTTTTTGTAAGGTGATTACTTTTTCAACTGAAATGGATCTATTACAAAAAAAAAAGAAGTTATATTTTCGCTTAATTGGTGCAGTGATTGTAAGAAAAATTTAGATAATTTTCAATAGCTTATAAGTGTATGGCAAAATATTGAATATTGGTGCCAGTTTAACTGTCTCTCAGCCAGTTCAAACTTCAGTTTTGAAGTTTTTGAAAAGGGAATAAAGAAGAAAAAAAAAAAAAAAAAAAAAAAAAAAAAAACCCACATGGAACTACAAAACGATCATCAAAAAATAAAATGTTTGAAAATATCGATATATCGGTGACTTTTATCGATGTATGTAAGATCGATATTTTTTTAGAAATATCGATAAAAATATCGTCGTATCGATATATCGCCGACCTCTAGTAAATTCGAAGTGGCTGTTAATGGCTACATTCTTAACTGTAACCTTCTTATTTATTTTTACTCGTAGGCATACTGGACAATTTAGAGTAAACTTAGATTAATATTAAAGACTAAAATTTAGTAGATATGATTTGAGTTTGATGATTTTTGTTTAGGAAATTATGACAAATTCGATGTTTACACGAGAAAATATATAAATTGTGCGACTACTGATGTCCTCAGATTTCAAGTATGGGACACTAATCACGAGAGCAATCGTACTTGGTAGTTGTTTTAAGTAGTTAAAATGCTATCATTAAGGTAAATCATCAGTTAAGGTTACCATCAATTTGTTTTTCTAGTCAGAAATAAATCACGTTTCCCATATTCCGTAAAATACTGTATGGATAAATTTAATCATCTTCAAGGACAGATAAAAGTGTAAGTTTTCTATTGAAATATTAGAATTTATAAAATTATGATATAAGAAAGGAATAACTTGTAATTGTCTGAAAATTGAAGTTTCGCTTCAATGAATATTACATTAGCTATTTTTAAACTTAATAATGTACTATAGATGGCAGCACCAAAGAGTTAAATTCTGTGAAAATGTAATTTTCAATTCGGTTTTCATAGATATAGTTACACTAATAAGAGTTTTTTTAGAGAAATATTTAACTATTTGTCTTTTTGTGCCCCAATTGATCTAATGGAATATTTTCTGAATTGCAATATCTGTCAAAAAATTACCTTAAAACCCATGAACATATTTAACAAAGCGATGCCACATTAAAGTGAAGTTTTTTATTATTAGGAATATAAATATATATTTTGGAATTCAAAATTTAATTTGTTATTAAATGAGTGTTAAAATTAAATACACTCCTTTATTTAGGCCAGAATTTTTTAAAAACATATTTGTTTTGATCCAATATTTCATTCATCTGTGTGTTCTAGAAAATATGGGTCTAAGAGGGAGGAGGAACAGATTTTTAAGTAGTAATCTTTAATATATAAAAAAATCGAAACTATTTAAGAGATTTGAAGTGGAAATATGATGTTCGATAAATAGCCTTTATCTATTATCTATTAAGTCATGAAAATTTAAAAACTTATTTCTGCGAGTTCTCAAATGTTGAAAGTATATTGAAGAGAAGGAAGAAAATAATTTGTTAGTGCCATTTGTTAGTGAACTTTTGACTATTGGTATTTTCAATCATGCATGTGTTGTCATAGGGTAAAGAAAGTATCGAAAACGGTAAATTTTTACTTTTTTGCACTTCTTTACATTTTGGAACATCCCGAGTTCACATAAGTTGGCAAGAAAAAATGTGTGTCAGTGGGCAGCACTCTAGAACGGATCGATCCCATATGTTCATATTTTGCATACAGGTTAGTGGTGACCATGGAGTTTTTGTCAAAATTGGCCATTCGCATAAGATAGCTGCTATTACAAAAAAAAAAAAAAAAAATAAAAAAAAAAAAAAAAAAAAAAAAAAAAGTTGTTTAGCAATTGCCAATAAACGATTTTGATCAAAATCGCTGTGGTAATACCTCTTAAAGTGTTCTAAACATGCCCAACATCAAAATCCGTTTGAAAGTGTGATAAAGGCGTACAAAATTGAAATACGAAAGTCTTAAACACAGTTCTTTTTCCTCTAGAATCGCCCATCAACGACTGTGTTTCCTCTATTTTACTTACATGAATGGATAATGCAATATTTATGTAAAATGTAAAAAACATATCGCCAATTTCGACGTTTTGGCATTTTTTTTTTTTTTTGCCAATGTAATAGTTATAGCCAAAAATATCGCTAAAGTGGACACATTTAAAAAAATAATAAGAATATAAAATACAAAAACAGTATGTTAAAGCAATTTATAGCAAATTTAAGTAAAGCGATCAGTATTAAGTAAAATTGAAAGTTGCGTGATATTTCACACCCCTAGTTTTTGAAAATTGATGGATAAAATTCCGTACTAAAGAAACTACTGTTTGCTGCATTCGGCTTTAAAGAATGCATCAAACTTTACATTTCTAACGTTTTCCATTTTTTTAAATTCATTTTTCAAATGTATCAATCTTTTTCAAGACACCCTGCAATTATACACATTTACTTTTAGATTTCATTAGTGTAAAATTCTTAAATATTACAACCAGCATTGAGTGTTTTGTTTACCCTCAATTAATTGCATAATTTGGTGAATCGATAGTTAGTATCTAATTTTGTCTGCGGAATAAACTGAGAATTACTGCGGTGAAGCGATGTTTTAAAACTTAAAGAGGGGGAAAAGGGTAAAGAAGATTTTCCAGATCCAAAATTTTAATTTATTGGTACCTATCTTGGCAGCTCAAGTGAAATGTCGATGCGCTGTCGACATTCAATAAGAAATAAAAGAGGCAGGAAATTCTTTCTTCATATTAAAGGTCGACGTGGTGTCTGCCTGAAAGAAGAAGCAATAAATTTCTACATCAGTTCTCCAGGAATTGCGAAGTAATTCTGTGTCGAGAGTTTGACATTTTTGGTTATTTGAAAATCATCCCCCACGAACTTCTTTTCACAAATCGATTTTGAATGGGAGCGGAATTTAATAATTTTCTTCCCAAAAGTTATCAATTAGGTTTTAGGTGAACTCTCAGCCCCCAATCTGAATCCAGTAACTGAAAATTCAAGAGAACCTTTAAGAGAGTTATAAAGACATTGAAGACTGAAGAACTCTTGATACCACTTTTTACACTTACTCTTTTCTTTCTAGCTCTCCTGATTGCTGATACAATTAGAGACTTGCAATATCTTGACTTTTTATTCTAGACTTGTCTCAAATTCTTCCGACTCCAACCCCCAATGTGTCGTGTGTAAATAACCCGAATGGGGTAAGTCACGTTAATTTAATTTTGTAACCCAGTTTTCTGTTAATTAAATTGTACTTTTTTAATGAACTACTGTTGTTTAAGTTTAATTCTCTATTTACTGTGATCGATTTAGAGGGATTAAATATGGCTCATAAAACTAATTCCACTATATGATTTTTAAAAAGATTTTCTGTTAACTTTGAAATGCTGTTTATGCCCACCTTAATTTACTGATGGTCATAAGCAGCCTGATGACATATTGTTACCGTCACCTCGTTGGCCTTTAATAAAAATGACTGTTATAAAAACGAAACAAATTTCGAAACTTATTTCCCTCCAAGTCTACTTTTATCTTAGCGAAAGAAAACCTTAAAAGGGCGTTTAAACTTTGCTTCTATGATCTAAAAATTGTACCAAAAATTGTTTTTGTTAAAAGTAACATTTTCTTAAGGTTATAAAAGTAATAACAGGGGCGCCAACCCATAAAGTGTCACTTTATCTACCTATGCACTGTCTTAAAACAAATTAATACCCATTATACAGAAAATTTAACACCCCATTTAATAACTGAATATATTTTAAGATATAGTCAACATTTCAAACACTAAAGCGAAATACATAATATTTTTTCAAACATTTTCCCATGAAGTCAAAGATATCAAAACAAATAACTAATGACTAGAACATCAATTGTAATGACATAAATTATGGTGTAATCCATCATTTTGTTTACTATTACATGCCTCATCTTCACTTAACAACATATAGAATGTCAAACATGCCAAATGTGTAATTTGTAAACATCGTCTTAACAAAGACCACAGGTAGGCACACAAAAAAGCAATCAATCATTAATAAGTTATGCAAGAACAATATTTGAAGAATGTTCTATTATCTACACCCTTTCAATATTAATCAATATACGAAAATCAATATCTACAAAGAAACGTTACCAGCTTTAAAAAGAAATATAAGATATGTTTCTTCATAAATGGAATTTTTTTTTTTTAATTACACAAGGCTTTGAAAATAAAAATGAAGTTCAGAGAATATATGAAAAGTATTGATAATCACTTAAATACGTTTTCGATCATTATCGACGATTGGTATTTTAATGTAATATTACTTCGAACATGAAGTAGTTACCAATAATTATGGTAATTATCTAGCATGATTATGAATAAAAAATTTAGCTGGATAAATATATCAAATTATGGTTACGAACAAAAGAAAAAACGTCTTTTACACTTCCTTACATAATTGTTTTAAGTATCTATAATTTTAGTGCAGACATTTGTTTTCATTCTAACCTATGTTTACAAACTAGTTAATTTAATGATAATAACTATATTTAGTTAAGCTTATAAATAGCAACCTTGCCATAATACGAAAACAAATCAATGTAATTTTGGAAATATTATTAAGAACTTTACATTAAGAAATGTATTTACCGTAGCGAATTAGTTTTTATTTAATAGTAATTTACACTAGAAATTTTTGAATATATTTCATAAAATCAACCGCAAGGAAAGTGACAAGTGTAAACTCATTCATCAATATGCTAAATGGGTCCCTAATAGCTTCGTTAGCTAAAGGCGAAGGTTTCATTAACGGATGGTTCTGGAATTGAGCCTGCTAATGTAAGCCTCTATACGTTAAAACAGGGCGAGTGCTAGCACAGGTGTCGATATTTTTATCGGACCGATTTTAAAGTAAGTGGTGTTAAGGACTTAAAAAAACGTAGAAATAATTTAATGCATCATAAAGAGTTAGAGTATTAGAAATTGGTATCTGCAAATGTTCAATTGAAAAAAAAAACATTTTTGATTGCTGTAAGCAAATAAATTCACTTGAAGTGTATTGTATATAACTAATGTAGATTTAATACACCTAATTAATAGCAAAGAACTTTTACGAATTATATTGGTGCCAGCTTGGCATGATTATTGCGTTATCGTTATTAATGAAAAAATTATTAATAAAAGTGCGTCATAGTGCAATTAAATTGGCATTAGTTCATAAAAGAGATGAAACTATACTGAACTCCAACTTAACTTGACATCACTAGACGATAGATCTTCACCGTGCTCATAGGCAGTTAATCCATTTTAGCGGAGTGAAGACATAATTCTCGCCAAACCTTATAGCCATTTCTTCTCTACAGGGTTGTGGTTTGGCGAACATTATGCTTTCACGCCGCCAAAATGGATTAAATACCTATAAGCACCGTGGCGATCTACCGCCTAGTGATGTCAAGTTAAGTTGAAGTTTAGTATAACTGTGAATAATCACCGACAAATATTATGTGAGTAAGTTGATAAAAAAAAGTGTTTGTCTGTAATTTTGTGAGTTGAAGATTTGGTCTGCTGAAGTGAAAGATATTCTAAACTACATTCCATAAAAAGTTAAAAGTTTACAAAACTGTTTCTTGAGTTATAAACAAAAATATGAATGCCGAAACTTTATGCTTTAAGTGACAAATAGTTGCTTTGAATAATATTCATTATAATTTTATAAAATTGTAGGGGATTGCCATTAAAACTTTAATCAGACACAATGTTTAATCTTAAAATGATCAAGTTGTATCATTTGGTTGAATTTGATTTTTGATTTTCATTAAGAGTTTTTATTAAAAAAAATTCATATTCTCTCATTTTGTCTCTGGTGCAAATTCTTTTGCATACCAAAGTGTTAGATGTCGAGATCATTATAATTTATTCATAATTTATTTAACCATGAAAAACAATATTTACTACAACATAATATCTTAAATAAAATCAGTTACCATATTTCTAGTTTACTAAAACAGTAAATTCATATTATAAACAATACTTTTTTTTATTAAAAAATCCATGTTTATACCTTGCGAAGAAAATTCAAGGAATATCTTCAGACAATGTTATACTATTCTTTCGAAATTTCGGAATCTTCTTGGTAAATCTCAAAAATAAGTTTCCAAAACTTTCTAACTACGGAATGTTTTGAAAATATTCCTAATCTTATTTCCTTCTTTCGTAAATCTTTTTTAGAGACTTTCTCAAAATATCATTAATTTCAAGCAACTCTTTTTTGTTTATTATCTTACAGAATGCTTTAGAAAAGAGCGGTGATTGTAATAAATGAATCATATTTATTTTATTCTTTCTTTATATTTTAAGTACGATTCATTTTAACTGGTGTTGTAAAATATTTTATTAAAATATTTATCCTTAAATCAAAATCCAGGATAATTCACAGAATCAGCTTAGTCTTTAAATAATTGTTGCTTTGTATCGAACTATCTTCCAGACTATGTTTATAATTTTAGAATATTTTGAAATCCTTGCGGTATAACATATGGTGATTATGTTTCAGTAAAATGCTGTTATTCTAATTTTTTATTAGTTTTAAATCAATATTACATCGATACTACTGTTTTCGAAACTAAAATATGTATTATTAAATAAAGTCCATTGTACTGTTATATGAATTTCTTCAATACATAAAAGAGTTCTTGAGAGCATATATGTGAGAAAACAAAGAAATAAAAAATATTGCAAGAGGCATTTAGTTTTTTTTCAAATTTATATTTTGAAATATTATATCATTTTGTTTCATAAACGTATTTGCATATATTGACGATGAGTTCAGTTTCCAATAGCTATAGTTTAAAAATGACTTTAAATTTTTAGATGGAGAGACGCAAGTGCTACATGAAGTCTATAAAGCGCTGAAAAGATTGAATTGATCAGAAGATTTGATGAAATTTCTAATTGTAATATAAAATCGGTAATTTTACTTTTGTCTGGCATATATTTGACATAATTTAAGGTTATTTTAGCTGATTTATTAAAATACTAGCTGAATAGCCATGCTTCGCTACGAAATTTTAACATGTGCAATATTTAAGCTAGTTGTGAGGCCTCGCGTTGCAGAAATCTGTCATTGGTGCATAGGTCCCAGTTTTTGGCGCTTCGCTCGCAAGAAGGTTCATTGAAACACAAAATAGAACTCGCTTCGCTCGCTGAAAAAGTCATTGACACATAAGCACAGGCTTACAACACTCGTTGAAAGGTTCATTGCTATGCAAGCATAGGCTAGCTGAAAGGTTCATTGCTACGTAAGCATGAGCTCACTTCACTCACTAAAATCTAATTGCTACGTAAAGCCTTAATATTAGAAGCCTGTCCCCTGTCGAGAAAAAAAAAATCCCCGTTAATACAATAATACAACACCCCTATAAGGTTATGTTAACGCGTGTTTGTGGAAAGCAAAATTAAAAGGCCAAAGCTACTTTTGTTGAAACTTTCAGAGCTCTAGGCCTATTAGAAGTCGCGTTTTGAGAAAATATTAATTAAAAAACAAATTAAAATTTTAATATTCTTTTTGTCAAAATTCCAATTAGAAGACTAAAACTACTTGAGTTGAAAATCTCAGAACTGTAGCCCAATTAGAAATCATTTTGTAAAATATTTGTTAATTCAAAAACAAATAAAATTTTAAAATTCTGTTTTTTAAAAGTCCAATTAGAAGACCGCAACTACTCATGTTGAAAATTTCAGAGCTGTAGCCCTATTAGATATCGTTTTGTTAAATATATATCAATTAATTAAAAAAAATAATTAAAAAAGAACTAAATAAAAATTTTAAGTTCTGCTTTTCAAAAGTCCAATTAAAAGGTCAAAACTACTTATGAGGAAAATTTCAGAGCTTTAGCCGTATATTAGAAATCATTTTGTAAAATATATATTAATTAAAAAAATTAATTAGAAAAGAACTAAATTAAAATTTAAAGTTTTGGTTTTCAAAAGTCCAAATAAAAGGCCGATACTACTTATGTTGAAAATTTCAGAGCTGCAGCCGTATTAGAAATCGCTTTGTTACATTTATTAATTAAATAAATTAATTAAAAATACTAAATAAAAATTTAAAACTTGTTTTTCAGGAGTCCAATCAGAAGGCCAAATCTACTTATGTTGAATATTTCAGAACAGTAGCCCTATTAAAAGTCGTTTTGTAATTTTTTTTTTTTTAATTAGTTAAGAAAATTAAAAAAAACCATGTGCTTTCCCCTTCTCCAACTAAACAGATCCAAACAATATTTAGATTTTAACTGTATAAATATAAAATAATTTAGAGATAATTTGCCTATAACGTCAAAATTCAAGTGCTTTATAAATCCAAAGATTAATGAAGGGATATTTTTATATTTTTGTCACGATGTTGAGTAATAATTTTATAAACATGTATAAATTTTTTTATGTATAATCTGTAAGATATTGAAGTATATTATATTTCGTTCATCACACATTTTAATGTTTGCTTGAATTCTAAATAAAATCATTAGATAAAAGTAGATTTTATGTTTTAAGCATATGGAACATAAATTTTTGGTTGTTTTGGAATTTCCTGGTACAAGGACTATAGGCGAGATAGTCTGCGCCATAATATTGTAATAATATCTACAATTACTCCTCATAATTTAGAACTTGATCAGAAGACGAGAAGCTTATACCTGAACTAGTACCTTTGTCACTATATTTATTTATTTATTATTATAAAGCACACTACAGAAAAAAATTCCATTTAAAGTGTAAAAGGAATAGTACACAAACAAGCAAACAATAGTAACAAAACAAGATTACACATTTAAAACCAGCAGACATTTAGCCTTGAACATAGAAAATGATACATTAAAAATATCCAAATCATCAGAAATCAAATATTATAACTATATTAACCAATTATATTACCAAAGAGAAGATAAATGAAAACTATATATTCTATTGAACAGTGTTTGTGTGTTACTTTTAGTTAATATGCATTTAAATAATGAAGGTTTAAAAAGGCAAAAGAAAACAACACTAGCATCATTAAAACTTTAAATTTCAAAATATAATAAAATGAATACTAAAAAACCTCAACAACTTATTTAATAAGTTTTGTTTAGTAGATATTAAATACAACATGAGAGCTGAATACAGAGAAACGTCAAATTGTCTAATACTGAAGTCAATCTGTTCACTGGGATAAGCATTTTTAACCTTTCACCCTCCTTAAATAACCTTTATTTTTTATGTGGTGAACCATTATGGAAAGAGACTTCAGTTAAATAATAAAATTTTTGCAAGCACCATTTTACAGCATTTATTGCAAGCAACCGTCATCGTGCACTTGACATAGATTCTATAAAGGGCTACAATAAAATTCATTCATTATCAAAACTCTATATATTCTAGACTATATGTGGACACTGTATAGATCATTTGTAGAGTGTGCGAAAAACTTGGCAAGTTTGAGATTACTTTATAGATCAATTTATTTGTAGGAGTAATAATTGTGAATATACAGCGATTTGAAAATGAAAATCATTTTTAATAGAACAATATATAACTTATCTACTTTATTGGTGGCAAAATAAACTACCTCAGTTTGCATACATGCGCTACTTTGTATTCAGAACACAACCAACTCATTTACATCACTATATATACCTCATTCACTCACTCATCACTAATTCTCCACCTCCCATATAGCCACAACTCTAATAATTGGTACAAATGTCAACAAAGATAAAAATAGAAAGAGTAAGTTATTTTGATCAGAAAAACTTAACTATTCCGATATCGATTAAACAACAATAAGGGGTCGAAAAGAAATCAAACTCTCTAAAAAAGAGATATTCGAAAAAAAAAAAAAAAAATAGTCTAAAAGGGTTAAACGTTCCAAACGAAGGATTTTCAAGTTTCTAACTTCTAATATAGCCCAACTGTGATACTTGATACAAATGTTAACAAGAACAAGCATAGAAAAAGTAAACTATTCTGATATCGATTAATCAACAAGGGGTCGAAAAGAAATCAAACGCTCTAAAAAAGAGATATTCGAAAAAAGGGTATGAAAGGTTTAAACGTTCCAAACAAAGGATTTTCAAGTTTCTAACATCAAATATAGCCCAACTGTGATACTTGATGCAAATGTCAACAAAAACAAGCATAGAAAAATTAAACTATTCCGATACCGATTAAACAACAATAAGGGGTCGAAAAGATATCAAACGCTCTAAAAAAGAGATATTCGAATGTCCCACTTCCAATGAAGTAACAAGTCTGATATTTGATACAAAAATCAACAAAGGCAAGTACCAGGAGAAGGATTTTCAAATGTCTAACTTCTAATATAGAACAGCTGTGATATTTGGTACAAATGTCAACAAGAGCAAGCCAAGAAAAAGTAAACCTATTCCGATATCGATAAACCAATTTAAAGGGTCGAAAAAGGGTCAAGCTTTCCAGACGTGGGATATTTATGTGTCCCACTTCCAATGTAGTCAACTCAGAAATTTGTTACAAATGACAACAAGGAAAAGCCCGGAATCAGTAACCTATTCCGATATCGATTAAGCAATTTTAAGGGGACGAAAAGGAGTCGATACGTTCCAATAAATTTTGCGTTCATTTTCAAACAGATACTCTAATTTTCACAATTAAATTTATGATTCTTGGAGTATATTTGTTTCACTTTTTGCTGAGCATAAATTTTCAATTTAATATCAGAAAAATTGATGTAACATCAAACATTTAATTTATCCTCACTATGCCTATATTAAAGATAGTAGAATTGTTTGACAATGTTAAAGACAGTAGTTCTCAGAAGAAAACATGTTCCACAAAATGTTGTGCAACGGTTTGAAAAGGACTCTTAACTTATTAAACAAGGTCTTATCGTCTTAAAGCTTTATATTAAGTTTGAGAAGAATATTCACCAACTTCGATGAACTAATACAATAAACTTCTAATTTTGTCTTGTTCCCAGAGGGCTGCAGTAAATGCTTTTATATTGGTCCCTTTGAAACCCATTGATTAAGTTTGCTGTCTTTACTAAAGAATGTAGGGACAATACAGTTACAATTTTGCCTTTGCGTCAATGAATATCAACTTGATAAATATATTGATTAAAGCATTCAGGGAATATTTTATTTTAGATATGAACTACCGTAAAATTTTATGCTAAGGAAATTTTTCGGAGATTATGACGTTCACTTTTGAGAGATAAACGGCTTAGTTTTGCAAAGGAATTTGCACATTAAAACACAGGGAGACGTAACTTTCAATCTAAATTAAAATAAGCCATTTAAAACTTAATGAGATTTAATGTATTTTGTTTAGAAAAAAAAAAGTTTTATACATGTGTTTTTTAAAATGGCAAAATTTGTTTCTGTTCTTTAGGTCTCTTTTTAGAAAAACTTTTTTTCGACACACCAAAACAAGATTTGTTTTAGAACAGTATGCTCAATATTGCTAAAAATATTGCTTCTCATAGTGTTTTAATTTTATAGTGTTTTATATCATAAATAGTGTTTGTATAGGTAAAATTTTTCTAAATAAGTATATTTTAAGGTTATAATTGCTATATTCTTGTGCATTAAATTATTTTACGTATTAATGAAGTTGTCAGTAAAAAATTACTTGAATTAATTGCACGTATTAATGATGGCATTAATGTTAGCCTTGCTAAGAAAAATTACTTTTTGAAAGTTCATCAAAGTTGCATATTATATTCTATTACAGAGATATGTAAGATTCATTCGGTTTCATCAATGTGCTTAAATTGTTGTTTTTTCTTTTCTATAGTGATACCCTCTATTGGATACCAAAACATTACAAAATTTTCGTGACTATCATTGATGTTTTTGACTTCGATTTTCGAATAAATAACGCTATGTAAAATTATTTGTTAGAAACTGAGCCTGTAAAATATGGTATATCACTAATAAATTTTGAATTTATATAAAGGGGATTGAAAGGATTATCAAAAAAAACTTTTTAAGAATAACATTTAATTTTTTTTCTGCAATCAATTAAATTAAAATTAGATTATAACTTCGTTATTATCATCAACCATATTTTTAGGCATTATATCATTAAAAGTCATAGCCACATAATTCAAAGAAAAAAAAAAAGAGTTTTTTTATTTAAAACGTATTTGTATTTCAACTGCATTTTTAACAAGTTTAAATAACTACTTTCGCATGAAATGTTTTTTTTAACAGCTGGCACGTTTTAATGCACTTTATACAGCAATTATCTAAACCTTTTACGTTTTATTCCAAACCTGAAAAAAAAAAAAAAAAAAAAAAGTAATGCTTTTGTGTTTCAAGAAAGCACTTTATTTGTAATGTTAATTTTTAAACTAAAAATATAACCACGCAATGTAAGCCAATTTTTGTGTTTCAGCAAAATATTATGGCTGAGAGGCAAGTTTAGCTACCTCATTGAAACTCGTTTTGAAATTTGTATACAAAATAGAGAAATGCTATCTGATTATGAATCCACTGGTATTCCGGAGAAAATGGAAGAGATTATAAAGAAATCAACTTTGAATGGGTTCAACTAAAACCGATAGCCAAATACGTCATAATTTGCCAAATAATAAGAATTATTTTTTATTTAGCAATCCACCTCTCTTTAATTTCTTAATGAGATAGAATACAGATGATTTCATTCATCTGGTGAAAAATACTTGCATCTTTTAAAAGATAGCCAAGTTGGTGATAAATATTACGTTACTGAGGACGTATATTCATTATCTACTGGTATTTCTCTACATTTTATAAAAATATTATAATAATGTTTGATGAGATAGCTTAACTTGTAAACGCCTCTTGGGCAATATCATCTTTCTATATTCCCGTTATATAAGATACCTTAAATAGTTAATATTAAAAATAGATTGAAAAATATTATTAGATGGTGAAATTTACTTTTACTTTTCCTTATATTTTAATCAAACAATTTAATGTTCAGATGTTTCGTATAACATTACCCATTAATTAAAATTTTTTTAAGAAGCAGAGTTCTCCTGAAAATTAAATTAACAATAATCATATGCTTCATTAATATTTATCTATTTTCCTGTTAGTTTTCCGATATTATCTGCATTAAGTTTAGAAATCAAAAGGATTTTGTATCAAATAACACAGAAGATTTCTTGATTTAATTTTATTTAGTATAGTATACTATGCATATGTACTAAGTTATTAATAGTAAAACTTATGAGTTAATCATAATGAATCTGCGAGAACATTAGGAAACTGATTTGGAAAACTTTGGAATTGCTAATGTAATTAGTAAGAGGCATATTCCAAAAGTCGAATAAATTTATTCAAACATTCACAAACCAGCATCCAATAACCGCTTCTTTAAAATGAGAACTCTTTGGAATTTGAAACAATGGATTCGATATATTTTTACTTACTTGAATAAAAATAACAAATTCCTGCAAGGAAAAGATTTCATGTTAATGTAATTTAAAGAGTTTTTTTTTTTTTTTTGATTTAATATCTTACAAAATTCAAAATAGGTGATGTTTTCATAGATACTTTTTTGTTATATATTTTAAGCAATTTGTAGAATTCAATTAGCTCAGTATGTAATTAATTTGAAATTATAAGGGATTATTTTTCGTGGGAGATTGATTACAAAAATCGTCCACAAAACAAAGAATAAAAATAATAATTTAACTGTTATATACTATAAGCAGTATTGTTAAAATCGTTTTGTGACAATTGCTACTCGCATATTTACTTTCATTCTTTCAGTTATTCCTATAAGTATTCATGTGAAGAAAAAGGATATTCTGTAGTGTAGAGTGATAGAATTGGGTAAAAAAAAATTATCTTATTTCAATATCTAATAGTACGGAGAAAGTTTTTACATTGTGTATCGAATTATTGAATAATAAATATTGATTTTAATAATAAAACTTATTGTATAAGATTAAGTAAATAGTTTAAAAATTTAAAAAGGAACGGCGAAGTTAGAATAAATTGTCTATCTATTATAATGCAAAGTAATATTCCTGCTGTATGTTAAACAGTTTCATAAGTTTTCGCGATTAAATATTTTAACGTTTCAAAACATCTATGCATACACGCACCAAGGTTGAGGTCTCAGTTACCAGTTTTACATTTCGATCTACCTCTTTGTTATGGGATGGAAGTGAGGGAAAATAAATATTGTACAGTTACCGCATTTTTTAAAAACGAGTGAAATTACTTTATATTTATGAAGAATTTCTTTCTGATTCCAAATATTTAAACAAAAGTTCTTTAAAAAAATTAGTTATTTAAAAATTTAGAAAAGAAAATGTCCCGATAAGGAGCCATAACCAGTTGAATCAAAACACTAAAAAAAATCTGTGACATCAGAGCTTTCTTCAAATTTCTATGGTTATCGTGAGGTTTCTGCCTAATAGTTGGCGTTGAAATATTAGGCGTTGGTAGACCATTGCCATATCTTGTACAGGTTGGCGCGATTTGCGAGAAACTTGCAAAACTGGTTTCCGCTGCCGCATTTCAAGCCAAGATGTTTGGGAAGTCTTGACGTCACATTCAATTCGAGACGAATGAATCGTTTTCTAACCAAAGTATAACAGGGGAACTTTGATTGCAAATTAAAAAAAAGAAAATGCGCAATGAGCAGAAATTTTTCTGTTTATGGCCTTTTCGAAACATTTAGAAATAAAGAAAAAAAAAAAAAATGCGGGAATTGTTTATTGGCGATTATTCATTTTTGATCCGACCAGCATCGGAGCCTTTCTGTGGAATGTCTCAGCTGCGTGGTGTACAGGTCATCCGTTCGGACTGACCATTTCAACGAAATAAGGAAATTATTTTGGTGAACGTTTCAGGAACGGTCGACGGGAAATTACGTAAGTTCCAATTTTTCACTGTTGACAAAAGTAACAAAACATAACTCAATTTTTTTTTTCATATACTGAATCATAAAAAATCATAGACAACATGCTTGGTTGAGACAGCTTTATCGTGGTGTTAGAATGGACTATTCCAGCATTTTTTTTTTTTTTTATTCAATTCTAAATTTTTCGAAAAGGCCATAAACACAAAATTTTTTACTCTCGGCGCTTTTTCTTCTTTAAATTTGCAATCTAAGTTTGCTTGTTACTTTTAGTGGGAAAAACGATTCATTTGGCTCGAATTGAATGTGATGTTACTTGATCTGAAATAACTTGGCCAGAAACGTAGCAGCGGAAACCAGTTATGAAAGTTTCTCGCAAATCGCGCCAACCTGTACGGGATATGACAATTGTCTACCAAAACCAACTCCAACTATTTGGCAGAAACCTCACGATAACCATTGAAATGGAAAGGATGTTTTGACGTCACAGCGCTAACGTTTTGATCAGATTGCAATATGACGTGGTTTCGGCGGTACTTCTTTTCTTAATATTTAAATATCTAATTTTCTTAAGGAACTTTTGTTTGTATATTTTGAATCAGAATGAAATTCTTCATCAATATAAACTAATTTCAATTGTTTTTAAAAAATGCGGGAACTGTCCATTGAAAGAAATCTAACTTTCATATTTTTAGTGGATTGTACTACAACTTTATATAACTGTTTTGGCTTTATATAACTATTATTCCAAAAATCTTTGAGCCATACGTCTTTCATGGTCCTATATATAGGGAATAGCAGTCACGAACAGTCTTGAATTACCTTGATGTGATCTTAAAGCAATGGGGGATAACATATTAATGGTTTTTTGTATTGAACCACGCCTCACTTTAATCAACATTAATGTCACTAAAGTGAAAAGTCCTTTTCTCTTGAAAAGAAGTTTATATTTTAGTGATCCAAGACGGAAGACAAGTTTTAGGAAGGTGTTCAAATATTTTCCCAAAATTTATTGTATACTTAAGAAGTAGGTCAAAATAAAAAAAAAATCTAATTATAAAAAAAGTAGGGGTGAGGAACATCGCATAACTTTTAATTAGACTTTATTGCTGATGTACATTTGTGTAATTTATCATTTTTATACTTTCATCACTCGCTTAGAAAAAATTACCAGTTTGGCGATATTTTTTGTGATAATTCTCGTATGGGTCTTTAAAAAAAAAAAAAAAAAAAAATCGAAAAAATGGGAATTTTTACGATATGCTTATCGATAATTGTTATATTTTCCTTTATTGTAAGTGAAACTGAGCTATATATATATATATATATATATATATATATATATATATATATATATATATATATATATATATATATATATATAAACGATTGTTGATGAAGTATGCTCAAGGAAAGAGAACTCTGTGTTAAAGGCATGCGTTTTTCAAATTTTTATGCCATTTGTCGGAAATAAACGAACATGTAAACTTAATTTTATTTAATTACACCCAAAAACTTTAAGGTGTGACGTCATTTTTACAATGAATATAAATTTGTATAATTTCAGTTTTTAGTTTAGTTTAAATGGCAACAATGATTTAATGTTCTGTTGTTCTTTTTTAACTGTTTTTTAGAATAATCCATTTTTTTAGTTGCCTTTGTGAGAGTTGGATTAATAGAAATGTCGAATATTAAACTCGTTAATTATTTTTCTTAATTGAGTCTGATCTTGATCTTGACATAACAGACTACGACACAGAAGTAGTGAAAATTAGTCGGAATATGCGACATTTGGCATCCCTGCCTTGACTCGAGATTGGACTTTGTGTGAGTAAGAACAATTGATTTTTAACGTTTTTATTTGAATCGTCTGCAACAAAATGGAAATGATATTTAAAGTAAAAGGATTAAAAAAAGAAGATTTAAAGCTGAAGATTTAGGAGAAATTATATCGCCAGAAATGAATATCTCTGATATAAGGACAAGAATTTTGGAAAACCAAGCGGCGAAAGATGATCCGGAACTTATAAAAGAACTTCTCACAACGGCGGTAACTGAAAGGAAAACTGAATTTGAATTAAGAAATGCTCAAGAAGAAAAGGAATTTGAGCTAAGAAAAGCTCAAGAAGAAAAAGAATTTGAATTAGAAAAACAAAAGATGGAAGTTAAAAAAGTGATTGATTTGGCAAAACAAGAAAATGAATTGAAAATTGAATTGGCGAGAATGCAAGTTGCCAATCCAAACCTTGTTAATGTTCAAGCTGTTCCTAATGAAGATTTTAATTCTAAAAGAAGATTTACATTACCCAAGCTGGAATTTAGAAAATTTGGAGGAGATATAAAATAATGGTTGCCGTTCTGGGGACAATTCTGTAACATCCACAATGACGAAGACATCGCAGCCAAAGATAAGTTTCAATATTTAGTTCAGGCAACAGTTGCCGGTTCTAGAGCAAGAGAAGTCATTGACAGTTTTCCACCAAGCGGTGAAAATTACTTTAAGGCTGTCGATTGCTTGAAAACTCGATTCGGTAAGGAAGATCTTTTGATTGAAGTGTATGTAAGAGAATTGTTAAAATTAATCATATCTGTGCAAACCAAAGAACAACCATCTATCACTTATTTATATGATAAACTTGAATCGTATATGAGAGCACTTGAAACATTAGGTGTTACTACTGATAAATGTGCCTCCATACTTTATCCAATGGTAGAGTCTTGTTTTCCACAAGATTTTTTAAAAGCTTGGAATCGAAGTGCAACCTCACATTCTAAAACTGAAGCTAAAGAAAGATTAGACGATTTGATGAATTTTTTGAAAAGCGAGGTAGAAGGAGAAGAACGCATCACACTGGCTATGGCTGGATTCGGATTAACAAAGGATCAAGAAGTAAAGCACAGTAAAAGGAGAGTTGGTGAAAATGCAAATAAGATACCAACCGCGTCATCTTTGCTGACAACAGATGACAGAAGGTTACTTTGTGTATTTTGTGGAAAGTCTCACAAAAGTCATGAATGTAGGAATGCTCCTAACATGCCATATGATGAAAAGAAGGCTATTTTAATTAAGAAGAACTTGTGTTTCAAATGTTTACGTTCAAATCACCATGCCCGTTCATGTATGATGGTTCACATCAAATGTTCGAAATGCGGTCGAGGACATAATACAGTTATGTGTTATGGAAAGCGGGACAATTCCAATGTTACTCAAGTAGCATCCAATGAGGAAACAAGTAGCCCAGTCTCTGACAATAATAGTAGTGTTTTATCAAACCAAACGGATGAAATGGATGTTGTTCTTCAAACTCTGAACGTACGAATAGACAACGGTAATAAAGAAATAGTAATAAGAGCAATGATTGATACTGGATCCCAGCGATCATATGCTACGCAAGAGATAATTGAAGCATTGAATATTGAGCCAACTAAAGAAGTTAAAAGCGTTCATACGCTCTTTGGTGGTAAGCAAACTGAAGAAGAAACTCATAAAGGATATCTATTGAGCTTAAGCAATTTAGAAAATACGTTCAAGTGTCGAATTGAAGTATTAGACCAGAGGAAGATTTGTAATGAAATAGCACGAGTACCATTTGGAGATTGGATTACTGAAATGGAACATCTGAATATTTATATCTCTGATAGAGAAGACAAACGTAGATGCACAGACAGCAAGATTCACTTGTTAATTGGAGCAGATGTAGCCGGAAAATAGTTAACAGGTAAACTACATCATTGTAAATCTGGACCTGTTGCTATCCATACGAAATTAGGATGGACTCTGATGGGAAAGATTCCTCGAGCTCAAGCTAGAAGCGAGAACAGTGTGTTTTCTGTAACTTCGCTTCTCACTCACAATTTAGAAAGTATATGGAAATTAGATCTTATAGGTATTTCAGAGTCTCCAATCGACAAAAGCGAAGAATTATTAAGAGAAGAAACTGTTGCTCACTTTCAACGAATTGTGAGAAGAGACTTTGATGGAAGATATGAAGTTGCGTTGCCCTGGATACATGAAAAAGACAATCTGGCAAACAACAGAGACGTGGCAGAGAAAAGACTTTGCATAACGAAGAAGAAACTTGAAAATTCTGGGCACTCAAATGAGTATGGAGCTATTTTTCAAGATTGGTTGTCAAATGATATTATAGAGCGAGCACCCGAAGTTTCGAGTAAGGGAGTTCATTACCTTCCACACAGAGCTGTCATAAAAGAGAACAGTAAGAGCACCAAGATACGACCGGTATTTGATGCATCGGCGAAAAAGAAAGGAATGTTATCACTCAACGATTGTTTGGAGAAAGGCCCGAATATGGTAGCAACTATTCCATCCTTGTTGATCAAATTCAGATTAAAGGCCGTAGCAGTAACATCGGACATAGAGAAAGCATTCCTCCAGATTGGTGTTCGTGAAACTGATCGAGATTTCTTACGATTTCTTTGGTATGATGAAGAACAGAATATAATAGAATATAGGCATAAGAGGGTTGTATTTGGAGTGACATCAAGTCCATTTCTTTTGAATGTGACATTGAATCATCATTTAGAAAACTCACCTGAAGAACTTCAAGAAACAGCACAACACTTAAAATCATCTTTCTATGTAGACAATTGTATTGCTAGCTTCGATAACGTGGAAGAAATGGAGAAATTTGTCTTGGAATCTCGCGTCCTTTTATCAAGTGCTCAATTTAATTTAAGAGATTGGACCAGTAACGCACACTCCAGGGTTCTAGATCAAACAGACGTAGAAACAACTAACCTACTTGGACTGGTTTGGAACATCAATGACGACACTTTATCTTGTGCAGTTAAAGATTTTGATTGTGAAGGAGTTCTGACTAAACGGAAAGTACTATCCGTATCTAGCAGCATATTTGATCCTATTGGTTATACAAGTCCTGTGATGCTTATATGTAAAATAATTTTGCAAAAAACGTGGACACTGAGACTATCTTGGGATACTGAATTACCTGAAGATATTTCAAAGGACTTTAGAAAATGGCTGAAGACTTTATCAAAGCTACAAGAAATAAGAGTTCCAAGATGTCATCTAAACACTAGAAAGAAAGTGATGCAATTACATGTGTTTTGTGATGCGTCACAAAATGCTTATGCAACCTGTATATTTTTGAGATCTGAAACTGAAGACCAAATTGAATGTTCATTAGTTCAAGCTCGTAGTCGATTTGCCCCTTTAAAGAAGATTTCAATACCAAGATTAGAACTGCTATCTTGTCTTATAGGAGCCAGGCTAGCGCACAATGTTATTGTTGATCTTGGTTATGAAGATATGCCTATTATCTACTGGTCAGACTCTGCAAATTGTTTGTATTGGATAAAACGGAATGGAAATTGGAGCACTTTTGTCATGAATAGAGTTCAGGAAATTAGAAGATTAACCAGCTCTGACAACTGGAGATATGTCGCTGGAGTTGCGAATCCAGCTGATCTACCATCTCGAGGATGTTCTGCGGAGAAGTTACTCCAGTTGAAATGGTGGGAGGGATCTCAATGGTTGCGAAAATCGGAAGATGAATGGCCCACCTCAGATGCTTTTCCAAATATGGACATAATAACAGCGGAGAAAAGGAAGACGATTGTTGCTGCTACAAATACCAGCACAGAAAAATTCGAATACTTCTCACGAATATCCTCATTCAGAAAGATCACCAGGGTCATGGCATGGATTATACGTTTTGTCAAAAATTGCAAGAGATCACATGAAAGGGTTGCCGGGGAACTGTTAGTAGATGAAGTGAAGTATGCAGAAACAGTTATTTGGAGACAAGTTCAGAAAGAGAGCTTTGAAGACGATCAAACCTTTAACTTCCAGACGTATTTGGACAGGGATGGTCTATTAAAAGTAAAATCAAGGATATCCATGAGAGAAGACCTCGAAGCTTTTAAATATCCAGTGCTTTTACCTTCGAAACATCAACTTGTAGAGAAACTTATTTTTGAAGTGCATGTTGGCAATTGCCACGCAGGAGTTCAAGTGATGATGACAAAGTTACGAGAGCGTTTTTGGATAATTAAGAGTAGGAAAACAATTCGACAAGTTACAAGAAAGTGCATTAGATGTGCGAGGTTTACAGCAATTCCGTTAAATGTAGATGAAGCTCCTTTGCCTGAAGATCGTGTGCGAGAAGCTCATATTTTTGAAGTGATTGGAGTCGATTTATGTGGGCCCATGCATTTGAAGAACCAAACCAAATGTTGGACTGTCCTGTTCACTTGCGCAGTATACCGAGCTGTTCACATCGAATTAGTTACGTCTTTGACAACTGATAGCTTCATTTTAGCTCTAAGGAGGTTTATCTCAAGAAGAGGACGACCCTCAACTATTTACTCAGACAACGGAACGAATCTAGTGGGGACATCTAATGCATTTCAAGTTGTGAATTGGGAAAAAATACAAGAAGTTGCTGCAATCAAAAAGATTCGATGGAAATTTAATCCCCCGTCATCCCCTTGGTGGGGCGGATTTTGGGAGAGGTTGATTGGCATGCTTAAAAGAATTCTTAGAAGAGTAATTGGCAATGCCTGTTTGCAATATGAAGAGCTATACACAGTTTTGTGCGAAGCAGAGAGTTTAGTCAACTCTAGACCATTGACTTATGTCTCTGAAGACGAGAATGATTTAGTGGTGCTATCACCATCGATGTTTTTGAACGAAATAGAAGAAACTGGAATGGCAGACCTTGATGAAGTAGATGCAAAGAGGCTGAATAGAAGATTCGCCTACAGACTAAACCTCAGAA
This sequence comes from Linyphia triangularis, assembly GCA_963978545.1. Classification (NCBI taxonomy): domain Eukaryota; kingdom Metazoa; phylum Arthropoda; class Arachnida; order Araneae; family Linyphiidae; genus Linyphia; species Linyphia triangularis. The sequence continues at coordinate 28,722,227 of OZ021732.1, read as the reverse complement.
AGGAGTTACGGGAACGTTTTAGAATTGAATATCTGGGGCAGTTGAGAGAACACTACAAGGTTAGAAAAGTGCAACAAATGAAAGAGGGAGACATCGTTCTAGTGGGCGATACCAACATTAGAAAACAAAGTTGGCCGCTAGCTAGAATTTTGGAGCTGTATCCAGGGAAAGACGGAAAGGTTCGAATTGCCAAAGTGAAAACGAATTCTGGAACATTTTTGCGACCGCTGCAACGATTGTACCCACTTGAAGTTCAGAAAACTGAACGATCTTCTTTTCAGGAAAGAGATTCACAACCTGGAACCATCGACGCAGCACGCAAAGATAAAAACCTAAGAACAAGACGTGGACGACGTATAAGACTTCCAAATCGTTTGAACTTGTGAATAACTTTTATTTGACTTTTAAAGTATTTAAAAGATCAAAGGTGGGAGGATGTCGGAAATAAACGAACATGTAAACTTAATTTTATTTAATTACACCCAAAAACTTTAAGGTGTGACGTCATTTTTACAATGAATATAAATTTGTATAATTTCAGTTTTTAGTTTAGTTTAAATGGCAACAATGATTTAATGTTCTGTTGTTCTTTTTTAACTGTTTTTTAGAATAAGCCATTTTTTTAGTTGCCTTTGTGAGAGTTGGATTAATATAAATGTCGAATATTAAACTCGTTAATTATTTTTCTTAATTGAGTCTGATCTTGATCTTGACATAACATACTACGACACAGAAGTAGTGAAAATTAGTCGGAATATGCGACACCATTATTAAAGCATTTTTACGGGAATTTTGGTGGTGGGGATATTAAGAACACCTTAAGAGGCATTACCACAGCGATTTTAAACAAAATCGTCAGAGCCGTTTTTTAGCAATTACTGAAAAACATGATTTTTTCAAAGGCATCTTACGCGCATGCGCGATTTTGAAGAAAACCTTAACGGTAGGTCCCATGGCTACCAAAATTTGCACACTAAATTTGAATATCGTACACACACACACACACACACACACACACACACACACACACACACACACACACACACACACACACACACACACACTTTTTCTAGAACACATTTTTGAAATCAGGATGTTCCAAAACGTGGAGAAATGCAAAAAAAAAAAAAAAAAAAAAAAAAAAAAAAAAATATCGCTTTTTTTTTTGACCGAATGCTGTACTTTCATTACCCTATGAAATACATATGGGTAATTGAAAGTAAAAAGATCACCGAAGTCAATTATAAAAGTTGAAAAGAATTCAAAAATGAGATGTGGCTTTTGTATAGCGCATCTTATTAGAATATTAAAGCCGGAAATTTTTTTAGTCGTCGAAATAATTAAATGATAATAATGTGATGTATAAAAGTCAACATTTATTGAATGTGTTTATAGATAAGATCTTTTCAATTTAAATGAATACTTGAAATATTAATATATGAACAACTCATCTCCACAATTGCTGAATTTAATTAAGACCGCCAAAAGTATGCTATAGAAACATTGAATGGATTTTTACATAAAAAGTAAGATTCATTATAATACTTTATTTTTATTTACTTTATATGGTAAAGGCTTGAGCAATACTAATTATGTATCAGATGGAAATTGAATGCCGATTTTTTGTTAATTTCTAAAAGTGTGGTTATTACAAATATTTTTTTTTTTTTAAAATTCTCCCTTCTATATTTCGTAATGAATTCGTAATGAAAATGAATTCTTATACATTGTGATTCAAAGCTCATGACTAACTTCCACAAAAAAAAATCTTTGGAAACGTAATTAAAAAACCATGCCAAAATTATGGGAATAAGTATATGAGGAAAATTAGCAAAGCATATTAAAATTGCGTGATTATTAATCTATAATAATAAAACAAGCTGTGTGTCTGTTTATCTGTCTGTTTGTATGTGGCTTTTTGGATCTATAGAAACCTACTTAAAATTGGAGTAGAGCTCTGAAATTTTCAACATAAGAAGTTTTTGACTTTCTAATTTTGCTTTTTACAAACATCACGTGTTAAAATAGTCTTAAAGAGGTGTTGTATTATAGTTATTAACGAGGAATTTTTTTATTGTTTCTCGACAAGGGAGGGGCTTCTAATATTAAGGCTTTATGTAGCAATTAGTCTTTGGTATCTGAAGCGACCTTACGCTTACGCAACAACGAACCTTCGATTTTGCGCTGCGATGAACCTTCTTGCGAGCGAAGTATCAAAAATTGGGGCCTATATACCAATGACGGATTTCCGAAACGCGGGGCCTCACAACTGTCTAAAATATATTGTACATAGTAAAATTTAGTATTGAAGCACGGGTATTCAGCTAGTATCTAATAATATCAAGAATTCTCTTTTTTAATACACTAGGGGACTCCGCCCACTGCTAGCTAACCCCCCTCCCCCCGGGGAATGCTGACGAATACCTTTGGTTTGCGAAGGTTGGTTGTATTCAGATTATCTGGCGCCGTCAGCAACACGAGGGCTATAATGCGCCGAAACATTTCGTCATTAGACAAGCCAACATACATTTACAAACACCCATGCCAACACGGGACTCGAACCCGCAACCTCGTGGTCTAGAAGCCAGCACGCTAACCACTATACCGTTTGGTCGGCTTGGTTTGCGAAGGAGATAGCTGCGCAACCTCCAAAGTAGGCTGCGCGCCCTTCTCGGTGACCCCCTACCTCAGCTGCGTATTGTTAACACCAAAAAAATAGAATAGCTTCGGATTTTTAACGCTATTCCTGTGAATTACTCGTAAATTGATGCCTTTGGTTTGCCTCTCTACCTTCAAGTTGCCAGAGCGATAACATTTGCCAAACCCTAAGAAGGTTCATTGTTGCACAAAAGATCAGTTGGCTGCGCGATCTCCGAATGATAGTAGGCGGGGCCTTTATTGCAGGTTATTGAAATATTAATGACGATTGTGATTACCATCTATATGTCTTTAACCCGTGACGAGATAATTTTGCATTATTCCCCCCCCCCTCCATTCGTCAGGGCCCAATTTCGAAAACCAATAAGCAATTGACATTTTCGATAACCTTTGAGGTGAAAAATTGAAAACTGAAATAATAAAACGTTGCAACAAGCACAATTATCGTTAACACAAAAAGCAAACTCATAAATTAAATGACAAAGAAATATTGATACACAAGCAGTAACGGACCTTAATTGCGACTTTCTGCTTGGAGACTGCAAGAAAACGCCAAGCACAATAGAAATCAAATTTTTAATTTTAACGAACACACATTTAATTTAACTCCCAGAAAATAAGAAAACCATTGCGTTACAGGGTGCCAACAAAAAGTTATACACTTTTGTATACCCACAAAAAACATAGAAATCGTTTGTTTAAAATTCCTGGTACTTTCAAATTAATCCTTTTTCCAATTTTGACAAAACCGAAACGGACACCAAAATGCAGCATTAGCGGTAACTATTAATAACAGTGTGATAAAGCTACTTTTTGGCAACAGTTTTGATTTAAAAAAAATATAGGTTAGAATGCGCTATACACCCCACCTTTTTTTTTAGTGATTTTCCGCCAAGTATGGTAACTCGGCGCTTATACGGTTCCATTAAAACTTAGCATTCATTTTGACAAACCTGTAGTTCAATTCAGTAGTAGTGTCAATGTAATTTTGTGGCATTTTGCAAAGTAGCCAGGGGGGGGGGGGGGCGTATAACGCATTTTAACCAAATTATATTATTTGTTGGCTCTAAGTGAAATCATTTATAGAACAGTCACGAGTAATGAATTTTTTTATGCTGCTTATTTTGTAACCATTATTCAGGGTGGCCAGCGTAAAAGAGACCCCACATTCAAAAAGGAATCGTGAACAAGTTTAAAATGTTAACTAACACACATCTGAATTAACTTATTATTATTAACCAATAAACTGTAAATACAAACAAGGACAGTTTATTGGTTAATAATAATAAGGAATAGTACGTCTGTATGCTTTAATTCAAAAGTTTATTTTTTTCAAATACCGTCTTGAACATTATAAGTTATTATTGTATTATTTATTGTACATCCTTAACATGGAAATTTGAAATTTTACATGAGTATGCTTTTGCCTTAAAGATATTTTATTAAAATGAAAGGTTAAATCGTGTTCAATTTCTCTAGAGCCAGTGCCTCTCAAGTCGCATTTTCGTATCATGTCACACACACACACACCAATCACATTGAACCTTCGAACAGTTTCAAATTCACGTACAATAACAAAAATTGAGTTGCACGAAGAAAAAGCGTGTATGTAATAAAATAAACTTTTAGGGATTATATCTATGAAAAGTAAACATACGAAGAACAGGATGGCAATGGAAAGCACTTGATCCTTATGATTTATTCATGGAATCCTCTTCGATATTTAGATATTAGCTTAAGAAAATGTAAAGTAAAAGAGAGTAAAAATTCTTGGAAGGGCATTTGAAATGAAAAATTGCATTATGTAGAAATATGAGATATAAGAGAAGTTACTAAGAGAATCTTCTTGAGAGAAGTTACTAAGAGAGTTAAGAGAAGTTAAACTTCTATAAGAGAAGTTACTAAAAAAAAGAATTAAACTTATCGAAAATGCTTATTTTTATTCATTATCTTTAAATTATAAAATATTAATGACATTTTATGATCCAACCACTCTTACTCACATGAGCATACTGGAATGTGGCAGCCACTGTTATTAAAAAGGCTGCTTATTAGGGCGTATCTAGTAAAAAATTATTTTCATTTCTATATGTTCATTTAAAAAGAATTGTCAATCATGATAAGCATTTTTAATAAAAATCAATGCAAGCATATTGACTTTCGAAATTTCATTCACACAGCAATACCTACTGGCCGAAGAAAATTAAAATAATTTACTTATAATAAACAGTAGTAAACACCTAATGCATAGAAAAACTTAAGAATATCTATAAATATCTGTTCGATTCACAATGATCACAGACTCATGCAACAGTCAAACATGCTGTATAATATCCATGCTGTTTTGTCAAAAGGCTATCGTTTAACAATGAATTCTATCACAACTATTGTACCCACATAGGAAATATCCACAAGTTTAATCTACCCTCCCCATCCAGCAAAAAAATTATTTTTAAACATTAAATAAGGACTAAAAAAACTCGAAAGTTAAAAAAAACAACAACATTTCTTTCACAAATATATATATTTTTTTAATCAGGCATTTAATTTTTAATAAAACAGTAATATTGTTTATACATTACATTTCTATCTAAGTTATCACTTGGATATATCTACTTAGTAAGAGATAAATAATGTAAAGATCACAGCTACATGTAGAAAGTCAATTAACTATCAAAAATCATTTAATACTCGAATTCAAAATATTAAGTGATAAAAACTACTAATATTTCAAATTTTCAAAGATATATAACATCCCTTTAGATGAAATTTATCTTCATGTTAAGAGATAATATGAAGGCACACTTTAATAAATGTACATCTTTTGACAGTTCTAGGAAAACTATATGTTGCCAGCTTTATACTAAAAATGTATAAAAAAGAACTTAATGGCAAAACTGAATGCAAGATATTCTGTCAATTGATTCAGGCATGCATTATCCAGAAAGCAGCCATTTCTTACATAAAAAGAAACAACTATGATTACTTTAGTTTAACAGCAGATTACTGCCCAAACAGTTACAGCTACTACAGACTAACATTAAATACTTCTAAGAGAATAGGTTTATTTCATGAAAATAAGTAGACTTATTTGACAAGAAAATCGTATATATTTTCTAAGATATACTGTTTTGAATATAAAGGAAGATATTTATTCATCATAACTGCACATGTTTTGAAGTTTTGTGATTAAAAATATTGTTTGTCTCCAAAATTTTATGATTGTCACACATTCTCATATAATGGATGTATGTCCAAAGAATGAATCATGCAAGCTTCAATAAATTTTGCATGATATAGATACACTTTAAGCACTTTAGCCAAGTAATGTAACAGCATATCACTTTGATAAATATTCGTAAGTTGTGAAAGGAAAAAAAAAAAAAAAAAATGAAATTAAATTTGGATTATTTGAAATCACATATTCAATAGAAATTTAAGACTAAAGTTAATACATGGAATTGAATATACAAAATACATAAAACTCAGTACAACAGATTTCAAACGACGCTTAAATTTTTTTTTTTAGTGGTAGTGCTACATTGCCTTCCGAGAAAAAAAAGTCTACCTAAAATCTATATTACAATTTAATAGAGCTGTTACTAGTTTTCCACAGTTAAAATAACTATATTTTAGGAGAAATCATTTGTAATATTTTGAATTTAGTTTTTCTATTAAGGAAAGTGTGCATGGCAGTCAAAAATTTAATTTTACTTTAAATATGCTATAACTTAATCCAAAACTTAGATAGCCAAACCACAGATTTAACTTAAAGTTCTCCAACCTATGAAAATTTAATCTTTAAATATTAAAAAAAAGTTAGGAATCGAATTGTGACACGTGTATCTCAATTGGTGCAAGGAGAACTGTGAAATTTAAAACATAAGTAGTTTCTGCATTCATTTAGTTTCGAAAGAATTATTATTATTTGTTTTTTTTAATTGTTACTTAGTTTTTTAAAATTAAATTTTAAAATTTGGCCGTAATGGATATCAAATGGGACAAATTTTCCTCCCTACTCTTCTATCGCAATAAATACTCGAAATATTTACTTAAAAAATATTATTAAATATTAAAAAAATATAGTTAGAAACTTTGAGATCTCCTCTAGTCAATGGAATTAAAAATTTCGTCGAATGATAAAAAAATCAATTAGATACGTCATGTTTTAAATAGCACCAAACCTCATTTTTTCTACTTTCTTCCTCCTTCAAAAAGGGAATTCCCCATTATTGGGAGTGTGTGGGAGAATTATGACGTAATTTTTACGTGTTATAATGCATAATCTCCAAGTATGATGTCATGAGATTATAAAGCTCATTGATACTTTTAATTGATTTTCTACTAAAAAATTTAATATCAGTATTTACTTGGTTGCTTTTTTAATTAGTTTTTTTAACAACACACTATAAAAGTTTGCATAACCTCAAAACGTCCTTGGGTTCTTTTGAGTCTTTTATTCGGCAACGATAATTTATTTTGAAATCGACCAATTAATTTTTGGGAAGAATATTCCTGAATTTCTCTTAACTACCAAAAATATATTCTCTGGCCAGAGTAAGTTGCAGACATCAATTTAGCTGGTTTGTGCAAATGCAATTTTTTAAATCTATATCTCGTTCTATATTTGTTTTTAACGTAAGCTATTGTTTTAGGGTAAAATATTGTTGGTTTGTGTTTTTAATATATTAGTTATTTCTGTTATTTTAAGTAAGCCCTTATGCATGTTACTATTACATAATGTTCTTTTGAGTGCAATTTTTTTAGAAAACTCGGAGAGGATGTCTTATATTTTGTTCTGTTTTTGCATTTTTATATTACTAAAGTGTCATTAATATTTTTGAATAAGCACAGTGTCTTCAATTGATCGAGGATGTGTAAATGGGGTCTGTTATTTTTTTTTTTTAGATAACAATGGTAAATTCTATTGTTAATTATGATTTCTTTTTATTCAAGTTTGAAAATCTTTTTCTAATGTTTAATTGTTATATGTGCAAAATTGTCTCGTGGTGGTATGGGAGGGGGGGGGGGGGAGAATTATGCATTAATAAAATTATGCATTAAAAGTGTCATTAATATTTTTCAATAAATACAGCATCTTCAATTGATCTAGGATATCTGGTCAGTTTTTCAGTGGCCACCTTGTTGCGCTTTCAGGTAAGAATAGTGTAATTTCTCAACAGTTTTGTTTTTGTGTGACTTCGATTATTAATTAGGAATTTTTATTGAATTAATGTCTTTGGGTTGCATCCCCCCCCCCCCCTTCTCCTACCATTTATTCTTAGTGCTTCTGTACCATACTTCTTTGGCGTTTCTTTTATGACTTTTGTTTTTGTGTGAACTATAATTGTTTTTGTTTTATTTAACGGTTGCGGTTAAAGGCCAATATTTCTTTATGGTTTTTGTGTTAATTCCATTCTTTATTATGAATTTTTCAGGCGTAGCCCTCAAAGGTTGTATTTTATTAGGGTGTCTATACATCGGGAAAAGTTGTCGAAATTAGAAAAAATGTCCCGTCAAATCGGGGAATTTTTTAGAATTCCTCAATTTGGTTGCCACCCTGAACATGAATTTTTATTATTCGAGTTTGAAAATATTTTTCACTTGTTTAATTGTTGTATGAACAAAATGTGCCCCTGAGGAAGTGTGTGTGTGGGGGGGGGATAATGTTAAATTATCTGGTTGAAGGCATATAAATGGTATTTGGAAGTGTCATTAATATTTTTCAATAAGTGCAGCGTCTTTAATTGATCGAGGATGTGGGAAAATGGGGTCTCTTATTTGGTTTTTTAGATTACAATGGTAAATTCTATTCTTAGTTATGATTTCTTTTTATTGAAGTGTGAAAATCTTTTTCTATTGTTTAATTGTTATACGTGCAAAATTGGCTCTTGGGGGGGGGGGGGGATAATGCAAAATTATTACTTTTTTTTTGCATGAAAAAATTCCTGTTTTACAAACCACCACTACTACGTCTTCAGCTGCTTCAAATACACCTCTTGGTTTGGCTAAAGATGAATTTTTGTTCACAAATGCCTTTCGTAATGCCACTCAATTGTTGGCGATTGTTTGCCTAATGTATCTAGTCCTTGTATAATTGATTTGAGGTTTGTTTTTTTGTTTTTTAGTTTTGTTTGTTCGCTCAACAACTTATTTTTGGGCACAATAACGGGTAATAAGGCCGGGACCTATAGCTTAATGTGGATTCTAAACCACAACGAACATCCATGCCTAACCTAGGATTCTAACCCGTCACCGTTGGAATGCGAGGCCAGAGCTCTAACCACACAGCCACCAGGTCAACGTTGTTAGTTTGGATTAGTTTGGTTTTCAATTTGGAGGTTTTTATCTGATATCCATCTAACGGAACAGTTTCGAAGTTGCTGACTAAAGAGTAAGAACTAAGAACTAATGTTACAGAATAATTCCTATGATAAAATATTACTGATTTTTGTACAAATTGCATTATGATGTATGTTTATAATAATTTTGGGGAATGTTTCACTACTTGTTTAACATTTGAAACTAGCAACTTAAGTGGAAGGAATTTTGTTAGAGTAGACAAAAACTAGATAGGTATTTTGTAAGGTGTCGAAAGACATTGCTTGGTGAAGTTACTCGAAAGGGAAAAAATTATTAATATTTGTATGTATAGAAATGATTTTTTCAAATGTAATTATAGCAGAGAAATAAATAACAAGTGGAAAAATAACTGGAAAAGGCATATTTCTCTATTATAGTAACTTCGTCAGGAGGTGACTATTATAATCAACGCCAGAATACGAGAGTTTCTCTGTATATGTCATGGCAAAACTTAGTTGGTTTTAACATAAATTTGTTTACAGAGGTCATGTTTTTTTTATTTTTCACTTTGAATTTAGATTCATTTGGCATGTGTTTCAAATTCTATAATTCAAAGGCATGAATTAGTGGTGCTACTAAAACACCTAATGAAATAACTGTGAAGTTGATAAAATAGTTCCAAGTTCCTGACTTTCCTTACAAGTCATTTCGTTAATTGAATTAAATAAAAAGTTAATATTTTCAAAACTCATTTTAAGTAAATAAAATTATAATGTAGAATACAATAAATGTTTTATATTTTCAAAGCATTAAGGGATTGCACTTTGTTTTCCAAAGGGTATTTTATTACCAATTTGAAAAAATTAAAATCCAACCTACTTAAATCAGTGGAAACTTTTCCACTATTCTTCCATTCGAGCTCCTTCCGAACCAACACTTCCAAGTCCAAAAAAAAATCGTGATAACTAGTGGATCGTTCTTGAACCGTTCAGAAAAAAAAGTTTTTGTTTTTCTGACAACTGTTTTTCCCGTCACGCTATTGGGGCTCTAGTTACTTTCAGTTACCCATATGTTTACATAGGGTAATAAAAGTATAGCATTCGGTAAAGGAAAAAAAAAAAATAAAAATTGCATTTCTCCACGTTTTGGTTGGTTGTTGTATTCAGATTATCTGGCGCCGTCAGCAACACGAGGGCTATAATGCGCCGATCCCCACGTTTTGGAACATCCTGATTTCAAAAAAGTGATCTAGAAAAAATGTCTGTCTGTGTGTGTGTATGTGGTCAGCATAACTCCAGAACAAATTGACCTACGATATTTAAATTTGGTGTGCGAGTTGGTGGTAGTCATGGGACCTACCTTTAAGGTTTTCATCAAAATCGCACATGCGCGTGAGGTAGCTGCCATTGAAAAAAATCATGTTTTTCAGTAATGGCTAAAAAACAACTCTAACGATTTGGTTCGAAATCGCTGTGGTAATGCCTCTTAAGGTGTTCTAAACATCCCCACAACCGAAATTCGCGTAAAAATGGTTTAATGGTGTAAAAAGTTGAAAAACGAATGCCTTTAACACAGAGTTCTCTTTCCTTGAGCATACGCCGACCAAACGGTATAGTGGTTAGCGTGATAGCTTCTAGACCGCGAGGTTGCGGGTTCGAGTCCCGTGTTAGGCATGGGTGTTTGTAAATGTATGTTGGCTTGTCTAATGACGAATGTTTCGGCGCATTATAGCCCTCGTGTTCCTGACGGCGCCAGATAATCTGAAAACAACCAACCAACCAACCTTGAGCATACCTTACCAACGATCGTTTATTATTATTATTATTATTTTCACTGCCCAGTTTCAATTGAATGAAGGGATAATATAAGAATTATCGATAAGTATATCGCCAAAATTCTCTTTTTTTGTGTGTGTGCGGGAAAAAAAAAGAGAAAAAAAAGACCCATGTAAGAATTATCACAAAAAATATCGCCAAACTGTCAATTTTTTCTAAGCTACTGATGAAAATATAAAAAGGATAAATTACACAAATCTACATCAGCAATATAGTGTAATTGAAAGTTGTGCGATGTTCCACACCCCTAGTTTTTAAATGCATCCAGATCATTGATCTCATTTTAATGAAACATCTTTAAACCTGGTTCTCTTGTCAACTTGCTTTTCGGGAGTTCCGGACTTTTCATGAAGAACATTAAGATTCCAAATCAAGTTAAACATAAATTATTGCATTGCATGAATGTATTTTATCCTAGTGGGCTCTCTTCCCTGTATGTAGCTTCACAAATACGAGTATAATATCATTTTAAAGCTACTGCTACTAAGTTTGAAAAAGCGGGTATTTTCAATCAGCACCAAAATTTGAAATAGAAAGTTTCAAATGAATTACCCGAGATGCATCTGTTATAAACACAGAGTTAAATCTCATTCGAATCTGTTTTCTTCAAAAGAAATTAATAATAATTGCATGATTTGATTTTGTATAAGAACGTTTGACTCAGAGAAGTACTCTGTTTCTTTTATGCAAACTTACTAGAGAATATTTAAATTAATAACAGTTGTGAAATCGCTACAATGAGTATATACTTAAAATAGTTGTATATTTCTATTTCAGCTGCTCTCCTCCAAACACAAGCTACGATTGGTTGGTTGGTTGAATACACACTCAACGACCTATTTTTCTGCGCAATAACAGCTAATCAGGCCGGGACCTACAGCTTTACGTGGATTCCAAACCACAACGAAAATCCATGCCTAATCCAGGATTCGAACTCGGCAGCTTTGGCATGCGTGGCCAGAGCGCTAACCATACAGCCATCAGATGGGCCACAAGCTACGTAAATGGCTAAATAGGCTGAGATGGAAGAGATAGTTAAAAGCGGTACAGCGCTTGATAGGAATGGGAGGTCAAGGTCGCAACAAATCGAATAAATGACATTTTACAATAATTTATATTAAATAACAATAAATATAATCCACGAGTTGAGAGCAAAGTGTCCTTGTTTTATCTTTACTTTACAATTGATGTTTTGTTAAGGTTCTTTCAATAATTATTGAAATAATGGGATTTACGTGGGAGCATATGTTGAGTACATAACATGATGTAAATTACTTGCAACTCCGACTAAAGATCATGATATAAGTTATTAATAATGTATAAGTTATATTTTCTTGTATCACTACATATTTTCTACCCTTGATGTTTTGAGTTATACTTTAAAAGTTTGGATAATCTTTATGCAGGAGAACTTCCAAAAAAATTAAGTGGAGGCTGAACATAAATTGGAAAATTATTTGGCTGCCAAAAAAAAATAAGTAAAAAAAAAATAATAATAATAATAATAGATAGTGCTTCAAGAGAATAATGTAGAATTAATGGGAGATATTTAAACATGGTGTTTTTGTTTTAAGAATTGACAAGTTCCTTCCAATAATTACAGCAATTAATGTAATTTGAATCGTAGATCAACATTGAAGTATGCCATAATGCTAATTTTCCAATTTCATAATTCTATTATTCAAGATAATTATTATAAGTTACTGGTAAAAATAAAAGTTACAAAAAATCTTATAATTAATTTAGGTTATATATTTTAACTTTCTATAATGAGATTTTTTGTGTTAACTAAATCTCGTAATGCTTATCTTTTTCAAGCATAATTGATGTTTACTTCTCATTTAGTGATTTTTGCATGAGCTTCATCTTTCAGTTCCGTACTTTTATCCACATATGGAACTTTTATCCACATTGCTGACGGCAGTCAGAAAACTAATATTAGGCACTGTCGGGCGGTTGAAGGCAAAATCAATGTTTATGTTTTGGCTAATCGGCGGCTGAGACAAAATTTTCTTCCACTTAAAGCTGTCAATTGTAGGGCCACTGTTGTACACTTGCGGTTTGGCCAATAGTTAATGCAAGGGAAGCAGTGGGTAAGTGATAACTGGCCTTTAAGGCTGGCCAGACATCAACGGTCAACTGCCTGCCTTCACTGCTGGCCCTAGTGTAGGCCAGACGATCACTTTTATGCACTGAAAAGTAAAGGCCATCCGCTAATGGTTTAGCAGTTCAGGAGATGGCCACCAAGTGCTGGCCCAGATCATTTGTTTTTACTGGGACAGAGATTTTAAGCAAAATCGTTACATTAGTTTTTTAGCAATTACTGAAAAACATCATTTTTCATGATTTCAACCTTATGCACATGCGCGCAATTTTGACGAAAACCTTAATAGTAGATCCCATGACCACCTTTAACCTGCACATTAAATTTGAAAGTGGGCTAATTTGTTCATTAGCCATACTGATCACGTACACACAGACAATTTTTCTAGACAACTTTTTTGAAATCAAGATGTTCCGAAATGTGGAGAAATTCAAAGGGGGGAGGGGGTTGGGGGGAATCTTTTTTTTTTATAACAACGTGCAAAAAATTAATTTTTTAAAATCATTTTGAATCAAAAATCGTGGTGAAAGTAGACTTTTTCGCGAAGAGTGCGGAAAAGTAATTTTCACGCTCTAGTGTGAAAAAGTAATTTCTCATACGACTCGTGCTTGAATATTATACAGTAAAATGACATATTTTCAGAAGAAATTTATTATCTGGAGTTGCCAATATTTATAAATATAAGTATTAATTTTTTTTTTTTTTTTTGCAAGCGATTATGGAAAAAATATTGTATGCAACACGTGGGATAATACTTTTTCAAACTCGGTAAATTTTGAAATTCGTGCTATCGCACTCGTCAAATACGCGTTTTCCTCGTTTGAAAAAGTATTACTTTTCCCGCGTCTACCCACACTTCTAGCACTGATAGTATCATAAATAATATTTAAAAGAAATTTCCTCCAAAGTTAAAAAGCTAGCCTCTAGACCGCGAGGTTGCGGGTTCGAGTCCCGTGTTAGGCATGGGTGTTTGTAAATGTATGTTGGCTTGTCTAATGACGAATCTTTCGGCGCATTATAGCCCTCGTGTTGCTGACGGCTCCAGATAATCTGAAAACAACCAACTGAAAACAACATAAATAATAGTATCATAATCCATTTCCATAATAAAAGTGTCATAAATAATAGTATAATACATCGATTATGCTTAAATAATACAGCGATCATGCTTAAATAAAAATAATTAATTCTAATTTATAAGTTGAGGTAATTAAATCTTATTCATGGTACATATGCATATGTGTACATTAAGTAAAATAATACATTATTTGTCCATTTTACATATCCGCAAATGCTAATTTTTTGAAGAAAGAAAACAAAACAAATAGAACTGTGAATTTATCAGTCTATCATTAAATGTCAGCTTCTCCACACGCAAGCATCAGGCACAAATACTAACGTGTACAACTTGGCTACATATAACTGAAATATCTTGCTCTTAAGGTTTACGAGATGCGGTAGCAAAAAAGTTGCAAAAATTAGATTTTTATTTTATCAACAAGTGAATTCAGCGGCAACATTGGTGAGGAAACTTTCTACTTAAAATCCTGGATGTAATTCGGTATTTCTATTTCGTGCCAAAACTTGGTTGGCTACCTATTTCCAGTACTAGTGGTTGATTTTTAATATAGGAACATTTTCGAAACCTTTAATTTGATATATTGCATGTGCTTATAGCATTTGAAGAAATACGGCAAAGAGCGATCAGTCATTTTTTCTCAATTCTCCAGAAAAGCTGATTTAAAGTTTCAAGTCTTAGGGCTTTTATCAGGTGTTATTTCACATCTGACGGACCATCACAAGTCTATAGCTTTTTATATTAATTGCACTTCAAACAAACAACCCTCAGTTTTCTTCTGTTATAAGTTTATTATAATTCTTGTATATCGGGAAGAGAAGGTTTTTAAACGACTTTTAACTCACAATGTCAACCAGAAAAGGGTTATTATAGTATCTTTGACCAGAACAGCAAAAAATAGAACACTAAAAAAAAACTTAATTAAATGCCACTTGCAAAGAATAAACTTTTGTAATTTCGACAATGAAAATTAAAGCAGACGATAATTATAAGAATTACAACCATGACACCGCGTAAACAATCAGGGTTGAGGTAAATGGTTGCTCAAATCTCACATACCATGATAATTATTTGTTAGAGGACTCCGCGTAGTTAAACTATCTGCTTAAACCTTGCAGATGGCCCTCGATTTCGAAAAAAAATTAACTCTGATCGTTCTTTGCCCTGGCCCTTCAATTTCTAGTTTTGTCTAGGATAGTTGGCGTCATGGATAAGGACAGAACTGTTGTATAATCTTCTCACTTCATTAGTGCGGAAAGCACTCCATGGAGCTAATATCTGTGTTAAAAGGTTGCGTGGGGGTACTATAAAAGTATGTTCGATATTCACTTGGCCAAAAACGGCCTACTAAGAAAACACGGCTGGTTGTCATCGATATTTTCTGACGCAATAATTACACGATTACACGAGGTCTAACAATATTCTTGTATTAGTTAGATCAAGGATATTAAAAGTAGACCAGATTATCAAGAGAGAATGCCACTTGACAGGTTTTACTCGGGGAGACTTCCTTGCATTTTAGTTTCCTATAGAAAACAAGTCCTAAACAATTTCTATCAGGCAATCTGACATTTACCGCAAATTTACCTGCCACAACGACCACCGTGTCTTCTCATTATGAAAATGCAAGTACTTGAGCACCAAGAGGGCTTGTTCAAGCGACCAACTACTCAAACTACGCGAGCATTCTTCCTCTACACCACGAGTCCTGAACGTAGAAAAAATGGTTAAATTCATAATACTCTGAGACAACCAAATAAAAGATCAATCTATTTTTATAACTATATTAATAAAAAAGTTTCAATAACTTTTTTTCCTAAAGAAGTTTTCATGATATATTTTCTCTGTGCTACAACTAGATATTACCTACATTGCGTCTATGATTTTCTTTTAACAAAAATTTCCTTGCCAGCCAATTTGTTCTTCCAATTCTGAGCATTGTTGCGCAGCGCGTTCGGCGTGAAGGAAAAATAAGGCTTGTTTATTATGTGATACATAATAATTCTCCTGTAATGCAGTGGATAATACTCGGGAGATCTTGAAATATCGCCTGCTTATTTTCTCTTCCCAAGACATCCATGATCAGTTTATCTCCATGACTTTACCTTCTGGTTCATTCAATAGATTTGATTTTTGAGCATCAAAAGAAAATGACAAAGAGAAATGCTTTCAAAGACCCTTATTTAACTCTCCATTCATTCACGACATAAAGAATTCGATAGCTTTATTACTTGTTATAGCTTGCTCAAAAACGATATTAATTTTTTTAACATAAAGAATGTTATAACATGAGTTTTTTTTATGATTGGTTAATTAATGAAAGTTCCAATTGTCAATTTCAGTTTTCCAAGCCGTTGATAAATATTGCAATGATATTACTATAAAAGTGCAGTATGTCAAAAGTACTGTTCTAACTACTTGAGCAAGGGAGCAGTGTCTACAATTTTAGTCAATTTTAGTGCGTGTTTAAATCCGAAAACAGTTAAGCAAAAGATCGGATTATTGATAAGCAGAATTTTTTATTAGTAATTAACGTGATGGTCCGAACCAAAATATATAGTTTCAGAACTGAAATTTATGTAGGAAACTTTGTAATTACATACATGTATACATGTAAATGATACTTCGAAGTATAAGAATTCAAAACACCCTAATCTGTGTCACTTAATTTTACTTTTATAGTTAGTTGAACTTTTGAAGGATTCTAAGCCAATTTTGTGATGGTTAAAAAGTTTCATATAAATTGAAGGTTTGGAAAAGAATGACTTTCCTGAGTTAGAATTTCTTCAATTTTAAAGTCTTAAATTTGTATCGCTATTGTATGAAAATTTTATTGAAATTTTTTCTATTATTTGCATGAAACCATGCACAACCCAAAGAGTGCCAGAATGGACCATACCGTAATTTGACTTTTGTTGTTTCTACCTTCAAAAATATTCATGCCAGAACGGACTAAATGTGGTTTATATAAAGGCCAAAATACTTAACCATTAGATAAACCAGATTTGCTCAATTCTGGCTTGAATGGTTTTAAAAACGTGGAAGAAACAACGAGATTGTGGGATGGTCTCTTCTGGCACTCAACGCCTAATATTTACCTTTAGAATATGGTCACCGTAATTGATGTTACCGTCTGAGGAAGATGTATTCTGAAATTTGTGTAATAATTACTGAATTTCTAAGAAGATAATTTTTCCACGGTACCAACATTTTTTACCCTTATACCATTAAATCCTAGTTTAAAATAGAAAAAAAAAAATTAAAAAAATTGCAAAGTGTTTTCTTCGGTGAGTATTTTCACACTAGTCAAAGAAAAACGAGGAAACTATTGAAGAGAAAAAAAATTTCCTGTGAAATTTATTCTGTGATAGTATTTGGACATTGCTCTCCTCTTTCAACTCCAGAAACTAAATGAAAAAAAAAATAATAATAATAAAAAAAAAAAATACAGTGCTTAAGAATCTAGATTCTAAAATAATGATAATGTTCGTGGCATTTATAAGAATTCCTAACAAGGGTACAGAAGGCTGCTAAAAATATTACTAACGATTTTATGATCATCAATGTCAGAAAAAATAGCGTCAATGTAAATACTTGATGACTTGGTTACCACACCTAAAGAGCTTTCAAAAGAACTCAAAAAAATAAAAGCTAAAAGTTATAAGAGTTTTCTAAAAAAGGAGCCGTCGAAGAGTTGTAATCATTAATGTTTTTTTTACGTCGTAAAACATCAAAGTTCTTGGATGCCGCTTCACTGAAATATCAACTTATTCCTCAGTTAATAAACCGAATGTCTTCGAAAATTGATGATGCTAAAATAAATAATAATAAAAGTTGTAAAAATCCACCGTATTGATATAAAGATTTATAAAATCTAATGATGGCTGCCAAGCAACGATATTAATTTGGAGTACTTTGGGCTCAATAAACTAAATAGGGATTATTGAGAAGACGCAATCAGTACATAGAATAGGCTAGAGTTAAAAAAAAAAAAAAAAAACTACATCAGTTCAGTTCAATCGGGACATGGTAGTTCTGACACGTGAAAATAAATTATTTCGAAAAAAGCGTAGCTTTCCAAATATTGAATAATGTTCGTAATAATCAAAATTTAATTCATCGTTTACAAAATACCTCACAGAAATCAAGCGTTGCGGTTACGGAGAGTGAACTCAACATCGGGTCAAATAGTTTTTTCCCCCCGTCTTCTGAATCGAGATCCTTTACAGATTTTACAGGTAATATTTTTTTATGTTAAGTTCATCCTTCTTTCCCTCTCAAATATTCGGAAAATGATACCAAGCTTGGAAAAATCAATAAATGGAAAACTTTTCAAATGCGTTTTTCTGACAATCACCTTTTGTTGAGTTCGCTCTTTGTATCCTCAACGTTTCAAATGAAACGAGGCCACTCAACTTTTAGCTTTCATAAATTTGTGTATCTGAACATTTTCTTGAAGGACGAGGGCAGGGGTAATTTTAAACGTACTAGTTTTTAAAACGTAATACCTTTTTAAAATGGTTCTATACCGTTCTGCTCCACAACAATTGACATTAGTTAGAACACACAAAAATTTTGACAACTCTCATCAAAAATTGAAGTTAATAGTTCCTTAACTTTCTATTAAGACTGATACGGGAAATAACATTTGCATGGCATTATATCAATAATTTTTACTACTATTATTTTGTTATGTTTCTATGTTTGCTTGATGGTAAATATGTAATTCAAACATAAGAAATCCTGTATAGATTGGTTGATTGGTTTGTAAGCTCAACGACCTATCTTTATGCACAATGATGGCTAATCAGGTAGGTACCTACAGCTTAAAGTGGATTCTGAACCACAACAAACATCCACGCCTAATTCAGGATTCGAACCCGACACCTTTAACATAGAGCGCTAACCACACAACCATCAGGTGGTCCAAATCCTGTATAGAAATACAAAGATTCAAATATTTACTTGCTAAGAGTGCTAATTGACTTGCTAAGATGTGTGAATATACTAAAACTTGATAACGAAATACTGATAGTTAAAATTTTTTAATTTTCCACTTAGGTGGTCAAAGATCATAAAAAAACTTACATAAAAACAAAGAGTTTAGTATAAATAAATCCTTTATATGTATTGAGCTCAGATCAACTTTTCATAGTGTTTGACCGCTATGAAGAAAACCATTAATTCCATGGCGGCAACTTGATACAATACATTGTCATTACAAGGTTGGATGGTTGGTCGTTTTCAGATTAACTGACACCGTCAGCAACACGAGGGCTATAATGCGCCGAAACATTCGTCATTAGACAAGTCAACATACATTTAAAAACACCCATACCCATTAAAAACACCCATAACACGGGACTCGAACCCGCAACCTCGCGGTCTAGAAGCTAGCCCGCTAACCAGTACACCGTTTGATCGGCGTCATCACAAGGAATCTATTTTTCAAATTTCAGTTCGTGTGTGAAAGTGGATAAGAGAACCCTCCGCAGATTTTCTCGCCACAAACAAACCAACAAAGAAATAAAATCGAAGTTAATATAAAGGAGTTAAAAAACCAGAATTATTCTTCGATAAGTGTGAGTAAACATGTGTTGTCGGTGATAGATCTATTAAGAAAATGACAAAATTTGAAGTTAAATTTACTTACTTACTTCTGTCATCTGCCCGAAAGAAACTTTTGCTAGAACATCATTTTTAATCCGTCTACTTCACTTGATTAACCGAGCAAGGAAAACATCTTTTCAGAAGATTCCACCAAATAGCACTTAGAATAGATGCCCTCAGTCTTATTAAAAAAGCTTTACTTTCACCACAAATCACAAAAAAATATTTGTGTTTTGAAATCTTGTCATGGTTACGTTATTATATCGCAGTTATATAAAAGTAAGTAGGTGCTATTTCTTGCAGCTAATTTCAAAGCAAGAACTTGCGCGCCAACAAGAGAGTGATTGTTTATTCGTAAGCTATTCCGGCTGCCTATTTCTACCATATTTAAATGCTTAACAATAACAAAAACGCTACATCACAAAATTCCTTCTGCACCCAAATGATTTTTAACCCCCCCCCCTCTCCTTTTATTTTTACCTTAACCTGTTCCAGAGAGTTGGTTCTCTCACATATGTACGCGGAGGCAGGTGCTAGTTCACAAAGTCCTTCCTTTCCACTCCCAGACGGGAATTCAACCAACCAACCTTAGCAAAAACGCTTCGTAAATTTAAACACTGTCAGATAATGATGTCGATACCTGAGCTAGCACCTTTCTCTTCAAAACCTCTACACCAACTAGAGAACATTGAGGCTTTGAGTGTTTTATGTACATCAACCATCTTTATCGTACGCACTGGGTTGAATATGGCTCGAGTGTTGCCCTTGCCCCAATAAAATCCAATCAACCAACCAATCATACTCACTGCTGCTTTTTCGAGGTAGGACCGAATCCACAATTTTCCGACAATGAGCTTGGCGTTTCAACTCACAAGGAGCCAGGGAGCTTAGGAAGTGATTGTTATTCAAAAGATTAGTTATCTGGAATGGAATCTTCCATTGTGGATTAATTTAAAGATGTATGTTCCTGAAAATTTAATGTTAAGCATAGAAAAATAAGCCTTGTTTTTAGAATTCGGTTAGATGACGACATCGACGTTGCAGTTACATATCGGCGTCAATAACGGTTTTTTGCAGGTCCCGAAAACCAAATGTCTCTCGTTTGTGTGACATGTGTGATGTGACGAAGGTGTTAGCTTCGGTGTCAACCTCGTCATTAGACCCAGTTCAAAATTACTAGGTGCATTTTTCTGTTGGGAATACTTAGTGGTAGGAATAGGCAGCCGGGAGCTATTTCAAGAGCAGATCTACTTGATCCAAGCTGACGACACCACTTGAGTATGACATATAATTCTATATCACTTCCAGCTGAGGCTCCGATATCCTTGCGATAGAGTATCGGGCTCATGACCGGAGAGTTGTGGGTTCGGTCCTCAGACTGCCAAATATCGGTGTGTACCTAATGGGGGCTGGAGATAGGGGTTTACATGAGAAGATTTCGATCTCGTATTCTTCTAGAAGCCCAAAGTTACGAGACGTTAAGCACTTTATAAGTGGCAGAAATAGATAGTCGAAAGTTCCAAACCAAACCACTTCCAGCTGGTTAAAGCCCTAGCTTCTATTATCAAAGGTCTTTGTTTCTATAACAAAGCAATAAGAGCAAAATAATTTGTCTTTTAGAACAATGTTTAATGTAACTTTGTTTGAATAACTTAGAATCAATAGCAAAGTCATGCATGCTGAAATAACACTTTTAAAAACGATGTCCTGGTATAAAAATTACGCCAGCTAAGCTTTCAAATGTTCTACAAAAACTTTGATGCTATTACCACTTGGTATAACCGTTGTTTCACGAGAAAATTTAGCAACTGATTTTGATCTTATCACTTATTACTCTATTAGAATGCACAAAAGGACATTTAACCTCTCAAAATGTATGCGGTGAATGCATTGCAAACTTTTTCGTATTGCTTTTACTACTGACATGAAAAAGGGTTGGTTGGTTGTATTCAGATTATCTGGCGCCGTCAGCAACACGAGGGCTATAATGCGCCGAAACATTCGTCATTAGACAAGCCAACATACATTTACAAACACCCATGCCTAACACGGGACTCGAACCCGCAACCTCGCGGTCTAGAAGCTAGCACGCTAACCACTATACCGTTTGGTCGGCCGACATGAAAAAGGGATTAACATAGTTGTGAAACACAGCAGAATGCCTAATCAGACTGGAAGACGAGTGCTTCGCGTAGTAGGCACTTTTTCGTGTATCCTGCATATTAGTGAGGTCCAAAATATTGAAGGACAACATTTTTCAATGATATTAAGAGGTAGCTCAATGCAGATGAAGTTCACACCTTTGTCTCAAAAGGAGGTTGGTTTCGAAGGTGCAAACTAAACACAAATGAGATTGTAGTTGTAGTTACAATTAATAGGAAATTGAAATGCAAGTTTTGTATAAACAAATATTTTATGAAATATGCTTTTAACTGTAACTTTTCAACCGGTCAGTAAATACCTCATGAGGGATATCACAGCAAAAAGAGCTTTAGTATAGAATGAAAGTTTCTGATTTCAAGGCTTCAAAAAGAGCTAAGGTTACAAGATTCTCTGACAAACACCAAAGATATTTGGCTAGTTTTTCTGATGCAACTTTGGATACTCCTTTATCAATATCTTTACAGTGCGATAGAGATTTTATAAAATTAAAATCCTTGTATGTTGCATTTTGAGGTAAAGAAGTTGTCGTCTAAGTCTTTAGGTATACTTGTACAGAAAATATACATATAATTTCCTAGTGATGAGCTGACAACTAATCCTTCATATATTGAGAGTACAATATTTTTGATATACATCAGAGCATGGTGCATTGCTGCAGGTGCCATAAAAATGATTCCTCAAGATAGGGTTTTACCTAAAAATATTAAAATCAGTTTGAGAAATACTCGGTAATCATCTCTTGACTGGGTATCATCCAATAATTTTTCATCAAATCTAATTAAATTGGTCTTTATATGAGCCACTTGAGTCAAAATTTCCTTATTATTAATTACTGTTTTTTTATTTTTCTTTATCAATGAGTTTTTAGTAGACCTGGAATCTTTTTAAGAAAAGTAACTCTGGTCTGGAACTTGGTAAAATCTATATCAATAACCAACTCCATAATATGGTGTCGACAAGATAAATAATATAGTTTCTTGTTAAGTTTTTATTCAAGTAAGAGACAGGTATCATTCTTTTGGACAGTATTAAGACTTGTTGTGTTCAACCACATACTTTGTCCTGCACGTTACCACACCACATGTCAATCCTGCGACGCTACATAAACTACACTTAGCTTTTAGCTTTACTTTCTCCGCTTGCTAATGATAATTTTGCCACTGAAAGTAGTTGATTGACTCTTTCCAATACGGGAACAGGAACTTTTTCTTTCTCACTGTCGTTTTAATTTAGCACATTGGTCCTAAATTCAGTTTTGAGCAGCTCAAAAGTATTAGATATTTAAATTTTTTTTTTTTTTTTAAATTTTTTTTTTATGAATGGAATGTCTCGATGAGTATCCCATCACAACCCTAACTCCTTTCGGAAACAAAAACTAAAATTCAACTGCCTCACTGCTTGAAAAAGTTATGATAAAATTTATCAATGAAGTTAATGGAAGAAACAATCTTGCAAAGCGTCCTGACATTAAGATCAAAACATTTAAAGGACAGGAAATTTGAGCACTTGGAGACAAAACAATCAGCTTTGTAACTTGAGAAAAACTGGTTACATTTCTTAAGTAGATCCAGAAATCTGGGAGGCTCATTAGGGTTATAGTAAAGCATTAAAAATTGTACAAACTATTGAAGTCCATGATCAGGCTGAAAGAGATGTAGCATTCATTAAAGAGTTTAATGAGAAAATAACACACAATGAGAATCAACTACGATTCTTGATAGACGTGATGGAAGAACGTAGCCTAACTCATCCTGACTGCAAAAAACAGACTTTATTAGCCACTGGCAAATCGGCTGCTATTTAAATATCAGTTATATTATTATATGGCTTTATAATTTTTTTTTATCTCGCAAAATGCCAATTAATTTTGTACAAAGTACCACAAAGAAATAAAAAGCGTCAAAAGCGACGATAATTAGCATTATCTAAAATGGATGATACTCTATTTCAGACTATTGTATATTGTAGACATAATGCTCAAATGTTTACATCCAAAATATCGACTCTGGTTTATTTGCTTGAAGAACGCACCAAGAAAAATGTGTGTTTGGAATTAAACTTGAGTTCAAAACATGTAATGACCAGCTAAAAAAAGAACTTGCTTTGCGAGTGAAACACTTGTTGCAGACCAACCCAGATGTGAATTACTAGGTTGAGAGGCCCCTTTTGGGTTGGAATGCAAAACTCCCCCGCGTTCCTTCTGTGGGAGGAAATTGTGAGAGAGGAATAGGCCGCCACACCGAGTGTTTGGAGAAAAACAGCTCCCTCAACAGAATATTTCAAAAGTGAAATAAATGTCGTTAAGTTTCTGAAAAGGTCGTCAACTGTTTTGAGTCACAAGAATTCTAAACAGCTCTTTTACTTTGGTAGAGTAATTTAGAGCTAGTAATTTCAACATTACTTGGCGCCCGAACAGGGACTTGAGACATTTGGCGAAAAAATGGAAGCGTTGAAGCAGAGACGAGCTCCTGTTCGAGCTTCCTTTACAAGGACTCTTAAATACAGTGAATGAACTGATAGAAAACGAGGCTTCAGAGGAAGACTTGGAAATTGCGGTACTTTAAATAGAAGCAAAATCAAGCAAACTCTTTGCCTTGGACTCAGCTCTATTGGATGCTATGCAGGGTCAATAATGCACCCAAGAAGAATACGAGAAGGAATTTGAGGCCAACGAAGCGTACGAGGAGAAATTAATCGTATGCCGAGTTCGTGCCAAAAAAAATAGAAAAACAACAACGGATGCTTGCTACAGTGGCCGAGGAACCCCGATATGGAAAACACCCCTGCCCCATTAGCCAATCAGAGACGGACAGGCAATCCCGACATCGGCTACCGGAGAATGACCATGAATCCATGATGTGCTTAAAGTTTTATGTTAAAATGTGAGGACTTATTGAACTCAAAGTTGAAACACGTGCCTTCTGAGCTTTGATAAGCACGCAGCTAACTTGAAAATATAAGGAATTTTATTTTTTTCTAACTACAATTTTTTAAAAGTGGAACTTAAGAGTTTTAAAGTTAGTCACTACATGGGGACAAAAAGAAGAAGAATCCAATTCAGGCTACCAGTTTTCGTTAATCACCCTGTTTAAAATTATCGAATTCCAAAATCTTTTTCCAAAGAAACGTACCCTTGACAAAGAAGGCACTAAATGAAACACCATCTATATGGGAAACACAATAAAAAAAAAGTAATGACTAAAATTTATCAAAACGTTTTATTTCTAGGCCTGGCTTAAGTTTATGTTATAAACAGAAGAAGCAGAAAAAAATTTGCGTGACTTTCATGACCTGCAAAGCAATTTTTGCATTGTAGTCTTGTTCAATGTTAACAATTATGTTATGTATGTAGCAAATGAAAGATTAAATAAACTGCTTCCTGAGAAAAAAAAGAAAACCACTCTTCGACATAAGTAAATATTCACTTTTGCTAAAAATAAATAGAAATGATTTTTTTCTTGTGGAGGAGACAATAACAAGCAAATATGTTTTTTATGGATTAAACACTGGTATTTTTTCAAGGCTGAGAAGCTTTGCAAGAAACTCCTAAATTTTAAATCATGATAACATTCATCAATATTCGTTCAATGAAACAATATCGTGATTGTAGACTTGTGAGTGTAAATAAAATTAAAAACTTTCTAAGGTTTGAAATTGGTGCTTTAATTATGAAACTTTGTTAAAAATAAAAAAATAAAATACTCTCGGTGAGGCCCTCCAGTTCAAGAAAAGAAACGGATAAAATGTATTCAATACATTAGAATCCCTGGAAAAAAAAAAAAAAAAGAAGAGAGAGTTGGGAAATTATTTTATATTTAATTAAGCAACAGGTGTCTTCTAAAATAATGTTTGATTAGTAGCTTTTTAAAT
Organism: Linyphia triangularis; assembly: GCA_963978545.1. Lineage (NCBI taxonomy): Eukaryota > Metazoa > Arthropoda > Arachnida > Araneae > Linyphiidae > Linyphia > Linyphia triangularis. The sequence goes on along the minus strand of OZ021732.1, from coordinate 28,696,606 downwards.
AACATAAAAAATAACATGAATAAAATCAAGTTTATAGTATTTGTTAAAATCAAAGATTAATACTCTTAATTGATTTATTATGTTACTCCAGAAAAATAAAAATAAAAAACTTTTATATTTTAACCAACCTTCTATAAGAAAGTTTCTTCTTTTTTCTGTATTTTCTGTAAGTCTTAATTTAATTATCTTGCGATTGTATCTCTACTGATTTTTTCAAACTTATGTAAATTAAAGATGCGTAAAAGTCGATTAGATTATAACGGGAAAAACTATTGAAATGGATCTTAAAAATACGGAGGATTGGGAATGTTCGTAAATTAACAAAACCCTCTTTTAAAGTAGTACCTAAATTACTCAAGAGCATTTGTTGACACAAATCATTTCATATTTTAAGCCACCTTTTAATTATTTACCTTCTTTATAGACGTTAAATTTACACCTAGAAACTTCATTATTTTGTGTCATTTTATATACTAGTGCTTTGCAATGGATGTTTTTTACTTTCAATTACCCATATGTTAAGTTGACAAATTGTATTGAAAGTATTGGTTTATGTAAAAAAAAAAAAAAAAAAAAAAAAAAATCATTTCTTCACGTTCTCCCGATTTTAAGAAAGTGGTATAGAAAAAATGTCAGCAATTTCTGAAAAAAAGGATAGAATAATTTTGGTTAAAATTGCTGTGTTTATTCATCTTAAGGAGTTCTAAGCACATCCGAAACCCAGTCCCGAAATTCCCATAGAAATGAGATAAAAGCGTAAAAAGTTGGAAAATGAATACCTTTAGCATAGAGCTCTCTTCTCTTGAGCATCACCCATCAACGATTGATTTACACATGTTTCACGCACAAGAAAGGATAATGTAATGTTTATCGAAAAACATTGCCAATTTTACCGTATGTTTTGTTTTTTTTAATTTTTTTTAAAATTTTTTTGGCCCATGTAAAAATATGAAAATAATAGATAATACCATTCCATTTTAAACTTGAACACAATAACCAATATTATAATGTAATTGAGAGTTGTGCGTTGTTCCACATCCCTATTTTTTAAAAAATAATGTTCGGAACTTCAATTCTCTTGATAGGAAAATAAGTCAATGATCTTTGATAATTGAAGCTTGGATACATTTATTTATAGCAGTAAACTATAGATTTTCTTCAAATCATATCCTTCAAATTTTTTTCCAGCCAGTCTAGTAATTTAAACTTTATAAAGAAGAAATTTCTTCGTCTAGAAACAGGAAATTTTGTACTTTAAAGTCTCCACTATTGCGTGCAATATTTCTTTCTGTGAGACAATCAAGCCTTGTCGTTTACGAGTTAAGTCGCGTGCATTTTGACAGAAGTCACTTTGGGATTCACTGACAAATCGTTCCTAACTGAATTCGAGTCTTTTAGTTTCTGCTGCATTTGTTACGAAAGTTCTGGCAGATGTTTAACCAGTTAACTAAGTTTGACGAGTACACTCGTCATGGAGAAGTGCCAGGATTTTTCGTCATGACGAGTGTACTCGTCATGAGAAAAGTAGTGAACATTGGCTATTTAAATTGTAATTATTATGAAAAACGAAACATATTCTGAAATTTCAAGATGTTTAGAATATTTTGAGGCCAGACCGGAACAAAACAAAAAATTATAAAATATGAAAAATTTGAGATAAGGCCATGCGTCCCCGCAAGCACGGGCTGAAACAACTTTGGTTTGGTTGTTGGTTTACTGGTGCAAGAGCAACTGGTGTTCTAATTGCAAAGTCCCATTGTGTGTAGTAACCTTTTTTGGTGAATACTACTCCACAACAGGAATTTAAGTTTTTAACTTTAGATTTATTATTCTTGCGTTTTTCGTTAATTATGTAATATATGTTAAATAAATAAATCGTAGTAATAAAATTAGCAATTTTATAAAATAAACCTATCTTTTTGATGCAATATTTTAACAGCGACACTTACTCTGTGCTTGACGACTATACTCGTCCTCGATCGATTTTCGTGATACACAGAAATTCGCACTTTCAAAATGGAGCTACACAGTTAACTAGCACTAGATTGCCTAAGCAAGTCATTTTGACTGCTTTTGAATTTCAATTAAAAAAATAATTATTTAAATAATGACACAGCTTCTTATAATCTTGTGACTTTTTCTACAACATATAAATGGGTTAATTAATCATTGTTTTTGCCATCCCCTCCTTCACTTCCGGTATATATATATGTATTATACCTATATTGACGAAAAGCAGTCATTTTGACTGCTTGGAAAAGATAAGTTCGGCTCTGGATTGGAATAACATGATAACATACAAATTCATGATAAATTGTTGATTTCGACATATACTTGATAAGTTGCAGTTGTTCAATAACTAAAGTTATTGTTATTGTTATTCGTACTTGTTATTCGAATCTTCATGCCAGGCCTGGCCACGCGCTTTGTTCCCTTTGAACGCGCTGTAACGTACACTGGTGTCCAAAAGTTAAGCATAATTGATAATTATGTGAATAAAAAAGGAAATGTACATTCAGAATGGCGGGAAACGTGATATGCGAGTGTAAAATGGTTATAAATTAAGGAAGCAAATTAAAAGAACGATAATAATTAATTTTATTATCCAAAGTAGCAGTTTGAAAGAAACTGAGAATAGCAAGGATTCACACTTTAAAGAAAAAATGAAAGAAAAGATTAAATAAAATACTGATGCTGCAGTTTAATAAGGCGTGTGGTCACCTCTGACAGCTAGGCACGCTGCACAGCGATTTAACATACTTGTTATGAGATGATGAATGAGTTGTGGGCTCAAATGGTTCCAAGCTTCTTGGAGAGTTCTTCAGTTCTGTAACGGAGCTTGGTGGGTGCGAAAGGGCTGCAATTTGTCTCCCGAGCATATCCCATACATGCTCGATAGGATTTAAATCAGGGGAGTAGGCAGGCCACGACATGCGCTGGATGTTTTCCGTTTCAAGGAAGTTATCAACCAGCACCGCTCGGTGACATGGCGCATTATCATCCATGAATATGAAGTTAGAACCGACAGCACCTCGAAACAAGCGAACATAAGGCTCAAGAACTTCGTTTCTGTATCTTTGACCAGTCACAGACCCCGTGTCACAGAAATGGAGGTCTGTACTGCCGTCCATCATGATGCCTGCCCATACCATTACTCCCCTTGATGGAAAATGATGTCTTTCCGAAATGTTTCTTGCTTCAAAACGTGTTCCACGTTCTCTCCATATCGTTACCCGACGAGAATCACTACTCAGAACAAACCGGGACTCTTCACTGAACATCACTTTGGCCCAATCTCCCACATTCCAATGTTGATGTTTCAAACTCCAGTTCAAACAAGCGCGTTTCTGAGCAGACGTGTGGGGAATGCAAACTGCTGGTCTTCTGGCATACAGGCCAGCATGATTGAGTCTCCTGTAAACAGTTTGTCTCGAAATTCTTATTCCTGTGGCGACTGTGAGCGCCGAACCCAGTGATGTGGCAGTACTGCCCCTCCGACGTCGCGCACTTATTACCAGATATCGGTCTTGGCGAGGGGTTGTGACTCTTGGTCGACCTGATGCTGGTCGTCGGGTAATATCTCTCGTTCTTTGAAACCTCTGCCACAGTCTTGAGATCACAGACTGGTTCACATTCAGAATTCGAGACACTTCGGTTTGTGATCGCCCGGATTCCAGCATTCCAACGATTCTTCCTTTTGCAAACATGTCCAATTGCGTCTTTGTGCCATCATTCACCTTGTTTGATGGTTAACAACGCTCTTTCGCACAGCAGTTGCCCGAAAATTGTCTGAACTGCCTATGCTGCGTGAATCGGTTTCTCTGCGTTCCGACATGCGCAGTTGTTTCACGCAGGACGTAGTCGACTGAAAAGTTTTGCATAAACCCAATGTTTCTTCTTCACCCAATTAATATCAGCAAGAAATTTGAAATAATTTTACGAATATTTACTCCATGTTTTTCGCATTTTACAATTTATGCTTAACTTTTGGACACCAGTGTAATTCAGATGGGAAGGAGGATCACTGAGTGTATGATCTCATACTGTAATCGATACGGCTAAAATGTCCAGATAATGTATAAATAATTTTTTTTTTGAACTGAAATACATTTTTTTTATTGTTAATACTTATTAATAACTTGTTATATGACTGTAAGCGATATAAAATATATTAAAAATTACTGTTAAACAAATTTCTTTGAGCATTAGTTATTTTTTCACAATGCAGTCATTTTGACTGCTTTCAGGCAATATAGGTATATACTAAGCTCCCGTCTTTCTAGTACTAGTTAAGGATTATATTTATGGTTGAGATAGCAAAGAGACTGTGGGTTTGCGTCAGTGATATTTTTCAGCTGATGTAACTGAGAGAATACAGCCTGCTTCGATAAATATCATGCGAGAATAATGAAATTTTCCAAAAACTTTATTTAGTGGTATTAAAACAAATTCCTCCATATCAGAACTTTAGAGTTCCTTTCGCTGCAGAGTAATGTATTAAACGTTTGGGTTTTATGTAAATGAAGATGAATTTTAATATGATAAAATTAAAGCAATTTTACTGCATTAAAACTCATCTTTATTTAAATATAAGCCCTAACGTTTTTGCTTTAAATAACCTGGTATGTAGTATAGTACATTGAAGGTATTTGTATTTGGGACTTAAAACAACTCAAAGTGTATTTTTTCAACTGCTCGCTTTGGAATGTCATGAGTTCAAAAACTGATTTTTGGAAAATGGTTTGTTTGTGTTTATTTCTCTGCGTCTGTGTAAGATTGGCACATTTACCGAATGAAATGTGCTATTCTGTATAATTTTGCACACAACAATGTCAAAAAACAGTTCTAAAGGTTTTCTAAAGATCAATCTTTTCCAGATCCCCCCCCCCCCCCAAATGTGCAAAAAGCGTAAAAGCGTAAAAAAAACAACTAGGGGTGTGGAACATCGTACAATTTTCAATTACACTATATTACTGATGTAGATTTGTGTCATTTATCGTTTTTATATCTTTATCATTCGCTTCGAAAAAATGGAGCCGACCAAACGGTATAGTGGTTAGCGTGCTAGCTTCTAGACGAGGTTGCGGGTTCGAGTCCTTTGTTAGGCATGGGTGTTTGTAAATGCATGTTGGCTTGTCTAATGACGAATGTTTCGGCGCATTATAGCCCTCGTGTTGCTGACGGCGCCAGATAATCTGAAAACAACCAACAACAACTTAGAAAAAATGGCCAGTTTGGCAATGTTTTTTGCGATAATTCTTATTTGCATCTTTAAAAAAAAAAAAAAAAAAAAAAAAAAACCTTGGCCAAAATGGTGTTTTTGGCGATATACTTTTCAATAATTCTTATATTATCCTTTCTTATTAGTGAAACTGAGGAAAGAAGAAAAAACGATCGTTGATGAGCAATGTTCAAGCAATGGGAACACAGTGTTGAAGGCATTCGTTTTTCAACTTTTTACGCTATAAAAGCATTTTAACGGAAATATTGGAGGTGAGGATGTTTAGAACACCTTAAGAGGCATTACCACAGCGATTTTGATTATAATCGTTAGAGCCGTTTTTAGCAATTATTAAAATATTAATTTTTTCAATGGTAGCTATTTTATGCGCATGCGCGATTTTGATGAAAACCTTAATGGTAGGCCCCATGGCCACCACCAACCCGCACACCAAATTTGAACATCGTAGGTCAATTTGTTAGGGAGTTATGCTGACCACAGACGGTCAACAGACAGTTTTTTTACCAATTTTACCAATAAGGAATAGATCATTACTTTCGTCACCATAAATGCCGTTAAGACCTCAAACTGGATTACATGAGTAAAAGTAATTATTTCTAAACTCGCCATTTTGACAAGATTTTACCTAAATTTAAATAAAAGTATGAAAAGCCAACTATAATTTACCAAAATCAATTCCGAAGTTTAAGAAGTTTTGAATAGGAAATTAAAAGTTGTGCTATATGTACCCCAAACCTAGACTTTGCTTTTTTAGTTAGTCAATGTACAAGTAGAATAATGAACAGGGGCGCCGTCAGAAAATTTTGCTTGGGGGGGGGGGGGGCAAGTACTATTGGAGGTTCTAATTCGTGGAATGATATTAAAAAAAAAAAAAAAAATTGATAGCCAGAAAAAAGGTTTTCAACGTATTTATGTACTAAAAGAAATATTAAAAATATACCACTAACCAGCATAAAATGATGAAATAAGTAGGAGAAAAAAGTTTGTCGATAAAAAAAATAAATTCAGTGCCATGATGTGAACTATTTATTGAATGAACTCAACATAAACACATTCTCTTTACTAAAACAAACACTGAGATCTTTTACTTTAAATTTCCCATCTGTTAACATAGGATAACGATAGTATTGCATTAGGTAAAAAAAAAAAAGTTTTTTTTTTTTTTTTTTTTTTTTTTTTTTGTAGTCCTACACGTTTTTGAACGTGCTGAGTTAAAAAAAGTGATCTAGAAAAATATACATGCGTGTCCGTGGTCAGTATAAGTACCGAACAGATTTACCAACGATGGTACACACACACACAGGGAGGTCATAACGGTTTGTGAGCCAACCGTTTTGATTAAATTAAGTAGCAGCTCTGAACTTGGTTTGAGCAGCAAGCCAAATGGGGGTTGGCGATCTTACAAGCAGGGGGTGGAGCCCCCTAGTATTCCAAATCAAAGTAAGATCACTATATTCTTAAAAACACTGCGCATAATCTTTGGGGATATTGTATAATGTATGGACAAATTTACATTATAAAGTACAGTTTCGAAGTTACATTATAAATTACAGTTCCGAAGTTCACGATACCATCTATCTACTATTACTTTAAAGCAACATTTAAAACATAGTTACAGACACTATTTTGTTAGAGCATTAAACACTTTTAATTTCGCTCTGGAATATAATGAAACATATTTTTCAGGAAAGAAGTATATTAACAAATATTTACTTTGAAAAAAAATCTATTCCATAGATTTTTAATAGAATTTCAAACGAATTTTTTTTGTTTTCTTTCTAACTAGGTTGATTTATTGATTTAAACTTAGAAAATGTTAGAGATAGTGAATTTTCTATTGGAAATTAAATTTTTAACTTTTAGTCCCTTCTACATGTAACTTTATTTAAGATGAAATCGAAAAGCGTGTTCATAGAATTATTTGATTTTACTTAGTAACTAAATTTATTTGTCTTTGGGATTCAGAAAGTTAACGACAGCTTAATAATCAATTGGTTACTAAGGAAATAATAAATAATGGTTTCAGAATGTCATTTGCTCTGTTTTTTTAATTTCAAAAAGGAATTTTGAATTACATTTCTCTTTTATCCATGAAGTAAAGTAAATAAATTGAAACATTAATTAAATTTATTTCAGGTATCTTTGTCTAAAGCAATTTGTAAAAAAAATACAATCTTTCTATTGCACGATTAAATTTTCTGTCATTCATTTATCTCCAAAAAATCCCTAATATATAAACAATAATGAAAAAATTTCTTTTCAAGGATGGTTTTCATAAATATTAAACTTTTAAACAGAAAATATTATCACCACAAGTTTAAATCCAGATTTATAAGCATCCTGCAATGTCATTTTAGTTAAGCTTGAACGCCAAAAAATACGCTAGTAAGACTGAAATAATCCAAAAAGATTCTTATTAGAAAAAGAAGATTAAGCTGAAAATGTAAGAGAATGTTCAAATATTTACTGCTCAAATAGTGTATAACAAAAATCAGTTTATTAATTTAACGAAAAGAAATATTCTATAGATTCACACCACGAAAATCTGAAAAAAAGTTACTAGTCCCCTTGGAGATTATTTAAAGATACCTATTACTTTTATTAATTTTAAGGTTTCAAGCGAGAAAGATTATTTCTAGAAAAACTTTCTTTAAAATGTTTTTGAAAAAAATTAACTTACAAAAAAAAAAAAAAAAAAAAAAAAATTGGAATATATTAAAAATATAAAAAGCTTTATTTAAAACATGTTTTAATTTTTTTTTTTTTTTAAAGTATCCTATATAAATATGCTTTTATTAATTTAGAAACTATTTTCATAAAAACTAATTTCTGATGCAAATTTTCGTGTTTTTAGTTTTAATGAGCTTCTGAACATGCACTTGCTTAATGAGATTGGCTTTTGAAATGTGTAATCTGCACTTATACCTTGTTACATGAAAAAACTATCCTTTTAAAATATGTTACTTTTTTAACCATCTGTTAACAGAATTTTTGCTGCCATATAAAGACTGTTACTTTATGTCGTAACTGTTTTTAGATTAATTAATTTTTCAATATTTTATTTTTTATTTTTTTGAAATCTTGTCTAATTGTAAGTATCCAAAGCTATGATGTTTTTTACTCATTTTATGGTCATAAATATATGTGGACATTAATAGTTTCAGAATTATATAATTTTCAGAAATAAATAATCAAAAAATATCATACATATTACAGTACCAGATGCATCCGTTGCTAAAATTTCCAAAACGGAATTGTAATGAATTATAATGTGTAGTATATATAGGTCCGTTACAGAGAAACCTTTTAAAAGGAACTTCGAAGAGAACACTTTTAGACTAATTATGATTCGAAATGTGAACCCTCGTATTTTTTACTTCCATAATAAAGAAAGTATAAAAGCTATAAAAAGAAATATGTTTTATTAATGTATTAACATTAGGGGAGCCGTGCACAGCTGGTACATTTAAGAATGCTTAAAGAAATTATTTTGTTTTAGATATTATATTGCTGAAAGATATAATGAACTTACATTTGGAAAGCAGAACTCGGCAAGCAACATGTTAAAGTACTTTAACTCAATAAAATTACTATACATAAAAAGTACTCATTGCTTTTATTACAGAAAAACTCTTTAAAGTTGAGAAAACTCTTTCAGCATGATACCACTTGTCATCTAAAAATAAAATTTCATACTTATCTCTCTTAAGGGCTCGAAGAAAAGGTAGGACAGTTAATCTCCACAAAAATTATTACAAAATTTTTATTACTTTTCCTCAACTATAATAACCCTATTTCTTATTGACATATTTCATAAAGTTATCTTAATATCCTTCAAAAATCGAAAGAAGCCTTGAGATTGATAGCGTTATCATTTTCTTTCATTGCCATGTGCTATTCGTCAGATTGGCACAGCATGACCCTAGTGTTGCCTTTGCGCAAGTAAACTCAAATAAACAACAACTATTCATCAGCATCGATAACCGTCTGTTAAAAATATAAGACAATACTTTAAAAAAATAATAGCCGGGTTATGTCAAAGAATATATTTCTTGGAAAAGAATAATCTATATTCTATATCAAATCCATCAACAAAACCTCTAAAAGAAGTTCTTACATTTTCGTAAGTTGTCAGAACTAATAATGTATTATATTTCCGAATGGTGTCGTATTTGATCAAAAGCTGTCATCAGATTTACTTTCTTAAGCTGACGATTATGGTGTTAATGTCCATTATGACTTTTGTCATATATTTATAAATCTAAACTGTATCAGAAGTTATTAATTCAATTGGACACAAATTTGAATTGTACAGAATTCAATCATAATCAAATATCCGTTATACTAAATATATGGAATTAGAAGTAGATTTGTGAATTTCCAAATAAACAAGCACAGAGGAACAGATTACAATGTTTACAAGTTTTAAAAATTTTCATTACTCATTCTTTTGAATTACAGCCCTAATAAATTTTACATGTTCTTCTGAAAGCTTTGAAACTCATAAATTGTCTCTCAATTATATACCCTCTGAAATACAAGCTTCAAACTCCTAGACTATAAATGTAAGCAAAGTTGAAACTAAAGAAAATATATAATTATTTTACTCTAATTTAGAAATTAATGCACAGTCACAAATAATAATTCACGTAAAGTCCATAGAAAATTTTAACTAGGATTTATAGAATAAAACTTAATAAATTTTAAACTTTATAAAATATAAGGTCCGATTAGCATTGAAGTATAACATAAATTAATATTTTACAAGGTAGATTATGAACTTCTCAAAAATAATTCGCCTCTAAAATGGCGAATAATTCGCATATAAAATGATCAAATTGTATAGGTTAGATTCAGATCGGTATGCCATTGCAATAAATAATTACACCAAATAGGATCAATTTGTGATATACCAAGCTATCCTTAGATCATTCTGGTAAAGTGTCAAAGTTTTATGATTTAAAATCTAATTCATCATATATTTTTAACCCATTGGAGGACAGAAATGCGAAATAGCATCAAGATTTGTGCAAACTCACGTTTAGTCATTTCTGACTAGCAATCAAAAGAGCCAGCTAAAAAATACTCACTTTTACTACAGCTAAAATGCAATATAGTTTCGGCCTATAAATGTAAAGACATGCTTTGCATGTAAATATGTAGATATTTTAAGTATGAAATAATTATCTAAATGAGAATATTACTTATCAGACATTTTCAGCTTACATGACAGCCCATGAGATTTGGAAATGTAATTATCTCTCTTTTTGCTGTTTACTCACGGTCTACTTATGTTCTTTCTGATGAAGTTTTTTTTTTGTTTATTATTTATTAACGCGATGTATTATGCAGGGAATTAAAACATTTAGAGGAATAAAACAAACTTTATACGTGTGTATGAATATTCTAGTTGAATGCTTCATGCAAAATGAGGCCAGCAAAGAGAGTCATTTAAATAAATTCGTTCGGTTTTAGTTAAAAGTGCTCTTGAGAAGTAAATTTTATAAAACTATATAAAATGAAATACTCAAGTCTCAAACCATTTTCAATTTTTACCACACGCTACTTGTAAAGTTAGTGGTTCATCACTAAACAGATTTTCAAAATAATTTATATTCCTGTTAAAAATAACTACTAACTACAACAGTAACCACAGCTTCATGTAACCATACATTTTGTAATAAGAAAAATTTCTGTAAAATTGAAAAAGTTTATCCCAAGAAAAAAAAGATCCTATTACATTGAAAATTTACATCAATGAAATAGTTGACCACATTGAGTTATAAATAATTAAACATTTCAATCGTAATATTTCATTAGAAATTAGAATAATGATATGTTTTCAAATAATATTTAGTGGTAATAATAGAGTAATAGGATCTCAAATAGGAAAAATTTCAATTCTCAAATAAGTTAACATTTATAAATAATTATAAATTTAAACTTTCATTCCATTTTTATCATAAATTAAAACGATGGCTTACTTATGAAATATATAGTGTTTTTTGGCACGCAGTAAATTTCTTAAGATAAGGCATATCAGGATAGCATTTAGCATAAGAGAACTATATTATACTGAGATGTTACAGATATATCTGCTAAAATGTCAATTGTTTTAATTTTAGAGATAATATCAAGAAACTTTGTTTTTATGATTTGACGGTCTGTCATACCCTGGGTGATTTGAAAAGAAGGGTAGCAATTTAATCAAGAAAGTTTTAAGCTTGGAAAGTGGCGCAATTTTTTAATAATAGGAAACAAGTTGAAAGAACATTGCGATTAGAAGAAAAATGTCATGCGGTTATTAAATAATTTTTGACATATTTTATTTAAACATATTTGGTGAGATATCAAATGAATGAATATTTGATATAGAAGGTTAGTTTTTTTATGCCATATACGTTTAGACATTTTCCTGTCAAAAATTGCCGAAAGGAAAACAATTTTTAAATTGTTCTTTGAATTTTAAAAAGAGCGTTTTAATATTGTCCTTGTATTTAATTTTTTCTCTTTTAAACCAATGCTAATTTAGAACCAAATGCATATTAATTATAAGCGAAGCAAAGTAAAAGTTCAGTTTCTATCGAAGTTATACTTGTAGAAAAAATCCCTGAATTTTTTTTTTTTTTTGGCATGAAAAGGTTGGAAGAAAAATTTTAGTATTCAGGCCAACCCATTAAAGGGTTTACTGAAATAACATACAGTCCCAGAAAACTAACTATGCTAAGTTTAAAATCTAAATTAAGTTGACTTCAACTAAACAAAACTTAAAAACTTTACCGGTGGGTTATTCAGGGTAAAAATCAACATTAATAAGAACTTCAACATTGAATCAACATTGAAATTTGTTAATGGACAGAAACTTGCTGTTCGACCAAAAATTAATGGGCAACCAAAACTGAAAGTAGTAGCTGGTGGGCAAAGTGTTCTAAATAGAGCACATTATTAATTATAAGCTACGTTTAGACATTTCGATCAAATTCTATCAGAATAATACTCATTTGGTTTTTCATTATGGAACTTATTTAATCTCTAAAATTATAGTGGAGTACTTTAATATATAGCAATACTATTCTCAATATTAGTAAATTTATCTGTACTTTACTAATATTGACAATATTGTTTGATTTCTTTATGTATGTTAAAGTAAAAAATTATGTGTTACAAGGTTTCTTCTCCTTCGTTACATCTGTAGGTCGGGTTTTTACTGAAAAATCTATGTTCATAGACAAGAAAGGCACTGTGCCCCTTGAGGACTTGGTTCAGGAAGAAGTTCTTTTGGAGACTCTCGGGAATATTGCGTTGTCTGCTTTGTTAAGTTTCATTCTATGTGTTTTGTATTGTATTGTTTCGTAACATCTTTTTAACTTGGTATTTGTATAGTTTCAATTTAAAGTTTACTTCTTCTTTGTTAGAGGCTTTCTTTGTATTCTGATCGTCTGCTTCATTGGCTTGATAACCAACATGTACTTTAATCCAGAAAAGGTTTATTTTCCTATTTTCAATTTCTACTTTTCCCAAAGACGATTTTATTTGTTTGACTGTATTATTTCTATTTTCGTATGACACGATTGACTGGAGCGAAGATCTTGAATTGGAATAGATTTCTGTGTATTTATCAAATTCAAAGTTCGCCTTTTTGCAATTAATTCTGCTGAATAGGCAGATGCTTTATAACTTAGTTTAATTTGTTGGTTGTATACTTCTGTGTTATGTATAAAATGTACGAATGCACATCCAACTCTTTTCTCTATGAGTGAACCATCGGTATAGATGCAATTACTACCATGTGTCTCTCCTGCGTATTCCCACTTTCTCTGCTTGATGTTCCAGGGTGGAGTTATTTCAAAATTCTCTTTTTCCACGTCCTCGAAGCTTATGGCCCTGCCTTCTAAGTTAATCGTGATTACATGCTTGAAAAGTCTATAAGTAGTTATTTGTTCTTTAATTTTAATGTCCAATTTTAGGAATACTGATAATATCGCAAGTACAATGATTGACAGAGTCCTGTAACATTTTGTTATCAGTAATAAATCTATTCTTTGGATTTGGGTTATTTTACTGCTCAAATTAACTTGATCGGAATACCAAGCTTCAGCACCATATACTATTATTCTTTCAATTGTTTTGGAATAAATTTCTTTAAGTACAGATGGTTGCAATCCCCAGGTAACTCTTGAAATTCAGAATATTTTGTAATGTATTTTACTAATTTTTTCTTTAATATTGTTTAGATGCTGTATGATTTAGGTTCCATTGTGATTCCAAGATACTTGAGTGTTCTTTAATGTATTTGATGAAGTGGTTAATTATTTGAATTGGGGATATTCTTGTAAAATTCATTTTGTAGGTAACTATTGTAAATGTACATTTCTCATGTTTCAATTATGGTTCTTATCTTGGACCCACTTATAGATTTCATCAAGTATACCTTTGGTATTTTTTTTCGAATTGGTACGTCATTTTTTCTTGTTTAATAATCATAAGGTTGTCCGCGAAGGCTTGAATCAAACAATTAGGTTGAATGTACTTTAGTAATAGACTATTTATGACCTTTAACCACAATATAGGGCCCCAAGATAGACATTTGGGGAATGTTAGAAGATTGTGGTTACTATTGACGACTTCAAATTGAAATTGAAAACCAGATTCTTTACTAACCAAGATTAAGTGGATTCAGCTTTACCCCTACTGCAGGAGAAAGTCGGGGGATCATTTTTCTCATTTAAAAGGGCGAGATCAGTTTTATACATAAATTCAATTATAGAGTAGCCTGTTGCATCAGTTTGCTTGTTACCCCAGATAAATGATTTAACGTTAAAATCGTCAGCCAAAATATGAATTGCGCTTTTGTATTTTAACAAAAGACTATCTAAAAGGAAGATACAGCTACCTATATCTTAACTTGGAAAGATGTAAATTGAATAAAAGTTTATAATTTTATTTTCGATTTGAATAATAACTATAGTATCTTAACTGCAGAAAAGAAATGTGGAGAGTGTATTCATATTGCTCTTCTGGAGAAATGCAGATTTTGGTTTTTATTAGGATTCATTGTGAGAGATGATATCCGAATTGTCTGTTAATATATTTTCCCCAATTTTTTTTGCGTCATGTGCGTTTCCTATGTTGATATGACCACAGTGAAGGATTTCTTTTAAATTAGCTATATTTGATATTAGTCGATAGTTAATTGACTTTACGTTCATAAATTTTACAGTTTTTGCCTAAACAACTGGTATTATGTTATACTTAGTTTTGTGCTTGTCATTACTAATAAAACAGTTGTATTTTGAATTGTTCTGGTAATTTTCCCTTAAATGTTCCCTGTTGCTGCAATTGGTGTAAATATGCTTATCCTTGCAATAATGGCCAAAGTGCCCAAACTGACCGCATATAAAACATATGGATTGTTAAATAAACTCTTTGATGTCATAACGGCACCACCTAAGTTTAACTTTTTTCTTTGCCATTATTCCATTGTAACTTAATGCTTTAATATTTAAAATCCATTAAAAGAAATAAAAAAAATAGATTAGCCTTTAATAAACAATCAAAACTCTCATTAAAAATGAATTAGTCGCAATCAACCAAAACTCTAATTCATTGGAAAAAAAATGGATTATGCTCTAACAACCCAAACTCAGATTTAAATAAATAAACAACAACAACAATAATAATAATAATAATAAATTATTCAAGTTCAACAACACAAACTCACATTTAAAGAAAGTGGATTAGCTTCAATTAACCAAAACTCTCATTCAAAGTAAAAAAGCAAATTAACCTCTAACAACTAGACTCTCATTCAAAGAAACATAAAGAAAATGGATTAGTTTCTAACAATCAAAATTCTCATCTAGAAAAAAGTATAAAAAGATCACGACACTTTTTGTTGTTTAAAGTTTTCTAAACTCGTTGTAGTCTGTTCGATTGCTTGTCTGTTGTTCTCGTTGTACAAACTTATAATAATACTACACTGTTAAAAAATTCAGTTCAACGTTGAACCAAATTTTGGTGCAATTTCATGGCCGGCAGGCAGTTGCACCAAAAAGTGGTGCAACTTCCATCAACGAAAAATACTGATGAGGAGGTTGCACGAAAATATGGTGCAACCTCGGATCACCGCAACCGTAACCGATTGAAATCGACAACAACCGCATCAAGACAGAAAGCCAATGTCTAGCACAGAGTATTTAAATCATTAATCGAATATCAAGGTAAGTAAAATGCTTTATTTTACATATATGGTAAATGTTTTTTGCTTACTGTAAATTATTTATCGATGCAGAAACTGATTTGCCCTGTGTTCAGTTAGGCTTAAGTGATGTTGACAAATTCGCAGCAATGCATTACCAGTGAAATTACATTAAAATTTCTGATTTCACGATGTTTTATCGCACTCTTGCTACAAAAGTGACACAACACAAAATTCTTTTTTTTTAAGTTAAAGTGTATACATAATCATAGATTATATGGGCTGGAAGGACGCTTAAGTCTGTTTCAGCTTGAATTTAATATGAAACAATCTTGTGCCATTCAACTAGCTTCAAGTACATGCAGTCTCGGATTTTTTACTCAAAATGATAAATTTTGACTTATATTGCACCCTTTCTACAAAAGTGACATATGTATGAATAAAAAATTATTTTATTCAATAATTATTAGCATTATCCTAAAGTTTATAAGCTTTAACTGTTGTATGCAGTTTCAGACCCGAGTCATTTTTCATGAAATGTTTCCACCCTTGAAAGTGAACAATGGTCCCTCCTCTTTTCAAATAAATAATAGTACTTAAGTAATATTTTATTAATTTTTCGTCAACTTTTAATCACGCTTATGGAAGAATGGTTTGAGAGGCCGCTCATATGAATTATGTAACAGTTTATGCCACAGCAGTTGAAAGTTTAATCATACAAAATATTCAAAAGTTCAATTTAATCAATTTCTCGAACAATTCAATGCATTTTCATCTAAACATGTTTTCTGAAAAAGAATGTTTAAGGCCCCTTTCGTTCAAATTATACGTTTTCAATTAATGCTATTTTAAATGTATTTTTTTCATGCGTAGTTTATTGTCTTTTTATATATCCTTTATTTCAATTCTACCTGTATCACTAATAGACTAAGAGACGACTGCATGTTGAGGTACATCATCGAACATCATTCTGTATTTTTTATAGAATGCGAAGAATGTAAATGTGGCAAAAATGGCCAAAACTGCTCGAAAATTTACATTTAATGACTTGAACTAAATCCGACTGCCAAATATGTCGTAACTTGCTAGTATATTAACTCACTTTTTCTTCTGGTCAGCCAACGCATTTTGATTTTCAATGAAGAAGGAGGCAAATGATTTCTGGGTCAGAAAACTAGCATATTTCAAAAGTGTGCTTAATTGGCAACATCAGTTACGTCATTAGGGACATAATATATATTGTGTACTTGATTCATTTTTAAAAGATACAAGTAAGCCGTCGCCTGATATCTGAACCTTCTGCAGCCTTTAATTGAAAATTAAAGAACTAAGGGTTATAAAATAAAAAAAGAATGCTCATTATTTGGCAATCGGATTTAGTTCAACTCATTTCATATCGATTTTTGACCAGTTTCGGCCATTTTTGCCACGGCAGACCAGTGGACTCATAATCTAACTTTTCTCCACATTCTGTAAAAAAAATTATAATGATGTCCGATGGAGTACCTTAACATGCAGCCCTCCTTCGGACTATAAGAGTTTAATTGAGAAATAAATTGCATAAATAATAAATCGTCTCGGATAGTTATCGATTAAATAATAAAAATTATTCTGTGTAGAGCGACCAGTGATATTTCAATGAAATTGCAGTAAAGTAAACACAATTTTATACATAATAAAAATAATAATAAACTCGGGACTTAATCATGCTTTTTTGTATATTTCAGTTTCCCGATGATGATGCTCAGCTCAGCTCACAAATCCATAGGAGTGCGAGGTGGTGGAGATCTCTTCTGATCATCACGTTGCAAGGCATCCCAGATATACTAATATTCCTGTCTGGGGGTTTAGGTGGTCAACGAAGATGTCCAAAGTCAAAAGAGTGTCCCTGGAGCCAGTTTGTAGCTACTCGTGGCATGTGGAGTGTCCCATTGTCCTGCTAGAATTGCCCAAGTCCAGCCGAATGTGCCATGGACTTGAATAAGTGCAGGTGATGGGAGAAGATGCTTACATACCTGTCAGAGTCGTCTCTAGACTTATCAGGTGTCACATATCGCTCCAACAGCATATGCCACATATCATCGCAGAGGCTCCACTAAGTTAAACAGTTCCCTGTAGACATGTAGGATCCTTGGATTCATAAGGTTGTCTCCAAACCCTGCTTGTCCATCTGCCCAATACAATTGTAAAGGAGACTCATCAGACCAGGCAACAGTTTCTTGTCATCAACAGTTCAATAGCGATATTGGTGGGCCCAGGCGAATCGTAAATCCTTGTGTCATGTAGTTAACAACGTCATGTGTGGGATTCCGCCTCACATCATTGATGGTTCTTTGAACTGTTTGCACATTGACACTTGTTGATGCCCCAGCATTGAAATTTGTGGCAATTTGTAGAAGTGGTGCATTTCCATCTTGTTTAAGGATTCTCCTTAGTTGTTGATGGTCCCTGTCTTTCAAGGTATTTTCCTAACCGCATCGATTTCTCTGAGATTTGATGTTTTACCGGGTAATAGATACACGGTTTATTTACCACCTCGGAGATACTATGTCCCTCTTTCAAGCGCTGACTATAATGCCACGTTCAAAGTCCATTAAATTTTGATAACCTATCATTGTAGCAGCAGGAATGGATCTAAGTCAAATGAGTACACAATTGAAGACTATGCTGCACCAGAACGTGGTTCGTATATGATCTGGATAAGTAACCTGATGCTCCGTTCAAGAAGACTAGAACTTATTACAAGTTTTATTCTAAGAAAACCTTAAATAATCTAGTACATGTTTTATATTTAATTTATGTATAAACAATGTTTCTACTAGGTCTTGCTCTTTAAGAAATCCTTACTTTTAGTTTTCATTTATAAAAACCTTTAATAATTCTTATTTTTCTCTAATAGTAATTTAAAATTCCAGCTTATTTATTACAGCTAACTAGATTTGACTCATTTTCGATATTTTGTGGTATTAATGGTTTCAAATGTGTTGTTTATTTTTAAATAAGATAGTTTATGCTAATTATCATACAAAATCTTGTTCAGGTTTGATTTTTAATTCATGTATGCAAGTTAAGGTTAGTTCTTATGAAAAATATTAAAGGTGTTTAGTAGCTTCTTATTGTATGAAAAGTGTGGGAACCCTGATTAAAAACAATGTTTTTGTGTGCTAAATAAAGTAGACTTTCAAAAGTTTCATTTCTACCCTGCTCGTAATAAACATAAACATGAGCTATCTTTTTCGGTATGTTTGTGGTATTATTGGTTGTCCCTCAGCTTTTTTTAATTATTCTTTATTAAGAATTCCCCTATTTCAACATGAAAAAGTTGCATTTAGTACAAATAACAGTAAAATGACTTCCTCTGAAGGTGACTTTAAATAATTTTTTTAAAAATATATTCTATTTTAAGCTACATGATATCATTGCATAATGAAAGGTTGCTGTAATATGATAAAAAATATAATCTGCAAAGTAATAAGTTGTTTTAGTGCTCAGTTACAGACTTTTAATCAACTAAATGTTTTAAAAAGCCTCTTCAGTACTTTTCCGTCAAAGGAGGCCATTGGCAAAATCCAAGTGTGGTACGGATTCTGCGCCAAGATAATTTTTGCCAATAAATGGCAGCAGCTGCCATTTTTTAATAAGTTAACTGCCTATGGTTGCCATGATTTGGCTTGGTTTTACGTAAACAGTTCTTAACGCAGAATCCGTACTGTACTTGGATATTTTTTGCCAATAGCACCCTTTAAGGGAAAAGTACTGTCTCTTCTGTATTAAAAATGTATGTTTATAATATATTACTTTTTTACAAATATATTTAAACAGAATTTGTTTGATAGTATAATTTAGATACACATGTCCAACAGGGCAAAATATAATGGTATTCTGAAGCTGTGGTTTCCTTAACACAAGTTGTGGTGTAGAAAGTGGGATGCTAATTTTACCAACCGTATTGTTATTCATAAAATGTTTTGTAATTACATCTGTTCAGTTTGCTTTTTTGTAATGTGCAATTAATAAAATATTTTGATTTTGTATTTTCATTTATAATGTGAAGCTGCTATTTAAATTTGAATATATATATGAAATTGAGGGTGTCATGTGACTCATTTTTATTGCATTTGAGATCTGATTAAATAAGTAAACAATGTTTTCCTGTTCTGTGTGAAATATACAGGGCTATAAAAATAGTTTGCTAAAATATGAGAATTGTTGATCTGATCATAATTTTAATTATTTAAAAGGGTTATTGTTGGTAACAATAAATAAAGGTATTCAGTTTTTAAATAAATAGTAATGCTTATTAGAAATAGAATTTTTTTTAATTATATTTTCTACTTAATATGTGGATATTTTATTTGTTGAAAAAAAAAAATAACTTTAATATTGGTTGTTTCCAAATGGATATATTTTTAATTAATGCATGATTATACTACTTCATTGCCCTAGCTGAAGAACCCATGCAGTTATATCCTCATTGAATGTTGAAATGATAACTATTTTTTATTTATAATACATTAAAATAATTTATATACAAAATATTATTTATAAAACTATATAATATATGAAAAAGTAATAATTTAAAACAAAAAAAATTATTTAATACAAACAATATTTAATTAAAAAATATATATTCTATCCACAGCTATAACAAGCAGGGGGGGGGAAACGCATTATTCAACATTTAATGCACCTTTAAGTTGAGGACAGAAATCATAAATATTGATTCATCCTTAACTTCAAAATGCGGTACAAAAAATATAAAAGGGGGTTTAAACTATCACCATAAAATGGTATAACAAAAACGCAAATATTGGTTCAACGTTTCACCATAAAATGAAGTAGCGAAAACACTAATTTTGGTGCAACCATGCACCATAAAATGGGGTAGCGAAAACGGGAATCTTGGTGCAACCATGCACCATAAAATGGAGTAGCGAAAACACTAATTTTGGTGCAACCATGCACCATAAAATGGGGTAGCGAAAACGGGAATCTTGGTGCAACCATGCACCATAAAGTGGTGTAGCGAAAACGCGAATTTTGGTGCAACCTATCACCATAATATGGTGTCCGAGGTAGCACCATTATTTCGTGAAACTAAGCACCAAATGTTGGTGGCAGCTAAATGGGCACCAAATTTTGGTGCAGGGTGGAACCAAATTTTTAACAGTGTAGAGATTGCTAATTGAAAAGAAAAGAAAACACACTGAACGACTTCAATGTGTCTTAGACTATTTAAATCTCGTTGTGGGCCGTTTGTGTGCTCATTAAGCATTTTCAGCAATTTAGCCTATTACATTTACTTTAACGCCAAATTAAATAAGTAACTTACGCATGAACCCTGGGATATGCAAGGTCATGAGAAATGACAGTCAAAATAAAATTCAATGTATCATTAACATTTAAATATACTAAGTATACGTATAATATACACAACATGTTTTCAGATTCCTTTAGAAAATGTAGTAGAGATAACTATTATAATACAATACCACATTGTAAAGATTATGAATGTGATAAATTTAATTGAAATTTATGAGAAAAAGCTGTTTTTAATAAAAATTAATTTTGTGCACGTGGTAACTATTTTCAATAAAGTAGTAGCATAAATCATTAATCAGGTGATAGTAAATTCTGGGCTTATTCCAAGTTTACACACTTTTATTAGTGGTCATTCATTAAAGGAGATCAATAAAGTATAAAATATAAATTGAGTAATTTACCTGTCATCTTTAATATGAAATGTGTAAGTACGCATGACTTTTGACAGTATGATTAATGAATAGTTGTATGAAACGAGGTCAAACTCCTTTAAGCAATGACATGAAGTCATTGAAGTACCTAATAAAAATAAAGTTGCATGAACGATTGAATGAACAAATTTACTGTCCCAAGTTTGTTAGATCTAAAAATAGAAAAAATATTCGTTGTTACTGAGGTTATTTGTAATTAGAATTTTAAATATGGGAAATTAGTTAAAATGTAGTGGCCAATGAAAAAAACGAGTTGAATATTAAAGTGCGTTAACAAAACCATCTCATTTAAATTGAGAGATAATAGTATACCACTTTATAATAATATGATTTACCCTCTAGTTGAAGATATATTAATAAACCTTGTTTCATAGTGATATGAACATCTAGTTTTTTGGAAATGAGTGTATGAAACTGACATTGAAATGACTCAAGTTTGATGTCTGTTAAAAAAATTATTGTGTTAATGAGTTTACTGCAAACAAGTTTAAATTTATTCATTTAAAATTGAAGCGACGATTTTTCTGACTTTTTATGTTTTCGCAAAATGATATGAATGC
Source organism: Linyphia triangularis (assembly GCA_963978545.1). Classification (NCBI taxonomy): domain Eukaryota; kingdom Metazoa; phylum Arthropoda; class Arachnida; order Araneae; family Linyphiidae; genus Linyphia; species Linyphia triangularis. The sequence continues at coordinate 28,674,853 of OZ021732.1, read as the reverse complement.
TTTAAAAAATTAAACTAAATTTCGATTATAGCTGCAATTAAAAAGATTAAACAAATGTAATCAAATCTATATAAAAACACAAGTTTTTAGTGCGGATAAGTGTTATTTTGAGTAAACAGTTACGATTGTTAAGTATTGGACGAAAATGTCCGTTAAACGAAAATGAAAGAGAAAATTGAAGTTAAACGGTCAAAGATTTTCCGCGACATGCATTGAAAAGAAATTAAATCTACTACCAAGTTTTGTTTTAAATTTCTTTCGTCAACTGACAACAGTCAAAACGTTAAAAAGAAATCTCCACGACCAATGTCAATTTAGAATAAAACGCACAATTTAATTGGTTGTATTCAGATTATCTGGCGCCGTCAGCAACACGAGGGCTATAATGCGCCGAAACATTCGTCATTAGACAAGCCAACATACATTTACAAACACCCATGCCTAACACGGGACTCGAACCCGCAACCTCGCGGTCTAGAAGCCAGCATGCTAACCACTATATCGTTTGGTCGGCACACAATTTAATTACAATAGAAGCAAAGTAAAATTTTAGTTTCTAGAGAAATGATACTTGAGGAATGAATCTCTGAATCAAAATGATTTTTGGCAAGAAAAGGAATAACTATATATATTAATATATATACTATATATATTAAAATAATTTCAATGAATTCATTTGGTTGTCACAAAACTTCAAAAGGTTTCTTATAGGATATGTATAGATCATTTTTAATATTTAAGTCATCTTACTTCATTTTAATATGATTATAGTTTGTTAAAAAGGAAACTGGTATTCATCAATTTTTTCTTTTTTTAGATAACATGAATTTCATACGACAAAATGGAATACGAAAAAACGTTATATATCCTTTGATTGCTATGGTAGAAGGATACAATCCTGACTATTAAAAGAGTTGCCACATGAAAGTCAAGAAAAGTGAAATTAACAAAATAAATATTATGTAAGTGTTTATGAAACATAGCATAGCATATAGAGAGTTCACCACATTGCAATAATTTTATCATAGAAACGATGTTTGTTTACAAATGTGTACATCATAAAACACAAAAGTTAATAAAAGAAAACTCAAATTCTCGTGTAAATTGGTTTAAGTATTGAGAACGGGAACTGCAAAGAAGTTCTTTCCCTCAATAACTCAGACTTACACACACACACCCTTTTTTTAAACGCTTTTAAATTACTTAATTTCTTACAGGACTGCATACCTCAATTTGTGTTACTGAGTTACTGAGCAAATTTGTGCATATAGAGAGTGCTAACAAATTTTTAGAAAGATTACGAAGTCATCTTTTCAATGTTTAAATAGTAAACACATTTTTCTTTAAATCTTAAATATGATAACTTTATTTCTGGACCATAAGTCTGCATCGTATTTTCCATGTTAGAAGGGCTTTGCATATAAGTTCCAGAGGTATTTCTTGTCATTCCTCTTTTACTACTTTCCAGAGACCATCAATCGTCGTGGGTGTGGGCTTAGAAATATCTCTTTTCACAAGCCAAAGGTACAATTGTCCATAAGTGCAGTGTTAAGGGACAACACAGGTATATTTTGTAAAGATATGTATGCAATACCTGCTTCAGTATTCAATTTTTCAAGAAATGCAGTATTACTTTTCGAAGTATGACTGGTGGCTTTCTTTGTCTTGTAGTTTCGCTCTTTTAAAATCCTTAGAATAAAGATATTAAATTTTTTCTTTAAATATAGGGAGAAAAAGATTATCTTGATAATATGATGAGTTGATTTTAATTTCTTTTCAAACTTATTTTTTATTTTCCATTGTAAAAAAAAATGTATGACAATCATAAACCTTTACTGAAACTTTTTTTCATCCTCGGAACCAAATTTGAACATCTTTCTCTTCACGTTTGCAATAGTAAATATACATTTTGGTGTTACAGTCAACCAAGTGAACTCATGCTTTATCAAGGGTAATAATGTATTTTAATTTATCTCCTGGTAAAAAGTTTTCCTAAAGGATTCTACAAGAGGACTTACTTTGAGCCACATCTCTCGAAAAAAGACGGTGAACATATATTTTTTAGCCTTTTAAGTTGTAAATATTGATTTATTATTTTGTTTTTTTGTTGCTACAATTGTAATTAAAGACCTTGCGATCGATTTTTACATCAGCCGGTTTTCTCTGTTACCAGTTACATTACTTTAGAAACATTTGCAGTAGTATGAACCTTTTTCGAGTATTCATTTGAAGTCTTCTTTCCGTGTAGAATTTCTGATTGACTGGTTATCTCATCCCGATTAGCAATGTTGCTTATTTTGTGCTTAGACATTTTTGTATATGCATTTCACTACGCTTTTTAATTTCGGAATAAAATTATTGCTCTTAGAAAAGTATAAAAACGTAACCTTTGATCCACAGCTTGCTTAAATGCCCCATTTTTCGAAAGAATAATAAATTTGAATGTACCAGATGTGAATTTTAATTTTAAATAATAAGCTGTTGCTAGACTTTTTTGCCCCTGAAAATATTTGTAATTTTTAATCATTTAGGGAAATCGTTCTAAGTATAAATAACCTCTGTATAAGGCATCCATTATGTAAGCTGTTGAACAACTCTTTGTATGTTGAACAGGGCCGGATTTAGGCTTGATAAGGTCCTAAGCTATTCGAGATATGGGGCCCCTTTACATGTCCAGATATTATATGTCAGTGTAAAATATGATTTTCGGATACCTAGCGGGTTAAACTGAAATACAATTAAGAAGTATATAGATAGTGAAATAATAAATCTTTAACTTAAAATCATTTTTATTCATAATTATTCCTCTGGTCATCCTCTGGTAAGAAGAAACAAAAGTTCTTTTAAAAGGTACAATATACAAAGGCTTATTATCTAATCTCTTGAAACATGTTATAAGAATTAAGTAATTATATTAAACTAAAATATTTTCTTTCTTGCCTTTGCCAGAGCAAAGTCACTGATGGTATCATCAAATGAAAAACTGCGTAGTTTGTCACTTTCTATGTACATGAGACTGAGGGAATATAATTTATCTTGAGTCATTTTTTTTATAAATTCATTTTTTATGCTCTTCAGCTGAGAAAGATCTTTCTCTTAGCAATTCGCAACCATCATACTAAGAAACAATCTCAAAATTGGTTCAACTTTAAGGAATGCTGATTGGACACGATCGTAAAATATTATCATACACAGATCCTGATGTATCAGACTATCATGTTTCGCTGAACCATATACTTGACTATGTCTAAAATATTGATGAAAATGATTGACTTCTCCTACAAGATTCATGTCCACATCTTCAGGATATGGTTTACATAAAGCCCTAACTCCTTCACAAATTTCTTTTGTAGCTTCTAATTTTGTTAAGAATGAACACATTTTTGCAGAATCATTGTATACTGAGGCCCTCTGTGCCAGACTTGACTCTAATGCATCCTTCACAGGTATAAATGTTTTGATTCTGAACTTGTCTCTTGGCTCAAGGTTCTCTAAAGCATCATCTTCATCATCATTGATATACCTTCTTCTGTATCTGCTTTTCATTTTCTTGGAATCAACATCAGACAGTTTTTCCTTTGCTTTTTCGTCAAAAGGATCGAACATATCCCTAGAACCTTTAACAAAATCCGCAAGCGTCCTACTTCCTAAAATTTCCTACGTACATCAAGACTAATTTGGGGGTCTTGCAGTGATTGACTAGTCTTGCGAAATTCATCCAGAAAGTAACTCCACAAATATAGCATTACCATAAATTCAAACTTCTCCATTTTATTCATAATGTTTATGGCTTGATTTCTTGTTTTGTTTTTTTCTGTAGTATCAATATGCAGCCGATGCAATGAAGAAATTATTCCATCATAACTATCAAGTATTGCACTTGTGGCCATTGAATGGGCTTCCCATCTAGTCTTTGGCAAAGACTTTGGAACTTTTGAATAATCTTTGAAGAATGACAACAGTACTGCCCTTCTATGTGTAGATGATGAAAACAAATTATATATTTATTGGGGTGTGACTGTAGTTATTTAAGAAGGGCAAGGGCCATTGTACACTTTAAGGGGTGGAAACGTTCCACGAAAAATGACTCGGGTCTGAAACTGCATACAACAGTCAGGTGTGTAGACAGGGGATGGGATATGGTGATATATCCCAAAAATCATAGGATTCCTCTTGCTTAAAATGGTAAATTTATTGAAAACGATTTTAAATGTCTAAAACCCTATTTTCTTGATTACTAAGTACAGGCAGCACTAATAACAAAATAAAATTGTTATGATTTGTCAACTTAAAATTTCATATCCCCTCCAGAAAAAAATCTCTGGCTCACCCCTGACAAAGTTAAAGGTTAAAAACTTTTGGATATTGCCGATAATTATTGAATAAAATAATTTTTATTTATACATATATTGCATCCTTTCTACAAAATTGACATAGCTCAAAATTCAACAGTTTGAGTAAAAGCGTGTAAAACATCCGAGACTGCATGTACTTGAAACTAGTTGAATGTCACAAAATTGTTTTCAAATTGAATTTAAGTTGAAACGGACTTAAGCGTTCTTCCAGCCTATATAATATGCGATTATTTACACCCTTTAATTAAAAAAATAAAAAGAATTTGGGGTTGTGTCACTTTTGTAGCAAAAGTGCGATAGAATATAGCAAAACATGAAATTTTAGATGTTTCACTGGTAGTGCATTGCTACGAATTTTGTCAGCATCAGTTAAGCCTAACTGGACACAGAGCAAATCAGTTTATGTAATCATGAATAATTTACAGTGATTAAAAAATATTTTCCACGTATGTGAAATAAAGCACTTAATTTACTTTGATATTCAATTCATGAACTAAATATTCTCTTGTAAATACTGTGAACTTCGTTGGATCTTGTTTGTTGTGGTCTATTTCGAGTGACGATCAGATATAGTTACAGTGATCTGAGCAAACACAAATACTAAATTCTACAATACACAAACACAACTTCTTATAACAAAAACATATTTGTTTACATTTTCAGAAAATACTTATTAACATTTAAAATACAAATATTTAGTTAAAAAGCAAATTATATTATTACCCTAACACTTATAAACAAATTCAAAATAAATTGACATACATCAGCTGGAACTCATACGCAGTGGCATAAAAATATTTAAATAAAAATATGTATATTACAACTAAGTAACTAAAAATAAAAATATTTTATTTTTTCATACAAAAATGTAGATAAAATTTATATTTACCTTGATTATATTTCAAGATACCAGCTGTAGGAATAAAAATCTTCGCTAACAAGTGTCTTCGATTTCCCAAGCACAGATTAGCAGAAGTGCGATTTAAAATACGATTACATTATGATGTAATTAAAAAACGATTACATAAAAAAAAATAATGTTCTAAAAGTAACCATTACATAATACGAGTTCTAATTTATACGATTAAGAGGTTTTAAAATATCAAATATTGTGTATTAAAAATAACGATTCTAAATTCACTCGATGAAAGCGAGTATAAAAATGCATAGAACTTAGCATAGCAACGGATTGTTTAGCCTCACTTGATGACCGTGACGTCACCACTTACATCGTTCATTGCTCACTCGGGCAATTTTTTTGGGGCCCCAAGCAAATGGGTCCCTAAGGTACAGCTTATCTAGTTTATACGTAAATCCTGAATTGATGTTTAATGCTTTCTAATGAGGCGCACTAATACAAACAAGTTGAACTTCTTTAAATTACATGCTCTTCTCTATTTTCAAATTTCTTTTCGTAAACCTGCTCTTTTTGCGTTTTATAACTTAATGCACCAGGGTTTACAGTTTTTAAGTGAATTTCTGTTTGTCAATATTTTGTTATTGCTTGTTTTCTTTTGATAATTTTGCTTTGGATTCTTAAATATGCGAGTCTCATGTGGTATCTTGTGGTAAAAAAGGAATTTTGTTTAATGAAAACTGTTTGTGTTTTAAATAGAAAAGATTATAAAACAGTTAGGCAGGAGAGGGGGGAGGAGGGGGACGGATTAGATTTGTTTTAATATATAAAAAAATGTACGTTGGAACAAATAGTTTTGAGATGAAATAAATTGAGTTATACTATTAACGATGTAGAGGTTAATATCGCCAAGAGACATCTTGATCAGAATTGAAATATATAAGGAGGCATTAATCTGAACCAACCTAGATTAGCCACGAACTTGCAATTGATCTTCATAATTTGTAGATGCAAATCCATATCAGTATACATATTTGGCATGTCTTTACCATCGGCTAAATTCTTTGTACAGAAGGTTACTATAAAATTCACTAGCATATAAAACTCAATAAAACTTTAATTAAAAATAATTAAAAAGAACGCATTTCCAGCCAGTACACAAACTGAACGTGGCAGACGTGATGATAACTCTTTTTAAGTATCACAAGTAACAGTTGCAGAATATCTTCAGGTTCGCTCAGTTCCAGTTATCTCAAGTTCAATTAGCCGACCAAACGGTATAGTGGTTAGCGTGCTAGCTTCTAGACCGCGAAGTTGCGGGTTCGAGTCCCGTGTTAGGCATGGGTGTTTGTAAATGTATGTTGGCTTGTCTACTGACGAATTTTCGGCGCATTATAGCCCTCGTGTTGCTGACGGCACCAGATAATCTGAAAACAACCAACTCAAGTTCAATTAAGTCAAGGACCAGAAGTCAGTCCTATCAGGCCAGTAGTCTGATCAGGACGATCAAACCCAAGCTCCGGACAGGTCCTGCCACACATATATATTGCAGCTGAGCCATTACCAGCTCAATTAGTTGTCAGTGTTTTGCTACTTGGGTTAGCAAATTTTAAATGTTCATTAAAAAGCAATGTGTTCACGGTTAAATAGGAAGTCCAATGTCCATCGCTGCCTGGTGGAAGATTTGGAAGAGGACTGAAAATAATCTATATACCCTCGAATATATCGACCTACTATCCTGGATAGATCTACTATCCGTAATGCAAATGTAATACTGTGCAGTATGGGATATCCACCGAATGGGTGCCATGTTTATCCACTATGGATGTTCACCGAAATCAACTGATCATTAAAACTAGTTTATTAATTCCAGTCTTTCACCGTACAATAGACATAAAATAATACTTTCCCATTCACAAATTCAAGCAAAATATCACTTCATAAAGTTTAAAATTTTGTGATATTATAATAATAATATCAAGCGCTTGTCGAATGTCTGAGTTTTTGAATCTACATTATTTTTACACTATTTACCTAATTAAAATAATTACTATAAATCTAACTTCTTTTTTAAAAGATGCATAGACCTTCTTTAATGTTTTAACTGGAAAATATAGTTTCACTTTACTTTTATGAAATAATTGCTTGTCAAAACTTTTTAACTTTAATTCATACATATACAAGAAAGCGATTCGGTCAAGATGTCATTGGCTGTCTGGGGCCATACAATTTTGAAGTGGAGCAAATCAGATAACTTTAGAAATTGGATTGCTTTTCACCAACTTTTTCAATGAACTAAAATTCAATGAACTAAATCAGAGTATTTTATATATATATATATATATATATATATATATATATATATATATATATATATATATATATATATATATATATATATATATATATATATATATATATATATATATATATATATATATATATATATATATATATATATATATATATATATATATATATATATATATATATATATATATATTTACTATTATTATTATTGCATATATTACAAAGAAAATAGCTAGTGTTGTATAAAAAAAAAAGAGGTGTCCACAATAAAAAATAATTCTTAGTGGTTCAAACGACAAATTTTGTGATTAATACAATTAACTTAAAAAATACTGACACTAATTAATATTGTAGGAAGTAAATGAAAATAAAATATATATATATATTTTTTTTTTGAAAAATTTGTTTATTCAACCACAAAGTGGATACACAGTAATTAATATAACGTTTATATTGAACAATTTATGAAATAACTTTTAGAATAACATCGTAATAAATAGGAATTTCATGTAATTTTCAAATACATCCTAATCCACAGCAAAAATATCTTGTCTTGAAACTGTAAGTCTAAAAGTTCATTTTAAAAACACAGTTCACTAAATTTATTTAGTAATTCTATGAAAAATATGGCCCGAAAAATTGAAATTTCAGTTTGTATCGACTTCATAATATATATTACACAGTTTAGTCTCTAAGTAATAGTTTCATGAAAAATATTGCCGAAAAATGGATTATTTTAAATTTTATAAACTTCTATTAGTTTATAATATATCTCGCACAGTTGAGTATGTTTATTTCGTAGTTTTATGAAAAAGTTTACTTAAAAAACTTACTAATTTAAATTTATAATCTTTTGAGGATTTATAATATATCTTACACCGGTTTAGTCGGTTTATGTCGCAGTTTCATGAAAAATAATTCGAAAAAATTAATTGTTTAAATTTTTTAAACTTCTGAGGATTAATAGTAGATACTATCGGATAACAAAATGCATGTTCTTTATTTATAAATATGCATATGAAACACAAAGAAATGCGTATCCAACACATAAACAGGCTGTCATAGATAGTAAATTATTTGAATTATTTGGCTGGGGTTGCGTCATATGAGCTCAATGTCATCATGACGTTATTTTGGGTGATTATTATTGGTTAAAGAAAAGAGTTCCTCCTTTTACCAATCACATTTCGTATTACTTATGAATCTAAATTTTGTCAAAAACCTATTATATTTTCGCACTTGTAGCACAACTTACCTATAAAATATTAGCATGTAGCGAAGTGTTGTTGTGCGTTAATGATTAAAAACCATTTCGAAGATAAAAAAAGTTTGGCTCGTTCCCGAAGTAAAACTGACATAATAGAAAAACGCACCGCCAGTGTTTTATTTACCAGTTAGTATTCAATCGCAAATTTGACTACAACTTAAATTTAGAATGGTGCATGTGTTGTTGTATGCTCTGACGTTATTGTTTTGTTTTCCTTGAGCATGCTTTTTATTACTAGTGTAAGCACATTTTTTATTATCTGTTCAATGTAGTTTCTAAATACCAAATACAAAAATGACGACCAACTACAGGCACAAAACCCATTTATGTTGGTTCATTTTCTACGAGTGTTTCGTAAATACCAACTAAATATTTCATGATATTGACCAGTAATTTATTTAATATGTCTGCATACTGTATTAAAATTCATGAATACGCTACTTTGTACAAGAGCTATAATTATAGCTCAATACTAAAAAGCAACTTTTCGTTTTGTATTCAATATTTAATATTAAAATAAAAAATAAAATTATGAATAACTTAGATTTCAAAAATCTTTCGTGTAATAACTTAAGTATTACTTTTAAATAATCACAATTTGTAATCTTGTGCTTAGGTGGACAAAAACAGGATTCACTGTCTGAATTTTGACTCAGTGCTGTCAGAATTTTTTCTTTTTTATCTTCATTTGTTTATCATATTTTCTGTAAGGATCCCAAATAAATGGAGTTTAGAAGTACACATCAAACATATTTTCCTCTGATGAGGGGTTGTTGAGAGATAACAGTCTCCGTCTTCCTTTTAACTGTCCATTACGTTAATAAAGTATATATTTTACAATAAAGTTAAACAAGTAATGTTTTTAAACTCCAGAAGTAGTTATCTATCCCTACTTGCGTTATTTTATTTCATGCTGTACCAAATTCAGAATGAAGTTACATTTAAAAAACTTCAAACATCTTCATAAAAAAGTACTAGCTTTGTTTGATCATATAATAAATTCAGATGGAGTTATAAAAGATGGAGAAAAGATGAGCTTTGAACTTTAAGAGGTTATGTTGAAAAATGACACTGTAGATGGAGGAATACATTATTTCACGTTTTGAAAAATTGACATTTGCATAATCTGAGCCTATCAAAGAGACAACGATATTGAGTTGTACTCTTTTTATTTGTTAAGCTTAAAATGTGTATGTTAATACGAAAGGCTACAGAAAGAATTTTAGAACACGTTATTTTGTGAATTCGAATAATGGCTTGTTTTGAACATAATAAGCACTTGTTTGGTGAATAAAATGACCCCCCCCCCCACACACACACTGGTCCACGTTGATTACTTTGAAATAACTTATCCGAAAAAAATCCAAATCCGTTTAACTACTAAGTGAAAAATGTACAATAGAAGTTATTTTTTTTAAAAAACATCTATGCTTCTCACTAATTCCTCTTCCAAATCTTAAACACTGCTTCTAATCGTTCCAATCTTATTATTCCAAATCTTATCGTTCACTGGGAAGAAAACTACAATAATGCGAAATTCGCAATTTCGCAGGGAAAGCGGTATGCTTTTTCACTCTCACACCTTAATTTTTCATTTAGTATTTGAACTAACATTATGATATTGAGTATTTAAAATATCTGTATAATTTGAAGCCATTTTGACAAACCAATACCAAGATCAAAAAAGTTAACTTGGCCAGTCTTCTAGAAGAACAATACAATCCGAAGCGGATACAATTTCTCATTGCAGCAGAATTCTATTGTTGGAAAAGTAAGCATTCCTTAATTGCTTACACATCATTAGATCCTTGTTTGTGTAGGTAGACAACTACATCATGCCGAACTTCTTCATCTGTCTTCATCAAGTCTCTGAATTCCGTTTTACTGTAGGTACACATAGGAATGCTCTTTTGACGAACCAATCGGCAAGAGGCCTTTCGCTTTTTCGATGTCTTGTGGACCACACATGCTGACTCACCATCGTTTCTGAGCTTGTGCGTGTCATCTTCAGATTTTTCATGTTGTGCGTCGCAAGGGCTGCTATTTAACTTCGATTCAATGGTGGACTTCAGACTGCTGTTTATTCTCTGTCCGACGCTCTTGATGCAGAGTAGGCAGCCGAGCGCCCCCGAGCGAAAATGGTCGTTGAGCCAGCAGTAGATGAATGGGTTATAGCAGACCGAACTCATTGCCAGCCAATGACAAATGAAGAAGACGGTTAGATGATCCAGGGAGGATTTGTAGATGAATCCCAACGCGTTGAACTCTCGCAGGATGTTGAATAGGTTCAAAGGTAACCAGCATATGGCGAAAAGTATGACCACTAATACCAGCATTTTGATCGTCTGTAAAAACAATAGCCTGAAGTTAGTGATTTTTACGTTGATGAAATTTTGTAATGATTTGTTAATTAATATAGTAAGAGTGTTATTGAGATGTACAATGGATATTTAAAACTTTTTACAATAACAATTATTCGTAATAAAATAAACTTTTATTTGGGACTTCAATCAAGCTTCTGTTAATTTAGGTTATATTATACTTAGCAAGAATCAAAGCTAAAAGATTTTACATGCATTTCAGATAGTAAAAGACAAGTTGGATTGTAACAATTGATGTCCCTGAAAGCCAGCTTCTACACATGTTCTATTCCAGATAGTTAAGACAGAAATATATATTAGGTTCAGATACTAAGAGTGTACAATATGGAAATATTTAATCACTGAAATCTCTCCCTTTGATAATAAAAACACCCAATTCGAAATTTAAGAAAATTTTACCAAGCTTGCTAGTTGGGAAAAAAAAAAATAGTGAGAAAACTTGTCACTGATTCTAGTATCATACCTTTTCTGGGGCCAAACTGCAAACTTCTCAAAGAGTGATGAGGACACTCCTCCAGTAAATATTTAATGCACTTCCGGTTGGATTTTATATTATTTTACTAAAGTAATTAAGACTTTAAAAAATTATTTATGTGATAGTTTCTGTCACAATCCAACTTCCTTTAATTTGAAGTAAACGAATTCTAGTCGAAACAAAAACTGCAATTCGTTATAAAACTGCATTGTTTTTGTTATTTCAAACAAACAGGATTCAATTTCTTACCCTGCACACAAAAGCAGAAATTCTCTTTCAAACTAAATAAATGGGTATAAGCTTTAGAAGTAATATATTCATTAAAAAAACTTTTTTTGGGACGTGTAGTATTTGTAATAGATGATCTAATTTATTTCTTGTCATTTTGTAAAAAATAAGTTCCTTACCTTGTACACAAACCCTTATTATCTTCAAAATAAATATCTAGCTAAATATATGCGCTTGGACTGATCCAACTATTAAAAAACATGGCCGAAAACTGACCTGTATTTGAAATAATTGATAGACAAAACTAAATGACATTCACTCTTTTCTAAATCCTTATTCGTCTATAAAATTTAACGAACTCTGCAAGGGACACTGCCTTTATTTGATGCCTAAGAATGCACTAAGAGTTTGAGGGACACGATGCTTAATTTTACATTGACAAATTTACATTCTTAAATCGAGCAGAAAAGATGCTGATTACTAAAAAATATTTCGAGTTATTTGTTAGGCTGCCTGATAGTTAGTTGTCTGGGTTTTTATCCATTATGATATTCTACCTGAAATATCGGAGATTTAGGTATGTATATATATGACATGATTAGTTTCAAACCTGCCCAATCTATTTTTATTTTATTTATAGGAGCACAAGAAATTTTTATATCCACTTATCAACCCTGGCCAGATGCCATGAGTTTGAATTTATTTTTAGAAGGATATGCTTTGGGTCAATTCTCCTCTACGATATCATAGAGTTCATTTAGAATTTGTGAAAAAAAAACAAACTATTCTCCAAAAAATGTGGATTGATGAACTGATTTTGAAACTAATAATCTCGTATGCTATAGGTGCTGGGACCTAATATTGATGTTGGGGGAAACTCACCTTTATGTAACTCCTTAGGGTTTGGATAGTTAGCTCTAATTTGCATAGCTAATATAAAATAGGATTTCTCGGATAAAATAGGATATAATAGAAATATATATACCTTAGTCCAAAAAAAAGTAGGGAAATATCAGTTAACGCTACTTTTAAATTTAAGTTACCTGTTTTTGTATAAAAGTAACGAACAAACTGGTTTACAATAGAAATAGTAAGGTACTTATCAATAATTTGGAAAATATTGTGAAATAATTGGATATTTAATGTATTCCACAGTCTTTTTGTCAAAGGATCTTCAGCATCCAAAGTAATAGCTAAACTGTAGACTATGTATTCCATTTTAATGTGAGATTAATGTGCCATATAACAGCAAAAATCCACCGTCCACTCATAGACTGCAACCAAAACAAAAATAAGTTCTACTTTACCTTCCTTTTGGCCCTCGCCTGGATTATGAGCTGTCCTTCAGTGACCACACCTAGTGTGCTCCGTGACCAAATCCTCACCATTATCCGCCAATAATACACGCCTGTGATGGCAAGAGGCAAGACATACTGAGTGCTGACAGCTATTACTATTATCCAGCGATTCATATTTACCGGATAGACAGTTCGACAGCGGACCATGAGCCTGTAGGTAAACACAGTTTCAATCTTATTAAAGACTGCGTGGGGAAGAGCCAACACGATCGCCAACATCCAGACGAATATTATTGCTCTGATGGCCTGAAATAAAAGATTATTTTATGAGAACCTGTTTGGTATTGATAGTTGTTGATTTGCATCCGTTAAAGTTATTGCAATGAATCTCATGGATGAATGAAAAGAAAAGTTTGTGAGTTTTGTGATGGGTGATTCTTATAGGAGTCTTTATAATGCTCAGAAATATTAGAAGATACTTTTTTTTGAAACACAGTTACAGTGATTAATTCTGCTTGCATGGTAAGAAATGTAAAGTAAAATAGTCTAGAATACGAAAAATAATATCTTACGAACAAATATGTTGGTGCTCAATTTCTTTATGTGTGACGTCTATAAGGAAGTGAGTGAAAAGTAACGTGTATTTTACGATCTTTTAATTCAGAATAAGAACAAATCTGTTTCTTTAAATATTTCTCATGCAACAATAGGATGGGTCGAATTAAAAAACAACAACTTTCAAATAGGTTTGAAATAGTTTGGAAACGCTGCTGCATAAAAAGACTTCAGAGATTTTTTGTAAAATTGATTAATATCTACATAACGCGCAAAGCGACTGAATGTGGGTCACTTTAAGAAATTTACGATTTTTTTTTAATTTCTTAAAATTTCTTTTAATTTCTTTAAAACACAGTAATTTGACACATTATAATGCTTTAACGTTTTTAAAAGACTGACACGAAAATATCAAAACCCTTCTAGAAGAAGGGGGGGGGGGGGAGGGAAAGTAATTTACCCTTAAAAAGCCCCAAAATATAATGAAAAGCCAATTTTTTTAGCTTGTAACAAATACTTGCATTGTCATCAAAGAGTTTTCTCAGAAGACAATGGTATGTGGTCATTTTCCGTTAAAAAAAAAAAAAAAAAAAAAAAAAAAAATGAGCTTGTGATTAATTCTCAGATTACGTTAAAATTCTGTACATGTAATTTACATTCAAAACTTGCCATTGAAGTGTTAACGGTCTGCCAAAAGAAAGGTGTCATTTTCCTCCAAAATATTAAAAAAAGCTTCATGAAACGAGCAGAACTAAAAAACTACTTCTAAAAATCCATAACAACCAAGCTTTAGGGACACTGGTAAGGTAGATAAGATGACATCATAATGATAATATTACTGATTTTTAACGCAATTAGGCATTTTTTTCCCCATGCTAAAAATTTCAAATTTCTGTAAATTTCGTAAATTTTTTTTCACTTTTATTGATTTGTGGTTTATGTAGGTATTAATCGATTACAAAAAAAAAAAAAAAAAAAAAAAAAAAAAAAAAAAACAACCCGCTTTTTGTCTTTAAACATAGCAACATTTCTGCATTATTTTGAATCAATTTAAAAACAAAAACAACAAAACTTTGAAATTCAACCTACAGATCAGTGTGATGTCAGAACTTTTGATTTATCTAAATCTATAACTTGGAGAGCTATTATTCACTTATATCCGAGTCATTTAATAGAATTAAAAGAGTAAAATAAGAAAAAAGAAAAGAAAACGCCATCATAATTTCCATTAATATTTTAAGCAACGTGGATAAAAATTATATGAGAGTCTATGAGAATATTGTGGAAGATCTGCGTCATTGATAGCTACCTTATCACATGATAGCTACCTTATTTTAAAATTCAGCTTTGCTGTATATTTACATCGTTATTCGGTATTATTAAAAGTATTTTATACTCTTGTGTGATTGGTTATAATGTCAGTCATATAATGTTTCAAGCTTTTGATTACAGTCAGGGGAGGAATGTAATTTACAGAACTTAGCTAGTACGTAGGAACAAAAGTAAACAAGGGGTGGGGAGGGGGGTATGTTAGTTAAAGTTTACCAAATTAATTAGTATTCATAAAAAAATATATATATATATATATATATATATAGAGCCCCTTTAATATCCAGGACACTATATATTGATCAGTATAATAGTTTTCAGGAAATTTTTTTTTTATACGAGCTACTATTTTTCGCCGTCATATTATATCAGAAAAGCATCAACTTACCTGAGTTCGTTTCAGCCTAGGTTCCAGAGGATTTTTAACCATTCTGAATCTGTCACCAGCGATGCAGGTCATGGTGAAAGTCGACACATAAACAGAAGTTACCTGCACGAGGGGTACGAATGAGCACATGAAACTTCCGAACGGCCAATTTGGGAGGATGAGTCGAGCTACGTTGAATGGAATGTTCAGGACAGTCAGAAGAAAGTCAGACAGAGTCAAATTGGCGATGAAAATGTACGTAGAACTCCGCATTCTGGAACTCCGAGCCAGTATGTTGCACACTAAAAGGTTCCCGAAAATGCTGACCAAGATAATGATGCCGTAACTGGCAATTATAATATATTCTTGATTGCTTATTGTAGAAAGGTTGTTGAGATAGTTGATCAAGTTGTACGTCCTGTTCTTCCGCAATATATCCAGGTCAGTCGCGTTGGTGATGTTATACAAATGGTGCGCTTCAGTTTCACCTGTTGTCCAATTCATATCCTTGAGATTATTTTTAATGAATATGAATTTATTTATGAGGGGTTTAAGTCTTAAAATAGTCACAGTTATTTCTTTTCCAACTCACAAAGAATACTTTATAACTCATTTGAGAATTATCTCTAAGATATATATCAAATATCAAACCAACAGGATTTTCTACTATCAATGGTAAAATTGTTCTATTTGGCATGAGACTTCTTTGCCAAGCCTTCTGTGATTTAATTGGCTTTTCTTATTTCATATTCGAATTAATACGAGATATACATGACTTGAGTTGTTTCACAAGTTTTACACAAACGGTCCAGGGTCTTGATATTCAGATAATCGAAATTGTTTTTATTTGAATAATGAAAGATTCCTATGTTCATCTGAATCAGATACATATAGTATTCTCCTTAGTATGAATCACATCTTCCATATAAATTACTCAACCCAATTTTCGTGGTTGAAAGGCAAAATCTTTCGTGAACAGAAGTTCGTTTTAGCCAAATTTGAGCTCATTTACATTTCGAAGCTAGTCATTGATTTTGGAGACTTCATTTTAGAGGAAATGAGAACTCGAGATCGGCCATCGAGATTTGAGAAAGATGGATCGAAAGAAGACGAGGCAATGCATCCTTTAACGAACTTTTCAAACTCTTAATGGCTTTTCCTGTAAAAGTCAGAATAAATATGAACTAGTTAATAAATAGCATTATTTACTTTTGAAGTAAAAGTTAAATATTTAAGCAGATATAAAAAGAGAGTGACCTCAGATCATTGCATATTCAGACGACGTTATAAGCAAGTCTTAGTATGAATTTAAATCAGTTTTAGCCGTAACCAGTCAACTCCTTTAATTTTTCTTTGCTTAAATATATATAATTGAATCTGTATGAGTTTAAAATAGTTTCAACAATGAATATTGTAAACAAAACATGAAAACATCGGCATTAACGTTAAGTTTGTGTTTATTATGATAAAAGTTTTTTTTTTTTTTGTAATTATTTAAGAGTTGTCTGTATCCTATGAAGCTTTTTGGAGGATATCTTGTTTTTATTGAAGATATTTCTGACCTTCCTGGGTTCATATATAGTGAAACTAATTGTTTTCCTTTTATATCAATCGTTTTTAAAACTTTAATGTTTTAAAGATGTAAAATTTGGAGTAATACAACATCATCACTCGAATATTAAGTTCAGATTGTACATTGTAATTGAATGGTTTAAAGCAAATATTAGCTTATCATACACGGATTTAAGAGCAAGAAAAAGGGGGAAGGGGAGGAGAGTGCTTAAGGCATAGAACTTTAGAATTGAAACACTTTATAGACAGAATTCTTCTTGGAAGAAAAAATCTTATTCAATAAAATGTTATATCCAAATACTGGGGTACAATATGAATGAAATAAACTTCATTTACTCCTCATTTCAATGAAATCAATACAATCTCATGTTAATTCTTAATTTTCAAGTCGATTAAAAATGTAAACCTAATAAAATACTACAACTCAAAGTTGACAAATTAGTTTTTTTTTATCAAGTAGTTTTAAGTTCACTTGTTTTTAAGCTCCCTTTGAAAGTCTGATACATCCATGCAATTAATATTAATTCAGATTTGAATTTCGAAAAATTCAAAATCGTTAACATTAAGTTACCATTTGCCAACTTCTTTTTGTTTATCAGATAGCTCCTTTTTCTTACACAGTTGGAGCTAATTAAACCTTTTTCATTTAAGTGTATGGATTCAGCAAATGGGGACTTTTCGAACTATAAATTCACGGTTTGAATAGTGAAAAGATTAATGAACTAGATATGAGTTTTACTTATGTATTCATTCATTGTACAAAAAAAAAAAAAAAAAAAAAAAAAAAAAACATCGAAAAACGTTCATGACTTCCTTTAAGTCTGATATCACAACATTTTTGGAATACTTGATTATTTTGTAAAATCTGTATTTCAACACTGTCCGAGGGGAAATGTGAAAACAATGTTTAGTTTGTAAGATCGGGAGTCACATCGAGTGAGTTGTGGCAATGTTAATTTCGTTTTTGGTTCGTATAAATATTTGATTTTTCTTTTTTTTTTAAATTTTTTTATGGAAATAAAATAAATGGTTGCATAAATTTATTTATATTTAAATTAGTTTACTCGAGTATATTTCCAAATTAATAACATATTGTTGCGTGAACGGGTTCGAAAGACTTGAAGTCAAAGCAGGTCAAAGCTTGCAGATATTTATTCCAATATCATTATTCACAGATTCCTTTACAACTCCAGAACTTCTCGTTCTAGTAGACACAATACAGCTCTTTTCACAAGAATAAAGCACAAAACAGCAGTTAAAAACTTGACAACACAACTGCTAAAATCACTGCAAAAGACAATGCAATACAGTTTGCTTTCGGAACTCTCTGAATACTCACTGAGACTCAGTATCTCAATACAGTAATTCCAGTCAACTCACTGACTCAACTAACAACTCAAGTCAATTACTGACTCCCCGCTCACTTGGCCGGTTTTATATAGGGGAGGCAAACATTCTTGAAACTTCTAGAGGTAGATATTTGGAGAACTTTCCAGATCGTAGTCGAAAAGTCCTATACATGTACATGGGGACCGAAAATGTCGCCAAATGGTCGCCAAGTTTGGCGACATTTGGCGATTTCTCACAAATTTGGCAACAAAAATTATTCGCCAAAACCGTCGCCAACTTGGCTCTATCTCGCCAATTTGGCGAGATTGCCATTACCATAATGTTAAATGCCCTGCTCCTTGTAAAACCATCGATATAAATAAACAACTGGATAGACTGCTTAGTGCTGGGAAAATGAAGCCGTTGCCAGATGCCGTTGGTGGGATAAAAAATACGAATTGCCGAGGATTGAAAATAAAATTTTGGGTTGTACACAGCAGAAATGTCAACAGTAGACCTTAATTAGTAATAATGTGCAAAAAAAAAATATATACTCTAACACTTTACAAGGTTTTTCGCATTTCCATCCAACTATAAAAGTGAACTGTGATTGGTTAATCTTCCCACCAGCAAAGCTTCGCAATCCCAGGCGCATTTTTCTCTTTGCATTGACAATGGAGCAGTCTATCCAGTTGTTTATCTATATCGATGTGTAAAACTCACTTCCCAGCGTTATCTCTGTAAAACTAGTTATCAAGAGTTAAGACCCATATTGCCGGGAAGCCAACTTAAGACGAACTATTGCACTGCCTTATGTAAAATGTACATAAATTTTCCTATTTACAAAATTAACACTACGAAATATTCACAAATATACAAAAATTCGTAACAATATATTAGAAAAATGAAACAACAAAGAAACGCAGATAATTTTTTTTATCACGCAAACTATCTAGTATTTAAGTGATGCACACATAACATAATATACGTAAACAAATGTGTTATATTTTTAAATGCATGTCTTTATTTTTTGAGAAAGCAATAAAAAACATAAAATATAAAGAAAGGTATTCAGTTTTCCAGCTTACTCTATAAATATAATTAGCAAAATAATAATAATAATAAAATATTCACAAATATTACCATTGCATTAATTTATGTGTTATTAATTATGTGTTATGTGTTATAGAGAACAAAAATGAAGTAAATGCAATCGCATGTTAACAAAAAAAAGCCTCTTCTTTTATTTCTCATAAATGATTGATAATGAAGTATTATCATTGATTACGCTTTTAAAAAAGAACATCAGGACTTATTCTTAAGGTGAATCAACATGAAACATCATCCAAGTTAAAATAGATGAGGTTTCATGAATTAATAATAAAAAAATTTTTTTTCGTAGAGAGTTGAATTCTAGTTGTAATTTGTACTATATACCTTACCTTTGGTGTGCGGAGACATTTTTCATAAAGTTAATAACATTTTTAGCGGCTAAAATCATCCACTCACACAATTATGATCTAATATCAATTCCAAATTTAGCATTCACAAAACAAGGTTAAACACTATTGAAAAAATGCACACAAAAAACGTAGAAAAATCATAAAATAAAACACTGATACATTCAGAGAGAGTTTATATTTTACTGATTAATAAGTTAAATTCGCCTATCTTTTTTCAATAAAAAAAAATATGTTCACTTTTCTGAGGAACGTGTAATTTGGAAAAAAAGAGAAAAATATAACCAAAAAAAAAAAATCCTCAAACTTATATCTTTTCTCTTTAAGCATACTTTCAAATTCACTTAAATTTTTACAGTAAATATTTTTTTTTCTTTTTATCCCTGAAGAATTTCAAAAAACGCAGTGCTAAAAAGAAAAATTCTAGATAGCTACTGTTATCAAAAAATGAGATATGCTTTTTCCAAATACTTGGAAATTTCTATGGGTTTTATAATGGTATCCGTACATCAATCTTCAAGAGACAAATTTCTAAAAATGATCCCTGACGACGTTTTCTGTCAGACTAAGTGGTCGTTTATAGTTTCATACAGGTAATTTTGGGAGTTTGATCGATTCAAGAAAGAGATCGATTCAGAATCTTAAGAAACAATCTGCATTTTTCAAACGATTCAAGAGCATTGATTTTGTGGTAGTCACTTCAAAACCCCGAAACTTCTTTACTTTTGTCTAACGTTTATAGTTATGGGTCTAACAAGATGAATGCCTCTGCTGGCTATCGATTCTCCCCAAGTTTTACAAGTCTCTTGGTGGATTTGAAGAAAGTTTATTTAGAGTGGAGAAAACAATTATTTGATGCACATATGTGATCGCGGTACAGTTAAGTTGTGTGTGCAGAAATAGGACATCAGGATATACGTCAAATACATTTTTGATGCTTTGAAAGTTTCTCAAATATTAGTATTGTTGCATTATATGTTTGGGCGATTAATTTGTTATGTAACTTATAATTATCCAAAGTTAGAGTAACATATTCTGCAAAAGCTTTTGCAATGGGACCCAAACTAACATTGATGAAGCTAGGCAATCATCCAACTGGAGTCTCATCTTGATTTATGTAGAAAATTATTAGAGACAGCTGGCGATCTTAGCTTGATACATATACGCTACAACAATTCAAAATGTATTTAATATAATTTCTTTCTTTCTCTTTTTTCTATTTAAACATTCTCTCTGACAAGAATTAAATAAAATAATTTTGAACGTGGTACGACAAATCCATGAAAACCGTAGGGTTTTCTAAATGATTCTGAAGCTTTTCTCCATAATAAGCCTGTTAGTTTTATCAACTTTACATTCCAGCATTGATAGAAGTCCTTGTTTCGTTATGGCCTCTAAATGCCATTTCTTGTTTTCTAAGGTAAAAAGTAACTTCTAACACCATGGAAACAAATATTTCTATTTCTTATCGCAAGTTCATTACGCTTCGAAACCTCAATTTGGTATCCAATTATAATTTTTTCAAAAGTTTTTAGTTTCACAATAAACAAAATACGTTCTTTTGAAGTCTGGTTTTTTATCGAAGTGCTGCTGACGTTATTTAAGTCATCAAAACCGCAGTTGAACATTATTTTTTTTTAAACTGTACAAAACTGTAAATAATAACTTCACTTTTTTTGTGAGTGGGTGTGAGGTACGCAAATCTACGAAGGAATATTTAACTCCTTTGTCGTCATCCAATCGAGCTGAAACTTGGCAGATGAATTCATTGTCGATGACAATGCATTCTATTAAGTTTTGGGGGGGGAAGAAGATTTAGTTCATGGCACGGATTCGATGGTTTTTTTAGTTATGGTTAAACACTGTGAAAAATTCTTTCCAAATTTATATAAAGGATTCGTAATAAAAACTTTGTTTTTGTAAATTTTTTCACAATCAGTTAACTTTGCTTTTTTATTATACTCTTCAGTACAAAAATGACGAGTGCACTTTTTTTACTTTGTCATTAAAAATTTAATTTTGATTTCGGTCTAGCAACTTTTTTAATGCCAAGTTTTTTTGAAAACCTCTTTGTCTCAACCGTGTAGCCTTTAAATCATCTAAAATACAATATGTAACAGTAATGTTGTTTATTATGTTCATAGATGGCTGCTTCTCGCGGAGTCTGAAAATAAACCAGAAACTTCTATCCTCGCCACAATATGTTTTTCTTCTTCTCCCCCCCCCCCCTTCTTTTTAAAAAAAAGAAAAAAAGAAAATTGAGAAGTCATGTTTTCAATGGCATTTAATGTCTCCAAGAAACATACGATTTAAGATGAAAAAACTAGACACTGCGAAAGAAAACATGAGAAAATATTTACAATTTCTGTGGCACTATGTCAATAAGTAGTCAGAAGCAATTTCTGAAAAGGATGATCTGTTCAAACTATATAAGATAGCTACTTAGGGGAAGAAGCTTTTATCAAAACTAGTATGCGAAGTACTGTAGCAGTTTTATCTTACAAATAAAATAGTTTTCAATATTTTTTGTAAACTAATCACCGTTGGCTAAAAATTTAGATCCTTCCTACTTTTTACTAGTTATGCAAAAAAAATTCATTTTCGTTTCCTACATTCTTTTATTTATTTGAATCAATTAATGGTTGCATTGCATTGGTGGACTTTTCTTTTTTACTGAATCTTGTAAAAGAAAACTTTTGTTTTCGAATTACATTTCTTGTATTTATTTCTCTTTGAGTTAGATTTGGAAATAATCCCAAATTGTATTATATAAAAGTTCTATCAATGAGTTGATTATTAATGGTTATGAAATGAATTATAAATAAAAGTATGGACTGTATTATTTTTTGTTAAAATTTTTTCTATGTAAACTGTGTGAGATTTATAAAATTACAGAACTGAAGTTGTATTAGTTAAATATCACTTGTTAAAAATAATTTCGCTTTGTTAAAAAGTAGTTTGTTATGTGTTATTAATAAATTTGATAGAAAAGTTGTGATAAATTTTATCCAAAAAACTTTTGATACAAATTTCAGTTTTAATGTAAAGGGTTTTCAGTTTTATTTAACTAGTTTTCAAAGCATTTTTATTTCTTCAAACAAAATCTTTCTACTTCGAGAACCATTGATGCAAAAGATTTGCATTTGTTTCAAAATGTATCGTCTGGATGTGACAACCCAGATGAAAAGCATATCATATGTTTGTGACACTCGTATTGCATGTTAGTTTTGCGTAAACTTAGTATTTAAATAAATTAAAGTGTCTCTTTTTAAGAAGGCCTAGAAAAAAGTAACAAAAGAGATAATTTGTCATTTATGGATGTGGTAGCAGCTTCTCAATGAATTCTTTATTAGTCAGCTTTTCAATGATGATCAATAAATTTATAAAAAAAAAAAAAAAAAACCAACATTATTCGTATTTTCATCACGAACTTCAAATTTAAAATATGTTATAAACTACGTTATGGGAAAAGAGAAAATGAAATTGAAAATATCCTATTTTAACCCTACATTTTTCAGTGAATTATTTATTTTTAAAAGTGTTATTCTTTGCTGACATTTTATTTTTTCTGTTACCATCGATATATATTTGATAGCTCTGCTTTGCGAATGTTCGTTTTTCTTCCTTTTGAAACACTAATGTGGGGAAGTTTGCTCTTCCAGGACGTCCTGGAAAATAGTCATCCCTTCTCACACCCCATTATCAAACACTGTCTCTTTAGAGTACAGCTTTCGTGTATATTGCGCCAGAAAGTCCAGTAAAACCAATCTACATATTCAGCTTACGCTTGTCTAAGAACATTGAGAGCGTAGAGTGTTTAATATGCAGCTGCCACAATTTCTCTAAGTAGTGGTTTCGTAAAGGAAAAGCTAGAACTCTCTATTTTTCCACTTAGAGCTTGAAAGAAATCAAACCGGAAGTTAAAATTTTAGGGCATTAAAATACTCACAAAAAGATTCAAAATTATTTGATATAGGTACACAAATAAATTATATTTATTTGCTTTATAAATCCTTTCTATTAACTTCGATTTTGTGTGTTGGATGCGGGCAAATCTGCGGGGGTCCAATTAACCCCCATTGCTGTCATCCAATCAGACTGAAACTTGGTAGACAGATTCAATGTCGAAGACAATTCATCTATCAAATTTAGGGGCTGTAACTGTCATTAAAAGGTCGCTTTTACGGAATACTAATAAACCAACTTGACGTGATCCAATCAATCTTAATTAGCATCTAACCAACCATCGAAGAAACTCTTTCCTGTTGTCTTCTTTAATAAGTAAATAATAAAATTACTTTAATCAGAATAAATAAATGATACTTGAATGTTAATGCATAAATTCATGTTCATTTTTAATAAATAAATTTTGAAACGTCGTTTGCCGTTCATTTCACTGATAGAAATGTTTTTGATATTTAAAATGAAATGCAAACACAAAGCACAAGCTGTTAACAGAATCCACGCTGTGTTAACGAATATAAAAATTTACAATACATATAAAGGATTTATATTAAAAACTTTATTTTTATGGGTTATATTATTATTCTTTGTTTCATCAACCCAACTTTATAACTATTTCTCAAATTGTTTATAAGATCTGTAGATAGAAAATCCATTACGAAAAAAAAATTATTTAATTCATTCTATAAATAAATTCAGTCTGTAAATAAAATTCTAACTTTTCTAATGCCCTCTTATTTTGCTCTACAAAAGAACTAAATTGAAATTTATAAAATAAAGTAGAGTTTTTAAAAAATTAGTAATTACAACTATTATAGCATGCGAATAGATGATTATTTTGTTTCGCATTACATTAAAATTTTATAATATAAAATAGAAGTAGATATTATTTCTATAATACCTTTTTATGAAAATATATTTCTATTATAAATTTGCATTATAAATTTTCTTTCTTTTTTCATTTGGAAATAATTTTTTTTAAGTGTTGTTTGGAAAAAATTATAAATTCAGGAAAAACTTCGGGAAATCTAACAAGAAATAAAAGTGAATGTACAAATGGCAGAACAAATAGAAAAATTGTAGGTTTGCGAGGAAAGAAATAATGGCAAGTTCATCCGTTGCGACATTCTTGGTTATGTGTTTATCTGGACTCATGACAGGTTGTCGAGACAAAAGCTTACTTCAGTGTAGAGCTCCGAGAAATGTAACAAGAGAATCTTTGGCTCGATATTAGTTTTCTTATAATCTCACAAATCTTTATCTTGCGTTACTTTGAAAATATTTAGATGTTCCATCAAAGAACTTAGAGGTTGAATATTTTAAGTAATATTTTAGTATGTGGGAAAAAATTCAGCTTTAACTTTATTAGGATGCTAATTTTTGTTCAGCAACTGAATACTGGTTTTTCTGTTACTGTTGAAGGAAATAGAGTTAGGTTTTTATTGATGTATGCCATATGATTACAAAACAGAATATATTTTGCAAAGCTTGAAACAGGAAATAAGAGAGACATTAAATTGTGCTATAATTCTATAATATAAAAAAATAGGTAAGTCAAAATGAAAAAAGTAAATGCCAAAATTATTAAAAATTGATGATTTTATAGTTAATGATACTAAATAAACTTTATTTATTCATTATGGTTTTCAAGGAGGATATTGTTCATTTTAATTAAAATGAAAGAAAGTACCATGTACACAAATGTAGCACATTATTGTACTGGTAAAATAGAATAAAGTCATGTACATAATATTGTTATTAACAGGAGGGTGACAAACCAACAACAGGTTAAAACGAAAACATCCTCTTTATTAAAATCACACCAACAGTTTATATATACAATTTCCACTCTACCGGAGGAAAGAAGAACTAAAAAGAATTTGCATATAACCGCTAATACATACTTAAATTACCAACAATCTCCTCCTGCGATTGTATGCAAATGAAACTCAAATTAAATTAATTTGATTCATACTTGATAACAATCTCTCACAAGTTAAGGCCTTAGTCAAAAATCAGTCGTCATTTCATTACTTGATACATGAATCAATTTAATAAGCTTAGATTTAATTAAATCTTTAACAAAATGAAATTTTAAATTAATATGTCTAGTCTTAGTTGAAGATCTAGATCCATTTATCCAATCAATTTCGGATTTACAATCAGAATAGATATTTATAGGCGCGCTACTACAAAAACACCACATTCAATTTCCCTCAAAAATTTAAAGTCCAAGTTACATGTTTGGAAATATCACAAATTGCATACAA
Source organism: Linyphia triangularis (assembly GCA_963978545.1). Taxonomy (NCBI): domain Eukaryota; kingdom Metazoa; phylum Arthropoda; class Arachnida; order Araneae; family Linyphiidae; genus Linyphia; species Linyphia triangularis. The sequence goes on along the minus strand of OZ021732.1, from coordinate 28,648,838 downwards.
TTCAACTTCACATGTCGACATTCCAACACATTTTTGTTTATTGCTCTTCCAACTTACTAAAGAGTTACCTATCATAATAACTTCTCCTGAAAAAGATTTCCCTTCATTGGCATTACCCCAGCTCGCATCTAAGCTAGCATTTATAGTACCAATACAATTATCATAAAACAATATTTTATCTTTTGTACCCTTAAGATAACGTAAAACCTTTTTCAACAGTTCATAATGACGCTTTTCTGGTCTGTTATTGAACTGTGATAAATAACACATAACAAATGCTAAATCGGGTCTAGTCCGATTTGATAAATAAAGCAATTCACCGACTAATTCGAGATATAAAATGTTTGATCAATTAAGTTTTCAGTTGGTTAAAAAACTTATCTTCACGTTTCGCAATGGGAATATTAGAACTTTTACATTGATCCATCCCATGGTTTTGTAAAATACTATTGATATATTCCGTTTGTGATAACCCGATCCCGTTATCAAAATAATTTATCTCAATCCCGAGAAATTTCCTTCTATCTGTAGTGTCCTTTAAATCAAAAATACTTCCAATTTTAGCAATTATTTGATTCCGAACTTCCATATTGTTGGTGAAAACTGCCAAGTCATCAACGTAAGCACAAAGTGCTATAAATACATCTTTGCGACTAAGTAAGAAAACGTTATTATCAGAAACAAGTGGTTTAAACCCAACGTTCACAAGTTCAGACGTCAATTTCATAAACCAATTTCTTGAAGACTGAGCTAACCCATAAAGGCTTTTTTTTTTAATTTGCACATCTTCCCTACACCGTACTGACTTTCATATCCGGGAGGTAGTGTCACATAAATAGTCTCATCAATTTCACCGTACAAATAAGCTGTTTTAACATCAAAAAACTTAATTTCTAAGTTTAATTTAGCCGATATAGCCATCAACATTCGCCACGAATCAATATTAACAACAGGCGAGTATGTCTCGGTGAAGTTTACATTTTTAATTTGATTAAATGCAGCCGCCACTAATCTAGCTTTAAAACGATTAGGATTACCTTCATCTTTTAATGTGAAAACCCATTTAGTTTTAATAACTTTTACATCCTTTGGTTTCTCTACGATCTCAAAAACATCGTGCCTTTCTAAAGATTTTAACTCATTCTTAATTGCAGTCTCCCAATCTGACCAATTTTTACTTGCTTCTTGAATATTTGCGAGAACTTGATTAAAAGCTAAACTAGCGTTTTTTTTTCTTTCTTTTAATCTATCAAATCTTCGAAGGTCAAGGTCAATTGCTCGTTGTTCCGCATCTAATTTTCGCTGTTCAGTAAGTTCTTGACTTTTTGCTTTAGTCATTCCTAAAGGTCTACCCAACTTTCTCGATTGGTTAGGATTCGAATCCTGAGATTCTAAGTTCAAGTCCAGATTGATCCCAGTCGGTTCCGAATTTGGATTCGAACTCATATCTAGCCTTGTAGAATTAAACAAATTTTTGATGATTGATAAGGTATTTGTGGTGTCTTTTTCTAAAAATACACAACCCTTTATCTGTTCATTAAATTTTACTGATTTCTCTTCAATTACTTTTTAACCTTCTATATCGAATATTCGGTATCCACGCCTTTGTGTTGAATATCCTAACATAATACCACGTTTACCGGGAGGTTCAAATTTCGTGCGCAAAACTTTAGGGAGATGAAAATATACAAGAGAACCAAACACTCTTAAATAGTTAATACTTGGTTTTTCCCCTGTAAATATTTCAAAAGGGATAATGCTTTTACCCTTTCTATAAATTAAGTTTGTTACATGCGTACTACATACTACTGCTTCAGCCCAAAATTCCAATGGAAGTCCACTGTCATAAAGTAAGGTTTTAGCACGACTAACAATTACTCCTATAGCTCTCATTTTCCCGGTACTTGGCGCATTATAGGGGACGGTTAATTCTCGCACAATGCCCGATTGTTCTAAGAAAGCGTTAAATTCATTATTAACAAATTCTTTCCCATTATCAGTCCTGAACCGTTTGATTCGAACATTGCAAAGATTCTCATATCTTTCCTTAAATTCTTTAAATTTACAAAATACTTCACTCTTACTCTTTAGAAAATAAGTAAAGTACATTACAGAAAAATCATCTATTAGAACAATAAAAAACCTTGATTGTCCTAATGATGGTTCATTTATAGGACCACACACGTCACCATGGATAAGTTCCAAAATAGAACTACTTCGGTCAACATCTATAATCTTATGAGGTCTATGTTTAATTTTACACATGTTACAGCTATCACACTCTAAATTAATATTCACAGTTAAATCATTACTTTTAGTCATTCGCTCATTAATCATTTTAGAAACATGTTTATTATTAACATGACATAACCTTTTGTGCCATAAGGTACTGGAATCGAATCTTTCAGATTGTAATTGATTAGCTGCCTCTAAGTTATTTATATCTGGATTCATATACACTTCTAAACGTTTATTTCTCATTAAATGTGTTAACATTAATTCCCCATATTTATTAAATATTAACATTTTATCATAATAGACACTATTTTATAACCTTTTAACATTAAAGTGGTCAATGAAAGCAAATTATGTCTCAATTTAGGCACATATGTTATTTATATCTGTCACTGATATTTCCATTGTCACTGATATTTCTTTCATATCCATTGTCACTGATATTTCTTTACACTGATTCTTAATCTTAGCTTTAGCAAATCCTATACCTTCAGAATATAATTCACCATCAGTACCAGCTTGCAATATTTTACTAGAATTATAATTAAATTCACTAAACCATTTTAAGTCATTAGTCATGTGCGAAGTCGCTCCACTATCAACAACCCATATATCAGAAATATTACCTTTCAGTTCTTCGGAACTTGCATTCAAGGCACAGTTGTCAGCTCTCTTGGATGCATTCGTAGATTGAAAGTTCTTTTTCACATTAGGATTCGAGTCCGTGACCTTGTTTCTTCAACTCTGTACTTTCATCTTAGTCCTTAAATTACAGTTCTTGTACAAATGTCCTTTTCTGTGGCATGTGTAGCAAGTTTTCTCGGATCTCAGTTGAGGATCCCCGTGAAATAGGCTTCGTCCGCTTGCTTGGAATTACGTTGAAATTCTCGTTCTTCCTCGCGCAAAATTTCCAGTAATTCTTCGATTGATTTTTCTCGTTGAGTTTTCAACATCTCACGTACCTTTGCAAATCGACCTCTCAATCCTCGAACGGTGTAGAAAACAAGTTCTCTTGGTGAGATAACAACTCCAAGAGATGCACACTTCGTCCTGAGACCTTTAGCTCTGGCCACATAGTCATTAACCAGTTCTTTCTCTTGCATCTCCAAGTACTTTAATTCTTGACCGGCATCAATTTTCCGATCGTCTAAAGTACCGGTAAAACTATGTTTGATATGCTGTAACAGTTGCTTCGCATTAGTTTCACTTGCGTACTGCAAAGCTTGCTCGTCACTCAGGGAAAGTTTAATGCAGGCGACAGCTTCGTTGTTTTCTTTCTGCCAGGCATGAATTTTCGCTTCTTCTGTTAGAGGGTCTTGAGAAATAACTTCAGAAAGTCATCGAAGGCATAAAACTGCTTCAAGTTTCATTGCCCTCACTAGATAGTTCGTGCCAGTCAGGGCAGATATCGAAATAGGATATCTATCCATCTCACTCCAATCCTGTTAGTTCCAAATCACGACAATAAAACCGGTGATTAATTTCGTATTTTAACTCGTAACCAGCTGCTCTGCTACCAATTGTTATTAACAGGAGGGAGACAAACCAACTGGTTAAAACGAAAACATCCTCTTTATTAAAATCACACCAACAGTTTATATATACAATTTCCACTCTATCGGAGGAAAGAAGAACTAAAAAGAATTTGCATATAACCGCTAATACATATTTAAATTACCAACAAATATATTCTTTCATTGAAACCAGCTTCATTAGAAAACTCTGTCAAATTATTGAAACACCGTGTTTCATAATGACATGAACAACCTGTTTTTTAAGTATAAAGTTTTAAAATAGAAGATAATGGCATATGTAATCTTAAACATATTTTACACTGCTAATTTATTACCTGAATTAAGAAAAATTGAATTATTACTGAGTTCAAAACTTAAAAACAAAATATACATATTGTTTGGTTTCATTGTATTGCATAATGATATCAACAGTCTTACAAAATGCCATTAATGTTCAATATATTCTTTGTGTTTTAATTAGGGCATAAACACGATCAAGCATGGATTGTGCTAATATTTTAAATGGTTTCTGATTGAATTCTTTTTATTCTTTGATAACTACAGATGATAATTATGTGGTACAGTTATTCTATCTTTCATCTTTGTAAACAGCTTTTGAATAACAATTACCAAGCATTTTCTGTAAAGTTTAGAACTAGAAATATTGCTGGCCAATCACGTGTCAACATTACATGAACTCAATAAATTAAAAACCACACCCGCTTCCAAATGATATTAGTGGCGGGAATGGATACATTATCCTTGTGAAAGATGAAAGAAGGACCACTAATTCTCTCAGTAAAAAACCATAGACTCTCCCCCAGATGGTCTTGATGTGCATGCTAGTCTCAGAAGAAACATCACACAGATTAAGATAGACAATATCCTTTATAAAAAAATATATGAAGAAAGAAGATATTGCTGAATGGCAAGAAGAATGAGCAGAATCGAAGAATGGCATCCACGACATATTTAGAACAGTCAGCAGAACAGTCAAACATAATGTGGTAGTCTTCTTTACCACAAGAAAGGGAAGTTTCCTAAAATATATCTGTTCGATATAGAAAAGCTAGATAGCTGCCCATGTTTAACTGAAGGGAAAGCAATGCATTATCTTCAGAGAAAATGCTCTTTTTCCAATCAATTTAAAAAGCCAAAACCTAGAGAGAAGCTGGAGGAATATCTTCAAAGAATCGACGACCGTATCAGCTACTTAATCAAAAGAGTAAATTATATCTATAATAACTTGACTACTAACTATTCTTTTAGAAATAACTTTTAATCACCTGTTATTTACAGTAAGTATTTATTTATATTTATCTTTTTTTTCCTTTTTAGTACTTTACTAAGAAAGTTTTAAGGTCTTGCATCCCAAGAAGCCTCTTGGGCAAAATGCTTTTGTAACTTGTATTAACTAGAATTTTATAACGAATATACTTTCTATAGTTTTTTTTTCTTCTTCCCAATCACTATGAATTGTTTTCATTTCATGATTTCTATCTTATGTTCTTTTTTCTCTTTTAATCAGATTTTGTATTAAAAACTGTTTTTACTCCACTAATTTATCTTTCATTATTTTCTATTCTTCCATATTTAATTTCAATCGCAAATTATTTTTATCAGATTTGTGTACTATAAATAGTTTTTAACGTAGAGTAATTATTATTTTCTTGTGACAAAAAAAAGTAGATTCTCATATCATTATGAAATGAGAATAAATCATAAAATGTATTTCTACCAGATCTCCATTTCTTCAAAAATGTAACTTAACATGTTTATTCGCTAAGTTCTTGAAATGAGAATGAAAAAATTCAAAGGAGTTAAAAATGTGTTTGTGTTCCTATATAATCATAGTATTTATGAATTCTTGCTATTTATCAATACAAACCTACTACCAGTCAAAAATATGCCGTGGAGTATCTTTTTGTTCTCTTCTAAACTTGTTTAAAGTTAGTTCCATTCTATCTTTTTTTTTTTCTATAAAATATCCATAATAAATTTTCTACAGGGTATTTTTTTCAAATAACTGTCATAGTTGCAATAGCAAATAATAAAATAAAAGAAAATTCAATATAAAATCTGAGAAAGGAACACATTTATTTTCACTTTTTTCAGACATCAGAGTTAAGGTATGGGACGTCCTAACTTTGGGATTTATTGGTGGATTCATATCCAACATGTTCGTTTGTTTTGATGTTCATGTTTTTCGTAACAAGAGACTGGAAATAAACATCAAAGAACCAAATTTCAGAAATATCAGCAATCAAAAGAAATGCCAGATGTTGACTTTGCTGTTTGACACTTGTCACTAGCAAACAAAGAAAAAAAAATCGTTATTTTATTTGTCATTTCATTCTATTGGCGAAAACGACGCTTTGTAGGTTCTGGTCTTAGAAATAGATGGATTCTATCTTGAATATATGAACTAAGCTTTTTTTAATTTTAGACTGAAACGTTGTCTACGACTTAAAATAGTTTACTGAAATAATCTTTAAAAATGTAGCACATTAATGCTATCGCTAATTAGAGTTTCTAAAGTATTAATGTAGCCTATTAATAGCACCTCGAATTAAAGTAGCGATGATTTTTTTAGTAATAAAATTCATATTTTTTATTATTAGAAATTTTTTAATCTCTTAAGTTCATTTAGAGAAATTTCCAAGTATTCCTTTTACGGAGATAATTTTCTTAAAGTTACTGCAGTGAATTTTCTTTATGTGAAAATAATTGAAAGTCTATAAAAATTTGTTTTCATATATATGGGAAGTTTTGTTTCTTATTTGGATACATATTAAATTATAGTAATGAAAAGCAACTTACAAAACTACTATGTATAATACCAGACAAAATAAATTGCTTTTTTGGAAATATATTTTACTGTTGAAGACAAATATATTTAGTGAAACTTTTTTTCCCACCAATTGTATTTTTACTAAGTAAATATCTGTCCTAGTATTTGTTGTAAAAGAAATCTTATATCCGATTTGTGTTTAAGATCAAAATACGGATTATCTTTCAAGAATGTATTATTGTTATGACGTCACTATTTAAGGTTGGTTGGTTGGTTGTTTTCAGATTATCTGGCGCCGTCAGCAACACAAAGAGTGAGTGTCTAATGTGCCGAAATATTCGTTATTTAACAAGCCAACATACATTTACAAACACTCATGCCTTACATGGGACTCGAACCCGCAACCTCGTGGTCTAGAAGCTACCACGCTAACCACTATACCGTTTCGTCGGCACTATTTAAGGTATATTATGTTAATACTAGTAATGCTTTCAATGCGACAACTTGGATGTTTCACCATTACCAATAAAGAGTTCTACTACCTTTAAAATGAAGCTACAAAAACCTACAGCCACGCACAGAGGAAGATATTTTGATTAACCATTCATGTGGATCAGGTTATCAGAGTTTTCTAGATTGCGGTCGTTGTTATTTTGATCGGATATTTTTTCCTTTTTTCGTGTGATTATTGAATTATAAAAATGTAATCCTCTGTGAAATCTTTAAATGCTCTTCAATTAGAGGTCGGCGATATATCGATAAGACGATATTTTTATCGATATTTCTAAAAAAAATATCGATATAAAAAATATTGATAAAAGTCTCCGATATATCGATATTTTTTTATTTTTTTAATGATTGTTTTGTAGTTCCGTGTATTTTTTTCGAGTTTCTTTATTCCTTTTTCAAAAATATCAGAACTAAAATTTGAACTTGGCTGAGAGGTAGTTAAAATGGCACCAATGATCAATATTTTGCCATACACTTCAAAATCATGGGCATAATCTAATTTTAATTTTAAACTTAATTTCTTTCCCAAACAATAATTAATTGGACAATAAAGTATTATCCGAGAAATAACATTACCATTTATTTTTCTAAGTAAATGTGAATATTCTTCTTTTTTTTATTTAAAAATAATACTTTAATTTTTTTATAGTCCAACTATTTATTAAATTTAATATTTATTGCATATGCATTTCTGTAAAAAAATTAAAGCTTTTAGCTTTACTTGAGTTAAAAATATAAAATTAAAGTAATTTTATTTTGCCATAAACCATAATAAAAGAAAAAAATTAAATTAAAAAAAATTAAATTAATTAGTTGAAATTTTTAATGGAATACATAATTGCTTATTTGTAACTTTTCTAATAGGTTAACAGTTTTCTAATAGAAATTAATAAAATTATTTTATTAAAAATTATAAAATGATAAATGTTTGGATTACAACTAAGAAAATTTAGCTATACAAAACTTTAACATGGATATAAAAATATTCACTAAATAAATATATTTTGTTTAAGAATACATTTCTCCATTAGCAATGGAATAATTGTTCTTTATTTACTTTGAGAGTTAAAACTGGGCATCGGAAATTAATTTAAACGACCCGACAAACAGAGAAATTAACTATTCATTGAAAACAATTTATCTTTTAAAAGTATTTAACTTCCGCAAAATAAACCTTATTTTTAAATCCATACTGAAATAACGGAAAGAGAATTTCATCTGGAAGCGTCAGTATAGCATTCAGAGGGGAATGTTTTAATTAACGATAGTTTGCATTTAGTACATTATTTTTAAAATAATATGACCTCGTGGAATTGTTTTTCAAACATAAGAATTAGTGTTTGTTTTCATGGACGTGCCAATTGCAGATAAGTAATTTATAAAGGGATTATTAGGAGAATCTCTTCATGTCTATGGAAAATATACCCCATCTACTAATCGTTACCTCAGCTAGGTATATTATTTAGAAGGTTATTATGGTTGTCTTAATATTACCTGTTTAGCCTATAACATCATTATTATATTTTAAAAGTCACTGAAAGACAGTTCCTAGAACAAACTAATTATTATCGGTATCAAAATAGACTAGTTAAAATTGCAAACATCAGAATATCACATGCAAATTGCTTAAAAAATTATGAAAACTAATTTCTTTTTTAAAGATTCATACTCAAAAATAGCGTTGTTTTAACAACCCTTGTAATTGGTACGGATGCCATCTATTACTTTACACATTAGTCAAAATATCATTTCAACATCAAATTTTTTAATTAATTAGCTTCTATCTATGATGACAACTACCAACTATACATAAATAAAATTTACGAGAAATACTTGTATTAATTCAATATCGATTCAAGCATGATAAAAAAATTATTTCAATTAAAGAGAATTAAAATTGATTTACTCATGTTTCTCCTACAATTACTGATTATTTACTTTTTGAAGTAGAAAGTTAGAGCTCTAATGGCATAATATGAACCTAAGGCAAATGACATGGTTCACCAGTTTTTAACAGAATGCTAAGGAAATCATAGAGAAAACTTCTTAATCGAATTAGACTTACTATTCCTATTTTTTCATGATCCGAAAGAATTTCTAAACTCAGTAATTAACTCAACTTTTTTTTCTTTCTCTGGAGTCTGCTGATACATCTAAATTATCTAAAAATTTATTTCTTCCAAGAAAAATTCTTAATGAATGCTTTTCTAACTACTTGTGTTGGATTCTTTTAAGGAATACTTTCCATCTGAGGAAACCATAAAGAGAATTTACCCATTGGAAGATTTGTTTTCTAAGTATGAGATATTCCACCTCACAATGTGAATGGGTATTTTGTGACTGTTGATAAAATTCTTCCCTGTAATGTTTAAACCCTATCATCTCTCTAAGTTTTATTTGAAATTCTACGAGTGGGGTAATGCAGTTGTTATATGAAATAATGCGTTAATAATTTACGAACTGGTGAATATCGTTACAGCACACTGTAAAAAGGATTAACTGGTAGTAAATTTTATGTAAGTTGGTCATTTATCATAGCAACGACAATATTTTATTAATTTTAGAGAAACTCTAAACTCATTTTTATAAATTGAATTAAATTAAATTTAATTGAATCAAATTGTATTCAATCGAATTAAATTAAATTCAGTTTAATTAAATTGAATTCAACTAAAATCTACTCAACTGAATACAATTTTATTAAATTGAGTTTTCAATGCGACAGAATACAGGTTTTATATACAACATCTTTCTATGTACAGTATTCCGTCTCATCCATTCGACAATCGAAACAAATCCGATTCTCATTAAAAAAGTAGGTAATATAATTTTTCTTACTGTAGGGGGTAAACCATTTTGCTAACTGTAATATTTTTGTATATGGACTTAGTAAAATTAGTCAGATGAATTCGAGCAGATTAACTTCTCATTATGAAATGCTTACTTAAAATAATTGTTAACTGAAATTTTTTGTTTATTTTACTACTTTTATAAATCGCTACAATATTAGAAATCGAATGCTATGCGATGTTTTGTATTTGAGAAATACAAGTACATGAATTTTGATAAAGCCTTTACTACTTTTTGAACCATTGGAACTCTTTTACTTGATTTAAAATGAGTATATCTTATTTTTGAAAAAACCCTTTTTTTCGTGCAGTGTTCCTGTCAAATATATAATATAGAGCAGCAAACCGTATTTCTCTGTCAATTACCAATAAATATTGAACAAGATTATACACATGCTGAACAACATACATTATATTAAACAGCAAAGGTAGGATCAATAATAAAGATAGTCTCTTAAATGATTAATTTTAAAGTAACTTCTCTTACACACGAGATTTTGTAAGTAATTGTAAATATTGTACGGTTGACGTAGGTTCCGGTTTCTGAATATTAATTAGTGGAAGCAGATTTTTGCTCCTCACAAGGATTGATTTCATCACACCATTATTAAATTCATTAACCCTTCTCTTGTATACGGAATTCAAGATGATGAAAACTTCACTTCTGACATCAAATTGCTCCGATTTTTTTCTCCGAGTCATGATTGCTCAACCAGGATTGCAATTTTTTTTTTTTTTTTAATTTTTTTTTTTTTTTTTTTTTAATTTTTTTTTTTTTACAAAAAGCATTCGAAAATTCTTTAGACAGCAGCAACGCAGATGATGCTTTGCTGTCTAGCTCCCATCATGTCCTCAGCCATAGACAACTCAACAATAGAGTTATTGCTTTCCTACGTAGGTATTTAGTTTATCAACAAAACAATTTAAAATGTATTTGTGTGTTTAGATAAATGTCAAATACAGATATCGTGCATACAAATTTTCAAAACACTATTGTATGATAATAATATATAATTGCAGTTTCAATCTCAATACATAATTATTCTTAACAAAAGAAATCATCAATGAAAATGAAACTAAAAAATTTAATATTCGTTGCAGTTAAATGATCTGGAAAGTGAGTAATGCAATTTAAATAATAAGTCACGGAAAGTAAACGTGTGGTTAAAAAAGGGGAGGAGGGAGGGCATCGTAAATTTCACTTGTAATTTATTTGAATAAAAAAAGTTCAAAGGAATTATTCAAATCACTTTGGATATCAAGTAAATTGAAAGCATTTGGGATGAATAAACTGTTCATTCATTAGATTTTTTTTATGGAATTAGAAAAAGTTGCTTGCATTTGGGTGCTATTTTATTTCTTTAAGCAAGATAAAAATGGATGGCTGCTTCTATCAATTCAGCCTAATCACCTGGTGATTGAAAACTTCCTTTTCGAGGAAGATATCAAAAATTTGGGGCAATAAAAGTTTATTTATATTTATTTATTTATATTCATTTATATTTATTTATATTTATATTTATTTATTCATTATTTTTTATTTATATTTATATTTATTTATTCATTATTTTTTATTTATATTTATATTTATTTATTCATTATTTTTTATTTATATTTATATTTATTTATTTATATTTATTTATATTTATTTATATTTATTTATATTTATATTTATTTATTTATATTTATTTATTTATATTTATTTATATTTATTTATTTATTCGAATTTTTATTATTTACTTAGGTATTTGTTGAAAATTTTTCAAGACATTTCATTTTTCCCAGAAAAAAATGATGACAGAGTTTTTAAAAAATAATGCGGATTATATATTTTTCGTTTCAGAGGCTAACAGAACTTTAAAAAAAACACCTAATTCGCTACCCAGCTTTAACAAAAGCTTTTGTGCCAACAATTTAAGACACAGCGATAATTCAGAGATTAAACCCAAAGCTCCTTTCAAAACAGCTCTAAACTTCTAACAAACTCCTATTCTATGTCTATAAGTTTTTTTTTTTTATATTCTCGCGTACGAACTTTTCCAAAAGATCCAGAGAAACCCATGTGGCGTTCACTACGTGCCGGAAACATCACGGAATTTCTTTGTTAACTTGTAACTGATATCAACATTGTGTAGCCTGCATTTTCACAGTTAATAAATAAAGGTAAAATATAAGAAAATAGATTTTTACAAAGAAATATATACATTAATTACATTTATTTACAGGGAAATTGTGTAATTTTTCACCCTTTTTAAAGACTGTATTTCCGGGAAGTCAAGTTAACTCAGAAGTACTACGATAACACGAGAATAGCCTATTGTGATGTACAACTTTAGGTTCACATGAAGATGTTCGTTGTAACCTATCCACGATGGCGTTGATCTTCTTAAGATCAACACACGGCCCTTTCCAAGTCGTCTTAAGTTTAGAAGAGAGTCCTTTTCGACGCGACGCTTAGGATTCCATGATCACACCTTCCTGGAATGATAGGTCTACATCCTTCGCGTATCGAATCTTCATGCTGTTCGTAATGGTGTTAATTCTCTCTCTGGAGAACTATGTACCTCCTCTAGACGTATTTGGAAACCGTAGCCAATAGATCTCTTCCTAACATCACTTGGGATGGTGTAAATCTGGTGGTAAAGTGAGTTGCATTTCTGTAGGCTCATTTTTTTTTTTTTTTTTTTTTTTTTATTTGAAACAAAGTTATGAAAAAGAAAGGGGTATTTTAGGTGTTTATTAAAAAAATATTTTTATACATTTAAGGTGCTGGCAATAGCTTTAGCCCATTTAAAAAAATTCTACCCTTACACGAAAAACGAATAAAAATTCAGGAAAAATGCAGCGCTCTCCTTTCAACATTAAGTGATTCGATTACATATGACAGCAATGAAAATTGTGCTGTCAGTTTGCATCAATATTTGACGTGCACATATTTATTATTTATAAATACGTTAAATGATGTTGTTAACTATTTAAAAAATGTAAATGAAATGTTTTAATTAATCGAAACTTATATCAAACTTATATACTTTCATTTTAAATTTGCTTTGAGGAACATAGTAAATGGTTCTTGGGTCTCTTTAAAAGTATTTGAAACCGTTCTTATTACGGAAAAGTTTAGATTTCTTCAAAGAACGAAACTCTTACTATATGCATACATCTAACTGTATGCATACATTATAATGTTTTAACTATCTTATATATTCATTTTATTATGCTTAATTCTCATATATATTTGCATGAACTTTTAACACCAACTTGCACCAACAATATCGTAAAACAACAAAATTGAGTATGGTGAAAATACAACACAAACTTTTCTTATTTAGATATTTGTATTCTAATATGTGTTTCAGTGCAATTAAACAAATAATATACTCCTTCTAAAATATCTTTAAATTTAAGTGAAATTATTCATCGTTTTTACACCCTACATACTTGTATTAATAAACTAGTTTTTAGACCTAGAGCATGACGTATATCGTAGTTTAACTGTCATGTTAAAGCAGAAACTTTAACTTGAAATGACATTTACTACAGACAGTCAGCTGTGAAAGTTTCCAGTATGAAATGATAAACGTGTATGGATTCAACAAATTCACGAAAGTTGAAATGGTCAATTTTCTCAAGTCAACTACAGTATATCTTACAAGAATAAATTATACTACATGTTAACAGGTTCATAAAATACGGAATGCTATTTCATTAAACATGCTACGAACGTGGTGTTTAATGCTAGTAATCTATTCCATTTTCTAGTTAGTGATATGAGCATCCTACCACTTTTTATTCAGTCATTTATTACCCTAAAGTTTAAACTATACGTTTTATAAATCTAATGCTTTTCGAGAAGGAATTGTGTGTGTTAATTTTTTTTTTTTTGAGCTTTGGTATAGTTTTTTTAACTCATTATAAATGATAGCCGGAGAAACAAAATAATGTAATATCAATTATTATCTTTTATAAAAAAAATGGTAGTCAATTCGCTATAACTCGAAGTCTCATAAGTCGAATATTCGTTTATCTCGAAGTTTTCATCAAATCCCAAGACAATTTAATGTTTTTCAACACAAAGTTATCTCCGTATCTCGAAGTGTGCATCTTTTAAGTCAAGGTTTTTGTAAAAATTACATAAAAAAAAAAAAAACACCCCACAAAATACCAATAAAAAAAAACAGATTTTTATTTTTTCCTCTTTACATCGTGTTTTATAATTTAACTTGCTACCGTGAAAAATTGTGCGCATTGACGCGCACAGAAAGTAAACGGCTTTTGCTTTTACATTCCATTCCATATTTAAAGTGTGAGTCAATGGTGTAGGTTTACGTTGACTTTGAATAATGTTAAAACGTAAGTTGAATACGCTTAGTCTAACTCAAAAAGTTAAATTGATCAATGACGCTGAACAAAATCTGCGATATAAGAAGAAAGACGTTGCTAAAAAGTACAGAATTCCTCCGAATACTCTTTCAACCATTTTGAAAACAAAGACGATTTTGAGGAGACATGCATCGAAACTCCATCCATCGTGTAAATGAGTGAAGGTATGTTCCTTTCTTGGTGTCGAAGCTGCTCTATTAAAATGGTTTGAGACATATCGAAACCAGAATTCCAAAATCCCTCTTAGTGGAATGATGTTAAAAGAAAAGGACTTTACTCGTTTACTAAAAGTTGAAAGATTTATAGCAAGTGCAGGATGGCTAGAAAAGTTTAAAGCAAGATTCAATATTGTCTTTCGGACTCCACAAGAACAAGCAAAAATTGTCTGATGAAATATGCCTTGAATAGAAAATAACTTCCAAGTGACTTCCGATAATTCAAACTTTGGATAGCTCGAAGAATTTAAACAGTCCCTTGAACTTAAGAGTTATCGCGAGTTGACTGTACTTACGTATTATCTCATCGACCGTTGGGGAACTTTTTGTAGAGGAGAAAAGTTTACTTACGAAATTACTTTGGAGGTTCCGTTAGGCTTAGATTTGCCTCGAGGTCTTACCATTTCCTTTGCGTGGTGTATCTGGAATCCGTCCGGACATACAGGTTCGACAGATTAAATGGATGGTTTTACGAACTTTTTATCTCGCCAACTGTTAACGGGATAATATATAACTATTAAACAATTTAAATTTTTGAACTACTATTACAAGCATTTTTTAATAATTATCTATTGTTCTTGCTGTTGAATTCATTTATTAAGATTTAATAATTTTTATTAGCTCCAGATACATCAATAAAATATTAAAAACCACTGTTAATTAACTAACTTCCAACGTATAATGATGTTCTAATGTTGAAAACATGACTGAAATGAATTTTCATTTGAATACTTTTAAATTAAAGAACATGGGTGAGACAAAAAAATTAACTCTTTTTTAAATTATAAGGATAATAAAAAATAAAATAAAAAAAAACTCCATCAAAATATATTCTCTCTTTTTAAGTAACGATAAAATAAAAAACGTTACTTACAAAATTAAGATTTTCGTTCACATGCTCGCAAATCATATCTAATGCCAAGGGGTAAATTAAAATGAATGAATAAAATACCTCCATGTGTTGTAAAGGAGAAGCGTGAAAAAAGCTATTTCTTCGATAACAGTTTTTGCTATAAATATCTTGTTTTAGATTTAAGATTATTTGCTTTTGAATTTTTCATACTTGGTTTTTACTCATAAAACTGATCCTTTACTAGAACATGAACCCAGGAAGGTACATATCTCTTGTGGCCAATTTTGACTGCAATAAATGTACTTTAATTCATTCCGATATTTCACGCATAAAAGAGGAAAAGTGGCTAAACGTTCCAGAGCGAGGGATATTCGAATGTATCACTTCTAATGTAGTAACGATTCTGAAAATTAGTACAAATGTCAACAAAGATAAGCATAGAAAAAGTAAGGTATTTTGATCACGATTAATCCCCTTTAAGGGGTGGAAAAGGGGCTAAACGTTCCAGAACGAGGGATATTCGAATGTCCCACTTCCCATTTGGTCACAACTCTGAAAATTGGTGCAAATATCAAGAAAGACAAACATAGAAAAAGTAAGCTATTCCGATCTCGATTAACTTACTTGGGGGGTGGAAAAGGGGTTAAACGTTCCTAAAAGGGAATAATCTAATGTATCCCTTTTAATGTAGTCACAATTCTGATATTTGGTGCAAATGTTAAGTAGGGTAAATATATATAAAAATGTTATTCCAATATAGATTAATGGATTTTTAAGGGAACAAAAGTCGACGCAACATTGAAACTATACGAGGAATATCTTAATGTCTAACTTCCAATACAGTTAAAGCTTTGAAATTTAGAACTAAGAGCAAACATAAACACAAAAAACTATTGCAATGTCGATTAAGTAATTAAAAAGGGTCCGAAGGGATTAAACAATCTAAACGAGGGATATTAAAATGTCTCATTTCCAATATATTCAAAATTATAAATTTTGGAAAAAATGTCAACAAGGGTTATCGATTAAGTAATGTATTCCTATTTTGATTAATCAATTTGTCGAGATTGTTCGTCTCGGGATCAAACGTCTGAAGTGTGAAATACCTGAATGTCTTTTGATTGCTAAAATGTACATGGTAAAATTTCATAGCGAAGCACGGGTATTCAGCTAGTTTATGTTATAAAGTATACATGTCACTATTGTTTTTTAAAAATAAGAAAACTATAAAAATGCATATTAATATAAGTTTCATGTATTTAGTTTGTTGTTTGTGAACTTTATATAAAACCCTTTTGAATATGTATGTTTGATCGTTATAGTTTTAGAGATGCAAAAGTTTAGAAATGCTACAGAAAAGTTAAGATACGAAATTCATTTGAATAAATGTGATTATTATTTAAAAAACACTAAACTTACTTTTGAAGCGGATCCTATTATCAATGGACCATTACAATTGTGGTTGACTTTATCTCTTTACCATAGATCTGGTTTTCATTAAAGAGTAAAAGTAAACATTTATTCAGATAGGAATAAATACACTTCTTGCTCTTTCCTTTTGGCTTACATAAGTGAAATAAAAGATCCATGCAAAGTATATAATTTTTTTATAAAATTTCATTGTTGAATTTTATAAAATTTAGAAGTCTTACTCCATAAGTGAGAATTTTAATCAAGAAAATTAGGTAGCTTTTTTTTTATAAAATAAATAACTTAAACAGATTTTATTTTAGAAAATTAGATAGATTTTTAAGTCGCGTAACTGATATTTCTATTTTCGAAAATGAAGTGAATTCAAGCAACGTGATGTTCTATATCTTTCCAAATACTCTTTGATTCTCCGGTTAAGAAAAGTATGAAAAGTAAAATATAATTCTCGGTGTTTCGTATAAAATATATATCCTTCAATCTGTATTAATTTCCAAAATTTTAATATACATCATTTTTAATAAATCAATGTTAAAGATACGCCAATTTATAAAATTTGAAGACACTAATAAAATGCCTGCATACTGATTTATTATTTACCACATAATAAACACCACATTGATTTATGTCAAATCAAAAACACATGAATTAAGAAAAAAAAAAAATGGTGATCAAAATGCTGGATGCTTATTACTGTCATTTCTTAATAATTCAAAAGAAAAAAAATTCCGATATATTTTTGTTAAATTTAAGTATTTCAATGGATTTCAATCCTTTTCTTATCTATTATTGGTTATAAAATAAATTATTAAGGGTGCCACTTCATTAGTATTTTTAATAAAATGTTACTTTATACTTGAAGTTTTTATTGTTATCTTTCAATTTTTTAAATTGTTTGTAGTAACTTTGATATTACTTGTGAGTTTGTGACAAGAAAAATCTTTGGAAGGCTAATTAATCCACATGTCTTTATTCAATCGAGCTAAAACGAGACAGATAGACATTTATTTATTTTTATTTTTGGTGGGGGGGGGGGGGGGTAGAGTAAAAATTTGACTTCTGTTAAATAAAATTGATAACATTGTAAAATTATATAATTTTTCATTATATGATTATATAATTTCAATTATATGACATTTAAAATGAAAAAATCAGGCTATAATCTCATGTTAGGATCACAAACTGGTATTCACTTGAATTTGCCGGTTAGGTTTCAATACATTTTTGTACACAATGGACAGTTCCCGCATTTTTTAAAAATGAACGATATTAGTTTATATTTATGGATAATTTCTTTCTGATTCCAAATACTTAAACAAAAGTTCTTTTAAAAAAATGAGTTATTTAAATATTAAGAAAAGAAAATGCCCCATAACCGAGCCAAAACCAGTCTGATCAAAACACTCAACAAAACTTATGACGTAAAAGCTTCCTTCCGTTTCTATGGTTATCGTGAGGTTTCTGCCAAATAGTTGGCATTGAAATATTTGGCGTTGGTAGACCGATGCCATATCCCGTACAGGTTGGCGCAGTTTGCGAGAAACTTACAAAACTGGTTTCAGCCGCCGCATTTCAAGCCAAGATGTTTGGGAAGCCTTGACGTCACATTCAATTCGAGGCAAATGAAACGTTTTCTCGCCAACGTGTAACAGGGGTACTTTGATTTCAAATTATAAAAAAAAAATAAGTGCATTGAGCAGAAATTTTTCTGTTTATAGCCTTTTTATAACATTTAGAATAAATTAAAAAAAAAAGTGCGGGAATTGTCCAATGCGAACTTTGTTACATTTTTTTATTTCAAAAGTTGTTTCAAATTTCTGGTTTTGGATGAGAAAATTGACTCCGAAAACACAGGCACGATGCAGCATTTGCATAAGGTATATGCTTATCAATAAATGTAATCCAGATTCTACAATTAAAATCGTTGATTTTTATTTCAATGAAAGAAATAAAATATGAATAAATGCAAGTGCCTCTTTCATTATTCCAGTGAACTTGATTTGTCGTTGTCATGATTGGTTAAAAAGTTAATTTTTATGAAAAGGCGTTTGCTTTTTTATTTTAAATGCTTTTTTTTTTTTTTAATTTTTAGGAAAATTTCGTAAGTGGGATAGTTAACAACACCTGCATACGCCATGACAGAACGATTATTATTATTATTATTACCGAAATCGTAAAAGCCGTTTTTCTGCAAAAACTGAAAGTTTGTTTTCAACTTTTGAAAAATAGACATTCAGCACCGATACCATTTTCATAAAATCCTTGTTGTGTGCCCATAACTGACTCAGATATTAAATTTAAACATAATTAAACTTTCTGTTCATGATATATACATGCATACTGCTCCTATATTCATGCATTATGATCGTTTACCGCAAGATACATTTTTGGATTCAGTACCTTCCAAATCAAACTAGTGGTGTCGAACATCGTACAACTTTCAATTACACTATAAAGCTGTTGTGGATTTGTGTGATTTACCGTTTTCATATTTTCATAATTCAATTAGCAAACTTTGCCAGTTTGGCGATATACTTTTCGATAATTCTTATATCATCCTATCTTATAAGTGAAACTGGAGATAGAGAAGAAAAAACAATCGTTGATGAGGTATGCTCAAGGAAAGATAACTCTGAGTTAAAGATATTTGTTTTTCGAACTTTTACGCCATTAAAGCATTTTTACGGTAATTTCGGAGAGGGAGACGTTTAGAACACTTAAAGAGGCATTACCGCAGCGATTTTGAACAAAATAGTTGGAGCCGTTTTTAGCAATTACAGAAAAACATGATTTTTTCAACGGCAGCTACCTTATGCAAATGCGCGATTATGACGAGAACCTTAATGGTAGGTCCCTGTGCCATCATCAACCAGCATACTAAATTTGAATAACGTAGGTCAATTTTTTTGGGAGTTATGCTGACCACACACACTCAGACAGACATTTTTTTTTAGATGTTTTAAATCTGGATGTTCCAAAACGAGGATAAATGCAACAAAAAAAAAAAAAAAAAAAAAAAAAACTGATTTTTTTTTACAGAAAACCAAATTTTCATTACCTTATGTATACAGATGGGTAATGGAAAGCAAAAATCCCCAAACAAAACCAGCATCTATATCCTCGCCCCAATGCAATACATCCATTTTCTTATATATCGAGTAATTTTAAAGTAAAAAAAAAAAAATCAATAAATCAAGATCCAGAATTAACTTAAACTTGCTGAATATTTAGGGATTACGAATCTATGTTAACGTACGAAACTAAATTCAGGTCTGGTTCCTTAGTAAATAAGAATGAACACAAATTTAATTTTCTACTAGTTACCCCATGTTTATCAAATAAAAGCGTCTTAACAATGAATACTTTCTTTGTTGAATTTCTTTCTCAGTTTAATAAAATTTACTTCGAATATAGTGCAGATTTAGTTATAAGAGTTTTGTGCAAGGAAGTTTAACTTTATCTCTGTAATTTCCTGCATTTGTCGAGAATATTAAAACAGCACTTTCTAACTCTGATGGATTTTTGCTTTGTTTTGAATTTCATTGTAAATGACAAGTAGACGTCTAATTCGTTATTCTCTTGGAAGAGGAAATTAAACCCGCGTTTCACTGTCAAAACTTTTTACCATTCAATAAACGGACTCATAGGGTGATTTTTACTTAAAAACAGAAAATAATTTAGGCACTAGATTGAAAAAAAAATAGTAACTCTTTTTAAATTTATAGAAACATAGTTCTTACTAAACTAGGGGTGTGGAACATTGCACAACTTTCAATTACACTTAATACTGCTAAGTGAGTCTAAATCTGTCATGGATTGGAGTAATTTAACTTTACGGTTTTTATCTTTTCATTATTTAAAAAAATTACCAGTTTAATGACATTTTTGGCGTTATATTAACAGAAACTAGGGGTGTGGAACATCGCAAAACTTTCAATTACACTATAATACTGACGTGGATTTGTGTCATTTATCGTTTTTATATTTTCATCCTTCATTTAGCAAAAGTGGCCAGTTTGGTGATATTTTTTGCGATAATTTTTGTATAGTTCTAAATAAATAATAAAAAAAATAAATAAAAAATCTTCGTTAAAATGATGATTTTGGCGATATACTTTTCGATAATTCTTAAATTATCCTTTCTCATATGTGAAACTGGGGAGGGAAGATAAAACTATCTATGATGTGGTATACTCAAGGAAAGAGAGCTCTGTGTTAAAGGCATTTGTTTTTCAACTTTTTACGCCAACAATGAATTTTCACTAGAATTTCGGAGGTGGGGGTCCCTTAGAACACCTTAAGTGGCATTACCACAACGATTTGGACAAAATAGTTAGAGCCATTTTTTAGCAATTACTAAAAAACATGATTTTTTCAATGGCAGATACTTTATGCGCATGCGCGATTTTGACGAAAACCTTAATGGTAGGTACCTGTGCCATCAGTAACCCGCACACCAAATTTTAACATCATAGGTCAATTTGTTTGCGAGTTATGCTGACCACATACACACAGACACACCCACGCGGACAGACATATTTTCTAGATAATTTTTTTGAAATCGAGATGCCACAAAATGTGGAAAAATTTACACTATGTACTCAATGAGCTCTATGTTAAAGACATTAGCTTTTTTCACCTTTTTACACAGTTATCCAATTTCTACAGCAATTTTGGAGGTGGTGATGTTTAGAGAACCTTAAAAGGCATTACCACAGCAATTTGGATCAACATCGTTAGAGTCATTTTTTGGCTATTTCTGAAAAAAGTAAATTTTTTAATGACAGCTACCTAATGCTCCATTTTGAAGAAAACATTAATGCCGGGTCTCAGGGCCACCACTAGCCAGTACTCAAAATTTGAACATCGTTGTTCGATCCGTTCGGAAGCTATGCAGATTACAGACTGACGTACACAATTTTTTGTTTTCTAGACCACTTTTTTTTAATTCAGCACATTCCAAAACGTGTAGAAATGCGGAAAAAAAAAGAAGAAAAAAAAAAATCTATTTTCTATCTTATTAAATGGGTAATTGAAACTATAAACTGTATGTTTATATATATTTGTTTGCATTTGGTCATAAATTATTTTCTGTTTTGCTAGTCCTTTCGGCATAATATCACGGTGCTTCGGCGTAAGAAAATAAAGCCATGTCTGTCATATTTTTTAAAGTATAGTTTAAAATTTGCTTTTAAATAAAATTGATTTTCTCAGGAAACTAAATAATTTTAAATGTTGTTTCGAAAATTGTTATTCTAAATTGTTTATAAAATTCTTCACTTGAAATGTCTCTTTAATTTCGTTTTCAATGAAAATACATAATTTTTAAGAAGTTATTAGTAATATATGACAATATATGAATTGTGATGTATTAAAATTTTCATTTAATCAGACATGACGACATACAGGCTAAACATTCATACTGGTGACTTCAAAGTTCTTAAAATATCGCAATACCCCACTCTTTTGAAACGTCGTCTGAATTTTTTTTACAACAAATTATGATACATTTACATCAATATTCCTGAATCTGATATTTGTAAATGTTAATATCACTTCATGTCAGAATTCTCATCTGATGTAAACTACCATCAACCGCACGTGACGCTCTTCGATGAAACATTTTCATGCATTGGGAACTGTCAAAACACTTTAAAACTGCTTTTAAAAAGCAAATGAAAATTTTGTCTTCACACTAAACAAGGAACATCATGTTCAGTTTGAGAATATCAAACAAATAAACTCTAATGTTAAAGAGGGCATTATATTCCTTCTTTAAGTGAAGACCAATTCAATCAAGGATACTTGCAACAACGATCCAATAGTTTGAAATATTTGTTTCTACGTTCCTCGTATCAATATCTATTACTGTATTTTTGTTTTATTTCTATGATGCATACGTCTTAAAGAAATTTACGTATGTATACCTTTCCATTGAAAAGTTAGTAGCAAAAAAATTTATATATTTCGTAATTTTGTACAATACTGTATGATAAGATGATCCCCATCATGTCGTTGTCAACAGGATGTAAATTAGCAGACACAGAGTAAAATTATATTAGTAGCTCGCACAGTTGACAATATTATATAACTTTACTTTTTTAATTAAAACATTTGTATTCAGTATGTTATATTAAATAGCTTATTGTGAAGATTGAAATATAATTCGAATTTTATAAAATGTCAAGTTAGATTCCTAACTCAGGAAAGTTAGTAAGTAATAAACAAGAGCTCACGTTCCTCCGTCGTAACATCTCCATTCAAAGACATTTGTTCTGCTGTTGAATTATAAATGTAAATTGTACTTATTTAGATTCCCTTTACTGCTGCAAATTATACATTCATTTTATATTTAGATTTTTGAAAAGCAACCTCCCCTAGCAATTTCTAATTAGTTTTCCCTTCATTTAATATGTAAGCTTGCACTTGCTATATGTAAGCATGCGTTAATTGGGACTTTAATAAATAATTATTATCATTAGAATACTCGGTATTAAGAACAATTAACATTAAATATAACATCCATTTCCATGTAATTAATCACAGTCTTACCCATTATTTTGTTATTTTTGAAGTCAAATTTATCAAAACAGACACTTAGAGGATATTAACAGCTGGTGTGTCACTTCACGGAAACTCAGATGAGTGCTTTGTTTGAGAAGTTAAGATTGAGCTTCGAGAGAAGTTTTATGAAAAGCACTTGTTAATCAATATTGAACGTTTTAAAAGCATCAGAATGTCTTGTTTATTACTGATTGCTCTCTCCAATTGTCATAAGGTGTTTTCATTATGACATTTAGTTTGATATAATTAAAGAAACCTCCTGGTGTAAAAATCATAGCTCGGCTCTTTTGACACTTTAGACTACGTCAATGAGAATTGCACGAATGAGTGGGCTGACTTCTTTACTTATGTTGCACTTGGGGGTTGGAATTGAAGAGGGGTTTTTGGAGGCTGCAAGGGGAAGAAGGGAGAGCATCTAGCCCTGACGTTTGGAAGAGAGAAGGAGTGGGTTGCTTGACCTCTGAGAAAAGAAAAGTTCTTATACCTGGGATGGGAGATTAAGATGCTAGCAAGCGGTGTCCGCCCGTTCCAGAGCAAGGAGCAGTAAGTGGCTCTTTTATTCACTCAGTACTCAGCCAGCTAGGAAAGTCTAGTTAGGATATATGTTTAACTTTTAATTATTGCTTTTGGTTGTTTTAAATATTTGTTATTTTGGGTTTCAACCTCACACTTGTGGTGAGCGTTTTGAGGAAATGTGTTTGCTACCATATACCTAACTGCTGAATAAACTGGTTTCTGAACTAAAGAACTTGTGTTAATTGCGGGGTGTTCTGTAAATGCTTGACACTAAATTTATTGCTTATTTTATATATGCGCAATTAGTACTCCTACCTATATGAATTGTCATAAGGTGTTTTCATTATGACACCAATTCTTGAGTTGTTTTAAAAGGACGTCAAAGGAGTTAAGAACGAGCCATATTTTCTTGTGAGGATATAAAATCGAGTTACAATCCTCCTTGAGAAATTACTTTTAGGTATCATGTTATGGTAGGGTTGTTTCAGTTTATGCTCTGAGGACCTAATATTGCCAACTTGGCTAACTTAAAAAAAAATAAAAAAAAATTGTCTGATCCTTTTTACATTGAATTTTTCAGAGTTGTTGGTTACCAGATATAAAAAAATCATAAGTTATGACATATTTGGCCCTCAGTTTTAATTAAATTCATTCAACGTTGACTTTTACACAGTGCCGGCCATTTCCCCTCCCCCCCCCACTCCCGACGAGTGTATATACATGGGCGCCGCCCAGAATGTGGGAAGGGGGCACACTTGCAACCCTTGGATTTTGAAAATTAAAAATAACATGGAGAAAATTGGTAATGTTCATTGGAAATAGAAGTGTATTATGGTTTTTAAAATATTCAATAGGAGTGGAACTTAATACATAAAATACTAATTTAAATTTATTAATACATCAAATTGAAAGATCAAGGTAAAAATAGAAAATGGATCAACTTACACACTCTTTTGTGCACTCTGCACCCTCCTGTAAATAATTGTGCCGGTGCCCATGTGTATAGATTATTTTTAAACTAACAGTAGTTTTTGATAACTTATCAAACATTCTGAATGTTGTTCAACGAGTACTAATAACTAGAAACTGAATTTCAATCTATTAACGAAACTACTGATATCATAGAATGAATAAAAGCATTTTCATTTAACATAATGAAGACTAAATATTTTTTTATTAATTTGAATGGTCTGGAAATAACTAATAATTTATAGAAAGAAGCCATTTATTTGTAATCGTATTCCATGTTTTTAATTTCAATTACACAATTTTAACATAGGCTAATGAAATTATTAGAGTAAAAAGTATTAGTATTAGAGTCAGTAAAAATATTCTATTTTGTTTGCATTTTTATAAGTTTTGGAACTTGCCGAGTACAAATGTGGGCTAAAAAATGTTTGTAATATTGTTTTTGGTTAGTGTAACTCCTGAACGAATTGAAGTACGATGTTCAAATTTTGCGTATAGGTTAGTGGTGGCTATGTGACTTCTCATTAAGGTTTTAGTCAAAATTGTGCATGCGCATAAGGTATCTGCAATTGAAAAATTTATGTTTTAAAAAAAAATTACCGATGTTGATCAAATGCGATCGTTGTAGTAATACTTTTAAAGTGATTTAAACATTTCCATATCTGTAAAAATACAATAAAGGCATAAAAAGGTTTAAAAAAAAAAAAAAAAAAAAAAAAACACTCGGATGTCTTTAATACAGAGTTCTTTTCTCTTGAGCGTCGACCATAAACGATTATATCTTCTTTCTTGTACTTAGTGGAAAGAATATTTTAACGTTTATTATTAAAAAACATACCATCCCCATCCATTTAGCTGTTTTGGCAGTCCCCCCCCCCCTTTTTTTCCCCCATGCCAAATGGGAATTAAAAAAAAAAAATAATCGACATATAAAAACAAAAATGGTAAATTAAATGCAGCGATCAGTGTTATGTGTAACTGAAAGTTGCGTGATGTTCCACACTCCTAGTCTTAAAATTCCTGACTTGTGCAAAAAGTAGCTTTATATTTTAGTATTTATTGCTAAGCCTTAAAACGTTTCGAACTGTTGAACAATTAAATATTTCGAATATATTGTAGCAAAGAGCTTTGAATATGAATCAAATTTCACCAAGTACAACATAAACAATCTAACACTTTTAATTTCCCTCAACCTCTGCAGCTAGTACCTTTTTCTCGTATATCATATGCAGTGCATTTCAAACTCTAGTTAGTATCACAACTTATATATACATTTCTTTCAGAAGTTTTATTTTTTATAAAAGTCTCTAAGAGTCACAAAATAAAAAGATCAAATCAGCGTAAGCGTCTATTTTAATGAAAGTATCACCGGGCGGATATGAAACATCAGTGAATGAGATGATTACTTCTGATATGGAGTGATATATTCCTAATCTTTTACCTGGTTTCCATTATCAACGGTTCCACTTCCTCTGTTATATAGCTACGGCCATCAACTATCCCAATAAATGTCTTGGAGGTTCTAACAGGAAGGGAAATCTTCATTATCAAGATTTAATGACATTTTAACTCCGAAATGTTCAGAAAACTGCAGCAATTTAGTAAGTGCATAAATTAGTTTAAAAGTCGGTTTAAATTATTGTAGATTAAAATTAAATCTCGAAAAAATGTATTCTAATTCAAATCAATTCGGCTGCGTAAGTCACCGTTTCTAAGAAGCTGCTTTTACAAACATTTTTTATTTATGTTACATCAGGTCCAGATAACAAGCATGCACAATTGGCGACATGTAATGTCTGAAATCTTATTTTGTTAAGATGATGTTACATGATGAAAGCGACATGATGCTTGACGGCAAACTTGTCACTGAATGTCAAAGTTCTAATTGTATATATCCGCATGTATGATTCTGCAAGTAGCGCTTGAGGCGGATGGAAGCAATTACTGTTCCCAAACACACCTTGAAGATTTGTTAATGGAACGTTAGGGACAAACAAAAATCCTGCCATTTTGAATTTTTTATTTTCATAAACAGAACTGTTGACAAGTTGACGAGTTTGACGACGAACATTTCACTGAATGACACAGTTCTAAATGTATATGTATGCAGGTACGATGCCGTAAGTAGCCTCGAAGAGGATGAAAGCACTTACTGTTTCCAAACACATGCTAAAATTGGTTAATGGAGCGTTACTGCCATATATTAACTAGGAAAAGCCAGAGAAGTGATAAACTAGATGAACATTCATCAACTTGATGTCAGTGAATTCAGATATAAGGGATTTAGCTATACTATACTTCACCTTAACTCAACATCACTTAGACGATAGATATTCACCGTGCACATAAGTAATTCATCCATTTTGGCGGCGTGAAAGCAAGCTGGGAAGCTCAGTCCAGCAACTCTGTAGATAACAGAAGGCTATAAGGTTTGGCGAGCATTATACCTTCACACCGCCAAAATGGATGAATTGCCTATGTGAGCGGTGAAGATCTACTGTCTAAGTGATGTTAAATTTAGGTCAAGTTTAATAAAGAAGACACGTGATGGAAATCGTATCAACCGTTATGCATAATTGAGCAATAACTACAACCAGGTGACCACTAAATGCTCGTGTAATTGTAAAATACCCTTTCCACCTTAGACTAATCTAATGAAAGGAGGTTTAACCAACCCGGAAAGATTTTGATATGGAATTAAAGCTCCAATTCTATTCTGTTCAGCAAAAAAGTGATTTTCGGAAACTTTTATGAATAGAACTTCCCCATTGTAAATAATCTATTACAATTCTGATAATAAATGCAGCAGAAAAAATATTAGAATGTTGGAATTGCTAAAATTAATCAATGAATGAATTAATTGCTATTTCGAACACACATTTAATAACAATTCGTTAGGTTGTCATTAGATTCTAGCAAGTGTCAAAAGGTCATTTACGATTTTAAAATTCGAATTATTAACATTAAATACAAAATATAATTATTCAATGAAAAAATGAATTAATTTATACAGAAAAGATTTTAACGTTGCTATTAGACTTGATATTTGGTCATTGGAACACGAATTAAGCAGATGTTAGGACAATGGAAAATATTTCGGAAACTCTAATGTATTTTATATTACTCGATTAAGATTTTCTAAACGTTCTATATACTATGATGTTTATTTATATAAAAGTTGTTCAATAAAAATAAATGCAGATGTGTGTTCTGGCGATTACATGATGATTAGGACAGTAATAAAAACAAAGAAACAAAAAATCTTACTCACATATCGCACAAAATTTAAAGTTAAAATTTATAAAAATCTCTAACGAATTGAAAAGCAGATTTGAAACATTAAAAATTAACGATTTTGCAAAAGAAAAAGACACAAAAGAAAATTACCAATTATAAGTATAATATCACCAAAGAAACCATCCTTAAAAGTATCCTTAGAATTTCTAAATTTATAAATAATACATTCAAAGAAAAATATGAATTCTATTACTGCTCCAATACATTATGAATTTAATTATTAAATATTTAATAAATCTAGCAAGATTTAATATCTAAAGATCTTTGTAAAACTATAACACTGATTAAAACAGTTTGACGCTTTCTTTTCAATGACAATTTTGAAAAATTCCAATTATAATGGACACTTAAACATATTCCTGAATGTAGCACCAATGTTCAGTTCCTTATTTCCAGTTTTCCTGAAAAAGTACTATCTAGCTTGGTAGAAGTAGTAATATTAGTAAATCATTCAGAAATACTCAATGATACTTTAGTCTTTTTACATATGAAACACCAGATAAAGTATATTTGTTAGGAAGTGAAGTTTATATTAACTGGTTTTAGTGACTGTCTACAACATATAAACTATCTGAAATCTGGCAGCATTTTATCATACAATTTAAAAATGACTTTGAAAGACTTTTTTTTTTTACTTACTTTAACTTTAAAAAAGAATTCCTGAAAAATACTGAAAATACACTAATTTTACAAAGAACTTCAGAAAAATTGGCCCAAAGAAAGATCTTTTGGTTGAAGAAATTGAATGTATCGCAAACAGTTAAGAACCTATATAAGCGATTCCATTTCAAATTCAATCTCATGGATTTTATACGATGTTTGAACCAAATAGAATAGAATTTCTGATTTTGATATCAAAGAAGAAAGGGGGAAAAAAAGGGGGGGGGGAATAAATAAAATGCGATAAAAGTCGAAAGTTTTCCTTGGTTTAATAAAACCCAGTTTTTATTTAATTATACTTAAGTTTTTCCATTATCCACTGAGCAATTCTTAAAAGATACGACAATTTTTAAACTAGTTACTTTCTCCATTAAAGTATTTTTAGTTATGAAATACAGTAAAATGGTTTCGATATCGTATAAAAGCAGATGGGGAAATGCTACCAGCTTATAAAACTCAATCTTATTTTCTAGCAATTTTAAATTCTGTAGAGATTTCTCTACACTTACATTTTAATCAATATTAAATTAATTAATAGCGTTTTTTTCTAATTTACTAATTGGAATGTTGGAAAACCTGTTATAATAAACTATTTACCAAAATTACGAAATTGAATTCACTCCAGCGATATTTCTAATATACAATCAAATTCCTTTCGTCTTATATAGGAACTTAAGACGGATGTAAAGTTATTATAGCATGGATTAAAACATTGATTTAGTAATAATTACTCTCAAACTTAAAGTATTTAATAGTAGTTTAGTAATTCGATAAAAAGGAGAAATAATTCAAAATGTATACCATGTCAAGAAATTATACACTAACATGTAGTTTAGAAAAATAGAATTAAGTGTACAATTAAAAGACAAGAAGAAGAACTTTGATTGTATCGAACATAAATATTCTTTTAATTTGTGAATTTTAATTTTTCATTTCCAAATTTTTTTAACATGAAGTATTTAATTAATTATTTTTGTTTTCACCTCCATCAAATGAAGAATGAATGATAACGAGGGATTTTTTCGGACAGTTGATTCCAGAAATATAAAAATATGTAAGGTATCCGTCTGTTCGATAGTTCGTTCATCGCGCTATATTATGGAACTTCTGTACGTCAAAACTACGTATTGATTTAATGAAACTGGATAGATGTATGCGGTTAAGGATCAATTGAGTCACAATGAAACTTCAGGTATCTGATAGAGTTTTCAAGTTCATAAATCAAGATTTTCGTTCCCATAACTACGTAACAATATTGAATCCTTTCATGATTTGCAAAGAAACTATACAGCAATGATTATAATTGATAATAGAATTACATTTTATTTTATTTGTTAAAAAATATTTTTAATTGCGTTAAACTTTTTTATTTGAAAATATAAATGTTTCCTTAGCTTTATTTCTGAAGTTGCTATACACTTATACGAAGGCTATGTGCGCATGCGCATACCTGTGAATAAGGTCCACAAAAACAAAAGCTGGACATTCTCAGCAAAAACTGGAAATTGATTATTTTAAGAAATAAAAATGTCTCCAATTTCGTGAAACTAGTTGTAGTTCTTTTTTTCTCCCCAAAATACCTCCTCATAAACTGTTATACAGAGACTAATTTGCAAAATAGAAATTTTTAAGCATCAAGCCTAAAATTGTGTAGTTTACCATATAGTTCTAACGTACTTTAAAAATATGATTTTTTAAGTCATATATTTATTATTTAAATATATATGTACTCTGAGTTGCAATTTCTAGATTAAATACTTTGATAGAAACCCCAATTTTGCTTAATAAGATTTATTTTTATTGGCTAAAATTGTTTTCTTCCGCATTTCAAGAGAATACCGCTTTACTTAGAAGTATTTAAAGTGAAAAGTTTCGATAAAAAGTAGAATAAGTTTTTCCTTTCTCCAAATGAATAATACTTTAGAATATTCTGTCAAAACCATTTTAATTTGTTTGCATCCAAAACTGCGAAGGATTTATTCAATTTGAATGGGAAAACTTTTTAATTAATTATAAAAGCGAGAAAATGTCCATTTCCATCATGTTTTTCCCCTTTTATCTGAATTGATTTCAATTACTTGAAGTTTCAATGGAAAACACGAAGTGATTAAACCTAATAAAAATAGTAAAAGAGTTTGTTCTAAGATAAGTATTACAGAAACTGAAATTGCATTCAAACTTGCATTAATAATTTTTATTGGCTGCGGTTTCGTCAAAAGATTGTTTAAAACTAATCTTCTTGTTATATTTGATAGAACTAATAATTAAAATTGAGATTTCCATATAAAAATTAAAAATAATAAATTAATTAGTTAACAATACGTTAAGATTTTATAAGATGAAGCGGATACCACTTAATATAAAACATTTTAATTACTTCTTGGTATGTTTATAGAAGTCATTTTATGTTTATTCCTCATGTTGTGCATCACACTAACTTCTACAACACAAAATTTAGGAAATAGTGAAACATACATAATGAAACATATTTTCCACTAAGTACCCTAATATATTCACGTATCAAGACAACAACATTAAGGGGGTCCAGTACTGAAATTTTTTCAAAAATCCCAAATTTTTTTTCTGATTTAAAAAAATAGTTCATACATTCATGAAGAGAATGATGTTTTTATCTTATTCCTCCGGTGATTAGAACAGCACAAAATTACCTGTTATTTAAACATCACTAATGGGCGTAACACCTTGAAGCGTCTGCTTAAAGTGCGTTTTTCGAACACTAGTGTTTTTCACAGATGTTGCATATTCAAATCGATATATCTCCAGAACCATTAATAATTGGCTATTTAAATTTTTGGAGCATTTAATTTATATAGTTTTAAATATTTTGTCTTCACAAAATTTTATTTTTTTAATTCTGTTTTAAAATATAACATTTAGCGTAAAAGATAACATAAATAAAAAGCAAAAGCAAAAATTTAAATATTTTAACTTTGAGAATTTTTTAAATTTTTTTTAATTCACCAATTTTTTAATTCAAAATTCTGTGAAGACAAATTTTTCTTTATATAATTATGTATTACAGAAAGCTTTCACTTTGAAAAAAAATTATTTGTTCTTGACTTATATCAAAATACGCAAACATCAATTATTATGGATTTTTCTTGGTTTTTAAATTTTTTTTAAATAACTAAACACAATATTTAAAATTTTTTGTCTCAAAGATATATAAATAGTATCTCATATATAAAATAAATTTTTGACATAAAAATGTACATAAATAAAGTTTTTTTTTTTTTTTTATGTTCGGTACCGGACCCCCTTAATTATTTTCTTGCAATCTCTCACAATTACCACTTCTAACGAGTTCATGCTGTGTTTCATATTGCTTGCTAAGAAGTTAAGAACTGGATTAGACGTCATTCCTTTTCCCTAGTTTTTCAAGATACTTTCCAAGATTTTTTCCATTACTTTCCAAGTATTAAATTGTTTAATACTAACTTATATTTAATGTATAATAAACAATATTAAAAATAAATAAAAATATTTCTTGTGTAGTTTAAAAATTTAAACTCTACTAAAAGCACATTTTTGCACGCTACGTGCAGCAGTTTTATGATTAATAAAATTCAATTCTTTATAGACTGTAAAATGTAGCAAGAGGCTTATAAGTATATCTTTTGCTTGAATAAAAAAGACAGGACAAAAAATACACATACGGTTTTTTTATATTTTACTTATTAATTGCTGTTGTTGGCTGACTATTCAACGAACAATTGCATAAAAAGGAATTTTTTAATTTTATGTCCATACTTATGAGATATCTGAAAAATGATTAAGCCTTACAAAACCTGAAAGAAACTAAACTTAATTTATAACATTTTACCCAATTATTTTGTAAGAATTTTCATTGATTTAAACGGTCATTTGAGTTAGTTTTTATTATGGAACTCAGATACTTAACAAGAAGTAAATAGAATGAAAAATGAAAACTTAACAGTTGTGTGGCTATTTTTTTAATGAACACAGTTAAGTGGTTATTTTTTTTTTAAATTAACACATGAAATAAATTATCTGAAAAAAGTAAGTTTTTGTACACTACTTTATGAAATTACATTCCAATGAAAGGGCATGATTAAAAGAAAATTGGGCAGTGAGTGGATAGTCTAATTTTTAAACAAATGTTGGCAATAAACGTTATACAAAAAAATATACAGCTGTTGTTCATCATACATTGTTGATAAATATATGACGAACCGAAATGCTTTTGTAACGTTGTTTTAATATAATGTTTTATTAATATTGAATTGTGATAAATTATTATAAATATATTTAGAATAGAAATTGGATGGAATATGTAAATTGGAAGGGAAATAACAAGAAACTAATAGGCTTGAAATAAAGAAAAATTTGTACATTAGTCTTATTATTGAAATAAATATGGAACAGGAAGGTGTTGCTAAAGGTAGCATTTTTGTTGTTTTTGTTGTATAGGCTACATTGTTGAATCAAATATAAGAATTGAAAGATAATTGAAAGAGAAAGTGTCATTGAAATCATAATATGAAGGTTACTAAAAAGTTTTAGGTTAGTGGAGGCATTTTTAACAAATTTTTCGAAAAAGTAATTTTAAGCAGAATGAAGTTGATGACATTAGACTGTCTTTCTACAAATTGAAGAATATTTATTTTGTTAGACTTCACTTGTCTTTTATTAGCATTTAAACATTAGAGCCGTGTACTGTTTAAACTTTTATGGATTCAAGGACAGAAGCAATGGGGTTTAAGTGACTTTTCTTAACTTTTGAAAAAACACACTTTAAAGTTTCCTATTTATATTATATTCTATGAAAACTAGTAATATCTTTATTCCAAGGGTTAGTATTTGAATAACAAATAATTTTCATACACATTTAATTCAATAAAAAACTTTAAAGGGTATTTTCTCAGAAGTTAAGAAAAGTCATTTGGAGGACCCCTTTCCTTCTCCGACCCTCAATTATAGTTTGGTGCATCATATTCTTAGATAGGAAGTAAATGACCTGTGAACTATTCATCTGTTGTTCAATGGAATACATTGTTGAAATTAATAGGAAGTAATGGGCATGAAATATTTTAACTCGTAATTAGCGAGTTATAGTGTTAGTTTTCTCGTGATGGCAATCAACGTGTCAAAAGTATATGAATTGCAATTTGCGATATTCATTTGTGTTGATTCTCCAGTAGGTGGCACTAGTAGTCAAAGTCACGTGATAATGAAACGTTTTTCGTGTGAATATAAAAAAAACTTGCTTATCACGTGACCACTGACGTCAAGTGTATTGATCCCATTAAGTTTTAGATAAGAGTACAATTTATATGTGCGCAATTAGAAATTATGTGATATTTTATCGTAAGCAAAACAAACTTGCAACCATCCCTAACCAAAGAAGACTTAGCGGAAAGTGATAAATGACTTGATGGCCATCATTAATCAACAAGTATCACCATTTTGAATTTACCAAAGTTTGGCTTAGATGGGGCTATTAAGTTCAAAGTCTCTTCCGTAAAATGGTTGAGAAAATGAAGCAACGGATAAATTTAAACCTTCTTTTGGTATGGTGACTTTAATGCAATAAGTCATGTATATATTTAAACGGCGGCGAAGCGGAAGTTGCGAAGATGAATTGATTGTAAAATTTGAGGATTCTTTTACAGTCAAGTTGAGGAGAAAGATAATTTAAATCGTGTGATAAAACTGCATTATATTTGAAAAGAATACGATTACTTTGAATTGTGAGACATTAATTTAATATGAATGGATCGTTTTGCTTAGAATTTAAGTTAAAACATTTTTCTACAAGTTTACTTCGTATATTAAAATATTTCCATTTAAATTAATTTGAAAGTGATGAAACTATATATTTTCGATAATTTTTTAAGAGATTTTCATAAAATGCAAATTGTGATAAAAATAACTTTTAAAGTTTCTATAGCTGATATTGAGCAAATATATATATATATATATATATATATATATATATATATATATATATATATATATATATATATATATATATATATATATATATATATATATATATATATGTCACCATATATATATATATAATCACCAAATATATATATATATATATATATATATATATATATATTTGGTGATTGCTTATTGCACTTCAAACACTATTCCTCTCAACACCTACACCTTCACTTGAAATTAAAGAAACAAGCTAAGTCCTGATAAAAGATAACAAACCCATTAAATAATGCTTTTTTACAGTACGGATAATTGAATTAGGGAACAAAATTGAATTTTAACTCTAGCTATACGTTAACAATTAAAATTCAACTTTAACGGTAGATTTTGGTTTTAAAAATTATAAGAATCTTAACCAACATTTTGAATTTTCAGAAATGAACTATTTTAATAGGTATAATAGCAGCAAAGATTGGTATTAAATAATTTTAGGCTGTATGAACACCCAGATAGTAGTTCCAAATGTCCAGAAAGAAAAATCTTTAACATTTCAATAGCTAATTTACTAGTGACATATTGTTTTGCTTACATTTTATTTAATTTCAAAGTTAAACGAAACTAAATTACACTATACATTCTGTACATTAATAAGGCAGATATAAGGAAGAAGAAAGAATCTCTTAAAGGCATTATTATTTGCAGATTTGCGCATTTAAATAGGATCGATCTTAGCTTAAATTTTAAATGGATGAAGCAACTTCCTATACATAAGATATAAAAATGCGTTCACTCCTCAAATTACTATGCTACGAAAAAACAAGTTATTCCCAAATAACTGAAATATACGAGCCAAACGCGTGGGGATCACTCTCATCAGGGAGTTATAAAACATCTGATTTTTAAAAAAATTTTAG
Source organism: Linyphia triangularis (assembly GCA_963978545.1). Lineage (NCBI taxonomy): Eukaryota > Metazoa > Arthropoda > Arachnida > Araneae > Linyphiidae > Linyphia > Linyphia triangularis. The sequence continues at coordinate 28,613,209 of OZ021732.1, read as the reverse complement.
TTCTATTTAATGAGTTACTCATGGACTATTTTTTCAATAATTTTTTATGAAACTATGCAATTAAAGGTGCTTACAAATTATTTACCTTAAAAATATTCATATGGGTTTAACGAAGAATATCCATCTTCAATTCAATCATCACAAATAAATAAAATCTGAACGAATAATATTTCTGTAATACATTTCAACCATTTTTATCTTTAACTCTGTGTAACTCATGTAGATTCTTCTATTTCCCTCAGCCATTATAGTATTTACTGACTGTTGCAAATGTAATTCTCCAAGGAATCATAAAAATCCTGTTCTGCGAATTATCAATGATAATTTGAGTATTTAGAATTATTTAATTTATCCAACAGAATTTTTTTTCGTCATCCCTTTTCTTTTACTTTAATGGTATAATTTCATTTGTCAAGAGACCCCTTCCTCAGCTCTTTTTTTTTACAAGAAAATAAAAATGTACCATGCTGAGTTCTTCGGATAAATAACATCAATAAATAAGTTCAACACTACAAATAATTCTTCCGATACGTTTGTTATCGATCTAACTCAACTTATTTAGGCACTAATTACTTTTTTATATTGAATGACTAGGCAGAGTGACCCACTATGACAATAAGTCTATGAAATAATGAGATAACTCTAAATCATTGATAAATATAGAATAATAATTGAAATTACAAATAGGCGATAATTGCGAACAAACGTCCAAGAAAAATCTCAATTAGTTGAAAATAACTTATGTTTTCTGCTTGTTTGTTCCTTAAGCTTTTAACATTAAGGCAATCCTTTTTTTTTTAAAATGAAACTGCAATATTATAAATTTAGCTCATATACGTTCTGTGTTTTTATTTATCAAATGAGTAAAATTTTGGTTAAAATGTATGATACAGCCTCTATCACGATTTAAAAAGAGGAAACCAGAATCTGAAAATGGAAATGCAGGTTTCAAGTCAGCACACATTTCCCTTTTATTTTTTAATACCTTTTCGTTTTTCTTGGTTTCTAAATATTGACCACTCTTAATCATTAAAAATAATTTTAAACGAATAATGACATGAATGGAAAATTTAATTGTAAAACAGTTTTTTTTTCAGCTGTTAATTTAATGAAAGCTTTCAATTTTGGTAAAATTAAATTCCGGTGCAGATCTGCACCATTAGATGTTTGCATAAAAACAGTGTCAACTTACGGCAACTATAAACATTTGACTTGCTTTCTTTAAAGTAAAATAAAGTGGCTGATACCATTCGTTGGTATAGCCACTACCTAGAAGCTGAATCCTTAAATATAATCAAACAGTCCATACTGGAGTTGCTTACCTTAATTTCTACTTTTTTTCCCTCGTATTTCTTTTGCTTTTTAAATAAATAAAAATCTTTTATTAATATTTCATTTAAAACGAACAATGGAGTGCATTGCAACATTAAAAGATAAAAAATTGTAAGTACATAAATTAATATAATACAATAGCATTTATTTTCATACGCAATTGAATTTTTAACAATTTTCATGAAAGTAAACAAACCGTATGTAAACTTATCCAAACAATCTACATAACAACAACAAAGCAAAATCAATTAATCAACAACTCGAATGTGGCTCAGGGGAGTCGTGAATGTTACGGCCACAAGTTTCAACATTCTAGCTGAAGGTTGAAATAGTACACCCAGAAGCTTAAACTGAACCAATTATTAAGCTTAAGCAGCATCTGCTTCACACAATATCTCCTAGTAGATGGTGATTAACTTTTGCCTGAGAACCCACTGACCCATTCCCAACTGATATGGTATACGTGTTCTTTAACACCTTAAATACAATAAGAGAACTGTGTAAGAGAATTATTTTTAATATTCTTCAGCATAAAATAACCAATACTGAAATTTAATCTATATTTACCTATCACTAATTTATTTCTTTTAACCTTCTGATGGGTTCTATCATTCTAAGAAGTGCAGGTGGTCGCTTTTTTCTGCTTACTAGTTGGTGTTTTCTTTACAGAAACTGTTGCATTTTTTTCTTCTTTCTTTTCCTTTTGACAACCGTTATCAATATTTCGTTGCTTGGCTATTGTATAAGTAAACTTAATTAAATATTTATTACATTATATGAATGTGTGCCTTTCAAGCACATTGCACTCGAACTCGGCTGTCAACTTATTGCACTTGGCGGGTATTTAAAAATTATTCTCAATCCAGCGTTTCCCAAGCTGTGCTCGGCTGAGCCCTTAGGACTCCATGATCAAGCAACAAGAGTTCCTCCCATGGTAGTTATTTAGGTAACAAAGATTACATTACTGCTTCCATTTTATAAAAAAAAAGGGGGGGGGGGGAAATACATCAAGTAAAGAGTAGTTTCTCTGATAGTTGATATTTCTTTCGTGTTTTTGTTTTGGTTAATCTGAGTGCAAAGCTACTTGATTGTTTAATTTTTGTTTTAAACATGTAAGATCGAAGTGATTTACAGAAATGCTAACTTCAACCATCACTTGTTATTCGTTCTTGGCTTTTTGGCTGGCGAGGAGTCCCAAGGGAAAATTATGTTAAATTCCGGCATTTTTTATTAAACATCTTAAAATCAAACTATTAATTTTATTTCAACCGCATATTTTATGCATATTATATACATTTGAACTCTATGAATTTAAACAAAAGTATAATTTTCAAATTTTATCTAAATACCTTTCATTAATACTACAATTTTTGGTGCATGAATTAATACAATCATTTTTTTAATGGGGAAAATAGGGGAAATACTAATTAAGCGTATACTAAAAAAAAAGTATATATATATATTTGAATATCAAGTATAAAATCAAATGACTTAACTTCAGTATATTTTACACATTTAAAAAAAAAAAAAATTATTACTTAAAAATATTACTAGCGTAATATTTAAATACATAAATATTGTCTATGATCGAATATAGGTTCATTTTATTTGCGGCAAATACAAGTAGACACTAAACTTATCAGTCTTTATAATCAGTGTCAGGGAAAATTATCTTTATGATTCGTGTCAATTACTTAATTTTGGTATATTTAGATATTTTACTTGGAAAGCTCTAGAAATATATATTACTGGGTTATTAAATGTACTGAATTTTTACTCAAGAATCTTGCTTATTTCTCTTAGATAAATGAATTTAGATTTAGCCATTACATTTTAGTATACTTCTTGCATTTACAAAATGAAATAATTTTTTTTTTTTAATATTATAATTTGCGTCAACTTAGTTAAAAAACAAAGTAGAAATTTATTTTAAATCATTTTACTATGCAATACATTATAGAAAACTTTTACTTCAGTTAACAAAGGAAATGAAATTACAGTATCGTACAGCTTTAGATAAGCATAATCATACCCCTATTTTACTCCACCAGGTTGATTTTTTTCGCCTACTTGATGCCTTCTTCGCTGAAAATTTGATATCGTGGAACAATGTATTGGCGTGTGTACAGATGGCGCAAAGACAATGGTAGGTTATTTGTTCGAGTTGTAGCTATAAAGAAGAAGCTGAAAAAAAAAAATCAATCTACGCAAATAGTCTTTATGTTCTACACCGACACACCTTCGCAGTAAAAAAAAATATTTGTCACTATTAAAGCAGATATTAGATAACGCCACGAAAATTATAAATTTGTTAAGGACGGATCGTTGCAGAATAGGTTTCTCAAATTACTGTCACAAGATAGGAGAAGTTTACACAAGTCATTGTTATTACACACATGAGTAAGATACCTTTGTATGGGGATAAAGCGTTATCCTGTTTACTTGAACTTCGAGTTGAAAATTCTTCAAGTTTGAAAGGCAAAAGCATTTTGCCAGTGGCTTATTTGTATAATCAGGAATAGTTGTGCAAATTACTACTTCGTAGAGGTTTTTTTTCTTTTTTTTTCTTCTTTTTTTTTTTCTTTTTTTTTTTCTTTTTCTTTTCTGCAAATGAGTGATGATTTCTACACATCAATAAAAGGGAAGCCAAAAACTATATATAATTCTAATGACAAAATTTCCGAGCTGAAAAAAATAACAGAGTTCTACATGGAAAGTGTCGAAAATTAGGAATCCAACATTTTTCTCATTGACTTCTAATTTTTAAAGCAAATGACCACAATAATTCAGTCATTGCTAGCATGGGCTCCGTCAGAATTACTTCAGGGGGGGATGCATGAGGCACCTTAGGGAGTGAAAGGCAGTTATTTTTTTTGCTTTTTTCCTTGATTTTCCAATAGTCTATCCTAATGAAAGTTTAGTTAAAAGCCATAATTAAATTTCTTATATATTGAATTTTCAATAGCCTATATCGTACTCCTATTTCCATCGAGTCATACCACTTTTTTCACATTATTTTTAATTTGCAAGATCCAAAGGGGTGAAAGTGTATCTCTTTGAACCTTCCTGACGACGCCCATGATTAAGGAACACCTTAGCAATTTAATTGAAAATTCGAAGTCCTATTTTCCAAGGTTCGCTTAGGAATAAGCTCCCAAATTTTGAGCTCAGTTATTGGAGATTATTTGATAATAAGTTCACAATCTAAATTATTCTCACTGTGTTCTAGAACTACTTATCTCTATGAAATGGCTTTTTTATGGCATACTGCTACAATATTTAAATATCGAGTTCACTTGTAAGCAGAAGACAGTATGCGTCTTCAATTGACTTCTGTGAGACCAGACATAAACAAACTTCAGAATCACAAGAAGGTACTGATCAATCACATTAACTTCGGAGGTACATGCGCTATTTTCAAATATCTTTTTGTATATTTAAATAATAAATAACCTTAAACATTTCTTGGAACTCTGCGAGAAAGTTTCGCTTCAGAAAGGACTTCGTGATCGGAAAAGTTTGAGAAACTATTGCTCTATCTCATTAAAATTTCAGGAATGTTGCACTGTCACTTGGGGATGATTTTTCAGCTAACGAATAATTTAGTTTACTTAACAATTGATATTATTGCGACTTCAAAATAAAAACCGAAATAACTCATTCGTGTCTTCACGCTTTTTGACGATGTTTGGTGCCTTGAAAAATTATCGCCAAGTGGAAGAGATGTAACGAAAAAGTATTGAATTTCGCAGTACATTTCCAAAATGTACACGTGTTTTAATTTTTAAACTTACACATTGAAAGTACACAAATTAAAATATTCTACTAAAAAAATTAATAAAAACGCATCGCTGTAGAAAACAATATGAATATTCTCATGAAATATTTTATCAGTCTTTCAGTACTTTATTTATTGAGAATCGGGCTGAATTGCTACCCATAAGGAAATACCAAACCATTCCTTGCATTTTAAATACCTATCATCGTTTTAAATCACGATGGGCATACCAATATCATCATTTCCATTATGTCTGAAAGAGCATTAAAATAATAGATGTCTTCCTAAAGTTTCTTTATACAATTTATTCTCGGATATCATTATAAATGGTTTCAAGAGAGATCTTTTGTAATCTCTCGGATCCATTTAGGTTATTAAAGTCAAGAACAGAAAAGGGATCAAATTTTCAATCCTTTTAGGAAAAGTTGAAATTCAAGTTTACTCTAAAATACACTATAGAATTACACAAAATGATATATATATATATATATATATATATATATATATATATATATATATATATATATATATATATATATATATATATATATATATATATATATATATATATATATATATATATATATATATATATATATATATATATATATATATATATATATATATATATATATATATATATATATATATATATATATATATATATATATATATATATATATAAAGTTTTATTAAAACGTCATTGTTACTGCTAAAAGCTAATTCAAAAATATATAATAACCAATGTTATATGTTTAGGATTATAGAAAGTGATTAATTGTTCTTTTTAATTACGTATATGTTAACATGTGGTATTGAAAATATTGTATTCAATTAAAAAAAAAAAAAATCGATTTTTTTGCATTTCTACACGTTTTGAAACGTGCCGAGTTAATAAAAAAAAAAAAAAAAAAAAAAATAAAATAAAAAAAAACATGGTTTAAGAAGGGAGAAAAAAAACATGGTTCAAGAAAAAAAAACAAAAAAAAAAAAAAAAAAACCCACGGTTTAAGAAAAAAAGAAAAAAAAACATGGTTTAAGGGAAAAATTTTGGCCGTGGGACATGCCATTAAGGTCTTTGCCAAAATTGCTCATGCTCATAATGTAAGCTGCCTTTAAAAATTCTAAGATAAAATTCTAAAAATTTTCAGTAATTGTTAAAAAATTACTCTAACGATTTCGATTAAAACCGCTGTGGTAGTGCCTTTTAAGAAGTAGTAAATATTCCCCTCTCCAAAATTTCCGTAAAAAAGCGTTAAAAGGTGTAAAAATTAAAAAACAAAACAAAAACGAATGTCTTTTACACAGAGTTCTCATTCCTTGAGTATCGCCTATCAACGTTTGTTTCTCCTTTGTTTTACTTGCAAGATAGGATAATATAATATTTATTACAAAAGCATATTACCAATTTCACAATTTTGGAGGTGTTTTTTACCTATACAATACTTCTTGCCAAAAATATCGCTAAACGTCTTTTTTTTTAATTAATGAAAATATGAAAATGAAAAAGACAAATTACACCAATCCATGGTAAATTTAAATGCAGCGACCAGTATTAAATGTAAGTGAATGTTGTGCGATGTACCATACTGCCTAGTTTTTCTTTTAAAGTGAATAGAAACGTAATAAAACTTATTTGAATAATTCAAGATTGCTATTTAAGTTTATTGTATAAACTCTATAACCGAAATTCAGAGTCCCAAAAAGGTTATTACTGGTTTTTGTTCTTTTACTTTTAGAGATAGGGAATCAGTGGAAAGGGAGGATATGCTTAACCCACATACGGTCATGCACGTATATATGAGTCAATTGATCCCCAGTTTTTCCAGCAATACGCAACATTTTTAAAATCAAAATAAAATATTTTTTAAATATTTTTATTAGGCTGATAGTTTATAACCTATCCAAAACAAAATGAATAAAACATAATTAAAGAAAATTATATATTTGAATTATAAATATATTAAAAAAAATTATTGCAGGGAAAACAACTAGAATTTCACCCATTCCCTGGACCGTCAGATGGAAAATAAGGTGAAAAATACTACAAAATAAGGCAATTTTCAAAGACGAATATATTTTAGAAAGAACGTTCCAGATACGTTTTTCGATAAATATTATATTATTTATTCTTGTAAGTGAAATGGAGAATAATAGTCTTTGATGAGCAATGCTTAAGAAAAGAGAACTCTGTGTTAAAGTCCTTCAATTATTTTAAATTTTTACGCCTATATCGCATCTCTACGGAAATTTTTAAGACGGGGATGTTTAAAGCACCATGGCATTACTACAGAGATTTTGATCAAAATTGTGAGAGCCATTTTTTGGCATTTGCTGACAAACATATTTTTTTTTAAAGGCAGCTCCCTCATGCACAAGCACAATTGTGACGAAAACCTTAATAACAGGTCGCATGGCTACCACTAACCCGAATATAAATTTTGAACATCGTAGGGCAATCAGTTTGGGAGTTATGCTGACCGCAGACAAACGTTTTTTTCTAGACAACGTTTTTGAACTCAGAACGTTTTAAAACGTAAAGAAATAAAAAAATTATTTTTTTATGTTCCTTTATCTGTGTTAGGTGTTTCTGTTTTCATTGTATGAAATAACTACGAATAAAGTAAAGAGCGAAAGTAGATTTAACACATTAATTTATTATTTGTTGTACTTTATTAATTTATTAGGTATTTCCTAAAACAACATGTTTCTTCAGGAACACCCAAAGAAACCGATTCATTACACCTGCAAACACTCACTTATAACACCCTATGGAAATAATATATATATATATATATATTGTATTGTACTTTATATGTCATCGTATCGTATCATATCATTTTTATACATTAAAGATTGTTTTTAAAGTTTTGACTTGTGGCGTGCTATGTCAACTTTCAACTTAACTTAAAACTCAAAGAAATAGAAGATATTCTAGGTTTTACTTTAGCCTACGAAAATATTTGAAGTGCTTTTGTTAAGGATTAGAATCCTGTTTTTGAAAACTTGTGGTCGAAATTGAGTGTCTTTGTGTTCAACACAAACTCAAGACTTCTTTTATCTATGAGTTTAATACAAATATCAAGACTTCTTTTAAACTTGTGTCCTTGGCTGTTTTGATATTTCCCATAGCGGTGACATGGAAAATATATTGATCATTGTTATTACATTACCCATACTTATACATAGTTTAATGAAAGTATAGTATTCGGTAAAAAAAAAAATCGATTCTATTGCATTTCTCCATGTTTTGAAACACCCTGATCTCAAAAAGTGATTTAGAAAAAATGTCTGTGTGTACGTGGTCAGCATAACTCCAGAATTAATTGACCTACGATGTTCAAATTTAGTGTGAGGGTTGAAAATGGCACAAGGACCTGCCATTAAGATTTTCTTCAAAATCGAGCAAGCGCATAAGGTAGCTGCCACTGAAAAAATCATGTTTTTCAATGATTGCTAAAAAAACGGTTCTGACGATTTTGTTCAAGATCGCTGTGGTAATGCATCTTAAGGTGTTCTATACGTCCCCACCAAGTAAACAGTTTTCGTAAAGATACTTTAATGGCGTAAAAAGTTGAAAAACAAATGCTTTTAACGCAAAATTCGCTTTCCTTGAGCATACCTCATCAACGATTGATTTTTCTTCTCCCCCCCCCCCCCCCAGTTTCACTTATAAGAAAGGATAATAGAAAAATATATCGCTAAAATCATCATTTTGGAGGCTGTTTTTTTTTAGACCCATACAAGAATTATCGCAAAAAATATTGCCAAACTGGACATTTTTTCTAAATGAATGATGAAAATATAAAAATGGTGAACGACACAAATCCATTTCAGTATTATAGTGTAATTGAAAATTGTGCAATTTTCCCGCATCCCTAGTGTTTTTTTTTTAATCACTTTTAAAGTCAGGAGAGCATTCTGCTTTTTGTCTAAAGTTTCTTTTCACACTAGATAATGCGATTATTGGTTGCCCTAGACACGATACCATAGGTTTATTGTTAGATTATTCTTTTGTATCCATTTCAGTAGAAATGAAAAAGATGAGGCATAGGAGGTACTTGCCTAACTTCGTACTCGAAGACAAGACATGTTAATTTTTGTGGGATCATAATTTTTACACGTAACCCACTGGATTGTCAATACACTGCGGCTAGTAATTATTTAAAAAGGCTATATCTGAAATCGAAACTGCTTCACTTGAATAGTTATTCTGTATTATACCATTATTACTACAACTAGTTTTGTAAAATACACAGGGCTGTAGCAGAGTCTATACGCTGCAGTACTTTTATGACAGCTCGTACGGCGTACTACCACTTTTTGAACTAACTAATACTAACTCATAATTCTTTATGCAAGTATCGTGATATAAGTTAGTGAGAAAATAAATACGTAAATTAAGAGTATTTAGCTTTTGTGTATGGTAAAGTATGCAAAGTATTGTGAATTTCCATCTATAATAATAAAACAAGCTGCGTGTCTGTCTGTTTGTGAATCTATAGAAACCTACTTAAAATTGGAGTAGAGCTCTGAAATTTTCAGCATAAGTAGTTTTGGCCTTCTAATTGTATACATCACAAACAGAATGCTAAAGTTTTAATTAGTTCCTTAATAATTAATTTTTAATTAAATTTTTTTTACAAAGGGACTTGAAACAGAGCTACAGCTCCGAAATTTTCCACATAAGTAGTTTCAGCCTTCTTATTGTAGTTTTGAAAAACAGAATTTTGATTATTTTTTTTTAAAATTAATTTTCTTAACTAATTAACAAATTTTTTTATAAAACAATTTCTAATCGGGCTACAGCTCTGAAATATTGAACATAAGTAGTTTTGGCCTTCTTATTGGACGTTTGAAGTACAGAATATTAAAATTTTTATTTAGTTTTTTTAATTAATTTTTTTAATTAATAAATATGTTAAAAAATGATTTCTAATAGGTCTACAGCTCTGAAATGTTCAACATAAGTAGTTTTGACCTTTTAATACGTCTTTTGAAAAACATAATTTTAAATTTTTATTTTGTTCTATTTTAAATATTTTTTTTTAATTAATTAATAAACATTTAACAAAACGACTACTAATAGGGCTACAGCTCTGAAATATTAAACGTAAGTAGTTTTGAATTTTTAATTGGACTTTTGAAAAACAAAATTTTTAATTTTTTTTTTTTTTTAAATTTTTTTTTTTTAATTTTTTTTTCTTCTTAAATTAATTAATAAATATTTTACCGAACGATTTCTAATAGAGCAACAGCTCTAAAATTTTCAACATAACCTTTGGCCGTCTAATTGGACTTTTGAAAAACAGAATTTTAAATTTTTATTTACTTAATTTTCAATTAATTTTTTTAATTAATTAACAAATATGTTACAAACCGATTTCTACTTGGGCTACAGTTTTGAAATTCTCAACACAAGTAGTTTTGGCATTCTAATTGGACTACTGATAAAAAGAAAGTTAAAATTTTAATTTGTTTTTTTATTAATTTTTTTAATTAATATTTTCACAAAAAGCGACTTCTAACAGGCATAGAGCTCTGAAAGTTTCAACATAAGTAGTTTTGGCCTTCCAATTTTGCTTTCCACAAACACGTGTTAAAATAATCTTAAAGGGGTGTTGTATTATTGTATTTACGGGGATTTTTTTTTCTCGACAAAGGAGAGGCTTCCAATATTAAGGTTTTACGTAGCAATTAGATTTTAGTGAGTGAAACGAGCTTATGCTTACGCAGCAATGAACCTTTCAGCGAGCGAAGCGAGCCTATGCTTACATAGTAATGAACCTTTTAACGAGTGAAATAAGTCTGTGTTTATGTGTCCATGAACTTTTCAGCGAACGAAGCGAGCTCGATTTTGCGTAGCGATGAACCTTCCTGCGAACGAAGCGCCAAAAACTGGGACCTATACACGAATGACAGATTTCTGCAAAGCGAGGCCTCACAGCTAGCTAAAATATTGCGCATTGTTATGAATTTTTCCACTGAGGCAATGATTGCACAGTTTTCACGGTTTAAAAATATTTATTCTCTCTTCAGAAAACTCACAAAATTTATTCACAGGCAACAGTTTAATTACTCTCAAGCTTCAACACAAGCTTCAACAAAAATAACTTCGAATTCAGCGATTATACAAGCTCACTCCAATAGGTAAACAAAGCGATCAGCTTTCAACGAAGTCCGAAGTCAATCTCAAAACTTTCCCGAACTACGGTCATTAAATACTTGGCGCGAGAGAATATTCCCGAAATTTCCAGCCAATTCGTCGGAAAAGAAACGTCTCGAATTTTTTCGATTGCTTTAGGTGCTGCCACCTTTTCCTAACCTGTATAATCGTTGTTAATAAAAAAATAAAATAAGATAAAAATAAATTACAATAGAATTTTAAAATAATACGTCACTATTTACACTATATACAGACAATTTGTGCAACAGCATGTTAAAATTTCGCACAAGGACATTTTGGCCATAGTATCTATAATAATAAAACAAGCTGTCTGTGTCTGTGCCTCTGTGGATCTATAGAAAGCTACTTAAAATTGGAGAAGAGCTCTGAAATTTTCAACATAAGAAGTTTTGGCCTTCTAATGGACAATTCCTGCATTTTTTTTTTTTTTTTTTACATTTTTTTATTCAATTCTAAATGTTTCGAAAAGGCCATAAACACAAAATTTTCTGCTCAATGCGCTTTAAAAAAAAAAAAAAAAAAAAAAAAAAATTGAGATCAAAGCTACCTTGTTAGACGTTGGCGAGAAAACGGCTCATTCCACTGGCATTCAATGTGACGTCACGGCTTTGCAAACATCTTGGCTTGAAATGTAGCAGCGGAAACCAGATTTGCAAGTTTCTATCAAATCACATACGGAATGTGGCCTGTACGGAATGTACCAACCTGTACGGAATGTGGCAACGGTCAACCAACGCCAACTATTTGGCAGAAACCTCACGATAACCATAGAAACGATAGGGTTCTAAATATATAGGGTTTTAAATTTTTATTTAGTTTTTTTTTAATTAATTTTTTTAATTAATTAATAAATATTTTACAAAATGATTTCTGATAGGGCTACAGCTCTGAAGTTTTCAACGTAAGTAGCTGTGGCCTGGTAATTGGACTTTTGAAACTGGACCTATATACCAATGACGGATTGCCACTATGCGAGGTTTCATAGCTAGCTAAAATATTGCACATGTTGAAATTTCGTAGCGAAGCACGGGTATTCAGCTATACTATAATAATATTTTTATCTATATTAATATCAATAGTACTTCAAAAAGTAAGACATCTTGCACTTTAAAATGTAGTAAGAAAGTCACAATGTTGAAATATTTGTGTGGGAAAAACAACGGCGTAGTATTAAAAATACTACATCTGACAACGCTGATCTGAAGTCCAGGTGCGCTACCAAGAGGAGGAATTTAGAGTCGAAACCTCCTACGACCGCTAACATCGCTATGTTTTGTTAAAATGAACAAGAAACATTTAGTAAATATGAATAATTTCAAAAAACAAGTTTGTAATTAATTATAACTTATTTAGAATAAGTTAAGTGTGTCATCACACTTAACTTAGTAGATCATAGTTTCAAGAACTTTGAAATAAAAATAATGGTTACATGGCGGAAAATGTGGTTTGAACGTCCACTTAGAAATATTTCTTCTTTGATTAAATTTGAACAAATAAAAATGACAGAATAATATATAATTTAGAAAGTAAAAATAAAAACAAGATTTCTATATAAATAATGATAAGTCTCAAATTGTGGTTTTTAGTATAACTCGAAAACTGACTAGAAAGCATTAAAATAATTTTGCATCCATAAATCACAGATTTAAAAAAATGTAAGCAAATTGGCTATATATGGGTTGAGAAAATTTTGCATAGACATCGGTTCACTTTGAGAAATTCAGAAGTAAAACTATTGCTTGATTGAAACTCTTACAACAGAAATATTCTTTTTGTTGTCTTTTTGTGTCCACACAAATAATAACACTAAATGTACATGACTCGATAGTTCCTATAAGTGAAATTTTAATAATTAAATAATTTTATCCTCTTTAATTCACAAATACTAAATGAAACCGTAAATACTGTTGGAAAATTCATTGAGGATCCTGGTAGATGGTTCTTTTGTTAAATGTATAGTCAATGCATACTGAGTGAATTTAATATTCAGATTTTGTTATTAATATGAATTCGAACGAGTCAGTAATATAAATTTTGCAATACAATTTCAATCTTTTTTAATTAGAATTAACAATTATTTTGATGCTGTCATCAAGAAGTTGAAATTACAAAATAAAACGTCAAGCGAAGATTAAAGTTTTGTATTGAGCCGTAAATGTCCAACGTTTTTGAAAATTTCTTAGAATCTGTCAAAAGTTGTTTAGAAGTTTGGTAATGAACGGCATTGAGTCAACACTAATTCGAACAAATAAACAAAAGAAAATAAACGCTGTTTTAAAAAGAAAAGGAATTTCTTGAATTACTATGTTTTTTATGCATTGTTACACACATTAAACTTCGTTATTTCCTTTTCCCGCAAAAAGTAAATACAAGCATAAATGTTTGTGTATTGTACTTAAATCATTCTCCATACCCAACATTAGGTTTAACTAAATAAAACTTTAAACCAAACTTCATATTTCACTAACAGCGTACACAATTTTCCTTTGCAGAATTTAAAATTCATGCACGTTGGATGGTCTAAAATATTACTCCTTCAATAGATTATATCATTAATTTTACATGAAATACTGCATGAGAATGAAGTTTTACTGGAGATTAAACCTGCTGTCTTGGGGAAATGTTTGCACAAGTGAGAGCTTTAGTGCAAGACTAAACCAATATATTTTGTACCGGCAAAAGCATCCATTCTAAATCCTTTATATCTGATCCAAATAAAAAATATATGCATTGTTTTATATCGAGGAATAATTTATTGCAGCTGCCGTTGTATAGAGACGATTTTTAAATCTTCGTAAAGTTTTACATGCTTGCTTTTGCTCGAACCATAATGTAGATGAGTTTAAAATTTTGAATGAATACTTAAAATCTGTCCTTTATCCACTAAAAGTAGAAATGTGGTGTACTAGTGGTTGAAATGAGAAGTCATGTTAAGCATCTATTTGCAAAATCATATTAACCCCTTGGGTACGGATTTATTTGGGAAAATTCTTGCGTTTTGAACGGTTGGTTCAAAACAATAAAGGAACTTTAAAGGAATACAGCCAAACAAATTATGTTTTAAAGTATAGGTAAACCAACCGATGTTTGACTTAACCAATCATGGCTCTTGTGACATTAAAATCTATCCAATCATACTAGTTTGAATGACGAATTAGGTTCGTCATTATTAACAGGCAAAACAAGTGCATGACGAATCTCAGCCGTCAATGTACCCAAAGGATTTTTGGTTTGACGTCTTCGACACGTCATCCGCTCCTAGGGGAAAAAAGTGAATGACGTGTCTCAGACGTCAAATGTACCCAAGGGGTTAAATAAGAGAGAGAGAGAGAGACTTCATTGAATATCATCATGAATTTCTATAGAATATAGAGAAATACTAGAAGTTTATGAAAATGCACAACTACCGGGAAAAATGTCCCAAACCAAAAGAGCCAACGTTCTTTAAACTTTCAAAGAGAAAGGGAACGGACGATTTTACTTCTCTTACACCAAAAAATAACTACTTTGAAACTGATCTAGGGTGTTAATGCATATTAGTTTACCAATCACGTAAATAACCGAATAATATCCTTGTTAACTTAGCTCGACCTTAAAAAGCAAGTATTTGGGAGCAGAGGAATACAATCGTCTGTTTCCTTCTGTATTGAAAATTAATGAAAGAGCAGTGGGTTACCAGACAAAAAGGGTGCTCGTTATTTGGCAATTTACGACATTTTTGTTTTTAAGTTTTAATTTAATTAACTTGAAGTTCATTTTTGCTGATTGGTAAATTGTTAATTTAAGGGGATTAGTTTAACATTTACGTGTCATTTAAACGTGTAATTACTTATGCCTGGTGACAAATGCTCCAAATGGTATCCATATAACGGAAGAGTACGAAATTGTTTATTTAAATTCCCCTTTAAGAATTATTCTTTGTCATGATGAAATTAAATTTACAGAAGAGTCACTAGTATTGTATTGTGTGCAGAAGCAGTATCTGATGGCATAGCGACTTTTTTGCTTGGTGACTACAAAAAAGCGCCATAAGAATAAGAAATGGCTAATAGTGTGGGCGGATATCAAATCAGATTTTTTTCAAATTCAAAGTATTATACTTCTCAATGAGTAGCTAGCAACGCTGGTCCACGCATCTAGTATAAAATATTTCATTGTTAACTCTATAGTATATTACAAAAGCTTTATTAGTAGAATATGACATTACTCAATCAAAAGAAAATATTAGGTAAATGTAAACCAAATATTTTCCTTTAACCTTTTGGCTGAAAACTCATTCTGGTACTAAAAATATCCATAAACACATAGTGATAAAGGTTGAAGCAGTATTTCTCCAAAACTAAAAGTTTTGCTCCCCTTTCACGACCTCTATTGATTTTTACTTCTTCCCAGTCATCAAAAAGAACTTTCTCCTTAACTCCCTTAGATCGCCAATATTGTGTTTTTTTCATTATTAAGAAATAGGATTGAATTTAAAAGATTCTTATACAATTCTGTTTTATCGTTATATAGTTTTCTAAAATTAGTTTCAGCTAACTAAAATTGTCCATTAAATATAATAGGCCCAGCAGGGCAAATGACACACATATCATGAACAAACATTTCATTCCTTTCATAGTCAGCATTAAGAATAATAATTGCCAGTAAAATAGGGTAATCCGATGGAAAAAGCTTCTTTTCCAAAATTGTAGACTTTATTTAAATAAAAGTCCAAAATTAGTTTCGACCAACAAAACTATCCATCAAATATAATAGGCCTTGTAGGAAAAAGGAGGAGGGGTGAAGGGGCGGGGGGGGGGGGACAGGGAAAGGCTCTATCTGCTACCATTGAATAAACAAGGCATTACTTTCATTGCGTGCTAATAACATAACAAATAAAATGTTGCTTGGATGATACAAAATTTTACACACAAGTTATAGTTTAATCGAAAATTGACCTAAAGGAATTTTTTTTTATTATAAATTATTCTTTTAACTAGCGGACCCTTGGGGATTGCTTCGCAAACCAGAGATACTGTTTTGCAATCCCTCAGTCGCCGGTTCGGTATCGGTTCCCCAAACCTCAAGCTTGGTACGCTTGCAGATAGATACTAAAAATACATAATAACTGAAAATAGTCCGTGTGTGATCCTTCAAATAAAATAATATAATCCATAAAAACAAAGCTTTTAATATAAATTCTTTATATGCATTGACAAATTTTATATTCGTCAACATAGCGCCGATTCTGTAAACAGCGTGTGCTTGGTGTTTGCATCTAATTTTAAATATCAAAATCATTTCTATCAGCAAAATCTGCAGCAAACTATGTTTCAAAATTTATTTATTAAAAATTAAAGTGAATTTATGCTCTCACATCCAAATATCATTTATTTATTCTGATTAAAACAATTTTATTATTTTTATTAAATAAAAATTTGGCAACAGGAAAGAGTTTCTTTATTGGTCAGTTGAATGCTATTTTAGCGCGATTGGATGACGGCAAGTTGGTTTATAAGTATTCCATAAAAGAGATCTTTTAGTGACAGTAACAGCCCCAAAATGTGGTCGAATGCATTGCCATCGACATCGAATCGCAAAGTTTCAGCCCGATTGGATGACGGCAAGGAGGTTAATTAGGCCTCCGCAAATTCCACGTCCATCGACACACAAAATCGAAGTTAATATAAAGGTTTTAAAGAAAAAAATTAATTACTATTCTCAAAATTTTAAGCACATGGTCTTTGCAAGCAAAGAATTCTATATTGAATCTAACTCAAACTTCATAACCAAGGTTTCCAGATTTTCAGCCTTAAATTTTGTACTACTATCTAACCCAAAACTATTTTTTATGTTATATGAAATGTGAAAATTTTTAATAGTAAAATATAACATAATTATTTAAAAATTAAAAAAAAAAAAAAAAAAATCAATAACTTTAAATATCGCACCCAAAAATTTTGAAAAAAATTAGGCTTATGCACAGCTACATCACTAGAAACTCCTGATGAATTTTGACCACATAAAGCACATTTATAAAACCATCTTGGGACTTAGTGATTATTATCCGAGTCAGTATTTTAAATATCTGAATTTTTATTTCTTTTAATCGAATCATGATAATATGGTCTATATTGTATTATAATTTATTAGAGGAAATCATTTTTTTCCCAATACTTTTCCACAATTTTTTTTTATTTTTTTTTTAAGAACTTTAATCGTATAAGCTTAAAATTGAATTTTTCATATTTATGTATTTAATGAATCTTAAAACTACAAAGAAATTTAAAAATAGGCTGACGTTAGCATCTTAGTAACACATATACTTTTGTGCCTGTAAATGCTTTTACATTAATCACAGCAATTTAAAGATCCAGAATAAGTGTCAGAAGTTAAATGCAACTCTTTCATTCAGTAAAAACTATGGTTTTAATTTTTTTTCACCCCCTCCCCCTCTCTTCACCCATTTTACCTTTCAACTAAGAGACATAATTACATTCTTTTCAAATCCTTTGTATTAACTTCGATTTTGTATGTTTGTCGATGGAGGCGGGATCTACGGAGGCCTAATTAACCCACTTGTCTTCATTCAATCGATCTGAAACTTGGCAGATAGAATGGATTTTCATCGATATCGAACCTATCAGATTTGGGGGCTTTAACTTTTACTAATAGGTCGAGTTTACAGAACATTAATAAATCAACTTGCCGTCTTCTAATCGCATTAAAATAAGCATTGAACCGACCATTGTCGGAACTTTTTCCTGTTACCAATTTTTTTTTTTTAATAAATAATAAAATTACTTTTAGTCAGAATAAGTAAACTATATTTGGATGTAAGAACATAAAATTCACGTCAATTTTTAACAAATAAATTTTGAAACGTAGTTTGCTGCACATTTTGCTGAAAGAAATGTTTTTGATATCGGCGTTGTGTTAATGAATATAAAAATTGACAATGCATGTAAAAGATTTTTTAAAAACTCTGTTTTTATGGTTATATTATTAAAATTATTTATATACAATTAAAGAAATAAATAAAATGCAAACGAATCATGCATATAATATTATTTGCTAGCTAGGTATCCTTTGTTCGCTACAAAATTTTATCAATTTACAAATTCTGGGTTTTATAGAAAGTAGGACATTAGAATATTCAACATTTGGTGTCAGACTTTTTGCTTCTCTTACAACTCCAAGGTGGTTGGTTAAATATATGATAGCTTAGCGTAACAGAGTTTTGTCTACCCAATATATTGACCCAAACTTCCTGATTTTATAGGGAAAAGAAAAACGGAATATTCCCAATTGGGAACTACGGCCTATTTTTAATTTTCATTTAGTTAGTTTTTTGTGTATATATATATATATATATATATATATATATATATATATATATATATATATATATATATATATATATATATATATATATAAAAAAAAACTATCAGGAATCTGAATAAGTGGTTAAAACTTCTGTTATAAAACTATTTATTTAATTATATTAATTTTGAAATCACTAAAAACAGCTGGAAACGTGATGCAATCAAACACGATCATGGCGTATTAAGTGCCTGATGGCCGTGGATCTGTTCTTGGGCAAGCGCAACTCTGGACTGAATCAAGATTTCGCTTGTTGATCGTTTCGAATGAGAATTTTGAGAATTTGTTAATTATAATTGAGTTGTTTCGTATTTCGTATCATTTGAATTTGCAGAAATATAAGTATGGAAGCCGGTTTCAGTAAAACGGTAAATTCCTAGCCAGTGTATGGATTGTCATGTTTTTGAAAAGTTGTCGACTAGGCTAAAATGCTGCGTACCAATAATGTTGTAATACAATCACAATGCGAACGCTATTAAGAGTGCATGATTATAACAAGTAAATGATAAAAAGTAGAAAAAAGAAAAAAAGATTAGTACTCACATCAAAATGGTCTTCACAAACATGTCGAACGGATTGCTCTGATAACGGGGGATTTTCCCATTCGTATTCTATTCATTGCAATACACCAACGCTTTCGGATAGAATATGCTTTACGCTTCCCAATTGGAAACTTTGCAAAATATCGCCAAGTTCAATTGACATGTTTACAAATGGAGGCGCATAGTACGTCACTTGGCAGAATATCATGTGACTTCCTGTTTCAGCTTGATATCAAAACTAGCTATTTTAAAAGTTAAATGAAAAGTTAAAGAAAAACGTATAAAGTAGTTTTTATTTGATTTAAGACTATTTTCAGATTTAAAGCAAGGGGGAAAAAATGCTGTAATCCCCTATTATGAAAGTTTTACTTCCTTTTCATACCTCACTTTAATTCACGCGTTGATGGACAATAGAATTTTTTTTTACAGGCGTTGGTAGACAATAGAATTTTTTTACACACGTTGATAGAGAAGGCAACTTTTTTTGAAATCAAAATCCATTATAAGTCCAATGATGTCACATTTAACTTATCTTGAATCAGAAATATAATATCAATTAGGTTGCAATTTTTTTTTTTTATGACGAACAGAAGTTTGTTACAATGAGTTGACTTTAAACCATAATGCTTTTTATTTTGAGAAACTTTTTACAAAATAAAATTCTTAATGAAAGGGTATAATTAGTTACTTTCATTTGCAAAGATCTTTTGTGCATTTTAGCTTTTTTTTTTTTTTTTTTTTTTTGGAGTACAAAGGTTTTGTCAAGTTGCTAAAAAAATGCTAATGCTTTTAGAGAAAAAGAAGAACTAATGCCAGATAATAGATTTTGGAAAAAAACAAAAAACACATGCATTTATGTAATTAAAATGTTTTTAGATAATTAAATTTGTTCTTTAATTTTATTATTATTTTTTCTTTTTCCACAATAAATACTCCAGGGAAATTTATAATTTAACCAGGTTTTTGTAATGAATTGAGATTCATTACCTGCAGCTAATTTGTTGATATCTCTTGGGATACTTGTTTAGCTAATCAGAGATACTTATAAATAGAATTAAAATGTTTAAGAGTTTTAAAAATTAATGTGTGAATCAATACTTACTTTATATAGCGTACGTTAGTTTTAAATTTCCGATTTCTATATTTAGATAAAAACACCAAAATTGTAATGGAAACATAAAACATTAAATAAAAAGTTTCTTCATTAAATAAAACCTAGAAATGTTTATTATTTTAAAAGTGCTATATCATAAAACCTAAAATAATACGAGAAACATTTTGAAACGGATATTTGAATAACATGCTTTTATGTGCCAAGTTTTGTTATAGATGTAAGCCTTGTAATTATCTATTATTATGTATTAGAAGTTAGCGTTGTTGGCAACTACGTCCCACAGAAGTAATTAAACAGTTTTGGAAAAAAAAAAAAAAAAAAAGATTTAAAACTTAACTGAATATTGAAGTTAACTAAATACCTCCATTCTGAAATGAGGCATGCAACGTGGGGATAAATATTTGAGAAAAAAAGTGCAATTTTTTGTGTGTGTAGTGCTAGTCTGTGCTTGGAAAATATTAGATTTCTACAGTAATTAGTTTTCCCTGCAAAAATATAATTTGTTCATTTTGATTAAAAAAAATATTTAAAAACTAAAGTTCACGTATTTAAATTTTTCTTATCAGCAAATTTCCCAAGCACTTCTCAACAAATGTACAAAACTTCATACTTTTAAATCCAATAGTTTTTTAGTTGTGAAAAGGAAAAGCGCGCGGAGAAAAACTACTAAAACAGCAGCCACAGCTTTTTTTTTCAATTTAGAGAGAAAATTGTGTACTTGAAATATTACATCATGAATTCAGACATGAAAACAATTTTCACGCACACAGCCACAAAATTATTACTTTGATTTGTGACCACTTCTTTAGAGTTTCCTAAAGCATTTCTAGACCTCAAAGATAGATACTGAGTTAAATAGTTAAATACACAAACACCTATAGAATGAAAATTACTAGAAAATCAAGAAATTTTTCGAAGTTATGATTTACTAAGTTTCGGCAATCGGTTAGGCAGGTAAAATTTGAAATATCATATTAGATACAAATTTCTCTCCGTCGACCTCCTCTTTTTCGTTTTCGACAGTTAATTCTAGTTTAAGATTTTGTGGTAAACTATTTTGTTCTAATGAAATTATCCGAAACGGTTTCGTAAGAGCTGCTTCATTTCATTAAAAATTTAATCATCGTAGGAAATTTCATTTATAAATGTTTGTGCAATTTCTTTAGCTGCTAATTCCTTCAAATGACATTTTACAACAGAACTGTAACCATAAGCATTAATCTTAGTAATTACGGATCAATTGGATGTTTAATAGTGTTTTGGAAGAACTCAACAGGGCAATAAAGATCTTTGCAGAGATATTAAGGATTTTTTTTTTTTTTTTTACCAATGGGGAGATTTTTTTTACAAATAGAATAATTTTATCAAAAAACTCTTCCTGGATATAATTATAAAAGAAATAATGTCATCATAGTAACATAAACGTATAATTATATTTATAGCAATTCAGTGCTGATTTTCTCTCATTTCAAATTTTTATAAAATTCGATTTCGGAGTGAAATAGATTAAACTTTCATTTCGAAGTGACATTGGAAAGTTTTAACGTAAGTTTTTCTTCTTTACTACACTAAAATAGTAAAAAAAAAATATGTGATACAAAAGTTTTGTATGTCTGAGCTCAACATTATATACAAAACTATAAAAGCTACAGTCATGTATGATATATGAAGTAAAATTTCTATACAGAACATATTTAGCAAATACAAAAAGTCGTTCGCACTTTATGGAAATTATTTTTAAGTTTTAAGCATAGATGTGGGGTGTTTTGGAGGAGGCGTTTAAGCGGTGACATTACTTAATCAACTGCGCTTATTTAGCAAAGAAAGAATCAGGAATAAAGTCGATCCCATTTAATGATATACCTTCAAAATTATCTGACGCTTCTCCAATGGACATTTGTGATTTGGGTTTATTAAAACGAGCCTAGAACAATTGTATTCAAGAACACTGAAAGGACTTTGGAAAAAGGAACAAACAGAATAGGTAAAATTGACATGGTAGGACTAAGAAAAAGTTTATTTTCATAGAAAATTCGAGCAATAGCCGTTGTCCAGAACCATGGCTATCAGATAGATATCGCCGCAAAATCGCCTCCACAAAAACATGGCATGTATACATAAAACTTTAATTTAATTTCTATAAAGTGCGAACGACCTTCTGTACACGTTGTTTAAAGTTTAATACAAAGATATAATTAAATCAGAAAAACCGCTGATACGCTTGCACGAAGTTCGCTGAAATAACTCCAACTTGAATCTCAAAACAGAGTGCTTCAAAATTAATTGTTTTTCAATAAGTAGTTAACTGGCGATTGAAATGTAACCATTATTGATTGAATAATTAGCTCAATCTATGAACAATTAGGGTCTAATCGATACCATTTTCTATACAACGTTCTGACTAAAGTATACAAAAAGTGTATATGCGCTAAGGTGCTTCTGGTGACTGATGAATAACTTTCAGTTGTATTAAATGAGAAATTAGCACAATAAAATAACTAAATCATATAATAAAAACAGTTAACAGTATATGAATCTGAATATACCAATTAGAGGGCCTTTGCATTTCGTTTTAAGTAAAGATATTTGATAAGAACTTAGATAAAACTTCTTGTTAAGAATTTTGCCAAATTCACAGACTTGAAATTTTTTATTTAATAAAAACATTGAATTGCACGCTGCGTGTTATCAAATTCTGTCAGTTGAAATTTCATTTATTAAATACTACGAGATTGGTCGCGTTTGGTATCTGAACCTGAATGATCACAACAAAGTATGCATAATGATCGTTTAGTAACAGTGACTATCACAATCCAACTTGAGTTAATTGTGAAATTAAGTAACAAGTTTGAGAAATTGGACAAAGTACCTGTTGTTCCAAATTATTGATTGATATATGTTTAATATTAAATTTCTTGTAATCAGTCTTAAAATTTTTCATGGAAAAGATTGATTGGTGCTTTTTTTTTTATGATAAAGTTTCATCGAAGTAAAACAAATATTCGGATTTTTGCTCTAGGTTGATGTCAAAATATAACCTTGATAAAGTTAAGCTCGAAGTTTTAAAATTCACAACTTATTTCTATCGCTGTATTTTTATGTACAAATATCACTCTAATCCTATAAAATAAATTTAACAAAACAAATAAACTTAATTAATTTTATTTGATCTCTTATTGACTATTCCTCATGATCATCTTCTTCCCAAATGGTACTCAACTCGGACCAAAATGGACATCGTTTAAAACTTTTAAGAATTAATTGGTTTTCTAGGAAATCAGCAGTTTCAAACGATGAGCCAATATTATTTAAAGGTAACTTTTTACTATATCCAAAGATATCAGAGAATGAAAATTTGAATCCAGTATTTGAGAGTTTGAATGATGTAAACTCATCTAAAGGTGAAACATCTTCGAATCCAGTTGATAAATCCACTGTATCAGACGAAACGCAACCAATATCAGTTGATTCGCCAATTGACTCAGATAAAAATCGAGTACTGTTGATTAATTCGTCAATTGGTTCAAGTGAAGGCCAAATGCGATTAGTTGATTCATCAGTTGGCGAAAGACTATTGCGATCAATTGATTCTCTATATGGTTTATGTGAAAAGCAAATCTGATCACTTTCTTCATTTGATTCAGACAAATGAGATACACTATCAGTTGATTCATCGGCAGGTAGAAGATGATTGCGACCAAGTGATTTTCCATGTAAAAGCCCTATCGGATAGCTTTCTCTATTTGGTTTAGACGAAAGGGAAACACGATTACTTGAAACATCAGCTGATTTAGGCGAAAGGCAAATGCAGTTAGTTGATTCATTTGTAAAGTAAGTATCATCAATTGAATAATCCATTCGTCCAGAAAAGTTGTTTACTGGTTGAGCTGAGTGGATGGGATCTTCAAGTGAAATATATACCGACTCGTTTGTTGAAGAAGCATCTTTAAGTACAGTTGGATATACCATCACAGTTTGAGAAAACATTCTTAGTTTGCTATTAATTTGCAATGTTTGTGAGTCTCAAAACGGATCTTGAAAGATTCTGCTATAATATTACGGATTAGTTCTGGGAGGTATGATTCGGAAACCCGGATAAATATCTTTCTTCCTGTGAAATTTCGAAGTAAACTACAGTGGTCAACAATTGAAATTATTACTAACCTTATCATTATTCTAAACAGTTAATGTTTGTAACAATGTAAATATTTATGCCATTTATTCTTATTGTTTTGATGCTAAGTTAATGTAATAAACTATTCTTTAAAATTTGACCAATGAAATAAATTAGTGATTAATTTGCAATGCTTTGATTGACATAACCTTCGTTTTACTGTTGAACTTTAAACAACTGATTAAACTAATTGCAAAGAACAGCTTAGAAACTGTAGTAACAAGAGGAATTTTCTTAGAAACATTTAAAATTATACCGTAAAGTTAATTGCTTAGTTATAAAGATACTAATCTAATAAATGTAACAATGGAAATAATGCGCTTATATAATTCAAAATATATACACCATTACCGTAAAATGGGGTGAATAGGAACAGCGGGGTGAATCGGAACGAAACTTCATGAAAGTACAAAGAAATTATTACTTTACACAAATAATGCATTTTTATTAATTAAATATTTTTTTTTACTTGTCTAACAGGTTTGGAATATTGGAACATGTTTTGTGGGGTTTTCAACACTCTCCTTTTTTTAAAAAAAAATTCTGAAAGAGCGTGCATACAATCCTATGAGTTTTAACCTCTCCAAAACTTATCCCGTAATTAATAACATGTACCAGTTATAGACTTAACTAATATACTTTTAGATAAGTATAAACATCCACAACAGCATGCCATACTTAAAAAAATAAATTATTTTACGAATTTTTATGTTTTTCCTCGTCTCGATTTTGAGATTTGCGGGGTGAATCGGAACACTTGAAAAGTGATATTAAAAAGCTGTTTTTGGCAAGATTATGTTCTACACAAGATTCAACGACTGAAGAAGAGTCTAATTACTCCCTTCATGACAGTAATCAAGATTGCAGGCTTGAATAAATGTCAGAAGGGGAGCCTAGTTTCCGCATGGCAGAAAACTAGATTGTTATAGTGGTTTTTTCCCCAAATGACTTCGTTATCTTTAAGTTATATGGAAAAATGTATGAAGACTCTATGTGAGCAAAGTTTTACTCCCACAAGATTATTGCTATGTAAGTGTATTTTACAAAAAGCGTCCATGAACGAAGAGATTTTCTGAAATAAATGAGGATACTTTTCTCCTTTCTCAAGAAAATTTAAGGAATTTGCATACGGCAACTCATACGGCTAGCAAACATAAAGTAGATTAAAAAATATTATTAATTTTAAAGACTATTTGGATGAGTTATATCAGAAGAGTTGATAGGCTTTCAAACATATGATTTGTTTTGACAATAATTGACAAAAACAAATTTTATCCGTCATATTAAATGATTTTTTATGATAATTTTGTGTTCCTATTTACCACAATGCATTATTACTTGTTTTTTGTCACCCTGTAAACATTTAAATAAGATCAGACATAAATTGTAACGAGTGTTCCGATCCACCCTTTTCTGCGGGGTGAATCGGAACACCATGAAAAAAATTCAGAATAAATTAAAGTTTAAGTTTTTTCAACATTTTTTGGGTTGATCCTCAAAGAAGAAGGTAAGACCCAAGTTTCCATGTCAAAAATATTTTCCTTAACGATTTTATTACAACCGATTTTTACTTTGAAAGTTGAAAAGTGTTCCGATTCACCCCATTTTACGGTATTCTATTATTTTG
The DNA here is from genome assembly GCA_963978545.1 of Linyphia triangularis. Lineage (NCBI taxonomy): Eukaryota > Metazoa > Arthropoda > Arachnida > Araneae > Linyphiidae > Linyphia > Linyphia triangularis. Next base: position 28,587,093 of record OZ021732.1, on the reverse strand, counting down.
TTAAAAGAGATTATTTATGAAAATAATGCTTTCACAGATTATGAGAAATATTTTCTTGAACGGTATAAAATTATTGGTATTACCACTTAGTCCTCGTGGTGTTATTAAATTTTACTTCAAAACAACTAATTTTGCATTTAACTCTTTAATTAATATGAAATTAATCTAATTTTTTAATTTAATCAATAGATTTAATTTATAATTAACTTTTACCTTGTTTAACAGATTACTCACACCAAAATTCATCCGGAATTTATGAGTAAAAATTGGAAATGGCGTTTGGATACTATAAATTCTCCAAACATGTGTTGTGCATCAGTTTTATGGTCTTGATAAAATTAGCAGGACAACATAATTATCCAAAATTTACAACTGAACATACTTTAAAATTCAATTGGAAGAGCGGTTCCATAGTAACTATGAAAAGTTAGCGCTTTTGTCTACAAATAGAGATATCGTATTAAAACTTTTCTATTGGCAGCTAAAAAATACAGACAGTTTAACTTTGGAACTCTATGAAAGCTGAACGCTTTGACTGTGCCTGACCTGAATTATCACTGAATTCAGAGTTATTTTTATTGAAGCTTGTGTTGTAGCTTGATAGTTCTTCGAATAACTTTTGTGAGCTCTTGAAGAGAGAATAAACATTTTTATCGAGTAAAAACTGCGCCATCATTGCCCCTGTGGAAAATTCATAACATAAAAAATTCCTTGGTCTGCCGTCGTAAAAATGGTCAAAATTATTCAAAAATCGACTTTGAATGAATTAAACTAAATTCGATTGTCAAATATATCATAATTTGACAAATAATGATCATTCTTTTTTATGTGCAGCTTTTTAAATTTCAATGAGGTAGAGTGCAAACGATATTTATTCTCTGACGAAAAATACTTCCAGCTTTTAAAAGTGAGTCAAGTTGGTGATAAATATTACGTCACTGTTGACGTAAATTTCATTGCCAACTTGGCTAACTTTTGAACGATGAAAGATCTTGATACCAGGAAATACAAATCGTCTGCAACCTTCTTAATTTAAAATTAAAAGTGGTGGGTTAGCAGACAAAAAATTATGTTCATTTTTTGCCAAGTTATCACATATTTGGCTATCGGATTCAGTTCAACTCATTCAAAATCGATTTATGAATAGTTTCGGCCATTTTGCCCAGGCTGCTCAGTGCTTTATGATCTACTAGCATTTCTCCACATTCGTTAAAAAAAATCAGAATGCTTTTCGATGTGTTACTTAAACTTGTAATCGCCTCTCAATCTACAATAGGATCTATAGTATATAATGGACAAAAGTTTCAAATTCTTTCTGTGTAAAACATTTCCACTCACAATTAAGTTATTATCATCCTACTTGTAAAATAGGAACATTTATAGTCGTTTTATTTAAGTAATTGTTAATTTGTGAAAAAATAAAGCATTAAATAAGTCCCACTGAATCACATTATTTTCGTTTATACTTTAGGAAGAACGTTCCTCCCATCTCAACCCTAAAAATCTATTCTTAATGGTGGATTATGGTACATTTAATAACTTACGATGTACTTCTTACTGTTTCTTTCTTCGCAAATTAAATAAAAGATTTCTGAATTATGTGACATATTCTTGCCTTTAAAATTATTAATAATGGGAAGTACAAAGTACCTCACGGCACTATTCTTAGGTCCAATAATCCTATCAAACGTACAGAATATCTTAAAAAGGAGGTAATGACATTTATTTCTTTGGTTATTAGAGACTAGCTAAATACCCGTGCTACGCTACGAAATTTTAACATGTACAATATTTTAGCTAGCTGTAAGGCCTCGCGTTGCGGAAATCTGTCATTCGTGTATAGTACCCAGTTTTTTGCGCTTCGCTCGCAGGCCGGTTCATTGCTAAGCAAAATCGAGCTCGCTTCGTTCGTTTGAAAAGTTCATGGACACATAAACACAGGCTTACATCACTCGTTAAAAGGTTCATTGCTATGCAAGCATAGGTTCGCTTCGCTCGCTGAAAGGTACATTGTTGCGTAAGCATAAGCTCGCTTCACTCACTAAAATCTAATTGCTACGTAAAGACTTAATATTGGAAGCCTCTCCCTTGTCAAGGAGAAAAAAAGGAAAAATTCCCCTTTAATACAATAATACAACACCCCTTTAAGATTATTTTAACACGTGTTTGTGGAAAGCAAAATTAGAGGCTAAAACTACTTACATTGAAACTTTCAGAAATCTAGGCCTATTCGAAGTCGCTTTTTGTGAAAAAAATCAATTTACAAACAAATTAAAATTTTAACATTCTTTTTGTCAGTCCAATTAGAAGGCTAGAACTACTTGTGTTGAAAATTTCAGAAATGTAGCCCAATTACAAATCATTTTGTAAAATATTTGTTTATTAATTAAAAATAAAATAAAAAAAATAAAATTCTGTTTTTCAAAAATCCAATTAAAAGGCCAAAACTACTTATGTTGAAAATTTCAGAGCTGTAGCCCTATTAGATATCATTTTGTAACATATTTATTAATTAATAAAAAAATTTATTAAAAAAGAACTAATTAAAATTTTAAGATTCTATTTGTGATGTATACAATTAGAAGGCCAAAACTACTTATGTTGAAAATTTCAGAGCTGTATCCCTATTAGTAGTCGTTTTGTAAAATGTTTATTAATTAATTAAAAAAGAACAAAATAAAAATTTAAAATTCTGTTTTTTAAAAGTCCGATTAAAAGGCCAAAACAACTTATGTTGAAAATTTCAGAGCTGTAGCCCTATTAAATATCGTTTTGTACATATTAATTAATTAAAAAAATTAATTAAAAAAGAAATAATTAAAATTTTAACATTCTGTGTATAATGTATACAATTAGAAGGCCAAAACTACTTATGCTGACAATTTAGAACTCTACTCCAATTTTAAGTAGGTTTCTATAGATCCACCGAGCCACAGACAGACAGACACACAGCTTGTTTTATTATTCTAGACTAGCTAAATACCCGTGCTTCGCTACGAAATTTTAACATGTGCAATATTTTAGCTATCTGTGAGACCTCGCGTTGCGGAAATCTGTCTTTCGTGTATAGGACCCAGTCTTTGGCGCTTTGCTCGCAGGAAGGTTCATCGCTACGCAAAATCGAGCTCGCTTCGTTCACTGAAAAGTTCATGGACACATAAACACAGGCTTATTTCACTCGTTGAAAGGTTCATTGCTATGCAAGCATAGGCTCGTTTCGCTCTCTGAAAGGTTCATTGCTGCGCAAGCATAAGCTTGCTTCACTCACTTAAATCTAATTGCTACGTAAAGACTTAATATTGGAAGCTTCTTCCTTTACAAAAAAAAAAATTCCCCGTTAATACAATAGTACAACACCCCCTCAATGTTATTTTCAAACGTATTTGTGGAAAGTAAAATTAGAGGCTAGAACTACTTATGTTGAAACTTTCAGAGATCTAGGCCTATTTGAAGGCGCTTTTTGTGAAATAATTAATTGAAAAACAAATTAAAATTTTAATATTCTTTTTGTCAGTCCAATTAGAAAGCTAAAACTACTTGTGTGGAAAATTTCAGAAATGTAGCCCAATTACAAATCGTTTTGTAAAATATTTGTTAAATAATTAAAAAAAAAAAAAAAAAAAAAAAAAATTAATTCTGTTTTTTAAAAATCTAATTAGAAGGCCACAACTATATATGTTGAAAATTTCAAAGCTGTTGCCATTTTTGAAATCTTTTGTAATATATATATATATATATTAATTAATTAAAAAAATTAATTAATAGCAAACTAAACAAAAATTTAAAATTCTGTTTTTCTAAAGTCCAATTTGAAGCCCGAAACTACTTATGTTGAAATTTTTAGAGCTGTAGCCTTATTAGAAATCGTTTTGTAGAATATTAATTAATTAATTCTAAAAATTAATTAAAAAGAAACTAAATAAAAATTTAAAATTTTGTTTTTCAAAAGTCTAATTAGAAGGCTAAAACTACTTATGTGGAAAATTTCAGAGCTGTAGCCCAATTAGTAGTCGTTTTGTAAAATGTTTATTAATTAACTAAAAAAATTAATTAAAAAAGAACAAAATAAAAATTTAAAATTCTGTTTTTTAAAAGCTTAATTAAAAGGCCAAAACTACTTATGTTGAAAATTTCAGAGCTGTAGCCCTATTAGATATCGTTTTGTAACATATTTATTAATTAATTAAAAACATTAATTAAAAAAGAACTAATTATAATTTTAACATTCTGTTTGTGATGTATACAATCAGAAGGCCAAAATTACTTATGTTGAAAATCTCAGAACTGTAGGCCTATTAGTAATCGTTTTATAAAGTGTTTATTAACTAATTAAAAAAATTAATTAAAAAAGAACAAAATAAAATTTTTAAATTCTGTTTTTTAAAAGTCAGATTAAAAGGTCAAAACTACTTATGTTGAAATTTTCAAACCTGTAGCCCTATTAGGTATCATTTTGTAACATATTTATTAATTAAAAAAATTAATTAAAAAATAACTAATTAAAATTTTAAAATTCTGTTTGTGATGCATAAAATTAGAAGGTTAAAACTACTTATGCTGAAAATTTCAGAGCTCTACTCTAATTTTAAGTAGGTTTCTATAGATCCACAGAGCCACAGACAGATAGACAGACAGACAGACACACAGCTTGTTTTATTATTATAGATAGGGCATCAGTGTAAATTTAAAAATAAGGTAAAAGATCGTAAAAAGTTTGATTTTTATGAATATTTTTAAGACATAATTTTAACTTTTTTACATGGTCACTATACTTCAAATAACTAGGGGTGTATAACATCGCACAACTTTTAATTACACTTGATACAGGTCGCAGCAATTAAATTTGCCATGGATTGGTGTAATTTACCTTTTTCTTTTTCATTTTGTTAAAAAATGGTCAGTTTGTATAGATTTTTGGTGATAGTTATTACTTTGGTAAAAAAAAAGCATCACCACCGAAAAGGCGAGGTTGGGTGTATTGATTTCGATAAATATTACATTATTCTTTCTAGTGAATGTAAAGGAAAATAAACAGTTGTCAAAGGGTGATGATGTTTAAAGGAAGATAACTTTGCGCTAAAGATATTCGCTTTTCACCTTTTTTCTTTTTCATAGTAGTTTTACAATAATTTTAAAGATGGGGATGTTTAGAGCGCCTTAAAAGGCATTACCACAGTTATTATGACCAAAATCATTAGATCTGTTTTTGGTAATTTCAGAAAAACATAATTTTTTTTAATGGCGCCTTTTGAGCATATGGTATTTTAACCTAAACATTAATGGCAGGTCCCATGACCACTGCTAATCCGTTCACAAAATGTGAACAACTTAGATCAATACGCTCAAGAGTAATGCTGACCAGATACACACATATACACATACTTTTTTTTTCTAGACCCCTTTTTAGAACTCAGAATGCTCTAAAAAGTACAGAAATGATTTTTTTGTTGTTGATCGAATCCAATACCTTCATTACCTATGTTATCATATAGATAAATAAAAGTAGTAATAGAGACTGCAAATGAAGTCACAGTCTTCAATTGAGTTTAACTAATTCGCTACTATGCCAGCTTTAATTATTTTTCCTAAGTTTTATTTCCAAACAAAACAAAATCAAAACTAAGCTAAAAACTAGCAAACATAGAAAACATAAACATTGATTCATTTTAAATATTCAACAAACACCATTAACGGAAAATCAAAATACTTGATGAGCTTAAAACGCTAAAAAACAAAAGGCCACATAAAAAATAATTTTCGAAACAACACTTGCACTATATATGATTACAAGGTTTTTAATACTCAACATTATGGGATATTAATTGAAATTATAAATCAAACTTCATACTGAGCCTAAAAAAGGCTTGGTAGAGCGAAGGATATGTCAGACTCAATTTCCGACCCTGATGGCACACTTGAAGCCTTAATTACAAAAGTATTGCTGAAGTTCAATCAAGTTACTTAAAAGTAGCTAACAGACTATCTTCAAAAATATTTTTAACTTATAGTTATTTATTCAGTAAGTAAATTATTATCTATTTAGAAAAGTAAATTAAGATCTTGCTGCACGAAAAGTCATTAAATGTGTTTTGATACAATCCGAGATATTTAAATTTCATTAAAACTTTCTGGTGAATGTGGCAAATACTTGCAAACATGAATTCATTCAAAATATTTCATGAGCCAGGGGGGTGCACTTGCACCCCCCTGGCTCATGAAATATTTTGAAAAAATGAGGGAAAAGAATTTTTTCCCCCTATTAATTTAGTCTTTTGTTTCTTTCCTATATCGTATTTTATAGTTACTTGCGTGACGATTTTCTGGCACTTGTTGTCTATGGTTATTAGAGGCTGATGAGTAGAAGTATTTATTCCTTTTATTTTATAATAATTTCCTGCGTAGTTCTCAAAATTGTAGGAAATTTTTTTGTTTTTTAAGTCATCAGATATATACAAATTTGTATCTATTTTTAGAATTCAATTGAATATATTCCAATACTGTCTTAGTGTTTAATTTTGAATTTTTTTTTCATCATATCCGAAACTTGGAAGAAATAAAAAAAAATTTACTTTTCTGTATTTTTACATCTTCGAGTTCCTCTATTCTAATTACTGTCAATTGAATGCCGGGAGATCTAGTTAGATGATACAAAAAAATCGTTAAAAATATATATTTTAATATTTTTACTATTTTGTATTTTTTTTCTCTTTAATAGGGTTGCGCTTTCAAAAATATATACCATAAATTTTAACTATTCTCAAAGAGTGTAATTTATAATACATAATTATTAATTAACATTTCTAAAAAAATTAATGATTTTGATAAAAATCTAGTCTTGCACCCCTTTGCAAATATTCCTGGGGGCGCTCATGCGGACACATCATCCTAACTTGCAAGAAATTCGAAGATGAAAGAAACCTCTTAAGATCTAGGCTAGTATTTTTTCCTCTGTTCTACTCTTGGAAGATGCAACGCTCACAACCAACGCAATATCCCACTACTTATTCAAAATTTATCAAGACTTCTAGAAAGTCATATAATTCAAGACCCCGAAAATCCACCCTTTTCGAGTTTAATACTTAGATTCTTTCCAATTGATCCTCACCTTCAATACCTCCTTCAAGGAAATCAAACGGAAATTTAGTTTTAAGTCTTCTCATCTTTCTCCTCATCTAACTTAATTTCTGAAACAGTTGAGATCAAGCAGCCTAATCAAGCGAGCAGATATCTCATTTCAACTCAACTATTTAAACAAAGGCTGGAATATATTGTTGCGTTGGTGGGTTCGAAAGATTTGAAGCCAAAGCAGATCAAAACTTGCAGATATTTATTCCAATATCACTCTTCAAGGATTCCTTTACAACTCCAGAACTTCTCGTTCTAGTAGACACAATACAGCTCTTTTAACAGCAATAGAGCACAAAACAGCAGTTAAAAACTTGACAACACAACTGCTAAATCGCCGCAAAAGACAATGCAATACAGTTCGCTTTAGAACTACTCTGAATGCTCACTGAGACTCAGTATCTCAACTCAGTAATTCCAGTCAACTAATTCAGTGACTCAAAATCAACTCACTCCATCACCCGCTCTCTTGAGCTTTTATAGGAGAGGCGAACATACGTGAACCTTCCAGAGATAGACATTTGGAGAATTTTCCAGATCGTAGTCGAAAAGTCCTATATATGTACATGGGGACCGAAAATGTTGCCAAATGGTCGCCAAGTTTGGCGACATTTGGCGATTTCTCACCAAATTTAGCGACAAAAATTAGTCACCAAAACCATCGCCAACTTGGTTCTATCTCTCCAATTTGGCGAGATTGCCATTACCATAATGTTAAATGCCCTGCTCCTTGTAAAACTCGCTTCCCAGTGTTATCTCTGTAAAACTCGTTATCAAGCATCAAGAGACTCATTGCAGGGAAAAAAACTAAAGACGAACTATTGCACTGCCTTATGCAAAATGTACATAAATTGTCCTATTTACAAAATTAACACTACGAAATATTTACAAATATACAAAAATTCGTATCAATATTTTTTGGTACAATATTTAAACTGTGTAAGAAACACATGCCAAAGATTTTGATTGAAATGATTTTTTAAATTTTAATTTTGGGTGAAATTATAATACTGTAAAATAAATGAAGCAAGCATAAACAGGTTTTAATCTATGACTATTAATTAATGAAAATATAACAAACCTATACAAAAAAGTGCGTGCTATGACGTCTTTTTGATTTGCTATTAAAGTTATGATTTCGCTTGCATGCTTTCTCAATGCAACTTATCTGTCGTTGCACAAACCACTAAGAAACTTGAATTACTAACAATTTGAAGATCGTGCGTTCTATGCGCAACAAGCTTTATGATTATGAGAATTTTACAAATTGTTTTTGATGTTATTAAAATTATCATGAAATCAGACATTAAATTCAGCGTCAAATAGAAATTGTAAGTTTTGTTTTAGCTTTTCTCTGCGATTTACAACTTAAATATAAACTGGATACCAATTATATTATGTTTCAATCAGTTAATGCTATCGTTAATTTTACAGGAAAAACAAAATAAATACCGTACACTACGCTTTCCTGACTGTATCAAATCATTGATCTTTAACTTCTAGATAGCGTATAACCGGCTTCTGCTTTGCAAGATGGTGGGAAATAAATAGCTGGCATTCTTTTCTCATCTAATGCCGTGTAATTGGTTGCCCTAGGTTATCAATAGGAGCTGTTACGTCATCATGGAGTTGCTTATAAGAATTGACTTTTGTACTATTCGGCTTGTTCTGAATTCTGTTACGAACTGAAAAAGTGCAGACGATAATCTTTTTTTTAGAATGTAAAAACGGTTATTTTATATATGTTCTTGTGCTAGTTCTAAACTTTTTGTAATTAAAGAAAGACGTGAAGGATTTTGCTCTCGTTTCTTAAGTGTGCTGGCGTTTGTTACCTTCCATAATTTGAACCTGAAAAAGGATCCAAGTGAGATCCTACATATATTTTTTGTGGCGTCCGCGACTTTTGACTTTAAAACGATTTAAAGATTGACTATGGAAGGAGAAAACACGAAACGCAAAGCGTTGAGACAATCATTCACGGTGTGTGCCAATAATGTTGAAGAGGTTTTACGAAATGATGAAACTACGGTAAACCAACTATGTCTTTTGCAAAAACAATTATTGGATAAATTTTCTCGCCTGGAAGCCGTACAGGAGAACATTGCACAAGCTCTCTTGGATGATGAAGATTTGGCGACGAATTACGATGAAGATTTTGCAAAAGCGGAAACCTACAGGGACAGATTTTGTGCGGTCTCGACACAGCTGGAATTAAAAATTAACATGAATATTGACGCATCGAAAAGTGCTAACGCGATGGAAGAAAAACGTAAATTTAAGTTACCCCGTTTGGAGTTGAAAAGATTTACAGGTGAGCCGAAAGATTTTCTAGCCTTTTGGTCGCAATTTAGCAAAATTCATAGCGATGACAATATTCCGGATGAAGATAAATTCCAGTATTTGTTACAAAGTGTAGTGCCAAAATCTAAAGCGGCGAGGCTGGTAGAAAGCTACCCGCCCACGAGAGAAAACTATTCAAAAGTTATCGTTCAACTGAAGAATAGATTCGGTCGTGATGAATTACTCGTTCAAATTTATGTACGGGACCTTCTAAGCCTGGTTATGAAAAACGCATCCGGCAAAGGAAAAGTCGACCTATCTGAACTGTATGACTTACTTGAGAGTAAGCTACTTGCTTTGGAAAGTTTGGGGCGCACGAAAGAAAAGTTTGCCGATTTTCTGGAACCCCTGGTGGAGTCCTGCCTTCCGGAACAGGTGCTGCGTGCCTGGGAAAGGAGTCGATCCATTGATGAGGCATCCAGTGGAACAGCTGACGCAAGCGTGCGTTCTTTGGAAAGATTAATGTCCTTCCTTCGCTCGGAGGTGCAAAGTGAGGAGATGATCATACTTGCTCGCTCGGGACTTGGAGTGCCACAGAAGAATTTACCAAACCGCAGGGATGAGGAGCCATCTTTGCCCACAAATGCAGTCTTGATTAATGCAGGTAAGGAAGAGGGGCCAGCCAAATTTAAATGTATATTTTGTTCAAAACAAAATCACTTTAGTTCTGACTGTTTTTTGGCGCAGAAAATGTCTTTAAAGGATAAGAAGAGTATTCTTATAAAAAACAAAGCTTGTTTTAAATTAAACCATTCGGCACGATTTTGTCGAAATAAATTCATTAAATGCGGTTTTTGCGATGACAAATCCCATCAAAGTTTAATGTGTCCCAAAAAAGAGGACATTAAAGTTGAAGACATTAAAGTAGAATCTGATCCTAGTATCACAGTTATAGGCAATACGCTTTCTAATCAGTCAGAAGTATCCAATATATATTTACAAACAATTATGATTAAAATTAGTCATAAAAATAAAGAGCTGGTTTTGCGCTGCCTTCTGGACAGCGGTAGTGAAAATTCCTACATTACTCAACGGGCAATCGAAAAATTGAACTTGACACCTGTAGCAAAACAAATCATGTTACACGGTTTGTTTGGGGGGAAGCAGACGGGTCCCAAGCAACATTCCCTCTATAATGTCGAAATAAGTAGTTTAAAGGGTGACTTTTCTTGTAAAATTCCAGTTCTTTCAGAGAATAAAATTTGTGGGTGTCTACCTAAGGTTAGGAATATATTGGTACTATCAGAACTAAAAGAAAAATATATTGATGTACCTGATATTTATTCGTCACATTATGAAATCGATTTACTAATGGGAGCCGATTCTATTGGGTTAATCTTAACGGGTATGAGCATTACACTCGAATGTGGTTTAACGGCTGTTGAAACCAAGTTAGGATATACTTTAATGGGTAAAATTAAAGAAAATTTTAGGGAACATGTTGTAATGTCAGTGCCTGCTATAAGTGAAAGACAATTGTCAAAACCAGTGGTAAGTATGTTATCCACACAATTGTCCACTTTTAATATCAAAGAATTGTGGGATCTGGAAACAATAGGTATTCGAGATCCAGTGGAGAATTTAAAAGGAAACATGCGTTATGCAAAAGCAATTGAGCAATTTGAGAATAATTTAAATGTGTTTCCAGATGGTAGATATGAATTGTCCTTGCCATTTAAAACTGAAAGCAAATTACCAAGTAATAAAAGTTTAACATTGAAAAGACACAAACGAATGTGTCAAGGTATAATTGATAAGGACTGTTTTGAATCCTATGTTGCTGTATTTAAAGAATGGGAGAGGTTAAAAATCATTGAAAAGGTCCCAGATAATGAAATTAAAAATGATGGTTATTATATGCCCCATAGACCAGTGTATACACCTTCTAAAACTACTAAGATCCGCCCCGTATTTGATGCATCTGCCAGGGAAGGAAGTAAACCTTCTCTTAATGATTGCCTTCATAGAGGTCCAAATTTAATTGAACTGATACCGGATATCTTAGATAGATTTCGTGTGTACCCTATTGGCATATCAGGAGATATTGAGAAAGCTTTTCTGCAATTAAGTATAACCCCCAAACATAAGGACTTTTTAAGGTTTTTCTATCCCCATGAAAGTAAAGAAATAATTTATCGTCATTGTCGCGTGGTGTTCGGTGTCTGCTCAAGCCCATTTCTATTAGCAGCCTCAATAAAGCATTTGTTAGAGCGTAGTCCCCCACAATATCGAGATTTGGTTAATAAACTGCGTCATTCCTTCTACGTAGACAATTGTGTTACCGGTGTATTCCACGCCCAGGAAATACATCCATTTATTTCCAAGTCTGAGGAAATTATGAAAATGGGGTGTTTTAACCTCAGAGCATGGGAAAGCAATGTTAAAGGGGAGGGCGTAACTAAATCTGAAGGTGATACAAATGTATTAGGAGTTGTATGGAATTTAGACAGGGATACTCTTAGGTGTTTCATCGATAAGGAACAGTTAGGAAAAACTGAACAATTGACTAAACGGTCGATGTTATCTGCCATTCAGAGAATCTTTGATCCTATTGGCATATTAACAGCAGCTACATTGCAGCCTAAAGTTTGGTTGCAAGAAACATGGAAACTAAAATTATCATGGGATGATCCCTTACCTCCAGATTTATATAACAAATTTAATAAATGGTTCACTGATATTTCCTTGTTAGAGGGCTTAGAAATCCCCAGATATTGTGAGGCTAATTCCTCATCAGACATGCACGTTTTCGTAGATGCTTCCAAAACTGCTTTCGCGGCTTGCGTTTTCTTAAGATCAAAAACACCTTTCGGAATTAAATTACATCTAATTAGAGCAAAGGCTAGGGTTGCTCCATCCAAAACTGTATCAATACCTAGGTTAGAACTCTTGGCTTGTTGCGTGGGTGCCAGATTGGCCAAATCCATTCAGAAGGCATTGGACCTGCCTGATTTGACCACTACCTTTTGGACGGATTCTATGGTAGCTTTATACTGGATAAAACATTATGGGGAATGGTCAATTTTTGTGGCAAATAGAGTAAGAGAAATAGGAGAAATTACTCCTTCTGAAAACTGGAGACACGTTCCAGGTCACTTGAATCCAGCAGATGTTCTTTCTCGTGGCTGTTCACCCAGATATCTGTTGGATTCAAAATGGTGTGAAGGCCCAGCATGGCTAATTGAGGATTCTAAAAATTGGCCTACAACTGAGATCAATTGTGCAGTGAAAGAGGTCGATTCTGAAAGGAGGAAAGTTAAATTGTGTCACATTAATGTAAACAATGAGGAATGGTATTCAAATAAGTTTTTGAATTACCACTCTATTATCAGGTTGACTGCATGGATCAAGAGATTTCTTGATAACTGTCGTAAAACTCCTGAAAATAGAGCGACGGGAAAACTCTCGTGTACTGAAATTGAAAGAGCCGAAAAGGTTCTTATTCGCTCGGAACAATCAAAATTCTTCCCTGATCCAAATTGTGTACCAATAATTAACGTATTTAAGGATGATGAGGGATTGCTGCGTGTTAAGACCAGAATAACTGAGCGTAAAGATGACCATTGTTTTTTGTCACCTATCCTCCTTCCAGAAAACTGTACCTTGACTGTGAGGTTGATCCAATACTTACACCATACAAATTGTCATGCTGGTACTCAAATACTTCTCTCAATTATCAGAGAGAAATATTGGATTCTAAAAGCTAGAAAAACTGTCCGAAATATCGTTAGGAAGTGTGTGAGGTGTCGAAGGTACAGTGCAAAACCAGCTGTTACTGAACCAGTAGCTCTGCCTCCTGACCGAGTTAGGGATACTAATGTTTTTGAGGTGTTAGGTGTTGAGCTGGCCGGCCCTCTCTTCCTCCAGAATGGTGAAAAAGTCTGGATTGTTCTCTATACCTGTGCAGTCTTCAGAGCAGTGCACTTGGAGCTCATAACTTCGTTGTCAACAGAGAACTTTCTGCTTTCATTTCGACGCTTTATCGCACGCAGAGGAAGACCTAAGATAGTGTATTCAGACAATGGTACTAACTTTAGGGGTGCTGTAGCTAAATTCAAAAATCTTGATTGGGAGAGTATAGAGCGGGAGACAGAAATTCAACAAATAAAGTGGAAGTTCATCCCACCCACCGCTGCATGGTGGGGGGGATGGTGGAAGAGACTTATAAGAGTGGTTAAAGATCTCTTAAAGCGTACTTTAGGAAACGCGATTTTGTCGTATGAAGAGCTTCTAACTGTTTTATGTGACTGTGAGTCTATCATAAACTCTCGCCCATTAACTTACATTTCAGAGGATTCCGAGGATCTTGTGGCAATTACGCCAGCAATGTTTTTGATGAGTAATTCTTCTCTTGATGTCACTGACTTAGATTTAAGTGATTTTGCCAAGTTTCAAAAACGAGTGAAGTTTCGGTCTAAACTTCTTAAGGATTTAAGGAGCAGGTTCCGAAAAGAGTATTTTGGTTTGTTAGTAGAAAAAAGTCAAAAACCATCATCTCGTTTCTTGACTGTTGGAGAAGTTGTGCTCATTGAGAATCCTAACAAGAAGAGTTTATATTGGCCTCTAGCCAAGGTATTGGAATTGATCCCAGGTAGAGATGGGAAAATTCGTTCTTTACGACTCAAATGTGGTAACTCAATAATAATTCGTCCTATCCAACGAGTATTTCCCTTAGAGGTACAGTCTGAAGATATTCCTGTGGCGGTCACTACCCCTTCTGATGTACCAGACGTTACTGATGATCCAGTTCAAGGTCCTGTGAATGCCGAGTCAATTCCTGATGCTTCGGCTGACGATATCCACGGGATTTCAAGATATGGGAGAAAGGTGAAACCACCGAAGAGACTGGACTTGCTCAATGTGACTTTGTTTTTTGAGTAAATAAATACTCAAAAAAGGTGGGAGTATGTTACGTCATCATGGAGTTGCTTATAAGAATTGACTTTTGTACTATTCGGCTTGTTCTGAATTCTGTTACGAACTGAAAAAGTGCAGACGATAATCTTTTTTTTAGAATGTAAAAACGGTTATTTTATATATGTTCTTGTGCTAGTTCTAAACTTTTTGTAATTAAAGAAAGACGTGAAGGATTTTGCTCTCGTTTCTTAAGTGTGCTGGCGTTTGTTACCTTCCATAATTTGAACCTGAAAAAGGATCCAAGTGAGATCCTACAGGAGCTAACTAATTTGGGGAGATAGTTTTAATATTGATATTTATGGATATGGTAAAGATTTCTTCAACTTTAAGACAATAGCGATCAAAGTCGGTTAAGATTTACTGTAAGACTTACTGGCGACTTTTTAAAAAAATTTCCAAATTGAAAATTACGTCAAAAGACTGTCACCAAATCCAAAATGGCGTCAAAACACTCCATGTTTCCAAATCCAAACGGTCACTAGAGTTAACGAAAAACCTTGGCAACAAGTTGCCACATTCGGGGCGAATCGCCAATTTTCAAAAAGTCGCCAGTGGGGAGAAGGGGGGGGGGGGGGGACTTTTCAGTAAATCTTAGCTGCGAAGTCGATGGCTATCCAGAAATATTAAGAAATTACTGTTAGAGATCAGGGCTCAGATTTACTGTACAGTCCCCCTTGGCGACTTTTTGAAAGTTGGCATTTGTTGAAAGTTAGAACAATTTGGTAACCCGTCGCCAAGGTTTTCAGATAACCCTAGCGACCGTTTGGATTTGGAAACACGGTGTGTTTTGACGCCACTCTGGATATGGCAACGCAGCCTTTTGACATCATTTTCAATTTAGCTATTTTTTTTAAAGTCGCCAAGGGGGACCGCACAGTAACTCTTAGCCGAGATCAGTATATATAACAGTTGCTTATAAACGAATCTTTGTTTGGATTACAAAACCTCTGCAACAAACAACAGTAAACTCGTTATGAAGTTTCAGGGCGTAAGGGTATGCCTTATGTGGCTCTAAAAAATTTATCTTAATTTTTTTTCTGGGACACCCTTTCAAATGTTTCCTTTTGGTGAGAAAACACGTGTGCAAAAATTTTGGGAAATTTAAATAAAATTTAAGGGTTGCTACCGGCAAATGAAATTACTACTATCATTAAAAAAAATCAAGTATTTCTATTTTAGAGTATAACTATATTTTTTCGCTAAAAGAGTTCGAATCCCAATGTACCTGTACTTTAGTTACATTTTAACATTTTAATTTTCAAAATCCTCACGTGAGTGTTTTGGTTAAACTTCCAAGTTAGGTACGAATTCTGCGAGAAGAATGGTTTACATAAAAACGTGCCAAATTATGGCAACCGTAGGCAGTTCACTTGTCATTAAAAAATGGTGGGCTGACATTTTTTGGCGAAAATCACCTTGGCGTAGAATCCTTATTGGACTTGAAATTTTAACCGTAGCATTTGTTTACTATCAAGTATTTGGTTTTAGTAATCTATCTTGGTGTTGGTTTTAGCGTTAATAATGGATATCAGTGACATCACAACGTACTTTGCAAAGCTTGGCAACTGAAGTAATTCATTTCTGCTTTTGTAAACTTTGGCGACATTTTCTGATATAGCGAAACTGGTCGACAGAAATGAAAGAAGTGTGAATGAAGAAAAATGTGGCTAACTATATTAATTGTGACAATATGTAGTTACAATTTGATTTATTTTTGTGTGCTAATTTAATAATTATTGCCAAACATATCACCAATCTATAATATGAAAACGAAAATGGTAAATTACACTGATCCATAAGAAATTTAAATACAATTTCCTGTAAAATAGTGTAATCAAAATTTGTACCATGCTTCATACCCCCAAGTTGCTTAATAGGAACAGAATGGAAAAATACTATAATTAATTTACATGTTAATGTTGAAATTTATTAAACAATTTTTTGGATACCGTAGATCTTATTTAATATTTCTGTGTACATTAAGTAACATTCAAATAGTTTTAAATATATTTCTCCATCCATAAAGAGACACAATTTTGGTCAAGCATCATCTGGTGAGGCTTGAGAATATCAAATTGGAGCCCCTGTTGAGTTAAGCTAATTGGGTGAAACTAAATACCATCTGCCGCCAAACACAATTACTCTTACAATTTTGATCAAGTCACGAAGGCAATATTTAATTTGAAAGTTACTGAACTCACACAATATCTCGTTTGAATTAAATTAAAATTGGTATAATAAATTTTGCTTAACGTATCTTTTCAGTTAAATAAGCTTGTTAAATCAACTGTAGTAGAATTTTAACACTAGAAGAACTAACAGTAGAAGAATGTGTAATACTCAATATAGTCATTTTTGTGGATGAGGACCCTTCGAATTTATTTTACCACATATATAATTATTATCAGGTCTATTGCATGGTTTCTCATTATGTTAGTACGTAATACAATTTTTTTATTACAACATTGTGAAGAAAGGTTTAAGTTTTTTATGTATGCAAGAAAATTTGCTGATAATAAAATAATTTATTAAAAAGAATAAGGAAAAGTTCATGGAATTTTTGTCACTCAACCTAAATGACTAAATGAAATTTTTTCTTATATTATAATTCAATATCTTAAAATATGACATAGTAAAAATGTTAAAAGATTAAGTATAAGCTACCAAAAAGTTATTACTTAAAATGTTTTAAACATCATAAAATAATAATATGGCTATTCATGTTACACAAATTTAGTTACTCATATTTTTTATTAAAATATTTCTAAAAAAGTATAAATCAATACAATCATACGCACATAATAATAGTTTTATTTATTTTAGAAACCATTTATTATAGTTAAAAGGATTTCTGATGCTTTATGTTGATTGTTAATAGTTTTAACTATTGAAAGAATAATAATTTTGACAACTTTTTCCTTTTTATACATTGTTTATCTCTGTATATATAAGGCAAAGTCCTCACTCATCACTAATTCTCCCACTTTCCACATGTTCACAACTCTGAAAATTTGTACAAATACCAACAATGGTAAACATATAAAAAGTAAGCTATTCCGATCTTGATTAACCCACTTTAAGGGGCCGAAAAGGGATTAAACGTTCCAAACGAGGAATATTCGAATGTCCCACTTCCCATTTGGTCACAATTTTAAAAACTGTTTTAAATGTCATCAAACGTAGAAAAATTAAGCTATTCCAATCTCGATTAATCCACTTCAAGTGGTGGAAAAAGGGTTAAACGTTCCAAACGAAGGATAATCGAATGTCCCCCTTCCCATATGGTTACAACTCTGAAAATTGATACAAATGACAACAAATTCCAACATAGAAAATGTAAGCTATTCCGATCACGATTAACCCTCTTTAAGGTGTGGAAAAGGGGTTAAACGTTCCAAACGAGGGATATCCGAGTGACCCATTTCCTATGTTGTCATAATTATGATATTTAGTGCAAATGTTAAGAAGGGCAAATATAGAATATAGAAAAAATTAGTTATTAAAATTTAGTTATTAGTTAAAATTACTAAAAAGAAGCAAAGGGGGTTAAACGCTCTAAACGAGGGATATTCAAATGTCTCATTTCCAATATATTCTCAGTTATAAATTTTGGAAAAAATTTCAACAAAGGAAAGTTCTTATTTTGATAATTCAAATTGTCGGGATCGAAATGGAAGCAAACGTCTGAATTGTAGAATATATGAATGTCATTTGATTGCTAAAATGCACATGGTAAAATTTCGTAGCGCAGCACGGGTATTCAGCTAGTTTGGTATATTAGATTATTTTCAGTACTTCACTGCCGATACCATTGTAGTTTTGTCGTGGCTAATTATGTATCCTGTATCAAATTTAGAGTCATATTTTGTTAATATCCTATACATTCTCCATAAAATTATTCTTTTCAGTGATTAGTTCACTGTTTGTTAACTTATGATTAATAAGCTTTTCATTAGCAATTTGAAAATGTTGCAATTTAGAAAACTTTAAAAATGGTATTTAAATTTATTTTTCACTTTCAATTAACCATATGTTAACGTAGAATAATGAAAGTATTGCATTAGGTAAAAAAAAAATGATTTTTTTTTTCATTGCTACACGTTTTGGAACGTGCCGAGATAAAAAAAAAAGTAGTCTAGAAAAAATTTATGTCTGTGCGTGTGCGTTCATGGTCAACATAGCTAAATAGATTGACCTTGAAATCTCGGCAGGAAATTTATGTTAATATTGTAAATAGCATAATGAATGAAAAAATAGTTCTAGTTTTAAACAAATTAAGAAAATTGCAATTTTAACTTACTCTCTTCATTTATTGCCTTGTTTTTCTTTTGGGTAGGTAAAATTATGGCCCACTAATATATTATTATTTTTATTTCAATTTTTATGTACATAATTTATTTTCAAACATTTAAAGAAAATTACTTTCATATACAATTTATGTTTATAAACTATTTAGCTGCAAAAATTACTGAAAATAATTACTATTTTAATTAAAACATTAAATTTTAAATAAAAAAATATATATGTCTCACACTGTAAAAGCTTGTACAAACTTTCACTATTGAAAAGTTGCATTATAACTCATTACCTAGTTTTAAAGTAGAATGACAAAGGGTTACGTACAAATATACGAAGAAACTACAAATGTAAGTCTCCCAATATAATGCATAACCATCTGGCTCGCCTTTTGGGAGGAAAGATATGTATTTTTCTTTCTTATTTGGAATATAATCTTTGATTTGACTCAGGATCTAGAATTAAGGCTGATTTACACTTTACTAGTCGGTGTCCAATTGAGACTCAAAGTCCGGGACTAGCATCGTGTATACGCTTTATGCCACTCACTGAATGTTCCAGTGAAGCATCCACTTTTCCAGCAACAGGATGCTCCAGAAGATTGAACATTTTTTATTTGCTGGCGCGTCAACTATCATCATCAGTGCTCAACTATCATCATCAGTGCTCTCACGTGACCACCAACAGGTGGCATAATGCTGATTCAATAGCTAGATTGTTCAAGTTAGACAACATGTATAAGTCATTCTAATCAACGCTTAACAGGGACTTTCCATTCAACTTACCAGCTGGCATTCGATCCACTGGCAAGAATAAATCAATGTTTAGAATGAGCCAGCAATATGTGCCTGCCTCCGTTCATATTTTAAAGTTTTAATGGTATTCAATGACGGAAGGTACCTTTTAACATTTAGACCTTTCTACCTATCCAAAGGCGTGTGGCTGTTTATTGCTGCCAATGGCGATATCAATGACACTTGGTTCCAATTGCCATGGCGAATGGGTGTCCCACAGTTGAGCCGACATTTGCTATTACTTACTGAACATTTCTGTATATTTCCTTTGTAGTGTTCATCAAGAAAGTCAAAATTCCTCCTCTACAAAATGGCTAAAGATTGTGACTGTAGATCTCCAGAGCCAGAAAATGAACTTCTTGCTTTACTCCAGGCTTCCCTAAATTCTTTTGATCATGAGGCTGCCCAATTAGCGACTTCCGATCAGTCAAGGGATATGCTGAAGGTTGGTATGAAAAAAAGTGTTTTTTAAAGATGTTGTCTTGCCATAATTGTGTTTTTAATAAAATATTTAAAAATACAAAGCAATAATTGTTTTTAATAATTCGAAATAATCATTCCTTTGCACTGACAAAACTGATATTTCTCTTCTCTGTCTGAAACAGAGAATTTTCACGCTGTCATTGAATTCGATCACCGTGTTTGCATGTTTTCGAAATACTCCGTTAAGACTTCAATCAGGTTGAGAATCTATTTCTCCACCTGATAAGAATAAAACTTTAAAAAAAAAAATTCTAAATATTTTTTAGATCGGTTGAGATGTCTAGGACATGTTTTTAGACCGAAGTTCAGCATTTCTGATCTTAATATCTGATAGTCAAACTATAAGTTTTTACCAAACTGTAAAACTTGATAATGTAAGCGATGTGCCCAGATATCTCTTGAAAATAGAGTAACAGGACCACATGGCACTAAATGTAATGATTGTTTGATGTGGGGCGTCTGTTCCTGATAAAATACCTTTCTACTTTTATAAAAAATTACTAACATTCTTTTAAATGTAACAATGCTGAATGTAGAATCAATGCAAGAGCATCACTCGCAGTGACTAAGTGAAGTTTTGTGCACAAATAAATAGGGGGCTGCACAGTTTTCTCAGGCCTCATAAAAATGTTCCATTTTTTTAATATGTAAAAAAAAAACAAAAAAAAAAACACATTATAGATATAATGTTTGGTTCTTCATTTACACCAATTGGCTGGGCCAGCACCTGGTACAGTTATTATTGATATATATCCCAGTTACTCCATTAAATCAGAGCTCAAATAATCACCATTTATCAGAGCTATCCTAACCTCAAAACTTGCGGAATACATGACAAAGTAAAATCTTGTTAACCCTTTCAGCCCCATAGGGTCATATATGTTCAGCTCATAGTTCCAAATCACCACTGGGGTGTATGAGTCCCATCTAAAAACACCATTGGGACACATGTGTCCCAACCCCCTCAGTTTTTTTAACTTCTCTTTCAACAGAATATTGCTATTTCTACTATATTTGACCTATTAAACAAGTAACCCACTTATTTTTTTGAAAATCAAAAACTGGTATTTAAAAGGCTAATTGTGTCTTGTTTAGTTACGCAAAAGTAACACACACGACAAAAATTCATACCTTGATATTAAATAAATCACTAAAATGACAATTCTATGGTTATGTTTCAAGAAAAAACAGCACAATTTTGTTATGTCCATATTATATCAATCAAAGGTATAAAAGAGATTATAATTGTTTTTGGAGATCGAAGAAGCATTCTTGCATTACTTATCACTGTTAAATATTAAAATTATTTTATGTTTAAGGGACGTACAGCCCATGACTCAGTTATCCTCTGGATCCAGTTACCTTAACCAACCTTATTCAAAATAGGATAATTATGATTTCCTCCCTAAGAGATATTTGGAAGTTCCACTTTCGGAAACAACGTAATAAAACAAAAATTCAGAGGGGTGAATTCTATTTTAGAACTGGAAAGACTAAATGGTAAAAAACGAACCTAAGAAACAAGGAGGGAAAAAGTCAGACTCGACCGTTATTTTGTAAAAATGTAGCAATGTTACTAGCATATTTAGCTTTGTTTCTACGTACTAAATATGTCAAAATAATTCAAAATTTTTTCCCAACGTTAGTTAAATTTGAAAACATCCTAAGCGATACTATGCTCTAAAGATAAATTACCTTTCTCGCTGTTTTCTAGGTTTTGAAACACTACATAAGAGCTATTAAAGGAGGCGATGCAGTCAACTCAGATCTGAAAAACTTTCTCAATTGTTGCGCAATACAACCCGAGATTCCCGGATCTGTTGCTGGAGGATTCAAATTTGCCGTTAGTGTGTTGCAGGCGACTCATAAGTGCAAGGGGAAAGACTGTGTGGCCAAATACAAAGAAAAGAGTCGGAAAGTTACCCAAAAGAAGAACAAAGTAGTGACACATACAATGGTGGACAGAGATTATAAGAAATCAGTAAAGCAGCCAGGAGTGAGAGTGAAGGGCACTGGTGAGAAAAAGAAGCGAAAATCGGCCAATTGTGAGAGTTCATGTACTTTTAATGGAAATAAGAAAGATTTGCCGAGCTATTTTATTTAGTAAATCAAGATGAATTTGAATAAACAAAGAAAGTTTTTGTAATGGGTGTGTTTCATATTTTTTTTTTTTTTTTTTTTGTTACACAAATTAAAAATTACTTAGTTTCATAGTAGTTAAAATATAAAGTTATAAAACTTATTTTTATAGAATAAATACAGGGTGACAGTGCTATGATTAAGCTCTTATGTGTGCCTTTAGAAATCAATAGACTTTCATGTAAACTCTACATAACTACTTCCGACTCCCTGGTGAAATAACCTCTAAAATAAGAAAAAAAATATAAAATTAAAAACTTTAAAAAAGAAAAACGAAGAAAAAAACCTGAAAAAATACTGACAAAAGATGCTTCAAAACAATAATTACAAGACATCTATTGAAAACTTTATAGGATTGTTTTCCTTCCACTTTCCATTCACAAATTTCTTTATAAGATTCAACCAGTAAACTTCCGTATAAGTCCTTAAATCCTATATTTCTACGTGGTAGCAAAAGTTTTATCTGAAGTATATTTTATTCTTCATACATCATTTGTCCCATGGTATGTATTGTTATGAATTTTTCCGCTGAGGCAATGACGGCACAGTTTTTCAGATAAAAATTAGTATTTATTCTCTTCAGAAAACTCACAAAATTTATTCACAGATAACAGTGCAATCACTATTAATCTTCAATACAAGCTTCAACAAGAACAGCTTCGAATATAGCGATTATACAAGCTCACTCCAATAGGTCAACAAAGCGATCGCGATCAGCTTTCAACGAAAACCGAAGTCAATCTGAAAACTTTCCCGTTCTCCAGTCTTTTTATAAACAAGCGCGTGAGACATTCTCGAAATTTCCAGCCAATTCATCGGAAAGAAATTTCTCGAAACGTCTCGATTACTTCAGGTGTTGCCACCTTTTTCTAACTTGTATAATCGCTATTAATTACTAAATAAAATTGGATAAAAATAAATTACAATAGAATTTTGAAATAATACGTCACTATTTACAATATATACAGACAATTTGTGCAACATTTCCCCCTTCTTAAAGACTGCACGTCCCGGGCAGTGAAGTCCTTAAGCCATTCAATGACTTCTACCATAATATGGGGCTAGCCTATTGTAGTGTACAACTCTAGGTTTACAGGAAGGTGTCCGTTGAATTCTCACCACGACGTCGTTGATCTTCTTAAGGATCCCATACGGCCCTTCCCAGTTCGTCTGGAGCTTAGGGGAGAGTCCTTTCCGACGTTTGTCACCTTCCTGGAATGAACGGTCCATGGCCTTGGCATAGTACCGGATCTTCATGCGCTCCGTCATGATGTTGTTTCTCTTTCTGGCTAACCGATGTACGGCTTCCAAACGTGCCTGCAGATCATCTAGATACTGGACAGGCGAGGAAGGAGTGTCCTTTGGTTGTCCAAAGAGGAGGTTGCTGGGGAGCCTAAGGTCTCTTCCACACATCGTTAGAGATGGAGAAAATCCGGTGGTCTCGTGAGTTGCACTCCCGTATGCCAACAGAAGCGGTGAAAGTTTCTGATCCCCATCTTGCTGGTTATATGATTTTGAGATTGCGTCCGAATCATCCGCGGGTGCAGCTGATAGATCCCGGGACCTCCGTTCGATGCTTGTAACAGGAGTACGGATGTCGATTCCCTCGTCACTAACTTTGTCCATTTCCACATGAACCACTTCCTGGGAGGGTTTCATCAACGTCGCTTTCTTCGGTTCTCTCTCCGAGGCTGGAGAGGTACTTTCCATAGATGTGGACTCTTCAGCATTCTCTATGACATTGTCTTCATGAGCTACAATCCGATATACGCACAGCTCTTTCATGTCTAGATCGTGCAAAGGAACTTCGCCTCTCCATGTTTGCAGCTGGCTTTTCTCAAAATTCAGCGTAATTCCATTTTTCTTCAAAAAGTCTAGTCCGAGAATGCACGGATCTACAATTTCGGCAACATAAACGGTGTGCTTGTAGGTGTTAAATCCAAGGGCAATGTCCACTTGCAATTTCCCATGAACAGAGATATTACCACCAGACACAGTTTGTAGAGAAACAGAGGGCGCTGTGTAGAGGAGTCGGCTGTTCAGGCGACGAGCCACGTCCGTCCTTACGATCGTTACGTTCGCTCCCGAATCGACGATTAGACGACATGGAGTTCCGTTGATCTCCCCCTTCACGAATAAACCCTGGTTTCCTCCTTGTCGGGATGAAACGTGGAAACGACTGGTCGGGGCTTCACCTGTTCTACATTGCAGCTTCTGCCCTGCGAGATGACATCTTCTTAGATTCAGTTGTGGAGAATCCGTGGTAGTGTTATCCCTTCTCTTTTTCAAATCAAGGCAGTTTCGTCGTAGATGCCCTTCCCGTTTGCAGTGCCAGCAAACGACTCTGGTCCTTCGATCCCTGGCTCCGGGATAGCTTCTCATCATTCTATCAATTTTGCTCTCCAGTTCTCGAAGCTTACTGGTGACAAAGTCAGAAGAATCCTCGGCTAATGCACCACGCACATATCTTCGGTCTTTTCCAGAAGCTAGCTGCGCGGCTTCTACTCTCATGGCGTACACGAGGGCCGACTTCAGGTTTTTGTTTTGGGATAACCTTACCGCCTGCTGCACATCGGGATCTTGAATAGCGTCGATGAAATACTGCAGAGAAAGATCGTCTCGTACATCCGGGGGACAGTCAGGGAAAGCGCGGAGCGACAGTCTTTCTATATCCGATGCCAACTCTTGAAGAGTTTCATTGGCCTTCTGCTGTCTCACTTTCAATTGCAGTCTGTTGTAATCCTTTAGATGCTGCTCCCCAAACCTTAACTCCAACGCACTTGCCAGCGCCACGAATTCTCCCCGCTTCTCTTCAGGTAGTGTCTGTAAAATGTCAGCAGCTTCACCTCGAAGAGATGCTGCGAGATGGAATGCCTTCGAAGTATCGTCCCAACCATTCGCAGAAGCAATAATTTCAAACTGCGTTTGATAAACGCGCCAAGACGACCTCCCATCAAAAGTGGCCACTTTGATGTTGGAACGTGGCGCAATGAAGGGAGTGGGAACATTATCCCATTTAGGAGTTGCAATGGTCGCAGCTTCGCGAGTTTCCACTTCCCGTAGTCTTTCCTCTACAGCATTATGAAACTTTTCAAACCTTTCTTCAACAGCGTCTTGAAACTTTTCCTGCTTCTCTTTCATGGTGGAAACTTTGTCACCTAAGTTGTTCACTTTTCCGTTGAACTCCTCAAACTTTTCATCAACTTCCTTTCTTACTGCATTGAATACTTCTTCTTTCACGGATTGCAGAACATTTGAGGTAGTTTCTATTATGGTTGATTCCACCATTGAGGCTAGCTCTATCTTCATTTCTTCTTTGATTTCATTCACTGCTGCAGATGTTGTTTCACACTTGGCGGCTAAAGCTTTAATATCCGATGATGTTGCTTCTTGGCTGGCGGCGATTGCGGCGGCAAGTTCGGCGTTAGTCGTTTCTTGGCGGGCTTGTCCGGCGGCAATCGTAGCGAAAAGTTCGGCTTTCATTTCGGCTGCGGTGGTTTCTTGGCAGGCTTTCATTTCGGCTGCGGTGGTTTCTTGGCAGGCTTTCATTTCGGCTGCGGTGGTTTCTTGGCAGGCTTTCATTTCGGCTGCGGCGGTTTCTTGGCAGGCTTTCATTTCGGATTTTATTTCGGCGGCAGTGGATTCTTGTTGGGCCTTCATTCCAGCAATCATTTCCATCAACTGCTTCATTTGGTCTTCCATCATTCCTCTAGTTGTCGGCATTCAAAATTACGTGATCCAACTTCTGACACCACTGTTATGAATTTTTCCGCTGAGGCAATGACGGCACAGTTGTTCAGATAAAAATTAGTATTTATTCTCTTCAGAAAACTCACAAAATTTATTCACAGATAACAGTGCAATCACTATTAATCTTCAATACAAGCTTCAACAAGAACAGCTTCGAATATAGCGATTATACAAGCTCACTCCAATAGGTCAACAAAGCGATCGCGATCAGCTTTCAACGAAAACCGAAGTCAATCTGAAAACTTTCCCGTTCTCCAGTCTTTTTATAAACAAGCGCGTGAGACATTCTCGAAATTTCCAGCCAATTCATCGGAAAGAAATTTCTCGAAACGTCTCGATTACTTCAGGGGTTGCCACCTTTTTCTAACTTGTATAATCGCTATTAATTACTAAATAAAATTGGATAAAAATAAATTACAATAGAATTTTGAAATAATACGTCACTATTTACAATATATACAGACAATTTGTGCAACAGTATTTATAGATACTATGTCCTTTATAATGTGCTCTAGGTGGCTGTACACAGACTCAGTTATATTATGGACACCAGTAAACTCGTCGTATTGAACCTCTTAGTCCGACCGAAGGGTAATGTATTAGACACTTCTATAACCTTAACAGGTTTCATTTCCCATCCAGACTATAGTAAGACTATCCTTATGAATTAATCTCTTCATCATTGAATTGCATCTCAATTGCTCTTCTAAGCTCTTTCGCAATCTCCATTTAGGTAATGGAGAATATAAGCCGTCTTGAATTGCTTCGTTCTATTTCTTCTCTTTAAGAAGATGCAATTCAAGCGAAATTATTTGAAATAAATAAAAAAAAATTAAGCTACTTCTTTGATTTGGTATATAACATGAATATCGGAGACCCTTGATTTCATGTACATTTTGTCTCCCTCCTTTCACCAAGTTTGTTGGTAGTTTATGTTCTTGAAACTAAAATTAACGTTTCTCATTCTGAGATAGTTAGGCGAAGGCATTGGCAATACTAGTTGGTCCCTTAGTAATGTATTGTAAGTTGACAGCCAACTTGTTTAAAATGTATGATACATTGCAAAAAATGTTCGATTAAGTAATTTTAATGCGCATGTGTAAAAGTTTAAAATAATCACCATTTTTAAATATTTAAAAATTTATACCTCAGAACGGGATGAAATTTGGTACTCAGGTGGAAATATGTCGAAAAAAAAAATGTAGCAAACAATGATAAAAATGACTTTTTTTAATCCAAATAATAGAGTTAACAGAAAAATAGCAAGGAAATGGTTTTCAAGTTCATTAAAAAACACCTTTTGACTATGGAAATAAAAAAAAAATGAATAGGGTGTGTGCAGCTAATCATGGTGCACAACGATTTTTCAGGCTTACAATATGACGGGGCTCTGATTATTCGATTTGTGATCAGTTATTCCCAAACTTGTAAGAGTGCAGCTTTTAATTCTGAAACCGAGATTGGTGTGAGACAGAAGGCAGTACGTCATCTGAGAATGTCCCGCATTTGTTCTGTCGGATTGAGGTCAAGAGAGTTTGCATACCATTGTGCGCGCCTAATGTGTTCACTTTCAAGGAAGTCATCGATCATTGATGAATGGTGAGCAGTTCCATTAGCCATTAAAATAAAATCAGAACCAACAGTGTCTCGAAAAAAGGTGGAACAATAGGTTCAAGTGTCTTTTCTCTGTTCTACTTATAGGTTACAGACCATTTGTCAAAGATGTGAAGGTCTGTGCGACCATTCAACATGATGATAGCCCAGACCATAACTACCTGTCTTGCGATACGATGCCTTTCTACAATTTTTGTTTCGTAAAAACGAGTACTACACTCTCTCCAGATTGTGGTACGACGAAAAGCAGTTTCGAAACTGAATCAGGACTAGTCACTGAACATGATATTTCTCCATTATTAGTGAGTCCATTGCCGATGTTCAAAGTTGAATTTGAACGATTTTAAACACTCACGTGATGGTGTGCAGGCATAATGCTCGCCAAACCATATAGCTTTTTGTTCGAATAACGGGAAGGACAGGACTACTATATCACCCCCTTCTCCACATTACTCTCCAGTTCCACATGCCTCGACAAGAAAAATATCACGCAGGGAAGTTCAGTCGAGCAACTCTGTAGAGAACAAAAGGCTGTAAAGTTTGGCGAGCATTATGTCTTCACACCACAAAAAAGGATGAATTGCTTATGAGCACGGCGAAGATCTACCATCCAGTGATGTAAGTTGGATTTCAGTATAGAATAGATCTCCTATAAACAGTTAGCCTCGAAACTGTGATTACTTTGGTAATAGCAAGGGCTGAACTAAGTTGACTGGCAGGGATCTTTTTTCTAAAATTGCTCAATAATGGTCAAATAAAGTTCATGTCGAGCAGTTGTTACCTTTGACAGACCTGGTACTGATTATCGTGCAACGTTTCATGTCGTTTGGAACCTCTTTGATAGTTTTGAGGTAAGACACATTCATCGATTGTGATACTTTCGTTTGTGATTGATCAGATTCCAGTATGTCAATTATTCTACTTTTAATAGATATGTTCAAGTTATATTTATTAGACACATTTCTTCTTTGTTTATCGTAAAACAGTGAACTGTAGTAAAAAGTTGTGAAATTCCTTTAAAATTTTGGCATAATCCAGTGTCTCTCTGAGGTTATTTCATACTCAGCGCTATTGTAATGCGCATGACGATGTCAACTAAAATGATTTGCATAGACACAATGTTTTACCTTCATCTTACAAATCTTAACAAGTAATTTTGAAACAATATTTTTAGTATTTTGCGAATTCGCCTACATTTTTGGACATGCGTGTACATAACCTAGAACTTAGTCAATAAAAAGACGTCAATATAAAAATATGTTTTTTTTTAAATAAAAAAATATCACTAATACTGATATTTAAAATACTACTAATAAAATATTTTTAATTTTACTATCGATTAATATTACTAGTATATTAAGGAGTTATGTTGGAATAAAGAAAACAACTTGTCTATTTAACATATATTTTGTAGAATTTCTCTCCGTTAATTCGTTCAATTTTATTTGAGTGATTATCTATGACAGTAAAAAAGACCGAAAAGCGAAATAAATGTATAATCCTTTATAGAATTAACGGAATGAGTCATGCAGGGGGTCCTCAATGCAATTATAAGATAATGTGATTTCTAGGGGTAAATTGACATCAAGGATAAAACGAACTGATCCATATTAGTTAAAAGGGTAAAGCGAGACTGCATAGTATGGCAAGAACACCGAAATTGCTTACTAAATATATTTTAAGACATTAGGTGATATCTTTGTTGGGGGAAAGGTAACGATCATGAACAATATTTAGACTATTTTTTTCGTATTTATTGAACGATTTTTATTAATTGAATTTGCACGGGCAAGTCGAAAAATTGTATTTTATTTACAACTAGCTAAATACCCGTGCTTCACTACGAAATTTTAACATGTACAATATTTTAGCTAGCTGTGAGGCCTCGTGTTGCGGAAATCTGTCCTTCGTGTAAAATATCCAGTTTTTGGCGCTTCGCTCGCAGGAAGGTTCATCGCTACGCAAAATTGAGCTCGCTTTGTTCGCTGAAAAGCTCATGGACACATAAACACAGGCTTATTTCACTCGTTAAAAGGTTCATTGCTATGCAAGCATAGGCTCTCTTCGCTCGCTGAAAGGTTCATTGCTGTATAAGCATAAGCTCGCTTTACTCACTAAAATATAATTGCTACGTAAAGACTTAATATTTGAAGCCTCTCTCTTGTCAAGAAAAAAAAATTCCCCGTTAGTACAATAATACAACACCCCTTTAAGATTATTGTACCACGTGTTTGTCGAAAGCAAAATCAGAGGCTGAAACTACTTGTGTTGAAACTTTCAGAGCTCTAGACATATTCGAAGTCGCTTTTTGTGAAAAAATTAATTAAAAAACAAATTAAAATTTTAATATTCTTTTTGTCAGTCCAATTGGAAGGCCAAAACTACTTATGTTGAAAATTTCAGAAATGTAGCACAATTACAAATCGTTTTGTAAAATATTTGTCAATTAATTAAAAAAAAAATTAAATTCTGTTTTTCAAAAATCCAATTAGAAGGCCACAACTATTTATGTTGAAAATTTCAAAACTGTAGCCCTATTTGAAATCGTTTTGTAATTTATATATTAATTAATTAAAAAAATTAATTATTAACGAACTAAACAAAAATTTAAAATTCTGTTTTTTAAAAGTCCGATGAAAAGGCCAAAACTACTTATGTTGAAAATTTCAGAGCTGTAGCCCTATTAGATATCGTTTTGTAACATATTTATTAATTAATTAAAAAAGAACTAATTAAAATTTTAACATTTTGTTTGTGATGGTTACAATTAGGAGGCCAAAACTACTTATGCTGAGAATTTCAGAGTTCTACTCCAATTTTAAGTAGGTTTCTATAGAGCCACAGACTGACAGACTCACAGCTTGTTTTATTATTATAGATATTAAGTTACTATTTTGAGGTAATATTCAATGAACTACCTCACAAGTGGCTTCAAACGCTTAAGCACACAAGATTACAAAGCGGGGTGTTGCTGGACTTATTTATTTCGCGGTTGGAAACGGGGCATTAGTGCAGATTTCAAAAATGCTCAAAATAAAGTTTGACGACATAAAGAGAAATATTTTTTTTTATTTAGTAGTTAAATATTTTTAATGTTTGCCACTCATGTAGATGGAATAGATTAACTACAAATGTATCTTTGATGTAAAATTAAAGTAATGCAAAAAAAATCAGCCTATCTTTAAAGTTAACCGAATTACAACATATTGCAGATTACTTTATTTTATACATTACTTATATGATATTTTATGACAATGGTATATAGGGAGGTCAAATTAACTAATTATTTTAAGTTTCAACTATAATATATTCTTAAGATTATAAATTATTATCATCGAAGAAAGCATGTTTTAAAAGAATATCTTTTATCCCACTGATTGAAACGTTTATAACAGACTGTATCAAAACAAATTGTTTAACATAGTCATCAGCAAGTTCAGATTGTCTAATGTGTTCTTCTTTATAATCCCATTTTAGTTCATTGCGTTTAAAGTACTTCAATGAAATGAAAAGCGACCGCTTGGTGGCAGTCATTAGATTTCATAAATATTCTTTTACGATTTTTTTTTAAACGTTGAGTTGTTGTATGGATTTCTGAATCTTAAGCAATTTAAAAAGAAATGTAAACTACAGGGCCGTCGCTAAGAATTTTGGTTGGGGGGGGCGTAGACATCCTTTTGCCGACTGAAATCAAGGCATGTCAGGTGTAAATGTAGAAAATATAAATTAAGGTGCTAATAAATTGTTAACTAATTTTTATTAATGTAAAATTAACTTATAAATAATTTTTAATTAATATATGAATAATTAATGCATAATTAATTATTACTTATTGTAAAACTTATTGTTAATGCATTTTTTTTTAATTTAATTGTGAATTGTTTTATTTAATGTGAAATTAGTTTGAATTATTTTTAAATTACCTTCTAAACAATTTTTAATACTTTATGGCATTTTATTAATACGTACTTAATGTAAAATTTTAAGTAAATTCCAATCACATTATAGTTAAAGTTCCTTCAAATTCATTTAAGTTTTCATTTCTTTTTAGTAAATTAACCCTTCCTCTCCAAACAAAGGAGATTATTTTGGAAGCGTTTTTATTTGGGAGCAGGGGGGAGGGAGACATTTATACCTTGCAGATAGATAGAATTTCCCCTCAGAATCTTAAACCAATTCAGTAAACTGAGAAGTACAAGTGCTTCATTTCGATACAACTTTATTTGAAATTTTCAAATTGCATTTTCGAAAAAGAATAATTAAGCGTGTAAAAGTGGTTGGAAAATAGCACTTTAACACGGAATTAAATAGATGAAAACTATTGATCAAATAGGTGACTTTTGTATAATGAATTGTATAAAGGTTGATCAAAAAACAAATTCTGGAAAAATTATTCTTTTTAAAATTCTGGCGGACTATATCTGCTACAGAAAATTCCCTACGCGAAGCACTGCAATTTTTATAATAGATACAATATCAGGGACATAAGAAATATGCACTTGCACTCCTTCCCCTCTGGGTTTCGAAAAATAAAGTAACGTGGGAAAAAAAGTGGTAAAATTTACAAGAAAAATTTGAAGATTTTACAAGAATTTTTTGAAAAAAAATATATATGGATATTAATTCATCAATTTGAACAGAGCATTAATGAATAATTATTAACTAACATCCAATTAGGAAATCCAATTCCCATCTTCTAAAAATCAAGGATTAAACAAAAACTTTGGTAGCCTTACATCTCCCTGCAAATAATCATGTAGGCGTTCATGGACACTATAATTGCATTGTAAAAGACAATTATTATTAAAAACGATTTCTTAATTATTTAATTTTTAAATAATTTTTAACACATTTTCCTAACTAAAAAAGAAAAGATTTTGATTTTTCTTGAAACGTGTAAAACTTAATTTTTTTGTAACAATTCAATCCAGGAACCTACTTCTTAAAAGTAGTTACTTCGAGTATATATTTTTATCAAAATTGCTGGATTTAATTTAATTATTTTTTTGTGGTTTTTCACAGATATGTTATGGTTTTTCAGCAATAATTTCTGCAAATATTACTCGTTTTTTGAACAATAATCATTTGTTCAAGAAGGAAAGTATACTTGAAAATGCTAGGTTTTTTTTCCTAAGCAGGATTAAAAATGAAATGGATTACTTTAGCATTAAACCTAACTATAATATTTATGTGCAAAAAGGTAAGTTATTCGCAACTAATTGAACTTCGAATTTAGTGACAAAATACTCTATAAAAAAGCATGGCATAATTTTTAGCACAACATACCAAACTATATAAGGAATAGTAAGTGTGGAGTTTTTTGGGAAAGGTGTGGGGGGGGGAGGTATTCAAATCTACAGTGTTAATCCGATCTTGAGGAAGAACAAGTTGCACATGTGATCTTCAAAGCAAGAGAAACATCACCGTCAACATGAAATTTCCAAAAACCCACCCCCATTTCCTTTACCCACATGTAATAATGGTTATGATCCTAATTTGAGATTTATTGATCCGATTTGAAGTATTTTTAAAGTATTTAGACTAAAAAATCTTAGTTTATCTAAAAGACAATTTTTTCCCGATGTTTCGAATATTAAAGTGGTGAAATCCAAGATAGATTGGTTGATTGTTTTTCAAATTTATTAGGCGCAAGGGCAACACAAAGGCCAAACTGCGTCAGAAATCGAGGATAGGAGTGAAAGGATACTCACAATTTGCAATACACTGAACCTGGTTGTATTGGACAACGTTGGCCCACAGCTATTTGAGCACGGGTAATATTAAGAATTTTATATAGTATTATAATAAACCTTTCAACACTTTTCCAAAGATTTTGTTAGAATAAATTCGATATATCGCCTTCCAGTTTACAAATGGCATGCATTATTTTGGGAATGCATTTTCAAGATATGAAGTACAACGTGATCATAAAGAAACTTTGCCGATATATGGGCCTCTAGCTTCCGTTCCGTTTAACAGATCGAGATGAGATTTCAGGTATCTCATCTCGATCTGTTAAACGGAACGGAAGCTAGAGGCCCATATATCGGCAAAGTTTCTTTATGATCACGTTGTACTTCATATATTGAAAATGCATTCCCAAAATAATGCATGCCATTTGTAAACTGGAAGGCGATATATCGAATTTATTCTAACAAAATCTTTGGAAAAGTGTTGAAAGGTTTATTATAATACTATATAAAATTCTTAATATTACCCGTGCTCAAATAGCTATGGGCCAACATTGTCCAATACAACCAGGTTCAGTGTATTGCAAATTGTGAGTAGATTCAGAGGTATGAGCTCGAGATTCTGTGAATTTCAACAAATGGCGCTCACGGTTATGATTAAAGTTACATGCACGAAATTTTCAAATGACAACGTCTACTTTTTCCTGTCGCAAAATGCTCAGCGCATAAGGAAACCCTAAAGAGAGATGGAACGGTACGTGTATCACAAAAAACGGAAGCATTATGCACGCACAAAAAAAAAGCTCTGCCAACGGCCAACAAAAACGCGATTGAGGCGCACAATGGATATTTGCATTTGACAGAGGCCAAAGTTGACATGAGTGCCATCACAGGCAATTTAATCGGTTTTCTTAGCTGAATATTTGGTGAGCGGCCTCCATTCCTCCGATCGTGTTTTTGTTGGCAGTTCGCAGATCTGTATTTTGTGAGTCCGTTTTTTGTGTTACACTTACCATTCCAACGCTCTTTAGGGTTTTCGCATGCGGTGATCATTTCTCAATAGGAAAAAGTAGGCGTTGCTATTCGTAACTATAACCGAAATAATCGTGAGCGCCATTTTGTAAAAATTCACAGAATTCCGACCTCATATCTCTGAATAACTATACCTGAAATCTCATCTCGATCTGTTGAACGAGACTGCCTTTAGAGATCCATATATCGGCAAAGTTTCTTTACGACCATCCTGTACATAACATAATTTTATGGAGTTCTACTTGACATTAATTGCAATAACTTTGTAAAATGTGGGTCAATTTTCGTATACAAAAATTTTGGTGTTTTGAAATTTTGTATAAAACCTTTGACTTATATGATGTACTTGTACATTACATACTTTATGTAAATGACGTTTAATGTGTATGTCATGGTTTTTGAGGCGTTGTCTGACGTACCACAAATACAAGTATATCATCTACTGTAACACATCAAAGTTATCTAATGTCAGTGAAGATATCAATGATTAGATTATTTTAATGTTCCTGTCAAAAAGGACATACTTACTCCAATTCATAATTGCCGACCGTCAACTGAGGCTGCATTGTGATCACAATTTAATGATGAGTTTAATTATTTGTACTTTTTCCATTCAATATGTTTTGAAACATGCGTCAGTAGGGATTTTTAAAAGAAGGGATGAAATTTCAGAAATTTGCCGACTACCAGCCTTTCTAAAAACTTATGGTAATATTTATATAGTAATATTTGCGTTCGCAGTACATCATTGTAGCCGTAAAAAAAGACTCCGACTCCCCTATAATAGACTTCTATTGTAAAAATACCGATTCGTTAAACTCGGGTCACGCTGCATTAAGATATTTTTAATATATTTGTTCCATTTTTTTTTTATTTTTTTTTTTCATTTAATTCGATTTTATTGTGGATCGACTTTAGAAAAAGAAAAATCTCGATAAAATTTTTGAAAATTTGCCGACTGTCCAACTTTCTAAAACTTTGGGGGGGCGAGTCGCCCCCTACGACCCCCGTTCGCGTCGTCCCTGGTAAACTATGAAACATTTTTAAGGAAAAAACTAAACTATTATGCTACGTTTTATATAAATACTTCAGAATTATAGATAAAGATGATCAAAAGGAGTACTGTGATTTTGACCTACAATTTCGGTTCGGTTTTATTGAATAGAAAATTGTTTAAATATATATGATTTATTTTAAAATTTAGAAAAAACCACGCCAGTATACAAGGCACGTGAAAAATGATCCTGAATTCAACACTTTTGCAATTTCGGGAACATTTCAGCATATAAATATTTTATTCTGTAGATAGCAGGTGTAAAAAAGAATCGTTGAAATCGGAAAACATTAAAATTGGCTTGGGATATGGGAAAGTATACTGCGTTTTGCATTTCGAATCATGTCATTTCTATTCATATTATATCCATTCACTTTTATTTTTACAAATTCAGCGTTTATAAATGGCGATGTTTGGGTGAACTTGTTTAAAAAATATTCGCTTTACATTGTAATGTCTGAGGGAAAAGTTTCGTCTGTAAGTTGAACGATGAAGACCGTGAAGAATATATATTGAATCATTATAAATAACGATATTCTTGATTTGTTCCATGCAACTTAATGTTGATGGAAAAATGCAATTTGAGGTAATTTTAAATTCATGTTTGCTTAGTAATATTACATAAAAATATAAAATTCATTGTATCACTTCTTAAAAGTTACGATTATTGTGCTTATTTCTTATTTGCAAGAAATTATGTATTCTCTAATATTAAATGAATTTCAAGCAAAATATATACAATGGATTAATTCACTTGATTTCAGGACCTTGCTTGGAATTATTTTTGGTTTCAAATGAAATTTTAGATTTACTTGCATGTTCAAGTTAGTATGCAATTAAAATACACAGGATGGATTGAATGAATACCACTTGGTTTGTTATTTCGATTTCATAAATTTTTCGTGCACCAGAATAAAAAGGTTAACATGGATTTGTCATTAATAGCTCGTAATAAGTCGATAAAAATTTACATAATTTTTAGCATTTCTATTAAAAGAAGAAAAAAAATGCAGATTGCAACAGTCATCTTTCAAACTATGAATAAAAACTTAAAGCGGGATTGGCAATCTACCTCTGTCTCACAACCATTCACATTTAAGGCCGCAATATTTTCTAAAGTTTTGAGTTAAAGTATATAATTTTTTAGCAGGCATAACTACAATAAATACAAGATTTTTAACAAAATTTGAAGGAAATATAAGTGATTTTTTTTTTTTTTTTTTTTATCACATCTTTATAAGTTTTGTAGTTATCCTCTAAAATTTTCAAACTCCTTATTATAAAAAAATTTCCAGTTATATTACCTTAACATTTCTCAAATAATCTTTTATACCCCAGTAGCACAAATCCTCTGGTCAATATCTCTCAATACTGGCCAATCTCATTCTGGACTGTTGTAGAATGGCCGTTGCTACGGATCTTGGCCAATATCATCCACTTCTGGATAAAATATACTGGAGGTTTTGAAATGTTGAAGCAGAGTTTTAAAATTGAAATATATTTTTATAAGAAATAACGGAGGGCTACAAAATAGGGTTTGATATGGTTTTAGTATGGTTACTTTTTAAAAAAATTGCACAAGTTGTGCCATGGATTGACTAATCTCACCTGAATCCCTGTTTCCCACATTGCCCATAGTTGTTCGGAATCTACGATAAGCTGTAGATCCAGGCCTGATTAACATGTACTGTGCATAAAAATAGGTAATTGAACGTACAAACTGACCAAACTAACCCACATTTTCCAATACTGCTGGGTTGGTTATTTTCAGATTATCTGGCGCCGTCAGCAACACGAGAGCTATAATGCGCCGAAACATTTGTCATTAGACAAGCCAACATACATTTACAAACACCCATGCCTAAAACGGGACTCGAACCCGCAACCTCGCGGTCTTCAATACTGCTGGGCTACCTGGGAACTGATATTATGGTTAAAAAAATTTCAATATTCACTAATTCTTTATAAAAATCCATATTCTAAAAACTTCTGCAGATATTGCAACTAGAAAAAGAATTTTTATTTCTATGGTATTGAGAATAGATGGCGATCTTTCTTTAAAAAAAAAAAAAAAAAAAATAAATAAATAAGGGGTGAGCGTATATTTCTAGTTCTTACTCATGTTTTTCTTATGCAAATTTGATTATATTTACTCTCGCTTATAATCGAATAATTTCTTTAGGAGAAAGTCTGGTCTTGTTATAGATATATGTTTTGAAATTTGATTGAATATGTTTTGACAAGTTCAACAGAATGCTAAATGAAGTTTGCGTGATAAATATACAAATTCGCTAAAAGTTTCACTTAGATTTAGAGATTTGAAATTTGAATGAACATTACACGAACTGAATGTGTTAAAGGAGAAGCATCATCCCAATTTATTCAAAAGTATATATATATTTTTCTTTTCTTAAAATTTAGAAATCTCAGTGCATTTCTCAATTATGTTTCTGCAATTAAACAACTTATTCATGTAATTAACGCTGGAACTACTAGTCTTAAGTTTTTATATTCGCATTTAATTATGATTTGTTATGTTGATTAAAAAAATCCATACTATTAAAATAACGGCAAGTTTTACGAAATTTCAAACAGTGAACCACTATTTGTTTGCGAAGCACAATCATTTAAATTTATTCAAAAATATATTTAATTTTATTCTTAAAATTCAAAAATCTCAATGCATTTCTCGATCATGTTTTTACAATTGAACCACTAATTTGTAAGCTAAACTTTACACTATTAGAACAACATTTTTCCATTCAGATCAAAATCTATTTTATTCACATTTATTTATGACTTGCTATGTTAGTTATAAAAAAAAAATCAATTTTATTAAAACTTTCTGTAGATTTTTAAATATTTTATTCCAATAAGAAACAAATAGTGAACCTCTAAATAAATTTTAAAGTTTATTTTATAGTGTCTCCAAATTTAAAATAAGAATGAATCTCCGGCTTCATATAATACATTAAAAATTAAATCACATAAATTTTGCAGTTAAAACAAGGCGTATCATGCGGTGTGGCAATATAAATTATCACATCGTCATAACCTACTACTTAATAAGGCCTTTCCAAAGTCATTTAGTGTTAAATTCTCATAGGATAACCGCACAAAGAGGGTTTCTTGTTGGTCAACTTCCTTCCTATCTTATAACATTAATGTAGCTCTTGAGTGTTTCTATGATATACAAGCTCTTTGAAACGAATGCATGATTTGAGACTGCAAGATATGACGCCTCGGTCGTCAATTGAGGACCGTTGCTATGCCAGTTTTTATGTATCGGCCAAATTTCAGATCGATTGGATGAAGGCAAGTTAGTTTATTAGTATCCAGAAGCGATAATAAAAGCGTGTGCAAAAGTGGGTTTTTACTGACAGTGGCAACCCTCAAAAATTGATTTAATGCAACCTTATCGACTGAGAATCTGTGTGTCAAATTTCAGAACGGTAAGATCTGATTTCAGAACGATGACGGTAAGTTGGTTTATTCTTATTCCAGAGAAATTTTAGAAGCGTGTGTAAAAGCGACATTTTAGTGACAGTGACGTCCCCAAAACTAGATAGAATGCGTTTTCATCGACATAAAATCTCTCTGCTAAGTCTCGGTTCGATCGGAGGATGGCAAGTGGTTTGATTAGCCTTCCGTAGATTTGCACCCCACGAACAAAATAAACAAACCAACAAACAAACAGAATAGAAATTAATATAAGGGATTTAAAAAGGAAGACGACAGAAATGTACAGCTTGCTGCATTCTACTTCTACTTGAGAAACAAGAGAATTTGTCCATCAATCATCAAAAATAGTTACATTGTTCTAAAAAAACTTGCCCTGTTGAGTTAAAAACACTAAAAACACATGTTTTAAAAAAACCCCACCATTTCCGGCAACAACATATGGGCCATTCTGAAATTAAGGGGAGTTCAGTTCCTATACTTTTATTGGCTTTTTATATATTCCTTTAATTGAGGAAATTGGTATTAAGCAGAAAAAGTTTACATTTACTGTTTCAGTCTATATTTTAATTATTATTATTATTTTTTTTTTTTAAATCCAAAGTATGGGAAACGTAACCTCCATGAAATGTCCCTACCCTCTTATTTTTAGTGTCAACTGAAGAAATAAACCCGATTAATAATAAATTTGAGGAAAAATCTGGGTTAAACATTTATTTATTATATAAATAATTAACTAATCACAGAGAAATATAAATTTTAACTTATTTTACCACTTTGTAGTTTTATATTGTTTGTGAAAAAGCTGTCCAATCCTCAAAAATCCGTTGAGTTATTTTTGTTCTTGTAACCTCCATATTCAGTAATGTTATTCCTTATAGTGTTAAGAATACTTTTGCCGTTAACTTTCATCAAATAGCCATTTTTTTCTAAAAAAGAAAAAGCAGTATATCCTCAGTATTTTAGGTTGGGTTTTAAGCATGACAATCTAGTTATTTCTACTTATTTATAACCTCCATGGGCTGTGTTAACCACGGAGGTTACGAGCAAAATTAGAAAACTGTTTTTTTTTTAGAAAATATATTTTTCCTTTGCCTTTTCTTAAAGTGGTAAATGTATTAGTTATATTAATAAAATTGTAAGAGTAAAATTTCACTTTTGTTATCTATTTTTTATTTTTATGCTTTTTTACTTCCACAAATTCCCTTTAATTTCAGAATCGCCCATATGATGCAAATGAAACATTGTTTTGAACATGTTCAGACGTTTTTTGTTTGTGTTTTAATTTTTCTACACCATCTATTGGTGTAATTTGAAATTATTTTTGAATAGCGAAGGAATAAAATTCCTTTGTTTCCCAAGATAGAATACATCAAACGGTTTATTCTTCGGATTTATTATTATTATTTTAAGTATGTTAGTGATTGTTAGGACAACCTGTGCATGATAACTAGGTTTTAAATGTTCGATTATTTCTGGATTAAGTTAAATTACGAATATAACTTCACTCGATGAGAATCGTTCTTTGAATCTGGCATAGCAACAGATTGTGTAGATTCAATGAACGAATGCGACTTCACAATTCCAATCTCAATTAGCAAACAATTTGCAATTCCTCAAATCAACTAATATTTTCATTTTCAAACACGACACTGTCACTGCTACTATCACACAATATATACCTATATAAACTGAAAGGGTTTTCTATTAATAGGGAAAGATTGTTGCAGCTAGCGAGCGCCACGATAAACGTTGAGACAGTCTGAGAGCGTGCATCCGAAGAGCAACTTAAAATTTAAAAGAGATGGAGTTCGGCTGGAAACATGTCAATACCTAGTTGAGGAAGTTACTGACTGCGATCAGAGAATATGTGCCGTGATGCTTGGAACCTGAACAGGACTGTGTAGAAGTCAGAAGACTGTGGTTGAATATGTTTAATTTTTTATGTAAATAATTCATCTAATCTATAATAATAAAACAAGCTGTGTGTCTGTCTATCTGTCGGTGGCTCTATAGAAACCTACTTAAAATTGGAGTAGTGCTCTGAAATTTTAAACAAAAGAAGTTTTGGCTTTCTGATTTTATGTATGTCAAACAGAATGTTAAAATTTTAATTAGTTATTTTTTAATTAATTTTTTTAATTAATTTATTTTTTAAAAAGTGACTTCAAATAGAGGTACAGCTCTGAAATTTTCAATATAAATAGTTTTAACCTTCTAATTGGGCTTTTGAAAAACAGAATATTAAAATTTTATTTAGTTTTTTTTAAATTTTTTTTTTTAATTAATTAATAAATATTTTACAAAAAGATTTCTAATAGGGCTACAGCTCTGAAATTTTTAACATAAGTAGTTTTAGCCTTCTAATTGGATTTTTAAAAAACAGAATTTTAAATTTTTATTCAGTTCTTTTTTAATTAATTTTTTTAGTTAATTAACAAATATTTTACAAAATGATTGCTACTTGGGCTACAGTTCTGAAATTTTCAACACAAATATTTTTGGTATTCTAATTGGATAATGACAAAAAGAATGTTAAAATTTGAATTTTGATTTTTTTTTATTAATATTTCACAAAGAGTGACTTTTAATAGGCGTAGAGCTCTGAAAGTTTCAGCATAAGTAGTTTTGGCCTTCTAATTTTGGTTTCCACAATCACGTGTTAAAATAATCTTAAAGGGGTGTTGTATTATTGAATTAACGGAGAGATTTTTTTTTTTTTTTTTTTTTGAATCTCAACAGGGGAGAGGGTTCTAATATTAAGGCTTTACGTAGCAATTATAAATTTTAGTTAGTGAAGCGAGTTTATGCTTACGCAACAATGAACCTTTCAGCGAGAGAAGCGAGCCTATTTTTGCATAGTAATGAATCTTTCAACAAGTGAAGTAAGCCTGTACTTATGTGTCAATGAACTTTTTAGCGAACGAAGTGAGCTCGGTTTTGCGTAGCGCTGAACCTTCCTGCGAGTGAAGCGCCATAAACTGGGACCTATACACCAATGACGAATTTCAGCAAAGTGAGGCCTCATAGCTAGCTAAAATATAGCAAAATTATAGTTAAAATTTCATAGCAAAGCACGGGTATTCAGCTAGTATAATATATTACGAAACCCTACACCGAGTGGATCATTTTTTCTCCCACATTTTCATTGCGAAGAATGTTAAGAAGATACGAGTATTACGAATTTTCCTTATGAAGAATGTAAAATTTGAAGATACGAAGAAATAAATTACGAGTAAAAACAAATGTGTAAACTTTATTTAGTATAATCATAATCTCATTCAAATAACGTCAAAATAATTTAACATGAAAATTCATTAGTTTTATTAATTATCCATTAAAATAATTGGATGTTTCAGAGGAGGGCAGTTTTTAGGTTGAAATCATTTGTACTTCTTTAAATCTCAAAATGTTTCTTCGTCGTTTTATTAAGAACTAAGACGAAATTTAATTTTTTTTTCTTGTGACAAAGGTCAGATAATGGAAAAGAGTTTTTTACAAATTAATAAAATTTTCAATTTATAAGATTACTTTTACAGTTGATAAAATAGAAATGACGCGTTTAGAATTAGAAATCTTTGTTTTTTTCTAAATAGATGGTAAAATCTAATCATAAAAATCTAAAATCTAAAAAGTTCAATAGCATTGAAATTCATTTCAGACAAACTGAAGAAAACTTTTAAAATAATTGGTCCGATTTACTTTGTATACGTTTCCCCCAAAATTCTAGAAACCCTCTCTTGAATTAGTGTGTGAATGAATAAGAGAAAGAGAGAGAGAAATTAAATATATTTGAAATATTACAAATTATTAAAATCATAGAAATTGCAAGACATTTAACTGACTTTTGAAGTAATTAATTTAAAAGTTTTAGTTTTGTCAAATACAATTATAATTTACTCTCTCTCTCTCTAAATTATTTGAAACATCACGAGTCCCGTATATACAGATACTACTGCCATAATCTATGTTTGCGAGCCTCATTTTAAAACTAAATTTAAAATTTTTAAAAAATATATTAAAATATCCTATCACTGTAGTTAGGTGTTGAAAAATTCGGAGTATATTAAGTGAAAGAAAGAGTTATGAATATTCCTAAGTCAATTCCTGGAGAAAAATATGATACAACATACATGTAGTATTTATTTTTAGGCATTGAGAATAACTTAACTACAATATTTATGTACCTAATATCTATACATCTAAATACAATTATCTATATGCCTTTATATTTTTTGAAATATCC
Source organism: Linyphia triangularis (assembly GCA_963978545.1). NCBI lineage: Eukaryota > Metazoa > Arthropoda > Arachnida > Araneae > Linyphiidae > Linyphia > Linyphia triangularis. Next base: position 28,544,154 of record OZ021732.1, on the reverse strand, counting down.
TACTAAATTACATGGAACGGCTAACGTGCTTTATTTCGGATATATTCAGAATGGACTGCGAATCATTATTTATTGATTCGAAGTATCGCGTCACAAAACTTTCACTGACAGATGGTTTTCAGCTATCATGTAATTTTAGTAACAATTTTTAAGCGTAGCGAGCGAGGTTTGGAGAGCGTTACCGAGCAGAAAACCTGATTACAAAGCAATCTGCTTAATTTATAAAACAATCCCCGTAGGTTTGAGAGTCTTAGCGAGTGAGGAGTGGAGCTGGTACTATTGAAAATAAAAATATTTTTTTGGTTATAGAAAATATTTTTTTTTTTTGAGGATTCATGATTTTATACTTGTTCTGGTAAATAGTTTTCGCCAATCACAATCTTTAACCCTTGAACACATCCGAATTTTTATTATCATTCAATTGCTACCTAATCGCATATACCTTTCCAATTTCATTAAAACCACGATTCAGCATTTTGAGACTTACAAGAAACCTCCCTTCCTAGAGTGAAGGAAGGAAGGTTAATCCACATTAAGCTATAAATCCCGGCCTGATTAACCCCTTTTGTTCACAAGTATAGATTGTGAGTGCACAAACCGACCAATCTAAATTTTAATGAGTTACTAGATAATATATGCACCTAAAAAAACTATGGTTTGGAAAAATCCAATTTTGCATTGCGTCATGTCACGATTTTGTATTCCCAAATGTTCATTCGGTTTTTCCTTCTTTCATCAATAGTAGGTAGAAGGTATGGTAATCTTCTTAAATATAATCTTTTTTTTTTTTTTTTTTTTTTTTTTTTTAAATCTATATTGGCTTATATCCTAGAGTGAAGGAAGGACTAACAGACAGAGACGTAATTTTTACATTTGTGGAATCAGCAGGTCATGTTAAACCAATAGAGATTGATTAAAAAAAATAAAAAATAAAAGATTATATTTAAGAAGATTACCATACTTTCTACCTACTATTGATGAAAGAATGAAAAATACGAATGAACATTTGAGAATACAAATTCGTGACACGACGCGATGCAAAATTGGATTTTTCCAAATCATAGTTTTTTTTAGGTGCATATATTATCTAGTAACTCATTAAAATTTAGGTTAGTCGGTTTGTTCACTCACGATCTATACTTGTGAACAATAGGGGTTAATCAGGCCGGGATCTACAGCTCAATGTGGATTCCATTCTGAACCACGACGAACATCCATGCCTAACCTGGAATTCAAATCCGGAACCTTCGGCATGCGAAGCTAGAACGTTAACCACACAGTCATCAGATGGGCTGATTACAATTTAGGAGTTGAGTAAAACATATAAACGATAAATTCTTTTATGCATTAAATAAATATGCAAAACATGTATTTTACGAGATTCACAATACAAATAAATAATACAGGCACACACATTTTCAGGGCCATTACAATGATTATAGTTTTATAATTTTCTGTTAACTATTGAGAATTTTTATTTCAAGATTGGTATCTCCTATTTATAGATTCATATCTTCTATTTAAAGATTGGAACAAAGTTATAAGTTATTTGATGACTTTAAGACATGATTCTCGCACGTTACATCTTGCAATTGTGTTACTTCTACACACTTATACCACGTTCAATTTGGTTTTCAAATTATTTGAGATATAAAAATATACAGGGTATTCTCAAAACTTTGTTAAGTGAGTGGATTAATTCTAAAATATATAGAGATAGGGAATCAGGGAAGCTTTCATTTATGCTCAAACAGGTAAGAAATCAAAAGGTAATTTTAATACATTACAAATAATTACAAATTACAATACGCATTACATTATAATTACAAATTAGATTACAATACATAAAAAATAATTTTATAAAACTAATTTTAGAATACAAAATAACGGGAAAGAGTGCGACACTTTATATTTAGATTTAATCGAAGTATAAAGCATTCAAAAACGTGATTCACATCGTTTAAGTAGAATGAAAAAAGCCTTATAACTAAATTAATTAGCTGCAAAACCTTTTTAACGCATTTTTAAAGGCGTTCTATTGAGGTTTATTTAAATGGTAGATTAATATATTTTTAATTAATTACATTTGGTCACGGGAACACTTTATCCATTCCATACTCAATTTTGATATCTTTACCTTTTACTCTGATTCTCTATGGCTAATAAATAAAGAAACTAATCCTATTATAATCTTTTTAGTGCATTTGATTTATCATAAAATGTGAACATTTAAAAAATAATCAAATAGATTGATAAATGTAGAAGGCATATTTTATTTAAATTATATCCTGAAAGAGCGACTTAGACATCCAGCTTGATTACTGTTTTATTGTTTAAGTGACTGTGACTCTTTTCAGAATTTTTTTTTTTTTTATATATATAAATTTTTTAAACAAAAAATATCAACAACCGAAGAATAATAGACCAAGACAACGGCCATCAACTTTGCGTCCATAAAAAAAAAATTGTCAGTACACTTCCATTAACGACATTTTTAAAAAAAAGAAGAAACGTACATAAATATTATTTTGAAAAATAATCTAAAATGTGTTTGTTCTAAGAAAATTCCAATTATAAACTATGAATGAGATCTCGAAAAATGAATGACAATTATTATTTTTCCATTCACAATTTTATTTTTTATCATAAATAATAAACTAATAAATAAATCTTATTTTCTGAAATAATGGTTCAGGCAGAAAACTAAAAATGTTTACTAATTTCTAAAATGCATGCATAACATCGAATAATTTATTTGTTGGCATTGTCAGACGAATTCATACCAACCTTTTTTAAATCCTTTAAATTAACTTTCATATTGTTTGTGTGTATTTAAAAATCTACTGATGGTTAATTAACACACTTACCGTCATCCAATCAAACTGAAACTTGGCAGATAGATTCATTGTCGATGACAATGCATTCTATGACTTTTTGAAATCTGTCTCTAAAACGTCGCTTTTACACACATTTCTAGTACCGTTTCGGAGGACTAGTTAAACCACTTGCCGTCACTTAATCGAGCTGAAATTTGATGAATAGAATTCATTGTAATGAATCAATTAAGTTTTAGAAGCTGTCAATAAAAGACTCCTTTTACACACGCTTCTATGCCGGTTTTGGAGGACGAATTAACTCGTCATTGTCCAATTGAGTTAAAATTTGACAGATATATTGGTTTGTCGATGACAATGCTTTCCATCAAGTTTTGGTGACAACAATATTGTTAGACTATTGCTTGGAAAATTGACTAATTTTTAGTCCATTGTAGAGGTGAAACATTATGAAAAGTCGATGTGACATTAAAATCCCTTAAATAAGTTGTAATTGCATATAAAGCATATAAATGTAAGCAATGCATATAAGGTTGGTTGGTTGTTTTCAGATTATCTGGCACCGTCAGCAACACGAGGGCGCCGAAACATTCGTCATTAGACAAGCCAACCTCGTGGTCTAGAATCTAGCACGCTAACCACTACACCGTTTGGTCTGCCAATGCATATAAGGAATCTATAGTGAAAACTTTTAATTTTTTTTTTCATTTAGACGCACATTGATTTGAATTTTACCATAAGTGTTTAATTTTTCCATTGAAAGAAAATTGTGTAATTGTTTATAGAAAAAATTGTATTTGCTTGAATTAAAAAATATTTAACCAGCTCCAAAATTATTGACTTTTTATTTATAAGTATTTTAATATGATGTTTGGGGTTAAAACTTCAAAACACTGAAAACTATTTGAATGTGTTAGAAAATAGCAAAGAACTTTTAAGCATATTACTGAGAATAATTGAAAGAGTTATTTTGAAATTTAAACGATACAAATTACTTTATAAAATTTCCTAATTTCAATATTTTAATTTTCCTTTATTTTTTTAATGATATTCATTAAAAAAATTTAATACCTGCACTTAAAATTATTTTTCGGGAGTGTTCAAAGGATTCAGTCTAAAATTAGAATTTTTTTATAGTCTTTCAATTAGTTGACATTGATTTTCAACCAAAAATATATGCACAAAAATGCCTAAAGTGTTAGTTTATGCCTTTGTATTTATTAATTATGTAATTTATGTAAATAATGAATAGTAATCAAAGTCGTAGAACTTCTAGTATCTTCGTAAGAAAAATCAATGATTCTTATTGTATTTTACATTTTAATACTTTATTTAAAAATATTCATCACCGAGATAGTCAAAACAAAAATTCAATACAAATATACATCTTAAACCAAACTGCTGTAGAGAAACATTAGTGCATCATAATGAATATCTTTAAAGTATCACATTCTTAACTGAAGAAATTCTTATGCGATATATGTTTGCTACTATACGCAAGTCCAATATAGAGGCTTAACAACCTGCTTTATCGATGAGCCACAACAATGCGTACATCCGCGGAGGCGTAACAACGTGTTTTTTCGATGAAGCTTAGCGACGTTTCCGATGAGACGTAACTATTGTTTTCGACATGGCACAGCCATGGTTTTTTAATTTTTAAACATCAAAATAATCTAATCAAAACTTAATGCTCCCAATCAAAACTAATTTTAAAATTTTAGATTACCAAGAAAAAATATCTATTGAACAACGGAGAAAATAAACTAGCTTGATTTTTGTTTAAAAAAAAAAGAAGAAATTTAATAAAAGCATTTTCTTTCACCATTAAGATCAGGTATTTTGTATGAACAAAAACATAGAATTAATTAATGTTTTGTTAAGCTCGATAGTTATGTTAATATAAGATAACTAGTGAACTTTGAAAAAATCCGACACAGCCAATTGAAACTAACTAAAGAGATATTCGAAATATATGTTTTATTTAAGAGTATGTTTTATTAATATTTGAGTATGTTTTATTTTTTCAGTATTTTTTGGTTTGAAAGTGTTTTAAAATATTTTCTAAGACATTAAACTTCTTAATAAAACTTCAGAAAATATGTAATTAACTTTTTTTTACTTGTATATGCCCTATCTCGAGATTAACTTTTGGAAAATAAAGTTTGCCTAATTTTTATTTTCATAAAAATATTAAATGCAGTCAAAATGTTTTTCTCTTAATTCTTTAAGGCATTTGAGAAACTGTTATAAAAAAGGTAGTTATTTAAGCATTTAATCTCATGTGAAAAGTTTATTTAAAAAAAAAGTATTTTGGTAAAGTAGCTAAAAGTATATAATTGAACTTTTAAAAATATAAATATATTTGCTGTTTACATCCTAAACTATAAAAACAGTTTTGTTATCACAAGTAAGTTATGTTATCTGTGATAATATATAAGTAATGCACCTGGTACATAGCTTACTTTATTTTTATGTCATTAAAACTCAAATTAAAACCAATAAAAGATTGATACATGAATTTGATTGAACTGATTTTATGCGCTCAGAGAAAAAAAAGTCATTGTAAGTACAGTCATTCAGGGTAACTTTGAGCCATAGGGTGTAACTTTGCGCCACCTCCTAGTTTTCAGTATTTTTGGTTTTAAACAGCTGCTCTTGATCCACTGTTGCAAACTGCTGGCAAGATTGTGAAATTGGCTTTTTGCCTTATAGTTTAGAAAATGAATTGGCAAAATAGTACATAATTTATTTGGCCATTCAGTTGTTTTTCTGAAGTACTGTTTTCAAGTTCCATTTTAATGCTTATTTGAAGTTGATGTAAATCAACTAATTTATGCAAGTAAGAATCAACTTACCACTTTATCAGCTATATAATTTTCTAAAAAAGTGAAATTGTTAGTAGCTGATGGTTATTTGTTTACTAACATTTGGTAAAAAGCAAAACACCAAGGCACTATCATTTTATCACATATTCAGTGTAACTTTGAGCCGGTTCAAAGTTAGGCTGATGACAGTGTGTAATGTATACACTGCACATGCAATTCATATTTTATTCTAATTTATTTTTGGTTGCTTTTAAATACATTTATATACATACAAATGTAATTTAATTTACAGAATCTTCTCTTGTATGCAATATCCGATAAAATGAAAATGTTGGGAGTGAATTCAAGCAGTACCTAATTATATTAGAAACGTTCACAGAACTAAAAAAAAAAAATCTGCGGACCTGTAATGGTTGTAAAAAGCGTTTCAGTTGAGTAAGTGAAAAAAAAAATCTATATGCACAAAAAATAAATGGTAAAGGAATATAAATAGCAAGGACATGATGGGATTGTCCAAAGTCCTCTACCATATGAATTCCTGGGATACAGCAAGAGTAAGAGTTTTAAACTAGATGACCCACCTAAAGGTTGTGTGGTTAGAGCTCTGGCCCCGCATGCCAAAGGTTCCGGTTTCGAATCCCGGATTATTCATGGATGTTCGTTGTAATTCGGAATCCACGTTAAGCTGTAGGTCGTTGAGCGTATAAACCAACCAACCTGAACTAGATGATGCAGGTGACACTGTACAACTGTCTGCAGGTATGTATAACACTGTCATTTTCGGAGGAGATGAAAGTTGGACAATAAGCACATGATGAGGTTTATACTGCACAAATTGCTGTTGCGAATGTTACTAAAAAGTCAGAGATTGTCCATGTGGTGGCTGTTAAACACATCAATGAGGCAAGAATTTTATACACTGAGCATGCAAGTGTTTTAGAATTTGGTTATGGCATATGCAAAGTTTATGACTACGTAATTATTCAATACGATGGAGAAATGTACCCAGACCAAATTGACTTAAATGACAATGTGATAGTTGGTGGTTCATGAAGAAATCCGGTGCATATTGGAAATGGCCCAATATCAATGGTGATCTGTAGTATGAAAAATTGGGCGTGTTTAAAAAATTATCTCCAGAAATTATTATTCCATCTAGAACACAGGTGCCGGGTTCGAATTCCAGATTAGGCAGGGATGTTCGTTGTGGTTCGAATTCCACGTTAAGCTCTAGATCCCGTACTGATTTGTCTTTACTGGCATGAAAATAGGTCGTTAAGCGTACAAACCAACCAATCCAGCTAGAACACGAGAATAAGTTTTCCAGATCAATGATTATTTCTTTGAAGCAAAACTATTAATCTAAAGAATGCCAAAGTGAAATTTTATGAAGTTTGAACTTTGTTTTTATATTATTATGCTATTTCAAACATTAAGAGTAGAATATTTATATTTGTGCCACATTGTGACTTACAAACACCATAATACTTAACTAATTGCATTAGGGCGGCCTATCAGTTTTATTATTTTCTATTTATCTTTCTCAATTTTTAATTGATATAATGAGTTTGTATTTAAGTGAATGAACTAAAGATTGTTTTTTCACTATATTTGAATGTTAGAACTGAATAATAAATAGTTTTTTTTTGCAATATATTCATGTGATTCGTCATCCACTGTTCCTACCTATTATAATCTTTGTGGTGTTAATTAAAATATCCAAACTTTATGGTATTGATAATTGCAGCTGGTAATGTTACAAATACATAGAAACTTAATTTTACTCGTTCAAAGTAGTCTAGACTCCTAAATTGAATAAAAAAAATTATTTTATATGAAACTTCTGATAGTGGTACAAAATTACCCTGAATGTCAGGGTAACTTTGCACCGGGTTATTTTCCTATTATTTGGTGCTTTCATCATCAGCATTTACTAATTTGTGTAAACTAAAATATAATTTAAGGTTTATTCTTCCATTTTATGCCATTAGGTCGGAAAATATTATTAAAACATAAGTGGGGAGGAAGAAAATACTAAAAATGTGGTTCAATGTTACCCTGATTGACTGTATTTTTGTTTTCTAACTGGCTGCATGGCCTCGCGGTGTGGTTACTCGTCAATGTTTATCTATCCTAGCATTAAACATTTCGTAAAACAGGATCACTTCCATCCTTAAAAGGTTCATTTCTCTTCGATAGTTGATAAGTCCACTACTACGCAAACATAGACACGTTTCATTCGCTAAAAGGTTCATTGCTACCCCCCCCCCCCCCCCTTCTCTCATTTTATTAGACTCCCTTCCCTGTTGTGAATCAAAATACTTTCCCTGTTAATACAATAGTATAAACCCCTCCCCTCCCCTACAATAAATATTTCCCTTTGAAAGTCATGCGTCGATAAGACTGTTTATAACGCCACCCAGAAGCTAAGTCAGGATTTAAAGTGCCTCTCTCGAAATTTTGCAAAGAAAGCACAAAACTATTCTCTTAGCGGTTCCAGTATTGTTAGGATATGAATTATCGGACTTGGTATTTACTAACATTGTTACATCACAGCTCATCCAAAATTCGTTGATAGCGACGACTAAATTATTATTGTTGGATACGTATCTGTTTATATGCCTCTAACTTCTTATTTCTGACACTTTTCGTGACGTTACGAACAAATAAACGATTTCTGAGCGTGCTCTATACAAAGTATTCATGTGCTAAAACTATCTTTTTCTACTAAAACAGTGCTAGTCTGTTTAATTTACTATTTTAATGTATGCTTTATTATTGACGGGGTAAATAGATGAAAATGGTAGGTGATATTTTCTTAAAATATATATTTTTACAATGGATAGAAGTGGAAAGCATAACCTGTATTGGCGTTTCAAGCATTCTCATCGAATAGCGTATGGCCAATTTGCTATGCATGATATATTTTTTATGGTAATAGCTGTCAGCATAAAAAAGTTAAGGAAGAGGCAAGAGACTTGGTGGAAAATGTGTATAAGAGAGAGAAAACTCTAAAAGTTTTGATGGCAAAAGTAATGTTATAGCAATTATTTCAAGTAGAACTTTCAAAAGTAGGGGGTTAAGGTATTTTTTTTAGATTTTAAGCTATAATTTGAACCTTTTCGCAGTTTTTAAAAATACTTTTAAAAGTAAAAAAGTTTTGGAAAGTCTTGGCGTCTTTTTCATCACAGTGTGGTGAAGGCGGAAAAATAAAGAGAGTCAACTTTCAATCCGATAGCATAAAAAACATTAAGGATCACATTGGTTCCATTTTATTCAAAAGAAAAGAGTATCCTGTATTTTCATTTTCGATGGAACTTATTTTTATTTGACGGGATAGTTATCAAAAAGTTAGTTCAAAAGAGAGATAAAGGAGGGTTTTTAGAAAGTGTATAAGAAATATTTTATTTTCAAGACTCTATTCTATGAAATACGCAAAAGTAAACTTTAAACTTAATGTATCATTGAAATTTGATTAAAGAAGTTGGTGGGCATCTGAATAATAGTTATATTTAACGGAATTTTCCTTCGTGGTGAGTCAAAAAAATTTAGTAAAATATTATTAAATCCATTGTTTATAAATTTATAAATTTAAAACATTTTGAATATTCTACGGATGAAGTCGTTATTTTCCCTGTTGTGAGATGTACCTGTAACCTGAAACATTCTTTTAAATGAACCAAAAATATATAATTTATTCCAACTGTTAACATTTAACTTTAAAAAAAAAAAAAAAAAGATTTTCGAAGGATTTATTTTTAACAATTTGCAATTTATATTTGAGAGTTGGTAAAAATATAATACTTAATATTAAACAACCCTATATTTAATCAATATTATTTCAGTTACATAGTTTATAACAATTTTTGAAAATTTTAAATTTGATACTCATTAAAAACTCTCTCACTTACTAAATAAATATATACACATTAAATTTCGACAATAAAAAAAAAGAATCGCTATATCTAGATGTCAAAAAGTTCGCTTTTTTTTTGTTTCTTGGCGAAATCATGTAGCAATACAAAAACATTAATTTTTCATTCTTAATTAATAATTTTTTCTTCTAATAGTTTTGAATTATTTCTAACAAAACTAACAGCATAAAAAACATCAAATATTAATTAGAACGCTATTTAAAAAAATTAGGAAGTTGGTGTTTCATTACAAATGCTTTCTTCTTTGAAATTATATTTTTTAATAAACATAAGTGTCCTCTTTATCATCTCAAGTAACAAAATCTTATAACTAAAAAGAAATATTGTCTTTAAGAGCTTCAAGTTTTAATGCTTATCCACGTATATCAAATGCTAAGATCTCAATTTCATCCTAGATATTATTTCCGACAACTCTTTTAATTTAATTTCTTTTTTAATGAACGCATTAATGACTAAAAAATAATTATTTCGATGAAGTTAAAACTTTTAGTGCCACTACTCTTTCAACATGAGCTTTTACTTTTAAAGCTGTTGTTTACTTTCACAAGCAGGATTTTTACAACAGTTCTTACCATTTGAAGTTTAGTTTAACTAATTTTTTAGCTTAACTATATTTGTTTTGTTTCAAAGGAATGTAAAAATTGTTGAGTGCTTCATCATGAATTCTAAGTAAACTATTATTGCAACCTCACTGAGAACAGTTCAACCGGAAAACTTAGAATGAGTGTAGCCTTATTTTAATATTACTCTGTTTAAAGAATATTTTTTTGTGTTAGAGATTTTCACTACGTGAGAGCTAGACTTGTATACCGTGCACTGATCATCGTTATATCAAGTACTGTGAAGAGGGAATGTCTTCTGAGGATCCATTCAAATGGAAAATAACACGCATTTGCATTTCGATTGGAAGAATACCCGAAACACCGAGAACCGATGCGTGAAAATTTTCAAAAATGTGTATTTACCTTACTTCAGAGTTGTGAAGAAAACTAAATACTCAATTTAAGTTCAAAGTAGCTTAAATAAGTGACAATTGTGCATACAAGTTGGTAATGCTTTTAAGAAATTTACACGAAAACTTACCTTTGTAATTTTACTATCAATTCTTACAAACAAACGTAACATTCATAATTTTAAGCGCTATGGTTAATGTGTTTACAAAATTATTTTAGAAAAAGACCGTATTTTAAGTGATTGAAATTACGTTCACAGCAAATTGAAATGTCTTAAAATAAGACACACAATTGTCTTAAACAAGTGGCACTGTTTTAAGACGTAAAATGGTGTCTTAATTTTTAAGACACTTGTAGTTAAGATAGGACGGCTACATAATAAAGTTACTACAGGTTTAAATTGATTCTTGAAATTTAATTAAATCTTAAATTTTATATTTACAAGTTTATATACAACTATTTACAATTAACGGTCAATTTAAATCAGTTCAACCAGCATCGCTTTTAAAGGCATGCTTGAAGCGACTGCTGGGGCATCAGACCGATGGCATCTGAAGAATCTGGTTTCCTGCGGTGGCTTTTATGCAGTTCCACATTTACATATCTCGAAATTTGGGTACGCGATATTTTAACACGACCCATACGGCACACTGGTGAGAAACGCTGTAGCACAGATAACGATGATCGAACTCAAAAGCACTAGCTTCTTTTAGTTCAAGTGGCAACACTTTCTTTGGTGGGTGTTTCACTAGGAATGCCGCGTTGTAACTTCCATTTTGAACGGCAGAATTCTTGCGATTTGATTTAGGCGGTTCTTGGCTTAGCATGCACTTAATTCTGTATTGTTCATGCTTTGCTGTAGAACTTCCTGAAAGCGTTTCACGGAATTAAAAACGGTGAGTTATTTTATTTACTTTTCGTGAATTGTAGTGCCGCTACACACTTGAAGTGTCTTAAAATGGGATATTTTCAGACGTTTAGACTGTCTGAATTGGGGATATTTTCAGACAGTTGATGTGTCTGAAAGGGTTGTTTATGTTACCTTTCAGATGTTGGGAAGCTAAAAATACGTATATTTAAATTAAAATGCAATAAATGAGCTTGTGTTAAATAAAAAAATATTAAAAGAAAAGTCAAAATTACTGTTTTATTACCATGTTGCACATAACTTTTTGTTGACTATGTTTCACTTTCCTGGTAAATTTAAGCATGGGATTGCAAAACTGCAACACAACTGTTAATAATAGGCACACAACTATTAATATATCCAAGCAAGGGATTTGGGACTTAATGTAAATATATGTATTGAGATAATGGACATTATATTGTGGCTGAATCTTAAATAGAAAAGGTTTGACTTCCAAGATTGTATCACAGTTTTAAGTTGCTTTTTGCAAGTCAACTTTATCATATAACAAGCGTGATGTAAACACTTATAGTAGTTGTATTGGCAAGTCTAGGATACATTATGTGGCAACATAAACTTATTTTACTGATGAAACAAACAGTAATAATCTAATTATTCCCCATCTGGGAATTTAACTTGTTTATAGCATTCCCCTATAATAACACTACATAATAACAATGGTTATAACACTACGATGCTTCAATTATTGCCGAATACTTGAAGCAGATATAGGGCATTTAAAAAAAACATTAAAAGATGCATAAAAGATAAATAATTAAAACAGAAGGCATTAGAAGTATCTGTAAGGAGATGCTTCAGAATATGGTAATCATATTAGGTGCATACTAAAACTAAATTAATATTAAAATTCCTGTAATTTGAGGATGGGACCTTTTTACAACAATTTTCCCTGTCACTGCGACACTTAGTTAATTGTCGAGAAGTCGAAGCAGAGAGGGCATTTAAAAAACCTAAAAAAATGTAAGATAAGGGGGAAAAATTGAAAAAAGGAATTAGAAGAATCTGTAAATATGGCTGCTTCAAAATACAGAGGTGGAGCACATTAAATTCGAAAAACATGCAAGTTATCAAAATTTTTATAGCTTTTTCCCGTTTTCGCAAAATGTCAATTTTCCAACTTTTGGTATGCTCATATAAAAAACTATGCAAGATATAGAATTGAAATTTTTCATGGCAATTACATAACATCTAAAGTACATATGAAACAAAAATATTACTAAAATCTATGCAATATATTTTTTAATTGCTATTACTTAAAAAATTGCAAATGTCCATTCGTTCAACAAATTACTACATAAAAGAACTTTAATATTTTGAGAAATATGATATTTAATGCAGTATACAGACATTTCTAAGAAATATAAAGCAAAAAAACTTTATTTTAGTTTTAAGATTTTTCTACGAGCGTAAAGTCAACTCGCTGCAGAATTATTTTTTTAAACCGAGTTTTAAATAAGTGATTATTAATAAATTATTAGCCTATTATTATGAACTTTTTTTTAATACAGTCAACTTGCAATAACTCGAAGTCTCGTAAGTTGAATATTCATTTATCTCGATGTTTTCATTAGGTACCAAGAATATGCCTTGAATAAAAAATAACTTCGGACAACTCGAAGAATTTGGCCAGTCCTTTGAAGTTCGGGTTATTGCGAGTTGACTGTGTAATTTAAAAAAGGTTTGAACAACATGTACAAAATATGTCTTCATTTTGACCAATATTCAATGTTACACAAGTTATTTTGTTACGTTGATTTTCCTGATTCTAATGCTGTCATCGAACACCCAGTCCCATTTATATGCAGGTTATATCATAAATATCCCCAGATGTAATTATGGAACACACAAGATCATTGATGAAATAAAATTCAAGGACACAATAAATTTTATCCAGATTATATCAAATCATGGCAAATATATTTTCAAAATCATCAGTACTTGTAATATGCAACAAAATGAATAAAACTGTAATTGAATGTTAAAACAGAAATTTTAGAATTCTGAGAACAGTGTCATTTAGAAATAGATCAATTAAAATTTATTATAACTAAAACACTGAAATAAGATAAATAATATTACATAAACCAACTATTTCACTGGGTTGATTGTATTCAGATTATCTGGCGCCGTCAGCAACACGAGGGCTATAATGCGCCGAAACTTTCGTCATTAGACAAGCCAACATACATTTACAAACACCCATGCCAACACGGGACTCGAACCCGCAACCTCGCGGTCTAGACTATTTCACTGGGAATGAAGCCCTTGTGCATATCAAAAAGATCATTTACGAGTTCGAGCAATTTCGTACATGCATATATTATTGTGAACAATAGCTTAACACTGGTCAAAACATTTGACCACTTCAAGCATATAATTATTTCAAGTTTGAATACTGTTGTCTAATATCCCTCATTGTTCAATTTATGTTTTTTGTAGAATAGTACTCTAGTATCATGCAATTAAGGTGCACAGTTGCAACATTGCTCGGTTTAGATATGCTGCTAAGTGCTATTGAGTCTGAAGTAATAGTATTAGAGGGCAAATTGAACATAGGGTATACCATTCATCCATCATTCAACAGAGTAGTAGTTATTATACAATAAGCGAAAGCAAGTGATTCCAACACTTCTGATCTCACTTTTGTTGCATTAGATTAATGAGGAATAAATTTCCTGTAAACCCCAATTGAATATTAAAACACACACACACATTCCGGTACGTGAGAAAACTCTGGCAACAATATTCGATATTTTTCCGTTAAACGGGTACCAAAATCTGCTAAGTCGGAAAGTTGACAGTTATAGCAAAGCTGAAATGTTTACACAAAAATAATATCTTACTCTCGTGGACTTTTATTTTTATTCATTAGTTTGGGGGGTTGCCTAAGAAAACCTTATCACAGATTGGAAGTTATTAGATTGAATGAGTTATCGCTGCAATTTGGTGATTTTTATCTGTTACCTGTCAAACAGTAAAAATTTAAATGATATTATAATCATTGATCAAGAAGAGGTTAATATTGGCCTAAAACTCAGGATCTACTGAATCAATTTGTCTAAAGTTTATGTTTATTGGTAGAATTTTCGCTGAGGATACAGAATACACTTTAAACGCACAAAAAACTGCAATTACATATGAAAATGAATTACGTCATATTGCCGTCTATGCTTTATTTATTTAAATACTAGTTGCGTGGCTGGGTACTCGTCGTGGCATAATAGGTCTTCGAATTTGACAATTCAGGTTATAATATAGGATGGCAAGCATAAAAGAGGCGCTACATTATTTTCGAAACAAAATTTTGGAGTCAATCATTTTAAATTACATTTAATAATCTGAAACGCGGTTCCTCTTTGAATGTGAGGTTTCGTTTACGCTGTGCACGCTAAATAGTTACTACAAAATAAACACCATAAAAATAAAAGACACTACTCGTGATTGCTATATAAATGATTTCAGTATGAACCAACAAATAATACTTTTTAAAAGGTTTGGACATTTTCAGTAAAACCGAAACTTTTGCCAAAAAGATACTATTGCACACTGTTATTAATAATTACCGCTAAAGCTGCGTTTTGGCGACAGTTTTGGTTCAGTCAAAATTGGAAAAAGGAATAATTTGTGTAATTACCTGGAATTTTAAATAAACAATTTGTATATATATTTTTTGTATATATTTTTATTTTTTATATATTTTTTGTGAAAATACAAAAGTGCATAAAGTTTTGTTAGTACCCTGTAATAGCAATGATTTCCTTTTTTTTTAAAAATTATTTCTGAGCGTTAAATTGTTTAGTGCTTCAATCATTCTTTCTTTGAGCCAAAATAGCTTTTTTACGAAACCGAGATGGCAGCCAGCTAAATGCAGAGCCGATTTCGGGAAACAAAATATTTTATAAATCTTTATTCCAGATAATACGATACTTTTCCGTTAAAGTGGGCTGTTGGTATTCCCAAGTATGGTATGGATTGTGGGCCAAGAATTGTTTACATAAAACTGAGGCAAATTATGGCAACCACAGGTAGTTCACTTATTATTAAAAAATGGCGTCTGCTGACATTTATTGGAGAACATTACCTTCATGCAGAATCCGCTCCATATTTGGAAGTACCAACAGCTCCCTTTAACGGTTGGTTGGTTGTATTCAGATTATCTGGCGCCGTCAGCAACACGAGGGCTATAATGCGCCGAAACATTCGTCATTTGACAAGCCAACATACATTTACAAACACCCATGCCTAACACGGGACTCTAACCCGCAACCTCGTGGTCTAGAAGCCAGCACGCTAACCACTATACCGTTTGGCCGGCTCACTTTAACGGAAAAGTACTGATAATATTACATAAACTAACTTTTTCAATGGAAATGTATCCGTTGTGCACATTAAAAAGGTTGATTTGTTTGGTTTGTATGCTCAATGACCTATTTTTATGCACAGTGACGATTAATCAGGCTGGAACCTATAGCTTAACGTGGATTCCGAAGCACAACAAACATTCATGCCTAACCCGAGATTCAAACCCAGCACCTTTAGCATGCATGGCCAGGGCGCTAACCCCACAGCCATCAGATGGGCCATCAAAAAGACCATTTAGAAAAGCTTTGTTCTTTGCCGCAGTAACCTTGTGACGGTGTGCTCTAACGGAGGTTGGCTATACGATGCGCCGCTGACCACCGCACAGTTGCTAATTTCGCATGGGCACCAAACCCATATAACACCGGTGTTATTACTCAAATAATAGTTCGTAGTCACTGGTACATAGTTTATTGAAGACGACGCTTACACACGCAACTACACACACAGGACAAATTTCGTACATCTTGAGTAATTTAAACGTAAAATAATCGTATATTAATTAGCTTTTAGAATGAACGTAAGCTAACAACAAAACCAAAGCAAATCCAAAATGTTCTGTTCTGTTGCCAGATTCACCAAACATAAATACAATACAAAGCGGAAGTGCGAAATGTTAAACGAGTGGCAACATACTCCCACCTTTTGTATTGCAAATAAAGCTTAATGCAATACAAAACTACAAATCAAAAAAATATGGCAAACAAATAGTTAACCACTACATATTCTATGACAACTACAAATCAAATATATGGCAAACAAATGGTTAACTACTGCACATATTATGACAACTACCAGTGTACTACAATGTAAACAATTATATATGACAATATAATGAACATGACTATGAGTTAAGAAAAATAGCTCCACGACAATGTTTAGTAACAATAATGAATAATGCAAATAATGGTAAACACAAATTTTAGAGTCATTAGCCCTAACTAAGAAATATTTACAGTCTACAAATCCAAACGTTGACGTGGAACTATTCTTCGACCACTGCGAGTTTGTTTCACTGGCTGAGAAACCTCTGTCATAGGAATGAGAGTCTCAGTCTTAGGAATGGGAGGTTTAGGAATAGGAGCTGCTGAAGACTCCAAATAGCCAGAGTCGACGTTAGTTTCTCCATCTTTCTCATTTGCTGCTATGTCAGAGGGCAAGTCACAGATGGACATCTCGAGAGGATACAGTCTCTGCAAAGGTCTAACAAGGTAGCCATTTGCAACTCGCAGTTTGGCAACTCTTTGGATATCATCCTTGCCAGGATATAGTTCGACAACACAACCTAATGGCCAGTTCAGTCTCTTAGTGTCCTCACATCCAATGAGAACAATTTCTCCCACAGAAATTTCCTTCTGCTTTTATCTAGATTTTGGGTTGCGCACAAGTTTACCTAAATATTCCTTCTGGAATCGTTTTTGTAAATTCTCTAGTAAACTTTGAACATACAGCACTCTTTTCAATAAATGCTTGGAGTCGACAATGTCCAAGTCATGTGTTTCTGATCCTCTAACGTCTTGTATGAAATGAGCTGGAGTTATTGGTGTCATTTCATTTGGATCGTCTGAAAGGTAGGTGAGTGGTCTCCCATTGATGACACTTTCAGCTTCGCACAATAACGTGAGCATCTCTTCGTATGTCACGCAAGCTTTTCCCAAGCAATTTCGTAAAATTTGTTTGATGCTACGCACCATCCTCTCCCACCAACCACCATACCATGGCGCGATGGGTGGGCTAAAACGCCATTTGATGTTTTTCAAGGCACATTCAGATTGTATTTCTTCCCAGTTCAATGACTGAAGGGCTCGTGCTGTTCCAGTAAAATTTGTCCCGTTGTCTGAATACATTACAGAGCATCTCCCTCTTCTTGCAAAGAATCTTCTCATTGCCTTCATGAATGCTTCAGATGACAATGATGTAACGAGCTCCAGGTGAATGGCTCTATACACGGCACATGTGAATAAAACAATCCATGCCTTGATACCTTGACGCAAGTGCAAAGATCCAGCCAAATCTACACCAGTGACTTGGAATGCAGCAATGCGTTTCGTTCTATCTATGGGTAGAGGTGCAGAATTTGGCTGTACTGGTTTACACGAGTGTCGCTTGCAGACTACACACTTGCTTATAACTTCTCGAACTACCCTCCGACAGCGAGGAATCCAGTAAAGCGCTCGAATATGGTTCAGAGTTGTTTGAACACCACTATGCATCATAGCTTTATGGACATGCTTTACGTACACGTACAGTCTCACCAAAGGATGATCGGGTAGTACTGTTGGTCTCTGGAAATCTTCTGGATCTTCACCCAAAACCAACTTAGTTTCAACTTTCAAGACACCAGATTCTTCAGAAAATCGTATTGACTTCGAGTATTTTTCCTTCAATTCAGGAGACTCTCTTTGTACCAGTTTTATGATGGCAAGTTCTTCTTTCTGTATTTCTTCACTTGTTAACTCGGATGCAACTCGCGTGGACTTATTCTTAGCATTACTGACAAATCGTAACATCCAAGCTACCATTCGTATAACTTTACTGTATTTAGAGAAGTACAGAAGCTCTTTGCTGAAGTTTTCTTGTAAGTTGATATTCGTACTGCAGATAACACTTTTCTTTCTTTCAACTAAAGCTTCTTCAGGCATCGTAATCTCAGTATTTGGCCAGGTATTCTCTGCTTCTTTAAGCCAAGGTGGGCCCTCCCACCATCGACTATCTATCAACTCCTTTCAACTGCAAGAACGAGAAGGCAGGTCGGCCGGATTCATAGTTCCTGGTACAAATCTCCAACTGTCGACAGCTGTAAGTTTACGTATTTCTTTAACCCGGTTGCCGACGAAACTGTTCCACGGTTCTCCCTTCGTTATCCAGCTTAGGACAACCATTGAATCGACCTAAAAGAAAATTCTTAGAGGCTGTTGTATTGCTTCAAGAACGGTACATGCCAATCTTGCACCCATTGCAGCTCCAAGCAACTCTAAGCGTGGAATCGTTGGTCTTTTCATCGGAGCTACTCTGGCTTTGGAAGATATTAACTGGACAGAGGTGCCTGCTTCTTCAGAACGTAAGTATACACAGCAAGCATATGCATCTGCGGAAGCATCGGTAAAGACGTGCAGGCTTGTGTTCTCAAGAGTTCCTTGTATCAATCGATGAGGTATTCTGCACTGTTCTATGAGATCAATATGCTTCACCCAATGTTGATATCGATGCAGAATATTCGGAGGCAATTCTTCGTCCCAGCCTATCTTGTTTCGCCAAGCTTCTTGAAGCAACAATTTTGGTAGTAATGTTGCAGGTGATGTAAATCCAATTGGGTCGTATATACTGTTGACAATAGATAGAAGCTGCCTCTTCGAAAGGACTTTGTCTGCTGATGAAGTTGTTTTACAGCCAGCACAATAAAGTTCATCTGTATGGGTATCCCATTTTAGGCCTAGTACATTCTGGTTTTCTCCATCTTGAATTCCATTATAAGCCCAGCATCTTAATTCGAAGGAATCCTTTTGCATTACTTGTATAGCTTGCGATTGCAATTGCTCCAATTCTTCGTAGATATCTACACTCGTGACTAAGTTGTCGACATAAAATCTTTCTTTCATACGATTGATTGTGCTTTGCATGATTTCTGTTTGGAATTCTTGTGATTCAAGATGAAAGTTAATCGTGGAATTCAATAGAAAGGGGCTTTATGAAACACCAAAGACAACACGGCAATGTCTGTAGAATTCCAGCTTAGTGTGTTCCTTGTCTTCCCACCAAAGGAATCTTAGGTAGTCTCGATCTTCGGGAACTAAAGAGCTGAAGAAATGCTTGCTTGATGTCTGCAATCACTCCAATGGCACCACAACGAAATTTTCTTATCAGATGAGGGATTCGATGCAACAAGCTAGGTCCTGTACTGAGGCAGTCATTTAAGGAGGCATATCCTGCACGTTTGTATGAGGCATCAAAGACCGGCCTTATTTTTGTTGTAGAGCTTGACAATTTGACGACTGGATGATGGGGCAAGTAATGACAAGCTTTGGAACTTGACATTTCATTTTCTGTCACCTCCTCTATGATGTTATCATTCTTCCATTGTTGAAAGACACTATCATACAGTTCGTAGTTAATGTTGCACAAATTGTCTGTATATATTGTAAATAGTGACGTATTATTTCAAAATTCTATTGTAATTTATTTTTTATCTTATTTTATTTATTAATTAATAGCGATTATACAAGTTAGAAAAAGGTGGCAACACCTAAAGCAATCGAGAAGTTTCGAGATATTTCTTTTCTATGAATTGGCTGGAAATTTCGAGAATGTCTCACGCGCTTGTATATAAAAGACTGGAGAACGGGAAAGTTTTCAGATTGACTTTGGACTTCGATGAAAGCTTATCGCTTTGTTTACCTACTGGAGTGAGCTTGTATAATCGCTGTGTTCGAAGTCGTTTTTGCTAAAGCTTGTGTTGAAGCTTGTGAGCGATTACACTGTTGCCTGTGGATAAATTTTGTGAGTTTTCAGAAGAGAGAATAAATATTTTTATACTGTAAAAACTGTGCCATCATTGCCTCAGCGGAAAAATTCATAACAGTGGTGTCAGAAGTGGGGTCTCATAATTTCGAATGCCAATTACTAGACGAATGATGGAAGACCAAATGAAGCAGTTGATGGAAATGGTTTCTGGAATGAAGGCCCAACAAGAAACCACCGCAGCCGAAATGAAAACCGGCCAAGAGTCCACCGCCGCTGCAATTGCCGCCGGTCAAGCCCGTCAAGAAGCTACCAATGCTGAATTCGCTGCCGCGATTACGGGTGACATTAAAGCTTTACAAGAAACTACATCATCGGACATTAAAGCTTTAGCCGCCAAGTGTGAAACAACATCTGCAGCAGTGAATGAAATCAAAGAAGAAATGAAGATGGAGCTAGCCTCAATGGTGGAATCAACCATAATAGAAACTACCTCAAATGTTATGCTATCCGTGAAAGAAGAAGTATTCAATGCAGTAAGAAAGGAAGTTGATGAAAAGTTTGAGGAGTTTAACGGAAAAGTTTCCACTGTGCAAGAAAAAGTTTCCACCATGCAAGAAAAAGTTTCCACCTTAAAGGAAGAGCAAGACAGATTCATTGACATTGTTGAAGAAAGGCTGCGAAAAATGGAAACGCGTGAAGCTGTGGCCATAGCTTCACCTAATTGGGATAACGCTTCCATCCCCTTTATGGCGCCGCGCTCTAACATCAAAGTGGCCCTTTTTGATGGGAAGTCGTCTTGGCGCGTTTATCAAACGCAATTTGAAATGATTGCTTCTGCGAATGGTTGGGACGATACTTCGAAGGCATTCCATCTCGCAGCATCTCTTCGAGGTGAAGCTGCTGACATTTTACAGACACTACCTGAAGAGAAGCGGGGAGAATTCGTGGCGCTGGCAAGTGCGTTGGAGTTAAGATTTGGGAAGCAGCATCTAAAGGATTACAACAGACTGCAATTGAAAGTGAGATAACAGAAGGCCAATGAAACTCTTCAAGAGTTGGCGTCAGATATAGAAAGACTGTCGCTCCTCGCTTTCCCAGACTGTCCCCCGGATGTACGAGATGATCTTTCGCTGCAGTATTTCATCGACGCTATTCAAAACAAAAACCTGAAGTCTGCCCTCGTGTACGCCATGAGAGTGGAAGCCGCGCAGCTAGCTTCTGGAAAAGACCGACGATATGTGTGCGGTGCATTAGCCGAGGATTCTTCTGACTTTGTCACCAGTAAGCTTCGAGAACTGGAGAGCAAAATTGATAGAATGATGAGAAGCTATCCCGGAGCCAGGGATCGAAGGACCAGAGTTATTTGCTGGCACTGCAAACGGGAAGGGCATATACGACGTAACTGCCTTGATTTGAAAAAGAGAAGGGATAGCACTACCACGGAATCTCAACAACTGAATCTAAGAAGATGCCATCTCTCAGGGCAGAAGCTTCAATGCAGAACAGGTGAAGCCCCGACCAGTCGTTTCCACGTTTCATCCCGACAAGGAGGAAACCAGGGTTTATTCGTGAAGGGGGAGATCAACGGAACTCCATGTCGTCTAATCGTCGATTCGGGAGCGAACGTTACGATCGTAAGGACGGACGTGGCTCGTCGCCTGAACAGCCGACTCCTCTACACAGCGCCCTCTTATTCTTTTCAAACTGTGTCTGGTGGTAATATCTCTGTGCATGGGAAATTGCAAGTGGACATTGCCCTTGGATTTAACACCTACAAGTACACGGTTTATGTTGCAGAAATTGTAGATCCATGCATTCTCGGACTAGACTTTTTGAAGAAAAATGGAATTACGCTGAATTTTGAGAAAAGCAAGCTGCAAACATGGAGAGGCGAAGTTCCTTTGCACGATCTAGACATGAAAGAGCTGTGCGTATATCGGATTATGGCTCATGACGACAATGTCATAGAGAATGCTGAAGAGTCCACATCTATGAAAAGTACCTCACCAGCCTCGGAAAGAGAATCGAAGAAAGTGACATTGATGAAACCCTCCCAGGAAGTGGTTCATGTGGAAATGGACAAAGTTAGTGAAGAGGGAATCGACATCCGTACTCCTGTTACAAGCATCGAACGGAGGTCCCGGGATCTATCAGCTGCACCCGCGGATGATTCGGACGCAATCTCAAAATCATATAACCAGCAAGATGGGGATCAGAAACTTTCACTGCTTCTGTTGGCATACGGGAGTGCAACTCACGAGACCACCGGATTTTCTCCATCTCAAACGATGTTTGGAAGAGACCTTAGGCTCCCCAGAAACCTCCTCTTTGAACAACCACCGGACACTCCTTCCTCGCCTGTCCAGTATCTAGATGATCTACAGGCACGTTTGGAAGCCGTACATCAGTTCGCCAGAGAGAGAAACAACATCATGACGGAGCGCATGAAGATCCGATAATATGCCAAGGCCATGGATCGTTCATTCCAGGAAGGTGACAATATGTGGTTATGGAATCCTAAACGTCGGAAAGGACTCTCCCCTAAGCTCCAGACGAACTGGGAAGGGCCGTATGTGGTCCTTAAGAAGATCAACGACGTCGTGGTAAGGATTCAACGGACACCCTCCTGTAAACCTAGAGTTGTACATAACAATAGACTAGCCCCATATTATAGTAGAAGTGATTGAATTGCCTTTCCTCTTAAGGACTTCACTGCCCTGGACGTGCAGTCTTTAAGAAGGGGGAAATGTTGCATAAATTGTCTGTATATATTGTAAATAGTGACGTATTATTTCAAAATTCTATTGTAATTTATTTTTATCTTATTTTATTTATTAATTAATAGCGATTATACAAGTTATAAAAAGGTGATATTTCTTTTCCGATGAATTGGCTGGAAATTTCGAGAATGTCTCACGCGCTTGTATATAAAAGACTGGAGAACGGGAAAGTTTTCGGATTGACTTTGGACTTTGATGAAAGCTTATCGCTTTGTTTACCTATTGAAGTGAGCTTGTATAATCGCTGTGTTCGAAGTTGTTTTTGCTAAAGCTTGTGTTGAAGCTTGTGAGCGATTACACTGTTGCCTGTGGATAAATTTTGTGAGTTTTCTGAAGAGAGAATAAATATTTTTATACTGTAAAAACTGTGCCATCATTGCCTCAGCGGAAAAATTCATAACATTATTGTCCTTCAAAAGACATTTAGTAACCGTACGAAGTCTTGCTTCAGCCTGATCGTATCCATCATACAGGGGAGGATGTCCTGCTAGCCATAGAAGTGCTACCTCATACCTGTCACCAGTTTTCTGAATTGTCTCCTTTAAAAATGAAACAGTTTCTTCGTCTAGTGGTTTTTCTTTCAGTGGGATCTGTGATGCCCAACGACTCTAAGTCCCATATTTTGTGTATCTCCGAGTGATACATACTTAATGATACCATATTTATACTTCTCCTCTTTCCTGGACCTAAAACACTCCATCCGAGCTTCGTTTCTATGGCTGTTATCCCAGATGGCAAAACTTAAATTTTTCCTGTTAATATTCCACCAAGAAAGTCAGCACCGATGAGCATCTCAATAGGAGTCTCTGGACCGACATCTGTTAGTTCAATACCTTGACATTTTAATTCTCGTATCAAATCTGGTTCCCGTATGCGAGGCAAAGACGAACATATCTTGGACTGGTCCAAAACTGATATGTTATATGAAAATCTTCTATCGATACTCTCAACATTGATGTCATAGCGACCATGTCTTACTTCAGAAGTTTGCTTACCCCCAAATAGTCATTGAGACAATAACTCTGTTCCTGAAGGGTTCAACCGTAACTCTTTAACTACATTTTTGGTCACGTATGATAGCTGTGATCCATCATCAAGTAAAGCTCTGACGTAAAGTTCTTTATTTTCATTTCTTAAACGTAGCAATAGTGTTTTCAAATATATTATCTTCTGAGGCATAAGCTCCGTAAATAAGGTGGACGTATTCATTTCAATCTTCGATTCAGTGGGGAATTTATCCTTATTTTCTTTAAGCAGTTCTGGGCACAAGATTACGTAGTGTCGCTTTCCACACACAAGGCAATGAATACCACTGCGACAGTTTTTTTGCCAAGTGTCCAGTCTTCAAGCATACCAAGCAGAAGCGTCTACGTATAACAATTGACTTTCTTTCTTCTGTATTCATTGAGGCAGCTTTATGACAGTCTTGACTGGCATGACGTTTCTGGCAAAAAATGCACTCAATCTTACTAGACTTTTCAGAAGAAGATGTTAAAGTCATTGCTGTTGGCTCGTCTTTGCTAGAAGATTCCCTTTTATTTTTTGCAGGCTGGCCAAAAGCTTTTTCGGCCAAATCCCGATGCTCTTCACCTTCTACTTCTCGACGAAGGAAAGACATCAACCTTTCCAACAGTTTCTCTTTCGTAAGTTGAACGGTTTCTTTATCATCCACCTCACTATTTATTGAATATCTATCCCAAGCTTTTAATACATCAGTCGGAAGACACGACTCTACAACCGGATATAGCATGGCAGCATAGTTTTGCGTAGTGACGCCTAATGTTTCTAGAGCTCTCAAAGATGAACCGAGCTTGTCGTATAAATCAGAAAGCTTAATATTGGCTCGGTTATTTACCAAAGTTAAAAGATCTCGAATAAACACGTCAATTAATAAATCACGTCTGCCAAACCTGGACTCGAGATGTTCGATAACCTTAACATAATTTTTCTTAAAAGGTGGATAACTTTCAACTATACTGCGTGCTTTCGAAATTGGCTTCAAAGATGACAGAAGATACTGAAATTTATCCTCTTCTCGTATACTAGCATCTTCATGAGTACGACTGTATTGCGCCCAAAAGGCAACCCAATTCCTTGGCATTAGGTCATATTCTTTTAATTCAATCTTTGGAAGCTTCAATTTCCCAATCGTAGCTGTATCAGTTGGCGCAGCATCACTGCTACTTTGTTGTAAATAATGCTCATAATCTGTTTTAAGTTCAATAAAGCGATCTCTATACGTTTCTATTTCATCATATTCCTTATCGCTTTCATCAACAAGTTCTAATAATTGAGCATCAGCCTTGAATAAACGCTCGGCTTTATCTACTATCTTATTGAATAATAAATCAAGTTCCTTACCTTCAACTTTTTCTTGTTTTTTCTCAAACTGATTACAAGTCGTCGTAAATAATCTTCGTAAATTCGTTCTTTCTTTCCGTAACTTCTCAATTTTGTCGTATTTCATCTCAACAGCAGTATCTTCTTTGGTTTCGTTGTCAAACATATCCGTTAGCATATTGAAATCAGAAGTAAAAATTCAAAATCACGGACGCCACTTGTTATTACTCAAATAATAGTTCGTAGTCACTGGTACATAGTTTATTGAAGACGACGCTTACACACGCAACTACACACACAGGACAAATTTCGTACATCTTGAGTAATTTAAACGTAAAATAATCGTATATTAATTAGCTTTTAGAATGAACGTAAGCTAACCACAAAACCAAAGCAAATCCAAAATGTTCTGTTCTGTTGCCAGATTCACCAAACATAAATACAATACAAAGCGGAAGTGCGAAATGTTAAACGAGTGGCAACAACCGGCCTGTTGTTCTGATGTGGCAGTTGTTTTGTTAAAGGTTGTTGTTGAAGTTGTGTATCGCTAGCCTGTGTGGCGTGTGGGTGACACTTTGAGCCAAGAATGACAACTTGAGCCAACGACCGTCCCTGCACAGCAATGTCTGTATGAGTAGCGGCAGCACATGGGTGAGCTCGTTTAAGTTTTCTTGCGTGTTCACCTCCCTTCATTAGTTTCCGGGTTTGGTGCTGTGATATATGTTTTAGAGCCAAATAAAGTACTAATTTAAACGTAACTCTATTGACTTTTCTTTCATGTCTTGTCAAAAACGATTACGTCACAACCTGGAACCCACTTTAGTAGTTTCTTGAATAGAGGTATAAAACGTATAATTTTGCATGTCATTGACTGCACTTCCATTTCCAGTTTCATCAAGGTTTCTTTGAAAACTGTATCATATTCCATCGGCAGTATATTTCACTCTGGTCTGATACGATACAAAAGAGGCTTCAGGCCAATAAGCTCAGTTCAAAACAAATTTCTTATCGCAGAAGTGTTTCTGTAAAACTTCCAACTATTGTGTGGATTGAGCTGAAAGTTGTTTATATTATTTTAGTTCCAAATTAGAGCAATCTGAGGCATTGCTGCAGCTACACTTTATTGGTATTAAACACCTTGGCAGAGAATTTTGACAGATTTGCAAGTCTGGCTGCAGTTTCTTTCTCAGAAAGAATCATTCTTCAAGCAAGTTTTTTTTTTTGGCACAGATGTAGATCTCGCCAAGAACATATCTTTGGCGAGATTTAAATGGCGTTTTTCTTCTTCGGTAAAAAACATTTGATATTATTCCCATTTTTTTATTCATTGTGAGGAGTTTTCTAAATCTGCAACGTTGTGAATGAAAAATTACTCTACCGCAAGATTATCAGAGCCTTCAAATGAAAAACATTACGAGTAACGAGTTTCAAAAGTAAACAAACTATTACGGCGTTACGTTATGGCGGAAGGATACAAGTAAAGTTTTATTTTTTTATATATAATATTTTAGTTACTGTTTTTGCTTAGGTTTGGCATTTTTTATACTGATAAATTAAAAAATACCATTTTTATAACTAAGTTATGGATTTTATATTTAGGTTTTGCAAACTTTCTTATTGGTGTGTAAACAGGTAGTGAAAAGTAGTTCTACTTTTAATAGCTACATTTTAAAAACTATGCACGTTTACATAAGACAACTTTGGATTTTTGTGTAAAAGACTTTTTTTGGGATCCTACAAAATTTAAAGGTTGTTCTTTTACTTGGTGAATGAACTTGAATGATATATTGCTACGGACCGTGGTCTATACTGTCTGAATAGCGTGAAGCGTCTGAATTCCGAAATGTCTTATTTTGGTCCGAAGTGTCTTATTTTAAGTCACTTGTTGTGACTGAAAGCAATTTAAGACCCGTGTGATGTCTGAAATTCGAAAAAGTAAACCACCTTTGTGCCAAATAAGTCACCTAATGTGTCTGAAATGAATTTTTCAGACCTTTTGTGTCTAAATTTAAGACACCAGCATTTACAGTGTGATAATGATTCAAAATATAGATTTGAAAATTATTTTTATTTACAAGAATGGTTAATGCTATATATTTTTACAACAGTTATATATTTAAAAAAAATGTGCCTTTTACCATTTTTAAAAGTATAGGAGAAAAAGTTTTATCATATACACCCATAAATGTCGCATGGACTTCATTGAAACATAAGCCTCAAAATTATGCAGCATTTGAAAAGACCTGAAGTAAATATAAATTTTTTATTGTTTCGTAGTTTCCCAAATCCTGGTTTAGTTCTTTTTTTTTTGTAATGGCCAGATGGTTTACTTTTGAAATATGTATCGGTATATTTGAAACTAAAGTTAAAGAAGAGTATACATTGCCATTAATCTTTTGTATATATTAATAAAGTTAGCAAACTGAAAGGCTAAAAAAAATTGAACCCTTAATACAGTTTTGATTTGTATTTTTTCAAACTATCGTATACTTTATTTAAATACCTATGACAAATAATTCTATCAGAGATTCAAACACAAAATTGGAACCAGCTTTACTCTCTTACTGAAGCTATAATTCAAACCACAAGTTGTTCGATTGGATTTTGACTTCTTATTTAATTTCAAGTCGACTTTGTTATTTTTACCATTTTTAATTTTGAATCAAATTGAAACAAGCCGATAATACCTGGCAGGAAAACTTAACATTATGTTTAAGGTAGATACAAATATCTTTTTACGTTTTTATGTTGTACCTATAAATAATTTATTTGCATTTTAGGTAAATTGATTGGTAATTAAAAAGATAAATTTATATATACAATTAAAATAAGACACTTTAATGTCAGAAAAAGTTTTATTTGGCTAAAATAATATTTTATAATATTTTCTTTTCTATACACTTTCGATTCGAAAGAATTACATATGTTTAGATTAAACTGAAATCTTTAAAATAATATTTTTTCGATCATAAAGTGAGCTTTCATTTCTAATAAATCATTCAAAATTACAAAACAATTCTGGAAATGGAAAAGAAATTACTTACACCAACGTTTAGAAAAAATTTAACATGTGAAAACAAAAACAATATTACAAAAGATAAGAAAGATGGTTCCTTTCTAAAATTTGAAATCACATATTCTCAAAATGTTTTCATCAAGTAATATTCTGAAATATTTTAACTGACATGTTCTCGGAAAATGGTACGTCAAACATTTAAACTGTCCTTTAAAAATTTTTAAATAAAAAAAAATCCTTCAAAACGAAATTTCATACTCTTAAGCACAATATTTTATTCCAGAAATATACAAGTTTATTCAGATTTACATATTTTGTATTTCTTTTATATACGAATAAAATATACGGAATTACCTTTATTAGCCCACATATTTCCTAAAAGAAAGTTATTTCTGGACAGATATACTCTTAGATGTCTTCCTATTTTCATCAGCATCGGATATGATGGACAATTATTTTGACAGGTCTTCATCTTCATTTCACATGAGTGTCTCTTTGCTTCGATAAAAGCAGCTCCAGAGATTCAGTCCTAGTTCCAACAGTCTTTTATCGCATATCTCTTTGATGGTAAACACCCACAGAAACTCTACAGAACGGAAAGCCTTCAATGGTTTTTCTTCGTTTTGTGTCGAGGTTGATGATTCTGTTTATGTAGCACGTATTAATAGCCAAATGAGCTAAGAAATATATGGATATTTGTTTGATATCAAGGAAATAAGCCATGATAAAAGATACCACAGTGGTTTAGTAGGAATTCTGTAAAATAAACTCTTGCGGAAATAAAACTATTTCCCTCAGCCTTGTATTCAAGTGTGCTAAAAAAAATTCATCAATATAATACCTTCCAGGAATTTATTTAAACATGGAGTTAGTAGCAAGGAAATAATATTGATGATTTTAGCAGAACTTTATGAAATACTTTCAAAATACATTTATTTTAATAGCAGTGGAGTGTTTCCTTATTGTCTCTTTAGTATTGAGTTTCAGATCAAAGTACTTTAATATAAAAATATTTAGCAGCACAGGTTTTTAATGAGTATGAATTATTTACAGAAAATATACATGACAAGTAAAAATGATTGCCGTGATTACAAAGTTTCATTGAACGGAATGTCATTAATGTATTTATTCAAAAGATACATGTATGTAAATGTTTTATAATGAAGTTTTGAATGTTGACCTCATAAATGTTCAATACGTGCTCCTTTTGTTACACGACATACATCAATTTGCCAAACCTTTGGGTAGCATGTCTGTATCAATGCTGGACTGCTGCAATACGAGCTTCCAAATCACTCATAGACTTTTGAAAATGAAGGGACATATATGCAATACTATACCCCCCCCCCCCACACACACACAAAATGTGAGGTCAGGGAATCGTGATGGCCAAAGTAATAGTGGGCCAAAGTAATAGTGCTTTGTCTACAGCCGTCACACGACTAATTTAACATTTATGGTAATGTATTAACTGATGTTTGTAATTTGTGTACATTACCTTTTTCAGAGTGGATTTTTCGAATAAATATATTGGTTAAATTTTGCGTAGTAAAGCTTTGAAATTCTAGCATTCATTTTGACTTGCCCTGTATAAATAAATGGAACTAGATAGATCCATACCCTGCTCGTTAACGCTTGCTAACCTCCACACATTTACTCCATTAAACTTTTGAAATCCTAATAAAATTGCTCCTATAAATTAGTCGGTATAAAATCACGAAAAGTATTCAAAATAAGAGGTTTATAGCCCTTAATACTAAATTACTAAGTAGTGTAGATCAACACTATTTTTTTTATTTCACCATATACCCAAACACTACAGTACCACTTGGCGACATTTCTTGTATGCCGAATATGGTCGATGGGAAATTATACACCATGATATCATTTCAAATCCTTCAATTCTCACTTTGTAAAGAGTGCAATATAAAGTATGAATATTGTCTAAGTTTTAGATCTAATCAAAGTTTCTAAATGTGCATTCAAATATGTATAACATTTTTAAACGAAACTCACTCTCCTAGCAAGAACAATGATTAATTGAAATAAATCTAATGAGCAGTTGATAAAATTTAAAAAATGCGGATTATTTCTTAAAATTATAAACACAGATCCTTTCAGACTGTTACCATTCAGAATGTAGAAAAACATTGTCATAGTAGAGGTACTCATTATTGAAAAATATTGTTAATTAAACTAATTAACAAAAGTTTTGGGAAATCTGCAGCTCAAGCTGTGACAAAAATATATCTTGCCTGTTAAATATATGGATTAGCATTTCCGTTTTTTAAACAATATTAAATATTTTTGCAAAATTGCCTATTAAATTATATATATACAGATTCGTGTTCCTGTTTTTAAATACTATTAAATATTTTTAAAAATATGTTGCTCTTAATCATTATACATTAAGAATAAAAAAAATCATTCACAGAAATATTAAGCTAACTAATATTCAGCCTGAATTGTTATCCAGTAAATGCACATCTATTACTACGTTATATTTCTTGCAAATTAAATTTAAACGTTGCTGATTAAGATCTTTGAGTATATGAAAGAGAGTTCTACGATACTTTGAATTCTGCTAATATTTTTAATCAATAAAAATTTATTTAGTGTACTGTATTTAAAATTTATAATTTTCTGTGAAAACGTATTTACATTACCGATAGTTTTGCCTTAAATGTTGGAAGTATATATTTAAATTGTCCTTTTCTCCATGAATATTGTATCTTATTTATTCGAAATAATTTAGTTCCATTTTTTATTTCAGAAGTATCATATAATTTAAATCTATAAACAATCTTTTAAAATAAATACAGTTTAAGCTAAGAATACTAGTTATAAAATCATTCAAGGATTAAGGTTTTAACATGCGAAAGTAGAAACGTCGGAACCAAAATTAATGGCCAAGTCGAAAAAGTGGATTCGTCATTTTTATACCGAGAAATGCGCAAAAGCAAATCGTTAACTGAGAGCGAAAAAATAAACCCATAAAAAAAAGTACTTAATATAAATAATTTATATGCATTACCAAATCTGCGGATGCAACGTATTTAAGCGGTTTGATCAGAGGTCAACTTTTAATATAAAACCATCGATTCCTTGCCATGAACTAACTCTTTTTTTTTTACCCTGAAAACTTGATAGAAAAGCAGTCATTAACAACGAGTCTATCTGCTAAGTTTCAGAATAATTGGATGACTGCAAGTCGGTAAATATAAATATACCCTCCGAAACTGCAATAAAAGTATGTGTACTAGCGGCCTTTTAGGCACAATCCCCAAAACTTGATAGTGTGCATTTCCGTCTACAATGATTCTCACTGTCAAATTTAAGCTCGATTGGATGAAGACAAGTGGATTAATTAGTCATCATAAGCGTCAACAGACGCGTTTATAACATTGGCCTTTTAGTGACAATCTCCAAAACTTAATAGAATGCATTATCACTGACAAGGAATATATCTACGAAGTATAATTTCGATTGGATAATGGTGAATGGGTTAAAATAAGCCTCCCTTCCCACAAACTCACCCATACACACACAAACAGAAACAAAGTTAATATAAAGTACTTAAATAAAGCCATAGAGTTATAATCGTAATAATAATGATAAACAAGTGATGTATGACTTCATCATCCATATAATATTTAACATCAAATCTCAACTATAATACCAAGTGTTTGTCTGTGTGCTTTCCAAAAGAGCTCATTATACGTTCCCGCATTTCAAGCCCCGACATCACTAAATTTGTACAGTATAATATGTTTTGATGTGTGGGTTAGAACCCCTATTTAAAGGACGATATGCTATTGCATTCCAAGTTATGAGTTAATTAATATCCAAATAACTCGTTAGATGAATACTATACGATTGTATATATATTGAAATTGGGTAAATCCGATTATTAATGATGAAAGATTACTCTGTTTTTAGCTTTTAATGGGAGAATTTTGGTAGTTGAAAGATGGGAAATACCTGAAAAGTTTTAATTTGTTGTTAGTGTAGTGATGTTTCTCCGAAATTGTTGAAACACTAATTTTTTTTAATGGCATTTACCTTCGGCGCATGCGCGATTTTGACGATATCCATGTTGTCACGTCCCATGGGTACCACTAATAGGCTTGGGCGATGTTAACATTTCTGCATCGTGATATATCGGGAAACAAATATCACGATGTCACGATACATCGCGATGTTAATTATATGCATTTTTTTTTTTTACAAAATACTACAAAACAACTTTTTCATAACACGCTATAAAGCCGAAAGTTATGCTTACTTAGCTTTGTAAAATTTTATTAAATTCATTTGAGTTTTTTATAGTTTTAGGAAGTTTATTTTAAATAACATGAGCTGCAGCGACCGAATTATTTTCAGGGGGATACACAAAGCACACAAGGGGTTATAAGCCGGTTATTATTATTATTGGTTTAATCCGGATTTTTCAATTTCTCTATCCTAATGAAATTTTAATTTGTCACTTACCAGGGAAGGAGTGTGGTAGGGAGGGGGGGGGGGTGGAGGACAAGTGCACTTCCTGGCGGTGCACATGTTACTTTAGTTATTGAATCTATATATTTAATAGGCAATACGTTTTTTGGGGTTAGTCCGTCCGCCTAAACCGCTCAACCAATTTCAATGATCAAGGTGTCATTTTAAAGGAAATAAGCTGTAGATTTGCCAAAACGTACCAAAATAATTTATTAACACTTTATTAATTAGTTAAATTTCAATATTTTTCATCATTAAGCTACTACAAAGCCTCAATGATTTTGAATATATGATTGGCAACATCCTTACGTATGTAAACAACAAACCGGCTGCTCGGGGGTTCAACCAACCAACCAATCGTTTCTAATTTTAAAGCTATCCTTATATGTAAACAACAAACCCGTTGCTAATTTTAAAGCTCTTTTTAAACTCTTCGTTTCAAAGTTGATTTTTTCTGTTTTTCTGAAGCATTTTTGTATTAGAGTAATTATTATTTTGAAATATTTCTATCCAGAAAATGCCTCGCGTTGGACGTCGTTCTCCCTTACGTATGTAAACAACAAACCCGTTGCTAATTTTAAAGCTATCCTTACGTATGTAAACAACTGACCGCTGCTAATTTTAAAGCTCTTTTTAAACTCTTCGTTTCAAAGTTGATTTTTTCTGTTTTTCTGAAGCATTTTTGTATTAGAGTAATTATTATTTTGAAGTATTTCTATCCAGAAAATGCTTCGCGTTGGACGTCGTTCTCTAACGGGGCGACTTATCAGAATAAATAAAAGATATTGGGACTTCAATGTTAGGGCATAGCTAATGAAGTTTTAAGTCAGAATGTTGGCGGATAGTATATTTAACTTTCTATTATGAAACTTGCAATTTAGGTGTTTTCTCTATTAGGCCTTACATTAAATTTTTTATGGCTGGCAAACCTATTCGTGCGTAGCAAGATGTTTTAACCACAAATTCGAGCGGCAAAGCCGCTCAATCCGAGCGCAGCGAGGCGTTTGGGGGTTGGCGAGCGTTAGCGAGCAGGGGGCGAAGCCCCCTAGTATTTTTAATTATTAAATCAAAAACATACTTCGTAATAAATATTTTATTACTTACAATATACAATATAACTATTAAATAATAAAATAAAATTAATGCATAACATTTAAAATTCTAATGATCTTTATTGTGTGCCAAAAAAATCTGCATTTCTGCATTTTTAAGAAGCAATGTTGGATTGATTAATTAATCTTGTGGACATAAACTTGATTCAAATTGTAAAAACTAAAAACAAATATATAAAACATTCATTTACTTACGAGTCAGAAGACAAAATCCTTCAACGTTAATGGGGAAAAAATCGCTTATAAGTATTTAAGCAATCAAACTAGAGAAAAACTATTATCAGTCCATGCGCTATTTCATATTGACTTTGGCAGATATAACAAACCATCATAGTAATAAATAACCTGATTATCTTAACTGGGTAAGAACTAGACAGAAATTACCACGCCAGAATACCGCAATCCCATTGCGTTAATAAATAAAGCAAAATAAAATAATAGCAAGTAATATTTTATTTCTTTCAAGTTAGAGAAATAAGGAAAAAAAAAAAATCAAAAATGAAACATAAAAAGTGTAGGAAATGCTCAGTAGAATTCCAAAAATGGATATCAAGGTCTTGTATCTGATGACTATTAAATAAAAATCAAAACATTTTCCAAGAGTTGAAAGAATAATATAAATAACGTTCAAACAATAAAAGGAATACTTCTTTTATGGAATCTCCAATATTACTAGACTATTGGCGCCACCTCTCAATTTCCATACTCATCGTACATACGGAAGGTGAATTCGATTACAACGATGCGTTTTTTTCTGATGAAGTATCGGGCATGCGCAAAAGCAATTGGAAATCGTCTCAAACGGCGCGGTGTCGACGGTTTCAATACGTTTCTATAGTATCTTAGGAACACCACGCATGAATCGTGGCACGGTTCTTCGTCCTTGAAGTGCCAGGCAATATCGTGCTCTCGTCGAAAAAGATGGTGACATATCGGTGTTGGGAAAATAATGACACCTGTTTGACGATGTTGATTTCACACCGGTTTTTGCCGATGTATCGATGCATCGCCCAAGCCTAACCACTAACTTGTGATCCAAATTTTAATATTTTAGCAAGTTTTGATATTAAGCGTTTATTACATACATACCATTTTCCGATACCCTTTTTGTAGACTCATAATTTTCCAAAACTTTCAGAACACAAATAAAATAGACATCGATTTTTTTAAGACAATACTTTACTTATATTACATTATATTACATTTTTAGCAATTGTAATTAATAATTGTATTCGCATGCATAAATGCGTCATTGACTTTTCATTGAACTATGTATGTTTTGAAAGAATGAACCTAGAAATGTTATGAAATTCTAACACCTGATTTGCACAATGTCATTGAAATTTTAGTATATCCATCTTAGCACTTTTATTATCGTGGTGGTAAATTACAAATATGGGCTTCAGGACCAAACAAGTCAATGTCACACCGACAACTTTGCAGATGAGTGACAAAAAAGAAAAAAAAGAAAAACAAAAAAAGAACCCTACTCCCATTGAACTTTCGATATAATACTATCTATCGCTTATTTCTAAAGATTTTTTTTTCAGTCAGTTCAATAAAAAGCGAAGAAAATATGCAATAAAATAAAATCACCAAATTTGAACTTTGACTAGTCTGGCTCAGAGATACATGTTTTTCTACTGTTTCTGTGATGGCAAATATTATAAATATTCTAAATTCAAAAGATTTTAGAGATATACTAGACTATAAACAATAAAACAATTATAAATTTGGTGGGCTCTGTTTAACACTGTCCTCATTTCCCGAGCTGATAAGATCGTGTAATGACTGTCAAGATTATCTACGAAAAAAAATAAAAAATGGTTGTTTGAAATGAATTAAATATAAAAACGATTCAACCAGTTTCAACACGTTAGAGTTTGAAAATGTACAATAGAAACATTGGGTAGTGATTTTATCTCTGATAAAACAAAAAGCTGCTCCTTTACTTTAAAAAAAGTTAAATGTGATACTCTATAATGGACAGTTTATCAGTAGACAGACCAGCTGCACGAACGGTACCGTGCCAAGTTCTGCTTTCCAAATCCAGTTTCAAAATATTTCTTGAGTAACGAATTACAAAATCTAACTATGATGCACAACCAAAAAGGTGTTTCATCTAGCCATCTTTAATATGCAGGATTCACACAAGTCGACTAATTTTAGTTTAATTTACTTTATAGGATTGTAGTTGACAGCATTCCATGCTTGCTTCACAAACTTCTTTCACTGTATTTTTTTTTTTTTTTTTGCCGCGATCCCTTTTTTTCCCTTACGAAACCAAAATTGATGAATTGTATGCCAATACAAGGGCTAAAACCACCACGTCTGACAAATAGTTTATTCATCGGTATTGTGTCATTTGCTTGAATATGTTTTGATACTTTATTCAAAGAGACTCTATGTAGCGGGTATTTTACTATTTTGAGAGAGGATTCTAGGTTTAGATTAATTTATGTCTCGATGCATAGATTCTGAAAGACAACAATTCCCTGTTATCCTGTTAATCTTTAAAGTACTATAAATATACGAGTTTTATTTTAAAGATGTAGTTCTCAGCTTGAACAATTCTTTTTACAATTGTTAATAAATCAAACTTATCGTTAAAAAAATTTCATCGGATAATCTATGATAGATGATTCACCATTAGACCGACCAGCAGCACGAACAATGGCATGAGGATTTCTGTTTTCTGTATAAAGTTACATTATATCTCTCAGCAATACAATACGAAATCTAATTCTAATGAACTTTAAAAAAACAATTTCTTTATGCAATCTTAAAAAAGCATAATGTGCATGGGTTAACTAATTTTAGTTTGATTAACTTCTAAAGGAATATAGTTGAAAGTATTTCATACTTGCTCCATATACTTCTTTCACTTTAATAGCGATGACCAATTCAATAATACAAAATATAAAATCAGTACCCAAAAACGAGAACTTGCAAATGATTATTCATTCATTCATTCATTTATTTATTAAACTTCGTTCCAAAACCTAAAAATGTTTCTCTGTTTTCGCTTGAAACAAGACAGTTCATATTGAACAGAAATATGCTCATTTTAATACAGTTAAAATTGTTATTTGAAACTCGTATAGTAATCTAAATTACGTGATTAGTTTGATAAAATTTTTATTTCTTTTTTACGCTTTAGTAAATTGTTTGTAAGATTAAAAATATATGAGGTTTCATGTTTTTTTTTTTTTATGTGATGAAACACATCGGCTTATAATGATGTCCCCAATCACTTTATTTTAAATGTTTTCGGGTAAAAAAAAAGAAGTTATTCCCAATCACTTAATTTGTTTAACGGACAGGAAACTGATATCCGGAATAAAGCTGTCTTGAGGGCCTGATCAAACTATCTTATAAAACTCGGATTATCTAAAAGCAATTAGTTCCCGGATAAATATTTTGACATTTTATGAAATTAAAAGACGACAAAGCAGTAGTTTTAATGCGAAAGTAAAGATCGGTGTCGAAAAACATCTGGGATCAAAAAATGTCGATGCTTAGACTGATTTTTAATCTGGATGATGTAACTTAATTATTTTCTTGAAAAAAAATATGTTCTCACTTTAAACAAAAACATTCAAATCAAAATTGCGCGTATTTTAACATTCCCAAGAGTTTACCCATAAGAGTTTATTAGAGTAATGTATAAAGTAAAATTATGATGGATCCTTTATTATTACAAATTACAATAAGTTTTCTAAGAGGTTTTTAAGTTATTTAATTAATAATTATAAAGTTTTTATCCTTAATGATACATCCAAGGTACTAAAAGTAATTTATTTCGTAATATTACATCGATGTATATTCTAGAAATAACTGGATAGAGGTTAGTCTTCAAAAGGTGGGAGCTTGACACACTTCATAATTTTTAACTCTAATCACAAAAAAAAAAAAAAAAAAAAATTAACTACAATAACTAAAATTATTTTCTCACTGAGTTTATACTTCTGTTTAAAGACAAGAATTGGTGTATTTTATTCCCAAAATTTATCACAAATATTTAAAAAAATTATTATTTTTATTTAAAACTGGCTCCTTTTGGACATCTAAATTATTAACTGATTCAGTGTGACTAAGAAAAAAGGGTTATAACTTATTTCCAGCAATTTTAAATGAAAAATAATAATTACATCAATGAAAGAGATAAGTTCTTTCAATTTATGAAAATAGGTGGCAGAACTGGTTAAATAATTTTGTGAAATGGAAGGATTATCTAGAAAGAAATATTCCACGTTTTGTTATGTCTAAAGGCAACGATCAAAACGGCGATGCATTTGAATACGAAATATCTGAAGAAAGCACATTAAACTCCTTTATTTGTCTTTTAAAATAAATTTTTTAATGCTTTCTCAAGTGCTTTTGTGCCTTTTTGTGCAATTTCTTTCATGTAAATGTATTTTTATTATTTTTTAAACCACAATGTTCAAATCGCGTAACGACCGAAACGCCTATAATCTTCTTAATAAAGGTATTGTTACTTAAAGTCTAATGTCTTAAAACTTGAAATAAAGTATTGAAAATAATATTACTTTTGTTAAAGAAATTTTTTGCAGAAAAAAATTATATGTAGGCCGTAAAATGTTAAAAACATGACTAAAAACATGTCCAACTATGTGTACGATCGGAACAAAATGGCATCCGCATCGTTAACGATGTAAACATGTTTACAGTCAATTTTTGACTTATCAAGGAAGCACTAATTCCCATAGATTTCGCTATCCACAAAAACACTACAGAGCAACTATAAGCTATGAAGCTATTCTGCTCACCGCCTCAATCTGTAACATCATGGGGAGACTTTTCTTTTGCTATGGAAACATTTGAAGTGTGCATTAAAAATGATTTTGAAATTCTGTTTTGTAAATTAAAAAAAAAAGCTTGCGAGTGGTTCTAAAATAAAAGTAACCTGTTTTTTTTTTATTTCTTAATTTATAAATTGTATTAGTAAAGGGTTAAGGTAAATTGAGATTTTTAACAAATAAAGATGATAGTAAAAATTGTGAGCAGATAGACATGCAATTTTAAATGCATGTCGATCTGTAAATGTTAAAATTATCAAACTAATTAAAGATGATTTGATATCTTAAAATTACTAATACATTTCAAGAGAAATGTTCTCTTATTATGTATATTAAAACAGTTTTCTGTGTATCAGATAAATTAGTGGAGTATCAATTTTATATATTCTTAATCTCTTGCTAAACAATTAATGCATCTGTAAAATAATAACACAAAATTTATTATTTATGGAAAAGTCAAAACAATTACTTACAGGACAACTATTTCCAAAATTGTGTAACCCACAGGAAAACAATGTTTAATATCTGTAACCTACAGATCAGTTGATTAAATGCTTTATTTAGTTAGTTTACAAAACACTTTGTCTTTGAATGTTTACATAATATATTCTAGTATAAAAAACTACACATTAAAAAATTGGTTTTAAATTTGATTTTATTTAAACATTTATTATAGTTAACATTCATTGCTTCCACATTTTGATTATCTCCTTAGACTGAGAAGTTGCCAGATCCTTGGATGAATAAGAAAAATTGATTTCCGTGATTGAACATTATTTATTTTCAAAAGTGGATAGTAAATTAAAAAACTTGTATAATATTTTAATTAATTATATTGTACTCAATGATAAAAAATTGGGATTTTATGTTTTAAATATGCTGTTCTTATAATTGTTAGTAGCACAGTAGCGATTCATGATTTGACAAATTATCCACTCAACAGGTTCCACCAAAGACGCCTAATTACAGGCTTTCCCATTTTACGAGATTGCCATTGGAAATGTGGGAATGAATATAATATAAGCGAATACAGATGACATATTCAGAGTTGTCTTTGGATCGATCTATCCAGTAATTCTAATATTTATATCTATGTATTATTGCTATGATTTTCCTGAAAGTTTTAAGAATTCCGCCCCATGGTTTGACAGCATACGATAGAATTTGATATTTAAGTGGGAATTTCTCGAACGACAGCAAAAGTACTTTATTTACGACAGTTGCCCATCATTATCTGATAGGGAACACAGAACGTTATTGCTTCTAATACAAACTTGTGCATGGAATGGTATTTTGTATTTGCTGACAGATGAGATATCTTCAAGGTAAATATTTAGAATTTTCTATTCAATACCCCACTGAATAAATCCCCAAATTCAGACAATAAAGAAGGCTGAAATTTAGAACACGAGTCATACGTTACATAAAGAAGTGAACAGACATATTATGTTAACCGAATCCTCCAATGAAGCTTCAGAGCAAACTCCGAAAGAGTGCGAAAAAGAAATTCGATTTGAAGAGCAGTAAACATAGATAGCTTAAGTTTAAAATTATGATAGTCTATAGATAATTAAATCCGAACGATGACTACATTTTCGTTTCTAGAAGTCTTAGTCGAAATCTATTTTCACCGATATGTCTCGTTTACGATTTCATATAGCCATGTTTAAAAATGATTTCATAAGAGGCTGTCTACATATTGTTGCGTGGATGGGTTCGAAATACTTGAAGCCAAAGCAGATCAAAACTTGCAGAAATTTATTCCGATATAACTCTTCGCATATTCTTTTACAACTCCAGAACTTTCCGTTCTAATAGACTCAATACAGCTCCTTACACAATAATGGAACTCAAACAGCAGTTAAAAACTAGATGCACAACTGCTAAATTCGTCGCACAAGACAATGCAGTTCACTACTCTGGATGTTCGCTGAGAGACAACTAACTAGATAACTCAACTCACGCCAAGCCTTATATAGAAAAGTCAATCCTTCGTGAATCTTCTAGAAATAGAAATTTGGAGGATTTTCTAGATCGTCGTCGAAAAGTCCTATACATGTACATGGGGACCAAAAATGTCGCCAAATGGTCGCCAAGTTTGGCGACACTTGGTGATTTTTCGCCAAATTTGTCGCTAAAACTGTCACCAACTTAGCAAGATTGCCATTAACCATAATGTTAAATAGCCTGCCCCTTGTGAAACTCATTTTCCAACATGATCCCTGTAGAACTCGTTTTCAAGCATTAAGAGACGCATTGCAGGAAAGCGAAGTAAAGTCAACTCTTGCACTGCCTTATGCGAAGTGTACATAAATTTTCCTTTTTTACATAATTAATACTACGAGATATTTACAAATATACAGAAATTCGTAACAATATTTATGCTCTGAAAAAAATCAATACAAGCAATTATTTTTAACCATGTCTTGTGTGGAATATTTTATATTTCTTAAAACCCACATTTTGTTTACTGTATGTTAAAAAATATGTCATATATCAGCTAAAATCTATTAATGGTTTGTATCATAATTGAGAAACACATTTTATAGGTAGAGGTAAAACTAATGACATAACAATTTACACATTTTGATGCTTTTTGCTTGATGGTATACGCTAACCATAATTCGACGTTTTGTGATAAATATAAGTCAGAAAGGAATAGAAAGGAAAAAATTAAATGATTTTGAATCACGATCTACTATGTAATGATTTTTAAAATAAAAAAAAAGTATTATTTATTAATTAGTTAAAAAACTGTTTGATTCCCTAGTAGCAATGCTATTTATGTTTGAATTTAACAAACTATCATATAAAAAAAAAGTTAGACCTAATGAAAACTTCGAGATAAGCGAATATTCGTCTTATGAGACTTCGAATTATCGCGAGTTGACTGCATATTATTTACTTTAGCATTTACGAGTAAACACGATATTTCTTTTCAACAGTAGTCGCTAATAATATGCAACAGTCAACTTTCATTGAAAATTAGTGAAATTCAATTTTTAATTTTTTTTTTTTAGATGCTAAATTCAAGCATTGAATAAATTTGTTGCCATTGAAATTTTTGAACTTTGATTATGTTTAATAAGTTGTTGACCGTTTGGCAAAAAATATGTATGATACATATTGAGAATACTCCGCAAATTATAACAGTACTTATCTTTTAACAATTACAACTTCAAAATTTGTCAGCGTTTGAAGAAGTTTAGAGTTTAGATAGACTGTAGTACAACTTTATGCAATTTTTTTTTGCTTACGTTAACAACGAGCGTTTCAAAAAATTTCAAAAATGCAATGTTTGAAGCCCGTGAACCATTGGCAACAGAATTGAAGATCATAGAATATTGTATCAAACGAATATACTTTCGTCTTTAGGAAATCCTCCGAGAAATTTCATCGTCAATGAATATAATTTCATCTTCCCGAGTAATCGAAGAGGGAAGAAAACGAGGTTTTGAAATTCGTTAAAGCTCCAATAATAGAATAAGACTGTGCTTTGAAAAGCTAGTTTTCTGTGAAATGATGTTTGAAGGCATTGGAACTTAAATTAGTTGAGGTTTATTACGAAAGTTTTATAACTCAAAATACTTCGCGAACGTACAAAGTTGCAGGAGGAACTAATTTGTGTATCAAAATATATCATACATTTATTTGTAAAATCAACCATTTCAAAAATTCAATAATAAAAGTGTATAGCATCCATGATAATTTTACCCAAATATTATTTGGATATCCAAATATTTTTTAAAAAAAGAAATTGATTTAAAAAAAAAAAAAAGGGTTACTTGAACTTTAAAGTTTTAGATAAAGAATAGAAACACTCGGTTGAACCTGTTCAGTTTTTGTTTTTTTTACCAGAACGAAATTTCTTTCTTGACCAAGGATTTCATTTCATAGAATATCTAAAAGAATCTATAGATACAGAGCTGTGACAAATGTGAAAAAGTTTTCCAGTTGAAGTTGCAGAATGAATATAAAGGTGCTATACTAAATTATTCATGGAGGTCTGTCGACTTTTTACAGACAGGACTGAATACCAAGTAGTTAATGCTAATGATTTAAAGATAAGATTATTATTTTAAAAGAGAAACCTGTCTAGTTAAATGCACTTAGAACTGGGAATGTAAACGTGCATTGACTTATCGTTTCCTGCAAGCGATGTCTGGAGATGATACAAGAACTTATATTTGATAATATATTTTCTTACTTCACTAAAAGATTGTATGATAAGTATTTAAATACATTGTGACAAGATGAATTTTTTTTTATAAAGTAAATGTAATCCATTAGTTAACATATTTGTGTCGTAAGTTATTTACTAACACTGCTCAATAACATTTAAAGAACACAAACATTTCGAATGCCCAATATCGATTGCTAATGGGAAAAGGAATAGTTCAGACCAAAAAGTATTCATTCTTTTAAAAAAAGATTGAAGTATATTTTTTATATTCAAGGTCTAGATTTAGAACGTTTTCCAATGTTCCACCAAATATCGTTTGCTATACTAAAGTTTGAAAAACGCTGGTTGCAAGGAAATAAATCAGTTTTAAATTATTAGTAAATTGAATTAAAGATACAAACATACCCATAACAATTATAAAATTATGCAAACAAGTAGTTTAGCAAAATAATACATAAACTCTTAATTAAACTCCCATAGGGGACTGATTCGCTCACATAATTAAAATGAGAAATATTAAAGAAATATATGACAATTATTTAAATAACCCTTAAATAATTTGTAATCATAGAACATGTTTTCGTTACTTTGTTTTGAAAAAGTTATAATCTTTTTGGATACCATGTAATACATCAATACTATCATTTATCAATGTCCGATAAAACACAATTGAAACAAACCTACACAAAAATAAATTCTATGTAGCTACTATACACTTGATGCATAATTTGAAAACTCTTATTTTGCACTGATTCTGTTACATTAACTTCGTACTTAATCTTAAAACTCCTCAAATTGGCATCACATTATTTTTACAATGATCATTGCTTGCAAGAAATTGTCCCATTAATAATAACGATTTTTGTACTGTAAACCTCATAAAGTACCATTTTAATACTAACTACCATTAAATAGAAATATTATGGATAATAACCACTTACTTCGTCTAAGAATTTACGACAAAAGTAACGTGTAACGGTTGTATACTGGATAAATTTTGTAATTGTCCACAAACCATTAATTAAAAAAAAAATGCACGATTTTCTATCTTTAAAAATATGCCCGGAATATTTTAATTATTCTAATGTTTAATTAGTTTATTTATTAAATATTTAATTTTGCTCGGAATATTTTATTATTTGTTTAAACTCTAAAGTTGGTGTATAATATTCTGATTTAAAACAAAGTTATTTATTTTAATATCGCATTAATTGGAAGATAAGGTGCAATTGGAAAATGGTGTGAATCGAAAAAACGTACGTTTCAATAAAAAAATTAATTCTAACAAATTAGCACTAGATGGTTTAATGTCAAAAATTCCCAGCAACAAAAATCTCTTACAAAAAAGTAATATCATTTCCAAAATAAATTAAAGTAAAATAAACTATATCACTAATACAAAAAACACATTGTTTATCAATCATATTAGAAATATCCAAAACCCATCAACAACGCCCATCATCCTAA
The DNA here is from genome assembly GCA_963978545.1 of Linyphia triangularis. Taxonomy (NCBI): domain Eukaryota; kingdom Metazoa; phylum Arthropoda; class Arachnida; order Araneae; family Linyphiidae; genus Linyphia; species Linyphia triangularis. The sequence continues at coordinate 28,499,641 of OZ021732.1, read as the reverse complement.
ACAAATAATATAATTAAAACATAACTCAAAATTTAACTAATTATATCTAAACATGAACTAGCAAAATTGATTTAAAAGTATAATATATAGAAATTGAATTAGCACATATTACATTAATAACCTAATACATTATAACAACATAAAAATTTATTCTGCAGGAGAAAGTATGATACATTAAATGAGGAATTAATAGAATAAAATACCCAAAATACCATTGTATTTAAAACCTAGCCCATTTCATGTCGATTTATCTCAATATCTTATATTTAATTTGATTTTAAGTAGGTTTATATAAACGAGAAGGAAACGTAGAGGAGTGTAAAAAAAACGCAATTTCAGGATGTCACTTTCTTTATAAACAACACTTGGGACGGAAATTTGAAAATAGAATATCAATTTCACCCAGAAAGAAGCGTCTGACAAAGTATTCCAACATTCCAAAATTTTATACGAAAACATATAAAAATTTACCTTCTAAAGGCGATGCATACAAATCGAATAGTTCTGCTTTGAAAATCCAGAATTTCAGTGGGCGGACTCTGTCAGGGTTTCGGTTAGAGAATACATTCACACAACTGATTTCATCACGGTTCTGTTTTTCTCCCCCACTTGAGCGCGCATGCGCACCTAATCGGGAAAGTAGGATATACTGAGATTATGTGCGTACGATCTCAGCTTATTCGTTGTAATATACAAAAGAGATTTTCAATTAAGGGTACAGGACTCAAAATTTTAAAATATTTATTTTTAAAATTATTTTACTGAAATTTTTGATGCAGTATTGTATTAGGCTTTGAAACTAAAATAACTATTTTGAACTTTCAAATTAAAAAATATTTTTTTTTAAAACTTAAACTTTTCTTTAAACTTTTTTTTGACGTTACCTAAATTTGATGCATTTAAAAACTTTTTTAAAAAATCTCTTCATTTTGCATTAGATTACTTCTTATAATTCAAATCGAAAATTGCCTTCGTGATTTTTCAATAAAGTAAATAGATTTTTTTTTAAAGTATTATGTGTAAAAATTGTATAAAATCCATAGTATTCTAATCTCCAAAAGCTTTTTAAAAAAAAGTTAAATTAAAAAACATAATTCCTGAAGACAAATTAAAGAAATATAAATGGAAAATAATTTTGGAAAATTTAATAGATTTATAACAGGTAGTTTTTAAGTTCTAACCGAAAAAAAAGGGACAACAAGCCATCACCGAGAAAAACATTCTCAAAGTTTCAAGATAGTATGTCTGTGATACAGTTGCCATGTAACAAACACTTAAAATATTTCAAGTTCTACTAATGAGAGAAATGATATTTTTATACTATTTGATTAAAAAATATTTGTATTATTTTTCACAGTAATAATTTAATTCTTTTTTTGAGAATTTTAACAATTTGAGTCCTATACCCCCTTAAAGTAACTACTAAGATCTGGGAAGAAAGCTAAGGTTATCATTGAAAAGGATTTTAGAAAGTTTGTTGGAAAAATTGTAATGGGCTTTAGCCTGTTTAAAGCTTACTTATAAAATCATAAAACTAAGATACCTTTTGAAAAAGATTTAAAATACAGTAATTAATACTGTTTAATCTGAGTATGATAATATTTGTTATCTATAAAATCATATAAGATAAATATTATACTTGCATTATTTCTTAAACAAGCTAAGACGAAGAACATTTTCTTAAGCGATCACATTTTTCAAACAGAACTAAAACAAGTTATATTGTGAAAGCTACTGTCAATAAAAGACCAATTCAACGATACGTCAAGCCCAGATACCAAGTAAGAACGATTTGGCGGTATTTAAAGATTGAAATCTCCCTTTGATTAAGTTGACAACATACAACAAAGCCCTATCAACTTGAAGTCTTTCATAAACAAAATTGTCACCAGGTTGGCGAGTTTGGCGAAAAAGCTTATAAGAGAATATTCAATTTCTATTATGATATCTCTATTTGCAGCCTAGATGCAATTTTTTTATAAAGTTATCATGAAATCATTCTTCCGATTTTGAAGAGGTTCTGACTGCAAATGTGTTTGAATTTTATGTAATTCTATTAATTTCATCAAGACTTCCAATCTGATGTAAGACATATGCTCTAGCATTTATAGTTTAGGATTAACCAACTAAAAATAGACTTTCGGTTGTCTTCGGTTGTATGTTTTGGTTGAATAATGGTATGTGAATTGAGATATTTCATTTGGCATATCACACGTATCTGAGGTGTTTGCACTTTTGCTGGAAATGTCTATAACATGCAATAACGGAAGAGCTTTTGTACAAACTTTTCATTGCATTAGAGTGGCGTAGAAGATAAAATCAGATTTCGGAAAAATTTATTTGGTCATCACTGATAAGTTAGTAACAATTACATTTGCCAGACATTTTCGTTTTCAGTGGGAGAATGTTTTAGTGTCAGGAAAAGAGTATAAGTGACAAAATATTGTTGGTTACGCCTGTAATTAATTGTTCTGCGCAATCCTTTTACGCAGCTTGATGCCACCACTTGAGCGGTTATGTAGTAAGAGAGGTCTCCATGTCGAAATTAAAATAGAGCTTTGGAAAGCCCTCTACAACTACAGTCCACGATTAAAGATTGGTAAGAATTTGCCAGACCATTTGTTGCCAAAATACACACATGGAACTATCGGACGGTACAATGGACGATTCCCGCATTTTTTAAAAAATGTTTTATTATTTTTTATTCGATTCTAAATGTCTCGAAATGACCATTAAAAAAAAGCGTGAAGAATAGAATTTTTTTTTAAAATTTGCATTTTAAGTTTGCCTGTCAGATTTTTGAGGGAAAACTGACCTTTTTTTTTGCGACACCATTGTGACGTCATCGCTTCCAAAATATCTTCATAGGTCACATGGCGGTTGCGGCTGCTAAAACGTTGTTATCAACGTTGCAAATACTTGTCTTCTCGTCATTTTGTTTTCAGATTATTTGATGATTTTTTTTCTTAAAATGTCTAACATTTTCTACAAATATTGTATCGTGTCAATGTGCAAAAGCACAACCATAACAACTCCTGACAAAATTTTCATTTACGTACCACGTAATGAATACTAAAAAAAAAAGGTGCCAAGCGATGAAGAATGTGCCACAGTCGACAAAAACTGTACGTTATGTTTGTGAAGATCATTTTAAAGAAGTTACATTCATGAAAATTTTTATATTAGGAAAATTAAAGAATGTTTGCCTTTTAAGTTTAAAACAAGCTATAAGTTAGGAAAGCTATTCTAAATTTTTGTAAACATCAAGTGCAAAATAATGGGCTAAAATTCAAAGTCCGGTACGGATTCTGCACCAAGAATTGCTTACATAAAACCATGCCAAATTATGTTAACTTGTCATTAAAAAAAATGGCTGGGCAGCCATTTTCGGCAAAAATCACCTTGGCGTAGAATCCGTACTGGACTTGGATATTGACAACGGCCCCCTTTAACAAAAAAATACCGATATTTTCCCACCAAACTTTTTATTCCAAGCACAACAAAACCATTCAAGTTAATTAAAGCAGGGAATCTTGCCTATTGGCTTTTACGCCACAGATTTCCGCTGTTACAAAAACCATATTCTTGCTGAAATAGACAGCCATCATTGTCGAGTCAATTTTTGGTAAATTGTCCGATTAGCCTCTTAAAAAACCAGGTACCATTTTTGCAATTAAATAAAAAACAAATACCTACAAAATAGGCAAACAAAAATATTTGAGAAACGGCAACTACTAAGTAGAAACCACCGAGTATATAGCTGACACTTTGTGGTAGAAACCTCACCATAACAAACGGAGCGAAGGGATTACGTCACCGAACCTTTCAGGTTTCTTGACGTCATACTCAAAATCGGCCAGTTTTGAGTGGATCGCAATTTGAGGGTTTTTTGCGCATTTTCCTTTTTTTAATATTTAAATAACTATTTTTTTAAAGAACTTTTATTTGGATATTTAGAATCAGAAAGAAATTCTTTATAAATATAAATCAATTTCATTCGTTTTTAAAAAATGCGGGAATTGTCCATTGTATTGGATGAAAAGTTGAAAGTAAAGTTAATTTCAGTGTTCACTTATTTGTTTTGTAATTTCTAAACATATTTATAATCGATAATCACTATCATCCGTAAGTTTTTTTTAAATATCATCTCATGCCATATTTTTGTAAATTGTATAAATAGCTGAAACACAGACTATTTCAAAAACTTTAATTTGATTTGTTTTGGTTACCAGTGTTTTTAAAATTGCACCGTTTCCAATGTAAACTTATTTATGCTAATTTATGTTAAATACAGGAGTAAGCACTATAAATTTATAGTAAAATAGTTCTGTTGTATTTTTTTATGCGTGTAACAAATAATTTTGTCTTAGGTATGCTAAATTTGAATCTTTTTAGTTTTGTCAATAACTTTCTCTAGAGTAGTACACATTAGGAATTGAAAGGCCTGAAAATAAGACACAGAAATCGCACTTGATTCAGACACCAATTGGAGTCTAAATTTTTGAGCCATTTATGATGTTTGATATTGAGAATGGGGGGGGGGGGGGTATTTTCAGACAGTTGAAATATCTGAATGGGTTGGGTATGTTAATTCACATAGATAAAGATGTCAGTTAGGTTTGTAATATTTACAAGTGCGATATGTACTTTGATGCTACTCTTACTTGACCATGTTTCACCTCCCTCAGAAGTTTAAGACTGCAATACAAGTACTCATGTCTTAAATTAAGACACCATTTGGCGACTGAATCCAGTGCCACTGTTTTGTCTTATTTTAAGACATTTCAATCTGCAGTGCGATTTGTTACACAAAAAATGCATAGTTAAATTTTGTCAAACCTTACAAAATAATCATTTCTCAGATATTAGCTCTTCATTTACCAAGAACAAAACCATACAATAACTAATCGTTTACAACTATTGAATTGCAAGGCGCGTCGCGTGTATGCTAACGCGTTTCATTTGGGAAACAAGGCAGATGACACTACCTCTAAAGGACTTCCCGTTCTGAATTTTCCAATATCTGTCAAGGTTATTAATTATTAACAAAGCGTCGTCTTTACACAATAGGTTTAAGGAATGAACTTCACTGATTTTTAAAAGAATTTATGAATAGTTTAATAACAAAGCCGAAACTTGATTTAGTTTTTTGAATTAGAAGTACAGCTCTAATGATTGAAATTTGTAACGAATTTTATATAATCTTGAGCTAACTTCAAAGATAAGCCTATTTCTATTGATTTATCTCCCTTCTATGATTACTTATGACTTTAAAAGAAATAACCCTGAATAATTCATTAGGGATCAGGCACATGGACTATATTTTGTCATCCATCTTCATGCTTTTATTTACAGATATTTAAGTAATTCTCTCCAGAGAAATATGTAATTCAGATTATATTTCTTTCAAAGAACTGTCATCACCCTCTGGAATTTTTACTTCCTCATCCATCAGATATAAAATATATGGCAATCATTCAAAAAAAAAAAAAAAAAAAAAAAAAAAAAAAAAAAAATCAAAAAATCGTAAAGGTATTTCAATCTTATCGCTATCAATTTATACTTTACCGGCAGTGTATAAAAGCCGGTATTCTATTGAATACGTAGACATATTTTAGGCAAAGTATGAAATTATTAATATTTCACACAATTCTTTGGTATTTTATGAAATGGGAACTGGCCAATCGGTAGAGAATGAAATGCATATTCATATTCGATTCTTCTGAAATATCAAACGTAAAGGAACAATTCATGCCTACCATGTTGCAGCAAGTAGATTAATTTTAATTTCTGATTTTTATACGAACATTTTGTTTTCTTAAATAAAGACAGACATTTTTTGCATATTTTTTGTAAGTTTTTCATTTTCCTTGAAGTATTTGGGAAAAAAAAAATATTTTAATTGCACTTTTTCATTATTTTATCAAAATTACATTTGCATTTTTGTGTTAAGAAATGTAGTCTTTTAAATAATATCTCTATCACGAAATTTTTACCTTCTCAAATAACACTTGTCATTGTATAGTATGCTTATCTATTATATGCAATGCCTTGGACAATTATATAATAACTTTCATACTTTATATTTTGCCTAAGAACGCCTTTCAATTTAAAAATAAAATGCCTTGTTATTCTATAGAATTCAAGAGATGCATACATTGCCGGTAGCACATATGCTAGAAATAACAAGTTAGACTGCTCCATTGGCAAAACATCGAAAAAAGTCGCTATCAGAAACTTTTGAGTGGAATCAAAATCAATTATGAACATGTCTTCCGTATTCGCTGGAAAGTGTATATTTCCAAAGGTGATTTCGTCAAATCAAAAGGCATTTCCATTGCTTTGGTGGAATTCCTAAGGTGGATTATTTGCCAAATCATGCTTCACTATCTGTTGTTCACACTTGCATAAGTATTCAATTAGAGATTAGAACAAAGCAAAATTTAAAAAAATAAAACACAAGTTTTCACAGGTAAGTATAAAATAGTCATTCAAATATGTTAATATGCTTTTGATTTATAATTCCTTGTAAATAGAGGATTTTGCAATGACGATCAATGGAAATCCATTATTCTTATCCACTCGAGGATTTCACAACGGCTTCTTTTTCTTAGCTTTAAGCACTATACAGTGTCCATTAAATGACTTACCCGTGTTGAACTTAAATAATAAAATCACGGTTTTGAAATAAAATCTAATTGGCAAACCTCGGTATTTTTCAAAACTGTTATTTTAGTACAAGCAATTGGAGATTGAAATGTATTATCAAACGGTACATTCTTATCACCAATCGTATTTCAATCATTCAAGTTAAAAAATGTAATAGGGGTCAGTCATTTAATGGACACCCTGTGTATTCAGTCACTTCTAGTCAATATATATCGATGAATATCACACATTGATACTGAAAACGTAATAATTGCAATAGCATCTCTTCGTTCATTAATTCGTCTATCGTACCAAAAGTTGTATATAAATTTGAAAATACCGAATTGATTTCAATAAAACGGGAAAGTTGTACTGGTGACTAGGCAATAACAAAATTTCAGTTACACAATAAAATATGCCAATTTATAGTTTATATTTACAAAAATGTCAGCAAGTTAACTATAAAATGGTGTAAAAATATTCTCCAAGTATACAAATTCTAATCGATAGCAGTATTTGCAGCCAAAATATGAACTTCCTATTCAGTTACTATGGAAGCATTCTTCCAATTACAACTCTTTTGGATGAAACTTGTATAGTTGAATTTCTGAAGAGGATCAATGAAACCTTTCATTTGACAAATCGCACTTGTCTGTAACTTTTATAGTTTCGTCTGAAAATTTTGAATTCAGATGGCGGACTGAACTACAAAACTTTCCTAATAGTTTTATTTCAAATAAAATTTAGAACAGCTCCAAAATAAAAATAAAATTGAACGGATGAAAGGATGCTTAGTGATAATATAATTCCTAACGATTTCTTTCAAAGCAATTCAAAAGTAATTCAGCATTCACACAAAAAAAAAATTATTTCAAAAACACATCTGTCAGTGCCGTAATTCTCTCGATTCAGTATTTAATTGGTGTTTTCTAACGACTGTTTGAATGGACAATTATTTACTTCAAAGCAATATATTTCGCATCTATACAATCATCGATATATTTTATTTATGCAAAACACTTTACATAGAAAGTAGACAATTGCAAAAACACACACACACATATATATATATACATATATATATATATGTGTGTGTATATATATATATATATATATATATATATATATATATATAGTGATAATATATATATAGCATAATATATTATCACGATAATATATATATAGCATAAACATACTCCAAATGTAACAATTCTTGAATTAAATAGTTAATTATAAAACAAGTATTTATTAGCATATCAAAAGGAAACTGAAAGAAATATACGTATCATATTTTGACATTAAACAAATACTTTTTTAATGAAATTCTCAAAATTGTCAGATAAATATAACTTTTTAATGCATTTATAAAATGTTTTGACAACTTATCAATTAAATATAATACGCTGTTACAAATAATATTTTGTATGTAACTATGCCTCATGTAAATACTTCATAAAAGTTTTTATTCTAGTTTTCTTGTGCAATCACTTTTATTTATAACTAGAAAGTTATTAGGCGCCTAAAAACCGCTCGTTAAAAAAATGATAAATATAACAAATATTTTAATTAAATATACACGAAGTATTTATAAACAATTTAATTTTCTTTTTATATTATGAAAATTATTTCTGATATGTATTGAAATGATAAAAAATATTTGACAAAAAAAAACTGTTTCTAATGAACTTATTGAAAAGCTACATTATGGGTGAATTCAACAAGGAAATTGAATGCATCATTTGGTTCTTCATTGACAACAAAATGGGCGCTATAATAGAATTGTTAGTTACCATCAGACAAATTGATTAACTACCTATTCATTAACATAAGGTCGATTCTATTGTCCGCATGTACTTGGGATTCGATTGTAATTTTAATTATAAAAAACATATCTATCAGCAAAATATGTGACAAACAACGTTCCAAAATTTATCTATTAAAAATGATTGTGAATTTATGCATTCACATATCCAAATATCAGTTATTTATTCTGATTAAAATAATTTTGGCAACGGGAAAGAATTTCAGTTATGATCGGTTAAAATTCTTTCACCTACCGTGTTATGACGCTATGCAATTTCAAATTGACTGTACCACACTCTACAATAAATATATGCATTCATGTCTATTATCTTTTATTTATTCTGATTAAAATAACTTGGCAAAGAATTTCAACAATGATCCGTTAGAATTTAACTTACACCGTTACAGAATAAGGCAGTGATTGAGTGAGTCAGTGACCAAGTTAACTCTTGCAGAGATATTTCGATAATGTAAAAATTGCTAAGTACCTCATACAAGGCGTTATTTTGATTCTGGTTCCATCGTGTGGCAACACGTGTGCCCAATCACAAAACCATTTTAAAAACATATCTGAATATTCCCATTTCATTTACCAACCACAAAGCATATTTCACTTTCCTGTTTGCGTATAACTTGACTGTGGCATAGCTATGCATAATCTCCAGAAGTTGTGGATGTACACGTTCCAAAATGGTGGCAAAGTTCAGGTTGTTTGGATTTTCGAGAAAAACTTAGAATGCTACCGTCTTATTTAAGCGGGATACATCCAATCAGTCAGTAGATGTTTCGATATTGAGTCGATAAAGCAACTCTGATTTTCTAAACCGCAGTAATTAAGCTCGTGTATTATTATCTTCTGTTAGGATATGAATGAAGCACTGGAGTGAGCTTATGTGTTGCTGCTATTTTAGGAATTATGGTATTCTTGCAGCAGAAAAAAAGGAAGGAATTCGATTTCTTTGGCTAATTTATTGCCAGTTTCCAAATATTTACTAAGCATAGGATCTACCAAGTAAATTTCGCTGTTGTTGATTCTTCTTGAGTGGACTGTAAGTTGTTTGTTGTATGTGTATAGTAGGAGAATGCAAGACTGATTTGTCTTTTCGGTGAGGTTTATCGCGCTCGGAAAGTCTTGTTCCTTACGTGGCTAACATTCTTCTCCTCGCTTCTACAAGTTTTTATCAAGTCGTCCATGGAGGAGCGTTGGCGTTACATATATTATTTATGAATAATGCATTAGCCAACTGCAACAACTGTCTTGAGCAAATTTCTATATAGCTTTTCTTTTATTTAAAAAAAAATGTAAACGTATTTTTACTTTTAGTCATTCATCCATAATTCCGATTACAAGATGAACTTTTTACAAATACCGTAAAAACGATTGTTTATATTGGAACTTCTTTTAAGAAGGATTATCAGTCTCTCCCATATACCTAATGCTACATAATTTTGGGAGCAATATCTCCCCAAACATTGCTTTAAAATATGATTTTCATATCTGGTAAAACAACAATAATAAAAGATCATTTACAAAATGTGAATGTAAAATAACTCAGGTCTTTGTATTAATAATTTTGTATTAATAATTTTTTACTAACTCTTTGATATAAATTTTTGTGCATAAAACTTATTCTTATAAAGTTTGACTTATTGAATAAGTCAAATTCTGTGATCACTAATATTCGATACGAATTTTTTTAAAGTATAATATGAAAATACTAAGTTATTTTTTCTTCAAATATTTTTTAATATTTTATATTACTGTTGTTAAACTTGATAAAATATGCATATATCCTAAAGAAATACTTCAGCAAATATTATGCCCAACAAATTTAAGCATTAAGTTTATTGCGAAGGGACAGGGAACAATATCTTTAATGTCTTTATCAACTTTTCCGATAAATTTTACGGCAAAATATTTAAAATATAATTTTTTAAAAAAAATATTAAAATAGAGTATTTAAATAATTTATAAAAAATTATAATTTAATTGTAAATCATTAAAATACTAATATTAAATATCTAAAATAAATATTTAATATTCCTTACATATTATAATTAATCTGAGTTATTTTTTCAAAGATGCTATAACTACAGTCGTGGCAAATGCTCACACAATGCTTGAGACTGGGCAAAGTCAGATTGTTCTGTTGTTCTTATGGGATCCCGAATTCCACTGGAACTCGTTAAGAGATAAAAGCTCTCTGACATTCCTTCTTAATGACACGTAACTAATTAAAGGTTATACATTCCCGTGCTTAATTATATAAGACATTTTTCTTCTAATAGTTTCGCACAAGGACATATTCATAAATTGTAGGAATATAGAATTTATAAATTTTAACTCTTTTATTGGTTGCGCTTGTTTCACTGGAATCATAGAAGACATTTAAAAGTAATTTTTAACTTAAAATTGTGTTTCTGCATAGCTGTAAATTCAATCGAGATGCGTATTGTAAAAACATTCAATAAGAATTGTTAGTAATTTGAAATAGATAATGCTTTTTGCTTTGAATATAGTTCATAAAAGTTCAAAGAAAAAAAGTTAAATAGTTAATTGTAGCTCTTATATGTATAGAAATGTAAATTTCCATAATAATAAAAATGCATTAAGATAGGGGTCGTAATTGAAGTGTTGTATTTTAACGAAGTCCCCCGTGTTGTTTTCATTAATTCAATTTGGATTTCACGGTGGGTTCTTCAAACTATTTAGAATATATTTTCAGCTAACTGAAAATGATAAAGTAAATATGCGGATACTGTCCTGAGCATTAAAGTTATCAAAATTGTACATTCTTCTCCATAGAGAGATATTTTTCAATCTTGAATTGTAAGAGTTCAACTTTAATTACATAGAAATGGGGATTGCATTTGCTAATACTTTGCAATGCCCAAATATTTCATAATATAAATCGTTTCGTAATATAGTATATATGTGTGTTTAATATGGCCAATTATACTCATATAGCAATATTTAATTTTTTACCAATCGCTTGTATTCATAGATCAGCCCGTTCAGTTAAATTAATATATACTGTATCATTGAATGAATAATAACTTGTTGATAAACAGATGATTTCTTCGACTTGCAACTTCTTGGCTTAAATAAATTTGTAAATTTCAAGATAAAAATACAATAGATTACATGAAATGAGCATCACAAGCAATCAAATAAAGTTAAATTTTGTACGTGCAATACAAACGAACAAATAATGATAATTTAAAGATTAAGCAACGAAATATTTAAATTATTATTAAGTGCAATTAAAATCAGACACTTTCTGCTTACAAGAAAAGTGCATATATATAATCCAGTGTATCTAATCATTGCGTTCTGCCATTACAAAAAAATAATCCTTTAAACAAATATAAAGAAAACTTGAATACATTCTGTAATGTCTTCTTGAAAAAATATTGATTCATGTATGAAACTTGGTTATCTAATTTTCTTTCGTCTTCGAAATAAGAATTAGAAAATTTGAGAGTGACTTGATAAGGATTTTTTAAATTTACTTTCTTTAAATTCTTAGCCAAACATAACATTAGCATGATCTAGAAAAATAATTTCGCAAATGGCTTTTAAGGATAATGAATTTTCTAAAGATTTCGATACGCAAAAAAGTTTTTCTATAGATAAAGAATTATATTGTAAAACAGAACACCGCATATTCCTAGACTTTGGAAAAATACAAACAAGATTTGGAATAAATAGAGTGGTATTTAAAATATATATATATATATATATATATATATATATATATATATATATATATATATATATATATATATATATATATAGCAATGTCCCGATATGGGATTGAGAAATTACATTTGATTCCGAAAAGCCACTAAACATCATCGTAGTAGAATGGATCAATCTTTACAATCTGGTACGAAGCTTATACCAAAAATCTCAGATCGGAGAGCACAAAGTTCTTCAATTTGCTTAAATAAAGCTTGCTGACGCTATATTGGCTAAATTGTTCAGAATGCCAATTTTTCGCTATAATCACTTAGAAAACAATAAAAAAACCAGTACCGTGTGTGTGTGTATCGATGGGAGGCAAATCTGCGGTCGCCTAATTAACTCCCTTGCCGTCATCCAATCACGCTGAAACTTGGCAGATAGATTCGATGTCTATGACAATGCATTCTATCGAAAGTTTGGGGCTGATACTGTCATTAAAAGGTCGCTTTTACGGAATACTAATAAACCAACTTGCCGCCACCCAAACGCGTTAAAATAACATTGAACCGATCATTGTTGAAATTCATTCCTGTTGCCCATTTTTAAAAAAAAAAAAATAATAAAATTGTTTTAATCAGAATAACTTAAAGATATTTGGATGTGGATGTGAGTGGGACGTTCATTTTTAATAAACAAATTTTAAAACTTAGTTTGCCTCTCCTTTTTCTCATAGAAATGTTTTTGATATTTAAAATTAGATGCAAGCACCGTGCACGCGTTGTTTACAGAATTGGCGCCGTGTTAAAAAATATAAAAATTAGCAATGCATGTAAAGGATTTATATGAAAAACTGTTTTTATGAGCTATATTTTAATTATGCTGTTCCTATATGTGAAGACTTACCTCCAAAGAAGATCTCAGGAAAATAGACCTAAACCACAAGAAAATTCTGAAACAAATTGAATTCGTAAATGCTCAAAATTTGGAGAATTGTGACAAAAGCTAAATTCTTCACGCCCCTTTCAGACTTCACAGACACAGGTGTAACATTATTTGGGCAATTCTCTATTGTACGCACGGGGCATTTTAGATCTTTTTTCCATTAAAAAACAGATTATAATTTTATAACTACGATTAATCTAGTAGTTATGTTTCTGTTTTATATAATATTAGTTTGTTGTAAAGTTACCTGGAAAAATATTTATTTTAATTAGGTCAAATATGCATTTCATAAAACCAACGCAAGGGTCACGGTGGCTTGTAAATGTGTATTTGACGTATTTAAATTATTTTTCTATGTAACTTTACAACAAACTGTTTTTGTATTAACAAAATACATAACTTCTAGATTCATCATAGTTTTGCCGTTCTAATCGATTTATGAGAGGAAAGAAGAGCGAAAATGTATCGTGTCATCCAGAGAACTGCCTATATACTCATTTATTTTTCAACTGCCAATGACTCATTCATTCTAGTTAAGGTGGACAAAAAGTCTGGAATTTAACAGCTTCGATGTAATAACAGATTGACCGATGAGTTAAGCTGATTGATATAACCAATTGAATGTTAAAATGTGCTTTTAATTTTATAGTTAACTCATTAATATTTTTATAAATATAAATTTTGTTTCTGCAAAGGGATAAATGTAAAGAATTCGAATTGAACATTTTAGGAAATTAAATAATTATCTAACATTATAAATATTACTATTACGCTTTAAAGCAACTCTGAATAGTCATAAAAAAAAATATTCGTCAAGAAAAGTTTTCATTCAGTTCATAAAAAAGTATTAAAAGGAAGATGTTTCATTATTCTTAATTATGATGGTAAGAAATAAAAACTGTACTTCGTAAATTATGAGTAAAATGACATTTCTCTTCTAGATTGCAAGCAATTTACTATAAAATAAAGTGTCCATACCAAAATAATAAAAATTAAATGCTAAGATTCTCTTTTAAAAGATGTTGCGATCTGAATTTTACAGAATAAGAATACAAAAAATATTATCAAAAAATAACACTCGTAGCTATTTAAACCTTAAACTGTCGGAAATAATGATTTTCGTTCTTAATTATGAATCACTTAGAAAACATTAACCAATACTAATTTCCTTTTAATGGATACTAAACTTGTGCACAATTAGACTTGAAAGACCTTTAATGTATACCATAAAATATATAGCAACTTTTAATGGCATCATGCAGAAAAAAAAAGCAGTATTTGTAAAAAAAAATTCTAACACAAGTGTTTTTTGACTAGTCATTTTTTAAATTTTCAAACATCTTCTTTACTGATAACCTTCCATAACATTAGTTTTAATAGATTATTAAAAGGGTCATTATTTAGAAATGTATAGCTGGTAGAATGACGCCTTAGATAAGTATCACAGTGATAAAATTTATAGATATCTTAACGATTTCAAAAGAAAAATTGTACTAGTGCTACAATTAAGTTTTGTAATTGTACATAATGTAAATTATAATTTATTTTTACTCTGCAATTTCGTTTTTAGATTTTAAATAATTAAATTTTTTAAATAGTAAATTCTCCGAGTTAATAAATAGTAGTAGATTCTTAAAATATATGAATTATCGCCAACCTATAAAAGCTGGTATGAGTTGTTTTTTTTAATTTTTTTTATCGTGATCCCATGTGTGGGAACTCTGTTTTCTAGAACAGAAAAGAGTTTGTGCTGTGGTTTCTGTTAAGTCTGCACAATTGAAACTCTGTTACATATATATTTTTTAATCATATGCCTTCATTCCTATTAGAAGATATCATCAAAAAATTTTGCTACTCTTAAAAATTGTAGAGCTCTTGAAGAGAAATAAAATGAATAAAATTTTTGTTAACATGGTTGTGTCATTCATTGGGGAAGAAATTCATAACTATTTAAATCGAATGCAAAGAAGTTTAAAAAAATTAAAACGAATAGAACAGGTTTCGTCAAAGTTAAAGACATCATATGTTAAAAAAATCCGCCCATTTTAGATATATTTTGAGATAGTATTTTTCTCACAGGTTCCACTAAGACTCTTGGTCGTAGAGGTTAGTGTTCTAATAGTAGAGATAACACATTGAAAAAGTTAAATATAAATTTATTCATATAGTAAAATAAAATGACTGTCCCTATTTACATGGTAAGACTTTGATGGAAAGTGATCGCGTCTTTTACATTGCGACAGACGTAGTTCTTACAGCTCAACAGCTTGTAGACAAAACATTAGCTCAAAATGGAGGCCACGGGTAAAAGGATACGAGTAGTGGGAAGGAAGCAATGTTCATTACACTGGAAATTCAGGAAGTTGGAAACTATCAACAGATATATTACCTCTCCCAGTCTTGCCAGCTGCACCATCGGAGACGTCTCTATAACGTGTCTGATTAACAAAGGTTAGAACATACTTCGGGAAAGAATACATCTTATATCCAGCTGTCAGGGAAGCCAGACATGGTGATATTTTTCGACAGGTAAAGGAATTGAGGATTTAAAATGGAAAACGTCCCAAGTACCAAAAACAATCGAATTTTTTTTTTTTTTTACTGAAAGATGGCTTCAAGACCAAGCTAAACAAAGTGGAGAACGTCCAAAGTACGAACTCCAGTAACAAAAGTTCAAATTCAATCTGGTTCTTAGTCATAGACTTAAGTACTATTGCGGGTGTTTTCCATTTTTCGGCTCTCCTGAAAAAATTTCTGTTTTGGACTTTGGTCATTTTTCCTCAATTACTTAGAACACTTAAAAACGGCCACTACACAAGTTATCGCTTCATCAACCAGAGCATACGAGGACGTTATAGCCACATCCTTCTCATTCTTAGATGTGTTAAATTGAAAATATTGAACACACCTATCTCTCATACAACCAATAAGTGAGTTTTTAAGAGGTTAGAAAAGTCAAGGCAAGAAAACTCTTACTCACTCCTATTTCATTTTTATATTTTGACTCTCACTCTTATGATCACTACAGGGCAGAGTCCTTTATAATTTTAAAACTCCAAGTTTCGACTCTAAGTCATTCCGACCGAAATGGGTCGAGTACCTATATACAACAAGCCCGATCTGGGGCAAGTCTGGTCTTGCGTGTAATCTTGTGCCCCTATTGCTTAATTAAATTAGTTGCTTAAATCTTGATCCGGCTGCTGTCACTCCTTTGACATTATTTTCTATTCTAAATTTTTGCTAATTTAGGGTTATATTAGATCTGGTGTTGTTTGATACGTTAATCCACTATACGAACTTTCAAGCTTTCATTAGCGAGAACAATAAAGATGCAGATATTAAATTTATTTATCTAAGAGGCCTTCATAAAAATTAGAAAGTACAATAATATAAGAATTCTCAAAGTTTTAAATGATTGCAAATCACTTTTTAGAACTGAACCTATAGCAACCCACTTCATTTTCGGCTCATTGAAATTTTTCAGAGACAAACGACACACGTATTTTCCGAAGAAGGTTTTAAGGGCCAAAAAAGAACTTAAGTGAAGGAAAAAAAGTGTTCTAATAAATATATAATGTTACAAAAAAATATTTTTAATACTCTGAAGAATTCGCGATCCCAAGCTTGTTTTGAAATTTGTGTGATTGGAAATCTTAAATATTTAAAAAGTTACATACTCAAATTAAAGAAATAGAATTAAAATATGCCTGCGCAAAGTTCATGGATTTTTTAGCATCCATGATCGATTCAAAGTTTAAAAGATCCAAAAATATTATCACTACGAAAACTGCACTTAAAATATTGAAATAGTATAGTTGACAAGTGACAGTCTGGTGATAAGAAGGCCATATTAAAAGATGTAATACTGGAAAATTTTAAATTTTGATTTCACATTCAACTCAGATCTATCCCAATTAGTTTTTCAAATAGAAAACTATATTATTTAAATTCGGAAAATTTTGTATCGTATACCTCCATTAGTAACTTGGATTGTGAAAGTCACTGCTACTAAAAGTTTGCTTCAACACCCATTCCATTAGGGCACAACAGGTCAAGTTACTATAGCCTTTGTATAAGCTACAACATACATAATCGAAAAAGTGAGTTACTAAAATCGGTGAGTTCGCAGAACACCTATTTTTCTAATACTTAAAATTAAATTTTTATAAAAAGCTGTACTTTCCAATCACTTAGAAATCAATATATTTGTAAGAAAGTTTTTAAAGATGTGTCCAAATGAAAAGGAGACTAAAGTTATATGTAAAGAAATTTAAATAACTATATTACACTTCCTGTTCATGTGGAACATTTGTATAATTATAAATAGTCGAAATTGACAATGAAACACTGATCCCAGCGATCATGAAGGGAGTGGATGCTTTCAGTGTAGAAGCTCCTGGGTTGCTGACGGATCCTGTTTTCCACGACGTCCTGCACTGCACTTCCTTGTAGCAAGTGAACCTCTGACCCTTCAGAGATTTTTTTAAAAAAGATATTTGGTCCCCCTTGCGAGAAACAGTTCTTCGCACACCTTTTCCAGCCTGTGATAAATTTCTAAAGTATGCTCTTCGTCTGCATGCAGAAATTGGATAATTGCACTTAGTGCCGATTTGGAGGAATCCATCATGCAACGAACTTCTGTAACAACTCTCCAGAAAAAGAGGATAAGAAGCCTATAACTAAGTATGTGCAACTGGAAATACCACCACATTATCTCTCAATACGATAACTAACTGCTAGTTGAAACAACGTAGTTGAAACTAAGGTCTCCTGTTCATTTAGGCACACCAGTTATGTTAAAAGAATTTCCATATAATCCCACAGGTATATTTCACCTTTAGTGTTGATGAAATAGTGTCGGTGAGTAATGAACGAGAATTTTTTATAACGTGTTTTCTTACAGTTATATACTATCAATATATTTTGCATCTCTAAACTATTCTTTTATATTGTAACTAGCTGAATACCCGTGCTGCGCTACGAAATTTTACCATTAGCATTTTAGCGATCAAAAGACATTCATGTATTCTACACTTCAGACGTTTGCTCCCATTTCGATCCCGACAAATTGATTTATCAAAATAGGAACTTTCCTTTGTTGACATTTTAAACGAAATTTATAATTGTGAATAGTAAACTGGAATAGTTTATTGTGTTTATGTTTGCTCTTAGTTCTAAATTTCAAAGTAGTAGCTGTATTGGAATTAAGTTAATTAGACATTAAGTTAATCCTCGTATAGTTTCAATGTTGCGTCGTCTTTTCATCCCTTAAAAATATCGATATTGGAATGACTTATTTTTTAACATTTGCAAAAAAATATCAGAAAAATGACTACATTGGAAGAGGAACATTCGGATATCCCTCGTTTGGAACATTTAACCCCTTCTCGACCCCTTAAAGTTGGTTAATCGAGAACAGAATAGCTTACTTTTTCTATGTTTAATCTTTTTTGACATTTGTACCAAATTTCCGAGTTGTGACCATATGGGAAGTGGTACATTCGAATATTCCTCGTTTGGAACGTTTAACCCCTTTTCCACCCCTTGATCCACCGGAGATCGGAATAGTTTACTTTTTCTGCGTTTGTCTTTATTGATATTCACACCAGTTTTCAGAATTATGAAAATATGAGAAGTAGGACATTCGAATATATCGCTCGTTTGGAACGTTTAACCCCTTTTTGACCTCTTAAAGTGGGTTAATCGAGATCGGAATAGCTTACTTTTTCTATGTTTACCATTGTTGATATTTGTGCCGATTTTCAGAGTTGTGACTATGTGGGAAGTAGGATTTTCGAATGTCCCCCGTTTGGAACGTTTAACCCCTTTTCGACAACTTAAAGTGGGTTAATCGAGATCGGAATAGTTTACTTTTTCTATTTTTACCATTGTTGATATTTGTGCCGATTTTCAGAGTTGTGACTATGTGGGAAGTAGGATTTTCGAATGTCCCCCGTTTGGAACGTTTAACCCCTTTTCGACCCCTTAAAGTGTGTTAATCGAGATCGGAATAGTTTACTTTTTCTATTTTTACCATTGTTGATATTTGTGCCGATTTTCAGAGTTGTGACTATGTGGGAAGTAGGATTTTCGAATGTCTCCCGTTTGGAACGTTTGACCCCTTTTCGACCCTTTAAAGTGGGTTAATCGAGATCGGAATAGTTTACTTTTTCTATTTTTACCATTGTTGATATTTGTGCCGATTTTCAGAGTTGTGACTATGTGGGAAGTAGGATTTTCGAATGTCCCCCGTTTGGAACGTTTGACCCCTTTTCGACCCCTTAAAGTGTGTTAATCGAGATCGGAATAGTTTACTTTTTCTATTTTTACCATTGTTGATATTTGTGCCGATTTTCAGTGTTGTGACTATGTGGGAAGTAGGATTTTCGAATGTCCCCCGTTTGGAACGTTTAACCCCTTTTCGACCCCTTAAAGTGGGTTAATCGAGATCGGAATAGTTTACTTTTTCTATTTTTACCATTGTTGATATTTGTGCCGATTTTCAGAGTTGTGACTATGTGGGAAGTAGGATTTTCGAATGTCCCCCGTTTGGAACGTTTGACCCCTTTTCGACCCCTTAAAGTGTGTTAATCGAGATCGGAATAGTTTACTTTTTCTATTTTTACCATTGTTGATATTTGTGCCGATTTTCAGAGTTGTGACTATGTGGGAAGTAGGATTTTCGAATGTCCCCCGTTTGGAACGTTTGACCCCTTTTCGACCCCTTAAAGTGGGTTAATCGAGATCGGAATAGTTTACTTTTTCTATTTTTACCATTGTTGATATTTGTGCCGATTTTCAGAGTTGTGACTATGTGGGAAGTAGGATTTTCGAATGTCCCCCGTTTGGAACGTTTGACCCCTTTTCGACCCCTTAAAGTGTGTTAATCGAGATCGGAATAGTTTACTTTTTCTATGTTTACCATTGTTGATATTTGTGCCGATTTTCAGAGTTGTGACTATGTGGGAAGTGGGAGAATTAGTGATGAGTGAGTCAGTGAGTGAGTGAGTGAGTGAGTGAGTGAGTGAGTCAGTGAGTGAGGGCTTTGCCTTATATATATATAGAGATGAGTAAAATTTTTTTTAAATATATTAAAAAATAAAAACCACCGATTCATACCTACTAACAATTTTTTTTTCTGGAAATATATTCATTAATTACTTACTATATATATTTTTGAATAAATTGCGCATGGAGTACGATGCATTTAATATACTTAAGTGAAGTCGCAAAGACATTATTTTTACATAGCCTTATTACTCTTAAGTGGATTTATCACGACAAAATTTGGTTGTAAAACGTTCTGAATTACAAAATACACGTCTTTAAAATGCATGGAAGCATTTACCTTTGACGCTAAAAGAGAATGTATTGAGATGATAATAGAGTTTTAGTATACAGTTGAGAACTTTTCTCTGTTTTTCCCAAGGGACTCAGAGAAAGACATTTTACAGCTTCATTTTGATGTTACCTACGAGCGACAAGCTTGATTGCTATCCAGTAAGAATTATATGACCAACAGCCTCGGTCCTTTGTTTTCCTTTTACTGAAACATTCACTAAACTTTCCAATGATAGTGATTTTCCATTGAATGACCTCGTTAAAGAGACGTATATATGTTCGAAATGTACTGCTTATTTCAATCTTGTTTTACTGGCTAATATCAGTAAACAAACAATAAGTGTTAAACTTCTGGTATATTGTTCTTTCTAAGGAATATTTTACTCTTAGAAATGTTAGTAATTTTTTTTTTTTTTTATTGAAACTTGACTTAGAATTAAAAATATCTTATAGTAAAACTACACAGTGCAAAAACAAGACAAGGGCTAAAATTTTAATTGCCATAAAAATGAGTCAAGGGCTATAATATTGAGTTTTGGTTATTGTTCGATTCCCTTTTTTTTTTTCGAACTAAAAAAGTTTATCAGTTCTCAGATTAATCTTTTCCCTAGAAAATTCTTTAATTGAAAGCTTATTTATGATTGTAAACATATTCTATGCAATAATTAAAGCTTCTTTATGATTGTAAACATATTCTATGCAATAATTATTAAACACTTTTCACTCATATTTGCAATAACTTTCAATGGGATAATATGTATCTTTTGTTAAAGAATATGTATTTTACTTTTTTCCAAGTACATTTTGAATTTTTTTAAATACAATTTATCTATTTTATTAAATACCCTTCGTAAATAAATTCATTATAAACTATAGTACCAAAGTACACTTTACATAGTTGGTTTTCACCGTAAAGGAGTAATCTTTTTAAATGAGAATGAATCGTCACTCAACTGTTTATTTTGGCTGTCGATAACTTGTCAGTTGAAAGCAAATGTTTTTAAGTGGATGGAATTCTAGCCTATTTTAAATTATGCTTAAATTTGAGCAAAGCTGTTATGCGTTTATGATAATTTAATTTAAAATCAAAAACTTCACTTAATGAATAATATTATTATAAAATGTTTTCCAGAGCTTTTTAATGAAGAAAACTACTGCATTACAAAGTAGTTCGATGTACAGAGGTGTAAACAGTCAAAATGTTTAAAAAAAAAAAAAAAATACGCAGAGTTTATTTTGAACTACAAAAACAGCTGAATAAGAATATATTTGTGTACTAATATGTGTACAGAACAGTGGTGCAGCCAGACATTTTTCCGAGTGGGTTGGGGGGGGGGGGGTAGGGGAGGTGTCAAGTTTAGTCTGAAAAAAACCCTATAAACTACTAAAAATAATAAAATTGTAGAAAAAGCGGAACTTTCCAGAAAAAAAATTGGAAATCCTCATAAACGTGGAAGATTTTCATCCCTGATGTCGAAATACGACTGAAAAATGTTTGATTGTGGAAAGTATATGCGTGAAAGATTACTCACGAAGATTTTAACAAGCATTTATAAAATAGTTGATAAGATACTGTAAAAAAATTTAGTATTGGTTTGAAAAAGATTTATACAAAGTGCAATTTCATTTGTAATGTTAAAACTTTATTTATGGATCATGAAACTATATTTGGTCTATTCCTAGTTGACGTTAAAATATCGCCATGCCGATTTGGCGCTTTCTAAAGGCGATACAGTTTTAAATTTGACAACCCCCGTTTTTTTTTGACGCGCATGCGCTACGGGGATTTTATGGTAACCCTAATTTTGAATGCGTGGAGAATGGTTGTGGTAAATTCAAATTTTGCTTTTGATTAACGGTGTTTTCCTTTCCGTTAAAAGTTACGAGTATCTAAACTCGTAATTTTTTGTTGTTGGAATTGAAAGGAACACGCCAGGTTTTGCAATGGTGTATGGATGCCGGTTTAATATCGGAATCCTTTATTTGTCCGAAATGTGGTTTATCTGGGTGAAAGAGACCAGTTAACCGACTATTTTCGAACAGCCATTTGTATCTCTCGCAGGTGTTGTATTTTGTTAATAAATTGCTTATTATGTCAATTTTTATTAATTACTTAAATATTCATTATGACTTCAGACATCGTTTATTATTAACGGTCATTTTGACCGACATCTAGTTTATTTCGAATCGCACGCTTTCTTGTGGATTTGAAATCAACCGCCATGATGAATTGCCGCCATAAGTAATTAAAAAAAGTGATTTTGAAGTTGAGATTCCACAGACGTCTGGCTGAATTAGGTAGGGGTATTTTTTTTTAGGTTCAATTATCCGTAAGGCCAGAGAAATAGGTCGCAATTTTTCTTTTTAAAGCGCGTACACACCTTAGGTTTTTAGCAAGTGATTAAAAATATAAATATTCTGGAAGGGGTTACATATGTCATAAAAGTTTAATTAAATTTTACCCCTTCTAAATTGTTTGAAATTAAATTTTAATTCCTTAAACTAGTTTTCAATTATTGTTTAAAATTAAATTCCTTAATTATTATTATTATTATTTTTTTTTTCAATTATCGTTTGCAACTTCATTGCCTTTGAATTTTCGCCGATATCAAATAAACTTACTCAAATAAATTTGCACAAGTCATTTTAATTTCTTCCCGGGATATACGTTTTTAATATAAAAATAATTGAAATGTAAAGCAAAAACACTTAATCTTAGAACAACTTGCATCGCAACCGTAGCATAACGGATTTGGCATTGGACTTCAACTTTCCTATACCACAATTCATGGAGCAGGTTCGATTCTCAATTTTTCATATTGGAATTCCGAATTGCCGACATTTGGCCTTGTCGCCAACTTTTCAAAAGTGCGCCAACCCATAAAAGTAAACTAGGAATTTTCCTTATACTTTCACAAATATTTTAAGCAGCACTCAAAGTTATATAAGCAAATTATCTCTTGCAAATGAAACACGTCATGCGTCTCTTCCGTAACTCCGTAAATCGAAATGAGCTTTAATTAAAAGAACCAAAAAATACACATTTTTATATGAAATTAATTTGCAACTGTCTAAGCATACCCGGTTTCTATGATATCCTAGCAAAAGGAATACGTTTCCTGTTCTATTCTCTTCATGCACTCATAATTGAATATATGTCATTATTCCAAATTGGCATCACAACGCTGCTGAAAATTTCATAATAGAGTGGAAAATAAAAATAATGTTGTTTATTTATTAGTCTAACCTTTAATTATGCAAGAGAATTATACAAATATTAGTAAATAGTTATAAAATTATCCAAGGATCATTATCTGTATTTTTATATCTATAGAAATATACATTAAAAAAATTTAATTTCTTATAGTACTTTCAATTTATCCAATGCACAAAATAAAGCTATTATACTAATTTAATATAAAATTGGGGGTTTCTATGTTAAAGGAATATCTAAATGTAAAAAAAAAGTGTCAGGTCACATTTTATTAAATTTTCAGAAGAGATTAAAAAACATATCTTCTCCAATGGTAAATTTTTTCTTTAATTTTTTTTTCCAGTGTCTGTAAAATAAGTTTAATGAAGCCTGAGGAAGAATTTATATTTTTACTCATAAGAAAAGTCACAAGAGAGTTAAGCCTTATATGAACATGACCATTTTTAGAGTCCTCGATTCCCTAATAATAATTAAAAAAAAATAAAAAAAAAATAGGAAATTTCCAAAAACAAATATACACAGTAAAGGTATTATTCTTCGTATATTATGTATTGTCTAATGACAGTGATAAAAAGCATCCATCTTTAAGGTGCCTTTTCAATGAATTGATGGTTTTTGCCCTAAATATTCAAGTCATTTATCTATCTTATCTTTGACTATCGGAAGTTTTCCTTTTGATTATTGACTAAGCCTTGATTTGGGGAAATACCGTTGGTACACCAGGTTTGCTTAGTATATAACACTTTTTACATTTAGCATTCTTTTCCCTGGTTTCTAGGCTTAAAAATTTTTCTTGTACTGATTGGGCCTCTGTCTCACAATCACTAACGTCCTGACTTCCAAGTTTTCTACAGTAAACTTGAATGCATTCTGGTTGATCAAATTCACGTATTGGAAAACATAATAATGAAAGAAATTCGACAGGAAAAAGAAAGAAACTTCAGCCTGTTAGTGATCTCAAGAACTAAATTTAAACACTCTTTTGAGACAAGAATGGTTTTAACTTTTAACATTCTTTTTTTTTTCGCATCCTTTAGACTCAAAACAACGGGTTGGCGTCTATAACTCTAATCCATCAATACACAAAAGTTGAAAAATTGGACATGATCTCGTTTCACATTTATAGATATTTGTATAAAGATACGAACTTTTATTAGCATCTCCTCTTGATCAATAAGTTTTTTATTGCAACCATAACTATATTAATATAAATGTTATCCTCCGTTTTAATCGCATACATTAGATAATTGTATACGTTAAAAACAAAAAAATTTGAGATTTTTATTTCGTATTGTTTTATGTTTTTATTTACTTTTCTTTAGTTTCTACCCAACATAGAAGAAATTTTTTTTGAAAAGGAAACAATCGATTTTAAAAATTTATAAGACTTTACCTGAAACTGCGATTTTCTTTAAACATGATATTTAAACTTCAATGTACTTTATTCTACTAACTCTACAGATGCAGCATTGTTTTTTCGTTAAGTTGTATTTATAATCTACAAATTAAACTGAGGTTAAAAAATTGCATATTCTTTTAATACCCCAAATCTTTGTAAAAACAGTTTTTTTTTTTTTTTAATTAAGGATTGATTAAATCGGTTTTTAAAAAAATCTGATAAGATAATTTTCACGGAAAAAAAAATCAAACTCTTCTGTTAAAAACTTTCTAAAAACATTTACATAGAAAATAAGCAATTTAACAATACAGGTATGGGAGCACTGAATCAGTTTAACATCTAAAGGGGATAAACACTTATCACTCAATAAACCCTTAATAGTTTGAAAATGTGTAAAACTTTCTAAAACTGTAATATCCAAATTTTTTATTTGGTTTTGTACACGAGAAAATAAAGATCTCAGGATTTGCTTCAAAGTTAACCATTAAGTATTTGAAAGTTATATCTATAGATCAATCAGTTAATTGATGTGTCTTTGCACTCGAGACTTATATAAACATGTAGTGTTACTGGTATAAGAAGGATACTGGAAAGTAACCTATTGAGTCTAAAGGTTAAAATATATACATAGTGAAATTTCACAAAAGTGAAAAATATTCAACTAAGCAACACATCAAATTATATTTTAATTTATTTTCTAAAATAACTCAATTGAAGTGAATACGTAATAATTCACTACTACTATTGAAAGTTCATTACATCTTACTCTTTCAACTATCCTACTTAATTATGTGTTGAATAGTTATGTTAACAAAAGTTTAACTAATAAGTGTTCCGATACATCTTTTCTCTCTTAGTATTTTAATTAAATTAATCAGTATGATCATGGCGTTATTCCTAATTTATCGGTTTTACAATATTTCATCCACTATCCTCGTTGGTTTTAGGTTAAGTGTGTACTCGAGAGTAAATGCATTATTGGAAACAGATCTAGTTCATCCTTAATGAAACTGCGGGTTCTAATTAATGCCGCATTTTACTTTCCAATGTAAATGATTAGCACGATATTTGCTTATATATATATATATATATATATATATATCGATATGATTTTTTTTTCTTCATTATATTGTAGAGATACGTTTATACAAAGGGCTCAATTTGTTTGTGTTTCAAAATCGAGTAAATGTTCTGTGAAAAGAACTTTAAGAATATTTAAGCAATTTTCTTTTGAGATTGAGGGTAGGTTGTTTTTGATATTTTCTTGCGCAAGAGCTAAGCGAGATTTGTGTGTCGTTAATAACTGTGTGAAGTTTGCAATGATTTTCACGATGTCTTTCAAGGTAAAAGTGCTCCGCATTTGTGTCTCGGATGCAGAAAACCCCGGAAAACTTCAACAAACAGCCTGACCATCGAAGCGAGAAAAAACTTAAATATACAGTTTCGTCCAAGTCTCTTCAAATAGAATCTCTAGCTTGAAAATAGTTACATTTAAAATTTTTAAAGCAGATTTCAAGTTTTATGTCAAATTTATCAAAGAAATTGAGTGAAACCTACACCTTGACCAGCTGTTGATCTCGCGCTTCTGGACATCTGGGACTCGAAATTGAGAATTTTTAAAAAAATTTTTGTTATTGTGAAAAATAATAAAAATATTTCTAAATAAAATTACATAAAATGTTTGTTTCTATCATTTGTAAAACTTGAAATATTTAAGTTTTTGTTACATGACAATCTTATCTCCGACATGCTATCTTGAAATAACGGCTTTTATAACTTATAGTTTAAGTTATATGAGACTTCCTATAATTATTTTTCATACATATTTCTTTAATTTGTCTACAGGAATTGGGTATTTTGATTAAACTTAAAAAAAAAAGTTTTTGGAGCTTCAACAGTTTTTGCTCAAAATATTAAAAAAAAATTCTAAATATTTTATTAAAAATCATAAAGACAGTTTTTATAGGAAATATAAGAAGTAATTTAATGTAAAAATGAAGCGATTTTCCAAAAAGTTTTTTAAATGTATCAACTTTAGGTAACGCCAAATTTTTTGAAGTTTTTTAATTTAAAAAAAAAAAAAATGTTTTTTAAATTTGAAAGTTTTAAATAGTTATTTTAGTTTTAAAGCCTAATGTAATGCTGCATCAAACATTTCAGAAAAATAATATTAAAAATAAAGATTAAAATTTTGAGTTCTAGACCTCCTTAAATAAATGAAATTGCTAACGCTTGTGCCGATTTTATTTTTAAATAAAATTAAAATAAAATATATTTTTAGTTTACTTTACTAGCATTAGTTGAGCTTTTGCTAACCGACCTTTGTAGCTTAATAAAATTCAGTTGAGAATAGATTATTTTTAATTTAAAGTCGTGTTTACTTTATAAATTATCTAGCATTTGCAACCATCAACCTTATTGATAATATTGTCTGGAAAATTACAGTGTGTGGTAACAGATGCATTCAGAATCAAAATAGCTATCCTCTATTTTAACTACTATCATTTAGCAATATTTAAAAAAGATCTTATATTTTATTCTGAATATACAAAATAATAGTTGAAATTGAGTTGTTAGGGGATAGTTTAATCTTTTACTGTAAATTCTACGAGCTTACGACACAAAACCAATACTTTTCTTAATAAAAAGTATGAAAATGTAAATAAATTTTAAATAATTCTATAAAGATGCACAATCAGTTAACACGTACATAATTATAATCAAAATGCTGTATATGTGATTTATACTAACAATGTAAATTAGTCATATGTAAAGTAAGTCACGTAAATATTAAGTGTTGTTGGAAAAGAAGCTTTAAAAAACATTCTCTATTAATTTACAATTTTCAAAATGATGAAAGTTGACAATATTATATTTTTAAGGTGTTTATTAATTTTATATTATACTTATTTCTCAACCTTTCCAAAATTGTAGAGCTTATATAATTTTAAAACATTTTACTTACTACACCAAGTCCATTTTCTACTTCGATATGAGAGGAATGTGAACCTCTTAGCAATCAACCACTCTGAACAACTATGTATTTTTCAATGAAATAGAAACTAGGACAAATTATATAAGCTAGAAAATTAGATATTACTAAAGCAGGTTATAGAGAAATATAATTATCATATTCGACATTATCAAGACGTTGATTAATATATAACGAGCGTGCTTAAATTACATCTCAGGACATCAAGTATCAGGAGATTATCAGTGCTTAAAAACAATTTATTGAAATTAGACAAAAACTTATTTAGAACTTGACACCAAGTAATTATTAATGGCTGATTGCATTGGATTTTTGAATCCAAGGGTTACACCTATATCTACATTGCTTTGAAACACCATAAAAATTGTGGAGAAACTACATGACGTCAGACTGAGATTTATAGTTTATTTTCTTTTCTTTAAAAAGGATCGTTTGGCATATATAAAAGATCGTTTGGCAACATGAATAAAAGTAATTTGCAATTTCTTGTAAATAAATATTCGTTTGTTCTATACGCTACGTTTTATTGTGTGTTATATATAATTAATAGAAATTATACTTTTAATTAATACGTTTATATATTGAATACGCAACATCCCGGGTTTCGGCACCAGAATGTTGCGTATTCAATATATAAACGTATTAATCAAACGTATAATTCCTATTAATTATATATAACACACAACAAAACGTAGCGTATAGAACAAACGTATATTTATTTACAAGAAATTCCAAATTACTTTTATTCATGTTGCCAAACGATCTTTTATCCATGCCAAACGATCCTTGATGCCTTGACGCCTTCACATTTTTTGATTGGACAAAAGCTTACTCTGATTCCATCCAGCCCAGAGAGTAAAGAACGAAGACTAACAAAGCTTTACAGGCAGCAACAAGACTTGCTAAACACGTTCTGGAGGAAATGGTCCAGAGAATATCTATTACAGTTATGTTCATTTCATCAAGTACGGAATGTTGATAAATCTCCTAACATACACATCGGAGATCTTGTGTTGCTACAAGAGGAGGTACGACCAAGACACCTGTGGAAGAAGGGAAGGGTTCTGAACATCATTAAAGGACGTATAGGAAAACCCAGAGCATGTGCTATAAAGGTGAACGAAAAAGAAATTACAAGGCTTGTCCAACTGGTCATACCTCTGGAGGTAAACCAGGGTGGGGAGAATGTGAAGAAACTACATGACGTCAGACTGTGAGATTTATAGTTTATTTTCTTTTCTTTAAAAATGATCGTTTGGCATGGATAAAAGATCGTTTGGCAACATGAATAAAAGTAATTTGGAATTTCTTGTAAATAAATATACGTTTGTTCTATACGCTACGTTTTATTGTGTGTTATATATAATTAATATGAATTATACGTTTAATTAATACGTTTACATATTGAATACGCAACAAAAATCATGAGGCATCCAGGAAATCTTTTCGATGCAACTTCATTAGAATTCTGTCTCGAATAGGAAAAAAGTTGGAAAAGAAACAAATTTCTGCGTAACGACATAATTTCTTCTACAGATATCCCGTCTTCTCATTTTCAACACTAAAATTCATTGTCTAAGGTACAGAGCTTATATGAGTGTTTTTTCTTTGGTATTCTTATCACATATCTTTTAGTTTGTGACGAGAAATTATAATTAACCATCTAAGCTTTCTAATATCAGTTCATTTACTGGAGAACGCAGTCTTGCTACTAGTATTTTGCTTCTCAAAAAGTGGGGGGAATTCTTACATGCTATACTATTTAGAAATATATTTGACACAAAAGAATGTTTTTATAATTACATATTCATCCAAACGCTTGAAGTGAAAAGCTATGAAAAAATAAGCTAATATAAAAGGTACATTACATTACAATGAGAGTAAAAAAAGTTATGCATCGCCATAAAATTCACGCAGCTCAAAAACCAAACTTTTATTTTACTTTAGATTGTAAATTTATTTAAATATGAATGGATTGTTAAAGTTTACAAATCTAAAAATATACTTTTAAAATTAACTCCGAATTACCTTTGATAAATAATAGTAACTAGGATAAAATCCATTTTTTTGACATTGAATTCATGCCTTTATTTAACGTGAGGTACAGTATTAATATTGTACGAAATATTTTTAGTATATATTTTATTTATATATTGTTTTTAATTACATGTTTACTATATTTTTTTTAAAATTGCTATGCATTAATAAAATAAGAAACACAAAAGAATACATCGCTAAAAATTTAATACAGTCTCATTTGTATTTAAAATATGTCCCAAATACAGTAAAGCGAATACCCTGTAGTTTTCCAATTGCAGATATTTGTAGAAGTTGTGCATATTTAATGTAGTCAATAAGAATATTGATAAAACGTTTTTATATAACTAAATTTATTCATTTTCTAAGTAATGTAATGATGTAAAAATAAGTCTTGAATTTCTTCCCGAAATCATTAGTGAACAAAAAAAGAAAAATAATGTGAAGCTAATTCACCTAGGGGTTTATGATTTAGTGGAAGTGGAAGTAATTAAAGAACAGTGACATATTTCAGTATTAAAGGACATAGCTTAAGTTTTTTACTCGAAATTATCTTTTAAAAAAGCAGTATTCTGCTTAGTAGGTATCATAGTTTAAACAATTTATCTCTAGTTAGTAAAACGACTCGCCATCCTGTGAGAATAATTTTTCTTCAAAACTAACGGTTTAAATTTACTCATCGTTCTTTTTAAATCCTTTACATTAATTTCTATTATGTTTTTGTATGGATACATGTGTGTTTATAGCGGGTAAATCTGCTGGAATCTAATTAACAACTTGACGTTATACAATCAAGCTGAAACTTGGACAATACATTCTATAAAATTTTGGAACCTGTCATTACAAAGCTACTTTTACACGCGTGGCGATTGACGCATCAAAAGACTAATTAAACCACTTGCCGTCATCCAATCGAGAGGAAGTTTGACAGATAGACTCTTTGTATATGACAATGATTTTCATCAGATTATATAAATGTCACTAAGAGGCCAGTTTTTAAATTTTTTTTGTCATTTCGTAGTACTAAACTCTTTTTCTGTCATACAATCCAACTAAAACTTGGCAGATATTCATCGACGATGACAATGCATTCTATCAAGTTTTGAGGACCATCACTTAAAAGGCCGTTTTTACACGCGCTGCTTTGGACACTTCGGAGGGATAAATAAAACACTTGCCTTCATATAAGTTGCCATTGCACGTACAAGTTGGCAATATATATCAAAAACTTTGTTTTTATGGGCTAATTTTTGTTATGCTAAAAATGGAATTAAACAATGAAATATCGGATTTTATTTTGATGAACTTAAGTAAATTTTATACTTATGAGCATTAATTTGAAAATATTCATAAAATTATCCCAGCTAGTTTTGAATATTCATTTTGAGCACAACGCAATGTTCAATACTTTTTTAAATGATGTGTGTTCATATTCAGTGGTAGTGCTTTAATAAACTTGCAACATAGCTTAAGAGCCAATGAATTATTTTGAATTAAATATATGAACTAATCTTATTGTTAATTTCATACTTGGTATTGGTAACTTTCACGCAGAGTTCCCAAAATTAAATTTGCATTCATCATTTGACATAATGTAAGGTGATAATTTCACATAGTTTAAGATTTTAAGGTGATTAAAAAAAAAGTACCAGAATGTGACCTGTGTAAAACTGAAAAGTTTTTTTTCGGATTTAAACATAAATTTGAGTAATTCCAATTAAGAAAATTAAAACAATATTTTTTAGTTTATAAAGAACACATACTAAATTGTTTACATAGAAGTTAGAAAAAAGTATACAAGATTCCATATTGTACTTGAACAATTCTAAATGTCCTGGGGCTGCCCTGGAGCTGAAGGGCGACAGGAAATTACAAACCACCATCACCAGACTCATCACCGGACATACTCGCACACTTGCATATGTTCAGGGACAAATGGAGTACCCTGTGTGCCTCAAGTGTGTTTCCCATCAAGCTTCACCGGACCATCTGCTTTCCGGTTTGGATTTGGAGAAGAGCGATCTCTTTAAAAACCCTGCGCTGGTTCGAGACTTTTTTTGGGCGTACGGTCTCTTGAACTTGGTCTAGACTTGTTCTAGATCAAGTGGAATAAGAAACAACAATTCTAAATTTAATATTTTTTTCTAAATTTCAGGTGTAAGATATATGCTAAAGATAATCAGGTGATTATTGAAAAATACACAAGTCATAGTTTTAAAGAATGTAATTAATAAGAATAAAGACAGTTTAAGTGTCTAAATATTACCTCTAATTTGAACTGAGCGCAGAAATGAGATATCTACTTTGAATTCAGACAACATTTTCATAGCTACTGAATAATCACTCTCCCAACAGTGCCAAAAGAAGAAACTATTTGCAAAACCGATTTTCATTTGAGTGTTTTTTTTTATCCTCTTAAATGCATGCGCTTTTAATAATTAATTTACAAAAGATAACAGGGAAAGTGATTAATCTCAGCTTCACAAAACGTGTTGAAGTTTTTTGCCTCTTTAATAACTAATTAGAACCTTGCAAAAATATTATTTTAAAAAGTAATTTTCGCATACTTTTTTTTAGGTGTAGATGGGATAATTTTAGGAAACCACAAAAAATCGTTTGTCTTCTCAATTATTCCTATTAGAGTATAGAGATGCTTTTAAGAAGTTAAAATATGCTATATCTTAAAATAATCAGTTTAAGTTTATTTGTAGTTTTAATACTGTTTTATATTTTTTAAAAATTATTTCGTATCTATAATTTTAGATTTATTTAGTGAAATTTGCTTGGTAATAGGATGATATACAAATATAAAACTGACGACCAACTACAAACAAAAGGATCCTCTAGATTG
The DNA here is from genome assembly GCA_963978545.1 of Linyphia triangularis. Taxonomy (NCBI): domain Eukaryota; kingdom Metazoa; phylum Arthropoda; class Arachnida; order Araneae; family Linyphiidae; genus Linyphia; species Linyphia triangularis. Next base: position 28,466,726 of record OZ021732.1, on the reverse strand, counting down.
GTGTAGTTTAACGTTTCTAAACATTCCTTCGGTATAGATCCAGCTGTCTTTTAAAACTGTTAACTCCAGTATAATTTACGATGTAGTTCAGCAGATTATTCCACTTATCATCTACTCTATTTATATAGATAAAAAAGAATGTTTTAAGCATAATTACTAAATTAGTTGGAAATTGAGTAATTACACCCAGGTTTTAAAATAGTTGTTTTAAGTCAATTTCCACAACTGTTATTGCAAGCAGGGCAATTAATTTCGGCACATGTTATTCTTATTAATGAACTTTAGACTACGTTAACTAGAACTCAAGTGACTGTATTTCTTACCGGGAACACTGGATTAAGATAAAGAACATGGCATAAATATATCAGGCAAAGTAATTTGGAAACATAAGTATCAATATTCTAGATTAATAATGTTCAAGAATAAGGAGGATGCAGCTATCATATTCAAATTTGAAGATTAAGGGCATTTGGGAACAAAACATAACATTTATGAAATCAAACTATTCGTAAAAGTCGATTTTTTTTCATAAAATTTCCTAAAAAATTTATCACAACATTCGTATGAGTAAAGAATTTAGAAGCATTTTTGTTGCTTTGGACACATTTGTCCTATTGCTGCTTTTATATCACTTCACATTAATTTATTTATTAATATTAAAAATAACAAAATACCAAACCATTAACAATACCTATTTTACACCAACATTTTTTTTAAAGCGAAACTGAAAATTTTGTGTAAATTTTAATTTTATTATTTATAGAAGTGTTAAAAAACAGTTTTAACTTATTTTTATAAAACATTTCTAATTTGTGTACGACAACTTATCTTCCATCCATAATGACCCGATAAACCAGCATTCAAAATTATCACAAAGATAAAATTATAGACTGCATTAACTATTCATAAGTTACATATCACCCCGAGATAAACATTTTAATAAATTAATACCATTAATACAGAAATTTAGAGCACTGATGAGACTTTAGGTTTGGCAACACATGAGTGGACACTTTTCCATTCGCCGGGTGTGAGATAATAACAACTGGCCGTTACGATCCAATTCTTTCCTACTTAAATAAAACCTTTTAATTGATAGGCTAAGCTGAATGAATATAACTAAAAAATATAACTAGAAACCTCTACTATTCCATTTAATTCTCACTTATATACACTTATACTATATATCAAAAAATATATATGTACATAACAGGAAGTTTTCGTGCATTGTACAATAGGGATGAGCTTAAAAGTTATTGTTAAATAACTGCAGTTACATTAAAATTATTAGGAAATAACGAAATATTATAACCGTTATCCGTTATTTTTAAAGTAAAAGGTAAATAAAAATAAATACATGGAATAAATAAAACATACCTGTTTTTCTACAACATTCTCTTTAGATATCAGTTAATCGATTTTAAATTAAAATATATCTCAATATAAATTTGTAAAAATATCAAAATAAAAGAAATCATTTATAGTTTTGAGGTTATTTTATAAGAATTTTTTTTATATATATGATTTAACAATAAATTGGAGAAAGAATTTACAATACAACATAATTCATAACTGATACATATAAAATAAAAGTGATTTTTAAATGAAAACATATTTTGAAACATTTTACGTGGACAGGCTTTAAAATTATTACTTACATATAAATTTTATGTAATATTGTGAGAAAAATGTACATTTTCAGAGGAATCTTTGAAGTATAAAAAATATATGTTTTAAATATAGGGATATTATTATTATTTCAATAACTATATTTTTGAAATTATTGTAAATTAATTATGCGCGCTAAAACTATTTATAGAAATTATGTATTTTATAAATAATTGTGCCGTCACGACCACATATATGTATACATAAATTCATGAAATAAAAATTTATAAACAAAAATTATAAATTTAAGTTACGATATTAAACCCGAATAAAAATATTTTTAATAAAAAATTTGAAGTAAAATTCAAATATTATAAACTAAAAAAGATGAAGATTATGTTTATTTAAAAAATTCAATTCATAATTAATCAAGAAAAGCAATTTTAAAAATAATAAATTCCTTTTATTTAGTTCAAATTGAAAAATGATCATAAAAAAATTAAAAACCTCTCAGGTAATGCGTTAAATATAAAAAATATATGTATAAACAAATTTTTGTTCAACATTAAAACCTATTTAACTACGCTCCAAATTTACTACACAATCTTTTGATTATAATGATTTGAAATTAGAAGCTTGCTTTACAAGGAAAAGAACATAATTTATTTTCCATCAAAAGGAAAAACTCAAATCCTACGCACTCTTTATTTTTTATATATAGTATCATTTCTTATTCCAAAACAATAACGAAAAATTTTCTTACCTCCAACCAATACGAAAGAAACACAGCGAGTCTTTAAAAGTCTCATAAAAAGACTGAAATGAAATGCGAGCGAACGTTCAAAACCTCTCCCACCAAAGGAATTCTTGTAACATAAACAAAAGAGCCTTCCGCCAAAACACGCATGCATTTCTTCCTAAATCCCTAATCCCCCAACTTCTTTCCCCATCTTTGTCATTTAAACCCGAAGAATGTTGCGCCAGATACCCCCCCCCCCCCACGCACATTCCTCTTCACCCCACCACTCATAATGTGCATCCAAATAAAACTGAAACATCTATTCTGAAATCGAGATATAAACTATAACAAGAAATTGGTGCAGAATTCGAATTAATTTGAATAGACACGAAAATCCTAACGAACTGTAAAACAAAAATCGAAACGAAATTTAAAATACCATCTTGAAAAGCAGCACTAACAAAGAATGGTTCAAAAGTTATTCCAATACAAAAACTTCCGTCAATATCTTATAACAGTTATTTCTACTTTTATTGAAAATTATGTCAGTATCAACTGATACCAATCGGACAAGTTAATCCATTCAGACAAGTTATTTCGATGGATACAGTTAGTTATTCCAGGAATAACGACCAGGATCCTAATATCAGAATCACGATAAAAAATATATTTTTCCGTTCACCGTTATTAGAAAAATATATTTTTCCGATCACCGTTATTAGAAAAATATATTTTTATTTCGTGATTCTGATATTTTGATCTTCAATAACAGAAATATATGGACATACTAGCGCCATCTATTGCATTTATAATAAATGAATAACTGTTACCTAGAAAATTAGGTAACTGTTAGTTCGCGTGAGTTTAAGTATCAATAACTTTTAACTGTTATTAAAATATGGCTCATCCCTATTGTACAACATGTTACGATTCAGAGAACACAGTTAATACACGGTAAATTCAGGGGGGGGGGGGGGACAAAACGTGTACTTTTAGTGAAATTTGTCACGAATTTGCATGTGATAAGTACTTTCAGTTTTTTTATCTGTGCAAACTATAATAGAGCGCTATGTTTTGAATATAATTAAAGCCTTATTTCTGCGTGATGTGAAGTAGTTAAATAAAGTTGTAGAAAACAGAACTGAATGTTTCTCGCTAAAACACACACAAAAGAAAAGTATTAGACGAAAAACAACAATAAAAGTATAATTATCAGATAAGAACCAATTAACAAATCTTATTATATGATCTGAAATGCATCCATATTAATCAGAAATATTACTGTACAAAAAGCGTATTTCTGACTAGAAACTTACAACTACTTATCATGGTTTTTTTTTTACTCAAATGTCAATTTGTAAAACAATATATCAATTATTCGAGATATGGATCATATATTAACATCCATATTTTTACAGTGCTTCCATAAAAAAGATGCATCTAAAAAATGATGTATATAAGTTTTTTTTTTTTTTTTACTTTTTGATGCTAAAAACTAATTTAAAATAGGTTTAGTGTATCCCTTCTCCAGAAGCACATTATAGTTTTATTTCTCTCATAATGGAAAATAAAAATGGGCATTTTATTTAAAACCACATTATTCAAAGAGTGAATAAACTAATAAAATAAAAATATGAAGACCTTCTCTTCCAAATTCAAGGATCGAATCAAAGATATTTTCCTTGAGACAGCTTTTGTCAGAAAACAGTTTCAAAACAGTTAAATATCACAAGAACTAATTACCTATATCATATATTCATACTCTTAATATGTCAGAAAATGTGCTGAAAAAACACTAAATTAAAAATTATTAATAACACATGGTTTTTCTTATAATTTTAATTTGTGTTAGTCAATTCATTTCCTGTTATTAAAACATCTCATTATAGTTATATTTACCAAGTTCTCAACTTTTTTTATTAAATTGCTATTTATTTTAACCCATCTCCTAGGGTATGACAAACTGTCAAACCTTGAAAACTCATTTCCTTAATAATACCTTTCAACTGAAAATATTAGATTTTTTTAATCTATAATTATCTGATATATGATATCTTGATATGATGCTTTTCTGAAGCCTTTTGTGTAAGCAAAAAAAACAACAACTTTGTTTTATAAATCATGCAATGATCTAATTTATGATTAGAACAGAATGAAAGATTAAAAGCAAATAATTATTTGAGAATTGAGACTGTCATTATATTTAATTTGAGCACCATTAGTGGCTTCTATTATTATTACAATAAAAACATACCATGATTTTAATTTATAAGGTATAAAAATAAGAATGTATAATTATTTGTAATTCAGGTCAATTGGTTATTCAACGTTGAAAATTGGTAATTAATAGAGTTGTTTTCTTGTTTGCTATATGTTATGTGATTAACTTCAGCTTTACGAATATAAGATTGCAAAGTACTGTTATTTTTCAACTTGGATATGATTTTTTTTTTTTAAATGCTGTATAATAACTGAGCGACTTCATCTACTGGCTTGTAGTAAAATTTAAACCACTTAGTTAGCTGTGTTTTAGGTTTTATAAAATTTAAGAGAATGCAATTCTTAGGAAGTATTAAAAGAACCTTTATATAAAATTGAACGCATTTATTTAAATTAATTTTTTGTTGCCTCCGTCATTTTTTTCATAAAGCTTCTCAACTAGAACGTACAGATATACTTATGAAATTTGTTTTATTAAATGATTTCTTTTGTTTCCTTACATACGTATTATCCTGTCAACTGTTGGAGAGATAAAAGTTCACCTAACGGATTCCCTTAAGCTGTCGAAATAATCTGTCCAGACGGATGCCCTGTCGCATTTAAGCATAGTTCACTTTATTTCAAACCATTACAAAGAATAAGGGCGCGTCATTGGTCAATTTTCCTGTCAATCGGAGAATAGGGCGTTGACAAAGTGGAAGCCACGCCCACAAAAAATGGCGGTCAAAATGAAGAGTATACTGGGTTGCGACAGATTGAAAGTCAACTTTTGTCAATAGGAGAAAATCGTGTTTGATGATAAATTATTCCTGATTATTATAATTTTTAAATGAAGTGTGATAATTGTAAAGTCGCACTTAGTTAGATTGTGATTTCAAAATTGTATTATGAGTATCAATAAATACGAACCTATTTTTAATAATAATGAATTAAAAATTTGAATAGTGGCGCCATCTGTGAAAATTTAACAAAGCTCAATTTTTTAAAAAAAATGTTGTTTATTTTATTAAAGAATCCTTTTTTTATTCGCATTAAAATGAAATTTAGCGTTATTCAATGTGGAATTAAGCACCCTCCCCCAAAAAAACACACACATTATTTATACATGTACATTTAATTGTGACTTATTCATTTTATAGAAATTTATTATATATGAATTTAATTTCAGGAAGAAGTTTGTGTGTCATCATAGTTTCTTTAAAACAGTGGCAAATAATCTTAACAAGAAAGAAATATCTAAGAATTCAAATTGATTTGTTTTAATGAAAATAAATTTTAAGCTGGACACAAATGGAACTAGAAAAAATTATGAATTCTTTCGGTTTTGTAAGAATTAATATTCATGGAAAACGCTTTAAGTCAAAAAATATTATGTTTTTTTTTACTTTGTGGATGGACTTTTATTTTATTTTTTGCTTACATTTAAATTATAGTTAGGCTTTAATCATAGGGGCAGCCCGAAAAAATCTTATGGATGAACTTTCGAGAAATGGACGACTGGAACAGAGTTGATTTTTCTAGGTTGTTCGAGGATGGACTTGAAATAAATTTTAGTTTCATCTTTATAATGGCAACAAACAAATGATTATTAATAAATTAATAAGAATTGATATTTTCAGAAATAGCATTCGAGTTCCTGATTCATGCGAATTTTCTTTCACTTTTAGGTCTAAATGTTTACAAAAAAGAAAGAAAGAAAGAAAAAAAAAAAAAAAAGAAGAAAAAATCCAACTAAGTTGTTGTTTCAAAATTTATTCCAGCTACATAATGTTCCTTGATAAATATTCAAAATTTGTACTTTGTTGTTAAAAGCAGTTAATTAGATGGAAAAAAAATTATCATTTATAAAACATTCGCAGTTTTAAAATCAGTTCCTAAAGTTAAGTTTAATACATAGAAACGAGTATAAATTAAAACGGCTTTAATTCTCTGTGTTAGCACTGTAAACAACGTCATGTGTTGGCGGCTTTCATGAAAACAACGGAACAGCCAATGGCGCGCTCTCATTCTCTGTAATGGTTTGAAATAAAGTGAACTATGCTTAAATGCTGCCCTGTCAGTGCACAGCTGAGGCGATACACAAGACCCCGACGGTGATCCGAGCCTTACCGGGCCGAATACATACATATACACATACATACATATACATACACATACACACATAGCCAACAACAAGTTCGCCAACAGTAGACGGAATAAAACGTAAGTACCTAATGCGTATTATTAAATTTGAATAAATAATTTTTGTTATCTAGAATTGTATTAAGCACATTGTGAATAGACAGCAAAAGATTAATTCATTTTCCAATCCAATGGGGGGGGGGGGGTGGGCGGCATGCGGTAAGCTTACGAAATGTTGCCAATTACGTGTCAATTTGTTGTGACAAAGTGCTGGGTAAATGTCCATGGTAAATTTTTGGTGAAAGTGAGATTGAAATAATTAAAACTTGTACTTATTTGAAAATAAGACTTGCCTGAAATCTTAAGAGATGTACTAAAGATATTTACTTCATACATAAGATATTATAATAAAACTGCAATCAATTTCTAGCGTTTCAGTCAAATAAATATACCTGAAAATTGAAATGTTCAAGTAGTAGCCAGTGGCCGGTAGACACTTTTAGTTTAGTAGCCACTTCATCACAAACTTTTTTTTTTTTACCAGTGGTGCAGCCAGGGAAGGGAGGTTGGGGTTTTATCTTTTACCTAAATGTATGCAGTAGCGTATTCAGATTTTTTTTTTTTTTTTTTTTTTTTTTTTTTTTTTTTTTTAGAGGAGAATTCTTTATTTGATTTGTGTTAAATATACTCAGACCATTAATATATAAATCAAAAACACATATCTAAGTTAATTGTCTATAATAAAATGTCATTAAAAGTACAAAAAAAAAATTAGTACAGGATGAGCTTTTTCACTTATGGATGCCTATAGATTTGTTACATATCTGTAACATAGCGCTGTAAAGGGTTGATCAAAACGAAAAAAATCTGACGGAATCAGTTTGAAATATTACTGAATTTAGGGTTCTAATATATTCCGTTGACAAAAAACGTAAGACAAGAAAAATGTAAGGGAATCAGTCAGAAAAAAAAAAAAAACTTTTAACAGTCAGGCTACCGGTGTCCGAGCCTTAGGTTAAAGGATAACTAAAAATATAACAGAAATAATACGCAAATAAAATAAGGGTTCTAATATATTTTGTTGACAAAAACGCCAGGCCAAAAGAAAAATAATAATGTTTGTACAGGATGCGGTCAGAGTGAAGTTTGAAGATTCTTTTTTTAACAATAAAGGAGGCGTTCACAGCCACACGGGGAATGCCCAAGAAGGAAACTCAAAAATTTCAAAATTCCCTGACATTTCCCCGATCTTCTAGAAAAGAGAAATTCCTCGACATTTCTCTGATTTGCTTGAATTCCCGGTTCTGTCTCCACCCTGCTAACTCATGAATCCATATCGTGGATGAATGGATTTTAGCGGCGTATACGCACGTGATTACAAAATTTCAAGAAAGGGAAGGGAGAATTTCATTGATTTGGAAATTTCGGTATATTCGGTAACAATTAAAAAGAAAACGTAGGAGAGGGGAGAAACGAAATTAGATTTCTTGATTAGTTTATTTAGTCGACCCATCAAGACGTTTAATCGACCTGTGGCGAGTAGATATTTTCAGGTCTATACATAAATGTTTAATAATTTCAAGCAATAAAATTTCAAAAACAAAAATAGATTTTTACAATCCATTTGGAAAGTAAGCATAAACTTTTCTAATTTTTTTCAGGAATAGACGTGAGGAAATAATTTGAAATTCATTAAAAATCTCGAAGAATTTTTTTTTTATTTAAACCGTGTTTAAGGAAAAAGCATTAAACATTTTCTTATTTCTATTCATTTGGGAAATTTCGACAGAAAACTAAATTTTAAAACACATTTTCGTGTTTTTAATATCAATATATTTTATAGTATCCAGTCGTAAAAAATAGAAGATTTGATTTTAGAAATGTATGATCTGTCGTATATCTTGCTACTGAAACAATATGCACTTCTAAAATAAGTTATTTTCCCTCACCATCTGTTAACAGTGTTTCTTAGGCTCACATAAAAACTTGCCATACTTTCCAAATTGTCGTAGAGATTTATTAACTGTTTAATAACGTTTTTTTACTTCTTGACTGATAGTAAGCCTGCAAAACTATACATTTATTTATTCATTTTCACTGTTTGGAGACATTTATGGTTTCAGAAATAGTTGTCTTTTAGAATGACGTGCAGAAATAAATAATAAAGAAGTACATAAATCTTGCAGTACTAGATGCATCCGTTGCAAATATTTCCAACCAAGAATTGTGATCTAATGATAAATAATATGAGGAATATACGCCCGTAGTTGAAAACCTTTTAGTGGAAACTTCGGAGAAAACCTTTTAGACTTAAACTGGATTTGAGAAATGAACAATTGTATTGGAAGAGAAAATATTAGCATTGAGTATATAAAGCATCACTTGTAAGCTATAATTGCCATTTAAACTCAAAAATAAACTATGCTGCAGTAATATTTAAGTTATTTTTTATTTATCTCATAATTTTATTTTTATCTATATAAAGCCAATACCTGACTGAGGGATTCACTACTAATTATTTTACTTCCTATCTAGTCACAACTTTGAAATTTTGTACAATTAGCAAAAACAATAAACATAGAAACGGCAAACTACTCCTATCTCGATTAACCAACATTGAAGAGTTGAATAGTATAAACTTTTCTTAATATGGAATGTATCAATTACTTACTTCCCTTGAAGTCAGGACGCTGTAAATTAGTATACAATTCCCAAAGTTTAAAAACCTTGAAAGATATCACGATTTCGCATCTATCGAAAAGCGTTCAAATATCCCAAATGTTGAAAATTTTAGCATCTATTAAAGACATGCAAAAAATAGACACACATGTTCCCAAACTACACTACGTAGTATAACTGAGCATTTGAGATTTCAAACAACCACACTGAAGGGGACTAAAGAGCCCTTCAAATATTTTGAAAATGTATTAAGGGCCTGTCAAAAATTTCATCAACTGACTTACAGTTACTCAATACTGATCCATATACATTTTAGGATTGAGTTTTGATTTTAATACTAAAGTCAGATTATTATTATGAATAGTAAAAATTAAGTTTAAAATGACAATGAGTAGACACGTTATTGTACATAATAGTTGCATAGAAATATGCAAATAAATTGAATAATGCATGAATATAAGTACTGAATAAACCATGGTCATTATTTACAAATTACCGTTTAATAAACACTAAAACTAGCAAGTTCAGATTATTTTGTTTGAACACAATATATTCTTATGGATTTATTCAATATGAATACTCTTAAATAGTTTTCCGTTGCTTCAGGAATAACAGAAAAACTCTTCAAAGTTCATTAAAGACAGGCAACCCGAAACCACTTAGCATGTCAGATTAAAATTTCAAAATGTACTAGCTAAGTAACTGGAAAAGATGACTTGAAAATCTACTAAAAAACTACCCCTAAATCTTTAATTACCAATTTTAACTATAATTGCATTGTTTATTATCCCTGTATTTCACAAAGCACTTCCCTAATACCACCTTAAACCCTACAAAAAAGGTACAAGCTCTTGAGATTGAAAGAAAATGGTAGGGTTATCATTGTTATTTGCTATTCGTCAGTTGAAATATAATACTTATAAATAAATAATGGCTGGGGATTGTCAGAGAATATATTCTTTGAAAAATAATCTATATTCTACATCAAACTTGTTCATAAAATCTCTAAAAGAATGTCTTACACTTTCGTAAGTTGTCAGAATGAATAATGGATTGATATTTTTCCGAATGGCGTCGTGATTGATCAAAATTGCCATCGGATTTACTTTCTTAAGCTTATGATTAGGGTGTCAATTTCAATATCATGACTATCTTCATGCATTTTTTCATCATATAACTTAACTATACAAGAAGTTATTAGTTCAGTTGTACATAATTCAATTGCAATCATATTTCAATTATACTAAATACAAGTAATTAGAACTATATGTTTGAATCCTATAATTTACAAACACCTGTTGTAGATTAAGTCTAAAATTATGACAAGTATTAAAATCTCAAGCATTCACTCATTTGTATTACAACATTAATAAATTACTGGTTAATCTTTAATTATTTTTCAAAATACTCGTTCATTTGCTTGTTAATAAGTATAATCAAAGTCAAAATTAAATAAAAGTTAAAATTGTTTTACAATAATGAATCCCTGCTTACTCTTGAATAATTGGGTGATCCATAATAATTAATGTATTTAATTTGATTTAGTATGTTATATTTAAATATAATATAATAAATTATTGAACTATTTAATTTGAGTATTAAAAACCAACATTTTGAAGAAGAATTTTGATTTTACTTAAAATTGTTATCAACTTACTTTCTTAAAACTTAAAATGCTTTTTTGTTTGCCATCCAAATCTTCGAAATCCATTTCTTACAGTCGAAAACAAAGTTGAATAAACCTAGAAGCATGCATTAAGTTAGTATTTAACGCAGCCTTTTAAAAAAATGTGTGTCTAATATCTCCTAAATTAAACTCGATAAGTCAACAAAGTTTTAAAAATTAATTTTCCATTTTAGACTTTATGAAAAAAATTCTTGCGCAATAGACAATTTCTTTTAAATAATTTGTTCTCTTTGTTCTTTTTTCCTGAAAGAAAAATAGCTTTTAAAAAGATGAAAGAAAGATAACTTTTAAAGTCTTCAAGAAGTAATAAAAAGTGCTCAATGTTCTTACAAATGCTGTCTTTTTTTTTTTTTTTTTTTTTTTATGTTGCTTTAAATAATTATGTTTTTTATAGAATGCTCATAAAAAAACTGTACTATATAATGTATCTGACCAGCATGAAATGTCCCTCCAATAATTTGGGGCAGTGCACCATAGAAAATATAGCAGACATTTTGATTTTTGATATTGTGTTCAAATTGTAAAATTTAATTTTGAAGAGCGTTTCATATTTTTAATCCAATATTAAATATCATGAGTATGAAAGGCTCATATTTAAAATCCGGAAGATTGTGAAAAAAGTCAATTTTGATAATTCAATTATTTCTAATGGGCGACTTTTATGCTGTTTAAAGTGATAAAATACTAATTTTTTATGCTGCTTATCTATTAGACCATTTCTTATGGTGTTTACAGTGATATAATAGACTTTGCAATACATATTTTGGAAGTATCAGCTGCAAATAGTCATGTGGTGGAAGTCCTATAAAAAATAGAGTGATTTTTACCTTAGACTTGGTTTTCTCAGTAATATGTATTTGGCGTTTCATGTACTTTTTCTGAGGACAAAAATTACAGTTTCAAATAAAATTTAAATTTTGTCTTAGTCATTAGTCATTGCTATTTCCTTAAAGATGAACTTTTAGAAATATTTATCCAACAAAAAAATTATTGAACTTTAAACACTAAAAAAATGTGTTTTTTGTCATTTTTTGTAATGTTTTAGAAAAAAGTAATTTTTTTTAGCAACAACGCAATATATATTAAAAAAAAGCTAATATTAAAAAAAATATGTTTGATCTATCACTGCACAAAGTTACGATTCACTATCTTTTATAGTTTACTAGAAAAGTTACCATAAAAAAAAACGTTGTAACCTATGAAAGCTCTATGGGATTCCAGTTTATCTTAAAAAAAAAAAAAAAAAGACAACTCAACATAGATTTACTTTATTCTACTGGGCAATGGATTGAAATGTGTTCCAAGTAAGTTGAGCATCTAAGACACAGATAAAATTTGAAACAAAAACCCAATTCAGAAGTTACACTACATGACGCATACATAGGATTAACACAACTTACAGAGTGTGCACTATAGCTCATTGTAGCCCCTTAATTATATACGATGACTGCTACTACCGTAAATGTTGTATTTCGTTATAAAATAAACAGGTTATGTCATGCCAACTGACGTAAGGAACACATCCATGCGTCAGTGGATATATCATCTCCAGTGCATGGTGCATCTGTGAATTTGAACTGGCAAAACCATCATAAAATATATTTTTCCCTCTATCATTTCTTATAAAAATATATTTAAATTTTAAAACTCTGCAGCAATATTTCAAAACTTCCAGTATACTTTACCCACCACTGGGCGAGATTGGCCAAGATCCGTAGCAATGACCAATTTACAACGATCCACATCGAAATTAGACAGTGATGAGTGATATTGGCCATCGTATTTTTGCTACTGGGTTCACGTCACCTTTTCAGAATTTGAAATGGATTTGCATAATTTATCGACTTTCTTAAAAAAAAAAGCTCCTTTAACGATATTTTGTTCATAGTTTATTTCCTAATTCAAGCCAAGTTGGCCATTATTCTCTCCAGCACTTAAGCCGAAATAGATCACAGACGCAAATCCAGAGTCGATTTGTTATCTCAACCGTAAAAGGAGTTCTCATGTGTCTGTCAGACCTTAAGTAATTGATGCTATAGAAAGTAAGAGATTTGAATTCAGTTGGGAACTATTTACCTGAATCTCAAAGCGACTGTTAAATGTGATTTCTTTTGACCTCAAAGTGACTTTAGAACGACATGGCTCGATTACTTCGCAGAAAGAAATATTGCTCGCAATAGTGAAGACTCTTAAAGTCTGAAATTGTCTACTTCTAGACGACGAATTTCTTCTTACAGTTTGAATCTCCAGACCTTCTGAAAACTATTCTTCTGAAGTGGATGATTTGTAGAAAATCTATATTTTCCATTGGATTACTATCAATATATGTGTCAAGACTTCAATTACCAATGACCAAGAACTTATTCTCCCATACAAATTTTTTAAATTCTTAATGTTATCGATCGCAAAGTACTAGTGTAAAATAAAACGTAAAATAAACTTTTATAAACATGATGTTAAGGGTTATAAAATAGTAGTAGAATTAGGTTAAATAGGTTAATAGTAGGTTATAATAAGTTAAATAATAGATAATAGGTTAAATAGTAGTAGAATTAAACCATCGTATAAAATAAAACAATATCCTTGTCTACAAATGCTCTCGAGTATTTGTTATTTCATTAAAAAAAAAAACTTTGTATGTTAATTTAAAAACAAATCCGATTGGAAATGCTCCTAATGTCGTATCTTTTTCAATTGATTTTCCCATAATAATTTAGTTGAGTTTTACTCATACCTGCATTGAATTCGTTTTTTAAAAACCAGAATACAGGTAATTAAGTTATACTCTAAATAATGAAGTAATAAAATTAAGACTTACACAACACTTTTAAAACTAGGGGTGTGGAACATCACACAACTTTCAATTACACTATTATACTGATGTCAATTTGCGTCATTTACTGTTTTTACATTTTCGTCATTCATTTAAAAAAAATTCTTGTACGAGTCTTTAAAAAAACAACAACCTTCCACCAAAATGGTGATTTTGGCGATATACTTTTCGATAATCCTTATATTATTGGTATGTCCCATGGCCACCAGCAACCCGCATACCAAATTTTAACATCGTAGGTCAATTTGTTCGGGAGTTATGCTGACCACAGGCACACATGCATGCACACAGACAGACATTTTTTTCTAGATTACTTTTTTGAAATCAGGATGCTCCAACACGAGGAGAAATGCAAAAATAAAATTAAAAAAACTACTTTCATTACCTTATGTATACATACGGGTAATTGAAAGTAAAAAGTAACTTTCTTACATAGGGATGAATAAAACATGAAAGTAAAGCTAATTTATTTTACACTTTTCATTTTTCTGAAATATAGTTCACCAATTAAAAGTGGGAAGCTTAGATTTTGCTCAAAGTACGTTTAACTACATTTTATTTATGTTCTGATCAACTTTAATGGAAAAAACTATAATTCGGACATTAGTTTAGAAGACAACTATTGTTTTATTAAATATAAAATCATTTGCGAACTCTTCTTTTAAAATCAAGTTAGTTATGAATCTAATAATTCATGTCCATTATCTCTCTTGAACTGGAAACCTCACCAAGTTTAGTTTTCTGTTTTACAGAAAATATTCCGCAAAATTCAAGAAAACTTTGGAAACCAAAGAAAATCTTTATTTTTATTATCACACCCATCTCTATGATTACTATATTGTTTCAGTGAAACAATGTTGATGAAATGAATCATGATTTAAAATTTAGGTATTTCTAATTAAATTACAACAATTTTTAACATGTTTACTTTCTATTGTTCTCTTCACAAGAAGTAACAAAATATTTTATTTTTAGAGAACACTTACATGAATATTTACTTACCGCAGTTTTTTTTTCTTTCTCCAGAATATATGAAATTTCCTTAATAATTCATTTACTAAACTCAAGTATTCTTGCAAAAGATAAAAAGCAAGATCATCATATTCTCTTTCTCCGTTACTTTTAAATGACATTATTTATACAGTTCATATCCTTTCATCAATAGGTTTCACTGGTTATCAAACTGATATATTTGAATATTTTTTCTTTTCAAATTAAAAAAAAAAAAATGAAAAATTTCAAAAATAATTTTAGCAGCACAAAACAAAAATTTGTTTGTCGGCTTTACGTCAAATTTCAATCAAATCATTCAAAATCTGCTACTTATTAATGTATAGAATGAAAGTGTTTATGGATTATAGATTAGTTATGGCTCTAATAAAATTTAGTTTTGACTACCACTCTTTATTATTAATAAAAAATTTCACCTTTTTTTTCAGATATAATTGGATTTGTGCTGGTAAATGGACCGAGGTAAGTGGAAAATGAAAAAAATCGAAAATATTGCATCTTTTCATTAGATGGCAGAACAGTGTTGTTAACACATTACAAATTATACAATGTTTGAAGACATTTGAAAAATAATGGTTTTATCACAAAGTTGAAATAAATTGTTAACAATAAAAAGGTTAATCGACTTAATTTTTTTAAACAAGCTCTAAAAAGTGCTCAATTCCTTTTGTTGTGAATGACTATGGAGGTAGGTAAGGAACAACATAAACTTTTCCTTTTGTTTTTCGGTTGGTTTATTGTTTTCAGATTATCTGGCGCCGTCAGCAACACGAGGGCTATAATGCGCCGAAACATTCATCATTTGACAAGCCAACATACATTTACAAACACCCATGCCTAACACGGGACTCGAACTCGCAACCTCGCGGTCTAGAAGCTAGCACTCTAATCACTATACCGTTTGGTCGGCAGAAAAATAACTCGAATATAAATCGAAATCTAAGCATTTCTTCTTCACTGAATACGATCATAATAGGTAAAAGAAACATAACGAGTAACAAATGAAGCGAGCTTTATTTTGTCCATCACGGTCAGCAGGAAGGAATTTGATAAAACAATTGGCATCCTCAAGAAAAATGCTTTTATTGAAAGAAAATCTCTGTCGCCTTGCTGGTAATATGTAGTTGAAGTACAGAGAAAGCATTACATGAAAATATCTTTAAGAAAAGTAGCTCTTATCACTCTTTGAAAAATTATTTGTCATTAAACATGACATCCGATTCTTTAATTGGGATGTTGAAGAGTTTTGTGAATTAATCAATCATATTCCCAACATCCGACTACTGATTCCAAGTTGATGTGTTAATGTGATAAATTTTAAATCATTCCTTATCGTGCATTCCTTATCACGAAAACAAAATATAGATATAATTAATTGGAAAAATTATTAATAAGTATAGTAGGATAAAATCTAACGCATTTCTCTTTTACTCTTTTAATCCTAAGGCTATTTCGGTGCAAATAAGTTTATCAGAGATTACTTTTCAAAGAAATTAGCAAATAACTTCTGTAATAATTGCAACCGATACTTTACTTAATTCTCAATGTAGTTTTCAAAGCATATTTAATGATTGGAAAATTAAATGGGAAGATTAATGGAAAGTGAGAAATCTGTATTATTCCATTTGGCAATGCCCTTAAAAGAGTAGAAATCGTTAAAATGTCAATTGGTACCACTTTTACCAGTGGTTCAATAATTCTTACGATCCGCGTTCCTTAATGGACGTTTGTATCAAAAGGATTTCTTTTTATGATCAGTAAAAATATCGAATAATGGCAAAGCGAAAATTGCCTTTTAGGCAGGATATTGGTTTCATAGTTGTTCGCTCCAGATAACTGATTATCGTATCTGTATCGTATCGATTCTGGTTCGTATTATCCAATCGATTCCCTGAATTCGATTCCATGGCAACAAAACTAAACGGTGGATATAATTAAAGTACATCTGCTTAGGATTTTGTAATAATCAACAGATGTTCATAAAACTATGTAAAGATACAATTGAGAAAAAAGCTATATCAGAAAGTAATAACAATAAATAAAATACAATATATGAAGGTATTTCATTAGTTCAAATTTTTTGCAAATAATGTTTATGCTTGAAGGACACAATCACACATCGTATATTCACATTTTATAGCCTAGATGCTTCGTCAAGAAGCTTCATTTAAAACATTCCTTCTCTACTAAAATAAAGTTATCTTCCGTATGAAACATTTCTCCCTGTGGGCAAGTTTTTTTACTTTTTTCTTTCTTCCTTTATTTATCATTTACAATGTTAATACGTGTACCAAATTTTATAGAAATGTATTCAATTGGACAGTCTCCAGAATTGACTTGTAATGGTACTTTACTACCTTTTATATGATTTCTATCTTTAAAAAAAAAAAAAGCCTATAAAAATAATCTTCCAACATGCAATGAATTTCTTGAATGTTATTTTATACTTGTACTTTCATTAACAAACAATTCATATTATCAATATCATTATTAAAGCTTCAATTATATTTAAACTCAAAATAGATTCGAGCTATTATAACTTGACCTCTTTTTTTTCTAATTAAGAGAATTTTTTCATTTAATAATGAACTCCTTGTTAAATGTTTTCTTTGTAATTGAAATAAAGAAATGAAGATTGTGCTTTAAGTGAAAAAATATCAACTTAATAAGTTTTATTTCATTCTTGTTTGAAATAATTCCTGCCATTAATAATCACACTTTAATCTTCCTATAAATGCTCCAAAAATGGACTCAAATACATTCACAGCCAATTATATACGAATTACTATCAACTAAATGACTAATTCTCAAACACTTTCCTTTAAGTATCTTGTTATCTACTTTTCTATGTACTTATCATCAAAGCTCTTATAATTATATTTAAAATATAGGGAATTACGGATATTGCATTACATCTTTCCTTATTTCCTCTATCTTCTTCAGATTATCTAATTATTCAAATCGAGTTTAATTTGATGGAACTAATTCACTTGGCATAAATTAATCTCATAAATGTGAATCTTGCTTTTCTGGGGGGAAGTAATCACTTCTCAAATTTACAAATATTATTTCTAGAAAATGTAATTATTTGAGAATATTGAATTAAGTGATACCACTTTTCTGTGAAGATTACGAATGAAATTAGTGACTATTATAGAACCTTGAATGAAATTTTCGTTTCTATAGCCAATTTATTTATTTAAATCTAACACTTAGTGTAACAACTCAATTATATTTTTCCGACAAACGAATGCTTTAGAAAAAAGGAAAATTTCGTCAAAACACATTAGGTTTCTAAAGAAGAGCTAGGAAATTGAAAATTAATTATTTTTAGAGTGGCAAATGCTACTTCATTAGAATGGACCTATTTGCAATTTTATAAAATATTTTTTGTTAAGTAGAGGAATAAAAACAAATAATTTATTTTTTATTTTTCTTCCTATACTTAATATATATAAAGTATACAAAAACACATTCGACAAACATTCTTTGACGGTAAAACTGTTTAAAATGAAGATTACTAAGATATTCACGATAAAAAAATATATTATCGTACATTGTTAGTTTTCTTTTAGATTCTCAAAAGTATTTCTAAAAAAAAATAATTGTACTTTTAGTGACTCAGACTGTCATATTCAATCATGTTCATATATTAAAGAGAGGTCGAATCATAAAACTCCATTAATATTACAAAGGAGCACTTTTGTACTTTAAAGATAATTGATAAAAAGCTTTCAAGACAATAAAAGTTATCTTTTAAAAGGTAATCAAAAATCATTACACAATATTTATTTCAAAGACTGTTCCAGGAATTTTTATGCTATTTGACTTTACTTTTGCTTAAGTTAATATCTAAATATCGAGAAGGATTCCATGAATAAATCATTAGGATCGAATGCTTTCCATTGCCCTCATATTCTTTGCATGTTTATTTTTCTTTAACATAATCCCATAAAGTTTATTATATTAGATACAGGTTCTTCTTTCATATTTTTTTTTTTTTTTTTTTAAAGTTTTGTTGATATATTTTAAACTGTTGGAAAGTTCACGGCGAAATTTTGATATTTTTTCTGGCAAGATACGCAAATAATAATTGGATCAAGAAATTGAGAACGATTTAACCTTTCATTTGGATAAAACAAAAATACAGCAAAAGTTTTTTCAAGCGAAATGTCAAAGACATAAAGATAAACTATAAACTTTTATTATTTTAATGCTCACCCAATATTTTAATAAAAGCAAATACCACCTAGAATATTTAACTTCAGCTTCCAATTATTAAGAAGATCGACTTAATTTTCCTACATGTAGTCTTTTAAAGAAAATTATCAGCAATTTGATTACCTCTAAACTTTGGTTCGTAGCTAATTCACACCAAAATTCATTCGCCTAATTCTTTCCACCCCTGCACTATTACATGAGACTATATTTTGATGAAGGTGAGTTTATCAGGGGAATTCTTATCCATTTACAAAAAAATAAAATAAAAAAATGGATGTTTCTAACGATAAAAACCAACACTTGACTTGTTCATCAATATAATTTTCACGACATTTGAAGTTTATGCAAATTAGATGAGGAAAATTCATGTAGAAAGTCAGAATCTTGGATAATACTAGTTAACATCACTGGTCTTGGAAAGCATCTGCTCTACTTTATAAAGTCTAATACAATATGTTCTCAAGCATACCTGCCAAACAATTACTTTAAAACTTACGAAGTTTTTGCGCTTAGTAAATGTAAGAGTAGGATTATAATTAAATAATAAAGTATTAAGAAAATGAAAGCATTTTTCTAACAAAAAAGATTTTTTTTTTTAATTTCCTCAAAATAAACGCGTTCTCCAAGTGCTGGTCTCGAAAGGCTGTAAAGTACTTTCTATTATACAGATACTAAGCTAAATTCAAACATGTTCAATTTAGTGATATTTAATGATAGAAATTCTCCTATTAAGGCTTAGGGGGCAAAATCTTCGAAGGGCTAATTCATCCAATTGCGATCATCGAATTAATCTGAATTTTGGCAGATAAATTTGTGCGGATAATAATGTATTCAATCAAGTTTTGGAAGTGAAAAAAGTTAGTAAATAGTTTGGAATGAATGTTTTCTTCGTATTAGTCAAACACTATGAAAATCTGATCATACCTCAATAAGTTATAGTTGCACAGAAAAATTGGGTAGCCTATAAAAGATTTGTACCAAAAACTGTTTTTATGGGCTATATTATTCATTTTTTTTTTTTTTTTTTTTTTTAGTTAAGATTACTTTTTAAGTATTTCATAAATTTTGGAAAGATATTTAACCATTTATTTATGAGACTCGTCTCCTATCTTGTATCACTTAAAGAAATCTGTTTTCATGAGAAAATATAATTCCAGTCTTCTGACATTAATGTGGATTACAGAGGCGTGGTCCTATACCAGAACATATTAATATGTTATTCCCTGTTACTCAAGTATCATACAAGGGTAGTTAAAAATAGTTCGTGACTACCATTACATACATACTAAGCAACATGTAGGGCAAAGTAAAAATATATGTTTAAGTTACAACTATCCATATTATTCCTATAACAGTAATATTGCGACCCAGTAGTACTATCTCCAAGAGTCCAGATTTTCAGTGTACAGATGTCTCATCCAAGCATCTTACCTGCGATTTTCTATACTTCAATACATAAAAAGAATTTGTAAAATTGCCATTTGTTACGGTTACTATCATTAAAAGGTTTCTTCTCGTGAGTTAGTATTGAGATATATCAAGTCGAGATACCAAGCATGTATATTATGGCGATATTTAATGGCTGAAATATTTTGCTATTAGTGTTAACAACATATAACAAAATATATGCTAGTTTAGAGTTTCACAAAAATTAAAATGGTACAAACTGGTGCGTTTGACGAAAACTGGGAGATAAAACTTGTCACTAGATATAAGGGTCATTCTCCCGAAACGTCTGTTTTATACTTCGAAATTTTAAAATTTACAAGATTTAATTTCATGTACATTTAGTCAATTTTTGGGAATCAGAGAACTTAAAAAACATATGAATTTATCTGCAAACACAAAACTGAGTTTCTGACCACCTGAACTTTATACAAACCCACAGTTTTGTACCTAAAGGTACAAAATAAATGGTTGAGAACAATTTTTATATTCGATTAAAAGTTGGTTTTATTAAAGTTTAATGACATTACAAAAATTCTTGCTATGGCAACTACAGACACTTTTTTTTGTTACATCAGAAAAAATAAGTTATTTTGATGTATCCCCTTTACTTTTCCGATTATTTTTATGCATTATGATCGTGTGTCCGATAAGCTTCCAGTTTGAAATTTTTTAAATATTTCCATACATTTGCTGTCAATCGATACCGTAAACAAGCTCTGCGCATGTAAAGCGTATACTGAGTAATATATGAAATGTTCTGATCGATGGCTGAATGTAAACATAGCAGACAATCATAAAATATTCGGCGAAGATTACTGAAATCCACCGAAAACTTTTGAGTCATTTAGACCTTTAATATGCCGTTAAAGAATACATATAAAAGCTTAGTATAGCGCATCTGTCGTTAAGAAAGATAGGGAATATTTGTTCGATTCCTTTAGTATTTAACCGTGACTATATAATTCCTTCTTTTGATTGCTTTTATTTGTATAAGGTTTTTGTCCTTTGGATACAGAATAATATAGGGCATTCCCTTGGTGGGATTTAGTTAGGAGTCCCCCCCCCCCCCCCGGATAAATGTAGTTTCTGGCAATGGGTTTTATTTTAAGTCATATTTTAATTTACTTTTTTATTTCTTTTAGTATAGCTTAATTTAATTATTATTTTCATTTAATTTTATCATTAATTATATTTTAACTTGATTTTATTAGTATTTTTATTTAAATTTTAGTTTTAAGTTTAAGTTTATTTTAATTACCATGTTTTTGATTTTGGCAATTTTTCTGGTCCACTAATGTCTTGCACTATATCTGTTCCGTCCTGTATATCAAGTTCCAGATTTTTTAATCTAGACTTGAATGCCTTTTTGTATTATACACGTTTTACTATTTTTATT
This sequence comes from Linyphia triangularis, assembly GCA_963978545.1. Classification (NCBI taxonomy): domain Eukaryota; kingdom Metazoa; phylum Arthropoda; class Arachnida; order Araneae; family Linyphiidae; genus Linyphia; species Linyphia triangularis. The sequence continues at coordinate 28,444,762 of OZ021732.1, read as the reverse complement.
ACGGTTATTTTACTATTTACACCAGAAGGATAGTATTCGATTTTTGATTTTATTTCCTTGATGATTTATTTTGATCGTTATTATAAAGTTGGTACTTGGGAATCAGGATACTTTTTTATTTTCTGTGTTCTAAATTTTTTTTTTCAAGAACATAAAACTTTTTCTTAAATCTAAAATCTATCTTCAAAGGTTATTCAGCAGTGCGGGATCATGCAGAAATCATAAATATTCCATTGTTTTGGGTTTTAGGTGAATAATTAAAGAATAAATTTTCAGCTTAAATAGAATAGGTAAGAAAATAAAAGAGCAGTGGGTAGCCACTTGAAAAAGAGTGCTAATTGTTTTTAAACTTATGACATATTTGGCAATCGGATTTAGTTCAACTCATTTTTAAATAGTTTCGGCAATTTTTCCCCAGCAGAATAGTTAGTTCATGATCTACTAACATTCCCCTGCATTCTATAAAAAATTCAAAACAATTTTCTATGAGATACCTCAACTTGCGGTTGCCTCTCGGACTAACACTAATATTTTCGAGATCTGCAAACTGATATATAACACGTGTCTGTATCATTTATAGTTAACCCATTAAAAGACGACTTTGAAATGGATAAACAGTCATTGTTTTTAACTTTTACCTTGTTTATTTAAATCATTTAAGGTATATTAAGGTATATATTGGAACCACACAATTGCAATTTATTAGCAAAGGAAAAATACTAAAATTTTGATTGCCAACCGTCGTTAATGGGTTAAGGCTGAGTGAATTGCAAATTAACTTCCAATCCCCATTTTCAGTACTTCATGTTGAGCTTTACTTGCAAACTCATCTCAAAGACATTTCTTTGACCTCAGGAACATTGACGGTAACATCTTTATATACCTATGCTAATCACAACATTAGTGTTTACAGAAGCTGAATTACTTTGCATTTAGAAAAAAAAAGCGTATTGTGTCGAACTATTTCAAAAATAGCGAAAGCACAAAATTTTATCATATTGTAATTTCTTACTTTAAATTGTTAATACCATTAACTTTTGTCAGTATTTAAAAAATATATAATTCTGTAACAACCGAACGTCAAAGTGGAAACAAATTCTTCTAATTGGAGATGTGAGTGTAAGGGGTGGGGGAGGACTGGGCAGGGTGTTATGCTACATGATCCAAAATGAAGTAAACAAAAGTTAATCATGGTATTTTTAAAATTGTTCATAAGTTATTATAATTGCAACTATCATACATCGAAATATTATAAGTATGAAATAGAGACGAAAATATTAATTGCTAAGAAGTCATTTGCAGATGCTTATCTTTTTTGAATAACTTTTTTGGAAGTTCAGAGTAAAATATTACATTCTGTTGTTGATATATATAATAATCCGATTTTCTCAACATGCTTAAATTGCGGTTCTCTCTTTTCTATAGTGCTGCCATCTACTGTGTACTATCCCAACTTAACTACATTTTTTGGACTATGCATCGGAGTAAGATATTGTATTCTAGTGCTGAGATAAATAAGAATCAGATTTTCTCAACAAGCTCATATTTCAATTTTCTCTTTATTATAGTGCTGTATATTATCACCATTTAACTAAATTTTTTGGACAATTTATGATTTTTTTTTTTACTTCTATTTTCAAACAAATAGCTTAATTGGTTATTTTAAATAAACAATTAGTCTGAAGTGAATGTATTAGTAAGATGGTTTGTCACTTACAAATTTTGATTTTGTACATAGGGAGGAAAGGGATCGTCACACACCACACCACAATACATATATACATATATATTTCGATTCCAAGAACATCATTATATGCAAGATTTAACCATATATTACAAAATCATGTTCTCTCTTAGATCAATGTGCAAAGCTATGGTTTGTAGTCTGCTTTTGAATTTGTGAATGTTTGTTGGTTTGTAAGTTCAACAATCTATTTTTACACAATAACGGCTTATCAAGCCAGAGACTACAGCTTCACGTAGATTCCGAACCACAACGAACATGCATGTTATACCCAGGATTCGAATCTAGTATATTTGGCATGCGAGGTCAGAGCGCTAGCGATCAGATAGACACAAACCACTGAGAAACCGAATTGAAGTTAGTCGAGGCAGGGCCAGAGTAAGGTGAGCAGATTGAATTATGAGAATCATAAGATTCGCCAAATATATTGACATGGAGAAGAGGATTTTTAAGAAGATTTTGGCCCACATTGGGTTTCAACATAGGGTCAATTGAATGATAAGAGAAAAGTTTTACGGTAATATCGATAGTAAGGCTACTACTACTTTCATACATGACCATGATTAGAAAATAAGTCATGGTTTTCAGATGAAATAAGCCTCTTTCACACGATATGACATTTAATGTCAGAAATCTTTTGCTGGAGAGCGCTCTTTCTGTTATTAAAGGAAGTGACAGAAGTTGTAATTACATTGAATAGTAATATTAATTACCGGTTTTACCTTTGTCAGATTTGGTTATTTTTGTCCATGCTTGGATTCCTGTTACGTTTATGAAATACCATAATATCATTTAAATAATTAATGTTTAAAAGGAAATAAATTCCCAACTCAATTGGACCAAGAGGCGGTTGCAAGTTTTGGTGCTTCTTTGAACATCAATATTACTTTTTTATAGAATCTAACGGAATTCTAATAGGTTATGAATATATATATATATACTGGTCTGCGGGAGGAAAATGGCCGAAATTGTTCATAAATTTAACTTTTAATGAGTTGATTTAATTCCGATAGCCAAATATGTCATAATTTGTCAAAAAATTAACATTATTTTTTATTTGGTAATCCACAGTTCTTTTATTTTCAATGAGGAAGGGTGCATATGACTTGATTTCTCTGGTCACAAAATACTTGCAGCTTTTATAAGTGATCAAGAGTGGGCTATCAACATTGTACCATTGTTGACGTATTATTTATTGTCAATTTGGCTCACTATCATGTTTAGTTCAACTCATTGGAACCGATTTTCAAACACTTTTAGCCATTTTTCCCGGCAGACAAGTATATTTACAATTTACTAGCAGTTCTGTACAATCTATAAAAAATAAGGTACCAAAATTTGTACCATCTCTCGGTCTCTATATTTCTCCAAATAAAGCTAAAAAAAAAGTTAATCTCCATGTATAAAAGCCAATCTTTAATTCTTCAACTTTCCATAGAGACACAACTCTGGAATTCTGAAATTTAGTACAAATGTAAACAAGGGTAAGCAAATAAAAAGTAATTTATTCCTATCTCGTTTAACTAATTTTAAATGCTCGAAAAAAGATCGAAAAGCGAAGAATGTCCCAATGAAGTAACAAAGTATATTAGCTTAGAAAGTGAATGACTAATCATTGTGTGATCCAATTGTACTTCTCATGCAGTTCCAAGTATGTAAATTATGGTATATCAAACGCCTATGTAGCTTTGTGAAAGGACAAGCTTTCTTATAAGGTGACAATGCAAAAGCTATCAGACTTGTGGTCTATAACACTGCAGGTTTTATGGCTAAGGCTCGTGAAGGAATGGTATTCACCAAAGAGAAGGTTAACCGTAGAAATTCAGTTTCATAGCCACTGCACAGGCTATCCTCAACAACTTTCATTGTTTTAAAGGTGGTTCCTGATACAGTGACAAGGTTATAATACTACAGGAAATTAAGTTCAGTCCGAGTAAAAGCTTATGTGCTTATTTTGAAATTCAATTTATTAAATATTTAGATTTTCTCATACCTGATATCTTTTTCACTTTAGTTCATGCTCTATCCTAAGAGCCCCTGAGCTCAAAACGTAGAACAGTGGGGCGTCGAATAGCCTGTTAGAAGATCAAAGTCTATCCAGTCCTTCAACCAATTCAATACCTTTTATTCATTGTCACAATCCTGAAATTTCGAACAGGTATAAAAAAAGACAAACTTAGAAAAAAATAATCGATTCCAATCTCGATTAACTAGTTTTAAAAGGTCAAAAAGGTGTTAAAGGTTCAGAACGTGGAATATTCTAATTTCCCTTATAGAGGGCAGAAAATTGGTCCAAATGATCAAAAGATTTTCATACTGTTATGAATTTTTCCGCTGAGGCAATGACGGCACAGTTTTTCAGATAAAAACTAGTATTTATTCTCTTCAAAAAACTCACAAAATTTATTCACAGATAACAGTGCAATCACTATTAATCTTCAATACAAGCTTCAACAAGAACAGCTTCGAATATAGCGATTATACAAGCTCACTCCAATAGGTCAACAAAGCGATCGCGATCAGCTTTCAACGAAAACCGAAGTCAATCTGAAAACTTTCCCGTTCTCCAGTCTTTTATATACAAGCGCGTGAGACATTCTCGAAATTTCCAGCCAATTCATAGAAAAGAAATATCTCGAAACTTCTCGATGGCTTTAGGTGTTGCCACCTTTTTCTAACTTGTATAATCGCTATTAATTAATAAATAAAATAAGATAAAAATAAATTACAATAGAATTTTGAAATAAGACGTCACTATTTACAATATATACAGACAATTTGTGCAACATTTCCCCCTTCTTAAAGACTGCACGTCCCGGGCAGTGAAGTCCTTAAGAGGAAAGGCAATTCAATCACTTCTACTATAATATGGGGCTAGTCTATTGTTATGTACAACTCTAGGTTTACAGGAGGGTGTCCGTTGAACCCTTACCACGACGTCGTTGATCTTCTTAAGGACCACATACGGCCCTTCCCAGTTCGTCTGGAGCTTAGGGGAGAGTCCTTTCCGACGTTTAGGATTCCATAACCACACCTTGTCACCTTCCTGGAATGAACGTTCCGTGGCCTTGGCATCGTAGCGGACCTTCATGCGCTCTGTCATGATGTTGATTCTTTCTCTGGCGAACCGATGTACGGCTTCTAAACGTGCCTGGAGATCATCTAAATACTGGACAGGCGAGGAAGGGGTGTCCGGTGGTCGTCCAAAGAGGAGGTCGCAGGGTATTCTAAGGTCTCTTCCGAAAATCATTTGAGATGGTGTATATCCGGTGGTCTCGTGAGTAGCACTTCTGTAGGCCAAAAGGAACAATGGAAGTTTCTGATCCCAATCTTGCTGGTTCTTGGAAACAAACAAGGAGAGATGATTCAGAATCGTTCTATTAAATCGGTCAACCATTCCATCGGATTGTGGGTGCAGGGGAGTTGTACGAGTCTTTTCCATGTCGAGCAAGTCACACAGCCCAGTGAAGACGGCAGAGTTGAAGTTCGTCCCCTGATCGGAATGTATCAGCAGGGGTACGCCAAATCGGGAGATCCAATTCCGTACGAGGACTTTTGCTACGGTTGTGGCTTCCTGGTCCGGAATCGCGTATGCTTCTGGCCACTTGCTAAAGTAGTCCATGACAACTAGGATGTATTTGTTGCCATTAGTCGTATGAGGTAGGAGGCCTAAGACGTCCAAAGCAATTCTTTCGAATGGTGCTCCTACGTTGTAACGTTGCAACTTTCCACGAGTTCGGGTCTTCGGTCCCTTCCGCGAATTGCATGCATCACAGGACTTGCACCACTTCTCCAAGTCGGATTTTGCTTTGTCCCAGAAGAATCTCTCCCTGACTTTCTGAAGAGTTTTCGTGACACCAAAATGTCCTCCAGTAGAACTGCTGTGAAGTTCTTCTAGAACGTTCGTAACTCTAGAACTTGGAAGGATTAATTGCCACCGGAAGCTTTTGCCATCATCGGACTCCCATCGACGGTAGAGTACTCCATTCTTCAAGTGCAAAGAGTCCCACATAGCCCAATATCTCTTCATTGTTGGGCTATAGCATGCAATTTCCTGCCAACTAGGTTTTCCGGTAGCTGCTTCCATGAATTCAATTAGAGGTTTCAAGTCCTGATCTTCAACCTGACTTTTGCGGACATTCTGATCACTCCAAGGATCCACGTCTGAAGTAGTTGACTTGGAAGTTATTTTCCGAACGGCCGATGTGTTAACCCCAAACTTAGACTCGGCATTGGAACAAAATCGACAGTTCTCCGGACATGGTCTTCTAGAAAGAGCGTCTGCATTCCCATGGAACGTTCCTTTTCTGTGATGGATATCCATGTCGTATTCCTGCAGGCGCTGAATCCACCTTGCTATTTGTCCCTCTGTATTCTTGAAATTCAGCAACCAAGTCAGAGACGCATGATCAGTTCTTAAAAGGAATTTTCGGCCGTACAAGTAATGATGAAAGTGCTCAACGGCCTTTACTATTGCCAGTAACTCCTTTCTTGTGACGCAGTAGTTCCGCTCGGATCTTGACAGGCTCTTACTAAAATAAGCGATGACTTTCTCCTGTCCTTCAATATCCTGGGAAAGAACGGCGCCCACTCCCTCATTGCTGGCATCTGTATCCAAAATAAAGTCCTTGTTAACATCGGGAAAAGCCAAAACAGGAGCGGATGTTAAAGCGTTTTTCAGTTGATTGAAGGAGTCGTCACAGTCGGCAGTCCATAGGAACTTCTGCTTGCTCTCTGTTAGTCGATGCAAGGGTCTGGCGATCTTGGAGAAACCTTTCACGAATTTACGGTAATACGTGCACAGGACTAGGAAGCTTTGCGATTGATGAACGTCTTGCGGTCGAGACCAAATTTGCACAGCATGGATCTTGGCTGGATCTGTGCTTACTCCATCGGATGAGATGATGTGTCCGAGATAACTGACTTTCCACCTAAAGAGCTTACATTTTGATGGGCTAAGTTTCAAGTGGGCTTCCCTAAGCTTCAAGAACACGTTCTTCACATTTTGCAAGTGTTGATCAAAACTCCGCCCGGTGATAATGATATCGTCCAAATATACCGGACAGGTCTCGTAGGAAAGTCCTCTAAGCACAGTCTCCATTAGTCGCTCGAACGTAGCCGGTGCATTACACAAGCCAAACGGCATAACTTGAAACTGCCATAATCCTTGGCCGGTGGTGAAGGCAGTCTTCTCACGATCGTCGGGATGTATCTCCACTTGCCAGTATCCACTCTTCAAATCCAAAGTCGAAAACCACTGGTTCCCCGATAGAGTGTCCAAAGTGTCATCGATTCTTGGCAGAGGGTAGCTGTCCTTTTTCGTAATTTCGTTCAGCTTCCGGTAATCCACACAAAACCTGGTGGAAACATCCTTCTTTCGAACGAGTACGATTGGAGAGGCCCATGGACTTGAGGAGGGTTCGATAACTCTAGTATCTTCCATTTCCTGTAACAGTTTCCCGACCTCCTCTTGTTTTGCGAAAGGAAGTCTTCGAGGATGTTGTTTAATAGGTAAATGGGTCCCAGTATCGATTCGATGTTGAGTAAGCTCTGTTCTTCCTACATCTTTCGATGACATGGAGAAAATGTCTTGAAATTCTTTTATAAGGTTTCCGACAATCTTCTCTTGCCTTCTTTCCAACCGAGAGTCTTCGAGAAGCTGGTCCACTAAATCCGCGGGTGGTAAGGTCGGAAGCTCCTTCGATCCTCGTTCGATGCTTGTAACAGGTGTGCAAGTGGCAATTTCTTCTCCTTTCTTGATAACTCTCTTAGAATCACCGATGTTGGCCATTCTCACATGCACCACCTCTTGAGAGAGATCCACAAGCGTCGCTCCTACTAGCACTCCTTTCGGGACGCTATTCGATGATGGGAAGTCCGTTACTCCAAATCGGAAGGCCTTCGGGAGCTCTGTTGAGCCTTTTACAACCAAATCTGTCATGGAGGGGATGGTGATGTCTTCAAGAGCTACTATTCGATATGCACACGGCTCTTCCGAGTCCAAACCGAACAATGGAACTTCTTCCTTCCCTGTTTGAAGCTCGCCTTTCTCGAAATTCAAAGTAATTCCATTTTTCTTTAAAAAGTCCAATCCCAGAATACATGGGTCAATAATTTCAGCGACGTAAACGGTGTGAGTGTAGGTGTGAAATCCAAAAGAGATGTTGACATTTAATTTCCCATGCACAGAAATTTTGTCACCAGTCACAGTTTGTAGTGAAACTGAAGGCGCAGTGTAAAGAGGTTGGCTGTCCAGGCGCCGGGCTACATCCGTCCGTAAGATGGTTACATTTGCCCCTGAGTCAACTATTAGACGACAGGGAGTTCCATTGATCTTGCCCTCCGCGAATAAACCATGGTTTCCTCCTTCTTGAAGGGATGAGATGTGATAGAGGCTGAGTGGGGCACCACCTGCTCTACACGGCGACCTCCGCCTCGCCAGATAGCCGCTCTTTAGTTTAACTGCTGAGGCTCGGACGAGGATCTGTCCCCTCTCCGGTCCAATTCAGGGCAATCACGTCTGAAATGTCCTTCCCGGTTGCAGAGCCAACAAACCACTCTAGTTTTTCGATGCCTCGAGCCAGGAATATTTCTCATAATTCGCTCCATCTTGTTTTCCAGTTCTTGAAACTTCTTCGTGAAAAGTTCAGAGGAATCGTCTGCCAATGTTCCACGTACGAAACGCCGATCTTTTCTAGAAGCTTGCTATGCGGCTTCTACTCTCATGGCATAGACGAGGGTGGACTTCAGATCTTTGCTGTCTGACATCCTGGTAGCTTGTTGTATGTCGGGATCTTTGATGGCATCCACGAAATACTGAAGAGACAGGTTATCTCGTACGTCCGAGGGACAGTCTGGGAAAGCGAAGAGCGACAGTCTTTCTATATCCAATGCCAATTCTTGAAGAGTTTCATTGGCCTTCTGCTGTCTCACTTTCAATTGCAGTCTGTTGTAATCCTTTAGATGCTGCTCCCCAAACCTTAATTCCAGCGCACTTGCCAGCGCCACGAATTCTCCCCGCTTCTCTTCAGGTAGCGTCTGTAAAATGTCATCAGCTTCACCTCGAAGAGATGCTGCGAGATGGAATGCCTTCGAAGTATCGTCCCAACCATTCGCAGAAGCAATAATTTCAAACTGCGTTTGATAAACGCGCCAAGACGACTTCCCATCAAAAGTTGCCACTTTGATGTTGGAACGTGGCGTAATGAAGGGAGTGGAAACATTATCCCAATTAGGCGTTGCAAAGGTACAGCTTCCCCCGTTTCAATTTTTCGTAGCCTTTCTTCAACAGCGTCATGAAACTTTTCCTGCTCTTCTTTCATGGTGGAAACCTTTTCTTCGATTTCATTCCTCACAGTCACGAGATCTTCTTTCACTGTAGAAACCTTTTCTCCCAAGCAGTCAACTTTCCCATTAACAACCTCAAAACTCTCACTGATTTCTTTTCTTACTTCACTCAGAACCTCTTCTTTTACCGATTGTAGAACACTTGTAGTAGTTTCTATTATGGTGGATTCCACCATTGAGGCTAGCTCTATCTTCATTTCTTCTTTGATTTCATTCACTGCTGCAGATGTTGTTTCGCACTTGGCGGCTAAAGCTTTAATATCTGATGATGTCGCTTCTTGGCTGGCGGTGATTGCGGCGGCGAGTTCAGCGTTAGTCGTTTCTTGGCGGGTTTGACCAGCGGCGATTGTAGCGGCGGTTGATTCTTGTCCGGCCTTTATTCCAGCAATCATTTCCATCAACTGCTTCATTTGGTCTTCCATCATTCCTCTAGTTGTCGGCATTCAAAATTACGAGATCCCACTTCTGACACCACTGTTATGAATTTTTCCGCTGAGGCAATGACGGCACAGTTTTTCAGATAAAAACTAGTATTTATTCTCTTCAGAAAACTCACAAAATTTATTCACAGATAACAGTGCAATCACTATTAATCTTCAATACAAGCTTCAACAAGAACAGCTTCGAATATAGCGATTATACAAGCTCACTCCAATAGGTCAACAAAGCGATCGCGATCAGCTTTCAACGAAAACCGGAGTCAATCTGAAAACTTTCCCGTTCTCCAGTCTTTTATATACAAGCGCGTGAGACATTCTCGAAATTTCCAGCCGATTCATAGAAAAGAAATATCTCGAAACTTCTCGATGGCTTTAGGTGTTGCCACCTTTTTCTAACTTGTATAATCGCATTTAATTAATAAATAAAATAAGATAAAAATAAATTACAATAGAATTTTGAAATAATACGTCACTATTTACAATATATACAGACAATTTGTGCAATACTAAAACAAAGCTATCACGATTTTCAATCACCACCCTTTAGTGCAGAAAAAGAGTCAAAAGTTGCAAATGTGGAAAATCCTAATGTCCTTTATCTTTTAATAAAGCACGATTCTGAAAATTGGTCAACATATGCTGCCTCCATTAATTGCCTTGGTGTAGAATCCGCAGAGTTGGAAATTCATTTCAGCCAAGCTGATTCAAACCATAAAACAAAAGTTGAATCATTTCTTTCTCAAGTATGAGAAAACTATTTAATTTACGTTCATGTAAATAAGCAACTTTTACCGGAATATTTTTCCCAATGTAGAGTGATTTTGCCTAAAGATATGTAACGTAAAAACCTTTCTCCATGCTATTAGATAGTGAAACAATATAACTTTTACCCTATTTTATCACTCTATAATAATGACTATCAACTTGTGCTTCGAAGCATTCAGTGGACTAATTGAAAATATGAAAGGGAGTTTAATGAGAGTGAAAAAAAAAATATAACACAAATTATGTAATTTTTAATGAAATTGAAAAAAAGGAAGTAAATATGCGAGTTTTAATGAAATAGAAAAGAAGGAATGTAAATATGCGAGCTTCACTAAAATTGAAAAAAGTAAATATGTGAGTAGATTCGATATTACAATATTTTTGACTTTGAGTTTAATTAAATATTTATGCAATATTTACTTTAACTATAAATGTATCACATTTAATTTAATAAAATTTTCGATTAACAAGAATACAATTATCTTCGACTAAAAAACACTCACAATTAGAAATAATTTAATTATTTACTGAGATAATTGAATTCTACGAATTACTTAACATATAAAAGCGTATTTATTAAAACATAGTGAATTTTTTTATTTATTTTACAAATACCTTTTTAAATTACCTTGATAGAAAACTTTTTTTCTTTCTCGAATAATACATTTGTTATTTTTATCCGCTTAATTGAATCCTTTACATCGAAAAGAGTATCAAATCAATTGTCCCACCCAAATCCAAAATAGTACACTGTTTAATGAAGTACTTATTGGATGCTAGTTTAAATGTTTGAAAACATCGATTCGACTTTCCTAATACAACTTACACTAATTAAAAAAGCAATTCCTAAGACTTCCTAATCAGTTTCGTAATGTTACCTCAGATTCATTTCAATTAATTCATGAGTTTTAAAAGCTTAGTATGCTGTATGCTAAATAAAAGAAAATATTGAATGTTATGTTATTTAAAATTCTTTTGATTGCTAAAACTTAAGTAGGTACTTTTTGAAATAGTAATTAGTAATATTTCCTAACGAGTAATAGGTAAATACTAATGACACATTTAATTATTTTTTTAATTTAATTTTTGAAGGAGCTCCAAGCAATAACTCTTAAAAAAATTTGTAATTAAAGATAAATATCATAAATATGCTACTTTTAAATGTTAAATGGCTTGGCACATCCATTACAGATAAAAATAACAAATTTTACTGTTGAATCACTTTTTTGAACATCTTAGAATAGAACATTTTAGTAATCTGGTTCCACGCTTTTTACAAAATGAAATATATTATTAATATTATATTAATATATAATAATATATAATATATAATTAATATTATATTAATATATGAAATATTATTATATTATTACTCTTTTTACAAATAAATATAGAAAATAATATTAAGGCGGTATATTTCATATAGAGACTAAAATAGCAAAATAGAAAAACTTGGCCAATCGTGTTTATTGTTTAAAAAAATAATATAATTATATCTGTGTGGAATTAAATTGTAAGTTAAACTGAACCTAAATTACAACTTTTAATAATGAGTAATTACCACCATAGCATGTTTGTCATGGGAAGATGCCGGGATCAGTCAACAAGACCCAACAACCTTTCAGGCACCAACCCACTACGGCGAGATCGTTAGGCTATAAAAATTTACCTTCCGTTGTATTGTATCATAATTTAGATAACAGAAATTGTATAATAGACCTCAATCAAGACAAAAGATTTAAAATAGATAAACATTAAACTTTTAATACCTCATAATAAAGTGTATTTAAACAAATCAATCACAGATTAACAAACATACAAAAAGACATTAAAAATTGAGCAGCCTCCCAGATGAAAAGGCGGTGAAAATACCAAGTTGAACTCACAGAAAACATTCGTTTGTCATGTCCCCAGCATGGATGGCCAACCCACAATTTTGGGTGGTGACTGGTTTTTTAAGCTAGCCGCCCTGAAGGCTTAGAAATATGAAAGACACATGTCTTCTTATGACATGACTAAAAATATCTGAAAGTTGACACGCGTCTTCTTAAGGCGAGACTACATACGTCGGAAAGACGAAAAAAAGAAACTGATATGCACTGTTCCTTGTGTGGTATACATTCACTCCGATGATCGACGATTCCATCCTTCTGGCAAGTCCACATACCATGCGGCACATTCATATGGCGCACAAAAGGCCTTCCGAGAGTCGCCTCTTTGAATCCAGACGAAAATCTAAGCTTGGTCGTACGACAATTTTGTTCAACCAAGATATTCCAAAACTTTAAATATAGTTTGCTAGGTGATGATATTTTCCCTTTCTCATGAGCCCCGTCACGATTATTTTCAGGGAGATGCAAGACTGCTAGAGTTTGGTTTAAATCGTTAATTATTTAGAAATGCTGATTTTAATTCCTAATATGTATTAAATGTTAATTAACAATTATACATTTGTTTTCACTTTCATAATAAACGAATTTTTTAAATCATCTCTGTCGAATTTATTTGGTAGCCTACCGTGTTAAAAATACTTTTTCTTATACAAGAAGAAAAAAATGTAACGATTTTCTTATTTTTCTACATTTTTATCTTCCAAGTGTTTCTCGTGGTATTCAAGAGATAGTGTTTGGAGCAGAGGAACTGGAGGACACAAAAATACGAAAGTGCATCATTTTATTTCTTTCAGGTTTAAGAAATAATGAAAATTAAAATAAGAAAAAAGAAAAAAACACAAAGGCAATATTGGAAATGCTGAATTGAAATCTAAAAATGGGTATCAATGTCTTATATCTGATGATTAATAAATAAAAATATTTTTTTTCCGAGTAATTAATAGAACATATAAATGATAATACAAAATAAATATAGAAGAATAAATAATTCTAAACTATGTACCCCAGTAATACTAAGAACCTGAAAACCACCTTTCAATTTCAAAAATATACCCAGCTATAAGAAACGAAATAGGAAATACACATGAGACTTAAAAAAATGCGCATTGTAACATTGAAACGTAGTTTCAAAATGACATATGTACTTTTTCCCTTGGAATTTACATTTTTTTTTTCCTTCTTTTTTTTTTTCAATTTAATTTTAATTTTCAAAAGCCAAGGGGAGTGCAAGTGCTCTCCCATGCACCCTCCTAGAGCCGATCATTCCCCGTCCTTTGAAGTTCAAATAGATAAAAATTTAGAACTGTATATTATAAATATTGGAAAACTTTTGCATCTTATTTTTTAAATAATTTTTGAAATTTGTTATTTTAAATTATTGAAATGCTAATTTAAAAAAAAAAAAAAAAAAATTGGAAAAATATTATTTGAAGTTTAGGAGTTGAAAAAAGAAGAAAAGAGAGAAAAAAAAACTTTTTAAGCGGCTTATTGTATTTTTTTTTTTTTTTTCCCTTAAAAGTTATTTTCTGAAAAAATTCTTTAAGAAAAATTGCAAAGACAATTTATTTACATTTGAAAAGTACATATAAAGGTTTAAAAATGAAAAAAATAATTTAAGATCAATTAATTTGGCTGTGTGAAGCCATTACGAATATATTATTGCATGAAATATTTCACGTTTTATTGTGAGTGCGGTTTTTTACTAAAGCCAAAACATACATTTTTATTTCATTTCAAACGGCTTGCTGTATTTTGTAAGCTACCTATTGCTAAGTTTTAAGGCAAAAATTCGTTTTCACTACTAAACTGTTTATTTCGCTAAATGTAACACTTCGAAAGACTTTTCCCTAGCAAAAAATGTGTTGATAAATTCATATCTAACACAAAATATCCTAAAATAATAATTATTTTAATCAATGTATTTATCTGATTGATTCCTTGACGCAAGGACTAAAAGAAGACAGTTCATTCTTTGTAAAAGCTGGTAAAATTTAACTATTTTTCAAATAGACTTCCATTAAAGCATTTGCAGCCGCCACCTGCTGGGAATGGGGCAAAATTAGAAATTTATTGCATTAGGTCATAGAAGTTTATGGAGATTCTTTCCTAACTTAATATAAATAAGTTATGTGTTATGATATCTGAATTTTTACTACACCCAATAATTTACCACTAATAAATAATCTCTGAGACGTTGTAAAAGGGTATGAGATATTTTAATAAAAACAAATCATTCAATTTTAAAGATGTAGAACCAAATGATATAAATTGACAAGATTTGTTTTTTATCGACTTGTACCGTAAACAAGATAATTTATAACAGGGATTGTCACTAAATTACTCCAACTTCAGCACACGCTTGTAGCATTTCTAACACAAGTCTTTTCTGGTAAGAGAAATACCATAAATATAATACAGCTAAAATAGAAAATATAATACAGCTAAAGAGAAAAAGTAAGTCACATAGTTACACTTTAAATTTTAGGTACGCTGAAAACTAACTTTAAGTATAAGAAAATTCTAAAATCATCATTGGAAATAATTTTGGTTATTTTAAGTATTCGTATACAAAATTAAATATGGATACGAATTTATAATTATCAGAAAATTTAGATCTGAAAAACCTCGGTGAATTAATAGCTGTTTATATAGGAATCAGAAAATCTATTGGGAAGGTAGAACCTGGAATAATTGGCTATATTTGTGTCAATCGCTGCCTTTTGCTTATGTTAGAAAAAAAAAGTCTCAAGAAACCACATCCAGTTCTCAACGAACTGCCACTTTACTTTATTTTTCGAAAACTAAAAACGATACAATCCAAAAACATTTCCTTGCTTTTTTTTTTTTTAATTAAAATCCTCTCTCGTGAAACAACGTTTACAAAATTATAAAAGCCGTTTGTTATCCAGTGGCTGGAATCTAGCATAATAAACAAATGCAACCTCATTATTAATTCAGAAACCTTACAATTTGTTTGAAACTGAATAAAATAGTAAGGAAGGGATTAAAAAAAAAGGACATAAGAATCGTTACTAGCTAGTGTATCCTTTTAGGTCCAAGTTCTCGTCTTATATGCTTTGTATCTAAGATATTCTAAAGTTTATGAAGTAATTGTATAATAAAGGATGTTTGGAAGCAAAGTATTTTATTCGACATTGAGTTTTACTTCAACCTTCAAATTAGATTACAATTTTTTTTCAAAATAACATGCTAATTAGCTTCCCTAAATAAAGATTAGAACAACTCTAATTCAAAATCTCTATAATTCGGTTAACTTGAAATTTAGAATCTTCCTTCTTAATTAACTTAATTTAACAGTAGGAACGCTTGCAACAGTGCAATTGACACTTTGCCTCTACAGAAGGTGTAAAAAAAACCCCTAAAATGATGCAACTTTTTAATTACTTCGAGAATTTTTCTTACGAAAATTTCTAGATTTTATGCTGACATTTTGCAACCTCTCTGGGACACCCTGTATATATACTGAAGCAGCTAACTTCTGTTCATAAATCAATGTTTTAAATTGCTCGTAAGCAGAAAGTGATCGAATACGTAACAGATGCCATCAACCTTCACTTAAGCCCACGCGCCGGAAAAAATAATCGCTGGCATTGCAAATACGTCGAGTTGATAAATTCGCACTTTTTCGATGCTTAAATGCATAGCACTATAACGGTTTACAAACCGCCTGGATTGCAATACTTCTACCATTTATATTGAAAAACAACCTTTAGAATGATGAGATTGTTTTAAGAAACTTCGGTTGAGGGGACACGGAATGTATAGAAAAAGTCGAAAAAATACCAAAATGTGTATTTTTACATTTTAGCTTGGTTTTGTACCTTCAAACTTCTTTCATATAAAAAAAAACTATGCAAAACTGGGGAGTAGTTTTAAAGTTATGCTATGTACACCCTTTATTTGTGCCAACTTCTGTCAAAAATGTAAACAAAGCTTTTGAACACGATTTTCGGCACCTGCAATTAATTAAATAATTTATTTTAGAAAACAACCATAGTTTAGTCAACAAGCTTTTTTAACTGTGCCAGTAACTGTGTACAAGAATGTTTGTTTATATTTTAACAAAATGAGGGGGCTCCCGATAGCCTAAGCGGTAGAGTATCGAGCTCGTAACCGGAGGGTTGCGGGTTCTGTCCTCGGTCCGCCAAATATCGGTGTGTACCTAATGGAGGCTGGTGCACATTAAATATGTCGTGGCCTCAATGTCCTCTCGGTGTGGTGGGGTCGGAGAGAGGGGTTTATACTAGAAAATTTCGATCTCGTATTCTTCTAGATGCTCAAAATTACGAGACGTATTTGGCTGTGTTAAGCACTTTATAAGTGGCAGAAATAGACAGTCGGTGGTTTCAAAACAAAACGATGAAATAGACAGTCGGCAGATCCAAAAAAACAAAACAAAACTGTTTTATCACGCTACTTTCCTGCTTCACGTTTATCAAAGTTTCTGCTTTTGTGCAATTTACTTATTTACTAAATGTTTTAATAATTTTCTTTTATTTATTTAATTTCTGTAATTGAGATTCGATTTTCATAATGCATAGCATTAGTTCTCGTTGGAGGAAACCTGTTAGCAATAAAGCAAAGAGAAAGGCTGCGGCAATTGCAAATTGGTTGGTTGTATTCAGATTATCTGGCGCCGTCAGCAACACGAGGGCTATAATGCACCGAAACATTCGTCATTAGACAAGCCAACATACATTTACAAACACCCATGCCTAACACGGGACTCGAACCCGCAACCTCGCGGTCTAGAAGCCAGCACGCTAACCACTATACCGTTTGGTCAGCGGCAATTGCAAATGCCAACAAACGCTGGAAAAAAGAAACCGAAACAACCGTCTTCTGAAACAAATGCTCCAGAAGTTTTAAAGACGGCATCTGCGACATCATATTCCATAATAAAGTATGGGCAGTAAGTATTCCGTAATAAAGTAAGGGCAAAGTTACTACAAAATATTCCATGTTGTGAATGCCAAGTCAAATCGTTAGACATTTCTAAAAAGAACAGATTTGGACTGTCTGATCATATTGAAATGATCTGTGGAAGCTGTGGTCATAATAATGGTCAAACGTTTACTAGTAGTCAAGGCGTTAACTCGAAGGAATTTGATGTTAACCGTCAGATTGTACAAGCCTTTATATCGATTGGTAAAGGTCATTCTGCTCTAGATACATTTTCAATGATAATGGGTCCGCCGACAACGGGACCTAAAACTTATGCTTTTCACCTGAATGCCTTAGCTGCTCTCTGATCGACAATAATAGTTGGGGAGCCCAATATGCTAAATGGGGATTTACTCGAGCTTCGTATGGACCTTTTAGAATGTGAAGATTAGATGCTAAAAAGAAAGAAAAAAGTTATATTTATAAAGGTTTCACAGATGGGGAGAGCGTGTACAGATTTTCAAAAATGTAAAAAAAAAATCGTGACACTGAAATACTCGAGCACTTCAGATATTAATAGTGTATGCGCCCCACGTGTTTCTGATAAAGGAGGAATATCAATCTGCCGGTTTGCATGGTGGGGGGTTAAAAAACGAAGGGGTTAAAAATCAAAAAAAAAAAATATTCGAGTGCATCAGATATTCAGAAGGGATGTTAATGAAACTCTAAAGGAGTTCAAATTCAAAAGACTGACGATTTGGACTCGACCAAAACTCATGGCCGATTTTTGAAAATGCAAACAAAAAAATCGTGACATTGAAATACTCGAACGCGTCAGATTAATATACAGATGGTTCAGCTTGATGTCCTTGTCGTGCTGACCCATAATCTGACAATTATGTGGAGGAATTACCTTAATCTGACGGTTTGATTGGTTGGTTGTATTCAGATTATCTGGCGCCGTCAGTAACACGAGAGCTATAATGCGCCGAAACATTCGTCATTAGACAAGCCAACATACATTTACAAACACCCATGCCTACGTGGGACTCGAACCCGTAACCTCGCGGTCTAGAAGCCAGCACGCTAACCACTATACCATTTGGTCGGCCTGACGGTTTAAAAAAAAAAAAAAAGAAAAAAAAATCATTTTTTTAATTACTGAATGTTATAAATACAATTAACAATATATATATATATATATATATATATTACAAACACCCGTGCATTACACGAGACTCGAACCCGCAACCTCGCGGTCTAGTAGCTAGCACGCTAACCACTATTATACCGTTTGGTCGGCTCATACGCTTCTGGTAGTTGATTACCAACAAACCAAGTCATCTCCAATTTTCCATCCATATTTGTCCAACCGATATCCGTTGGTGACATGTCAGTGATGATTTGATTGTGTGCATTCCTCCTTAAGTATGCAATATATCTCGTTCGTAATAATTTGGCTGCCGTAACTCAGATTGACAAGGTGGAAAGTTACAAGTATCGTAATTACGCACATTCAACGAGAAGGGCTGTGATGTATCTGATACCTTATATGTCCTATTGAAAACTTCAATCCTTGCTCGGTTGTATTATGTAATCATTCATTTAATAAATATTTTTTTAAATCGTCTCAATAAATAAAATTTTCATAAAAAAAAAAATAAGAGTAAAAGATATTATAAGTAATATATAATGTATTATCAGTGATATTAGGACTTACTCGTCTGTTGATGTACCAGCAACCTGAGTTGTCATGGAAGTAACAAGAACATACAATTCGGAATATTCACCAGGCACTTAGGGAGCATTATCACATTCCGCTGCACTTTTCGGTTGCTTTTGAAAATCAGGCGGTATTTTAATAGCTGTAAATAATTTATAACAGCGCGTGTGATAACCGTCGTATAATGATGTTTCATCTGAAAATTCTACATCATCATAGGAACTGCGTGATTTTCTTCGAACCGGTTTGCTTCGACGATACTCCAAAACAGTCTTGCATTTTTTTTTTTTTTATTGTTTCGGATGTAAATTTAATAACTTTTTCAACTGTTTTTTTTTTGTCCACAAAATACACGGTTGGCACTATTATTACTCATTATCGTAGCACATATAAAACTCTCTGCATTTAAGTCACTAAACTTTTTTTTAAAGCACAATAATCAAACCAAAGCGTTGTACACATAAACGAACGCGTTGTGATCAACTGTGAATGGCAAAATGACGACGGCGCATGCGAGGAGTGGTATTTACATAGTTCTCAGCAAGCAGTACACTTTATTGGTGATTTTAACTACTACGGCTTGTGGGTTGGGTTGGATTGGTTGTAGTTTAACGGCGCAAGAACAACACATGGGCCATACTGCGCCGACTTCGGCTTGTGGAAATCGGCAGACTATATTATTCCCGTGATCCTTGAATAATTTTCTTCAAAATAAAAAAAAAATTAACCGCGCTCGAGAATGTACAGGTGGCGTTTTTTTTTTGTTTTTTTTTTACAACTTTGTGACTCTCCTATTTCCTTATGTCACGCGCAAATCGTCAGATTATTGAAATGCACACTTTTCTTTATGTAATTAACTCACCTTAATCTGACGCACTCGGGTTTTTCAAACAATCGATTTTTTTTTTTTACTATTCTGATCGGCTGCCCTAAATGCACCCCCCCCCCCTATATAAAGGGTTCTTGTATGGTGGGGGTTCTTAACAGGGTGCAAGGTTTCTTCCCTTATGTTATTCTGTCGCGCTTGAGTAAATCCCAAAATCCCCACTGGGCTCCCCTACTGTAATACGCATTATGTTCTATTTCCTATCATCATGTAGTTAAGACGTAACTTTCACGCTCTTTCTCTCCGTTATATTTTAATAAGTGTTTTAGATTATTCTAAAATGTCTCTTAACTGCCCACGACCACACTACAAAAAACTTGAATTGAAATGTTTTAGTACGACACACACACACATATATATATATATATATATAACTATTAGGACAATATCCGGCCTCACCATTGCTTTTTAAATAAATTATTTATGCTAGACTTATACGTCGATGGCGTCATGGAATGCCGAAACGAGTAAATTTCAGAGCAAAAGAGAATATTAGTTTCGCCGAAACTTAACAAGTTGACAAGCAGGGAGGGAAAATATTATGGAGTAAACACTCGCTTTAGAAGTTACGCCTAAGTTCTCAACTTCTGACGCAAGCTGCTGTTTTGATTTCAAATGAATAACAACTCTTAAATCCTAGGTGCGGGAACGTTCGACGTTAATATAATTTTTAAACTTATAAGGTTCTTTGTAAAAGAGGCTACTTATGGTTATACGGTTAGATATAGAATTTTTGAATTTGTTTATTTCAGTTATGTAACCTGACAAAGAATTTTCTTAGGTGAGTTTTGGTGATTCTATCTGCTGGACAGATGGTGTTTTGCGATTCAATTTAAAACTTCTACTGATTAAGGTCAATCCGGTCGGCTGCCTGAATCGTAATAAAAAAATCTTATCCAATTATGCATATGGTAAACACGTAGGAGGACCTATAACCAATTAAAAAAGTCTTGAAATTTTGAAGGCGGATTCAAATCTACTATTCGAGAAAAGGAAAATTGAATAGATTTTGTAAAGTTAAAACCTGAGAATAGAAGAAAATAAACACATTCACATTCAGACATTCACAGGCATATACATCTAGATAAAATTAATAGTAACCGTTCAAAATGTAGTCGAAAATTGCATGAGCTTTTCTCCAGCCGCTCCAACTCGTTTGGATGCTGACTGTGTTTGTCAGATAAATAATTCGAAAGTGTTTTTTCATCCCCTTTCTAAATTTTAAGGGGTATTCTTAAAATCCAAAGGGTATTTTTAAACTAACTTTTTTAAAACTAAAGGAAAATAAGTTTTTTGAAAAATTAATATCTACAACAATTCACGATCGCGATTTCGTGTATCAGAGTGAAAATATGCTGTTTAATGCTTACTTTAATTGCCTATGAGCACGGTGAAGATCTATCGTCTAGTGATGTCAAGTTAAGTTGGAGTTTAGTATAAAAACACTTGATGGTTATAAACTTTAAACTTACTATTAACACTTTTCCATCTGGTGTCCCACCAAAACTATCGGACAAATGCCGTCCACATCTCGAAAACTGTCATTGGAAAATAAACGAAAATTTCGCTCTTTTTTTTTTTTTTTTTTTTTTTTTTTTTAAAAAGAAAATAATTCTATTTTCAAAGAAAAAGGAAGGGAAGTAGCGAAGCCCTTCGAAAAATGACTAGTATGATCTGTGATTTTATAAAATGTAGAATTATTTTTAAAAATTTGACCACGATGTGCCGAGGCGTGAATTCATGCATGCGGTTAATTCTATGGGGTGAAATTGATTTTTAATGTGTGTTCACGCAGATTTCACGCATTTTTGCGAAGTCTGGATACTGAACAGAAGCCATGAGTATCAGTGTCGACAACCAATACATTTATAGGTATCGTCAATGACATGTGCATCATTCGATTCAGATCGAGTGTGGGTGTCAATAATAGTGCCATTTCTTATTTTATTAAAAGATATAAATGTGCAGTCAGTAAGTTTGTACGCTGGTGATTGGATTATTTCAATGGGATATCTTTAGGATCGGGGGGGAGTCAATCAATTAAATTATTCAAGAATGAACACTTTCATAATTTTCATAAGAACTTAATTTAAATAATGAACTTTTTAAATATTGATTATCCAGATTGATTTAAAATTGAAAATTATAATTTTTTTTTATTGTTAATTCCAATTTCATTTGTTTACAAACCTTAATATTCCATTGTTGAAATTATAATAAGTGTTTGAATAAATGTGTTTCATGCTATTAAATATTGTCTTCTATCTCGGAATGCAATCATGCTTGAGTGATTTGCGGATACTAATTATTTACTGTATACGATTTCTTAATAGTGCTAATAACTATCAAGGAATTACGGCATATTAAAAGGCAATGTACTAAGGACTATAAAGATTCATTTGGGCAATGTACTACTTTTAAGCATTTTATTGCCATTACCATTACAATCACTATTATGGCAGGTTATGTTGCTATTATTGCAAATATTATGGCATATTAATTTATTAAACCCTAAACAAAAGATCATTTTAATTGTCAAACCACAGTTTTGAAATGAAACTACTCTAAAAAAATATTCTGACACAAGACTGCCTGAACACTTTTTTCAAGGACGCTAGATCAAGTACAACTTTTTAACAAAAAATGCTGAATTTCGGGCGAAAACGACACACACGGGGAAAGACATCCAAATTGGGGAGGAGGGGGGAATATCTAGAAAAAAAAATCATATGTGAACAATTACATTATAAATGTGTCTCCAATTTTTATGCATTTTCAGTAAGAATAAAAACAAATTTCGTGTAAAAAAGTCTCGTGTTCTACATGAACGTATTTGCCACTTATTACTCATCTTTATTTGACTGTCATCATTCTACCTCATCTCGTACCCCTGACTTTTTTTTTTTTTTTTTATTATTATTATTTTTTATTAATTCAGAATGTTCGAAAACTTTGAGAAAAACAAAAATCATTTTTTTTTTTTTTTTTGACCGAATGCTATACTTTAATTTCCCAATATTATATATAGAGTAATTGAAAGTAAAAAATATACATGTTCGATACATTCATTTATATTTTTCTTTTTGTTGTTCACTATATTTTATTCCTGTACAAACTCGTTCTTGATATATAACTTGTCTAGCTTGATATAACCTTGTCTACTTTTTAATTTTCATCCCCTCTTTTAATGGTATGATCAAACTCCAATAAGATACTTCAGAGTTTGCCAGTAACTGTCAATAAATCAATGTTTTAGTGCGCGATAAAATTAGTTGACTTCAGTCTGAAATAGCCCTCAAAAAATTTTTTTTTTTTCAAACAGGTAAATGGCAGGAGTGATTTTCGCTTTATGAACTTAAGCTAACAGTTTTCTTTTAACATGTTTTCCTGCATTGGGATTTTTAAATTAAAAATTGAGATTCCAGGCTTGAAAATCTTTTTAAAATTCCCTTTGCATAGCTATTAATTGTTTTTTGTTTCGTAGTAAAAATATCGTTACGTTGGTCGATTTATACATAATATAATTTTTTCATATAAGCTTAATGTATCAAAGTTACAGGTACTTATGCTCGACTCTACTAGATCATATTTTGTTTGCCAATTTATAGCATCAAGATCAAAAAGTTAATACTGGAACTTTCAGAAAAGACTCGCTATCTTTGCAATTACTTAACTGCGAAATAGTGGGAGTTAGAAAGAAGAAACGAGTGGTATGATGATTAGACAGGTGGGGAATTTTGAATACTCCAGTTTGCTAAATTGATACAGTGTTGAAAAGTGGCAACGAATTGTTGTTAAATCTGAATACAGTTAAAAGAGTTCATCGTTTGCCTCGTGAAGAAAAGGCCCATTGATAGTTTTTAGTACCCCATATTCACCAGTTGTGTTTATTGATAAATCCTTCCAAATGAAAACGGATTTCACCGATAGACCATATGCCTTCGGGAGAAATGGGGCGTTGCGGATATGAAGGACAAACTCAAAGCCCGGGTAAAAAAATCACCATAAGAATCTACACCCTTCACAGATTCTATAGGTATATGTTTCATCTTGAATTTGCCCTTCTTTCTCTCTAAAAACACCCAGAGAATGATAGCAAGCATAAAAAAATTGATTCATGAAAAACTTTTCGAACGGGTTTTTCTCCAAACCATCTTTTCAAGACTTTGCCCTTCTTGCACACAACGTCTCAAATATACACGCATCAATCAATTATTCAAACCAGTGTATTTCAATTCCATACCTGGCTATCACTTTTCTCTATTTTTGCCTCTCACTGTTTATATAGTACATCATTTCAAAGTTCGGGATTCCCTTCTGAAAGACTCCGCATATCACATGTCATTTGCATACGTAGTTTCCTATAAAAATGTTGATATTGTACAGAAAGACGAAATGTGAAAACTTTATGTTTGCCTTCTCAGTAAAATGTAATTTATAAAAAAAAGTTTGACATAATTAGATATAATATGAATTTTCAAATAATACATTTTTACTTATACATTATAATGGTTTCATTCGCCTAAAAGTAAGTAATTTAATATTAATTAAAGTGTATATGCTTAAGGTAACTTTAACGAATCTGAAACTTTTTCAGATTGCAGAATTCAAATTATATAATAAAAGGATTTTTTAAACTGAAAACATGTGTCTTTATTGTGCTGAGTACTATATTTCAGAAAAGCATAACTAAATAGTTATTTATGCAACTATTGGGCAAGAAATACTTTTTCAAGCCAAAGTGCAAGCTCCAGTAGCAATTGTTCAAATTCAATCTTGTACTAAGTCGTAGCCTTAAGTACTAGAGGCGAGTGTTTCTCATTTTTCGGCTCTTCTGAAAAAAAAATTCTTTTTGAGCTTAGGTCGTTTTCCATTTCTAATCCTCGATTTGCCGAGTTTGAAAAAGTATTTTCCCATGTTGTTGCATACAATATTTTTTATAATCACGTGCAAAAAATATTTTTAAACCATATATTTATTAACATTACCAACTCGAGTCAATGAATTTCTTCAGAATATATGTCATTTCAATGCCAATAAAGTATGATACTTGAGCACGAGGCGTGCGAGAAACTACTTTTTTACATTAAGCTTGGCGTCCACTATCGCTAAGAAGAGCAGAGCAGATCATAGCGGAGTGGATTAGAGTCAATTACAAGGCTGCCAATGTCTACTATAGCACGAGCCTCGAGCTACAATGGACATTGACAGCCTTATAATTGGCTCTAATCCACTCCGCTCTGATCTGCTCTGCTCTGCTTAGTGATAGTGGACGCCAAGCTTTAGTGTGAAAAAGTTTCTTTCCACCACTCCCCGCGAAAAAATTATAGGTCGGCGATTTATCGATACGACGATATTTTTATCAATATTGTTACGAATGTTTGTATATTTGTAAATATTTCGTAGTGTTAATTTTGTAAGTAGGAAAATTTATGTACATTTTGCATAAGGCAGTAAAATAGTTCGTCTTTAGTTTGTTTCCTTGCAATGAGTCTCTTGATGCTTGATAACGAGTTTTACAGAGGTAACGCTGGGAAGCGAGTGTTACAAGGAGTAGGGCATTTAACATTATGGTAATGGCAATCTCGCCAAATTGGCGAGATAGAGCCAAGTTGGCGACGGTTTTGGCGACTAATTTTTGTTGCGAAATTTGGCGAGAAATCGCAAAATGTCGCCATACTTGGTGACCATTTGTACATGTATAGGACTTTTCGACTACGATCTGAAAAGTTCTCCAAATATCTACCTCTAGAAATTTCACATATGTTCGCCTCCCCTATAAAAGCTCAAGAGAGCGGGTGATGGAGTTAGTTGTTGATTTTGAGTCACTGAATTAGTTGACTGGTGAGTTGACTGGAATTACTGAGTTGAGATACTGAGTCTCAGTGAGCATTCAGAGTAGTTCTAAAGCGAACTGTATTGCATTGTCTTTTGCAGCGATTTGAGCAGTTGTGTTGTCAAGTTTTTAACTGCTGTTTTGTGCTCTATTGTTATGAAAAATGCTGTATTGTGTCTACTAAAACGAGAAGTTCTGGAGTTGTAAGAGAATCTGTGAAGAGTTACATTGGAATAAATATCTGCAAGCTTTGATCTGCTTTGGCTTCAAATCTTTCGAACCCGTCCACGCAACAATATTTAAAAAAAAATATCGATAGTAAAAATATCTTTACAAGTCACCGATGTATCGATATTTTCAAACATTTTTAGTTTTTTGATGATCGTTTTGTTGTTCCATGTTTTTTTTTTTTTTTTTTTTTTTTTTTTATTTCCTTTATTCCCTTTTCAAAAACTTCAAAACTAAGGTTTGAACTTAGAGGAGAGACAGTTAAAATGGCCCCCTAACAAAAAAGAAAACATGATGTAATAGAAAGATAAAATCATTTATTAGTAGTTATTAACATAGGGCCATTTCTGTTGCCAGCGTGTGCGTGGAATTTGCATTTAATTTTAAATATTAAAAACATCTCTATCATCAAAATATGCAATAAACTACTTTTTAATATTTCTTCTTGAAAAATAAATGGGAATTTATGCATTGACATCCGAATGTGTTTTATTTATTCTGATTGATAATATAATTTATTTATTAAAACAATTTTTATGATTTATTTATTAAAGCAATTTTTATAATTTATTTATTAAAACAATTATAGTTTATTTATTAAAACAATTTTGGCATGAATTCATAAAAAGTAGAAATTTGCCCCGAAAAACTTTGTTTCTGGCAAAATTGAAAATCAAATTAAAAAAAATCATGTATCGATATTTTTTTCTATGCAACGATATAGTATCGATATTTATTTTGATCGATGTTTCCGACCTCTAGAAAAAATGCTACTTTCACCACTATTTTTTATTCAAAGTTATTCAAAAAAGTTTAATTTTTTGCACGTTGTTATAAAAAATACTTTAAGAGGAAGTTCTAGTAAGGATCATTCCCTATACTCGCTATGTTACATTCTTCTATCCCAGTGCATTTAGAAACTACTTTGTGTGAAATTTTGAAATTTGGTGAGTAGGTACAAAAAAGATCACTTAATGAAATGACATAAACTGTTTTCATTTAATGTGTAGCAATTATGAATGAAAATTAAAATAGTAAAAGACAAAACCATGTGGAATCATTTCATATGCATTGACCGTAAAGATTTCAATATAAAATAAAATATATTAGACATCATTTTCGAGTTTTTGATTTATTGCATTTCATTAAGTGATCAATGATCATTTTCGTATCTACTCACCAAATTTCAAGGTTTCATAGAAAGTAGTTTCTAAATGCACTGGGCTAGAAGATTGTAACACATGTATAGGAAATGATCCGTACTAGGACTTCTTCCTAGGGGGAAAGTAGCTAGTTTAAAAACTGCCACATCTTTCACAAAATGTGCAGTGATTAATGAAAAAAAGCTGAGATATAATTAAATAAAAACTGGCTTTTATTTAAACAAAATAAAGCTTTCGACTTTTGTTGCATTTTTGTGCTTTTATTTTTCTTGTCCTTCTCTATTTTCTTTCTTCTTTGATATCAAAATCAAAAAGACTATTCGATTTCCTTCAAAGAGGATAAAATCCAAGATACTGATTTTGAAATAGAATCCCTTATAGGTGGATCTTCTGCCAAAAGACATATTTCTTTCTTTCTACTAAATTCTAAAGTTCTTTGCATAATACTTCAGGCATTTTCAATATTTGTCAAGCAAAAAATTATTTAAAATTCAATATTCAGCTATATAATTACAATGCAGCCACAGCTCTAAATATTCAATTGTTGCTTACTTCACAAAAATTAGTTACATGTACGAAACCCATCATTTCTATATCCTTTATATAATCTTCGTTTTTGTCTTTTTGTTTGTAGCAGGAATATTTTTACAAGGTTAATTAACTTATGTATAATAATCCAAGAAAACTTTCTGAATAGACTAGTTGTCGGTTTTAAGGGTTAAATTTTGTCATGTTGCCTCCACCATAAAGCAAAATTTCTTCATTATGACGTCATTCCCACTGTGACGTCAATAAAAGCTCACTTTTACTCGCTTGGCATACATCACATCCAGATAAAAAATAATATTCAAGCATATTCAGTTTGTCGGTATTTAATGACTGAAACCTTCCCCTGTTACGATTTACAAGATGATAAAAGAAACCTACAATATCAAAGCATTTAAATCTTTTATATCAACTTAGATATCGTGTGTTGCGTATAAAATCTTCAGATGACTAATTAAACCCACTTATAGTCATCCAATCGATCTGAAACTTAGCAGATTGACTCGTTATCAACACTATGCATTCTATCAAGTCTTGGAACCAAAAAAAAAGTTAATAAGACGGAATAACTGAATGCAAAGGCTCGGTCTAAGCTCAAAATCACTTTAAAATGTTGCAATTGCACATAAAAGTTCGCAATATATATAAAGAACTTATATTAAAAATTTGTTTTTATGCGTTACTTTTTTCATTAGTCAGACAACTCAACCTACGTTTTTAGGTGTAAGATTTTGACAGAACCCAGCTTGTTCTTTTCTTAATTTAGTTTTTATTCTGTTAACAAGACATTTTCAAAATGTTTTTCAATAGAATTGAAAACAATTTAATACCACGCCCATTACCACTTTTGGATATATATTTATAAATATATTTTTAAAAAATTTCCCTATTATCTTTTTTTCCACTTTTTTGAAATTTTCTCGGTTTTCCAGTTTTCTAGATCATGTTGTGTAGCTTGCGTAAATATTTAATATACTGAGTTTAGTTTACTTTTAATAATTAAGTTGTGACTTATAGTTTGCGCAAGCTTTATTTGGTTTCAGAAGTTTAAGAGAGTCTCCGACATTTTCCAGAGAGATATTTTCCACGGGAATGTTTAAAGTTTGAGTTGCATTAAAGGTACCCTCTGGTATTTGACGTTTATCAAGAGATTTATCTTGATTGGCGTACAAGACTGTTCTTTCCTCCTGCTTTAATTTCATCTCCAGAAATAAGAGTTTGTTCCTTTTAGTAATCATGTTCCTTTTAGTAAATCTTTTCTTACTGCTTATTTGTCTTACTATTTGATGAAAGTTTTTAATTTAACCTCTGTCTACAGCATATGTATCTTTTGATAGATCATTAAAAATTATACTCCTATTTGCTCTTGCAGGCTTTATTTATACTCTCTTCCAGCTCATTGTACTATTCTTTATATACCTTATACAGCCTTTCAGATCTTGATTTTCTCATGATTTTTCTATCTTCTTCTTCTCTTTTTTTTCTTTCTTTTTTTTTTTTTCTTTCTTTTTTTTTTTTCTTTCTTTCAATTTTATACCATGTTTCGAGAGTCAGACAGTCAATATTTTTCGTGCTTTTCCTTATTAGCTACTTCATTTGCAATTTCATAGTACTTTGCTAAAATGTATCTATTCTTTTTATACAATGTTTTATTTTCCTGTGTGTCCTTTAGTATATACAATGTTGCAAATATGTTTTTCAATTAAAAGAAAATCCATATCGTAGTCTAATAAGACTTTCTGCTTCTGTACTATTATTTTATATCATAATTTTAAGGTCATAATCATCGTGTAATTTATCAGAACCAATTTTTTCTCCTTTTTTAGCACTGACTTTTGACATTGTTTTGGTGAATTTACAATTTATTGCTGAAAGTTTATGTTTTCTACTTTTACCATCTGCTGTTACCCGTGTACGTTTGTACATGTATTTATGCTTGCAAAGTTTCCTTATTATTAGGCTTTCCGTTTTCCATAAAGTCGCAAAAAGATCCCCGGATTTCAACTTTTTTTCAAAAAAGTTTATAGAAAATATGTGTATCCTCTTCATTCGCATTTCAATAATTTCATTTACTCTCCTTGCAGTTGCTTAAAGCTGAAAAATTAGTAGTTTAATGTATTTAAAAAAGAATCTTGTCTTGGTTATTCTTTCGTCCACAGGATTTAGTCTAGAAGACACTTATCTGAATTCTTACTTAAAATGACTTTATATTAGTTTCGTACTTTATACTATAGTTAAGAAACTTATTGTAGTGAAAATACTCTTTAGATTGGTTCAGATGATCTCGTGTTATGATCACACCCCTATCCTTGATTTCCCCACTTTACTTACATGTTGTGTTTCCGCTTATCTGGATAAGTCAAGATGCCTAAAGAAAGAAAACTAGGTTCACAAATTGATTCAGTAAATCTCAAGTTATTATCAATCTCTTAAAGGGGTGAAAAAAAGGGGGGATGGGTTTTCGAAGTTTCAAATAACCAGGATTCTTTCTTTTGTTTCAAAGAGAAGTTGTTTTAAATGTTATTAAAATGATGTTTTAAATATAAAATGCTTTGTATTTAAGATGTCATATTAAGTTACATTCATATTCATTTTAAAAAGATAATAATAATAAATGTAATGAAAAAAAAAAAACTTTATATTTAAGATGTTTGTGGAATATTTCGATTGATAAAAAATTTATTCGTGTTCCTGAAATATGTTCTTTTGTTGTAGCAGTGGTTTAATTCGTGTTTTTTTTTTTTTTTAAGTATAAAGAATTGGAATTTAATGTCGTCATATTTTAACCTCTGCGTTTGTTTTAGTGACGAGTTAGGGTTCCTTAGGTCCTTCCTTAGAATCCAAGATAAGAACATTACTCTTTAGGGTATGGGATCACTTCTATAGGTGACCTGACAGTCTTGTCATCAAGTCACATCTTCAAAACGACTACTTGACTTAATGGACTTTAAGTATATAGCAAGGTCATATTTTTTCCTACAGCGTTTACCATTTGATTTGTTAATTGTACCTGATGCATGCCTCTCACTTTGCATAATCAGATTTTCAGCATGTGTTTGGAAACATTAAGTGTCTTTCATTCATCCCAAGGGCTCCTTTCAGCATCATACATGCAAAGATTCCGATTAGAATTTTGATATTCAATGATAAGTTTATCGCCAGTAAGAATGTCTTCCAAAACATTAGCAACATTTTTATTTGTTATCATCATATCATCAACCTAAAAAGAAAAAAATCAAACAATAAATGACGCCAAATGTGCATATAATGAAAAACCTATTTTAGTATCGCTTTTAAATTTAATTTTTCCTTTCAAACCACGCCTTCGATTTTTATTTTTTATTTTTTTCGGTCATAGTTTTCATTTATTAACTTTACCATGTTTTTGACAATTTACTCTTGTGAGAATGTTTATGTCAATGCTTTCCTAACTAGAAGTTCCATTCTTAATCTAAGTATATTAAAAATAAGGCGTTTTTAAATGGTAGTCACTCCTAAACTACACAATTAATTTTTATGATTAAAGTGTCGTTTGAAAGAAATAGAACTGTAAATATGCCAAAACATTCCAAAACTACAAAAGAAAAAAAAAGTTTTACTAATTAGTTTAATTTCAATATTTCTTATCATTGCATTATTAAGCATGCATCTTCTATGGCAATTATTTTCAATAATCTGATTGGCAATAGTATGTTGTTTACATTTGTTGTATTTTTGATTAATTGAATTAATTAATGAATAATAATTTTAGGCTCCCTATAACCTTGCGGTAGAGTATCGAGCTCATAATCGGAAGGTTGTGGGTTCGGGCCTCCGTTTGCCAAATATCGGTGTGTACCTAATGGGGGCTGGTGCACATTAAATCTGTCGTGGCCTCAATGTCCTCTCGTTGGTGTGGTGGGGTCGGAGAGAGGGGTTTACACTAGAAGATTTCGATCTCGTATTCTTCTAGATGCTCAAAATTACGAGACGTATTTGGCTGTGTTAAGCACTTTATAAGTGGCAGAAATAGACAGTCGGTGGTTTCAAAACAAAACAAATTAATGAATAATAATTTACAATAATTTAAACTGACTTTTTCCAACTAATAGTTAGTGAATTTTAATAATCGTGACAATTCTGAATGACATTAAAAGATGTTCGCATCTGGATAATGAAGATTTCTCTTCATATTAGAATCTCCAAGACATTTATTGGTGCAATTGATTACCGTAGTTACATTAGAACGGAGGTGGAACCGTTGATAATGGAAACCAGGTAAAAGGTTAGAAATATGTCACTCCATATTTGAAGTAATGATCTCATTCACTGACGTTCCACGGTTGCCGGTGATACTTTCATTAGAATGGACGCTTACTCTGATTTGCTCTTTCAATTTCGTGTCTTCACGAAACTTTCATGAAAATCTTCTACAAGAAAAATGAAAACGTTTCCTTTGTAATTTGTAATACTAAGTAGAGTTTATTGTTCCAATGGTTTACGTAAAAGAGTTTCATTTACTATAATAATTTGGTATATTGACCAACAGAGGACAGCCTTTTTCAAGAAGGAATTCAAAAACAAATCGAGTCTGTGTATGTTGTTATGCATTAAAATAATAGTACAAAACATAGCTACCCTCAAAGCTCTTTGTGTTAATTAATTCGAAATATTTAATTATCTGCGAATTTCTGCATTGCTTAACGTTTTTTGGCGGGATAATTACTTCTAAAACTAAAAAACTGCTTTCCGCGCTAGTGACCCTGTTTAATTCAATTGTATGATATATCTTCAGAATCTATATATAAAATGTGCGTTTTTGTTCATGCTGTGCAATTTTGAAAAAATATAAAATGTGTTCGTTCCTCGCTGTTATAATTACTTTGAAAAAATTACTGACTTGGAAAGTCTCTTAAATGAGGAAGTTATTAAATATTTCCAAATAACTCTATCATGAAGATTTAATGTAATTTTGTCTCGATTTTCGGAGAAGGGAGGTGCAGCCCTATCAACCCTTCGCCTTACTGGATACATCACTGATAATGAGCATTATTTTTTTTCTTTTTTTTTCTTTCTGGTAAACCAGTCGCTCTTATAATTTTCAATGAAGAAAGGGTCAGATAATATTTTTGCCATGCTAAGCACAGAGGTAATATAAAAAAAAGCAGTTAACGTTAATGAATAAGTTAGCATCAAACACATGAAGTTGTTAAACTTTAAACTGCCATTTTTAATGTTGAGGTCAGTTGCATGTACAGTACCCCCCCCCCCCAAAAAAAAAAACCAGAACGATGGTTATATCTTCTTCGGTTCTAATTATCGTAGAATCTTACGGTTTGCACTAAAATGTTTTGCATACGATTTTCTATATATCTGATGCAATTTCTTTTTCTTGAGGGACCGTTTACTAAGTAAAAGTAACGCTATCTTTGAAAATTTCAATACGAACCCTTATTTTTTATCATTTCATTCGATTCAGAATACATCATTTACTCTTTAGAAAAAATTTCAATGCATTATGTTAAAAAACACGTCACTTATGAGCGAAAATGTTTCGACCATTTTTTGACCGATCTTCAGGGAGAATTTCCATAAAACGAAAGGTATTTTTAAGGTTCTACTTCACAGCGGGAGAAATCGAACGGTCAGTGAGGCATTTCACGACGTTATAAAATACAAATATTCTAAAATTGTATAGAAACTACTTGGATTTATAGTGACATGTTTAAGATTAATACAAAAATAGCAAGTAAACGCAAAAGTAACATAATTTATTTACAACGTTAAAGATGTGCATTCTTCACACGAAATAAATAAAATATCGAAAACTGTAATTGCAGAAGTATAACGTATACTACTGATAATTAGAAAATTAATAAATATAAAATGTAGACATTAGTAAACGGTATTCAGCAAAATGTGATTATTTTACAGAAACATTTCACTGTAAACACAAATGTAACTTGATCGTTGAAATTATTTATAAAATGAAAAAATCACCTGATTCAATAAAATTTTTAAAGGATAACTTATTGAAATTGCTTAAAAAATGTGGTTTTAAATAAATGTAATTTAAGGAAGTAAATTTTTTTTTAAAAAAAGGACACTGTTGAAAACCACATAAAACATATGTTCCACGATTCCAAACACGTTAGACAGATTAAAAATATACATACAAAAAATAAAACTGCTTTGTTTGTATAAAAAATATATATATATATATATATATATATATATATATATATATATATATATATATATATATATATATATATATATATATATATATATATATTTGTAATCTCAAGAAATTCTGTTCCGATTCACCCCGCTGTTCCTATTAACCCTATTTTACGATAATTGAACGTTGTGCGATTTTCTACACCTCTAGTTTACCTTGAATTAATCTTTGATAGTTTTCAAAAGTCGTCTACTATACGGTCCCTTAAAGTGAGCGTTTTTTATATTTTCGTTAAAAAATCGAGAAAAAAGTCAAAATGAAAAGAAAAAAATTGTGGTGGGATTTCAAACCATGGTGAATCTAATGAAAGCAAAAAAAAATATATGTTTCTATTAAAAAAAAATTTAAAATTGTTTTATTAATCAATAATTAATTATTAAAAAAAGAAATTGATGCAAAAGTTGATTGCTATTTATGTTTGGCCATTTACAAATTATCTTTTAAAAACAAATACTGAAATATATAAATTATTTAAGTATTTATGGCCAAAAAAATAACTTTTTTATTTAACATTAATTTATAATTTTTGTTTTATCATTTAAATTACAAACCATTCATTAGAAAATTACGAATTTTTGTATTTCGCATTCTTTTTTAATGCTGAATCGAAATATGGAATAATATTATGAGGTTGCTATTGAACTTTTTAAAGTTTAGTTCTGTTTTAATATATAGATGACCCTTCATGATAAAAAAAAACCTACATACAATTATTAAAAACCTTCCACGATTTACAACGGTACCTTTTGCTTGTTATTTCAACAATTAGAACAAAAGGGCCATCGTTCTGATTTTTTGGGGGGGTACTGTACCACTTATGCAGTGCTAGAAAATAGACATGCGTTCCTCCACTTCTAAAACCACTGAAATCCATCCTCCCACTTTTAAAAACACTCAAGCCGTCTAAAAACTACTAAAGAAAAATAGCATTAACCTTTAAATGTAGTGACACTGAGAAAAAGTGAATTAAAGTTTTAAATGTAAAAAACAAAAAGCACCTTTTTAAGGTATATATATCATACTATTGAAAAAAATTATTATAGTACTTGGGGTATAAAGATATAGGTATTTTTATTAACAAATACTGTTACACTTGGTCAACTTTAACTTTAAAGGAATTTTTTTTTTTTAAAGTTAAATTTCTATTCTTGTTTCATACAAAGACAAGCTGTTTCTTTTTTAAAAGGCCATTTTAGAATTCTCTCTTAATTTAATTTCATGAAATTATGCACTTTTAGAAGTCCTATTTAAATCTAAATAAACATTTATGTATATAATGCTGAATAATTACTTCACTTTATCTCTTGCTTTCAAGTAAAAAAAAATAAGTCGCAGAGAATATTCATTAAAATAATTAAAAATTTTGGACCCTTGTTCAATGCTTGTGTTAGGAAGTATAAATTATTTTCTTACTAGTTAATATTTTTTACTAGAAATTACGAAAATATAAAATGTATTTGTTGGGGGGGGGGGGGGGGTCACTTTCCACCAACTTTTGGTCATCCTCCCCGCATTTCATTTTTCGTCCCACTTCTACCATTGCACTTATGTGTTTCGCAAGGGAATTTTTTTTTTAAAAACTGAACCAAGTTGGCAATAAATGTCACGTCAATAGTCCATAGCTCAATCAATACTATTATAATACCGTACTTAAAGACATGGGCAACTTATGGGACAGACTTAATTACATGAGAAAGAAGGATATTGTAACTCTATTTTATACCCTCGCCATAAAGTACTGCAAGCCCTTGACGTCCTTTTCAAACAACTCAAGAGTTGACAGAAATCGCTGGTGAACAAGAAACAAAGCCTTCTGCTTTTTTAAACTCTCACTATTGATTAACTAGTACTTTTCATAAAATTGTCCTGGAACTTTAACTTAATTGGTCTAACAAAACACTCATCTAAATTCCAATGAACTAACACATCAACAATGAATAATCTGGAACCGGATGATTTGGTAAATTTGACTTCAAACATAGCATGATGGAAATGACTATGATTGATTACTTGGAAAATGATGAAAGTTAAATGTTATATGTACTGAATTGTGATTATTAAAAGGAGAGTTATTATATAAAAACTTAAGTCTCAATATGTGCTTGGACATAACGCATATGATCTGACTAGTATTTGCATTGGAATCGTCAATGTAGATATTAGATTGCTCTAGTAAATTCTCCAGTTAGAGAGAACATTGTAGAACGTCACTCAAACTCGATAAGCTACGTAATCCGTTTTGACTCCGCCTCTTAGAATATAAAATCTTGACTAGTGATTGCATCACCCACTTCGCTCCGAGCCTCTCTGACAATAAATTTTTACATTTGTTTAATCACGGCAGCTTTCTTTATATCCTAAGAGTGTCAACATTATTTTACCGTTACATATATATTTATATATATATATATATATATATATTTTTATATATATATATATATATATATATATATATATATATATATATATATATATATATATATATATATATATATATATATATATATATATATATTCAAAAAAAATAATAGACATTATTATTTTTTTTTTTTTTTTAAATAATTAATTTCTTAGAAATCGAATAAAAGCAACTGAACAATATAAGTTATAAAAAAATTGGAAAGAGAGTGACTTTGTTGAAAAACAGTAAACCAACAACATGGTGGATATATGTTCGAAGTGCTATGATCCTAGTTGTCCAAAACTAAAAAAAAAAAAATTGCGAATCATTGCACTTATGGTTAAAAAATTAATATAATGCACATTGCACTTATATAATTGCTGTGTAAAGTAGCACAAAAAGGGACACATGTTTCTATACAAATACGTACTGTGCATATAAGGCATTTATTTAAAACTACAAAATATTTTTCACGTGCAATATATTTACCGTATAAAAGATTCGGAATATTCATAATATTGTTTTTAATGTAATATGAAAGCGGATATTTAGATTTCAAGCTTCTTTTAATAAGAACTAGCTGTAACGTGTAAAACAGTTACTTTTAAAAAAATAAAAAAAGCCCCTTCCTTGTTTTTTTTCTATTTTTAAATCAAAATCGTCATGCAACTCCGTTTATTGACTGATAAAAAAAGTTTGACAATGAAACGTGAGTTTAATTTACACTTCCAAGAGAATTACGAATTAAGCGTCTGCTTGTCATGTGAAGTGAAATTAAAAACAAGCAAAATATCAAAGTAGAAAAGAGTCCCGTTTTAATATTCTCTAACCAATACAGGAATTTGCAGAGAAAAAGTTGAATTTTTCCTTAAATAAAACTATTCTAACTAAAACTGCCTTGTATTCAAAGTAAATTTAAAACTGTGAAAGGAGTTCGGCAAAGAAAGTATTTTTTATCAAGAAGCTTTCATTTGATAAAAATGGGGTAACTGGTACAACATTAAATAAAACAGTACAATTGAGTCCGAAATAATTTTTAGTTAGGAAGAAATGAATGTTGTTTTTCTTAAATTAATTTAGATATTTATTTTAGCTACAGGACCACTATCTGTTGAGAAGTGATATGATCACCAGCCTTCACTTAATCTATGTTTCTTCATAGCAGCACTGCGTTGATCACGTTGGTCTTCACCCATCGATATAGATAAACAACTGGATAGACTGCTCCGATATCAATGCAAGGGAAACAACGGTGGTTGTTGATGATGGGTGGATGATTAACCAATCACAGTCCACTTGTAAAGTTGGATGGGAATTCGAAAAACCATGTAAAGTGATAAAGTATATATATATATATATATATATATATATATATATATATATATATATATATATATATATATATATATATATATATATATATATATATATATATATATATATATATATATATATATATTTTTTTTTTTTTTTTTTCACTTTAATACTAATACAACCTAAGATTTTATTTTCAGTTCTCCACAATCCTTATTTTTTTCCCCACCCAACGGTCTGGCAACGGCTTCATTTTCCCAGCGTTAAGCAGTCTATCCAGTTGTTTATCTATATCGATGTCTTTACCACGCTGTGGCTTATTGAATTCACTTTGTATGATTTTCAGCCCCATTTCTTTGCTTATGGCTACTTTGCCGGTATTAACTGTGGCATATAACAACCAGCATTGTCACTTCCATCTACAATTCTTGATATTTTGTGATAATCTTTTTAATTTTTTGCAACGCATGTTTTGAGATACAAAGAATTTGAAAAAATATCTTGACTGAAATTGTCAATTAGAGTTGTAGATATAACCTTCTTTTGGTTTTCCTTTTCCTCTATGGAAAATGTACATTCAGTATGTTTAAAAATATAAACGTTTCCTAAATCATTCTGGCTTATCCAATAAGGATCTTTTTAATTGAAAAAAAAAAAAATTTAGGCAGGTGTCAAAGTTAGAAGTCTATTCTTAACTTTCAATGGTTTTGTGAATCCAAAATGAAAGTAAACTTTTTGCAAAACTCTGCAGTTTATTTCATGTCAGGAAAATAATTAGCATCGATCCATTTTGCAGTTTTCGAAAATTTGATCACATTTTCATTGTCGTACAATAAATATAAATAGAAGTTCTAGAAAACAAACAGTTGTACTGTTTATTACACGCTCGCGCTGTTCTCTATTATCATCTTCACCTTATTTTTCGGATTCTGAAGTTTCGAGAATTTTTACCTTAAATTAGGCCTAAAAATCTAAAAAAAATCAGATTTCGAACTGACTTGACTGGAAACCAGATAGAAGTCACATTTTTTTTTATGCTAAAGTATTGTATGTTTGTGGAGTACAATCACACAACATTGTCGAATGTTTGGCACATATGTGAAGTCAACTAAATTTTAGCTATAAAGTATTGGAAAATGGTGAATCGAATATATTTGGCCTCCAGCTGTACCACAACTTTAGTAATGTGTCAAGAAAATAGCATCTATAGCAATAAGTATTCTTTGACATTTTTTAAATCAAATGTCTGGAACTTCATGCAGGAAGTTTTGTAATTAATTAATTTTAAGGTCAACGTTTTTCATCAGAAATGCAATAAAATGGCCCTATCGCCCTCCACAAAACCAACAGAAACATGAAAATGGAGAGGAATTTTGTAGACAGATTTCAAATTTATAATTATGATAACATACAGCACCCTTGGTGAAAAATCAAATATTACCCCGTAGTAAGTGTACCTCTGTCTCAAAAATCACTCTTAATTGTAATCAGTAGTAATTGTAATCAATTGTAATCAAAGTCAGTATTTGTGTTACTCAAGATTTAGTTATAATTTAATAAATTGTAAAAAATATCTCCATTGGAAATCAATACGAAGTATTAAGGATTAAGATACTTGAAGTATAAAACATAAGGACTAATAGTACATACTAATTTAAAATTATTAAAATTAATGCAATCAAAATTTATCATAAAACTTAATTAATGAAAATCAAATGTTACATTTTATTATTGAAAATAAGTTTTTATAAAATGTTTGATAGGATACGAATAACTATCTAAATAAACAGCTTTATTATACCCATACATTGGTGTTCGTACAAATTTCTAAACTTTTAATTTGCTATATCTGCTGTGCAATCTACCATTTGCATTTTTTATGCAGTAACTACAGAATAGAGGGCTGAAACACTTATATTTATAATTTTTATCTATGATATAAGCGAAGGTCTCTCGGGTAAAGTCAGTTTTTCGCAGACGATTTAAAAATCATGGGACTTTTTAATTCAGTGGAGCAGATAGTACGATTTCAATTAGATTTGAATGGGATTAGAGGCTATTAAATGGGGTATGTCATTTAATATTACCAAATGTCAGGTTTTACGCATGGGGAACCAAAATCAAAATGCTTCTTACAAATTACAAGGTATTAGTATAAATGATACTAACTTAGTCAATGATCTGATGGTGTTGGTTAATAGAGATTTTAGGATGGGGCAACAATGTATGGCAGCTAGTAACAAGGGAAATAGGATGTTAGGTTATGAAAAAAAAAAGTGTTTTATCTAGATCTAGTGGTATTATCTTATCATTGTATGGAGGTTTGGTTAGGCCGCATCTTGAGTATGCAGTACAGTTTTGATCACCTTTTTTAAAAAAGCAGATTAATTTACTAGAAAAAGTTCAACACAGAGCAACAAAAATAATTCAGGGTACTACGGGTATGGCATATGAGGATAGATTGAAAAATTAAATATGTATACACTGTAGGAAAGAAGGGCAAGGGGAGTACGATTTAGTTGTTTAAATTTATTGCACAGGGTGAAGTTAGGGGGCTTAGAATTTGTCACTCACAATAAGACACGAGGAAATGGGTGCAAATTGTTCAAATTTCAATTTAATAGAGAAGGGGGGAAACACTATTTTTACTATAGGATAATCAATTGTTTGAATGATTTGCCAGCAAATGTTTTAAATTCCGTGAGCGTAAAATGTTTTAAGAAACAAATAGATATGAACTAGGGGATCATCAATGGGCAATAATTGGATTTCACTGGATGGGTCAGTAACTTATATTTTGTGCTAAAAAAATTGCATGTATATAGGTTATTTAGTGTACTATATCTGTTTATTTGAGTTTGCATACTGTTGGATTCTATAAAATTTGTCTGCTTGCATTATGTGTTGTATTTTTCCCGTATGATTGTCGAACGTTGTGTTAACTTTTTATATTGTATTGTATTATTATGTATGATCCCTTAACTGTTGTATATTGTTTGTATAATCCTGTAACTATTGTATATTGTAGGTATGATCTTGTAACTTTTGAACTATAAACTGTTAGTGGTGTAGTTATGTTAATTTTGTAAAATTAGTTATCTTCGTATGTTAAGCAATATGCAATTTTTCTGTTTCTGTATTGTATTCTACAAATCTTGTATCTTCTATCATGTTATTCATCTATTTTTGTATTTCCTGTTACGTATGCAAATTCTATTTCTATATACGTGAAAATTTTTTATTTTACTCAACCAACCCTTTTGGGTCTTGAGGCTGCCCTTACTGAAATCCTAAGGTATCTTTTAGGTATTTTCAAGGTTTTTTTCGGAGGTATTTATTAGGTATTTTTAAGGTATTTACAATGTTTTTCGGAGGTATTTATTAGGTATTTTTAAGGTATTTACAAGGTTTTCCTCCAAGGTATTTATAACGTATTTTAAGGTATTTACGAGGTTTCTTTTCAGAGGTATTTTTTAAGTATTTGTTAGGTATTTTATGAAGGTATTTTTACCTACTAAATGGTGCAGATTAAAACTTCATACAGGTTTTCCCTAATACCTGCCCAAGGTATTTTACAGGTATACGAAGGTATCTTAAAATCCTGGACGTGGTATTTTATATAAACCTAAACGGTTTCCTAGAATACCTTCTAACAAGGTATTTTATATAAGCCTAACGCTTTCCTAGAATACCTCTCAGCAAGATATTTTATATAAACCTAAACGGTTTCCTAGAATACCTTTCAACACGGTATTTTATAAAAACCTTAACAGTTTCCCTAGAATACTTTCAATAAGGTTTTTTATAAAAACCTAAACGGTTTTTTAGAATACTTTTTAAGGGGGTATTTTATATAAACCTGAATGGTTTTTTCTAGAATACTTTTCAATAAGGTATTTACCTAAACAGTTTCCTCGAACATCTGTCAATGAAGTACATTAAAATAAACTTAAAAGGTAAACCACAAATAATTTAAAAATATGTAGAAGGTTTTAGTGACAAAACTTCCACAATATTTTTTAAAAATATATATTAATAGACCTCAAAAGGAATTTTTAGAAATCTAATAAAACCTAGGAAAAGTATTACATTCTATTTTACTGTGTCAAAAAGAGAACCACTAACTTTGACACAATTATCATACAAATAATAATTTTTATTAATATGTACTTAACACTATTTTACATTAGGATAATCATTTTTAGGATATGTATTTTTTACTAAAACAACCCTGTTGGACCTTAAGCCTGTTTGTTTTCAAATTTGTTTAACATTTTTATTCCTTTCTTTGCAACTTTGTTTTCGACGTAAATTTGCAAGAATCTCCAGATTGAGGCTGTCCTGTCTGGATCTTCCACCTGTATCTTGCATTAGAATAGACATGGTTTACCGTACCGGTCACCCCAAGAAACTTCGGATGATACTTGTTTAAAAGCCCTAAAAATATAAAATTGCTATAAAATGAGGCATACAATACATATTCAAAAGAACAAGTTATTCGGAGGCTACAAAATTCAACCTGTCTTTATTTGCCTCAGAAATATTTTCATTTCAAAGCGGCTCTAAAAGTAGTACAAAATAATGCTTATTTTGATTTCTATAAGAAACTAATTAGGCGACAAGTCAGTATTTGTTTAACAGCTCCCCATATATTAACACAGGTAGTAAATCAAATTACAAAGAGTATAGCTACTAATTTAGCAACACGAAGAGAGTAGTCACTAATTTAACAATTCATTTGAGAAAATACCAAGAAATAAGCGATAATCAGAATTAATTTTGAATATTAGCCTTTAATAATATATGAACCTGAACACATTTAATAGATTACTCTGAAAACTTGAATACCCATTGAAAATCATGATTGTATCTATATGTATGTTCTTACATTTCTATTTCTGGATATTAAAATATACTCAAGTGTTTATTTTACCTTAATATTTATTTTACCTTCTGAATATCTAATATTTTTTTCTAGCAGAATGTGTGCAATATTTTGTAACATAAGTTAAGTGAGGAAGTAGTTCCTCGATATTAGTGAGATCATTTCTTGAAACATTGACTTTTTTTGCATTATCAAACACATAATGGGAACGAATTCTCAATTTTCCCCAAGACCTGCACTAAAGAAATATTTTATGGCAAAACAATCAATTACACTAATTGTCCAGATTAAAGAGTCAATTTGAAATTTCTATTTAATACGAATAACAATTTTAAATCCTCATAATAATAGTTTGAAATTTTTAGCAGGGCATATGTGATTTGTTTCAAAATCAGAAACAAACAATAAAATCAAAAAAGTTTTTCAAAATCAAAAAAACCCTGTCACACTCTTCCAATATTCCAACCTATCCAAGAATTCATAAAGAAAGATTACTTTCTCACCATCAAGAGAAGCTGGCAAAAGTTCCTAAAATAATATGTGCCTTTTACATTTCACTTCATAATTGGTTAAGTATAATAATAAAATTTCCGGTGTAAAAATTTATATGCATGGCTGAAACAAATGTTGAAATTATGTATCTACATATTGATTTAAACTGGCTAACATATCACAGATTAGATGCACCATAGTGGGAAGATTCAGAGGTGGTCCTAATAATAATGTTATTACAAGCGAAAACGATTTTGGCGCCAACTACCCCATCCCCCTTCTCCGCTTTAATACAAAAAACTTGTCAAATTTTAAAGATTAAATGCAGTTTTTTTAGTAGAAGCAAAACAGAATACAAATAAATTTAAATTTAAGAATTCAAGTATAATCAACAGATAATTTCTTTGCTGCCATTTTTTCTGAACAAAAAACATTCCAAACTTGTCTCCTGTGGCCTGGGTAATTGCATCACTGATATCTCCAGAGACAAGTACAGATACAGGACATGAGTTAAAGAGCAATGATTTTCATTGTTATTTTGAAGCGTTCCACATAGAATGTTTATTTATTAATATACATTTTTTTTTGTCAGTCAGAGAGCAGATATCCAGTTTTCAGAATTTGTGAGGAAACAAAAAATATACAATAGGAATACAAAAAGAACAAATGTATGTCTACCATAATCACATTTTTTTTTTATAAATAGTCCTTCCTCAGTTGAATGATTTATCAGTATATTTCTTACGAATATTTGCATCAAGCTCAGGGTGTATTCGTTATATAATATTTCTAATTAAATTCTTGCAAGTAGTAGAACAACGATAATACTTTTAATTTGACAATTGCATCATATATATTTATATTTTTGTTTGAATATTTGAGAAATCTATTCCGGTCACCTATTTCTGCTACAATCACCTCTGATCAAATAACGAAGTAAATATCTGAGTGAGCACTTCTCACCTTAATCCCAACACAACAGCAATAGATACAATGGATTTATGTTCACTAGTCCTCATTAATATACACACCTTTATTCAGTGAGGCCAGACCGAACTTTCGAGTCTTCCATCACGAACTCGAAGTCATAATTAATTAGGTTACCGGGACCCCTTTTTTTATTTTGTATATTAATGTGATAGTCGTGATATCCTTTTATTTCTTTTTTAATTGTGATAATTACTAAAGATTCAACAATATAAAACAGTTTTGAAAACTGAAACAATAATTAACTTTTTTATATTAATAAAATAACAATTGATATTTGATTCTTGTTTCAAATAATTAAAAAAAAAATTTTCTTTACATCGTAAATCAAAGTCATAAAAGAAGTTAATCTTTTGTGACAATATTACAATGTGGCTTGACATAAACTCATAATCAATAAAGATATTTAAACCATACCTCCTAAATCTTCCATTTTAGTCGATGTTAATTGCGAGACGATGACGTCCGCTCTGCTTTTCACTATCTACTTTGAGTTTAAAACTAGTTTTCGACACCATTATGGCACTGGAGTCATAGAGATCGCGATACTTCTTTTCACGTCAAAACAAAA
Organism: Linyphia triangularis; assembly: GCA_963978545.1. Taxonomy (NCBI): domain Eukaryota; kingdom Metazoa; phylum Arthropoda; class Arachnida; order Araneae; family Linyphiidae; genus Linyphia; species Linyphia triangularis. Next base: position 28,400,417 of record OZ021732.1, on the reverse strand, counting down.
GAAGTATGTGTGGCGGGGATAGCTTGTTGGTATGACATTTTGAACTCCATCGGCGTGAGATGAGATGATGTCTCGTGCGTTGCATAGCGACAGAAAAAATAACTTTCCTTGCGAGCAGTTTTGTTTCTATTTCTTGTGTTCCATGAATATTTTTTGCTTAGCATTTTGGAGTTTATTTAGTAAATGTAAGTGTAATAAATTTATATAAAACTCAAAATGGAGTCAGATTGTTAATCCAAGAATTACAACGTCGCTAAATATGCATTAAAACACCCTAACATCACATTCAGAAAAGCAGAAATCGAATTGCGCCATTCACGAATCAAGAGGGTAGAGTATCATTAGTTCAAAACTAAGGAATGAGAAGGAATGCGTCATTAGTAATAATTCAATAGTAATAATTCAAACTGTTGCTTTCTTTATTTTTGCTGGCAGCCTCAGAAAAAAAAAAAAAAAAAAAAAAAAAAGATTTTTCAAACTTACTTACGCGGGCCACTTAATGGAAAACGCGGTTTTTTGGTAGTAAACACATGCTATTGTAGACAGACAAATTAAAAATATTTCTGCAAAATTTAATTTTTGCTCTTCTGTACCACCGGCAGGCCAGAGAAAAAGCTGTCGCGGGCCGCCTAGTGGCTGACGCTGCTCTAAACCCAGTTCCTTTGTTCTTTTTATATGCAAACAATTAAATTTATATGAAAATTCAATATGTTATCTGTGTGATAAAAACTTCAATAAAATTTACCCTATTAATAAACATAAAAATGCAAAAAAATAGAAATTTTTCTTGTTTTATATAATTTTATTTTAAAATCTTTTAACTTGGGAAATTTTTATTTTAGTATTTGAAAATCGAATGAAAAGCATTGAATATTTTAATGCTGTATAACAATTTGAAATTTAGCAATGAATTCTCTGAACAAAAAAAACTTATTCATGTTGTTTTCAAACTACGCTAAATAATGAAACCGCAGTGATCGTAAACCGTCCAACTTCTCTTGATGACGTCACAACAAGTGGTAAGGCCTTGTCTGTAGGTGGTGTTGGTTTAGCGCTCTGGCCTAGCATGAAGGTGCCAGGTTCGAATCCCGGGTCAGGCACGGATGATCATTTTGGTTCGGAATCCACGTTAAGCTATAGGTCCCGGCCTGATTAGCCGTCATTTTGCATAAAAATAGGTCGTTGAGCGTACATAAGCCAACCGACCATACTAATACGATAAAATACTTTACCGCATGCCTCGTACTGATAACTTTGTGTAAGTGGAATGTGTTTGCTAGAATTGGTTAACTGACACTCATTTAAAAGTTTTTTTTTTTGTAAGTTTATTTTATGAATTTAAAGTATATTTCTTAAAATTATGCATTTTTAAAACTAATGTTTTCAGTGATGAAAGTAGTTAGAAAGTGGGGCTCCTGAGCCATGGCGGTATGCGGTATGGGACGGGGGACGATGACGTCACCGGAAGGGGGCGTGACCGGATATGACGTCACCGGAAATCACGTGACCGGAAGTGGAGTGGAGTTGTTTCCTTCCTGCTGCTGTTTTAGTTTCGGTTTCATTATAAGCTGTTTGTGTATGACGTCACAGTGGGAATGACGTCATAATGTGTTTTATATCAACGTTTTGAGTGGTGGCAACACTTTTTTAGTTTCGGTTTATCTAACAGACGGAGTTGAGTTGTTCTATGGCTGCTTCTTAATAAGAACGTTATGGTGATAGGCTTTTATTGCGTGACGTCGCAGTAGATATGACGTCATAATTTGTTTTATATCAAAGTTTTGAGCGGTGGCAACACTTTTTAGTTTTTTTTGTTTCCAGTTAACTGGAGTTGAGTTGTTCTAGGACTGCTTGTAAACGAATAAGTTAGAGTGATAGGTTTTTATTGCGTGACGTCACAGTGAGTATGACGTCATAACTTGCTTAACGTTAAAAGTTTTGAGCAGTGGCAATACTTTTTAGTTTCGATTTACCTTTCAGGTGGAGTTGAATTGTTTTAGGGCTGCTTCTAAGTGAATAAGTTAGAGTTATAGGTATTTTTGACTACTGACGTCACAGTGGGTATGACGTCATTCATGATTTTACAAAATTTACTTTTAAGACGATGGCAGCAGTAGGAATATGCTAAGTTTTAGGCGGGATGGAGTTGAGTTGTTCTAGGGCTACTTTTAAGTGAATAACTTAGAGTGATAGGCTGTTTTACCAGTGACGTCACAGTGTTAATGTAGTGGGGATGACGTCACGATTTGCTTTATATCAAAGTTTAAGGAATGGCAACATCTTGTATCCTGATATAGCTAAGTCTCCTTTGATTAGTTGAAATAAAAGCTCACTTCTGATTGGTTAGAATATGTCACGTGATTTCAAATGCTCTTCTCATTGACTATACAGTTTAGTAAGACAGTTTTCTACTAAGTTTAATGTAATTGCGGCGCCATCTAGTGGTAGGAAGGAATATAAATTACACAGTTTATAACTTTTCATGCTTAACCATTAAAAACTTCAAATACATGCAAAGATAATATACTAACACAAATGCGTAAAGTTTCGGATTGAGTGGATTTTTTTTTCTATAAGTGCTTAACACATTTAAACTAATGTTGAGAGATATAATCGCAAGACACTTTTAAGGAATCAGGTTTAATCAATGTTAGACACATAAAATCTCATTATTTTCTCAATAACAGTATGAAATGTAAATATAAATTAAAATTTATGAGAAAAAAAAAATTTAAACTTTGATATCTTACGTGAAAATTTCTTTTACAGAGCTTAACATGTCATTAAAAAGTTTTTTTCTTTTATTGTCATAGTTTTTGAGGGATTGAATACACAACAAAAGAACTTAGACTAGAATTAATTTTCAATATTCAGCAACTGAAACCCATTATGGAAGTTAAAGCAATGATTTTACAATTATTTTTAGGTTGAGTTAGTCTGACCCTGTTGAAGGAATTAGTAGTTGTAGTGTGTTCACACGTGAGTTTGCAATACAATATTAGTAATATACATTTCCAAAAAAAAACGAAATATTTATCACTTTGAATAGAAAAATGACGATTTTTTTTTTATTTATGTAAGTATTATTCTCAATTTTGTAAATTTTAAATGTATTATCCATATTTTATTGAAGAATTTATATATTTTTTTCTTCTTCTTTCAGAATGGTTTAGGAAAAACATTTCATTTTAGTCAGAACAATGTTTTCAAAGAGATGGAAATACGCAACTTTTCGATATATCAACCTTCAAATACTTTGAAATTGATTCTATTTGTTACAACCGGTTGTAATTTAAAGCTATACTGTACTATTCGAGCGATATTATATATCTTAGCTACTTACTGTCTATGTTAAAATTTATATTACCATTAAACTTGTTAGAAATTAATATGTCTATGTTAGTTATATTAATCAAGATAGTTTTTATTGTACAATGATACTTACTTAAGTTGATGAATGGCAACACAGAACTAGCTGCTAATGCTGAATAGATATGTGATAACTGATTTTGGATACTCTAATGTTTAAATAAGAGAGAAAAAGTAACATACTTGAACATCTTACAACTAAGAATTCAAAAGTGAACATGAAAATTTACTTTACGAATAAATATCATGTCTTTAAAATGTGTACGAATATCACTAAATAAGAGAAAAAAGTAACATACTTAAACTCTTTACGACAAATAACTTTAAAATTAACGAAAAAAAACTTACTTTACACATAAAAATCACTTTAAAATGTGTAAAAATATCGCTAAATAAGAGAAAAAAAGTAACTTACTTAAAATTTCTAAGATAAATATTTAACCTTTACGCGAAAATTCCCTTCATGTATAAAAATCACGACTTTAAAATATAACATGCAAGAGAAAAGTAACGTACTTAAACTTTCTACGACAAATAACTTTAACATTAACGTAAAATTTTACTTTACACATAAAAATCCCGATATTAAAATATGTAGAAATATCGCTAAATAAAAGAAAAAAAAAGTAACACAATTAAACTTTGTACGACAAATAACTTTGACATTAACGTAAAAAATGTTCTTCACATATAAAAATCACGACTTTAAATTTGAAATGTAGGATGAAAGTATAACATACCTATAATTTCTACGACAAAGAATTCAAACATTGCCGTTCATGTATTTAAAATGTATAATGACAACTCTAACTTTTAGAAAAAAGAAACACTAAAAATTTACAAGGCAAAGAATTTAAAATTGAACGTTAAAATTAACTTTACATGTACTATCATACTCTTATATCAACTATAAATAAGATAAAAAAAGAAACTCTTAAAAATTTATAAGGCAAAGAATTCAAATAATACGCGAAAATTTACCTCACATATAAAAATTATGTCTTTCAAATGTGTAAGAATAACGCTAAATTAGAGAAAAAGAAATATTAAAAATTTATAAGGTAAGGAATTGAAACAATACGCGAAAATTTATTTCACACATAACATTTTTATCTTTAAAATGTGTAAGAATAATGCTAAATTAGAGAAGAAAAAATGAAATAACATACTTAAACTTTCTTCGACAACAATTTAAACAATACGCGAAAATTTCATACACAATTATTTTCTTAGGTTAATGTTAAATAATGGGAAATTTAACAGAATAAAAATTTCAAAGATAAAGAATTTTAACCTTTACACGAAAATTTACTTCACATATAAATATCATGTCTTTAAACTTTAACGTGACAACTTACTTCTCATATACAATTAAACTCTTAGGTTAATGTTGAATAAAAGAAAAAGTAACATACTCAAAAATTTCTAAGATAAGCATAACGTAAAAATTTCATATCATGTGTTTAAAATGTAACATATAAGAGAAAAAAAAATAACATACTTGAACTTTCTATAGCAAAGAATTTAAGCGTTAGCGTAAAAATTTACTTTACATATAAAATTCACGTCTTTAAACGGGATGATAAGCATGTGACTGTAATTAGCCAATCAGGTTAGCGGTAGGTGATACGCCACTTGCCGGCATTTTTAGACCGGAGGATGAGTCACGCTAAAACTTGTTCAAACAGGTCGGAGAGGCAAGAACAACAGCATCGACGCGCAAGCAGCGGGTGATGCTGCGGTGTGTCAGCAGGTCTTCGAGATTATCGTTTTCCTACTTTTCCTTTTTCATAATGAAATGTTTGTGAAAACTTGGAATGAATGAAGTGGATTTCAAAGACACATTAGTAAGTGAAGGTAGAATTCGCATGGACTTTCTTCCAAAAAGTATGATTCACTTGGAGAATTTAAGATCATTTCTACTTGAAAACTTTTCTATTGTCTAAAACATTGAATATTGTTCAAACTCAGTGAGATTATATGCCACAATATGGGTAAAACTTAACAAAATTGTTACATAGAAGAAAAATAGTAAGAGATTTAAAATAAATACTAGTTAGAGATACTCCAAAGAAAAAATTTCACCTCTACTTTTCAATCGGAAAATCAATGCAAGTTGGAAATTTATGTTACTTCAAGAAAGACTTAGACAATTTACTTTGTTATAATATACGTTAAGGTGTCGTATTAACTCGTGCAATACATGCTGACTAAGGTTTATTTTACTTATCTAAGAAAGGTGAATTGGGGGAAAATATTAAATAAATTGTAGATAATAAATACATTGTAGATATGCATTTAAGTTTTGAAAATCACCTGCAAGACTTTTAAAACATCTTAAGATAATTTGAAAGAAACTTGCGAATTATATGTAAACTATATAACTTTTTATACTCTGAAAGGAAATCACAAGTAATTTAGTTAACTTTTTTCATGGTAACACTCATATTCAACGACATGTTTTTAAAATTTAACCTTCTTTACATGATAATAGTTATAAATTTTTTCAATCTCAGATGCGATATACTATTATTTCTAACATATATGTTACGAATTGTGTAAAGTTTTTAAAACTGTATATGCAAATCACCAATCAGAAACATAAAAATCTAACATCAATCAAACAAACTAAAATAATAAGATATTTTCCTTAGTGGAAATAGTTAACTACTCATGTGATGGAATATACTTAGAAAATTTAAATACTGAAAAAAGTTGGCTAGGCAAACTTAAAGAATATTTTTTTTTCTTGTGAAAAACTAGCATAAATTTGGAAAATGTAGAGTTTGTTACTACGTAAAATTGAACACCATCTGGACAAACTAAATTATACATTAATTTTTTTTTTTTTTGAGAGGTGCTGACAATATATTATTAATATAGAGATTTTTAACTTCCACCCATAATTTCTAAATAACTTATACATAAATTTCAGAAAACTGAAACGGAATGTGTTTTACAAGACGCTTATTTTGTAAGATGAATATTCAATATTAATATAACTGAGCAAAGTTCATTCCGGAAAAAACATGTAAAAGATACTTATATTTTGAAAATAGTTTGAAATATCCTTTTAAATTTATGAATGCTCGATTTCGAAAGACACAAATAAAACTGATATTACACATGATAATTAACACATGCATAACATTAGTCAAACAAAGTGGAATTTTTATTGCTTGTGACCGATAACTTTTAAGTGAAATAAAATAACTTACATAGGAAATTTGTGCAAACTTTTTCAACTTTTAAACCAAGTATCATGTAAAATTATAAATTACGATAGGAAATAGCACACTTCAGAATCGGAACAAGTCTTCTAGTTAAGCTAAATTTATTTCTCAAGGAATTGAAAGCATACCAGAAAAGTCCTTATCATTTCGCATCTTTTCTCATGTTGCAAGAAGACATACTTTGTAAAAGATCCTCGTAGCACTTAACAAAAATCAGTAAAAATAAATATATTTTCTAGGGCAAAGATAAAACTTCACAACTTAATACTGAAATTTAGCTAAGTTGCATATGGTTTATTCACATAACTCTCATATGCTTCGAATGTTGAAATATATTTGTCAGTTGAAATCAAACTCATCGAAAATAAATGCTATCTACATTCTCAAGTCGGAAATTACTATTAAATAAACTTTACATGTAAAACATTGTCATGTTAAAAAGAAAAATCTACAAAAATGTAAATGATAATTTTACTATTGGTACATAAATGATGAATAATTTATGATTTTATTCTAGGCAAACGTTTTATTGTCTAACAGAGAGCTTAAACTTTAGCAGAAAAACGAAAAAATACAATTTTTAAATCCTATCATGCTTGTTGAAAATTGAGTTTATTAGCTGTTGTAATAGATTTTTATTGTCCAAATTTCTATAGTTTTTCTTCCCAGTGCAATAAAATTAAGTTCATGTGTAATGAGTAGGTTTTTTTTTATGAATCTTATAAATTTAATGAAATTATTATGACCTAAGAGATTGAGTGAACTGAATAAATCAATGATATAAATTTAAACAGTGACTTGAACTGATACATACTATAACTGTAAAGAAGTATGACAAAGTGATAGATGAAGTGAAAATAGAAGTTGAGTGAAATGTGTTGAAAAAAAGTTGAAGACGACAAGAAATTCGTAAATGAGAATTATCATTGACTTATATTAACTTCGTTTTTCTTGCTTATGACAAGAAAATACACTCTTTCTTATTACGAACCAACTTGATATCTTATCATAGAATGACAATGATGAAATATCTATACATTAAAAAAAAAAAAACCAAACTTAGACATAGCAAATTTCTTGAAATTCATGTATAATGTGAGAAGTTTTACTGGAAATATAGAAAATACAACATTGAAAGATGTGAATGTTTCGAAGTACTTTATCAGAAAAGAAAAAAAAAATGCGCTGAGGTCCGCTACAAAAATTTTTAGGAGAAAGTTTAAACAAAATTTAAAATCAAACATGCTTTTAAGTGGGAACACATATATTAAAACTATCGCACATTAAACAATTTATATTATGTCATCTCGGTATCAAACTGAATAACATGAAAAACAACGTCAAACTGAATAAACATGATAATTATCAATATATGTGGAAAAGTTTCATTTTTTTACATATAAAAAAATAACACATTGACATACGTTAAGATCACGAAACATGCGTAATCATATGCCGATAAGAGCAACCAATGTTGCGTGGAGATATTCACGTGATGGTCAATATCCCATGAATAAATTGATAGAGGATGCTTATATTTTCTCATGCTAATTCCAATAGTATTCCACGTAACTTCAACTTTACATGTTACACTATAGATATATTTATTTTTCAAATATATTGACTTTCGAAAAATCATCCTTCAATATAAGAATGGTCATAGTAAGAATAAAAGAAAAGATACTAAGCATTGATTTAAAGTGTATTTATTTCGACTTAGCAACAAATCATATGCTTGAAACGAAAATTGCTTCGAACCAAAGTATAACTATCCAATTTCATTGATTCCTACAAGAAATTTTTTCTCATCTAGTAATTGATTTTTTTTTCTCCTACACATTATAAGTGTTTTCCAATCAGGTGTAGAATAGTTGAAGATATCCGACCTCTTTCTAAATATTAATAAGTCACTGTTGAAAAACTTATAAAAATTTCAATTTAAACTTAAAGTTTTTTTTATATATATATATATCAAAGAATGTTTTCAAGTCAATATATATATTTAAATACGAAAATTTATTCACTTCAATAAATGTATGTTTAAGTTATAAAACTTGTCGTATGTATTGAAAAATTGTAATTTTCGTCTTATTCGTATAAATCGATAACTTATACCACTAGTTCTTCATCAATTAATCTCCTAAGTAAATCTTTCAAAGGTAAAAACATACTTATAGCTTTGCCTTTGTAACATGTTAAATTTTACATGTTTCATGTGAAAGTTACAAAATTTTATATATTTTCATGGAAAACATATAAAATTTTAATTTCACGAGAAACATATAAAATTTTAATTTCACGAGAAACATGTAAAATTTAACATGTTACAAAGACCAAGCTATAAGTATGTTTTTACCTTTGAAAGATTTATTTAGGAGATTAATTGATGAAGAACTAGTGGTATAAGTTATCGATTTATACGAATAAGACGAAAAGTTACAATTTTTCAATACATACGACAAGTTTTATAACTTAAACATACATTTATTGAAGTGAATAAATTTTCGTATTTAAATATATATATTGACTTGAAAACATTCTTTGATATATATATATATAAAAAAAACTTTAAGTTTAAATTGAAATTTTTATAAGTTTTTCAACAGTGACTTATTAATATTTAGAAAGAGGTCGGATATCTTCAACTATTCTACACCTGATTGGACAACACTTATAATGTGTATGAGAAAAAAAATTCAATTACTAGATGAGAAAAATTTTCTTGTAGGAATCAATGAAATTGGATAGTTATACTTTGGTTCGAAGCAATTTTCGTTTCAAGCATATGATTTGTTGCTAAGTCGAAATAAATACACTTTAAATCAATGCTTAGTATCTTTTCTTTTATTCTTACTATGATCATTCTTATATTGAAGGATGATTTTTTGAAAGTCAATATATTTGAAAAATAAATATATCTATAGTGTAACATATCAAGTTGAAGTTACATGGAATACTATTGGAATTAGCATTAGAAATTCAATCAATCAATTTATTCATGGGATATTGACCATCACGTGAATATCTCCCCGCAACATTGGTTGCTCTTATCGGCATATGATTACGCATGTTTCGTGATCTTAACGTATGTCAATGTGTTATTTTTTTATATGTGAAAAAACTTTTCCACATATATTGATAATTATCATGTTTATTCAGTTTGACGTTGTTTTTCATGTTATTCAGTTTGATACCGAGATGACATAATATAAATTGTTTAATGTGCGATAGTTTTAATATATGTGTTCCCACTTAAAAGCATGTTTGATTTTAAATTTTGTTTAAACTTTCTCCTAAAAATTTTTGTAGCGGACCTCAGCGCATTTTTTTTTTCTTTTCTGATAAAGTACTTCGAAACATTCACATCTTTCAATGTTGTATTTTCTATATTTCCAGTAAAACTTCTCACATTATACATGAATTTCAAGAAATTTGCTATGTCTAAGTTTGGTTTTTTTTTTTTTAATGTATAGATATTTCATCATTGTCATTCTATGATAAGATATCAAGTTGGTTCGTAATAAGAAAGAGTGTATTTTCTTGTCATAAGCAAGAAAAACGAAGTTAATATAAGTCAATGATAATTCTCATTTACGAATTTCTTGTCGTCTTCAACTTTTTTTCAACACATTTCACTCAACTTCTATTTTCACTTCATCTATCACTTTGTCATACTTCTTTACAGTTATAGTATGTATCAGTTCAAGTCACTGTTTAAATTTATATCATTGATTTATTCAGTTCACTCAATCTCTTAGGTCATAATAATTTCATTAAATTTATAAGATTCATAAAAAAAAACCTACTCATTACACATGAACTTAATTTTATTGCACTGGGAAGAAAAACTATAGAAATTTGGACAATAAAAATCTATTACAACAGCTAATAAACTCAATTTTCAACAAGCATGATAGGATTTAAAAATTGTATTTTTTCGTTTTTCTGCTAAAGTTTAAGCTCTCTGTTAGACAATAAAACGTTTGCCTAGAATAAAATCATAAATTATTCATCATTTATGTACCAATAGTAAAATTATCATTTACATTTTTGTAGATTTTTCTTTTTAACATGACAATGTTTTACATGTAAAGTTTATTTAATAGTAATTTCCGACTTGAGAATGTAGATAGCATTTATTTTCGATGAGTTTGATTTCAACTGACAAATATATTTCAACATTCGAAGCATATGCGAGTTATGTGAATAAACCATATGCAACTTAGCTAAATTTCAGTATTAAGTTGTGAAGTTTTATCTTTGCCCTAGAAAATATATTTATTTTTACTGATTTTTGTTAAGTGCTACGAGGATCTTTTACAAAGTATGTCTTCTTGCAACATGAGAAAAGATGCGAAATGATAAGGACTTTTCTGGTATGCTTTCAATTCCTTGAGAAATAAATTTAGCTTAACTAGAAGACTTGTTCCGATTCTGAAGTGTGCTATTTCCTATCGTAATTTATAATTTTACATGATACTTGGTTTAAAAGTTGAAAAAGTTTGCACAAATTTCCTATGTAAGTTATTTTATTTCACTTAAAAGTTATCGGTCACAAGCAATAAAAATTCCACTTTGTTTGACTAATGTTATGCATGTGTTAATTATCATGTGTAATATCAGTTTTATTTGTGTCTTTCGAAATCGAGCATTCATAAATTTAAAAGGATATTTCAAACTATTTTCAAAATATAAGTATCTTTTACATGTTTTTTCCGGAATGAACTTTGCTCAGTTATATTAATATTGAATATTCATCTTACAAAATAAGCGTCTTGTAAAACACATTCCGTTTCAGTTTTCTGAAATTTATGTATAAGTTATTTAGAAATTATGGGTGGAAGTTAAAAATCTCTATATTAATAATATATTGTCAGCACCTCTCAAAAAAAAAAAAAAATTAATGTATAATTTAGTTTGTCCAGATGGTGTTCAATTTTACGTAGTAACAAACTCTACATTTTCCAAATTTATGCTAGTTTTTCACAAGAAAAAAAAATATTCTTTAAGTTTGCCTAGCCAACTTTTTTCAGTATTTAAATTTTCTAAGTATATTCCATCACATGAGTAGTTAACTATTTCCACTAAGGAAAATATCTTATTATTTTAGTTTGTTTGATTGATGTTAGATTTTTATGTTTCTGATTGGTGATTTGCATATACAGTTTTAAAAACTTTACACAATTCGTAACATATATGTTAGAAATAATAGTATATCGCATCTGAGATTGAAAAAATTTATAACTATTATCATGTAAAGAAGGTTAAATTTTAAAAACATGTCGTTGAATATGAGTGTTACCATGAAAAAAGTTAACTAAATTACTTGTGATTTCCTTTCAGAGTATAAAAAGTTATATAGTTTACATATAATTCGCAAGTTTCTTTCAAATTATCTTAAGATGTTTTAAAAGTCTTGCAGGTGATTTTCAAAACTTAAATGCATATCTACAATGTATTTATTATCTACAATTTATTTAATATTTTCCCCCAATTCACCTTTCTTAGATAAGTAAAATAAACCTTAGTCAGCATGTATTGCACGAGTTAATACGACACCTTAACGTATATTATAACAAAGTAAATTGTCTAAGTCTTTCTTGAAGTAACATAAATTTCCAACTTGCATTGATTTTCCGATTGAAAAGTAGAGGTGAAATTTTTTCTTTGGAGTATCTCTAACTAGTATTTATTTTAAATCTCTTACTATTTTTCTTCTATGTAACAATTTTGTTAAGTTTTACCCATATTGTGGCATATAATCTCACTGAGTTTGAACAATATTCAATGTTTTAGACAATAGAAAAGTTTTCAAGTAGAAATGATCTTAAATTCTCCAAGTGAATCATACTTTTTGGAAGAAAGTCCATGCGAATTCTACCTTCACTTACTAATGTGTCTTTGAAATCCACTTCATTCATTCCAAGTTTTCACAAACATTTCATTATGAAAAAGGAAAAGTAGGAAAACGATAATCTCGAAGACCTGCTGACACACCGCAGCATCACCCGCTGCTTGCGCGTCGATGCTGTTGTTCTTGCCTCTCCGACCTGTTTGAACAAGTTTTAGCGTGACTCATCCTCCGGTCTAAAAATGCCGGCAAGTGGCGTATCACCTACCGCTAACCTGATTGGCTAATTACAGTCACATGCTTATCATCCCGTTTAAAGACGTGAATTTTATATGTAAAGTAAATTTTTACGCTAACGCTTAAATTCTTTGCTATAGAAAGTTCAAGTATGTTATTTTTTTTTCTCTTATATGTTACATTTTAAACACATGATATGAAATTTTTACGTTATGCTTATCTTAGAAATTTTTGAGTATGTTACTTTTTCTTTTATTCAACATTAACCTAAGAGTTTAATTGTATATGAGAAGTAAGTTGTCACGTTAAAGTTTAAAGACATGATATTTATATGTGAAGTAAATTTTCGTGTAAAGGTTAAAATTCTTTATCTTTGAAATTTTTATTCTGTTAAATTTCCCATTATTTAACATTAACCTAAGAAAATAATTGTGTATGAAATTTTCGCGTATTGTTTAAATTGTTGTCGAAGAAAGTTTAAGTATGTTATTTCATTTTTTCTTCTCTAATTTAGCATTATTCTTACACATTTTAAAGATAAAAATGTTATGTGTGAAATAAATTTTCGCGTATTGTTTCAATTCCTTACCTTATAAATTTTTAATATTTCTTTTTCTCTAATTTAGCGTTATTCTTACACATTTGAAAGACATAATTTTTATATGTGAGGTAAATTTTCGCGTATTATTTGAATTCTTTGCCTTATAAATTTTTAAGAGTTTCTTTTTTTATCTTATTTATAGTTGATATAAGAGTATGATAGTACATGTAAAGTTAATTTTAACGTTCAATTTTAAATTCTTTGCCTTGTAAATTTTTAGTGTTTCTTTTTTCTAAAAGTTAGAGTTGTCATTATACATTTTAAATACATGAACGGCAATGTTTGAATTCTTTGTCGTAGAAATTATAGGTATGTTATACTTTCATCCTACATTTCAAATTTAAAGTCGTGATTTTTATATGTGAAGAACATTTTTTACGTTAATGTCAAAGTTATTTGTCGTACAAAGTTTAATTGTGTTACTTTTTTTTTCTTTTATTTAGCGATATTTCTACATATTTTAATATCGGGATTTTTATGTGTAAAGTAAAATTTTACGTTAATGTTAAAGTTATTTGTCGTAGAAAGTTTAAGTACGTTACTTTTCTCTTGCATGTTATATTTTAAAGTCGCGATTTTTATACATGAAGGGAATTTTCGCGTAAAGGTTAAATATTTATCTTAGAAATTTTAAGTAAGTTACTTTTTTTCTCTTATTTAGCGATATTTTTACACATTTTAAAGTGATTTTTATGTGTAAAGTAAGTTTTTTTTCGTTAATTTTAAAGTTATTTGTCGTAAAGAGTTTAAGTATGTTACTTTTTTCTCTTATTTAGTGATATTCGTACACATTTTAAAGACATGATATTTATTTTTTCATGTTCACTTTTGAATTCTTAGTTGTAAGATGTTCAAGTATGTTACGTTTTCTCTCTTATTTAAACATTAGAGTATCCAAAATCAGTTATCACATATCTATTCAGCATTAGCAGCTAGTTCTGTGTTGCCGTTCATCAACTTAAGTAAGTATCATTGTACAATAAAAACTATCTTGATTAATATAACTAACATAGACATATTAATTTCTAACATGTTTAATGGTAATATAAATTTTAACATAGACAGTAAGTAGTTAAGATATATAATATCGCTCGCATAGTACAGTATAGCTTTAAATTACAACCGGTTGTAACAAATAGAATCAATTTCAAAGTATTTGAAGGTTGATATATCGAAAAGTTGCGTATTTCCATCTCTTTGAAAACATTGTTCTGACTAAAATGAAATGTTTTTCCTAAACCATTCTGAAAGAAGACGAAAAAAAAAATATATAAATTCTTCAATAAAATATGGATAATACATTTAAAATTTACAAAATTGAGAATAATACTTACATAAATAAAAAAAAATCGTCATTTTTCTATTCAAAGTGATAAATATTTCGTTTTTTTGGAAATGTATATTACTAATATTGTATTGCAAACTCACGTGTGAACACACTACAACTACTAATTCCTTCAACAGGGTCAGACTAACTCAACCTAAAAATAATTGTAAAATCATTGCTTTAACTTCCATAATGGGTTTCAGTTGCTGAATATTGAAAATTAATTCTAGTCTAAGTTCTTTTGTTGTGTATTCAATCCCTCAAAAACTATGACAATAAAAGAAAAAAACTTTTTAATGACATGTTAAGCTCTGTAAAAGAAATTTTCACGTAAGATATCAAAGTTTAAATTTTTTTTTTCTCATAAATTTTAATTTATATTTACATTTCATACTGTTATTGAGAAAATAATGAGATTTTATGTGTCTAACATTGATTAAACCTGATTCCTTAAAAGTGTCTTGCGATTATATCTCTCAACATTAGTTTAAATGTGTTAAGCACTTATAGAAAAAAAAAATCCACTCAATCCGAAACTTTACGCATTTGTGTTAGTATATTATCTTTGCATGTAGTTGAAGTTTTTAATGGTTAAGCATGAAAAGTTATAAACTGTGTAATTTATATTCCTTCCTACCACTAGATGGCGCCGCAATTACATTAAACTTAGTAGAAAACTGTCTTACTAAACTGTATAGTCAATGAGAAGAGCATTTGAAATCACGTGACATATTCTAACCAATCAGAAGTGAGCTTTTATTTCAACTAATCAAAGGAGACTTAGCTATATCAGGATACAAGATGTTGCCATTCCTTAAACTTTGATATAAAGCAAATCGTGACGTCATCCCCACTACATTAACACTGTGACGTCACTGGTAAAACAGCCTATCACTCTAAGTTATTCACTTAAAAGTAGCCCTAGAACAACTCAACTCCATCCCGCCTAAAACTTAGCATATTCCTACTGCTGCCATCGTCTTAAAAGTAAATTTTGTAAAATCATGAATGACGTCATACCCACTGTGACGTCAGTAGTCAAAAATACCTATAACTCTAACTTATTCACTTAGAAGCAGCCCTAAAACAATTCAACTCCACCTGAAAGGTAAATCGAAACTAAAAAGTATTGCCACTGCTCAAAACTTTTAACGTTAAGCAAGTTATGACGTCATACTCACTGTGACGTCACGCAATAAAAACCTATCACTCTAACTTATTCGTTTACAAGCAGTCCTAGAACAACTCAACTCCAGTTAACTGGAAACAAAAAAAACTAAAAAGTGTTGCCACCGCTCAAAACTTTGATATAAAACAAATTATGACGTCATATCTACTGCGACGTCACGCAATAAAAGCCTATCACCATAACGTTCTTATTAAGAAGCAGCCATAGAACAACTCAACTCCGTCTGTTAGATAAACCGAAACTAAAAAAGTGTTGCCACCACTCAAAACGTTGATATAAAACACATTATGACGTCATTCCCACTGTGACGTCATACACAAACAGCTTATAATGAAACCGAAACTAAAACAGCAGCAGGAAGGAAACAACTCCACTCCACTTCCGGTCACGTGATTTCCGGTGACGTCATATTCGGTCACGCCCCTTTCCGGTGACGTCATCGTCCCCCGTCCCATACCGCATACCGCCATGGCTCAGGAGCCCCACTTTCTAACTACTGATGAACATCTATATATTTAATAGGCATTACGTTTTTTGGGGTTAGTCCGTCCGCCTAACTGCTCAACCAATTTCAATGATCAAGGTGTCATTTTAAAGGAAATAAGCTGTAGATGTAGATTTGCCAAAACGTGCCAAAATAATTTATTAACACTTTATTAATTAGTTAAATTTCAATATTTTTCATCATTAAGCTACTACAAAGCCTCAATGATTTTGAATATATGAATGGCAACATCCTTACGTATGTAAACAACAAATGTTGGGGAATTGATTTATGATGAAATCGATTCATTCCTCAATGGAAGATATATATGTTGGTTCTACCGATGCAGTTTGGCGCATATTTGAGTACGAGATACACTATCAATCGCATTCAATTGTTCGTCATGAATGTCATTTGCCTTCACAACAGACGGTTTATTTCCGAGAAGGAGAAGAAGAAAATGCAGCTTCTAATCCTAAGATAACAAAGTTGATGGCTTTTTTTACTTTAAATCAACAAGATCCTTCTTCTAATAATTTGCTGTATACTGAAGTTCATCAAAACTTCACATGGCAAGATCAACAAAAGAAGTGGCAAGTAAGAAAGTGTGGAGCCGGCAAAACTATCACAAGATTGTATACTGTTAACCCGAAAAATCTTGAGCTGTTTCATTTGCGGTTGTTGTTATTGCACTTTCTTGGTCCAAAATCATTTGAAGATTTAAGAACACATAATAATGTTGTTTATAACACCTTTGTGGAAGCTGCATATTCAAGAGGAATTGCATCGAATGATGAGGAGTGGCAAGACTGTTTAAATAAAGCCACAAAGAAAGTCAAACAGCGTTTCAATTGCGCCAATTGTTTGTTTTTATTTGTGGGTTAAACTTTCCCGCAAATGCTGCAGCTCTATAAAAGTAATAAGAATAATAAAAGTAATAAGCAGTAATATAAATTTTACTATTCTGTTTATGTAAACTTGAATTTTCCGAGCGTAGTGAGGCGTTTGTATCCCAACCTAAGCGAGGCATTCAGGGGTTGGTGAGTGTAGCTCGCATTGTTTTTTATCAGAATAAATAAAAGATATTGGGACTTCAAAGTAAGGAGAAGTCAAAGTTCAAAGAAGTTTTAAGTCAGAATGTTGGCGGATAGTATATTTAACTTTCTATTATGAAACTTGCAATTTGGGTGTTTTCTCTATTAGACCTTACATTAAATTTATAAAAATTTGGTTACATTTTTTCATGGCTGGCAAACCTATTCGAGGGCAGCAAGATGTTTCAAGGCTAAACTCGATTCAAGGGGGAATAAGGCTTTGACAATGGCTCATTTCGCGACGACCAACCTACGAGATAAATTTTCTTCTTGGATAGCGCCAATCCGGGGTAGTGGCGAAAATCGTAACCATTAACCAAAACAAACAAATCATAAAACGAAACATAGCATATTTACATAACTTTATGCAAATAGAAAAATGATTTAATTCATTAGTTTGTTAATACTAGGGTGAACCTACCAGTAATTGACCATTTAGTGCAAGTTTCTACACATTTAATTTTTTTTCTTGAAAAATTATTAACGGAATACTATGTATACTTCCCAAAATATCAATTGATTAATAAATAAATAAATTAACATGATGTTTCAGTCCTTTTTACAATTTCATATATCATCAGAATTTCTTACCAAAAGCAATTTTGCTATTAGTTGACCAAGTAGTAATTGACCATTTCTTTTCCAGAATAAAACCCAAAAAGTTAATTGTTAAATTCTGTTATAAAATGCTCTAATATTCATAAATTAACTATTAAATGAATTAAAAAAAGGAAGTAAAAATAAATATAATCAATTTTAATTAATGAAAATATTGGAACATCATAAAATATAGTGTGATGATATAGATATCTTACTCGAAAAATTAAAACAAGAAAATCGAAATAATATAGAAAAGACTATATAATCCTATATTTTCAATTCTGAATAAATTTAGATGAAAAGAATTGATTTTAGAGGATATTATTTCTTGAACAGTATCAAAAAGCATCAGTTTATCTAAAGGAACACGTTTTAGTTAATAAATCAGCTGGGAATTCGTGAAAATATATTTTATCGACCGTGCTATTTGACTTAGATAAAGGTACACAGCAATAGACCGTCAATTTATAATGTTTTGGGAATTAAAAGAGTAAATAATTACAAAAATCACTTACCAAACGATAGCAACATCCTATTGAAGCATGGTATTCAAAGCGAAATTATTCAAAACTATCCTACTAGACCAGTGCCATCTAGTGGTAAACGGTCAAACTAAGGTGGTATTTGAAATCCTTTGATCTTTACCGCACTGTCATAGCCGCGATGAATCAAGTTTAGCCGTGGATGTTTTAACCACAAATTCGAGCGGCAAAGCGTTTGGGGATAGGCGAGCGTTAGCGAGCAGGGGGCGAAACCCCCTAGTTTAGTTTAATTCCATAGATACCTTTTAATACACTCATGTTTAGAATAATTCGTAAAATATACAAAAAAAAGTATTAAATCGGGTGCAATGGTTACATATTACTTGTGAAGAATCGTAAGACGTGTACAACAAAAATACTGGCCAAAAATTAGGATAATTTAAGAAAAAATACCAGATTGCAATTACATTCGAGGGAAGGACGAATGTTTTACCTAGCAAATATCACGTGACTTTACACTGACGCCGGAAGCGCTTTTCTTGCTATGTACCTTATTTCTGTAAGCTCTTTTCAGATGGCGCCACAATACCAGAATGAAGGGTAGCTTCCGCCGGAAATAGCTTTAGTATGGTACCTTCGGGTAAGTATTTAAATTAATGATTTTAACAGGCTACAGATTAATATTTAAATTTTTAAGAGATACTGCATGGCAAAAATTCCATTCTCCAAACATCTGGATTTTGGTTAGTATATAAATGAGCATTTTTGGTAGGGTTAAAACATAAAAAATATATTTTAAATAATTTTCGTCATATTCTGAAAAGCAACCCTAGTGTCAGCTTGGCCAAAGAACTTGGCGACATGGCGACGGCAGATGAAATTCCCCTGCTCCCTGTATTTCACAATCGTATCATAATATGGAACGTTTTTGGTTGCAATGTTTTTGGTTGTACTTCACTTGTAGAGATTGTAAGAAAATAATAACTTACAAAACCACTCGTAAGTCTAACTGTTCCTTTTTATTTGTTATTTTTAAAAATACTTTAAATTATAATGTAACTTAAAAGAAGATAAGAATTATCTAATCTCGTGATGATAGTGTCTAAGGGTTTTGTTTAATTTGACATTCATACAATAATTTTCAGAAAAAGTTCTTAATAACTTATGAAGTACTTCTGCGATAATCTAATATTCAAAAGCAGATTAACTTGAAATTAATAAGTTTAATGAAGGGAACGGAAGGCAAGAATTATTGTCAGCATAAGAGTGATTGAACATTAGCGGTTATTTACATTTATGTATTCTAATTGAGTTGAAATACGTATAAAGTATATATCGTGTAGTATATAATATTCAAAGTTAGTATGTCTTAAATAATGGCTGCTAGAGTGTATTATGGAATGATCTTGAAGGAAAGAGACAATCTCGGTTGGTCAAGCTGGGCTGTTGCCAGGGAGGCCGCGCTGAACAGGAGGGACTGGGTTTCGACAATTGCGGCCTCATGCGCCTACAAGGCGTGAAGAGACTCGAGTAAAGGCAAGGCAAGAGTGTATTATGTGTGCCAACGTTACGAATGACTGAATGAATGTTACAATAAGATGTTTATTTACATTTGAGTATTTAAATTTAGTTAAAATACTAGTGAATATATAGAGTCGAATAATAGTAGTTTTAAACTTTTATAGTTGAAATTATGTATTAAGCCTATGTATTGGTTTATATTTCAGTTATAAATTTTTTCAGAGTTATTACACAACATAAGGAGAACCCAACATGAGATAGAATTGCAGATGGATAATTTGTGCAGTTTTTTTTATCAGCAAATTTTGTAGATATGTTTATTTTGTTTAAGAATTAACATTATGATTTCAATATTCGTTTGCATTGCGAATTTCCACTTAGCTGTCTAAAAATTTTTCAAGAAGTGTATTAAAAATATATGAAAAGTTGATTCAAAGCCTTCGTCTTGATGTATTCAGTATGCTTTAATCAGACTGAACTTGTTGGTTCATATTGGGATCATGTTATTCAATATTTCTAATCTTTGCAGAAGGTAAATACTGAACATTTTATATCTGAATGCACGTCGAGTTCATTTCTGATTTTGTAAAATAAGATGTACTGCTTTGTGCATATTTTGAATAGGTTACTTGCATTGGAAAATTTTACCTTGAATGTGAAAGAAACTAATTTGTAACTAAAAATTGTTTGTTTTTTAATGTCATTTAATGGAAAAATTATGCCATCAATAACAAACGTTTTTTGGTCCGAATCAGGGATAGGATAAGTAAAAAAAATTCTTTGAAAACAATGCTAAGCCAATTAAAATTTCTCTTCTAGGTTGTGAAAGAAAAATACCAAGAAGAGTGCAACTTGTCTTCATCAACTGTTACACTTGAAAGTAGTGTAATGTTAGTGTAAATATGTTATTAAAAAAAACTTGCTTCAAAGTATAAGGTGAATGAAATTTTTTTTTAACACCTGGCTATTATCACTGTTTTAAGGAAGCAGAACTTTATTTGTGAAAATATTTCCGAAATTCTTGTATTTTCGTATGTATTTTGGGAACTGATGAAAAGGGTGTTGATGAATAACAAGAAAAAGGCATAATGACCAACTGAGAACTCTTGCCCTTCAGTTTTACTCTTCAACAAGATTGTACAAATATGCGAGATGTCTTCGAATAGGTATTTCCCTAGTTTATTTTTTATGCAACTCAAATATTTTTATATTAACTATATGCTTTTATTTAGTATTGCCACCAACATTAAGTCTTTAAATGCATCTCTACTGAAATCCTTTCTGACACATTTCCCATTTTTACTTTCTATCAGCTTTACAACATGATTATTTCAATGCTACAGCATTAGTTGGCAGTTTTTGAAACCTACCCAGGATTGCAAATCATTTAGTATACAATATTACGTCATGGAACTAGTTTTAAAGTAGAGGCGCAACCAGAAAATGTCTGTGGGAGGGGTAACATTTTATCTATGTCCTGTAATATCCAAGTAACCTAGATCATAAATCAATGTAAATTTTTCTTTATTCAATTAAAGAAGGAGAAATATTTTTAGATGAACAGACAAACACCAATATCAGAATCATTTTATTATGTATTAATAGCGTTTGAAATAAAAAACATGTAGTACTGAAACATAATAACAGCATTTAGAAAACAGACATCCATTTTTAAAAATTTTTTTAACGATACTTCATATTGGACCCAAGTAGTCAAGAAGCGATCTACAATGACTTTTTTTATAGAATGAGATTTACAAATATGTAATTTATTTCAGTTTTGGGGTCTAATAATTTAGTGCGATACAGTAACTTACTCTATGTGAATGACGTTAGATTAAAAACGTATCCTTTTGAAACTATTTTCGGTCACCAAGTTATTTGATTTAGCTGATTTTGTGTCAGAATGAAGATGGAAGCCTGACGCAGGATTCGAACCTGGCACTTTTGGTAGGTGAGGCCAGAATTGAGATGGGAATTGCTTTACTCACAGGTGTTTGTTTCCAACGAATTCTATCATTGGCGATACTTTTTTAATTGGCTTCTGAATCTTGACTAAAATGGTCCTGTTGTCAATCCCTCCCTTCCTTGGTTTATGTTATTAAACTTTTGACTGCAATAATGAATTAGGACGATTCTTTTCAAAATTTAAAAAAAATTATTATTTTAATTATATACACTTATGAAATGTTTTTTTTTTTTTTTTTTTTTTTTTTTTTTGTAAAAACTTATCATTCTGGTGGTTTTTAAGTGCACATTTAAGTGTTTTTATTTAATTAATTTTTAGACTTTTCCAATTTTATTGTAAGTATAAAACATTTTTATGAAATTTGTCTGACTTATTTACTTTAATTCATTTATATGAATAGAATTCCAAAGAAGATTCAAGAGCAATTTATGAATTTGATTAAAGTACAAAATCTTTTTTAATGAAAAGATAAGTTTTGTCATTTTTTAAATAAAAATTCTTTAATTCCAGTATGCTTACAAATTGCTTAACTAATGGTATTTAATTTGCAATCTTTTTAAGACGAAAATATTAATCTTAAAGAATTATCAGTCAAAGAAAGAATTGCTAGGGTAAAATGGGAGAAGTTTCTACTATATTCGTAGTTTCTAAAATTGCATTTGGTAGTATGATGCCTAAACTTTATTGCCCCATTTTATTTTTGTTTCAATAATTTGTATTATATGAATGCTAACAGTAAACATACTTGTATACAGCTTCATGCCATATGTTGTCTACTTAAAACTTTTGTCTGTAACTCAGAATTTTTAATAAAATTACATTGCAGTGACTTGAGTGTGTTTATTGAAAAATTTTACTATTTTATCAAATTACAGGTAAAATGAGATTCTTATTTATTTGTTACAAATCCAAATTTTGTTAATGGGGTAAAATGGGTATAATAAGGTGATAATATAAAGTTTTTCTGAGAAAAGTCTTATTTCTTAAAAATTAGAAGAAAAAAATGGTTTAAAGTACAACATTGAAATACTTATGTAATATTTACAGCTTTAAAAAAAAAAAAAATTAAGATGGGTAGTTAAAAATCCTTTGTAGAAGGAATCAGGAGTCTCTCAACTGGACACTCATATCATCACTATTCAAAGGAGGACCCATCTGATGGCTGTGTAGTTAACGATATGGCCTCACATGTCAAAGGTGCCTGATGGTTTGAATCCCGGGTTAGGCATGGATGTTCATAGTGGTTCGGAATCCACGTTACGCTGTAGTTCCCGGCCTGATTAGCTGTCATTGTGAATAAAAATAGGTCGTTGAACCTTATAAACATTTTGTCTTATAAAGAAAGTACATCATAAGGCATAGGCCTAAAAGTAAAGAACAATGAAAATGTGCCTACATATCTAGCGTACATGGGAGAAATAGTATTTAGGGGGGGAAAAAAGAATTTATTGCAAAAACTATGGAAATCAAATAAGACTTGTATGACAATTTTTTTTAAAAAATCCAAGATTGACCAGTTTTATGTTTTCTTGGATGTGGAGCTCACGACCTCATTGAAAATAGCCAGACAACATAAATTTTAAATAAATCAGCAGTCAACAATAGGAGACATATTTTTGCTATATTTTGAATATTAATAATAATAGTATTTTGCAGTCATTAAGTGTAATATGGAGAAGAATGGTAAATCCCAATGCAAATGTTATAAAAAAACATTCGAGTTGGACGTATTAACCAATTTCAGACTAAAACAAGAGATTTAAATGATTTTATGGATTAATATGTTATATTTCGTATTTCATTAGGCTTGTGCTTTCTATTGATTTATTATTTACTTATGGTTTATTACTTATTCTATGATTTTCATTGTTAATAAACTATATAGTATACCCATTTTCAAAAATGGGTAAAATGGGTTTAGTAAACATATACTTATAAAGTGTTTTCTCACTAGTATATTTATGTAACATAATTTCATAATTATGTATTCTTATTCCCAATATATGCAATGTAAATAAAAATTGAATTGTTAAACATTTACAAGAAAATTTTAGCTGAACATAAAAAAACAGCAATTTTTATACCATGTTGCATCACCCTACCCTATAAAAACTCATTCCACAGAAAAACTAATGATATTTACAATTTTTAATCCAACTTCAAAATACAGGAACAACGGGTAAGTGTCAAGGGGTCGATGGGGGGGGGGGGGATTACATTTAACTGACATTTTTGGATAGTTTTTTTGTAGTAATTAAAATTTATTTAATATAAAAGCATTTTTCTAAGTTTCCTACCATTTGTAAAGCAAAATTACATATATAACTCAATATTACAAACAAAATCGAGAATTATTTTAAAAACGAAGAAACCATAAATTTTATTCGAAAAGCTACATATATAAAGGTTTTAGGAATTTCAAGGGAATAGAAAACGTTACCAAGTAATTTAAAAAAAATGATTAAACATAATGATAATCCAGATGTTCTAATTAAAGATCAGTAAATGTAAAATGTTCAAGTACTGAAGTCAATTACAACACGACGAAATTTTATTGCAATCTACCCAAAAAAGGCAACTATTCAAGTATCTAGTAACCCATTGTTGCCAAATTTCGCCAAACTTGTCAAATGGTGATTTCGAAACAGACATTAAATGGGGAAAGATAAGAAATATTGCCCCAACAGTCTGTAACAATTAATTAATGAAGATGATTGACGAAAAATTGTTCATTTAAACATTTTATAAAATATAAAAAAAAGGTATTGAAATCACCGGAAGTTCCATTCGATTCTCATTAACCGGAAGTGCGTGTTCATTCTCATGTTCTAGGCTGGGTTTGTTATTGTTGACACAGAAATAACGTCCATAACTCGATTAGTGCAATATAGGAAGGCTCTGAATATGGCTGTTGAATAGAACAGCAGTAAAAGTTACTTCAAAGTTTAAATATTAATTTTTTCAAAGAAATATCATGATAACTGTTGAATTCAATTTTTTGAGGTTTCCGATTCTCAAATAAAACGTCACTACGCCTTGTCTATTATTTTATATTCATATACATTGTCGCATGGCAACGACTCTTTTTAAATTTTGTTGGAGGCAGCCGTTTGAGCGGAAATTTAAGTTTATTTTGTTTTTATATTTGAATTTTTTTTATTAAGCATATTTTTTTTTTACTCTTTTGCATCATTAGAAGATTATCATTTTGACCAAACCCTTACGGTTTGGAAACAACCGCTCGATTCCTTGGTGAGCTAATCTAACAGACTAATTTTATTGCAATCAGGAATGCTAAATTTCAATGCAATTAGGAATGCTAAATTTCAATGCAATTAGAATGCACCCATGTGATCTGTTCGTATTTGGAAGTCAAATTTTTTGCTAAATATTGGATACGGATGTACTCTAGAGCCCTGTCCTGTGATTTTTTGTAACTTTCATTGGATGTGTTTGAAAGATAAATATTTTCAAATCGTAACCATTTAATCGTACACTCTTAACAGATTTGTAACAATCTTAATTAGTAATCGGCAGTTTTATTTTAGTTCCATATAGCTTCATAAATAGCCAGGTTCTTATAGTGCGTATGTGCCAAACATTGTTTATAAAAACTATGTTTTATAAGTAGTTAAACATTTTGGGTACATGTTATTATATATTTATTATAGTTTTTTAATTTTTTTTAATCAAATAAAGTAATTATCATGTAGTCTGAGTTTTGTTGGAATTCTCAATTTAAAAATAGTAAATTTTTTATTTTGTGCTTCCCACAGTAAAGTCATGATTTTGAAGCGTCAAAATAAACATTTGAAATTAATAGAAAAGGAGAAAAGGTCAAGAAATTGTAAGATGAAAATAAAAAGACAAGAAAGTGATTCCCATAAAAGGTAATTTTTTTTAATGTGTTCATGTCTGTAAATTGCTGTACCAGGCTTGCACTTCAATAAAATGCAATAAATAATGCTAAAGTAGACACAAAGACTAACATTTTGGTTTTCTTTGATGCGAATCAAATTTAATGTTTTATTAGATACTTCATCAAGGTATAACAACATTTATTTTAACAAAAGTCAGGTGAGACAATGGTTCAACCTTTGCCTAACTTTAACTTGCTCAAATGTAGTCCACTATTTTGTATTTAGCACAAAACTAGTCAAGTCAGAGTTCATCCTAAAAATGAAAAAGGACAGGGTGCTATTTTCCTAAAAAAAGGGCAACTCCTGTTGCTGAGTGCACTTTTACAGCAAATTGCAGAAATATTTATCCTGTTTTCTGCCATAATTTCTGTTACTGTAGTATACTGCTTTTCAGAATTCTAACTGCAATAAAGTTTTAAATTATTGATTTTTTGAAAAAAATTAATAATGCTTTGGCCGCCAATCAAAAACTTGCTCAGAAACTCAAACAATATCAAAATACATATAAAACTTACAGTCCTATTTTTGCTGAAACGAGATAGAAAATTATTTAAAAATAAACATCCATACACAATAAAATTTTTACCAAATATTCATTTTTATAAAAGTATCAATCTGTAATACTGTAAGAATGAATGAGGAGTTTCGATATACCCAGTGGTAGAAGTAAAAAAAAAAAAGTGGGGTGATGCCCAAAAGTTGTTGACAAGTACCCCCCCCCCCCACCATTTTAAAATAAATTGGCAATAGGTAAATTGCAAAAAAATCTTTCCCTGAATTCAATAAAAAGGCAGTGTGATTTCGTGTGTCCGAATAGAAATATCCTTTTAAAAATGCTTAGTGCAGGGGTCGCAGACGTCCTATAAATCCTATATATTTTTAAAAATCGACAAAAACGTCCTATATTGTCCTATATTTTACAATTGTCCTATATATTCTATATTGATTCGATCTATATTTTCTTCGAATTCGTAATAACGGCGCCGTTCGTTGCCATTTTTTATATTTCGGATTCTTTAGCGCGATCGAAAGCGATGTTTGTAACTGCGGCGTTTAATCTCTTGTGACATCACGTGCTGCAATAACCTACAACTCAACTCTACTGGACCGGTGGACGTAGGAGTTGTAAAATGCAAACATGTGAACTTTTCCATTGCACGCAGTCTGGAATTTCAGATTTGTTTTCTCTTCCAACTTACTAAATCAATTGGTCATAATACAGAGAGAGATGCAGCAACAAAACTCTGCCTTGAGAAAAACGGATAAAAACAACTAGTGATTAACTTGCAGGACTACTAAAGAACATTTTGAGTGCTCAGTCAATAATTGATGAAGGAAACAAAAGGGTTAAGATTTACTGTAAGGTGTCGAATGGCGATTTTTTTATTCCAATACCGATACGGATTCTGTACTACTTATTGTTTACATCAAACCGCTCCTAATTATGGCAACCATAGGCAGTTCTCTTGCTCTTAAAAAAATGGCAGGTCTGCCATTTTTTGACAAAAATCACCTTGGCGCAGAATCCATACCGGATTCGGAATATTAGCCCCGATTTTTTCATAAAATAGTCTCCAAAATTAAAAATGACTTCAATACGGCGTGTTGTCAAATCCAAACGGTCCCTAGGGTTTCCGGAAAACCAAGTCCCCAGTCCGCCACATTCGGCGCTAAATCTCCTACTTTTTGCCGCCAATCCAACTTACGCTGAATAGTAAATCTGAGCCAACAAAAGACTGCAAACAGGGATATAAAGAAATTGGAGTAGTTCAAGTAGTTATTGATGCTGGAAGCAAAAGACTCAAGATTGCAAATAATGTAATTAATAAAACTTGATTTAGGGATGGAATATTGAGGCAATAACGGATGACATATTCAGGATCAGACAACTTCTTTTTTTTAAAGGTGTGTTTTCTATTCTCTTAAATATAATATAACGAGTTAATTTTTAAGTTCAGTAGCAACTGTGTGCAGTTATTTGATGTTTTAAATTGTCCTATATATATTTTTTAAAAATCCTATATATTCTTATTTTGTCACTTTGACCCCCTGTTAGTGTGTGCTTATCGCCCTGTCCGAAGTTGCGGGTGTGACTTTTAGACAAACTAAATTAGCCATCAACTACAATATTTTAGAGCATTGGTTAAAATTTTTATGGATTTTAATGTAGACTAATTACATATATATTGATACTAATTTGCCACATATTTTATTTATTTTTTAAAAAAATAATTTCTACCTGTTGCAGGTGTGACATAAAAAGGACATGCATTTTCATCTTCCAGCACAAAACCTCAAAACTCTGTGAATTATAACAACTGGGGGAACCAATTTTTTTTTATATTATACAGTAATACTTAAATAATTATTCTATGAACAAATCAAATCACTTACTAGAATCACTTACTGTAGAAAAATATTTAAAAAAATTGTTGCGGGTGTGACACCATGTTGCGGGTGTGACTTGTACAAAAAAACACTGTGAAATAATACATGAATAAACAATTACAAAGCTATTAATGAACAAATTTCTTTTCCAATCTTGAGTTTATAATTTCTGGTGCTGGCAATTTTTTTACAATTGATGTAATTTTCTCCCAGGATAATTTTGATTTGTTTGGCCAGACATACACATTATCTGAAACCTCTTTCACATATTCTAACTGAATATCATTGCCATCAATTTGCTTAATCTGTCCAACAAAATGATCGCTGTTTTTCTTTGATTTTGAAAATAAAACCATTTTAACAAAATCTCCAATTTCATATTTTAACTTGCAAGATGCTTCATTGATCTTCGATTCTTTATCTTCATTGATTTCTTCGATTTCAGAATTAAGGAAATTCTCCTATGAATACTTTTTTTTGTTGTTGCCACCTTAATTCTCCCTATATTAAGAGGAACAATATGATGGACAGATTGTACAGGGTTCCCACGGTCCTTGAAAGTCCTGGAAAGTCCTTGAATTTTTTTTGATGAAATTTGGTCCTTGAAAGTCCTTGAAAAAAGGATAAGGTCCTTGAAAGTCCTTGAATTTTTAAGTGAGCAACGTGGTGTAGTGTAAAATAAAAAGGTGTGGGAATGCTATGTTGTGTCGTTACAAACATATCTATCTTTCTGTGTGTGTGTGTGGAGGGTGGGGGAGAGTGAAAACGACAACTTTAAATATTTTTGTTAATATTACTTTAATAATCTCAAAATAGCTCAAGAGCACTTCCAAAAATTAAAAAATAATAATAATAATAATAATAATAATTGTGTGTTTATACTTATTCTTTTATACAAATAATTTTTTTAAACTATTAAGTTATATGGATTTTAAATAATTTGCTTTGCACAACCCATTTTAAAAGATTGTTTAACACTTTATATAGGATTACAACACATTTTCAAACATATTATTGATACAAATTTTTAAACATTTTTTCCGAAATGTCAGAGATGTCTTACATGCAATAGGTTCGGATAAATTTCCAGATTTTGTAGCTCCTCAAAATCTGTTTTCAAAATGAATGAAAAAGATTGTGATTGTTGCAGAAGTTGATTGAAAGTTTTAAGGCTTTTCTCCTTCTCCAAAAGAAAATGTAGAGAAGTTCCTCTTTCTTGATAAATCCTTCCTTTCCAAATTTGCTCCATTAATAAAATAATTGGAAAATTCAAACCCATCAGTCGATTTAAAATTTCTTGATAAAATATTAATTTGTGTACCATCTTAATCATATCTAATTTTAAGCAGGATATTTCAATGTAGACTCATTACTTGCCAGATTTGTATGGGACATTCCTGTTTTTTTTATCTTATCCAGTTTGATTTTGTCATCTCGACAGTGGTGACAGTTAGGTGACAATAATAGTAAAAAATGGGTATAAATCGGAGGAGAAGGCAAACTGCAAAATATATATAATATTGCAATCAAAATCACTAGATTTTAAAAAAGATCAGATCAGGGAAATTTCCTCCTCTTATTGCCGACACTGTATGACTTTATTTTAAGAACTGTTGCTACATTTTTGGAATAAATTCTGAAATCACTGTAAGTGTAAAACTTTCCCATTCTCAAACCAAAAAGAAATTTAATTTTGCATTTTAAAGTACATCTGAATTGTTTTCCTACTTCTTCGCAGCCCAATTTCAATGTATTATACCCATTTGCAAAACCATTAGCACTTTTATATTAAGGAAAATCAAATATACAGGACCAGCCTAGGAGTAAAATGCTATGTGTGCAAGAATGAGTTTTGGTGCCCCTTACAATGAAAATGGGTATAGAAAACACTCCAAAAATGGTAAGAGTGCTCTATATGGTATGGGTGCAAATTATTAAAATCGTAGCGTTTTCTGCACTAATCAACATTATTTTAAGTCAGCTTTTATTAAGGAACACACGGATTAATTTAAAAAAAAAAAAATTTTATAAAAATTTGTAATAAAATTATTTTTATAAGAATTTAATAAAATACATGTTATTAAAATTACAGATTTTTGCTACGTATTACTTTTTTTAGTTGTTCGCTGTTCTTAGCGCAAGCCTTGGAACTCCTTTGCAACCCTGGGTTGTGAAGGGTTGCAATTCGGCTAATGTAGCATTATCAGTACTGCCAAGTTAAAGTGATACAAAGTTAACAACTGTTTAGTTCTGTCACAACAAAGTAGCGGAGCGCTTGAAGCCAGTCTCTTTACTGTACATTCAAGCAACATTTTTTGTGTTGAACTAAACATATTCAAATTCACAAACAATTCAAAAGCGAAGTTAATATAAAGGATTTAAAAATCAATACTATTTTGAACATATTTTTTCATGTTCAAACAAGTTATCAGTTTGATTTTCCCAATATCTGAGAAAAAAATAAATATTTCCCAATATCTGACAAAATATAAATACATAATTCCGTGATCTCGAAACACCTTAAAAGCTAATACAAAATATCAACATTCTGCTCATTCCTATCTGGATTTTTAGCACAACCAGTTTATTCCGTCAGAACAGCAGGTTTGCTTAACTTTTTTGGATTATAAGAAACCCCATCTTTTATTGTCATTTGTTTTTTCCTCTTCAACGAATTCATTTCTTAGGTACGTTGAGAGGTTTACAAATAATTTATTAAATCTGTGATATAAAAATTTCAAAAAAATATATATACATAACTTTTGTTGATAAATCGGTTAGCGTTCACGTTAAAATTAGAGGAGGCGAATTATTCTTCAAGGAAAGGGGCACAAAGAACTGAATGTGCTAGGTCACAGTTTTATTCAAAATGTAGATATTTGGCGTGAATTTGTGTATGGAAGTTTTAGATTGTATATACGACAAACCATACAAGTTTGACGTCTGGAATTCTTCCACAAATACAGATCATTCGTTGAAGAGGATGATTGCTATTGAATGAATCGTAGTTAGATGTAAACATATGTCAGTTCATTTCTGATGAAGGAGAAAGAGCCATGTGTGGGTTGCCGCGCCTCTTTCAAGTGTTTTACAAAAACTAGAACTTGCCTGCTCAGTTCTGAAGTTGTGGATCCCAGACGAAAGCAAGTTCCCACGAAATGACTTTTTTGTTTGCTTACTTGGCTTTGAGTTCAGTATTACGAAAAGAGAAAAAAAAAAATACAAATGAAAAAAAATTTAGATGAGGGAATGTTGTTCCGCCTTCTAAAAAGGTAAAGGATCGCCTTTGCCTCATGTTCCCACTCCACTACACCCCTGACCACCGATAATCTCCGTTTTGTAGTTTTAGGTATGATGTATTTAAAATTATGGTTCTTGAATTTTTCTAAAAAGGTCCTTGAATTTTCTTAAAAAGGTCCTTGAAAGTCCTTGAATTTTTTGCTTCAATAAGAGTGGGAACCCTGTTGTATATGCCTGGTATTGCTGGGACTTGACTCTAGCGATTGCCAAGCATTTTTACATCATCTGGCGTTATATGATGTTCTGGAGAAAAAAAAATATTTTTATTTTCTTCAAAATTTCTCTACACATACAGCAAAATCTGAAGCTGTCTGTACTGTTACAGATCGTTGAAGTACAGCTAGAGATGCCATTTTTTGGGTAATTGCACCTACTCCATCCACAGCTCCCTTACCGTGTGATGTTACAAAAAATAACCATGTCATATTTATTTCATAATCATATCGGATGTATGAAATTGCTAACATATTATACCTGCTTTAAATTGACTTGCACAGCCATCTGAAAAGATATGTAGCATCTGTACTTAGCGATTTTCTTTAATATCTTTAATCAGTATATCCATATATTTCCAGACTGCTTCTTTACAGTGATTTAAGTTATCTGATACTATTATGTATAATTGGAGACCATCAAATAATGTAGCAACAGCTGTAAAAATTGTAATTTGTGAGTGTGCCCAATGGGCTGATTGAATTTCGTCTTGAACACCTGTGGTATAATTTTCCCCAAAGTCCACTTGTAAGGTCACTTCACCTTCTACCAAGTTGTTTTTTACAAATTGAAAATGTTCATCTTGCACATCTGTTACAAAGCAATGCTTTTTAAATTTCTTAAACTGATTTACTATTTCATTAGCAGCGTCTAACATTGATCCTGAATTATCTCCACTTTTTTCCATTGCTTCCATTGTATATAAAGCCTGTGATCCTCTTCTGGAATTTTAGATTTCAAGACATCATAAACATTTGCACAGTTCGAACACAAGCTTAGCATGTAGGCTTCCTTTCCTGTATCACATACACTATCTTTTATCAAATCTCTGCCTTTACCAAGTTTGGGGGCTTCAAGTAATAATGCCATGTTTGCATGATATTTGCAAACGCAAGTACATAAATTTACAAATAATTTGTTTTAGGTCACATTTGTGTTCAATTTTAAAAGATGTTGCGGGTGTGACTAATAAAATGTCACGCCCGCAACACGAACCTGTCACACCCGCAACACTTAATAACTATATTTAAAGTAATAATTAATTTTGTTTATATCTGTAATTCAAAGTACCTTAGTAACCTATTTTTAAATACCAAGTCTTGTGACACAATAATTAAGAATAATTAATAATGCTTACCTATTTTTAATGAAGCTTAGTAAACACTTATCTGCTGGCAAAAACATTCAACAATAGATGCCAGATTATATATCTAAGTTTAGAGATTTGCAGAATCATTTGTTAAGCTGTATGAGAGCATGAAACATAAAGATTTTTGGTGCAATCTATTTCATGCCACCAAAGTGTCACTTTATTAATTAAAATAAATATGTTAATGGCACAAATTTAATTATTTTCCAATAAAATATGAAATAGCACACTTTTGTAGATTACGTAACAAAACTTCAACATAATATAAGGAAATTTAAATTTTCACCCTCATGTCCACTTTTCGGTGGATTGGGCGTTATGCACCTTTAACTAACTTAATTAACTCTTTTTAAATTTTTTTCTTTGTTCTGAGGAAGAAGTAGACCTGAAAATTGAAATTTCTAAGTATTAGCCAGTGGCCGGTAGGCACTTTTAATTTAGTAGCCACTTCAACAGTCTTTTTTTTTTTCTCTTTTTTTTGAACCAATGGCTCAGCCAGGGAAGGGGAGGTTAGGGTTTTACCTTTTACCTGAATGTATGCAGTAGCGCATACAGATTTATTATTATTTTTTATTTATTTTTTTGAGGAGGATTTTTCAATTATTTATTTCATTTGTTTTAATTATATAAATATAAAAACATATCTAAGTTAATTGTGTTTAATAAAATGTCAATTAAAGTACCAAAAAAAAAAAAAAACCAAGTTCAGGTTGGTTGGTTGGTTGTATTCAGATTATCTGGCGCCGTCAGCAACACGAGGGCTATAATGCGCCGAAACATTCGTCATTAGACAAGCCAACATACATTTACAAACACCCATGCCTAACACAGGACTCGAATCCGCAACCTCGCGGTCTAGAAGCTAGCACGCTAACCACTATACCGTTTGGTCGGCAAATCAAGTTCAGGATCTAAGCTTTTAAATAATCATGCCTGTAAAGGATGCAGTCAGTTTGAAGTTAGACACTTTTTTATAACGGTAAGGTTACCAGTGGCCGCGCTTTTAAGTTATAGAATTACTAAATATATAACAGAAATAATACGCAAATAATTAAGGTTCTAATAAATTTTGTTGACAAAAACACCAGGCAAGAAGAAAAATAATCATGTCTGTACAGGATACAGTCAGATTGAAGTTTGAAATTTTTTAACTAGACGATGACCGCATTTGCACGGGGAATGCAAGAAGGGAAACTCAAAAATTTCAAAATTCCCTGACACTTTTCTGAATTCCCGGTTCTGTCAACTCATGAATCCATATCTTTATGAATGGATTTTAACGGCCTATACGCACGTGATTACAAGAAAATAAAGAGAGATTTTCATTGATTTGGTAATTTCCATACATTTGGGAACAATTAAAAAAAATCGTAGGTGAGGGGTAAAACGAAAGG
Source organism: Linyphia triangularis (assembly GCA_963978545.1). NCBI lineage: Eukaryota > Metazoa > Arthropoda > Arachnida > Araneae > Linyphiidae > Linyphia > Linyphia triangularis. The sequence continues at coordinate 28,366,095 of OZ021732.1, read as the reverse complement.
TGGCCGGTTGATTAGTTTATTAAGTCGCCTCATCACGCCGTTTAATCGACCTGTGGCGACTAGATATTTTCAGGTCTAGGAAGAAGGCATAGTAAAAACGCATAATCAAAATACAAATGAAATGGTCATCCGTGTTAATTAACTAGCACTCAGGAAATTTTAAAACAGCCCCTACAATCCATTGACTAATGACCCTTGTTATATCGGTATCCATTCAATGATTTGAGTTCTTGGTCTGTGTGTTGCGCGTTTGAACATGAATGTGCATGCGTGATAGACAATTTCAGTAGGGGTGGTACCCATATTGCATACTGTAAGGAATAAAAACCGGAAGTTTAGAGAATTCTTTCTGAATCATTTAATAAAAAAAAAACTAGGAAGGGCGTTATTTTTAAAGAAAAAGGGCAGGCAGGCCGCGCAAATTAGCTATAATTCAAGAGTGTTTTTAACTTTTAGAAATTAATGTATTTAAAAAACAAACTACTAAGAATGAACTTTGAATCTTTTTGTACACAAAAATGTGTAAAACAAAATATTTTATTAAAATTTTAATTTTTACAAGTTTTTTCCTCTTTGCATGGAATGACCCATTGTTGAAGTTCTCCTCTGCTGCCTGTGGCATCTTTTTCAAAGAATTACAAAACAACCTGAAGCAATTTCAAAGCAGAAAAATTATTCACCCTATGTCCTGTGGCATTATGATTCTTACTGTGAAAATTCATATGATCAATCCTTTTCTTCTTCCTCTGTGTACTCTTCAAAAACTTCTTTTGAAGTGTTTCTTAGCCTTATTAACTTACTAGCAGACCCGGCCACGCGTTGCTGTGGCTAAGGTTTTTGTTATATTACATAGTAGTAAACTATTCAAGGGAAACTGTAGGAGAACACCAGTCATAGGGACCACCATGCTTTTTTACACAGATGCCATTTGTAAAAAAAACATGGCGACCTCCATGATTGATTTTCTACTACCGTTGATATTGAACAAAAATCAATACAAAAGAAATAAATTTAAATTTTTTTATTTTTTGTATTCAAGTTTGTAACAAATGCCATTACAAAGTTGTTAGTAAATAACACGTGACACTTAAACTTATAAATGAGGTAGGTAGGGCAGATAGTTTTAAATCTTTAACAATAATGTTTATTATTTTGAATTCTAAATACTTTTAATTTCAATTTAATATAGCACTAATCGGTGCACAATACTTTTGGTTAACCTGTCTTTAGCTAACACAAATAGATTCGACGGTTTTCCTACACGTGAACATGCAACAGATAGTTGCCCATTACTTACATGTATATATCTTAATTAAAGATTTTTGAACAATGAAGCACTAATAATTAAAAAGCAAGAAGAATTCCACTGTTTACTTTTACTATAATATGAATTGAATTTATACTTCAGTATAAATAACACGTGGCCGGCTATGCTATTGCTCGATGAAAGGTTCATTGCTGCGTAAGCATAAGGTCGCTTCACAGAATAAAAACTAATTGTAAGGTAAGCCTTAATATTAGAAGCTCCTCCATTGTCGAGAAACAATAAAAAAAAAGCCCCGTTAATAATTATAACACAACACTCCTTTAAGAATATTTTAACACGTGATGTTTGTAAAAAGCAAAATTAGAAGGTCAAAACTACTTATGTTGAAACTTTCAGAGCTATTAGAAGTCACTCTTTGTGAAAATATTAATTAAAAATTTATTAAAAAATCCAATTAAAATTATAACGTTCTTTTTGCCAAAAGTCCAATCAGAAGGCCAAAACTATTTGTGTTGAAAATTTCAGAAATGTAGTCCAATTAGAAATCGTTTTGTAAAATATTTGTTAATTAATTAAAAAACAAATAAAATTTAAAAATTCTGTTTTTCAAAAGTCCAATTAGAAGGCCAAAACTACTTATGTTCAAAATGTCAGAGTTGTAGTCCTATTAGAAATTGTTTTGTAAAATATTTATTAATTAAAAAATTAATCAAAAGAGAACTAAATAAAAATTTGAACGTTCTTTTTGTCTAAAGTCCAATTAGAAGGCCAAAACTATTTGCGTTGAAAATTATAGAGCTGTAGCCTAATTAGAAATCATTTTGTAAAATATTTATTAATTAATTAAAAAAGAACTAAAAAGATAATTTAAATTCGGTTTTTCAAAAATCTAATTAGAAGGCTAAAACTACTTATGTTGAAAATTTCAGAGCTGTAGCCCTATTATAAATCGTTTTGTAAAATATTTATTAATTAATTAAAAAAGAACTAAATAAAAATTTAAAATTCTGTTTTTCATAAGACCAATTAGAAGGCCCAAACTACTTATGTTGAAAATTTCAGAACTGTAGTCCTATTAGAAGTCGTTTTGTAAAAACAAATTTGTTAATTAAGAAAATTAATTAAAAAATAACTAATTAAAATTTTAACTTTCTGTTTTTCAAAAGTCTAAATAGATGGCTGAAACTACTTATGTTTAAAATTTCAGAGCTGTATCTCTATTTGAAGTCACTTTGTAAAAAATAAATTAATTAAAAATATTAATAAAAAAAGAACTAATTAAAATTTTAACATCAGGGTTCCCACGGTCCTTGAAAGTCCTGAAAAGTCCTTGAATTTTTTTTTATGAAATTTGGTCCTTGAAAGTCCTTGAAAAAGGATAAGGTCCTTGAAAGTCCTTGAATTTTTAAGTGACCAACAACAGTGGGGTAGTGTAAAATAAAATGGTGTGGGAATGCTATGTTGCATCATTACAAACGTATATATCTTTTTCTCTCTGTGTGTGTAGGGGGAGGGGGGGGGGGGGGAAGAGAGAGTGAAAATGACAATTTTAAATAGTTTTGTTAATATTACTTTAACAATCTCAAAATAGCTCACGAGCACCTCCAAAAATAAAAATAAATAAATAAATAATAATTGTGTGTTTCGACTTATTCTTTTATACAAATAATTTTTTTAAACTATTAAGTTATATGGATTTTAAATAATTTGCTTTGCACAACCCATTTTAAAAGATTGTTTAACACTTTATAAAGGACTAGCTGAATACCAGTGCTGCGCTACGAAATTTTACCATTAGCATTTTAGCGATCAAAAGACATTCATGTATTCTACACTTCAGACGTTTGCTCCCATTTCGATCCCGACAAATTGATTTATCAAAATAGGAACTTTCCTTTGTTGACATTTTAAACGAAATTTATAATTGTGAATAGTAAACTGGAATAGTTTATTGAGTTTATGTTTGCTCTTAGTTCTAAATTTCAAAGTAGTAGCTGTATTGGAATTAAGTTAATTAGACATTAAGTTAATCCTCGTATAGTTTCAATGTCGCGTCGTCTTTTCATCCCTTAAAAATTCGTTAATGGATATTAGAATAACTTATTTTTTTAACATTTGCAAAAAATATCAGAAAAATGACTACATTGGAAGAGGAACATTCGGATATCCCTCGTTTGGAACATTTAACACCTTTTCGACCCCTTAAAGTTGGTTAATCGAGAACAGAATAGCTTACTTTTTCTATGTTTAATCTTTTTTGACATTTGCACCAAATTTCCGAGTTGTGACCATATGGGAAGTGGTACATTCGAATATTCCTCGTTTGGAATGTTTAACCCCTTTTCCACCCCTTGATCCACCCGAGATCGGAATAGTTTACTTTTTCTGCGTTTGTCTTTATTGATATTCACACCAGTTTTCAGAATTGTGAAAATATGAGAAGTAGGACATTCGAATATATCGCTCGTTTGGAACGTTTAACCCCTTTTTGACCTCTTAAAGTGGGTTAATCGAGATCGGAATAGCTTACTTTTTCTATGTTTACCATTGTTGACATTTGTACCAATTTTTAGAGTTGTGACCATATGGGAAGTGGTACATTCGAATATCCCTCGTTTGGAACGTTTAACCCCTTTTTGACCTCTTAGAGTGGGTAAATAGAGATCGGAATAGCTTACTTTTTATACGTTTGTTTTTGTTGATACTTGCACCAGATTTCAGAGTTGTGACGAAAGGGGAAGTAGGACATTCGAATATTTCTCGTTTGGAACGTTTAACCCCTTTTCGACCCCTTAAAGTGGGTTAATCGAGATCGGAATAGCTTACTTTTTCTATTTTTACCATTGTTGATATTTGTGCCGATTTTCAGAGTTGTGACTATGTGGGAAGTAGGATTTTCGAATGTCCCCCGTTTGGAACGTTTAACCCCTTTTCGACCCCTTAAAGTGGGTTAATCGAGATCGGAATAGTTTACTTTTTCTATTTTTACCATTGTTGATATTTGTGCCGATTTTCAGAGTTGTGACTATGTGGGAAGTAGGATTTTCGAATGTCCCCCGTTTGGAACGTTTAACCCCTTTTCGACCCCTTAAAGTGTGTTAATCGAGATCGGAATAGTTTACTTTTTCTATTTTTACCATTGTTGATATTTGTGCCGATTTTCAGAGTTGTGACTATGTGGGAAGTAGGATTTTCGAATGTCCCCCGTTTGGAACGTTAACCCCTTTTCGACCCCTTAAAGTGTGTTAATCGAGATCGGAATAGTTTACTTTTTCTATTTTTACCATTGTTGATATTTGTGCCGATTTTCAGAGTTGTGACTATGTGGGAAGTGGGAGAATTATTGATGAGTGAGTCAGTGAATCAGTGAGTGAGGGCTTTGCCTTATATATATAGAGATTTTCAAACATATATTATTGACAGAAATTTTTAAACAATTTTTCCGAAATGTTAGAGATGCCTTACATGCAATGGGTTCAGATAAATTCCCAGATTCTGTAGCTCCTCGAAATCTGTTTTCAAAATGAATGAAAAAGATTGTGATTGGTGATTGAAAGTTTTATGGCTTTTCTCCTTCTCAAAAAGAAAATGTAGGAATGTTCCTCTTTCTTGATAGATCCTTCCTTTCATTTTCCAAATTTGCTCCATTAATAAAATAATTGGAAAATTCAAATCCATCAGTCGATTTAAAATTTCTTGATAAAATATTAATTTGTGTACCATCTCAATCATCTCTAATTTTAAGCGGGATATTTTAATGTAGACTCATTACTTGCCAGATTTGTTTGGGACATTCCTGTTTTTTTATCTTATCCAGTTCGATTTTGTCATCTCGACAGTGGTGACGGTTAGGTGACTATAATAGTCAAAAATGAGTATAAATCGGAGGAGAAAGCAAACTGCAAAATATATATGATATTGCCATCAAAATCACTAGATTTTAAAAAAGATCGGGAAAAGTTCCTTCCATTATTCCGCCATTGTGATTTCTTTTTTAAGAACTGCTGCTACATTTTTTAAATAAATTCTGAAATAACTGTAAGTGTAAAACTTTCCCATTCTCAAACCGAAAAGAAATTTACATTTTAAAGTACATCTGAATTATTTTCCTACTTCTTCGCAGCCCAATTTAAATGTATTATACCCATTTGCAAAACCATTAGCACTTTTATATTAAGGAAAATTAAATATACCGGACCAACCTAGGAGTAAAATGCTATGTGTGCAAGAATGAGCTTTGGTGCCCCTTACAATGAAAATGGGTATAGAAAACACTCCAAAAATGGTAAGAGGGCTCTATATATGGGTGCAAATTATTAAAATCGTAGCATTTTCTGCACTAATCAACACTATTTTAAGTCAGCTTTTATTAAGGAACCCACGGATTCATTTTTTTTTTTTTTTTTAATAAAAATTTGTAATAAAATTAATTTCATAAGAATTTAATAAAATACTTGTTACTAAAATTACTGATTTTTGCTACGTAATACTTTTTTTAGTAGTCCTCTGCTCTTAGTGCAAGCCTTGGAACTCCTTTGCAACCCTGGGTTGTGAAGGGCTGCAATTTGGCTAATGTAGCATTATCAGTACTGCCAAGTTAAAGTGAAACAAAGTTAACAACTGTTCAGTTCTGTCACAACAACTTAGTGGAGCGCTTGAAGCCAGCCCCTTTACTGTACATTCAAGCAACATTTTATGTGTTGAACTAAACATATTCAAATTCACAAACATTCAAAAGCGAAGTTAATATAAAGGATTTAAAAATCAATACTATTTTGAACATATTTTTTCATGTTCAAGCAAGTTATCAGTTTGATTTTCCCAATATTTGGGAATAAAATAAATATTTTCCAATATCTAACAAAATATAAATACATAATTCTGTGATCTCAAAACACCTTAAAAGCTAATACAAAATATCAACATTCTGCTCTTACCTATCTGGATTTTTAGCACTAACCAGTTTATTCCGTCAGAACCGCAGGTTTGCTCAACTTTTTTGGATTGTAAAAAACCCAATCTTTTATTGTCATTTATTTTTTCCTCTTGAATGAATTCATTTCTTAGGTACGTTAAGAGGTTTAAAAATAATTTATTAAATCTGTGATAATTTAAAAAAAAAAAGTTACATAACTTTTGTTGATAAATCGGTTAGCGTTCCCATTAAAATTAGAGGCGAAATATTCTTCAAGGAAAGGACGCAAAGAACTGAATGTGCTATGTCACAGTTTTGTTCTATAAAAATGTATATATTTGGCGGGAATTTGTGTATGGAAGTTTTAAACTGTATATACGACGAACCATACAAATTTGACGTCTGGAATTCTTCCACAAATACAGATCATTCGTTGAAGAGGATAATTGCTATTGAATGAATCGTAGCTAGATGTAAACATATGTCAGTTCATTTCTAATGAAGGAGAAATGGCCATGTGTGGGTTGCCGCGTCTCTTTCAAGTGTTTTACAAAAAATAGAACTTGCCTGCTCAACTCTGAAGTTGCGGATCCCAGACGAAAGCAAGTTCCCATGAAATGACTTTTTTGTTTGCTTACTTGTCTTTGAGTTTAGTATTACATAAAGAGAAAAAATACAAATTAAAAATTTTTTATATGAGGGAATGTCGTTCCGCCTTCTAAAAAGGTAAAGGATCGCCTTTGCCTCATGTTCCCACTCCACTCCACTCCTGACCACCGATAATCTCCGTTTTGTAGTTTTATGTCTGATGTATTTAAAATTATGGTCCTTAAATTTTTCTAAAAAGGTCCTTGAAAGTCCTTGAATTTTTTTCTTCAATAAGAGTGGGAACCCTGTAACATTCTGTTTGACATACATAAAATTCGAAAGTCAAAACGTTGGCCTTTTCAACACAGCGCCATCTGTTAGAATCGTTTGGAGCTAACAGATAATAATTAACAAATAATTTGCAATAAAATAATATTGCTGCTATAAATTGAGATGTAAGCTATCCTATCTCTTAAGTTAGACCAAACTGCACACGGTGTGCAAATTTGATTAAAATCGGTTGAATAATTTATGAGTGCATTGGGAACAAACAACGTGACACGTAATTTATATATATTAAGATTTACTTGAAGAATTTTACCTTTGCTTAAAAGTATTTTAATCAAGGAAAAAAATTAGTTTAATTATTTTTACGTAAGTATAATTTTTTTGTATTATAATTCTACATCTTTTTTATTTTTAAAGGTCCTTTGTGGCTTGGAAACAAGAACATACATCTTCTAGCAAGAACAGAAAGTACAAGGCCCAGAGTGACTGTCAATTTAATGGATCTGATTCCACCAATGAAAATTTATATGATCGTTCCTTTTCTTCTCACCCTATATATGAATTTATAAATACACCAAAATCTCTTGTTAGAGCTAGCCCTAAGAAACCAACAAATGCAAAGAAACAAAGTCAAGACATGTACTATAAATCATGTGGTAAACATAATGGTAATTTCTCAATTGAGTCTTTGGAAAACTCATTTGATCAGCTGAGCTTTACACCAAAGAAGCTATCACATCGGATCGAAATTGAAGATCAAACAGACCCAGAGGAAGGACCCGAACAAGAAATGCCACATAACCAGAAACTTCCTAGTAAAAGCTTATTATTTTCTCCTTTAAATATTAAATTGTTTTATTTATGTCAAGCCAATTAATTTTGGGTTACTCTTATTACTCAGAAATGAGTAATTTTTTCCAACAATAACTAAATATCAGTCAAAACAAAACCTTGTTTCTCGACCACAACATTAGATATCATTCATCGTTATATCAAACTTGAGATTTTTTTTATTTGCTTCAGCTTTTTTAACCCTGATTTCCCCCCCCCTCCCCCTTTAGTTTACTTATTTTTTTTTAAAGAACTTAGAATACTTTTATCAACAACTTTTTTCTTTACCATGGATTCAGCTTCAAGGTATTTAGAAAGTAGAATTACTTTTGAGGTTTTTGACAGTTATTTCACGATTTTCTTAACTGGAAAGTTTTTGTACCAATAACTTATTAAATGTTTTTTTTTTAAACTTGTAACACACTTTTGCTTATTAGTATGTAATGCTGTTGTATAAATACCACTGAAACAGAGAAGAAAATTCTGAATATTTTAAAACTAAATTCCAGTTAATTTATTTAAAAATACATGTATATCCATATAACAGGGATGAGATTCTTCAAAATTACAAAAAAGAAGAAATCCGCTTTTTGGCGGATTTCTTCTTTTTTGTAATTTTGGAAAAAATCTGTTTTTTTGTAATTTTTTTCTCTTGAACCTCTGCTTTTTTTTTTCTGCCAATTTTCATCTTTTCCTCCACTGCAAATATTTGCTTTTCTCTCTGAAAATTCCGCCATAGAAAAGAGATCTTCCGTTTTTGAAAGAAAATACTCGAAAAATATGCTCGTGCTTGCAACATAACTCTTACTGGCATCGCCGAAAAACACATAGAATTCTCAAATCGCCTATAATGCTACCATCCACTTCGGAAGGAAGAATATTTTTCTATTATGTATTTCTGCAATTATGACAGAAAACTGTCGCAGAGAACTACGTTGTAGCTTCATGATCATTTTTGTCAGGTGTTACGCCAATATAATAGCCACTGATGCTATTGCAGATATTTGCACCTGTCAGACACGGTACAGTTCAGCTGAAACGTGGTATTCTACTCTTTTCTTATTGAAATTTCGATCATTCCTAAAATTGATACAAATCTGCATTACAATTTTATTGTGCTTTCTTGCAAGCCTAGCAACAGCGGAACTTGCGTACACTTCAGACTTTCCCAAACTTCCGATGTCATGACCACTTTTACTGCAAATTGCCGACCTTTATCGGCATTATATTTACATTTTTTGGATTTCCTCCTTTTTGCTCTCTGATCACTCTCATCCCTGACTCAGCGTCTTAATCATGTAGCTTTTTTTGATAATTTACTTTTTAAAACATGTTTCGCTTTTAAAGTATGGTGCAATTTTTTTTATAATATATGTTTTCTGTCTTTAGCCAATCTCATCCCTGATATAAAAATCAACTTGAATCCATTTAGGAAAACATATCACTGATGTGTCTTAACATTACCATAAAAAAGTTTTTTTTTCTTTTTAGATAAGAAAAATACATAAATTTGGTTTTAAAAATGTTGGTACTTGATTTGCTGATAGAATATACTCATGGTAACACCTATTCTGAAATTTACTCCTTGTAGGTGGTACTTTGTCTCCTATTTCCCTGCAAAAGCTATTAAATAATATAACCCATTAAAGCACAGTTTTTAATATAAATCCTTTATATGCAATGCCAATTTATATATTCACTAACATAGCACCATTTCTGTTATTCAGCATGGGTTTGATTAATCTAATCTAAATATTAAAAACATCTCTTTCAGCAAAATATGCGGTAAACTACTTTTAAAATTTTATTCATTAAAAATTATGAGAATGTATGCACTCACTCCCAAATATCTTTTATTTATTCAGATTAAAACAATTTTATTATGTATTAAAACAATTTTGGCAACCGGAAAGAGTTTCTTCAACAATCGGTTTAATGCTATTTCAGGAATGGATAACGGAAAGTTGGTTTATTTGTATTCTGTAAAAGCAACCTTTTTGTGACAGTGACAGTTCCCAAAATTTGATAAAATGCATCGATATTGAATTTATCTGCCAAGTTTCAGCCCGATTGGATGACGACAAGGGGGTTAATTAGGCTTCCACAGATTTTCCCGCCATCGGCATATACCCATGCACAAACACAAAAAATCAAAGTTAATATAAAGGATTTAAAAATCTATTTAAATCAAATAAATCTAATTTAAAAAAATGAAAACCAAAATTATTTTATTTTAATCAAGATTCCTTTACTACCCCTTCGACATTTTATAGTACAAGTAAAAATGAGATTGATATTTATATGCATATGCAATTTTATTATTCTACAAAAACTACAAGAAATTGATCTTATTTTACATTTTTCTACTTCAGAAATATTTCAAACGACTTGTTGAAACTTTTACTTACTCGCATTGCATGAAGGCTAATACAGGGGTCGCAGACGTCCTATATATCCTATATTTTTTTAAAAATCAGAAGAAACGTCCTATATTGTCCTATATTTTATAATTGTCATTTATAAATCCTATATTTCTGTGTTGATTCGACCTATATTTTCTTCAAATTCTTAATAACGTTGCCGATTGTTGCGATTTTTTATATTCCGTATTCTTTGCCGCGATCGTAAGTGAAAGAGACCTGACAAAACCCACAAAAGCGATGTTAGTAAGCGGCCGCGCCGTATCTCTTGTGTTCTCACGTGTTGCATTGACTATACTCACTTCCTTTCTGCGTGACCATAGGGAAAGCGCACGTCGCCAGAGGTAACGATGACTTATTCCTACAACTCAACTGTACTCGACCGACGAGAGTTGTAAACAAGTGAACTTTTCCATAGCATGCGTAGTAAACTAATTGGTCATAATGCAAAAAGAGAAGCGAAAAGCTAAAGTTAAAATTCCAAGTCAGGTACGGATTCTACGCTAAGGTGATTTTTGCCAAAAAATAGCAGCCTCGCCATTTTTTTATTCACATGTGAACTACCTATGGTTGCCATAATTTGGCGCTGCTCTATGTAATCAATTCTTAGGGCACGATCCGTACTGGACTTGGAATTTTAACCAAAGAAAGCGATGCAGAAACAAACTACTTCAGGAAAAACAGGAAGAAAAGAAAAAAGGGAAAAAAAACAACAACTTTATTATACACTTGCAGGACTAAAATCGACATTTCGAGTGCTCAGTCAATGATTGATGAAGGAAACAAAAGGGTTAAAATTTGCTGTACAGTGTCACAATTCGGATAGCGACTTTTCAAAATAGTCAAAAATTGAAAATGACGTCAAAAATCTGTGTTTCTAAATCTAAACGCTCACTAGGATTACCGGAAAACTAAGTCAACGGGTTGCCACATTTGGCACTAAATCGCCAATCAATCCGGCACCATAGAATAAATCTATCCCAACAAAAGACTGCTAATAAGGATAAAAAGAAATAGGGCAGCTCAAGCCCTTATACATGCTAGAAACAAAAAACTCAAAATTGCGAATGTAGCTAATATAAACTTGATTTATTGATGAATACCAAGTATGAAATATTGAGGTAATAACGAATAAAGGATGACATATTTTAATGTTTTTTTTTTTCTGTTTTCTTAAATTCAATATAACGAGTTTTAAAGGGGGATGGTAATTTTCTAAGTACTTTCTATTAATATTCCTGTATTAAAAAGAAAAATTTATAGGAAGGAAAATTAGTGCTGTTTGAAAGTCCTCATACTTCAAATAAGTATGTCTTATATGTTCATTTCAGTAATTTTCATTTAAAGTTTTAATTAATGAAATATATAATTAGTTAAAATTATAGTTCAGTAGCAACTGTGTGCAGTTATTTTATATTGTCCTATATTTTTTTTAAAAAATCCTATATATTCTTATTTTGTCACTTTGACCCCTGGTAATAGTGTATGTAATTTTTCTCTGAAATGTTCTCATACTTGTAGATACTTAATGGAATGTACACTTTAAACTCACTGCTTTAAAATTAAAGCACTCTGCTAATTTTTATTATTTTATAGTTTTATCTTATGTTAGTTAATATTTTTCTTGTTGGCATAAAGTCATTAGAAGACTTATAGAAGATTCAGAAACAGCATTGATTGCGCATTGGTCAAGAGAAAGGAAAATCCGATTTAACAGTATTATCGAAAAGGTAATTAATATTTTTCAATTACTTTTGATTTTCAAATTGCAGTGTTATTAAGTTTTAGTAGTTTTACTCTTTGCCAGCTTAAAGTTTTTTTTTGTTTTTGACACTTATTAAATGTAATCCACTTTATCTAAATAGCAAATGTTTGGTGTGTCAAATGGATTGACTGTATAAATTAGATATGTTAATTATTAGGTACAGGGTTGCAGCATGTTTTTTTTTTATTTTTTTTATTTGCAGCACAGGTATCCATAACAGGATTCCCATGGTTATTGAAAGTCATTAAAAGTGCTTAATATTTTTTTAACTTGTTTTCAAGGCCTTAAAAACAAGTTAAAAAATGAGTTGATGCTTACAGGTGCTTAAGTCATTGAAAATGCTTAGAGGTCCTTAAAAGTCCTTAATTTTTACAGCCAACTGCAAAATTTATAAAAATACAACTTGGACTTGCTATCCACACGTGACCACCACTTTCTGCACCGTATCAGAATTTTCTGACATATTTGTATCACACATCCACCAACTTGTAACTTTTTTGGTAGAATATACTTTATTAAAAATTTAAATATAGACATGATGTCTAAAAACGAATTTTCATAAGTCCTTAAAAACATTAATTAGGTCCTTAAAAGTCATTGAAAAGTCCTTGATTTTCATTCTGTGATTTGAGTGGGAACACTGTAATAATAAAACTGAGTCTGTCTGTCTGCCCCCCAGAAAAAAGTTACTTAAATAGACCTAGAACTCTGCAATTTTCAACATAAGTAGTTTTTGACCTTCCTATTTGACTGTTAATCAAATTTGTCCTTTCACAAACAAAATACTATTAAAATTTAAATTAATTTTTTTACAAAGCAACTTCTAATAATTGGCGTATAGCTCTGAAATTTTTAACGTAAAAGTAGTTTTGGCATTTTAATTGGACTTTTAAAAAACCTAATGCTAAAATTTTAATGAATTTTTTTTTAATTAATATTAATTTCTTTTTTACAAAGTGATTTCCAATCGGAAAAAAAGCTCTGAAAGTTTTGGCCTTCTAATTGGCAAACACAATGTTAAAATGTGTTATTGTATTAACAGGGAATATTTTCTTGACTCTTGATAAGGGAGGAAGCTCTAATATTAAGGGTTTATGTCACAATTTATCTTTATTCGAGTGAAACGAGCTTTTGCTTGGGCCTTTTAATAAACGGAATGTAAAAATTTTACTAATTTTTTTTTTATTAATTTTTTACTAAGCGACTTCTAATAGGCATACAGCTCTGAAGTTTTCATGTAAAGTGTCAAAAGCTGGGACCTATACACAATGATGAGTTTCCGTAACAGGGAGTCACGCAGCTAGTTCAAATTATAGTTTTTCAGAATTGTCACGTAACTAGTTTTAGTATTTGCGAATCGTATTTTGGCTACTATTTTTTACACTCAAGGCTACTAAAGCAACTATTTTCAATGCTATTTAGCCTGTGGCAGCCCTGTGATTTAGAAATTAAATAATTACGGACATCAGGACAAATTGACCAATGTAACTTCCGATCTGGCAGTTTGTTATAACCTGATACTAGTAATATTCCAATTAAATTAAGAATGTTTTCTTTTGTCAAACAATCAGAGCACAGCTTTTTGCCCCAAATTTTGTAAAAAAAATTATAACTTTCTTAAAAATCAAGTTTATAAGAAGTTTTTAATAGACATTATAAATATAAAAATTATTCCTAAGGAATTTTAATGCTCTTAGGGACCCCTCAAATTATAGATCAACATTTAGAAGCTCATTTTTCACAGTTGGTTAGAGAACATTTGCACAACTTAACCTTCAATTTCAAAAACTTTTGAAATTACCATGATTTCCAATACTAAAGAATTATGATTATCTTATAGTCATGATAACTAATTCCCAAACAAACGAACAGTGAACTTAACTTGCAGAAACCTAAGCAGTCAACAGAACAATACTCTTTGAATAGTTGTAACTAAAATTTTTCAAAGTCTTTGGACCAAATAGATTACCATTTGCATACCTACCAACTTTGACGGATTTTGTACGGTTGTGCGAACAGCTAAAAAAATCGTACGGATTTCACGGTACTTTTCGTTTTTTTCCTTAACACCAGGTGTTTTTTTTTTTTTTTTTTTTAAATATTCAAGTCACCAACGAAAACGAAACGGTTTTCCAAAGTTGCCGCGTCAGTCAAAATATTCACACTCCAAGGTTGTGCGTATGTACAACAATAAAGCACGTTGACGGGGATGTATGTTTTCATCTTTGTTGCCGACAGGATTTGGCAAACCAAACCACTGCTTCGTTGTTTCAGACTTTACAGGTTAATAAAAAAGCAGAAAATCAAAAGTGCTTTAGTTTTTTTATTCTTCCTTCTTTTGGACCGGACTCCAACATTGCACGTAAATAATAGCACTATACTACGGCACCAGGGATGCACTCTTTTTAATGGTGTTGCCGACGGGACCTGGCGAACAAAACAACTGTTTCGTTGTCTCGAACTTGAGAGATTAATAAAGAAGTAGAATATAGATTAATAAAGAAGTAGAATATAGATTAATAAAGAAGTAGAAAACTGAAAGTGGTTTAGTTTTTTTTTTTATTATTATTATTCCTTCTTTTGAACCGGACTCCAACATTGTGCTTAAATATAAGCACTAAACCACGGCGCCGGGGATGCACTGTTTTCAATGGTGTTGCCGACGGGACCTGGTGAACCAAACAATTGTTTCATTGTCTTGAACTTTAGAGATTAAAAAAGAAGTAGAAAACTGAAAGTGCTTTAGTTTTTTTTATTCTTCCTTCTTTTGGACTGTACTCCAACGTTGCGCATAAATAATAGCACTAAATCGCAGCGCTGGGATGCATATTTTCATTTGTGTTGGCGGCACCGAACGACTTTCGTTATCTCGGTAAAGCACTTTCGGTTTTCAGCTTCTTTGTTAGTCTTAATTATTTATTTTAAAATATCCATGTTAAACAATCTTGGTATAAGACTCCAAAAAATATCAAGTTTTTTTGGAGTCTTATACCAAGCAGTTTACTTCAAATCATCATAAATTCAAGCAAAGAGACAAATTTTGCTTTCTGCTCTATCTATGCATCTGATATTAAGATTTCTCATAGAGGATTTACTGAAGTCAAAGTTCATATCAATTCTAAAAAACACAGTGACAATATCAAATGTAATAATAAGAATTCGAAAGTATACATAATTGATATTTGTGCGTGTGATTAAACACTTTGAATACCACCAACTCCTTGTATGTACACTGTAGTTCACTGTAGTTTCACTGTTTTGTGTTTTTTCACTGTAGTTTTTGGGTGTAATGTAGATTAAATCATAAACCTCATTGGATATTTCATCGTAAAGTTTAAATTTGATTTATTTTTAAATCCTGGTTAGTATTTTATTTTGGAATTTCCATTCTGTGCTAAAATGTAACAATTTGTTGTATTTGGGAGCAATTTAATATTATGCATTTTTTTTTTTTTTTTTCATTTGCATTTGCAAGTGAACTACTATTATTTCTATATTACATTTATAAATATTGTCGCTATTTGACTTTCCATGAATCATAGGAATGCAAATATTTGTTCCGTAAAAATTGTACTAATTTGAAAATACCAATGTTGGCAGGTATGCATTTGAGTCCCAAGGGATATTGAAAAAACACTGTCAAAGAATCCTGAACAGCCGCTTTCTTTAAATGAGTTCAAGATGACCCAAGCAGCACTTCGTTTATTTTGTTTTGCACTTGTAAGATGTGTTAGATAACGTGATTCTCATTTTTTCCCAAAGCTTTGTCAAATTTATTGCAGTTGGCAAAGTGATAGGATGTATGTATTCTTCCATAAGTGTTTCTCATTGCTAATAATTGTGTGATTCAAAATTATTAGATGAAACAATGCAAAACGCAAGTAAAAAATTAATCTAGATTTACTGGTTAATTTTTCTGAATTTGATGTATCCCCAAAAGGGCATAATGAATAGAAAAATAAACTCTATGAGCATAATCACAAATCCATGTGATCATGTTATTGACGATGATGACAGCTAAATTGTTCCTGTAAAGCTCAAAAAACAATGTATTTTAAGCATTTCTGAAGGAGTGTGCGACGTCAGTTGTCCACAACTCTCGAAATGTGCTGGGTTTTCTCGACATAAAATATAAGCAGCGAGATATTGCTGCTTGGGACTCAAACGGTTCATTATTATTGGAACAAGTTTTTGAAAAATTGCAATTAAAATAATATCTAGAGATATAAGCTTTCCAATAATTTCAGCTCTCCCATGTATTCCTGGTTGGTACCAGTAATTTATCACCTCTACGTAAAGGTGATTTCTCTTACACTTGTTTACTATACCCAACAGGCACATTACAGAGGTCAAATTGGATAGAGTCGAGACTCGGATCACAGATGTAGACACCTTCGAGTGCAGTGCTTGTTTTTTTTATTCAATCTACTATTTTTTTTTAAATGATGGTTTTCATTAGAATCACAATGAGAGTGTTATGTAAGCACCCCAGTTTACCACAAGTAAGGGAAGATGGGACAGAGTGGTCCACCCCTTGTTAATTTACTTATTTTGAACATTAAAAGCTTTAAATTAAGGCTCATAGATGGTAGCAGGAGCTTGTTTTATATAGGCCTAAAAAGTACATGTTTGTAGCAAAATCAACCATTTTATTTGATGTTTTGTGCTCCTTAAAGTAAATTTTCAAGCATCACAGAAACAGCAGACAAACAGTATTGAACAGTTGTTTTATAAAGCTAAGATGTTCTTAATTTTGATATCTAAAAAAAATTTGCAAGTATGCAATCTATGCATAATTTTAGTATGATTATTTCTTTTTCTTCAGTATAGGGCACAGTGGACCACCCATTTATGGGGCATAGTAGTCCATGGTCAACTGTGCTCCTGAGAGACAAAATTTTCAGCATGATAAAGAAGAAAAAAAAAACAACTTTTATTTATAGCTTATTCAGCTTTAAATAAAAAATGGAACAAAATATGTTGGTTTAATTGTTCCATAATTCTGTGATTAGCAAGTAACAGGAATATGACTGTACAATGAAATTATTTTTGAAGACCATGAAGTGTAACTGACCAACTGTCATCTCAAGAAATGGGCAAAGATATTCACAAACCAAGTTGTAGTTATCAATCTGAAGTACATCAAATAAATGAAGCCAGTACTATCCAAACTCCTGAAGAGGTTCATCCAATCCCTATAGCAGGAGTTGAGAAATCAAAACGAAAGAAAGTCAAAAGGGGACTTTAAAAATATTAATAAATACCCAATTAAAAATATATTAGAAAAAGAAGCCATGAAAAAGGCCATTATAAAGGAAATTAAACTAGAAAATGCCATTACAAGATTCTTAAAATTCCTGTTACGAAATTTAATGTTCACTGATTTCATTTACATTTTTATGATTGTAATTTTTTGATAATTTATATGTTTTTTAATGATCTGATAACTTTTTGTTGTATTTAAACATTTTCATTTTGTCATCTTGCATAATTAAGAAATATATATTAACTAGCTAAATACCCGTGCTTCGCTACGAAATTTGAACATGTGCAATATTTTAGGTAGCTGTGAGGCCTCGCGTTGCTGAAATCTGTCATTCGTGTATAGGACCCAGTTTTTGGCGCTTAGCTCGCAGGAAGGTTCATTGCTATGCAAAATCGAGCTCGCTTCGTTCACTGAAAAGTTCATGGACACATAAACACAGGCTTATTTCACCCGTTAAAAGGTTCATTGCTATGCAAGCATAGGCTCGCTTTGCTCGCTGAAAGTTTCATTGCTGCGTAAGCATAAGCTCGCTTCACTCACTAAAATCTAATTACTACGTAAAGACTTAATATTGGGAGCCTCTCCCTTGTCAAAAAAAAAAAATTCCCTGTTAATACAATAATACAACACCCCTTTAACCTTCTGAGCGTCAAGGGAATGGGCGAAATTATACAGTTGTTTTCCCTACAATAATTTTTAAATTTTATTTCTGATCCAAATATATAAATTTTTTTAATTATTTTTTATTTATTTTGTTTTAAGTAGGTTTTAAACTATCATCCTAATAAAAAGATTTAAAAAAGATTTTATTTTACATTTTATTTATAAATTTAAAAAGGTTGTGTATTGCTGGAAAAACTGGGGATCAAATGACGGATATATACACCCGTGACCCTCAGAAGGTTAAGATTATTTTGACACGTGTTTGTGGAAAGCAAAATAGATTCTAAAACTACTTATGTTGAAACTTTCAGAGATCTAGGCCTATTCGAAGTTGCTTTTTGTGGAAAAAATTAATTGAAAAACAAATTAAAATTTTAACATTCTTTTTGTCAGTCCAATTAGAAAACCAAAACTACTTGTGTTGAAAATTTCAGAAATGTAGCCCAATTACTAATCGTTTTGCAAAATATTTGTTAATTAAAAAAAAAAAATTTAAATTCTGTTTTTCAAAAATCCAATCAGAAGGCCACTACTATATATGTTGAAAATTTCAAAGCTGTAGCCCTATTGGAAATCCTTTTGTAATATATATATTAATTAATTAAAGAAATTAATTAATAATGAACTATACCAAAATTTAAAATTCTGTTTTTCTAAAGTTCAAATAGAAGGCCAAAACTACTTATGTTGAAAATTTCAGAGCTGTAGCCCTATTAGATATTGTTTTGTAACATATTTATTAACTAATTAAAAAAGAACTAATTTAAATTTTAACATTCTATTTGTGATGTATGCAGTTAAAAGGCCAAAATTACTTATGTTGAAAATTTCAGAGCTGTGGCCCTATTAGTAGTCGTTTTGTGAAATATTTATTAATTAATTAAAAATATTAATTAAAAAAGAACAAATAAAAATTTAAAATTTGTTTTTTTTTAAAAAAAGGTCAAGACTACTTATGTTGAAAATTTCAGAGCTGTAGCCCTATTAGTAATCGTTTTGTAAAATGTTTATTAATTAATTAAAAAAGAACAAAATAAATATTTAAAAGTCTGTTTTTTAAAAGGCCAAAACTACTTGTGTTGAAAATTTCAGAGCTGTAGCCCTATTAGATATCGTTTTGTAACTTATTTATTAAATAATTAAAAAAGAACTAATTTAAATTTTAACATTCTGTTTGTGATGTATACAATTAGAAGGCCAAAACTACTTAAGCTGAAAATTTCAGAGCTCTACTCCAATTTTAAATAGGTTTATATAGATCCTCAGAGCCACAGACAGACACACAGCTTGTTTTATTATTATAGATTAAAAATCCCATTTATACTGTGTAATTAGAGATTGGTCCACTGTACCCCAAGAGTTAGACCAGTGTACCCCGGAGACGGGGTCCACTGATCCACTTCATGGTCACACATAAAATGGTTTTTTTTTTTTCAAATGCATGAATTGAATATTATGTTCTTAAAATATTATGAGATGAGAAAAAAAAAAGATTGAAGAGTATGCATGATTATTTTCAGGTGAATTGACTTTTCCATTTAAGTAAATAAAAAATGTAAATGTAGACCATTGTGCCCCGTCTTCCCCTATACATTTCTCAGGCACCATCATGGAGTGAACAAAAAACTTTTGAAGAACTTCACTCTTCAAGACATACTGGTGTATTTTGTTTTGTGTATTAACTTTTAAATGAAACATTCAATTGCCTGATATATTACTTTTTTTTAAAAAAATGCCTTAAGTTCCAAGAATCTAAAAGTTACCAGTTTACTTATTTCCATATTTTCCCTATTGCTGACACTCTGAGCTAAAAATGCAGAAGTTTTTGCAAAAAAGCTGTTAGCAAGAATAGCTATAACCATCAGTGCTTTTCTTGGTTATGGGATAGTAAAATCATTGTATGTGTATAAACCATTTAGGTAAAAGTTTCTAATTATCTAACTTTCTATTTTACTGTAGAGCAGGGTGTCAATGATTTAAATCAATTGATTTAAATCAGTGATTTAATCATGATTTAAATCAATTGATTTTTTAAAAAAATCATTGATTTAAATCATTTTTTAACTTATACCCTAAAACTCCTCTTTAAAATCTAAATCTCAATAGTGATGCCTTTTTCTTAATCAGAACAACCTTTCTCCTTTAATTCCTTATTTGGCCATTCTTATTTATTCAAAGTCTCTCTCATGGCCCTTTCTTGGAATCTTTAGTTTTTCCTAAGTTTACCATTAGAAGTGCGTTGGAACACCATGTGTGATTCTTTAGAGAGTTACATTAAGAACTGGCCAATTTTAATGCAGATTGTAGAAGAAAATAGAGATGCATTTGATGAAAGTATAAGATCAAAGCTTATGAATATGGTCATTAAAAGAAATGTTGAGGACTTATTGCTTCGTTTGAAACCAATTTCGATTGCTTTAGATCGGATGCAGAGAGAGAACTGTAGTATTGCTGAAGCTGTTAATACATGGAAAAAGCTTGAAACAGACCTGAAGGAAAACAAAGTGCTTGATAATTGCAAGAAATCAGTTTTGAATAAATCCTTCCAAAACAGATATGCCCAAGCTTTAACACCAGTACATTTCTTGGCATATCTATTGTCCCTAACATTTCAACCAGAAAACTTATCTACAGAAGAAAAAAAGAAAACAATTGAATTCGTCAAAGAGAAATACCAAGACACATCTTTAATAGCTATTCTTCTAAAGTTTATAGTTCGTACATATCCATTTAATGGGACCTTATTTGAAGATAAGATAGTAAAAGTCGTCAATGCTTTCGATTGGTGGAAGTCTTTGGCAGTATTAAATGACTGTATTGCACCGAAAGAACTGTCAATCATCGAACAACTTATGACTGCAAAAGCCACATCTGCTGGGGTTGAAAGAATGTTTTCAACCTTTGGTTTCGTACATAGCAAATTACGAAATCAATTAGGGGTAGAAAAGGCAGCCAAACTGACATTTCTGTTCAAATCATTAAACAAATAAATAATATTTTTATTAATGCGATTAGCATTTCTACAGTTTTTTTTCTAAAATCTTTGTTTTAAATTTTTTAAGTAAGTCATTATATGGACTGACAATTTTGTTATGCTCCCGAAGTAATCCACTTAGGACCAAATGCTTTATAATAGTTATTTGCATGCCAAACAAAAAATATTTTAGTTAGATTTCTACTATCAACTGGGTATTTACCAGCTCTATAATATAGATAGTAGTTAAACTTTAAAAAAAAAAATTTTAATTTTTTTTTTTTTAAATCTGATTTTAGTAAAAATAAAAATCTAGTTTAAATTAATGGTTAGATTTATTCTATCAACTGGATATTTACCAGCTCTATATATAGACTGTAACAGTAATTAAACTTATTTTTAAAAAATATCTGTTATAATTTGCTTTGTTTTTTTAAAAAATCTGATTATTGTTTTAAAAAAAAATCTGATTTATCAAATGAATCCGATTTTTTTTTATTTTTTTACACCCTGCTGTAGAGGTTTTTCTTTATTTTCTATAATTTTCTTAATCATATTTCTTCCAAAGTGAGACTGGAGCAGGAGCATTTTTAATTGATGTTTCAGTATTTTAATACAGGGCTCCCACGGTCATTAAAGTGCTTAATATTTTTTAACTTGTTTTTAAGGCCTTAAAAGTACTTGAAAATGCATAGAGTTCCTTAAAAGTCCTTGAATTTTTTTGGATATTGTGTACCAGACTGCAAAATTTATAAAAATACAACTCAGACTTGGTACTTTTGAATTTTAAAATATTTTCTTAGCAAGTTTTTGATTTGTGCCCTTTTAAGCATTGTTAATTTTTTAAAAACTGATAATTCAAACATATTCATCTTTGCAGAAAAATGAAACAATGTAGAAATTATGGGCGAAAACCTGTTACAAAATTTGTGATTTGCCATAAAAGTGCCTTTAAAATCAGGAGGTTATTAAAATTATGCGTGTTTACATTGCACTTAAAAAATTTTAAACTACATTCAGTAAAAATACATCTATTTCCGGCAATGATTGGTTACAATTACTTTTAGGAATTAAAAGAAATTTCATTTGTGAATTTTAGTGTGCAAAGTTTTTTTCCATTAAATTTCTCCCCATAAACCTGAAGTCCTCTAAAAGTCCTTGTTTTTTATATTGAAAATTTGAATGAACTATGTTATTAAATGGATTTTTTTATTGAAATTAAAAAAAAAATTTCATTCATATTTTTATCTAATTCCTTATTTGGCCATTTAGTGCCTCTTCATGTGGGTGAAATCATCCCTGTTGCTTTCCCTTAGTTTCCTAACTGGTCAAAGGAAAGCATATTTTAATTTGGTCCGATTCCCTATCTCTAGTAGTTAAGAGGATAAACCCTGTAATAACCATCTTGAGATACTGTGTAATACTGCAATTAAATTTTTGTCTGATGCTTATATACTGATACTATTTTATGTATTGTGGTTTTAACAATAAAATTATTGATTTTTTCTTTAATTATTTAGTATACAAATGCAGAGTGTGAGGACATTGTGGATGTTTTCGAAATGAAAATTAAAACTGCAAAATCAGGTATGTGCATGTTAATGTGTTCTTTTAATATATTCCTCATGCCATTGAAAGTTCATTTTATGATTTTAAAAAGAGTGAAACCATTTACTTTTACAGACAAGTTGTGAAAATATTTACACTGCTAGATATATGTTTTGTAGAAATTAGTGTAATTTTGCTGATCTTTCACATAATTCTAATATTTACGAAGATTTTTTCCCAAATATTCAATTTTTAAAAACAACTTTAACAAAATGTTATTGTTGAATATAAAACCTTTTTAAAAATGTCTTTCTGTATAAAAATAGTATTTATGAAATAAGTGTGAAAAGAGACCTTTAAAGAATTCCTCGTCATAAAAAGGTATGCCTACCTATTTACTTCAGTTTCTCAATATGTATTCTTACTTCATAAAATAATTGGAATTAGGAAGCAGCCCTGTGTTCCACTATAAAGCTGGCCATACACGATCGATCCATCAGGACAATTGGCCCGCTATTCCACTAAAACCTCACTGTGTGTGTGAAACCAGACGAGAAATCATTGGAGTGGAACGATTTTTTGGAATTCTAAATGGCTGGACTTCCAAGCGATCCATTCCAATTGGATCCCCCGTGTGTGGCAGAAACTGTCGCGCTGCGATAGGGAATCATGTAGGGAAAAATGGGGGAAATGATTCCGGTGTGTTTATTCATCTCGCAATGAGCCGAAACATGACCCGTGATATTGTCATCGCAGTTAATTGAAATATATAAATAATTGCAATGCATTTAGAAGATTTCTAACTCTTTTTATCATTATAAATTAAAGTCACTGATCTCTACTACAACTTCTGGATTGCTTATTAGCGGTTTCTGCTCTGCAAGTAGATGATGTCATTTGAATACTTCCCCCCATAATGCTTTAAAATAGGTTGCCCATAATTACAAACAAATGTGAATTAGTTTTGGGGGAAGTTATTAGTATAGATCTCTGTGGTGATTATTAAGCTTTCTTCAAGTCAGTAAGCAAGCATGCGCTATCCAGAAGTTGTAGTAGAGATCAGTGATTAAAGCTATTACTTCATTTTTACATTAAATTACTTAAAATCAGTGGTAGAAGTGATGAAAAAAAGGTGGGGGGATGCCCAAAAGTTGGTGACAAGTGCATCCCCCCCCCCCCCCCATCTCCCTATCTTCATAGTTAAATTTTGTAATTTCGTAACTTATAATAAAAACATTAAATAGTAGAAAATAATTTATACTTTCAAACACTAACATTGAACAAGAATCCTAAGTTTCTTGTTATTTTAAAATGACTATTCTTTGACTTTGAGTAAGGGATAAAATTATAATTCAACGTTTTATACATAGCTCCTTATTTAAATTTTTATAGTGCTTATAAATGTGCATTATTTCATGAAATTTAATTAATAGAGAATTCTAAAATGCTTTTTTAAAAAATAGCTTGTCCTTTTATGGAACAAGAATAGAAATTTAACTTAAAAGAAAGTTCTTCCAATTTTAAAAGTTGACCAAGTCTAACAGATGTTAATGAAAAATATCTATATCTTTATACAAAGTAGTATAACACATTTTTAGAGTTGTATGATCAGTTTCTTAAGTAATTTGTAAGTTTTCAAATGTTAAAAAAATCACCTTTTCTCCCTGTCACTACATTTAAATAGGTTAAAGTTATTTTTCATTAATGTTTTTTAGACGGATTGAATGATTTTAAAAGTGGGGGGATGCATGGGTATTTTCTTGAAAAGTGGGGGGACGCGTCACTCCGTGTCTACCCACACTTCTAGCACTGCTTATAATTCCTTTTATAAATTGTTTTCATGATTTTCCAATAAAGTACTTAAAAAATTTGTAAAAAAATATTTTGTTCAAAAAACTGTATAAAACCCATAGTAGTAAGAAAAGCTCTAAAATCCTTTTTTTTGAAAAAGTAATGCATGCAATTCCCGAAGACAAATTAAAGAAATATATATAAGAAATAATTGTGGAAAGTTTTATAAATTTATAAGAAGTAGTTTTTAAGTTATATCAATTTAAAATAATAAAAAAAAAGGGACCATAAACTATTTTCGAGAAAAACAGCTTCAAAGTTTCAAAATAGCGCGGTCGAAATACTGTTGTCGTGTAACAATAACTTGAATATTGTAAGTTCTACTAATGATAGAAACACAAATTTTACGTAATTTTATTTAAAAATATTTATACTATATTTTTGAAGTATTAACTAACCAAATTTCTTGGAAAAAAGCTGCCTAATTTAAAAGAAACACAACCATAGCTTAACGGCTTTGCCCGTGGACTTCAACCTTCCAAGATTGACGTGGATGGTTAAAAATGGAGTGATCGTGTGTGACCCCCTGTTTTCAAGCCGGTCCAAATGGAATTGTGACGTCATTGGAGTGGCGCGGGTATTGGATTTGGAACGATCGTGTGTGCCCAGCTTTACAGGGATGTAAGAGCTGCTCTAATTTTGCCGAAGTGTGCCAACTGATTACCCTGCTCCAAATTGCGCCAAAACTCTTTTTTTGGTCAATATTGTTCCGAACTGCGCCAAAAAATAATTTTTTGGCTTTTAAAACTACTTGGTAAGAATTTTGGATCAAAACTGTTCAAAATTATCATGGAACGTCGCCAACAAAGTGATGACGAGTGTATTTTGCACTTCAAGGGCGTTTTTCGTCAGTTAAAACGTTTCGGGACTGTGAAATGGTTCTCGCACTTGAATTGAAAATACAATCTCAGTTTTATGTTCCATGTTTTCAAACTGTTGAAGTAATTCATGAATCTGTGTGCATCTGGTTTAAATTTGTTTTCTTGCCTGTTTTAATAATAAATATATTTCTTGCCTGTTTTAATAATAAATATATTTCTTTATGCTTATGGAATAAATGATTTTTTTTATCGAGAAACGCTAAAAATAGAATAAAGGTCTCTTATTTCACACAAGCAATCTTTGTGCATCCAGTTCAGGTTTGCTCTCTTTCCTGGTCTTATTAAAGAAAATATATATTTTTCCTTATGCTTAAAGAAAACACAAATATTTTAAAAAGTTTCTTAATCCAATTGTTTTTAAAGACAAAATCTTATTTTTGGTTGTTGAGAGTAGCTCAAACTGAGAATATTTCGAAAAACTTTCGGTGATGAACCTAACCCAATGAAATCATTGAAAACTTCCTTTTATTTTATTGTTGGGAAAGAGGTTAACAATTAATTTTTTATTACCTGAACACTGATAAAAATAAAATGAACATCATGCTTTTTAATTTATATTTTGAGTAATTAATTAATGTAAATTTAGGGTACAAAGTATTTATATATGGAACAAGCTACACCTTTTTTTTTTACTTTCAATTAATTTGAAATATTAAGTTTTAAATATACACAAATATTTGGTGCATCACTAATTTAAATGTAATAATTTTCTTCTCCAAAAATGCATTTAACTGCTCCAAAATCGTGTTTTTACTGCTCTGATAGGGCTCCAAAATCACATTTTGGCACTTTCATCACTGTTGTAACAGCCCAATATATCCCTGTGACCAATATTTCAATGAAGTGGATGTTATCGCATTTGTTGTTGAGAAAAATGTGTTTTATGTTTTTATACAATTATTGATACTAGCGACATGGTACAACTTTCAATTACACTGCAATATGGATCACTGAATGAAATTTGAAATGGATTATCATTATTTACTATTGACTTTTTAATTTAATTTTTTTTCCAAAACTTACTGATTGGCTGATAAATTATTATTCAGATTCTATTAATACCTCAAAATTGAAAATAAAATAAAAAAATTAGTATAAAATGGTAATAAAAATCTATGCCCTTATTGTGACTTAAATTTAAATAATAACATAAGGTCTATAGTCTTTCATATGAATAACCAATTTACTGTTATAATTGACGACATTTGAGATTGAGCTGTAAAGGTAAGTGTCCACGGGCGAGAAAACGCGCGCGAGTTCGATGCAAAACGGCTTCTCGCTCGTGTACACACCCTTGCGAGTCCACTATCGGGAAGTTTTAGTTAGTTGCAGCAAGACTTGCGCCGAACGAAAATCCTCTCGTGGACACCAGTTCTGCAAGTTTTCTTCCTTGATTCCAGCCGTTTGGAAAATATTGCAGCTTCTCGCCTCAAGTTGACAGTCGAATCCTCATCGTGAAGCTGATTTTATTTTGATGCTGTTGATTTTATTAAATAATTCTTTTGAATTATTCGCACTGTATAGGACTTATCATTATTGCATTGGATTAAAGATGCGCTTTTACAAAAATTACAAGATTGTAAATATAAACGCATGTCGATTTTCTATCTTTGAAGATCCGAATGACACATTCATTTGGAAGTTTCTGAGTTTTGTAGAAATTGGTAAAACTATCTTGGATTAAGTAAAAATAGCATGAATTTGATTAATTAAAAATACTAAAATACGTTTGTATCAAATATAAGGTTAAATATGGTTTAAAAAGGCACAGTATGATTCATTCTTCTCATGTAGTGAAACAATTTCCTTCATGCGTTATCGTGCATAATTTTCTTTTTGCAGTATTAGAAAATATATCATGAAGATCTTTTGACTAGATGTAATGAAAATTAATGTTTATTGCCTGTACAAAACTCCATTTTATTTTAATTAATATACTGAAAAAAGAACTTGTACAAGATTTATACTTCACTCAATTTCGTGTTGGGCCGGATGGCGTGGTGCGTAGAAACTTCTTTTGCACTCGAAAGATTCCTGGTTCGATCCCCGTTAACTTTTTTTTTTGTCAGTTTTCAATTTGGAGTTTTTTATTATTATGTGGATTAAATTAATTTTTTTTTATAGTAATGCGATGTATCGTATTATTCAGATTAACTATAAAATGCAAAATAACTATTGATTCTTATTTTGATTTTTTAGATTTTTTTTTTAACGTTCTCAAATGCATATTCGTTATTTAATCAGATAATTACTTCTTCATAAGAATTTTCATACTCTTATAAAAAACAGGAAATTTTAAAAATATTTTACAAAATATCTTTTTAAAACATGCATTTGTTTCATAAAAGTGATATTTCTTATAGCAAAAATGAAAAAAACAACGTAAAAAACTTTACCACATAAAATTGTACTTAAAATCAGTATAATGTATATTCAAAAATAATTTGTGTAATAATTGTTATATATAAAATAGATAATAATACAATATCATTAAATTTATAAATAACGATTCTTTTCTTTTCCTAAAATTATTTTTTTAGATAAAAATTCCTAGAAAAAACTATAATTGTCTTTAAATATTGCCTGTTGTTCACAACAATTATTATTCTTCAAAGAAATAATTTTATTTCTTGTAATATGTTAGCAATTATTTATTATAAATGGCTAATAATTTAAATTTTTTTTATAATTGAGCTAACAATTAATTTTATACGGTGTATTATTTTACCTAAAATCTTATCTCCTAAATAAATTATTTTCATCTAACATAATCATCTAAAAATCCTGAATAAATGAAAAACAAATATTGCCGTTATTATGCAAAAGCAAAATTACAGCCGATTTTCCCCAGAGAATCCATTTCCTTCTCACAGTTGCACGCCGCCGTCGTGGACACACCTATGCAAGATTTCTACTGGGAGAAAATTGCAACCACCTCTCTGCGAGTAAACTTGCATATGCAGTGGAAACAGTGCAGCAAGTTCCTCACATGGAACTCGCGTGAGTTTTCTCCCTCGTGGACACTTACCTTAACAATAGCATGTTTAAACTCTTCAATACTCTTTTATAGTCGCCCACCTCCGTAAACACCTCTTGCTCAAAAATTCTATTTAATTGTCTGGAGATTTTGCTGGCTATCCAATAACTTATATATATTTGGACCTCAGAAACTGTTTTGTCTATATTGTAGTGTGAATTCCACCTAAAAAATTATTTTTCGGTCTAGAAATTTTTTTGTTAATGTTGAGATGTAATTTTCTGATATTCGATTTTATTTTCATAGAGCAGCATCTAATTCATCATTCAATTAGGATAAACATTCCCCTATACATTACTGATTCTCTGCCCATCTACAGCTCCATTTTTCTTCATGCTGATTTTACAAATAATCCTTGAAGTTTTCATATCTAGCTGAAGCACCCAAATCAATTTTTTTTTTTGTTTTTTTTTGTTTGGCAACTAAACTTCTTTTTATTTCTTAATCCAAGTCTGGTGCTCTTTTGTAAGTTTGTAGGCAAGCAACTCCATGGGTTTCAATGTTGGTATATAAATTGACATTCTCTTTCAGCCTATATAAGTAGATTCCAACACCTCTGAAGAGGAGATGCCACTAGATGTTACTCTTAGTCAGCAATTTCTCCGAGAAGTGATCTTGACTTGGAATATGTCTTGCTAATCGAGATTTTAACCTGTAAATAATTATATATGAGTTCGATTGAATATGTCTTAGATTTAAATTTTGAATTTCAATCTTTTAAATAGGTAGGGATTACACTAAGATAAGCAAACTTTATTGTGGCAAGCTAATATATAAAGTAAGTGCCCCAAGTAGGGACGATCTGTACAAGTATTTAAATTTTACTAACCAATTTATTTATCTTCAGTCAAATTTATTTAGAAAGTTTTTTAAAAAAACTATCTTCATTTAAAATATAATATTGTGAGATAATCTCATCGAAGAAGGAATATACTAATTTCAAGTGTTGCTTATGCACTTTAAACTTTTTCAAAGCACTTTTTCCACAATATTAAAAAGTTCATTTAATATAGATACTACATTTCCTGTTAATTTCTTTAAATAGGTTAGACTCTTAAAAACATTGTTTATAATGCATTGCACAAATTGACTAACAGCATTTGTTATACATTTGCAGTAAAATAGAAGAGGAAAATGCAGAAATATTCCTATAATTTGCATGATGTTTCATAGCTGTATTTTATGCCGAAAAATAGTACTACTTTATAAGATTGATATTTGTATATTTGCAGTGTGATGTGCAATAATGTGATCAAGTTACTGGTGTTTGAAATTAAAGTAAAGCAATTAGTTGGACATTTTTCTCAAATACCAGATCAATATGCAGTATTATTAAGGCATGTTTAAGTGCAACACAATAGGTTTTTAAAATATATCTATTTGTCTTCAATAATGGTACACAAAACATGTTTGTGTTATTTGTTGCATTAAATTGGGATGATAAATATACCCTCCCCTTTTCCAATAAAAAATATAAACATGTCAAATTTAGGCTTAGTGTTAGAATTTCATAAATTCATGCTGGTGGAAGGTACTTTGCATATCTGGCATTCGGTAAATCCTATTTTAGTGCACTAAAAAATGATTTCCTGAAGCCTTGAAAGAAGTTTATTACTTCAGTTGAAAGAAAAGAAGCAAAAGAAGAGTAGCAAAATAGAAACCTATACAGATTTCTTACATTCATGAATATTTTTCTTTATTCACTTTTGTGTTTCGTTTTGTAGATAAATATGTAAAAATGACACAGAAACATCTACATCTAAAACACCAAAATATGTCGGATAAAAGTAAGTATGACCTTTCCATTATTTTAAATGATTATTTTGCTTTAACTTTGCACACCAAAATACAGTAAGAAGTATAAACAAAAGTGTCACTGCTTAAATGTATGATTTGCATCATAGCTTGCTTGAAATAATCTTAAAATTGGCTAAACCTTCTGAGGAAACATTTTAAATTGTTACCTATTTCCTTTATCATCCATGTTAACAATTAAGAGTCATACCTGCAAGTTATTAAAAGAGGTTTAGTTGAAATATGTTCATGATTGTTAAAAAGAAGACCACTATTTGCATTTGAAATTAGGATATTATATTGTCACCCTAAAGCGACAACTAGATAACTGTGAAACAACTTTGAGAAAAACGTGTTTGAAATTTTTTCAAAGCATTGAAATAGTACTACAGCCTAATGTTAATATAATGATATAATGGGACTTCTCTTGCTACAGTTATCCTCCTGCTGTATATAAGGCGGGCAGGGCGTTTAGCGTTGGCCCCATAGTCCCTTAAAGTACCTTTTTATTTTCATTTTTTTTGTCCCCTTTTTTTAACGTTTGGTCCCTTTAGTCCCTTTTTTTAAACAGGGTTCACGCGGTCATTGAAAGTCATTAAAAGTGCTTAATATTTTTTAACTTGTTTTCAAGGCCTTGAAAGTGCTTGAAAATGCTTAGAGGTACTTAAAAGTCCTTGAAAATGCTTAGAGGTCCTTAAAAGTCCTTAATTTTTACAGATATTGTCCAACTGCAAAATTTATAAAAATACAACTCGGACTTGCTATCGCCGCATGACCACCACTTTCTGCACCGTATCAAAATTTTCCGACATATTTGTATTACGCATCTACCAACTTGTAACTTTTTTGGTAGAATATACTTTATTAAAAATTTAAATATAGATATGATGTCTAAAAACGAATTTTCATAGGTCCTTAAAAGTCATTGATTTTCATTCTGTGATTTTAGTGCTAACCCTGTTAAAATATATTTGTACCACGTGACCAGCACATGCCATTTCCCTTTTTTCCCTCTTTTTTGAACACAAGAGGGAAGAAAAGCAGACCAGAAATCCCTGTCACTTCCAGTTACGATGAATTAACGTTGATTGGTTGAATGCTGTTTACAGTACTGGTTTGGTCCTATATTGAATTGTCAAGGTCAAAGGTCATGTAATCATTTGGTAGCTTGGAGGTCGTAACCAACACAGATTCTGCGGACTACGTTTTTTCGATTTAGAATAGGAGTTTTCATCACGTGTTGTGAGATTGAAGAATATGAATCGGAATTTCTCAAATAAAAAGGTAAAGCCGGATTTACACGCTACCACTCAGGGCTCCAGTTTAGATCACCAGTTCTGTGACGTCATCTAAGCAACCGTAGCGCTGTCTATCGGTGATCACGGGAGAGCGCACCTGATTGGTTAATCAGAGTCGCCGGCACCAGTAAATAGAAAATGTTTGGTTTACAGGAAACAGTAGCCTGGTGACGTCACTGGCTGGTGATCTAAACTGGAACCTCGACTGGTAGCGTGTAAATCCAGCTTAAGTAAGTTTTTTTTATAAATATTTTGATATCAGGGTTCCCACGGGTCATTGAAACTCCTTAAGAACTCTTTGATTTTCGATTTCAAGAGTCGAATCCTTGATTTTCTTCGACAATATAGCACGGTTTTTATGTGTTAAGATAAGTTTCATTTAAAATATGCGACTTTAAAAGTAGCATTACACTTAAATCATTTATTCAAAAGTTTTTTTTATCTAACAATTAAATATAGAGTTTCATGGACGGTTTTCGATCTGGACTTGCGTTATTTAAATTTCGTCTAGTACTTGACCACTTGACCGAATGAGATCGTTTGTAAATAAATGCAAACAGCTTTTTTAAATTGAATTATATTTAGCAATTAAATATATGGTTTTGGACGGTTTTCGATCTGAACTTATTTTTTTTTAATTTCGTCTAGTACTTGACCATGTGACCAATCGAGATCATTTGTTAATAAATACAATTAGATTAATTTTTTTTTAAATTGAGTTTAATGTATCTAATAATTAAATATGTATTCTGTGGACTGTTTTCGTCTAGTACTTTACTACATGACCAATCGATATCGTATATTGAGCTACAGTTCTGAAATTTTCAACACAAGTAGTTTTGGCATTCTAATTGGACTATTGACAAAAAGAATGTTAAAATTTTAATTTGTTTTTTAATTAATATTTTTACAAAAAGTGACTTCTAATAGGCGTAGAGCTCTGAAAGTTTCAACTTTGAAGGCCAACTTTTGGCCTTCTAATTTTGCTTTCCACAAACACGTGTTATAATAATCTTAAAGGCGTGTTGTATTATTGTATTAACGGGGAGTTTTGGTGTTAAATATAGGTTTTCTGCAGATCCTAAGAATTCTAGTGTTCAATAATGTGTTGAAATAATCCAATGCAAAGGTAAAATTTGCACTCCAAAATTGTTATTTGCGTTCTGTCTGTTTACAATTTTAAAAATGTGGTTATCATAATTCTCAGTGTTTTTTTAGTAATATACAGTCAATAATTAATTCTTTTCTTTTTAATGTGCACTCCAGATGAATGTTTGGAGTGCAAAGTTTGCACTTGCATAAATAATTTTTAATTCAACCCCTTATATTGTAGGTACTGAATACTAGGAATTTTTTTCTATCCTATAAAAACAAATTTTGTTTAAAAGTCCCCTTTTTTATTTACCAGCACCTTTTTTTGAGGTTCCAATGCTACTAAACACCCTGGGCGAGTAATTGAGGCATTCCATGGGATGAGGGCGAATTCGTCAAAACTGTATTTCAAGAAAGAAAAAACTCAAAGAAAAGTTTTGCTGTTTCTCACAACTTATGCGCCCAAGTTCTACACGCCAAAGCTTCGAACAAAAAGGGCGAATAAACCATCTTGTATTTTTTAGCTCTTCAATAGAGCTTAAAACAGCTGTTTTTTTTATTTTTTCCTGCCAAAGTCGACTTTAAATAATGTGGTTCAGAATCTTTGGTAATTCTCAGAATCGTCACACAATCCTTCATCCTTTTCTGGCCTGGAACAAAAGCTTCACTTTTAAAAGCCAATGTTTTTGCTGTATTATTGCCCAGTTCCATCGCAGTTGTGTATTTGGTCTGCAGTTAATTTTTCCTTCACAGTCAAATCTTGCAATTCAGCAATAAAGTTGTTTCCTGCATCAATATCACCATGATGCTCAACTGACGAATTTCTTGGTGATTCTTGCAACTTTTCTTGCCAACCACTGCTAACTTGGAGTTCCTTGCTTCCTCCTAGTTTAGAATTGAAATTTAGAGCTTCTTGTTGTATCATTACTCCTGATATTGGTCCTCCTGCACTCTATTCATTTGTAAAGAAAATTGTACAGTTCTTCATTTACACTTTTCAATTTAGCTGATTTGCTATTGGATGCTGCATGCATAAAACTTTTTTTTATATATATAAATCATTATATCTCCGACTTTGACAGTTTGGTGAAAGTCTCACCTTCATCAGTTCTGCTCACAATTTGTAACTTCTGTTCCTCTATTATCAAAACGCGTTTTAGTTTATCAGACAGAAAAAATCCATTAGAAAGATAAATTTCTGTTAAAGGGGAACAATAGAATGACATTTCAAAAAGGGGGGTGGGGAGGAAGAGATCAGATATCGGCTCTGGCCTGCAGTAGGAATAGCTGCCACCAAAGGTGAATTTAAAGTGATATTTTGTATTAACAACAACAAAAAACAAGGTTCTAGTTAAAAGAGCTTTGGATAATTGAAGTTCTATGTTTTTACAATTAGTAGAATTGAAATTGAAGAAGTTGAAAAGGTTTCCAATTCCTTCTTTTATTCATATAAAAGAGGTTTTTTTTTTTTTCCTTTTTTTTTCCCCCTGTTTGACACTTTGATAATAACATACCACCAACTGTTATTTTGCAATAAAATAAAAAATTTATCAAGCTGTATTTAAGCATAACAGCTCTATTTAGCACTAATTGTTATTTATTTAAGTAAAGGACTCTGTTATTCTGGCTAGAATGGCACCAAATTTCTAATCGCTAGTAGATTTAATGTTCAAACTTAATCACAACCATGTTGGGGATTAATATGGACTATATTAAAATTCAAAAAATGTTAGTCATTATTTTGGCATCAAGAGCTTATGAATATGCAAAACAAGATCTTTTTCTTTTTAATTAAATTAATTTTGTCATCTGATTTCTAATTCATTTTAATTTTTCTTTTTTTATTTATTTTCAGCTGTACAGAACTTAAAATATCTCAAAAGACTTCGGAAGACAGAATATCTACTTATAAAAAGTAATAATATTTAAACCCATAGCCTTTCATGTCATCAAAATTATACTATATTTATTAAATGTGCTTTTTCATATTGTATACTATTATTTTTAAATGAGCACTAGTTTATAGTGTAAGTTGTCGTTCATTCCAAATAAGAAAATGTTCATGTTTAGTTGTTTTGCCTATAAAATGGTATTGGGGTTTTAGATGGCATTACTCCAAACAAAACTAGTTTTGTAGACACTTTAACTCAAAAAGTATTAAGAGGTAAATTTTTCTTAAACATTGATTAAATAATATGAGTGATTGCTTTCAATATTTGTCAGTTAGTGCAACAAGTACAGAAACAAAGAGTTGTGATAGAGCATCTCACCTCAATAAAATTTTACTCTGCCCATAGCCAGAGTGTATTGAAAGCAGAGATCCCTTGTTCAAGTTTAACCTTTGTTATTATGGGTTCGAACAAACCAGTTCTGAGAGGTTCTCCTTGTGGTTGATATCTACAAAGTAAATTTGCATGTGCAAACGATTTTTAATATCTCTGCAAAGCATAAGTAGTCCAAGGCTCTATGACACAGTGGTAGAAAACAAGTCTACAATGTCGCAAGTTTGGTCCTTGCTGGTAACATTTGAGTTTATTATTTATTTCAGTTGTTACTTCCAAAAGCTTCTTGTATGTTCAGTTTACGTCATTTACTCTAGTTATTCTAAGAAGTTTCTAGAACCTTCTTGGTAGATATGTAAATGATTCCTTCAGTATGAATAAGGAGTTCTCTTAGTCTTGTCACCTGTCTTTTGTAATTTGCTCACCTCAATAAACTCACTTTTAAACTTAACCTAAGCATCTTTATTAAGTCTCAATAATGTGTCAGCTTTGAACACATTCAACAGATGTAATACAAACACTTGATAACAATCAGAACTACTACTTACTTGTTAACCTTATTAAAATGGATGGCTGTTAATGCAAGAATGTAAATTTTCTGACAATAAATTTGGAAAAATAATGTTCCCATTGTAGTACAGTAAGACCTGTCTACCCTGGTACTGAAGGAACATAGATAAATATTGTTGTATGTAAAAACCTGTCAATAATGATAGTGTTGGCTTACAAAAAATATTGTAATAGAATGTGTAATTTAGAAAAAATATTGTAATAAAATGTCAGAGTGGCCACAGAACCTGGATGTCAGGGAGCCTTCTAATTCTGGAAAAAATTAGGGAAATGTCGGAAAATTTTATAAAATTCCATAAGTGCATCAAGCCTTTTTAAAACCACAATGAAATTCTTAAAATAAATATTAGTAACCTAAAAGTACATTTGTTTGTCATTTAATACATTTTAATTAACACTACTTTAGTATTTTATGATGTTATTATAACATCTTTTTTAACCTCAACCTAACTAGTTCAATAAGGAATCAATTGAAATTGAATTCTTAAACTTTTTCAATGATAAGTAGCAGTCACTTTAAAATAAATTTGAAAATTATAATTTTAAGTTTACTAATATAATTAACATGTTTCAGCGTGTACATGTTTTTATGTAGCTCTCTTCTTAGTTTGAATGAATAATCTCTTTTTGGTGTTAAATATAGGTTTTCTGCAGATCATAAGAATTCTAGTGTTCAATCATGTGTTGAAATATTCCGATGCATAGGTGAAATTTGCACTCCAAAATTGTTATTTGCGTTCTGTCTGTTTACAATTTAAAAAATGTGGTAATCATAATTTTCAGTGTTTTTTTAGTAATTTACAGTCAATAATTAATTCTTTTCTTTTTAATGTGCACTCCAGATAAATGTTTGGAGTGCAAAGTTTGCACTTGGACAAATAATTTTTAATTCAACCCCTTAAATTGTAGGTATTAAATACTAGGCATTTTTTTCTATGCTATAAAAACAAATTTTGTTTAAAAGTCCCTTTTTTTTTAATTTTTGGTCCCTTAGTCTCTTTTTTTGAAGTTCCAAGCTGCTAAATACCCTGTAGAATTGATACCAAGTGTCCAGAACTGACCAATCGTTAAGGTGTTATCTTCCAGCATGACAATGCTCGGTTGGTTATTTTTTTATATTGATTATTTTCCAGAAAAAGTATATCATGAGAGCTTTATGTCAAATTAAATTACTAAAAACTTGCACTACTTTCCATTACTAATCCATACTATTACAAATGAAATAACAGGAACGAATATTTATAAAATGACTTGAAGTACACATTCAAAACTTCTTTTCAATGAGATTGCCTAGAAATTATTCAATTAAGCTAATTTTTTGCACTGATGCTTTTGTTGGTTGAAACAAGATAAAGGGGTGGTGAGGAGCTTAACTTTTAATAACTTGAAAAATAAGGGCCAACCTAATACTTGAAAATAAACCAAAATATTTTGTCTAATATTTTTGTTTGACTACATCCCTACGTAGCATATGTAAATGTCAATGCTTGATTTAATTTTTATTCTTCCTTCAATATTTTTCAGAAATAAAGATGGAAAAAAGTTTGTTTTCAAAAAGAAGTCATGAAGGTTCAGGTCATGATTCATTCAGCAACAGCAATAAATTTACTAATATGTCTGTATCAATAGATAATTTATCTCATGACACCCAATCCAATTTATCTGATACAGACAAAACTCCTGTAAAGTCTCATTCCATACTTAGCAATTCAAGCACATTGCAGAATCAAACCAATCTATTCGAGGCAGAAAAAGTATCCGATAGTGATGAGAGCGAAGTAACCATACCATTGGGCTCTCCTCGTAATCTTACAGCCTCACAACAATTTGGTGGCCTGAATAATGCATCAAGTAAAGAGAAGCACATCAACAAATTATTTTTAAATAGTCCAGCAGTTCCTAATAATCATATTCCTGTACGATGTACCTTTATTCGAAAAGCAGGGTCGACACAAAACCATAAAGTTTCGCCTGAAGCTCCTCGTGATCTTACAACCTCACAGCAGCAATTTGGTGGCCTGAATAATGCATCAAATAAAGAAAAGCACTTCAAAAAATTATTTTCAGACAGTCCACGAATTCCTCTTAATTATATTCCTGAACCAGGGTTGACACGAAACCACAAAGTCTCACCTGAAATTCCTCGTAATCTTGCAACCTCACAGCAATTTGGTGGCCTGAATAATGCATCTAGTAAACAAAAGCATTTCAACAAATTATTTTCAAATAGTCCACCAACTCCTGTTAATCACATTTCTGCACAATATACCTTTATTCGAAAAACAGAGTCGATACAGAACCACAAAGTCTCGCCTAAAGCTTCCAAATATTCAGTTTGCTGTTTATCTGATAGTAATTTTGAAACTCTTGCATTTTCCTTCAATTCCAAATCAAGTCAGCAGTTGGTTGTAAACAGTTTTAATGATTCATTAATTCCCCAAGTTGATTCTTGTATATCTTACACTTCCGAGGAACCCAAGAGTTATGTTGATGAGACACGTTCACTAAGAAATCAATGCAAAAGTACGTGTTCCCTTTCTCAGATTTCCCCAAAATCAACGAGTTGGAATTCAACAAATCCAAGTTTTTCTGAAAAAGATGTTTCAAGTATATTGTTAGATAGCTGTAGTTCCATGAATGAAAGTTCACTTTTATCAAAATCAAGTTGTAATCTAAAAAAGTATAACATGAACTATCATGTTAGCAGAGATGTATTGAAATATATTAACAAAGACAGTGTTTCTTTGAAGAAACATAATTCTGTCACTACCATTACTCTAAAAAACCTTGACAGCAAGAAAAGTAATTTTAACGATAAATGCAGTGATTTTGTTGTGACTCCTACTTCAAAAAGCAGTTCAACTGGTAAACTAAATGCTCTTGATACAATCTACACAATCTCCTTACAATCTACTAATAAATACAATACGCAGTTGCGAGGCAAATCGAAAAAACTTGACTCTGCTCTGTCAATGGACAGCAAAAAAGTTGAGAAAAATGCAAATAAAGAAAAAGAGGTCACAAAAAGAAAGAGAAGTGAAAAGGATATAGATGATTGCTCTATCACTAAAAAAAGTTTTAGTCCTAAAGTTGAAACAAGAATAAAAACTCCTAGCAGTTGTTTTAAGAAGAGTTCCAGAAATAAATCTGCTAATAAGAACTATCTGCACTCTGACAAAATACCACACGATGTTATAATGTAGGAAGTACACATACTTAGTAAACCTAAAAGCACGATTTACTTGCAAATTGTAATTACTACTGAAAGAGTTGTGATTTCTAACAAAATATCCAGTTGTGAAATTTTATATTTCTATAAATTATATTAACATATTATTATATTTCCCCATAAAACCATATTATCCTTAAACATAAATATATATGTTTTAAATGTATTCAAATACTTTGTACTGTGAACTTCCCAAATTTCATGCATAAATTAAAACTAAGGTATATATTGCAGACATATATATAGATCTTCAATGGTAACAAATTGAAAATTACACAGCCACATTTCATAAAAATAAGTTTTAACTGATAAAATAACTGTTTTTATCATGAACATTGGAGAAGATTTAAGACTTTTAGAAACACTATTTAGTGTTGTGTAAATTATTTACTATGCATACTTACCTGTTTGGAATTTTTGAAAAGAATACAATTTCTTTGAAAACAATTTTTAAATATTTTTCATAATTCTATATAACCCAGAGTGCATTTTATGTAATTAAATGCCCTAAGATTTAAGACTTTTATAAACAGTTTTTGTGAAAAATATTTAGTGTTGTGTAAGTTATTTGACTATGCATAGATACCTGTTTGGAATTTTTAAAAAAAGTCATTTGTTTTTTGACTCAAATTTAAGTATATTTCATAATTTTATTTAACACCAAGCACATTTTGTGTTACAAAAATTCCCAAAGATTTAAGACTTTTAGATTCATTATTCAGTATTTACTTTTAGAAATGGCTTTAGTAAAAAGATTTAAGACTTTTAAAAACAGTATTTAGTGTTGTGTAAATTATTTGATTACGCATAGCTACTTGTTTGGAATTTTTAAAGAGAATAAAAATTTATTTAAAACAAATTTTTACTATTTTTCATAATTTTATGTAACACCAAGCATATTTTATGTAATAAAATTCATTTTATGGTCTTTAACTTGTATGCGTTATCCGATTGATACATCTTAATTTAAAAATAATTGTTTAAAAGTATGTAAATTTTGAAATAATTTTAATATTTACACCTACATCTTACGAAGCTCTCTAAAATATCTTAAAACATAGTAACATAGTAAAAATATATAAGGCGGCAGAGAAATAGATTTTATCATAAGTCATTCAGTGTCCTCTTCAACATATGCACAGTTTACACATATTTCAATCTTAATTAAATGGTCCTTGTAGACCCATTTTTCACAATTTCAGTATTGCTTGAAATCCAAAAAAAATAAAGGGAATTCAGGTAAAAAAATTGCATAATTTTTGTTTTATTGCTGAGAAATAAAGTATTAAGTAAAGTACTGAGAAATAAAGTATTAAGTAAAGTACTGAGAAATAAAGTAAAGTCAGTCAAATCAAATCCTTATTAATAACATGCTCTGCTCACAAAACAAAAACTATAAAAAAAATGAAATTACTTACAAAATTTGGAATTCAGAATTGGTCGAGTGAGGTGCAAACGTCAACCAAATTCAAAATAGGTTCTGTGTCGCCTGAGTACATGCATGAAACTGAATAAATACACATAAGTAAACACCAAGGTTAAATCTCCCAAAAAACAACTAGACGTAAAAAAAATTTCCCAAGTAAAACAATCAGTCGGAAAAAGTTGTGAAGTCTAATGTTTGCCTCGAAGTGGACGCGTTTAGTTTTTTTGGGAATGTACACAATGAACTAAATTGGGATTATTAGAAAGAATCCCCATTGGCAATCAGAACTTGGCAGGCTAGAGTTACTTTGGATTAATTTCATTTGCTTCAGCTACTTTGCACTGAATTGAGATTAATTTTATAAAAAATTTAACCTGCCAAGTACTGATTTAATCGAAACATAAGTACTTTTTATTTTTTTCTAATTACACTGTTTTGATAGTTCAACTTAAAGTATTAAAATCACTTCTTGAAAGTGCGAAAGGTGAATATCCGAAATCCATTGACCTGTTTAATCAGTCTTTAACCTGGGCTAAGTTTCCGAACTTTAAGGATCATTTCTGGGGGGGGGGGGGGGTATAGACCCTCCTACTCATTAATTTATTCAAAGGCACTTCCTCTAATCAAGCTGAGAGGAATAAAATATAATGGTGTAAAATCATCAAATAGTTTTGGTTGTTGCCCTGGCTAAAGTTTTGGTCTCAGCCGGATGAAGAACAAAATTCCGGTAACTTCAGCGTTTTTCAAAGGATTTTTATTACCATGTTCCCTTGGTCAATGTTAACAGTTATGTTGTTATTTTTTATTTACTCACCCGGAGCAACATAATGGGGGGGGGGGGGATTAGGGTTCTAGCTATAATAGAAGCTGAGCTGTGGGACTCGAAAACGGGCCTAAACTCTGTTAACATAATTAATATACACTTGCATGTTTGGCGCTTTGACATCGGACTTGGTGGCGGAACACTGCCGCGTTCCTAGATAGAAAGGTACTGGGACGAGCTTTGACCATGGACTGTTATCTATTGAGAAATTGACAAAACAATTTTTATGGGGGACATTTGTCAACCGCGCGACTAACCATGTGTTAATTTTTTAGTTACTATTTGTCAAACTGAAAGATTTTTTTGTATGTGCCATCCTCTCCATAGAAAACTCGCCACTGTAGAAATCTAATTTTTTACAGGCACAGAGATATATGCTTTATTAGCTCTTTTTTCTTTAAATTTCAGTGTAGTTTTGGAGGTATGAGGTACCTTAATTATAAAAAATTTAAATTTAGGCTTCCTCACGATTGATGCTAGTTTTTTTTATATATATATAAACAGCAGAATAGTATCGAAAAAAGATTTTCTTTCAATGATTTGTACCACGACATAGACCAGATTATTAAGATTGGATTGAAAGATCGGATTATTAAAATATAGTGACGGGAATGTGACTAATTTAGTTAAAATGGTTTGGTTTGAAACTTCCGACTGTCTATTTCTGCCACTTACAAAGTGTTTAACACAGCTATATACGTCTCGTAATATTTTGAGCATCTAGAAGAATACGTTATCGAAATATTCTTGTGTAAACTCCTCTCTTCAACCCCACCACACCATCGAGAGGACATTAAGGCCATACCAGATTTAATGTGCACCAGCCTCCATTAGGTACACACTGATATTTGCGGACCGAAGGCCTTAAAATGGTGTTTTCTTGTTTTGCCTTTTTATTTTCCCATGTTTAAAAGAGAAAATCAAGTGTTGCCAGTTTTAGTATTTTGAATACTGAGCTAATGTGATTCTTATAGTAATAGTATGAGTATCATGTCACTGGCATCTCGAGGGGACTTGAAAACAATCACAAAGTTCCAAGATATTTTTAAAGGTGTGTTTTGATGAATCAAAATCCTCTGGAGTTGCCAATGACCTACCATGTATATCAGTGGCTGTTCGTGCAGTGCAGCCGGGAAGCATCTAATTTTATTAGTTCAAAACTAAAATTATATATTTTACACCTTTTTACAAACTTTTCCGTGCGTAGATGGTGGTTGGTTGCGATAGTTCTTCCTATGGCTTCTAGAGCTTTTTGAACTTCATACTGCGGTTTCCTGTCCTTTTCCAGTCCGGTTGGGCTGCTTAAGTATTATTTAGTTCTTCTACTGTTTAGTATCAAACTTTACTGTTATTGTGTTCATTTTCTGGAACGCCCCCGAGAAGAGGGTGTTCCACGGTGATAATGCAGGAGTCGCTCAAGCGTTCCCGCGAAGATTCCGAGGAAGATTTATTTCTTACCCCAAAAGAAGCACGACTCAGCGATAGAGTTTACGCGGCAAACATTTCGAACATCGAAAAAGCGGATTACGCTTTTTCCAATGGTTTCTCGGAAGTCCGGGTAATCTTCTCAGCGACCCATGATTCTGGATTTATTCCGACCTCAAAACCACTTCTCATTAGGGATACTTTCTCAAGCATTAAAGGAGTTAATGATGTTTTGTCTGTAACGAGACAAAATAAGTTGTTGTTAGTGATTAAAAACCTAGAAACGGTTCATAGGCTTGACTCAGTGGAAAAGATCGGAGTTGTGCCTGTCTCGTGGCATTTAATAGAAGATACTATTGTAACAAAATTCCTGATCCGAGGGATCGACCCGGATGTATCTCTTGAAGATATCGCTATCGAACTCGAAGAGGCAGGTGTGCACTTTTCACAAATTGTCAGATTCACAAAAAAAGGTTCGGATTCCCCCATTCCTATCGTGTTAGTGAAAGAGCTAGGTC
This sequence comes from Linyphia triangularis, assembly GCA_963978545.1. Classification (NCBI taxonomy): domain Eukaryota; kingdom Metazoa; phylum Arthropoda; class Arachnida; order Araneae; family Linyphiidae; genus Linyphia; species Linyphia triangularis. Next base: position 28,323,344 of record OZ021732.1, on the reverse strand, counting down.
GAGTCACCCGTCAGAATATCTCCCTATTTGGAATAATTTATAAAACTACTCCCTTCGTGGAATCCCCCAAAATTTGCCACAAGTGTTTAAGATTCGGACATTTACAACGATCATGCACTAATAAAGATAGATGTAAATCTTATGGAGACAGACATCCACCCTCCGAGGAGTGTGTGAGGGACCTTGCTTGCTTCCGTTGTGGTAGTGCTGACCACGAAGCCACCAGTTCGTCCTGCCCAATCTACATTAAAGAAAAATCGAAGATCAATAGTTCCAGTCTAAGAGGCCCGATACAATCGGGGAACAAAGTTCACTTTCAAAGTGGATCACCACCGCCGGCTTGGTCCTCCTCCGAGTTTCCCCCCCTCCCTAATCAAGACTCCCTTGCTAGTCAAAGGAATGAAGTAGAAGATTTAAAAAAAGTCGTAGAAGATTTGAAACAGATAGTAATATTAAATTGTGTCCCGACTCAAAATCCTGATAGAGCCTCAGAGTCCTCTATTCTATTGAAACAAATCTCGGATCTTCAAAATCTGAACCTCAATCTTGCTCAAGAAATCAAGCGCCTCAGAGAAGAACTTGAATTAGCTAAATCAGGCTTCAGTCCTAGCAGAGGAATCAACGAGGTTTCACTAAAAGAAATGAACTTCCCTGATAGTCCTCTCCCTGTGCTGGACCCGGGTCCCTTCCAGAGAGGGACTTAGCCAATGTTACTTTTTAGTATCACTAGTGTTAAACTTGCCCAGTGTAGCGTTACCCCTTCACTGCTGTTGATACACTTGCCGATGGATTGCTCCGCGACAAAATTGTTTTCGGTGTACATAGCGATCAGGTACGTGAGAAACTGTTGGCCGAAGAAAATTTGACGTTGGTCAAAGCCATACAAATCTGCCGTGTTTCAGAGCAAGCTTCAAAACAGCTGAAAGAATTAAAAGGAACTGATTTAAAAATCGACCGTGTGTTCAAAAAGAAATCGTCGCATGACTCAACCATTCCCTAGTAGCAATCACTGCATGGCGTTTCGTCGGCCAATGATCGGAATTCATCAAAGTCATCGGCGATTCCCCAGACTGATATATAAACACACCCTTATTTCCTCGTCTGCCGATGACCCTAAACTCATCGGGAAAAGATATCTTCCCAACATCGGGGGCCGATTAGAATTTCTGATCATCGTTTTTTTGATCGGCAAGATATCGGAACCACATCGACAGGCGATAAAAAACTTATGTTTCTTTTTCTTGCAATTCCACTGAATTAGAGGCGATCCTTGAATGTATTTCAAATTTAAATCAAGTATACAATTTGCTAAACATTTCGCTTTGGCAATAAGTGAAAAATATTTTAAAACTAAGTATACTAAAAATTTTAAATGTAAATATATATTTTGAAAAAATACAAACCACATAATTATATATTGCTTACCTAATACGTCAATAAAATCCATAAATAAAAGTTTTTATATAGTAAAACAATATAGGAACAATTTTCTAAAATTAAATATAAATTCTCATTTCAATTTAATATAAAATAAAAATATAGTCCTTGTTTTTAAATAGTTTTCATTATAATTTGCTGAACATATTTTGGTCCGTTTTTTAAACATCTTTTAAGTAAAATAAAAATATGTTTATATGTTTCAAAAAGTTAATCAAATTGGATATAGTTTTTTTAAAAATTTAAAAATTAAAAATATTTTTTTAAATGTCAAAATTATTAAATAAACTCTTAAATTGCAATTCAAAAAATATCATAAAATCAGTTAGTTAAAATTTTACAAAATAGATGGCGACACTATTTATTTGACACTATTATTTTTTTTGCTATAATAAATAAATTAATATCATTTTCCCAAATTTATGGAAGATTTGCTATTTTCCGAAAATACCCCATATATAAAAAAAAATGTCGGTCAATTTCCTTGCAAAGTCTGTATGATAGTAGAGTTTTGTACTACAATACAATTGTTATACCAAGAATCACAAGTAACTACAGTCCAGTGGCCATGTCAACGCACTCCGGAGATAACCGTCCTCGGTTCGATCCCAGGGTAAGTAATTTAGACAATTCTGAATTTAGTAGTGTTATAACTTCGATTTATTTGTACTCTTAAAATGTCATTGCAAATACTACCATGTAAGAATTACGCGCTCCGGCTTTTAGTTTTGCATTATTTTAACTTGTCGTTTTTAATATTCAATACTTACATCTTTATAATTATTTAATGTTTATTAATTGATATTTTCGACAAAATAACGACCATTGTTTCGATATTTCTTGAGAGCAAAATTTTCCTCGGCCTTCGAACTAATTCTTGTCGGCTTCTGCTCGAATTCGATCAGTTTCCGGACATCGGCCAATGGGGGACAAAATGGATTAGTTGCCAAGGGAAAGATGAGTTTAGGGTGAGTTTCCGGTGAATCGCCAATCATCGGCGATTCACCTGGGGATGGAATTCCGATCACCGGCAGAGGTAAAATTGCTACTAGGGTTAGCAGGAATAGTGGCTCCTTTTCGCGAAACGAAAATGCGGGAACACAAAACAAAAATGTTAGTTTTGTTTGTAAGCGATGTGGTTCTAAACATCCACCTTTATCTTGCCCAGCATATAAAAAGCGTTGCAGAAAGTGTGGTAAGGTAAATCATTTTGCTAAAGTTTGTAAATTTAAAAATGTATATGTTGTAAACAAAGCTGAAAATGATCTTAATATTCAAAATGATGAAGCAGTTTATTTAGATACTGTTGCTTTGCATGTTAATTCTGTTACAAATAGTGATTGGTTTGAAAATGTTAAAATTTCAGGTAAACCAGTGCTACTTAAATTAGATACAGGTGCACAGTGTAATGTACTTAGTTTGGATTTAGCTAAAATAATTAATGTGCCCCTTGAACAAACTAAAGTTAAGAAATTAGTTTCTTTTAGTAATCATGAAATGAAAGTAGTGGGTGAAATAAATACTGTGGTTCAGATTAAAAACAAAACTGGCAAGTTAAAGTTTATTGTTGTAGACAGTCATGTTAAACCTATTCTGGGTGGTGAATCATGTGTTGAGCTAGGATTAATTCAGAGTGTCATGTTAACTGAAACTGAGACCCTTCCTGATGATTGGAAAACTCAAATTTTTAATGGGTTGGGGTGTTTAAAAGACTTTACCTATGATATTGACATTGATAAAAATGCTGAACTTGATTTTTCCCCACCTCGAAAGATACCCTTTTCGTTGCAAGATGATGTTAAAAAGGAAATAGATAATATGGTTAAACTAGGTGTTTTAGAGCCAGTAAATGAACCAAGTTATGCGGTTAGCCCATTAGTAATTGTTAAGAAAAATGATAAAATTCGAGTTTGCGTAGACCCATCTAAACTAAACAAGTTTGTTAAGAGACGACACTTCCCATTAAAAACTGTGGAAGAGATAGCGAGTAAAATTAAAGTTGCTAAACATTTTGCACTTTTAGATTGCAAACGGGGATTTTGGCAATTAAAAGTAACTGAAAGAACGTCAAAATATTTAACTGTGAATACACCTTGGGGACGTTATTCTTATAAAAGAATCCCTTTCGGATTGGTATCGGCTCCAGAAATCTATCAACAGCAAATGTCAGAGCTTTTAAAGGATTTTGATAATGTAGAATGCTCTATGGATGACATTTTGATTTTTGCAAATTCTGAAGCAAAATTAAATGAGCAGGTTGATAAAGTGATGAAGAGGTTGTTCTTGGCAGGATTAAAGCTTAATAAAGAAAAATGTGTGTTGTCTGCTAAGAAAGTTAAATTTCTAGGTCATATCTTAGATGAAAATGGAGTGTCCCCAGATCCTGAAAAGGCTAGTGCAATTGATAAATTGAAAACCCCGTCTAATATAACTGAGCTTCGTAGGTTTTTGGGTTTAGCAAACTATTTGGGTAAATTTATTCCAAATTTTTCGCATATTAGTGAGACTTTAAGAAAATTGCTAGAAAAAGAAATTGAGTGGGAATGGTCAGAATCTCAGGAAAATTCCTTTAAAAAGATCAAACAACTTGTGTCATCCGCACCAGTGTTAGGTTATTACGATGTAAATAAACCTGTAACAGTTACTGTAGATGCAAGTTCAACAGCGTTAGGTGCAGTTCTCAGTCAGAATTCTAAGCCCATTGCATATGCTACCAGATCTTTGTCCAAATCTGAGCAAAATTTCCCCCAAATTGAAAAAGAGGCATTGGCTATGCGATTCGGGTGTAATAAGTTCCACCAGTACATTTATGGTAAAGAATTAATGATAGAAACTGATCATAAACCATTAGAGTCCATTGGTAAAAAGTCAACTGTTCAGGCTCCACCTCGACTGCAACGCATTTTTTATGACATATTGCAATACAATCCTAAAATTGTCTATAAGAAAGGAACCTCAATTCCTATTGCTAATGCGTTGAGTCGTGATTGTGACAATACTGAACAGGACACTGAAGAAGACACTTGCATTGTTCATGTAGTAGTGCCAACACCTCCTATAGAAGAAAGCCTCACAACTCCTCTATGACGTCATCAACTGGAGGCCACTCTTAAACCTGGGAAATTTCGCTAGCTTACGTGCTTTAAGAAGTTAACTTATAAAAGCGTTCATTTTTATCGCAATTATTGAAAATCCCGATACATTTCAGATATAAGTGATGGAACATAAAACAAGTTTTTGGTTTTAGGGGGAAATAACAAATAAATTAGACGATATTATTCAAGCTAGTCACTAAATATTTTCCTTGTGTACAATGATTAAGAAGTTTGTACTCATTGATAAAAGGCAATTTTATTTTATTAAATATATCTACATCTATAAAACTGTTTCTGGAAAAGTTTGGTTAATTGTAAATTTATTGATTCATGATTTTAACAATTATCTTCAGAGCAAAAAAGTTCATATAGATGTCTTTAATTTTAGCTTAAGTGAAAACTATTTTAACAAAATGGATTTCTAATAAACATATTCTAAAAATAATCAAAACTTGAACACAAACTTTAGTTTGTATCGAAACAAAATATTTTTATAGAAGAAATACAATATTCTAAGTGTAAATAATTATTTATTTAACAATAATACAAAAAAAAAAAAAGATCACAACACAATGGTATTGAAATTCATTGTGTAGCATTCAGCAAATACAATTCATTTTACATTAATCTTTTTTTCTTTTTTTTTTAAACACAAATTCAAAGCTTTTGTTGAACAAGTTTTAACACCAGTAGGTTTTGTTTTAGCACCAGCAGGTTTAGCATGTTTTGTTTTGACACCAGCAGGTTTTGTTTTTATGTCAACAAGCTTAGTTTTTACATTTTTTGTGATTTTACATTTTTGAACTATTTTAACACATTTAAATGTAGAGGATGTTCCTTCATTAGAGTCTGCAGTTTGTTCATTTGAAAGCTTCAAAGTTTCTAACTTTCTTTTCTTTTGTTTACAATTATGCAAGACATTATTAGCATTCTTACAATAGTTTTTCAAAAGCGTATTAATACATGAATGTAATATGTACTTTTGCAATAAAGAACTACTGTGTCCATTAACACATACATCAAAATCAAAACTTTGTTCGTCTAAGTTTAAAAAATGCTCAGTCAAAGTAAACACAGCGGCTCTTTTTTTTTCAATTTTTAAGAATTCATCTTCGAACTTTTCAGATAGCAATTTAGAAACAACAATGTAACACGTAGATATAACATTTACAACTGACTCATTCGGAAACTTTAACCCCCCTCTATTTAATTCTTCAATTAAATTGCTAGAAGTAGTGTCTTTTGGAGCAGTCAATGTGCTTAAACATGCGTCACATTTTATTCTATTAATACACGAATGTATGCAATACCCTGCAATATAAACTAATACTTCTTCAATGTTTATAATTTTGGCAAAATCATCATCTTCAAAAATAATATTAAACTTTTTAAGAAGAAAAACAATGTGGTTTTTAGGTAGACTTAAATCCAACGGTTTATCTTCTGATTCCAAATTAACAGAAATAGTTTCTAGGCTATTTGAAACTAAGTTCAATGGAAGGATAGTCTGAACTCTTATTTTTTTTCCACTTCCAACAGCTGTGTTAGTGTTATGTGGTACTGCGCCCCAGCAAGCTGCCTATACTGCCCAAAACGATTTTCCAAGGAATCGGTTTGAAATTTGCCAGTCAAAATATACTGTAGATTGAAATTTTCAGTACAATACCTCGCAATTTCAATAATAGCATACGTAGTTTGCCATAGAGCAGTATGAGTTTCTTCGCTTAATGTGCCAGAATTTAAATTGCATTTTTTCCAGACATCTAGCCAACCCAGGAATGCATATAAAAACCTAATCTTGACATCACTTTCAAGGAATGGTAAAGGTTCTTCAAATACATTTCTTTTATGTTTGCCTTTGAAGATAGTTTTTACATTCATGATTTCCCACCAAGTAAGAATAATTTTAACAAAATCTGCAGTTTCTTGGTAGTGCAGAAGATCATAGGTTGGACCAGCTTTAAGCAGGCCTTCGACTAAATGGGAATTAAATATTTGAACTACAAATTTCACATTTTGCCTATCCAAATTGGAAGGGAAAATAGACTTTTGAGTCAAAGTATGGCAATGCTTTAGTAATTGATTTCTTTCAATTTCAAAAATAGTTTGAATTGTTTTAAATGGTGCGATTTTCATTGAATGAATTTCTGAAGTTCCATTAAAGTTAAAATTTGGATAATATAAGGAAGATCGGAATTTTTTTGATTGAGCCAGTTGTTTCTAATACATTTTAATAAATGAACTGGATCTCGAACATAAAACAAAGGTCTATTCTCATCTACAGGATGTTTGTAAACAAACGTTTGTACTGGTGGATTGGCAAAATAGGACATTGCCCTTTTATTTATGGCATTATTATCACTAGAAATACAAAACACACAAAAGCCCAAGTTTTCTATATCAGTTAAAAGTTTAACAATAACAGAATGCAGAAAATCTGCAGTTATTTTCCTAATTGGTAAAATATAAACTACATCTTTATATGATGAAGTTATACTTTGAATCATGAAAACATAAGCAGTTGTTGCTGCTTTTTCTGCATTACAGGATATTCCAAGAATATCTCCCCCTTTATAATCTAAAAAAGTTTTTAAATGAATTTCATCCAGCATTAAAACAATTTTTTTATCTTTGTCATTTAAATGAACAAATTTACTAGTGATATAACTTAAATTACAATTATCTTGGGGATTAACATTAAATTTAGAACATAACATTTTTAAAGTATTAGGATGTGGGAGTATCACATAGCTGCTGTTTCTTAAAAATTTGTAATTATGGGGAGATATAGAAAACATTAATGAACACAAAATTAAAAAATCAGGGGAGTACCTAAATGTGCTTTTTTGTTGTTGTAATAACTTAAATTGTTCCAAAATAAACATTAAAACATTATTGTTTTCATTTGTACTAAGCACATAAGAAGACAAACAATCATGCATCAAAGTTATAAAGTCATTTGTATGTGTGGCTGGGGAATTTATATTTTCCATTGTATGCAGTATATTTTCAATATCATTCATATTACTACACTTAAAGGGTAAAGTAAACTTACCAACTTTCGTCAAAGTCAATTTTTCAATGGATACATTAACGAAACAATTATCATCAATCACAAGTGATTTGTCCATTTGCGGACATGGTATCATGTTCAAATGAAAGAATATTAATGTTGATTCGGTTTTTAGCACATTCCAATAATCAGGAACTGAAAAGTTATCAACACACACAATGAATTCTTCCCAATTTAGGAAGGTATGCTTCTTCTTATACATATCTGGGGTTTTCAGACTTTGTTCAATAGCCGAAGCCAGTTGATTATTTTCCGTAACTTCTTTTTTCTTGTCAGGGCAGGGACGATGAAGAACTTTGCTCGATAGATATTTAGGACAGCCAGGGAATATTGTCGGCACAGCTCCTTCCATCAATCTCACTTGTTGTAGATTCACGGAAAGTTTCTCGCCTTGTGTATTGAAACCTTCAGCCTGCTGTTTAATATCACCTTCAGAAAAATGCTGCTGACAGACCTTGAAATAAAAAAACGTATTCATTAAAAATAACTACAAACTTTTGTAAAATTATACATTATATGAAAAAAGTTTTATAATTTTCTTTGTTTTTTCATAACCATTAGTTGTGGTATTAAATTAATTTTTGACTTTCGCAATTCTAGACATTATTAAAATTCTAAGCGGGTTTCATTAAAGTATGAGCTACTTCTTAATTTGCTTAAAGCTAGAATTTTTAAATAAATTTTAAAATTACAAATAATTTTTTTTAACTACGTTATTCAATTTATTATCATATATATTTGTTAATAAAATTTTATATATTGAGAACAAGAAATTGTTTATGAGATAAATAAAATTATCACATTAATATTACTTACCCTGGAATGTTTAGAAGGTTTGAAATTATCTCGTGGTATAGCTGATATCCATTCTTTCAGCTTTTCTTTATCTTTTGGGAATCTAAATAGAGTACACTTTACATTTTTATTGTAATTCCCTCTACAATTCGGAATACAACACTTGAATCCCATCTCATTCGATTATATAAAAACAAACATGCGTTAGCGTTAGGCTTAAACAGCGCGCTGTCTAACTCGCGGCAATCCAACAACAGCTAGTATAACGCTTCCACTGTCCACTCTTTCGACCTCCGCTTGATGGCCTCCAGTTGATGACGTCACAACTTTCTGTCGAGGAGCTTGGCAGGCTTTCTTCTATAGGAGGTGTTGGTAGTGCCGATGTCTGAAAACGCATTAAAAGACTTTAAGCAAGAAACAAAAAGTGATCAAGAACTGGTAACTCTGAAAAATGTCATTCAAGTAGGATGGCCGGATAAATGTGCAGATGTGCCACGAGACGCACAAAAGTACTGGAACTTTAGAGATGAACTATCAATACATGATGATCTGCTGTTTAAAGGAGAACGAGTGGTTGTACCAGATGCCTTAAAAAAGAGACTCCTCGATCTGTTGCATCAAGGACACTTAGGAATTCAAAGTTCTCTGAGAAGAGCTCGTGATTCATTTTACTGGCATGGAATGACCGCTGCTATTGAGGACATGGTAAAAAAGTGCAAAGTCTGTCAAGAAACACAGCCAAACAAGCCGAAAGAAACAGTGCTGATAAAGCCAATCCCTGAATATCCATTTCAACGAGTAGCATCAGATCTTTTTGAATTCAACAAAAGGCAGTATATTGTCATTGCCGACAGCTACTCTGGATTTTATGATTTTAAGAAATTGAATCACTCGACTTCGAGAGAATGCATCGAAGCTTTAAAGAGATGGTTCTCAGTACATGGTATTCCAGAGATTTTTGAATCAGATAACGGTACACAGTATGCATCGAAGATTTTCCATGAGTTCCTGGATAGCTGGGGAATACAAAAACAGAGGTCAAGTCCGTACCATCCACAGTCAAATGGACTTGCAGAAAGGGCAGTTGAAGCATCCAAAATAATACTCAAAAGGTGCCGTAAAGACAACTCTGATATTTCTCTGGCTCTGCTGAATCTTCGTAATACTCCACGGGAAGCAGGCCTCATGTCCATCAATCAACGCCTGCTGAGCAGAACAACAAGATCATTGCTGCCATCTACGATAAATTCTCTCAAACCAAGAGCTGTTGAGGATGGCACTGAAACACTGAGACTCATCAGAGAGAAGAAAACTCAAGCTGCTAATCGGCACATCATTCACCAAAAGCCACCAACACACAATCCTGGAGATATTGTTAGAGTTCAGGCTGGACCAAGATTATGGGTAGGAGGAAAAATAGAAAAAATGGTCAATCCAAGATCTGCCATTGTCAAGGTTGGAGACAAGAGCATTCGACGCAGCACAATCCACATTCAACCAACATCTGCATAGCTAGCTTCACCTTTCAAGAGCTCTCTGAATTTTCAGTCTAATTCATCCTGTCCAGTTGCAGCACCAACTCAAGAAAATTTAAGAGAGGTTGTACATTCACCTCCACCTCCTACATTGCCCAATTCTCCAGATGTACATGTGCCATCAAGTCCAATACGTACCAAATCAGGACGTGTCATCAAACCAGTGAAGAGACTGAACTTATAAACTTTATTTATATTTCCTACTTATAGTGCTTTAATTAATTAAGTTTTATGTTTCTTTAAAATGTTTAAAAACTAATTACTTAAATGTTTACATTAATTTTATAAATTGGTAATTTCTAAAATTAAAATTTTAGGGGAGATGTAGCGTTACCCCTTCACTGTAACCGTCATTTGATATACTTACCTGTAATCGTAATACATAAGCAGTTGAATAAACGATCTTCATACTAGAAAGACGTCTTGTTAGCCCTCTCCCGATTTAACGCAGAACGCTACACCCAGGGAGTAAGTTTCCTCCCTTACGTTTTTTGTAGCATCATTTTTCTTCTTTCTATTCATCTCAGTATGGTATTCCTTATGTCTTGGAACTGTAGGAGTATTGCTTCGAATCTCACCTCTTTTCATTTTCTTGTTCAACACCTTGATCCTCATATCATCTGCCTTCAAGAGACCTGGGTGGACGACGCCAGTTCTCTTCTTCACCTGAAAGACTATATTTTTTTCAGTAAACCTAGAGCTGACAGGATTAGAGGTGGTGGCCTGGCTATTTTGGTGAAAAATAATCTTCCGGTGTGGCTCTTGCCATCCTTTGTGAGCTAGACCACAATGGAAATACTGTGTATTAGGGTGGCCTTTGACAATCATATTTTTCAAATCGTTAATGTTCATAGGACATCGGGCCTCCTCTCCTCCGGCGATCTCCTACTTCTTTTCAGCGCTGTTTTCAACCCCTGTTTTTTCTGTGGGGATTTTAACGCAAGGAGTCGTTGCTTCGGTGACTCCATCTCAACTCCAAGTGGCAATGAATTAGCTAAATGGGTGGATTGTAATCCACTTATTCTCCTCAATCATGGCACCGTCACAAAAGAAAGCTCAGCCTCCTCTGGTAGTGTTTTAGACCTAATCTTTGTGTATCCCTCTTTTTTCTTTCGTCTTTCATGGGGAAAAGTCACTGAAAAGGGCACAAGCGACCATTTCCCCATTTATTGCGACTTTAAGGCAAAGGCCATCCCCGTGTCGGGAACCTCAAAGCTTATACAAATTGGACAGCTTTTGCTTCTTCCATTGAAGATGCCTTTCAAGTCCTTCCCCCCGTGACACAGTCGTCTGGGGCTGAAGTTAACATTATCGCTTCCCAAGTTCAGAAATCCATCTGGCGGGCTGTTAGGTCCAATTCTTCCCTTGTTCCTTCTGCTAAAGAACACAGTCTTCTCTCTTGGTGGAATCGAGCCTGTTCTAGAGCAAAGAAGATAAAGAATAGAGCTTTTAGGAGAGCACGTAGATCACTCTGCAGAGTTGATTGGGATGAGTATAAGAAACAAGCTTCTATCTTCAAAAAAGTTATTCTTGCAGCTAAACGTTCTTTCTGGGGTGCTAAAATCTGCGCGATCTCCTGCCCTAAAAAGCTCTTTGGCTTCGTACACAGCATCAACAACTATCTCTTCCCCAACAAACCTGACAGCAACTTCTTTTTCCTAGAAGGCAACAACCAGGTCACCTGTCCGTATCGGCAAGCTAATATGCTTGGTAAGGGTTTACTTAAAAAAATCTCCTCTTATTGCTTCGAGACGGCCCATTCCACCTGGCGGAGGGAATTCTCCCTCTTTTCCGAAGTTCTCACTATCTGAGCTTAAAAGAGCTATCGCTCTCCAAAGGTCCTCAACACCGGGCTGCGATGGTATCTCGGCTAAGGCATTCAAAATCCTCCCCCTTTCCGCTCTACTAAAGCTGCTGGAGATTTATAACTCTTGTCTCTCCTCGCTCTGTTATCCTGCTCCTTGGAAAAGAACCATCATTGTCCCTATCCAAAAACCCAAAAAACCGTCTCACTCAGTGGCAAGTTACCGTCCCATCGCTCTTATTCCTGTTATAAGCAAAATTTTAGAACGCATGATTCTTTTTCGTCTCTCTTGGTTTGCTCAGAAAAGAAATCTATTCCATCCCAATATGTTTGGATTCCTCCCAGGGCGTTCGGCCACGGATTGTCTTCAGAAAATGGTGTTCCTTATTGACTTCCTAAGAACAGAGAAGAAATGGGTTACAATCTTGTCATTGGATATAAAGGGTGCTTATGACGGAGTTTGGGTGCAGGGTCTCGTGAAGAAACTGCACTTGGCTGGGCTGGAAGATTGCCTTCTTTTCCTACTGCAGGATTTTGTTTTCGAACGACCTTTTCAAGTTAGATGGAGAGGAATCCTTTCGGACCCTTTTGTCATATCTTGTTTGCCGCAGGGCTCAATCCTTTCCCCGTTTCTCTTTAATGTTTACATGATGGATTTTTTTGAATCCATCCCGACTCACTCTCATCCTTTTATTTACGCTGACGATATCTCCATCATTATTCCTGGTTCCTCTGCTGAAGAATGCATTGGTAACATCCAACAGACCATACTTGAGATCCAGTCGTGGGCCTTGAAATGGAAAATCTCTTTTGCGGTGGAAAAATCGTCGCTTTTGGATCTGTCTCCCAAACGCGTGAAACTTTCATCGCCGTGTAATATCGGAGGAGCCCCCATCCCGTGGGTCACTCAAACAAAGATCCTTTTGGCTTGATCTTTCAAGCCAATTTCAAATGGAAGGCACACGCGATCTCAAGCTGTGCAAAGGCAAAAAAATTTCTTAACATAATTAAATTCATTAGTAATAGAAGAACTGGATTAAAATCCAAACAGATCACCCAAGTCATTTCCCAGGTCCTCCTTCCCCGCTTGGATTATGCAAACTCACTTCGATTCAAAGAGAGCAACTCTATCCTACGGATGTATGAAGTAGTTGAGAATTCAGCTATTCGATTCACCCTGGATGTGTTCATTTGTGCCCCAAATGAAGTTATACGGAAATTGGTAGAGATTCCTCCTTATCGTATGCGGGCCAAATGGGCTCAGATCTCCCACTTCCTTAAAGTCATCTCTCAACAACAAAAGTCGAACTTTCTCGAAACTTGTTTGAACAAACTCCATATTTCGTCTGTGGTTATGGACACGGCTAAGGCTTTTTTCCTGGAACACAACGTGGTTCGCCTGAGCCTACCCCCTCATCCTTCCACCTCTCATAAACTTCTGTGCCTCACAGACTTTTTTCCAAGCAGCAAGTCTAAATTTCCCCCGCTTATCGCGGCTTCTTATCTTTCTCTTCGGGAACGCTTCACAGATTATGAATTTTGGGCTACAGACGGATCCAAGAATAACGGTGGGGTGGGTTTTGGAATTTCCAATTCGGATTCGTCTACCACCCGCTCTATTCGGCTCCCATCTCTTTCCTCAATCTTCACGGCAGAGACAGCGGCTCTGTTTTACCTTGTTAAATTTCTTTTGAAAGAGGGTCCAGTTGTAATCCTCATCGACAACAAGGGGGTAGTGGAAGCGATTAAAACTGGTCGTGCAAAAAGAGGTTCCCTAATTGATGAAACTATCCATCTCTTACATCGTTTCTCTGTGACATCGCCCACTATTCTCGTATGGTGCAATGCCCATTCTGGTATCCCCCTTAACGAGGTGGCAGACAAGTTAGCAGTTCAGGCTACATCTAATCCCTCTCTGCCAGTTATCCCTATTACAGACTTCCAAGACGTTAAATGCTACATTAAATCACGACTTTCAACAGAATTTAACGAGTCGTGGGCTTCTTCGACTTACTTTCATCGCTTCTCAAAACAAACTCTCGAGCGGCCATTCTTTGATTGGGTCCCTTCTAGACATTTAGAGACTAAGATCTTGCGCATTCTTGCCAATTCATTTCCGTTAAACAGCATCTTACACAAAATCGGTTTGGCTCCTTCGCCTCTTTGTATTTCTTGTAAGTCAACCGAAAACCTCTCACACAGATTACTGCAATGTAACCGTTTCAGTGTTCAACGCTCTCTACTCTTTCCTCTCCTCGGCCTTTCTCCCTCTTCCGTCTCTTCGATAAACGACGTCATCTCAACTACGAATTTCCAGTCTCCAAGAGTGGGTCGTGCCATTCTCTCTATGTTCCCCTAGTTTATTTGTTCTACTTAAATTTTTCTAGAAGTCTTTTGTAGTTGGTTCTCTTACATATGTACGCGGAGGCAGGTGCTTAGTCACAAAGTCCTTCCTTTCCACCCCCTGCTCGGGGGTTCAACCAACCAACCATATATTTTACAATTTTCTAAAATGAAGATTAAATTTTTAAGGTAAGTGTAAAAAAATCCGATAAACAGCAAACCTCTTATCGCAATACTCAATTCACGAGGGAAAGCAAACGTTTCCAATCAGGGTGATCTTCCTCCGAACGGCAGCCATGTGCTCCTGAAACACGTTTAGACTGCGACGTTTCCATGGTAACCAATCGAATGCAATAGAGCCTTCTCTCTACGTAAAGCTTAGCGTCCACTATCGTTGAACAGAGCGGAGTGGACTAGAGCCAATTACAAGGCTGCCAACGTCTACTGTAGCACGAGGCTCGTGCTACAATGGATGTTCACAGACTTGTAATTGGCTCTAATCCACTCCGCTCTACTCTACTCTGATCAGCGATAGTGGACGCCAAGCTTAATGTGTAGAGAGGCAGCCAGATCAGCGATTTTCCGACTTCGGCTGCCCTTGAGAATTTTTCTGCTTTAAAATAATCTCTAGATGAAATTTTTGCAAAATAATGGTATAATCTGAAAACTAGATAGTTATTTTATTAATTTGGAGCACTATTTTGCTCTGAAAATAAATATGATTATTTTAAACTCATTATCTAAAAGATCGTATTTTTGGCAAGTGAAACTTCATTTAAACAGTGATAATTGAAGTTTGATATAATCTTTTCGAAAAATGATTTGAGAATTGAAATCCGCATTAATTAACTACTAGATGCTTTGAGCCTCAGTCAAATTGAAAAGTTGGAAATTAATTTTGGTAGATTTTTAAATGGTAAAGTTTTTAGAAAAATTTCGATTTTTTTCTCCTTTCAATGTTAAAAAATATCGATTAAAAAACCATATAGTCTAGAAACTAGATGGAGGTTCATAGCATTAAGAATGAATTACGAACAATTTCCAGCCATAACTTCTTTTTTATGGCTTCATAAAACTCGAGTAATCACTGCTCAAAGCCTAGGGGTGTGAAACATCACACAACTTTCAATTACACTAAATTACTGATGTGGATTTGTGTCATTTATTGTTTCCATATTTCCATCATTCGCTTAGAAAAAATGACCAATTTGGAGATATTTTTTGTGACAATTCTTATAAGGCTCTTTTTTTAAAAAAATCGCCAAAATGGTGCTTTTGGCGATATGCTTATCGATAATTCTTATATTATCCTTTCTTGTAAGTGAAACTGAGCAGAGATAAAAAAATATAAAACAAAATAAAAACGACTGTTGATGATGTATGGCTCAAGGAAAGAGAACTCTGTGTTAAAGGCATTCGTTTTTCAACTTTTTACGCCATTAAAGCATTTTTACGGGAATTTCGGTGGTGGGGATGTTTAGAACAACTTAAGAGGCATTACCACAGCGATTTTGATCAACATCGTTAGAACCGTTTTTATCAGTTATTGAAACACATGATTTTTGCAATGGCAGTTACCTTATGCGATTTTGACGAAAACCTTAACGGTAGGTTCCATGGCTACCACCAACTCGCACAACAAATTATCGTAGATCAATTTGTTTGGGGGTTATGTTGACCACATACACACACAGACAGACATTTTTTCTGGATCACTTTTTTGAAATCAGGATGTTCCAAAACGTGGAGAAAAGCAAAAAAAAAAAAAAAAAAAAACTTTTTTTGACCGAATGCTATACTTTCATTACTCTATGTATACATATGGGTAATTGAAAGTAATAAGCTAATTATGACGTGCTAAATTTTAATTAGTTCATTAAATTTTAAATAAACTGAATTGTTTTTTCATTTAAACACCATTTCTAATTATATTCTTTTAAGTGTAAAAAAAAATCCGATTTTTAAAATGATAATTTAAAAAAAAAAAGTTAAGTGCGATAGTACATGATTATAGAAAGTGTGTGTGTGGTTGGAGAAGAGGGAGGGGGGGGGGGGTGTTGGGAAGTCGCATGTATCCGACTGCGCAAACATTTTCAGCAACGGGTCGCCACTGATGTGTATTCCTCATTTTCACATAAATTGTAAGTAGTAGTTATCAGTAATGTGCTATATTTATGGTATGTTTTTATTATATTTAAAAATTTCACAAGATACTTTGTTTAATTTATTAAATACTTTTTTGTTAGATAGTGGCACTGATCTCTACTACAACTTCTGGATTGCTTCTTAGCGGTTTCTGCTCTGTAAGAAGATGATTGCATTTGAATACTTCCCCCCATAATGCTTTGAAATACGTTGCCCATAGTTAAAAGCTTGGCGTCCACTATTGCTAAGCAGAGTAGAGCAGAGCGGAGAGGATTAGAGCCAATTACAAGGCTATCAACGTCCATTGTAGCACGAAGCTCGTGCTACAGTAGACGTTGGCAGCCTTGTAATTGGCTCTAGTCCACACCGCTCTGCTCTGCTCAGCGATAGTGGACGCCAAGCTTAAACAAATTTGAACTAGTTTGGGGGGAAGTTATTAGTATAGATCTCTATGGTGATTGTTAAGCCTTCTTCAACTTCAAGTCAGTAACCAAGAATGCGCTATCCAGAAGTTGTAGTAGAGATGAGTGGATAGTAGTAGTTGGTTGGTTGTTTTCAGATTATCTGGCGCCGTCAGCAACACGAGGGCTATAAGGATAGTAGTAGTAAAAAGTACTGTGTGTGAGTGAAAATCTAGAGTTTTTTTTCAGTTAGGTTCGATGGCAATTTGAACGTTATTGTTTGAAAAGACCATGTGCTTCATATTTGGAGGAGTTCAACGAGTGCTACCATGCATGCGACTTGCAATCTCCCTGGTTTACAAAGCAATCCCCAGGGGTTGGCGAGCACGTGGCGGAGGCTCCTTTTTATTATTGTGTCTATAAAGTGTTGGTGTATTTTTTTAATATGAAATAATTTTTTTTAGTAATTTTAACAAACTATTAGCAACATGATACTAAATGTATTGGCATTAAAAATTAGAACTTTTTTTTTTATTTGTTTGTACTCTCGCTCAACCAAATTGTGTGCCAATTAAAATTGTAATTTTTACTGCAATTGTATGTAATAATTGTATTCTTTATTTTAGCTTGACAAATTTTTTTTTTTACATTTTAGCTAAACATATAAATAATAGTTTAAATGTAATAGTTAAAGCAATTTTTTTCAGTGTTTTGTATGGTTAAAAAATTAGAAAACTGGGTTTAGGTTTAATTAGATTTGCCAGTTTGTCGATATAGTAAAACTCCTTCATACAATTACCAGTTTATTTGTAGCCACAACGTATCGTTTTTGAATTTAATGAGAGAGCATCCCTTTTAATGATATGCAACTTTCCGGATCAATTTGGAATTTCAAGTTTTAAGTAGCAGGAAATGGTATTGTTATGAATTTTTCCACTGAGGCAATGATGGCACAGTTTTTCAGATAAAAAACTAGTATTTATTCTCTTCAGAAAACTCACACAATTTATTCACAGATAACAGTGCAATCACTATAAATCTTCAATGCAAGCTTCAACAAGAACAGCTTCGAATATAGCGATTATACAAGCTCACTCCAATAGGTCAACAAAGCGATCACGATCAGCTTTCAACGAAGTCCGAAGTCAATCTGAAAACTTTCCCGATCTACAGTCTTCTTTATACTTGGCGCGAGAGAACAATCGAGAAATTTCCAGCCAATTCGTCGGAAAAGAAACATCTCGAAACTTCTCGATTGATTTAGGTGTTGCCACCTTTTTCTAACCTGTATAATCGCTATTAATAAATAAAATAAGATAAAAATAAATTACAATAGAATTTTAAAATAATACGTCACTATTTACAATATATACAGACAATTTGTGCAACAGTATCTAATTGTTACAAGATGTTTGAATGGTTTTAGAATATCTTAGTTTCAATTACCCATGTGTTAACATAAAATAATGAAAGTAATGCATTCGGTCAAAAATAAATGTGATTTTTTTTCCCACTTCTACACGCTTTTTACTGTACTGAGTTAAAAAAAAAAAGTGATTTAGAAAAAATGTATGTTATTTTAAAACTTTATAATTAAATATTAAAACAACAGGAGGATATACAGCTACTTCAGTCCTCAACAAAAGAAAATCCGATAAATAAGTTCATTACTTTTATTCATAGGGCCAGAGATTCCTTCATCACAACAAATACACTTTCCGGGTTCCTCTACCATTGCCTCTACCAAGGCCTATTCTAAGGGAATTTTACGACTGCCCAAACGACCGATCTCTCCTCCCCCCACGTTCTCTCCTTCTCCGCTCCTTTCATTACTACGCCAAACACAGAATGGAAAGAGAAAAAAAAAAAGAAGAAAAGAAAAAAAAAGGCTTATTAAGGAGCCTCATGAGGATATTTTCACCTCCTGTATGAAATCGCTTCCTGCATGCTGCTATCAATAAGTCATTTATACGTTTATAATATCAGGTCATCCTGATTTTAAATTTAACACAAAGTTGTCACAATTTAAACCTAATTATTTAACTTAAAATTCTACCAAAATCGAAGCGTTAAGTGAGCTAATCATCATCGGAACTGTTCTTCGTTTACAAATAGGAGTTGAAATTGTTTCGATTACTTCAGATAGTCACTGCCAATTATTGGGTTGCCTGGTGAGAGTTTTTCTTGTTTTCCTCAGTTCGAGACACAAATGTGGAGCAGCTTCCTTTCGAAAAGGCATTTCCCTTTGAAACGTATTTGGAACATACATTCGGAGAAGTATGCTGCCATCATAAGTTAAAAAACCGTAAATCCAAAGCAATTTAATTGCATATATTTTGACACTTTCCAATTAATCCATAGAAAATAATCTTTTTATTTTATTGAATGGCTCAAGTTTTTAGGTCATACAAATCTGTACAACAATAAAAACAAGGGGTGTGGAACATCGCACAACTTTCAATTACAATATAATACTGACGTGGATTTGTGTAATTTACCGTTTGTATATTTTCACCCATCATTTAGAATAAATGGCCAGTTTAGCGATATTTTTTGCGATAATTCTTGTAGAGGTCTTAAAAAAAAAAAAAAAAAAAAAAAAAAACATCGCCAAAAGGGTGATTTTGGCGATATACTTTTCGATACTCCTTATATTATCCTTTATTATAAGCGAAACTGAGAGGAGATAATAAATCGATCGTTGATGAAGTATGCTCAAGGAAAGAGAACTCTATGTTGAAGGCATTAATTTTTCAACTTTTTACGTCATTAAAACATTTGTATGGGAATTTCGGAGGTGAGGAAGTCTAGAACACCTTAAGAGGTATTACCACAGTGATTTTTATCAAATTCGTTAGAGCCGTTTTTTTAGCAATCATTGAAAAACATGATTTTTTTCAATGGCAGCTACCTTATGCGCATGCGCGATTAAACCTTAATGGTAGGTCCCATGGCCAGGGCCGTAGGGAGGGGGGGGGGACCCCCGGGACAAACCCCCCCCCCCCGAAATTGTGTAAAATCTTGCTTCACCACTTCCCCTTCTTTACTTTTCTCTTTTTTTTCCTTCTTGAATCCAAGAAAACAAACAAACTTGCAATGACGACCACCAAAGTTGCAAAACCATAAAAAAAAAAGTTAACTATGACGTCACATAGAAAAACTTATTTTTTGTTTTTAATCTGGTTAGAAAGAAGCGTTCCGAAAAGAAGTGAACTGAGCCTGAACTTTCAATGATTGATATTTTTCAGCTTGATGAAAGCATTTATCATAACATTTATTATTCACAATCGTTACAATGAAAAGAAGTAAGCAAACATCATTATTTAATTTTATGCCTTCTAAACGAAGTTGTTCAAAAGTTAGTTAAGCTGTTAAGCACATTTCGAGACATTCCTGTTTGCCCCAAAAAAGTTGTAGAAAACTTTTCAAAAACTTCTCGGCGTATCCTGTTGTAGATGGGAGCACAGTGGTTCACTTTTACAGTTTTTTTTTCTTTCTACTTAAATGGAAAAGTTAATTCACCTGAATATAACTCAACTCATAATTTTTTAAGATCATAATTTTTAATTCATGTAATTAAAAAAGAAACATTTTATATGTGCCCATGAACTGAACTTAACGGTACAAATGGGACTTTTTAATTAATAAATTACTTAATTTTGCAAGATGATGTAATGCAAGCTTAAATGTAACAAAAAGTTATCAGTTTATATAAAAAATACTTATCATAAAATTATAATTGTAAAAATATAAACAAAATGAGTAAACAGTAATATTTGAAAATGAAACTTTAAGACTTTTTATGGCATTGTTTTATTTCCTTCATAATGGCCTTTTTCGAATGTATTTTTAATGGGTATCTTTATATTTTTGATGTCTTCCTTTGATTTCGGATTTCCAGTTATAAAGAATGGACGAACCTCTTCTAGAGTTTGGATAGTCGACTTTATTTATTTGAAGTACTTCAGATTGAAAACTACAACCTGGTCTCTGAATATTTTTGTCAATTTCTTGAGATGTCAGTTAAAAAAGATGACTTAAATTCATGGTCTTCAAAGATATTTTCATTGTTGTATGTATTTGCATTAATAATTTTAAATCGAGAGACTTAAACTCATATTACATCGATGACCTGAATAATTATTATACCGGTCATCAATGCAATATGAATTTGAGTCTCTTGCTTAATGAGATAAAATCAAAAATGAAAAAAATCTGCTTTGAGTGGTTGCAAAACTGCAACTTAAATCTTCCACCTTAACCCCCCCCCCCCGAAAAAAAATCCTGGCTACAGCCTTGCCCATGGTCGCCACTAACCTTCATACCAAATTTGAACATCGTAGGTCAATTTGTTCGGGAGTTATGCTGACCACAGGCACACATGCATGCACACAGACATTTTTTTCTAGATTACTTTTTTGAAATCAGGATGCTCCAAAACATGGATGAGAAATGCAAACAAATCGAACTTTTTTTTTTTACCGAATGCTATACTTTCATTACCCTATGTATATACATAAGTGTAATTGAAAGTAAAAAATGTAATTTCAAAGGACGAACTTAAAAGTATGCAATTGATTTCAAAATCTGCAATTGAATTTTTTGAGATTTTGTTCTCTTTGCATATGACGGCAGTATAGCCCCCGTAGAAAGAAAATTAAATCTAAAACCTACCGACCAAATCCAATTTCGCTATCTGTTAAAAAAAAATATATTATTTTATGCCTATTTTTTATTTTTATAAAATATAACTTAAAATAGAGATATTCTGCACTTCTTCGGTACAGATTTTTGAGCATGTTCATTCAGAGAATTTTTTTTTAAACTTAATTTACCTTGCCGAAGCATTTAATTTGGTATATAGCACAGTTCTGTAACATTTGTGATTGAGGTTTAGGAGTATTCCCATAAACTTTTAATCCCCATTATTTATGTAATATTTCTGTTGATTCTCGGAATACGAATACATCTCGATAACCTTGTATAACTAGCTAAATACCCGTGCTTCTCTACGAAATTTTAACGTGTATAATATTTTAGCTAGCTGAGAGACCTCACGTTGCGGAAATCTGTCATTCGTGAATAGGACCCAGTTTTTGGCGCTTTGCTCGCAGGAAGGTTCATCGCTACGCAAAATCGAGCTCACTTTGTTCGCTGAAAAGTTTATGGACACATAAACAGCTTATTTCACTCGTTAAAAGGTTCATTGCCATGCAAGCATAGGCTCGCTACGCTCTCTGAAAGATTCATTGCTGCGTAAGCATAAGCTTGCTTCACTCACTAAAATCTAATTGCTACCTAAAGCCTTAATATTAGAAGCCTCTCCCTTGTCAAAAGTCCAATTAGAAGGCCAAAACTACTTATGTTGAAAATTTCAGAGCTGTAGCCCTACTAGTAATCGTTTTGTAAAATATTTATTAATTAATTAAAAACGAACTAATTAAAATTTTAACATTCTGTTTTTGATGCATACAATTAGAAGGCCAAAACTACTTATGCTGAAAATTTCAGAGCTCTACTCTAATTTTAAGTAGGTTTCTATAGATCCACAGAGCCACAGACAGACAGCCAGACACACAGCTTATTTTATTATTATAGACTAGCTAAATACCCGTGCTTCGCTACGAAATTTTAACATGTGCAATATATTAGCAAGCTGTGAGGCCTCGCATTGTGGAAATCTGTCTTTCGTGTATAAAACCCAGTTTTTGGCGCTTCGCTCGCTAGAAGGTTCATCGCTACGCAAAATCGAGCTCGCTTCGTTCACTGAAATGTTCATGGATCCATAAACACAGGCTTATTTCACTCGTTAAATGGTTCATTGCTATGGAAGCATAGGCTCGCTTCGCTCGATGAAAGGTTCATTGCTGCGTAAGCATAAGCTCGCTTCACTCACTAAAATCTAATTGCTACGTAAAAACTTAATACTGGAAGCCTCTTCGTTGTCAAGAAAAAAAAATTTCCCCGTTAATACAATAATACAACACCCCTTTAAGATTATTTTAACACGTGTTTGTGGAAAGCAAAATTAGAGGCTAAAACTACTTACGTTGAAACTTTCAGAGATCTAGACCTATTCGAAGTCGCTTTTTGTGAAAAAAATTAATTGAAAAACAAATTAAAATCTTAACATTCTTTTTGTCAGTCCAATTAGAAGGCCAAAACTACTTGTGTTGAAAATTTCAGAAATGTAGCCCAATTACAAATCATTTCGTAAAATATTTGTTAATTTATTGAAAAAAAAATAATCTGTTTTTCAAAAATCCAATTAGAAGGCCACAACTATTTACGTTGAAAATTTCAAAGCCGTAGCCCTATTTGAAATCGTTTTGTAATATATAAATTAATTAATTAAAAAAATTAATTAAAAAAGAACAAAATAAAAATTTAAAATTCTGTTTCTTAAAAGTCCAATTAAAAGGTCAAAACTACTTATGTTGAATATTTCAGATCTGTAGCCTTATTAGATATCGTTTTGTAACATATTTATTAATTAATTAAAAAATTGAATAAAAAAAAGAACTAATTAAAATTTTAACGTTATGTTTGTGATGTATACAATTAGAAGGCCCAAACTACTTATGCTGAAAATTTCAGAGCTCTACTCTAATTTTAAGTAGGTTTCCATAGATCCACAGAGCCACAGACAGACAGACAGTCAAATTGAAAATTTCAGAAATGTAGCCCAATTACAAATCAGCAATCCAGCCAATCACAATATATCTTTAGAAATTTGACTTCCGGTAGCAACCAGCAAATTGAATTCGCTATATTTTGTTTCCTTATTACTGATACAAATTAATGCCTTTTTAAACCGTATTGATTTAATATTTACATTGATGCCGGAATAAATAGATGCAAGATGTGTACATTTCTTTTGGATTAAAATTCTATAAAACCCAGGTTTTTCTGAAAAATTGTCGGTTAAAATTCCAAGTCAGGTACGGACAATTAATGTCAGCCGACGCCCTTTTTTTTTAATAACAAGTGAATTGCCAATGGTTTCCATAAGTTGATGCAGTATTACGTAAACAACTCTTGGCGCATAATCCGTACCGCACTTTAAAATTTTATCCATATTTATATGTGAACGTTTTCCGAATATATGTACCGATAAAACCTGAGAGCCGAATTTCCATTAAAAATATTAAAGTTCCTATGCTGAAAATTCACAGTAGATTGAATAAGAATTTCAGCAATCCGGATAAACTACAATTTTATAAAAAAAATTAACTTTTTATAATAAAATATTCATTCAGGTTATGATTTAGCGTACGGTGCCTTTTGGCGACTTTTAAAAAAAGTCGTCAAAATGAAAATAAGTTGAAAGGCTGTATTGCTAAATCTAAAATGGCGTTGAAACGGCTGTGCGGCGTGTTGTCAAATCCAAACTATCCATCGGGTTCCCGGAAAACCAAGTCGAGGGTGTTTACGTATTACCAGCTCCAACTGGTGTTACTCAACTCCACTCGATATGGTTTTTGACTTTGCGCTGTCGTTCTATGAATTTATAGACGGATTACGAAACTTCATGTAAATATCAGCAATAAAGTGTTTTCTCAATATTAAATCCATAGTATTTAATCGAATCTTTCAACAATTGGTGTCCATGACAGGACTATGGATAGTTTAAAACGAGAGAGAACGCAACTCCGGCAATTATTTACGATGTCATTGAAAGAAATGGAAACCGTTATGAAGACAGAAGCCGTAAGTAAGAATGAATTGATACCTGTATTCAATATTTTGAAGGACAAAGCTAACCGATTATTTCAATTAGATGAAAAATTAAAAGTGGTGTGGTTAGAAATGGAAACCTTTGATGAAGATGAATTTTCTAGTGAAATTGATTTAACGGAAAAGTATCGTGATCAGTGGATTGCTATGGAAACAAGGGTTGAATTAATTTTGTCACCAAATGAAGGAAATGAATTTTTGGGCGCTATAAATGAAACAAAGCGAAATTTTCGTCTTCCTAAGTTGAAGTTAAAACGTTTCGACGGTGATATCAAGAATTGGCTTGGATTCTGGGGACAGTTCAACAAAATTCATGAAGATGATAGTATCGACTCAGGTGACAAATTTCAATATCTTCTGCAAGCAACAGAAATTGGTTCTTTGGCAAGAGATTTGGTAGAAAGTTTTCCACCATCCGGTTCAAATTATTATAAAGCTATTGAACAACTGAAGTCACGTTTTGCTAAAGATGAGCTGTTAATCCAAATTTATGTTCGTGAACTTTTAAATCTTGTTTTAACTCAAGCAAAGAGTGGGAAAATTTTACTTTGCGTATTCTTTACGATAAATTAGAAACTCAACTACAAGCACTTGAGACTTTAGATGTGACGTCTGATAAGTACGAAGCGATGTTATATCCTTTAGTAGAATCTGCCCTACCAGAAAATCTCATCAAGGAGTGGGAACGAACGCGTAGTAGAGTTGAAAATAAAGACAAGGCAAACATTTTGGGAAACTTGTTAGAATTTCTTCGGTCGGAAATTGAAAGTGATGAGAGGCTACAGCTTGCTCGATCAGGTTTCGGAAAAACTCAAGAATTTCAAAGGTTTAAACTGAAAGATAAAATTCCTACTGCTGCTTGCATTGTATCTAGTGAAAGGAATAAGTTAGAGAAAAATGACAAGCAATGCTTATTCTGTAATAAGTCCTTTTACAGTGCATCAGAATGCTTTAAGGCGGTTGACATGTCGCTGGAGGAGAAAAAAGAAGCACTGAAAAGGAAGGGTGCGTGCTTCGTCTGTTTAAAAACCAGGTCACAATTCTAAGGTTTGCAAAACCTATATGAAGTGCATCTTATGCAAGAAAAAACATCATAGTATTATGTGCCCCAATATAAATCCAGCAAAGCAAGATAAACCACCTGAATCAGAAGCAAAGGTTCTCTTGTCACCGAAGAATTTATCAACTTTATTGTTAACTGTATTAGTGAAAATCGTCAATAATGACAGGTCCAGGATCGTGCGATGATTGTTTGACACTGGTGCGCAGCGATCTTTCATAAGGAGAGACATTGCTGAGGAATTAGGCTTGAAACCAGTAGATCACGAATTATTGAGCCATGGACTTTTCGGGGGCAACGAAACTAAACAAGAATTCCACAATGTCCATGATATTACATTGCAAAGCTTGTGTTCGAATTTTAAGCATGATATTTCCGTTTTGGATGAAAGGAAAATTTGTGGTGCTATTCCACGGGTGCAGGATCCTAATATTTATCCCATTTTGAAAAGAAAAATATTATTTTAAGTGATACAGGTGAAGATGTACCTGAAATAGGCTTACTAATAGGAGCAGATTATCTTGGTGCGTTATTGACGGGAATAATTGAACCCCTCGACAAGAATCTAATAGCTATTAAAACAAAACTTGGACGGACACTTCAAGGTAAACAAACACACTTCTCTAAATCTTTGGAGAGTAGCACTTATGCTACCAATTTGGATTTGACTGAATTATTGAACCTAGATGTTCTGGGTATAAGAGATCCGGTAGAAGTCAAGTCAAGACAGATAATTGATTAAAAAAGGTAGAAGAGACACGCAAGAGAGTTATTTTGATTCTGGGTCTCACTTGGGATAACGAATCAGACGAACGTTTTTGCAACAGTATTGTTGAAATTCCCGAAGAAAAGATAACTAAAAGGATTGTGTTGTCTACTGCCCATAGGTCATTCGATAAATTGGGGTGACATGCCCTGTCTCATTGGTTCCTAAAGTATTACTTCAAACTATTTGGAAAAGAAAAAGGCATAAACTGGCCTTTAGGAATCATAATTTAAATCCTCTCTGGAGCAGATGGACATTCAAGAGTAGCCAAAGTGAGAACAGCTAACGGAGAGAAATCGAAATCTTTTCAGAGACTTTATTCATTGGAAATCAGAAGTTCTGAAAGATTACCATTCATTGTGCAGCAAAGGGATGAAAGAATAAAGCCTCTGCGATCTGCAAACTTCAGATGGTCCAGATTCCAGTGAAGATGATGATTCTTCAACACAAGTAGTCAAAGATGTAGTCACAAGAAGTGGTCGACGGGTAAAAATTCCCAATAGACTTGATTTGTGATATTTATTGCAATTTCCAGAGACCTTATCAATTGCAAGGTGGGAGTATGTTTACGTATTACCAGCCACTCGATATGGTTTTTGACTTTGCGCTGTCGTTCTATGAATTTATAGACGGGTTACGAAACTTCATGTAAATATCAGCAATAAAGTGTTTTCTCAATATTAAATCCATAGTATTTAATCGAATCTTTCAACAGAGTGCTTGCCATATCACAAAAACTTTCAAAAAGTCACCAAGAGCCACCGAATAATAAATTTGAGCCTGTATTTATTTCTAAACTGAGTCCACGTTCCTAATTATACATCTTAATAAGAATCCATGTTCCAGCGCCTAATAATCATCCATTCGAAACCAATCAGTAAATTTGAATTGTTCATTGAAATACCTGATATTTTTTAGATATGTGAATGAAATTGTTTATTTTTATTGCTTTCCAAAAATGTTTCATTACGTTGCAACACTGTTCCTTCTTCACGAGTCTTACATAAGCAGTAGGATAATCCAATTTCTTCAGTTTCATGGCACAATATCACTCTTCAAGAATTTTCTTGATTATGCAACTGAAATAGCTTTTTGCTAAGGCATATTTTAAATGCCACACTTTCAAGCGAGCGAAGCGAGCCTTGTTCGCTTCGCAAACCAAGGGGAATTGCGTAGCAATCCCTGGGGTTGGCGAGCGTTAGCGAGCAGGGTGTGGAGCCCCCTAGTATTACATATTTGCAAAATAATTTTTCTAAAATTCTCAACTGAAAAATTATGAATAGGAATTGTTTATAATTTATCCAAACTTCATGTTATCCTTACCAGTAAATGTAGAATGCCTTTTAAAGATGAGTGAATCAATGAAGATATTTAAAATTGTATTTAAATTCAACTTGAAACTAAATACAAAATTCGATAAGTTTTATTTAAAAAACTGTAAGCTATATATTTTAGTACTCTGAAGAACTAAACTATCACTTGGTAATTTTTCATCTCATCTAATCATGGTAAAATTAGAAACAAGATTTCTGATACATCGTTATATGATACCCCTTTAAGAGTTAATTTTTTTTATAATATGCATAAACCGTTAGGTTTATTCTATAATTTTTTCATAAAAAAAGTTGGGCATACCTTTTCAATCTCGTCAATACAGAAGATACATTGCTAGCATTGAAAAAAAAATTTAAAAAAAATAAAAAAATCTTTGAACAAGCCTACTGTCTCCAACCACTTGTCACCATGAGGTTTGACTATGTTTGACATTCAAGGACACCCCTGTTAACATTTCTTTTTATGATCTCTAGGCAAGAGCAAAAAAAATAAATAAAGAATCACATCGTTTCCACTCAGTTGTGGGAATCCAGAAATTCTATATAAGCGACCTCAAGGCCAAAATTGAACTGCAATATAACATTGTTGACCTAACAACCCCTTGGAGTGTTACCCAACACTCTGAAGACGATAGGGGGTGCCCTCCCTTGGCTATTTCTTTTCAAACTGTGGTGGAAGGAGACCAATTAACCAAGTCCAGCTGAAGAAAAGGGGGTAGTATTTCCGGGGGTCATCTCCACCACGCCATTCTTTTTTGCCAATTCTGTCCGCTTTTAGCATTTTAAAAATCGATGTGGCCGGGGTTAATATTAACATATATAATATTTAATACACATTGTCAAAATTGATCAAAAGGAAAAAGTTTCGGGTGTGTGCAATCAAATCCGAAGAAATTTTGTTTTTTCAAAAAATTTAAATTTTTGTTAGCTTTTTTAACAACTTCAGACTCGTTGAGCCACGGGTTAATATTAATTTATCGGAATGAAATTTGGCAATCCGTCAAGATAGGTCAAAAGGGAAAAAACGAAGGGGTGATTGTTATAATCGGATGAAATTTCATTTTTGACCCCATCTAAGGACCATCCTAATCTACAATGAGGGCTTATTGGTATGGTTGAATACAAAACGTTTAGTAAAAGACACTCCTAAAGCCAAGTTTCAAGACTGGTACAAAAATATATTCAGTAAAGCTGAAACTTCAGAGAAGGAAGGGTTGTATCGGGGCCGCCGCGAGATGGCGCTTTCTTTCCCTAAGCGGGCCAGGAACAAACTAAAATCTTTACGTCCAGACGTTTGCTAAGCGATGGGATTTCATTTTCGTAGATGCATGTAAACGTTGTGAATTCGATTAATTTTGGAGTATTTTTTTTATTTCAAAGCTGTGAAATTTGAAGATATTAGATGAGAAACTACTGGTGTGTCATTGAACAACTCTTTTTTAAATTAAGGTAAGTTTCTTTTATTATTTATTTTAGTAATTTGTTGAACAATTAAGCCTACTAATGCGAAGCTGATGTTCTTATAGTGCTTTGATATTTGACGGATAATTGCTGATCATTGACTGTTTTCAACATTAGGTTACTAATTTCAATGGACTATTTGTCGTTGAAATAAAAAGATATTGCTAAAATTTGCTGAACATCTTTTACGTTTCGTTAAATAGCGTTACTGGCAGTGCTACAGAAACACGCAACTGTGTTTGCAACTTCCAACTTAGAAGTCATTTTATTGAAATATTATATTTGACAACTTTGAAGACATGTTCAGTATAAAATGTTGTGATTAGGAGTTTTTGCATAATTTGAACATCAAGTTCTCATTATTTTATGATATAGTTACAGTAACATTCTATAAATATTTTGACCAAACATAGCTTCATAGCTTTGTTTACAATTTCCAACATTACATATTTCATTGAAACATTTTAGTGAGTAAGTTAAACATGTACAATTTAGCTCATTTTAATTTTTACACTAGTGTAAAGGCAGAGCAAGTTTCAAATATTTTATGATATATAGTAACATTTGCTGAGTAATATGCCAGTTAAATTTTTGATAAAGCATTATTTTTTGGCTAACTTTTTAAAATATTCTGTCGCCTATTTGGCCAATTTCCTGTTTTATGTTTATCTGGATCACAAATCTGTGTACACAAATGTCATTACCCAAAAAATTTCCTGCTAGTCTGAGCGTTAAATTATGAATTATAATTAAGAATAAAAGTCAGTCTATCCCTGTCCGTAGACTAATGTTTTTTTTTTTGTTTTTTTTTGTTTTTTTTTTTTCAGCCATAATTTTTTTTGGAATATTGCTTTGAAATATTAAAATTTTATATCAGGCAAAACATCAGTTATAAAAGTTCTGTTAAAATTTACTGTATGGTCCCCTTTGGTGACTTTATGAAAAATGGTGATTCGGCACCGAATGTGTAACCCGTCGCCAAAGTTTCCTATAACTTTAGTGACAGTTTGGATTTGGCGACACAGCGTGTTTTGACACTATTTTCGATTTGGTGACACAGCCTTTTAACTTCATTTTCAATTTGGTGATTTTTTTGAAAAATTGCCAAGGAGGACCATACAGTAAATCTTAACCAAAATTTCTTTACATATATACCAGTGTTATTTTTATTTTTACAAGAAAGGTCGCTATTTCAGTTTTATTTCCTGCGTACGTTATATGTGTGTTCATAGATTTTATTGGACCCAGACTTTCATAATTATTCATCAATAATATATTGCAGTAAGAATCCTAATTTCCACTCCTGCTTTAAAAGCCAAATAGCCTGAACCGTATAGTATTACTGCTTAGTTTGAAATAATTATTCATTTTAATAATTATTCATTTTCCATAGAAATTTTTTTTCCAGGAAATACCATCTTTTTGCAGTGTTTCTTAATGTAAATCCAACTACAAAGCTCCTGACTCGGTGAGAGTTTTTAAATTTCCAAACGGTAGGAACAGGACTGTACGATAGATGGATGAGAAAAATTCCTCAACAAGATTGGAAGCCAGCAAGATTCGAACTGTTGTTTGCATCCTTCATTTTCAGGAAGATGTTATTAAAAACATCTACAGACAAGCAAATGGAATTGAAGTTACTGTGCCTCAAAAGCATTTCAAACTAAATGAAAAAACAGAACCTGCTATTAATCCATCATTACTGAAATATCTTTCTGAAGAAAATAAATTTACTAGAGCTCGTCGTAATAAACGACATGAAATGTGTATACAAAGAGGAAAGGATTAATTGTTTTCTAGAAAAAGATAAGTCTTTTGAAGATTTAAAAGACATCTCGAAATAAAAAAAGTTACTGGAGGTGTTTAGAGGAGAAATCCTTATATTTGTATGTCGATGTATAACAAAATCCTAAGATATTCTATTTGCGAAGATTTGTCTTTAAATGTATTCGTTAAAGATACTGAGATAATTCTAAAAGACTTGAAGTGGATATTTAACATACAAAATAACAGACTTTTTCTGTAAAGGTATTCCGATATGTTTGTTTTTTCTTTTTTTTCAATAAGATGAAAAATTTGTTTTGAATAAATTTCTCTCCTATGGCGTACGAATTTTGGCGAAAACTTCCTTTTATTTTTAAGTCTTGTTAGTGTGCAAGTGGAACATATCTATAGAAGTAAATTAACTTGTACTATAGTGAATTAAAGAGTTCATAATAAACTTATAAGTATCTTAACATTATAGATTTACTTTTGTATATTTATTAAATATGCTTTATAACTTTCTTGCTTAGTAATTCTAAGAATATATCGAATTTCAATAAAATTACCGATGAAAATTGGTTTGCTTCATTTTGCTAATAGAATTGCTTATTTTGTTTTAAGGAAAAAATTCTTAGAAAACCTATGTATTTTACTAAGTGATCTCAAAATACTAATTTATAAATCTAATGAATTTTAGAAACTGTAAAAAAAAAATCTTCAAACTCAAATTTGCTCAAGTATAAAACTTTGAAAAACAAAGTAATCATTTAAGCAAGTCTGGCGGTTACGTAGTCGAAATCCCATCGCTTAGCAAAATCTTGTTAAAGTGTGTTCCTGGCCCGCTTAGGGAAAGAAAGCGCCATCTCGCGGCGGCCCCGGTTGTATAAACAAATAAAAAAGTCAATTTAGATGTTACTATAAGAAAATTCAAATAGATGATTAATAATTGCACTGATTGAAAATTAATATTTTTAATTTCCTTGTTTTTTATTTTTACGACTCCCCAATTTCTGATTTACGACTGCTCAAATACAATTTACGACTGCCCGTTAGAATAGGCCCTGGCCTCTACCTGCTGAACAGCACACAAGTTATTTGGCAAAAGTCGGATCTTCACCCTTTCAAATCGCCCCTTTTTAGTCAACCTGATAAACCCGTCATTATTGAGAGGTCTCATTAGCAACCACTAACCCGTTCACAAAAGTTGAATATCGTATAGGTCAATCTGTTCCGAGATTTATACTGACCACAGACAGCAGACACGCAGACATTTTTTATAGGCTACTTTTTTTTTTACTCAGGTCGTTCCAAAAGTGTAGACTTGATTTTTTTTTTTAACCGAATATCATACTGTTGCACAAATTGTCTGTATATATTGTAAATAGTGACGTATTATTTCAAAATTCTATTGTAATTTATTTTTATCCAATTTTATTTAGTAATTAATAGCGATTATACAAGTTAGAAAAAGGTGGCAACACCTGAAGTAATCGAGACGTTTCGAGAAATTTCTTTCCGATGAATTGGCTGGAAATTTCGAGAATGTCTCACGCGCTTGTTTATAAAAAGACTGGAGAACGGGAAAGTTTTCAGATTGACTTCGGAGTTCGTGGAAAGCTGATCGCTTTATTTACCTATTGGAGTGAGCTTGTATAATCGCTGAATTCGAAGTTATTTTTGTTGAAGCTTGTGTTGGAGCTTGAGAGTAATTAAACTGTTGCCTGTGAATAAATTTTGTGAGTTTTCTGAAGAGAGAATAAATATTTTTAAACCGTGAAAACTGTGCCATCATTGCCTCAGTGGAAAAATTCATAACAGTGGTGTCAGAAGTGGGGTCAAGTCATCTTGAATGCCGACAACTAGAGGAATGATGGAAGACCAAATGAAGCAGTTGATGGAAATGATTGCTGGAATGAAGGCCCAGCAGGAAACCACCGCAGCCGAAATGAAAGCCTGCCAAGAAACCGCCGCAGCCGAAATGAAAGCCTGCCAAGAAACCGCCGCAGCCGAAATGAAAGCCTGCCAAGAAACTGCCGCGGCCGAAATGAAAGCCCGTCAAGAAACGACAAATGCCGAACTCGCCGCCGCAATTGCCGCCAGTCAAGAAGCGACATCATCGGATATTAAAGCTTTAGCATCCAAGCAAGAATCATCTTCTGCGTCCGTTGATAGATTTATGGAGCGCACAGAGAGTGTTCTTCAATCAATGAAGGCGGATATTTTGGATGTCAGAGAAGATCTTAAGACAGTGAGAAATGAAGTTGAAGGAAAAGTTTCCACCGTGCAAGAAAAAGTTTCCACCGTGCAAGAAAAAGTTTCCACCGTGCAAGAAAAAATTTCCACCATGCAAGAAAAAGTTTCCACCTTAAAGGAAGAGCAAGACAAATTCATTGACGTTGTAGAAGAAAGGCTGCGAAAAATGGAAACGCATGAAGCTCTGGCCATAGCGTCACCTAATTGGGATAACGCTTCCATCCCCTTTATGGCGCCGCGCTCTAACATCAAAGTGGCCCCTTTTGATGGGAAGTCGTCTTGGCGCGTTTATCAAACGCAATTTGAAATGATTGCTTCTGCGAATGGTTGGGACGATACTTCGAAAGCATTCCATCTCGCAGCATCTCTTCGAGGTGAAGCTGCTGACATTTTACAGACACTACCTGAAGAGAAGCGGGGCGAATTCGTGGCGCTGGCAAGTGCGTTGGAGTTAAGGTTTGGGGAGCAGCATCTAAAGGATTACAACAGACTGCAATTGAAAGTGAGACAGCAGAAGGCCAATGAAACTCTTCAAGAATTGGCATCGGATATAGAAAGACTGTCGCTCCTCGCTTTCCCAGACTGTCCCTCGGACGTACGAGATAACCTGTCTCTTCAGTATTTCGTGGATGCCATCAAAGATCCCGACATACAGCAAGCTACCAGGATGTCAGACAGCAAAGATCTGAAGTCCACCCTCGTCTATGCCATGAGAGTAGAAGCCGCACAGCAAGCTTCTAGAAAAGACCGGCGTTTCGTACGTGGAACATTGGCAGACGATTCCTCTGAACTTTTCACGAAGAAGTTTCAAGAACTGGAAAACAAGATGGAGCGAATTATGAGAAATATTCCTGGCTCAAGGGATCGAAAAACTAGAGTGGTTTGTTGGCTCTGCAACCGGGAAGGACATTTCAGACGTGATTGCCATGAATTGGACAGGAGGGGGGACAGACCCTCGTCCGAGCCTCAGCAGTTAAACTAAAGAGCGGCTATCTCGCGAGGCGGAGGTCGCCGTGTAGAGCAGGTGGTGCCCCACTCAGCCTCTATCACATCTCATCCCTTCAAGGAGGAAACCATGGTTTATTCGTGGAGGGCAAGATCAATGGAACTCCCTGTCGTCTAATAGTTGACTCAGGGGCAAATGTAACCATCTTACGGACGGATGTAGCCAGGCGCCTGGACAGCCAACCTCTTTACACGGCGCCTTCAGTTTCACTACAGACTGTGACTGGTGACAAAATTTCGGTGCACGGGAAATTAAATGTCAACATCTCTTTTGGATTTCACACCTACACTCACACCGTTTACGTCGCTGAAATTATTGACCCATGTATTCTTGGATTGGACTTTTTAAAGAGAAATGAAATTACTTTGAATTTCGAGAAAGGCGAGCTTCAAACGGGAAAAGAAGAAGTTCCATTGTTCGGTTTGGACTCGGAAGAGCCGTGTGCATATCGAATAGTAGCTCTTGAAGACATCCCCATCCCTTCCATGACAGATTTGGTTGTAAAAGGTTCAACAGAGCTCCCGAAGGCCTTCCGATTTGGAGTAACGGACTTCTCATTATCGAATAGCGTCCCGAAAGGAGTGGTAGTAGGAGCGACGCTTGTGGATCTCTCTCAAGAGGTGGTGCATGTGAGAATGGCCAACATCGGTGATTCTAAGAGAGTTATCAAGAAAGGAGAAGAAATTGCCACTTGCACACCTGTTACAAGCATCGAACGAGGATCGGAGGAGCTTCCAACCGCACCACCCGCGGATATAGTGGACCAGCTTCTCGAAGACTCTCGGTTGGAAAGAAGGCAAGAGAAGATTGTCGGAAACCTTATAAAAGAATTTCAAGACATTTTCTCCATGTCATCGAAAGATGTAGGAAGAACAGAGCTTACTCAACATCGAATCGATACTGGGACCCATTTACCTATTAAACAACATCCTCGAAGACTTCCTTTCGCAAAACAAGAGGAGGTCGGGAGATTGTTACATGAAATGGAAGATAATAGAGTTATCGAACCCTCCTCAAGTCCATGGGCCTCTCCAATCGTACTCGTTCGAAAGAAGGATGGTTCCACCAGGTTTTGTGTGGATTACCGGAAGCTGAACGAAATTACGAAAAAGGACAGCTACCCTCTGCCAAGAATCGATGACACTTTGGACACTCTATCGGGAAACCAGTGGTTTTCGACTTTGGATTTGAAGAGTGGATACTGGCAAGTGGAGATACATCCCGACGATCGTGAGAAGACTGCCTTCACTACCGGCCAAGGATTATGGCAGTTTCAAGTTATGCCGTTTGGCTTGTGTAATGCACCGGCTACGTTCGAGCGACTGATGGAGACTGTGCTTAGAGGACTTTCCTACGAGACCTGTCTGGTATATTTGGACGATATCATTATCACCGGGCGGAGTTTTGATCAACACTTGCAAAATGTGAAGAACGTGTTCTTGAAGCTTAGGGAAGCCCACCTGAAACTTAGCCCATCAAAATGTAAGCTCTTTAGGCGGAAAGTCAGTTATCTCGGACACATCATCTCATCCGATGGAGTAAGCACAGATCCAGCCAAGATCCATGCTGTGCAAATTTGGTCTCGACCGCAAGACGTTCATCAATTGCGAAGCTTCCTAGGCCTGTGCACGTATTACCGTAAATTCGTGAAAGGTTTCTCCAAGATCGCCAGACCCTTGCATCGACTAACAGAGAGCAAGCAGAAGTTCCTATGGACTGCCGACTGTGACGACTCCTTCAATCAACTGAAGAACGCTTTAACATCCGCGCCTGTTTTGGCTTTTCCCGATGTTAACAAGGACTTTATTTTGGACACAGATGCCAGCAATGAGGGAGTGGGCGCCGTTCTTTCCCAGGAAATTGAAGGACAGGAGAAAGTCATCGCTTATTTTAGTAAGAGCCTGTCAGGATCCGAGCGGAACTACTGCGTCACAAGAAAAGAGTTACTGGCAATAGTAAAAGCCGTTGAGCACTTTCATCATTACTTGTACGGCCGAAAATTCCTTTTAAGAACTGATCATGCGTCTCTGACTTGGTTGCTGAATTTCAAGAATACAGAGGGACAAATAGAAAGGTGGATTCAGCGCCTGCAGGAATACGACATGGATATCCATCACAGAAAAGGAACGTTCCATGGGAATGCAGACGCTCTTTCTAGAAGACCATGTCCGGAGAACTGTCGATTTTGTTCCAATGCCGAGTCTAAGTTCGGGGTTAACACATCGGCCGTTCGGAAAATAACTACCAACTCAACTACTTCAGACTTGGACCCTTGGAGTGACCGGAACGTTCGAAAAAGTCAGGTTGAAGATCAAGACTTGAAACCTCTAATTGAATTCATGGAAGCAGCTACCGGAAAACCCAGTTGGCAGGAAATTGCATGCTATAGCCCAACAATGAAGAGATATTGGGCTATGTGGGACTCTTTGCACTTGAAGAATGGAGTACTCTACCGTCGATGGGAGTCCGATGATGGCAAAAGCTTCCGGTGGTAATTAATCCTTCCAAGTTCTAGAGTTACGAACGTTCTAGAAGAACTTCACAGCAGTTCTACTGGAGGACATTTTGGTGTCACGAAAACTCTTCAGAAAGTCAGGGAGAGATTCTTCTGGGACAAAGCAAAATCCGACGTGGAGAAGTGGTGCAAGTCCTGTGATGCATGCAATTCGCGGAAGGGACCGAAGACCCGAACTCGTGGAAAGTTGCAACGTTACAACGTAGGAGCACCATTCGAAAGAATTGCTTTGGACGTCTTAGGCCCCCTACCTCACACAACTAATGGCAACAAATACATCCTAGTTGTCATGGACTACTTTAGCAAGTGGCCAGAAGCATACGCGATTCCGGACCAGGAAGCCACAACCGTAGCAGAAGTCCTCGTACGGAATTGGATCTCCCGATTTGGCGTACCCCTGCTGATACATTCCGATCAGGGGACGAACTTCAACTCTGCCGTTTTCACTGGGCTGTGTGACTTGCTCGACATGGAAAAGACTCGTACAACTCCCCTGCATCCACAATCCGATGGAATGGTTGAACGATTTAATAGAACGATTCTGAATCATCTCTCCTTGTTTGTTTCCAAGAACCAGCAAGATTGGGATCAGAAACTTCCATTGTTCCTTTTGGCCTACAGAAGTGCTACTCACGAGACCACCGGATATACACCATCTCAAATGATTTTCGGAAGAGACCTTAGACTACCCTGCGACCTCCTCTTTGGACGACCACCGGACACCCCTTCCTCGCCTGTCCAGTATCTAGATGATCTCCAGGCACGTTTGGAAGCCGTACATCGGTTCGCCAGAGAAAGAATCAACATCATGACAGAGCGCATGAAGGTCCGCTACGATGCCAAGGCCACGGAACGTTCATTCCAGGAAGGTGACAAGGTGTGGTTATGGAATCCTAAACGTCGGAAAGGACTCTCCCCTAAGCTCCAGACGAACTGGGAAGGGCCGTATGTGGTCCTTAAGAAGATCAACGACGTCGTGGTAAGGATTCAACGGACACCCTCCTGTAAACCTAGAGTTGTACATAACAATAGACTATCCCCATATTATAGTAGAAGTGATTGAATTGCCTTTCCTCTTAAGGACTTCACTGCCCGGGACGTGCAGTCTTTAAGAAGGGGGAAATGTTGCACAAATTGTCTGTATATATTGTAAATAGTGACGTATTATTTCAAAATTCTATTGTAATTTATTTTTATCCAATTTTATTTAGTAATTAATAGCGATTATACAAGTTAGAAAAAGGTGGCAACACCTGAAGTAATCGAGACGTTTCGAGAAATTTCTTTCCGATGAATTGGCTGGAAATTTCGAGAATGTCTCACGCGCTTGTTTATAAAAAGACTGGAGAACGGGAAAGTTTTCAGATTGACTTCGGAGTTCGTGGAAAGCTGATTGCTTTATTTACCTATTGGAGTGAGCTTGTATAATCGCTGAATTCGAAGTTATTTTTGTTGAAGCTTGTGTTGGAGCTTGAGAGTAATTAAACTGTTGCCTGTGAATAAATTTTGTGAGTTTTCTGAAGAGAGAATAAATATTTTTAAACCGTGAAAACTGTGCCATCATTGCCTCAGTGGAAAAATTCATAACAATACTTTTATTGTCCTATATTACATGGTACAGGACCGTATGCAAAGTAGAAATGGGAGTAGGGTTGCATAGATGCAATGCTTGTGACCAATCCCAACACACCTTTTAATATTTTCAAAACATGATGGATGAGACAATGAAGATACGTATTTTTTTAAAATTAGTTCTTGTTTGAACTTTGAAAGCTGGGAAATGCACTTAGCTGACTGAACCATTCTACTGAATTTGCTAGAGGTATCCGAATACTTTCATAATACATTTTTAATAACATTAAAATTCCATAATACTTTTATATTCGGTTGTATGATTTATTAATATTACAAAGTTTTAAAATACTAATAATAAAGTAGAAGAAAAGTTATTCATAGAAACAATTTCAATCCGAAATTGTTGAGCAGATTTCGAGTTACTATGAAATCTGCATCTAGACAAACTTTAGAATTTATTAATTTGTGGACAAGTTGGGCTTAATCTTTTAATGACACCTCATTCTGTCCATTCTGAAGTTCTTCTAAAAAAGTACTTCTTATTTTAGAATTGGAGAGAAAAAAACAAAGAAATGTACAAAATAACAATTTAACAGGGTTATTGTAACTAAACTTCACCTGCATTTGACTAAAAATGATAGAAATCTCAGCTGAACAAATCGTTTCGATATAGTATACGAACGAGGTTTATTCACCTAATGCAATGTGTTTATTGAAATGACATATGGATTTGACATATTTATTAGAATGGCTGTTTCTCATTTCAAATTCCAATGAAGCTTTCCATAACACCCGTTTTAAAAATATATAACGAATTTCAATTCAAAAAATTCAACCGAGGGTGTAATAATTTAATTTAATTTTGTGCAGATCAAATTGTTGAAATGACTCTCTGGGCACTGTGCAATATTAATTCAGAATTAATTCTTATAAAACTACACTATTTCTTCATGTGGGGAGGTAAGTGTGACAATAACTGTCTTTAGATTCAATAATTCGGAATTTTACTTAACAAGCTGTGAAAAGGTGATAAGTCCACTTTTGGTCTCTAATAACTGTTTGGCATATTTAGAAACAATAAAGATAAGACCTATCGATTACTAAAAAATACGCAACATCATCACTGAAATAAATGTGTGATATATGAGAGTGTTGGAGATGTGTTCTTCTTCGGTATTCTAATTTTATAGCGTCCTGCGTGACGTAATATTGCTGCGGAGCTACTGTAAGCAAATGTATAAATTTGTGTGTTTGACTGCTTGTGCTGAATAAAGATTATTCACCTCTTAATGTTTCGTGCTCTAACATTAAATGGTAGCAGAGCGTTGGTTCTATTGATCTTGTTCGGGAAAGGAGCCGTGGTTCAAGTGGTTTAAGAGGATTTAATTCGAGAAAAAATGGCAAGCACGGAGTTTTCAGAAAGTGTGTTGAACTTTGAAAAGTTGAATAAAGACAATTTCAAGAGTTGGAAATTCAACATGAAAATGTACTTGTTGAGTCAAGGACTTTTTGGTTTCATTGACGCCGCGGAAACTCCAGTCACAGCCTGGAAAGAAATATCTGATGTATTCCAGCCGACTACCCGTGCAAGAATTGCAGCGTTAAGAAAAGCGTTTATGAGCGTGAAGTTTGCCCCACCGGAAACGATGATCATGTATGCCGGACGTTTGTTTGGAGCTGCAAAAGATTTAGAACTTGCTGGGAAGATTATTTCTGATGATGAAATTGCCTACCAGTACTGTATCAACTGCCTGATAATTATGACAACGTTGTAATGCAATTGTATCGGCTATCTGATGAAAAGTTCACATCACAAGCTGTACGACAAACCCTTATCGCTGAGTATGACAGACTACAACACAAGGACACTTTAAGTCAAATGGGTACCAGTGCATTTTCGTCAACTAGAGCAAACTATGAGAAACGACAGAATGCGTCTACAAAGCAAAAAAAGGAGACAAGAACTTGTCAATGTTGTGGGATTGCCGGACACTTATTGAGAAATTGCTGGAAAACCAGGAAAAGGACATCAAGGAAGACATCGGAAGAAGAGCACAATTCCAAAAATAATACAACGGAAGCTTTCTTCTCATCGGCAATGATTTCTGGACAAACACAATCAGACTGGATATTAGACACAGCAGCCACTGACCATTTTTGTAATGACCGATCCTTTTATACAGACTTTCATCCTATGACGAACAGTCAAGCGACAATTGCTGAAGGAACGACTGAAATTTGTGGTATAGGTAATATTAATTTGAGTATTAACGATAAGAATGGTAAAGTAAATCTTCTATTGAAAAATGTATATTTTGTCCCTGGAATGAGTAGAAATTTAATTTCTGGTCGATTAATTGATGCTAATGGTTACAGTGCTTTTTTGAAAAATGATAAAGTAATTTTAAGAAATCCTAGAAATGAAATTTTCTTAACTATACTATTAATTGATAAATTTTATACAGTTAAAGCAAATGTCATTAAAGAAAATCAAATCGAAGCTCATGTTCTTAATACAAATAATATTATGGTTTGGCATGCTAGGTTTGGACATTTAAATTCCACAGCATTACGGGAATTTTCTAAAACTGAAAATGTAGTAGGTCTTGAAAAACTAGCGGGAGTAATTGAAAATTGTGAAGTTTGCAACTTAAGTAAAGCTACAAAGGTTTCTTTTAAAGGACAAAATCAAATTTACAGTACTGAAGTACTTGAACTTGTTCACATGGACATTTGGGGTCCTGCACCAGTTAATTCACTTGGTAATTCTAGGTATTTTTTAAGTATCATTGACGATTTTTCGAGGTTTGCAGAAATTTATTTCTTAAAAACTAAGAATGAAGCTTTTGACAGTTTCAAACAATACCAATGTGAACTATTTTGGGGTAGTGATATTTCTAACGAGAAAATAAGAATGGAAAATTTAGTTAGAATTCACAAAAGTAGTGTAAGCGATTCGGAGGAAATCGAACTAAATGCGGTTCCAAAGGCCGAATCAGAACCTAAACATGATATCATACCAACAAAAGGGGTTAAAGATTGGAAACGAGTCGAAAGAATTCGTAAAAACGGTCAGAGAACAGATGTGTATTATTTTCCCAACTATCCTCAAAAGTCTGAACGTCTGAGAAATTTAAACGACGCAAAGAAATATTGTGAAAAAGTTGGAATGGATTTTAACCCAACTGATTTTGATTTTAAACCTAAAACTTTGGATCTTAACCCGGGTTTAAATGTAAACACCTCGAATGAAAAAAAATTCAGATTGCGAAACTAGCGATTTAACGGATGCATGTTCAGGGTCAGATGCAGAAGCTCATTGCATAGAAAGAGATATTCCAAAAACCTTTAAGGAATCTCAAACGTTACCAGAAAAAGGTGAATGGTTAAATGCCATGCAAGAAGAGATTAATACGCTAAACGAGAGGGATGTTTATGATTTCATACCTAGACCACCGGGAGTTAAAATTCTTGGTACAAAGTGGGTTTATAGTCTAAAAAGGGACACTGAAGAAAAGGTTAAGATTTAAAGCTAGGTTGGTTGTAAAAGGGTATAATTAAGTTGAAGGTCTTGATTTTTCTGAAACATTTTCACCTGTCATATGTTTTTCCTTAGTGCGTTTATTTATGGTGCTATTGATAGTTGGTTATAAATGGGTGGACTCATCGTCACCTAGACATTAAATGTACATTTTTATACGGAAAATTAAATGAAGATATATTTATGTTCAACAGCCAGAAGGTTTCTTAGTGAACACGGGGCATGTTATGAAATTAAAGAAGTCACTATACGGACTTCGTCAATCAAGCAATCAACGGTTTGAAGAATTAAATCAATCACTTTTGGGACTGGGTTTTGATAAAATTTTGAATTGTAATTATGCATACATTCTTGATTCTAAAATAATAGTTCTTATTTATGTTGACGACTTGGCTGTATTTGAGGAGAATGAGACATTAATGAGAAAGGCAATACATTTAATAAACTCTAAATTCGATATTAAAGATTTAGGAAATATTTCAAAATTTCTTGGTGTGGAATTTAATTTTGAAAACGAAAGCCTAGTTATGCATCAAAAAGACTATATATCAAAGTTGGAACAAACCTATATTGATATACCAAAATGTAGAAGTAAAGTGCCTATTAGTCCAGGGTTTACTATGCCAAAAGTCTCCAGACTCGAAATCCTTGGATAATATACCGTATAGAAATCTTATTGGTAGTTTATTATTTTTGGGTTCAAGAACACGCCCAGATATTTTGTATGCCGTGCCGTAAATAATCTCTCACAATATTGTAACTCACCCCATTGGCGATTATTGTGCCAATTATTCCAATATATTATAAACACTAAGTTTTATTGTATTAATTTATCGAGAGCAAAATTGCTTCATTTGAACGCATATTCAGATGCAAGTTGGGCATCCGAGAGAGATGACCGCAAATCTGTAAGTGGTTATGTAATTTTTTTTTGTTGTTGATAATGTACAGATTTCGTGGAGATCAGTTAAACAAAAATGCATAGCTTTGTCAAGCATGGAATCGGAGTTCATTGCTTTGTCGGAGACTATCAAGGAACTCTTATGGTTAACAAGAATAATTAATGATTGTTCTTTTTTAGGTCCTTTCATTAGA
The DNA here is from genome assembly GCA_963978545.1 of Linyphia triangularis. Lineage (NCBI taxonomy): Eukaryota > Metazoa > Arthropoda > Arachnida > Araneae > Linyphiidae > Linyphia > Linyphia triangularis. The sequence continues at coordinate 28,280,609 of OZ021732.1, read as the reverse complement.
ACACCTAAAATTTTTTGTGATAGCCAGAGTGCTATATTTTTTTTCAAATAATGCAGTAGAAAATCAAAGAACGAAGCACATCGACATACGTTACAAATTTGTAAAAGATCATTTAGCTTCAAAATTGTTTGAACTTTTTTACATTTCTGGAAAGCAAAATGTTGCGAATTTGTTAACCAAACCTCTGACATTTGAAAAGGTTTAAATTTATTGTGAATGCGGTTATTTGGCCAAATGTGAAATCTCGAAGAAAGGTGGGATATGTTGGAGATGTGTTCTTCTTCAGTATTCTAATTTTATAGCGTCCTGCGTGACGTAATATTGCTGCGAAGCTACTGTAAGCAAATGTATAAATTTGTGTGTTTGACTGCTTGTGCTCTGCTTGTGTTTTGCTTATGTTCTCGCCTTAGGATGAATAAAGATTATTCACCTCTTAATGTTTCGTGCTCTAACAGAGAGATATGCAAATGTGCTAAGCTCACATTGAATTACCACTTTAGGTTTTTTTTTTGCTCTCGTAAAAACTTTGACTAATTGGAGTCAGCGCCACTTCACTCTATGCCAACGATATGTGAGAAGTTGAACATCAGAACAGACCATCCCGCAATTTGATTCTTGATGTTTCTACCCCGTTATTTCAAAACCATTCATGCCAGAACAGACCAAAAGTGGTTTATCTAATAGTTAACTATATTGATCATTATATAAACCGCATTTGTTCTGTAATGAATGTTTTTAAAGGTAAAAAAAAAAAAAAAAAAAAATGGGATGGCCCGTTCTGGCGTTCAACGCTTCGTATCATTTCATTGAGGACTTAGCGCACTGATTAGTTGAGTTATTAAGTATGTATAATGTGTACATCACTTGACATGATTGTGATAGTCACGGGTTACTACCATCGAAATAGATAAATAACTGGATAGACTGCTCCATTGTCAATGCAAAGAGAAAAACGCGCCGGGGATTGCGAAGCTTTACGAAGCTGGTGGGATAATTAACCAATCGCATTTCCCTTTTATAGTTGGATGGGAAAGCGAAAAGCCTTGTAAAGTGTTAGAGTATATAATTTTTTTGCACATTATTACTATTTAAGGTCTACTATTGACATTTCTGCTGTGTACTACCGGGACAGCCGCGAAACTAAGATACTCTCTACTCTGTATAGGGCCCGGTACTAAGTTTGATGACGTCACGCTATGCGATGGATGAAAACACGAAGGCCGTCTACCTTAGTCCGTAATCCACAAATGTAATTAAACATCTCTGGTAATTTCTATAAAATATTATGTAGTGAGTTATTAAATGTTTTAATACGTTAAGTTGTTTAATTGTAAAATATTCAGATACAGCATTTAATTTCATGAAGTAAAAGCACCGAGAGTGGGGTTTAAATTAAAACACTGCTGCAAATTCTTGAAATTATAACTAGATTTTTTCAATATTACTAATATTCCTTTTATAGTAGATTATTCGGGTTGAAAATTCTCTGAAATATATTCATATACTAATATATCTTGAATAATTTCAATACCATAACAAGCAATACATTAAAACAGTATGTATTTAAAAGAATAAACATTACAAAAATACAAACACTTAATTTTTATACAAAAATTGTATTTCAACTTTGAATATAATAGGAATTTAAAAATTGTAAAGTGCTAGTATCTAATATTCTGATTAAAATTTCCTTTTTAAGTAATGTATTTCCTCAAGAAGAACATGATAAATTATTTCAAATAGGTATTTTTATTTTTAAACAAATAAGTTGGTTGGTTTTATGAGCTCAACGACCTATTCTTATATACAATGACGGCTAAGGAGGATGGGACATACAGCTTAAAGTTGATTCCGAACTACAATGAACATACATGCCTTATCCGTGATTTGAACCTGGCACCTTTGGCATGCATGGCCAGAGAGCTAACCACAGTCATCAGATGGAAAAATAAATAAGACTTCGTTGATTTGAAAATAAGTGTCAAAATGAAATCATAAAAATTATTTCCTAGGAATATGTTTTTATATATTTACAAATAAATGTCAGTAAAAAAAATTATAAAAATATCTTTTTAGCATTCATAAAATTGATAATTAAAAAAATATATATATTAATCAATGCAACTAACTACTGAAATAAAAAGTAGTGAAGTACATCTTTTATTTTTCAGAAGAGAGCGACTTGAGAACATTATTATATACTTTTTTAACTATGAACCAACATTATTAGCATTACATTTCAAGAGCCATTTTAATTCGTAATTATTTTTTTCTTCTCCAAAAAAAAAAAAAAAAAGTCTATGGGAAATATTCTGTCGAATACTTATTGGCACTTTTTGAATGATCAGGCAATAAAAAATAATGTGGTATTCTTGAACACACAACAACCAGTCTTTTTTTTGCAATGTTACATTTTCTTTTAGATTTTATCGTTTATTCTTCTAACTGGTCTATTCTTCCATCGGTATCATATATTCTTGTTACATTCCTTGGTACTAAGAAAAGAAACATCATCAGGTTTTGTTTACGAGTATAGCCATTAAAATATCATTTCAACTTAAATCAAGTGATAAATAGAAAGATTACTTTCTAACTATTTTTAATGATATTAAAAAATCAGCAAATGTTTGCATGATAGTTGTTTCAGTAGGAAACAAACATCTTCATCATCATCAGTTTTACAAAATTATATTTTCAAAAGAATATTTAAAATAGAATTATGAAATAAAACTTTTTTTAATTTCTATGTGAGATTGTTTGAGTTACGATAGGATTAAGCCTAACTTAGAATACTAAAAGTTTGAAATCAATACATTAATAACATGATACAACTTACCTGTAAAGTTTTCAAACATGAAAGTCACACCTTTATAGAATTATCCTTTCCACATTTCAGCTTGTTAATTAAATAAAAAAAAGGGTAAAAAGAAACATTTTAGCTATCGATAAATTTTAATACAGTATGTTTTGTTTTGAAATCACCGACTGTCTATTTCTGCCACTTATAAAGTGCTTAACACAGCCAAAACGTCTCATAATTTTGAGCATCTAGAAAAATAAGAGATCGAAATCTTCTAGTGTAAACCCCTCTCTCCGACCCCACCACACCAACGAGAGGACATTGAGGCCCCGACAGATTTAATGTACACCAGCCCCCATTAGGTACAATACAGTATGTACAATCCAGTTCATAGAATAGTTTATTTACATTTTCATCCATCGCTTAGCGTCGCATAAGATAAGAGCGCCATCTGGTTGTACCAGGCCCGATATAAATATGTTTCTATATTTCGCGGCGGTCCCGGTACAACCCAAAATTTTATTTTCAATCCCCGGCAATCCGTATTTTTTATCCCACCAATTGCATCTGGCAACGGCTTCATTTTCCCAGCGTTAAGCAGTCGATCCAGTTTATCTACAGTGGGTAAAAAAAGTTCCGTACAAAAGCCAAAGTTACAAATAAATTAGCATAATTTCTACTCTTTTACTTCATATCTTCAGTAACTACTGAAATATGTTTAATTTGGTTCTTTAAAATAAGTTTATAATAAATGTCTGTTTTTACAAAACGCAGCAAGTATTTAAATTGAAATATTTAGGAGATATTGCTAAGTGTCATGCAAAAAAAGTTTCAGTATGTCCTATGAAAATTAATTCTGACGTCTTCCGCAATAGACTTGCAGTAAATTTTTAAAACTGAAGTGTACGCAAGTATCACGAAGACATGAAAGCAGCAATTTTTAATTTTAACTTGTAGCTGATTGTCTTAAAATGGAGTTCCTAAACCTATTCTTGAATTGGTGATTCAGTTATGAAATGTTGGATTATCTATGAAAAAAATTGGTAAAATCTTTAAGATATTGAAGTATATAGTACAATATATTATTGAAAGACACCGTTAGCTTCAAACTTTTGAGGATAGAGTTTGATTTGGAAGATCTTCAAAGCTAAAACGCTTGCATAAAAGAAATATACTATTGTAAGGTTCAATATAATCCACGAGTAAATGCACCTGATGTCGCACAGGGCTTGAGAATTGATAAAAACATTGAAGACAATTCACAAGTGACAATTTATGTGCACTGGTTAAGTCATTTTGAGTTGGAATTTCAAGATACAAGTACCTAGGCTTATTTCCTTCTACATAACTTAAATTGCCTACACCAGCAGCTCTCATACACCCTCACACCATAACGCCTCCTCCACCGTGTTTGACAGTTCCACATAAATTATAAGTTAACATTTGTTGATTTCGTTTTCTCCTGATCATAACTCGATTATCTGACCCTTGGATATTTAATTTTGATTCATCACTAAAAAAGACTTTGTAGAATCGTTGCGCTTTTTTCTGTTACAGATACTTATATAAGGCTTCTTACGGGCTGCGAGTCCATTCAGATCAGCATTTTTAATAACATTTCTCACCGCTTGAGATGTCACTTCAATGTTTTTATCAATTTTTAAGACGTGCGACTTGAGGTGCACTTATTCGCGGATCATCTTGAACATTGCAATAGAATATTTCTTTTATGAAAGCGTTTTAGCTTTGAAGACCTTCTGGATCGATCTCTATTCTCAAAAGTTTGAAGCTCAAGGGGTCTTTCAATAATATATTGTACTATAGACTTCAATATATTAAAGATTTCATCAATTTTTTTCATAGATAATCCATCATTTCATAACTGAATTATCAACTCACGAATAGATTTAGAAGCTCCATTTTAAAACTATCGGTTACAAGCTGAAAACTAAACAACTGCTGCTATCATGTCTTCATGACACTTCCGTACACTTCAGGTTTTGAAAATTTACTGCAAGTCTGTTGGAGGAAGACGTCAGAAATTATTTTCATACTGCGTATGGAAACTTTTTTTGCATGGCACTTAGCAACATCTCCAAAATATTTCAATTTAAATACTTTCTGCTTTTTGTTAAAACATACATTTATTATAAACTTATTTTAAAGAATCAGATAAAACATATTTCAGTAGTTACTGAAGATATGAAGCAAAAGATTAGAAATAATGCTAATTTATTTGTAACTTTGGCCTCCGTACGAATACTTCTTTTACCCACTGTATATCGATGGTTTCTGCCTACTAATTTATGAGTTAGTGACAAACTGAGGTAATCGTTGTATCAGGCGGCAGATCTTAGAATGTGAGTAATTTCGTACGTTTAGTTAATTGCGATAAGGGGCCGATTTAGAAAATCGACTACCATTGTTGCAACTTAGCAGATGGGACTCCCCATCGACAAATGTCTTTTTTAAATTTTAATTTCGATTACCGTCTATTACCATTTTAATTAAATTAATCATACTATTATTTTAATAACTATATTAAATTTATTAAAATATTATTATTAAAAGATAATTTATTATTAAAATATTACTTATTAAAATACATGAAGTTATTAAAATAATTTTAGATCATTGATTAAGTACGCTGAAAAGAATATTGATGGTTACATAATAATTAAGAATTTTTCAGGTAATTTGGGGGTCCCCGAAATTCGGGAGCCCTAGGCACATACGTTATGGGAAATTAAGGGGGTATTCTAGTCTAGAATTTTGAAAAAAATGAATTTTTTTTCATAATTCGATAGTTTAGATATTCAAAAATATCTCTCTGAAAGGATTTTTCAAAATTCAAATTATTTTCAAAGTTACAGCCGTTTTAGTGTCGTGGCAACTAGACCGGGTTGAGCGGACGACTGCAACAATAGACTACGGGCGGTCTGGGCTACCTGAGTATGAATAGCTTTCTTTCTTTCTTGTCGTATGCTTTTAGTTTACTATATCAATAGTCTGAAGGTCATTGTGACGTATTATACAAGTATCTATACTCAATTTGTTTTTGAGTAAGGATTGAACGGTCTAAGGTTCGAGCTTCAGATGCTTCAAAAGAGGAAAGAACTGCTCGTTATACAGAGAGAAATGCTGAAAACAGTCAATATGAAGTAGAGGAAGGCCCAATGTATGAAGCTGGGATGGCTGATTAAGAGAATGTAAGTTATACGTACTATTTTATCAGTTACGCTGCCTGAAACTGAACGTTAAACTTTAAACGCGTTTTTCTCGAAACTACTTTTTTCGATACGGTGATGCAGATATCTTAGGTTCTAATCAGCCGATTTATTTGAAATTTAGCATGAATATTCTTCAATTATCTCGCTTTCGCACTAACCAATAAAAATTGAAAATTTCAAATTTGTAATATTTTTAAAAAATTGGAGGAAGTTGAAAAATAACTAAAAAAATCGACTTCTATTTTTAAACAGCCGCCATTTTGTGAAATTTTTTTTTTTCCAAGTTTTGTTGGTTTGTGCGACAATAACATTTGTACTGATTAATAATTTGGCATTGTTTTTTTTTTCAGATGGATACAAAGGGAGAAATCCTTTTCACGAGGACACGGCCTTTTTTTTTTTCTCTACTTCAAGGACTTTTATCTTTTTGAAATTTTTTTTTTTTTTTTTTTTAAATGTATTTTTTTGTATTCTTGAAATAACAATAAACAAATGATAAAAAATTTTATAGTAAAAATATGAACTGCTTCTTTTATATTAATTGCCAAAAAACGCTCGAAATTCAGCCCCATAGACTAGAATACCCCCTTAAGACTCGTATGTTACCTTTGAATCGGGAGTTAATTTTTTATTATTTATTTAATTATGTCACCTGCGTAATGATGCAATTTCCACCCATTCTAATACAAAATGAGTTATTTGGGAAAATCTGAAAATTTGTATTTTTGTATTTAGAAGAATATCTAAACACAAATTACAAATGTAATACCTTGAATAAATAAATTACAGTTTTCCAAATCGACAAAAAAAAAGAAATAAAAAAAAATTCCTTTATACTCTAAATTACTAGCACGAAACGCCTGAAGACGCGGGACGTTAGATCATTACATTAGCAACGATTTCCATGTTTTGCGTCAGCATCGCTATTCGACTTATAGTGGATCGTTTCAATTTATCGTTTTCTGTAATCGTTTATCCATTTCGTTGAAGCCTCAAAAGGTTTGGGCATCAAATAATTTAAAATTGGATCTGCGACAGGTCTTTTTACTTTCAATTACCCATATCTATACATAGGGTAATGAAAGTATAGCATTCGGTCAAAAAAAAAAAATTTATGTGATTTTTTTTGCATTTCTCCACGTTTTGGAACATCCTGATTTCAAAGAACGTGATCTAGAAAAAATATCTGTCTGGTTATGTGTATGTGGTCAGCATAACTCCCGAACAAATTGACCTACGATATTCAAATTTGGCGTGCGAGTTGGTGGTAGCCATGGCACCTCCCGTTGAGGTTTTCGACAAAATCGCGCATGCACGTAAGGTAGCTGCCATTGAAAAAAATCATGTTTTTCAGTAATTGCTAAAAAACGGCTTTAACGATTTTGTTCGAAATCGCTGTGGTAATGCCTCTTAAAGTGTTCTAAACATCCCCACCACCGAAATTCCCGTAAAAATGCTTTAATGGCGTAAAAATTGAAAAAACGAATGCCTTTAACACAGTAGAGTTCTCTTTCCTTGAGCATACCTCATCAACGATCGTTTTTTTTTTTTTTTTTTTTTTTTTATATATATATATATATTTTTATTATTTTTTTTATCTCTGCTCAGTTTCACTTACAAGAAAGGATAATATAAGAATTATCGATAAGCAAAATTGCTTTAATTATGACTATAACTTTTAAGCTTCCCCTAATAAACTGTGGATTCATGGACTACAATGTAAAATATTGCTCCCTTCAATGATGAAATGGGAATATTTCATCATTTCTGCGAAGTAAAAACAAAATAAAATCGAACTTTCAAACTTTACTTGACATATCCTAGCAGTTGAAAGATGCATGAAATTTGCAAGAGAATCCGCTTAAAAAAAGTGTAGAAAATATAAAAGAGATATATTAGAATAACATTGCATTTAAAAACTTGACCATAAATCCTATTTCAAGATATTTTATAAACTACTTTGATTTATAGTTACAAACCAATGATCGTCCTACGTTTCTTCTTTTTCGATCTTTTCAAACTACCGATCCACAAAACTCTGCCACAACGACGATACTTCCAAAGAATAGATTATACCTTAAAGCACACAAACATTATAATCAGTTATTTTAATGTAACTAAATTGAGGAACTAAACAATGCCTTATTTTGAACAGAAAAATATCTGTTGTCACTAAAACAGTAACGTTGCGTTATTTCCAAATGTGAGAAGCATAAGTATCAAAATTAAATTATAAATATTATCTCAGCACGCATAACATTTTGCCGTTGAAGAATGCAGCGGTTTAGGCTTTATATTCGATTCCACAAAATGGGCTGGAACGCGGCTTCCGTCAATGAATGAAACAATGGTACACATACAATTCGCTTGACTGAATGCATATTGAAGGTCAAACATGTTAAGCAAATGAAATTTCGAAGGTTCCAATTTTCCTTGAACAATTTTCATATTTTTTTCTATTACTATTTCATACTACCTTATCAGTTACTATAAATAAGGCTTTTGCAGTAAATTTTCTAAGAAATGGTTTCATTAAATTGTCTTTTTCATAATGAATCACAAATTCTCTCATCTTTATCTTTTCTTTAATGAAATTACTTTAATAAATGTTTATCTTTAATGAATATCTTTTTCATTATGAAACTACACATTCTCCTTATTGGGAGGTGAAAACATCTTGCATAAACTCATGTATGACTTATCATCTCCGGGCCAAAGAACTTAACAGGAAAAGTCAAAATGAATTTGGTTCTGTATATGTTGTATAAGTATAGCTTTATGAAAGCAATTATTTTGAGGGGTTTAGTGGCGGGTTTGACTGAAAATATCTCAGAAGTAAGTAACGGGTAGTTGGATGAGGGAAAAAAAAAAAAAAGTCGTTGTGCGGTCACTGGTTAAGTATGGTTTTTGTTTACCGTCATCTCAAATATACATAACTCACATTCCATGAAATCATTAAGTTAGTTACCATAAGTAACAAAAGGAAAATAACACACCATGTTGTGATAGCAGGTCGTCAAAAAGGTTAATTTCTCAAGAGATTTCAAAATATTGACAATTGAGGATATATGTTTATGAAAGACATGTGTCAAAATTCAAAAATAAAATTTTGATATATTAACTCTTACGTTTTTATGTTTCATACTTTTTTTATGTAACATACTTCTTTCATCAGTCAAAACATCTATCATTCAGTATTTTAAATACTCAGGGTAAATTTAAGATGTTAGCAGTGGTAAAAGTGGGGACAAAAAAAGTAGGGGAATGCCCAAAAGTTGGTGACAAGAGCTCTCCCCCCCCCCCCCACCACCACACACACAACGATAAATTTTATAATTTCCAATATTTGTTGTTATTTTAATGAATAATCTGCGACTTAGCTTTTTTTACTTGGAAGTAAAAGATAAAGTGAGTTAATAATTCAACATTACATACGTAACTGCTTATTTAGATTTAAATATTGTTTCTAAATGTGCATACTTTCATGAAAGAAAACTAATTGAGAACAGTAAATTTTGTTGTTAATGGCTTGTCTTTTTATGAAACAAGAATAGAAATTGAACTTTAAAGAAGGTTCATCCAAAGTTAAAAAATGACCAAGAGTAACAGTATTTGTTAACCCAAAAAAAAAACTTTTGAAAAGTAGAAGAACCACCAACCTCAAAAACACAAAAAACTTTCTTACAATAAAAAAATCATAAACATGATGAAAATTTTCAGCCACAAACACAGTGATATAAAAAAATGGCCAACCTCTGATTAGAACTCTCGGTTGTGACTCGCTTACGAATGTATGCTTACTTAATTTATTTTTAACATTTAAGTTCCGCTCCCATAAAAATTTACGCTGCTTGAGGTTGGCGCCCGTCATAGGAATATTAACAATGCTTGCGTTTAAACTAATTTATGGATGTTTGCAGGAATATTTGAGTTTATGATTTCATTTGGATGGGTAGGAAATACAAAGTGGTGTAAATATTCATGCTCGTGTAATTTTCAAAATAGTATAGAGAAACTGTGCTCAAAAGCTTGCATTTGAATCGTTATTAAGAATTTTTTAAGTAGCAAACTAAAGTGTTTCTGGTAAGCTTTTGTTTGGTTGATACATACATTTTGGAAAGTTTTTATGTGTGGGGGGTTTTAAAGGTTAGTAATTAAGACGGGCGCCAACCTCAAGCAGCGTAAATTTTTATGGGAGCGGAACTTAAATGTTAAAAATAAATTAAGTAAGCATACATTCGTAAGCGAGTCACAACCGAGAGTTCTAATCAGAGGTTGGCCATTTTTTTATATCACTGTGTTTGTGGCTGAAAATTTTCATCATGTTTATGATTTTTTTATTGTAAGAAAGTTTTTTGTGTTTTTGAGGTTGGTGGTTCTTCTACTTTTCAAAAGTGTTTTTTTTGGGGGATATCATAAATTTTTTTTAAACACTGACGACTTCTCTTTTTTGAATTTGTCCGTTTCATCGTTTTTCTATTTTTCCCCTATGGTAAACCTGGTACCAGGGATATTCATAATTCTTCAAACTGAGTTCGACGATACCTTACATGCATTAATTATCTTTAAAATTGATAAACCGAAAGTGGTACCAATAGCATACCTGGTACTTTAAACATTCATAATTCATCAAAACAAAAGTCCAACATGCCATATTTATCTTGGAAATTGATAAACTGAAAGTGGTATACCTATGCTATACCTGGTACCTTAAACATTCATAATTTTTCAAGACAAGCCTAACGACACCCATATTTATGCCACCCCGACATGCCATATTTATCTTCAAAATTGATAAACCAGAAGTAGTACCACCTATGGTACACCTGGTACCATGAATATTCATAAATCTTCAAGTTGAGTTCAATGATATCTTGCATGCCAAAATCTACTTGAAAATTGACAAATTGGTTGAATGCGGACGGCAGTAACCATCAAAATCTACCACGAACGAGTACTAGAAACTTGTGTATGGCAACTCAACTCCCAAAACTTAAAGAAATACGTTGCCATTGACAAAGATCCTGTCTGCCAAGTTTCAGCTCGATTGGTTAGTTTGTACGCACAACGACCTATTTTGGTGCATAATAACGACTAATCAGTCCGGGACCCACAGCTTAACGTGGATTCCGAATCACAACGAACATCCACACCTAACACAGGAATCAAATCCGGCACCTTTAACTTACAAGGCCAGATCGTGCATCCCATTGAAAGTTTATACTAATAAATTGTTACAAATAAATATTACAAGTTTTTTACAGTCTAATAAATATTGCAGTATAAATTATTTTTATTATACCAAGCATTATTTTGGTTCACATAATAACCCATTGATATTTGACAAAATTTAAAATATTTTCTTAACAACAATTTTAAAATTCACTATGAAATTACAATTTTGATGATATATGATTCTACAATTTCATTTTACAACGGAAAGTAAAAATCAACACATCTTTAAAAAAGAATGATTGGTTGTATTCAGATTATCTGGCGCCGTCAGCAACACGAGGGCTATAATGCGCCGAAGCATTTCGTCATTAGACAAGCCAACATACATTTACAAACACCCATGCCAACACGGGACTCGAACCCGCAACCTCGCGGTCTAGAAGCTAGCACTCTAACCACTATACCGTTTGGTCGGCTTAAAAAAGAATGACATTTTTGTAAATTCCATTAGCCAATCGCAATGCTTGGTTCATTTAGTCCTCTGTAATGAGTTGACTGTGATGTCAGCTCGTATAACCTCCACATTTATACTTTGCCCATAGTATCTTGCAACAAAATGTGATTGTTTTCATTTTTCAATGGAGATTTCCCGAAATTAAAATGTTTTTGAAAGTTAACTCTCTCTAAATTGGTCATACAGTTCAAATAACACATGCAACTTAAAGAACAAATATTTCTCTTTAATTCTGTCTCTTCAAAAATTAAATTATTTAAATTTTAATGATGTTATAAGCCATTTAATTATAGTCCAATTCGTTCTCCTATACTTTAACATAACGTTAAAACTCACTTAAGCCTAACAGGTCGGAAAAACTAACTTCCAAATGATAGCAAACCTGTTTGGCAACTTTTGGCATATATATCTGAACCTCAATTACAAGCTGATCGCCTTTATCTGTCGCCAAATTAGGAAATGAAAAAAAGTGGTTTTAAATTAATTAAAAATAGAAAGAATTATTTAATGAAGTTCAAACCAGCGTAGGATTTTAAGTTGAAACATTCCGCATCCTATAATTCAATCCGTTTGAAGATCTATAGATTAGTTAGGGCTGTACGTTTGTCTAAATTTTTACATCAAAATCGGGCTAGAACTCGTTTTTTTATTTCGTTTTGGAATTTTCAATATTTTTTTTCTTCGTTGTCTTTTGTCCTAGGTACTCAATTTTTTTTTCTTTGAAAGATATCACCGAGACGAATCTATGGTATTTTTTGTATAATTATGTGAAGTTTCGTAAGCGCGCTAGAAAATAGTCAATTTCGGCTTTTTCGCTGGAAGTTGTGCAGAGAATAGATACTTACTGTCGTTTCTGCCTTTTTTAAAGTTGGCGGCGAAACGCCCGTTTCGTCTGATAAAAATGCTTATGTCTAAATACAAAGTGGTACATTTTTATGCATATATATATATATATATATATATACCATAAATAGTTTTTTTTTTTCACATTTGAAAAACTTTAAATCATTTTTTCTCAATGTCACTACATTTAATGTAATGTTAATGTTATTTTTCTTTAGTAGTTTTTAGACAGATTGAGTATTTTTAAAAGTGGGGGGATAGATTTCAGTGAATTTAGAAGTGAGGGGACGCATGGGTATTTTCTTGAAAAGTGGGGGGACGCGTCACCCAGCGTCTACCCACACTTCTAGCACTGGATGTGTTAGTCTAAAATATCACCTTCATTCATATTAAAAAAAAAATAATCGTACACTCCTTTCATTCACTCAACGGTTCAGTATAATATTAGTTCAGTATAATATTAGTTCAGTATATCTTTATTGTCAGCGACGGATTGTGGTGTAAAACTTTCTTGCAAAGCATATCCTGTTTCGCTTTTGTTATTGGTGCTGCCACAGGCAATCTTCTTGTTGGGGCAGCGTTGGATAAATATGGAAGTCGATTGATGTTCTGCTTTGCCAGAGTATTCAGTGGTTTAGGCGCAGTGTGCTTCACCATCCTGTCCAGATTTATAAAAACAATTCAAACACATCTTAGAAATCCTATGTGTTTAAAACTGTTGACATCATAGAGGATTGTGTTTAAACAGCATTTTTTTTTTTTTTTTTTTTTTTTAATTTACTAGTTGCACTAGTTTACTAGAATCAGTATTTTATCGAATGTTTAGGCAAAGGAGGCGATTTTCATTAAGATTTTCACGTGATTGGACTTAAATTTCAATGAAAGTTTCAGATTAAAAGCTTTCTGGCAGAAAGTGAATTGTGCGTAGACGCCACAGGGTTTGCTATTTATTAAAGTTATTTTAACTTACCGTAGAAATTCTATCTTCGTTTTTAATTCTTATATTTATTTAAGAAAGTTAGTATAATATATAATTTTACTTTTAAACAAATAAATTTAGATGCAGCCTGGCTGTACCCTATGAGCCACCACTGCTTTTTGCAGGGTCTGAGGAGGCTTTACTGAGAAATAGTAGTCTACCAGCTAACTTTTTTGCGAAGTAATCGTTGCATTAAGACCTTAAATAAATTCGGTTCTTTGCAAATAAAACAATTTCAAAAAGTTTTATTAAATAACCATATTAGACTTTGATAGGGAGTATTATAATACCTGCTGTAGGCGTTTACAGACCATTTCTCTATAATTTTGGAAGAACACAATATATGTCTATAAAGATAAATCATCTAACTATCAAGAAAAATTATTAAAAAAAAAAAAAAAAAATTAAATAGACTTTCTTCCTGTAAAATGCCCCCTGGGCCCTTTTTGGACAGAACCTTTGAGTTCATTTGTCTGGAAAATTACTTTATATGATTTTTGTTTCATTATCCTGAGAAATTAAAGCTATTTTTTATATGTAAATGTTTAAATGACATTGAGGATCAAATATGTATTCCTTTAATTGTCTTTTCTTAAATTAAAAGATTACGAATAATATATAATATAATAATTCGATTACTTTTTTTGTTGAAAAGGAGAATATTTCGATGCGCCTATTTATTATATATGTTTCCTATTTATTATATATTCGTTATATGTATTGCCTATTTATTATATATTCATCATATGTATTGTCTATTATTTATATAAATATCATATATAGTGCAAGCCCGGAGTCATGATTTTTTTTCGGTTTGCGGTGGTGGAAGATTTGATTAAATACGTGTAATAAGTTGCACAAAAAAAGAAGGGGAAGATATAAAACAAGATTTCACACAATTTCGGGTAAGGCCCTGATATAGTGTGTTTAAATCAATTATTTCAATAAGTTTTATTCTTGGACTGGGAGATTAAGAGTTAATTGGTTTAGCATTCGACACTCTTTTAAAGTAGGCTAACATATGATGACGACTTGTGTTGAAAAGGATTATGTTTAGATTTGCCTATTTGTTACATATTTATTATATATGTTGCCTATTTATTATACACTAGGGGGCTTCGCCCCCTGCTCGCTAACGCTCGCCAACCCCCAAACACCTCGCTGCGCTCGGATTGAGCGGCTTTGCCGCTCGAATTTGTGGTTAAAACATCTTGCTGCGCTCGAACAGGTTTGCCAGCCATAAAAAATGTAACCACATTTTTATAAATTTAATGTAAGGCCTAATAGAGAAAACACCCAAATTGCAAGTTTCATAATAGAAAGTTAAATATACTATCAGCCAACATTCTGACTTAAAACTTCATTAGCTATGCCCTTACATTGAAGTCCCAATATCTTTTATTTATTCTGATAAAAAACAATGCGAGCTACACTCGCCAACCCCTGAATGCCTCGCTTGGGTTGGGATACAAACGCCTCACTAAGCTCGGAAAATTCAAGTTTACATAAACAGAATAGTAAAATTTTAATTAAAGAGTAGTTGTATTAAGGATAGAGTGGATTTTTGTTTATCGACAGAGAAGGAAGTTATAATTCGCATGCTCTAATATTCTTTATAGATTTTGAACACAATCCTTTAGGATAACATTATAATGTCCATTAATTCCTGAAATATAACTAATTAAATTTAATGGCATTTAAAAAATGTTAGTGTTTGCAAATTAGAACAATAAATGTAAATGTTTATAGATAAGGACCCAATTCCATCCTGGTACACCTTTTAAAAACATTAGGTATTAGCTCTAATAATAAACTAAGCAAAAAACATTTATATTCAATTAAAATTTTAAAGAGATCATTAATTAGCCAGAGATGTATCCTGTTTCTGAAGCAAGCCTGACAGAGTCTAAATCAGTACAGCAATCATAAATTTCCAAGTAATATACATCTGTGACAAAACAAATAATTTTTACATTTTTATATATGCAAAACAATTAATGCACACTTCCTAAATATTCACGTCGCCCCTTTAGAGAACGACGTCCAACGCGAGGCATTTTCTGGATAGAAATACTTCAAAATAATAATTACTCTAATACAAAAATGCTTCAGAAAAACAGAAAAAAATCAACTTTGAAGCGAAAATTTTAAAAAGAGCTTTAAAATTAGCAACGGGTTTGTTGTTCACGAACGTAAGGATGTTGCCATTCATATATTCAAAATCATTGAGGCTTTGTAGTAGCTTAATGATGAAAAATATTGAAATTTAACTAATTAATAAAGTGTTAATAAATTATTTTGGCACGTTTTGGCAAATCTACAGCTTATTTCCTTTAAAATGACACCTTGATCATTGAAATTGGTTGAGCAGTTTAGGCGGACGGACTAACCCCAAAAAACGTATTGCCTATTAAATATATAGATTCATTATATATATTGCTTGTTAATTATGTAATATATTATACATATTGCCTATTAATTATATAATATATTAATTATATATATTGCCTATTTATTATATTGTGTTGAGTTACTAAAATAATTATTTTATTTGAAAATAAATGTTTCACACGTGACAAAGTAGATATTATTTTATAGGCTGCACTTATTAACTAATTTTGTTATCTATTTTTATAATCTAAACAGAAACTCTTTTATATTTATAATATTTAGCTGTACTCTCCCTTTGTGAATGAAGTGCAGGGCTCACTTCTGAATAGAGCAAGTGTTTTGTTATTCAAAGTAGCTACATTTCTAAAGGGCCTTTTTAAAACTTAAGTTTTCAGATCTAACATCAAAGATAAAAACAAAGATACGATCTTCCATGTATGGAACTGATGTATATTAACAAATAATAATTGGAAATAACAGAAAATAAAATTTAAGAAGCCTTATGGAGTTTCATAATTAACAAGTTTTGTTCACATCAATAAATGTTCTCCCACTTAAATATAACACACGGTTTCTTTGGAAACATAACTTATTCCTAAAGTTGGTTGGAAGGGGTAGGCTGAAATATTTAGAGGAAGTCCTAGTACGGATCATTCCCTATACACGCTATGTTACATTCTTTTAGCCCAGTGCATTTAGAAACTACTTATTTCAATAAAACCTTGAAATTCGGTGAACAGGTACGAAAAGGATCACTTAATGAAATGATATAAATTAAAAACTAGAACATAGTGACTAATGCATTTTATTTTATATTGGAAATCCTTACGTCAATGTATATGTAGTGTCTCTACCTTGTTTTGGCTTTTGCTATTTTAATTTTCATTTATAATGGAGAGTCATTCAATGAAAACAATTTATGTCATTTCATTACGTGATCTTTTTTGTACCTACTCACCAAATTTCAAGGTTTTATAGAAAGTAGTTTTTAAGGGCACTGGGCTAGAAGATTGTAACATAGCGAGTATAGGGAATGATCCTTACTAGGACTTCCTCGTAAACGAAAAGGTGATCGGATAATTTAAGACAGGTGAGTCTTCAAAATATTGTATCAGCAGAGACCTTGTCTAAAACCTCTAAGTTTTTTTTAACACTAAAAACAAATAACAAGATAATATTTCACAAAAATTAATTAAAAACAAATTATATCAATAAAATAATTAAAATGCTTCTAATTATACTTTAACAATTTGAATATAGTTTAATCAAACATAATAACAATGAGACAGACAACCTTTGATAGGGAAGACTTTTTTTTTTTTTTTAATTTTTTTTTTTAGAGTCAATCCTAAACTACTCAATTGATCTTTGATCAAGGTGTCATTTAAAAGGGAATAAATTGTAGAAGTAATATATCAAAATTGTAAATTAAAATTCTTAAATTGTAATATTGAATTAATTGTAACATTTTTCATCGGTGCGCAATCAAATATGATTCTACTACAGGAGTGATTTTCGATAATCAGAGTGACAACAAAGTTTTAGATGTAAACAACAACTCATTTATTTTAAATCGATTGATTTTAATAATTATTGATTTTTAACGAGGAGATTGGGGAGTTATTTGATTCAGTATTCGACTGGAGGGTTTATATTTCCACTAATATCATTTCCGGCAAATAACTGAAACGAAATTTCTGAGACATTCCTCATCAATATGCAATAATTATTTACATAAGTCTATTTTAATTTCAGTAGGTATCTCATCTTAGTTCACATACCTAATATGTTCGAAAACGTCCTATTAAAAAAGATACAATTTTTCAATACATTGTACCAAAAATTTCCTTTTGAATATACGAAAAAATTCACGTTAAATAAACAGTATTTTTATTCAGGCTTATGAAATTTACTCGCACAACATAAGTGGTACTATTGCATAATAAGTATATGATTATATATATCTTGAAAAGGTCAATGAACCAACTTGTCTTAAATGTAAACAACTGATGGGTTCATATAACCGTTCGAACTGATCTTATATTTCTGGTTAGTTATGCGAATTGATTCGCACTTTTTCTGATCAGAATAACGATACGAAAAGCTTCTCAAATTTTAACATAGTCTTAAGTAAAACACTTATCTAATTTCTTTGATAAAAATTTCCTCAAGACTTTCAATCAGTTCGGCAGGATATCATGGTTGACAGGAAGTTAATGTCGTAATTGCATATCTTTTGGACAAAGCTAAAACTAAGATACCCAAAATTTAGTACATGCCATTTTTGCAACTGTACCTATACTGGAAACTTTACTAATTCTCAGTATTAAGCATAATTTTGGAACAATCACCATGTATTAATTGGTAACCAATTTCAGAATTGCAAAAACTTATCCTTAGCTTGCATATTAACTCCTTATATTAGTAGTTGACATTTGCGTTATTAAAAATTGCAATAATCATTTTCATGAATCTATTTTAATTCCAGTAGGGGTCTCATCTTAGTTCACATACCTAATTTGTTCAAAAACTTCCTATAAAAAAAGATGCAATTTTTCAATACATTGCGCCAAAAATTTCATTTTGAATAAACTAAAAAATTCACGTTAAATGAACAGTATTTTTTTTCAGGCCTATGAAGTTTACACGTACAACGCAAGTGGTATTTTTGCTCAAAATATATATGCTTATGATTTGAATCTTGAAAAGGTTAATAAACCAACTTGTCTTAAATGTAAACAACTGATGAGTTCAAATAACCATTCGAAATGTTTTTACATTTTTGATTAGTTATGCGATTTATTCACACGTTTTCTGTCCAATAACAATTTGAAAGTAACTACTTTTTCTCAAATTTTAACAGAGTTTTAAGTAAAACACTTATCTAATTTATTTGATAAAAATTTCCAAGTTTCCTTAAATTATTTCGAGAATTTCAATCAGTTTTATTATTTCAATTTTACGTCTTATTAAAAAATCTCAGTTGGAATTCTTTTCATTTCGCCTAACATAATGCTACTCCAAGATGGTTTTAAATGGTTTAGACATTTGTATTACATTTAAGAGCATGAAAAGTAAAGTTTGTTTTGACATCGCGAGTGTTATAATCAATCAAATATGCATGTAGTTTAGACAAAGAATGATTATGTAATTGCAAGAACAATGGTTGCAACAAATACATTCTCACTTTGTTCGTGTTAAAGAATCATCACATTTCATAGGTAATTTGGAATTTTGATGTCATCAAGGAAGTGCAGCCAAAACAACTATTTTACATCGCCACATTCATTTTTTATTTTATCCTTAAGGCTATTCTTCATTTTTAATTCGATTAAATTTTCCCCATAACATTTACACTAAGAGATATGCATTTAGAATTCATTAAAACTTTTTTTTAACGAAGGCTTGAATTATTTTAGTCTATGATTTTAGCGTAAAATTTAATTTTGTACAAATCTTATCGGTAAAATGGCTCTTGGGGCATTGTGCAATGTTAATTCAAAATTAATTCTCATCAAAATGCATTATTTGTTCCTGTTCGGAGGTAAGTGTAATAATAATTAGTTTCAGATTATGAATTTTTAAAGGTTAATGATATATATATATTTAATTAGAGATTCTGAAATTTTGAGTTTTTATTAACATATGCATATTCATGATATTTTACGGGCAACGGCAAAACTTGTTGGTTTCTACCAATCAAAACATAGGAACTATCCTCTTTAACAGAATATGTTAAATGTAGCGTTTTAACACATTTAAGTTTAATTGCGTTTCTATGTATAATTTCGATAGCTTAGTGTAATATTGTATTAAGCATTTGTGTAACCTGTATATGTATCTAACACTTAAGTTCCCCAAGGTATGGATTTGTAACTACGGTCTGTCGCCTGATTGCATTAATTAAATTCTAAATATTTGATTGTTTCATTTTACCTTAAAAAAGTATGACTTTAATATATTTAAATTCAATACTCTTCTCCTCTAATAGGTACTTATTTCAATTTCTGAAAGTTGTTAATATGATGGTTCATGCATGAGAAGTTTTGTATCATCTTTTAGCCATGATCAAGACCCCATCCAAAAAGTTAGGATTATTTCTAAGGTGATTAGAACACAAATATTCACATGAAATTCCCCATTTGCGAAATTTCCCATCTGATAAATAAAACGCGGAATGATTATATATCGGACACTGTCAACGCTCATTTTTAAAATTTTACACCTCTACAGCATTTTTGGAGAATTTCAGAGGTGGAGATTATAAGAGCACCTTAAAAGGTATAACCATAGAGATTTTTTTTTATCAAAATCATAAGAGCGCGTTTTTAGCAATTGCTTCAAAAACGTGATTTTTCATGGATTTTTTTTTTTTTTTTTACACATTTTGTGCAATATTGACGAAAACTTTAATGACAGGTTCCACGGCCACTACTAACCCGTTCGCCAAATTTGAACATAGTAGGTTAATTCCTGAGGGAGTTATGAAAGTCGGGACGTTCCAAAACGTGGTAAAATTCCAAATTTTTTTTTTTTCACTGAAAACAATACTTTCATTATCTTATTTTAACATCATATGCAATTCGAAGTTAAAAATGTTTACTGCTGAAATATGTGAAAGTTACTGATGCATCAAAAGCTGTGAATTTTGTTAAAACTTTCGTCACTCTGAGAAAAAGCTTTTGAGGAATCAAATCGGATAACCAGACTGATGTCTCAGCAGTACTGTTCCAGACTGGTTATTTAACTACCGTCAAACCTCGTTAACGCGAAATCGATGGGGTGCTCCGAAATTGTTTGGGTTAACCGAATTTCCTGTTAAACGAATAAATTAACGTTAAGTTTTTAGTACGAAAAACTGCTTTTACTTCGCGTTAAACGGGATTTCCTGATAAGCAATTTCGCGTTAACGAGGTTTGACTATATTTGAAATTATTGACGTTGATTTACAAGTGATGATTTCAAAAAGAAGAAGAAGAGCTACTGTTTAAAGACATATTTATGAATGCACTTGTTGCGCTGCTTGGAGAAGAAGTTTTCTTCTAGCAAGTCAAAAATTCAAGACAGTTGCCTGTAAATGATTGCCGAAATTCGTTGCTGCTTTCCATTACCTTGTTTTGAAGGTTTGCTGCAGTATATAACTGAGTGCCCTTAAAATTCAAAACAGCTAGCCAATCAAACAAAATAGGAAAAGAACATCTTTCTGCAGAAATTTTCAATAGATAAAAGTGATCGTTATTGTTTACTTTTACAACCTTGTATTAAAAATAAAGTGCCGGAAAAAAAAAAATTAGAAACATGTAACATACTTACGCTTCAGTTAACTAAACGGCTAGTTTCTCCACAGTTATTAGTGTCGAAATAAAATAGGTTTTTATAAATAAAGAACGTTATAGTACCTAGTTTTTTTCTTAACAGAAATGATACCTTGTTAAATAGGTGCTGTTTTCTTTCTATATTTGTGGGTACCGTAACTAAAATAAATGAAAAATATAAATAGGACAAGGTGAACAGTAACCGAAAAAAATTTAAGATACTGTCTTTTTGCTTATCACTGCATTGGAGGAATGCAAAAGAATCCTGTTTCATTTCCTGATACAACAGGGTATTTTAAATAATTCACATCTGGTCTGAATTTGTGACCAATTTTATAGCCGTTAATAAGTGTTACGGTTTTTTTTATTTTACATTTCACATCGCTTATTATATTCGTATAGTAAGGACATTACGTTTTTATTTCCACATTTCTGCAAACATTACATTGTATGCTTGAGATGAGGCTTTATACTTGGAAACCACAATATTTGGTTCTTGACAAATCAAAACTTATTTTAAAACCCTTCAAATTATTTTAGACGTTAAATACCCACTAATCAGTAGAATCTTATTGATCACTACCAACTTTCCTTTTTTGTTCCTAGCAAACCTCTAATCTTTATGGTGAATTTAGAAAAACAATTTTCTTTATTATCTGAAGACTATGAATTTTAATTTGTAGTAAAATTAATATGCTTTTACGTTTTATAGGGTTAGGTGGATGCCTTCCATTTATAGTATTGCTTGGGAAAAGCCTCCATATCAACGCGACAGCCATAGGACTATGTTACACTACTATAATGTGTCTCGTTTTGCTAACCACACCACTCTTGGGAACCCTTGTTGACTATTGCCAAAACATAAAGTTATTTATGACGAGTCTCATAGTTATTACAGCCATTACCGGCATCGCTCTTTTGTTTATACCTCCTATCAACAGAGAGCTATACGAATCTAAAAAGGGACTGGATACTTCTTATATTCCACAACATTCGATGGTATTTCGTCCATATAATAACACAGGTTGTCCAGGGACACCAGAAATGAACTGTACTTTCTTTTACCAAACAAGAAATATATCTGGAACAGTTTCAGGCAGCGAATTTAAAAAGGAGTCATCAAAGATAAAAAGAATAAAAGAATACACATCTCCAGATTCAAGGAATTCCAGCAAAAAAAATGACACACTTGAAATCAAAATAGGCTCATCTGTGGATGTGAATAGAAATCTGACGCAAGGGACTTTCTTTGAATCTCGAAATTTTACCTCAAAACTGCCATCTAATATGTCCTCTTATCCATTACAAGAGATTGAATCTTTGACTTATGTGTACAATTTTTATCAATTTTGGATTTATGCTATTTTTGTTGTTTTGGGAGGTCTCTCCTATGCAAACGCAAGCTCTTTGAGTGATGTTGCTTGTTACGAAATACTGGGCAATCAACGTCAACTTTATGGATCTCAACGTCTCTTTGGAGCAATAGGTTGGGCTACAGTTTGCATTTTAAGTGGTATCTTAAACGACCTATCTTCAGAGTACAAGGGAAAGAAAGATTACTCTCCAGGTTTTTATCTTATGGGAACACTACTTGCTATTGACTTATTGGTCGTGTCAAAAATGCCTTTGGTGAAAGCAAAGTTTTCTACTGACATGTCAGGAGATTTAAAAAGAGTGATTCGATCATTTGAAGTTGCGTTTTTTGCAATAGGTGCAACTGCCATAGGTATTCTCACGACAATTGTCTCAAATTACGAGTTTTGGCACTTGCAGGATCTCGGCGCAAGTCAAACCCTGATGGCAGCATCGATTGTTATGCAATGTTCGATCGAAATTGCGTTCTTTATGATCGCGCCCTGGATCGTCAAAAAATTAGGAAGTTTTAACTGCCTCGTTCTGTCTTTCGGGGCTTTTACAATTCGATGCGGATTATATTCTGCAATATACAATCCATTGTGGGCACTAGCTATTGATACGACACACGGATTGACTTTCGCCATATTTCATTTCTCTATGACCAACTTTGCATCTGTGAGAGCCCCTGAAGGTATGGAAGCCACTATATTGGGGATCCTATCAGGAACTTCCTCTGGATTGGGTAAGGTTTTGGACACTTTTCCTGAAATAACAAATTCAGCATTACATGAACTTAATTATAAGTGTACATTGAAATTTCTTCTTGAGCAGCTAATTATTATAACTCGCTGAATTATTAATTACGATTATAATTTTCAATTTTGCGAATTGACAATTTTACTGCTTTTTATTTACTACATAGCCGTAATGTAGAGCCGTAATGTAGTAAGAAGTTTATACAAAAAAATATGTTCGTCCATTTTATATCAACATTCCAATATAAAACTTTAAAACTTCGTACTCGAATGATTTGTCAAATAAAAGGTTGGGTCTAGCCGAATTTCCATACCAAATTCAGCTAAAAATTACAACCTGGCGTACCGTAAGTGGAAGTCCATTTTTAATTCATTAAGCTTAAATTACAAATGTTACAAACATGCGTTTGAAGGTATCAATAAAGTTATCTAAATTACGAAAAATTTATCTGGAAGTTTTTATATTTGATTTGAAGAGTACCTCAATGGTAATTCTATGAAGAGTTCACTTCTTGTATTCAATTACAGATGTAGAATTATACCTTGGATATTTGGTGACAAGTTCTATCGCATGTAAGCTACCACAGTTCCGTTTTATTTTCTCTAATGAATATTTCCAAATCTTCTTTATTGCTATAAGGAAATTATTTTGCAATAAATGTGTTATATAATTGGAAGTATCCTCCAACGTACCTCAACGTTTTGTAAATTCATTGAGGATTGCGCATACAAGAAACATCCAAAACATATATTTCGTGAAGTCCCGAAATCTCCCACAAATGAAATACAAGATACCTTGTTGTGATAAGACGTAGTCAAAAAGGTTAATTTGTAAGGAGGATATGCTCAATACCTTATGTCCATAAAAATGTCCAAGTTAAAAATTTAAATAGTATTTAATTTGTGTGATTTATGTACACAAATGTTTAATTTTGAATTTAATTGTGTAAGATAAACTAGGTTAGTTTACCTACAATTTGATTTATGATTTGTCATAAATAGTCTAAATTGCACTTTCATAATGTACTAGCTGAATACCTGTGCTTTGCTACTAAATTTTACCGTGTGCATTTAAGCAATCAAAAAGCATTCATACATTTCACGTCTTGGATGTTCGATCCCGTTCCGACCCTTCAGAATTAGTTTTATCAAAAATTAGTTCAAAATTACTTTTATCAAGATCAGAATACCTTACTTTATCTATGTTTTCTCTTGTAGACATTTATTTCAAATTTTATATAAGTGTGACTATATTGGAAGTAGAGTATAGAAGTATTCTTCGCATGGAACGTTTCGACACCATTTCGACCTAATTAAAATTAGTTAATTGAGATCGGAAGATTGGTTGTGATTGTTTTGGAAGTGGAGCTCGTTTGGAACGTTTATACCCCTTTTGGTACTTTAAAATTATTGAATCTATATTGAAATAGCTTACTTTATTGACACATGTATCAAATTTCAGAACTGGGACGTCTTTGGAAGAGGGACGTTGCGCTATTCTTCGTATCGAACGTTTCGACCCCTTTTGGACTTTTTAAAATACGTTAATATCGGAATAACTATGTTTATGCTTACCTTTGGTACCAAATTTCAAAGTTATGACTGTGTTGAAAGCGAAGTATTGGAATAATCCTCATTTGGATCCTTTCGACACCTTAAACTTAGTTAATCAAGATCGGAATTGTTTACTTTATCTATGCTTGTCCTTGGGTATCAAATTTCAGAGTTATGACTGTTTTGAAAGTGGGACATTGGAATATTACTCGTTTAGATTGTTTCGATCCTTTAATATTAGTTAGCCGAGATTGCAATAGCTTACTTTTTCTATTCCCATCCTTGTTGACTTTTGTAACTAATTTTCAGAGGTGTGACTATGTTGGAAGTAGAACATTAGGATATTCCTCGTTAGTTAAATTTTTAAGTAAATGTCCATGCCGTTAAGTTTACATATTTTTGGTAATTGATTTATGCATAAAAGTACCATTGAATCAAAGTAAACTTTCTTCTTTTATAGGTGCTGCTATAGGAAATATTCTTGCAGGTGCGGCGTTGGATAAATATGGAAGTCGTTTGATGTTCTGTTTTGCAAGTATATTTAGTGGCATATGCTCAGTAGGCTTTATCATCCTACCCCGATTTATAACAACAAATCAAAATATAACTGTTAAGAAATCCCAAGAGTGTAAAACTGTTGACAAAAAAGAAGATTGCGTCTAAACTATATTTATTTTGAAATTTTACCATCAGCTATATGACCGCCATGGGTCGAAGTGCAAACTAAGAAACTGTTTTATCTAAGTTTTTTAAAACTTAGCTAAATGGTCATTACTTCAATGGTCATTTTTGACGAAAAACTCTTTGCATGAACTAAGGAAGCTCTGATGAGAAATGTTTCGTCCCTAACAAACCTGTTTCTTTTGCAAAGAAATAATAACTTTTTAATCCTAAATAACTTTTGGTGCTTGTAAATAAAACATATTTATAAAAAATATATAGTAATGTATACCATGGTAAATTGTGATTTGGATGAAGATTAATTGGGTACGTGATTGAAGCTTTATTGAAGGTCTGATCTGATATATTGGCCAAAACCATAGCAACAGTCTACAACGGTCGAACAGTATGTCAGGCCCATATAGGCCAGTAGATTTGTGCTACTGGAATAGTGTTCTGCAGGAGAAATTTCAGTGTGATGTAAATGATAAAGATAAATTTGTTATTAGTTTTTTTTTTCTAATATCCTATGTCACTTATTTAGAAGAAAATTGTCAGAATACAGTTTTTATTATTATTATCGCTTTTCCGTTTTAGGGATGCTCAAGCTCATGTTTATTTTTATGAAGAACAGTGTCTTTATTTTTATAAATAATACGTATTACAGACAATTGTGATTTTTTTCCAGAATCCAGCTATCCGATACTGCCTGAAATTGTTAGTAGCACTTCCTGCAGATTTGAGGGTATTCTTTTTTTTTTGTAATTTATGGCAGTTTTCTTCCAAATTAGCGATATGACGAATTTCTGCGAAAGATACTTTACATGCTGAATATATGTTAGAAGAACATTTAAATGTATAGTATTTTTTATTTTATTATGCATTTGGTAGATGAGGCTTTCCACACACAAACCGGTTCAAATCTCTGAAAGCTATATTTTCACCCAGATTCAACACTTGTTTTAAAGTATTTATAACACTTCAAATTAATGGTATCCTTAACGGTATACTTTAAATTAAATCCGATGTTAAAGCAAAATTAAAACCGCGAAAAACACAGTGATTCCGAATTGACTGGCTGGACATTGATACGTTATCGACAGTGAATGCGTTAAAATTCTATAGATTTTATCCCTAGTAAAATTTCTTAAGTAACAAAATATTATTTTAATTGTATACGCGAGCAGTTCAAAGCAAGTAATGTCATATTTTAAAAGAACCGTCATTGTTAAAAATGTAGGCTTTAAAATATGGTTTCTGCATTCCCACTAAAAATTACCCATACATAACTTAAATTTATGATGTTATCAAAGTAAAACCAATCGTTCTTCAGCTGATTTTAGCTTTCGACAAACGATAAACACTGAAATGAAGAGAGAACCATAAATCACACAGTTTGCCATATTTGTAACTATATCAATCGGCACCAGATGAAATTCAGCGTTTATTGGCGAAAAGATTATGTGATTGGCGTTAATCCACATGAACCAGATCACTTTGTAAATACGTTCTTTTAATGCGATTCGCATCTGTGAAGATCACTTAGTGAATAATACTTTAATTCTTTTAGGTTAAAATGCATCATATGTCCCCCCCCCCTTTTTTTTTGGGGGGGGGGGGGGTTAGCTTACATGGTTCCATTACAACTTGGCATCCATTTTGGCTAACCTGAAGTTCAATTCAGTAGTAGAACCAATTTGACTTGGTGGCATTTTGCAAGGTCAACAGGGGCAGGGGGAGGGGGCGTATTGCGCATTTTAACCAATTTGGTTAAAATGTGTTATACGCCTCCTCTTTTGTCGACTTTGCAAAATGCCGCCAAGTTGAATTGACACTACAGCTGAATTGAACTGCAGGTTTGTCAAAATGAATGATAAGTTGTAATGGGCTCCGGGTTACCATACTTGGCGGAAAATTACTGAAAAAAAAGGTGAGGCGTATAACGCATTCTAACCTATAATTTTTAAAATCGAAACTGTTGCCAAAAAAGAAGCTTTAGCACACTGTTATTAATAACTACCGCTAATGCTGCATTTTGGTGGCAGTTTCGGTTTTGTCAAAATCGGGAAATGGAATAATTTGTAAGTACCGGGAATTTTAAACAAACGATCTCTATGTTTTTTGTGGGTATAAAAAGTATATAACTTTTTGTTGGCACCCTGCAACGCAAATAATTTTCTTATTTTCTGAGCTTTAAATTAAATGTATGTTTGTTAAAATTAAAAATTTTATTTCTATTGTGCTTGGCGCCTTCTTGTAGTAGCCAAGCAGAGAGTCGCAATTAGGGTCCGTTTCTGCTTGTGTACCAATATTTCATTGGCATTTAATTTATGAGTTTGGTTTTTGTGTTAACGATAGTTGTGCTTGTTTTGAAACATTATATTATTTCCGTTTTCAATTTTTCACCTCAAAGGTTATCGAAATTGTCAATCGCTTATTGGTTTTCGAAATTGGGCCCTGAGGGAGGGGTGATAATGCAAAATTATCTCGTAACGGGTAAAAGACTTATAAATGGTTATCGAAATTGTCATTAATATTTCAATGACCTGCGATAAGAGCCCTGCCTACTATCCTTCTGTAATCGCACAGCAAACTGATCTTTTACGTATCAGTGAACCTTCTTGGGGTTTGGCGAATGTTATCGCGCGGGCAACTTGAAGGTAGAGAGGCAAACCAAAGGCATCAATTTACAAGTGATTCACTGGAATTACGTCAAAAATCCAAAGCTATTCCATTTTTTTTGGTGTTAATAATACGCGAGAAGGAGGCGCAGTCTCCTTTGGAGATTGCGCAGCAATCTCCTTGTTTGTGAAGCACACCAAAGGAATGCATCAGCATTCCCTGTTGGGTGGCGAGCATTAGCAAGCAGGAGGCGGAGGCCCCTCGTAGGGAAATAGAAAATTAACTTATGATGGAAATAAGAAACAGAAATATCATGCTTAAATTTCACCTGGATTTTTCTATACAGCTGGAAATGTGCCAGCTGATCAAAGAGTTTCGAACATCTAGCATGAGAGTGAATATTTCGACCAGTGCAATGTTTATTAGGATGACATATGCATTTTATTTTTTATCAGCAAGGTTGTTTCTCATTTTGAATTCCATTCAAAGATTTCCGTTGCATTCATGCTAAAAGATACATTATGATTTAGAATTCAGCGAAACTTATTGTTAATGGAATTTTGAATTATTTTACTAATATTTTATCTTGTGCAGATCACACCATTGAAATGGCTCTCGGGGCATTGTGCAATATTAATTCAAAATTTATTCTCATCAAGCTACATTATTTCTTCATGCTCGGAGGTAAGTGTGACATTAATTGATTTCAATTATGAAGTACATTTTCAATGATTACTGAGTGTAGACGTTTTTAGATATTCAAATTTTGAATTTAAAAATATATAGAGAGAGATTTTTGTTATTTGAAAGATTTAAAAAACCCAGAAATGATAATTCCTTCCAATCAACACTTTAATGCTTGAAACAATGCACCTCTGAAAATAAGAAATAACAAGTACTACTCGGTAGATTGTTCAATCTATAATAATAAAACAAAGAGTCTGTTTGTCCCTCAAAGCTACTTAAAATAAGCGTAGTGCTCTGAAATTTTCAACATGAGTAGTAATGGCCTTCTAACTGGACTTTTGAGAAAAAGAATGTAACAATTTTAATTAGTTTTTTTCATTAATTTTTTTTTCACAAAGTGACTTCTAGCAGAGGTAGTACGCTTGAATTTTCAACCTAGGTAGTATCAGCCTTCTTATTGGACTTTTAACAAACGTAATGTTAAAATTTTAATTACTTTTCTTACAAAGCGACTTCAAATAGGCATACAGTTATGAAATTTTTAACAGAAGTAGTTTGGGCATCTAATTGGACTTTTATTAAAAAAAATGTTTACATTTCAATAATTCTTTTGCAAAGCTACTTCTAATAGGCGTATTGCTATGAAAGTTGAAACCAAAGCAGTTCTGGCCTTCACCGACACGATGTTAAAATATTCTCAGAGGAGTGAGGGAGGCTGTATTATTGTAATAACGGGAAAGAAATATTTTTTATTTGACAGGGAAGGGTATTTTAATATTAAGGGTTTAAATAGCAATTAACTTTTTACGAGTGAAGAGAGCTTACCCTTGAGCATCAATGAAGCCTTCAACGAGTGAAGAGAGCATGTGTTTATGCGTCATTGGAATTTTCAGCAAGCGAAGTAACCCTGTATTTGAAGACAATGAAAATTTTACCAAGAGAAGCGATCTTGCTTTTGCATAGCAATGAACGCATCAAACCTCGAGCCAAAAGCTAGGAGCTATACACCAATGATAGGTATCCGCAACGCTGGGTCACGTAGCTAGTTTGTCTATAATTCTATAGTAAAAGTACTCCAAAATGGCTTACGATATTCAAATTTGGCTTACAAACATGAGACATGATAATAAAGTTTTTGCCAAACTTGCACATGTGCAGAAGACAACTGCCATTAAAAAATTTATATTTTCAGCAATCGCCAAAAACGGCTGTAACGGTTTTGTTTAGAAATTTTTACTACTTGACTTCGTTCTCAACATTTGCACTTTTGAAATTATATACGTCTTTCAACAATGTAAACCATTATTACAAAATATTTAATGCCTTTATTCGAAATTGAAATTCCATTAAGAAAACAAATTCTTAGTTCCTCTCTCTCTTTCTAATTATAAAAATAATATGCTTATGTTTGGATGGTATAGTTTTCTTGACGAATCTTACCATCATATAATAGCTAACTCGCATAATTATTTGAACTTTTAATTTCTCTGTAAACTGTAGTATCTTGATCATTACTGTCATAATGTATTATGACACATTTATTTTATAAGTTCTAAGGGGTTTTGCATTAGGAAAAACTTACACATCCCCTTCAATTACTCATGTGTTTCACACAATTTCCCAAATCAAGGAGGAGGGTTTTTCACACGCATCACTTTATCCAATGTGGCTTTGCTAGGGAAATTCGCCAATGTGAGACTCACAGTAAATGATATTGCTTTGGTCGAGGGGAGCGGTCCCTGTTGGAGAGGGGTGCAAAGGATACTGGTCACTAGCCTAAGAGAGAGAGAAGGAGATGGAAGGAGTATTAGACGGTTGTTGGAAGTTAACCCACTGACGGTCATATACGTCCTTTGATCCCCAGTTTTTCCAGCAGTACACAACATTTTTAAATTTATAAATAAAATTTAAAATAAATAATTTTTAAATATTTTTATTAGGAGGATAGTTTATAACTTATCTAAAACAAAATAAATAAAAAAAAAAATTAAAAAAAATTATACATTTGAATTAGAAGTATGATTTGAAAATTATTGCAGGGAAAACAACTGTAGAATTTAGCCCATTTCCATGACCGTCAGTGGGTTAAGGTGGGTTGACGTAAACGACAAACCAAAAAGACTGAAGGGACCTGAGAAAGAATCGGAGATGACTCTGACGCGGTCCACTGCCTAGCCCGATGACCTGCGCCCCTGATAAAAGTACGCTTTTGCTCCGACAGCAAACTGTGAGTCTTTACACTTTCCTTGCCTACCCTCGGCCAGATATTTGTGATTTTCATATACTGTATTACAATGTCAACCGGCATTGTGCTAGGTTTTGAGGAGAAGAGTGATATTTTAAATATTCACTTAACCTACTGGTTTATTTCTCAATGAATTTCTTTCTATGAAAATAAATGGATGCGTTATATTTCAAGCACATCTCTGTAATTTTTTGTGGTTTGAAAGTACGTCCATTATACGACACTATACGATCTATTAGGCCCATGGGCATTACGGCAATTTCCAACTTAACCAAGCATTTTCTCTAGCAAACATCAATATTTATCGAAAGTCTTACTTTGCATCTTATTATTTATGCTTTCATAAGATAGTAAAATGAATGTGGTTGTAAAATTAACTTGCGTCTGTGTTTTACAGGGTTAAGTGGATGCCTTCCATTTTTAGCATTACTTGGGAAAAGCCTCAATTTTAGTGCGACATCCATAGGACTATGTTTCACTACTATAATGTGCCTTGTCCTGGTAACCACACCACTCTTGGGAACCCTTGTTGACTACTATCAGGACATAAAGTTGTTTCTTATGGGTCTTCTAGTTATTACCGCCACAACCGGAGTCTCTCTTCTGTTTATTCCTCCCATCAGCAATGGATCATATAAACCTTTGAAACAGGAAATGGAGGTTTCATCTGTATTAGAAAATTCAATGACCTTTCATCTTCACAACCACACAGGTTTTCTAGGATCTCTGGAAAAGAACTTTACTTTCACATCAGAAACAAGAAATCTATCTGAATCATTACCAGTTAGTGGTTTCAAAAGGGAATCATTATTTGCCGAAAGGAAAGGATTTACAGTTCCAAATTCAAGTAATATCAGCTTCAACAATGACCCTCTCGCATTCGAAATAGGCTCATCGATGGATACAAAAAACAATCTAACGCCAGCCATTTTCTTTCAATCCAGAAATTTTACCTCAAAAGTTCAACAAAACGTGTCTTATTATCTCTTGCAAGAAAGGGAATCTTTGACGTCTGTGTACTGTTCCTATCAGTTTTGGATTTTTGCCTTTTTAGTGGTTTTAGAATGTCTCTCCTTCGCAAATGCATGCTCTTTGAGTGATGTTGCTTGTTATGAAATACTGGACAGCCAACGGCAGCTTTATGGTTCTCAACGCCTCTTTGGAACGATCGGGTGGGCTTTAGTTTGTTTGCTAAGTGGATTTTTGAATGACATATCATCAGAGAATAAAGCAAATAAAGATTATTCCCCAGGTTTTTATCTTATGGGAATACTACTTACTATTGACCTCTTAATCGTATCAAAAATGCCATTGGTGAAAACAAAGTTTTCTACTGACATGTCAGCAGACTTTAAGAAAGTGATACGCTCTTGTGAAGTAATTCTTTTTTCTGTTGGTGCAACAGCCGTAGGCATTCTCGCTGGGATTGTCTCAAATTACGAGTTTTGGCACTTGCAGGATCTTGGTGCGAGTCAAACCTTATTGGGAGCAACAATTTTCTTGCAATGTTCGATGGAGATTCCGTTTTTTATAATCTCGGCCTGGATCGTCAAGAAATTTGGATGTTTCAATTGCCTCGTATTGTCTTTCGGAGCATTTACAATAAGATGTGGATTATATTATGCAATACATAATCCATGGTGGGCCCTGGTGATCGATACTACTCATGGATTAACATTCGCTTTATTCCAATTCACCATGACGAACTTTGCATCTGTGAGTGCACCTGCAGGTATGGAAGCCACCGTATTGGGGATCTTGTCCGGAATCACCAATGGATTGGGTAAGATTTTGGAAACTGCTTCTGAGATAACAAAATTAATTGAAAATAATTCTGAGCTTAATATTAATTTCAATTAAAAAGTGTGTAACGACTTTTCTTTATGAGTAGCTCATTTCTATGACTCATTTGATTATATATTCAAATT
This sequence comes from Linyphia triangularis, assembly GCA_963978545.1. NCBI lineage: Eukaryota > Metazoa > Arthropoda > Arachnida > Araneae > Linyphiidae > Linyphia > Linyphia triangularis. The sequence continues at coordinate 28,247,555 of OZ021732.1, read as the reverse complement.
ATAAGTTTAAATTTGCTATTCCATAACTAGCAAAAAATATATTTGTGATTTTGAAAAATAATTTATCTTGTTGTTTAAACTTTTGGAGTATTTTTTTAAAGTATGATTTGCGGACTTGAAAGGCATAATTTGTCTACATTGCTTCATTCCACTAATCTCTTATTACAACTTCTGGAGAGTGCATGCTTGGTTATGGGCTTGATGAATCCGAAGAAGGCTTAACCATCACCATACAGATCTATATTATCAACTTTGCCTAAATCTGTTAATGTCTGTAAGTAATCATGGTCTATATAGATTTCAGTCTTAAACTGTGCCACAGTTCGGAGGTTATACATTCATTTCCCAAGTTATAAAATTAGTGATAAGTTCCCGTCTTTATTTTTCATTACTATTCGATTGTTTAACCATTAAAAAATCGTTCTCGTTATTTTAAATAACTACGCTGTCATTTAAAATAGCAACTAAGTTTGGATACTCGACTGTAGGAGAGAGAAAAAGTTTGCTAAATGGATTCACTTAGTCCATCGAAACGGTATGTTCAAACTTATGGCCGGTCCACTGAGGCATTTCACTGGTAAATCACGACGTTGGCGGCCATTGTGGCGTACTGAACCTTCGAAAAGGCCAGACGGTTGAAACATTTTGTCGTCAATAAAATATTAGGTAATGGGCGACGGGATAATACGTATGTACCACTAAATTGCTTTTACTTGGAATTTGAATAGTGACAATTGTTACAAAACATTAGCAAGTTTTAATTTGACGATTTTGTGTTAAAGAGGGCGATACATAAAATTTTTAAGATTACACTTTTGCAATTTATCGGTAATATAGATATTACTTTATTTTAACCAATAGTTTTATGATATCAAAGACAAATATTATTTAAATTGGATTTTATAAACTTTTTAAAACTACACTGCTACTATTACAAGGTGGTCATAAAGAAACTTGGTCAATATATGAATCTCTAGTGGCCATTCCGTTCAACAGGTCAAAATTCGATTTCAAGTATAGTTATTGAGAGGTATGAGCTCTGGATTTTCTGTACGGTAACAAAATGGCGCTCAAGGTTATGGTTAAAGGTGCAAAAACTCGAAATATTCGAATAGCAACGCCCACTTTTTCTCGTCGCAAAATGCTCAGTACATGCGAAAACCTTAAAGAGCGTTGGAACGGTACGTGTGTCACAAAAAACAGGCGCGTTATACACTTACCAAAAAAAAAAAAAAAAGCCTTGCGGACAGACAACAAAAACACAATCGGGGTGCTTAGGAAATTTGCACATGACAGAGGCAAGACACCAATCACGGATCGCCGCTCGCCAGATATTCGGCGTAGGATATCGATAAAATTGCTTGTGATGGCCCCCATGTAAAAAAAGGATAATCCAAATAAAAGGTTTTCTTTTGTCCAATCTAAGTTGTCATCAGTAATTGGTGTCTTGTCTGTGTCATGTGCAAATTTCCTCCGTACGCCCCGATTGTGCTTTTATTTTCCGTCCGCAGAGCTATTTCTTTGTACGTATAAAACAAGTCCATTTTTTGTGATACATATACTGTTCCAACACTCTTTAGGGTTTCCGCATGTGCAGAGCATTTTACGAAGTAAAAAAAGTGGGTGTTGCCGATTGCCATTCAAAATTTTCGAGACTTTGCATCTATAACAGTAACCCTGAGCGCCATTATGTTGCCGTTTCACAAAATCCCGAGTTCATACCTCTGAATAACTATACTTGAAATCGCAACTCGATCTTTTGAACGGAATGACCGCTAGAGATCCATACATTTCTTTATGACCATCCTGTATTTGCAGAGCTTGTTTTAAATACAAATGCTTTCGCCAAGTAGAATTTGTACAAAACTGAATACCAATACTGATCTGTAAACGTTTGATTTGTTTTCCAAATTATTTTTTATCCAAAGTTTTGTATGCCACAAAATATTCAAATACTTGATTTTTCTGAAATTGTATTCACTGCCAATTTGTCAGGAGAAATCATGGACATAAGGAATTATTTGGTACCACCTATAGACTGACCTTTAGCCAATACGTACAAATCAGAACTAATTATAATAGACATGCAGTCTTTATGTCACCCAAGTTGCTATGCTTAGACTTTTCCGTATTTGCTAATTTGAATACTAGATAAGTTTCCAATCTAGTATTCAAATCCTCTTGGTAAGTAAGGACGTCCTTCTCGTACGTCCTCTTCGTACGTAATACGTAAGGATTTTTCACAAAATGAGCTTCAATTTATGGGCAAGAAAGTACAAGTATTCTGGGGAAAAGAAGGTCTTTTTAAATAGTTTACTTACAAATTCATTAATATATCAACCAATTGGAAAGGATTTGCTAAATATACATTAATTAGAAATTACATTAATTAGAACAGTTAATGAGGCCACCATTACTCTGTATAGGCATTCAACAGTAGTCTGCCATCGTATTTACGTTCCATCTACCTTGGCATCTATACTCTATCTCCTTGATATTTGGTGAAATATTTCACCCTGTTCTTCCGTAACTGCACCAAGATTTTGGAATAAGCAGTCCAAATGCGAATTCAAAAAAGATACTTTCAAACTCATTGAACAACCCAAGTCTTGGAATTGCATTAACATGTTTTTCACGATAGATTGATAGTTGGGGTTCTTAAAGTTCCCGATGAATTTTATGAAGACTTTCTTGAATGCTCTCCAAGCCTCTTGTTCACTCGAAAGTATTTTATTTTTAAAAACTCCGTTTTAAAAAGTTTCCGAATATCTGGACCTACGAAAACACCTTCCTTTATTTTTGCTGCAGACAGTCCTAGAAACTTGTTGCCTAGGAATTTAAACTTTTCTTCTTCTTCTTTTTCTTCTTTTTATAGAGCTTTAACACATTGTTTCATCCAATCAAACTTGACGTGAAGTGGAGGCAAGAAGACTTCTCTGGGATCAAGCAAACTTTCCTTTACTACATTTTTGTTTCCAGGTGATAATGCTTTAATTTGCAGCCACTCCATTTTGATCCAATGATTCTTTTTATCCCGACTGTCTCATTCACACAAGAAGAAAAGGTACTTGGTGTATCATGTTTGTAATCTAAGAAGTATGGAAAGCACTTTTAGATCACCGCATATCATTCATCCATGTTCATTATATTTCAAATAGGGGAAATTGAAAAAAAATCTCATAATATTTTTTCAGGTACACAGAATGTCCTAATGGCCCTGAAGAATACTCGCTGCCATTTAGAAAACCACTGCTTTGAGGCTTTTTTTTGAGGAGTCAATAAAGAGCATCCACTCTTTCACGTCATACTGTATATTAAGATTCTCCATCAATCCGGGGACATTGCCACACAAAAAAAAACAAGCCACTATCTTGAGAAAAGTATGGAATAAAGTCTGTTTCTCTCTGAGAAAGAAGTACCAGGAGCCAATAAATCTTTTGCTCAAGCCTAGAGACTAAGAGTTTGATAGATTCTGTAGAAAGGCCCAAATCTCTGACTATATCATTTAATTCCAGTTGTGAAAACAGTTGGGGCTCGCTGCTATCTAAAACACCGCGAAAATTGCGATAGGGTTTGTCTTCAGTCTTCAAAAATGTCCTCTAGTTTCTCAGTGGGTTTAGGTACACATATTTCTGAGCTATGAGGATCAGGGCGCATTGCCGACGGTAGGTTGGGACAACTTATTTCTTTCTTATTTATTAAATTATACTCCTTCACGTTACATGAACAGAAGTAGCTGTCATCACTATGATTTTTGGGTACTTACTAGATCATAAGGATTCCAAAACGGAAACACTTTATCGTACCTTTTGACGACTTTCTCAATTCCTCTACACAACGGTAACACACTTTATGAGGAACCAATGGCCTATCTTGGTTGGTTGTTTTCAGATTATCTGGCGCCGTCAGCAACACGAAGGCTATAATGCGCGAAACATTCGTCATTAGACAAGCCAACATACATTTACAAACACCCATGCCTGACCATGCCCACCTATGCCTAACACCCATGCCTCTAGAAGCCAGCACGCTAACCACTAAACCGTTTGGTCGGCGGCCTATCTTGGGGCCCATGACTTATTCACGAAAATCAAATTTTTCAATTTTCAATTAAAAAAAAAATGATTCGTCACGGAATTTTTTTACTATTTTTCCTGAAATCAGTGCCCAAAAAGCTATCAGAATCAGCTATTGGTTTCTAAACACTTTATTGGTTGCAGGCCTGTGTAATCTCTAGATGAAATTTTTGCAAAATAATAATATCATCTACAGAGTAATTCTATTAGTATGAAGTACTATTTTGTTCTGAAAATAAATTTGATTATTTTAAACTCATTGTCTAAAAAAATCGTGTTTTTGGCACGTGAAACTTCATTTAAACAGTTAATTGAAGTTTGATATAATCTTTTTGAAAAATGATCTGAGAATTCAAATCTGCATTTACTATTAAATGTTTTGAACCTCAGTCAAATTGATTGGAAAAAAAAAATGAATTTTGCAAATTTTTTAAATGCAAACGTTTTTAGAAATATTACGTTTTTTTCATCTTTCAATGTTAAAAAAAAATCTATGAAAAAAAACCTGTATAACTTCAAAAAATTAAGAACGATATTACGAAAAATTTCCAACCATATTTTCTTTTGTTAATCACTTTTCAAAAATATGCTAATTATAATGAGTTAAATGCTCACTAGTTAATTAATTTTTTAATAAACTGAAACTTTTTCATATAAACGTCATTACTAATTATGCTTTTTTCAAGTGCAAAAAATTTAAAATAAAAAGTTCAAATGATTGTTCATGATTGTGGAAAGTGTGTGTGTGGTAGGGGAGGTGGGGGGGGGGGAGGGTTTGTTGGGAAGTCGCATGTTTCCGGCTGAGCTAATGGTATCCGGCTACACTCTCCGGCTACACTCTCGGCGAGACAAGACGAGCCGTTGAGAGTGGGAGAGTGTACTTGGTGCGCAAGGCTTATTCAGCCCTGAGTCAGGGTACACTATCCCACTCGTACCGTTCGTCATATGCTGGTCATATGTACGTCACAAGTGTTGCCATTTGATGTAATATCAATACCAATAACGCGACGCATTGGGTCCATTGGTATTAATTTTAGAGTTAAAACTATCTTTAGCTAATGTAAAGCATGTCTTGTTTCGTTTATGTTTTAGGTCCTGCCATAGGAAATGTTCTTGCAGGTGCGGCGTTGGATAAATATGGAAGCCGATTAATGTTCTGTTTTGCAAGTATATTCAGTGGCGTATGCGCAGCGTGCTTCAGCATCCTGCCCAGGTTTATATACACAATTCAAAACACTTCCAAGAGATCCCACGTGTTTAAAACTGTTAACATTACTGAGGATTGTGTCTGAACTATATTTTTAAATGTTACTCGTTACTAGTTTACCCATTATTAGTGAATGTTTCTACAAACATACTATATAAATTTAGGTTTTCATAAGATTTGACTTGAACCAAGCTCTTCTGAGAAACTTCAAAGTACTAGCAAAAATAATTTGTGAAAAACTTTACATTGAAAACTTCACACAACTATCTCCGCTTGCAAATAATACAATTTTTTCAAAATAGGATTAATTCATAGTCAATTTTGGGCTAATTTGTTACCTGTTTTAGGAATGATTCATGGGAACAATTTATCCTAGTTTTAAAAATAGTATATCGTGCTTCTAAAAATATAAATCATTAATAAAAAAATTTCAAAAATATATATGTATATATTAAAAAAGTTGTTTATTTAGTGCTTCTTCACATTCCCAGTGCCACGTGTGGACTACGAATATCTTATGTTGATGTCTTGCGCATAATTTATCTTTAGAATATTATTTTAAAATTAGAATGGGAATCAAATGTGGCATATTATTAAAAAGTCTATTTTACGTAGAAAAGTTTTGGTTTCATGTAAAAAACATTATCACTTATTAAATTATTATGTTCTGTCATTTATCTGAAGTATCCTAATATTTGGATTAACAATCAATATTCTTCCATTTTCAATCTGTCACAACACCTTAACAAACATAAATATGTATAAACCTTAAACTCACAAACTACCTAAGTAATTTCTGCCTCAATAACAAAAATAGGCAAAGTTGAATATCTTTTTGGCATGTAAATTTTACTCTGATAAAAAATTAATTTGGTGAAACAATGCAATTTGTGACACACAAAAAATAATCTTATTTTCTCTTTTACACGTGACACGGAATTACTCTACTTATTTTTGTTAAATAGAGAAGAAAAATATGTTTGTGAAAGATACACGTGTTGCTCAAACAACATATTCATGCATAATCATTAATTCTGTCCTATTTTAAGTAAAAAAATATCCTATTTACATTAATTTGTTTATCATTTAGTTATACATTTAAAGTTTAAAACTCATTCCACAATGTGTTAAATGTGTTGTATACACAATGTGATCCCTACGTGTTAATCTCAGAATATATGCATACATAAAAGCCGATAATTCACTCATGAAATATGTGAATACACTCATTCTTACTCTGCTAAACAGTACATAATTGTTTATAATATATATTATAGTTTACAGCCAGTGCGTTAATACCAAAAAAATTAAATTATTAATTTAAGTATCTTTAAACATGATTAGTTTCTTGAAAGGAAACAACTTAATTTGGTACCAAGCATTCTCCTCTATTTATAATTTTGATATGTCAATATTGAACAATTATTGTGATTCCTGTCTTGAGACAGGTGTACTAGACCTACCGACTAAATAAAGTCCGGCAGACCAATATGTTCTTAGAATGTTATTTACCTGTATTCCATACAAATTTCAGAATGACGTAAGGCAAACTTTCACAATCTGAAATGTTTAATATGTATATTATGTCTAAACAGGGATAAACAATTTGATTTTTATTTCAAAAATTAAAAGCTTGAGAACCAATCTTATGTTTTGAAGATTTTTTTTTTTTTTCCTTACGATTTTGCATATTTCACAAAGGCATGTTTTCTTGTTTCATAGTCATTAACAGACATATATTAATATATATATTCAACTGAGAAATTCTTATAGTGAGTCATTAGTTACAACAATGTTGTAACAAATGTTTTGAAGTCAAAAGTTGAAAATAAATTTACAACAGAAACCTTTCAATTATATATTTTCATCGAAGAAGCAAAATATAGGAATATAGAAGGTCGACGTTTTCTAAACTAAAAATTGGTAGCTATATTCAGCTTTCAAAAGGATTTTATTTGGTCATCTGCAATATGTGTCTGCTGAAAGTAACATTTCTAAACTTCATATATGAAACTGAATTTTTCGACCTATGCAATGTTTATTTAAGTAACATGCATTTTTATGTTTACGAACTGTCATCATGTTCTGTAATTCATGTAACACATGATATCTTCACAGAAAATACTTGAAGTTAAATAGTGAAGAATGGAATATTCTTTTTTGAAAAGCACTTCATATTTTAGCTTAAAATTATTTTTATGTCGTCGATACTGAAGAAATGACACTGAAGGAACTTTTCAAAATCAATTCAAAGCTAATTCTTATCAAAATGCATTATTTCTCTCTTTTCGGAGGTGCGTATCTATTTATTTAAATCTTCTCTAAATTCTACAAAAGTAAATTTTTCTTTCTAAACTAACTTGTATTTTCATGTTGTAGGGCTTGGAGCAATTTTGCCGTATGTATCATTGTTCGGAAAAAGCCTGAATATGAACGCGACAGCAATAGGACTATCCTTAACTGCTGTTAAATGTGTCATCCTAATATCCAAGCCTCTCTTGGGATCTCTGGTTGATTACTATCGTAATATAAAATTGTTTTTGATGGGTCTTCTATTTGTGATGATGATATCTATCTTCGGACTTTTATTTATACCTGCTATCCCCAATGGCCACAAAGAAACTGGGGAAAAAGAATTATATACTTCAGACTTGTCCCAAAATAGAGATTGTTTACGCACTCGGAAACAAACAGATTGTTCAGATTCGGGAAATTCAAAAAATGGTTTCAGAACTAAAATGAAAAATACTTCCCAGCAATCTACTGTCAACGAATTCCAAAGGAAATTATGCGAGTCAAACAACGAAAAAGAACATACATGCCTAGTGTCAAGTAATTTCAGCAGCATAAATGGTAGCTTCAACTTCTCTGAAAAGGTGGATTTTAATTTCACAAACCTAACTTCGTTTACATCTGAAAATATCACAACACAAGGTGAACCTACTGTGTATCCTATTTCTTTTCCTGAGAGCGAATCTATGGTGAATGTGTTCAAATGCTATCAATTCTGGATTTTCACCATCGTGATTGTTTTTTCAAGCATAGCATATGAAAATGCAATCTCCTTGAGTGATGTCGCTTGTTACGAAATACTGGGCAGTCAAAGAAATCTTTACGGTTCTCAACGAATTTTTGGAACCATCGGTTGGGCTATAATTTGCTCACTTACTGGTTTTCTGAATGACATATCGTCTGTAAAGAACAAAACTAAAGATTATTCACCAGGTATTTACATTATGGGAGTCTTACTTAGTATAGACTTATTGGTCGTGTCAAAAATTCCTATGATGAAATCAAATTTTTCTACAGACATGGCAGGAGATTTGAGGAAAGCCATCCGCTCCTTTGAAGTTGTGCTTTTTGCAGTTGGCGCAACAGCCATTGGCGCTCTCACATCGATGGTTGCCAACTACACATTTTGGCACTTACAGGATCTGGGTGCGAGTCAGACCCTGATGGGGGCGACAATTGTTGTGCAAAGTTCGGTGGAAATTCCGTTCTTCTCAATCTCTGCGTGGGCACTCAAGAAATTCGGCAGCTTCAATTGTCTTGCGTTTTCTTTCGCAGCTTTCGCAATCCGTTGTGGTTCATATTATGCGATCTACAATCCATGGTGGGCATTAATAATCGATACGACACACGGACTCACTTTTGCCTTGTTTCACGTTTCTTTGACTCACTTTGCATCCGTGAACGCACCTGCAGGTATGGAAGCCACCGTTTTGGGAATCCTATCAGGAATTAATAGAGGCTTAGGTAAGTAGTTTTTGCAACACACTTTGAGAAAATAATATGAGTAAATTTATTAAAAACTGAACATTAAAATACTTCCTTTGCCCACCTAAACCTTTGAAAATTTATCTTTTACATGAGTTTCACTGACATCAAACTTAAACGATAAGGTATTGGCTTAGAAAAGTTTGAGGTTTTAGAAATCGGTTTGTGTTAAACTCTTCGGTTGCTCTCTCTCTCTGTAGCACTTTATATACGTGTAGCTAACAAGCAATATTTTTTGTAGGGAAAGCCAAACATATTTTGAACCTGAGTAAATTAAAATCTTTGTTGTCCTAAAACAGTAGCATATTAACATCACTTTACACTCATATCAACCACATTTTTAAGAAAATCTCCCCCAACAAAGGCCCTTTTGTCAGCTGTGAGGTTAGCGCTCTGGCCTCGCATGCCAACGGTGCCGTGTTCGAATCCAGGGTTAAGCATGGATGTTCGCTGTGGTTCGAAATCCACGTTAAGCTGCAGAACTCGGTCTGATTAGCCGTCATTGTGTATAAAAATAGGTCGCTGAGCGTACAAACCAATCAATCACCCCCGCAACAAAAAATACTTTTAAATAATTGATAAACCATTTTTGATTCTAAAGCAACTGAAGGAACGCCACATGTAAAACACTATGCACATCCAAGTTTAATTACAAGAAAAAAAAATGTGTCATTAATTGTCGCTACATGACAAATCGATAGACGTTAGAAAAATTGATTAGAAAACTTCTCAATCCGATATCTCTAATAGCAATCAAGAAGTGAATGTCGTTTAAGAGATTCTCTGGAAAGACTTTTCAAGTCGAATTTCAAAGCATCTCCAGTTGATTTTATGTAAACCTACTAATCTTACTGATACCTTCAACCTTACACATGACACATATATGTAGTAGGAGGGATCGAGGCTGGTTTAAACACTTTTTAAATATACATTTTTTTCGTAAAAAAATAGCACTAGAAACTTAATTTTAGTGGCATTGGTACGTTACTCTTTTAGTCTATTACATGAAATTTTAATATACGATATTTAGAGCTGTAAGATATTTTAAATAAATTCATAAGGAACTTTGTCGTATGTTTCAACCAACCCCGAGTAAGGGTTGGTTGAAATACTCGCTGGGGTAAGTTGAAACACAAGCTGGGACAGATTAAAACATAATTATTTGACTGCTTTAAACCTAAATATTTGATTACTATAAACATGAATGTTTGATAATTAATATGAACAATGCTTTGTTGATTGCTTTATTAGAAACATTGTATTCGTACATTAGTAATATCGTATATACTCATAATCTTGCTTGGATTGTCTTTTATCCAACTGTCACATACGGTATTAATACTCTTTTAAAGATCAAAAGGAACCACGATCGAGGAGATGAAGTTTGTGTGAGCATTGCGGTGGAAAGCTCAAGAGAACAATACCGTTTTCTCTACACAAATCTATGTTATTGATAGAAAGGTTGTGATTACCCGGAATCACTAAAACAGGCTGGTGTACACCGCGTAATTGAAATGAAATATTTCAAAAAGACAATAAAGTCGGTTTCCTTCTTACAACCTGAAGAATTGGTTAACCCTACACATCATGGTGATCCACTTAAAATGATCAGAACATTTTCCAAGAAAACACGAGTATCGATAGTACTACATTTCCTGTCGAAGAAATATACAAAGTGACACTCACTAGAATCCCACGCTCGGTTAAGATAATAGATACCCTTTGCTTGATGCCTATTTTAGCATTCTGTTTGGGTGATGGATTAGTTATTTCTGTCTCGTCCATGTTGTATATGTCAGCAGCTTGAAAATTATGTTTTCTAACACAAGAGAATAATTTTTGAAACACAATTTGGCATCGTGCTGGTTAAATTTGGTAGTTCGAACTAAACTAGTTGTTTGGGGAGTTGTAATGGACAAAATTATGTGTCTATTTAGTTATCAGGTAAACCAATTAGCTTCAGAAACGGTACATGATAAAGGAACAGCAAATATGTTCTTGTTAAATATTAGTATACCAGATTTCTAAACTCACGTGGGAATAAACCTTGATAAGGGCACATAAATGGAATTAAACAATGTTTCAACCAGCCCCATCCCTTTTGTTTCAACCAATCCCAAACCATCATTTTAACTTAAGAAGACGCCAAGTACCAGAAGCCATGAACGTGTGCTTTGCAAAACAGGTGAATAGCAGGCCATAAGTATGCACCATAAACACTTTATAAATTAAAAACTTTGACTAATCTAAACTAAAAAAAATGCGATATCTTATGAAGCTATGGTGGTCACTTCAAAACCCCGAAACTTCCCTTCGATATGGGTGATCGCTTTTGTCTAACGGTTATAGTTTCGTCCTAGCATTTTAACTTCAAGTTAGACAACAGCATATTGTATATTTATAAATTAAATTTTAAATATACCATTGTGTCTGGTAGTACTTTCCGATTTTTTGAATGGATATTAATTACCACATCACCAAAGATCACTTGAATTTTTCATACTAATAGTATATGTTACTTAATGAAATTCAAGCAAAATTAATTTTTCTGACTTATTTTTTCATATGTAAAGCAAGTATTTCTAAAGTATTTCCATAAGTGCTTATTTTTTTTAATACGTGTCGTGGTTAGTTCAAATACATTAGCTGGTCACTAGTACTAACTATCGTGGTTAGGTCGTTAGCCGTAATAACTACTATTAATGAAAATTGGTCAAAATTGTAATCAAAGGTGTGTTTAGATTGAATCAAGAAAAATAAAAAAAGACAACCATTAAATAGGATAAACAACAATTCATTACGCAATGCACTATAGTTAATCATTTCATCTGCTATTAACAACAAAGCAACTAAGTATACATTTTGAATATTTATCCCGGAAAATTATGTAGCTGGAATACATTTTTAAAACAATTATCACTTCTAGTTTTTTTTTTTTTTTTTTTTTTTTTTTTTTTTTTTTTTTTTTTTTGCAGACAGATGTACAAAAAAAAATTCCCAGGATTTTTTTTCATACAATGATTTGAAATTGCTTGTATGAAAACTATATCTTCATTTGTCTTTTTTTATAATTATATTTGCAAACACAAAGTCATTTTCTCTCTTAAAACTAGCAACCTAGCATTCGGCATGTCGGCCGCCATTTTGTGTGGGCGTTACTTCTCGCTTTGACAACGTCCTTTCCGCAAACTAACAGAAAAATTTACAAATGGCGCACCCTTATTTTCTTCAATGACCTGAATCAATGTACAGTTTGCTAATATGCGACCTGACATGGGACTAGCGATCATCTGTGAAGTCTAAAAACCATCAAAAAAGAATTGGGAGCCTTCGATGATGGATTTCCGGATGCTCTATAGCCAATACTTTTCCTTAGCTCCAGTTAGGCCTCATGCATCTCACTCTAGTCATCGCATTCCTTCCTACGTGAATAATAAACTTGCATGAAACAGGTGTAGAGAAGAAGTGGGAAAAGTTTTCCTTGAGATCATGTTCAGCCTTTTCAAGTCAAAATGAGATCTTCCTTATTTCAAATTAGTAACCAATAGCACTTGAAGACCCAACCTCACGAAGTCACTCCATCTTCTCCTCTGTCCTATCACCATAAGGTTGTAAATTGGATCTTGACCTTCTGAACCTGGACTGTCACCCTTCGGACATACTCACACCAGCAAGTCTAGTACCCTCATGTAAAAATTGCCATTACATCTGGGGCTAGTCTTTACTTAACCCCCCAATACATATGAAAATTGTGATTGTGTAATCACACTATCATAGTAACGTCATTGCATTTTTCTGTACTCAAATTAAAAACAAATTGGAGCTTATTTTAATTGTAATTACATTTATTCTTGGTGTGATAGGAAAGCTTGAAAGCTAGGTGTAACAACCAATAATAAAAGATTGCATATAAAATTTGACGGGAACGTAATTGGATATTTTTTATTACAAACTAACGCACAAAGCTAAAAAAATCTCTTATTTTAGATTAAAATTATGTAAGTTGTCTTTTAATGCTGCAGTTATATTTGGGTAAAAGATTTCGTACGTTTTACAACAATAATTCTGGGTATGGTGTGATCTGTAAAGTAAATTAATGGGTTCAATGGAATATATAGGACAGGCTGATGATTTTCCTTAGCCCTTTATTTACTTATGGGACTTACAAGTTCCATAAATTTTTTTCATGGTATTGTATTATTATAAGTACTTTCAGACCCTTTGGGACTTTGAAATCTACTTTCATGAAGTTCATTCTTCAATTGTTGGATTACAGCACAAACTTATTTCTCTTTGGAAGCTTGCTAGAGACAAGTATATAAGACGTTGTAAGACTAAAATAGATGCATCAAATGAAAATCGTCCATGCGTTTGCATATAAAGATTTATAAGCATCTCGACCATTTAACAATTAAAGAACGAATTTCATAGAATTTGAATTTAAAATACCAAATGGAACTCAAAATGTTTAAATTAATACAGTACCATAAGCAAACTGATGGGACTTTTAGGTCGTGTCGGTAAATAATAGGTTGAAACATGTTTTAGGATGAATCATAAATGATACTTGTAGAAAAATTGTAGTAAACAGCTATTTGGCAGTTCAGTTCATTTGAATCATCCGATGATTGAAACTGGAACCGCTAACAATCTAATGCATTTCTTCACTTGCACAAAATGTAACATCTTTGTTTAAGTATTAAAAAACCTAGGTTGGTATGAATTAATACTAAAATAATCATGATTATTCTAAAGTATCACGCTGATTCCTACTACATATTTTGACATAATTTAGATGAGTAATCGTTTTTTTTTTTCAAATAATGTTTTATTAATTTTTTTGTAGGTGCTGCCACAGGCAATTTTGTTGCTGGTGCTACGATGGATAAATATGGAGGTCGCACGATGTTCGGTTTTGCCTGTGTTTTCAGCGCCGCAAGTGCTGTCAGTTTCGCCATCCTTCCAGGGCTTTCAAAAATAATTAGAAATACATATTTTAAAAAGTCATATGAACTACCAGTAGAATGTGAAGGTGTTGAAATTTGTGAAAGTGCTGTATAAAAGAATGTTATTGACCTATTTGCGTTTTTTTTCCATACTGCACTAGAATATTCGACATTTAAGTGCCAATATGAGTAAAAATTTTACTTTTTATAAAATTTTATTTAAATGCCTTTACTTATTTGACTTTGTAAAATATTTTATAATGTTTCTGTCTACTTATATTGCTTCGAGTTTTAGTGTGTTTTTGTATGTAGCCAAACTTAAAGTTTATTTTTGTATTGTCATTGTTTTTTTCTGACAGTTTCGTGAAATATCGTACTGGCACAATTTAAGAAATTATTTGTTTTTCAAGAAAAGAATTTTTGGGTGGAAACAGTATAAAAACCAAAATGCTTTGCAAACAAAAATCGCTACAAAATATTCAAATCAAAATAAGAAAGTTTGTGTTATGCCGTGAGACTTAATGAAGAAACCTTGCATTGTTTAATGTATCAGAATAACGCTTCTGGAAGATTAGGCAATAGAAAGAAATACAATAAACTTGTTTATAAGGATGCTGAAGAGACGTAAAAAATATTATTATGTTATACAGGTTATCATTGTGCGTAAACGCTTGTCTACAACTATAATGTAGGAACTTAGAAACAATATTGTTGTATTCAAAATTTATGTACGTATTATAATGTGTGCACGAACATGTTGGTTTATAATTAGAGATCTCAATTTTACTTTATTTAAATAATTTATAAGTAATAATAAAAAATAAAAAATAAAAATATTTATACAACTACAATTGACAATAAATAGCAATTTAACAGTTTAATGATTTAAAGTTTGTCGTAAGAATAAAGATAAAATACATGACAATATTTTCGTCACTGGGCACGTCTTGCACACTGAATTAATTTGGACAAGGTATAACTGATAACTTTATATTCCAGAGGCAGAATGATGGATATACTATTAATCACCCTTTTATTATTTGGTGTTGAATTGATGTGGCATTTCGACAAAGTGAAAACATTCGACAACATATTTATAATAGATAAGAGTAAATGTAGCGTAATTTTATTTTGCAGATAAAATATGTTTCTAATTTCGAAAGAAATCAGTAAATTTTGTTTGTCTACTTTTCTGATACAAATGAAACTTAAATACACATATTTTTACTTTCAATTACCCATATGTATACATAGGGTAATGAAAGTATAGTATTCTATCATTTTTTTTTATTTTTTTTTTTATTTCTCAACTGTTTTGGAACATCTTGATTTAAAAAAAAGTGATATAGAAAAAATTTCTGTCTGTGTGTGTCTGTGGTCAACATAATTCCCGAACAAATTGACCTACGATGTTCAAATTTGGTGTGCGTCATAGTAGCACAGGGACCTACCATTAAGGTTTTCGTCAAAATCGCGCATGCGCAATGCTCATAAGGTAGCTGCCATTCAAAAAATCACGTGTTTCAGTAATCGCTAAAAAACGGCTCTAATGATTTTGTTCAAAATTGCTGTGGTGCAGTGGTAATGCCTTTAAGAGTGTTCCAAACGTCTCCACCTCTGAAATTCCCATAAAAATACTTTAATGGCGTAAAAAGTTGGAAAAAAAATGTTTTTAACACAGAGATCTTTTTCCTTGAGCATACCTTATCAATGATCGTTCTTCCATCTCTTCCCATTTCCAGTTATAAGAAAGGATTATATAAGAATTATCGAAAAGTATATTGCTAAAATCATCACTTTGGCGTAAGTTATTATTTTTTTTTTTTAATTTTTTTTTTTTATTTAGACCCATACGAGAATTTTTGCAAAAAAAATATCACCTAACTGGACACATGTTAAATGAAGGATGGAAATATAAAAACGGTCTTTGACATAAATCCACATCAGTATTATAGTGTAATTGAAAATTGTGCGATGTTCCACACCCCTAGTTTTTCCATCTAATGAGTAGCAATGAGTATCAAAAACATTTGGAAATATTGAAATAAAAGCCTTTGAGTTAGATTCGTTCACTGGGTGTCATTTCGTTTTCCAATATAAAAAAAAAGTAGAAGCATACGTATATACTACCTGTTTTCTAAATAGGTAAAATTATCATTATATTCGGGTACATTTACAAAGTGGACAGGGTCAAGACACACTGAGTGAATAGGAATTCTGGCGGAACCCAAGAAAATATTGTTTTATGCAGGTTTATTATTAAAGACTATAGTTATACACATATTTCACGGCATATTGTGGCAACTAAAAAGACAGTGACAGCGGTTGGTGGGAGGAAAGGACACGCGCCAATAATAATTATTCCAATCGTCAATCATTAATAATTCCACAATGATGCTGTAACATTCTTATACAAATCAGTGATAACAGTCCAAGAAAAACAACGTTAAGTAAGTGCCTATGCAGCATCATTGAAACCAAAAATTAATAGGTGTTATTCTGCAAGCATTAGTTCCAAACAAAAACACACGCAAAACATAATTTTTCGCTCTTTTTATGATTCTGATAACTATCGTAAATATTTTCCTGAATTTGACACGCGAAATTTCACAACACAACCAAGATCAATTCATCATCCCCCCCCCCACCCCTGCCTGATTTATGAATGCAGTAAGAGAATATAGAATAATAGCCAAGGGATGTCAATGATATGAATGTAGCGTAAGGTAAACACGAAATTATAATTAATGCAGCTCAGAAATGGACAGCTTGCTGCGTTAAGATGATGAATAACTATTTCTTGTTTGCTTTTTTCATGGTCATCATCTTAATTTTGCACCACATGACAAAAATCCTCAATAGGAAAAACTAGCATGTCGCCATGGGGTTAAATAGTGATGCATTATTTTTACGTGCTTCTTGTAATATTGACATGTAATATTTTTTATGAATATATTTTTATTGGGAGAAAAAAGAATGTCTTTCAAAACAACATAATTTTATATTTATACCAAATATTTAAGCTGCATGGCGTGAAATAATTAGTAGTAAGATTAATCGCAAATAAATTTAGAAATTCATATGTTTTTCTATTTTTGTGCCTATTTACTTTTTTTGATTAAATGTATATACTTATTTTAATTATCAATATATGTTTACTAGATAGTAATGAATAAACAAATATTTTTAAATGTTTGTATTCCATAATTAATTTTGCAATCAATGTTATTTAATTTCAACCCTGATGGGTTTTTTACCTATGTTAATTAATAATGTTCATTTATGCTCACCTATGTGTTCATTTATGTTCACCATTTATGTTCACTTATCAATAATGTTCACATACGTTCATTCATTTTTACCTATGCCACTTAATAAAAAAATGATTTTTTAAATATATTGCATGTTAAATTTCCGTTTATTTTGAATAATTCCATTATTGAAGAAAAAGAATGGAAACTATTTACTTTGATATTAAAGATATATTTGATTTCAAGAGTAGCTACAAAACATTTAAATCACTTTTTACAATTTTTTTATTTTTTTCTATAAATAGTCGAATATTTAAAAGTAGCCCTTACAGTGAACTCTATTTATATTCTAAGTGGTAAATAGGTAAATAATTAACCACCAAAAACTTATTTAAATAGAACGTAAATTCAGAAACGGAAAAAAGTTTGCTCAAAATAAATTAAAAAAACGCATAAAATCACTCCAGTCGATTACTCAATTTAGCGGTGTAGTGTTTTTAGTGTTTGTCTGAATAAACACTTACATACTTTTTATGTATCAGATAAAACCTTGCAGATAGTGTTTTTAAAAAAATAAAATTGGAAATGTGCTTTAATAAAATTCAATATTGAATTTCATCCTAATTTTTGCATGGCAATGTTCAAAAACCAATGTTTGAGCATGATTCTTCAGATTTTAATCTGAATGTATTTTTTTTGTTTGTCATTATTGTGAATTTCTTATTTTTGCAGAACATATTTTTAAAAAAATCCTTCTTTCCCTTTCATCTCTTCTATACTGAAATGTTATTTTATCCCCCCCACCCTCTTGTAATTTTTATAAATTATACATTTTGTTTGATATTCCTAACATACGTGTATAACTTTACCTATTATCAAAGGTGGGAATTTCTATTTTCAAATACTCGTGGGGTTGTTTCAATTACCAAAATTTTCCAACTACTGAAACATATTTAACAACCTACTTGACCATTTTGGACACAACTTGTTACAACAGTACAAACCTATTAAAAAATGATTGTACAATTGAGGCATTGTGGATGCGAGGGGCGAACTCAACTAAAGGTGGTTGTCAGAAAAACACGTATAAAAAGTTTTTCATGTATTGATTTTCGCACGATCAATATCATTTTCTGCTTATTTTGAGGAGGAAAGAAAACCAAAAATGTACCTGAAGAATCTGTGAAAGGTCTAGATTCGGATGGCGAAATTTTTTTTTTGGTGTTAAGTTAACCCTTCGCATCAGTAACGCCTCAATTGTATAGCTACTTCGCTTACCCTAAGAAAGGCGGATATACTACGACTTAATTCTAACCCTTTGCACTCCAGTGGCGCCTCCACACGATTGGATGCCAAACCACGAGAGGACCATTAGGTGTGATGCGGAAATACGATGCAAGGCCAATGAAGGCAAGGTTTAGTTTCTATGAAGCAAATCCATAAACACGAGCCTAAAATGTCTCGAGTGGCTGATTCCTCCGCGCGAAAAAGGCCTGGAGTGCAAAGGGTTAAATACTGCAGTATTAAATGTTTTAATAGGAAATACATTAGCAATAGTCAGTGTAATCTACCAATTGCTGATATTTATATGAGATTCACTTGTAAAAATGAACATAATGCAATGAATCAATGTAGAGTGGTAGAAACCACTACGACAAAATGAGTTTTCAAGTATTCTTCGAAATTGTAAATCTACGTAAAAATAGAATACTGAGAAAACCAATTCTTATACTGTTAAACCCCGATAAAGCGAAGTCGATGGAGCCGCTGAAGTTGTTCGCGTTAACCGAATTTCGTGTTAAAAGAATAAATTAACGTTAAGTTTTAAGCGTGGAGAACTGCTTTTACTTCACGCTAAACGGGATTTCATGCTGAGCGATTTCGCGTTAACGGGGTTTGACAATTTAAAAACTAAAGGATAAAATTGATTGATCTTACCACGACTTAAAGAAAGAAAAAAAAAGGGAAAAAAAAAACCTATTCTTTAGTCGTGTAAAATTATAATTTCCCATCTAATCTAATTTACCTCTCTAAATTTATAACTAATTTTTTTCTATTCTACTCTCTAAATTTATTTAATGTCATTACCATTACACTTATATCCTCACACCAGTTTAAGCGATACTTTTTAAGTTCAACATCTGAATGCCTGAAACATACAAAACTATACGAGAAAACCCCCTTGAAATTTAAGTGGTTATATTGGAAATTTAGTAGTCAAAAACAAAAGAAGTTTTTGATGAGAATTATCTTTAAATTATAATACTACAGAATAGAAAAACTACTAAAGAGCCCTTGGTTAAAGCTGTAATGTTAAGCATTTTATTCCTATACAAGGGGGCTCCGCCCCCTGTTCGCTGACGCTCTCCAACCCCCTGGATTGCTATACAATCCGCTTGGCTCGTTTTGCTCGCCTCAAAGTGAAGTATTTAAAATATGCCCTAGAAAGAAGTTATTTCAGATGCATAATGCCATGAAACTGAAAACGTTTTGTTATTTATGAGGAGCCAAAATACTTGCCACGTCATTATCCTACTGATGTAGAGACGCGTTGAGCAGGGATAGTGTGGCAACGTAGTAGAAAGTTCTTGGAAAACAACAAAAATAAATAGTATCGTACATATATTTAAAAAAGATTGGTTATTTCATTGAACAATTAAAATTTACGGGCTGGTTTTGTATGAAGCGCTAAAATAATTTAAGTTGTTTATCGAAATTTCTTAACGAAGCAATTATATGTTCGCATTATCTTTTTTGCGATTCTTAGAAAATAAAATAAAACAGTGAAAGGTCCATTATCAGGCATTCAATCAATCGGAATTTTTTGAAAATCAAATTTGGCGAGAAAATTACCCCTATTTTGCCAAAAGTTTTTTTTTTTTTTTTTAATTTCATATAACATTTTAAAGTTAAGTGGGTAGTTTTATTCGTTACTTTGATAGTTTTCAATTCATAATAGCTGAATTTTAGCTGATTAGAAATGAATATAGGTTCAGATTTACTGCACAATGCCTCTTAGCGACTTTTTGAAAGTTGGCGATTTAGCGCTGAATGCAACCCGGCGAATGTTCCAGCAGATAACTTTTCCGAAAAGTCTGGTTTATCCGGAATTCTAAATTCAAAAGAAATGTACACATCTTGGATCTATTTATTCTTGCATCATCGTAACTATTAAATCAATACGTTTTAAGTAGGCAATAATTTCTATCTGTAGACTGTAATAAGAAAAACAAAATATAGCGAACCCAAGTTGTTGCTGTTGCCAGATGTATTAGTCAAATTTCAAAAGATAAATTGTGATTGGCTGGATTGTTGAATTTGGAAATTCATGCATAAAGTACATTTAGAAAATTTGTGATTGGATGTTTGAAGTCGTTGCCATTGTGCCATTCTGCTCACAGAAATACAGCCGAATTTGGACGTTACGCAAGAGAATTATATATATAGATGTGAACGAAATTTTCTCAAGTATATATTTCCACTTAAAAAAATAACTTCAGCTCAGTGTTAAACTGTACTTGTATACCAAAATCTTATTCCAGTTTATACCGAATTTGTCCTTCCATTCTGGAGATCAAGGTGCACGGCAGTGCACCCGCCAAGTTCACTGCCAGGCATCTTTTACCGCAAACCACTCAGCAGTATTTAAACCTCTCATATCTGCGTATTACAGTATGTCTGAGAGCTGAAATTTTTATATGGGTAGCTGTCAGGCACTTTAGTAAGACCCCTAAGTTTCAAGTCTCTAATTATATAGGTTGTCGAGATAATCAAATTCGAAAACGGCAGAAAATGACATTTTGAAATTCATCCAAAATTCACTCACTGATCATTACATTACTAAGGTACTTCTAGCATAGCTAGAACTAGGAAATTTGGTTACGCTTGTAGGTTTAACAAAGGAAAAAAACTAAAAACCGAGATTCTCCCCTCAGAATCCCCTAAAAGGGGCAATGTTCGAAAAATTTGAATCTCAGTTATCATACATTTGTATTGGGGCCAGAATTAAAAAACATAGAATACTTGTAGCTCTTAGCATACATAAATAGAGAAAAAACTCGCCACACGCCGTAAAGCCTCTAACATCAAGAAATAATAATAATAAAAACTAAGGGTGTGGAACATCGCACAACTTTCAATTACATTATAATACTGAAGGGGAATTGTGTCATTTACCGTTATTATATTTTCATCATTCATTTAGAGGAATGGCCAGTTTGGCGAAATTTTTGTGATAAGTCTTGCATGGGTCTTTAAATTTAAAAAAAAAAAAAAAAATCACCAAACTGGTGATTTTGGCGATATACACCCATCGATATAGATAAACAACTGGATAGACTGCTCCATTGTCAATGCAAAGAGAAAAACGCGCCGGGGATTGCGAAGCTGGTGGGATGATTAACCAATCCCAGTTCACTTTCATAGTTGGTTGGGAATGCGAAAAACCTTGCAAAATGTTAGAGTATATATTTTTTTGCACATTATTACTAATTAAGGTCTACTATTAACATTTCTTCTATGTACAACCCAAAATTTTATTTTCAATCTTCGGCAATCCGTATTTTTTATCCCACCAATTGCATCTGGCAATGGCTTCATTTTCCCAGCGTTAAGCAGTCTATCCAGTTGTTTATCTTTATCGATGTATACACCCACGATAATCGTTATATTATAATTTATTATCAGTGAAACTGACTAGATAAGAAAAAACGATCAATAATGAGGTATGCTGAAGGAAAGAAGACTCTATTTTGAAGACATTCATTATTCAACTTTTTACGCCGTTAAAGCATTTTTACGGGAATTTCGGTGGTGGGGATGCTTAGAACACCTTAAGAAGCATTACCACAGCGATTTTGAACAAAATCGTTAGAGCTGTTTTTTTAGCAATTTCTGAAGAACATGATTTTTTTCAATGGCAGCTATCTTACGCGTATGCGCGATTTTGATGAAAATCTTAACGGTAGGTCCCATGACTATCACCAACTCGCACACCAAATTTGAATATCGTAGGTCAATTTGTTCGGGAGTTATGCTGACCACTTACACACACAGACAGACATTTTTTCTAAATCACTTTTTTGAAATCAGGATGTTCCAAAACGTGGAGAAATGCAAAAAAATAAAAAAAAATAAAAATTCTTTGACCGAATGGTATACTTTTATTACCCTATGTATACATATGGGTAATTGAAAGTAAAAAGTGTACCTGCATTATAAAATTGATCATTGGTGATATTTTATAGCCTACAAAATGATTTCCAATTGTAACTTTTTTTTCCACTTTGCCAACTTTTTTTGCATATCTGAATAAACTATTTATTTAAAATAATTTTATATTATCATCATTCATATTGAATGCATAAGTACGTCATTGACTGCAGTCCGGTAAATTTTACTTTCTTTGAAAAATCTCGTGATATTCTCCGTTAATTGGACGTTGTTGATTAAGTTTTAAAACTTCCTTAAAAACAAATAATACTTCAAAGAACAAAGAGGAGTCGGCTAATTATATAGTTCTCCTAGTTGAAAGTTTGTCAATGGCTGACTGCATAATAAGTACAAAAAAAATAAAAAAAAATCAAGTGTGCCTAACCCTTTCAATACCAGGAAGTTTCCTTGCAAGTTTAGAAACTATGAAAACAAAATATTTTAAAACTAGTTATTGTTACGCAAATAAGTAATAAATTTAAAATTAGTACCTCAAAAAGAAGGGAAAAAAAATTGATTGAAAAAAATTGAAATCCAAACAAAAACATCTCTGTAAAAAGCCGCAAAGTTCTTCATGCAATGATTATCGACTTGAAAAGTATTGAGATCTAAAGTAGAGGAAAGTTTAAAGTTGTTTTAAATTACGGGCAATGAAAATTAATAAAATTTTCTTCTCAATGTCAAAATTTTCTTGCATAGGCCTAAATATAAAGTATAATGCCATTACTACTTTGAATAAAAGTCACACTTTTTTGTAGCTAGATAATTAGGCTTATGCTGGGAAATTTTGACTTTGAGAAGAAAATTTTACAAATTTTCATTGCCCTCAATTTACGACAACTTTAAACTTTGCTCTACTTTAGATCTCAATATCTTTCATGGCCATAATCATTGCATGAAGAATTTGGCGCCTTTTTACATTGATGTTTTTGTTGGGATAAACTGTTCCCATACAATTAGACCACACATCAGATGTCATACGAACTATTTTCCAAAATTTTTTTTTTGTTTAGAAAATACGTTTTTCGAATTAAGACATTTCAAAACTTAGAGATCTAACCCAAAAATTTACATTGATATTTCAATCTGCCGTTCTGTAATATTTAAAGATAGGTTAATTTAAAGTAAAAACAATACTTATCAGAGTTGTTGGTTAGATATTCCCTAAAAAATTACAACTCCTACACGTTTGGGAAAAGATTGACTTTTTCGATTAAATCTGATTTCTAAAACTCAAATTCTCAACTGATAAAGGAAAATCTTATCTTATTTTTTGTCCCAACAACCTCTCCCCGCACCCTCCATTCTACTTTAAAAAAAAAAAAAAAAAAAAAAAAAAAAAAAAAACATTCGAGAGCTTTAAAATTGAAATATTAAAACAATTTTTCCATCAATAACTTTAGAATTATTCAAAAAGCGAGGATCAATTGCAACAGGTTGCATGTTAAAATATTCTATCATTAGTTTTTAGGATCAAAAGTTATTTATTACAAAAATTGTAATAGATGGCAGCACGAGTAAAGGAATCGATAATATAGTATAAGTAAAGAAAAATAAGAAAAAGAGCCACTTTCTTAATTTTTTTTTCTCACGTCAAAGAGAGAACTTGTTTATTTTAAAAGGAAATGGGGATGGGATAAGAACCTAATAAGAACGCATAAGTACCGAAGCATCAATTAACTATTGACAAGTAAATACGATATAAACGAAGTATTCGTGTTAAATGTTTTTATCAGGATATCTAATAGAAATCTTTTAGTAATTGTATTATGCATATAAGTTTTCACAATTGAAATTCTTATATTTAAAGCCGGCTGGATCTTGTAGTAATTAATAGGACTTCATAAAATTCTGTATACGCACTACTTTGATCATGGATAATCTCTAAATATTGTAAATAATAAAATAATTGATTCAAATTTTCGCAACTGACGCATCAAATAAAACAGTTATAGGAGATATAATACGAACTTTTATAGATTGTTTTCTTTGCGGTTTAAAACTTAATTTTCATCTTTTCCGTAAATGTGCAAGCCTGTAAAGTTAGCTTTTAGACTATTTTTAGCGGGGCTTCCATCTGGTAGTGAAAATTTGAACTAGTATAGTTTTTTTTTTTTTTTTATTATTTTTTTTTTTTTTAGATATAATTAATATCCTCATACCATAATAAGCATACATGCGTGTTGAATATCACATGTTCTAGATGTCTCCATACAGGATAATTTTAATTATGGACCCAAATAAAAACAATAAAAATGCCATAGTAGCGTCTCATGTAGCACAGTAGTATTGGCCAATGTCGAAAACATGAGTTTGGAGAAGATTGGCCACTCCCCTGACCGAAACTCGTTCATTGTTCCAAAATAAACGAATTTTTTAAATTAGATAAACATGTCAAAACCATCCCAAAACATATTTTTTACCCCTCCGTTTTTCATATAACACTATATATTTCAATTTTAAAACTGTTCATCAACATTTCAAAACTTCCTGTATAGTGTACCCAGCATTGGGCAAGGGAAAGATTGGCCAAGATTCGTAACAGATAAGCCTACATCGAGATTGGCCATTGTCGAGTGATATTGACCAGCGCATTTGTACCACTTGTCATTAGAAAACCAAAAAATATCAACCCAAGTCAAAACATAAAATTCACCAACCTTTTCAATCCAATATCCTTTAGTTTACATTTTTTTTCATTATCAACATACTAATAGGATCGTCCCTTTATCACGTTGAAAGGATCCATCACATAAAAATTGAAAAGAAGGATTGCTTTATCTATGGGCGAGTTATATCCAATCAATTATCTATCCCCGCCTTATCGAACTTTTCGGGTAAAGTCACTTAAAAAAATTTCACAGTTAAAATACATCAAAATACCATTAATAAAATAGTTTGAGTGATTGGCAGGTTGCCGCCTCTAAGACACCCTAAGGATGGTTCAAATCACAGGTGAGACAAATTTGTCTTCCATTGATATGTTATACAAGATAAACTGACACTTAATTAGCTTTGGAAGGGTTTACACATCCCAGATATCAAGCAAATATCTAACACGGGTTCTTTTTCTTTAGTTTTTTCTATACTTAAAATGTTGCTGGGCTTTTTTAATGGAGTTTGTAATCCTATACTATCTTTGAAGTGAAATGTTTGTTACAGTCTGTTATAATAAGTAATGTTACAGTTTGAGAAAGAAAATAAACGAGAAAAGTGATCCTTCGAATTTTTTGGTAATACCGTAATCACAATAATTTCACGTAATGTCCTAATTGTTGCATTTCATTGTGCTAGTGTTCACAAGAATATAATTTTAAAAATAAATTTCAGAATATATTTTATTGCCACATTTTTCAGAACAATTTAATAAGCATGAAGCAAAATATTCTACGAAAACACCACTGTAGTATAGTGAATAATATAGGCGATTGTATCGTTGAGCAGTAGTTACTATATGCTTTCGGCAGAATTACAGCGATTGTGACAAAGAATCTGCACAAAATTAACGATAATGGAAAGTATCTTTTCCAGTCTATCAGAAATAGTTATAAAAATTCTAAACATATTATAAAAAATTATTTCATTTGAGAAAAAGGAAAAAATTGAAATTTTCACCATTTTTTTCAAACTTTGTCCTCTTTTCGAAGATAAAAGAAATGATTTCACCATAATGAAATTTACAAGGATAATTACTAACATTGCGTGCGATTATAAAATTTCGTTCTATTACAAATTGTATTGTTGGGTCTAAATAATAAAAAAATAAATTTTAAAAATCATGTTTTTATCCGATTTTTCGGAGGTTTAATCTTTTTGTGGGAGTAAAAGACGTTAACAGATTTAAATAATATTTTGCGAATTTATGACTTATTGCCCAAAGTTACTTTCCCGCGTTAGTACGTTACGATTCTATACATATATTTCGTTTTTTTCCCCTTTTTTTCCCCCCCAACTCACCCTAGAGTACAATGTTTAATAATAATTGAGTACCATTAATTTATGAATGAACCCAAGTAACCATGTTAAAAATCACAACTCAAAGAATTTACCTTTAATAAGAGTTATGATCTCCACTAATGTGAGTGTTAACATTGTATTTACTTGTACAGTACCCCCCCCCCCAAAAAAAATCAGAACGATGGCTATATCTTCGGTTCTAATTATCGTAGAATCTTACGGTTTGCCCCAAAATGTTTTGCTTACGATTTTCTATATATCTGATGCAATTTTTTTTCTTAAGGGACCGTTTATTAAGTAAAAGTAATGCTATCTTCGAAAATTTCAATACGAATCCCTATTTTTTATCATTTCATTCGATTTAGAATACATCATTTACCCGAATTACGAAATTTCAATGCAATATGTTGAAAAACACGTCACTTATGAGCGGAAAAGTTTCGACCATTTTTTGACCGATCTTCAGGGAGAATTTCCATAAAACGAAAGGTATTTTTAAGGATCTTCTTCACAGCGGGAGAAATCGAACGGTCAGTACATCGTTTCACGACGTTAAAAAATACAAATATTAGTCTAAAACTGCATAGAAACTACTTGGATTTATAGTGTCATGTTTAAGATTAATACAAAAATAGCAAGTAAACTCAAAAGTAACAATTTATATGCAGCGTTAAAGATGTGCATTCGTCACACGAAATAAATAAAATATCGAAAACTGTAATTGCAGAAGTATAACGTATACTACTGATAGTTAAAAAATTAATAAATACAAAATGTAGGCATTAGTAAACAGTATTCAGCAAAGCGTGATTATTTATTTTACAGAAAAATTTCACTGTAAACACAAATGTAACATGATCGTTGAAATTATTTATAAAATAAAAAAATCACATGATTCAGTAAAATTTTTAAAGGATAACTTAATGAAATTGCTTAAAAAATGTTCTTTTAAATAAATGTAATTTAAGAATCAAGATTAAAAAAAAAAAAAAAAAAAGAGTACACTGTTGAAAACCACACAAAACATATGTTCCACGATTCCAAACACGTTAGACAGATTAAAAAATATATATATAAAAAATAAAACTGCTTTGTTTGTATAAAATAATATTTCTTTTTGTAATTTCAAGAAATTCTGTTCCGATTCACCCCATTTTACGATAATTGAACGTTGTGCGATTTTCCACACCTCTAGTTTACCTTGAATTAATCTTTGATAGTTTTCAAAAGTCGTCTACTATACGGTCCCTTAAAGTGAGCGTTTTTTACATTTTCGCTAATAAATCGAGAACTAAAAGTCAAAATGGAAAGAAAAAAATTGTGTGGGGGTTTTAGACCATGGTAAATCTAATGAAAGCAACAAAAAAATATATGTTTCTATTCAAAAATTATTTTTAATTGTTTTATTAATTAATAATTAATTATTAAAAAAGAAATGGATGCAAAAGTTGATTGCAATTTATGTTTGGTAATTTACAAACTATCTTTTGAAAAAAAAAAAAATCACTGAAATATATTAATTATTTAAGTATTTATGGCCAAAAAAACAACTTTTTTATTTAACATTAATTTATCATTTTCTTTTTATCATTTAAATTACAAACCATTCATTAGAAAATTACGAATTTTTGTATTTCGACATATTTTTGGATGCTGAATCCAAATATGGGATAATATTATGAGGTTGCTATTGAACTTTTTAAAGTTTGGTTCAGTTTTAATATATAGATGACCCCTCATGACAAAAAAAACTACATGCAATTATTAAAAAACTTCCACGATTTACAACGGTACCTTTTGTTTGTTATTTCAACAATTAGAGCACAAGATATAGCCATCGTTCTGATTCTGATCGTACTGTACTTTATTTCATAATTACCATGAATTGATTTATGAGCTTTGGTTTCATTACCCATACCCCATTTAGATATGGTTTCAAGTGATGGCCAGTTCCCGATGCATTGAATCTTGCCTCAAACCATTCTCACGAAGTATAAAAAAATGTCATGTTAAATATGATAACACAGTGTAAACACGTACGGCGGTTAATATCCCCCATTAAAACGGAACGTCAGTTTGTCTCTGTCCTATAGACCTAATGCTTTATTTTTTTCAGCCACAATTTCTGCCTATGTATTGGCTTTGAAGCACATGCCATTTTATAACAGGTATACCATCAGTAATAAAAGTTCATTAAAAAATTTGAAGGAAAAATAACTAGCGTTTTTATTATTATTATTACACTTAAGTTTTTAAGAGCTAGCTTATAACAACTTTAAAAAGTTAATAATAAAAAACACTAGTTATTTTACTTTCAAACATTTTAATGAACTTTCATCACTGATGATATGCTTGTTTTAAAAGTTCATATGCTTCAAAACAATACATAGGCAGAAATTGGGGCTGAAAAAATAAAGGGTTAATAGAAACATACTGCCGCTCCGTCTAAAATATAATTATTTTTTTTTTTTAAATGTGTGATTTTTAACATTTATACAACTGCATACAAACGGCATTCCATTCTTTGATATTTTCCTCCACTGTTCACTTTGTATTACATTTTGTGATTATATAGTTGCATATATCGTTTTGATACATAACAATGTCTCTTTAATGTGAATTTCGCATGTCTGAGATACTCCAGTCAAAAGGCATTATCGAAGAACTGATATTCCTTTAACTTGTGTAATAATCCCCGATTTAAATTCTCGTTAAGACTTGGAAGTATACTAAGTAGAAGACATCAACGCATGCTACATAAAAAAAAGAAGAAGAAAAGATATCAAGATAACAGAGATGGTCTTCGTGAACTTCAAGGACTCTTCTGGCTTCGATTCCTTTTTATTCACGAAAAGTGAATGATTTATTGTTAAATTCAGGTGATTGTTTTACCAAAGTAACTCTAGTGAAAGCCGCCCAGATGTTATCTGTAATAATTATTTCAATGTGGACGTCGTTATCCCAGTAGATCATCCTTTGATGTACAGGGGATTTTTCAAACAGAATGAACAAAACATAAAGATCAGTGGGGAAAAGACTCGACTGTGTTTGTATATTTATGAGTTTAAAGAAAGATGCCAGTTTAAAGTTTACCGACGTTTTTTTTTTTTTTTTTTTTTAATTTAATACATGGTGTCTTTCTTAAAACTGCGTCGTAAATTCATCGCATGGCAACTGCGAAACATCGTTTAACAGCTGAACGTTGTTGCAAACAGAATATTTATTTAGTTGGTCTTTTTGATTAGACAACTGATGAAGTACACAAAAGTTATTATTTTTACATTGTAACATGGTTTGGTTTGGATTGACAAACATGAAGGGATTCTTTAAGTGTTCCGTTTTTTATTTTACGGTATGGAGTACTTAAACCCGATCAATTTGGAGCATCGTTATTAACAAAAAATTTGCCAAATTGATAAGTTTTGTGACAAAGTTGGCGAGCAAACTTGTCATCGAATGTTCAAATTTTAATCCTATATCTCTATTTTCAGCCAAGGAATTACTCTTTTCTCGATCATTGAAGAACTTCCAGTTAGAATTTCAAAATCGAAAGAATTTTTGTTAATTATTAATCTTATCAAAACCTCAAACTGATATATGATGCAGGACTGAAAAGTTTACATCCTAGGCTTTACAACACCCCAAATTGATTTTCTGTCTCCGTTTTTAGTAGTACTTCTGATTGAAACGTCTAATAAAATTTTAGTATGGAACTAGTCTCGACGAGTCCTTTCACTTCACTAACATATACGCAATTACTTATATGTATGTATTTATATGCAAATTTAGTCTTAAGATAATTTTGGTATTTATCAATTTATTACTCTAAAATTTTTACTTTGGTACTCTTAAACAATTTATAATGAAAAAAAAAACGGTGCTTTCTGTCTACTATATACTGAAATTAAAAATCAAATCAACTCTAAAAAAAAGTTACACATTCTTGAGACATTTTTTCAGTTTTTTGCAATATCTTTCCAACCTAAGAATCAGAAGTATTTAGAAAAAGTTCATGTTTATTGCTGTATTAAATATATTTTAACTTAGTTTTATCGCATTACTCACTTATAAAACGAGCACTGGAATATAAAATGCGTGAAATAAACATATAAGATTTAGTTACATTTTCTACATTTATTATAAAGATTAAAATATCTTTTTGCAAATCAAATCCGAATTCAATTAGTATTAGTTTACACATATTTTTAGTAATCTATAGCTCAAGAGTTTATATACAGTTGAACTATTTTGTACAATATAACTTGATTAATCATGTTCACAATTTTGATGGTCAAATACTTAGGATGTTTGATTTTAAGAGGTTTCTTGTATTTTCACGCAATTATCTTTTTTCATCTATGATAATAAAAGAAAGTGCTTGTTTGTCTGCGATTCTTTCTTGCAATAGAAAATAATTTCAGAAATTTAACCATAAAGATTACCTTTAGTTTTGTTTTTGACTTCTAGAAATGAGTTTTTTAAATTAAATTTTATAGTTGTAGTGCAAAAATAATATAACCCTATCTTAAAAAATCTTTTATATGCATTGTCAATTTTTATATTCATTAATACAGGGTGGATATCAAAAACATTTCTATCAGCAAAATGTGCGGCACACTACATATTTCAAAACGAATTTATTAAAATGAATTTGAAATTACACACTCTCATCCAAATATCATTTATTTATTCGGATTAAAACAATTTTTATTTATTTATTTATTTATTTATTTATTTATTTATTTATTTATTTATTTATTTATTTATTTATTTATTTATTTATTTATTTATTTATTTATTTATTTATTTATTTATTTATTTATTTATTTATTTATTTATTTATTTATTTATTTATTTATTTATTTATTTATTTATTCAGATTAAAACAATTTTTACTATTTATTTATTCAGATTAAAACAATTTTTATTATTTATTTATTTATTCAGATTAAAACAATTTTTACTATTTATTTATTCAGATTAAAACAATTTTTATTATTTATTTATTTATTCAGATTAAAACAATTTTTATTATTTATTTATTTATTCAGATTAAAACAATTTTTATTATTTATTTATTTATTCAGATTAAAACAATTTTTATTATTTATTTATTTTTTTTATTCAGATTAAAACAATTTTTATTATTTTTTTTTTTTTTTTATTCAGATTAAAACAATTTTTATTATTTATTTATTTATTCAGATTAAAACAATTTTTATTATTTATTTATTTATTCAGATTAAAACAATTTTTATTATTTATTTATTTATTTATTTATTTATTTATTCAGATTAAAACAATTTTTATTATTTATTTATTCAGATTAAAACAATTTTTATTTATTTATTTATTTATTTATTAGGATTTTAAAAGTTTTTATTTATTTATTTATTTATTTATTTATTTATTTATTTATTTATTTATTTATTTATTTATTTATTTATTTATTTATTTATTTATTTATTTGGATTTAAACAGTTTTTATTTATTTATTTATTTATTTATTTGGATTTAAACAGTTTTTATTTATTTATTTATTTATTTATTTATTTATTTATTTATTTATTTATTTTTATTTATTTATTTATTTATTTGGATTTAAACAGTTTTTATTTATTTATTTATTTATTTATTTATTTATTTATTTAGATTTAAACAGTTTTTATTTATTTATTTATTTATTTATTTATTTATTTATTTATTTATTTAGATTTAAACAGTTTTTATTTTTTTATTTATTTATTTATTTATTTATTTATTTAGATTTAAACAGTTTTTATTTATTTATTTATTTATTTATTTATTTATTTAGATTTAAACAGTTTTTATTTATTTATTTATTTATTTATTTAGATTTAAACAGTTTTTATTTATTTATTTATTTATTTATTTAGATTTAAACAGTTTTTATTTATTTATTTATTTATTTATTTATTTAGATTTAAACAGTTTTTATTTATTTATTTATTTAGATTTAAACAGTTTTTATTTATTTATTTATTTATTTATTTATTTATTTATTTATTTATTTATTTATTTATTTATTCGGATTTAAACAGTTTTTATTTATTTATTTATTTATTTATTTATTTATTTATTTATTTATTTATTTATTTATTCGGATTTAAACAGCTTTTATTTATTTATTTATTTATTTATTTATTTATTTATTTATTTATTTATTTATTTATTTATTTATTTATTTATTTATTTATTTATT
The DNA here is from genome assembly GCA_963978545.1 of Linyphia triangularis. Taxonomy (NCBI): domain Eukaryota; kingdom Metazoa; phylum Arthropoda; class Arachnida; order Araneae; family Linyphiidae; genus Linyphia; species Linyphia triangularis. The sequence goes on along the minus strand of OZ021732.1, from coordinate 28,214,907 downwards.
TATTTATTTATTTATTTATTTATTTATTTATTAAAAAATTTGGCAACAGGAAAGAGTTTTTTCAATGGTAGGTTGAATGCTATTTTAGAGCAATTGGATGACGGCAAATTGTTTTATTAGTATTCCGTAAATGCCACCTTTTAGTGAAAGTTACAGTCCCTAAATTTGATAGAATGCATTGTCATAGACCCCGAATCTATTTACCAAGTTTCCAACAGATTGGATGACGACAAGGTGACTAATTAGGCCTCCGCGGATTCCGCCGCCATCGACACACAAAATCATAGTTAATATAAAGGATTTAATAACAACCTCGGCGCAATCACTTCCAAAAACTCGAGCCAGATGGCTAAAATCTTGACTACTTTGTATTAAAAGAGAATTTTTCTTTTGTATCGCTTCTTAAGCAAGGAGAGTTGTAGCTACGAGTGGGGATAAGGTTATATTAACCAAGAATTTTTTCTCGATGGGGATTTGGCATATAAGAAGGGGAAATATATTTATTTTTTGGTTTTCTCATCTTGTGGGGGGATTTTTATTAATGGGAGATTATATTTGTTTATCGTATGAAGTCGAATGAAGGGAAGGAGATTGACCTTTTTACTTTTTTTTCGAAAAGGAGAGGGGGGAGGTTTGACTCTTGTTTCTCGGAAGGGGGGGGGGGGAGGGCATTAACGGAGAAAATTCGTAAAACTTAACTATGGGTTTGAGTAATAATTAGTCTTTCTACCAAGCAAAGAGAACTTGCTAGCGAAGTTTCAAACTATAGGAATTTTACACATTGACGGGTACCAACGAGGCTAAGCCACTAATCAACAACATTTGTGTTCGCAAAAGCAAGGTTTTAAAAGAACACGAGGATTAGTAACATAATTTAATTCTTAAAAATATAAATAACAAGTCCGTCAATGATAACTTTCTAGTCTGCCTTAAAAATAAATATACGCAGTCAAGATGCAAAACACCAGATGTGTAAAAATGCAAATTGCGTAAATAATTATGGACTTAAGAAAAATACGGTAGCCGAAAAATGTTATTGGAATGCTAATACATTGAGTTATAACGGCTTTTCTATCCTTATCAATAGAGATGCCTACAGAAGCATGCGAAGTAAATGGAGGCTATTCCTAGAAACCAATCCTCCAACAGACTCCTTTATTTGAGGATTAATTGTTTATTTATTCTAATTCTATAAGTTCTGATTTAATGTCATTTTATAGTTTCTTTAGTGTTTTATATGTAGATCCTTCCTCAAAGAAAAACTGATAAGCATCTCAATACTTATGAAATCGTTTCGTAAAATAATGACTAAAGACAAGTCGATTATAATAGAGCTATCACATTAGAGTGATTAATAGGACTTATTTTGTCACCAAATATGCAATGTTTCATGCGCTAGCTGTCATACGATGAATAGTAATTTACAAAAAACAAACAAGAGGGTGCTTTTTATTTAAGTTCTAAGGAGCCTTGTAGGCTTAATTTTTAAGGAAGAGGAAGAGCATGCTAAGAGTTCCACTTTTAGATACTTTCTACTCAGAATCTATATTTTGAACTCAATAATTTGTTTATCAATATTCACATACCTTGAAAAAAATTTTTAGAATAAACAATACATGTAGATTTAAAAGAATTCTTTAAAACTGTTTTTAAAAATTGTTAGAAAATGTAAAAGAAAAAGCACTTTAAAATATTTAATTCCTAAAAGCTTAGCTCTGTTTGTTTCAAAATGTATTAGAATTATGCATAAAAGTGTTTGAAGTTATTGATTTATTATAATCTGAAATTAAGGGGAAATTTCAGTCCCTGTGCTTTTACTGACTTAATATTTATTCCTTTAAGTGAGGAAATTAGTATTAAGTAAAAAAAAGTTTACATTTAATGTTTCCAGTCTTTATTTTACAGATTTATTTATTATTATTATTACTTAAATCCAAACTATGGGAAATGTAACCTTCATGGAATGTCCCACCCCAGTTTTTTTAGTGTTTACTGAAGAAATAAACCTGATTAGTAATATATTTGTGGAAAAATCTGGGTTCAACATTTATTTATTATATAAAAAATTAACTAATCACAAAGAAATATAAGTTTTAATTTATTTTACCTCGTTATTTTAAGCGCATAAGTTGTCTCTGGGGTGCTGAGGTTACCTCCATTGAATATCTTTACCTTGATTAAAATTGTACTAGATAGCAACACAGTCTTCTTTACCAGAGCTGAAGTGATTGCTCAAGTCAACCATTTTGTCTGGTGATGTTGTTGGATGGGAATCATAGTTTTATATTGTTTGTGAAAAAGCTGTCCAATCCTCAAAAATCTGGTGAGTTCTTTTTTTTTCGTGTAACCTTCATGTTCAGTAATGTTATTCCTTATAATGTTAAGCATACTTTTGCCGATAACTTTTATCAAATTGCCAATTTTTTCTTCTCTAAAAGCAAAGCCAGTGTATCCTCAATCTTTTAGGTTAAGTTTTAAGCATGGCAATCTACCTATTTATATCCTGCATGGGTTGTGTTAACCACGGTGGTTATAAGCAAAATTAGAAAACTGTTTTCTTAGAAAATATATTTTTCCTTTACCTTTTTTTGAAGAAGTAAATGTATTAGTTTTATCAATAAAATTCTAAGAGTAAAATTTGAATTTTGTTATCTATTTTTCATTTTTATGTTTTTTTACCTCCTCAAATTTCCTTTAATTTCAGAATCGCCCCTATGTTATATTCTGCATGATATTTTTTCCTTGATTTAATATCTACAGTGCAAGAGCAACCTTGGCATCTAAGCATCTAAAATTGATTAGTAACTAAGTCAAAGCTGTGAAACCGACTGGTAAATTAAACACTCTTTATTAGGCATCTTTTGTTAAATTTTGAAGACAATTTCAGTTTTAGATAGTAACTTACTCAACTTAAGAGCTCAAAAAATCAATCCATAAAAACAAAGTTTTTATTATTAATCCTTTATATACATTACTAGAGTGTTTTACCATTATAATGAAAACCTTCAATTCTTTGAGATGGACTAACATCCTCCCATCCAGATGGAATAAATATTCAATGGCAATAAGTCTATCTGTTAAGTTTCAGCTAGATTGGATGATAGCAAGTGGGTTAATTAACCCTAAGCCAACTTGCAAAGATATCAAATTGAAGTTTTATTATTAAGGATTAAAAAAAAGTGAAGCGTTTTTTTCTTATTAGTATTTCAAAACTGGTTTGAGGGATTAATATTTCTACTGCATTACTTGTTGGAGTCGAAAGACAATTTTTTTCTTTAGCTAATATTCGAATTACTTATGGCTGTGTTTATGTCGAATAGTATAACCCATAAAAACAAAGTTTTTTATTATAAATTCTTTATATGCATTGCTAATTTTTATATTCATTAACATAGCGCCGATTCTCTTGTGTTTGGTGTTAGAATCTAATTTTAAATATTAAAAGCATCTGTAACAGCAAAGTATGCGACAAAATACGCTTCAAAATTTATCTATTAAAAATAAATATGAATAAATGCATTCACGTTCAAAAATATTTTATTTCTTCTGATTAAAACAACTTTTGCCAACAGAAAAGACTTTCAACAATGATCGATTAAATGTGGTTTATTAGTATTGCAAAACGATAATAGAAACGTGAGTAAAAGTTACCTTTTAATGATAGACTCAAGCTTGATAGAATACATCGTCATAGACATCGAATCTATCTGCCAAGTTTCAACCCGATCAGGTGACTGCAAGTGAGATAATAAGGCTTCCTAGATTTACCCGGCAGTCACACACAAACAAACAAAATCGAAGCTAACATAAAGGATTTAAAAATTACGAACTTCTCTGCATTTAAATCATAAAATAATTAATAGTTTAAAAAACTAAAAAACTCGCTTTAATAGAAAAGTGAACTAAAAAGTAGAAAATAATTTCAAATAAGTTTGAAATAAGAATAGAGTGATTAACAAGAAATATTTATTTTATCATAAAAAATCGTTCTTGTTCTATTCTTATTTCAAACTTATTTAAAATTATTTTCTACATTTTAGTTCACTTTTCTATTAAAGCGTGTTTTTTAGTTTTTTAAACTATTAATTATTTTCTACTTTTTAGTTTGGTTTTCTGTTCAAGAGTGTTTTTTAGTTTTTTAAACAATTAATTATTTTTTCTGCTAACTATAAATTTTTTTTACTTAAGTTTACAAAACTCTCCAATTGTTCCTGCCAATAGTCACATGCTTGTCTCAAATTTAAATCATGTGTATGCCTTAGTACACGCCGTATTACTTGGCACAAAACACTACCGTGTCTCTGAATATGAAAAATCACTAATCCTGAAGATCCTTGTAAGGATAATGCGACTAAAAAAAACACGCTTTGTATAACTGTCGTTCCCATGACAAATCTTTCAAATGTCTGCCTTATCAATTGTCGATGATAGGTTCTGTGATTACTGGGATTGTAACGGGTAGCGGCACACCAGGGTTCGATTCCGGAGAAGGTTGGTTGGTTGGAATTTAACTGCGCAAGGGCAACACGAGCTAATCCTTCTGATAAAGCGACAAACTTATTGAATTATTATATTATCATCGGCCTTTGACAAGTGTGCAAAGTTTGAATCAAATCTGATCGCTCAAAGTAGGGCAAAATCGAGCCCAAAACAGTCGGTTACAAGCAAACATACAGGTGAAACTAATAAAAGCGTGTTAATAATGGAACAAAAATTGAGGACAATCGTGCTTGTAATAAAAAATTGAACTTTAATATTCTCACATCTGCAAAGAACTCACGGTTCGAGAATTTTGTTCCGAAACAATTGGATTCTCACTAAAATAATTATATTCCGGATATTTTAATATTAAATAATTTAATGGGTAAAAGAGCTCCAATGCTGAAGAATATGTGCTCTGAGGGTTATTTAAGCTCTCTTAAATTCAAAATGATTGCAAGGCGGTAATAGCAAAGAAAATTCACCACAAGCAGCAATAAAACTTTCGAATGGAACATTTCCATTTATGTGTTTGTTATTGACAGTTGCATGACCACTTTGTGTCATGCATGGAAGGGACGTTATTGCAATTTCTGCTCAATTATCATTTAACGATATCAGATCATTATAATAGTTTTCTTTTCTATAATTTGAAATAACTATGTTTTTTGAAGCTCATTGACGCCTCACGAAAGATGGGACCATGTTTATTACTTGATTGAATCAATAGGTGCTTAGAAAAGTAGTATGTAATTATATAAATAGTTTGTAAGTAGAGGGCATTATGTAGTATTTATTGTAATGATAGTTAATTCTTGGTTAGTTGTATAATAAGTTAATGCACCGGTGGTAAAAAATGTACCCCGAAAGAAAATGTAATAATAGGATGCTGAGTTTGAATATAGAGAATATGTAATTAGGAGAACTTAAGGTATCGAAAATTATATGAAAACTAAGCACAAAAAAAAAAAAATCAAACATGGCTGCCCTTATTTATGTAGATGATCGAACGATACAATTCTTAGAAATCTCTATAGCCTATAAAGCTGTAGGCAGCTAATTAAATTTGAAATTTTGCATTCGTATTACAAAGTATGAAGAATTTTAACAAAACTTATCCGTCTGTCTTCCCCCAATAATTTAGAATTCCCCGTTAAAAACGTTACAGACGTAGTGTATCAACCCGCATCGTCAGTGTGACTCAGAAATTTTGATTTATTATAAAAGATGCATTAATCACACAATGTGGATCATAAACAACGTAGCAATCATATTTAAACTTTAGCTCCAATCCATTTTAACACTAAAACAATTAATTATTTTAAGATACAAATGTACAGGATGTCCCAAAGTTGTTACGACGTCTATTTATTCTGCCTTGAACATCAGTATAAATTGCAAAATTCCTCAAAATAAGAGATCTTCAATATATATTATTATTTCATGGGTTCATGTGTGATTTATACTAAGTTAGAGCATTTTAATTTTTATACGACTCATCTTGGAGAAAAGTTCAATTCCAAAAATGTTGCTGTGATCAAATCACGTTAATTTAAAAAATAACTAATATTATATTTTTAAATAAGAACTTACAAAGACCTTTGGGAAAGATCACACGTTGCATTTAACAACGCTATAAAATCTGGTGTTATACAATTCGTTTAAGATATTAAACTAAAACTTTCTGATGAATAAAAGACAGCCTTCAAGCATGCTTTCTTAGATGCATATAATTCATGATTCCTAAAATCCTACGGTTTTGAAAATTAAAACAATTTTGTTATCATCTCAAATTTCTCTCGTCAAATCGCTTTTTATAGTGGAATAAATCGCGTTCTTGAAAGTATTGCATTTTACTTAATTTTAACCATAGGCTGTTAATTGCTGTTTACCTTCATATGATTTACCCTCACAAGGACACTTCTGTAATTGGCATCACCCTTAGCTTATAGGGACCGTATACAAACTAAAATTCTGTAACTATGAAACTAATTACCCATGAAAATTACATTTTTGTGATTCCTAACCGTATTTCAAGCATTTTTGCAATTTATACCTGATGCCTTATCTCTAGTTTCACATTTAACTTACTCCGAACAAATTGAATATATAAGGATACAATATATAATTCTGTTTCACATCATATATATAATATATCATATTTCATATCGGAAATATGGTATTTTTCATAATGCATATGGGTTTCCAATGAATTGCTCTACAAAAATTGTAATAAAACGGTTTTTAAAACTATTAATTACTGAATTCTTTCAATAGAATTATTCTTAAAAATCAATTTTCTGTAAAAAAAAAAAAAATACTTGTAATTAAGGGAATATTTCTGTTATATCATATAAATATTTGTATTTTCAAATAACTGTTTCTAAAACACTAAAAAAAAAGTTGAGTTTTTTTTAAACCTGCCTTTTAGTACAGGTAAAATAGGACATACAAAATTGGTCCGTTCAAGAAATTTGGCAAAAGCATTTCATTTGTCATGAGAATAAGTAAACAAAAGTCTATAGAAATTTCTAGCATAGAAGGGTGTTTTTTGGTGGGGGTGGAGAAAAGGGGGTAGTGAGTTTTGAAACTGATAAATTAATTTTGGAACAAGGTATGTGAATCATGTTTTTGGAATATTTTTTGACACGCTGAAGCGAATAAAATAGGAAAACGATATAACCAATCTAAAAAAAGTTACAATCCTTTTTATAAAAAAAAAAAAAAAAAAAAATGCATTGAAAAAGCGAGGAAAGGTAAGACATGAAAAAAATAAAAAAATTGCCCCATTGATGAAACTTGTCAAAAGCGTTTCATTTGATATGAGGATGAAGAATCAAAAGAGTCCTTAAAAATTTCTTGGATATAAGGTGTCTTTTGAGGGGTGGGGAGAGAGTAGTTTTTTTAAAACTGAAAATTAATTTTAAAATAACCTAGGTATGTGACACATGTGTGTGGAGTATTTTTTTTGACACTGAATAGAATGAAGAAAAAATCAAGACGATATAAATGTCCGATAAAAAGTTATAGCTTATTTTATAGACGAAAATACATGTAATATAAAAGTACATGTAATGAATCAAAACTGAGTGGGAAAAGTAAATAAACAAAATTTAATGGAAAAAGTACCAGTTAGTAATAAAATAAGTAAGTAGTAGTGAATAATTATAATAGCAAGTAAACAAAAGTTTAAGGGATAAAGAATAAATAATGAAATAAGGTACATATTTCTAATTTTTTACAAGTATTTTCATCTATAAAAAAGACTAACTTTTTATAGGATAATTGTATTGTCTTGCTTTTTTTTTTTTTCATTCGATTCAGAGACAAAAAACACTTCTCACATCATCTGCCTAAGTTGTATCAAAATTAATTTTCAGTTTAAAAAAAAAAAAAAAAAAACTCTCCTTCAATCAAAGACATTTTTATGGACTTGTTTGATTCTTCATTCTCATGACAAATGAAACGTTTTAGACAAGTTTCATAAATAGGGCAATTTTTATTTTTAAATGTGGTATTTTACCTTTATTCACATTTTACATGCATTTTTTTTAAAGACTTTTTCTAGGTTAGTTATATCATTTTCCTTTTTACTTTCAATTACCCACATGTATACATAGGGTAATGAAAGTACAGCATTCGGTCAAAAATAATTGTTTGATTTTTTTTGCATTTCTCCACGTTTTGGAACATCCCGATTTCAAAAAAGTGATCTAGAAAAAATGTTTGTCTGTCTATGTATGTGGTCAGCATAACTCCCGAACAAATTGATCTACGATATTCAAATTTGGTGTACGAGTTGGTGGTAGCCATGGGACGTACCGTTAAGGTTTTCTTCAAAATCGAGCATGCGCATAAGATAGCTGCCATTGAAACAATCAGGTTTTTCAGTAATTGCTAAAAAACGGCTCTAACGGTTTTGTTCAAAATAGCTGTGGTAATGCCTCTTAAGGTGTTCTAAACATCCCCACCTCGTAAAAATTTCTCGTAAAAATGCTTTAATGGCGTAAAATTTTGAAAAACGAATGCTTTCAACACTGAGTTCTCTTTCCTTGAGCATACCTCATGAACGATAGCTTTTTTTTCTTTTTTTCTTTTGTCGTCTCTGCTCAGTTTTACTTACAAGAAAGGATAATACAAGAATCATCGATAAGCATATCGCCAAAATTCCCATTTTTTTTTTTTTTTTTAAATTTTATTATATTTTTAATGGTTTTTTGTACTATTTTACCCGTACAATTCAGATACATATGGTCAACGACATGTCGTGCTTACTTTAGCTGGATAGCGTGCAAACATCAACTAATACAATTCTGCAAGAGATTCCTAACAGCTTTAAATCACTATGAAATCAAGGACAGAGCATTTGTAGTCCGGAAAAATATTAAGCAACAAGAATTTTTTTTTTTTTTTTTTAGTTAACTCTGCTAATGGAAGGAACTGATTAACATTACAATAATTCTTGGTCTTCCAGAGATATGGATGTCACGTATGGAAATTTAATAGCAGTTGTTGACGTGCGAAATGCATTCACCTCATAGAATTACTTTTTTGCCTTCCTCCGTTTATCATGTCCTGAATGTTTTCGGAAACTCTACCTTGAATAATTACAACTCTAAAGATTTCACTTGGCAGATTTATTTGGAATGGTTTTGATAAGGTGAGACTAACAGCTGTAAATAAATATCTGTTTTCTTAAAACAGTATGGGTGGATGTTGTTTAGAAGGTCGCGTCGATTTGCTACAAAATCTTAAAAGTTTTAAATCTATAAATTCAACCTTTAATTCAACAAATTCAAAAATCAATAGGTTCAACCTTCAATTCAACAAATTCAAAAATCAATAGGTTCAACCTTCAGTCTATTGAATTTTCTAAGGATTCAAATAAGTTTCGACCTACAAAGTTAACAATAGTCATACCAAACCAAATATTTAGAAAAATATTCTGACACGAATCATATATGTAAAGAGTTGGGATTTCAATATGTATAATGTAATAATGTTATGTTTTTAGAAACATTTTCAGTTGCATAGGATTTCGTACATTAAACTCAGTAGGCTATGGATCCAGTGTCAAATGTCTTTCTTGTGGACCATCTATATGCTTGAGAAAAAATGGGATAACACTTCTTTCCTTTTCAAAAAATGCAATTAACTTTAACTATGGATCTTTTTAATTATGTGTGTTCATTTTCTGTAACTTACCTAAAAAAAAATTGTACTGTTAGTTTAAACCATTTTAATCAGTCCCATATTTGGATTTAAAACTAAGTAACCACTTGGGTACTTGTTTTTTTAAAAAATATTATTTTGGGTATTTAATTTAAACCTTAAAAGGGGACTAATTTTTGTGTGTTCTAGGATAGTTAAGGCACATAAGCACTAAGTTTGAAACTGTTAATTCTATTGCATGACATTTTAAAACAAATTTTTACTGTAGCTTTAAGGTTTATAACATATAATAACAAAAAAAAAATTCTTAAAATGTGAAGTCTCTAAGATTTTGAGTTAGACAATAAATTTGGCGAGGAAACAACGCCCATATGGTATCTCTATTCTCATCCTATGAAAAAGCTAATTTCTGTTTGAATTCTGAAATACTTTCATCTGGTTGAGTTTTATATGATTGTGCTACTAGTAGAGTATCCTAGTAGCTCCCAATCCGATATATGTCGCATATCATTAGACTTGCAGAATTGCAAGTTGTCTTTTCTCGAACTTGCTGGTGAAGATATGTATGGAAACTTTTATTTGACGTGACTTTTCCTTTGGCGTACAGCTTGTGTCTGTAGCATTCGTATTTATCGTTTAGTGTTGATCTCAGATAGGCAGCTTTTGTAAAAGCTTCTTTTAGTATTGTTATGCTCAAGTAATATTACCCCTTGGTTTAGTCACTTTGACCTATCTTCCCTAAATTACTTACAAATGTTTTATAATATTTTGTTCAACGTCTCAATTGCTTAATTTATTCGTCATTTTATTTTACTTACTGCGTGGTCTCGCGTTGAGGAGAACCGTAATGACCCCATCGTATATAGGTCACCCCCCCCCACCCCCCCCCCCATCCCCGTGTATATGTCCCATCTTTTAACGCTTCCCAAACTAGGCTCGCTTTGCTCGCTAATAGTCTCTTCGTTACGCAAGCACTAGCTCATTTTTCTCGCTAAAAGTGAGCTACCAAAATATGGTACCAAATATAGTCTCGCCTCGATCGCTAAAAGGTTCATTTCTAAGCAAGCACAGGCTTTCTTCGTTCTCTGAAAGCATCAATGCTACATAATCCTCCATTAATGCAACCCTTCCGCCCCTTTACTGAGGTAAACAAAAAAAAAAAAACAAAAAAAAAAAAAAATTACCCATAAATACTTTAATACATCCTCCTTTTATTCCCTTTTTTTACTATTGCTTCTCGTTAATATTAAAAAAAAAAAATAAAAAAAAATAAAAAAAAAAAAAAAAAATGGCGAGGTAGTTTTATTATCTTTCACTAAGATGCTTTTTATTTTACTAATTCTTAAACGATTCGTTTAGCGATGTTATGACTAGCTGGATTGGATAAAAGGCTGAGCATTGAAAACAGATACAGTATTTTATTAAGGACATTTTCTGTCAGAAGTGGGATTCAAACCCATGCCCACCTATGTAACACAGCACCAAACACACAGACCTGAACACAGCACCGAAGACCACTCGGACATTTTGCCACATTAATCTGTGTAGATTCATAAAAAAGGAAGCTTTCCAAGTTAAAATCAAGCTCTCAAATTGTTAGAAAGATTGAATACGAGAAATCCAAACAAGATAGAATGATTCATGACGTCAAAACGAATAGATTTACTTAAAGGTAAAACCAACTGTTTTGCGAACTGAGACTATGATGCGAGAATAAATTCAATTTGTTAGATGGGTAATGTGAATCATATTTTGAGTTATGTAGTAAGTAATCATTGTTCCTTTTTTAACTTTTGCTTAAATTAATAAATTATAACAGCAATAAAAAAAAAAGTCTATGATTTATTTAAAAAAAATTAACTCATCTACAATGTAAGGAACGTCTTGGAAAATACCTTCCTGCACCACAACCCCAAGACCTTGATCACCTCTATAATAACGTTAATATGCTGCTACTATTTAATACCATGGCCTCTTAGGAATAAAAATAAACACGACTAAATTTATTTTGTTGATTATATTTTGATAAACGAAAGTTTCTTCCTTTTTTTTACCTGGAAAGGGGTAGCATTTGTTACAGTAGCAAAGGTTGAGATGAGAGTTAAAGAACTTCCATAACTTCCTTGAAATTGTCTATATATTTCTGTGTAAATGTTATTTCAACGAAACTTTAATAGGTAATCCGTAACGGGTACATTGCTTTGAGTAACAGTCATACAGAACAACTATCATTGCTTCTTTTAAGGCCATTTCTGTTGGCACTAAAATAGCAGTTATGACACTGGAAAAGGTAATATTTTACCAAATTGTTACCCGCCTTTTAATAGACATAATTAATAATTTATTAAAAATGTAATGATGTTAATAGTACAGGAAAGAAGCTACTTTTGCACATAAATCCTAATACAAAAATAAATTGCTTGTTTGAATATTGTCAATGCCAACTTAAATTTGTATCTAACGTCGTAATGTAAAACAATAAGAGTTGAGCTCTTTGACTTTTTGCCCATCTGTATGGTTCTAGAGCTGACAATGATTCTATTCCTTCAACACACGTCACGTCGAAAAAAAGTTTTTTTCCACTTTTAACGGTATCTCATGCACTTTCTTATAAAAATGTTACTATCATCTTTAATTAAAAACATAAATGTAATGCATTAAAACTGGTAAATTATTTTCAAAAGCTATCGTAGAATATCACATATAAGTAGCATGTTTAATGAAGATAAATTTTGCTAAAAATTAATCTTGTTAACAACTAACCAAGATTTATTACTCATTTTATAATTTTTAACATTTTTGCAATAAATTACAAATCGAAACAGTTAGTCTCTTATCCACGAACTATTTTAAGCTTTGAAAGATTGATCAAATCAGACACTTTATTAATACGATATCTACTAATGTAATTATTATACTATTATCTGTTATTAAGCTATTAATCTTCACAGTTAACAATCATCTTTCAGGTACACAACAAGAAAATGTCATGGCATTCACTAATTAAGGGATTATAATATTTTGGCTATTGCAGCATTTTCAATCATTCAGACGGGTATAATTGAACCGTTCCGTTGATAATATATATATATAGCAAAACTGTAAAGTGAAAAATGCATATCAGAAGAATCTGAAGGAAGGCTAGCCAAAAAAAGGATAAAGATTATACTTTTGCGTGTTTCAAATTTATCTATTGTTAAAATCTGTAATCATTCATCGGTTGATCATTTACATGCATGAAAGTTTTTATAAATAAAATAAAGGCTAATGTAAACGTGAGGCTTCTTCCTCTCCGACGGTAGTCTTAGGTAAAATGTATCATGTAAAAAGAGCTGATAGTCTAAATCACAAAAAGTCTCTGATAATTGAGAGAACTCTTAAAGAAGAGAGTTTACGCTTTCGCCCTAAGAGTTAATACTTACTTCTCTGATATTCTTATATAAATTTCTCATGAAAAATCATAAACCCCCAAAAAAACACTTTTGAAAAGTAGAAGAACCACCAACCTCAAAAACACAAAAAACTTTCTTACAATAAAAAAAACATAAACATGATGAAAATGTTCAGCCACAAACACAGTGATATAAAAAATGGCCAACCTCTGATTAGAACTCTCGGTTGTGACTCGCTTACGAATGTATGCTTACTTAATTTATTTTTAACATTTAAGTTCCGCTCCCATAAAAATTTACGCTGCTTGAGGTTGGCGCCCGTCATAGGAATATTAACAATGCTTGCGTTTAAACTAATTTATGGATGTTTGCACGAATATTTGAGTTTATGATTTCATTTGGATGGGTAGGAAATACAAAGTGGTGTAAATATTCATGCTCGTGTAATTTTCAAAATAGTATAGAGAAACTGTGCTCAAACGCTTGCATTTGAATCGTTATTAAGAATTTTTTTTAAGTAGGAAACTAAAGTGTTTCTGGTAAGCTTTTGTTTGGTTGATACATACATTTTGGAAAGTTTTTATGTATGGGGGGTTTTAAAGGTTAGTAATTAAGACGGGCGCCAACCTCAAGCAGCGTAAATTTTTATGGGAGCGGAACTTAAATGTTAAAAATAAATTAAGTAAGCATACATTCGTAAGCGAGTCACAACCGAGAGTTCTAATCAGAGGTTGGCCATTTTTTTATATCACTGTGTTTGTGGCTGAAAATTTTCATCATGTTTATGATTTTTTTATTGTAAGAAAGTTTTTTGTGTTTTTGAGGTTGGTGGTTCTTCTACTTTTCAAAAGTGTTTTTTTGGGGGATATCATAATTTTTTTTTAAACACTGACGACTTCTCTTTTTGAATTTGTCCGTTTCATCGTTTTTCTATTTATCCCCTATGGTAAACCTGGTACCAGGGATATTCATAATTCTTCAAACTGAGTTCGACGATACCTTACATGCAATAATTATCTTTAAAATTGATAAACCGAAAGTGGTACCAATAGCATACCTGGTACTTTAAACATTCATAATTCATCAAAACAAAAGTCCAACATGCCATATTTAGCTTGGAAATTGATAAACCGAAAGTGGTACTACCTATGCTATATCTGGTACCTTAAACATTCATAATTTTTCAAGACAAGCCTAACGACACCCAACATGCCATATTTATCTTCAAAATTGATAAACCAGAAGTAGTACCACCTATGATACACCTGGTACCATGAATATTCATAATTCTTCAAGTTGAGTTCAATGATATCTTGCATGCCAAAATCTACTTGAAAATTGACAAATTGGTTGAATGCGGACGGCAGTAGTAACCATCAAAATCTACCACGAACGAGTACTAGAAACTTGTGTATGGCAACTCAACTCCCAAAACTTAAAGAAATACGTTGCCATTGACAAAGATCCTGTCTGCCAAGTTTCAGCTCGATTGGTTAGTTTGTAAGCACAACGACCTATTTTGGTGCATAATAATGACTTATCAGTCCGGGACCCACAGCTTAACGTGGATTCCGAATCACAACGAACATCCACACCTAACACAGGAATCAAATCCGGCACCTTTAACTTACAAGGCCAGAGCGTGCATCCCATTGAAAGTTTATACTAATAAATTGTTACAAATAATTATTACAAGTTTTTTTACAGTCTAATAAATATTGCAGTATAAATTATTTTTATTATACCAAGCATTATTTTGGTTCACATAATAACCCATTGATATTTGACAAAATTTAAAATATTTTCTTAACAACAATTTTAAAATTCACTATGAAATTACAATTTTAATGATATATGATTCTACAATTTCATTTTACAACGGAAAGTAAAAATCAACACATCTTTAAAAACGAATGACATTTTTGCAAATTCCATTAGCCAATCGCAATGCGTGGTTCATTTAGTCCTCTGTAATGAGTTGACTGTGACGTCAGCTCGTATAACCTCCACATTTATATTTTGCCCATAGTATCTTGCAACAAAATGTGATTGTTTTCATTTTTCAATGGAGATTTCCCGAAATTAAAATGTTTTTGAAAGTTAACTCTCTCTAAATTGGTCATACAGTTCAAATAACACATGCAACTTAAAGAACTAATATTTCTCTTTAATTCTGTCTCTTCAAAAATTAAATTATTTAAATTTTAAAGATGTTATAAGCCATATAATTATAGTCCAATTCGTTCTCCTATACTTTAACATTACGTTAAAACTCACTTAAGCCTTACATGTCGGAAAAACTAACTTCCAAATGATAGCAAACCTGTTTGGCAACTTTTGGCATATATATCTGAACCTCAATTACAAGCTGATCGCCTTTATCTGTCGCCAAATTATGAAATGAAAAAAAGTGGTTTTAAATTAATTAAAAATAGAAAGAATTATTTAATGGAGTTCAAACCAGCGTAGGATTTTAAGTTGAAACATTCCGCATCCTATAATTCAATCCGTTTGAAGATCTATAGATTAGTTAGGGCTGTACGTTTGTCTAAATTTTTACATCAAAATCGGGCTAGAACTCGTTTTTTTATTTCGTTTTGGAATTTTCAATATTTTTTTTCTTCGTTATCTTTTGTCCCAGGTACTCAATTTTTTTTTCTTTGAAAGATATCACCGAGACGAATCTATGGTATTTTTTGTATAATTATGTTAAGTTTCGTAAGCGCGTTAGAAAACAGTCAATTTCGACTTTTTCGATGGAAGTTATGCAGAGAATAGATACTTACTGTCGTTTCTGCCTTTTTTAAGGTTGGCGGCGAAACGACCGTTTCGTCTGATCACCAACCAAAATCCTTACAGATTTGAATACCTTCTCGTGGGAGATATTACACTATACGACTCATGATTTGCGCCATATTGCTAAATTTAAAATAGTTTTGTTAACTTTTGTTTCTCTTTTTTAAAAAAAAAACTAATAGTTTTATGTGTTTATAGAAATAGGATTAAAGTATTTTCTTTGTTAATGAATCTGAAACAAAGGTCTTATTGCGTACGGTATAAAAACCTAATTCAATCGACATTAAATTCATTCTGTTAGATATATACAGTACAAAATGTTTGTTACTTTATAAATATTTTAATGAGTATAATGTAATGACTCTTTTTCGTTTACTGATATGGATTCCCTACGAAACATATTTTCTATGTGTCAAAACATATTTTGTATAAGTCATTAATTCGTGCACAATCTGTTCAAATCTCGAAATGAAATAAATAATACTCATTTTGAGAGGGATTTTTTTTTTCAGAAGAAATCTTATTCAAAAGGTTCTGGTAAATTTTTACTTTACAGCCAAAACTATAACTGCATAGAAATTTAAAAGTACTGTTCTCAAGCAAAAGAAGCGCCGAACTTTGCGCAAATATGTTGAAAACCAACAAAGAAAGTTAGTTTTCAATAAATTTTAGAAATCAATTAACTTAAAACATTTGTTCTATTTTGACAAACAGGTGAATATATTGAAACCAGTTTTCTAATTTTTTTAAAAATTACATTCATAGTACTGAAATTTCGGTTAAAAACTCTGAAATGTGTTTCCGCTGAATTGTACAATGTCTTATTGCTGATAAAGTCCTATGATGCCTATGAAAATTTCGTAAATTGTCTCCACACCGAGATATCTGTATGAAATTTATTATCAGCAAACTTAAGCTTTAAACAACTTTAACTAACAGTTTTGTCAAGAATTCAAAATTCACCAGTTTTTATCATTGATTTTTCACAACGAGATTTGTTTCCAAACCAACCCTTGAAATCTTGTACCTCCACTTTCAGTTCAAAATTTTAGATTTAACGAAAACTTTAAAGAATATTTGGCAAATCTTCATTATTCTAATATTCCAAAATATTAAGATATATTTTGGAGGAATTTCAGTTTTATAATCGTTTATAAGGACTAAGCATAGACTAAAGTTTTGTGGAAAAAGAAAATTAGCTATTAATCTCCCTTGCAGTATACTTGCAAAAGTGGTAAAATTATTAAACTTAAACCCAATTAAAGAGTAATTGATGGAATTTAACTAACAAATCTCCCCCCCCCCCCCTTCTAAGTTTTAATTCACCCTTACTATTGAAGTATAAAGTTTCAACTTTCAAATCACTTCGAAAGTAAAACAAATTAAAAGTAGAATAAACACTTCTTAAAAGTCAGTAGAAAGATATCCTGAGAAACTGTGGGCATTTAATACGTTTACGTGAATTACATACAGAACAGGAATCTTGAATGAAAGTTTAGTACAATAATCACCACTGAGGGCACCGGCATTTTAATAGCCAGTTATCAAAAATTCAACACAGATAAAAGTATAGGTTTCATAGAGAGCAATCACAACAATACTTGATACACAACAATACACAACAATACTCCCTGATTGACTAACTCACTCACTCATCACTAATTCTCCCACTTCCCATATAGTCACAAATTTAATATTTGTTACAAATCTCAACAAGGACAAACACAAAAAGTAAATTATTTCGATCTCCCTAGGTCATTTTAAAAGGTCGAAAAGGAGTCAAAAGTTTCAAACGAGAGATATTCAAATGTCCCACTTCAAATATAGTCACAACTCTAATGTTTGGTTCAAATGTCAATAAATCAAGCATAGAAAAAAATCAACTATTCCAATGTCGATCAACCAATTGCAACAGTTTGAAAAAGGGGCCGAAAAATTCCGAACAATGAATATTCTAGTATCGCACTTCCGATATTATCACAACTCTGAAATTTTATAGTAAGGGCAGGTAAGTAGTTTAAGTTATTCCAATCTCGATTATCTCATTTTAAAGGCTAGGAAAGGGGTCGAACCGTGTGATACGAGAAATAGCATAATGTACAACTTTTCAATGAAATCAAATCTCTGCAATTTGATACAAGAGTCAATAAGGTAAGCTATTATAATTTCAATTAACTGTTTAACCTTTAACTACTGTAAGCGGTCTGACAGACCGCGAGTCATTTTTGTGGAATGCTTCCACCCCCTAAAATATCTCATCTTTGCCTTTTATATGAATTTTTCTGATACTATGTTTCTTAAACTTTAAACTGATGTTCATAAATTTGTTTGGTGCAGTATGGACCATGTGTTGCTCTTGCGCCAAAAACCTCAAACCACCCAACCACAGCAGTTAAAGGTTAGAGTCGAAAGTGGTCTAAGCGTTTCAAAGGAGGATTCGAATTTCCCACTTCTGAAAATTGTAACCAAGAGAAAGCACAGATAAATAAGATATTCCATTCTTGATTAACTAATTTTAAAGGGTCGAAAAGGAATCGAAACGTTCAATATGAAGAATATCCCAATACTTCACTATCAATATAGTCACAATTATAAATACAGTCACATCTGAAAATTGTAACCAAGTGAAAGCACAGATAAATAAACAATTCCGATCTTGATTAACTAATTTTAAAGGGTCGAAAAGGAATCAAGACGTCCAATACGAGGAATATCCCAATGCTTCACTACCAATATAGTCGCAATTATTGGGTTGTTCGGAAAGTAATTTCGTTTTTTCCCGTCAGAGGACTTAATTACATTTTTTCGAAACCAACTTCACACTTAAGCCGCATAACCATTATATGTCTTGAGAGCTGATATTGCAAGGCTTGTGTGTGAAAAATTTCTATTAATTCTACGCAGTAGTTTTTGGTTGGTGCCCTTTTAAATATGGAGAGCAATAAGCAGCATTTTCGTCATATTTTACTTTTTTACTATAAAAAAGGTAAAAATGCTGTCCAAGCGAGAAAAAAATTGACGGATGTGTATGGAGAAGGCTTGTTAACAGTACGCCAGTGCCAGAACTGGTTTGCAAAGTTTCGATCCGGCAATTTTGATGTCGAAGATGCACCACTTTCGGGAAGGCCAGTTGAAGCTGATAAAGACAAGATAAAGGCATTAGTTGATGCAAATCGGCGAATAACCACACGAGAGATCGGTGAGAGGTTAAGTTTGTCGAATTCGACTGTGTATGGCCATTTGAAAGGCCTGGGCTTAACCTCGAAGCTCGATGTGTGGGTGCCCCATGTTCTTACGGAGCGAAATTTGTGTCGTCGCGTTGACGTGTGTGATTCGCTCCTCAAACGTCAGGAAAATGATCCATTTTTGAAGCGGATTATTACTGGGGACGAAAAATGGGTCGTATACAACAATGTGAAACGCAAGAGGTCATGGAGCAGAAAAGATGAACCGGCTCAAAGCGTTTCAAAAGCCAACATTCACCAAAAAAAGGTGATGCTGTCCGTTTGGTGGGATTTCAAAGGAATAGTTTTTTTTTTTTTAGCTTTTACCAGACAATACAACTATTAATTCGGAAGTCTATTGTCATCAGCTGGACAAATTGAATGATGCGCTTAAACAGAAGAGGCCAGAATTAACCAACAGGAAGGGTGTAGTGTTCCACCAAGACAACGCGAGGCCTCATACAAGTTTGGTCACTCGCCAAAAGCTTTTACAGCTTGGATGGGACATACTGCAACACCCACCATATTCTCCAGATCTGGCGCCTTCCGATTATTATTTTGTTCCGGTCCCTGCAAAAATTTTTGGATGGTAAAACCTTTACCTCAAATGAAGATGTCAAAAACCACCTGAATGAGTTTTTTGCCAGCAAGGACCAAAAATTTTATGAGCGGGGAATCATGTTACTGCCAGAAAGATGGCAAAAGGTGTTGGACCAGAATGGCCAATATATAATTTAATAGAATATTTATTCATTATACGAAAATTGTCTTTCATGTTCCCCCAAAAAAACGAAATTACTTTCCGAACAACCCAATATAAAATTTGGGACAAATGTCAACAAAGGCAAGTATAGATAAAGTAGGGTATTCCGATGTTGATAAACCCAATTTTCAGGAATCAAACTCTATTAATCCAGACTATTGGGAATACATTTTTATACCGATGATTTGCGGATAAGATGGGGAACTCACGGATGAGTTGTGAAAAAAAGCATGTTTATAACTTACGATTGAATCAATTTGAACCAAAGTTGTACCAGATAATACCTAGCCACAGCGATTTGGGCCCGGGCAATGCCGGGAGCCTAGTTTTGTAATATAAAAATGGTTTTGAACTTTACAACGCAAACGGATGAAATAAATTTGATAGGATTAAAAAAATAATGAATATCACAACAAAAATTTATTTTTATTAATAAAGAGTTATTTCCAAAATACTCGTGCATTGCTTAGAAGCTATGCGACAATTAATAACGGTAAACAGACGACCTGATACTAAACCAAAACACAGCACAAACGGCTTTAAAGCTGCTAAAACAAGACTTCACTATGGTTACAATGTTCAAAAATTAATGTCTGAAACACGATGAACTAATTCTACAAAGGTAGAAGGTCACTGTCATCGGCAGTTGCCAGAGGCCTTCCACTAATGATTCTCGCGGCGCGTTTGTTTATTCATTAATCACAATCCTTTCATAGACGGGCCAAAGGTCAACCCCGAAATACCCATCCCAGAGATTAAGGAATTTTCTTAACAACGACAGAGAAATATTGCCCGCAATTTGTCAAGAAGACCATTTGGGATGCTGCACTTCAAATGATCCTGATACCCATCACCGATTCTCGCTGGAAGCAGATGAACACGCTGCATAATGCAGATCGCATTCTGTGGCCGTTTTGTCAGGTTGTGCCTATCTCTGGCACGTCCACTTCTAACTCATATCGCATAGTGAGAAGATTAGTGGTATAACTCTGAAAACGCTGTCTCTTAGATAACCGCCTCCAAGGCTTTTTTAGGTTGAAATTTCATTTTATCATTTCTTTTTAACTAGTTATAGTTTTTGATAGTTCAAGTGTGGATACTTTCCTGCCTGTATTTCGTACTCAAGCATTTTGAGAGGAGGAAAACTTGTAAGTCCACTTTTTTTTCACGTAGTTTTAGAATACACAGACGGGATTTAACTACGCTATGCCTTAAGTGAATCCGAAGCAATGAGGCTATAATGAGGAACTTGCACAAGTGAGGAAAATGAATATTTTGTGTATCTTCTAGTGTTATCCAACGAATATATTTGAGCAGTGCAATTATTTTTTATCTTTATGCTTTCAATTAAAAAAAAATCGAGTTTGAAATTAGCTGAAATCAAAGCAAAATTCACAAGACCAAAAACGCATAAAAAAACCGTGACGTAGTTACGCATAGATTCCGTCGAAAATCCGAGGAGGAAGCTCACTCCCTCCTCGTCTAAAACCGCTTTTAGACTGGTTTATTATCTGAGTATTGACGTCACACACAAAAGTAGCTTTTTCTCGCCAAATCGCAAAGAGAAAAACTAATTTTTTTTAAACTATATATCCGAACTCAAATTTTTAAAAGAATGGTATTGTTTTTCATGATTTTTTCTCTACTTTTATTTTAAAGTAAAACCAAAAAAGGTGAAAATTCCTCACAACTTGTGCAGCCTTTTATGAATATTTAGCATATTTAAATAGAATATATTTCGTGCAATGTTATATATATATACACATATACATATACAATATTTCACGAAAAGAATTTCAAATCGTCCATACCCGATTTTTTTTTTTTTTTAATCTGTTGTAAAAGGGGGGGGGGGGACTCAAGTGGATCCTTCAGGAATAATTTTTATACTTAAAAATTATTGCAAAACTCCACATAAATAACATGCAACTTTTGCATTAAAATTTTTTTTATAATTAATTATTTATTAGTGAAATATTAAAAAAAAATAATAATGAAAATGTATATTTCTTTTTGTTTTCATTTGATTTATCATGTTCGAAACCCCCAAAAAATTTGTTATTTCCATTTTAAAGTTTAGTTCTAAATACTTTAGTAAAAATGTTATAAAGCTTGCTTTATGGCACCGTATTCTAGATTACATTTAAATATAGCAAAATATTAGAAGTAAAAAAATATTTCAATGTAAACATATTTAAGTAACTATTTTATCTTTACATAGAGTTGGGAGCATAAGTGGTAAACTTAACAAATAAAAAAAAAATTATTAGTAGATTCAAATCGTCACTCCAGTGCACAATTCAAGTTCAACTTTCAAAACGCTCTACAAAACTGGCCAGAATGAGCTGTAATGTGATCTCTATATACTCGCAGAAAGTAAAAACTTTATGGAATAAGATAAAAACTATTTTCAACAATTCTTTTTCTTATATTTTACCACTTTTTCCCTTTTCATGTATAATCTAATAACATTTTAGGTCATTCTGACAAAGTCTCTTTTTTACAGCTGTTTGAAAGTTGAACTTTAATTTTAATCACCTAGGGTGAATATAATCACGTCGGGTTGATTTTAATTACAAAGTTCCAATTTCAAAAGTATTAGTTTAAAAGCACGAAATTTTTTCTTTTACCTGATCATCTTATTTTTATTCCATAACATTGTGTCTAGAAATAATTCCAAATTTTTTTTTTCTTAAGCCATACAATTTCCTCCTTTTTCGAGTTATATACTGGTCAAATTTCAGGACATTATTACCTGTTTTTCACAGCTTTTTCAAAGTTGAACTTCAACTGTAAACACCCTGTATATAGAAATGTGCCATACATTTTGAAAAAAGTAAGTTTTGGAAAGTGTGTATCAAATTTCTTCCTTTAGTAGGTTCTATCCAGTGATAAAATTCAAACTTCTGGATCAGAAGCAAAACAAGCGCCTTGCATATAAAACAATTCAGGTTCGATACCTGTCTCTGGCACTCTTAATAGAAAAAATTGATAGTGACAACAGGGGATGGAGGATCAATTTTCTACGTTTGAATTATCAATTCAATACTCAAATGCCAATTGTCCCTTTAAAAGATATTTCCATAAGCCATACTCTTTTAAATTTAGACTAATAAGGATAGTCTGAATATTACGATATCTGGGTGTGATACCCATCGTTTAGATTTTTTCGCGTAAAAAAAAGAGCAATGCAAACCAACATTAGTTAAAAAAAAAAAAAAAAAAAAAAAAAAATCAGCCTCATGGGATATCATGTCATCAACATAAGATAATATAATGATATAACTTGTTTGTATTCCTACTCAACGTTACAATAAGTTAAAAATATATGCAACGGTTAAAAAAAAAGTTTTAATAAATATTTAAAAAAAATAAAAAATAAACAAAAATATTCAAATGACCCTGATTAGATTATTGAAATGTAAAAAAAAAGCGTGATCTAATTAACATAAAATATTCTGATATTGACGGATAAAACTATATTAACCTAGTAATTTTGTGTTGATGAATAATAATTATATAAGAAAAATAACTATAAAATTAAAAACCAGTTTTATTATTTGTTAAAAGTTTAGTAATTTTTCCGAAAATTATTGATACAAATGTTCGTGTTTCTAAAAAGAGAGAGGGAGACACGAATGTTAGGAATTAATTTACATTTAATAAACTATTACAAATTAAATATCATTTATTAAACAATTTCAACATTCATTATTACATTTGTGTTTACAGAGTAAAATCTCTGTAAAAAAAGTATACTTAGTTGATACAAATACAAAGTATACTTTGTTTACAAATACCTAAATTTTGTATTTATAAATTTCATAATCAACAGTAGTATATGTTATATTTCTAATTATACAGGGTGCCCAGTTTGAAAAAGGCCCCCATAATATTGCGGGACCTCTTTTATGCTGGTAAGGTTTTATGCCCTGTTAGTTCCGATTTTTAATTTACTTCATCGGAAGTTGGACATCTTAAACCGTGAAAATAAATTATGTGACTTTTTAATTACCTTATTGATTTTGTTTTTAAGCATGACAATATAAATCCAAGTAGTTTACTTGTAATTTTAGACTAATACCTGTATTTTAATAACGTCTTGAAAAGCACTGTTCGAAAACACACGAATGCTTATTCCCTCTCCGCTTCAATGTCGCACTTTAATAATACGCTTCAAAACATTGAGATTTGCCCGTAAGACCTACCATCACTTTTCTCTCATAAGCAACGCATTTTCAACATAATAAATTGAAGTTTAGTATTTAGGGCAAACGAAGTACTCTAAATCGATCAAACAATTAACTTATATAGAGGTGCTTATTGAAATTTTTTCAAAATTGGAGTTAAATTTGCTTAGTATACAGTCCCCAAGAAAACCATTTTATACCAGACATATAAATAACCATAAACAAAACACTTTGGTGCAAACCGCAATATTCTTACGACTTTTAAAACCGAATAAAAAGCCATCGTTCGGATTTTTTTTTTTTTTTTTATGCTCGTTTTACAAGTATCCCACGTTTGGTCTTTGATAACGATAGCTTAAAAGAGTCTCAATAATGCGTTTAGCTCGAAATGTTAATTTCTGAGTTACGCCACTATTATTCTGAGCATGTGATACGAGCTCGAAGTCGTGGTTCGTTCGAGTGAAAGGGAGGTTTTACTGAAGATCTTATCGGAAAGTGGCTCGTGATTCTTCGCTGTAGAGCGGGAGTTGATGGAAATATGACGGACAGTCCGTGTCTGCAAAAGCCATTGTTTGACGTTCATCCCCAGCTCACACAGCACTGAGAGAGGCGGGATATTGTCAACACTTCTGGGAGGAAAATAATTTCAATATTTGCCGTATCCTCTTCCTGGCTGGGATTCATATTTCAGTAAATGTCATTTATTTTGATAGTTGATTATACCCTTTATGAAGATTCGATTTCTTGGTGTATCATTAGGACGGACCTCTGCTACTTGATTAAAAGTTTCCCCGAGGTGGGGATGTATGTATTTTGAAAGGCTTATGTGAAAAGTGCATTCAACCGGAATGGATATTCGCAATATTTTAAAGAGCCACATACGTATTTTTTCACGCAATACTTTCCATAGTCTGGCTTATTCAACAGAGAAAAGTCATTTTGCAATGAACTGATTATAATGCTTCTTCTGGTATTGTATAGTAAGGTGGTTCAATTGAATGTTATTTATTTAGTAAATGGAATATATGATAAGGAGAATTAGAGGGATTTAAGTGGAAGTTATTTTAGTGGGAAGTCTAAGAAGTGAAAACTATCTTAATTAGTCGAAGTACGGTTTTATCTGTTTAAAGTTTGTCTTATATATTACCGCATTTCAAGTTCCGGGAAGGGGAAATTTACACAATGCATTCTGTTCGAATTCTTAGTTCAGCCTCAGTTTTCAGAAAAATATATTACTTCTTTCCATAGTTATGAGTTAATTAACTACCAATTAACTCAATATCTGATTATTTTCAAACCAATTTTTGTCGAAACTTCGCTGTTTCCAATTTATTTTCCGAATATAAATAAATTGTTTATTGAGAAATATATACATATTAAAGTGAATGCTTCAATACATCAGAGTGAATGGTCAGGTCAATTGAATTTTGAGTGTTTTGAGAAGGTGACGTCAAAAATATTATGAAAAGCACACATCATGTTAAGAACATTTTTTAATTAATCTTAAAGTAAAGGTCTATATATATATAAACGAATTTATGTCTGTTTGTCTTTTATGCATTATTACACCATTTATTCGATTGCCATGTGAAACTTTGTAAAGTTGTTGAGGTCACTCTCGCTAAGATTTCTACCATAAAAAAATTTCAAATGTCGGCTATCCAGGGTTCGAAAGAGGGTCAAACGTTCCGAACAAGTTATCTTCAAATGGCCCGCTAACAATTTACTCACAGCTCTGATATTCAGTTCAAATGTCAACAAAGGCAAGCATGCAAAAAAACCGTTATTCCGTTGTTGATTAACCAATTTTTAAAGGTCGAAACTCTCCAAACGAGGACTATCCCAAAGTTCCACTTCCAATATAGTTACACTTCTGAAATTTCGTACAAAAGTCAACAAGGACAAGAATAGAAAAAGTAAGCCATTGCGATCTCGGTTAACTAATGCTAAAGGGTCGAAAAGGTGTCAAAACAATCAAAAAGGTATAATATCCCAATTTCAATACAACCACTACTCTGAAATTTAGTACCAAGGGTAAGCACATATAATATGAGTTATTCCTATCTCAATGAACTCATTTTAAAGGGTCGAAACGTTGGATACGAGGAATAGCGCAGTGTTCCATTTCCAAAGAAGTAAAAATTCTACAATTTAATACACGTGCTAATAAAGTAAGCTATTTCAATATCGATTAACTAATTTTAAAGGGTCGAAATGGAGTCAAATCGTGCGAGGAATATCTCTATTCACTACTTCCAATATAGTCACAATTATAAAATTTGAAACAAATGCCAACAAAGGCACACAGATAAAATACGGTATTCTGATTTTTATAAAACCAATTTTCAGGGGTCAAAACGGGATCGAACATCCAAGATGTGGAATGCACGAATACCTTTTGATTTCTAAAATGCACATGGTAAAATTTCGTAGCAAAGCACGGGTATTCAACTAGTTTGAAATAAATTTTTAAAAATTCTTTACCAGATCACTTTGTTGTAAACAGCTGCCTAGACGGTAACGGATGCTATATAAACAATACTCGTCGATTTAGAATAGGGGTGCATGCAGGATATCGGCATCCAAAAAGGTTACAATATAATAAATGTCTTTTATCCTGGAATCCGCGGTTTCCTCGGTTAAAGACAATACTTCCAAGGTCACTAGACAAGGTCCAATACAACTTATCCTGACCTTATTGAATACGCTACCCTGATGTGAGATCCCGTTTTACTGCGTGCTGATTGGCAGCGCAATAATCTTACATGTGAAGTATTGAACTGGGAGGAGACAGGGTTAGTCGTGTTAGACAATAGTGATTCGCTAGAACGTTTATAGTATCCGTGGTTTGAAAAGTAAAGTATTAAGTAAAAATAAAATTTAAAATATCTTATTTTCTTTTTTATACCTGCATATATCAGGGTTCCCACTCAAATCACAGAATGAAAATCAATGACTTTTCAATGACTTTTAAGGACCTAATTAATGTTTTTAATGACCTTTGAAAATTTGTTTTCAAGCATCATGACTATATATAAATTTTTTATAAAGTATAGTCTACAAAAACAGTTACAAGTTGGCACATGCGTAATAGAAATATGTCAGAAAATTCTAATAGAGTGCGGATGAGTGGCGATCACGCGGGGATAGCAAGTCCGAGTTGTATTTTTATTAATTTTGCAGTTGGACAACATACTAAAAAATTAAAGACTTTTAAGGACCACTAAGCATTTTCAAGGAATTTTAAGCACATCTAAGCATTTTCAAGTACTTTCAAGGCCTTGAAAACAGTTTAAAAAATATTAAGCACTTTTAATGACTTTCAATGACCGTGGGAACCCTGTATATTTAAGTTTAACACAAAACTATGTGCGTAGGTTATTAATATTACCATATAAGTTGTGATATGCTCCGAACTATATCTTTTACGCGGAAGAATCCATCCTACAGCGTAATTAGTGAGGTCAGGATAGGTTGTCTTGGGGTATAAACAACCTAGCAAAACTAGAGTGAGCAACATCTATCACAGACTGAAGGATTTTCTTCACCATATCCCCAGAGTGCAACATGGTTTCATGACAGGGCGCTCTACATCAACTCAACTTGTCCGGATTCTGGAATTCGTTGGAGATGCTCTTCACAAAAAGGAGAGCTCGGCCATCCTCATGCTTGATGTTTCCAAAGCATTCGACCGAGTTTTCCACCAGGGGCTCATCTACAAGCTCATCACCCTCAACCTCCCTCATAGCCTTATCAAATTGCTCTGGTCCTACCTAGACCAGAGATCCTTCAGAGTCAAGTTCGGCACTTCAACCTCAAGCCCCAGAGACATCGAAGCGGGAGTTCCTCAGGGAAGCATCCTTGGCCCCATTCTGTACCTCTTCTACACGTCCGATTTTCCCACCTTCCAAGACGATCCTTACTGTCTCACAGCATTCTACGCTGATGATACAGCTATAATCACCAAATCTCTCAACATCCAGAATGCTCTGAACAAACTGAACACCAAGATCCCTGCCATTGAAGAATGGTGTGAAAAGTGGAAGGTACAGAGCAATGCTGGGAAGTCCCAAATCCTCCCAGTTAGGGCCAAACATCATCTAAAAGTTCTGGAAGTCTCTGTTTCTCTTTTCCAACACAATATACCAATTGTCAAAACAGCGAAGTACCTTGGCATCACCTTAAATCAAAAACTGACTTGGAGCCATAACACCAAAGATGCCATTCGCAAAGCCAGTGCCATCAGGGCAAAACTTTGGCCTCTACTTGGAAAGCACTCTACTCTACCTCTTCACCTTAAAAAGAGGCTTTACGAAAGCACAGTTAGACCAGTCCTCACTTATGCAGCTCCAGCCTGGATCACTGTCTCCAAGTCAGACATCACCAAGTTACAGAGATTCCAGAATAAGACCCTCAGACAAATGGTCAATGCCTCGATCTTTGTCAGGAACTCCCGCATCCACACTGATCTCAAGATTGACCTCATCCATCATCACCTCTTCAGACTTGGCATTCCATTCTACAAGAAAGCGTCCACCCCAAACCCCATCATCCATGACTCCCTGAGATACCAAGTCCTCCCTGAAGATGCCCTCATTCGTCCCTTCGCCGCCCTCATGTCCTCAGATGCCATCATCTCAAATGCCTTTATCAAATGAAGTCCTCATCAATTCACCTGTGCCTAATCATCTGTATTTAATCGCATCTATTTCTAACCAAATTTATCACCGTACTCTGTTTAACCAAGATTTTTCTGTTTTATCAATTGTGAAATATTATACTCACCCATTTATCCTAGACCTGCCTCACGGCCCCAATTGTTAGTTGTTAAGTTTTAAATTTTTTTCACCAATTGTATTATCGTACTCATCCCAATCCTATCTGCGTTCATCAGTTGTGACATCACTGAACTCATTGTAACCCCAAGATCTGCCTTTGGCCCCAGTTGTTACTTGTTAAGTTTTAGTTGTTAAGTTTTCGTTTCTGCCTTTGGCTCCGTTTGTTCGTCCTATTAAGTTTATTTTTGTCTTCTACTCTCAAGATTTGTAACCATTCAATTGTAACCCCAACCAGTTTTGAATGGGTATAGTGCCTTCGGGCCATCACCCAGAAAAATAAATTTATTTAAGCTTTAAGAGTGAGCAAAACTATTGTTAAGATAGAGGGTGAGAGTTAGATCGGGCCGAAAAAGTCGAAGTATCTTAGATCTTTTAACGGTTTTTTAAATAGGACACATTACACTTACCTCATTATAATGCGAAAAGAACATTTATTCCATCTTTCAGACATACAAAAATTTGCAAAAGTATTATTGCGTATAATCTTTTTTGGAACCACCTTCTTGCAAGTGGTCTTATAACTTGTATGGTCGAACAAATTGCAAAACTAAACACTGAATCGTCCAGAAAAGCAGTTGGATCAGAATAGGGATGGAGCAACACTAGGGTATCCAGAAACTACATGCTAGAATTTCTTGTAAAAAAAAAGCCAGAAAAACTGTCCAAAAAAGATTACAATCAATAATGCTTTTGTAATTTGTAGGTTTGAAAGACGAAATAAAGTTTATTATTTAAAGTGTTTTTATTTAAAAAATTGCCTACAATTTCCAAAATTTGGTGCCGTTGAGGCGGTAGAAGATAATTAAAAAAAAATGTGCAGGTATTGTTGTTAAAAATTAGTAACTTTTAAGCACTAACGCCAAATGATCCACAAAATCTGTGATTATATATTATTTTTATTAATTGTAAGCTATTTTAGTCCATCTTTCACAACTTTCGCCTCATTGAGACGACAGAAGATATCAATTCAGAGTTGTAGGATTTTACACACTTTTTAATAATGAGAGTCCACAACCATTCCGCATTATCACAAAAAGATCCAAGATCCTTTGACCTAACGGCCCGGCCTAGTGAGAGTATATGTCGATTTCCTATCTACTGAATTATTAAAAATGTCATCACAGCATCCTAATTTTTATTATTTTGCCATAATGCGAGGAATGTTATTTATATGTTGGATGTTCATTCACTGGTCAACTGACCTTGCTTATCCCGTTTGTGATGATTGATGAGATTGTTTCACATAATTGTTGACCCTTCTTTGAATTCATATCATTTATAAGTCGAAGAACTACATTCTTTCTTACTTAACAATCTCCGTAAAAGTTCTCTTCGAACTATGATCTTAGGTGTAATAATTTTGACTGAATACTTGTAAAATTAATGTATTTTTTAAAATTAATTTTGTTGAGGAAAAAAGTTTGAGTCAATGTCAACTAATTTAGACCACTTCAATCTTTCACATTCTCACACAGATACCATTGCTTGTTCTGGAGAAAATTGCGGAGAAATTTGATCATCAAATATAATGAATACTTTCGAGACGAACTCAGCTTACTTACAGAATTATTAATGATATAAACATCTTTATTGTTTGGAAACAATATCCCGCAAAAATGATATAAGTTTCATTCAATTATTATTTTATCATCTATCTTTAAC
Source organism: Linyphia triangularis (assembly GCA_963978545.1). Lineage (NCBI taxonomy): Eukaryota > Metazoa > Arthropoda > Arachnida > Araneae > Linyphiidae > Linyphia > Linyphia triangularis. The sequence continues at coordinate 28,184,391 of OZ021732.1, read as the reverse complement.
TTATCAAAATTAAGCGGATGGAAAAATATATTTTAATAAGTCAACATTACCTATCCAATTAGCAATTATATATTTTGAAAGCACTTAAAATAATTTTTATACTTTTTTGCGGACAGAATAATAATATAGTAATGCCTCAATTATTTATATTAACTTAAGTTGTAAGTATGGCTCAATTGTTTCTGAAAATAAAATAATAGATAGGTTGGCGACGTTTTCATTAGTTGCGAAAGCAGATGAGATTTGTTTTGGGCTTGTTGAAATGAAGACAACATAAAAGCTACGCATTGAAATTATCATTAATTCAATTTATCTCAAGGATATATGTAATAAGTAATTAGTAACTATATTATTACTGTCTACTTAGTTCTGGTTTCTTAAAAAGGACTATTAAATTTTCTTTAACCAAAGAAAGTAGTGTGTGTGTGTGTGTGTGTGTGTGTGTGTGTTGTGTGTGTGTGTGTGTGTGTGTGTGTGTGTGTGTGTGTGTGTGTGTGTGTGTGTGTGTGTGTGTGTGTGTGTGTGTGTGTGTGTGTGTGTGTGTGTGTGTGTGTGTATTATTGATATTATATGTTTTAACGACTTGCTATTTGGTTTCTCATGATTGTTTTGTTAATCTGTGACATTTAAAGAAAAAAGGAGGAAAGTAAATTCGGTTTATGATTTCTTAATAAAAATCACTGCAGTTTTTATTTATTTTAACGATGGAGATCCTCTATAAACTTGAAACACATTATTTCGATATATAAGGTATACTTTACTAAAATTCCCCTTTTTAGAGTTTGAAACCTATAATAATCAACATATCTTAAATTATTTTGTATAGATTCTTATGAGATCGTGGAAAAATGGCTTCCAAAAATAAAAAAGAATAATAAATAAAAAAATATTTAAATTTTTTCAATATACATGAGCATTTTCAATAACGTTTCAAAGACAACAATTATAAGACTTGTATTTAAAACTTAATTCTTTTCTCTTTTGTCTGGAACGTCATTTAACATTTTGACAGTAGCACCCAAGCTTCCACCTGTTAGCGGAATTGCAAACTGATGTTCATTTCTTGATTTTAGTATTAGTACGGGCGCGTGTATAAAATTTTGTAAATATCTCTTCACAATTCAAGACCCTGACGACTTTTAAATAAGAACATCTTGTATATTTAGAGTATTACGTTTAGCCCTGCTCCCTTCCTGTAATGAATGCATAATTTTGCTAAAGTTTGTTCTGATATTTTTATGCTTAATGTTTTGTAACTTATCGTCAAAATCGTTTTTTCCAATAAGGCGGGATTATACCAATAATGCTATTACCGACTCCGACGCAATATAAACAGCGGTTATTCGAAGTGTATGACATGAAACTATCGAATAACAGTCAGATCACTATCAGGTCATCTGCTCATTTAAACATTTTGTATGACTAAGATGTTTATGATACTATAAACTAATAAATATTGCATCTTGTTCACATTATGATGTAGCAATATTTGTCAATAATTAAAAATTAATGAGTGAGTGAGATCTGGTGTAATTTGTCTACAAAATCATCAATCCATAGAAATGTTTCTTTTTCTAATAAATATAATGATTCCGTAATGAACCCCATCTAGAATTCTCTTTGTATATTTTTTTATTGCATTTTGATTATTCTAATAAAAAATGCATTTTAACAATTAAATACTCTAAGTTGAGGTTGTAAAGTTATATCAGATTATAAAACCCGTGTGCCTATTTCTCAAACCAATACATTTTCCACAAAAATTTGAGGTTCACATAACTATGAAATTCTTTTATTTAGTTTTGAGCTTATTCAAAGGTTTTCTTAGGTAAAGATACATACATGTTTCTTATGTGTTTGATGCTAGTGGCAAGATTAGTAGAATCAAATTAAATCCAACCGAAAGTTTCAATTGGAAGTATTTTAAAATTAAACTTCAAAATTGTTTTTTATAATCACTCTATGGTAATTCACATTTTGACTGTAAATAGAGACCTTGTATTGGAACTCAGTTATTCGACAATTAGTTTTCTTGCTGTTTGTCGTCAAACTCATTCACTTAGCTACATAATTTTTTATGTAAAAAAACTTTCTAAATTTGCAGGGTATGTTACCAGATGTTGTTAACAGTTACAGAAATAGATATTAAATGTAGTCAAAATGTATATGCTTGGTATCTGGACCTGATGTAAATTCGTAAAATCGTGTACAATGTTTTGGTAAAACACAATTTAAAAGTTTGGGAACGTTTATATGCAATTTTAAAACTGTCACTCTTTCATCTGAATAATCTCTCCAACTGTAGTGTTCTTCCCTTCTTGACGATCAACCATTGGTCGACCACCAATAAATGTGCCAACCACAGTCGCATCTTACCATGAAGTAGACGTAACCCTTCTTTCTCATGAATCTTTATTTGAATTCTAAATAACAAATCTAAATTAATATTAATATTTATAATCGTTTCATTCAATACTCAAACGTTATTAATTCCCTAATTCCATTTCGAAATTCAACTGGCCTTCAAATCTTCCGCAATTCATTTTGTTTCAGATTATAGTAATATGTATCCATTGGACAGAAAAGCAATTAATAACTTATTCATGTGAAATACCTTATGAAGATGTTCCCTATACGGTCTATCAACGCTACAGTTCCTTGCCGAGCACAACTGCAACAATCTACAGAAGAGTACCATGCTTCATTCCATTAACAAGCAATGTGACAAGAACAGACTTACCCTAACTCTCATCAAAGGGTATGTCGGGTCACATATTCCTTGTAAATCACACTTTTCTGAACAAGGCCTGCAATTTTCTGACGTCCCGGCGTTTGATTAATGGCCCTTTATTATCCATTGATCCGTGTGACATTGATTTTTTCATCGGATAATAAAACACTTAAAATTTAATGGCAATGTAATTAATGCACCGAAAAACGTTTGCTGCATTGGTATTAAGGTCCTCCTGCCTATGGCCTCTTTAGGCAGAGTTCCCTGTAAAAGTGATGTAAGAGAGGTTGGAGACAGAAGGTAGGAATTAGTCAAATTTCAATGTTAACTATATCTAGCTCAGTAATGAAACTTTAAACATATAGTCAGTCTTCTTTTCCAATTGAAAAATTGCTTAATATTTTGACTGTAGTATCTGCCGAAGTATAACTTCCATATGTGAATATTTTTACTAGGTATAATCACTTTATTAAAAAAAAATTAACAAATCTGAAGGAAAATTGACTGAGTGTGTCTTTTTTATTTTTTTCAACTTGACTCGTTTCTTAAAATGTTTTTGCAAGCTATATTATAAAAGCTTAAAAAATAATATTTAAAAAAAAAGCTCACTAGTTATATTTCTTTGTTATATTTGTGAATGATCATTTATTACTATTACTATACCGGGTAAAAATATTCACAAGTGAATATTTTTTCAGGTTTGACTACAGCAAGTTTCAAAATATTCACAGATTTGAATACAATATCTACGATATTGTAGTCAAAATATTAAGCAATGAACAGGGAGAGACAGCTGATCCCTCGTCAATACAAGGTTTGCTTCAATAGTATCTTCAAATTGTAATTTCTACAATTAAAATCGCAGTAAATATTTTTAAGGAAATATTTGATATGGAAGACGATTCTCATCTTTACTTTCAATTACCCTATATTACAATTAGGGTAATGAAAGCATTGGAATTTTTCAAAAAATTTCCATTTATTTGACATTTCTGCACGTTTCGGAACATACTGAGTTACAAAAAAAGTTGTATATGAAAATGTAAGTGCGCGTATTTGTTTGCCTGTCTGTCTGTGGTCGGTGAGCATATCTCCTAAACCAGCTGACCTATGTTGACCTATGTATACGGTCATGGGATCTATCATTAAGGTTTTTGTCAAAATTGGGTATGAGTCAAAAATAGTTGCTATAAAAAATTTAACCGCGGCCAAAATATGACTCTGACGATTTTTTTTAATTAAATTAATAAAAATATAAAAACAAAAGTAAATTATACCAATTCATGTCAAATTTAAATGCAGTGACCAGTATTAAAATATAATCGTTGTGCGATGTTCCACACCTCTAGTTGGACACGTAGCAGTACTTGTGGATATGAATATAAGTCCAAGTCTAGGCTTCCAATTATATTTTTCCATGTTTACATTAAAAACTTTTTCAGATGTAAAGAGACAATTCTTTAGTACTTTTTAGAAAAATGCAATGATTATCTAATTTTCATCAATCAATCTCCAATAGAAATAATACATTAAAGGTAAATCTTTAAATATCGGCACCCTTTCCCTGCACCATAGACCTAATCCTTATTTTTTTACCTTAATAATTGCTGAAGTATATTGCCTTAAAACATATGAATTTGTTTACTAATTTAAAAACAACATTTTCTAAACAAAAACTTTTTAAAGTATGATTAAAAAAACCAGCTAATTATATTTTCTCTTCAAAAATTGTAAATAATATATTATTGTTATACAAAGTAGAAAATTCATACGTTTTGAGGCAATACTTAAGCAGATAATGGGGTCTAAAACATTAAGAATTAGGTCAATAAGTATTGACAGTCGGGCGATACCTCTTAATAGAAACTTTAAACTCTTTTCGAAAATTTGACTGCTAGAATTGGCTTCTAATAAAAAACCTTACTTACGAATTCCTAAAAATGTATAAGTAAAAAGTGTGTAAAAGTATACTTAAAAAAAAAAAATACTAAAAAAAAAATTTAACATGACCAGAATAATTTTTTCAGAATTATGAGCAATAAGAAGCCTACTGTCACTAAATCAAATAACCAAACTCGCACAGTTGGTTATTTAAAAGAGTCCTAACCTACATACATAATCTCATTTTGATTTTTGATGCTAATGATTATTTCATTTTGTAGACTTCGTCGATAAGAAAATTCGTGTCTTATTTTACGATCAACAACAAAGTGAGATCCCGAATTAAGACTAACAGACTAAAAGCAATTTAAAATTATCAAGATGGGGCCAACCCAACAACTTACTCTTCAACATATTTTTTTATTTTTTCGTTGTATTTTTATTTATTTCTAATAATGATATTTCCCTCTTGTTTTGGTCATATAATTGGATCAACTCTTTTGAGAGACCATCTAATGCTCTAGTTGAATGGACGGGTTATTCGGTTAACTTAATCGCCCCTATTCACATTAATAAATTGCTTCATTTGTTGTTTACATTTTTTTTTGCTATCATGTAAGAGATTAAATTTTTCGATAAATGAGCTATATCACATTCCTTATATATTGGTTAGATTTCTGAAATAGTTTCTTTCAGAAGTAGAAAAGTAAACAAATGAAATGTATGTACGTATGTTTTGTCGATGACGGGAAAATTTGCGAAGCCCTAATTAACCCCCTTACTATCATCCAATCGGGCTGAAACTTGGTAGATAGTTTCGATGTTGATGACAATGCATTCTATCAAATTTTGGGGGCTGCCGCTGTCACTAAAAGGTAGCTTTTACGGAATACTAATAAACCAATTTACCGTCATCCAATCAAGCTAAAATTGCATTTAAGCATCGAAGAAACTCTTTCCTGTTCCTAAAATTGATTTAATAAAATAAATGAAAGATAATTTGATGCAAGTTCATAAATTCACATTCATTGTTAATGAATAAATTTTAAAAAGTAGCTTACCGCATATTTTTTCTGATAGAGATGTTTTTATTATTTAAAATTAGATGAAAATACCAAGAATAAGCTAGCAATAGAAACGGGGCTTTGTTAATGAATACAAAAATTAGCAATGTATATAAAGGATTTATATTAAAAAAATTTTATGGATTATATTATTAATGTTCATTTTAAATATGTTTTACTTAGATGCGGAGTTGTGTTGTTGGTATAAAATTAAAAAATATATATTAATTAAACCTTATTTTACCTACAAAAAGTCAGAGTAAGTGACTAAATGTGTAATATATTATTTTATTTTTCAATTAAGAATCAAATTTTACATTTGCATAAAAACTTTACCACTTAGGCAATGTGTAAAGACAGTTTAGAGTAGAAGATTTTTTACAAAAACACTTTTATAATTTTTTGTGTAATTAAGTCCAAATGTCACAAAATATATGCAGAATGAAATAAAAATAAACTATCAGTTCGATCTTTACTGACAAAAATTCTGCGAATGTGATGCTTGACTAATATTTCCATCTACTTCATATTGGATTTATACATTTTAACATTAAAGAAGTTTTCTTTTTCTATTTAAAATTAAAAAAGAAAACTTCTGTAACTTATTTAGTTCCATTAAATATAGTAATTTCTCATTTTAAGTTACCTTTGCTAATGTTTCTGGAAAAAAAATAACCATGCAATTATTTGTTGTACATTCATCGCTTTAATATCAAACAACTCTCTCTCTACATCAATGCAGTTTTGTAAATAATGCGCTCTAAGTACTGGATAAACGAAGTCCTACGTAATTTCATATAGTTGTAATTCAGTTTCTAGTTTTATTGTATTTAAATTAACTAAAAACTGAGTTATAACTATCTTGCATTAAATAGGATTTTATTAGTGCAGTATTTCGAAAACATTATCTACGAAATTGTATCTATGTAAATAGGTTTGACATTATAACGACGATTTACATCAAGATAAAAATTCTTATTGCACCTTTCCTTAAAAAATCACAATCAAAGTTACTTCTAAAACATAAACATTGGAGTTTATTAGACGATATCTTAGAATAATAATGTTTGTTCCATTTGAGTATGTTCAATATAGATCGATATTCATAGCATGTGTTGTATATCTTAGATTTCGATTTACGATTTGCCGTAGTAGATGTTGAACCACTTCATCTAAATTAAACCAAGTGGCAAAAAATCTCAATCACAAAATATTGACATTAAAAGAACAAACGAAATTAAAGCGAGGGTAACTCAAATAAAACTAAACTACAAGTTGCACCACAACAGCACATCCCTCTTTATTTTATGCAATGTGTTAGACGTTTGAGGCGTCAAATTTTGGTTTGATACAGTACGGCATCCGAGGACTACAAATGCTACTCGACTTTTTTTACTATATTGTGTTCCTATCAATTAAACAGCACAACTCAGTCAAGAAATACAAACACGATGTGGGGAATTTCTCCAACATCCTCACATTTCAAAACTCAATTGACTTATCTCACTCTTCCGAATCCTTCTGAATCCACCGACCATCAGCAATAAAATCCTAATGATCTTGATCAGCCAAACGCAGGGATCAGCCCAACTCCATGCGACACACGCCGCAATAAGTGTTATTAAAGCAATACCACTGTTGTCAAACAGCCAGGTGCTAAAGGCACAATTTTTATTACACAGAACTAATTAAGAGTCAAAAGGATTCCCGCAATGGCTATTACTGGCTTCAAGAACATACCTCAGCAACAGCAATTAGCGTGTCAGCCAGGATAGGATGGTTCTCTCTCAATTATAAAAGCAACCCTGCAGGCTGGTCGGCGTTGTTAAGGAGGTCCACAAAAGGTGATTTATATCGAACAATAAGGTTCTGAGAGTCAAAAAGCAATAAATTTACGATGGGAAAAGTTACTCACCTTTCTTCATAATCGAGAGGCTTTACTTATGATCTATTATACATATTAGTTTTTCTTATGTTGTTTTGATGGTGAGGCAGAAGATGAAAGAGAAGATATGGAGAAGATGCCCAATATTGAGACAAATAAATGTTTCAGTGAACGAATTTCGAAGTTTATTTTTTGCATTGATACGAAAAATAAAATTGAGAGTTATATCGATTTTGTGAACCTAGTGTATTTACTTTTTACTAATTTGCCATTTAGGCACAGTCTAAGCTTATTATGAGGGAAGTGTACTGTACCTCATCCTTAAATGAAGACTGAAACACATCGAACATTTATATTAACAGTCCATTTAACCACTCTTCAGCTGAAGAATCAGTTATAACAAATACGCAAATGTATTGTAAAATTTAAGGGGGGGGGGGGGGGAATACTTTAGAATACCCTGAAATGGGGATACTTAGAATCTGGAGTGCCCAGACCGGAGAACTCGCCCAGAAGGGCTTAGAGCTTTTTGTTTCTCCGGCCGGGTGAAAAGTGACACCACCAGCACGAGAGGAAGTCCCACGAGCGCCCCGGCCCTGCCGGATCAGATTTATTTAAATTCATTAGGTAATTTTTACATGGGGTTTATATATATAATAAAATAAGTATTTAAATTTCAAAAAAAAAAAAAAAAAAATTAAGAACAGATATTAAAAATTCATGTAAAATTACAATGGTGGTGGGTAAAATATATAAAAGGATAAAATTTCAAAAGGGTTGGCAACGTCTTCTTTCTATAACAACATCAAAACATGAAAAAACACAAAGCAAAGAAGAAAACAAAAGGACAATATACAAAAAGTTAAAACCTCAAACATAGATTAAGCCTAAACAAATAAACCAAACAGGAACACAACATATTAGTTAAAATATCAGTTAAAATACCTGAGAATATGGATCAGAACTCAAAACACAAGAGATAGAAGCGATAAGGATAGAGATGTAAGGACAAACGATAAGGACAAAAATCCATATCCATATTTATGTCTATATTTATAGCAATATTTATATTAATTTATGACTATATCCACATCGAAATCCATATCTATAAATTCTTAAAAACCCAAAAATAATTAGTAGAAGTTATCAAAATCGTAACATAAGGATTATAGACAGATCGTACTTTCAGTTAAATACTTTTCCAAAAAACAAAAATAGGACAAATCAATCTTCTAACAAATCAATTAATTAAGAATGTTGTTTTAAATTTATATACAAATCTGTATAAATCTATATATTTATATACCAATATAATATAGAAAATCCAAAGTGTATCACAAGATAAACATTAATCAAAAAAGGCAAAATTCATTCATAAAGATCTTTCAAACTGTTATACTAAATTCAAGTAAAAATAGTGTATGGAGAAAAGGGGGAGTCTCCCAGCAATCCAGGGGGGGAGGGGAATACTTTAGAATACCCTGAAATGGGGATACTTAGTATCTGGTAGAATGATTTTGTGATACAGACATTTTCGAGACATAAACGCCAGTTGTTGTAATTTAGCACAAACCTCAGTAACACTAGAACGCTGGCCAATATCACTGGATATTCCTGATATGGACCGTTATAGACCGGTCGATGTTACGGATCTTGGTCAATCTCACCCAATGCTGGATAAAGTATACTGGAAGTTTTGAAATGTTGATGCAGAATTTTAACATTAAATTTTTTTTTAATTTTTTTTTATAAGAAAGGACGGAAGGCTAAAAATATGTTTAGTGATGTTTTTGACGTGTATATTTAAAAAAAAAAAAAAAAAATAGTATATTTTGGAACAATGTTCGAGTTTCGATCAGGATTGGCCAATCTTTCAGATCCCCTATTTCCGACATTGGCCAATACCGCTGTGTTACCGGGAACCTTTCGAGTGGTAAAAGTCTACTTATTTGTTAGAGATTTAAAAGATATCATTACACCAGTGTCTATGGTTAGGATTACCATTAACAATCTATAATCTAATTTGTGAATGTTCATGAGTGGGTATTTTTTGGTATAATTTTTTTTTAATTCGTGTATAACTCGTCTGGGTAACCTAAAACTCTTTTTTACGGATAAAGATACATTTCATTTTCTACTATCAATCTAAATTTTCTTATGTTAGTTTAATAGTTATGACGTATATATTTAAAACGCAGTGGGAATTGCCTTTGTATGCTGTTGTTTTCGAACAACAGAATTTTTTTTTTCCTCATGAGTTTTGGATGAATATGTTCTATAATTTAGTTGCCTTCTTGTATGAAATTATGCAGAATAAGCCTTAAAAAAAACCTTCTTGATCTCAGAAAACGCAAGCTCAATCTACGTTGAAGTACGAACTATTATGGAGTGCAGTTTTTGAGGTCAAAATATGTGTACTCTGTTTCATACGACTAAGGCAAAGAGAAAAAATACAACATTCACAAAGGTCTACACAAAGGAATTAAAATATTCTGCAATAAAATATAATAGGACAAGATAGAAATGGCACTAAGTTCCCCCATTACTTGTGACTTGTGATGAAATTGTGTAAGAAAAAAATTTCTTCTTTTCCTACGAAAAACTGAATTTCTTTTAAACATATAAAATAGAAGTAGAGATTTATATATTGCAAAGGGGCTTTAATCATATTTGTCAAATATTAAGGTAGAAATCCTCAAAAGGTTTCTCAATGTCATTGGTCAGTTACAGAAAAAGAAGCATCACTGTCATAATCTAATTAATCATGTTTTATTTACCAAACAAAACATTAATGAAAACTGAAGAGTACTGTATTTGAAACTTATTATTAGCGACTTAGTATTCGAATTAAACTTACTAATATGAGAATAGCTTTTTATTAATGGTAAAAGGTGTAGTTCATTTTATTCATTTTGCAAGAAAAGGGGCATATGCATTTATATCTATTTAAGTAATTTCAAACCAATTTTCCATGTCGATGTAGAATTTATTTTATAAAGTATATACTTATGCACTAATAAAACCTGTTGTGCTAATTTCAATCCCTCCATACCGAACTATTTGACTTTCTGCAAGGCTATTATCGTAGTAATATTATACACCGCAATTTATTATATCACCACTTTTTTGAAAATAAATTTGTGAAAATTGATTGTCCTCAAATGTGAAGTCTTTTTTTAACCTTTAACTGCTGTAAGCGGTCTGACAGACCGCGAGTTATTTTTTTGTAGAATGCTTCCACTTTGACTTTTATATTAATTTTTCGGTTTCTATGTTTCTTAAACTTTAAACTGATGTTCACCAATTTGTTAGGCGCAAAATGGACCATGTGTTACTCTTGCGCAAAAAACCTCAAACCACCCAACCACAGCAGTTAAAGGTTAAAGAATATTGTCTTAAATTCTGTACAAAAAAAAAAGAAGAAAAAAAAAAAAAAAAAGATTTAAAGTTAGTTTTAAATAAAAAAATTTCTTACATTTTATGATATTGCATGCAACGATGGCCCTCCAACTGGCCTGGAAGTGACCAAGTGAATGCAAGCACATTGCAAGTAACTGTAAGTACTTGGGCCCGGCATTAGAAAAGAAAAAAGAAGAAAGAAAAGGAGAACAGAAGAAACAAATGCATGCAAATCAATTCTGAATAAAATCCACTATTGAGGCTTGGAAATTACGATTGTTGAGTATGAGATCCCAGTGATGGTGTCTTCACCTTATTGTGTGGTTTGTGTGTGTTGTTGATCCCGAGAGCTATGCCGGCGGTGGCTTAGCTACTGGCAGGGTCACCTGAAGCCGGACAGGTCGAAGGGGAAAGACACCAGACAAAGAGAAATACCCTAACCTTCCAGGTTGGGGGTTGATCACGGGTCAATCACCCTACCTCGAAAAAACTTTAACGATTCAGAGTAATCTTAAAAAGAATTTTCCAGACTGACGCTTTCCCGACGACTTGGCAAGAAATTGGACCTGAAATTTGGAATATGGAATATAAAGACGATTTACAGGAGTGGAGCATTGATGTATTGATAGTATTGAAAAAGACCTAGGACAGATGGGAGTGAACCGATGAAGGGCTATTGTGCCAGATGGGGTCAGATCGAGAAAAATTGGAGAGACAGCCTTGGCCTGTAACAGGTTGTAAGTGCTTGGGTAGAGCAAGAAGAGTATAAGATAATAATAAATAAATAAAATAAAAAAATAACTGAAGCGAACATGAAAAAGGGAAATTCACACTTTGGGCTATCAAGGACTTTGGGCAAGATGGATTGGCTAGTGAGAAGGAGTAGACCGTTTGGGTTTAGAGTTTCTCCTCGCGGCAGAAGGAAAGGGTGGCCCCACCACAAAAGAGGCCAGTAAACTTACCAAATCCTGTCGGAACAACATTTATTTAGAATTTGAGTTAGTATTTACAGTGGATGAAAAGGTGTAGTTTGTAGCACTTGGTATATTACAATTGGTTACAATAGAATTTTATTAATTTGACAATACTTGTATTTAGTTATATATTTTTGAGAGTTTTATATTTTTAAAATTATATAATTGTTATCGATATAACATCCCATTTATAGAGTTTCAATGTTTCATTCAGATGTACACTTTATTAATATATATGTTGAAAAGGGAAAGCAAAAAAAAAATTCTTTCTTGACATTATAACAAAACGCATCAATGTACATCAACACACAAAAAACACAAAACAGAGCCAACAAATCGGTCTCAAGTATTTATATAGGTATGTATTATTTCTATTTTATTATGTATATAGATATATTACTTTATTTTTTTAAATAATTTTATTAGACATATGTATAAATTGTGGGTTAATTTCTATTCTTCTTTCTAGAATCTTGGCAGAGGGAAGCGGGACTTGATTAATACTTTTGTTAAATGATATTTAAAAAGTAAAAAAAATTAGTGAACGTCATGAATTTAACCCAAACTGAATTGGTAAATACATTTAAGTTTAAAGATAAGTTAACTTATAAGTTAACTCTTAACGATAACTTTTAGTTCCTTAAATTCAGGTTTTACACAGCTAAAATATTTCAGAAAAAATAAGTTCTAAAAACAAAAGTGGTTTTAGTAAAAAAATTATTTCAAAAAAGCAAATAGTTGCACCAACGTTCAAAGCTTTACTATCTTCAAGTCTCAATTAAGTTCAAGTTTGAATATTTATCGTTTTTTTTTATTTTTTTTATGCAAATTAATTTTAGTTTACTTTATTGAATGCAGCCTACCGTTGACCCCCAGTTATGAGCCCCTAGCCCTTAGAGACAGTCAAAATTGATAATTTTAACAAATATATTATTGTTAGATTAAACACCCGTGTATACACGTACGCCCAAATGCTCACACATAAATACGCAAATTTATATGTTACATGCATACACACTCGTATCCAAATATATAATTTATTACTTTAAATTTTTTTCATAATTGACTATTAGTAGTTTTTATTAATAGGTTACCTACCTACGCAGCGATTAATTAAACGCGAGGAACTAACTATGTGTGGTTGTATGTGTTAAATGTATGTAGTTTATATCCTTAAATAGCATAGCTTAGGTTAAATTATTTATATCATACTTGTATTCTCTTCCAGAACAGAGGAAGTAGGGGTACGCATTGTCTCAAAGTGTGAAATGTGTAAATAAATTAAGGTTGTATAATATGATATGTATCAGGTTTATCATATACCAGAACAAACTCACTGGCAGTGTATGGTGGTTTTAGGTTCTTGAGCTTTACTTTAAGTTTTGTAAAATAAAGTTAAGTTTTCTTAGAGTTGTGAAATAAAAATATTAAAAAAATGTTTATTGTTAAAATTTGTGCTTTACCAGAAATCATTTACAAAATAGTTAACAGTGTTGCAAAATATCTGAAAGTAACATAATAATAGTAGAAAATTTAATTAGAGCGGGGGCTGCCCAAAAGGACTAAATAAAAAAGTTGGGAAGAGTAAATCAACTGCGCACCGCTAGCATGATCCCGTACAAAACCACCAAAGAAACAAGCTATGTTATTCTTAATATTTCAATAAATATTTTTGTAAAAAAAAAAGTACCATCTCTCTTTATTCTCACCTACCTGAAATGGTATTAGCTAGAGTTGAAGTTGTGACGTCACTCTAAAACTATAGTCTGGCCCGATCAACTAAAGAGATAAAGAGCGGTTTCACGAAGGCCCCGCTCCAACCCAGTATGAGTAAAAATTATTTCTAAATGAATTTAGAGTGTCTTTAACATCGAAAAGATTTTTTTATTTGTTTTTGAAAATGCCAGCGCATTGATCGAAAACACTGCTCACTGTAAAGATATTGACTATGTGGTTGGGCCCATGGCTATCATGATGACCGAGAGCTTGGCCTGAAAAATTGTGTTCAGATCGTCCATTTTATCATAAAATTTATGCTTGAGAACACCCACATAGAACACACACACCGGGAATCCAACACTGCCACCAATCTTGGACCCATCGGTGTATATGTTCCAGGGAGTGTCCTGCAGGTATCTGTTGATTACAGGGTAAATCCAGTTATTAGGATGGTATGAGCTCAACGGTCACCAAGCCTCAAAAGACTCAGGAGAGAGAATCGGACAATCAGGGTAGGGGTTAGTACGTTTATTCCAAATAATATATTTTAAATAGAGAGAATTACAGACTAAATATAAGGGGAGAATTCCCAAGCATCGTTGGGGATCGTCCTATAGGTGCCAGAGCAGGAAAACTCTTTGAAGGGAAGTCAACCAGGAGATCTGAGTTTTCAACAGACCCTCGCCCCATTCATATCCACGCCCCGTAGGGAGGCGATCTTTTCAATGACAGCAGAGTACTATATTTTAATTAAGGACCTGCTGGCTCCCCAAGACTTCTCCGCAACTCTTCTAAAACTACTAGATAATTTATAAAAAATTTCGAATATTTTAAAAATATGGGGGCAAAAAGTCATCTTATTATCTATAAGAATACCGAGGTAATTTAAATCATCAACAATTTTGATAGTTTTGTTATTAATTCGTAAGATTGAATTTCGATCGCTCAGTCTTTTCAGTTTACCGAAAACCATTGATTTGCACTTTTTCGGTAGAGATCACCAGAGACAAAGAGTCCATGAGCCCTCTATGCTGGTTTAGTACAGTGTTAGTGTTTAGTTCTAATTTTTTACCGGTGTCACCAAAGGCCACCACCGCCAAATCATTGCAAAGGCCTGTATATAATATCTATCGCTGTACAGGCAGAGAGTCCTGTTGAAATATAACAACCACAGAAGCGGTGTGATTACCGAAGCCTGTATTAACCCTTTAAAGATATTTCTATTTAACTAGGGGGCTCCGCCCCCTGCTCGATGACGGTCGCCAACCCCCTGGATTGCTATGCAATTCCCTTGGCTCACTTTGCTCGCCTCAAAGTCAAGCATTTAAAATATGCCCTAGCAAAAAGTTATTTCAGCTGCATAATGCCATGAAATTGAAAACGTTTTGTTTTTTATGAAGAGCCAGAATACTTGCCACGTCATTATCCTACTGCTGTCGTGACGCGTTAAGCAGGGACAGTGTGGCAACGTTGTAGAAAGTTCTTGGAAAACAACAAAAATAAACAGTATCGTACATATATTTAAAAAAGATCGGTTATAGCACTGAACAATTAAAATTTAAGGGCTGGTTAATTATCGAAATTTCTTAACGAAGCAATCATATGTTCGCATAATCTTTTTTGCGATACTTAGAAAATAAAACAGTGAAAGGCCAATTATCCGGCATACAATCAACCGGAATTTTTTGAAAATTAAATTTGGCGAGAAAATTAGCCCTATTTCGCCTTTTTTTTTTTTTTTTTTTTTTTTTTTTTTTAATGAGATTTTGAAGTTGAGTGGGTGATTTTATTCTTTATTTTGATAGTTTTCAATTCGTAATAGCTGAATTTGCACTGATTAGAAATGAATATAGGTTCAAATTTACTGCACAATGCCTCTTAGTGACTTTTTGAAAGTTGGCGATTTAGCGCTGAATGCAACCCGGCGACCTCCGGAACATGTTCCAGCAGATAACTTTTCCGAAAAGTCTGGTATATCCGGAATTCTTATCCAAAAGAAATGTACACATCTTGGATCTATTTATTCTTGCATCATTGTAACTATTAAATCAATACGTTTGAAATAGGCAATAATTTATATCTGTAGACTGTAATAAATAATAATAAAAAAAAATAAAAAAAATAGCGAATCCAAGTTGTTGCTGTTGCCAGATGTATTAGTCAAATTTCAAAAGATATATTGTGATTGGCTGGATTGCTGAGTTTAGAAATTCGTGCATAAAGTAGATTTAGAAGATTTGTGATTGGATGTTTGAAGTCGTTGCCATTCTGCTAACAGAAATACAGCCGAATTTGGATGTTGAGTAGTCATTTTCAGCGAATGAGACGGTTCTATTATGTAAATAGGAATATATAAAGCATTTAAGGTATGTAGGTAAGTTAATTCCTTCTAAAATATTTACTAGATTTAGCAGTTTAATTTACCGAG
This sequence comes from Linyphia triangularis, assembly GCA_963978545.1. Lineage (NCBI taxonomy): Eukaryota > Metazoa > Arthropoda > Arachnida > Araneae > Linyphiidae > Linyphia > Linyphia triangularis. The sequence goes on along the minus strand of OZ021732.1, from coordinate 28,168,310 downwards.
AGCTGATTTTATATCTATTGTGGTTTAGAGAAACATGATTTTTTAAGGATTTAATATACTGTGTAAGGTCGAAAACTGCATCCTCGCAATTCTTCAGTTCCCTCAATCCACATTGCTTATGGTGAATAAAATAATTTTTAAAATATGATATTTTAACCTATTAACAAAAATTCGCTTGATAATCTTTCCTATTGTAGGTAGAAGCGGGGCCTCCGCGAGATGGCGCTTTCTTTCCCTAAGCTTAAGGAAAGAAAGCGCCATCTCGAGGGGGCCCCGGTAGAAGGCAAATGGGACGATATGAGGAACATGAAGCCGAGTCTTTTCCTGGTTTTAATAGGAAAAACACTTAGCATATTTTTAACTTTCGGGAAAATAAGGTAAATTTAATACAGTTATTAATGGGGATTTGGAGAAAAGGGTCAAACTGATGGACCTGTTGCCTTATATTGTAATCTAAGAGGAAGACCATTTTACCATTTTAATTTTAATTCTACACTTTACTGTGTACAGTTCCCAAAAACTTCTCCGCGAAGATTTTCTTTATTAATGTTGAATTTCTAATTTGTGCGTGCTTTTTTATATCGAAGGCTCGTGGCCCGGATCGCACAAGATGAGGCATTATTTTGTTTAGGGATTTAATTAATTTTCTTGTATAATGCAGTGACAAAGTTTCTCTGTATTTTTAGTTCAGAGGTCCACCAATTAAATTTCTTCGAATTCTCTTTCTTTCTACTTTTGGAAATTTTTAGGGCGTAGGTTTTAACTACTTCAACTGTGGAAATATTTATTAAGTGTATCTCGGTTTTGAATTTTGTTAATTAATTTATGTAGCTAAGAAATATTTTTTTTTTTTTTTAATATTAAGTGAATTTACAAAAACCATATTTAGTTTTAAAATAAAAATCATTGTTACTAGTATCACTCCCCAAGGTCACAAACACGAACCTGTGGTTGCTGTTTGATTCTTCCATTTATGAACATATGGAAAAAAATTGGATTACACAATAGTTAAGCAGGGACAACTTCTAGTGGACCTGGGGGGGGGGGGGGGTGTTAAAATTTCCGCATAGCAATATATCGGGAAGCAAACATCAAGATATCACGATACATCGTGACATTAACAATATTTTTTTTATAAAATACTGCGAAACAACGTCTTCATAATTCGTTTTATAGCCAAAAGTTATGCTTACTTAGCTTTGAAACATTTTATTGAATTCATGTAGGCAAATTTATTTTAAATAACATGGGCACGGGTAGCGAGAAAATTATTTTCAGGGAGATAATACTGTATCCCAAAGGAGTACAATCCGGTAATTTTTTTGGTTTAATGTGGATTTTTTAATAGGCTATCTAAATGAAATTAAAATTTGTAATTATCCAGGGGAGGGGTGGGAGGAAAGTGCAGTCCATATCACGGTCGCTGGCAGGATTATTTGCAAGGAGTGCACACTAATTTTATTGAGTTCTAATCCATTTTTCACCCGTTATAAATTAATTAATTGATCAGCTTTTTATTTTTATAGAGGGAAAATTTGTTTAAAATTTAAAATGTTTTAATTAAAATTATAATTAAAAATCTTAAAACTAAAAGTCACAGAATAAATTGATTGCTATTGCTTCAAATACTGAATCAAAATTATTGCATCTAAAGAGTATTTTAGATGTCAATGTAGAACAAAAATTTTTAGCTCTGCAAAAATTGCAAACAATATAAATTTAGAACATATTTGCGAGGATAAACATTGAAAATGGGAAGATACTTTCTAATTCGGAAATGTCAAAATCGTAGCTTACCTCTGATTCTTCATCTTTTAAAATTTCATACAAATATATTTGTGACGTTAAAATCGAAATAAATATTAGTAAGCCTGGGGGGGTGTGGAAGTCGAGAAAACAATCGAGAGTCCGAATCGGACAAATCTTTCGATTAAATCCATGCTGAGGATACTTTTTTTTTATATGCAAACTATTTTTTTGCTGTTATTCTCAACTCTCTTTATTTATTTTTTTACTGAAAAGAAACTAGAGTCAATGTTCGCAACTGAAGATTCTCAAAAAGAAAGAAAAAAATATCTTACTCTGCAAACAAAATTTAAATCATAATAAAGCAAACTAATACTTTAATCGTCATGTTATGCGGCAAGTTACGCCGAAAATAAAAATAAAAAGTTTTAAGATTTTTTTGAGATTTTTATTTTCAAAATCCAGGGAGTGCAAGTGTACCCCCTTGCACCCTCCTGGCGGCGCTCATGCTTCCTGGCGATAAATCGAAAGTAAGGAAAAACGAAAGTCATTTAAAATATTTGACTTACCAATTGAAGTCAACAATTAAGAGTACAAATTATTAAACTCATTCATTCCTTATAATAGACGTATTCCTGTAAAATGTGGCAGCAAACAGCATTAGAAAAATGTACCTTGTGCATAAACGATGATGTACGAGAATCTAAAATACCGAGAAAAAAAATCGTAAAACGCGATCGGTGTTTACTAAAGTATCACGCATGCACTGATGCAAATGGAACATGTATAAGTGAAGTGTACGATGTCGGTTATGCCCGATGTTGTCATATATGCTTCGTTTCTATACAATCTTGGAAACATCGTGCATATGCAGGGAGGTGTATCGATAGGGTGGATGATTACCGCGATGTAGTGAAGTATCGCGCATGCGTAAAAGCAAATGAACTCGTCTTAAACGGCGCGATATTGACTGTTGCACTACGTTTCTATAGTAGCTTAGAAACATCGCGCATGAATGATGAATGTAGGGTGGATCGTGGCATCACGATTCTTCTTTCATGAAGTGATATGCCAGTATAGTGCAAGCACTTTGACACACCAAAAAACACCGTGATGTATCGGTTTTGCGAAAATAGTGACACAGGTTTGATGATGTTGATTTCACACCGGTTTTAACCGATGTATCGATACATAGCCCAAGACCTCTACCCATATCAGTGTAAAAGGGTTACTCTGCTACGATTTATTACAGAGAGAAAAATTGTTTTCTAATAGGAATTCTGGGGACCCTTCGGTCTCTGAAATCTTCAATGTCGTAACCCCAGATCTGGCATCTGGAGTTTAAATCACCCATTAAGACAAAATTATTTCTGGAGAAGTCTATTTCATCAAATTCTTCAAAGAGAGTTAATGTCGTCATGGGAGGGAGAGGATGAATATATGCTACCGAGTATAAATAGATTATTATTACTATTATGGATGACTTCAACAAAGACCGAAGAGTCTGTGTTACGTATGAAATTGGTCATTGCGCTTTTATTACAGTCTATGATTACTAAATTTAAAGATTTAGAAGTAAAATGCTTAAATCCAAATGGTAATTTAAGTAGAGTATCATTATATACATATGGATCCAGCTGTATGGAGTAAGCTGTAATTCTACACCTTCTTACTTTTGCTATCTTTATGGAATGTTTCTAGTTGGACTAATTTACTTAATATGAGTAAGCCATTAGAGTTTTCTCCCCCATCAAATCCTGCTTTAACTTGTTCAATAAGGAGTTCAGGACTTCCTTTACCTTCGCCTCTACTTTGAAATCTTACTCATAACTGAGGGTTGGTTGGTTGGTTGGTTGGTTTATACGTTCAACGACCTATTTTTTTGCACAATGACAGCTAATCAGGGCAGGACCATTACGAACCATAAGGCACATCCATGCCTAATTCTGGAATTCGAACACGGCACCTTTGGCATGCGTGGCCAGAGCGCTAACCATCACAATTGAGGTGAAAAAGTACTTTAAAAATACTAAGTAAGGAAACAATAAATAAAGTATACACGAATGCAGATTGATCAAAAAATATTGGACAGTGAATACTATAATCGAATGAACACTTTTAAAAAATTACTTAAACACTGTACAAACCAATGCAAACCATGATTTCCAACCACAAAGCAAGCACACAGCTCTTCAAGGCACCATACGCTCACCTCCAGAGATCGATGAAGATCCCTTCCTCTGTCACTTTCAAAGCAATCCTTCGGTTGTCCTTAATTCCGTAATGATTTTATATTCAGTCTAAAGATGTCGAGTTCACACAGTTTCACTCGGAATCACACATTTATGTAGTAAACAAGGCACTAAACAATTTCTGTCGGTCTGCTTCGGTGGATCTAAATTTAGATCAAAACCAGGAAACGGCAGTATACAAAATGCCCAGTTCTCACCACGAAGCTTCTTAGGATATTATGAATTATCCTCGATGTTTAACAGAGGATCCGAATTCTCCAATTCTTTCAGGCTTTACTTTACAGATCTAGAAGGTTGTAACTCGGATCAACTTTCAAGGCAAATGAATCAAGCTTAAGGCTTTTTATCGGCTCCCTATCATTCCTCCGACGGCTTTATCAATCGCGTTCCAGTGATTCAACCGGGAATAACCAGAATATCTTGAAAAAGTTGTAATTTATCCAATTTTGAGTTTTCTGTATTAAATCTTTTACTATATGGTGCAGTTTCTTTAGCTGAATTCGATGATATAACTAATAAGATGATTTATAAATAATTTAGCACAAAAACTTAGGTTTTTAAAGGAAAACATCCTAGCTCAAAAAAACACCCACGAATCGAGTCAGGTGTTGCCAACCATTCTTTGAAAAGAAATCAATACTATCACCTGGTGCAATTTTAAACTCCCTCCGTCAAAGGTATCATTTATGGTAAAAAGAAACCACCAGGAGGCCATCAAATACTCTCTTTCCGATAAAAACAAAGCGTTACAAGGAAATTAAGAAGCAACAAAGCTTCTCTAGGAAAATTAGCATGTGATCCCCAAGTGGCTGTTTTGAAAGCTACCCAAATAATAGCACGAATAATAGTACTGATCGTGTTTATATCCTAATAAGGGAGAGAAAACTTTGGGGGGGGAGAGGCTATTAACGGTATTTTGTAAAACTATTCATATCAACTCCTCAAACCATACATTTGGTACTTCATATAGACAAAAAATTATCAGTGGCCATTATATTGAGGATCAGTGGCATTATATTGTCAACATCTTCCATTTCAAAACTTGTATGATTGAAAATTAGAGTGTGGTGGTGCAATGTATGAGGCTATTATGGTCATTGAGAGGTGAAAGTTAAGAGGTATAAATTTTTTCATTATATCATATTGATACGATCTGAGAATGTCCTGCTTGAGAATCCGTTAAATATAAATGCTTATTTAACTATCCTACTCTCTCTTATTTGAATATTATAAACTTACATTTCACGGCCAGTTTTGGTAATACATCAGATAAAACGATTTATCGTTTAAGGGCAAAGGAGCCACGTACAAACACAAATGAAACAACAAAGAAAGAAACGACTTCACAAGTTGCTTTTCATTTGAAGTTATCATTTCTCTAGATTTAAAACGAACATCTATTTATTTGATTAATGTTATAAACCTTATCTAGATATCAAAAACAGCGCGAAATCTGACAAGTTGTTTACATACTTTACGTGGCAAACCACTATCAATTATTTTTGTAGTTTGAAAATGGCCTCCAGTCAAAATCTACTCAAAGATAAATTGCTTTTTGATTCATGCAAAAGTACCGCATGATCCAGTGATAAAGAAAATAAACACAGAATTTACTAAAAAAATAAAATAAAAATATGTCAAATAAAATCATTACCAAGCAACAATTAGCCTAAACTTAATTTTTTCTAAGTTTAAATTATTTATAAAAACGTAAGAACTTAAATATTAATATTTCGAGCACGACTTTGGTAACTCTATTGAGATGTCTCAGAGAGTTTAAAATTCCACAGGCTATGAAAGGAGCTGACTAATTAACACTAATCATTAATCTAATGTCATTATAATTATATATTAATATCCTGAAATAAAATTATGTAATGATGTTCAAGTTCATAGAAGAGTCTCTAGTGAACATCAATAGATTTACATACTAATGCAAATTATTATCATCTAGATTCTTATTGAGGCACTTTTTCCTTTCATCACCTTGAATCCACATATTTGATATAATTGATATAAACATAAGGAGAATAATTTTGTTTCTGAAATTCAAGTTTAAATTAACTAAAAGTTCTCTCACTCATTAAATCAACTTTTGTTAAAATAAATTTTTATTGCGTGAAATACGTAGATACTCAATGATAGTTTAACGATAGTAGTTTTAATAATGCACTGACAATTTTCAATGTCAATGAGACCAAATCAAAGAAAAATGTCAAATGCCAAATACCATTACTTTTCAATAATGGTATTTGGCATTTGGCACACTTATTCCATATCAAAATTATACTACAGTGGACATATATATTCTTTTCTAAAGAAAAGTATGAAATGAATGAATGATATTTCAAAAGGAATTTCCAAATTCATACTTAGTAAATCTACATATAATTTGGATTAAGATTTCAGGAATGTAAGTATCTGTGATGATTGACACTATTGCCACTCCAAGAGACACCTTCAAACGTGATGTCTTAATGATGCCTAGAGCAAAAGGTGGGGGGGAGGGGATCTTTACACCACTCAATATCGAAACTATCGGTTTTAGCACCGATCATCGAGTTAAAAAAAAAAATCTTTATCTATCTGAGTAGTAAATGTTAGTATGCAAACAGTGTCTATGCCCTACTAACCATCTTTGTCACAGTTACGTCACTGCAACGAAGTTTTTCGTCGCAAAGATCACGGTCACAATGTGACTTGCATGGGATATCGCAGCGATGTCGCAAAAGTTCACGTCACTTTCGACTTCCATGTGATATCGCAGCGACATCACACTGTGACGAAGTCGTGATGTTACTTTGTGATATGGCAGCGACATCCAGTGATATCCCAAAATAATTTTATATAATGAAAATCACAAATAAGTCATTTTGTGACATGTATGTGATATAAGACGTAATTTTGCGATATCACAGGGATACACAGGGATATCACATTTTAACATTTATGCTATTTTTGTGGTATCAGTGTGATCTCTATGTGATTTTGGGGACATCTATGTGATTTTATCAACGAATCTCACGTCACTGCTATATCACATTGTGATCAGTATGCGATCTTAGTGACTTTGGCGACATCTATGTGATTTATGCGATTTTAGCAACGAAAGCTTTGTCGCTGCGATGTCACATTGTGATCTGTATGTGATCTTAGTGACTTTGGCGACATCCATGTGATTTATGCGATTTTCGTAACGAAAACTTTGTCACTGCGATATCACATTGTGATCTGTATGTGATCTTAGTGATTTTGGCGACATCCATGTGATTTATGCGATTTTCGCAACGAAAGCTTTGTCACTGCGATATCACATTGTGATCTGTATGTGATCTTAGTGATTTTGGCGACATCCATGTGATTTATGCGATTTTCGCAACGAAAACTTTGTCACTGCGATATCACATTGTGATCTGTATGTGATCTTAGTGACTTTGGCGACATCCATGTGATTTATGCGATTTTCGCAACGAAAACTTTGTCACTGCGATATCACATTGTGATCTGTATGTGATCTTAGTGACTTTGGCGACATCCATGTGATTTATGCGATTTTCGCAACGAAAACTTTGTCACTGCGATATCACATTGTGATCTGTATGTGATCTTAGTGATTTTGGCGACATCCATGTGATTTATGCGATTTTCGCAACGAAAGCTTTGTCACTGCGATATCACATTGTGATCTGTATGTGATCTTAGTGATTTTGGCGACATCCATGTGATTTCTGCGATTTTCGCAACGAAAGCTTTGTCACTGCGATATCACATTGTGATCTGTATGTGATCTTAGTGATTTTGACGACATTTACATTACCCATTTACATTTCCACCAGCATTCAATTGAAATTGCCAAATTATGAAAATTGTGGAATTCAGCTTTAGTTTGTCGGGAAAACTGCAGATATTGAAAGAACATTTTCTATTGTTAGTAAAATTTGGAATTCTGAGAAGGCACAACTTTCTGCAATTACTCTGAAATCTTTGTTAATAACTAAAATTAACTTGTCATATTTCTGCAGAGTTTCTGGATTATAGCCTCAAAAAAATATATTAAGTATGGTTGAAAGCTAATAAAAAAGTTAAATAAACCTATGAATTACAATGTATATTGTATATCTTCCGAAAAAACCGCAAACATTGAAGATTTTAGAATTGTGTGTTCCGAACTCCATAAATAAATACGTAAAAAAAATTATCCCTTTCCCATAGCAGAGACATGTCCTGATTTTTTAATCAGAAAAATCTGATCGTATTAGATATGACTCGTGTCTTTTAAACTATATATATATATTGATGATATTTATTTCCCATCTCTTTATTACTTTAAAATTTTGCATTTTCCCCTATTTAGTCCCCCAGTTATAACTAGATGGCGCCACTAGAGGCATGATCTCCTGAATTACTTCAGAAGTTAATTAGTTTTCGTTTTTATTCGCAACTAGCTGAATAGTACCCGTGCTTCGCTGCGAAATTGTGCTATGTGCAATATTTTAGTTAGAGTTGCGTTGCCGACCGAGATCCGTAATTGGTGTATAGGTTCCAACTTTTGACGCTTTGTTCGCAGGATGATTCATTGATACCCAAAACCAAGCTGGCTTTGCTCTCTGAAAAGTTCATTGACACATAAGCACAGGCTTACTTCACACGTTGAAAGGTTCATTGCTATGCAAGCATAAGCTCGCTTCATTCCCTAAAAAGTTATTGCTACGTAAACCCTTAATATTAGAAGCCCCTACCCTGTCAAGAAGCAAAAAAAAAAAAAAAATCCCTGGTAATACAATAATATAACACCCATTTGAGAATATTTTAACACTTATTTGTAAAAAACAAAATTAGAAGGCCATAACTATGTTGAAATTTTCAAAGCTCTAGGCCTATTAGAAGAAATTCTATTTTTCAAAAGACCAATTAAAAGGCAAAAACTACTTATGTTACAAATTTCAGAACTATAGCCAATTAGAAATCGTTTAGTAAAATATTTGTTAATTACAAAAATTAATTAAAAAAAAGCTAATCAAAATTTTAAATTATGTTTGTCAAAAGTCTAATTAGAAGGTCAAAACTAATTATGTTGAAAATTTCAGAGCTGTAGTCCTATTAAAAATCGTTTTATGAAATATTTGTTAATTAATTAAAAAAATTAATTTAAAAAAAAAGAAATCAAAATTTTAAAATTCTGTTTAGCAAAAATCCAATTAGAAGGCCGAAACTATACTTATCTAGAAAATTTCAGAGATGTAGCTTTATTAGAAATCGTTTATTTATAATATTTGTTAATTAATAAAAAAGAAATTAAAAGAAAAATTATCCCAGAAACCTTTATATATATATATATATATATATATATATATATATATATATATATATATTTTGCATGCAACATTAGCTAGGGGCTCACCATAAGGTCGTTCTTGAAGGGGGGGAAAGAAATTTTCACTATTGGAGTCTACCCAGAGGGGTGTTCCTTGGCCATTGTAAGGTACTGGTAGTAGTACAATACAGTCGTCCATCCTTGAAGACAGTCATTCACGCCCCTCACAGGTGTGGAAGATTTGGAATTTCAAGATTGTGTGGTAGAAATAGAAAATGTACATATATTAGTAGCCTACTTTTTGTTGGAAATCTAATGACGCAATTAAAATTTAGGATGCTAATAAAAAATGAGATATAAAATAAAAATTTTGCACACTTTCAATATAAATGTTAAAATTTAATCTGTTTTCATTTCTATTCAGATTTCCAAAATATAAAAATACACCTTAAAAATGTTTCTCAATGCGGTATGAAATATTTGAAATCAGAATGACATTTTTAGTGTGCTTTTAACTATTTTCTTTTTGCTTGTATGCAATTAGTTTTAACTATTTGTATAAATCTTAGTTTGTTTCAATAGTGAACGATCGTATAAAACATTTTATCATTATTGGATAATTGATTGGATTGCTGTGTAATTATTAAGTTCTCTTAAATATTCTAAATAGTACTTAACCATTATGTCACAATAGTTGAAAATTATTGCATTTTTTATATAAACATAAACTATTTTCTAAAGTAAGAAACTGCAATATTTTACTATAAATTCAAAATGCTCCAATACAGAACAACGTACAAGAATAAGGTATAACGATTCAATACTTTGGACAAGAGAGGTAAAAGGTGAAACGTTTATTTCCTTTTTTTATTCAAAAATATGTTATAGAAACTGTACCTATTGCTTGTAATGAATTTCAAATACATATATGCGAAGAACTATAAAAGCCTGCCATTTATATATATAAAAAAAGTAAAGCAATTGTACAAAAGCGTGAAAGGATATATATTGATTTATTTTAAAAACTGCTTATTAATGTTATATTTATTACTTTTGTTTTTATAGTGAATATACCAATTATTGTTTATTACTTTAAAAAAAAATATCAACATCCTCACCACTAAAATTCGCGTAAAAATTTACAGAAGACGTAATCAACCAAATTGTAAAATAAAACAGTTATTTTGCAACAGTTACTGACTGTTTTTATTCACAATATGTTTATGACATGTGAACTGAAATAAAAAAAGATTCGCGTACTCTTCTCATCTTCCTTACCTTCTTTTTTAAAACTACGTCATTTTAGCCCCTGTATTACACTGTGGAGATAACTTTCTTCAAGGGCCTATGTCTTTCAATTTCTTCAGATCATGTTTCAGAAATTTACACCTCCTCTTATCGGGAATTTCACCAACTAAACAATATTTGTGTTGCTACATATCGTCAAAATTGAAGACATTTTTTTATTTTTATATATTTTTTTAATAAAAGGATGAAAACTCATACGATAAATTATATTATTGTACTTTTTGTCTGTATTATTTTAATTTTACACCTTTCATACTATAATTCTTCAGATTATAGAAAATTTATCTATCTGTCTTTAGTAAATAAAAGTAATAATACAACATAAGTGTAAAATATAATATACCAAATTTACATCCCACATTTCTATTTCATAACCTGTAAATTGATAACAATTGGTCATATGACTATCGACACGCAATAAAGGGAATTTTGATTTTAAAAATTTTGTTTAAAATAAACACTTTTAAAATAATTTGATTCTACAAAAATTTAAATTAAAAGTTGAAAAATATTAAAAAGAGTTTTACGACAAATTTTAACAGATTTATGGAATCAGAATATTAAATGCTCTTAAAATTCACTAAAGTTAACTTAAAGTTAAGTTTTTATTTATGGTTTGGATACTTTAAACATTTGCAAAATAATTTAGTAAAAAAATATCAAGACTTCATAGAGCCAAAAGAATAAACATTCAGCAAAGGAAATCGTAGAAATGCAGTTAGCGAAAACCCGCCTAGCAGGTAAAAGTCACTTATCATTTACTAAATTGCCCCCCTGTCAAGCAGCTTCAAAATACCCCTTTGTGTCCCAACTGAATGGGCTGGCCATGTGTGCTGTCGAAATTTCTTCCTCTCACCCCAATTCCGAAATTGTCACATGCCCCCTTCCTCTCACAGGAGCCCATGTGAAAAGGTTAAATTAACAACTTACACAAGCAGCCGGTAATCGGGTAATTACCTGCAAAAATTACCGTATTTTAAAGTTTGGCTGGTATTTTGGAAGATAATTTGAAAATGAGGGTATTTGCGGATTTTTTTTAAAAAAATGGTGTATTTTTTATTTATTTATTTTATTTTATTACGGAAGAAGTATTTCTTTGGATAATCTGATAATGTGAAGCTTGTGTTGAAGAGACAAGAGTCTTTACAAAACCAGCAGGCGATGAAATACGAGATCAATTCAAGAGACGCGAACAAATAATAAGATCGATTGGCGGGATAACTAATTGAAATGGTTATAGAGGGTCGCTTTAGGTCAGTTTGGCCTCTGGCCTCCAGTTCCTCCTTTTTTTTTTTGTCTCGCAAGCAAAATTCAATGAACCAAAGAACCAAGATTGCACATCTGTTCCGTTTGTTAAAAGACTGGTCGCGTTGTCGGGTGAAGGAGAGGGGGGGGGGGGGATGAAAAGTTTAGTATCTTTCCCTTGATCCAATCTTGACAGAAACCGATTCTATTTTCTCACATGATTTGTTAGGTTCGGCTTTTTTCTTTTCCATTTTTATCTATTAATTGGGTTAACGTTCCAAATAATATTGAAAAATATTCTTAGATATTCTTTGGTTATTTACTAATGCTTTTCATTTAAAACTTAACAAAATGAATAATAAATAACTGCAAATAATGATTTATTTTCAATTTGATTTTGTTCAATAAAGGAAGCAGTACAAATGGAAGAAATACTACCAATCTGTTTGATTGGTTTATACGCTCAATGACCTATTTTTATGCACAATGACGGCTAATTACGACGGGACCTACAGCTTAACGTGGATTCCGAACCACAACGAACATCCCTGCTTAATCCGGGATTCGGATCCAGCACCTTTTGGCATGTGTGACCAGAGAACTAACCACACAGCCATCAGATGGGCACCAACCAATCTGGAAATGATGTTGAAAATTTTAGATAAATATAAAAATAATACAACTTTAACCGCAAGATTATTATTTCTAAAAATAGTTAATTAACTTGAGAGAGCCATGAAAAACACATATTGACAATTAAAATACTTTATTTTGATTTGGAAGCAAACATTATTTCCTTTTATTATTTCAGTAACGATTAAGAAGCATGATGCAATCGAATAATTTATTTACTATATTTGTAATTTTTTTCTAATTCCTATCATGCTCACATATCACATATATTCACCGAATTCTGTTTCACATTAAATAGTTAAAAAAAAAAAAAAAAAAAAAAAAAAACGAAAACTATGTAAGTCTGTTATTGTATAAACTTACAGAGCCAGCAGAAGACAAATTAAAAGTAACAAATATTTTAATAAAATAACATAACGATACGTATGTTATATTTTAACCTTCCAGTCAATAAAAATGTGTAATATATATATATATATATATATATATATATATATATATATATAAAAATTTAAAAAAAAAATTAAATCATTTTCACTACTTAAATTCATTCAGAAAACAGAGCATTGTAAAAAAAAGTATGATAAACCGTTTCAAACGAAAGCGTCTAAAAGCCCTGGTTTCCTAGTTCCCCGTTCACTTGAAAACGGGGAGTGACGTCACGAACCGGTCAGATTTTCGACAGAACGTGTCGTTGATCATTTGCTGCCACTCTTTCTGTGGGTCCTTTCAAGGTCAGATTCTGAAAACTCTGATGGGGATTTCATTGTTCATTCTTGTCCCTTGTTCCTTCATTCTCCGCCCCTCGTCAAGAAAAGTATGTTTGAGAACACATGACCGGCAACGTACGAAATGCCGATCTACCTTATATAATGACCGGCATTTTTAGCAAAGTATGAAAAAGAGCCATGATAAAACTTTGAAGAAAAAAAAAATGTTCTTCCTCAACAATACATTTGTAATTTTGAAAAAATAATGAAAAACAGCCCTTGAAAAAGCTTTTATTTAAAATACTTAAAAAGAATTTAAGTAATAAAAAAAAAAAAAATTATGAATTTTATTAATGAAACAAAATAAAATATGAACCTTTTTGTTGTACCAAGAAAGTTGATAATTTACTTAATTTCAATTTCACTTAACTTTATTTCTTATAAAAAGTAAAATCGTTATTTATATGAACTATACAAAAAATTGGTGATGTATTTTATACTTGGTCGGTTTGTCATTTGGCATTCTTTAGAATGCCTGAGCAATGCGTGAAATGTTTAATCGTTTTATACTTTGCCGGCTAATTTTTGGAATAATTTAAAATGCCTAGGTGCAGGTATTCTATAGAATGCCGGATTTAATACATTATACTTTGATGCAACAAACAAACAAAATTGAACAAAATTATTGATGCGACAAATTTATTTTGGTATTGCGGATTTAATACTTGATTGATTGTTAAAGAGTTTTTAATAATAATAGAATGCAAACTACTTTATAGTATTCAGCAAAATTTAATTCTTACTTTTTGCAAGGACAAAATAAAGGATACCATATTTATTTTAAATTTTCATAATTCAGTTAATGTTTGTATGCTTTTCGAGAGCAGATAATAATAATTTTTTTTTATATATATATATATTTTGGTTTTAATAATTTCAATTGCAACAATTCATAGTGATCGTTTAATTGTGCCAGTATTAAATTCCGGGTAAAAGTTGAACGGTCAGAATCTCATTGACTTGAGCGTTCACCATTTTGTGCATAAAATGGTAGATTGCGAATGTGCCATGATTATAGAGGAAAATACATTCCATGCACAGATGTAAACAGAGGCGATATTAGATGTTATTCTGGTTCATGAGAAATTAGAATTTTGCTATAAAAGAATCAAATGTCATAGTTGTTCGTTTTATACGATTTTACAATTGGTAAAATTCACGAAGTTATTTTAATTTGGCCTATAAACCAAATTCCAGGTTACTTTTATCCGAATTGTCAAACCATTACAAAAATTTAAAATCAAATTTCCGATTTTGAATAATATAATCAATATTGGCCGGATGCCTTTCAGTAAGTTATTTCAAGAAAAAACTCACCATTCTTTACTATAATTACAGTAAAAGTTAACTATTAATTTATTTGGATTCCGGATATCCAAACTGCATGTATTCCGGAAATGAATTTCTTTTCAAAGCAATAAAAATATTTGTTGAAATAAATTTGTTGAATATTGGAATGAATGATAAAAATTATCATCTTATCGGAATTTCGAACAAATCATTATAAAATTTTAGTCAGATTTTCGATTTTGAATTAATCAGTTTTTCAATGTGGAAGATGTAATTTCGATTGTAAAGTTACGTTTCTTTAATATAGACTATAATTATAATAAAAACTAGGCGTGTTGAACATCGCACAACTTTCAATTACCCTATAATACTGATGTGGATTTGTGTCATTTACGGTTTTTATATTTTCATCATTCATTTAGCAAAAATGGCCAGTTAGGTGATATTTTTTGCGATAATTCTTGCATGGGTCTTTAAAAAAAAAAAAATTCGCCAAAATGATGATTTAGGCAATTTACTTTTCTATAATTCGTATATTATCGTTTCCCATAAGTGAAACTGAGGAGAGAAGAAAAAACAATCGTTGATGAGGTATGCTCAAGGAAAGAGAACTCTGTGTTAAAGGCATTCATTCTTCAACTTTTTAAGCCATTCAAACATTTTTACGGGAATTTCGGAGGTGGGGATGATTAGAACACCTCAAGAGGAATTATCACAGCAATTTTGAACAAAATCGTTTGAGACGTTTTTTAGCAATTACTGAAAAATACTATTTTTTCAATGGCAACTACCTTATTTGCATGCGCGGTTTTGACGAAAACCCTAATGGTAGATCCCTGTGCCATCATCAACTTCCACACCAAATTTGAATATCGTAAGTCAAATTGTTCGGGAGTTATGCTGACCACAGACACACAGACACATTTTTTCTAGATAACAGTTTTGAATTCAGGATAATCCAAATCATAGAGAAATGCAAAAAAAAAAAAAAAAAAAAAAAAAAAAAACATTTTTTTACTGAATACTATACTTTCATTACCCTATGTATACACATGGGTAATTGAAAGTAATAAGTAATAGATTTACAAGGATTCCAGACAAATAAATTGCATTGTATACCGAAAACGAATATATTTTTAATGCAATAAACGATGCATATATGACATATCTTTTGGATATCAGAATTCTGTATAAACCTGACTTTTGAAAAATATATCCTGGATGTTATGGATAGATAATAAAATATCTATTACCCCCCCCCCCATATTTATACAATTAAGCAAACAAAATTTATTAAAATAACATGTTTAGATTTGAGTGTTTTCTGGACATATGATGCTGATGTAAACTGATCACACAATTTATATGAATATGAAAAACACTACTTGCAAAAATGTATATCATTCGGATAAAGAGTCCTTGCTACTTGCCAAATTACAAATACACTAAAATCCATCATAAGTCAGCTTAAACTTTAACAAATACGTCCATGATTAGTTTAAGCAAATGAATAACATGATCAGTAAGATTGATGATATCGAATAAATCAGCAGAATATATGGAAATTATGATTTAAATACCTTTATTGAATATTATGTCAAGTCAGAAGTCACAAAAAAACACAATAGACAGGTTTTAATTAAAGATTCGCTTATTTTTTGAGACTTGATAATCTAATGCTTGATAATCTAAAACTTGAATAGTTTATAATAGTTTTTTCTTAATAATCTAAAACTTGATAATCTTAGCTAAAATAATCTAATGAGAATATTTTTTTTAACTCCTAAAAATGAAAAAAAAAAAAAAAAAAAAAAAAATATATAGGAATCATTTTGGCATATTCTGTAAAAATCTGCGGCCCACAAAAAACTGGAACATAACTTATACCGCTCATCTCTAAAAGTTAATGGCAAACGCTGCTCTAGAATATTTATAAGCATATAGTGTTGTAATCAGAAAATAAATTCATTGTGTGTGCTTATATGTAACTTAGGAAATTTGTAAGCTGAGCATATTTATATTTAATAATGCACGTGAATGCATTTGATTGAAACGAGTTTTTCAATTCGTTATATAACTCAGCATGTCAATAAAAAAATAACACATAATTAAAAAGAAAAGGAAAGTACGTGAAATCAAAAATTTGGAAACTAATTAAGAAGTAAAATTTTTCATTTCATGACAAAAGAAATTTTTGAAGCACATGGTATCAAAACCCAACTAATGAAAAGTACAGATTTAAAAACATATTCAAATTTTAAACCAATCAAAAATATCCATTTTATTTATACGTTGTATAAGCAATTGACTATGACGTAACCATACATAAATTGTATTAGTTTTAGATATATGCAGTGGCAATACTCTAGTTGACAATCGTTGTTGCTCCAAAATACAGCTCAAAAAGCATGGTGATCGGTCTCCCGGGAAGCATAATCAAGCAAAACCACCACCAAATCAAATCAAAGCATGGTAATCAGTGTTTTTTTATTTTTTATTATTATTATTTAACTTAAAATTATTTTTAGTCAATTAAACTTTTCTTTATCAGAAATGTGTTCTCAAACTGAGTTAATTACAGTGGGTAAAAAAAGTCTCCGTACGATAGCCAAAGTTGCAAATAAATTAGCATTATTTCTAATCTTTAGCTTCATATCTTTAGTAACTATTGAAATATGTTTAATTTGACTCTTTAAAATAAGTTAATAATAAATGTCTGTTTTTACAAAACGCAGCAAGTATTTAAATTGAAATATTTAGGAGATATTGCTAAGTGCCATGCAAAAAAAGTTTCCGTATGCAATATGAAAATGAATGGTAAATTCCTAGTTCACGTTTATGGGTTGGCGCACTTTTGAAAAGTTGGCGACAAAGCCAGAATGTCGCCAATTCGGAATTCCAATATGAAAAATTGAGAAACGAACCAGCTCCATGATTTGTGGTATGCAAAGGTTGAAGCCAAAGCGCGTCAATAAAAGAAATAGGGTTGCCAAATTTAGAACTGTATCGCCTACAAAACAGCGCCAAATCGGCTTGGCGATATTTTAACGTCAACTAGGAATAGACCAAATGAATTCTGATGTCTTCCATAACAGATTTGCAATAAATTTTCCAAGCTGAAGTGTACGCAAGTGTTATGAAGACATGATAGCAGCAATTGTTTAATTTTAGCTTGTAGCTGATTGTCTTAAAATAGAGTTCCTAAATCCATTTGTGAGTTGGTAATTCAGTTATGGGTCTATTCCTAGTTGACGTTAAAATATCGCCAAGCCGATTTGGCGCTGTTTTGTAGGCGATACAGTTCTAAATTTGGCAACCTCATTTTTTTTATTGACGTGCTTTGGCTTCAACCTTTCTATACCACAAATCATAGAGCTGGTTCGTTTCTCAATTTTTCATATTGGAATTCCGAATTGGCGACATTCTGGCTTTGTCGCCAACTTTTCAAAAGTGCGCCAACCCATAAATGTGAACTAGGAATTTACCCAGTTATGAAATGATGGATTATCTATGAAAAAAATTGGCGAAATCTTTAATATATATTATTGAAAGGCACTGTGAGCTTCAAACTTTTGAGGATAGAGTTTGATCCAGAAGATCTTCAAAGCTAAAACGCTTTCATAAAAGAAATATCCTATTGCAAGGTTCAATTTAATCCGCGAATAAGTGCACCTCAAGTCGCACTTGGCTTAAGAATTAACAAAAGCATGGAAGACAATTTCCCAAGTGACAATTTCTGTGCACTGGTTAAGACATTTTGTGTTAGAATTTCAAGATACACATATTTATGCTTGTTTCCTTCTACATAACGTAAATTGCGACACACCAACAGCTCTCATACACCCTCATACTATAACACCTCCTCCACTGTGTTTGACAGTTCCACATAAATTCTAAATTAACATTTGTTGGTTTGGTTTTATCCAGACCATAACTCGATTATCTGACCCTTGGATATTAAATTTTAATTCATCATTAAAAAGAACTGATTCACAGAAAGATAACTGATAACTTACATGCTTTTTTGCAAACTCAAGGCATTTTTTTCTGTTACAGGTACTTGTTTAAGGATTCTTACGGGCTGCAAGTTCATTCAGACCCGCTTTTTTAATAATATTTCTCACCGTTTGAGATGTCCCTTCAATATTTTTATAAATTTTTAAGCCATGTGCGACTTAAGCAATATCTCCCAAGTATTTCAATTTAAATACTTGCTGCGTTTTGTAAAAACAGACATTTATTTTAAACTTATTTTAAAGAACCAAATTAAACATAATTTCAGTAGTTACTGAAGATATGAAGCAAAAGAGTAGAAATTTTGCTAATTTATTTGTAACTTTGGCTTCCGTACTGAGACTTTTTTTACCCACAGTATATGTCTACAATCAAATAAATCTGGTGACTAAGCACAGAACATAAACTTAAGCATTTAAATATTTATGAAAAGTAAACTAAAAATAAGATAATAAACAAAATACTATATGCAGTTACAAATTTCAAACTTTTGATTCAATGTGTTAAAAATCATGCGGTAATACACAGTTGAGGGGTGTGGCTGGATAATAAAGGTTTAAGCCTCTTAAAACTGATTTTTAGATGGCTTAGTTTGGTAGATGTATGAGAATTTGTCTTCATTAAGACTAACGTTAAGTGCCCGGCCAATAAACTAGTGATTATTCTTTCCAATATGCAGCATACCACTTTCCTGAGGTAATATTCATCATGTGACAATAACTTTATTTTTTACTTGTTGTACAATATCACTCTCCATTTTCTTTGATGTATAGACAACTTTACCTTGAGGGTAATTAAAAGTCACTAAGCAGTTTATGGTTTATGAAGAAACTGATACGACACAATGCACTCTCCGTATTAGTGGAATTGGTTGCGCATCACAGATCTTATCCAAAACTCCGCTAATTTCCAGATCTTATCCAATTCCTCAAGGCATTTTCTACTTTTTCTTTGTAAAAAAAATTACATTAGTTTTTGTATTTTTGGCAAATTCCGCCGATATAATATATTTAACAAAGGTATTTGCATCCGTAAAAACATCATAATTCATAAACTATCTATCATCTACTACTCCCTTCCCTCAAGAGGCCACAAAACAATGCCAGTTTATAGGTTGCCCTGCTCCATCAGGAAATTTGTTGATGAAAAATTTTGTATGCTTTCTTGGTATGTCTCCTCAATTAATAGGAAGTTACAAAAATGCTCTGCTATTTATCATGATGGATAGAATAAAGCACAATAGCATAGCAAAGTACCTTTTCTAAGTAGCATATACAAGCTGTATATAATATAACCTGGTTTTGTTACAAGTGGGTACTTTAAACCTCATCTTGTTGAATTATAGAAAACTTATTGCTAAAATCAATTTTTGATTAGTATCTTTTTGCAACATATTGAAATAGCTTGATTGTTTTTTTTTACATTGTGATGCCATAAAAAATATGGTAATTGTTTTTTGAGGTTGTACATTATTATGTCTTACGTGTCTTCTTATTAAACAAGGCATAATTTTACCTCTTCTTCTGTTATCCGATAAGCATACTGCAGCTTAGTCAAGACATCATCTCTAGTTTAATTCAAACATATATCTTATTTCCTTTTTGAATGTATCTTAGCAATCATCGTATTTTGGTAAAAGTGCCTTGCTGATATCCGAGCTACATGTGAAGCTGTGATGACCGATGATGAAAATTCACTATTCAAAATGTTTCATCTCGTGTTAATGATCATCAATTCAAAATGTATAACTTTTTCTAAACTTTAGGTTCAGACCTACTTTAGTGTAATATTACTCTTAAGTAAGGTTATTTGTAAAACCTGTGATATAAAATATCTATAGTTTTGTGTTTAATAGCATTCTTTCCTGGTTTCATATGGCTGTTATGATGCTGGTACCACATTTTATCATATAAATGATCTGTTATCCAAAAAATCAGTCACCTAATTTTTACTATTTTGTAGTCAATAGGTCCTTGCCATATTTGAGAGAAAGTTTCTCAAAAGCACCTTTGGGGAGAATTTAGTTGATGGTTCATGGAGAAGTATCTGACATGGGACAAGAACCTGCTAAACCAGATGGATAAAGCAAGAACAATGAAAAGACAACATGGAGCTGAAGACGATTATAATAGTCAACAGGTAAATTACTCTTTTGATAGCAAAACTAGTTTTCTGGCTAAAATTTTTTAAATGAAAAATGCCATTATTGTTCATGTAGTTTTACTCATTTTATAATTTTTGTGCAGGAAAAGTGTGCATAAAAAACATTCTTTTCATAATAGTCGAATAGAATTTATAGAATAGAGACTACCTGGTCTCTATTCTATAAATTCACATGTCTATAAAATCTATATATCTAAAAGTCTATAAAATCACTAAACTCTCGACTAAAACTCTAGACAATTTCAATTTGCTTATGATTCTTAAATATATTTGAATCATTAACTTCAATTCCATTGACTATCCATGCACAATATTAATTTTTAACTAAAAATATTTCAATTTAAATTCTTTATTGTTTTGAAATTACTATATGTATTTATGTATGTATATATATCCCAAGCAACGCAACCATGTTGTTTCAATGTGGTGTCAACGTTCAATACCAACATGCACAATGTTGTTTCAACGTGGAACTGCAACGTTGTTTTCAAGCGGAAGTGTTCACTTAAAGGAGCGTGGATACAATGTTGAGTGCCAACGTTGTTTCTACGTAGATATATCACACTGCTTCCACATGCTAGCTATTGCCCACGTGGTTTCAATGTTGAATGTCAATATTGGTTCAACGTGGATTTGTCACATTGTTTCCACATGAGTTCATTTTTGCCCATGTGGTTTCCACGTTGAATGTCAATGTTGTTTCAACATGGATCACATCAGTAAAAATAGATTTGAAATGAGAAAAATTATTACGATGATCATAAAAGATACTTTTAAAAACAGTATCAGGGGTTTCAGACTTTTTAAAATTTGAGAAAGGGTTAAAAATTGTAGTTTCATGATGATGCCAAGGTGAAATGGGGAAAGTTGGAGGAATAACTCTAAGGTTATCCACCTGATGGAATGAGAGAATGTTTTTAACTCTCAATGAAAAAGATGGTCGTGCATGTTTTTAAGTAGCTCTCTTCTTAGTTCGAATGAATAAGCACTTTTTGGTGTTAAATATAGGTTTTCTGCAGATCGTAAGAATTCTAGTGTTCAATCATGTGTTGAAATAATCCGATGCAAAGGTGAAATTTGCACTCCAAAATTGTTATTTGCGTTCTGTCTGTTTACAATTTTAAAAATGTGGTAATCATAATTTTCAGTGTTTTTTTTAGTAATATACAGTCAATAATTAATTCTTTTCTTTTTAATAGGCATTCCAGATGAATGTTTGGAGTGCAAAGTTTACACTTGGACAAATAATTTTTAATTCCACCCCTTAAATTGTAAGTACTGAATACTAGGCATTTTTTTCTATGCTATAAAAACAAATTTTGTGTAAAAGTCCCTTTTTTTTTTACAAGTACCTTTTTTTCAAACTTTTGGTCCCTTAGTCCCTTTTTTTGAAGTTCCAAGTTGCTAAACACCCTGAAAGTTGCTCCCTGATGAAATTCCAAATTTCTGCCGTTTTTCATTTTATTTTGTTTGTATATCTAAATATATATATACCTAAAAATATTTATGTAATCCATGAAGCAAGAACAGTGTTACATAGATGGTTAAGTATGGCTGCTGTCAACATTTTGCAATACTAATTGAACATAACAGCATTAATTTCTTTCAAATTTCAAGAAATTGTAGTCTTCAGATAAATCTTCTATAAAATGTAATTGATTTAGAAGAAATACAATAATGCCACTAAGGAAAAAGTTAAGTCTGAGGATGTTTTTTTTTTTTAGCTTTTGAATTCTCTAATTGGACCATATATGTTATGCGTGTGTTATTGTCAATGTATGAAAGTGAAATTAGTTTTTCTATATAAGGACTGAAGTACTTTAAGCAAAGTTTGAAACAACATATCGTAGAGGTTAAATTGTGAAATAATTAGTTATAACAGTTGTCTAGTTATTCTGTGATATAACTAGTTTTTGTATAAAATTTCTAATGATAGACAATTAGATAGTAAAATAAAAGCACTCTATAATTTTTTATTTTATCTTTTGTTGCAAAACTCTAAAAGTAACAAAAAGTATAGCAGGCATCTTCTTCGAACAGTCGTTTGAAGCCCCTCAAATTGCCTTATTTTTTTAAAATCACTTACTATTGCCAAATTTATTGCTTTTAATAATAGTGTTCTTAAATATCAATTTTGGGGAATTAGAGGTCCCAAATGGTTGTTGGACGTAACAACTTTCAGTAACAAGTCAATTTTTTAGCAATAATTAAAAATGGAATAATTTTTTTTTCACTAATTAGGAAGTATTAGTCTGATAAAACCTCTGTTATCAGAGTGAGTCATAGATAAACATAAATATCAGCGTTAGGTATTGTATTCTTTTACTAAGATATGTATTGAACCTTGATTTGAAAGACAGAACTTGGCATGGCTCGGATATCTGGTCGTCTAGTGATAAATTGTATCTTATGAATCCATTATTCAATTCAATGGAACTTTTTTAATATATAAGTTATATTTTTTAAGAAATAATGGAGGGAAATGTTTAAAATTAAAAACTCTTTTAAAACAATTTTTTTTTTTTTTTTTGTAGTTTTAAGTCTCACAATTGAAAAGAGGATCATTTCCAGATCGAGTTAACATATTTCCTACTGCATATTCATTGAAAGCCAAAAACAATAAATTATTTGTCAAACAGATAGCAATATGTGCAATTGTAAATAAACTATTTGTCAGAAGCAGAGGTGTTTTAGCTTTTTAATTGGTATACCATTTATCAGTTTTAGTTTTACAAAGGTAAGGGGGAAAATATTAAAAAAAAAAAAATCAGAAAATAGTAAGTCATAATATTCCAAATTAATTTTTTAGCAATTAATGGATTACAGTGATGGAAGCTGTAAATAATCACTTGTAACAATATCAAAATTGAGTGTAATTATCAATTATTTATGTTGGCATTACACATTTTAATTACTATTATAACCTTGTTATGAATACTTAAAGTTGGCACAGAATTTCTGTTTTTATTTTTATTAACTAGCATCTTGTGCTATAATTGCATTAGATTTTTAAAATTGTATTGTGAGTGGCAATTTTAAAAATGGTGTATTTTAAACTAAAATTTAAGAATAACCTATTTTTTATTTTCTAGGTCCAAATCCTACACCTAATGCTCTGAAACACGAAGAAAGAATAGGCTACATTGAAGGAAGTGGCTTAATTCCTGGCAGTCAGATGGACAGATACCTTGCTGAAAAGAAAAGCATTCTGCAATATTTAGTGTAACAAAGAATATGTTTGCTTTGTGTTCAATAAAATAAACTTATTACCTTTTTATGTTTTTACTCTTATTTTAATTGCATATTTCCATTTTTGCTTGATTTGTTCAACCTGTTTTTAGTTTTGTATTTTTCTTTTATGCTAAACTTATAAAGGAGAAGATTTGCACAAAATGGCAAAACAACATTGTAATCTGTTTAAAAGAAAAATTGAGATGTATGAGATACATTACATTGTGCTTTAATAGATTTAGTCATGTTTTGTCTTATTTTTAAGGTATATATTTAGCTGAGAAATCTATTGGAATGGATAAATTCTCTTGGTTAAAGGCTAATTAGGTAGTTAACTGTTTCATTGGTTTTTAATATAGGAGACTAGTTTTTACTTCCCAAAGTCTTGTTGAAGACGAAGAAATATTTTCTAATGCTATGATTCTTTAATTTATTATACCATTAAGTTCATGTATATTAAGTTTAGAAAAGTTCATACTTTTAGAAAATATTCAAATATTTTCTAATACTATGATTATACCATTAAGGCCAGTCATTAAAGTAATGACTGGCCTTGATAGTATAAATTATATTACCATAGTATTAGAAAATATTTGACGTAAAGAAAAGATACTGAGCCTCTTCATAGTGAGAGTAGGTACTTGAAGCAGATATAGGTAGTTGATAAAAAAAATTAATTGTGAATTTTTTGTATAATTATGTTGCAGGAACAAGGCTTTTGTTGTGAAAATCACATAGATGTCGCCAAAATCACTAAGATCACAATGTGACATCACAGCGACAAAGCTTTCTTTGCGAAAGTCGCATAAATCACACGGATGTCGCCAAAATCACTAAGATCACATACAGATCACAATGTGACATCGCAGCAACAAAGCTTTCGTTGCGAAGATCGCATAAATCACACGGATGTCGCCAAAATCACTGAGATCACATTTAGGTCACAAAGCGATATCGCAGTGACAAAGCTTTCGTTGCGAAGATCGCATAAATCACACGGATGTCGCCAAAATCACTAAGATCACATTTAGGTCACAAAGCGATATCGCAGTGACAAAGCTTTCGTTGCGAAGATCGCATAAATCACACGGATGTCGCCAAAATCACTAAGATCACATTTAGGTCACAAAGCGATATCGCAGTGACAAAGCTTTCGTTGCGAAAATCGCATAAATCACATGGATGTCGCCAAAATCACTAAGATCACATACAGATCACAATGTGACATCGCAGTGACAAAGCTTTTGTTGCGAAAATCGCATAAATCACACGGATGTCGCCAAAATCACTAAGATCACATTTAGGTCACAAAGCCATATCGCAGCGACAAAGCTTTCGTTGCGAAAATCGCATAAATCACATGGATGTCGCCAAAATCACTAAGATCACATTTAGGTCACAAAGCGATATCGCAGCGACAAAGCTTTCGTCGAGAAAATCGCATAAATCACACGGATGTCGCCAAAATCACTAAGATCACATTTAGGTCACAAAGCGATATCGCAGTGACAAAGCTTTCGTTGCGAAGATCGCATAAATCACAAGGATGTCGCCAAAATCACTAAGATCACATACAGATCACAATGTGACATCGCAGCGACAAAGCTTTCGTTGCGAAAATCGCATAAATCACACGGATGTCGCCAAAATCACTAAGATCACATTTAGGTCACAAAGCGATATCGCAGTGACAAAGCTTTCGTTGCGAAGATCGCATAAATCACACGGATGTCGCCAAAATCACTGAGATCACATACAGATCACAATGTGACATCGCGGTGACAAAGCTTTCGTTGCGAAAATCGCATAAATCACACGGATGTCGCCAAAATCACTAAGATCACATTTAGGTCACAATGTGACATCGCAGCGACAAAGCTTTCGTTGCGAAAATCGCATAAATCACACGGATGTCGCAAAAATCACTAAGATCACATTTAGGTCACAAAGCGATATCGCAGTGACAAAGCTTTCGTTGCGAAGATCGCATAAATCACACGGATGTCGCCAAAATCACTGAGATCACAATGTGACATCGCGGTGACAAAGCTTTCGTTGCGAAAATCGCATAAATCACACGGATGTCGCAAAAATCACTAAGATCACATTTAGGTCACAATGTGACATCGCAGCGACAAAGCTTTCGTTGCGAAAATCGCATAAATCACACGGATGTCGCAAAAATCACTAAGATCACATTTAGGTCACAAAGCGATATCGCAGTGACAAAGCTTTCGTTGCGAAGATCGCATAAATCACACGGATGTCGCCAAAATCACTAAGATCACATTTAGGTCACAATGTGACATCGCAGCGACAAAGCTTTCGTTGCGAAAATCGCATAAATCACACGGATGTCGCCAAAATCACTAAGATCACATTTAGGTCACAAAGCGATATCGCAGTGACAAAGCTTTCGTTGCGAAAATCGCATAAATCACACGGATGTCGCCAAAATCACTAAGATCACATTTAGGTCACAAAGCGATATCGCAGTGACAAAGCTTTCGTTGCAAAGATCGCATAAATCACACGGATGTCGCCAAAATCACTAAGATCACATTTAGGTCACAAAGCGATATCGCAGTGACAAAGCTTTCGTTGCGAAGATCGCATAAATCACACGGATGTCGCCAAAATCACTAAGATCACATTTAGGTCACAATGTGACATCGCAGCGACAAAGCTTTCGTTGCGAAAATCGCATAAATCACACGGATGTCGCCAAAATCACTAAGATCACATTTAGGTCACAAAGCGATATCGCAGTGACAAAGCTTTCGTTGCAAAGATCGCATAAATCACACGGATGTCGCCAAAATCACTAAGATCACATTTAGGTCACAAAGCGATATCGCAGTGACAAAGCTTTCGTTGCGAAGATCACATAAATCACATAGATGTCGCCAAAATCACTAAGATCACATACAGATCACAATGCGATATCGCAAAAATCGCAAATTCGTCCCCAATGTCACAATGTGACGAAAAGCGATATCGCAGCGATATCACAAAGTTACGTCGCAAACCCCCCTCTAAAACGGACATTGGACGACTATGTGACCCCTGTGTGATATCGCCGTGACATCGCGTGATCTCTATGCGATATCGCTTTTCGTCACATACTCGTCACATGGTTATTAGGGTGGTTACCACATGTGTGTGTGCGTGTATCTTGTAGTGCTATGAAGTTGTTGAAAGCCTCGTCTTGGTCACAAATTCAACTTTTGTATTTACAAATTATTAGGTTTTCTTTATTACTATATTACTGAAAAAGTTATAAAGTAATATTTGTCTTCATGTATTTGTTCATTTAAAAGTTATCAATGAAAAAAACAGATACATTACTGAACAATTTGGATTAATATTGAGCATTTGAATTAGAAACTGAGATTTATTTAATGACAAATCTATTTTAGTATCACCTTTTAATTTTTTTTTTCTTCTCTTTAAAGCCCGTCTTCTATTTTCATTCAATCCATTGTCATTTAGTAACATTTGCATCAACATACTCATGTGAGATTTGTTTATGTCAGAGCTTTTCCAACACTGTTCCATACTTAAAATCCATTATTGCACATTAATGCATCATATAGATTTAGTTCCCATGCCCGTGGTATTTTAATGTATGCTGAACTAGGCACAAACACCCATGCGTTACAGATGATTTCCAGAGTTCTCACGACAATGGTTGATTCATTTTATTATTATCTTCCGTTCAATTAAGATCTCTCGATCTCTCTATCTCTCTCTCTCTCTTTCTCTCTCTCTCTTTCTCCCCCTCTCTCCCCCCTCTCCCCCTCTCCTTCTCCCGAGTACTAAATAAATATTTTCCATAACTGCAGTTTAAAGGCTTGTTCTTTACTCTCCACCCGCTGGATAACTTTTACAGATGACTTGAACATTTCATGTATATATGCCAAGCATTAGGTGTTCAAAAAGTTCTTTAAATATTAAGATAAATATAGGAGGTTGATAAGGAACATATGACATAAAAAAAATTAAAAAAAAAAAAATGGCACTGTCTCCCAATCTAAGAGCATTGAAGCAATTTAAATACTAGTAATTATTGGACCGAAGAACTTCTAAAAGATATCTCCAGTAAGAGTTGTACCAAACGAGTGCTATTAGTAACCTCTTTATCCCCAAAATAAAAAAAAACGCCTTATATCTGCAACAATCAAATTAAGCCCCTCACCCTTCACGCCAGACAGAAATAGCACCTAATTATTCGATTGGAACGTACCCTTCTCTCTCCGCTCAACACTAGGTTATGAGTTCAACCGCAAAGCCTGCCGTCTATCATTTAATCCTCCGAGACACGTTTCTGAAAATGTTTGAAAAATGGGAAAAAGTGCAGCCCAGAGCAAACAAGGCAGCAGAAAAATCGCCTTTTAATGACAAAGTCCGGATTTAATTATAGCTCTTGAAGACGTTCTGCGCACCATTATGGAGAAGCCCGGGAGTGGTGGTATAAATCAAACTCCTCGTGCTATCGCATTGGAAAGTAGCGTGGCATGCAGAAACTCCAGTTTTGCAATGGAAGGAGTGTGTGGTGCCCATTCCATTGGAATGCACCGAGAGACTTACGATTTGTAAAATGGGCACGAACTTTCCTTAGTTTTATATTTCTGGTAGGTTTATATTTATGCCACTTTGCAATTGATGATGGGCGGATTGATTTCTAGACTTTAAAAGTTTTACTTTTGGAATTTTATAATATCAAATTTGATATTTTTGTTGTTAAATTGAGAAACCTTATTTAAACCTAAGATCATCAACTTCTCCCCCCTACAACCATAGACCAAATGCTTCATTTTACGACTTCAAAGGTCACAAAATCTGCCGAAGTATTGTTTTTAAAGCATATGATTTATCATACTATTATAACTGAAATAAAATATCGTTAATAAAATTTGATGGGAAAATAACCAGTGGTTCTTTGACTGTCAATTTTTTAAAAACTTTATAAACTGGCTCATAAAAACTAGTTAAAGTGTAATAAAAATGTTCAAGACACTTTTCTTCTAAATTGTATAAAATATCTTTTATTATAGTTTTGATTCTGTTATATTACTGTTGTTTACCGGATATAATACATATTCACTATAAGTTTGAAAGCAATACTTCTGCAGGCATTGTGGATAATAAAATGAAGCAATAAATCTCAGGAGCAGGGACAGATTGACGATACCTCTTTAAAAAGCTGCCCATGACGGATACTTCATTACAATAATGATCCACGCAATCAAGTTACATTTTGATTAATGGATTATTTACTAAAAGGATACTTTGTAAATAGTTATTGCTACATATACCGCCTGCACTTAAAGTTGTGGCAAATTGTAAACATAAAGAAGAGTCCATAGCGAAAACGAAAGAAGTTTAAAAATAAAAATTGTATTACGAGTCAGCTACGAATTATTGAAGTTAAATTTGAACAGAATTAGGCAGCCGTGTGAAATCCAGGTATATAAACTATCGCTATATGTAGGTTTAATATAGAATAACTATAAACTAAGCAAATTTATAGTATATTTGTCGTTTTTATTCGTGACCTTTCAAACATTTCCTACGTTTAGTTAGGGTAAACAAATAAAAATCATCATTGTTTCAAAGCACAACTTGCTTTAAAAGTAAAAAGTAAAAAAAATGGGTTATAAAATTGTGCATTAATCAGAAAAAGGAACGAGAAGTGAGATCTACTAATATAAACTGAAATGAACTAACTACAAATCATATGCTAGATTCACATCCAATCATTCCTTTCTCCAATCTGCTGCTTTCTTGCTTACGAAAACGAACTAAACAAATGTATAAAGAACTCGTACATTTGATTAAAACGGTGCAAGCCTAATTAAATACCTGTTCCATTTGTGGCGAATGAATATGCGAATGAATATTTGAAAGACTAGAATCGTTAAATTTAAATTTTTAAAATATTAGTGTATTGAAACCTTGTTAGAGGATAAAAGTGAGGTTTTAATTGTAACCAAGAGGATTATATTGTGTGATTTTGTTTGATTTATGAACGAAAACGATTGATGATTGCTGCAGTGAAATAAAAAGATAGCTGAACTTTACTAGCGAATATTCTAAGTCAACGAAAAATTACGTTCAAAAGAGCCTGAGTTTCTACCTTCCTATGAAAAGATATTAGAACGTTGCTCCACTGTGTATTGTTACATATCCACTTCAACAATGCTATTGACTAAACAAGTCAACAAATCTTCTCTACCGTGTTTAAATACATGTTTCTCCAGTTTCAATTACATTCACCAGAAATCCATATTCTCTTATTAACTATCTAAATTCACATCAAAGTTCACGATAATGAATCCATAGTTACAAAAAGAAAACAAAAACCAAATTACCAGTTTCCAAAACAATACCACTTTGTCTTTTAGCTACGTTTCCGCATTTCCATACTCATCGCATATCATTAGCATGTTACGTAAATAAGGCATTTCAAACACTGCATGGTAATAACAGAAATAAATTACAGGATTCGAAACACTTTTAACCTTCTATATATGCGTGTTATATATCAGTTCAATGGAACCTTAGCATAAAATAGATGACAATTCAGTGGAGGATATCTCTTTAATTTCAAGAAATGGTCATACTGGTGGCGTTGTCTCAATTTTTTTGCTCGTCGCAACTGTTCCTCTAGTCATTTCCTTATTACTTTTCCAAAGTTCCCCTATACCTTGTTATGATGATGAATGCTTCTCACTAATTTAATCCACAAAAGTATGAATAATGGATTAAGTTTTCTTCGCTGGACAGCCGCATAGTTATAGTAATTGTTTACGTTTCTACATAAATTGTGATAAATATATGACAAGCTACATTTTTCCACCCACGAAAACAATCAGAGTATGGATTTGTTGTTGAGAGTCCAGTCTATTGAATATCTTTAATTAAACATTGTAATAATATTTCAAGTATTAAAAGGCTGCTCCAAACCTTAAAGCAATGAATTTCAATTATTCAAACCATTTTTCATTCTTGAAAATCAAACCTTCATCTTACGAAAAGGCCAATTATCTTTTATAGCTACTTTCTTCTCTGCTGCACAGCTACAATTGAGGCATTGCGGATACGAAAAGCGAACTCAACAGAAGGTGGTTTTTAGAAAAACGCATTTGAAAAAGTTTTGTATGAATTGATTTTGCAATGCCTGGTATCATTCTCTGAGTAGTTTGAGAAAGAAAGAAGGAAAAACTCAAACTCATCCTACCTGTAGAATTTGTAAAAGGATAGATTCGGAAGGCGGAAAAAAAAATTGACTCGATATTGAGTTTCTCCTTCATATCCGTGACGCCTTAATTCACAATTTGAATTTCACTTTTATAATTAGAAAATAAATGTTTTTATTTAACTCCAATGTGATTTTCAATGAAGCACCATATCATAGTTATGTAATACATGAGTACTTCGACATTTGTGGTAAATATTCTCAGCACACTTTTTAATTCAAGTCTATGTGACATTTATGTCGCAAAGTGGCCAAACTTAATCGCCTAGCAGAATTAATTTAAAGTATCTGAGTTACATTGAACATGAGCTTGATTTTTCAAAAAGTAAACATCATTTTACCAGTTATTCGGAACTTGTTCTTAAATGCACGGAGTAGTTTCCTTAAAAAGTACTGCGGAAGACGATTTCCTCTTCAGTACGTAGTCTATTACGATGTTTCAGCACAGAATTGCCTTCATGTTAATTGCACCACAAAAAATCAAATGCGACATAAAAAAAAAGTACAAACTTTGACTTAAAAATAATTTTCTACAAAGTTTAATTTATGTAGAAGAGAAGCTAAACGCTACAACTGATTTAGTTTGTAGAGGAGAGGAGATTTTGCTCTTTCTTTTAGCAGACTATAAAAGAATTCGCCACGCAGTGAAAAATAACATTCAAAATGTTTTGAATATTCCAAATTTTCCTTATCGTAGCAAACTCACAAAAAGTTATATTTTATTTTATAATTCAGGATATTGTTCTATCACTAATCACCTATCTCTTTTTTTATTAATATCCCACAACATAGAACTCCCAAATTGCATAGAAATCCCTATTAGAGCTTTGGAAGAAAACGCAACGTAATTTCTTTTCTTCGTATAATATTCTAATGATTATTTTTTTTAAAGCAAAAAAATTGTATTCAATAACTTCAAGGAAATCAACTAACAAAAGGGATCCAAAGCGAAATACATTAATGCCAAATCCATGTTTTTTCTTCGAAATTGACATGGATACTGTTATGATAACTGTCATCTACATGATATATAGTTATTAACAGTAGGTTGTAAAAGCCTTAAAAAAAGGTTACGTGTAAAAAGTGTCTATCAGACTTATAATATTAGCATATATTGCAGAAGTGTTCATATTCACAGTTGTAACTAATTCAGACTGTAATTATGTTTAATTTTTTAATGGATGATACGCAACGTTTCTGTAATTGTATCAGATATTAATCTTTGTAGTTAGTTGTAAAAACAAGGTATAATGATATGCCATTTTACCATTAAATAATTTAACTAAACGGTACCTGTTATTCATTTCTAGATTACTTAACAAAGCAGAGTCTCAGGGTCAGATCTTCGAGGAATAGTCGTAAGAAAGTGTTTCTATAACTGGAAATATTCAATCCTTCAGTAAGTATTATTCTGAGCTAATTTCAATATTTCAATCACGCTTACGAATATCATTAGTGCCTTAAAAATCGATTTTCGTTCATTTTTTCGCGATTATGCATAAACGTAGGATATCGAGGGGTGAAGACGATAATTATTACCTTTTATGATGTTTGATACGAATATTATTCATTAGGAATTTAGTGGGATGTTACAATGTTTAAATATATCAAGGAGAACAAATATCGTGAAACTCCTTATGAATGCTTAATTAAATATCATGAATATACAGGCGTCTGATAATTTTAGGGTAATTAGTTATATATATAGTTTTTAATAAATATTTTGATAGATATAAATTACCATTTCTAAAAAATTCCGATAAAAGAGATTTGGGAAGAGATAAACATTAAATTATGTTTCATTCTATGGTGTAATTTGGATGATTTTTTTAAGTTTCTACTTTTGATTGCTAATCATTAACTGATGCTTAAACTTTTTAAAAGGGGGGGGGGGGGAAAGAGGATTAATTTTAATTTTAAAAAGTTAGCTCTTGCTAAAAAAAATATATAAAATCAGACACTAATCATTGATTGCTATTATTAAACCATTTAAGTTCGCATGATTAACAGATGGGCAATTACTAAAACACTCAAAGTCTGTTTTTCATCTTATCAGAAATCCTTTTAAGTTTTTTTTTAACAGAACAAACAAAATTCGATCTCTGGTGATCTAATAAGCCTAAATAATTAAAATTTATAAATGTAATGGTGAAGGCATTTCCCCAATAGTTATCTTCAATTGTAAACTTTAGG
The DNA here is from genome assembly GCA_963978545.1 of Linyphia triangularis. Taxonomy (NCBI): domain Eukaryota; kingdom Metazoa; phylum Arthropoda; class Arachnida; order Araneae; family Linyphiidae; genus Linyphia; species Linyphia triangularis. The sequence goes on along the minus strand of OZ021732.1, from coordinate 28,134,890 downwards.
AAAAACTACAAATATTCCGTATTTTACAATGTTCTAGCATTGTGATCGGTACTCACATTTTAAATTTTATACATTTATAATGTTGTACTGTCACATTTAAAATACTACACATATTGATATTATATCCAAAGAAAAAAATGCTGTATACTCTAAGAGAAACGGTCAATCGTCCCATTCGTCCCTGCCCCCCTCTTTTGAATATGTTCCTGGTGTATGATTAGTTTTTTGGATCGATGTAAGGTAAGTGCATGAAATATACTCAATCTTAGGGTTGAGAATTTTTATTTTTAGAACCACTCAATCAATCTGTTCCAAATTTGGCACTCCTTTAGAAAGACTACAAATACGAAAAAAAATATTCACATATTTATTAATTTCAAGATATTTTAAATCCCATTTTCCAAAAGATTCAAATTAGTCTTATTGAGGTGAACTTGTCCCCCATAGGATCAAAAGCTTAAATTCGAAATCAAAATAAAACAATTCTAATCAAGACTCCATCAAAAAGCTATTATGAAAACAATATAATTAGGCCCTCTTAATCCTGGGTACATAAAATATTGATTTATTTTTAAACTACACCCACAAAGAGCTTAGCGACATAAACTCGACAATAAATGATCTGCAGATACCTAAAATAAGCAAAAAAGTAAGTTTTCATAGCTAGGTAAGCTAAAACATTTATAAAACTGAGGAACAAGAGATAAATAGTAAACATAAGTAAATAATATGTTTAGTGTCTTTAATAAGGCAACCATGGTCTTATTGAGCTACGCAGTGATTTCCTATAACACTGGCACCTGGCCGCCATCATTGATGTATATAATATCAAAACGTTTGTAGGTTTTGAAAGTAGATTAAAAGAGTCTTAAGAGTAAATTATACTCCTGAGTGTAACCATTTATAATATAGAATTTAAAGCGAAATCTATGTACAACACATTAGTGCTACAAACTAGGGAGTAAACTCTGTAGAAAATTTTGATGCGTACAAGAATTGCTTCTTGTAAGCTAGCTTATTTTTTTTATTATATATATATATATATATATATATATATATATATATATATATATATATATATATATATATATATATATATATATATATATATATATATATATATATATATATATATATATATATATATATATATATATATATATATATATATATATATATATATATATATATATATAGTTTATTAAAATGTCTTACTTTAAAAAGAATATCTAAACGTCTGTTTAATATTCGAGTCTTCAATAAATAGTAATTAGGTCTACCGTACAAAACACCTTTTTGCTAACTCCTAGTTTACCCAACAATTAAGTATTTCTTTAATGAATCACGGCGGCGTGCGAGTACTTGCACTTGATCGGTACTTTAAATAATCTACATAATAATTTTAAAGTTGACATTTAAAGTTATTAGTGCAGTAACTCAAATATATTTGAAAGAAAAACAACTTATATTGACACTACAAATTATTATTCCAAGCAACTTTTTTTTTACCTCATCCATCCAACTGTACCTCAAAATTCAAAATTTTTATTGGTAACTAACAGCTACTTAAGCTCTGAAAAATGTTAACCAAATTTCAGAATGTAATAATCGTACTTTTAAAACAATAGTCATTCACCAACTAACTATTAGTCTATTGGAAAGAGTATTTAAAAGTCAATGAAAATTATTTATTCTAAATCTATTCTTCTTTCTTTTATATCTTCTATTTCTTTTCTTATTTCTAAAGATAATTTATTCATATGTCAAACGAATATTTGAAATTCAAAATTATGAGAAGAATATTTGAAATTCAAAATTATGAGAAGAATATTTGAAATTCAAAATTATGAGAAGAATATTTGAAATTCAAAATTATGAGAAGAATATTTGAAATTCAAAATTATGAGAAGAATATTTGAAATTCAAAGAGTTGTTTTTATAAAAAAATACCATAAGTCAAAGAGAAATGTTCTTGCCATAACAAATTCAGTGCAGAAAGGAAAATTTGGAGCAACGCAAGATATCTCAACTTCTCTCCCTTACGTTCGTTATATTCCGGGGAATAGTAGAGACTGAAAAAGGGGTCTTACCTTGCAAAAGATTATGTAGTTCTGATTTTTTAATATGTTATAAAGGTCGGTCCCGTGGTTTATAAACCAAGTTTTCGACCTCCTAACGCTTGTGCGTTCTCTGTGGTGCACCAAACACTGAGCCATTTTTCATTTTATATGTTATAGCTCTTTTTCAATGCATCTTAGGAAAAAACATTATATTCAAAAGTTGTAGAATATTAAATTTTCTACAACTTTTGTACGCAAAGTTTTTTTGTTGACCTATTATAGAAATAGTTATGTAGCATCAAAGTCAAAACTTTTTCGTAAAAATGCTACTTTTTTAAGATTTGTGTCAAGTTTTTTTATTATATCTCCATAATTGTACGTTTAAGAGAAAAAGTTTGGAAATAAAAGTTGTAAAGCAATAAATTTCTTACAAGTTTTATACATTAACTTATTTTCTAGGACTAATAACAAAGGAGTTACTCTGCTTTGTGTATTTTCCGTGGTGCACCAAAAAAAAATACGTTTTTCATTTATAGATCATAACTCTTTTGTAATGCATTTTAAAAACAAACATTACATTTAAAAGTTGTATAATATTAAATTTTCTACAACTTTTGTGCACAATTTGCTTTTGTAAAGCTATTAGGTAAAAAGTTACATAGCATCAAAGTAAAAACTTTTTCGTAAAAATGCTGCTTTTGTAGGTTTTTGACGAGTTTTTCAATTATATCTTCATAACAATAAGTCGTAGGGAAAAATATATTGCACAAAAGTTGTAGATCTATAAATATGCTATAAGTTTTATACAAAAAAGTTACTATCTAGGACTAATAACTAAGGAGCTACTCTTCTTTGAAGGTTTACGAGATGATAACCTATAATATTTTATGTATAGGTAGGGGTTTAAAAATAGATTCTTACTGCATAGTCTGACAATTTTAATAAAAGAAATCAAACAATATATATATATATATATATATATATATATATATATATATATATATATATATATATATATATATATATATATATATAATACTAATGATAATGTAAAACAAAAAGTGTAAACATATTAAATAATGTATACATCTATAGATAATAATAGTAATATAAAATTTACCATTTTGCACCAAAAATTTCTGCATTCGGAAATAAAAATGAGAAATAGACTGCATTCAAGTGGCTAATTCTAAACTACGTGGAGTATAGATCTTTTGAGATAGAATAGAAAAATCTCAAGTCGAGTGGCATAAGTGTCTTGAAAAGGAATTCTTGTAAGGGCTCGGTTTCCACGAAAACACCATATACTGTTGATTGAGATTTGCCACTGCCGAATTCAGGGATGAAGATTAGAAAAACCGGAAAAAAGTTTCTAGTGCTTTCTTTCTCACCCCTCCGCACTACTAACCATCCCGACAGAATATCAGCCATACAGAGTAGTTACTTAGTATTGGAATACATGCATTGTAATGATGGCTGCTTCGCCGTGTCCAATATTACAGCAATTTGCAAAGATCTTCCTAGATCCTAATGCCAGTGTTTAAAGCATCACTTAAGCAGTATCAAGCATGGTGGTGACAACTGGCAGCAAGTTAAATCTGACAAAGCTACCAACGACCCAAGAAGCTACCATGTCTTTCGCACATACCATCAAGTAAGATATGGATGGGCCAAATGAAAAATCCTCTGGTCTAGGGGTGGAAGAAGGACAGTAAAGGACTTCTTCCTATTACAAACACCAGGGATTCAGCTCCTCAATCAATTTTGACCTACATTTTCTGCCATTGCGATATAGGATGCACTAAGGCCGACAGTTGTATAAAGGCCGGTCTCAAGTGCTCCATAACATGTAAAAACTGTGATGGACAAACCTGTGACAATATAGCGGACATCATAATTGATGACAACGATGATGATGACCCAACAGAACTTTTAATTGAAGTAATAGCGGATGAACTAGCCGAGCCTTCGTGGCTAAACGAAACTAAATTTAGGAATTTATAAGTTTTCTAAATTGTAAATTTTATTGATATTACTATTATTATATATAGATAAATACATTTTTATAATATTTATATTTTTTTGTTTTATAATACTATTATTTTAATACCTATATTGTTTTATTTTTAATCAAAGTTATCAGGCTTTTCAGTAAGAAACTGTTTTTAATATTAGATCTTACCAAGTAGCTCTTTTGTTATTAGTCCTATAAAATAACTTTGTATAAAAAACGTAGCAAATTTAGGGTTCTACAATTTTTATGATATACTTTTATGGATATCATCTAAAAACACAAGAATCTTAAAATGGTATTTTTACGACAGAGTATTTGCTGTGATGCTTTTCATACAATTTGTTTTTCATACAATAGTTCTACAAAACAAACTTTGCACAGACATAAGTTGTAGAAAATGTAATACTCTACAACCTAAAATATAATTTTTTCCCTATAAAATGCAGTGGAAAAAAGATATGATCAGTATACTGAAAAAAATTCAAAATTTCTTAATTCAGAAGGTTTTTCGTGCACTATGGCGAAAATGGTAAATTGCTATTACCGTTATTGTATATAGATATATATATTATTTAATATAGTTCTACTTTTTATTTTACATTCTCATTAGTATTATATATATATTGTTTTATTTTTTTATTAAAATTGTCAGACTATGCAGTAAGCAGCTATTTTTTTTAACCCCTACCTATACATAAAATATTATAGGTTATCATTTCGTAAACATTAAAAGAAGAATAGCTCCTTAGTTATTATTCCAAGATTGTAACTTTTCGTACAAAACTTATAGCAAATTTATAGATCTACAACTTTTGTATAATATAATTTTCCCTACGACTTATTGTTATGAAGATATAATTGAAAAACTCGGCAAAAAACTTAAAAAAAGCAGCATTTTTACGAAAAAGTTTTTGCTTTGATGCTACGTAACTCTTTACCTAATAGCTTTACAAAAACAAATTGTGCACAACAGTTGTAGAAAATTTAATATTCTACAACTTTTAGTTGTAATGTTTGTTTTTAAAATGCAATGCAAAAGAGTTATGATCTATAAACTGAAAAACGTATTTTTTTTGGTGCACCACGGAAAATACACAAAGCAGAGTAACTCCTTTGTTATTAGTCCTAGAAATAAGTTAATATATAAAAATTGTAGGAAATTTATTGCTCTACAACTTTTATTCCCAAACTTTTACTTTAAAACGTACCATTATGAAGATATAATAAAAAAACTTGACACAAATCTTAAAAAACTAGCATTTTTACGAAAAAGTTTTGACTTTGATGCGACATAACTATTTCCATAACAGGTCTACAAAAAAACTTTGTGTACAAAAGTTGTAGAAAATTTAATATTCTACAACTTTTGAGCATAATATTTGTTTCTAAGATGCATTGAAAAAGAGTTATGACGTATAAACTGAAAAACGGCTCAGTTTTTGGTACACCACGTAGAACGCACAAGTGTTAGGAGGTCGAAAACTTGGTTTATAAACCATGGGACCGACCTTTATAACATATTAAAAAATCAGAACTACATAACCTTTTGCAAGGCAAAATATCTCTTTTCCCTGGACTATTACACAAGTCGTTGAAAAACATGGACAATTTTTGGAGCACTTAGAAGAAAATCCCGAGGAAAAAAAATTGATTACCATACACAAAAAAATGATGGCTACAAGAAAAAAACACAGTTTACATTCGATGACTGAACCGTAAATTTTGACCAATATCCAACACAACAGCAATAAGTATTATCAAACAGCATTCTCTATCCAGAAATTCATGTCTTCATTCCATTTCACCTGAAATTCTAAAGGCCTCCTGTGGATCCGACCCGAGTCAAGAGTGGGCGTTGAAAAGGGGGAAATCTAATTTCGTGATTTACGAAGTCCAGACGATGTTAACGATGCAACCGGCTCAGCGTGACTGATCGGACAGTAGGCTGACGGCTCAGTGGCTAACGGGAACACAGATTCTCGAGAAGAAAAAAATACAACAATTATAATGGACGCAACCAGAACAAGTGTGGAAAATAGGAAAGGAAAACAAGGCTAGAGTAGGAGTAAAGAAAAGGTTACCTCACACTTTATGGCCAACCAATTAAATGGTCTCGACGCTAGACAAGTAACTCCAGCTTTGTCGTTAGAGGATTCGCAACCGTGTGTAAAAGGTTCTGCTTTCAGGAATGAAATTAACGCTTTATAATCGTGTATAGAATAACTGGAATCTGGAACATTTACCTTGGATTTTCATTAAAAATAGTTTTCAGTCTTTCTAAAAATCTCGATCCAAGGATGGACATCACAAAATAATTATTTCAAATGAACACAACCAGTCACTATTACGATGGCATCATACGCCAAGGAAATAACGCTTGATTACGTACGGACATTCAAAACAGAGTGGGAGGGGTGAATGTTAAGAGACAAGCTTCTCGTAATTTTACAAACCTTGGGACAAACCTGAAATGTGTTGAGACGTGATTCATGCGAAAAATAAGAGATTGGGTGATATATTTTTTTTTTTTTTTTTTTTTTGTATTTCTTGAGTGAGATTAAAGGTGAGAAAGATGTCATTTCAAATCCTTTGTTTGTGGATTGGTAGAGACGACCTCAACTGCGTGAGTGTGATGGGTATAATTTGGACTTGACAGGATCTTGCCCTTGAGATAGTTCTATAATACGTAAGCTGAAGATTTTTAATCTACTTAGTGGCGTACTTGAGCATTTGTTACCAAAAATTTCACATTAGAGTGAAAGCTTTTTGATGAAGATTAATTCTAAAACTAAAGATTTAGACTGGGACCATGCGGGTCGCTAAAGGATAACAAGGGAACATTGTGACACCCTCTTGCTTTTGAAAAATTAAAATAAAAAGAGAGCTAAGTGGTATATTTCATATAAAAGAGGATAATAACGGCTTTAATTTATTAATCTGACCAGAAATTAATGCGTAATTATTAGTTAACATTTCATTATAAAGTCCATTTCTGTTTTTGAAAATTATGTTAAAAATAATAAAAAATAGCCGCTTTTCATCCCTCCTCCTCTGTGTCTGAGATATACATCCCCTTCCCTTCGAATAATCCTGTCGCACTATGGTTACAACCATTAAGCATCTTGTAAATATTGTGTTGCTGGACTTCAGGACGACAGGTAAACGCTTCGCTTTTACTTAAACTATCGCTACAGATAATTCCAAGTGATACATTTTTAGTGAATTAGTTTCAATCAAACTCGCATGAACTACAGTGGTTATACTTTAAACAGTCCGTTTTATAACGTAGGTCCCATTAGATGTAGGCAAGTTGTATAGAACGCTAGCTTTTTATATACTAGTCTAAGTTATCCGAAGCGCAGGTGTCATTGGGAGACTTTTATATTTCTTCTTCCAGTCACCAGTACTCATTCGATATTTAAAATGCTTCAAACCGACTATGTTTTTTTAATCATGCCCTGTCGTTTGAGTTACACTGATAATAACTATAGTAAAGCGAAAATAGCGTCCTCTTGTATTTAGAGCGGGAGTTGGCAAGACGAACAATGAAAGGAACTTTGCGTTTACCTAGAACTCCAATTAGTAATTTATAAACTTCAGAGATTGTCTGTTATTGCATGATAATTGTGATTTATGATGCATCGCTCCAAAGAAAGAAATGAAGTAAACATGCTATTTGTGTGTGTTGCTTCCTCTAAAACATATTAATGTTTCAGGGTTGAGGTATTCGTTGTGTTGCTTGAGTAGTGACAAGGAAAATAATTTTAATATATGAGTTTTGTAAGCAAAGATTTAGATTTAGCTTAGAGTCGCTTAAGAATCAAACAGAATCATTTCTGAACCAACCATGCCAAAGTGTGCGTGCAGATTATTGAAATTTTTCATTATTTTTCCAGTTGTGTCCAATATTAACGTAGTAGTAGAAGATTGTGTTAGAATAAAAATTTGGAGATTTCAGTTTCAAACTTTTATCACGACATTTCTAATTGATAAAAAAAATTAGAATATTTATTAGTTTGTGATAGCTTCTCCCTCTTAGCTGTGTAAAACGCCTAGGTTAATGTCAATGAGGATGCTTATTTGAAGGTCATAATCACGTACACAGCACATGGTTTAAATATAGAGCTTGTGCTATACCTGAGGTGAAGATAAACACATTGATTGCAGTCCTGTAGATGAGAAAAATATCCTAAATTTAGAATCCAAAAAAAAATATTCCTTAAACCTTTTATTTAGTATTTAGTTACTAAAACTTGGTTCATCGTTTATTGTACTCCGAGAATCATCTGTAGATTTCGATGTAGAGAAATACTTACGGTTTAAGAATATCTTCGTCAGCCAGAATGGACTGGACAGGAAATCCTTTGAGAAACGCGAGTTCTACCTGATGAGTTTGTGGTGGAGTCTTGTACAAATGACAGATACAACACCTAGACACTAGTGGTAACTTTTGTATAGTGGTTAAGTACCAAGTTCGACTCCCCGTTAGCTCTCATCGCTACAAGTTGTTGGGTTGAATTATAAGCTCCCAGCTTGTAACTTGCCAAATTGAGAACAAGTTTCTTTCTGGAAACCTCCACTTCCTTGATTTTTAACAAGAAACCGAAATGACTTATTTTCCATCACGCGCCAAACGTTTCCCTTAAATACACTGATGTAATTTTGAAAAGGTCCATTAATTCAAGTCATTGCTGAAGTAACAAACTAGCCAAATCAGCATCAGATTTAAAAAGAAGATTGTGTCGTTTGTATATGTGTGAGTAGATCATAGGGGGCGGGGAGAGTTATCAGATAATTTAGTTTGGGGAATGAAGAGCAATTAAACTATGGGGGGGGGGGGGTAGAAAATTAGATATTGAGATTGTCATAAAAAAGCGTTATATATATATATATATATATATATATATATATATATATATATATATATATATATATATATAAATTGCAAATTGTGAAAGCTTTGGATAACTGTTTGTAAGAGGCGTGTTTCAACCACATCCAACTAAATTTATTCCAGTAGGGAAAAATAAAATATTCGCTTGCAAACTAGTATTTCTCTACGCAGTACAAAATAAATTCAGATTGATGCTCCTTGACGAATCAAAACTTGCAACTTGCAACCCCCCTTCGACCAATAACATCATTACCTTCCACAGAGAATAAAAAAAGAATGTCACCAAGAGGGGAAAATATCACAACTCATTCGAAACAAAATCAGCTATTTAAAATAAAAGATTTTTCACGTTCAAGAGCGGAATCTGTTGAACGATACATATAAGATGTTGGAACATGTGTAAAAATAAGGATTCTCTTAATAGTTTATATACTATTTAGCTTGCATATTATGACGATATCAGTTGTGATTAAAACCAAAATTGTCAATTTTTATATTCATTAACACAGCGCCGATATCAAAAACATTTCCATCATCCAAATGTGTGGCAAAACTACTTTTCAAAATTTATTTATTAAAAATGAACGTGAATTTATGCCCTCACATCCAATTATAATTTATTTATTCTTATTCAAGAAATTTTAATATTTATTTATTAAAAATATTTTGGAAACAGGAAGGAGTTTCAACAAGAGTCGTTTCAATGCTTTTTTAACGCGATTGGCTGACGGCAAGTTTGTTTATTAGTATTCTGTAAAAGCGACTTTTTAGTGACAATAACAGCCCAAACATTTGGTCGAATGCATTGTCATCCAACATCGAACCTATCTGCTAAGTTTCAGCCCAATTGGATGACAGCAAGGGGGTTAATTAGGCTTCAGCAGATTTGTCCATCGACACAAACACACACAAAATCGAAGTTAATATAAAGGTTTTAGAAATAGGAGGAAAATATATTATATTATATTTATCTTCATGTTTGAAAATGAGATGAAAAAATATATATCTATTAATAGTCTTTATGTCAAAAGATGTTGAGATTATATTTAAATCCATACTCAATCTAATATCAACGGACACATCTGATAACGTCATTTTGAAGTTTGATATATGTCAGTACTTATCCAAATTGCCTAGGTGGAATAATATTAGTAAATTTTCAAGAAAAAAGATGATTAAAACATGAGATATAACATAAAACAACATTTCATCGACAGTAATTTATATCTCTGGTTTGCATACACAAAATTAAGTGCATGCAGCTTTCCTCCCCATCGCCCTCGGATCCATTGATCTTTGATTCCATTGTAATCGAAATTACCTGCAATATTATTAACGACTGCGTGTGGCCATTTTTTTATGTGCGCAAGCGCAAAACGACAGAGCTGATAACATCTGGAGACCTGTCATGTCTTTTGAAGCAGAATAACAATTCAGCCAGAACACCCAACAAGGTTGACTAAAAATTTGACTGAAACTCATTGAGATTGACTAATGAAACAGATATATGTAGATGCAGGTGGGTACTGATAGTTTTTAGCATCAATCACAAAATATTAAGTGCGATTAATATTTATGCATAAGATATTATCTTTTATCTATTTATCATTGCAGCTTTCGATCCATTGTGGGAACTACATTTGAATGATTGGATCGAGTAATTGTTATTCCGCCATTTTTTAAGCAGAGTTCTGTTGTAATTAGGCTTCGTGTTTTAAACTTGTTGCAATTCGCCGTTTGTGTAATTTGTGTTATTACACAGTAGCTTTTTACACGCCTGTTATCCTTTGAAATTTATTTTCAAACCATAATTCACTTTTATGGTTGTGTAGAGCTTAATAAAAGTTAAACGGCCAATCGTCAGGATTGTATAATTTTAAGAACATACCGAGATGTCTAATCGCTTGTTGAAATGCATTGCTTTAGTTGGAATTGGAAATGTTTCGAAAGTATTAGGTATAATTAGAAAGATAAGTTCCGACAAATCTGAAATTTAATCTTCTTTGTTTCATAGTACTAAAATTCCAAGGATGTCCATCAGATTACAGTGTGGAATCTTATCAACGTTTTACTCCTGTGTGAAGAAACGGAGTTGTGTCGATTATTTATTCTATAGATCAAATGTATAGATCTCTTTGGACATTAAACAAGTTGATGTATGACAGTAACCAGTGGTGGAAGTACTGAAAAAAAGTGAGGGAGGCACCGAAAATTTCTTCAAAAATTCTGATAAGTGCACAACTTCTCCCCCCCCCCCCCCTCACTTCTCCCATCTATCTTCAACGATACATTTTATAATTTTTCGAATAATAAAAATATTAACTAGTAAAGAAATAATGTATACTCCTTAACATTAACATTAAACGAGGGTTCAAAATTTATTGTTATTTTAATGAATATTCGGCGACTTAGTTTTATCACTTGGAAGTAAGAGATAAAGTTAAGTAATAATTCAATGCTACATACATAACTGTTTATTTAGATTTAAATAATACTTGTATATGTGCATACTTTCATGAGATTAATTAATTAATAGAAAATTCTAAAAAGGTTTTTTTTTTTTTTAAGTAGCTTGTCTTTATATGAAACAAGAATAGAAATTTAGCCTTAAAGAAAGTTCCTCCAAAGTTAAAAGTTGACCAAGTGTGATTATATTTGTTGGTAAAAATACTTATATCTCGTACAAAGTAGTACAATACTATAAATAGTTTTAAAGTATTCAAATGTAAAAATAAATAACTTTTTCGCAGTGTCATTGCATTTAAAGTATCACATTAGTAGTTTTTAGGCGAATTGAGTGCTTTTAGAAGTGCGGTGATGAGAGATTTCAGTGCTTTTAGAAGTAAAGAGACTCATGGTTATTTTCTTGAAAAGTGGGGGGACGCGTCACCCCGCGTCTACCCACACTTCTAGCACTGACAGAAACTGTCACAAAAGGGACATTTCTGTATGCGATTGTATTGTGATGGATTTTATTCATATTCCAAGCATGTACTTGTACCACATTTAATGACTAAAATCTTTTACCTGCATGGTTGACGGCAAATGATTAACAAAACCTTAATAATATTTAAGTTTTTATACGTAAATGGATGTCACTAAGTTGGCGAGTTTGGTGATAATTTCTGTTAGAAAACTCTTCACAGAATATCCACATTCTAATCCGGCATTTCTATTTACAGCTAATATATGAATATTCAAATTTTTTCTCATCCACTGATCTTACCTTGACCAAAAAAGTATATGACATAACTATCTGTTCATACGCTTGAAAATTGACTTCTGGTTACCACCTCGACCTCTAGAGATCGAAAACAGACATAAAGAACGTCACTGTTCTGGTAATCCGAGAAATATCTTCAGACCATCCAAAATTCAAAGGACATAAAGGACGTTATTATCCTCTTAGTCCGAAGAAGGCTTACAGATCGTCCAAACCTCGATCATGAGACGTCCAGAAAGGATCAGACAAGGATCATAGTCCTTGACAGATCCAAATTTCGTCCGCAAGGATATCCTCAGAACATTTTTGTGATCACCAACCACCAAACATTTTACTGCCCGCGGGGCGTTTTGTTTATATCTCAGGATCAAATTTGGATGTCTTGGGGAGGATACCGTCATCGTGAAGTGATGTGAATTGGATATCCTATAGACCATTTTGCGCTGATTGGGTAATGCATGATATTAACATAATCGCTTAGTTGTAATACATTGTTACAAAAAATGACACCTTGCACTAAAAATTGGTTCCCATTTAGCTGCAACCAACATTTGGAGTTTAGCATCACAATTTAATGGTGCTACCTCGGACCGTAATCACCATTAAATCATGAAACTAATCACCAAATGTTGGTTGCAGCTAAATGGGAACCAATTTTTAGTGCAAGGTGAAACCAAATTTTTAACAGTGTACGTGGGCAAAGACAAGAAGCTATAAAAATAAATTATCCGAAATATTAAGATTTGCCAGTTGAAAACTAGGATCTCTTAATATGAGGATGTCTGTGATTTAAATTTAGATGAAAAATACCATGCTTTCTTAATTTAACCTCTAAGTTATGTTGTAGAAAATATACTAATCTGTCTCATCTCGTTCAAAATTATTTGAATATTTTACTTTTATTTAAATTAATCTAGCACAACCATTTCATTTTCAAAAATTCTGTTTCAAAAACAAACAAAAATTCTCCCCCCCCCCCCTTCCCCATAAACATTTTGAAGTAGTGCGCAAACAATTATTTTCCTAGTTCCCCAACTAAATTTTAACTTCTTTTAAGCTCTTCGAGCTCTACGAATGTATATCAAGTTTGTACCCCAGTATCACAAACACACTGAACAATATCGCTCAACACTGGCCAATCCCGATGTGGACCGTTGTAGACTGGCAGTTGCTATGAATCTTGGTCAATATCGCTCAGTGCTGGGTAAATTATATTGGAAGCTTGGAACTGTTGATACAGAATTTTAAAAGGGAAAGATAGTTATTATAAGAAAAGACGGAGGGATTAAAATTATGTTTAGTAATGGTTTTGACATGTTCATTCATCATGTATTTGGTAAAAAAAATCATGTATTTTGGAACGAGGTTCGAATTTTGGCATGGATTAACCAATCTTCTCAAAACCCTTGTTTCGAACAATGGCCAATATCAATGTGCTAACCTGGGTACTGGCTTAATGATGATTAATAAGATGTTATATGTTTGAAAATTTGTACTGTATAGTTTTATAAACATAGATACTGGAAACATGTTAATGTTTCGTCTCCAGAGGTTTAACACTTTGTTTAACCTTCAAAACGTATTTAACGCAATTATGTTCATTACTTTGGGTTTTAACAATGTAAAGGTATATATTCTAAAGAAATAAATTGCAAGATGGCATACTTTAGTAAATGTGAAGTTTTGTTATCATATAAAGTAAGTTTATGTATTAAATGCAATTTTGAATGTGAGAATTTTCAAAGAAATCTTTCCACTTTAATTAAGCTGAATAAATAGCAAAGATAAATAATATGTATGCATTTCAAAAGACACATTAAACTCTGTATTGCTGTCGGATAAACATTTTAGTCACGATTGGCTGGCTCTATACAATTTAAAAAGAAATTCGTAACAAACCCGGAACTGTTTATTCAGTTAACTTTTGAATAAATGACTGTGCGTGCTAAATTATGGATGTAATCCTCTTAGTTATGTAGACACAATTGCAGACCCTCGCCATGTCATACCCTTAGTTCATTGCTTTATGGCAGTTTTCTTGTTAAATGCAAAAATATCAAGTACTTAAGAGCAACTATGTACTATAATTAGGTATAAAAGGATATGCCTTAAATATCTGTGGTTTAACTATTTTTTTTTTACCGAGTAATAGAATTCTGTTATCAATTGCAAGAATCTATACTCTCTGGGGGAAAATATAAAATTAATATACAGTAGAATTTTACGCCAGAGTTAAGTTTGCAAATATATATATATATTTTTTATTATTATTATTTTAGATATTAATAAATTATAATTTATTATTGATCAATACTCCGTTTTTTTTTTGTAACACGTTGGTACAAAGATTAAACTCAATGATCTAATCTACTTTCTATTTAAATGAATTATTTAATGATCTCAATTATTGTTAAGAATCGTGAATCTTTTAATATTGATGTGAACAACCCCAGTAGTACAAATACGTTGGCCAATATCGCTCAACTCTGGCCAATCCCGATGTAGGCTGTTGTAAACTGGCCGTTGCTATGGTTCATGGCTAATATGTATTGATTTTTAGCATGATATATCTATAAAAAATCTCAAGCTGTCAGAGAATTAAACAATCTTATACATCAGTTTTTATAGTTACCAGGAAATTTTAAATATAATATACGGAGTTTCGTGACTGCATATTTCATTTTTAGTACTATTTACAAACATCATCCGAGAACTGATTTACCCTTCAAACTTAGTTTTAAATCCTTTATATTAACTTCGATTTTTTGTATGTGTGTCGGGTGGTGGTTGACTGGGTATGTCACTGACGGGCAAATCTGTGGAGGTCTATTTAACCCCCTTGCCGTCATCGAAGTCGATGACAATGCATTCCATCAAATTTTGCCGGCTGTCACTGTCTCTAAAAAGGTCATTTTTATGAAATACTAATAAATAAACTTGCTGTTATCCAATCGCTCTGAAATAGCATTTAACAGATCATTAAAGAGAATCTTTAGTGTTGCCAAAATTCTTTTAATGTATAAATAATAAAATTGTTTTAATCAGAATAAATAAAAGATATTTGGATGTGAGTGCATAAATTCATATTAATTTTTCATGAATAAATTTTGAAAAGTAATTTACTGCATATTTTGCTAAGAGGGAAGTTATTAATATTTAAAATTAGATGCCAACAACAAACACACGCTGGCAACTGAAACCGGGCTTTTTTAATGAATATAAAAATTGGCCGTTCATATAAAGAATTTATATTAAAAACTTTTTTATAGGTTATATTATTCGTATAAAAGGATTAAGAGATATGATGCAAACAATGAAGGGCGTGCCATTATTGGTTTTCTTATTTTTACAGTTCTTTTTCTCGGGTAATAAAAAGGGTTTTTTCACTTACCAATATAAAGGTTTTAGATTTTAGTTATCGTCTTTTCCCTTATGCACTTATAGGCCTGATAAAAACGATCTTGCTGTCAAGAATATTTGGATATCTATAGGTGGATTACGAAGTTTGGTTTTTGGTGCCAAAAGTTTTTTTTTTTTTTTTTTTTTTTTTTCACAGTTTCTGACAAACGAAATGTATGTACTGTCTAAGTGTGTGTGAAATGTGTCCTAATACGATTTACTATGAATTTCAAGGGCGAACACCTTAGTTACTTCACTCCACGTGGTGAGATTGTGATATCGAATAAAAATTATGAGTCATTCTCCGGAAATGTCCGTTTTGGGTTTCAAAATTTTCAAATGTTGGTGATTTTATTTAAGGTACATTTGGGCAGTTTTTAGGATGCGGAGAACTATACTTTTAATAAGCTGTGAAGGTTTATAAAACCTAAGAAATTTTTTTAAGATAATTATTCTTTTAAGTATAAATTAGGCTGAATACATAATTAATCATATAATTTTTGCAATGTCAGTTTTTTTAGGTTAGTATAGATATGGACAAGTCATAATACACCAAACAGCTTATTTTTAGCTTAGTTTTTTTAAATGAAATAAATGTTTCTGTATAGCTACTTTTTTGTAGCATGGAATACATGTAATTTTTTTTTTTTTTTTTTTTTTTTCTTTCATAACACTTAAAACAAAGTTAATTTCTCAAAATATCGATAGAACAAATATTTAAAAGCCTAGCAATAAAAATTCAAAAATAAATTAAGGACATCAAATATACAACATAATAAAACTAAATTATGGATGGCAATGACACCAATAAAAATATTTTTACTAACTGTCAGCTTCAGCCATCCTAAGATATTTCAAGATATTTCTAAGCCTTATTTTTACTCCAATGGCAACCCTTGAATGGCTGCTATTCCACAATTATTAAAAATACTCATATAAAATATTTGTCAATTACTTCTTGTTCTTAACACGCAATTTATCTCACTCTACGTTGGGTACCCTTAAATAGTGTGAAGGGCCCAATTAAGAATATTATTCTGGTTCCTTTAGAATCTATCATTAATTCAAAGCATAAATTAGGCCTTAGATAAAAGGACGTTTTAATAATAATGGTCGTAAAGAACATGCAATATGTCATAGACAAATGATATATGAAATGAATCTTGATTACCCATTCAAAAGATAATTAATCTCTACTTCGAGAGCATGTATTGCAGAAAAAAAAATGTAACGAAGTTTTAGCAAAAATTAGAGGTGAAGATGCTTTAAATGTTCAATTACCTAAATTACCGTAGCCAAGTGTCGCTGATGCGTGCACGTGTTAAATTACACATAGCTTCTTAACGATGAGCGGAAACTAAGTATCTTCACTGAGCATATATTTATTACTAGCTGAATACCCCTGCTTCTTACCATGTGCATCTTAGCCATCAAAAAAGACATTCATGTGTTCCACATTTCGACGTTGGATTCCGTTTCGACCCCTGAGAATTGATTAATCAAAATTGAAATACCTCATTTTTATCTGTGCTTGCCCTTTTTGAAATTTGTTCTGAATTTTATATTAGCGACTATATTAAGTCCACATTTGATGCCCACTTTTAATATAGCAGCTATTATAAAATTCAGAACAAATTTCAAAAAGGGCAAGCACAGATAAAAATGAGCTATTTCAATTTTGATTAATCAATTCTCAGGGGTCGAAACGGAATCCAACGTTGAAATGTGGAATACATGAATGTCTTTTTTTTATGGCTAAGATGCACATGGTAAAATTTTCGTATTCCTCGGTATTCCTCGTATGGAAAGTTTCGACCCTTTAAAATTAGTTCATCGAGGTAACCTTATCTGTGCTTTCCATTGTTCTAATTTCCAGAGATGTGGCTCTATTGGAATTGGGACATTTGAATATCTCTCGTTTTGAAAGTTTAGATCCTTTTTTGACACTTGAAAGAGATAATCAAGTATGGGATAGTTTACCTTATTGACACTTGAATTAAATTTCTGTGTTGTAACTTCGTAGGAAGTGCGACATTGCGCTATTCTTCGTAGTGGACGTTTCGACCCTTTAAAAATGAGTTAATCAAGATCGAATAGCTTACTTTACCTACCCTTGCCTTTTGTACAAATTTCAGAGTTTGTGACTGTATTGAAAGTGGGACATTGGGATATTCCTCGTTTGGAACGTTCTACTACTCCTTTTTGGCCATTTAAAAATTTATCGATCGACATCGGAATAGTTGACAACTTCTATGCTTGGATTTTTGACATTTGAACCAAATATCAGAGTTGCAACTATATTTGAAATGGGACATATAAATATCCTACTTTGGGGACGTTTGACCCTCTTTCGATCTCTTAAAAACTATGCAATCGGCATAGGAATAGTTTATTTCTTATATGCTCGCTCTTATTGAAATTTGTACCAAACATCAGAGTTGGGACCATATTAAGTGGGGCATTTGAATAGCCCTCATTCGGAACATTTGATCTCTGTCCTACTCCTTAGAAAAGATTAATCAACATTGGAATAGTTGGCTTTTGCTATTTTGCCCTTGTTGATATTTGTACCAAATATCCCAGTTGTCATTACATTGGAAGTGCAACACTTCAATGTCCCTCGTTTGGAACGTTTGACTTCTTTCAGACCTCTTAAAGTTGATTAACGAGACCAAATAACTTATTTTTCCTATGTTTGTAATTGTTGACATTTGTACCAATTATCAGAGTTGAGACTGTATTGGATGTTGGACTTTTAAATGTGCCTCGTTTGGAAACCCTTGACCCCCTTTTCGAAATCTAAATGTTGGTTATTCGAAATCGGAATAGGTTATTTTTTCTATGTTTGTCCTTATTGACATTACACCAACTTTTAGAATTGTGACTATACATGAATTGGGCGAATTAGTGATGAGTGAATCAGTGAGTAAGTCAATGAGGGCTTTGGCTTTTATATATAGAGACAAGTGACGATTTTTAAAAATAACTGAGAATTATTAAAAATAAGTATATTAAATTATTAAAAATAAATATTCAATCATAAAAGTCAAATATATTTTGTTATTTTTATGTAAAGAATATTCGAATCGATATATTTTTTCAGTTGTCTTTCTTGAAAACACATGATACATTTAATTTTTAGACAAAATCTTTAAAATAAAGAGCTGCTTTTAAAATACTAAATAAACATTCTTTAATAAATAATTTGGGACGTATCTATAATATATTTCGCAAAAAACATTAAACTCGGACGTATAACTACATTTTATTAGGTATAAGAAACTTGCCTTCAAATGATCTTTCTACATTTATTTTCAAGAAGTTTATTCCTTATAGTTACTTATACTGATATATTTATAAAAAAGAATACGTTCAATAAATAAAATGCAAAAAACTCCGAAGATGCAGCAGTAGCTACTTCTCGATGAAAAATCATTGATATTTTATTTCAAATTTTGCATTTATCGAAGTAATTTTCTCATCAATCTGTAGCTGATACATTTATTTGAAAATAAAAACATAACTAAGGTATAGAAGAGGGTACAGGACTCAAAATTCAAAAATCTTTATTTTCAAAATTATTTTTCTGAATATTTTTTTTTTTTTTTTTTTTGTGCAGAACTGTACTTTTCTTTTGTGCAATGCTTTGCCCAAAAAGGAGTCATATCTCCACAGAAAGAACGGGGTAGAAATATTAAAAGAAAATTCAGCCAAATTTAAATTAGATTCGTTCTTATACAAATCCTAATTAATATTGGAAAAAAGTGCAAATTCCGTTTTCTCCCTGCCCACAAAACCTTGAAAAAAAAAACCTCTCTTTGCTTCACCATAAAATAAAAAATTCTAATTCATTAATATGTTTAACTTATGAAATTTTACATAAAGTTTTAATAGCATTTTTCACCAACTATTTAAAATCGTGTAAAACTCGAATTTTTATATAATTTTTAATATCTTTTTTCTCTCAGGTTCCAAAACAATTACTCGTCGATTTAACTTGAAAGGATGTCGGCCACTCATTCCACTGCACACTTACACTTGCTTATCTTTAGCGATGAAAACTTAAAAGTAAAAGCAATTAGCGCAGTTCTTCCAGCTAAGTGTTTCGAAGTTAAAGGTGATTATCGAAGCCACGTACGATCCATCAAGATTCACAGCGTGATAACAACAGGAGAATGAAACGAGTTTCAAACGAAACAGCTCAATTTTCCTTACGTGGGTAGCACTTTCTTTCGTTGGATTTTAATGACCAAAAAATTAACCCTTAAAAACTAAATGTTTAAAATAAACCATTTATATGCATTGCTGGCTTTTGCGCGTAAGTGTAACTCAGCGGTTCCCAATCTTCTTAGTTGTGCGGACCAGCTATTTTCCATAAAAAAAAAAACTTTGAGGCCCATTTGCGAATAGAATATATGCATGTGGGCTTCAGTAATTAGTAAAACATACTATACAAGACGGATTAAAAATATTTTTACTTTCAATTACCCATATGTTTACATAGGATAATGAAAGTATAGCATTCTGTTAAAAAAAAATTGTCTTTGTCTACTTTTTGGAGCATACTGATTTAAAAAAAGTGGTCTAAAAAAAAATGCATGTGTGTGTGTGTGTGTTCAGCATAACTCCCGAACAAACTGGCCTACGATGTTCAAATTTGGTATGCGGGTTAGTGGAACTTACCATTAAGGTTTTCGCAAAAATTGCGCATCCACATTAGGTAGCTGCCATTGAAAAAAATCATGTTTTTAGCAATTGCTAAAAAAACTTGCTTTTAGCAAAATTGCTTAGCAATTGCTAAAAACGACTAAAACGATTTTGATTAAAATCTCTGTGTTAATGCCTCTTAATGTGTTTTAATTGCCTCCACCTTCGAAACTCCCAGAGAAATGCGATAAAAGCGTAAAAAGCTGTAAAGCTAGTCACTTTAACACAGAGCTCTCAGTCCTTGAGCATCGTCCATCAACAACAACAATTTTGTTTCACGCACAAGAAAGGAACAATTTAAGGGTTTATCGAATAACATAACCAATTTCACCCTTTTGTATGGATGTTTTTTTTTTTTTTTTTTTTTTTTTTGTCCATGCAAAAATTATTTCCAAAAATATCACCAAACTAACCATTTTTATTTAAATGAGTGAAAATATGAAAATGGTAAATGACACCATGAATTTATTGCAATGACCAATATTAGACTGTAATTGGAAGTTGTGCGATGTTCCACACCTCTAGTTTAACAAAAATAAAACTTGATTGTATTCACTATTATAAGAAAACTAAAAAACAAGCGTTCAAAGTTTTAAAAAAAAGTCAATGATATTTTTGTCATTGTTTGTCCCCCATGAGAGAGTCAATATCTAGATTAAAACTGCTTAGTTTTAGCCATGCTGTTCAATTCACGCATTATTCACTCGTTTTACCATCGAAGATTGTTCCTATTAATCGAGGGACTCTATTGTTCCCATCTCTACCCCTGAAGCTCCAATAATATTTACTTGGTTTGGTTGGTTGATTGTTTTCAGATTATCTGGCGCCGTCAACAACACGAGGGCTATAATGCGCCGAAACATTCGTCATTTGACAAGCCAACATACATTTACAAAACCCATGCATTCGTGGTCTAGAAGCTAGCACGCTAACCACTATACGGTTTGGTCGGCCTACTTGGTTTGGATTCCTGACCAGTGGAAATTTTTGAAGTTCTAGAAACTTGAGTAAAAGATATGAATTGAATAAAATAAAAGTAAAATTTGGTGATAGATAAAATGATATATTAGTAAAAATTTAAAGCTATTAATGATTATCTGACCATTTCAAAATCTCTTTTTAGAGTGTAATGGAAGTTTAAATACTTATTTTGCTGCAAATTAAACTTCAAAACGATTAAAACATGTAAACAATTATATTTAATCTATATATTTAATAGGCAATGCGTTTTTTGGGGTTAGTCCGTCCGCCTAAACTGCTCAACCAATTTCAATGATCAAGGTGTCATTTTAAAGGAAATAAGCTGTAGATTTGCCAAAACGTGCCAAAATAATTTATTAACACTTTATTAATTAGTTAAATTTCAATATTTTTCATCATTAAGCTACTACAAAGCCTCAATGATTTTGAATATATGATTGGCAACATCCTTAAGTATGTAAACAACAAACCGGCTGCTCGGGGGTTCAACCAACCAACCGTTAAGCTATTCTTACGAATGTAAACAACAAACCCGTTGCTAATTTTAAAGCTCTTTTTAAACTCTTCGTTTCAAAGTTGATTTTTTCTGTTTTTCTGAAGCATTTTTGTATTAGAGAAATTATTATTTTGAAGTATTTCTATCCAGAAAATGCCTCGCGTAGGAAATCGTTCTCCCTTACGTATGTAAACAACAAACCCATTGCTAATTTTAAAGCTCTTTTTAAACTCTTCTTTTCAAATTTGATTTTTTCTGTTTTTCTGAAGCATTTTTGTATTAGAGTAATTATTATTTTGAAGTATTTCTATCCAGAAAATCTTCGCGTTGGACGTCGTTTTCTAAAGGGGCGACTTATCAGAATAAATAAAAAATATTAGGACTTCAATGTAAGGGCATAGCTAATGAAGTTTTAAGTCAGAATGTTGGCGGATAGTATATTTAACTTTCTATTATGAAACTTGCAATTTGGGTGTTTTCTCTATTAGGCCTTACATTAAATTTATAAAAATTTGGTTACATTTTTTATGGCTGGCAAACCTATTCGAGCGCAGCAAGATGTTTTAACCACAAATTCGAGCGGCAAAGCCGCTCAATCCGAGCGCAGCGTGGCATTTGGGGGTTGGCGAGCGTTAGCGAGCAGGGGGCGAAGCCCCCTAGTTATATTTATTAACTCTTTACAATACTGTTTATAAATTCTTTAGAATAACGCAATCGACGAAAAAATACATTCATAGAAGATTTTTTTTTTTTTTCCTTTTTTTTTTTCCTTCTTTCAGAAATTTTTTTACAAATGGGAATGTATGCTTAGTAAAGAAAGAATTATCGTATCAAATACCACATATTTCAATCAACTATCAATTTAATTAACCACTACAAGTTACTTACATTACTAATACTAAACTGTTATTTAAATGTAACACGACACATTCTATAAATATATATAACCATCCCAGTCGAATGGCCCAACAATCGCAATTTTCACGCTTCTCTACCCAATTTTTCAAAAATCTTTAATTGCTATTCTCAAACCACCGTGACTTCAATTCGAGGTACTCATCAGCACATTTCTCTTAATAACTCCTGTTAAGAGACATTCCTACTCTAAGTCACGCATATCGACAAACGAACACTGATTGTCACCTCTTAACAATTCGTCGTTTAATTTCGCCGGGACAAATAATTTTGTCAGGTATTCTAGAGTTATGGGGTTCTACATTGTTGCCACAATCAGAGGGAGCAAGTGCGTCACACATATAAATTGCCCCAAAACAGTTCTGTATCTTTCCAGAAAAACGTTTCGTTTGAAGAATTGCGTCATGGAACGTAACCCATTGAATTATATTATTGAGAGTAGGTGCTGCGAATAAGCGAATGATATGAAGAAATCATTGTACTTGATAGATACATAAAAGACTTATATTAAAATTCACGCATTATATACAACAAGAATCAATCATATCTTGTGTTACGTCAGTCCATTCAACTAAATTTATCAATATTCCTTCAGTTTTTAGATCCAAACAAGATGTCTTGCTAATGTAAGATCTTACACTACCTAGGTAGCCCAGCAGTATTGGTCAATATTGGAAATAGTGGCCCTAGAAGATTGGCCAGTTCTGAAAGATTGTCCAATTCTGGCAGATTGGTCAGTTCTAGCCAAAACTCGAGCATCGTTTCAAAATACATCACTTTAAGGAAATAAACATACCAAAATCATTACAAAGTATATTTTTTTACAATCTGTTCTTTCTTTAAAACTTTTTTTTAAAAAAATTGTACATTAACATTTCAAAACTTAAATTATATGTTATCCAGCTTTGGGTGCGATTGCCCAATGTCTGTGTAAAACAGACCGGTTTATAAAGTTTCACATCGGGATTGGCCTATGTCGAGTGATATTAGTTAGCGTTTTATGCTACTGGGGAACCAATATTATAGTGACAGAAAAAAAAAATGGTAAAAACTAATGCAGGTCTAAAAACATTTTTGCTTCTCACGAGCATCAAGCCTTTGAAAGAAGAATCTATGGTATCCGTCTGTCATGAAAGGATCGGTAGTCTGTGGAGATATCGCGATGGCGATACGGAAGGTGTCGGTAATGAAAACTACCATCGTAATCAGCAGGAATGAAATGAGAGCGATTTTCAGTTCCACCTAAAAAATATCAACAAATTTGCATTGATTGTGAATGGTTGGTTGTATTCAGATTATCTGGCGCCGTCAGCAACACGAGGGCTATAATGCGCCGAAACATTTCGTCATTTAACAAACCAACATACATTTACAAACACCCATGCCTACACGGGACTCGAACCCGCAACCTCGCGGTCTAGAAGCCAGCACGCTAACCACTATACCGTTTGGTCGGCTGATTGTGAATGGATTTTTCTCCTTGAATGTTTGTTGAATCAGATGTCCACTTGTCCAGTTTTTGCATGCCTAGAGCTTGAAATGGTTCGTAACAGTTCACGTACTTTTCACATACTCCAGAGCTCATTTCATACACAGACTGGTGTATAAAATGTACAAGTTTTTGTTCGAATTTCCGTATTTACGTTTCCACCCTTTCAATGATAGCGCCACAAAATCAAAAATTCCGAAACTTTAGCTGCAACTGTTACACTACGTTAAAAATGACTTAAATCTTAATATCTGGTCATTAATATTGAAGAAACAGCCTTGGAAGCTTTCGCTGACATTTACATTCTACATTTTATAATCAGTAGTTAAAACCTAAACTTATACGCACCTATAGGGTATTGTATATTTGCATAAGTTGTAAACACGAATTTTCTTGACATTTCAGTTTAATACTTACTAATAATATTCGAATAATCAATTTTTTTTACATGACATTTTTTTAGTCATTCAACAAACTTTCTTTATGTAATGTTTAGCACAAATGTGTCGCATTTCTCCTATCTGCAGTTAATAATACCGTCAGGACTTAGTTAAACTTTTCTGCATAACTTTCCCTGCTACCGTTCAAGTGAGAAAGACGTCATAGCCAAGCACTCGATAAATGACAATTTTTATTTTTTTTTCATATTGGCAACAAGAAAAAAGTTCAACAAATGCCGAACTTTTTTGTATCGATAAAAAGGTCAACAGAAATAATAAATAATTCCCGATAAAAACAACAAAGTTTTCCAACACAACATGAATAATCTGCCATTAAAAATATAATAAAAACTAACTACCCACTTTCAATAGCTAATCATAGTAGAAATTAAAAAGCATCAATTCAAATAAATTTACAAGTAAAATAAATCCAAATGTCTTTAATTTAAATACATCACTTTTAAATAACATCACAAACGTGTTTCTTGGCATAAGTTAAATGGGTTTTTTTTATTTTTTATTATTAAATTTCATGGCGAAAAAACGAAAAGTTTTCTATATCAGACAAATCAATCCAATACTTAGTATACTTTAGGTTCATTGATAGCTGCACCGCACCAATTGCTTTGATTAAAGAACTAGAAATTCAACATTTCTGATCTTATCAATTCCTCTGCCACCATTTCCAGTATCTAAATGACAGTCGGACAGGTGAAAAAAAAAATCCCTATCAACTTATATCTTTTATAGAAAGTTCGTTAAATTTGATGGAGTCTTCTCCAGTTAACTTTTCCTGGGCTGTAATTACCGATTAATTGATAATTGTCATTCGATGGTTCGTTCCAGTTCCGTTTCTTCATATCAAAGGGTTTTGCCGTGCCGAGTCACATTGCGCTTGAAAGCTGGCAGGTATTTCAACAGTTGCCGATCAAATCTAGTGATCTTATGTTATATTTTTTGTTCGTTTGATAATTATTATTCCTTCAACGGAAACTCATTGACACTTTCTTATACATTTGTGACACTCAAGGTTATTGAGTAAACAGTTACAAATTCGATTATGCTACTTTGATTTTAAATTATTTCCAATGCATGTTTTTATTTTCAATTACAACGGCGTTACTTCAGTCAACTGAACTTATACATGTCATTGTAGGTAAAATAACAATTAAATTACTGTGATTAATCTTTGGTAGCTATTGCATACGAAGTTGACTTTATAATAAAAAGTGAAAATGATGTGGTATGTTTTAAATATGACTTTGCAAGTAAAGTAACGTTCAAGTTAGTGTACTTATTTTTAGTCATCTGATGCCTACTAACAACTTAAATGGCTAATAAGAGTTCCAGTTTAAAAATGTATTTTTTCCAAAGCATATCGTTGCTGAAATTTCAATACCTTTAAACTCAAAAAATTAGTGATTTTGGAGTTATTTTTATGTATCCACACATGCCTCATCCTTTTAAAAAAATGTCTCGTATGCCTCAGAACAATTACTGCTGTGGTACAACCGTTAAAACAGTTCCTCGTATTCCAACCCAACTGAGCCGATTTACTGAATTTTTTTTAACTTCTGAACACTTGCTTTTTCAGGGTTACGAGTATTGGAATTACAGCGATGATATGAAAATGTAGAGAGAGGCTCTCAGATTAACCATGAAAACGAACTCCGGTAAAAAAATAATTTGTTCATATTTCATCCGGATAGTATTGTTTCTCCGTTTGTCTGCCTAACGACAAAGAAGAAAAAGGTCTCATGAGCAATTGCTTTTTTGCTGTTCTCTTACGTAATGCGTGACATAAAATATCAATCTGATAGAATGACGCTATGTTGCATGTTTTACGTACCAAGCTTATATACTTTTAAAGTTTTTATTTTTTATTTTTATTTATTATTATAATCAAGATAGTTAATTACAAGCATTCAGCTAATATAAAATAATTTTATCATTCTGGAAATTTTTTTATCGGTTATCAATGCATTCAATTAGTTAAATAACATTGTACATTTTTATGTTTAAATCTGTTGACAAGATCAGCATTGCAAGGGTTCAAATAACCGTAACCTGGCGTTTCTCCGTACTATCTGGTTCAAATTGGTTCAGTTGATTGCATTTTTTTTCTTTGAACCAGAGCTACTCAACTGAAAGCCAAGTCACAAATTAACCTCTTTTAAGCTGAAAGTGAATAAAATTCTAAACACTTCTGCAAGAGCTGAAATTTATATGTAAAAAAAAATGCAAAATACAAAAGCAAATCTCTGAATATGGTCAAATCTTCCTGTCTTCCCTATGTATGTCATCAGTTCATATATGAAAGGAAAAAACGTTTGCGAGGATCAAATCTCCTAAAACTTCTCATTGACCATAAAAATTACAATAATTGAGCACATAAAAAATCTCACTTATGAAAGAAAATTAAAACAAGACAAAAAAAATTACTAAACCATATTTCTCAGAATATTTTATGATGTCCCTTTTATTTAATATCCAACTGGGCAAAATTAAAAATCCAAAATCTGGATTCAAACACCTTTAACATCCAATTAATCCAGCTTCGAACCCGAGCACAAAAAATTGCACTGTCTCATTATTTTTCAATAGCATAACCGAATTGTATGCAATATAAAATTAGCACTCGAAATAACTATCAAATTACAACCTGTACATTATATCCTATAATAACATCCAGGATAACTGACGACACAGGAAAAACATCTTTGACTAAAGAGGATGCAATAATAATACGTTTACTTTAGATGTGAAATCATCGAGTTCAGTCCATTACCATAGGGTATCTAGGGTTGGACAAAGGCGTTACCGAGATTGTTATCAGCCAATGTGTCAAGAAAATTACATACATATGTATTTGATCATAAATATGTCCCCACAATGCATGCCTTTCATTCATGAAGTCATAATTCGTTTTTAATTGCTTTAATATGATGTTATTACCGTGCTTTTAAATACGAATGTTTCTAATCTTACTATTTGCATGGTCTTTGAACCAACTCTTTTGAGCTCTGATTATAAGGAAAATAATATGTGTGGTTCTGGAATTAGATTCCATCTTATTATACGTCTGTTGTTGGGTTCTTCTCTGCATAAAAAAAGAGAAATAAACAAACCGTAATGTAAGAATAGTGCGCACAACTTAGCTCAAGGCTCAGTTATTTTCCAGTTGAGCACATCCTCACAATCTTCCCAACACACATAAGACTATTTAAAACAATTTAATCAGACATTTTAGAATTTGTATCAATTCTAAAATGTCTATATAATTAAATTGTTTTAAATACTTTTCTAACATGTGTTGAATAATTTGTATGTTGTAGAATTTGTATCAAAACAATTTAATAATGACATTTTATAAGTTGTTCAGTCATTTTTTATGGCTCCGTTCGCCCATTTTTTCTAATTTTAGAAAAGAATAATTCAAATTAATTAAACTGATGGTCTCTTAGTAGAATTTCTAATTCTTAAAAATGAATGTTTCTATTATAGACTTGTTGAAAAAACACGAAACCCAAGCAATATCTCAATCATATGCTGAAAAAGAAAAAATTTAGACAGTGCATTTTTCCTTTAAGAAGATACTTTTACCTTCTGATTAAAAAAGAGTTTGAGACCTTGCTTTAAATAAGATTTTGAAAATTTAAACCATTTTTTTTTTTTTTTTTTTTTTTTTTTTTTCCAAATCATTTTATATTAACTTCCACTTCCCAAGAAGTATAGCAATGTCGAAAACAGGGTTTCTGGTACACTGACCATCCTGGCAAAAATGCAAGCATCGTTCCAAAATACATGATGCCGACCAAACGGTATAGTGGTTAGCGTGCTAGCTTCTAGACCGCGAGGTTGCGGGTTCAAGTACCGTGTTAGGCATGGGTGTTTGTAAATGTATGTTGGCTTGCCTAATGACGAATGTTTATGGCGCATTATATCCCTCGTGTTGCTGACGGTGACAGATAATCTGAATACAACCAACCAAAATACATGATATTTTTAAAAATAAACATATTAAAACATTATAAAAACATGGGTTATTTTTTGTCCTCTATCCTTTTTTATAAATTAAACATTTAAATTTTGAAACTGTCCATCAACATTTCAAAACTTCCAATAGATTTTATCCAACATTGGTAGAAATTTGCCAATATCGGTAACAACAGCCGGTTTGCAACGGTCTACATTTGGATTGACCAATGTCTAGCGATATTGGTCAGCGTCGTTGTACTACTGGGGATTTATGTTTATTTTTTGTAGTGGTCAAATCTTCAGAAGACTAATTACCCAACATGACGTCATCCAATCGAGTTGAAACTTGGCAAATAAACTAATTTTTGATGGCAATGCCTTTTTTCAATTTTTGTTGTCTGTTACTAAAAGAATGCTTATACACATGTTCTGCTACCTGTACAGTGGACAACTAAAAGTACGTACCGTGATACAATCCAGCTGAAACTTGACAGATAGACTCGTTGTCGATGACAAAACATTTTAAATGTTTTTGGGTGAACAAAAAGTCTATGTCACAGAATGAATGATTTTCTTCGTACTGATCAAACACTATGAAATCTCGATCTGATTACCGATCACCGTTTTTAATGTTTTCAAATAACAGAACTAAACTGTGAAATATAACCTTTAAAATGATTCTTACAATTATCATAAAGTTTTTTAATAACAAAAAAAAAAGTTCTGTATTACCTGAGTTTCTCCATGCCACTCCTTCCAAAAAAGTTTATATTCTTTTTAAGATATCGTGAGCATAATATAACAGTTTTATGCAAATACTAGGTAAGCGGATTTCCTGGACAATGCTTCGGGATTTTTTCGGACTGTACAATTATATGGAGAATCATTTAACTGTTAGTCATGTAAGTTATAAAATTATAATTTTATTGGTGTAAAATCACTACATCTAATTAATCCCTATTATAATCCAAAGATACTGAAAATTCTATTATGAACAATATGTCGTAGTTATCAAAAAAAAAAAAAAAAAAAAAAAAAAATAGAGCTGCATACTCAACATTAGATTTACCATTGCTATCTAAGGTTGCAAAATTATACCGATGTCTAAAATAATTTCTTAAATTCTAATATATTAGTTAAACCCTTTATAATTTATGTTTGTATGTATTACAAATTAATGAAATGAGTAGGCAATATGAAAAACATAACAGACAGTATTGGGATGGTCGGGCAGCGTTTCGGTTTTCCAGATTTTCTCTAAAATTCGAGATGCAAATGTGACGCATTCTCCATTTCTAGTACATCCTGGAAGACATTCACACCTTTACAAAGATAATGACCTAACACGATATCGGCATCGTGTAGCTCTGTGCCAGACAACCTTCAATCCAACCACACATAAACGAATTTTTTTTTTAATTACAATTTTAGCATTTTTTAAATTAGAGTAAATGTTAGGAAAGAATATGAGTTTTGAATTGAAGTGCTGTAATAACTAAAATGCGTTCAAATCTGACGTATATTGTGCGAGTTGAACGCATAATTCATTTTGAATGCGCCAAGTCTAACTTCGCAAGCACCGAAGTGTGATATTTATGTAAGGTCGAGTCACAGCAATTGAAGAATCATCATGAAAAGAATCCTTTTGTGAGAATTATAGTTCCTAATTGTTCTCACAAACGTTTCCTTCCACCTCAGGCATAAAGAAGAAGAAAAAAAATCTAAAACAAAGAAATTTTCCCAAAAGGCTGCCATCGCATAACAATGGTTCTTCTATGTATTTATTTTATGTACTTGACTGTCTGTCTCTCCCTTTGAAGAACGCTCTTTTAGTGCATATGATAATATAGTGAAAGTCTTTCACATTTATCCTCGTATATCTGCTTTGAATTTGCACAGTAATATAGCATCTTCAGTATAAAAAGAACCTTAAGATGTAGTCTCTGGAGAAATACTTCACAATTCGTTCACAATGGGCTCAAAAACAAGTCGTGTTCGAACTGCTTTATTCTTGGCTGCTGTACTATTTCAGGTAAGTACATATT
Organism: Linyphia triangularis; assembly: GCA_963978545.1. Classification (NCBI taxonomy): domain Eukaryota; kingdom Metazoa; phylum Arthropoda; class Arachnida; order Araneae; family Linyphiidae; genus Linyphia; species Linyphia triangularis. The sequence goes on along the minus strand of OZ021732.1, from coordinate 28,104,249 downwards.
ATTAAAACATTTGATTTTAGATACGCATGCGTTCTTAAATTATATAAAGTATATAATTAAATTTGTATTTATGTTAGTATTTTCAGAAAGCTGAAATTTAATTTAAGTGGGTAGTTGTACGCAACTTGATTCTGTATCTAAATAATGTTAAAATTGTTTGCTCTTAAGGTACTCTAAGAAATACTTTTTGACTTAAACACCTAACTTCTTTCCTAAGAATTCTATGAACTATACATTGAAAAAAAGAAATTTGCAAAAAGGAACCCACGCATTTGTAATCTCAAGGTTTGGATGAATTTTTTTTTTTTTTTTTTCCCACAGAAAATTTGTATAAGTACATGTACTTCTTCCGTTAACACTAAAATTCCAACAAATTTTACAGTCTAAAGTTTTTCAGTAATTTTATGTATCAATATTTAATACTATCCAGTTATTAGATTTGAAAAGTTTTTCGATAAATAAATGAGTACAGTTTGTAAGATTTCTTTTCTTTTTGAATACAAAACGTGTTCCGAAAACCAAGGATTTAGTGAAAAAGTTACATATATTTAATGCATACTAAACAAGATTTAAAAAATAATAATTTTAGTGTATCTAGAATAAAAATGTAAGCACTTCTGAATGCAAAAATGTTAATAGTTTTAGAAAATACAAAAAATTATATTTTGTTCATTTATGTGCACCAACAGCCTTATATTAAAGTAAGAGAACATGAGCCACAACGAATTTTTTTTTATACTATATTATATATTTTTTATTTTTAGTCTATTCTGTTGGGAAGCTTTGAAATAATTTCTCATTTCGAGAACAAATTGAAATAGTAACAATTGTCTTCAACGTTAATAATTTTGCTCAATGAAAAATAGAAAATTTTTGAAATGTGTCCTCATAACAACCCTTTTTTCTTCAAGTTCATTTCAGTGACTTTTTATTAATTGTGAAAAGTAAACGTAAGATTTTAGTAACACATTGTCAATAACAATAATCAGTCAACAATCAAAAGCGGTTTTCTAACTCTTTGATAGTAATAAATATGTATTCAGAAACATTCCGGTTTTCTATCATGAAACTTCTCTCCAGTAAACGGATAATCCACTAAAACACAAAACTTACTGGAGAAGAGTTTAGATAAAGACCACTTACAATACTAAAGAAGTTGAGCAATATAAAGACGGGATGCCCAGGAAGGTTGCTCCAATCGAGACTCCAGTAGCACAACAACGCTGGCCAATATCACTCGACATTGGTCAATCCCGATATGGACCGTTGTAAACCGTCCGTTTCTATGGATCTTGGTCAATCTCGCCCTATCCTGGATAAAATATAGGGAAAGTTTTTAAATGTTGATGTACAGTTTTAAAATTAAAATTTTTATTTAGAAGAAAAAAGATGGATAAAATTATGTTTTATGATACTTTTGACTTTTTATTTTTTTTAAAAATCATGCATATCGGAACGATGCTCGAGTTTCGGCCAGGATTGGCCAATCTTCTAGAACCCCTGTTTCCAACATTGGCCAATACTACTGTACTACCCGGAGAGAAATCGATGTCATTTGACTGCACTCGTCATTTTTCTCTTTCACTTAAAAATCCCCCACCACAATTGAATTATCTACATCAACAGGCAATTCATCAATCACCCTTTTGTTAAAATAATGTTTTCTTCTTTCTGTATCACTCCCCATACATTTCAAATGATGATCCATTTTATTTGTCCGTGTTTCTGATGTTATGCCATTCCCATTATGTATTGTTGTGAATTTCTGTATATTTGTAAATATTTCGTAGTATTAATTATGTAAAAAGAAAAATTTATGTACATTTCGCATAGAGCAGTGCAATAGTTTGTCTTTACTTCGCTTTCCTGCGATGTGTCTCTTAATGCTTGAAAAAGAGTTTTACAGAGATAATGCTGGAAAACGAGTTTTACGAGAAGGAAATTGAACATTATGGTTAATGGCATTCTCGACAAGTTGGCGACGGTTTTAGCAACTAATTTTGGTCACCAAATTTGGCGAGAAATCGCCAAATGTTGCCAAACTTGGCGGCCATTTGGCGACATTTTCGGTCCTCATGTACCAGTATAGGGCTTTTCGACTGCGATTTGGAAAATTCACCAAATTTCTATCTCTAGAAGATTCGCGAAGGAAGCTTTCCTGTATAAGGCCGGCCAAGAGAGTTAGTTGAGTTACTGAGTTAGTTGTCTCTCAGTGAGCATTCAGAGTAGTTCCAAAAGCGAACTGTATTGCATTGTCTTTTGCGGCGATTTTAGCAGTTGTGTATCAAATTTTTAACTGATGTTTGTACTCTATTGTTGTGTAAAGAGCTGTATTGAGTCTACTAGAACGAGAAGTTCTGGAGTTGTAAAAGAATCTGCGAAGAGTTATATCGGAATAAATTTCTGCAAGTTTTGATGTGCTTTGGCTTCAAGTCTTTCGAACTCATCCACGCAACAGTATCATCCAACTGTTCTCTTCAATGGATCATCCTCACGCATCATTACACATTCCTTGAAACACAAAGTTCATTAGAGAAGAGTTTAATTAAAGACCACTTATAAGTACAAAAGAAGACGACTACAGGGAGAATGCCCAGCAAGTTTTTCCAGTCAAGAGTGAAATTGTATGTCGTATAATGAAGTTTCCCAGTAGCACAACTAGGCTGGCCAATATCGCTAGACATTGGGAGATCCAGAAATGGAACTTTGTAAGCCGGTTTTTGTTACAGATATCGCCCAATGCTGGATTAAATGTACTGGAAATTTCGGAAATGCCAGTTTTAAAATTGAAATATTTTATTAAAAAGAAAAGATGGAGGGCCAAACATTATGTTTTGTGATACTTTTGACGTGTTTATTTAAAAAAAAAAATTAAATAATAATGTATTTTGGAGCGTTGTTAGAGTTTCGGCCAAAATCAGTTAATGTTCCAGAATCCCTGTTTTCAGAATTGACCAATACTGTTGTGCTGATATGGGTTGTGTAACATGTTAACTTTTATTGTTGGTTGGTTATATTGTATATTTTCTGGATCAACGAGGAATATATTGTGCTATTAAGACGTTATTGCTTTTTATAATTTCAAAGCAATAAAAAGATTTCTTTTTCAGATTGGGTTCTTAGACGTAAAAAAGTTCGCAGTGAATGCCGAGGAGGATGCTGAAGATCCAAAAGATGGAGGAGAAGACTCGAAGGCTAAAGATAATGAGGATAAGAAAGGTGAAGGAGAAGAACCAGAGAAGACTGACGAAGATACTGAGGATAAGAAAGATTCTGAAAGCTCAGGTGACAGCGACTCTGAAGGAGATTGCTTGGGCGTTTATTATCGAGAGTACTGCCCTGAAGAAAAACCTTGCTGCCTGTACAACAAGGGCAGTTACATGTGTCAAGCTGCAAAAGAAGAAGGTAATGCATTCTTTATCATCCAATCATTAAAAGTAAGAGTTGAGATGCATAAGAATATTTGAATTTAGGAATGAAAATTGTTTAAAATTTATAAGCTTATGTAAGGTTAATGTAGAAAATCCTTTTATTAGAAATTGCTTCTTAATATGAGTGGTTTTGAGCGGAATTGCTTCTAATATAAGCAGATCTTAACATGAGCGGAAAATACCGAGTAGTATGTCACTGATGGCGCAAATTTGTCTCACTTTTAAAAGATGCAAGTTTTCAGAGCAAGAGATCAGAAATCGTCTGCACTCTTCTTCATTCAAAATTAAAAATCAGTGGGTTACCAAATAAAAAAGAATTTTCCTTATTTAGTAAATTATGACATATTTGGTTCAACTCATTCAAAGTAGGTTTTTTAACTGTTTCGGCTATTTTTATCCGGGCATACTAGTGTATTCATGATCTACTTGCATTTCTCTACATTTTATTCAAAAAATGCAGAATGATGTTTGATGGCGTTCCTAAACTTGCATTCGCCTCTCAGTTTGTTACCATTGTTGTGTTTTGTTTTCTTTAACCATCAGTTGTGGCTAATTTTTAAATTTCACCATGGGATTTATTATTCAAAGTATTTAACAATATTAAAATGTGTATTATGATTTGAAATTTGTGTGGTATAAATTTATGGTTAGTAATGTTTTAGTATTGTTATTTATTTATACCGACGAAGTAGGATTTCATATTTTAATCTAAGCATTTGGGATTTATTTAGTAACTTTGCACACCATTACTCAACTAATCAATTTATAGCCAATTATACAATATTTTATGGGCATTTTTTTCTTGCATAAAAAGCAATTGCTGCCAACTTTAATCATTTTTAATAAACTGCAAAATAATGACGAAGGGTTAGATGATTGAAAATGGAAAAAATAGTCTTACGAGCTCAAACTTGTGAGTGAAGTATTATACTTAATTTCAAATTTCGATATGGCTATCAAATAAATAAGACGAAGGCTTTATTCATAAGTGTTTACTTCTTCTAATTGAAGGTTAACTTGAATATGTTTACTTATTTTCATTTATTCACATACCATGTCCAAATATTTACCTATTATATTGCCTGCAATTAGTCTATAATTGGAGAATTTTGTTTCGTAATAAAAAAATTAATTCGTACAAATTGATAAAATTATTTACTTTCATTATCAATAACAATTTCCTAAGAAATGCGTTTGAAAACTTTTAGATTTTAAAAAAGAAGCATTTTTAATGAAGCTGTTGTTGCGAAATTCTCAAAACTTCTTGTGGTCGACCATTATAAAACAATTCCGAACTGCTTCTTCTAAATATTAAAAAAATAATAATAATAATTACAATACTCAACTTAAATTATTTGAGCTTATTAGGGTGTAATCTTACTTAGTTTTTTTTTTTCCATGCCATAATATAGTACACCAATCAAAATTTTAAATCTTGGCACCTTAGCTTCATTTTGTTCATGTTGTGCGAATTGAAAAAACTACTAATTGAGCAATACTTCGGAAAACTAATGTTACTTCAATCATGAAATCCTTTGAAAACTCATTTGAAACAGGATTAGAAATATACAAACCTAACATATTACTAACCCTGCTTTTCTTAGTAATGGTAATGTTTTTGTTAGTAATGTACTAATATGAGGTACACATTTCAGGGTGTGTTCCATAAAGTTACAGTATGTTAAGTATATTGAAAAGATTTTTTCAGTCAAATACTACTATATTCGACAAATGTCTAATTTTTTGATAAGCACATCCGAAATTTTTCGAAACGCACACTTTTATGGAAAGTCGCTTAGATTTCCTGTGGAGATAAATCTTGAATGATTTTATAAGAATCATTACATATAATTAGATATCGACAAAATCCAGTCAATGATACAAAAAATGTGAATATTTTGTCACTTGCCACTATATGTATAGATCCATCCCTATATCAAAAGAAATTTTGTTTTAGCTGTATGATGCGATTATTATATATAATTTAGAATATTTTAAGAATTCGTTCCACTTCCACCTAAGATAGATAAAAGTTGTGCATTGTAAGAAACTAAATGTACTGCTTCAGTAATTAGAATTGGATTATATTAAAGGATTGTGCTTTTTTAGTACTTTTGTGCGAAAATCAGTGCACGTTTATAAGTTGAACCATTCACAATTTACTTATAACTTGTTTGTTAATAAATTACTTGCCTATAAAAACAAGTTTTTACTATAACCCTTTTATATGCATTGCTTTATATGTATTTAATGGGTAAATCAGAAGAAAATTGAGATCAGATCGAGTTTTCATAGTGTTTGACCACTACGAATAAAACATTGATTCCGCACCATATTGAATGAATTTTATCCAAATTAAACCCAAAATTTAAATTAATATAGTCCCATCAACAAATAGTATAACTGCTAAGTTTCAGTTCGATTGGATAATGATTAGTGAGTTAATTAGCTCTCTGCAGATTTTGCCCGTCATAAACTTAGATAATATAAAGGACTTAAAAATATTTTTTACCTGTGAATTCAAATCAAAGGTTGAATAATGAAAGTTCATCTTTATTTTAGGAGAAAACTGCACTCAGAATGCCTTTGCCTACAACACAGGAGATTGCTTTTGTAAGCAAGGATTGTTTTGCGTCGACAATAAGGTAAACTGGCTCCAGTTATATTTCTAAAGTTATTATAGTTTACTGTAACTGAAAATTCATTAAGTAATAACGTCGATGGACAAAAATTCACGTATTTCATTATGTGTTTTAAGTAACATTGTTGTCTGGTTACTACTAATGTTGATGAATTCACGTTCAACATGTTTTAAAAATGAAGTTCTATTTATTACTAGAGGAATACCCGTGCTTCGCTACGAAATTTTAACATGCGCAATATTTTAGTTAGCTGTGAGGCCTCACGTTGTGGAAATCTGTCATTCATGTATAGGTTCCAGTTTTTGGCTCTTCTTTCGCAGGAAGGTTCATCGCTACGCAAAATAGAGCTCGCTTCGTTCTCTGAAAAGTTCATGGACACATAATCACAGGCTTACTTCACTCGTTGAAAGGTTCATTGCTATGCAAGGATAGGCTCGATTCGCTCGCTGAAAGGTTCATTGCTGCGTAAGCATAAGCTTGCTTCACTCACTAAAATCTAATTGCTACGTAAATCCTTAATATTGGAAACCACTGCCTTGTCGAGAGAAAAAAATCCCCGTTAATACAATAATACAACACCCCTTTAAGATTATTTTAACACGTGTTTGTGGAAAGCAAAATTAGGCCAGAGCTCTAGGCCTATTAGAAATCGCTTTTTGCGAAAAAATTAATTAAAAAACTTATCATTCTGCTTTTCAAAAGTCCAATTAAAAAGCAGATAATCACACAGCTTGTTTTAGTATTATAGATACATATTTAAATTATTGTGAAACCTTTCCTCAAAGTGTTTGATTTCCTTACACGTCATTTTATAATGCACAGCTGCATTATTGGAATCTTAGGATTATTTCATTTGAGCAAAGTATAATATCTCAATGAAGTTTTTTGGTGATTTTTATATACAAACAAATACTTTCAAAGGTACAATATTTCTACGTTTATTGATGATTATAATATAGATTTTCGTGCGGAATGAACTAACACCAAGGCTGTAAAAGGTATCTAGAAATTAGTTGGGCAATGGAGCTCAAATAGATCTGTATAACTCTTAATAACTAGGCATTATCAACCATAATTTTTCCCCAACTAATTTTTGTTCCCCATGACATTCTGTATGAATTTTTTTTTTTTTTATTATGCCTAGTTATTATGAGTTATACAGATATATTTGAGCTCAATTGCCCAACTAATTTATATACACCCTGTACTACACCAGAACAACGTTATAACAGAGTCATGAACAACTGAAAGTTTCCATATATAAAGGGGGAGACGGGGGTAACAACTTCTGTAAAATCTTTTCAGAAGAAACAGAAACCACATCTATGTCTCTAATGAGATAAAAATATGATTTAAATCATCAACATGGCCATCTTTCACAATCGCTATCGTGTGCATACGTATTGGGAATACAACGACCAGAGTGCTAGACATACACACTCTAAGCAGGGGTTCAAATCTGAGACCGCTCTCATGCTGGATAAAAATTATGCCGCAGTACCATGAGTACGATTTCATGTCTGTTGAAACAGAACTACCCATCGTTCCTATCCTGAAACAAATATGCCATTTTTATTAGCTGTTAAGTACATTATAATTAAAAGGAAGTAAGAATGGCTTTTCTAATAACTGATAAATATGATTGAAAATTACTGAAAATATAGTTATTTAATCAAACTGATGAATATCATTTAAATTTTTATTAATATCCCATAATTTTTTGAGCTACTAAAGCACAAACTATTTACATTTCATTTAAGCTACTACATTATTAACAATATTTCTACTTTTTCAAAAAGGGGTCAAAATACTAAGAGCTATAAAGTTGTATAGTAAATTTATATTGCACCGAACAATTCTTGAGTTTTAAGGCTTTTTTCAACCTGTAAAAAAGCTATGTATAAATTATTATTTGGATACCAAATACAATTATGGAAAATCATTATGAGAATAGCATGGATTTTTTTGAATAAATTTTTAAAAATAAATTACTTCTAACTACAAAAAATATACATACATTTATAAAAAAAGATTTTCTTAAAATATAATGTTTCGTTCATCAAATAAAACAAAAGATATAGCAATCATTCGAATTTTATATGTTGCCTTTACAATAATAATTTATTTATTTTACCATATTAAACTGTGTAACATTGGTGTTAGAACATTTTAAATTAAGTACGTTTAATACAGTCTCGAAAAACGAAGTTTCATTAAACATTGTTTTGGATCCCGTTTTAGATATTATTTTATTATCAAAAGGTATTAAAGCATTATACCAGTTCAGCATATGTGACTAGAAATTAGTGTTTATTTATGCATAATATTTGCAGCATATGTGCTCAGCATATACCTATTAATTTTCAGCATATTGTCTATTTAATTAATTGAAGTCAAATAAATATAGTTAGCCAAATTTTGAATAGATACATAAAATCATATTTTTTATTTCAGTGCACCAGTACAAGGCCACCAAAACAAGCAGAAGAAGTATACTAAATTGAAGCCAAATAAGATACTTTTCATTTATTTTCCATTACTTACTGATCTTTTACTTTGACCATATTTGTTAAATATGTAAAAATATATACAATAAAAAAATCATTTAATCACTGACCATATTCCAGAATTTCTTTAGATATTGTTATTCTTTTATTCATGAAAAAAAATTGGTAACAAATTTCATAAAAATAATTTTATTTCCTCATAAAAGGAATTATCAAAAGCATTTTATAATCTTTATTTCTCTATCCTCCTTCTCGCGAATAAGTTGTTATTAGCATGAATTAAGGATACAGTTAAAACATCTATAATTATAATCAACGCTTGTATTGGTAAAATTTGCATGATTGCGTCTACCGCGAACTACAGAAGTATTCCGATCAAATTTATCTTTTGCTTACGAATTTAATAACAGGGAAAGGGTGGTCCAGGCGCTTAATAAATACCACAGCAGTATCTCAGTAATTAGAGCTGTTATTTAGATGAAGTCTGTCAGTAGTTGCAGCTTTCAAAGAACTGCGAAAGGGATTAGCTTCGGTGTAGCTTACCTAATATTTCTTTTGTTAGAAGGGTTAAGTTTTGACCACCTGCAGAAAAGAAGTTCTTGTCTCCTTAGGTAAGTACGTTGAACGCTTCTCTGTAATATAATGCAAATGAAAGATTGTTATACTATTAGTGTGGAACGACGCACAACTTTTTATTTAGTAGTCACTGTAAATTAAATTTGAAATGGATGTAATTTACCGCATACTTCTACAAAAAGATTGGTAAGGGTGAGGAAAAAGCCGGATGGCAAATGGATATAATTATTCTTTCCAAGTTAATGAAATGAAAGAGAAAGAGGATGTTGATGAGCAATGGTCAAGGAAAGAGAACTGTATCTTAAAGATGTTCGATTTTTTTTTCCAACTGTTTAGATCTTTATTGAATTTTTACATAAATTATGGAGGAGGGCGTATTTAGAATATTTTCAAAATACATTACTTCAGCGATTTGGATCAAAATCGTTTGATCCGTTTTTTGACAATGGCTGAAAAACATATTTTTTTAATGGCAGCATTATACACTTGCACTATTTTAATTAAAACCTTAATACCAGTAAGACTTTCCATGGCTACCACTGATCCGTATACAAAAATTTAACATAGTCCATTCGGAAGCTATTCTGATCACAGACTGACACACACAAACATTAATTTTTTCTAGACCACTTTTTTGAACTCCGGCTGATCCAAAATGTGTAGAAATACAAAAATTGAATTGAAAAAGAATGCCTTTTTTTAATTGAATGCAATACTTTCATCATCCTGTATAACATAAAGGGTAATCGTAAATAAAAATTCGTTTAATTTTTAATTTTTTTTAACATAAGTTGAATATTTTTATTGATTTTGTTTTGGTGCCACTTGGTTTCACTTGGTGCCATAATACGAACCTGTACAAATTCCGATAACGCATTCTCCTGTAATATTAAACTTTTCTTTTCATATTTAGAGCGTGTCTAATAACTTATTCGTTTCATTTATCATCAAATGCTTGCATAAAAAAATATTTTTTTGTATTTTCTTTCTGATTCTATTTTCATCATTTTTTTCTCGTCTGTATTGTGTTATGTATACCATATTTAATTGAATAGTTTTTATTTATTTTGCTAAATTGGGTTTGTTTAGTATAGTAGAATAAATAACTAGTTAAACTTTGGTAGACACTGTCACAGAAAGTACGGGCCCTACGCATGAACAATATGACGATATTTAATGACTTGTTTCTCCCACTGGTATGGTTGACGACTTACGATGACAAAATATCTGCTAATTTGAAGTTTACAAACAAAAATTCCATCTAGTTGGCAATTTTCTTGGCAGATTTAAAATAAATCTTATAAACATATATCCAAGTTCTAAACCGAAATCTTTTCGATGTCAGAATGAGAACTTCCCATAGGCCTACTATGAAAGTGTTCTTCATGTCAAACACTGTAAACTATAGTGAAAGTTTTATGTAATTCTACTAAACTTATCGATGCCAAAAAACTAATAGGATACATGTCTGAGGAATGAATAGCTTAAGCTTAAAGAATTACTAATTGACTTTCGAAGGTCATTTTCAGTAATTTCGATAGTAACTTCCTGTTGAATTTTGGTATGGAAACTCATCTCGACGAAAACTTTCATTTCAAATGTAGGCAGCATCTATAGATTTTTCTGGGATTGTTGACCTATAATAGGCAGACAAACGGATAAAAAAAAATTATAAATTTCTCATTATATTAGTAAAGTCTAGCAGCTAAAAGGTGATTTAAGTATTTATTTTTAAGTTATTTACTTTAACTTCAATTTTGTTTGTGTGTGGGTTTGTATGTCGATGGCGGGCAAATCTTCGGAGGCCTAATTACCCTCTTTGCCGTCATTCAAATGGGCTGAAACTTGGTAGATAGATTCAATGTCGAATAGATTACAATGCTTGCAATACTTGGCAGATAGATTACAATGCATTCTATCAAATTTTGGCGGCTGCTACTAAAAGGTCGCTTTTATGGAATACTAATAAACCAACTTGCAGTCATCCAATCGCGCTGAAATATCATTTAACTGATCATTGAAGAAACTCCTGTTTGCAAAATTGCTATAATAAATAAATAAATAAATAAATAAATAATAAAATTGTTTTGATCAGAATAAATAAATAAATTAAATAAATAATAAAATTGTTTTGATCAGAATAAATAAAATATATTTGGATGTGAGTGTATAAATTTACATTTATATTTAATGAATAAATTTTGAAAAGTAGTTTACTGCATATTTTGCTGATAGAGATGTTTTTGATATTGAAAATTACGCTTTGTAAATGAATATAAAATTAACAATGCATATAAAGAATATATAGTGAAAACTTATACTTATGGGTTATATTATTATAAATTAAAACACTTCATATTAACTTTCTGTGAGATTTGTGTTCAATATGGACCTGATACATATTAGGAGCATAACGAAGATCACATTAGGGAACCAATTTTAATAAAGGTGAAAAAGAAAATATGTAATATTTTTTTCTCGCACCTCTTGAACTTCAGAAAATAAAACTAAAAAACCACAATAGATTTTAAAAACGAAACTAAATTCAGTTTAATGGACTGTATTAACCCCCCCCCACACACACACATACCCTTCAAGTCCCAAAATAACGTTCATATTAGGCACTCTGTCCCTATTTATAATTTTCACACTTGTTAGTGTCACGTTATACGTTTGGAAAAGAATTTTTCATCGGAAATAGTGGAGTTTTATTGTCAAGACATGAACATAAATCCCCAAAAAGGACATAATGCTTCAAATTTTTAAGAGAATATCGAAACCATATCATAGTTTTCCTTAAAAGTTATCTAGTCATCTTTATAATAAATTAATGTTCATTTGGATGCCAATGCATTATCAGGTCAAACCTACAAACTTTTATTGAATTATAAAATCTATGAAAAATGCTCTACTATTTCGATCTTTATAAATAAAAAAGCATTAGACTGTCTACCATTAGGTTGTTTTACTCTTAGATTTTTACATTTTATTTTTACCAATCGATTAAGAATTCGGTAATCATTTTAAAACTATAGCAATGTTTTTCGGAAGAGGGGGAAGGGATTGGGTTTATGTGTTCCAGGATTCAAATGCTAAATTATAAATTGCTTAAAATATGTGTTTTATTTAATTTATGAGTAAAGAAAGAAGTATTAATAAATTAGAAAAAAAATTTAAAACTAACTTTGGAATAAAATTCAAAAAGATCTTATTAATCTATTAAAGTTCTAAAAAATCCTATTTAAAAAAAAAAATAATAATAATTATAATAATAATAACTTTAGCAATTTAGAATAAGAATTATTGTTTGTTACATCCATTATAAATGCAGTTTAAAATTAAATTAAAAGAAGTAAAATTGTAACAGTAACTGACATTAAAATGTCACTTCTATACATTTTTCTATTGCGATACATCATGTACAGATATCAAGCATGTACAATTTAGAGGTAAACAATGGAATCTTCCCCTGTTGAGGTTGATGTATGATAGCACACTTCTACAAAATTGCATTATAAAAAAAAATAAACATTATATCGCGAATGTTTCGTGTTTGGTGACACTTTGGTTAGAAAACTTATAAATATCGTAATTCTAGTATAATATATCCATTTGCAGCCAAGATGTGAACTTCCCATATAGTTACTAGAAAAATACCTCCTTGTCGAGGTTTAAGCATTTTCTCCTGAGTTTTGCATAGTTCTTCTAATCTTATCGATACCTTCAAACTTATATGATACATGTATGCAACATTTAAAATTTAAACTTTATTTCTATAAATTCCAATATTATCTTCCAGTTCAATTTTGACATGAGAACACATGTATCGATGACACCTTTTATTTGACATATCGGACGTGTCTTTAATTTTTAATTTTGTCCGGAAATTTTTATTTCAAGCAAACGAAAAGACTAACGAGCCGAGCCTCAATAAACACATATCCATACATTAACTCAGGTGTAGAATTTAAAATGATACATAGTTTTAAAAATAAGGCTCAAAATATACACTTCAAAGAGTTCTACTGTCGAATATTACTGTCCTCTTTAAAATGATTGCTTTTTTTTATTAAAAAAAAAAGATGTTTCGATAATAAAACTAGGGGCGTGGAACATCGCACAACTTTCAATTACACTATAATACTAAAATACTGACGTGGATTTCTGTCATTCACCATTTGTATATTATCATCCCTCATTTAGAATAAATGGCCAGTTTGGCGATATTTTTTGCAATAATTCTTGTGTGGGTCTTCAAAAAAATCACCAAATGGCGATTTTGGCGATATATTTTTTGATAAACCTTATATTATCCTTTATTATAAGCGAAACTGAGAGGCGAAGAAAAAACGATCATTGATGAGGTATGCTCAAGGAAAGAGAACTCTGTGTTGAAGGCATTCATTTTTCAACTTTTTACTCCATTAAAACATTTTTACAGGAATTTCGGAGGTGGGATGTTTAGAACACCTTAAGAGGCATTACCACAGCGATTTTTATCAAAATCGTTAAAGCCGTTTTTTAGCAATTATTGAAAAACAGGATTTTTTCAATGGCAGCTACCTTATGCGCATGCGCAATTTTGAAGAAAACCTTAATGGTAGGTCCCATGGCCGCCACTAAACCTCATACCAAATTTGGACATAGTAGGTCAATTTGTTATGCTGATCACAGACACACATATACACACACAGACAGACATTTTTTCTAGATCACTTTTTTAAAATCAGGATGTTCCAAAATGTGGAGAAATCCAAAAAAAAAAAATCGTTTTTTTTTTTTTTTACCGAATGCTATACTTTCATTTCCCTTTGTATATATACATATGGGTAATTGAAAGTAAATAATAATATGCACATCAAAAGACTAAGACGAGTTTATAATCTGGTAAAATTCTGGTTAGCTCAGTAAACAGTCATTTAAATAATGATCTAGAATGAGTTTTTATTGAAAATCAAACTCTCGATTTAATTTTCTAGTTCATAAACTTATCATTGCTCTTGGCGGTTTATTTCTTCTTATTATGTTTGTTTCTTTCAATCTCAGTGAAAAACTATAAAAATGTATCATATAAAACAAAAATATCCGCAAGTAGAATATTTCATACACTTTCTACTTTCCACTTATAATTCATCTTAACCTAAAGTCACAAATTATTTCATAAATTGTTTTCTAAATACTAATTTATCAGTAAGAATATTTTATAAAAACAATGTTAAGGCGTAGCTCTATAGTTCTATAATAGTTTCTCTCGTGCAATACTAGCCAGACGCCGAGTCATTAATAAACAAAGGATACGCTAATAACCCATAATTTAAATTGTTTTTAAGAACTTTAAAATTATATATCAAAGTATAAATCATCAGTTTCAAATACAAACAATGGATATAATAATTAGACTTTCGCACTGCATAGTAATTACATAAATCCAAACTCTGGGAAAAAACAGTGGTTGTTTTAACTATAGTTTTGTGAGACTTATGGTAAGAATGTTATTCCAATACTTTCACTGGAATTTCCTCAAATTATAGACCAATGTGAAAGTAAACAAGTGAATAACTCTTAATTACGACTTTATTAGACTATTCCATTTAATAATTTTGAATATTGTATTATTCGCCTATTAATTTTGTATTTCAAAATGATTGTTTAAAATATAAAAAGAATTTTTAGAAGATCGTAACCTGTTTTATGAGTGGAAAAACTACTAAATGAAATTTATTTCTTAAAAATGTTGCTTAATATTTTGGCAATCTAATTCCAGACCTTTAGGCATATTAAAAAAAAATCTAACTATGGTTGAAATATTATCATAACTTGCAGCAGCAAGTCAAGGGCGAAGAACAAGTCATTACTGAAATTGTTTAAACTTTAACATTTTTGAACACTTTAATAAAATTGTTTATAAAATTTGTCATAGAATAAAAAGTTTGACTGATATTTAAAGATTTTGTTTCTAGCCAATTATAAGTGAAGTTTTCGATTTAATCAGATTTTTATGAACATGTAATTAGAAAGGGTGGACGATAATAATTGTTGTCACCTTCGTCTATATTTCTATTACAAAAATCATGTGCATGGGTATCACACCACCATAAGCTTACATTAGGAATTAAACTTGGTTCAGTTAAATTTGAAAAGTGAAAATTTTAATTGAGGGTAAGTATAAGGTATTTCAGAACGAACTCCTTAATTTTGATATGACATATCTGCAGAAGATTAAAAGACAGAAAGAACGATTGGTAAGTTTGAAAGACAAATATGGGTTTCCAAATATACCGGGCCTTGCATGCCAAAAGTGCCGGGTTCGAATCCTGGAGTTAGACATGGGTGTTTGTTGTGGTTCGGAATCTAAGTTAAGTTGCAGTCCCTAGCCTGATTAGCCGTTATAGTGCATAAAAATAGGTCATTGAACAGATAAACCAACCAATCAAATACACTGGTTAGCAAATTTGATTGAAAAGAATACATTTCTACTAGATGATAAATAACAATTAGATGACAATCTACCTACTAAAGCAGCATTTTACAACCTGCGATAAGCGTACCCCCAAGGTTACGTGAAATGGTCTTAGAAGGTATGCTGAAACAAAGATGCATGATTGCCATCAATAGATAGTGGAATATAAGAGAAAAGGGAAGAAAAAAAAAAGTTGTAACAAATGACATTTTCTATCCAGATAATATTTCATAATGGTTTTTGGTGATTTAAACGCTCAACGACCTATTTTTATGCACAATGACAACTAATCAGGCCGATATCTATAGCTTTACGTGGATTCCGAACCACAACGAACATCCATGCCTAACCCTAGATTCGAAATCGCCACCAGTATATTTCATAATGAAACATCAAAATAATGCAAACGAATCCGAAATCTTTTTAAGTTAATATTTTAAATTCAATTTAGACATATATTTTATCTCCAAGACCAACATCTATCGAAAGGAATAGAATCACCGTCATGTAGGTAGATGTTTGTTATTGTACATAAAATAGGGAAGGTGAAGGTTGATATACGTAGAGTAGTGATGATAGATCAAGGCTTCGCCAGTAAATCAAGTTTGGACATGAATTGACGCGAATGACATGAATTATAAACACAATGACAACTATTTCATCACACGATTATGAATTCCGGGTAGGAGGTAATACAGTTATATTAAATAATTCCTAATCCCTTTCAGAGTGTTAACTATTATATCATACGGTTTGAAATTTTCTACAAGATGTCAACAATGTTATCTCACAATCCTGACTTCTTCCCGATAGTAAAAAGATTAATGAGACGATTCTGCAATTTTTATTGGATGATAAGTATATCAATCGGAAAAAATCCCAAATTCCTATAGGATGACAATCATTTTACCACACAATCTCGGTAAAGTGGCAATTAATGAAACATGTAATACCGAATTCCTAGCAAAATAACAATTATTATTTCAATAATTTCTGAATCCCTTATAAGGAAATAACTATACCAATCACAGAGTTCCAAATTCCAGCAGGAACACAAACATCATACAATGCAATCAGAACTACTTACTACTTACAGGATGACAGATATTATATCACATAGCTCTATCAATACAATATACATTTGCCGGTCCAATTGCTTTAACATTTGACTTGTCAGTGGAATAGTACCACATTCCTAGATCTCAGCAAACTGTTCACTGTGTCAAGAATCAACTGCAAGATGACAAAGATCTTCGCAACAAATGTTATCCATCACAAGTTAATATCAGTATTTTAAACACTCAAACCGTAATACAGAGAGGGCAATTGATCATTATTCCATAATTCTATATTTAATATAGTACGACGCTGACCTCTGAAACTTATGTTACACAATTGCATTGATTATTTGCTTGATGAGATGAATTGATATTCCTTAAATTCTTATATAATTGTTACGATATAAGAATATAGGTAGTAAAAAAAGTAAAAGCATTTGATACCGATATAAAAAATTCTCAAATTTAATGTAGTGAGAAGAAAAACGAACATCCTCTAAGTTTCCACGTTTATTACCTTAGAAATTAGTAACAAAATAAATCACTGGATTTATAATCGGGTTTGAATCACTTCCCATAGCACTTTTATTATTCGACAAATTACCTGTAATAATATCCGCATTTACAAACTAGCTTATAAAGGTTTACGAGCGTATAAATGAAGGAATATTACGTACTCTAACAAACTTTTATTGCATCTTTTTCAGATATTAACAAATAAAGAAATAAACTTCATCTCCAACTATAACGCAAGAATTCTTTTCCGATCCACTTAAAAGCATTAGTGTGTCTTTTTATTTGGTTAATTTGCTGCTGTCAAAAGTTGGGACTAACGAAAGCTCACCCCCCTCCCCCCTTCGTTTACAACCAATTATCTCAGATGTTAGAATGGTGGTACTAAATGTAAGTCCGCTTGCTTCATTGGCCACCCAGGTGCCTTTCAAGTTCGTTTCTCGATCGAGATGGCTGAGTTGTCTTGATTAGCAGGGGACCGAAATCAAATGGAAGGAACTGTTAACATCAATTTAAATTGCTACTCGGCACTGGAGTGGAAAAAAGGTCAGTTTTTCCTCGTGCAGATAATTATCCTTGAATTGGCCACGAGTAATAACACATAGTTCTGAGCTTCAACATAAGGGTTTTTTTGAATTAAGACTTCAGAGCGTAAATGCGGATTGACACATTTAAATGACTAGGATCTGAGCTAAAGGTGAATAATTACACTTGTAAGCATTTTGTTTCTAGCAAGTTAATGCATTTCAATTTTGTTACATCTGAAGTGACAGTAGTTTCGTAATCATAGCTTTGCTTTTTTTCTTTTTCTTTTTTTTTTTTCATGAAGGCAAATTATTAAAAAGATTGTTTGAAGTCCCATGATATTAGAACTATCTTGTACCTGAATTCTTTTTTGGATGAAATTAGGTTCTAAGCGATTGCATGAATCAACTTTAAAGACACCGTAATATATTAATTAACTTTAAATACACTGTAATATAATAGTCAACTTTAAATGCACTGTATTATATTAATGAAATTTAAGCTGTAATATATTGACTATAAATTGTAAATTAATCAACTTTAAATACGCTGTAATATTCAACTACTTATAAATGCGTTATACAATATCGGGTAATCTTCCGTTAGCTGGGTACCAGATGATGCAGTTGTCGCCAAGCCGAAATGTTTACACCTTTAAATGGTGAGAAAATGTATCGTCAAGCCTAAGTATTTAAGGTTTGTTATAGTAACCCTTTAGCAAACCGCGATTTTACTTCAAAAGTTCGTAAAATATTCATCTTCCTGTAAGTCTAAAAAATAATACATTACACTTTTCTCCCAATGCTAGACTAAGTTAATCAACTCAAAATATTTTCCTTTGTATAATATTTCTCAAAGTTCATGACCAATTTTAAATATATTTAATAAATTGAGCGAAAATTATAATTTGATGTGGAGCTTACTTTTGACTGATGCGAATAAAATACGCGATACGTAATTATATTAAATTCAAATGAAATTACTAAAGCGATTAAAGTCGGCATGATTTGAACTTTTGGTTAATCTTCTCACCTTCATACGTCTGGAAGCAACGATTTCCGAGGTATGTGTCAAGCCATGATTAATTCGTTTATCGAGCTATTGAGAATAATTTTAAAGACAATTTGTGATAACGTCGATTAAAATGCGCTTTTTCATAATTCAAGATGTCATATATGAATGCGTTATTGATAGGAGAACTATTTATATGAAAAGCATGCAATTTAGCGTAATATACCGATTCCTAACATGTCTTACCTGGTCATCACTTACTAAGATTGCACTGAATTTCTTGTAGAGTTTTAGTTGAACCGTAAATTAGCAAATTAAACTTACGATTAATAAATTTAATTAAACAAAATATTGAAATAAAAATGAAGGCAGAAAAGTAATTAAAAATTAAAATTAAAGGTAAATTCCTAGTATGCGTGAAAGGTTGGCGCAATTTTTAAAAGTTGGCGACAAAGCCAAAATGATGTATTTTTCTTTGATCACCGAATCAGTATGCCCGGAGGATATTTAAGAAATAGTCCCCACCACATTCCAATAATTTTCTTAAAATTACTGCTGCGCAGTACATGCACATCAAGAAATAGGGTTGCTATATTGGAAATTACATCACCTACAAATGGCAACAAAGTCACTTTGCGTCCTTGCCACGGAAACTAGAAATGGCCCAAATGAAATATTTCAATCCTCACATTCAACTCAGACATCAATATATTTCGTTGTCTGTTTAAGATTGAATGAATGGAATCGACTATTGAAACACCTTGACTAATGATAAAATGAAAAATCGGAAATTAAAAGTAATGAAAAAAGAAACAAGTAAGTTTAGAAGGGGTGATTCTCAATAATTGTAAGCAACCCCAGCTGAAATATACTATAATTTGTGTTTATGTAATACATCAGATCCTTTCTGCAAGTTTCATAAACATCCGTTAAGCCATTTTGGTATTGGCTCAATAATAAACTAACAAGTTTCGAATTTAGGGGAGATTTATGTACCTAGGGCCACCTCGCATTTATTGAATAATGTTTAGTTCTAATTTCTTTTTACTCACTTGAGTAAGTTATGAACTGAGTCCTTGGTGTTTTGAAAGACATTTTGAAATCTTAGAGGAGAAAGCTGTGGCAAGTTATAAGTGGAATATATGGTCTGCAGTACATTTTGCTGCTCATGTCTTTAATGGTTTACAAAGTTAAGTAAAATACTTTTCTTTGAATTCTAGTAAATAATTTATTTTTTTTGTAACATTAAGTACTAAATGAGATATTTAAATAAGTCCTTTCTCTATGTGCATTTTTAGTAGAAGACATTTTATAAGAAATTACCAAATCGTGTACCTAGGGCGACATAGTTGTCTTGTACCTAGGTCCATGGCCCTAGATACAACTGCAGTCATATCTTTTATGTTTTTATTTAATTGAAAAAGTTTTATTAATAAATGGAGGAAAATGGCCTTAATTATCTGAACCATTTTGATTCAGTCAAATTTTTTTTATTGGTTGTTATTTAAATGAGAGGGTTGTATATTTTGCTCTGGAACTTTCAAGGTTCTTGACTTATAAAAATTATGTTTGCTATTATTATTATTATTATTCAGAATTATTATTTTGTTTATATAATATGTGAATTTACTAAAAAAAACAGTAGTATTTCTTAAAGAGTCAAACACAAAAAGGTGTTTTCGGACCATCTAATAGATACTTCAATACAGCGTGCAGTAATTGTATGCTGACAAGCCCTGGAAAACCAATCACCATATACGACGCGACGTTGCGAAGAATGTTCACAAATCCTATCCATTGGCCTTTACTCCTGTAAACATTCTATAGGGCCTTCGTGTAATTCAAATTCTACAGTAGCTGATATAAGTGATACAATTGAAATAGTTTTTTTTTTTTTTTTTTTTTTTTTTTTTTTCGTTTAACAAGGCAAAAAACTAAAAAAATTCTGTGACATAAATAATAAATATTAAAGAGAAGAAATATTGTGTTAAATACTTGACAAAAATTGCAAATTCAAATAAGTTTCTCTATGATAAAGATGTTGTTTATGGAATTGAAAACAAAAATATTGTGTTCAAATTGCCAAAACCAAAATCTGTTGGTGCTTCAAAGCGACAATGCATGCAGCTCATTCTTTGAAAAAAGTTTTTCAAGTTATGGAAATATTTGTCATTCACTAATAATTCGACACATTACAGTTTATTATTGTTATTATATGATAAACCAATGACTGATAATTACTTGATATTGTTTCTTTTATAAAATCCATCTGTGTATGTTTGTTTTCTGTTCATTATGAACTGAAACCTAACTTAAAGAGAATGGCTCTTGGTACATCAGCTAGTGGCCCTAGGTACAACGAGATCTTGTACTTAGGGCCATTTGTGAAATTTCTTAATAAACCTTTTGTTTGGCAGAATTTATTATTTCAAGTATTTATATAAATCCCAATGGGAAGTAATTGTTATAATGATGTATGCATATCACTTCCACATTTTTAAACGGTTCAGTGTCTAATTTTTTGTGCGTTGAAAAAAGGCTGCCCTGAGATACACAGGTATCCCCCAAATATTAACTTGCTGAATATTCTTACTTAGCTACGAAACTTCACTATGTTATATTTGTTAACTAAAAATTGCTTAACTAAGGTTACAACTTTTTAAATAAATAGAGATAATTAATATAGGGAAAAAATTCTGCAAAATCATTTTTAATATTTTTCCAAATAACCGACAACATTTTCTTAGAAATTATATTTTTCCCCTAGCTTCTTAGCTCTTTGAAAGAAAAATCTGATGGAAATAGGTGTAGTATATCTCCAGTAATGCTCATATCCTCTTTCATCTACATTTCAAACAACTTTAACCACAAAATATCAGAATGAAATTGTTTTCCCGATAATCGGGACTAGTCAAGATACCTATAGAAAAAAACCGGTAAAAATGGGTTCAATCAAGCTTAAATTTCTAAATTAATTTTATTAACGAATAGATAATGTACCACATCTTATAATATAATAGTGATGATATCTTAGTACCTTAAGCGAGGTAACAAATAACTATTATTATCATTAATTTAAGAATATAACTTCAAATATATTGTTAACAATCATTTGCTTCTGGACAAGCCTTGATTATGTATTTTAACCCACTACGCATAGCTGAATTA
The DNA here is from genome assembly GCA_963978545.1 of Linyphia triangularis. Lineage (NCBI taxonomy): Eukaryota > Metazoa > Arthropoda > Arachnida > Araneae > Linyphiidae > Linyphia > Linyphia triangularis. Next base: position 28,082,358 of record OZ021732.1, on the reverse strand, counting down.
TCCTGCAAATATATATTTGCTTTAGAATTTTCATTGTTTAATACATACACTCAGTTTTTCTTAAGGTACGGCATTTTTTCTCTGTAGACTTTGATACGTAATGCACATCACCTTTATTATGACATAAATTATATGACGGCTACATACATATTTAAATTGGAAACCCATAAAAAAAGGGAAGAGTCATTGCGTGCAACAGACCCTTGATTGTAATAATCAGAAGCTTCTACCACAATTAGACTTCTGAATTGTAAAAAAGTATATACCACTTAAAGAGAAATACCGGTTCCACTAAGATTTTTGCTGTCATGATAATTTGAAGAGTTCCAAAGGATTTTTTAATCATTTTACGCTTAGTCTATAATTTGTTGAATGACTTGGAAGAAATAGGGCTTCAGGACATCAGCAAAGTTTGGTTTAATAAGATTTCGAGCACTTGAAACATATTTCAGTCTGTTCCATCTAAATGACACTGGCGAAATGAATGGTTTAATATGAAATTAGTTTTCATGAGAATCCTTCAGATAAGTCGGCAATATTTGAATGTCTTATGGTCTTCTTTCAGAAGACTAGGCAAAAACGAAAATTTATAATATCGACCAAAAATATTGCTATAAATCTAGGCTAGTTTAAACAATTAACACAGTTTTTAATTTTTTTTTTTTTTTTATGTTCCCAATTTTTTTTCTTCAAATTCTTTTCTTTGAGTTTCTGATTGGAGGCTGGGAAAGGGGTTTTTCCAATTTTTACTTCGATGTATTTTTGAGGAAACTCATTACGGCCACTACTAATGACATATTTTAGCATTCTTCTTCTTCATATGTTCAATTTTATCAACCATAATACCACAGTAGTACAAATCCACTGGGCAATATCAGATTGATACTGGTCAATCCCATTGTGGACCGTTGGTGACTGACCGTTACTATATCTTGGCCATCAATCTCGCCTATACTAAACTCCAACTTAACTTGACATCACTAGACGATAGATCTTCACCGTGCTCATAGGCAAATAATCCATTTTAGAGGAGTGAAGACATAATTCTCGCCAAACCTTATAGCCTTTTGTTCCTTACAGGGTTATGGTTTGGCGAATATTATGCTTTCACGCCGCCAAAATGGATTAAATACCTATGAGCACTGTGACGATCTACCATCTAAGTGATGTCAAGTTAAGTTGAAGTTTAGTATAGTGCAGGGTAAAATATACTGGAAGTATTGAAAAGTTGATGCAGAGTTTTAAAAATGAAATATAGCGTTATAAAGAATGGACTGAGGGGTAAAAAATGTATTTTGTGGTGGTTTTTACATTTTTTTTTTTTTTTTTTTTTTTTAATTTGTGTATTTTGGAGCGATGCTCAAGGTTCGGCATAGACAAGTCAATTTACCCAGAACCATCTATTTCCGACATTGGCCAATACCGCTGTGTTACCTCGGAAATATTTGATAATAGATAAAATTCTTAAACTGAAAAGAAATAGTCTAGGTCCTATATTGTGTCTGAATGCAGACAGAAGAGATATAACACAATAAGTGTTCCGATGATTTGGATAAGGGATATTTTAGGATGTAGAATAGTAAAATAGGAGAAATGTTCTATGTATTATCCTAGTTTAAGAGAAATCGTCAACCTGTAATTGCCCTATAGACTAATGTTTCAATATTTTGACCACTGTATCTGCCTGAGCTGCCCATTGTATTGCTTTAAACCATATGAAACTATATATAAGATATAACACAAACAATAAAGGATCATTAACAATTTCTAAAGGGAAAATAATGTTTCTTTTCATATTAATTTGTTTAAACATTTTATAAACTAGTTTATATAAAAAAAATTGTAAAAAAAAAAAAAAAAAAAAAAACATTTATTTTCTCTTCAAATTTTGTTAGCAATCCTTTCTTACTGTAGCCTTTATTTTACCGTTATTTACCTGGTAATAAAATTTATTATAAAGTAATGCTCCGACGGAAGCATTAAGTAAATGAGGAAGGGACAAGTTGAAGGGCAGAATCTAGGACTCTAGGACATTCCCTAGAGTCCATGTTATATTTTCTTTCATTTTTTTAGGTTTCCATATCCTCTCTCTCTCTCTCTCTCTCGAAAGTTGTTTGAAAAAATAAAACACCTAAAAGCAACAATAGCATTGTTTAAAAATACTACATTATTCACACAGAAGTCAATTTCTTAATGTCTTTTTTTTTTAAAAAAAACAACAACCCTCTCAAATAATCCATATATTTAATATCTATTTTGTTTCGATACCGTTATATTAAATAGATTAATAACAACATATAAACACAATACCCAAACAACATAACGGTGCGGTCAAAAATCAAAACTTAATTTTGATGAAAATTCTTGCCGGATCGTACTAATTAATCTCAGGACGATAATTATATGCCGAAACACTGATGTTCTAATCGCTACCTCGGCTTTTTCTTTTGCAAAAACAAATTCATCACTCGCCACTGATGTATTTTATGATTACATAATTAATTCTTGCTTTTTATCAAAAAAGCGTATAAACTTGTTTCATTTTTAGAAATACTAATTACTTGCAGAGACTCTTAATTAATATCAATTTTATCTTTCATACGTTAACACTAGACATTGTATTAAATGCCTTCATTAGAATATGTTATCCCAAAATTTGAAATGATCATAATCTTTTGTAGAAAAATTTAACAATACATACTGTCATTATTATCTGGTTTAATAACAAAATATTAGCAATTGAATTTTAAGAAACTTTTTATTTGCTTATACTTATTATTTTCACTATTATTCCTTGCTGTCAATACAATTCAAATATATTAAATAAAGTAGGACATTGAATCAAAATTCTAATTTTAAAAAGATGACAAGTACATCTTTTCAATCATTATTTCTAATTTAAAATATACTTTACTGACAAGTACTGATTTTTAATCTGGCATTGGTTATCTAATAACCTTTTGTAATTAACTTTCTCATAAAAGTACACGTGATTAGGATAGTAAAGGTTATAGATGTAGAGTAGATATTAGAGGTCGGCGATACATCGACACGACGATATTTTTATCGATGTTTTTTTTTTTTTAATATCGATACAAGTCCATCTATAAATCGATAATTTCAAACATTTTTAGTTCTTGGATGATCATTTTGTAGTTCCATGTGTTTCTTCGATTTTCTTTATTGCCTTTTCAAAACTTTAAAACTAAAGTTTGGACTTGGCTAAGAGGCAGTTAAAATGACACCCTAACAAAAAAGAAAACATAATGTGATGGTTAGATCATTTATTAGTAGTCATTAACATAGCGCCCTTTCTGTTGCCAACGTGTGCCTGAAATTTGCATCTAATTTTAAATATTAAAAACATCTCTATCAGCAAAATATGCGGTAAACTACTTTTCAAAATTTCTTCTTTAAAAATAAATGTGAATTTATGCATTGACATCCAAATGTATTTTATTTATTCTAATTGATAATATAATTTATTTACAAACACAAGTTTTATAAATTATTTATTAAAACAATTTTGGCATGAATTCATGAAAAGTAGAAATTTGCCCCCAAAAACTTCGTTTCCGGCAAAATTATAAATTTAAAAAAAATATATATATATATCATGTATCGATTAATCAATATTTTATCGATATTTTTTTCTGTGCAACGATATAGTATCGATATTTATTTTGATCAATTTTTAAGACCTCAAGTAAATATAGTATAACAAATCAACTGAAGGAGTACAATATGAGGCTTCGTATTGAAGTTTTCAAACCTTAAAGGTAGTCTCTCAAAAAAGGTTTTTTTCAGTAAATTTAATCCCCCAAAAAAACACTTTAGAAAAGTAGAAAAACCACCAACCTCAAAAACACAAAAACCTTTCTTGCAATAAAAAAATCATAAACATGATGAACATATTCAGCCACAAACACAGTGATATGAAAAATGTCCAACCTCTGATTACAACTCTCGGTTGTGACTCGCTTAAGAATGTATGCTTACTTAGTTTATTTTTAAAATTTAAGTTCCGCTCCCATAAAAATGTACGCTGTTTGTGATTGGCGCCCGTCATAGGAATATTAACAATGCTTGCATTTGAACTATTTTATGACTGTTTGCACGAATATTGGAGGAAATATTATTTCGTTTGGATGGGTAGGAAATACTTAGTGAAAATCTTCATGTTCATGTAGATGTAATTTTCAAAATAGTATCGAGAAACTGTGCTCAAACACTCGCATTTGAATCTTTATTAAGAATTTTTTAAGTAGGAAACTGATGTGTTTGTGGTACGCTTTTGTTTGGATGATACATGCATTTTGGAAAGTTTTTATTATGTGGGGAGATGAGGGGGGTTACAGGTTAGTGTTTAAGACGGACGCCAACCTCAAGCAGCGTAAATTTTTATGGGAGCGGAACTTAAATTTTAAAAATAAACTAAGTAAGCATACATTCTTAAGCGAGTCACAACTGAGAGTTGTAATCAGAGGTTGGACATTTTTTATATCACTGTGTTTGTGGCTGAATATGTTCATCATGTTTATGATTTTTTTATTGCAAGAAAGTTTTTTGTGTTTTTGAGGTTGGTGGTTTTTCTACTTTTCTAAAGTGTTTTTTGGGGGGATATCAGAACTTTTTTTTTAAATACTGGTGACTTCTATTTTTTAAATTTGTCCGTTTCATCGTTTTTCTCTTTATCGCCTATGGTACACCTGGTACCAGGAATATTCATAATTCTTCAAAATGAGTTCGACGATACCTTGCATGCAATAATTATCTTTAAAATTGATAAACCGAAAGTGGTACAGTACCCCCAAAAAAAAACAGAACGATGGCTATATCTTTTGTTCTAATTGTTGAAATAACAAACAAAAGGTACCGTTGTAAATCGTGAAAGGTTTTTAATAATTGTATGCAGTTTTTTTTTTTTTTTTTTTTTTTTTTTTTTTTATCATATTAAAACAGAACCAAACTTTAAAAAGTTCAATAGCAACCTCATAATATTATTCCATATTTGGATTCAGCATTAAAAAAGAATGCGAAATACAAAAATTCGTAATTTTCTAATGAATGGTTTGTAATTTAAATGATGAAAAGAAAATGATAAACTAATGTTGAATAAAAAAGTTGGTTTTTTGGCCATAAATACTTAAATAATTAATATATTTCAGTAATTTTTTTTCAAAAGGTAGTTTGTAAATGGCCAAACATAAATAGCAATCAGCTTTTGAATCAATTTATTTTTAATAATTAATTATTAATTAATAAAGCAATTAAAAAAAATTTGAATAGAAACATTTATTTTTTTTTGCTTTTATTAGATTTACCATGTTCTAAAACCCACCCATAATTTTTTTCTTTCCATTTTGACTATTAGTTCTCGATTTTTTAGAGAAAATGTAAAAAACGCTCACTTTAAGGGACCGTATAGTAGACGACTTTTGAAAACTATCAAAGATTAATTCAAGGTAAACTAGAAGTGTGGAAAATCGCATAACGTTCAATTATCGTATAACCAATAGTTTAAAAAACTAAGAAACACGCTTTAATAGGAAAGTGAACTAAAAAGTAGAAGATACTTTTAAATAAGTTTGAAATAAGAATAGAGTGATTAACAAGAAATATTTATTTTATCGTAAAAAAGCGTGGGGTGCTTGATGTCAATTTTTGTAAATATTTAATGACAGATATTAGTAAAAGTAGAGCCATTATGAAAATATCTTAAAAAGTACCCCACGCTTTTTTACGATAAAATAAATATTTCTTGTTTATCACTCTATTCTTATTTCAAACTTATTTAAAATTATCTTCTACTTTTTAGTTCACTTTTCTATTAAAGCGTGTTTCTTAGTTTTTTAATCTATTGATTATTTTCTACTTTTTAGTTTGATTTTCTATTAAAGCGTGTTTTTTAGTTTTTTAAATTATTAATTATTTTTTCTGTAAACTATCAATTTTTTTTATTTAATTTGCTTTCTTAAATTCCATTTATTTAAAACAACATTTTTTAAGCAATTTCAATAAGTTATCCTTTAAAAATGTTACTGAATCATGTGACTTTTTTATTTTATAAATAATTTCAACGATCTAGTTACATTTGTGTTTATAGTGAAATATTTCTGTAAAATATTCATGCTTTGCTAAATACTGTTTACTAATGCCTACATTTAATATTTATTAATTTTCTAATTATCAGTAGTATTCGTTATATTTCTGCAATTACAGTTTTCGATATTTTATTTATTTCGTGTGAAGAATGCACATCTTTAATGTTGTAAATAAATTATGTTACTTTTGCGTTTACTTGCTATTTTTGTATTAATCTTAAACATGACACTATAAATCCAAGTCGTTTCTATGCAATTTTAGACTAATACTTGTATTTTTTAACGTCGTGAAACGCGCCACATTGACCGTTCGTTTTCTCCCGCTGTGAAGAACCTTAAAAATACCTTTCGTTTTATGGAAATTCTCCCTGAAGATCGGTCAAAATAATGGTTGAAATATTTTCACTCATAAGTGACGTGTTTTTCAACATAATGCATTGAAATTTGGTATATAGGGTAAATGATGTATTCTGAATCGAATGGAATGATAAAAAATAAGGGTTCGTATTGAAATTTTCGAAGATAGCGTTACTTTTACTTAGTAAACGGTCCCTCAAGAAAAAAAATTGCATCATATATATAGAAAATTGTAAGCAAAACATTTTGGTGCAAACCGTAAGATTCTACGATAATTAGAACCGAAGATATAGCCATCATTCTGGTTTTTTTTTGGGGGGGGGGTACTGTACCAATAACATACCTGGTACTTTAAGCATTCGTAATTCGTCAAAACAAAAGCCCAACATGCCATATTTATCTTGGAAATTGATAAACCGAAAGTGGTACTATCTATGCTATACATGGTACTTTAAACATTCATAATTCTTCTTCAAGACAAGCCCAACGACACCCAACATGCCGTATTTATCTTTAAAATTGATAAACCAGAAGTAGTACCACCTATGGTACACCTGGTACCATGAATATTCATAATACTTCAAGTTGAGTTCGATGATATCTTACATGCCAAAATCTTCTTGAAAATAGAAAAATTGGTTGAATGCGGACGGCAGTAACCATCAAAATCGACCACAAGCAAGTAATAGAAACTTGTGTATGGCAACTCAACACCCAAGACTTAATGAAATACGTTGCCATCGACAAAGAGCCTGTCTGCCAAGTTTCAGCTCGATTGGTTAGTTTGTACGCACAACGACCTATTTTAGTGCATAATAACAACAAATCAGTCCGGGACCCATAGCTTAACGTAGATTCCGAATCACAACGAACATCCACACCTAACCCAGGAATCAAATCCGACACCTTTAACATACAAGGCCAGAGCGTTCATCCCATTGAAAATTTATTCTAATAAATTGTTACAAATAAATATTACAAATTTTTTACAGTCTAATTATTGCAATATAAATTATTTTTACTATGCCAAGCATTATTTTGGTTCACATAATAACCCATTGATATTTGACAAAATTTAAAATATTGTATTAATAACAATTTTAAAATTCACTATGCAATTATAATTTTGATGATATATGATTCTACGATTTCATTTTGCAACTGAAAGTAAACAAAATCAACACATCTTTAAAACCGAATGACATTTTTGCAAATTCCATTAGCCAATCGCAATGCGTGTTTCATTTATTCCCGCTGTAATGAATTGACTGTGACGTCAACTCGCATAACCTCCACATTTATACTTTGTATTCAACCCATAGTATCTTGCAACAAAATATGATTATTTTCATTTTTCAACGGAGATTTCCCGAAATTAAACTGTTTTTGAAAGTTAACTCACTCTAAATTGTCATACAGTTCAAATAACACATGCCATTTGAAGAACAAATATTTTTCTTTAATTCTGTCTCTTCAAAAATTAAATTATTTCAATTTTAAAGATGTTATAAGCCATATAATTATAGTCCGATTCGTTCTGCCTATACTTTAACATTAAGTTCATTCTCACTTAAGCCTAACATGTCGGAAAAACTGACTTCAAAATGATGGCAAACCTGTTTGGCAACTTTTGGCATACATATCTGAACCTCAATTACAAGTTGATCGCCTTTATCTGTCGCCAAATTATGAAATGAAAAAAGTGCTTTTAAATTAACTAAAAATAGAAAGAATTATTTAATGAAGTTCAAACCAGCGTAGGATTTTAAGTTGAAACATTCCGCATCCTATAATTCAATCCGTTTGAAGATCTATAGCTTAGTTAGGGCTGGACGTTTGTCTAAATTTTTACATCAAAATCGGGCTAGAACTCGTTTTTTTTATTTCGTTTCGGAAATTTCAATATTTTTTTTTCTTCGTTGTCTTTTATCCTAGGTACTCATTTTTTTTTTGTTTGAAAGATATCACCGAAACAAATCTATGATATTTTTTGTATAATTATGTGAAGTTTCGTAAGCGCGCTAGAAAATAGTCAATTTCGGCTTTTTCACTGGAAGTTGTGCAGAGAATAGATACTTACTGTCGTTTCTGCCTTTTTGAAGGTTAGCGGCGAAACGACCGTTTCGTCTGATAAATAAACAACATTCAAAAGTGCAAAACAGTTTAATTAAGATATTATTCGACATACAATGAAAGCCTGAGTTTGGTATGTATAGCGTAGATCAAAACTGTCATCTTCAATATCCCAGTAATTACAAAACTGAACTTGAACCACAACAAATATAAGAATATTTTGACGACACAAATAATTGGTTCAACGTACTTGGTCGTCACTTACTGGGCAGACGTCAACTCGTAAAATTCTAAAACCTAATTAAATTCTGAGTAACCAGATGGTCATCAACAACCACCAATTTTACCATTCACTTTGTATTGGAGATTCCCAAACTCTCCGTTTCTGATTACTCCTTTGCTTTGAAGTACTTGCTTTCTTGTAAGCGAACAGAGAATATTCATTTTCTGGGGAGATAGGGGTGCACACAAATGATCAAAAATCGTTTTTCAATATTTGTATTTTCTTAAACTATGATAGTTTCTGCATTCGTTAGTTTTTAAATTTTTATTCTAGCTTCGCCAGAAGTATTACTTTATTTAACATAATCTAGGTGAACGACAGTGCACCCGCCAAGTTCACTGCCAGCAATCTTTTACCAGAAGCCACTCAGCAGTATTTTAACCTTTCATATCTGCGTATTACAGTATGCCTGAGAGCTAAATTTTTTTTACGGTTAGATGTTAGCCACTGTAGTAAGATCTGTAAGTTTCAAGGCCGACCAAACGGTATAGTGGTTAGCGTACTAGCTTCTAGACCGCGAGGTTGCGGGTTCGAGTCCCGTGTTGCCATGGATGTTTGTAAATGTATGTTGGCTTGTCGAATGACGAATGTTTCGGCGCATTATAGCCCTCGTGTTGCTGACGGCGCCAGATAATCTGAAAACAACCAACCAACTCTAAGTTTCAAGTCTGTAACTATATTGGTTCGAAATTCGAAAACGGCAGAAAACAACTTATTTTGAAATCCACCCAAAACTCACTCACTAATCATCAAATTACTAAGATACTTCCAGTGGAGCAGAACTATAAAATTCGGTATGCTTGTAAGGTTTAAAATATATACATAGGAAAAAAAATAAAAATCGAGATTTTTCTTTCCGAATCCCCTAAAAGGGGCAATGCTCTAAAAATTTGAATCTCGATTCTAATACATTTCTATTGGGGCTAGAATTAAAAAACTTAAAATACTATTAGCTCTTAGCATATATTAATAGAGCAGAAATTCACCACACGCCGCAAGGCTTCTCAATTCAAAAAGAAATAATAATAATAATCCCCCCAAAAAACTTTTGAAAAGTAGAAAAACCGCCAACCTCAAAAACACAAAAAACTTTCTAGCAAGAAAAAAAAATCATACACATAATCAAAATTTGCAGCTACAAACACAGTGATATAAAAAAAAGGCCAACCTCTGATTACAGCTCTTGGTTGTGACTCACTTAACAATGTACGTTTACTTAGTTTATTTTTAAAATTTAAGTTCCGCTCCCATAAAAATTTACGCTGCTTGAGGTTGATACCCGCCGTCGGAATTTTGACAATGTTTGCATCTAAATTAATTCATGGACGAATATTGGAGGAGGTATGATTTTATTTGGATGAGTAGGAAATTTCGATGTAGTGTAAATTTTCCAGTTCACGTAAATGTAATTTTCGAAATGGTATAGAGAAATTGTGCTGAAAAGCTCGTATTGGAATCTCTATGAAGGATTTTTAAATTGTAGAAAACAGATGTGTTTGTGGTAAGCTTTTGTTTGATTCATACATACATTTCGGAAAGTTTTTACTGTGTGGTTAATTGCAAAGTTTAGTGATTAAGACGGGCGCCAACCTCAAGCAGCGTAAATTTTTATGGGAGCGGAACTTAAATTTTAAAAATAAACTAAGTAAACGTACATTGTTAAGTGAGTCCCAACCAAGAGCTGTAATCAGAGGTTGGCCTTTTTTTTATATCACTGTGTTTGTAGCTGCAAATTTTGATTATGTGTATGATTTTTTTTTTCTTGCTAGAAAGTTTTTTGTGTTTTTGAGGTTGGCGGTTTTTCTACTTTTCAAAAGTTTTTTTGGGGGATATCAGACCTTTTTTTAAGACAGTTGTAACATCTTTTTTTTTTCTCCTTTTATCCCTTCCCCCCCCCCCCCTCTCCCCCTTTTTTTCCATTTCATCATTTTTTTTTTCCTCTCTGTCCTTGATTTATGATGTACTTTTCAAGTTCTTCACTGCATCGTAGCATTAAGCGAAATGATGCAGCCAAATTTAACTTTGCGATAAACTTAAGTGATTTGATTGATATAGGGTTTTCGAGGATATATTGTGCATGATACTGGTTAATTTCAATAACAAAGTATCATATTTATTAATCTTGCATAGTTGTGGATTACATTTCCACTTCTTGTTAGGTATACCGCCCTCAACAGCAGATTCAAATAAGTTCTAGCATTTTCCGTCTACGCTTACTTGTATCGAGAATATGCAATCAGCGAAATCCCTGTAGGTCGACTCAGCGAAAAACGGTTCAGTGCTAGAAGTGTGCAAAGATACGCCAGTCAAAGACTTATACTTATCTCCCGCATTAGTGCACATTGCAGATTTTGTGAGCAGTATCTTAAATTTAGACCTAATCAAATGCAAGTTGGATCGCAATGTTTTACGTGCTCTTTACGAGACGCTATCGCCCATTTAATTAGCTTATCTACAGTCAATTGTGCATTTTGTAAGTCAAGTTTATCCGTTATCTATTAATTTTGTGACGAAAGGCGCCTTAAACTTTTCAGTCTCTATAATATATGACAAGTTTTTTTGGTCGACTATCTTACAAGAAGCTGAACAAGAAACATCTGTAGGAACATAAGTATCATTTAAGTTCAAAGAACTTTCAAAATTAGAAACAGCGGAATCCTGTGTAATGTCGATTCCCTTTCGTTTTGTAATTGAAGCAACACCTTCAAGCAGACGTCTTTTGATTGTTACTTTTTCTTCTATGCAATTGGCGATTGATTCGGAAGCTTTCCTTTTTGCGTAAATCTGACGGTTTTTTTTTAGCTTATTTTGCTGCACTTTTGAAGGCATATTAATCTAATTTGATGAAACAAAATTAAGTTTTGTTTTGTTTTGTTTTGAAACCACCGACTGTCTATTTCTGCCACCTATAAAGTGCTTAACACAGCCAAATACGCCTCGTAATTTTGAGCATCTAGAAGAATACGAGATCGAAATCTTCTAGTGTAAACCCCTCTCTCCGACCCCACCACACCAACGAGAGGACATTGAGGCCACGACAGATTTAATGTGCACCAGCCCCCATTAGGTACACACCGATATTTGGCGGACCGAGGACAGAACCCACAACCCTCCGGTTACGAGCTCGATACTCTACCGCTTAGGCTATCGGGAGCCCACAAAATCAAGTTGTAATGAACTCTTACCTAGCATAATAGTTGTTGTTGTTGTTGTTGGAACCTCTTCAAAAGAGGCAAAGGAAGGAGAACTACGGGCATACAACCCCTGTCTCCGTATACATATTTATGCTAAGCATAATAGTTTTAAAACACTTTTCAAGAAGCAGTTCGTTCAGTTACAGTGAAAACCAGAGTTACACCCAATTAGAAAATCTTATACTGTAGTAAAATCAAAAATACATTGTGAAAACACATATATCATCAATTAGAAACTGAATAAATATTATTGTCACGTACTTTGATAATTATTAAGTTTAAAGAAAATCTTTTTCCAATTCCAACCAAGAACCAATCGCAATGTGAATAACAAAATATTTTTCCAATTCCAACCAAAAACCAATAGCAAAGAGTGTTTCACTAAGTCCGGTTCTAATGTATTGACTGTGACGTCATCTTTTATTATACTACGAATTTATTCCAGTATCTGGCAACTAAATATGATTATTTATATTCTTCGTTTATTTTTCAACATTTCAACGGAGATTTCCCGAAAATAGAATGTGTTTGAAAGTTACGCACTCTAAATTTTCACACAGTTCAAATAACACATCCAATTTTTAGAAAACATATTCCTCTTTACGGTCATTCTCAATTATCCCTAACGTGGCGGCAAAACTAACATCGAATTAATGACAAACCTGTTTGGCGACTTGGCATTTAACCTGAACCACAGTTACAGGCTGATCACCCGTATCTATCGCCAAATTTTGAAATGAAAAAAAGTGGTTTAAAATTAATTAAAAATAGAAAGAATTATTTAATGAAGTTCAAATCAAGGTAGGATTTTAAGTCGAAACATTCTGAATCATATAATTTAATCCGATTGAAGATCTGTAGCTTAGTTGGGTCTGGACGTTTGTCTAAATTTTTACATCAAAAACGGGCTAGAACTCGTTTTTTAATTTCATTTTGGAAATTTCAATATTTTTTTTTTCTTAGTTGCTTTTTATCCTAGGTACTCGATTTTTTTTTCTTTAAAAGTTATTACCAAGATGAATCAATGGTATTTTTTTTATAATTATGCGAAGTTCCGAAAGCATGCTAGAAAATAGTCAATTTCGGCTTTTTCGTTGGAAGTTGTGCAGAGAATTGATACTTACTGTCGTTTTCGCCTTTTTAAGGTTGGCGGCGAAACGACGTTTCGTCTGATAAAGTGTACTTGGCTTTATCAAATCAATCATTGGCGATATTTTATCGCCTACGAAATGATGGCCAATCGTAATTTTTTCCCCCTTTGCCAACTTTTTTTGTAAATCTGAATAAACTATTTATTTTACTTAATTTTATATTATCATCATTCATATTGAATGCATAAGTACGTCATGAACTGTGGTCAGGTAAATTTAACTTTCTTAGAAAATTCTAGTGCAATTCTCCCCTATTTGGATGTTATTGAGAAAGTTTTTTTAAACTTTCTTAAAATCAAATAGTAACTAAAATAATAAAGAGGAGTCGGCTAATTATATAGTTTTCGTTGATGGCCGCCAACAAAAAATTTGTCAACTGTCGACTGTATAATAAGTAAGTACAAGAAAAAAAAAAAAAAAGAAAAAAAAAAAAAAAAAAAATGTATGCTTAATCCTTTCATTCCCAGGAAGTTTTCTTGCAAGTTCAAAAATTATGAACACTGAACATTTTAAAACTAGTTATTGTTGTGCAAATAGTAATAAATTTAAAATTAGTACCTTCAAACCGAAGTGAAATCCCAACAAAAACCTGTAAAAAGTCTTCAAGTTCTTTATGCAATGATTATAGTCCTGAAAATTATTGAGGTCTAAAGTAGAGCCAAGTTTAAAGTTGTTGTACATTACGGGCAATGAGAATTAGTAAAATTTTCTTTTCAAAGTCAGAATTCCCCTGCATATAGTTCTAAATATCTAGCTACAAAAATGCTTATATGACTTGGCCATTACGCGTCAGTGAACAAGAATACGCAAAAGCTAAGTGTCAGAAATATTTTTGCAGCTAGATATTTCGACCCATGTAGGGGAAATTTGATTTTGCGATTAAAATTTTACTAATTTCCATTGACCGTACTTTAAAACAACTTTAAACTTGGCTATTCTTTAGATCTTAATACTTTTCACTGCCATAATCATTGCACGAAGATATTGGCACCTTTTCACAGAGATATTTTTGTTGGTATTTAATATGCCGTAAATATATGGAAATTTTCGGGTTCGAGTCCCGTGCAGGTCATGGGTGTTTGTAAATGTATGTTGGCTAGTCAAATGACGAATGTTTCGGCGCATTATAGCCCTCGTGTTGCTGACGGCGCCAGATAATCTGAAAACAACCAATCAATGGAAGTTTTCACTAAATCCTTGTTTTCTCTAAACTTTCTTAAAAACTACTCATTCATTTATCCTAAAACTTTTCAAATCTAACATTGAAATAGTATTAAACATTTTAACACATTGGATTTATGAATTCAACTACTGGAAAATACTGTAGGCTATTAAAAGTTTTGGAGTTTTAGTGTTTTTGGAGAGATAAAAAGTACATGTACTTATAGAAATTAGTTCTACTAAACCAAGACCTGAAACTATAAATTCTTGGGGTAATATTTTTTTAGAAAAAGTCATAAAATCATAGCAAAAAAAATTAGATGTTTTAAAAAGTTCAATAGTATATTTTTTTTTAATGTATCATAAAAACAAACAATTTTTACATTATTTATCCCTTTGCACTCCAGTGGCGCCTCTCAGGCGCCACACGATTGGATGCCAAACCACGAGAGGACCATTAGGTATGATGCGGAAATTCGATGCAAGGCCAATGACTGTGTTTAGTTTCTATGAAGCAAATCCATAAACACCAGCCGAACCTAAAATGTCTCGAGTTGCTGATTCCTCCGCATGAAAAAGGCCTGGAGTGCAAAGGGTAAAATACAGAATCAGATGCACTCAACCCCCTCCTTAAAGTCTTTTATTTCGACCAACAGTTATTTATTTAAATTCTAAAATGCCTTTTTAATAATTCTTTATATTAATTTTGATTTTGTGTGCATGTATGTTTGTTGATGGCGTAAGAACCTGCGGAATCTTAACTAACCCCCTTGCCGCAATCCAAGCTGAAACTTAGCAAATAGATTCAATGTCGATGACAATGCATTCTATCAAGTTTTGGTGGCTGGCACTATCACTAAAAGGTTGCTTTTACTGAATACTAATAAACCAACTTGGCGTCATCCAATCGAGCTGAAATAGCATTTTACCGATCATTGAAGAAACTCTTTCCTGTTACAAAAATTGTTTTAGTAAATAAATAATAAAATTGTATTAATCAGAATAAATAAAAAGTATTTGGATCTGAGGGCATAAATTCATATTCATTTTTAATAAATAATTTTTCAAAAGTAGTTTACTGCTTATTTTGCTGATAGATATGGTGTTTGCAACTAATTTTAAATAAAAGTACACGCTGACAACAAAAACGGCGTTATGTTAATGAATATAAAAATTGGCAATGCATGTAAAGGATTTATATCAAAAACTTTGTTTTTATGAGTTATATTATTATTAAACAACGGGATTCAGACGAAACAATACTTTCAATGCAGAATATCATCGGCTTAGAATGAAAGGATTCTAACAACTATTTGTCAAAGCATTCAAGCAAAACAAAACAAAAAACTTAGCGCTTTTATATATCACTCAATTAATTCAATTCACTCAATTTATTTTAAATTAATTTCAATAATCAAGTTTCAGCTTTTACTATTCCATGGTTCTTCTCTTCCTGTTTCAAACATACCAAAACGTGATTTGAGACTGAAAGTGGAGTTAGAATCTTTTGACTCTAAGCCGACGATATATAATACTATAAATATTTAATAAATTACACGACATAAAATTTATTCCTTTCGCATCTAAGTGGAATGCCATTGGTAATGTTTCCGCTTCAATAACAATCAAACCGCCCGCACGCTATCGCCAATTGCACTTTTATAATCAGGAAGTTCTGAATAAAAAAAATCGTTTCCATTGAATACTTTGCCCTGCATCAGCTCCAATTAATCCAGTGTTTGTCCTCGGTCGACTTTTGTCAGTGGCGGATTACGCCCCTTATTTTTCAGAAGCCAAACTGGAGATGAAGATATCAAAGAGTACTAATCTTAGCCTGTCGTCGAGATGAAGTCGTCACATGCATCACTCGCATGAATTATTTATGAGAATATTTGTACGAAGAGCATTTTTCACTTGGTTTTTATCAGAAAAAATGTCTTCGAGATAGCAATCGGTACGTAATATCCTAAATTTCCTATCCCTTAAGAAAGCTACCACGGCAATGGCTTTTTGGGAGCAATCTAACAATTCGAAACGTTAAATTAGGAAGTACCGAGAAAGGAAGGGAATAATAAGAGTCTTTTATGATGTGTATGTCTGATACATGGGCATTGACATAGCATTTGAAGCCGTTGGGAGTAGATTGGTCTTTTACTTTAAATTCTAAAGGATATTCAAGTTTTAGAAAATGTGATATTGCTTAATGATATAGCAAGAATGGTACATTGCGAAAAAGTGATGCTAAAAATATTCAAAAGCAGTGATAAGAAATGGGAATTTCAATACTTAAATTTAAAAAAAAGGTATAGATTATTTTGAAAACATGGACATTGGAGATAGCTTAAAATTCCTGGAAAAACAGTTCTATTATGAGAGGTTTAGTCTCTAACTTAAAATTTTACAGCGATTATTAGTATTTTTTTTTTTTTTTTAGCATTTTATATAAGCCCTATAGCACTCTAAAGTGGAAGTTTTCTTTGCAAGCAAACTTTTGGGTGTTTAGTTAAGAAGTCATTTTTATTCCTTAATATTTATATATTTCTTATTGAAAAGATATAGAGTAATTCATAATATCCAAATTAAATTAGTAACAATACAAACAGGCATGTCAGGGAGTATTTACTTAACATTGCGAAAACAGATAAAAAGACTCAAGAGATAACTGCGAGAAAATTTTGATGGAATCTCCTACTGAAAACAAAAAAGGATATGCTCAAAAATCATATTATTTCCAACATAGATTGCAATTATAGTTTTCAAATATTTATGACTTAGTTTACCAAACTTTAATTATGTTAATATATAACATTTTTATTTAAAATAGATATTAAAACATTTAGTTTGAATTTGGAGAAAAATTCTAACTGAATTGCTTACAGACGTCAAGACAAAAGAATGAAATCAATAAATTCTTAGGAAAAAAAAATAATGATCTAATATAGTTTAACTATACCCTAAATACCCTTAAATGTAATAACCCTAAAATGTAACTACCTAACAGAAACTAGACTCGGTACGGTGGTGGCAACTATTTTAGTTGTGAAAACTTTTTCTGGTTAACCAATTTACCGGGCTTTTTGTGAAATGGCGTGACTTCAATTTAGAATGTTGTTCATGATCTATAATTTTAAGTACTTATTTTTGAACAATTTATAATTTAATCATTACTATAATTGACATTTTGAGCGTGATGATACGTAAGAATATGCATTCTACCTTACTCACTCCCCCCCCCCCCCTTTTCCTCCTTATCTCTTTCCTATTTATATCAAAGATCCCTTTTGATTATTCATTTATTCGACGGTGATAAACTGATTTCATCAAATATCAGGAAGATCTAATAATAAGAACGACATTGACTCTGGCGTGGCATCTATTTGTTTTTATTCTTGATGACAAAGTGATTTGCAGATATCTCTGAACTTCACCTTTTATAGGACTTCTACTCCCTGGACATGTCAAATTTAAAATTAACTTATCGGAAGTGTCACATGCATTACAAATAGTTTAACAAGACATATCAAATAAAATTGATATGCTTTTGATTAATTGCATGAATATTTCTATGCAATTAGGAGTAGTTTAATATAACAAGATAGTAATGGATGATCAACAGATCTTTTCAAAAACAAATTTTGTGTTTTATTTGTTAATATTAAATGACAGGCTTGAGATGTTGAAGATAATTCATTTTTAAATTTATGAAGATTCAAATTGATAAATTAGGCGATGCCGTCTATCTCATTTCCATGCATGTCAGACATGTCAACCAAGTCTCCTTATCATGATTTTCATGAAATTGCAGACTTATTAGAATGCTGTCATTTTTAGTTAGCCATGTTTCTCTTGGCTATTTTCATCAAAATAAATTTCAGTAGAGTGCTTCCGCAAACTACTCTTTGGAACGCAAATTAATAAATTGTAAGTTGCGAGGATTCATTATCTTAACAGAAAAAAAGAAAGAAAAGGACAATTTTTGCAATTTTGGACAATTATCTTCAAATTAATAGAGATTTACAGCTGAACATGGGCCCAATCAACGAGAAATCGTGAACCCTTTTTCTACAGTAATTCAAATCAATATAAAGTAATTGATTACTTTAACTCAAATTGTTTATGGAGACATTCTTTTGTTTTCTCCATTGGTATTAAAGAATTCGGGAAAAACGAATGAAGCGAACAATAAGATTGATTGATGATGATTGTTAGAACTATAAACACAAAGTTGATGTGTTATTCGCATAATGATTTATATCTCATGTAGAATTGAATTGTTTCGAACTAGCTGCGTCATCCCACGTTACTCGTCAATATGTATAGGTCTTAACTTTCGACGCTTCGCAGACAAGGTTCATGAAAATTTCACAGTTCTCCGAGTACTGGGAGTTAGTTTCCATAAAATAACTAACTCTGAGACTTACAGATTCTTTTCTATTATTATTGTAGGTGGAATATACTCATAGGTTTTAATAAATGCAATGCCAATAACTAATTTATACTTTAACGTTGAAATAAAAATACCTATGACATTTTTTAATACAAATAATGGACATAACTTTCCAAAGTGAGATTTAGTTAAATATCAAATTGTTATCCTAAATCCTCGGATGGTAATACGGGGAAGGAGGATTTCAGTGTAAGTTTCAACTTTACCATCAAATAATACCAAGGAAGTTAAAAAATATATCTTTTTACCGAGCGACATTTATTAATTAATATTTCGCGTGAACGAGTTTGTCTGTATTTTCTTGGATACGAAGTGGTAAATGTTATTTTGATCTAAAACACTTTTTTTTTTAAATGTAATTATTGAATTAGAAATATGCACTGTTAAATCTATTTGGTGTTTTTCATACTATTCAAAGATATGTGATGTCATTTTTCAAATCATTATAATATTATTATGATATTACCATGTATTATTAGAATCATTAATCTTGAATGAACTACAAGGGCTTTCAAGAACTTATCTGCAGATAAATAAGTTCACTAACGTATGGAGCCAAGCTGTGAATATTACGAAACAAGAAAAAAAAAGATATGCCAGAATTTGAAGCGCCGTGATGTTTTTATACGGAGTTGGAAAAAAAAAAGTACAACTTTTTTAAACAAATGAGGCTTTTTCGAAAAAAAAAAAAGAAAAAAAAAAAATTGAGTGTTTAGTTAGATTTGTATTCTTTTATTTACAATATATTCATTTAAAAAAAAAATGTATTTATTTTTACAAAAATAAGGCTGCTGCGTCATTTTCATTGCCTTTTTTTCTTAAGTGATATAAAACTTAATATAAATGGATTTATTGGTAAAAATAGCAAAATGAGAGAATGACATTCACTGGCCATTTAATTTTCAAAATCTCTCTCTCTCTCTCTTTTTTTTTTTTTTTTTTTTTTTTTTTTTCTAAATTCAAACTGGAAAGGTAATATATTGAATTAAGAACAAATATACTTCTTGTAACATAAAGAAGATGAATTTTACTTACAACCAAATATTATTAATATTTTAAATTTTCCAAAAAATAAAAAAGAAGAATGTCTCTCATGTGTTCTTTATAATCAGATTAATATATAACTGTCTATTGATTAACAAAATGAAAATACTTTTGATATATTTATGAGTTGTATAAAAAAATATCTGCTTCTAAAAACTATATTTTATTTATATGTTTGCCTAAAACTTTCAGCAATTGATTCACTTGATTCCTGAAATGAAATATACATGTTCCTTTTATCTCTAACACATATAAAAACTTTTTAAATTACAATTAAACAATATGAAGAAGCAGCTTCTTCCGTATTCTCCACTATCATAGAGCAAAAATAACGCAGTAAAGGCTACTGGGAGTTAATAATTCATTAAAAATATGTATCCTTATTAGATGAATTTGATGTTTTGTGCCTCCGTCCTGATTTCTAGGCTTTACTCTGAAACCTGTTTTTCTACCTTGCTATTTCTTATGATAGGCAGCCTTTTGTTAACATTCTTGACGATGGTCATAATAGCCCCACATAGGTTTGTAACATTCTTTTGAAAAAAAAATTCATCGGCGGCTCTTTAATTACATCATAACTCTTTTGATTTCCAAAGCACGTAATGACATACATTTGATAAAAATATCAAAAGTTGCATTCGACTTATGTGGGTCTCATCAAATTAACTTAAAATAATATGTTTAATTAGTTCATTTTCCTTTTATTTTATACTTATTTAAAAATACTTTTTTTTTCTTTTTTTTTTATGTATTCACGCTATTTATACTTGAATAGTAAAGAAAATTAAATACATTGAAAGTTTTATATAGATATATGACAAAAATTATAAATAAGTAATTATTTATTACTTAATAAGTTCGTTTATTTATTAAAGGAAAAAATGTCATACTATAGAAAATCTTTTCAAAGTATAATACATAAAAATACAGAATTTTATTTAGCAATTTTTAAAACCCAAACCAAAGTTACTAGCTCTTACTGCTTGTATAATTAGAAAAAGTATATATATAAGTATATATAGTATATATAAATATGGAAGACCTTAAAGAGAGAGAGAGAGAGAGAGGGAAAGAGAGAGAATATGAAATTAAAAGTAACACATGTTTAGCTAAAAATTATCAAGTGTTTCGAAGTCTTGAAATATATTATTCCCACTTACTAAAATAAAAGAAATAATAACAATACTCCTTTTAATTAAATCGACAGTAAAGTTATACCAAAACGTTTATACCAAATCAATACATTTTTCTTCTGTAGTTTACTTTGATTCTTATTATGTCTTATTTAATTATACTTGTTTAAAATATGACCGTATTTACTTGTTAAATATGAGTAGACTTTTCAACACTTCTAGAGCAACATTTTTAAAGTTTCAATTTGAAACATGATGCATGTCTTTATTAAGTACATATTGGTATATCATTCAACATTGTTTAAGAAAACATATTCAGAACTTCCATTTTAAATATGTTACAATGTTTTATTTAACTACATATGAGCAAATATTACATCACTGCTTACGAAAACATATTTAATATTTATATTTTAAACACGTTGTGTCTTATTTTACTACACTTGGGTATCGATTTCAGCACTGTTCGAAGAAAACAGATACAAAGTTTCCATTTGAAACACATTATTTGTCTTATTTAACTTAATACCTTTAAGTACTGCCTAAGATAAACTATTCAAAGTTTCCAATTTAAACACATTATTTGTCCTATTTAGGTTAATACCTTTAAGCACTGTCTTAGAAAACATATTCAAAGTTTCTATTTTAAACATTTTCAAAGTTTCCATTTTAAACATATTACTTTTCCTATTTAAATTAATACCTTTCAACTTAGTCTAAGAAAATATATTTAAATGTTCCATTTTAAACACGTAACTTATCCTATTTAACTTAATACCTTTCTGCACTGTCTAAGAAAACATATTCAAAGTTTCTATTTTAAACATATTCAAAGTTTCCATTTTAAACATATTACTTTTCCTATTTAAGTTAATACCTTTCAACTTAGTCTAAGAAAATATATTCAAATTTTCCATTTTAAACACATAAATTGTCCTATTTAACTCAATGCCTTTCTGCAGTCTAAAAAAACATATTCAAAGTTTTCATTCTAAACACATTACTTTTCCTATTTAACTAAATATCTTACAGCATAGTCTAAGATAACCGATTCAAAGTTTCCATTTTAAACAAATTACTGGCGTCTTTGACTTCGTTTAATAAAACCTTCAACTTTGTCTAACATAACATAATCAAAAGTCTCCACTTTAAACACCATACCCATAATTTTCAAATAATTTTAATAGAGAATACTCAAATTCAACACAATAAAAAAAAAATACAATATTTCAAATTCCCTGGTCTTACTTAATAATTCTTACTAATAATTTAATAATTTCCCCTCTTATCAACCATTTATTCCCTATCCGCCCCACACTCCAAGGTGGGGGAGTCCCAGCCCCCCCTTGTCGTTCTATCTACCTGCCGACAGAGGTCCGGTCGTCCAATAGGATGCCGCCGCAGCAGTATCGTCTGCGGTTCGAATGAATCGAAAGGGTGGTCGAGACAAGTCGCGTGTTTGTTCGAGAGGTTACCTGAGGTCTTTTCTTGTCCACCCCTCTTCACTTTCTCTCTCTCTTCACTCGTTGTTTGAGGGGTGTCTTTTGAGGAGTTTTGGACGGAGCGAGTGCAGCGGAGTGCCGCCGCCGTTGGTCGAGGATGCGTCGGCGATGACCATGCGGCCACGTGCGCTGACCGACGGTCTTCTCTTGCAGATCTTTAGGACGGTTGTCGTCTTTTGTCTACTAAACGCATCGGAGCATCTTAGGTGAGAATTTTCTCATGAGATTTAGTGGAGGGTTTTGTGCAAATAGCAGGAAGGTGGCAAATGGTTCAGGTACCGTTGGATTCAGCTTGCCAATATCCAGGGCTGATTTAATAAATAGGCTCGTATAGCATGGGCCTCGTATAGCATAGCCGTTAGATTTTCTACTCCACCCCATAAAAGAATTGTTTGGTTCTTTTCTAATTGGTATGTTTTTAAAGTTATACATACTAATTTACTTTTATCTTAGACATTTAACTTTTTATTTACACATAAATTGAGTTTTAACCTTTTTGCGCTAAAGTAATGAGTTGAATTTGGTGAACGTTTAATTATACAAAAATAAATAAATGCACTAAAAATTCATTTGAACCAATACTTTTAATTTGTTTCAATACTTCATCAAATGCAGTTAGATTTTATAACAAATAATATTTTAAAAGAGTAAAGTATTGATTTAAAGCGTTACCCAGACATATTTGTAATAGAGACTCTAGCTTAAAGATGGGCTTAGATCGGGCCCTACCAATTCTGATAATTTGAATTAATTTATCACAAATAATAAGTTGTTTACCGAACAATTATGCGACTATTGAAGGAAGTTTTAGGCTCCAACAATCTTTTCAATGTTTGTATGAAAACCAGACTATTCATAAGACCATCTTTGCTTACCTGGTATTTGCATAAAGTTGTCCAAATAGAGTTGACATATTTGAAGAGCTCGTATTCACTGAAAAAATACTTCATCTATTTCAGAAAAACATCAAAAAATATTTTATCACACACACCTGGAAATAATTACCTGCCAATGTGATTTCTTGTAGCCATGTAAATCCTATTTTCAGACTAACATTTTCTGTCTAAACAACACTTAATTAATAATTTTGGAAAATATTTCTTAAATGGATATCTGTTTTTTCTTTGCTTCCCTTCGTAATGCCGTCCCAACCAAAGATAAATAATATTAGTATTATCTTAGCTAGTTAGAATTTGACAAATTATTTAGCGTAGATACGAATAGTACTGACGTATTTTGATGACATTTTTATTTTTAAAAAAAAGTTGTTTTTATTCGAAGTTAATTTACGTGAATTATATCTAAGGAGGAAGTATTATACAAGTGTTATATTGCGTAATTTTGAGTTCAAAACAAAATATTTTAGTTAAACTTTCATTTATTTTTATAATTGGTTAGGTTAATATGTGAATTAAAGTATTTTTTAAAGTATTACATGTTTCTTTGATATAGGTATAACATAAATAAACATAATTAATATTCTTTATAAAACGTTTTTCAAATGCTACTTCATCTGATGCATAAGCAGGAGTTAAAATATTTCATCAGATAAAATTTTCAATCCACAAATATATTATTCGTGTTAATTTATTTGGGCAATTCTCTGCTGACGCAGGGGACATTTTGGCTCTTTTTGGTACTCGTAAACAGATTATAATTTTAAAATTAGGATTAATTTAGAAGTTAAACTTTTATTTTATATAAAATGAGTTTGTTGCAAAGCTACATGAAAAATAATTATTTTAACTTGAACAAATATGCATATTTTAACATCAATCAAAACGTCCATGTTCCATGCGTCGGAGGCTAATAAATGTATATTTGACCTAGTTAAATTAATTATTTTTCAATCTAACTTTGTCACAAACTAATTTTGTATAAAATAGAATATTCACCATAATTTTGATATTCTAACTCATTTATGAGAAGAAAGAAGAGCAAAAATATCCCGTGTGTCACCCAAAGAATTGCCCATTACTTATTGCTGGTTAAAACTAACTATGTTGGTTTTATTAGCTAACGAAATTCGTTCCTCTCCAATGTAACTCTATGCACAAATTGATTAAAAATTATCGTAGTTATGAAACTGTAAATAAGGTTTATAACGAATGAAACTATTTTCGGTTGAAAATCATTATTAGGTAAAAGGTATTAATTTCGAAAGTCTGGTAAATCATCATTAGGTAATCATGATAGAAAAAGTGGTTTTAAAACGTTCCATTTTAATGTTATAAATATATTGTAATACTGAAACGTATCTCTAAAAACTTTAAATTTTAATGTAAAATATTTAAAAAAATTAGAATAGGATAATATATCTTAGCAGGTTTTAAGACATTTAATATTCGTTTATTTCATATGAAAAGTGCCTCAATATAAAGAGACAAAACAAATAGGTTGATGACGGCAGAAACTGCTTGTTTGAATTTGATACATTAAATTGGAAGTAGAACACTTGGTCGAATTCAAAGATTTCGCTTTCTAAAACAATCAATACTTTAATTAGTATGGTTTTGTATTAATTGACTGATTGTCAATTGAAGTATTGATAGTTACTTTTATGTTTTGTATAGCAAAATTCAATAACAAATTAATATAGAAATAACACCTACAAAAGATTAAGTTACCTTTTTAATAAAGCATGCATATTTCATCAACGTAATAGTTAACTAATTTAACCTAATTAAACTACTTGGCATTAAGTATCATTCACTACACAAGCATTTTCAAATGTAACCGCGATCAATGACATTTGAAACTCAAATATTTAAGGAGTGAATGAAAATTTTTGAGAAAAATTTAATTTTGAATAAATATCGATGTATTTGCGGTTGAAGCAAGCAAAATATGAATAGAATATTCTGAAAAAAAATTTACTCGTTAAAAAAAAATTCTATTGAAAAGACAAAGTCGATAAAGGGGGGGTATTCTTCAAAAATAATTTTTATATATCAGCTCTTACATTTTAGCTTTTGAATATTTCAAAATGTAACATGCTTTCTTCAACCGTCAAAATATCCATCTTCAAGCATTTTAAGATACTCTGTCAAATATCAGAATTGAGCAAAATTTAAAAAACCATGAATTGGAAAAAACAATTTTTTTCAATTATATATCCCCTTCATCCACTTAGCCATTCAATATATATTTCTAGTATTTAATGGGCACTTGTCTGGTGTAAGCACGAGACATTCTTGCTCTTTTTTCTCTTTGTCAGCAAGTAGAGCGTCATAATTATAACAATTTTAGTCTGCTTACGAGGCTTATAAATGTATATTTGACCAAGTTAAAAAGATTATTTTTCAATATAACTTTTCCGCCAACTAGTATTGTGTGAAACATAACCAGTAGATTAATAATAATTTAAAAATTATAATCTGTTTAAGAGAAGAAAAAAGTGCGAAACCTTTTGTGTATGTCAAAGTAATGTCACAATTGCGATTACGTCACAGTTACCCTAATACATTATTTCATCTTAAAATTAATTTTATATATATCTAAATTTTATGTTCAATTTTTCTGATACCTATCTTCAAATATTAAGATACCTACCTTTATCAACTAAATTCAACTTACCAATTATCAATAATTCTTAAATGGCAATGATAGTTTCCCATATACTGCGTTTTACATATCGATATTATTTAAGTTGAAATTTCATAAAAACATTTTCCTATGTCTTTAGCAATAATAAATATACATTTAGTTGGAAGTATTGGTATATTTAAAAATCTGTAACAAAACACAAGTATAAGAAAAATCACTTTGAACAAAACAACATTAACAATGAGGGCTTCCCAAGTTAATATTTGCACATATTTTGTTAATGTAAAATTTATTTCTGCAGTATTTAAGTACGAAATGAACTGTGCTTTTTTTGTAACTTCAATAAAGTCTATGAATTGGTTTTATGACGAATTTTAAATCAGTGTTAGATATGCTACAATAAACAATAAAGATGGGAATTTGTTATTTTTTCGTATGTTAGTATCGCATAGTGAAACATATTCGTTCTCGACGAAAAAAATATATTCTTCAATAAATTCTTGTTTTCAGACATTGACCAAATTAACATGTTTAAGTTTAAGTTTAATAATTTTACAAATTAATAATTTAAAAAAATACAAATACTTTAACACTGGAAAATTAATTTTGTTAATGATAATATTAA
This sequence comes from Linyphia triangularis, assembly GCA_963978545.1. NCBI lineage: Eukaryota > Metazoa > Arthropoda > Arachnida > Araneae > Linyphiidae > Linyphia > Linyphia triangularis. The sequence goes on along the minus strand of OZ021732.1, from coordinate 28,055,738 downwards.
CGATTATTATTAAGTTTTAAAAAAATGTTGAATAATATAAAGAACCAATCAAGTGCAAATACTCACACGGCAAAAATTAAGTTCCCAGTATATGTGAGCACTCACTCCATTTTTTCTTTTTATCGTAACAGAAGATTTGCTAGCAGTTCATGAACGACCAGTTTTCATCGTTAAATGTTTCAGTCAGGTGCTTATTTGGATAAAATTTTGTTCATGAGTAACTATATTATAAATAAATAATTAAATAAAGTATCGAGTGATGTTAACCGACACTTAAATTGATTTTCAAAACACATTTAAAACTGAAAAATATTTAAATTTTAAAACTTTGGATAACTCTACTGTACCCAAGAGATGTGGAAAAGTGAGGATAAAGTGGAATTTGAATCCGGGACGCTTGACTATCATTCCATTATACTGGTCTTCTAATGTTTACGATTAACTTAAATATTAAATACTTTATACTTATGTTTTTCGATCAAAAATATTTTAATGAACCAAACTAATTTTCCATGGAACCTACAATAATCATCTACTTTCCTTATTTCCTGCAAATATTTGAGTATATAAATTTCAATATATATATTTTTAACAGTTAATTAGATGTTTTACTAAAAGTACAAGGTGTATCAAAAGTATGACCTGTTTCTAAATCATTATATTTGTGAAATGACGAAGATCTCGTAAATGAAATTTTTTTCACTGGATGAGGCGTAATCTAGAGTCTTAGGAAGTTGCCACTAGATGGCTCTCCATGGGTGAAAGACGAAGAAATCGCCATGAACTCACTTAGTTGAGAAGATAAGAATTATTTGTTAAGAAGTATTTATTTTTCTTCATTTGAAGAGTTTTGCGACATTAAAAGTTTACTTTCTTTCAAATAAGGACAGCAAAATGCTGGTTCAAACCTCTTTTCCTGAAATTTATAATACAGAATAAATTAAAAAGAATAATGAGTCATCTTCTCAACAAACTGCGTTCATAGCAATTTCTCCATTTTTCCCTCATAAAGAATCATCGAGTGGTGATTCCCTAAAACTTTAGACCTCTCCTCGTCCAGCGACATAACTTTCACTTTCATTCTTCGTCGTACTTAAATATAATATATCTTCGTCATTCTATAAATATAAAGATTTAGAATAGGGTCATTCTTTTTTATACACCCTGTATTATGACAGACCAGAAGTATCAAATATTTTTTTTTTAATCATCCCATCTATAGCTTTCAACAAGAACTAAGTTGTCGAAGATAAACAGTTTCAAATAAAACAATTATAAAATTAAAAATACTCTTCGCTTTTTTTTCCCATCTATGTTTGGGTATATATGAACTTGCTGTGTCGTTTAAATAGTTCATAAGTTATTTAACTTTCTTTTAATTCCGGATTTACAGACAGATTGACAAGAAAGTGATTTTATAAGTGTTACGTTTTGAACTTGGGGGGGGGGGGGGACACTAAAAATATTGAATGTTTATACATTTAAAAATATGTAACGATGTTTGTAAGTTAGAAAATTGTAAGTGATGCACATTTTGATAATTAGATTCTATAAATTGGAAATATTTCAAAATTAAAACAAAATAAATATACTCTCTAATAACTGCTAAGTATAAATGATTTCATTAAAAAATCATTTGAATGATTATGTGAACCTAATCTGAATTAACGCTTTAATTTTTAAACAGAAAATAGTATTATCTGAAGTTTTTCTATGTTTTAGTTAAATTTAATGAATCATAGAACTTTTATAAAAATATAAATTTTGGTACTTATTTTAGTATAAAATAACACCTTGAATATATCCGTCAATTTAATTCAACTTTTCATTCTATACATAAATGTAAATTTATATTTTTTCCATTTCTCTTCAAAAGTAAAATGCCCTTCAATTTATATTTTGGATAAATGCTTTGTTTTCTTAAAGAAATTACAACCGAAATATTAAGTTACAAGAAATAAAATAAAATTATTCATGTGTTTTATGTAAATCAAATACCTATTATTTATTAGTAATTAAATTAGTGAAATAAAAGCTTAAAAATTTCTAGGTTTCCCTAACAGATTCCGTTACAGAAACAAACAATATTAAAAACAATTGTTTCAAAACTGTATTTAAAAGGAGTTTTGTAGTCATTACCTTTAAAAAAAAAAATTAGTACGACTTTTTGTTCGCTTATTTTAAATATTACTTATAATAATAGCGATACGCTTCTGTTTTTTAGCTTGTTAGTCAATCCTAACACGAAATTTACATAAATGAAAACAAAATATGTAACTTTATATGCATGCGTTATATCCTATTTTAAGAAATGACACTACATTTTTATTTCCCAAAGAAACCTTGTCTAAGGCATACAATCAAAACATATTTTAATTAGGACTACAAAGCAAATACTTACCTCATTAGAGTAAAATACAATTGTTTCTTTTTCACAACACCTCAATCGTCACATACTGTCAGCTTTACCATTCAACTTACATAAATATTGAAATGGGTGTGTGATTAATCTTCATATTGCATAATTAAACATGCCTGTCAAATTTAAATTACTTTTTCTATAGAATCGTCAATATATCTTATTGGCGAATATTCCTTTGTAATGCAAATAGTAGAGATAAATATGTTTATATTTTTTTGTTTATATTTTTTCAAAGGAAATAAAAACTATAAAGGGACAATTTACAAATTCGACTGGTGTCTAATGTACTAATACATGCTTCAATAAACAAGCATATGAAAATCTTAGATGTCAAAATTCAGATAGTGGATTTATATTTTTTATACATTTAGTTAATTCCCTTGTATTTATTAAAACGTCTATATGCACCTACAAGTAAAAAATCGTGCAATAAGAATATTTAATAATCATTCAGTTATGTGGTAAATAATAAATACATGAGCACTTTGTTTATTCTTATGCAAACTTACCACCGAGTAGCACTACTAAGTTGGCCAATTTCGCTCGACATTGGCCAATCTCGATGTGGAACGTTGTAAACCGATCCCTGTAGAAATATTGGCAAACCTTGCTCGATGCTGGATAAAATATAATGAAAATTTTTAAAAATTTGAAATATTTATGCACAGTTTTAAAACTGAAATATTTTATTTATAAAAAGGGCTATGGTCAAAAACTAAGTTTTGTGATGTTTTTTATATGTTTATTTAAAAAAAAAAAATCATGTATTTTAGAACAATGCTCGAGTTTTCTTCAATCTTTTGAAAGCCCTGTTTCCATCATTTTGGCCAATTTTCCGGAATCCCTGTTTCCGACATTTTGGCCAATTTTTCGGAATCCCCGTTTCCGACATTTTGGCCAATCTTTCGGAATCCCTGTTTCCGACATTTTGGTCAATCTTCCGGAATCCCTGCTTCCGACATTGTGGCCAATATTCCTGAATCCCTGTTTCCGACATTGTGGCCAATTTTCCGGAATCCCTGTTTCCGACATTTTGGCCAATCTTCCGGAATTCATGTTTCCGACATTTCGGCCAATGTTTTGGAATCCCTGTTTCCGACATTTTGGCCAGTCTTCAGGAATCCCTGTTTCCGACATTGTCCAATACTGCTATGCTACTTGGAAAAACAAACACTCATGAACTTTTGTTTGCGTGTATTTTTCTTTGATTTTTTTTTTTTTTTTTTTTTTTTTACAATTATTAATATATTTCCCACTTTAAAATGAGCAAGTTTTTCAGAATCCAATAGTGGATTCAACACACACACAAACTAAGAATATTAATACGTTGATTAAAACTAGTTTACCAATAGTTAACTAATTATAGCGAGCTATTACTTGATCATCAGAACATATACAGCTAATTGATAATTTAATCAACGCAGGTGACCGTAGTTATATATTAATAGCACTATATTACCTACCTAATTGAGGATATGCTTCGAATATTTATGAGACTTGCGTGTAAAAGGATGGGGATGTTATATACATTCTTTCAATGCTAATCTGCAATTATGTTTTTAAACTTGTAGCAAAGAGTATTCCTATTTCTCCTCTCCTATTCGGCGTAGCTCGTTTATTTTGATTGCCAATTTTGTTTTATTCCTTTACGAGAATTTTTTTTCCCTGCCATTGTATTATTATATGAGATAGATGACTTTGGTAATCTGCATGTAATGTTAAATTTCGTTTTACCGGTTTTCGTTGTAACACAGTACTGTTATTTTCATATTCCGAATGCATCTTCATTTCCACAAATAGAATTGCTGGTTTCCTTGTTTTCATTTTATTTTTTACTTCATTACTGGCTTAAAAGTCGGCAAAAGGAATTCACTTTCAAAGATAAAGAAATTTCGTATACATCATTATTCTTATTAATATTAAAAACGGATTATTAGATATGACACTAATTATTACACACTTCCACTGTGGATAGAAATAAAAACTGGTTCCTAGAAGGTAAAAGAATTGAAATTTGTCGTGTTTAAAGTATATAAAACAATTTAATACTTGCAGAAAAAACTTGTAAATGTATGATTACAAAAAACAGTATGAGTACTGGCAGAAAACTACTTCTAAAAGTATGCGTTTTAGTAAATGCTTTTTCAAAAAAAAGTAAGCAGTTAAAAAACAGAGAAATTAACTATTTTATCTTTTTGAAATGTATGAAAATTTAAAAGTGTAATTATTTCATATCCACGCAATAAAGCAAAATTGCCGATTTAAAAATAATAATCACTAAATTTCTTTTAAACACAAATATATAAATATTTTAACTATAAAAATATATTTGCTTCCTTTTTTACTTTACAGCAAAATTTGCATAGTAAAATTTTTCCACTAAAAATTGCACCTATCTTTATTTATAAACAATTTAAACAAACCTTCTATATCCATGGAAAAAAAATTTGAAACAGGTACACCAAACCCACGCCCACAACATTTTTAGCATCCGATTTAATCCTATAGGAAGGTATTTTCCCGAACAAAAAGCAGCAACATCATAGTTCTAGAAACATAGCCTATTCCGCCCTGCGAAGTATGCCATTACAGTGAAACCTATACCCCGCTGAATTAGTATTACGTATGAAAAGCCAGCATTCTGTAGAATACTGAGGCATTTTATACAGAGTGTTCACAAATTAGTTTGGAAATGAAATTCAAATATATTTGAATAACTCTTAATAACTATGCATAATAAAAAAAAATTGCGTACAGAATAGCATGGTGAACTTAAATTATTTGGGGGAAATAATGGTTTATAATCCCTAGTTATTGAGAAATAGACAAATATATTTGAACTTCCTTCCCCGACGTTTTTAAGTCAAGTATAAAGTATAAGGACTATAATATACTTTATCTAGGCATTGTATATGATACCTAAGCATTCTACAAAATGATAAATTCTCTTTAGGTAAGCAACGAAAAAAGGATCATGATAAGACTTTTTTTTTTTTTCTCAAAAAAAGACGCCCCTTCTCAAAAACACAAACGTTTTTTTGAAAAAATAATCTAAAACAGCCACACAAAAACTTTTATTTAAAATACCTAAAAAAAATTAAGATTGTAAAAAAAATTTTTAAAAAAATATGAACCTACTTGTTGCACAAAAGAAGTTTTAAAAAAATTACTTAATTTCGATTACTTTTATTTCCTATAAAAATTAAAGCAGGATCATTAAATGAACTTTACAAAAAAATTTATGATGTATTTCATACTTTGCCGGTTTGTCATTTGGCCTTCTATGGAATTTCTAGGCAATGTGCGAAATGTTTAATCGTTTCATACTTTACTGGACAGTTTTCGGCTGTACATAAAAGGCTGTTTAGGCTGTATATTTAAGCTGTATATACTTTCTGTGCCATGGTATTTTATATTGCTGGTAACTTATACAGTTGATGTAACAGTACGTGGTTCTTAGGAGTTCACAACTTAACACAGAAAACAGACAAAATCTATGAAATTGTTGTAGTTGAAATGCAGAAAAATGTTTGTGAAAAATTCTTCCTTAGGCATTCAATACTCATTTTCCACAACGTTGACGAAGCTACTGGCAAAACTCTCGTACCAATTTTTTTTTTTTTTTTTTTTTTTTTTTTTTTTTTTTTTTTGAATTATACATTTTGTTCGTATTCTTAACAACCACGATCTTTTACAAACACTTTTTTAAAAAAAATGCTTCGTTATTTTTGTAAATTTTTAAAAAACCACTAGAGGGAAAAAGATTCTATATTAAAAGAACTTTCCTATGTTAAGAAATTTTGTCTAGATGTCAGCTTGTCGAGTGGTCGGGATTGTGGACTATAAAAATAAAAACTCGAGTTAGATTTTTGATAAAATCCCTTACAATCTTTTCGTAATATTGAAATAATTTCTAACACTTTCTGTATATTCGATTCGTAATCTAACATAAAACAATCCAATCTAACAAAAATATTCAATTTCCTAAATAAAATAAACCATTTAGATACTACAAAAACTCCTTACCAAGTTATCAACTCAAATATTTACCTCAGAACCAAACGAGCCGAAGTCCAAATTTGATGAACTTTGGTTTTTGTTTCTTAAAGTGTCTTAAAAAAAGTCCTTTTCTATCAAACCATAACATCGTAACTCCCTCAAAAAATTTTAAATCTTTTAAATATACTTAAACAGAAAATACAAGAAAGAATTCTAAAGGGGTAAGATTCAGTTTTTTTACTCTTCTGAAGAGTTGACAAATTGTGACTCAGGGAAATTTTGTTATGAGGGAAGTTACAAATTATATTTGATTCACATTCAACACTATGCCCATTTTCTAGGAGGTTGTCTTTCATAACATTGACAATCAGTGAAGATATAAAACTCCCAAAATAAATGCCTGCGTATACATACGTATACACACTAATTGTTCGAAGAATAGAGATAAGTAATTGCAAATGATGCAATTTTGATGCATATGAAGCTTGAAAATATCAAACAGCATGACGCATTCAAAACAACATGACGCATTTTCACTACTTGATTGACAACTTAATAAAAGCTTTCTTTTCTTTGTTCAATTTAAATATACGTAATTTCAATTACTGGTACTATATATAGTTATTTAGTTATTCTAAAATCATTAAACTAAACTCGATACTGTCTTCCTAAAATATTCACTCGCAAAAACCACGAATATTAATTTACCTATAACTCAAGTAGATGAATAATGCTCATACAAAAATCCTACTTAATTTCCGATAAAGTAACCAAAAGGTAAAATCAACTATATAAGTACACAAAAAAATTCAGTTAATCTCACTATTTTGTTTTAAATTTTCCTCTCAACAACCTTAAATTCAATCAATTTCAAAAAGAAAATTTCTTTCAATTTTTATTTATTATAAGTTATGACTCGTTAATGAAACCAATGGGTAAAAAAATATTATTTCCTGCAAAATTACCTATAACTACTAACTAATTACTTATAGTGTTCCTATAACATTTGAACTCCTTTAATCGCCCCAAATCATGTATAATTTTCATTATAGCAGAATTCTCAAGAGGTATAAGAATGACAAATAGTTGCATTTCAAGTTAGGTGCAATTCTACAGTATATTGCAAATATATTGTGCTGTTCTTTTAAAGTCTAAAGAAATCATAATTGAGAAAATACAACTATGAAAAATAACAACAGATACAAATAGATCTCAACTGTAAATCATATAAAACGCCTTCCATCGCTTCTATTACAAATATTTTCTATTTAAAAGCGTCTCGCATTTCAGAGGCTGATGTGGGTTAAATGGAGAAAACTAACAAAGACTTTTTATTATACCCGGACGTAATCTGAAAGCAAGAGTAGGCGTCTTTCAAAGATAGTCGATGAAATAACAAAATGACTAAGATTATCAACACACATATCAAACAAGGCTTTAGTAACAACTAGGCGGGACTCAATCATGAAAATGCTTTATTTATCAACGTATGATTTATATATATATATATATATATATATATATATATATATATATATATATATATATATATAATAATTTATAATATAATTATTATATAATTATTATATAATTTTAAAAATTTATTTTAAATACAAGTAGAAAATATTTATTCGCATTTAAATATATTTTGACACGAATTATCGTAATTCTGCATTGGTAGCTTTACCTTTATGATATTATTGTTTTTCATTTTAAGTTAAAATAAGGAAGCCTTTTACAGTTAATATAATTATATAAATCATTATCTAAAACTCTTAAATTTTATATTTAAAAGTGCTAACAAATTACTTCTTCTTAATATTCGTTCGAATGGTTTTTTCTAAAATTCTTAATACGATAGAAATTGGTTTTAATTTTCGTATTTTCTTAGCAAGTGCTCTCAATGTAAATTATTATTATTTTTTTTTTTTTTTTTTATATATATTTTTCATTTAGAGAAAAATGTATTAAAGAGAAAACTATTTTTTATTAAAAAAAAAAAATATTTATCTATTGAATATTTTTAATGGATGAATCAAAGAACTTTATCTCATTCATACCAGTCTTAACAGTTTAAAAATTAATTATCTAGGTTTGCACAATTATATGCATACCTTCAAATTTAGAAAAAATTCTTATTGTAAATCTGAAAATAGATTCAATATATTCAGCTAATTATTACAACAAACAAACCATACACTTAATAAACGAATTTACTATTCAAAATCTTTTTCGTATAAATATTCATGCACTGCTTTCGTCATTTAATCTATCCCGTTTATCCACATTAAAACAACAACAAAAAAACTCTAAATAAACAATAAACTGCCAATTATCCTATCTCACCATCGGAACCTTTGATAAATGAGGATGTTTTTTTTCAAAAACTTACCATTAATAACTCTGATTCGACATAAAAAGCAGCTATATATAATCAGTGATCAAAATACTGATCACTACAAAAATAATAATCTTTTGTTCATTAAAATATTACAAAGTTACCACAGTTTTTAACACTTCTGACTTACCATTGCCGTCTCAATAGCATGATTTACGTCAGTTATAAATTAATCCCCTGCCACTAGAATACACTAATAAATTTTCAACTCTCGCATCTTACATTCATTAGGCGATAGATCTACATAAATTTGTTTGCCAAAAGACACTCAATTACCTCAGGTTACCATCTCACGATTACCTGTAAGCTTCACCATATAATGCATTACATCAAGATGCCTCTATTGGAAACACGTTATGTTAACGAACACTGTTCCCAACTATACATTATCTTGCTACCTCGTAAATATATGTCACTATCGAAATACCTCAGAAAAGCGTGTGTTCATTAACCAACAATTTAGGTCTTGTTTTCTAAAGTCATTTTGGTATTCCGGTGAACGTTTTTGTTCAATATATTCAACTTTATTAAAGGGTATTCACTTTGATGAGTATTTAGCTCGTTAATGTTACATATTTGAAAGCGTTTACTCTTTATTAATTCTTTATTATCATTTTTCAAGGGCAATACCTAGATAATTCTGTCTAGGAGGTTTTTAGGTTCAATGACTTTTGATCTTTTTGGGTAGTATTTTATGTATGTACACTCTTCATACACCATGTTTTTATTCTTTTGAAGTTATATTTAAAGCAATTATATATACTAAACCATTCTTTTCTTGAAGATGCTTTTTCTAATGATTAACCAAATGGATTAATAATTTAATTGCGTTTTGCGTATTTGGATTTTTAATATGTATGTTCGTGTTTGATTAATTTGTTTTTTATCAAAGGGTAAGTTAAAATGGTTGTGGAAAAATAATGCATACTCAAATTTTATTCTTAAACTGCTTTCCTTATCTTTTTCTAAATAAATAATGAGAGAATACATATGAATAGTTAATAAACATATATCACATAATGGTAAATAATATTCGTCTTATTTATCATTTGTTAAAATTTCACAGTATCACCAGCTTTGTTACACCAGTCCTGACAAACAAATATGCAACTCCTTATGAAAATTTGAGCAGCTATAACAATAAATATTGTATATAGATGCTGAAAAAGTTACAAAATTACCGATATTTTTTTATTTAAATACTGTGCTTTCTACTTTGGTAATAATTTTAAATTATTTTATAATAACATTTAGTACAACATTTCCACACTTTTTCTACATTTTTTTTTTTTTTTTTTTTTTTTTTTTTAAATTTAAGATGATGGTCAATTAAAGTTAGTTAGTTACACGGCAAAAGCAAACTTTCCGGTTTCAAGTTGTTTATTAAAACTTTTAAAACACATCAAAGTACTATGGAGTCCTATTAACGCATAAAAGAAAATATCTTTCAACTGTTTTGATAATATTGACTCTTGGATGTGAAACATGGCATTAAATTGGAAAACACAATACATCTTCAATTCAACAAAATGAAATTGCAGCTCCTTTTTACATCGAGAATTTTATCGTAAACTACTTAAAAACCAGCTAAACATACCCAGACAACAAGTTTTGTTATTTTATGCAAAAGCAGCAAACAATCCTTCGAAGGAAAATAATCAGGAATTTTAACTTAAAAACCCTCTGCGTTCTAAATACTTCTTTACTAATTACTTAATAGACTTAGTCACTCAATTTTTTTTTTATTGTTGAACAGTCGAGAATTTAATTGATTGTGCCTGAAGAAAAAAATAATTATCATGTATGGTAGTAACAATTTGAGGAGTTTTTATAACATGCGACTGTCGAAACATCTCCCAGTCCAATTTAAAAAGTAAGAACGTAGTGAAATTGACTGTTAGAGACATTTATAACATCTAGGCACGCAATGCAACTTTTTAATGTATGAGACCATCTAGAACTTAATGTTTGTGAAAAGTTAAAGCCTACTAATGATTAATATGTCATGCACATAGTGTGACCAAAATTTATTTCTTCTTTTAAGTTTCATAATACTTTGTAATTATTTTCGTTTTTTGAATAATTTTTTTCTGAAGAGTTAACGATGAGTTCTTAGGTGCTTGTCTGCAGAAGTATTTCCATGGTTTGTATTCAGAACCATAGGCGCTGAGCTTGTCTTAGAAAATAATGTCCCCTTTCATACTTCATTACTATGGACCAACAGCAAAAAGAACCACTTATTCATATCAATTCCTTTGAAAAGAAAAGTAATGGTTTTAACAACTTCACGGCTGTATTTCTTGTCATATGAAAATGTCCTTTGTACTCTGAATTATTATTTGGAACTCTTTGTACTTTGAATTACATATCTTATAGTATCGGAAAACACGGCGGTAATGGTATATTGTTTTAGAATTATAACTGGGCAAAATAAATGTCATTCAAAATGATATGTACAAAAACTGATAAAATTACAAGTTTAGTTTACAAGACACATGCTGAATACTATTTTATAATAATCTTAATTTCACTAATTTGGTTGTCATTTTTATGATTTTAGGGTAACCATATATTAAAGGCTGACATACACGTTTCCAGTGGGGGGAACGCTAGCTGGTTAGTTGCGTGAAGGGTCACTGACTGTAATGCCAGCTTTGCGTTTACAAAATGCCGTAAGCTAGAATAATCCAGTTATTAAGTAATCATGTCAGTAATCACGGGAGAAAGCAGGTGATTGGATTACGAGAATTAAAGCAGAAACAGAAAATGTTTGATCTACTGGAGCTGCCAGCTACAGGCAAGAACCTTTCAAACTGACTTCTTCTGTGACTGGAATGTAGCGTTGATATGGTGCTAGTCTTAGGCATCTAATAACTGGTAGCGTGTAAATCAGCCTTAACCAGCGTTATCTAGGCTTGTTTCATAAAGAATAACAAAAGCAAAAAGAATCACTGGTATATTTTAATTAGTTATTTGATTCAACTACACATAGATATTGTTTTACGTGTAGTTAGCCAATAATTATGCCTTAATAATTATCAACTTTCAACATATTGTTAAATGTTGTTATAACTAATATAAGATAATAGCTTTAATAAGATAATTCTTTTTGGTTCATAATATTACTTTTCAGCAAAGGGGAATTTTTATTCAGTTTACCTTTAAAATTTGCAAAAAATCGTGGGAGGGGAAGAGAGATTTACTGAAATCGGACCAATAGTTTAGAACTTTGTCATGTATAAAGTCTATCACTTCCATATTTATGTATTCGATGCAATTTTTTTAACTCAGTTGAATATTATTAAATCAATTAAATTCATTTTCAAATAAAATAAAGTTTATTTGAACAAAGATAAGATAAAAAAAAAATTTAAAAAAAAATAAAAACATTTAGAAGTGTTTGATTTTCATAACTATTATCATTCAAACCTTATATTTAATTTGAAATTTATGAATAAAAAATTATTTATAAATAAAAGCGTATTAGTCCATTATTCCTTTTTTCCCTTAAATAAACGCATAGTAAAATGCAAATCAGTAGCTAATTAATTTGAAAATTTAAGTACAGAAAATTAAGAACAATCAATTAAAGTAGTTTTATCACTTGCTACATTTCTTAAGTTTATTAATTTTTTCAATGAATCCATTTAGCTTAGAATAACATTTATGAAAAATGGGTTTAAAGAAATAATAAAACGTGATGTTTTTTTTTTTTTTTTTTTTTTTTTTTTTTTTTTTTTAAACAACTGGCTAATGTTTAGTTAAAAAAAATTTAATTGCAAAACTCAACCCCCACTTTGTACTAATTCGTTGTGAAAATAAACTAATTAAATCTTAATCCTTCTTATAAATAGCTTTTTTATTTACAACCTCTTTTTTAACATTTAACGGCTAGCTTAATATTTCTGCTAGTTTAATATTTCTGGTGCAAAGGCAACACGTGACTAATACTGCACACAACAAATTTGTGAGCTTTGGTTTAAAATTTAAAAAGCAAGGTAAAATTTACCTAAAAGTCAAAGATGAAATATTTCAAAAGGTCGGAGCGTTCCACGAAAACTGACTTCAAACATACGGTCCACAAAATTTGTAGAATTATACGTTGATATTTATTACATATGGTCGACTGCCGAGGTAGATTATGGAGACTACGATGATCTAAAACTACCTGCTAAGTGTCTTTTCATCTCTATGCTCTTTATGTAAAAGAGCAATAATAATTTTAATTTAAAAATACATTTCATTATACTTAAATTATACTCTAAAAGGTCAGAGCATATGTTTGAATATTTTATTTTCGTAAATTGTGTTAATCTTTGTTAAAGTAAAATATCTACAAATGGCATAAAAGGTTGTTAAAAAACAGTTATCTTTCTTCATTTTCAAAAATAGTCATAAAAAAATAATTACATGAGTCTTTTTATATAATATTAAATACTTTATTTAATATTATATAAAAAATTTAATATAATTTTAAATACATTTATATAATGATATAGCTATTTTTTTTCTCAAAATTACCTTTTAGTGACTAATCCCTCTTTAGCATGAACCCATTAAGAAGCACTAAATTAAGAAAAATTCTAACTGGAAGAAGGGTTTATAAAATAACGATTTACTTCAACGAATTTGTTTACTTTATATAAAACACTAAAACTAGAATACAAAAATGTGAGGTTAATAAGATTACATCATGATAAAATATTAAAATAGAAAACGTCGAAAATCTAAATACTTATGGAATAAGTAATATTTGTATTATTGTAACTTTTTCGAATAAAATGTCCCCTCTTTTCACCTTTCAGATTTAATTACCTATTAAACCTTTGATTTATGTGATGCATAAAGTTTATAGCCTATTAAAAATAGAATAAAATGTTATTAGTTGTTTGCACAGTTTAACGTTCAAGACTTAATTCTGATTTAAGATGTTTATTCTTATTTCATCTTTAAAACAATTATATTTTACCACTTACTTACTCAACTATAGTAACTATTACTTAAATGTAGCAATAATATGTTTGCTAATAGATTTCGGATAGTAAATACTAGGTAATCATCCCCCAATCAAATAATTGCCATATTATTTAGTATTGGGACCAATTATATGACAGACGATTTCGTTTTTAATGAAGGGGGAATACCACTTATTAGCGAAATATGTGCCTACTTATAAAAGTAATATTCATATATCTGTTAGGTAACAATTCATTTCATATTAATTTTGCCAACCATAAATGTCTCCTTAAATACGTTCATGTTGGAAAAGTGAATAAATATTGAAATTAAAGTAATTGTGAAAAGTCAGAATTTCTATTAGCAAAAATTAAAGAATATTAGGCGAATTATTATAATAATATTTGAACTACAAAATCACACAAATCAAATGCATCCATTCGATTCAAGTACCTGTTGTTTATTTTAATGCAAGTAATACTTGGTTTTTGAACTACGTAATTTCTAGTGATATTGCAAGTAATACTTACTTTTTTAACTTCGTGAATTCTAACGAGATTAAGTGCAATATTAAATACTGATCACATAATAAGTTCGGAATTTAAAACACTTGAATTTAACATGATACAAATTGTATTCCCTTCCCATTCTATATTAATATATTTAAGTTATCTACTTGGAAAATTGTGTAGTTTTAATACGGAAAAAATAAGTTGGCGAGTATATAAAAAAAATACCATTTATAAGCGAGTGTTTATGGATTAGATTGCTCATATATCGTTGTTATAATTCTAATATCTCCTTACCCAAAAATTTTGTAATTTTGGTAAAAAAAAAAAAGTTGTATTTTATGTTTTTAAACGTTACTAATAGTTTGAAAGATATCCCGTGAGCTTTATATCGAATTCTGCATTTGTAAGATCGTTTAAACAATTGCATGAGTTTCAATCTAACAGGGCCGATTTTACACAGTTTTTAAAGCTTCCTGAACAATTTCTTTGTCTAAGGTTATATTACAATGTATTATAATAACAATAACGGTATTATAATTACAATGACGACATAAAGAACAGTTTAGAGAAATAAAAAATCAGCGTCTTAGATGGAAAAGGTGCTAACTTCAGTTTTTATTTCAAATAACTTTTTTGTATATTTGGAAACATGAAGAGAAAACATATCGATTTCTAGATGCTGCAACTTGATTACTGAAATAAATTTATAAACTTGCGGTGAATGTTAGAAACTCAAAAGAGCTAAACTAATTTTAAATTAGCACTCTGAAGTTATTGCTTTTTTTAAGGGGACTGAGGGAGGACTTTTTTGAAAGATTTGACAAAATGAAATTAACATCTTTTCATTCTAATTCAACGAAATAATATATTTAATGGAAACCTTAGACTTGCATCTAAATTGGAAAATGTGAGAGAAAACTTTAGGATTATAATCCAGTAAACTACCTAAAAAAAGTTATCATATGGTATAAGGACTCCTCTCTTTATTACTAATGCTATAAAAAAAAATTATTTTTAAGTATTCATTATATTTCCGCATTCATATTTCCTGAATCCGAAACCTAATCTTTTACAAATCTAAAACACTTTGAATAAATTTCACATGATCAACCAAAGCAAATACTTTATTCCCGCCAAGAAAACTGTGAGATCTATTTAGTGCACAGTTTCTGGAGGAAATGGCATATTCACAATCTCCTCACGCAGTACAACCGAAAAATAAACACTACTTAGGTTCCGAAATAATCGGTTTAATAAGAATTCCCATGCCTTTGATCTAACCGATTCCACCAAAAGGCCGCACGGAAAACCCATCCTCGACAGAACCTACCACCCCAAGAAATATCTCATAAAAAAGCATTCACGCTATTAAACACTCATCGCCTCCTTGACCAATCACAAGGCTTGGTAGCAATTAAAGGTCTAGAAGGGGGAACAGCTTATTATTGACAGAGAGTGGAATAATGAGTGAGGACTAGAGTTTGTCACGAAATTCTTCGATTGGACTCGGGATGGCACCCATCCCTTCTAGTGAGGAGGTGGCAGGAGTCACCGATCAATCCAGGGAAACGCCCCAGACGACACTTTGATTGAAGACAGAGGGACAGCTTACTTTCTATTAACGTGTCCTTACTTTGTAGCACCCTCTCTGTTATTATGATTACAAAATAATACATTTTGCGTATTTCGTACTGGAGAACTGAAATGCTTTAGTGCAGTGATTCTCGACTTTATGGTGACTGCTGACTACTACATTAGCCCTCTATTTATTGACAAGACTTATAAGTCATTTCAGTTTTCTCATTGGTCACTTTGAAATCCAGTCCTATGAGGTTCATTCCTCAATTGTTGGACAGGGCAGCAGCTTATTTCTTTTTATAAGAAAACATATGAACGGACGATTTTCAATCTTCTAGGGAACCAGCGCATAGCCTTACATCGTCTGATATACTTGGCTCTACAAGATTCGAAAAAGAAATAAACTTGTGCTGCCATCCAACAATTGAAGAACTAACTTCATAGAAGTGGATCTCAAAGTTTCAATGGCTCACAAAGCGTTTTATTTAATACAGTACTATGAGAAAGCTGACAGGAGTTATAAGTGTGGTGGTCACGTGTATAAATAACCGATACTACTCCTAGACACCAGCGATCTCTTTTGTCTAGCGGTAGAGTATCTGACTGGGAAACCAAATGTCTCACGATCGATCCCCAACCACCGCAGAAAAGCTACAACGCTTTGTTGGTGAATATCGGCCAACTGAAATATGCTGCCATCTATCGGCACCTTCTGAAAAAATACTGCTCGACTTCCACACTATCATTTCGGCATCTTTGGCGACTCACTGACAAACAGCAACTCTGTCTACTCACTGCCGCACTCGGAAGGAATTGAATCGTTCGTCCCTTCGCGATTCACTGGAAAGGGACTATGTAGTGGTCTCGTGTATGATTAACAGATACAACAGAGATCTCTTTTGTCTAGCGGTGGAATATCTGTCTGGGAAACCAATGGTCTCACGATCGGTCCCCAGCTACCGCAAAAAAGCTACAATGCTTTAATAAGTACCTAAAATATTTAAAGGGTTAAAAGATAGGGGGACTCCAGTTTAGATTATGGTGATGGATTAAGGAACCTAAATATACATTCATTGGAGCAAAGATAATCTAGAGGTAATTTGATAAGTTTAATTGTATCAAATAGGTTGGTTTCAAAGGTTTAGAGTGCAAAAAGGGAAAGAGAACAAGAGATCATGCATATAAGTTATTTAAATCGCACATTATAACTTGGAGAATAAGAAACATTACTTTCACAATAGAGTGATTAATAAGTGAAACAATCTGCCGGACCACATCGTAAATTGTAGCGGAGTCAACAGTTTTAAAAGACATCTGGATCTATACTGGGAGATTATTCAGAAAAGTTAAACTCTGCCGACCTAGAGGGATCTTGTGCCTGTTGTTAGTCGTCATTTTTGTATTTGCATTTGTATTTTTCACGGACAATCACCCTACCACCTCTTCTGCCTTTCCTCTTCCTTCTTGTCATTATATAACGTTTACATTTTTTGCATGCGATGGGTGAACTGGATTTATCTCTTAAGAAATAAAATATAAAAGCTGAAGAGCAAAATTAAAACTCAAAATTTAATAATTTTAAAGCTTACTTTCTTGGCATTAAAACTAGTTGTATTTTGAGGCATATTGAGAAAGTTTAATCAATTTATTTTGAAAATGCGCAGGCTCAAATTTTTAAAGTGAGGACCAGAAAACAAACATTTACCTTAAGATTCATTTTGAAGTTTTAAAATGTATTGCAACAACTAAAATGTTAAAAACTTGGTAGCTGTACGTCTATTAGAAGTATTTTCAATAATTTTTAGGAAAAAAATATTTCATTTTCATTTTAAATTATTTTTTATTAAAAATTTAAATACAGTTGTATTAGGCAGGAAAACAGTCTATAAAAGCTGCCTTTCTACAACATCAAATGGTAATTTTAAATGTCTTAAAATTGCTACAAACAACTCATTCATAAGGTATAAAAAAAAAAAAAACTTACAAACAATTTTATAATTGAACTTGAAAACCAAATAGAAAGAACTTAAAAAAACTTTTTGGGAATCCCAACTTGTTAGTCCATGTCCAATAACAAAAATCCATTTCAAAAACAAAGTGGATTTCGGAGACCCAACCTTTATCTAACTGAGATATTCGCTTCCTAAACAACCTGAGGTCTCGAAACGTGATTCCTCGCAAATAATACAGCACTTCTCTTTACCGATTCCTTCTAGAATTTAATCAGAAATTGAAACCCTGGAGAACCATCTCAGATGCATCCACTCACTTTCTCACGTGGTCGCTTCTCCTTTTAATTACTCCGGAGGGCGATAAGAAGTGACAGAGTTGTCAGGTTGAGCTGAACTCGATATTTCATCGATAGCATCTACCTCGGGAAGATTGAGATCAGGCGACAAGGATGTCCAATTTGTAGTTTTTATGAGTTCTGGAAATCGTATATGATGTGTGATGGCATTTAAACAGAAAGGTGACCCACTGAGTCATTGGAAGGAAAAATTGTGAATTGGTGAGACTCGGAAATTGTTCGTCTTAGAGGATATTAATGGATGTAAAGTACTCAATTGGCATTTTAGGGAAGTGGAAATTATATTGGATCTTTACTTTATAATTCTTAAATGTGTAATAAATCATGGATTGTGTCCCGTGGATTAGAGAACCTCGAACTTTTACCTTTTAGGATATATGAATGAACGGATAGTACAGACACAATTGAAATTTTAGCATTTTGGGGCAGTGGATGCTATTTTGCACTTTGCGGTATAATTGCTAAATATGTTTAAAAAAAAAAAAAAAAACATCAATTGTGTCTTGTGGTTTCGAAAAACTTGAGCTGTTTCCTCTTATGGAATATGAATGAATGCACACCGTTCATGTTTTACTATTTAAAGTAGTTGGAATTATATAAGACCTGCATATGTAATAAACTTGGCAAACTTGGCTTATGTTAGTCAGCGTATTGCTTAAAGGTCACTTCTGCACGTAATTAGAATACAATACACCAGGTTAGAACTTGCAAATGAACTTGTACAACGGAATTGCTTCGCAGATATTTGCAAAATTCAAAATATTTTGTTTTCTTCAAATTTCTTGTCTTATTTCTATTAAAGAACGATTTAGTATAAAAAAAGTTTGTGTACATTTCTGTGAAATTTATTTATTTGTTTGTTTGTTTATTTATTTATTTATTTTGCTGCACTTATATTTTGAGTTGCTTTTAGTTTTGGAGAGGGAAAAAAAACACTACATATGCGTAGTAATATATTTTCAGGATGATTGGAAGCACAAGTACTTCCATGAGAACTACATGACAACGTTCAAATTGTCGTTTTCATTACCAAGAGGTCGTAGAAGACAACTGCGCTTGCTTGAATTACGCGTCTTTGTGTCGAAGTAGCAAAATGTGATGAATAGTGAGCATGTCTAAAGCAGGTTTATTAGAAGGTAAATTATCAAATTATCAAAATTAAAAAAGAAAGTCGTCTTTATATAGTTTAGATATACCCTTTTCCTAAATGGGTTTTCAACTTTTTCAGTAACTTCCGAATTTCGAAATATAATATTAATAGTTTCAAATATAAATTTTTATAATGCATACCTGAAATGTCATTTCGAAGAAACCGAAGTAATTCATTTTTAAGCGATTAAATTTCTGAAACCTATATTTCAACAACAATATCTCATCATCCACAATCCCGCAGAATATTTCTAACTAAGTCGCACGAGTTCATTCTAATTCCCATAAATTCTTTCTTTTTAATTACACAACTAACCACAAATCAAAAAACCACAACAAAAGAAATCATCCCAGACGGAATTTCCTTCATTCCATTAACAAACACACAATAGCAACTCCTTGATGGACACAGGCAAGTCACAGCGTGGTGTCTTTACCCCATGGCCTACTACGAGACATGTCTTGAACAGCTAAGTGCCCACCCCGCGGTGTCACACTAGTTTAATAAGCTTAGATGATTATGCTCTCGCTGATGGTAAAATTGACCTCTCTTTATTGATTCGTTTCGCCCATTGTAGCCTTTTTAAGGGGACGTCACATTTTTTGGGGCTACCATCGAGGTGACAGTTCCGTCAATTTGTAGTTGAGACCAACTATTCAGAAAGTGGAAAAGAATTTAAGTTGAAAGGACGTTTACAGACATCACCTGCTTACCTAAAAGTGTTTTGTTGTCGTTTTGATCTGCAATGTGGTTTTGTGTTGCATAAGGGTACGTTTATGTTGTTGAAATTAATTTCGTTGATTTATTTGGACCTTTCAGTTTTGAATCAGTCATTAGTCTTGCTTTAAAACATGTTATTATTCATTCGTTATTTTGTTTTTGCCGATTTCGCATTAATTATAAATGTCATGCGTGAGTTTTGTATAATTTAGAATTAAGAATTGTCATTATGAATTTTCTTACAGTGAAAATAGTTCATGACTCTGTTGGGGAGTTTTTTACTAATTTTGTTATTGGATTGATGATTATAACAATTTAGTATTCTCATTATTTACATTAAGAATTGTAATTATATATTAAGAATTATAATTATATATTAAGAATTATAATTCTATATTAAGAATTATAATTCTATATTAAGAATTATAATTCTATACTAAGAATTATAATTCTATATTAAGAATTATGATTATAACATAAGGATGACAATTATAACATAGGGATGGTAATTATTACTCAAGTATTATAATTATAATATAAGGATTATAATTATAACATAAAAATTATAATCTATTTTAATACATTAATAATTATAATTTTTTTAAATAAATAAAACAAGTTTTGATAAGATTTAAAGAAATTAGTAGTTACAATAATTTGCCTGTAAAATTACTTACTTCTGCACAAACATAAGTTTCTTATTATGCTGAACTAAAGGCGAACTTTAATATCAAATCTCTTTTAATTGAAGTCCAAAAATGGATATATACTTTTCTACTTCTTTTTCGACTTCTTATTTTATTTTTTTCTTTGGTGGCTATAATGTAAGCAGTATGGAAGTATCATCAATGTATATTCAAAAAAGGAATCAGAAATAATTATCCACCTATATTATTTATAAAATATAACCAGACTAATATCACACCTGTTGCAACGGATATAACGGTTACCCACCGACGATTTTATTGATATACATGCCTTTTTCTATTTTTATACATGCGTTTATCAAAAATGCGTCTTTAAATCTTATGAAAATTGACTTGTTAGATATCTCAAACATTCAACTGTTACAAACAAAATCTATCATCCTAATGAATGATTAATTCAAAAAAAAAAAAAAATCTTTTAATAAATAGCCTTCATTTTATCCTATTGTTTTATAATGCTATAATATTATTGCGTGCTATGAAAAGTCCTCATTTACGATTTCTTTAAATCCTCAGCTGTAGTTCCTTAGTCGGCTAACCTTCATTTCAATTTATAGTTCTAATGCTGTATTAGTATTGCGTGCAACGAAGTTTACTCGTTCAGTTATCCTATAATTTAAAATTTAAATATATATTATAATTAAGAATCATGATTAACGGAAGTATTAAAATTTTGTTCATGTTTTAATGTCATTTAAGAAAAGTAAAATGCATGCCGAACAAACTGATAGAATTCCAAAAAAAAAAAATATTAAGTAGGTAAAAAGAAAGCAAAGCCAGCCCCCTTCATTTAAAAAAAAAATATTAAAGTAGTAACTAGAAAAAATCTGATATCAAATATCCAATATTGATTTTAATATTCTAATTTTCTATAAATAGACAAAATAAGTTGGTAAGTCATAGTGGTAGAAATCCTTCGGCTTCGTAGCAAAGCTAAAATTCACATCATATTTCTAAAATTAAAAATAAGTCAGTGCGACAGAATGAACATCTCTGTAAATTGTTTACAACAAAAATGTGCCTGAACAATAATTCGTGCCTGAAGTAGAAATTTCAAGTTGCTTAAGAAAAATGTGTCTATTTATTTCATGAAAAATACAATAAATATAATAAAAAAATTATTATTCCCACATAACTTCCCATGCTCAATCCAACAATCTAATTTCAATTGAACAACTTTTCACACTAACCCTTATATGCATGAGTTTTTATTTTTAATGAATAAAATTTGAAATCAACCGGGCAATGGGTATAGATAATGAGAAAAATACAAAAAAACACCACATAAAAATTTTGCATTTTGATGTATTATCATATCACAAAAAAAACCCTATATTTTTCTTGCATAAATTTATCAGTTTATGCAAAAGTATATATATTATTCGTTACTCTTACCTTGTTTCTATCCGAAAACCATTTTTTTTTTTTTTTTTTTTTTTTTTTTTGCATGATTTTATATTTTTTGTATAAAAAATCGCAATTCTAAACACCCTCCGAAATGAAATTGTAGTCAGCCAACAGCGCCCCTACAATAAAAACTGTCACAGATAAAGAAATAAACTGTTCGATTCTAGTCGCGTTCGGAAACGATAAAATAGTTTTGGTAAAATAAAAATTAAAAAAACACTATGAAAAGGTTGCTACATAAAAAGATATGAGGTTTTAAACATACGATGCAGATCTACATTGCTATGCGTTTAAGGAATGTAGACAATTGGCAACAATATGCATTTAAGGGTTAAATTTTGATAATAAATATTTTGATACTCATTACAGATTACATTAATTCCAAATATGTTTCGATAACTTTAAAATCAAGCATCTCAGAAAATTTATAGTGTTAAATACTTTTCTTTTTTTTTTTCATTTTAGAGAAAATATTCTACGATTCCGGAAATGTAAAAGTATCATTTGTGTTTGCATATCCTCATGAAAAATATGCCTTACATCAATCAAAATTTGTAACTAATTTTACAGAAACTAGTTTCTTATATTAAGTTGAGCGTCCATTTTCCGACCTTGACAAAATATCAAATCTGTTCACGAAGTAAAAAATTGTTTCCCCTTTTGCAACATGGTATCTTTTCTATTATTCTATATAACTCGATAACAGCTAGAGCTCGAATTGCAGAAATATATAATTAAAATATATACATATGCACACCCAATACGGTGTTATTATACGCTTTCCAGATTCCAAAAAAGAGAAATATTCCATTGATGAGTTCATTCATCTGATCATTCGCTTCGAAGTTATGCCTTCCTCATTTTCGCAACCCCAAAAACTGATTAATTTCTAAATCCCACAATTCATATAGTAAATACCTTTATTTATCCCATCTGAATTCTATGTAGGTACCTTTTTCGATTGAGAATGCATTCATCACATCTACACTTCTATCAAAAGCTTTAGGTTATTTCGCTTTGTCAATTACGTGCCAGAACCGACTACGCAGCGATCCCGTTTAATTAAAGACGTAAATGTCATCTGAAATACTAAAACACTTCTATCTGGCTATAACCTGTAGCTGATGAAAAATGGCAGTCAGTTGTCGTTACCTCGGTTTTGGTCCTGTTATTAGACTCAAAGCGACAATGAATGGGGGTACAAATGACAGAATGGAGAAATATTTCAATACCAAGGACATCTGATTGCTGAAATAATTGCTATATAAAGTGTATTTTTGTTGGAATTGGTGTGATAAACTAAGTGTATTTTTAATACTTTCTTTTCACACCTGTTAGTCTTGATTTGATCTTAGAGGACATCGGAGATTAAGTACTAGTTGATTAACAAAAAGTTTAAATTCCAAAGATAGTTCAATGTTATTCTCGTTTCTGATTTCAAATTTTAAAATAACACATTCACACATTCTTATAACAAAGTTCCATCTCTCATCAAGAGAGTGGATAAATTTTCCAATCAAAGGGGCAAAGAACTATTCCAATTCATTAATTATATTTATTATTTGGAATTATAGGGTTATTTTCGAAGGAAGGAGTACCAAGAGGATGCAATGTCAATAAAGTTTTTTGGAATCCTAATTTTTTAAATTTCAGAATTGAATTTCCCAATGATGAAATGTTAATTAATAAATTAACAGTTACGCTTTAGATTTTTGTGTAAGTAATTTGAAATTTAGTTTATATGTGACTCTGTATTTTATAAGCATACATTAAAATGTAAAAGAAAGTATCAGATATTTCAAACAGTATATTGTATGAAGTAGTTTCCCAGTTAGTTCCTTTTCCTTTCTTTTTTTTTTTTTTTTTTTTTTTCTTTTTTTTTTTTTTTTTTTTTCTTAATGTGAAAACTATCACCAGAATAAAGATACATTTAGTTTGTAATTTTAGAAGAAATAGTGTGTTTCTCTTTTTAAAATATAGAATTGATAAAACTAATATAATTCAATGTGCAGGAACACATTTTAGTAACATGTATTATTATACAATGATTTATGTTAGTATACTAACATAAATAATAGTATACTATAAATGTTAGTATACTAAGATAAATCCTTGTATAATAATAATATTACATGTTACTGAAATGTGTTCCTGCCTGTCCGTTCATTTATTTTCAAAATCAACCATCCAAAGAATTTAACAATGAATTATTCCAATTAATTTCCCATTTAATTAAAATTATAAATAAATTTATATGTTCAATCTATATAAAGTCATTAGAATATAGAACTCTTTTTTTTTTATTATTATTATCAAATATGCTCAATTTAATACCTGCTAAGTAAGTTCCCTCTCGTCAAAATACTAACTAGTCTAAAAATGCAAGCAATACTGCATGATAATTATGGTAATGCATACTTTTTTTTAAATAAGTATAATTATGTTATCAGATCTGAAACTTAACTATTAAAATACGATTTGTATAACAAGTAGGGTAAAAGACTTCGTGACAGCTCCCCATTTAGAAAGGCAGCATCCAAAAGTCATTGACTAAATTAAGCAAAAAAATTGTTTTTACTCATCTACATTCTAAACTCAATATATACCTTCATTTTATAGACCACCTTGGAATTTAACACCGTCTAAATAATAGTGTAAATTGAGGCAGTGCATTCTTAAAGTATAAATAACATTAAAGGCGATATGACTACTACTTCACAAGAGTAAATGCGATGGCTAGGGGCGCTCATATTTGTTAGGTTATGGGGTACTTATTTGAATAATTTGAATGATATGTATGTTTCAAAGCTATTTTCTTCTTTTTTTTATTTAGTAGCAGAAGGGAAATTAGAGAGAGTAATTTGAAGTTACCCCAAGCGAAACTATTAGGAAAGTTTTTTATATCGCTATTAAAATAATTAGTTTATCGAATCCATACATTTGAAAAAACAAATTAAGCTCGTGACTCGCTAATATTCCGCCAGCTTTTTGCTTTCCTGAAATTCAAATGATTGTAAAAAGTTGTTTTGGAATAAATGTATATATTCGAGAAAATTGAAATTGATTAAATTTATATTTTTCATAAACATAATTGAGGTTTTGATTTTGAAAACAATATTTTACAGTTTTTAAATTAATTTTAAAACGTAATACAATTATTAAGTTTCGGAAGTTCTAATAGGTGTGCAGTGGTTTAAAAGCATAAATTATAATTTTAGGATTAATAAAAATTAATAGAGTTGTTTCAAAGTAGTTTTATTTAATAATTGATCTCATTATGTTTTCTTTTAAGTTAAATGAAATGAAGTCAATGTCCTATAAGGTCACATTTGAAAAAGTTAGTTTCATCATCAAATCATAAGAGATTAATTTAAATTCAGTAAATAATTAGAAGAAAAAAAGATTTCTTTTAAAGGTTTTACTATTAAATCCCGCTATTTTCTTTTAAGAAAAAATCTACTTCAATAGCTTCTACAATACAAAAAATATAAATGACTATTTTACTTTGAAATTAAACATTAAATATATTATAAGTATGCTAAGTTTAGAAGTAACATACTATCCATCACAAATTATTGCTTACATTTAAATATAATACGTTTTAATTTTATTTTCAATCAAATAAAAATGGAAATCAAAGATTTCTGAGAAGATTATTGTATATCTTATGGGTAAAGTTCATGAAATGTTGCATTTAAAATGTTTATCATTCATTTCAAGATTATGAATAAAGAATGAGATTTTTAATTCTATGAACGTAATTGTACAGAATATATTAAAAATTTAAAATAGAGAATAATAAATAATTAGTTTAATTTAGAAAGTTTATTTTGAGAATGAAGTGGAAAATATATTTTGTGGTAGATAAAATTTCTTATTAACTGATTTCATTCGCATTTAATTAAAAAAAAAAAAAAAGCACGATTATTTTGAGTGCTTCTGTGAAACAGCACTAACAGCATATTTTTTATGTCTGTATCTTCTGTATAACATTTAAACTTCTGTATAACAGCATATTTTCTAAAGAAAAAAAATCACCGTTTATTCTTTTTCATAAACAAATTATAGCATTGAACCCCATCCATTTATATAATTTCAGTCAAATCGTATCCTATTTATAAAACAGTGATGAAAAATACAGCTATACATATTTTATAACTGTCTAAAAATCGTACAGTATATACCAGTAATATACATATTAAACCAAATTTAAAGTAAAATATAGTAATATTTTGCAAATGAACTTTAAATACTCCATTTTTTGTACAATGGTCTCCTTTATTTGTATAAATTTTTGCTTCCTTATAATCTTAATTATAGTTTAATTAATACATAAGAAACAATTATTTTTTACAGAAAAAAAAATAGTAAATAAAATGTAAGTAATAATTATTTTTTTTCCTACTTTTAATATAGATAGGTAGACAGTAAAATACTTATTGGATCAAAATTTAAAAAAAAAAAATTTAAAAGACTTATCTCTAACGTTATAAAAACACATTTCATGTCGCACTTTTATAAAAAAAACTAGAGAGTTTTCCATGTTGTATCAACAATATAAAAGCGTAAAATATATCATAACAATTTCTTCAATAACTGAGTTTGTTAAACCAACTCCAAATCATTAATTCATAATATCTAGACAATATTATTTAACATATGTATCATATTACATAAAGTATATACCTTGAGTTACATACAATTTTACCGCATTGCACAACACATCTATGCAATACCACAAAACTCATACAAACATTAAAAAAAAACATCAACATCATATTCCATAAAATCTATACCATTTTACTTCATACATCACATTTTTACCATATTACATCATAAATCACATCAATACCATATTACATTATTTCTATACAATATTTCTTCACATCTATACAATATTGCTTAGCTACTGTACAGCATTACATAACATTTATATCATGATACTTAACTTTTGTACCGTTTTACACAACAAGTATAGCATGTTACATAAACTTTTAAATTATTACACAACAGCTACACGTACACTTCATATTACATGACCTCTATACCATTTTACATAAAACATAGCATCATATCATATTACACCATATATCAAATCTATACCAAATTACATTAAACATCGCATGTATACCATATTACACTATATATCAAATCTATACTATTTCACATAATATCTCTACCATAGTACATAACATCTATAACATAATTCATAACATATATACCATAATACATCTGTCTCCCACCCCCCCACCATCAAATTGCATTTGTACTACATTACACAACATGTATGCCATGTTACATAATAGTTTTACCGTTTTACACAACACGTATAACATGTTACATCATAAACTTTTAAATTATTGCATTTCATCTATACAATATCATAAAACATACACTTCATATTGCATCACTTCTATACCATGTTACATTAAACATCGCATCTATACCATAGTACATAACACGTGTACCGTATTACATAATAACTATACCATAGTACATAGCATCTATACCATAATACTTAACATCTGTACCCCCATCAAATTGCATCAGTACCACATTACACAACATGTATGCCATGTTACATAATAGTTTTACACAACACGTATAACATGTTACACCATAAACTTTTAAATTATTGCATTTCATCTATACAATATTATAAAACATACACTTCATATTGCATCACTTCTATACCATGTTACATTAAACATCGCATCTATACCATAGTACACAACACATGTACCATAATACTTAACATCTGTACCCCGATCAAATTGCATCTGTACCACATTACATAAGTAATAAACCATTGCAATTTTGTATATATAATTCATTCCGAAATAAGCACTTCCCACCGTGACTTAACTTCCATGCGAATATCAAACAGTGTGTAAGACGCCAATAATTAGAGTCCAGCGACAATCCATAAAAACCAGTAAATTCTTTTCAATTTAATGCATGCCAAATTACCGTACTCTGACCTACACAAACAATTACGCACTCTCACAGGCTATAATTTCAAACTATTATACTAGTATCCAGTGAATAGTCTGCAGAGCCCCAGTTAGCAAAAAAAAAAAAAAAAAAAAAAGGAAAAAAGAATCCTCATTAGGTATCTCCTCCTCTTGTCCATGGAGGAATGCTTCGATTTCACTTACCACTTCAATCTTCGAGATCACACCAGTATTATTGAGGTTTCTAAAAGACCCTCTCTTTAAAAGTGACTGACAGAGGTAGTCTTTCCACGTGGGACAAAAAGATTTTTATGGTTCTGACGCACGCTATTTTATCTTTCTTGAGGAAAAAATTTCACGGCACGTTTTCGCAGCGAGATAGCTCTCATAACACACAGGCCGCTTTTCTTGATAAGATGATACAAGTTTTTGGTCGTAGATCAAAGATTATGAGTTTTGGTTTTTTCTCTGGTTTACCTTTTAGGTACGTAGATAAGAGTGATAGTTTGCAGTTAATAGATAGAGTGTTATGTTTGGAATTGAAACCCTTTGGTAAAAGGAAATACCTTTTAAGATATTGTTTTGAAAATCATGTATTCAGAACTCGTCGAAATGGATATCGTCACTTGAAGTTGTCATTTTCAGAGAGTTGGCAATTATCTTTATCTGTTTGATAGTTTTGTATTGCCACAAATTCTATTAAATGTAATTTCTTGTTTATTGTTTGTTGAATATACCAATAAATATAAGTTGACGATATTTCTTTTAAGTTAACTTAACTAAAAAGCACTGTGTTTGCTTGATATGGAATATCTTACCGTCTCATAAAAAACTTCCAATTGGAAAGTTTTAAGTACAATTGTTAATTGCAGTATCTTGAGATAAATATTTAATTTACTTGTGATGGATTGCTTTTAAGTTATCATAGCATTTTAATTTTCCTTATCATAAACAAAGCATTTTATAAAGGGGAAAAATCATTTATTATACCTTAAAATTTATTCCAAATAGTGTCAATTTTACATAAATTATTTAGTAAAACTATAAATTCACTTTCAAATGAAAGGCATGAGATTAAAAGCTGCTAACTATACAGTTAAAATAACCTTAAATATTACGATAGTTTGCCATGAGTACTCCCCATGGGAATTAGAACTAACTGTTCAATTTCTATTGAACACGGTTGGCTCAAACCAGAAAATAACTTTAAAACATATTGTTGCAATTATCAGGTCCAATTACACTTATAAAAAAATTTTAAATGATCTCTAAATAACGTTCAAATAAAAAAATCAACAATTTTGGAAATTATGCAAAATTAGTATCTTCTAAAGTTGATCTATACATAGTAATATAATCTATACTTGTTTAAATGATTAATACTACATTTAAAGTTTAGAATTTGAAGTATTTTTAAACAAATCTCTTTAAGAATAAGTTAACATGTCTGCAAAAGATTCTGACATTTTGATCCTTTAATGCTTCGTAAATGAAAGAATGGTACGAAATGTTGTATGAAATCATTTAGAGGTATTATTTTGTAATACTTAAGTACTTGGTCAACATTTTGTTACTAACATAATTTATGCAGAATCTTATTAAAATTACAATACCTTTTTTAAAACATACACTAAACTTTCCAAAAAAGTGCCAAATGGAGTGGTGATTTCATACCATTAAAATCATATTCAATCAATTTAAAACAGTTGCAAATTAAAGTCTTCATCTACCTAAACTAAACCGTTTCGCAGCATAACTAGTAAAGCGCATACACATTTTAATAATCATTAAGAAAAAGCAATTTACCTCAAAAAATTTCTAACACTACTGCATGTACATAAGTATAAATAAAAAATAATATGCTACATTTATAATATACTAATATACAACACTTTCCAAATTAAGAATATTTCATATTTTTATAATCTACAGAAAATTAAATTACTAAAAAATATACGCATCTTTAACCCTGATAAATTATTATTATTAATACTAACTGCACTGCATTTTTATTATTAAACTTATTTTAAGTACATTTGAAACGCATGAAGATGGGAGAAGTGGGTTAAATATAACAACCTTGAAAATGGATGAAGGTGGCAAGTGAATTTCTTTTAATTCTAGCATTCAAAATAGACTAAGGTAAATATTGAACAATCCTCAGTAATACAAATACGTTGGCCAATGTTTCCCAACACTGGACAGTTCCGATGTGGACCACTGTAGACAGGTCGTTGCTACCGAACTTGGCCAATCTCACCCAGTCCTGGATAAACTATATTGGAAGTTTCGAAATGTTGATGCAGAGTTTTATATTTATAATTGAAATATATTTTTTTAAGAAAATCGGAAAGGTAAAAATATGTTTTGTGATGGTTTTGGTGTATTTATTTTTTTAAGTATCGTGTATTTTGGAACGATGCTTGATCTTTGGCATGGATTGGCCAATCTTCTCAGAACCTTTATTCCCGACATTTACCAATACCACTATGTTACCGGGGATGCGTTAAGCTAACTTTCGCCACTTACACTGGTTCTCTCAAATAAAACAACAGAAATTGTGACAAGAAGCCAAAGTGCATGCAAAAGAATACAAAAGTAAAAACTTCCATAGCCAAAATCTCAAGCGTTTCTTTTTGATACATTACTTTCACATTACGTTATTTTATAGTTACTTTTTTGATAAAATATTTTTAAATTAAATAATTTTAATGGTTACTTTTTTTATATATATTATCTTTGTATTACATTATATTTTGATAGTTACTATTTCATACTTTTCTTTAACATTACATTAATTTATAAAGTATATAATATAAAATAATGTGTATAATACATACTATTTTTATATAAAATAGGTTAATCTAAAATTTTGAATACATTAATTTTATATTCCATTATTTTGATAGTTACTTTTTAATACATTTACTTTAAAATTACATTATTTTGACAGTAACTCTTTGATACATTACTTTTACATTAGACTGTTTTGAAAGATACTTCGTTGTACTTTATTTTTATATTACATTATCTTGATACTTAACATTTGATACATTACTTTTACATTACATTATTTTAATATTTACCATTTAATACAATAATTTTACATTGCATTATTTTCATGGATACTTTTTGGCACATTACTTTTTATTACATTATTTTAATAGTAACATTTTGTAACATTGCTTTTACATTACATTACTTTGATAGTTACTTTTTAAAACATTTCTCTAACTTTTCATTGTTTTGATAATTACTATTTAAGACATTAGTATTCGCACATACAAAGAACAATTATAGTTCAGTTATTTCTCTCAAATAACATTTGGTTGTTAATTATGCCATTATACTTTCTTATTCATTAACAGTTTCCTCAATTTCTAAGAGAATGATCCTCTAAAAATAAAAAGAAAGTGCGTGCCTCCTCACGAAGAACACCTGTCCAGTAAGAATCCAGGGAATTACCAGAGATAAAGCGTCTTAAAGACTAAAACCGAGATCTGTAATCAGAAAGACGTGACTGTTAAGTTACAGTGAGAAAACTAATTTGATTTACGTGATATTTTCTTACCACAAGAAATGTGTTCTCATTATAGACTGTCTAATGCTGCTGTCTTTACCAGTCTTCTCCAAAATTAATGTAATATAATAAACGTGGTGAACTTTGTTTTCTTCACATCATTAAAGTTTCACTAACAGCTGTTATCCATGCTGGAGTGGCTACAGAAATAACCGTTTTCGTTAAATTAAGTATGCCAAACATGCTTGGAATATATTTACGGTACAGTTAACAGCAATTAATTTAGAGCTTAATTGAAGATGCATTTTAAACTAAAGCTGGTATTGATTGTATATCCACGTAATTTCTTTAATCGGATAAAATGGTATTAGATATTAATTTAAAACTTTTTTTTTGAGGGGGGAGCGGGTGAAAATGATTAGACTGATTTTCTTGTGTTCCCGTTTGGCCTCATTTTTTTCCTTTGCTTGTAATCAAATTTGAATAGAAAACTTTTAATAGACCTCCCAGTTATGCCTTTGTTTTTCCTGATATTACTTGGTGAGAAGAAATTGGCAAAATTTACAAGATGATATACGGCATAGTCCGAGTCCAGGCCTGATTCTTTCGCATGAAAAGATGAAAGCGTTAATTCGTAGCAATGGATTGCATTGACGTACATATGTTGCTATCAAGGTAACATTGTTGATTAGAATTCTAGTTTTCGCATCGTATTTCTGTGACTTATACAAAGGAGGACTTCCCTATCATTTCGATGTCCGATTTTATCCCTAGCAATTTCGATACTTTCGTAAAATTTTATTGTAGCAAGACAATTCATTACATAAAAATATCAACCCTGACACATAATATAAAGTCATTAATCATTTTTTACCTCTACATCTTTTCTTCAGAGCATACTTTGAAGAAACCATATCTCGTATTTCAATCACATAAATAGATCTGAGGGACCATTAAAGGTTCGTAAATAGCAAAAAAAAAAACTATATACTAGCAAAGCTAATTGGTGCATTTATTGCTATAAATAGAAAGTTAACTTATAAATTCATATAAATAAGAGTTTTAAATAAAATCCCTTTGACAAACTTTCTAATAGATACCTACTATTCCTAGAACATCAGATTTTGTTAAATACACAAAGGAACGGAATTAAAAATAACTAATTCAATAATAACATACACTTTTGTAAACACGTTATTGCAACAACAAAAATCCATAATACAAACATACCCACCTTAACACACAATAAGTCTCAAGCAGTATTAGCCCTCGTTAATAAGAAACAAGCTTCATGTTCTCCAGTACATTCATTTTTTTATTCTCTTTACGAGTGAATACAAGCGTAAACAAATTCTAAAGTGGGTAGCTATCGTCGTTCTCTGAAAAATGACTAAAATTCGTCACGGTTAAGCCCAACACATTTTAGCTGTTTTGTTCCGGGAGGTTATCAATGTTTGCGCTTTACTTTTGCCACAAAAGCTTTCAAATAGCACTTAACTTATCAACGGATGCAAGACACTATATATTCTAAATCGGTCTCGGTATGATAAAAAGAGACCACATGCAAAACAATGTTTTTTTGTGCCTTACGGAAAGGGGGAGTAGGGGAACATTTCCTTTTTTTCTTTACTTTGTAGAAATCATTATGAATTTTTTTTTTTTTTTTTTTTTTTTTTTTTTTTTTAAATAATTGAAGAAAAAAAAAATAATTTCAGTAGTTCACTTTTTCAAATTTTTTAAAAATGTTATATATGTACAACTACTCTTTACAGACAAATTAAAGTGATATGTTTGAAATGATAGTGTGGGAAATTTGAGAGTGTTTCTTCAAATATATCTGAAAATATATTATCAATCTGAGGATCATAAACACAAAAAAAAATAAGCAATGTAAAAAATGGGTTTGAAATTACAAAATCCAAACTGTTAGTTAGTGACGCCAAAACTGTATTTGGTTAAAATAATTAATTTTACTCAACGTAGAAGTATAATTTTGTTGTCTTTGGATTCAGAATGAAATGAAATATTTCGCCTCCCTTCTTCCTTTAACGAAAGATAAATATGGAAATATTTTATCGAGCTTTTTAGATACATAAAAATTTTGGTAAGTAAAATATAAACTGAACCGTAACTGTTAATTATAATTTTAAATAATAATAAATACATTTTGAAACCATCTTAAGTATTTACTTTTAGGTAGATTCTGCATATGTTCATTGAATGGAAGAGACAAAATGTCCTTCAAATATATAATATTTAATAAACTAAAAGAAATAGAATCTAAGTTTTAGCATCATTATTAATTTGTAAGTATAAAACTAATTTAAAAAAAATCATAAATTAAAAATTAATTGCCATCTACTACTAATAATCAATTTGAAAACTCCAGTCTGAATTTTTAACAAATTTGTAAGTAAGCAGCATTATCGGTCCATTTTGAGAAAATTGAACATTTATAAATATCAAATCGTAAATCAAAATAAATCTTCATAATATATTTATAACTAATTTAGTACCTCATCTCTCTATAAAGGGTTTTATAGCATATATTATTGACTGTTTTTTTTTTATTATCAAAATCACTATTTATACCTTAAATTTTAATGCTATTTAATTTCTGCTAAAATATTTTGACTCAATAGATAGTTAATTACTCGTATTTAATCAAAATATTACTTACTTATCCTAGATTTCTACTACAGTTTAAATTATCGTAAAATATGTTTTCTTTATATCATTGTATACAATAAAATGTATGAAATTATTTGACTAAACAAAATTCATAAATTAATGTATCAATTGATGCATTAAATTGCTTATTAAATTTCGTTATTACGTCCCATCAATTTCTACAATTTTTTTACAACATATAAAATGACAGCCATACGTTATTCTAGTTTCGATATGTGTCTTAAAATTTAAAAAAAAGAACCTTAAATGTGATAAACATAATGCACAGTACTGAGAATAAATACGTAAATGTATCATTATTTCAAAAACCTACAAGCGTGTCCTAAAGAGTTCTCTATCGTGTCCTCCAATGTGTGAAAGACATGTGGCTTTAATTATCCAATCTCGCTAAGTGAGATTCCGACCAAATGAGACCAAGCTACTTTTTGTTTAATAACTTCTTTCCGCAGAAGATCACATACCATTACACTTAAAGATATAAATCCTCAATGCTCTTCGCATCATTTCCCCTATGAGAAACGATAAATGCAATCGTCATTGGCGATAGATCTTTAGCCATCAAGAAACACACCTAAAAATCAACAACACCTTTAATCCCTTCTTAAAACTCGATTACAGGTTACACAACCGCAAATGGACCACTATTCTGAAGTACGTTTATTAGCCATAAGTACAAAGTGATGGGTACTTTATTTTTTTCAATTTTTTTTTCTTCTTTTCATTAAAGATGCTATAAGAGTACATCTGACAATCGAATATAAAAAAAAAGTAATATAGGTTCCTGAAGTTGGATTGTTATTATTATATAAAAGGTCAATGAGATATTGGTTGGAACGTATAATTTTTCACGCGTTTGGAACGTCGAACTTTTAAAGGATAGAACATTTATTAACCTTATAGTTATCTTATTTTGTTATTTAAATACCTAAATGCTATTCCTCGTGTGCGTGGCCGTGATGGCTACAATTTAAAACTAAGCCCAGGTAATAATTTTATGCTTTCTAAAATACGGTTTTTAAGCATGATGATGTTTCCTTTTTTTAATAATAAGATTAATATTGCCTGAGGATATTGAAATCATTTGCGTGAGGATATTGAAATTGTCGCCAAATGTCAATACTATAGCGTGAAAGTAAGATTAGTATTATTTGTAACTATTGGAAAAGAAAACTTTAAAACATATTATATATTTCTCTGCAAACTACTGACTGCACACTACTCAAAGGGAAAAAATATCTTATATAACTAAGATTTTTATCTTCCTATGCTTCTATTACAATTTGATTTTTCTCTCTGCTCCCTAAACTAGCCAACCCACAAGAATCGTCTTAATTCACAAACAAAGATCGTTTAATAAGTTATTTTTAAAAATCTGATAAATCTGACTCTAAGCGAACACAAAATTTCAATGCAACAAAAGATATAGTCTTCCAGAGTTTATCTTTAAAACAAATTTTAAAAATGATGACTAATTCTCACCAAGTTCTGTGACATACTGTTAAACCTAGACCTGATAATTTTAAGATACGAATATTATGTTTTACTTCAGTCACATAAACAATCTTCCAACTGTGTCCATTAGTTTTCATGCGAAAGATATGAAATATCTCTTGATCATTTTAACGTACGCAAAACAGTTTGTAAAGCTGTCGTCCAATATGTCATGTAGTTATGTCCATTGATAAAAACCGGCTCCAGTCCATTCACTACATTCCGGCAGGTGCCACATGTTGGCTACTTCATATAACTTTCTAACTTGGATATAATCAAATATTCCATCTAGGATTCCTGCACCGTAGCATGTAAATTAATCATTTGAAAAGTAATTTGGTCGAGTATCACGCAACTACCAACAGGCTAGCGTACTGCCAGCCTTTATAAATGCGAAGAACAACTTAATGAAGATAAGTCTTCAGATTTTAAATATGCCCTTCCATGTGACTAACAGCAGATTTAATCTAAACATTAGGACCCTAATTATGTTATTTTGAACCTAAAAGAATATAAATGAAAAAAAATTATAAAAAGAATTTTATAATGTGCGTCAGTAGAATCTAGTTTAATAACCATTTAGTCTAAACAGACTCTAACTAATCGACTTTAGTCATCATTTTATTAAAAAAAAAATTAATTAGTTTATCGAACCTATTAATTTTTTTCAAAGGGTAAACGAACTACCAATCTAAAACTAAATTTAATTTTTTTAAACGAAAAATGCTAAATATAGTGTTGAGTATTCCGTCTATATGAGAAAATACAGAGGAAAACCATAAAGAGTCTCAGAAAATGCAACTTTTTTTTTTTTTTTTTGGAGGTCTTTTTAAATTTTTTTCAGTTGTGTAACAAAAGTGATTGTTAACTAGTGGATCTTAGAGAAAGTAAAATATCACAAGCAAGCCAACTTTAAAAACATTTTTTGTGTACCAGAATTAGCAGTTATTGCGGTGAATTTCCCAGGATTTACTTTTAAAATGGTTATAGCTTAAATACAAATACAAATTTTAAGACCAACAACAGGCTTAAGGCTCAATAGGATTGATCGAGTAAAACAGGTCTTTGTGAATCGTAAATGAAGTAAAATATCCCAAGCAAGTTAACTAAAGAACATATATTCTGCACCAAAATCTATAATTATTGCAGAGACATTTACATTAAATGCATTTGAAATGGGCTTACTTTTAAATATCCACCTGTAAAATTATATTATTGAAACTGTCTTAACATTGTACTCTTCATGATTTACTATGTATTCGTAATAGTTGTTGAGTGAAAAGTATAAAGGTAGATATTTCCAGATTTATCTATGCTGGAAATGAAAGGGTTAGTTTCTTTTCTCATTAAATCAATTATTCATTTTTGCCAATCCATTTATAGTATCTTTCATAACTTTGGTATTTCTATTAGGAGATTATTTATAGCGAAACACATTACAGTTACAAACATTTTTCAAATAAAATTAGTTCTAATTTTTCGATTGTTCTTTTTTTTTTCTTAAGAGTAATTCATTTAATAGGTATATAAAAGACAAAATAATACTATATTAAAAGGATTGATGGTACAAAAAACCATGATATACTTTGATTATACAGCGTGCATCCATCACTTAGTTATTTTTTGTATAATTTATATCTTAAAGTTTTATAAAAAAATTTAATTATTCCGTTGGCAATAACATACTTTATCCACTTTTAAAAAAGTTATTAGAGTCTAAAGTTAAAAATTCAGCAGTGATCCAACCAAAACATACATTTACAAAACAAATTTCAGAAGTCCCATTAAGTGTTATATCAAAACTCTAATAATACTTTTTACCAAAACTTGCATTTTAATCATGACTCAGTGAAAATCTCTGACATGATAAGAAAAAAAATTTAAAACGCCTTTTTAATATTCATTATATAGCTTTCCATTACGCAAGAGAAAATCTTGTTGCTGAATGCTCTAAGTATCTCTCTTCATACAGCCATTGACAATTCAATCAAATGTTCCTCAACAGTCTATCACATACCTAATTTTTCTAAAGGCAAACTTTTATAACTCATTTCAAATGAAAATTTACATATTTAAAATTCCTTAATGAAGTGAGCATAATGATAATTCTGTGATATTTTTTATGTATCACTTTAATCTCTTCATTGTTAAAAACTAATTCAGGCATGAAAAAAAATGCCTTTGTTTATATAATAGGAAAATAGATTAAAATAAAGCTGGTATTTAATTATTCTTAGAACAGTCCATTAGTATTCAACCAAATGTATTATTTTACTTCCAAGTGGTATTAAATGAATCTATATTTTTGTATTTTTAGTATTTTATTGTTGAGTGAAAAATATAAAAGTAGCTATATATTTTAAGTTTTATCTAGGCTCGAATGAAAGGAATAGTTTCTCTTCTCATTAAATCAGTTGTTCATTTTGGTACTTACTCAATTAATTCATTTATAATCAATTATGAACATTTTTCAGATAAAATTATTTATAATTTTACCATTTGCTGATTCCCTTAAGAGTAATTCATCAAATTTTGTAAGTATATAAAATACAAACTAATACATTAAAAGGATTGTTGATACAAAAAAATCGTGGGGATTTTTGATTAAAAATGTTTAGATGATTATAATGCATCGCCTATATTTTTTTTTATATATATATAGTTGTTCAAATATCTGTATAGTGTATAGACAAATAGATATTTTTATGTTACAATGGATACTCTATGCTACAAATAGATATTTTTGTATGATGTATCGTCTTAACATTTTTAAAAAATATAGCTCTACAAATTAGTTCCTTACAAACATGGTAAAACAAAAAAGAAAATTGAAAAAAAAATTATAACAATTATTTGAAAAAATTTTAAATATCTCCGAGTGTATTATAATAACCACTGAGTGGTTTAGCTTATAATAGTTAATTTATTAACGTTTAGAAGTATATGAAATACACAATAACTTAATATTAAAAAAAATATGGATGAAAAAAAAAAAATCGTGTTGCATTTTGATTATGCAGCGTGCATCACTTGGGTATTTTTGTATAATGCATCCCTGTAACATTTAAAAAAGTTTTACTTGTTCTTCGGATTAGTATGTTTGGCCAATATCATAAATAAACAAAACAAAAACCTCAAAAATTTTAAAGTATACCAATTGAAAAAATTTTAAAATGTACCCGTGTTTAAAGTTCAAAACACCTGATTAGTTGAATGGTTTAAAATAGCACGTTTCATTAAGTTTAATCCAACTTTTAACTATCCAATAATTTTAAATTAACGAATACAGAAATCGTATAATCATACATCGAACAATCAAACGGTATAAGACGTTTAACCTTCAAATTCTTATTACCGAATCAGTTCCCAATGGCGCTTTAATAACAAATGTGATGCTTAAATTAAGTATTTAGACGTTGTCGCTTCAGGTAAAATACTGCTTGAAATATTGGAACTTGCAGAACAAAACTCAAATTAAGGTGGTCTAGACACTCACGTGATCATGCATTTTACGAAAGTAAAGGGCCAACGGCTTCGTGGTAGCATGTTATTAGTGTGAAAATACAGAATGTAATCATCCCCTTCAATTACAGATGATTATATCACATTTGTAACCTTTGTCTTATACACTGTATCTAAACTAGAAAAAGGACTAGACAATATCACTGTAGCATTAAAAAGATTTCAATTCATTTATTTTAAAATTATTAAAATAATTTGGGATGCTGAATTCGTAACAGTTATTGTGATATACAACATATTTAATAACTTTATTTATATAACTAAATGTATGCAATTTTTGCCGATGAAAAAATTATTAAATAGCAAGTTACATATTCAGATTTTCAGTAAAGTGCATCACATTGTAAAATTTTCGATTGAATTTATTATCAATTTTAAGCAGCAGTTTTGTTCTAGTTAAAAACAAATAAAAAATTTGGGTATGTTTCCATTTTATATTTTATAAAATCACTCATTTTATGATGGAAATATTACCTTAATTTTAAAAGTTCAAACCTTATAGACAATTGTAAAATTTGTTTTTACACAAATGTAATTCCTTGTTGCTTCAAATTATAGTAAAGTTTTATTAACTAGCTTTCATTTATTACTTCAAGACATTTTATTACATGATATTACTGAAATGAATCAAAACTGAAATAATAAATTTAATAAAATTAATTATTTCTTGATGGATGCAACACAAGTCCAATAGTGTTAAAATCATGTCTTATTGTTTAAAAAGTAATAAATAGCCACCAGTAAATATTTTAAGAATATTTTAGGGTGTAAAGCAACAATATTGTAACGCTTATTAATTGAACTAGTTAAAAGAAAATGAATTATTAATCGTCAGTAGAAATAAAAATGTATAAAAATAAACAGCATTGATTTTAATTAATGCAATTTATCAATCAAATTAACATTAAAAGGTATAATTCATTACTTTTTGTACCTGTAAATTTAAAAAGTAATAAATTAAACCTTTTAATTAATTGATTAATAAATTGTATCAATTAAAATCACTGTTGTTTATTTTTATACATTTTTAAATAACAAAGTGTATAACAATTATTTCTACTGATGATTAATAATTCACTTTCATTTAACTAGTTCAATTAATAAGCGTTACAATATTGTTGATTCACACGCTAAAATTTTTACTGTCTTCATATAAAATGCTCAAGCAAAGTTTTCTTCCCAATTATGATTGACTAATAAGAAAATAGTTTCTTGGCAATTTTTTTTTTTTATTTAAATATATGATTATTGAAGAAATTACATTTAATTTTTTAATCTCGTTTCTTTACTATTAATTTTGCTTTCTCAAAATTAAAATACAAACAAATTTTATACGAAAGTAAAAGAAGAGTAGTTAAGCTTTAATTTATGAGGCATTACGTGACTCTGTTTAGAAATGGCGCGAAGCAAATTAGTTTTACATTAACTACTTTTGCTTTATTTTCTAATTGATACCTAACGCCCGTGTATAGTAATTTGTCAAGAAAACAAACTGGCTAAACATAGCAATTAATAACTAAGATCATCAACAAAATCCCCATTAACTGTAACTTTCATCTGTGTGTTTTTGTCAATTTTCTTGCATATTGGATTAAAAGGAGTTTATACTTAAAATATTTTATTTTTTTCTAAATTATGATTTTTAAAATAACAATTATTATTTCTATAATTTAAAGTGATAACATTTATACAACTATTTTACTCACCTTGTTGCATTAAATATCTGTAAATTCAACATATCTTGCATAATTTGCAAATACAGGGGTTTTGCACAGGGGATAAAATAGCACCCTCTGGCCCTTGAAAATTAAACACAAAATGATTAAAAAAAATTACACAGTTAAGAGAAAAAAAAGAAATTTAATGCAGGCTTTAAACTTTTAATTTGAACAGAAAATTGATGTATAATTTTTGTTCTAATTTAATTTACAAATTCTATTTACATTTAAAAAAATCGAGGTCTGAATGAAAATGTCCTGTGGTAGGGGGGGGGGGGGGATAATAGGCTCATGCAATTTTAAAAGAGTGAAAAAGTCAAACTTGATTCATCATTATATATTTTTTTTTAATCTCAATGCAGATATACAGAATAGTCATAATAAAACTGCGTTTATTTAAAGCCATCAAGAGCCCATTTTAATTAAAATAATCTCCCTAAAATTTAATACATATAATATTGAGACTATGGATTTTAATTTAATTAATCAATTACTTTTATGTTTAAATATTATTTTTACATGATCCCAGTAGTATGAATAAAGTTTTGTAAAGATCCTTATTAATTTGCACAGGCTCCAGATTGCTCCAAACAGCTCCAGTTTTACTGTGGTGACCCTGTATTTATTAAAACTTATTCTATAACGATTCAAGAAAAATTTTTAAAAAATACGTTTGAGCCACACAATGAATAATAAATGCTTCTAAAACTTAATTTCATATAAATCGAAACTATGATGATCAAACACCTCATTTACTTTCGTTATGTTTCCTTTTATCATAAGTTGTATGCTACTTTCCAGACAAGCATAAAATAATATAACGACTTACTACAGATTTTCAACGTTTCCCTACCAATTAGACTAAACGCAATATTTTCCTAAGTAGTCCTAAAATACCACGTTACCAATCACAAAACTATCATGTTACGACTGATAACCTATTAATAAAATATCAATTCAACATATTAATTAATCATCAATTTGGCCAGGCTACTCCGGTTTATAGTGCAATATTACAACTTAAAAATA
Source organism: Linyphia triangularis (assembly GCA_963978545.1). NCBI lineage: Eukaryota > Metazoa > Arthropoda > Arachnida > Araneae > Linyphiidae > Linyphia > Linyphia triangularis. Next base: position 28,013,656 of record OZ021732.1, on the reverse strand, counting down.
AATATTTAAATTTAAATATTAACAGTTTACTGTTTCCTGTCTTTATATTTTATTTATATTTCATTTCCTTTTTTTATACTTATCGTTATCTTCTACCTAATGTACGATATTACATTAGGTCTAGAGAATGGTGAAAATGGGATGATTACTCGTCTCCCCACTTCCTATCTCCATGGCTTAATTTGCCATTATGCTCAGTAGGAACCAGCCGAGATACCACCAAACAAGGGGATCACTAAATGGGCTGTAGTTTTATGTACCTGTAACTATATTTGTACAGGGCGATATTAAAGTCGCTCACATCACATTTGAATAGACCATAATTCAGTGGAAATGCGTTGAATTTAGATTTCCTCCCAGTAGATAATAGTGTAGATTGTTTCGAATATATTTCAATCGGTATCAGTGATCTCGTGGTCAGAGACTTCATGTGTAAAGCGTTTGTTTTTCAAGGCTGCGCGGCCGCATGGTGTTTTAACAGGAACAACGAATGTTCATGTTGGAGTGTTAGTTGGATCGAAATTCATGGTCTGACGTCACTGAAAAATTTACCAAGAAATATCCAGATGCAGCAGCACCCAATAATTCAATTGTGGCAGAATTAGTTTACCGTTTCTGGAAAATTGGATCGATACCTGTTAAGAAGAGAGCCGATGGGGCGTTCATATTAGACGTTGAAAAACTGAGAGAAGTTGAAACAAAGTTTTTGCGTTCACCGAATATTCCACATACGATTTCTGAGCGAACATTTGATATCCTTTTCTAACAGCAATACTGCCATGCTCTGCAGAGTTTCATAATATCTGGTAAATCGAACACGCTTTTGTACTCGCGAAAGAAGACGCCATTTCGAACATTTGTTGCAACACCTGAAGTTTGTCTGCTGCTAAAAATAAAAGCCAACTTTTTCATTTATCTCTGTGATAGCTTACTTAATATAAATTCTTAAACTGGTATTTTTATGGGCACGTACATATTGATATGGGTGATTTTAAACTCACCCTTTTGTTGATAACTATGCTCAGTATTTATAGGTCTAATCATAGTCAAAATAAACCTTATCATAACCAAATTTTTAATTTCAATTTTAATATTTGTAGGTAAGTAATTTCATTTAAAGGCACATGAGGAAATTTGTATCTTCAATATTATTACAAATTTTAGGTTTGATATATTACGAGCCGTTTTGTAACATGGACTACATGACTAATTGCCCAAAACTGTTACATTGATACATTGTTTAGATAAAGTCCTTTCATGATTGCTACTTTATGGTAAACGATAATTTTTTATGGAAGGAGTTCCTCATCAAAAAGAGAGTGAGAGAGTTCTGATGTATGTGCCAACAGTCCCAAATATTCTCACTTCTCAATCGTTAAATCGAACGCATTTAAAGGTATATACTCTTTCGGAACTATATCTTGCCCTAATGAGAAATATATCCAGATCGAACAACCTCAAAGAATTCACGCCTGTAGGTTATATCTTTTGGACAATTTATTCACATGGAGTGGCCCCATCTGCCCCTCTGATTGCAGAGGACAATTCTTCCAGCAGCTTTTGCCTCAATTTATTTCTCCGCAGTCAAGCCCCTCTTCTTTCTCTTTCTTCAATGACAGCCACTGGAGATAATAAAAAATAATAACAATAATAAGGACATCTTTTTAGCAAAGCTCAGACCGGAGCACTTAGAAATGGGATGCCGAAGGGGGAACATACTGGACCAATGAAATATGGGTTTCGCACGTGAGGTGCATATGAGGGCTGGCTACTGGACGTTGGAATAGCGGCAGAGGCGGGCAGGATCGACAGAGCGTGTCCGGATTCATTTATTTATTTATATCAGAACAATACCTAACAGATCGTGAGCTTTTTCATCGTAATCGCACCCTCTTGTTTTATGTTCAGGATGATCCTTGCTCATGCCCAGAGTGATCATTTGGTTTTTGTATCCTATGGTCATCCGCAGGATAATCATGTTCTTGGTACCAGGATTTTTATTTAACTTATGAATTTTTTTATTTCTTTTTATCTTAAATGGTGAATTCCTACTTTAAGATGACCAAAAACCAGAAAGAATTAATTTATACTTGGGTGGACATATTCTTTTCACTTCGAGTCATTTTTATCTCAGCGTTTTTATTAAATGCCACCGGTTAAAAGCCTACCTGATGGCTGAGTAATTAGAGCTCAGACATCGCATACAAAAGGTTCCAAATTAATCCTGGGTAAAGCAAGGATGCTCGTGTTATAGTTTGTAATGCATATCAATTTGTAGATCCTGATCTTACATAAGGTATTTACACATTTTTAGAATAGTTTCATTAAAAAGATCTGAAAAATGCAAACACTTTCAAGATGGGAACTTCTTGGCAACAACTTATTATTTAAAATTAAAATTATAGTCTGATACCTTAGAGTTTATTATTCTTTCAAAATGGCCCATGTAATCAAGCTGTAGATTGATGGATACGATATTACATCGAAAGAAGAATGGCAAGCAATACCACAGAAAACTTTTATGAGAATCCCTGATAAGATGGAAAGTACGATGCCAGCTTATCACATAAAAAAAAGTCAGTTTAAACATTTAAAGAACAGCCTTGAAATCGTTCTAAAAAGGTGTTAACACCCTTTTTGCCGTCATTAGTTCAAAGACCATAAATAAATTTTTTAAAAAATTTAAATGTATATTTTGCCACTTTCTTGATTGCTCCTTAAAAAGTTATATTTTTCTTTCATTCAGTGGCTCAAGTTCTTAGTTCACACAAATCTATAGAATAATAATAAAAAAATATGTAATTTCAAAGATGAACTCAAAAGCATCAAAATTTTTATTTCAACTTTTTTAGATTGAGGGCTTTTTAACTTATAACGGCAGCTCTGTACTAACCGAAATTTTGAACAAAAATAGTTCTTTGAACCTACAAACTAACCAGCCGCCAATTTACCTTTATTGCCCTTCATCAGTATATTTTCAACTTGCTTAAATTCTGTATTGTATTTATTTTGGCATTTAACTTATGACCTTTTATAATATTCGAAATGTATTCGAAATTTGAGGAGGGTGATGTGTGAAATTCTTCTTTAACATATTGAGGTGTCTTATTCTGTTTCTCATGTTTGCAAATTTTATATAAGATAGTCCTAGTAAAAGATGAAGAAATCAGCTGAACTTAAACGATGGCATAGATTATTTTTCAAGATGATTTGTATACCACAGCATTGATACCACGATGATTTTAATCCCAGATTTACATATCACAGCAATACTTTTTCTTTCCTCACCTTTGTCCTGTGCAAAGTTTAGCTAAAATAAATGTATCACTAAGTAATTAAATACAAATAAAATATCTGAAATAAAAAATCGCCTTCTTAATTAGTTGAATATATTTGCAATAATAATTTTTTTAAATATTCACAGTTCAAATAGAAAAATGTTTAAGGAATCTGAGTAATAAAAAAAAACTTGCATAATTATCTCAATTAAAATTTAAATAACTTTCACACATAATTTTTGTAGCAAATACTTTATGGTTAAATAAAAGCTGTACATCCAGGTAAAAGTGGGCTTGAAACAATGAAAAAGCTATGGGAATTGAATGTTTAACATAAACTATCGCATTTGTCTGGGCACGTCCAACGAACTTTTCAGTCTCGTAGAAACATTCATCAACCTATTATAACAGTAAATGTACAATAATATGTTCCTAATATCTTATATCTTGGTATTTTTTTACTCTGTCAACCATACGAATATTCCACACCAATTATATTAAACTCACTAACTGTAAAATTTTAACACTCGAGATTTATCAAAATGATCGAAAATTGCGCAAAGAACATTCTTCGCACAGATCAAAACAGATATTCGCTTTAGTTTTCACCCATTAATGTTATTTACAATTATATTGAGGCACTACAAAATTATTACCACAAAAATCTTAAGACTCTCATCACTGAAAAGCTTAAGACTCTACCACAACTAATCAAATACCACTTTGATTATAATGCCGATAACCGCATCCTTTTCTACTTCATTCCATTCGTTGAACACAACCGCTTCGGAGAAAACCCATTCCCAACCGTTTCCTAATCAGAGCACATGTTTGATACCAACTGCTAACGAGATCGACAAAAGAAATCACCTCAGTTGAGCCAATGAAGAAAAAAAAGATCGGCGCAAAAAAAAAAACCTCCTGTGTCATAACTCTTTCCCAACGATTCGATCTGAAGCTATTCCACCACCAACAAAGTTAACACGCCTTTATTCCTCCATCGAGCAATCAATATAAAAACCAACACTAGTTCCTGATTTTGATGGTTCTTTGATGCACTCCCGCCACCAGCAAAGTTCAGCCGCCGATGGATCAAAAGTGTCATACAGACGAGTTGTGACAGACGAGTGGGTTCCGCCCTCGCCCTGTTAGTGTTACATTATGGAAATGATCCCAAGAAGTCTGCTCGATACTCGTTGTTATGGTGATTTGTGGCTGTTTGCACTTCCTGTTCTTCATTGATGGACTTCTGGGAGACGTTAGTGCCCAAGACTAGAATTTTAAAAAAGTAAATGTTGGACGGGAAATGTTCACTGCAACCCAACAAATAAGAATTCTAGACTGCCAAAGACTTTTTATGGATTTTTGTTTAAAATATTTGTAGTCAACATGTTTTAAAAATCGTTTTTAAATTGATCATCTTTTAAATAAAAACATTCAGATAGTTAATAGTTTGCTAAGAAGTGTGCCATTCAGTTTCATACTAATTTCATAACAATATTTTCTAAAATGAAGTCAAACATAGATATTTTGAATAAATTCTTCCAGGATGTTAAGAATTAAATATAGCAATGTTATAGAAAGCTGTTATGACCATCCAAATAATCTAGTACGTAAGTTTCCATCCACAAGTTTATGATATTGATATTGAAGCCTCTGTTTCAGCAATTTCTGCTGAAATAAGTTTAGACGAACTCTTGACTAAATGTAATGATATTAGGTTTGAAACATTCTAATTAGGTTTAATTTATTTTTAAGTATGTACCTGTGTAGAAAGTTAGTACAAATATGTCTGCAAAAATTTTCATTCCGTCTTCGATCTTAACACCAATTAGGCTTTTTTACAATTTATATCATTCGTATTCGGTGAAGAATATTAAAATATATGACTACAAAAAGCATGCTATTTATCGAAACAGTCCTGTATATTTCTTTCACTGTCAATCTATATCTTGTAACTAACAATTATACGGCATACATTTTTATTCTGATGTTCTAAGTAAGAGATTTACCATCTATTTTATGAACAATTGCAGAATTGGCGATGCCAGTAAAAAGTATTTATCAGTGGGTGGCAAAATAAATCTTATTTGTATGTCCTCACAAAAATTAAATAAAAAAAATAAAAAAAATTAAAACCGAAATTGGTTTTATTCAATTTCTTCTATTTTGCTTACAAATGTTTCAATTCTATGATCTGTTAAAATTTCGACTGTTGCTTACGTTAATTGTCAAATAGTAGGATATTTCAATCTTTTCGACATTTTTATGAATTTAGCTTTTCGTTTCTTCAAATAAAAATTCGTGTTTTTATAGGGAATACGGTTCTCAACTGGAAATATAGTATTTCTTGACTGAAGTTATGTGCAGAATTCCAAATTATATAAACTTGCAAACTAATTTTTCTTCCTCAATTTAACTTTGACGTTACGTTTTCTATGTTCAGCTGCATTGCCATATTTCATTTCATAACTCTAATTTTAATTTGTCTTAGATATCTGTACATTTCCCAGACTATCAATATCGTTCCACAATTGCAAATCTCGATGTGAATAGATGTAATTCTGGATAAAATATGCTAGAAGTTTTTGAATGTTGATGCCCAGTTTTAATACTGGGATATTTAATTTATAAGAAAGAACAAAGAGCAAAATGTTTTTTTTTTTTTTTTTTTTTTTTTTTTTAAAATCGTGTATTTTGGAACGACGGTTGAGTTTCAGACAGAATGTCCCAATCTTTTAGAAGGACTGTTTACAACACTGGCCAATACTCCTGTCCTACCTGAGTTTTTTCTTCTTAACTGCTGTTTCTATAAGTTCTTGGTTTTATTCACAACCATATCGTTTTAAATTTTAATTAAATAAAGAAATATCAAACATAACAAAGAAAATTGGGAAATCTAACCATTTCAAAACTAATTTAATCATGTACCAAAGGTATTAAGATATTTTCAATATTTTAATAAACCATGCAAAATTAAAAACTTCTACTTATACAATAGCAACGATATGAAAACGAAGTAAACAATTCAACTAAAGCTGTACGCCCCTCATCTGAAACATATGCTAACATTTTTCAAGCACAACAAATTAACAAGTTATTCAAATAACTTATTGAATGATGGAAAAAATCCTGAAATTTCACCATTAAAAGATTCTGAAGCACATTTAACAGTCCAAACATTAGGCCCAACTTTGATACAAAACAATTCCACGCCAAAATAATTTACATGTAAATAAAAACACAAGTAAAATAGGCAATTCAATCCTTTAAATTTAACAAATAGCAAAAACTCGCAATCAATCCTCATACCTTACAAATTGTAACGAATTCCAAGTGTGTTTTGATATTCGCTGGTTTACAAGTTTCTCAACGATGTCCTGATTTGATATTTGAAACCATCGGCAAAACAGGGCGTAAACACGAAATATTGACAATTCAAGGCGCAGTAAGGCCATTAATCAATTCTGTAGCTGCAGTGTTGAAAATTCGGGAAGAAAAATAACATCAGATTGTTAAGAGAATCGTTGGATGCCACTTCATTTGGGTGTGGCTCTTATTTTACTTTATTTTTTTCAGTGTTTGTTACACTTTCCGGACAGTTCTTGTATTAATGTAATTTGAAACCTCTTGTCACTTTTTACCTATGATGTTTCGAATGATAAGATAAATTTCCTGAAAATGAAGATCACAATAAGCTTTATATCTCCTTGTAATGTGATCAAGTGTTGTGCAATCATTCTTTCTGAACTAGATTAATCAGAAAAGTTTTACTCTTCTTTCCTTGTATCATGCAGTGCCCGTTTATTTAGAAGCAAAAATTCTGAAATCAATTTATTTTGAGAATTATCTACGCAAAATTTTTGTGTAAATCTAACTAAGTAAACACGAATGCAGAGTATTAATTATATGTTATTCTTTTTTTCTATTTACGATGGCAATTTTTTATTATTTAAGAAAGTGAGTTTTATAGGGATAATGAAGATACAAATTTATAAGGGGCATGCCGATAAAAATTTATGAGTTAGAAACTATAAAATACCATACAGTATAATTATACTCTATGGAAGTTTTATAATTGTAATTTAAAATATTCAATCACTGTACACTCTCGCAAAAATATTTAATCGAAGAAACAACATTTTATTTGTTTAAAGGTTTAGCGTTTTAATTTTAAATTCAGATTTTATGAATTTAGTTCTTTTATTTATATGTTTGAGTTATTATGTTTGATTACATTTAAAAGATTTTTTTTTTCTTTATTTGGGGAAAGAGAGCACTCACTCATCTCTCATATAATCCGGAAAACAGTAGTAAATACGATTTTCACAAATAATATTTTTCTGTAATTTCTTTTTATTCAAAAGTTTATAACAATAAAAGTTGTTGATATAACTGAATAAAATATTTTATATGCCATGCTTACAACAATATCTAGTGAATGGACTAAGTTCATGAAAATATTTCAAGTAAATTATTAATTATTGGGGTTTTTACACTGCGGAACACGTACTTTAAAAACAAAAAAAGGTCTAGATTTACTCGATAACCCATAATTTTGACAAAACTCTATACACACATTGGAACCTTTAGTTCATTCACTAAAAAGTAGTTGATAACTTATGTTATCACATCAAAAGGTAAAAATATAAATATTTTTATTGACATGGTAAAAATTCGTTTACAAATTTCCAATTTTTTACTATTGTGATAATATATTTAATTTTTTAGCACACATTTTTTTTTCTTCATCATTCTGTGATAGATTAACATCACACAAAATGCCTTGATAATATTTATTAAAAAAAGGAACAAAAAGTGGGAAACGTTGAAAAGGAACAACTTCCACAAATACTGAGTATTAAAAAAATTTATAAGTGTTGCATAATACACAAAACTTAACATATGATTGAAAGTTCTTAAGACTTAATTACCAACTAAGTTGAACTATTTTGTTCTTTGCATATTTTGTTATTTTCTGGTTGAAGTTTTTTTCTATGTGGCTACTTGCATATTATGCGGATGTGTGGCAATTATCCATGATCATTAACTCACTAAAATGTTACAAACAATGCGTTAAAAATTTCTCGAGAAAACCTTTCGAAAAATTTAGTTCCCTTTGAGTTATTTATCAAAGTAACGGTAATAAGCATTATCCTCGATAATATATGCATTCATATTTTTAAAATATCTACAAAACTTATAGTTAAAGTTTTATTCACTATAATTGATGTATTACGAAGACCATAACTCTCCTGCAGTGTATTAGGATAAATAAAAAAAACAATAATTATTATTATTATTATTATTTATTCGAATGTACTATTTTTATGCTAAAAGATCTGCTTAATATTTTAATTATATAATACCTAAGATAACTATACTGATTTTTTTCTGTACAATCAATATACAATTTTCACTAAAATATTTTAAAGTAACGTTCATGAACATTCATTTAAAAATGACTGCAAATTTTAAGTAAGAAAATTTCTCTAAAGTCTCTCAAACTTTCGTATACATTTCTGAGCTTTATCTTCAATACGATCACAAATACAGGTATAATTTTACAAGCTCAATCAGATAACGCCATTCCAGCCTTATTTGCACTTAAATAGCACATTTTGTGAAACCCTTATCTCGGGGAACCGCAACTGCACCTTCGCCTGAAAGAAAATAATCACTTTCTTTCAGAAGTTTCGTCGAAGATTGATATCTGGTAATAGAACAATTTACGACACGTTTCAGGGTGTGCTATCTTTTGACACATTAAAAACTCCCACTGGATTATCATGGTCAGATCGAGACTGTTTTTCTTGAACGACGTCCCACAAAACAGGCGTCCTGTTTACTTAAGGTGGTCTTCATGTGACTTCCGGCACCCTCGAAGCACTGCTGGAACGCCCAATTGTTTGAATGCGTTACGCTCCGGTCTCTTTCTGCTTTTATTGCGGATTCCTTAGCCATTAATAACTTCTTTTAACAGACCACCTTCAGATGTTTGAGGTGATCGTTACGGAATGAATGGATCTATTTAGGGTATGAGGAGATATATTCCCTACCGAATACTACCGTACCACTGCCAGGTTTTAGCGAAATGAAATTCGATTATTTTGCTATTTATTTTTAGTCATGATGGGTATCATAAAAAGTTGAAAATTTCTGATTTTTTTTACAGGGAATCGGACTTTGAGTTGAAATTAAACACTAATAAAGTTAATCGGATATCAGATCTTGAGCAGCTAATAACTGGAGATTAGCTAGGCTATCACCATTCTGTTTTAATCACCATTTATTTTATTTAACTTCATTGTATTAACTTTAAACGAAGATCATTGTTTTATTTAAGTTCAAAGTCCTGATTAAAAATATATAGAAATTAGAGCAAAACTAAATTAAGGTTGAAATAAGGTCGCCATGTTCATGTTCAATATCACACGATTTTACTCATTTTCAACCACATGAATGTTTGTCTGGAATTTCCATTACAGGACAACATAAAAAACACTATTTGGCTTGGCCGTAAGATACCCAAATGGTAAATGGGGAAAATTCCAATGAACCATAAACGATTTGAAAAAAAAACAAAAAAAGAAAGAAGAAGAAGGAAAAAAAACATCATATTTCATTAAAGGGAATAGAAAGACCTAAAAAATTCGACAGTGTGTTACATTTTTTCCAATTCAACAATTGTACAAAAAAAGGTAAACTTACCTCATCAAAATAAAAACCGACCACCTTAGAAACCAACCTAACACAGACATCCACGGGAAAGGTTAATCAACAAATCTCACTCGATACGTGAGTAAATATTTTTTAGCTTTATGTATAAGGTAGAAAAGACATTTGTCTGGCAAAAATTTAAATATGCGCTAAAAACGTCAAGGGGACGTATTTCCAACGCTGAAAGCATTTCTTCGAATACAGTACAAAACCTTGCATTAATCTTTAACTATTCCTAAAAATAGTTTTATTTGTGATTTTGGTGAATATTTTTACGGTAGAAGTTAGCTTCTATGGACACTTATTAAAATTTGCGTTTAAGTTTTGTAAATTTTCCTGCAAAAAAATTTAACAATTTCCTATAAAAAGTTCAACAAAATTTTTACAACTTCCTCACAAATCCTATTTTGATACTAGTCTGTTTTCTCGTGATTGGTAGTTAACATGTAAAAGAAAAATTCATCAAAAACAACAATACAGATTATATTTCATCCAAAATTAGACATTTGTGTTACAATATTTAGCACTTTGAATTAGAAACATATCAAAACTATTTTGAGGAAATGATCATGAAATGTGAGACCAAGACCTGATTTTCCTTCAAACTGTAATGCAATCATACTAATAATTTAAAAAAGAAAGGTCTAAAAAGACAGAATAGAAATTTATGCATTACTATAGAAAATTTACTAAAATTACATTAACGGAGAATGGATGCTTTAAAGGAACTAAGGCCCGTACACTGAACTTATTTTCCTATAGATAGAAGATTAGTAACTGATTAGAATAACAAACGAATAAAAAATTGCATAATCTCATCAGAGGAATCAAAATATAACATGAAACTATCTGTTAATATCACATTATCAAAAAACTTATTTTATTTTTTATGGTGAAAAAAAATTCATGTCACGTTGATAGTCGGCTCCTTGAAATAGTCATCGTTCCTCAAATAAGAAGATATAAGAAATCTACTATGAAAAAAAGTGAAGAAATCAAATTCTTACGCAATTCTTACCCAGGGAACACTGAACTTGGAGGAAGACGTCAAACCCGAATTCCTAATGGAAATTAGAACAGTATCCAACACTGAAGGTCACAGCAGGCAGCAGAGACAGAATCTAACCGTCCCAGACCTTCTAATATCACACTATATCTTCTTTTCTTGGCCGAAAAATCAAAGTCCGGCTTCCATTTGGAGTCAATCCACGTCTGCATATTAATATCCTCTTTAAGAGATGAGGGGGCACAAAGCGAGACGGAATGAAGTCTGAAGAAGAACATAAATCCATACATTCTGTCAGTGACAGAAAAAATTATGTCGTTGCTGTTCCCTACTTGTGGTTCATAGATAAACATGTGGTTAGACGTCTTTGTGTGTACTTCGTTTAACAAAAATGGCTCCCCAAAAGACGAATTAAATAGATAGCGATAAAGTACTATTAATCGTTTGGAAGCCGCTAACGAAGTTAGAGTCCCATTTAAAGTTTCTACCAACACTTGGATGCATAAGGTATACTAAATTATATGCATTCGTTGATAAAGTTCAACAGTCATTATACCTATTAAAGTACTTAAAAACCCAACAAAAGCTTTTCATAAAAATTGTCTGTTAAGGTTCTTAAGAATAGCATTTTGGTAACGCTGCTTAAGATTTTGTAATATGGTTGTCAGACCGAAAACAAATATTGTTTTATTGCTAAAAAAATACACGTGCTTCAAATCACCTATATATTTTTGCCATACACTGCAAACAGAAATGTCTTAAAATAAGACAAAGTAGTGGCATTGGATTCAGACACCAAATGGTGTTTTAAATTTAGACACAAGTATTTGTAGTACATGCTTAAATTCCCGATGAAGGTGAAATATGTTCAACAAAGAGTTTTAGTAATTTAGAACTTAGTCGGATATCTTTTAGTATTCTCATCAGTTTTTAAGTGTCTTGGCATAGGTTTCACTAATTCATTTGTAATTTCTGTATCGATGTTCCTCCATCATTAGATCATTAACGTTTTTATTTAGCTTTTCTTTTTAATGTCGGATCCTCTACTGAATTCCATGAGTTCTCTCATAATGTGTTCTATTGAGTTTACTTCTGATTTAGTTGGGCAATTGTCTAGACACTAAAAGTGAACATTGAATGCTTTGTGCTTCGGATTATTACCTTGATGAAAATCGTTCATAGTATTCAAATATAGTTCATAGTTCATTATTCCATCAATAAAAACAAAATTACCGAGTCCTAATTGTAGCATTACCTCCCAAATAAGGAACCCTCCATAATAATGCTTTACCGTTCCAATAAAGTTTTCGGTATTAAGTCATCATTTTTACTCTCCCTACAATTACACGCCCATCTGAATTAAAAAGATATTAAATTTATTCCATTTACCAAGGATTAACGATTTCAATACATTTCTAGCTTATTTATCATTGCTTTTGCAAAGTAAATTCGAAGCTTTCTACTTCTAACATTTATGAAAAACTTTCTTCGGATAGAACGCAAACGTAGTCCATTTGATCTCATAACTCTTTGAAGGAAATGAAAGTTGAAAAACTGTCCTTATATTCTAAAAAAAAAGTTTATAGCACTCAAATGTAGGTTTTTTACTTTTTTTTGTTTAGAATAAATCTATCACGCTTAAATAACATTGTCAAGAGAGCTTTTTTTTTTTTTTTTTAATCTATTTTTTTTTTTTTTTTTAAACGTTTTATTATATACTGAAATGTTAAGTGGTTTAAATTTATTATATTACGATCGAACAGATTTAGCATTACTGAGATAAAATATACTCAATTTTCGAAATTTCGAATTACGACTAATATCCATTTTAAATAATTAACATAATATTACGATGTTGAGGAAGCAAATATTAAAAGAAAACGAATTTTTAGATACCACCACATTGCAAAATTTAAAAAAAAAAAAAAAACGCCAAGGAGACAATTTTATTCATGAATTTATCAGAAAATATCATGTGTACGAACAATTTTGTGGCGTTTTTAGTCTGGTTCAATGAATTTACATTTTATAAAAAAAAATTAAAGATTCAATACTTTTAAATACTTATATTATATTTTATTTAATATTAATTTGAGATTCTATAAATAAAATATTGGAATTAATATCATAGCTCAATTCCAGACTCCAACACTTTTGTAACGAATTTTTAAACTATGCAAACACAGCACTTTCTGTAGTAAAGTTCTTCTATTCCCTAACGCTCAGGGGAAAATGAAAACAAAATAAATAAAACAATAGAAAATGCAAAACTTACGAAACAAAATTATTACATTTTCTTGGAAACGAAGTTTGAGTATTATACAAAGCCCCCCAAAAAAAGTACACCCGCAAAATTGCAAGAGACGAGTTTGACAAGGTAAGAAAAATCTTATCCAAACAAATCATTCATCCACCAAATGCAGTTAACGAGTCAAAGAAATATCAACAAACATGGTAAATCGAGATGCGTGTATAAGTCGCCTTAGGGATGTATGTGTTGTTACATATACTGAATGAGCTACATCAGAATGAGCAGTCAATGATACGTTCTATAGTTGTTTCACTTCTGTTTTAGAAAGCTCAAGGATTAAAAAACTGATTACCATAAAATAAAATTTTATGTAGCTATAACTTCCAGACTACGGAAAACAAATTGTAAGTTTATTTTAAGGGCGAAATATTTGTTACTTAATGAAATAGATAAAAATATTATTTTTAAACCTACATTTATCTTTGTCATTTAACTGCCGCAATTATCTTTTACAATTTTAATAACCGCAAGACAGCTCATCTCCTAAATAACTTAAAATTTCTTTTCAACACATTTCTCAATATATATTTATAGCTATTTTGAACTATATTTTTACTGATTTTTTTTTTTTTTTTTTTAGTTTTTTTATCGTAAAAACTTAAAAATAAGGTCTTTGATAAAATATTATCTTAGCCTATCCCGAATTCAATGATTTTTATTCGTATAATCTTTGAAATGTTTGCTCAATTGAATTTTAACCTCGCCTAAATTTTAATACCTCCGTGATTTTTTTTTTTTTTTTTTATTATTATTATTATTTTTTTATTTTTTTTTTTTTTGGTAAAGTAAGATGCAAAATAATAATAAAAAAACACTTACTGTAAATACGATATATTGCAATAAAATTTAAATGCATAGTTATTATTCAATTTTTATTAGAGAAGAATTTTTTGGGATCCGCATCCTTACCATCAACGTAATCTCCTTTTGTTCCATTTTTAATCACAAATCCTTTCGAGAAAAGACGTACAAACTGCAATCACTTCAAAATTATACATATTATTCCTAATTCTGCTACATTTTTATGATTAATACAGGAGAGTTACAGGGTTTATCTTTTAAAAATAAAATATAAAACGAACATACGATTTGAAAACATTGAAAAACATTGCAAAACAAACTTTAAAAGCATTGCAGTTCGAAATTGAAAAAACAACTGAACCACGAAAATAGTTTTCTAGGAAGTTGGCTCTTACAATGCAAAAGAGAAATCAAAGAAAAAACAACAATAACACTCGCAAACTAGCTGTTAATCAACGACCAATATATAAAATGATACAAATGTAAAAACATTTTAAAAACAGTACTTTTATTTCAACTACACAATATGCTACATTAAAGAAAAAGAAAAATCAAATTAGTTTTTGTAATTCATTGGCAGTGCATGCCTCATTGAATCATATTTATTGAAGTCAATATATGTATTATGTTATTTACTATATCAACACATTTTAGGTAAGGAATACATATTATTTTGTTTTTCTTTTATCGAAACTATAAAAACTCCATTAAATTTTTTTAATTTCCATCTCTCCTATGATAGATTCATGTTGCATTTGTTAGTCTAACGATGTTCCCTGAAGATGAGTATAGCATATTTTCCCGTTTATCACCAACGAAATTCTCTCCAAAATATTGTTAGCTGTTCATTGTAATTTTAACTTTGCAAGAAACAATCAAAGCGAATCCCTAAATACTTCTGAAATATTAGTAACATTTTAAATTTTTAAAGAACACTTACAAAATACCAACCTAAGACATTAAAAAACCGATTATGTAAACTGAAATTACTCCCATAAGAACAAAAAGTAGTACAACGCTGTTCAGCCGTTATCCGCTCAAATACAGTCAGCAATTTACCGCACAAGTCGCCATCCTCCACTTCCATTCAGAAGTTCGGACTTCCAAGCCTCGAGTTAATGAATCATACCCATTCGATGTACAGTCTAAAGATATTTATTACTCGATCGCTAACTCTTATTCGCACGTTGAACGAGGACTCAAGACAAGTCATCAGCTAGGCATCAACCTGAAGAAAACAAGAGTCGAGGAGGGGGAAAAAAATCTTATTTACTATATATAAGACGAGCTGAAGAAAATCGAGCAAAATCTGCTGCACGAACGTTCGTTCAATGCCAATAAACGCTGGTTCTACCCCTGATTAGCCGTAGGGGTTACTGAGGCAAGACCTAGCAGTCTTTTCTTATTCTTCGTCTTTGATTGCTTTCTTTTTCTTACCTGTTTTATTTCTCTTTTCACTCGTGGCTACCTGGGGGCTCTCGTGACCTCCCGTTGGTGACCTATCGCGGATTTCGCTCCGCACCGCTCCAATTCTATTAAGTATTTGGAGTTAAGTTATTGTTTAAATGAAGCAGTCTCCGTAAGCTGTAAGATCTTGGAATCTCATTGTGAATATTGGCTGATTGAGGAGTTTTTATTGCACGAGAGCTACACGACCTTTTCAACGCTTGAGACATCATAAGGACGTCTTGACTATTGTTTTGATTGGATATTTTCTGAAACAAGTGCTTGCACGATTCTTATACTTGGCAGAAACGTCACGGACTGCTGATTAGTCCACCTACTCTTTAAGGACTAGTGATACCAAACGGCATCCAAATGTGCAGCATTCCTATAATATTTCTCATCTAAATATTTTTAAACTTCACATTTTTTTTTTTTTTTTTTAAAGAATATTGAGAAACAAGTAGTGTTTGTTCCTGTCACTAAAGAGTACATATGATGTTTTCTTTCATAAAATGATCACTGATAAACTAACCAGCATCCAACCCATCCCGGCAGTCATGGCAATCGACAAGAGACATTGATCACAATCACCGTTTACATTCATTTTCTGAAGCAGAATTGGCAGAATGCCAACATCTTGGGAGCCTGGGAATCGAACCTAAATTAGCCGTAATTAAACTTCCTTCTTCGGAAAATACGCTGAATATCCAAAATTAAAAATGCAAGTTTATTACATAACTAAATGTGGTAAGGCGACTTAAGCACCAGTTCAAAAATAAAAAATATAACAAGCACTTTAATTTAATAAACACGAAATATTTATTAAGATTGTGTGTGAATTGGTTCAATAATCTTCCTTGCTGCGGATACGATTCAATATACAACTTTACTTCACTTGCAACCTACACTTGCAAAGAACTCTTCCAAACACGAACGATCTATCTCGAATGTGGATTGTCTAATTCACCGCTCGCTGAACTGAATGAGAAGAGAGATGCTAACACAATCTTACAGCGTTACAGAGTCAAGCAATGAGTATGTGAGTAACCCAACGAAGAACGTAACTCATAGTAAATACTTATTAATATCTATAGAATGTTCAATGAAATTAAACCTTTTTCTTATTTTGAATTAATATTACTTGTGTGTTAGGGTCATCTTCACTCGTTTTAGCTTCTATAATACCCTTAAAATGTTATTCAAAGGCTTTGTTTGTCTGTACATCTGAGATAAATATTCACAGATAAAATTTGCATGTACATGCGATATTCGAAATGATAGGTCTTTTCGATACGAGTTCCCTTGCCAAAATTGAATCGGATGCTATGACCGGAAATTAATTTTCAATTCTTTTAAGCTTAATCTATAAATTCTATAGACAGGTATTATATATCCCTTTGAAGCTATTGACAAGATTAATAGAATTACATAAAAATTCAAATGGAAAAGTTATTCTTTATCAACTCTCTGAGAAATTCGAAGTATGAGTAAATATGGAGATATCAGGTCAAAACTTAGATATTCAGTAAGAAGTTCTCTTGTCTATGTTTTTCGACAAATTATCCTACTTGACGACATTTTTATTTATCAAAAACAAATTGATAAGATTTTTTTTTTTTTTTTTTTGTATATATATATGTCATTAACCTTATGATAAGATTTCAGTCAGTATGCTCATCAAATAAAAGGTCTGAACCTGATTTGCAACCCGATATGCAGCAATAGAATAGTCATTTATGTAACTATATAGTTGCGAAAAAGATACTTTTCAAAAGAGAGAAAATGCTTATTTAACGAGTGAGGTGCACGAGTCAATTAATTTACTGAGTTTGAAAAAGTATTTTCACACGTGCTGCATACAATACTTTTTATAAACTCGCGGAAAAAATTATGTTTTTATAACAACGTCCAAAAGTTAAACTATTTTTAATAATTTTGAATTAAAAATCGTGGCGAAAGTAGCACCTTTTCACCAAGAGCGTGGGAAAGTAACTTTTGTGACTAGTGTGAAAAAGTAATTTCTCGCAGGCCTCGTGTTCAAATATTAAAGAGTCTTGGCTTTGAAATGATATATTTTTAGAAGAAATTCAATGACGCGAGTTACCAACATTAATAAATATATGTATTAAAAATATTTTTATTATAAAAAATATTGTTTGCAACACGTGGGAAAATACTTTTTCAAACTCGCTTAATTATTCGACTCGTGCTATCACACTCGTTAAATAAGCGTTTTACCTCGTTTGAAAAAATATTACTTTCACCACTAGTTGCATAAATAACTATTAATACATTTACATATATTAATGTTGGCAACTCCAGTCAAGGAATCTCTTCTAAAAATATGTCATTTTTATAAAAGACCTTATAAAATTTGAGCACGAGGCGTAAGATAAAGTTACTTTAATGCACTTCTCGGAATAATAAAATATTACTTTCGCCACGATTTCTGATTAAAAAAAAGTTTAGTTTCAGGCATTTTTTTTATAAAAAAAATTTTTGCACTGGTACGATAAAATTACTGTACCACACTCCTCTTGATAAAGTATAACTATCACCGCGATTTCTGATTAAAAAAATATATATATTTTTTATTTTTTGCATATTATTATAAAAAGTATTTTATCGCACTAGTGCGATAAAGTTACTTTACCGCACTCCTCGAGTTAAAGTCTTATTTTCGTGCAATTTCTGATTAAATAAAAGTTTAATTTTTTGTTCATTATTATAGAAACGTATGTAAGACAACTTTGCATTAAAAAGAGTCTAAAATCGAATTCGTTTTAAAAACTGTCTTCATAGCATTATCAATAGCTGATTGTTTCCTTAATTTCAATAGAAAAGAAACCCTTCTAAATCTTCAAATATAAACACTTCAGATTGTAGTTAGCAATAAAAGTTATTTTTCACTTTTTTCTCTTTATAAACTAATTCTTGTGTGTCTTGGAAACTTCAATCAATAGTTGGCAGAAACTTCAACCGTGATATCAACAACCATGCAAAAGTTTGTTGATTATAGTGTGTTACCATTAATGTGACTGAAATAAAAATGTAATCTCTAAGCAAGAATTTACTTTCAAGAAAATACGAATATAGGATATACAAAACTGGGTACTTATATACTGTACCTCCTACCTTTTTGTTGTAGTAGAAATCGCGGCAACTGTTTCATTTCATTTTGGTTGCAAAAGTGAATTTTTTTTTTAACTTATTGAGTGCTTGGCCGTGACGTCATTCCCAATCAATAGTGCATTCTTGCATAGATTTTGTTTGAAGATCAAGAAGAAAACGCATGACAACTTTTTTGTGTGTATTGTATTGGTCAGGACAAATACATTTTGGTTGGTTGGTTGGTTGTTTTCAGATTATCTGGCACCGTCAGCAGCACGAAGGCTATAATGCGCAGAAATATTCGTCATTAGACAAGCCAACATACATTTACAAACTCCCATGCCTAACATGGGACTCGAACTCGCAATCTCGCGGTCTAGAGGCTAGCACGCTAACCACTATACCGTTCGGTCGGCCAAATACATTTTGGTTACTACAATTGATCTACTATGTTTATTGAACTTTTTGTTACGATATAAAGGAATACAGTTAAATACGTATAACCCCAAGGGATCATACGTATTAAACCGTCTAGCGTTGACCAAGGTGAATTATTTAATTTTACTATAAATTTAATTATTTAATTATAAGAAAATTTAAAAACATTATCAACAAACTTCAATCACCGGAATTCTTCGCACAAAGTTAAATTAACTGAAATACAGTTCAAAAGATATTTTTGCATTCAATGGAAATGATGAGGATGTACTAATATTAATTTCGGTAAATAGTTTACCCCATCTTACAAAACAAGTGGGCAACAGGGAAAGAAATCAACAATTGGCGTAAGTTTTGCTCTGGCTGAAAAGGTAGGAGGTTATGGTAAGTAAGTACACAAAACTTTTGGTATACAAACACCTTTTACCGATATATTACAATTTTATTACATTGGAATTTAATGATGTTGTGAAATAACCTGTATGAACTAAATTGGAGAATGATTAATATTTTATATTTCCTTTTAAAAACAAACCTATTTGTCGTCTTATGAATCATGCATGGGATATTTATTTAATTTCTCATTTAATATCCACAACAGAAAAGAAAAACATCTAATAATGCTTTCAAAAACTCATCAAAGTTTTAAAAAAATAAGTTATCTATTTCAGTATGCTGTGCAGTTACGGCTTTTAAAAAGGAATTATACCGCTACTTTTAACACATTTCATCAATTTTCACGTCCAAATACTCTCAATTTTGTATATTTCTCTCTCGCTTTTTAACTTAATTGCCGACGCCGATACACTAAGTGTATACTAAAATTTCACACGTTCCGGGCACATTCTAGTTTTCTAATCGAAATTTTCTTGTTTAATACCATCTTTTTGTTAAATGTTGAGCTTTTAAACATACAAACTTTACCTAAAGCACTAAAAAAAGTTAATATCAATCTAAAAACTGTTATATTTAAAGCTTCATTTACGAAAATTTGAACTATTTATTATATTTTTATTTTTAAATTACACGCAAACCTCGTTGATGCGAAGTCGACGGGACCACCGAAATAGTTCGCGTTAACCAATTTTCATGTTAAACGAATAAATTAACGTTAAATTTTAAGTGCGGAAACCTGCTCTTACTTTACGTTAAAAGGGATTTCATGTAAGGCGATTTCTCGTTAACGGGGTTTGACACGTTTATTTTAAGATATTATTATCTTAGGATCAGATTCAGATGTGCTTATATAAATTTAAATCAGGATATATGATTTCTAATACATATTCTGTGCAGGGTCAGTTTAAGTATAGCCTTCCTCAGTAATTATACAAGCTATATCCTAATGGTCAAAAAAAAAATCATCCTGATTTTGAAACTTGGATCTCTTTTGCATACCTATCCGTTCATTCGGAAATAATAATTACTACGTCACCTATTCATTCTCTTTATGTTGGTAAATTAACTTAAGGCCATCTTTTTTTCGCAGAAAAAAAAAAAAAAAAACGTCAACGGTTACGTCACATTTATCAATCATACGTCATTAAACGAAAAGAAGTATCAGGTCAAAGCTCGAAAGGGCTGTCAAAGTTTTAGTGAGGATTTAGGGGATTACCCTACAATTGGAAAATACAATGCCTTTCGTGTGTACCCGTTTTCGCTTTAGTACATTTTTTTTTCAAACATTCACAAAAGGGTAAGCCTTTAAAAATGTAACACCTTTGCATTACACAATGGTGTAAACTAGTCATTACTTGCAACATTGTAGAAAAAACTTAGCTGTCACCAAGAATATTTTCCTTGAGGCTTGATTAAGTTGTCATAGTCATTGCGGTAAAGAAAGTGAGGAGAAAAATTAAAAATCAAGTAATTTATTCGGCACCGTAACATATCAGATATTCGACAGAGAATTTAATTACTACTTACTTCGAAATATAGCGGATTTCTTTGACATAATATATTTATTGGAACTTAACATTACTTTTCATAGAAATAACAAATTTTTTAAAATTACTGAAATTATATTATTTAATTTGAATTTAGTGATTTAAGTATAAAGATGTTTTTTTTACAAACTAGATTTTGCATGTTTTTGACTCTAACATTAATAGCAACTCCCAAAAGAATTATGAGTACTACCAAATACTGAAATATTTTTAGCTCGATTCACTTTTAGAGTGATTGCATCCACACTTTAAAAATAACGGAAATACAACCCCAAAAATAAATTAATAAAGTAATTGTCTCTCTACTTCAAAATTAAAAAGCCAAAACATCGAATTCTAGTTACAAATTTTTAAAGATTTACTTCTTGACATTCATCCTAAACATCCTTTACCCTTTTAGTTCATAAAAAACATCCAAGAGATTAAGGCTTCTTCCCTATTAGATAAATAAATCTTAAATTGTCCAACTTTTACACAGATATTTATGTCTCAGTGTTTTCATAAGAGAATAAGAATACGATTAAAGAAACTTGGAAGCACTTTCTGAATGCAATTGACGGACATATGTTTTCGAGCCCGCACATTGCTTAGGTTTGAATCGGACTATTTCTTTTTTTTTTTAATTTTACAGTAAATTCAACTGTATTTATGACTTATTTAATATAAAATAGTTCGAATTGTTCTTATTAAGCAATAATTTAACCTTTTTAGAAATTTTTAATAAATTCTTTTTGGATGACATATTGTCCCAAACCTAATATGACCAGACATGCAGATTTTGGCGGGACAGTCTCGCTTTTTCAACTCGCTGTCCCGCTGACTAAATATTCCTACAAATTGTCCCGATTTCCCGTTAGAGTCCCTCCAAAGTCCTACTAAAAACACAAAACAAAAATGTCTTCATAATTTACAAACTAACATAGTGGGTAACTGATGAAGTTTCTGGAGATGAAAAAAATCTAATCACATTACCCAAACCTTACTTAACGGTGAGGCAATATGTTCCCAAGGTGATAAAATTACTATAAGATTATATACTATGTGTGAGTTTATGAAAAATTTATGATTATTATTACAATATATTGCACGATTTGAACAAATACTCCAAATCAACTATACGATTGGGTTGGGTTGTTGATTTTGATTTTCTGTCCCAAGGCCAACACTGAGCCGAACTATACGATTGGGATATATTGTTCCACGAGATTCCCAGGAAACTGGAAAAGTGAAGAACTTCATAAACTCATAGTATATTGCTTTTAGTACTTTAATATGAAATTAAATTGCTTTTCATATTTAAATTTTAATCATCCAAAAGTCGGGTTGAAACAAGACCAGCTATCATTGGAATATTTTTATTTTTAATTTTTTTAATTGGTTGGTTGGTTGGTTGGTTGGTTGGTTGGTTGGTTGGTTGGTTGGTTGGTTGGTTGGTTGGTTGGTTGGTTGGTTGGTTGGTTGGTTGGTTGGTTGGTTGGTTGGTTGGTTGGTTGGTTGGTTGGTTGGTTGGTTGGTTGGTTGGTTGGTTGGTTGGTTGGTTTGAGTTTAACGGCGAAAGGGTAACACGTGGGCTATACTGCGCCACCTAATTGTTAGAAAACTAACTTATCTGCGTAAAAAGTCTCTCAGAAAATATTTCTAGATTCTTTCAATATTATTTATTACTTTTTCATTTATATATTTAAATTAAAAATACATTGTTAAATTTATATTAAATGAAAATCCATTAATATATTTTAAATAAAAATATTATTTAAAATAAAAATATTATTTAAAATAAAAATATTATTTAAAATAAGAATATTATTTAAAATAAAAATATTATTTAAAATAAAAATATTATTTAAAATAAAAATATTATTTAAAATAAAAATATTTAAGAAATATGTTATTTAAAAAATATATTATATAAAATAAAATAATTTTTTTTAAAATAATATATATTTTCAAAAACTTTCCCGATTTCCAATATGTACTGTTACAGTACAAATAAAAAATCCGAACGATTGCTATATCTTGTATACTAATTGATGAATTAACAAAAGTCAAATACAATTGTAAATTGGGGAAGGTCGTTATTAATTGTATATAATTTTTTTTTATCATGAAGGGTCACCAACATATAAAAACTAAACCAAGTTTTAAAAGCTCAACGGCAACCCCATAATATTATACCATATTTAGATTTAAAATCCAAAAAAAAACCCGTCTAAATGCCAAATTTCATAATTTTCCAATGTGTGATTAGTAAATCACACGATGTCAAAAAAATTATAAATTAAAAAGAAAATTTGTGTTTTCGGCTATAATTCTTATATAGTTAATATATTTTAACAACTTTTATTTCAAAGGATAGTTTGTTTTAAACCAAACATAAATAAAATGCAACTTTTGTATTAAAAAAACTTTTAATAATTAATTAATAAAACCGGTTTTAATTATTTTTTTTAAATAGAAACATTTTTTTTTTTTTCTTAATTATTTTTGAACCATTAGAATTATCATGGTCGAAAACCCCTCCAGAATTTTTTTCATTTCCATTTTGACTTTTGGTTCATTAAAAAAAAATGTAAAAAAGCTCACTTTAAGGGACCGCTTAATCGATTGCTTCTTGAAGAGTAACAAAACGTTCGATTCTTCTGCGCGATAAAGAAATTTGCTTTCAAGATCGTCCTAAACATTTTCGCTCATAAAATCATTCGTGTTTCTCATCATAATGAACAGAAATTTGACATCTAGGGTAAACGAGGTATTCTAAATCGAATGAAAACATAAACAATAGGGATTCGTATTGAAATCTTTAAAGATTATTAAATTTACTTTGTATACAGCCCCCTAAGAAAAAATATTTGCATCAGACATATAGGAAATTGTAAACAAAACATTTTGGTGAAAACCGCAAGATTCTACGATAATTAGAACCGAAGATATAGCCATCGTTCATAATTTTTTTTTTTTTTTTTTTTTTTTTTTTTTTTTCTGTCCCTTAATCGTGAATAATCTGAAATCCTTCAGAAAATCCATTCATATATTTCTAAACACCTTTCAATATAGTCATTAGATTTTTAAAGTTATACATGACACACTTAATATCTTATCAGGGTCTCCCATCAAATTTCTTAATTTCCATATTCTCCATGTGTTTTTCTGAAAGAACTTGCAGTCTTGTAATGGAGTTCACGCTGTCTTCAAACAAAGCATCATTCATTTAAGAAGACTCTTTATTTAATGATTATTATACTATATTTAATAGAGGTCGGCGATATATCGATACGACGATATTTTTTTTTAAATATCGATACAAATCATTGATATATTGATATTTTCAAACATTTTTAGTTTTTTGATGATCGTTTTGTAGTTCCATGTGTTTTTTCGATTTTCTTTACTCCCTTTTCAAAAACTTCGAAACTTAAGTTTGGACTTGGCTGAGAAACAGTTAAAATTACACCCTAACCTAAAAGAAAACATAATGCAATGGAAAAATAAGCTCATTTATTAACAGTCATTAACATAGCGCCGTTTCTGTTGCCAACGCGTGCCTGGAATTTGCATATAATTTTATTTATTAAAAACATCTCTAACAGCAAAATGTGCGTTAAACAACTTTTCAAAATTTTTTCTTTAAAAATAAATGTGAATTTATGCATTGACATCCAAATATATTTTATTTATTCTGATTGATAATATAGTTTATTTATTAAAACAATTTTTATAATTTATTTATTAAAACAATTTTGGCATGAATTCATGAAAAGTAAAAATTTGCCCCGAAAAACTTCATTTCTGGCAAAATTGAAAATCAAATTTTAAAAAAATCATGTGTTGATATATCGATATTTTATCGATATTTTTTTCTATGCAGCGATATAGTATCGATATTTATTTGGATCGATATTTCCGACCTCTAATATTTAAATATTACTTAATGTTCATATTTGTAATTTCGTTCAATCCAAAGAAATACATTTCTTCATTGATTTAACTGAGTAATGTTATCTAAAATTGTAATATGCAGTTTTATTACTGTGAAATGCAAATGAGACTGCTTTGTCAGCAGTTGTTTTTTAAATACCTTGTAATTACCATCGATATAGATAAACAACTGAATAGACTGCTTAGCGGTGGGAAAATGAAGCCGTTGCCAGATGCCATTGGTGGCATAAAAATACGGATTGCCGAGGATTGAAAATAAAATGTTGGGTTGTACACAGCAGAAATGTCAAGAGTAGACCTTAATTAGAAATAACGTGCAAAAAAAAATATGTACTCTAACACTTTACAAGTTTTTTAGCATTCCCATCCAACTATTAAAGTGAACTGTGATTGGTTAATATTCCCACCAGCTTCGCAATCCCCGGCGCGTTCTTCTCTTTTCATTGACAATGGAGCAATCTATCCAGTTGTTTATCTATATCGATGGTAATTACACTTACAGGAAATGTGTATTCATTACGTGAGCCAAAAAAAACTTAACGCACATTATCAATTATCTTCAATTATAATATCAACTCATGGGTGACTTTAATTAGACAGCACGAAACGTAAATTTTCGCATAAATTATTTTTTTATCTCAAGTCTGAAACAATTTTTACTTTTACGTATTTATAGTAATGATACACTGTATAATTACATAACGAATTTTAAATTGATGTTTCATACTAAAAGAAAAGTTTAAATATCTTGCTAAATCATTTTGAAATACTTTTTTTTAATTTTTGTTAATTCTGAAAACTTCTGGTGACATCTAAATGTGAATTTATCAACAGAAAACTTCCATAGTAGATGTATTTGAAATGGTAATCTCAAAACACCGAAAACTTCTCTCTGACAACAGCATTCGCTTTTGTGTGATGGTTAGACATAGTAGTAAATTTGATCTCATTTTAAAATTGTAATTTTCATAGAAATCTGTGCATACTTATGAAGAAAGAAATATAAAGTTCGAGCGCTTTTGTTGAACAGAAAAAAAATAACAATTTGAAAGAAAGCCAAATACTATAACCTAATATCCAAATATCACATTTCTATACTCGCTCAAGTAAAGAACACGTTGTAGTAATATACACGAATACGGAAGTGGCACTTTGTGTGCCAATAAGTTACAAAAACAAACTACAAAATTTTAAAGATATCGACTTCAAAATTAATAAAAGTTCACAAGCTGAAGAATAACTACCCCTCCTTCTCTCAATCATCACCACTGCTCAAGTATCACATGCCCTTTGTACCCCCGCCCCTATAAAAACATTAGTATATTAGATCAAGATAAAAGTCAAACTCAAAAAATGTCTCGAGATCATCCCAGTCGGCCTATCAAAGTTCTTCCAATAAATTTTCCTAACGGAGAGGTGCCTATAAATCTTATCCTTAATTGGAATCATAGTATATCTATTATAATTACGCATGTAATAAATGTGAAATTTTCTTAGGTACATAAAGATATGTTGTAATCTCATATCGAATTTTAAATTCCGAATAGATCCTCCGTATTTAAGATTGCTTAGAGGAATAAGTTTTCTGGAAGTTCATCAAATATTGAATTTTATTGCTGAGGTAAATAAGGAAACTTGATTTGGAAAGCAGAACTCGGCATGGCTGATGTATCTGGTCTGTTTAGTCGATTTATCTACAAATAATGGAAGGAAGATAACTGCACCCTTAAAAAAAAGTACATTTATTAATAGTAGGTAATAGTATCACGAGAAAAAGGAGATCGTCCCTACATTAAGTTCCCTCTCATTAGCGTACCACAATAAAAAAAAAAACTAACTTGGATTTTCAAATAAATAACACAATGCACAGTTGCAAATAAGTCATTCGTCAAAAACGAAGATGTTGTTGACCTCTAAACTGGTAAATCATTTGTCAATGTTTGTTATATATAAAGATAAGAAAAGGGGTCGTCACAAAAAAACAGCGTCCAAATATAACCTATGAAGTTGCTGAAAGTAGAATGTGAAAACCTTGTTTAAAAATACACATGTTCTTTGAATAGTATAATTTTAAAAGACACATCATTACTAATGATGAAATCATTAAAAAATGTGAGACTATGCTTGAAAATGATTTTTCAGACAAATTTTAGAGTAAAAAGCATTATGATAAAACGTTTTAGGCCCGCTTCGATGCATCAGAGTCATTGGGAAGAGAGAATGTCTTTCTAAGTTGTCGGATTTTGCAATAAGATTATTCGAATTTTAATGTGACACTTATAAAACTTCCACAAAGAAAAGCTTTTCGTACCATCAAACTTGGAAGTGTTATGACAAAAGCAAACCAAAAATAAATGTGGAAAACTTCAATTTCTCTTTCTATAAATCTCGTGGGAAAACTCAATTGCGATATTTACTTTAGGAAAATTATAGTCATTTTATACCATTACTTGTAGCGTTGTTGTGAAAAAAGGGGCCAAAATAACATCCCCCATGTGTAATGACATGGACTCCAAGAATTTTTTCTTTCCCATGGTTTACGAATGTCGTATATTGTTTTGACTAACTCTCCTTTTGGACGAAGAATGCTGTCGTAACAACTGTTAGTATCCGCACAAATCTTAACCAGACAGAAAATAAACCGGTAGTTATACGTTCACTTTCGATTTAAATCGGAGAATTCCTTGGGAAAAGAGAAAAAAGAGAAACATTTGGTTGTCGTGGTTCTCACTCAGATAAAAATATATAGTACGATGTAGTAAAAAAAAATAATTTTACCACTAGACAGAATCGCATTTGTGTTTTTAAAAAAGAAATTTGAAGAACATATTATCTTCTGTTCATTCAGCTGTGACAGAAACAGACGTGTTACGTAATATTCACTGTGAGTTTAGTGGATTTTGCTAACCTTAAGACATTTCTTGGTTTTGGAAGGTAGAAAGTTGAGGAAAATGGGGGGGTTTGGAAGAGTGCTCAATTTTGTTTTTTGATGTTAAAGGGGTTATATCATTCTTTTAAAGTCACAAACTATACTTAAAACTCTAACCCTTTTTTGTGAATCCAACGATACCTTTATCTCTAAATCTTGTTTTTGATTGCAGTCGGTTGGTTGTATTAGAGATTTTTTTCAGGCGGGGTCAGCTACGAGAGGATCAAAGTGTAACATCGATAGATCACGAACAGTGCAAAGAAAGAATGAATTCCAAGGTTCTTCAAGGGGAAATTATGCGTCTCGAATTTGAAAAAAAAAAAACTAAACAGAAAACTCCCACCAATAGCCCGATAGCCAACATCAAACTGTCTGTCGAGATCACTGCCGTATCTTCACCTGTTTGAAAAGAAAGACTGCTGAGCGAGACACAAAACCTCTTATGTGCTAGAACATTCTGTTTCCAGGAAATAAATCTGAC
This sequence comes from Linyphia triangularis, assembly GCA_963978545.1. Taxonomy (NCBI): domain Eukaryota; kingdom Metazoa; phylum Arthropoda; class Arachnida; order Araneae; family Linyphiidae; genus Linyphia; species Linyphia triangularis. Next base: position 27,985,256 of record OZ021732.1, on the reverse strand, counting down.
CTTTTGCAATCTAACTATACCATTGCTTTAATAAAATGAATACTGAGCAGGATATGAATTTCTTAATGAAAGCAGAAATGTATGATTTCCTTAATTGAAAAAGAAAGGAGGATAGCTTCAATTTTCAATGTTGATGTTTTTATTTCAAATTATTATACTTTTATTGCTCCACTAAAAGATGCAAAAATGAGACAGCTCGAGGTATTATCAAAGTTTCTGTATATGAAGTCACCTTCTAAATATGTAATCAATATTTTGCATCAATTGAAAAAAGTGTAATAAACCTGCTTCCTTTTTCATCAATGTCTTCGCCCTCCTATGTATAAAAAATAATCTCGGAACTTCTTTTCAAACAGGAGTTAAGTGGTGAAATGGCGTTCCATATATATATATATATATATATATATATATATATATATATTAGTAATCTCCGTTTAAATTTCAAAATTCGTCAGAAGCATTCAACTATATTCTTCAAAGAGAATAGAATTCCCCTCTTATCTTAACATAATTCTCGGCACGTGTTCAACTACATTTTATTCAAATATCGAGTGCCAGTTCATTCTTAGCGTGATTCCTAACTCAATTTTGATATTTGTTGGTAGCGTTCAAGAACACTTTTAGAGAAGGTGATAATTCTATCAATTGTTATTATAAATAGCAGTTGAATATTAATAACCGTAGGGAGAATTCCACTACATATTTATTTTACTCTCCACCGTGACTATCAATGGAAGTGAGGATGTCCCGGTGTCCCTCTAAAACAAATAGCAATGCTACCGGCTACTAACAGAAGAATACGTGACCGATTTTTATCAATGCAAAAGAGAGATCCAATTTAATTCGAAGGAGCAGTTCCAAATGAACACCAAGAAAAAGACACGACACAGTTGCGCTTTTTTATTATTATTATTAGTAGTATTATTGCAGAGCGGCTTTCTATTTGTAGACTGTTGAATTCTAAGTCCCGGCATAGCAATTAACGAATAAATTGCATCCAACAAGTGAATGTCTGATTGCGCTTATCGTACATAGAAACCGTGTTTGCCATTTATCATCCACATTTTAATGTCTTGTTCAAATGTGTTAAAACTTAATGTTTATTGCCTTAATGCCTATGTCGGCTGCGTAGATGAAATTAGGCAGATGTAATCGCATTGAGGAATTAGTATTTAATATTTATTTTATTTTTTCTCTTTTCCTTTTAATACCAGATTCAAGCGGTGAATTTGTTTTGTTTTAACTAATAAAAATTGCGTTCTACATACGATGTGAACAGAGGGGATCGAATAATCGGATTCGACATCTGTAGTTAATTATGTAGGTTAAGCTTTTAGTCGGCCTTGATCAGCGCATAAATTAAACCAATTTAAAGAGGAAGAAACAAGGTTGGAATTTTTTCCATTGAAAAAAAAAAAATGTTGTTAAATTCGATGATATTCATAAATGCGACTTAATGTTTCCTAGTTTGTTTATTTTTTAAATATGGTAAAAAAATTGTCTCAAAGAAAAATTATACAAGTTTTCAAAGTTATAAAAGTTTTTTTTTTTTTTTTTTTTTTTTTTTCTTTTTTTTTTTCAATAGTTAAAAGCGCCAACCGTATTGAAGGCGATACATCAACCGTACTGAACCAAAATCTGGTAACTTCAAAAGGATAAACTTTGATGTACGAAATATTTACGGAAAATATTTCGGAATATAAACTGAATTTATGTCATTAATTTTGTTGTCACATTTACTGCCCAAAATCGAACACTATTTAATTTATCCCTTTGAAGTAAAAGACGATTACTTTTCTTTTCATTATATCACTACTCGTTTCTTACTCGAACGTACTAGTTAAGATTTATTTAAAAGTTACCAGTAGGCTTGACAATCATTAAAAGTCAGTGATTAGCACCATATAAATGATTAACTTCACTGCAGAAGACAGTTTATCACTGACATGCCAGTAGTTGGAAGCACCAGCAGATCAAGCATTTTCTTTTCACTGGAGCGTTGATCTTCTGTGTGACTATCGATTCAAGGCGAAATAATCGCTTCATAGCTGTGTTATTTCATTTACTAACACTATATAAACGGAAATCTGACATCCCAATCAAATTTTACCAATGATCCTCCAATCAACTTACTAGCTGGAATTCCGGCTATTGGCGTCATGGTTGGTTGGTTGGTTGGTTGTTTTCAGATTATCTGGCACCGTCAACAACACGAGGGCTATAATGCGCCGAAACATTCGTCATTAGACAAGTCAACATACATTTACAAACACCCATGCCTAACAGGGAACTCGAACCCGCAACCTCGCGGTCTAGAAGCTAGCACGCTAACGACAATACGGTTTGGTCTATTGGCGTCATAAAAATCAGCATTTAAAACAAGCATGTGAATGTCCTAATTTTAAAGGGATACTTTCTTCTAAAGTGTTGTCTCTTTTGTTGCCAGGGTGATGACCACCGCCGCAGCCTTCACGGCCAGCATCATCTGCAGTAAGATCCCTGGTCTGACCCCTGGCCAGCAGAGGTTGTGCCAGGAGAGACCAGATCTGATCGTGGCAGTCGGAGACGGAGCCAGGATGGGCATCGGTGAGTGCCAGAAACAGTTCAGGAACAAAAGATGGAACTGCACGGACATTGGCAGTTCGTATGTATTCGGACACGTTGTGGTGGTCGGTGAGTTATTTTTCGTCCCAATTCTTTCCTTGCCATAAACCATAAAAAGTAGGGTGTCCGAATCAAATGTCCCTACACTGTTAAAAAATTTGGATCCAGTTTGCACCAAAAATTGGTTCCCATTTAGCTGCAACCAACATTTGGTGCTTAGTTATATGATGTACTGGTGCTACCTCGGATCGTAAGCCCCATTTAATAGTAAAACTAAGCACCAAATGTTGGTTGCAGCTAAATGGAAACCAATTTTTCGTGCAGGTTGGAACAAAATTTTTAACAGTGTAATTTGAAGACACCGTTATTCTTAACGGAAAGTAAAAAAGGATAAGACAAATATAAAATTAGATAACTAAAGTCTCAAAGTGTTTAGAAAAAAATATAGTGCATTTCGGCGTGGATTCCCTTTAGTAGCCATGAGGATATGCAGACAGTTTGGTTAAAGCCCTGTTCCCTGTAGTATTTCCATCGTTACAGTAGAAATAGCAGCTCTTATTGAAGCACGAAGGTCTTCAACATCATACATGTTCCTTCAGTAAGTATACTTTGTCTTTGACGTAGCCCCAAAATAAAATCCAGTGGAATGATCTCTGGAGACGTCGGTGTTTAGGCGTTTGGACCTCCGCATCCAAAACCGCGAGCTGGATTACCGTGAGTCAAAAATAAAAAAACTTGAGCCAAAATCTAAGAATTCAGCAGTCAATTTTCCTAATACCGTCATCGAATTGCTGACAGATTTTTCTTATTCAACTGTTGAAATTAAGGACATTTGATTCAGACACCCTGAATATATTTTTCAACATACGGGCGATTCATAATTTTTCTCGTGTTTAGAGTCTTCTGGATCCCGTATCAATCATCTGATCTTTATAAAAACTTTATATACTTACTACTGAGATCATAGATCTCTAAAAAAAAAAAAAAAGTTTTAAAATAGTTCACATTTTTGCAAATGACGCTTCAATGACATCAAGTACAGAAGATATTTTCAAATCAGGTTGCTTTCTTTTTTTGGTGTGTAAACTTAATTTTTAAGCTTCACAATAATTCAGTCAATACAGATAACTTCCATATAAATCTTTAAAAAATGGAGGTATAACATAAACTTATTTCGTAATTATACTAAAATGGCTTTATTCAAAAACCACTTACTTCTTATTCTCTACAAATTTAGAATATTTAGAAAAAGAATCTTAATTAACTGTCTCTTCTTAATTGAATATCACTAATTTATTTTGTACCCTGTTAAAAATTTGGATCCACCTTGCACCAAAAATTTGTTCCCATTTAGCTGCAACAAACATTTAGCACAGTTTCACGATTTAGTGGGGCTACCTCGGACCGGAAGCGTCAACAAGTTGACTACTACAGAATTTTGCATGATTCCGGTCTAAAGAGCCAATTTGATTTAACCTTTAATTGCTATATGCGGTCTGACAGACCACGAGTAATTTTTTGTGGAATGCTTCCACCCACTAAAATATTTCAACTTTGACTTTTAAATAAATTTGTACGATATTTTGTTTCTTAAATTTTAAATTGATGTTCACTAATTTCTTTGACGCAGTATGAACCACGCGTTGTCCTTGCGCCAAAATTATCAAACCACCCAACCACAGCACCGTCGATGCGTTGTTTGGAGAAGATACTGAACCAGTGGTGTGAGTTGATTGCAACTCATATGGCAATCAACGAATTAACTCTTGAAACTATTAAGCACCAAATGTTGGTTGCAGCTAAACGGGAACCAATTTTTAGTGCAAGGCGGAACAAAATGTTTAACAGTGTAGTTAGTTTTTCAACAATAATAAAATAAAATTCGCAGAAATCGTAAAATTTCAAAAGAATTGAATGAGATAAATCCAAATATACCAAAGAATTTTTTTTTTTTTTAATTTTGTTTCTTGTCTGGTTTTTTTTAATACTAATCGACAATACTAGTTACTAAAAGACAATATTTTAAAATCCAAAAACTGTTATCCTGATTAATGATTTGCATTCATAAAATATACCCTAATACCTAATTACATTTAAAGCCTTTAAGCTCCATTCAAACATAAAAATTTTTAACACTTAGAAAACATCAATAGCTAAACATACTATGTATCAAAGCAGAACAAATGCTTTTTTGCAAGAAGGCCAAATCCCCGTTTTTCGTGCGAAACGCCAATGTCTCAAACCTAATCCCAAATACACTGCCAGTCCTAGGCACGACGCTGGCAATTTACGAGGCGTACCTTATGTCCACATTTCATTCTGTCAACAGTATTGAATTAATGTAGCTTCTTTTTATAGTTAATTACCGGGAAAGCCGTGCTCGTGGTGGTTCATTATGTCCACTTTACACACGCTATCGACACAAGAATTATCCCTTGTGTACACAGGCGGGATATTTATGGATTACAATCTACATCAAAAGCTTTGGGTATTTTTTTTTTAATAGTTGAGTTTCTTTATGGGAAGTCGTAATTCTTTCCAAAACCCTTCTTCAATGAAAGCTAACAAGTGTGGGAAATATACACTCCCAATATATATCTGCAATTCCTTTTGCCCTCTGGTATTCACAGCCGGGTGAACTTTTTCTAATGTCTGACAGCTAACAAAGTTTGATATAGAATTATGGCCTACCCATAGCGATAAGAATTATGTTCGGTAAATCATATTTATATGGATATTCGAACTCAACGGAGGCCGTTCATCAAAGAGTTGACAAATAACACGATTCCCTTTTGGCTAGGTTTCTTTGAAAGTCGGGGCCGATCCCAGGCTCGGAAAGGTAGTTGAAGAAAGAAACGCAATTATAGTCATCACCGGCGCCTGTTTCGTACTTAAAGACTATTATCTTTCTGCTCACCAATTACAGAGTGATCATGAATTTACTACAACTCTTGGAGGAGAGTACAGGTGTCGCATGCATACTGGGATTTAAGTCGAATCATTTACATATGTATCGACTTGGCGAGGGAGATGATGAAGAAAATCATGGTCATGGATTGATGGTAAGAGAATTGCGGGTTATTTCGGAAGTACCTGACCAATTCTAAAGGGTGTTTAAAAATACCAAAGGCAAACTTTTTTCACTGATTGTTTGTCTAGGAAAGATCACTGACATTCAAAGTTAAAACAAAATTAGAAAATAAAATTAAAGATAAGTAAATCAGATACATGAACTTATTGTACATTAAATCAAATGTTTATTGGTCCTATATCATTTACAGCGATCTCTGATTATTTTTTTATAAATCATTAACCCTGATTGTGAATATGACACCGGTAGTTGTCACGATCATTCAAGATTATAACTTCTTTTTTTTTTAAATTAGCTGCAGACCAGATACATGGTGTCTAATAAATGACTTACCCATGTCGAATTTAAATAATAACAATTAAAATTTTGATTTTAAATATTAAATATTTAAAATCAACCAAATAATTTTCAAATAATTCCATTTTAAAATTGTTATTGAAATAAAAGTTTTTAAATAAATATGTCATTAAAATTGTTCTCTGTGATCGTGAATTTACTACAACTCTTGAACGAGAGTACAAATATTCAAAGCTAAACTTTCTTCATAAAATGTCAATTCAGTCACTAAAATTCCTTAATTGCACTCAAACTTTTACAGTAATAAAGCCTAATTTTGTTAGTAATTTAAAAATTTCAAATCTAAGTTAAATTAATATTAAAAGGGGGGGGGGAGTAATGGAAAAATAGTTATTTTATGTAATTAACTTTTGTTTTATATAATAATAGTAGCAAGTTAATATGAAAAAATAATTATTTTAACCAGGTCAAATATACATTTGTGACAACTGACTGACGGAACACGTTCATGTCCTTTGGGTCAGTTGTTATAGGGTCATGATACAAATATTGAACGTTATAGTTAATTTAACAATTGATACAAACATTCAACGTAAGAGCCAATCAATGTACGGGAAATAATTTTTCTTTCAAATCACTATACAAGTCAGTAGTTAAAGCTCCTAATCCTAAATTCTAAACCAGTCATTGGGCAAATTTTCCACTTCAAAAAGAATCAAACGAAGTTTCCCTTTCGACCGACATTAAATTTTAAAAAAAAATCATTGTTATAAGGTCATAATACAAACATTGAACGTTATAGTTAATTCAACAATTGATACAAACATTCAACGTAATAGCCAATCAAAGTGCGAAAGAATGAAAATTTTTCTTTCAAATCAATATACAAGTCAGTGGTGAAAGCTCCTAATCCTAAATTCTAAACCAGTCATCGGGCATATTTTCCACTTGAAAAAGGATCAAACGAAGTTTCCCTCTCGACCGACATTAAATCAAAAATGGTCATCATCACGACAATCTAAGGTTATAATGAGAAGATTACTAAAGTAGCTGTAAAACATCTGCCCTTTTTTAACCTTATTACCATTAAATCAACATTCCCGCAAGTATCAATGAACTTTCTATGCCAAAAATCTCGCATTCGAAACCGCAGGTACATCTGTAGTTGCCCGTTCCAAGACTGGTGTCGAACGAATTATGGGTGTAAAACTAGCTAAGGATGAACTGGGGAAGGACATCTAACCTAAACCGTAATCACCGAATCACTCAATCCCCTAATTGGTAAATCGTGGTTTTGTTCTTTCCTCCTCGGCTGCTAACAGTCCACTTTGGACCCTAATTGATCACCTAGATGCTGAGGAATAATCCGGAGGATGTACAGTGATGTCTTACTCTCAGAAATGCTGAGATATCTTCTGTAGTTGTTATCCCCCTCCCATGTCAGGAAATATCTTGCTTGTAAGTTCTTTTCTTTGTTGTATTAGTGTCTAGAGCCATTAATTTCAACAATTGTGAGATTACAGAGCATGCTGGAGTTGTACTCTGGTATAAATGGACGCGAGAAGCACATGATAAATAGCGGATCAGGGTTTTAAACATGAAGAAATTGCGGCCTTTTTTTATACATATATATTTTTTAAAATTGTCTTGGAGGATTATCGCTATTATTGTTAATAACGGGTTATCAAACTGGATTTCCATTCTGTTGAGATGCTGGTCAACCTTACCAATGTCAGTTGGTATCCTTTACGGACATTAACTTTTGAAAAGTCAAACTGAGGTTAATAGCAATATTTTTTTTTTTTTTTATTGTTCCAGATGGTGAAATATGTTTGAAGGTTTAAATAAAGGTCCATATTTATATTTTTTATAAAGAGCTTGATATTCTTTACAGAATTAACGTTTGAAAAATCAAACAGAGATCAATAGCAATTATGTTTTTATTTGTACAAAAAGGTGAAATATATTTATCAAGGTTTAAATAGGAGGAAATATTTTGATTTTTATAGAGAGCTTAGTACTCTTTACGAACATTAACTTTTGAAAAGTCAAATAGAAGTCAATAGCAATCATTTTTGTATTCCAGATAGGGAAATATATTTGAATGTTTAAATAAAGACTCATGTTTAGATTTTTATAGAGAATTTGATATTCTTTACAGACATTAACTTTTAAAAAGTCAAAGGTCAATATTATTTTTTTTTTTTTTTTTTTACAAAAAGGTGAAATATATTTCAAGGTTTAAATAAGAAGTAATATTTTGATTTTATAAAAAGTTTGATAATATTTACGAACATTAACTTTTAAAAAGTCAGAGGTCAATGTAAATAATATTCTTTGTTCCAAATGGTGAACTATAATTGTACAAAAAGGTAAACAAAAAAACGAACGTATTATTTTTATAGAGAACATACATATTATGAGTTAAAACTACATGAATCATCATTGACCTATAAATATATTGCATGATTGATTGGGACATAAATACAATTAGTTACATTTATGAGATCTCAAAAGTATACGGTTGCAAGCTCTCTGTAAAACTATATTTAAAAAAGACGTGATACATCTTTTCACTTAATTGTAATATTTAACACAGAAAAATTCAACCCTCAATTTCAAAGAGATTTACTACTGTCAAATGAAAATTATTGAGTAATCATAATCATTTGAGAAAAATTCAAACCTTCATTAATTAAATACAATGAGTACATTATTTTAATACCGATATTTTTATGTTATGCGCTGCTATAAAGTATGAAAAATGCAAATATGAATTTAATTAAAATAATATGCTCAAAATAACAAAGTTTAGCTGTGAAACTTAGTTGTTCGTTAAAGAAGTTGTTTAGTACGAGAAACTCTAACTTCAAAACTTATAATCATACACGCCTTTTTTATAACACAGTTTATACAACTTAAGACAAAGGTGAAAAAAAGTAACATTTCTTGAAGTAATATTGATTCCCAAACTACTTCAACATATTACTCGTAAAACAAATAGTGCACTTGAAAACAGTTACTTAAAGCACCTGAACTAATACACATGAAACACAGCGAGTGGCAATCCTTTTATTCAATATTTGATTTTAACTTAAAGAGCATGTCTCTTTTTTTGCTTCCAAACACTTGACAAAACTACTTAAAGAACATTGTAACCTTGTTACAGGTACTCTAAACAAGCAGTTTTATCTATATTTTAGTTCTACCAAAACGCCTCTGCTTACTTTTTTAACAATGGTTTTGAATTTATTTACCGTATGAGGATTCATTAAAAGAAAAACGTTTCTTGACTTGTAATATTTTAAATTGTGCATTGAATAAAATTAATATATAAGCCAATATGTAACTTAGTCAGAATGATCATAGTTAATTTAGGTTTACAAACAGTACATAGCTTAAAACACTAAAAACATTTTAGCTAACATTTCGTAACAATTTTCAACCTATTAAGATTTTGATTAACAAGTACGTTATATCCACTTTCAGACTTTCATTGGCTAACGGTTCATTAAGAAGTAAATAAATGCTTGTGAAGATTCAACTATTAAACAAGAAAAACATCGTGGTACTAACTATCTAATTTTATAGTTGATACTTTTAAGTAATTCTGCCATTCAAAACCAATCTGCATAAGTATAACTGTAACCACAGAAATCGTATCGTTTCTTAACCATACGTAGATTCTTTCTTAATGTAAAGAGCGCTTTCTCTGCAGTATAACTTCCTCCTCTCTTCCAACGTCTCGTCAGTGTTGACTTTACTCCTGTACCGTTCTAATCTTCACACTAAACCCCAAACCAAATTAATGTAGTATCGTAGTTATTTCCACGCACAAAATCTACTAATTAATTAAAATTGCCATTAAAGGCTCTGCTGTTGTAAATAAAAAAATTAATTTAATGGTACATATTAACTGTAGTAATACAATTGCGTTGTGATTGAATATCGAAAAACCGAGTTGTAATACCACTCTCATTTAATAAATATATATCCACGTCTTTTTTTTTTTTTTTTTTTTTTTTTAGTATGTTTAGAATGTTGTAAATAATTAAAGGGTAATTAAGTAAGTTTAACCTATTTTATGTATATCAAATAGGTGGTAATTAAAATAAAATTTACGATCATGTAATCTCCAACCAAAAGTTTTGTTAGTAAAACATTTATCAAGTCAAACAAAAAACTAAAACCTTATGTGTATCAAGGTAGGCATAATTTAACTAAGGCTAGTATCTGGAGCAAACAGAAATCACCACACCAGATCTATATAAAGTTCTACTAATATCACATGGAAATAAATTCTAAAAATTTACAAATAATTAAACTTCTTTAAAAACTTGAAAAGTTGAATTTTTAGAAAATGTCACTTCAAAGACAACAATTATATGATAGTTATTCATTCAAAACTATATTGGAATATTTTTATTTTTGTTCTAAAACTTCATCGACTAATTTCTCGTCATCGATTAATGCTCAGTTACTAAAGTTATGTTCCTTATAAGCCCGTTAAAGTTTGCAATTACCATTTTTCCTCCTGAAGGCGAAATTTGATCTGATGGTTAATTTTTATCTCTCAGATATCTTTTTCACATGTCCTGAATTTTATAAGGATGCATTGGAACAGGTTTTAGGCAGCTCTAAACAGGAAAAGTTTGATTATAGCCATCCCGTTGATTCAAATCAAACTAAATCGTCATCTAAACGAACACCTCTGAAACAATTCGATTACATGAGAACTTCCTTCGGCATTATCTAACAAATTACACAATTACACGTGGCATTATCTAACAAGTAGCGTGCCAATTTAGGAGAAACATTCCAAAAATCTCTTTCCTTAAACAAACAAAATTCCATATCGACGGAAGGTCATGTTTTGAAGAGCATTCGTTTTTAGAGATTTATGGACCCAGCCAAAGACCATCGTCCATCATAGGTAATGAGAGGTCTCATGAAGCACAAGATTAGCGAAATCTCTGGCACCCCGTTGGTTTTTCGTTTCTCCAGAAGTACCTGAGAGGGAAAAGCTACCGCTGTTCTCATAAGGACTGGCTAATATTCGGAGAAGTAACCGTAAATTCGAAGTTCTTTCTTTTTTTACGAATTGGTGTGTCGTAAGAAAAGCTGGACCAATCAGTTACTGGAGACGGGTGGTTATAACGAAACTGGCAAGGCTTGTTAGTGTAACGAAGGATATACTTCACGTATTTCAACTAAAATTGGTGGGCGCTTTCACCAGAAAAGATAATCGAAGGCTAGGGAAAAAACGGTTAGGTTCAAGTTTTTTTTTTTTTTTTTTTTTTTTTTTTTTTTATATATATGGTTAAAAAAATGAAGCTAAGAGTTCTGAAACATAAGAAGTACTAAATGTTAGTGGATCGTTCAGGGAAGGTGAACGGTGGAGTTCGTGAGGCAATTCACAGTAGTTGATAATATAATTTAACGTGCTTCCAAATGCTCTATGAAACCTTAAAATCGCATGCACTCAAAATAAATTTCAAGGTACTTTAACCTTTCACCCTTAGGTCAATTTGTAACGTGCATAATCTTTGTGCCAGAAATTTACTTTTAGTCGTTGATATTATGTTGTGCAATGGGGAAATTATTTAATTTAAGAACGGATTTTTTTTTTCACTATTGCGATTACATTTAACTATAACTTCAATGTATTGTTGTTGTCACAATTTAAAATTTAAAATGAGGATCTACCTCATCCTAAGCGGATCGAGTTTGAAATCTCTTGAAAATTCTTCAATATTTTTGGAATTTTTAAAGCTATCAGCCCCCATTGAATTACTTGTATTAAAAAAAATTCGATCCACTACTTAAACATCCTATTAAAATAATAATAACTCTTGTAATCTTGACTACGCTGCAGTTCATGCAATTTCTATCTATGATTCTAGTTGGTCTTTTCACATCTTTCGTGGCTATTTTAATTAAAATTAGTTTGTACAGGTTGCACCGAATTATGTGCACATAGTTTGAATGATCATCTGTCTGCATCTGTTTGGAAGATTCTCCTCAAGATTTGCTCTTACATGACAGTGAAAGTATTGAGGTGATCCCTGTTGGAAATAAAACTCGTTATCTTCAGAAAAGTCCTCCCTAATGCGTGGTAAGACAGGTTCTTACATTTATTTTTCGGGAAGCTTATTTTAATAAAAATAATCAAATCATATCTACTATTCCATCCTTACAGTAAAAACTTTAAATTCCTTAATATAATCCCATGTCAAAGTTTCCTTCCACCTCATCTCGCTATCAATGTAAAAATATATCTTCTTTTTAAGATAATGTAACCAAAATACACAATGTAATCAAAATTACAGCTCTTAAAACTAAGCTTTCAACCTAGTGTCATTTAAATCAATTTTATTCTCGAATTGTTGCCAAACTACCAATTTCTTTGTATGATATGATCATCTCTCCTCTAGAAATATAACCAATTTTATATTACTACTGATCAGTTATTGATAACTACCAGTTTATTTACAACACCGCGGATCTATATGCGGATTTTTCACCAAAAGTATAAAAGAGGATATTGATAGCATCTACATATCTCGCTTACCAGTAAAATGTAATGTGCATAAAAATACATTTTTACCACCTTTTCCCGATGTCGTTTGTTATTTCACATAATAACGTTTAATCCGTACCATTTAAAAATTTAGTTATTTTTAAATGTAGCAAAAATATTTTAAGCATCACTAAAAATCCAATCCAATTTTCAATTTGAAAAAAAAAAAATACAAAAACTTCAATTTTCAAACTTCTGCCTCATAATAATCTTTGAGCCTTCCTCTAATATTTTCACAAGTTTTGGAAATTGTCTGATTATGCATAAAAATTAAGTTTTTGACAGGTCCTTTCATCCGCTACACTCTCTCCAATGTTTGCATTCATTTTTCATGTTTGCGTATTTTAAAACTACCACTTGACTCAAATCACTAAAATTCGTAATTTTAGCACATAATTAACAAATGACTTGAAATTTTTTATACCATTCTACACATCATTTTGTTAAAACTAGGCATGGATATTTGAATAAAAAAAATCTTTTTAATTAAAATGTATTTGAAAAAATTTAGATTTTTAACCTATACATGTGGTTTTTATTTTTCCTTCCTCCGTGTGTATTTTACTTTCTAATCTTATGTCTAAAGTTAAAAAGAATATAAATCTCGTAACATTTTTCAAAAAATCAGGGAAATTGCAAACAAAAATAAATGGAAAATGTTGAAATATGAAAGAAATTTCCCTAATTCTTTTCAACACAATTTTTAACAAATTCTTAAAACTTCATGCATTTATTTAATAAAAAAAGTATAAATACCTATTACTATAAGAACATTGTAATTTTAATGTAATTAAAAGTAATTATAAGAGTACCAAATCACTTTAAAAATAAAAAATAAAAAAACAGCTTACGAGAAACATGCAAATAAAGAACAGTTAACGGTCATTAAACTGAAACGATAAAAACTTCAAACAATCATATCAGGCCACATCAAGAATTTGAAAACAACATTAAGATACAGGTTGAATAATATACCTAATGCAGGAAGTCATGGTTGGAATTAGTTATAACGATTTAACCTCTTTTCCGAGGTCAAATTATACACGATTCTTCCTTTTTTTAAAACTAAATCTCTCTCTACCAAACCTTGAAACCCACTATTATCATTTAATACGGTGTTTCATACATTATTCTCAAACACAATTAAACAGTAGTAGTAGAGTCCATTTTGAAGCCGAATCTACGTTGATAATTTAATTGTTCAACATCATACTAAACAATTATTGTTTTTGTTTTTTATTGTTTTTTACTATTTCATTGATCATCACTTGATAAACAAAGTCATGTAGAACGTATTATTCGCAATTTTTACTATCAGTTTCAAAAGAAAACTAAAATATTATTTGAAATAATCGCAAAAATGGGGTAACTTCTTCTTTTTTTTTTTTTTTTTTTTTTTTTTTTATCTATAGTTTTCAAATCTAGTATCTTTCAATGATCCAAATTAGAAACAATTTTGTTTATTACATTGTATGCTGTTGATTGCATTTTACATCATTTTCTACATCTATTTATTTTTAAGAAGAACTTTTTAAGGTTTAGGATTTGATTTTTTTAAATATGCATTTTTATTACGATCTTGATGAAAGTATATTTGGCTTTCAAAACAAGAGGAAGGTCTTCATCTACATGAATTTTCGAAAAATTATGGTGGGTTTTTTTTTATAAAATAGTAGTTGATAACAGTCCAAACTCGCTTTATAGACTTTTTTACTCCAATGAGAGGAATTATTACATTCAACAATTAAATTTAGATAAATGAACAACATAATCACCTGAACATCAATATTTAAAACCTAAAAATCCAGGATATTTAAAATTTAAAAATAAATTGCTCAAGAATTTAACAATCAATGTTTTATAAATTAATTCAGTCAAAAATTCAAAAATTTAACTATCACTTATTAAACATTTCCTTAATATTCACACAATAGTACAATTATCAATTTAAAAAAATGATTGTTTTACAAAAACCTAAGTAAAATATTAAAAAAAAAATTTCATCATAATATATAATTATTTTTGTATCCATATGTAATGTTTACCAACACAATCATACCAATCATATCTTTGAGCAATACGTAAATAAAAATTCAGTTTGTCAAAAGATGAGTTGTCGTTGAAAATATTATGTAATAGATAAATTAACATTTAAATAATGAAAATGTTTAATACTTTCACGTCGATTAGATTAAAAAAAAATATATATTTTAAATACTTGATGAGCAGAATTTTTTATAAACATAGGTTTGAATCGATTTCTAATTACCACTTTCAAGATTGCTTCATTACCTTTTTTTGTTCACAGTATCATTAAATAAAAAAACTGTAAAAAAGATTTTTGAACGTATATATTCTTATTGATTGTAAAAGAATTCCAACTAGGTCCTAAGTTGTCGGGAATTCACAGGATTTCATATTATGTAAATATTGGGAGGAGTTCTTGCATCATGAAGGCCTATTCCTAAATCGAATAGCTATAAACATTTCCCATTTCATCACACTTATTTTTTTACAATAGAGAATATCCATTTAGTTAAATGTTGTGTATTATTCTGATAGTGGACTTTGATTTTTGATTGTTTTCATTGCTTATTTAATATGATATATTCAATTTATTTAAATTTTAAATAACTACTGCATTGAAATCAGAATATATTCAGTGAAGCTATATTACATTTTATTGACTTAAAATAAGTATGTGCCTAGTTGTCGAAAGTTTTTCAAGATTTTACAATTTCACTTTCATTCTTGTCTTACAAAAGCATTTTCTTACATATGTGTAATTTTGAATCTTGATTCAATAACCTTTGGAATTTTCAACGTCAACCTAATTTATGCAAATAAGATGGAGGATTTTTTTTTTCTTTCTGCCATTTACTTTAATTATCGACGTTATTGATGAGTAAAGAATTTTTTTCGGTCGTTCCGGAAGAATTTTCTTTGTCTCGAAAGAATTTTTCAAAAATTTATCTATCTTGCACTTTTGCCCTATGACGTGATAATGATGATAATGCGTCTTCATTCATAATATAATTTTAGAAGAAAGATTAAGCAATTATGAATATGGATCTCCTTTTAATTGCAGCTTACGCTGAACTTTCAACGTCATCATTACATTACCCTCCTATGACGGCCACTCCGACTTTCTCAGTAGGTCTCTTTAAATAAAAGTCAATTACTTTAACCTCAATTAAGACAGTTTTTATTCCATTTTTATGGACAAGAAAAGCGCTAATAATATTCGGGACTGAGAAACGAAAATATTATATTAGATAATTTCCAGTCAATAATAAAATGGTACCTAAAGATTATAGTCATTCATTGGCTGATAAAAAGATAGTTCGCTGATTTTAATCCGAAAAGTATTTCCATAACATTGATCAATAAGGCGATTTCCCTATTGCTTCTTCGTCTTTCAATATTTATAAGTTTTTTTTTTTTTTTTTTTTGTTTTTTTTTTTTTTTTTTTTAATTATTTATCAACTAAACTATCCTCTCTAATACGATGAACGATGACTATAGAATATGAAATGGCACAAAATAAATCGCAAAAATTTTTAGAAAATAACTCTTCAGAATTATATAACACAACCAAAAGCGGGAGTGGGCTTGACGCAATGCCCGTACCCTTCTTAATACACCTAAAAGCTTAACCCTTTGCATACATCTAAAAACACCTATTTCTATTACATTGATCAGTAAAGAAATTTCTTTAAACTACTTTGAATCTTTACCAGTTTGTAAAATATTTTTTATTTATCCTTTTATTTAACTAAACTATTATCTCAAATACGGTGACTATACAACTTGAAATGGACCAAAATAAATCGTTAACATTTTCCAGAAAGCGGCTCTTCAGAATTACAGCATACAACCCCAGAACCAACCTGAAATAATGCCCTCCCCCCACACCCCTCTTTTTGCATATTACTAAAACTAAAAGTAGATATCTCAATTCAATCCTCTTATTCAAATAAAAAAAGATTTTTAAGAATAGTAGTTTTACTTATATCGAATGTTTCTACAACGGAAAAATTTGCATATCCGGCATCCATGGATTAACGATCACGTTGGTGACATTTATTTGCGTGATTGATAGTCATTAAATTTTAGTTTCATTTTTTTAAATTTTGGTTATATATTTAATTTAATTTATATACTTAATTTATATTTGTTTATGTATAAATTTAAACTTTGTTTATATTAATTTAATTTTGTTCATATATTGCTATTCTTGTAATTTAAAGTGGTAATTTTATTTAGTTCTATTTTGCTTGACCTACATTTTGAAATCATTTAAGTTTAAGAGGAAATCCTAGTAAGGACCATACCCTATACTCGCTATGTTATAATCTTCTAGCCCAATGCATTTAGAAACTACTTTGTATGAAACTTTGAAATTTGGTGAATAGATACGAAAAGGATCACCTAATGAAATTGCATAAATTAGCAACTCAAAAAAAGGGTCTAATTTATTCTATTTTATATTTGAAATCCTTATGTTAATGCATATGCAGTGGCTCCACCTGCTTGTGTCTTCTATTTTAATTTTTATTTATAATAGATAGTCATTAAATGAAAACAATTTAAGTCATTTCATTAAGTGATCATTTCCATGCCTATTCACCTAATTTCAAGGTTTTATACATAGTAGTTTCTAAATACACTGGGTTATAAGATATGTAACATAGCGAGTATAGGGAATGATCCTTACCAGGACTTCCTCTTAATTATCATTACAAGCAACAAACTGGAAAGGTTTTTATTGAAATTTCAGTCACCAACAAAAAAAAAAGTTGCTAAAATTGCTAAAAAAAATTCCTAGATATGCAAGTTGTACTATTACAACCTTGAACAGTTACTAAATATAGAATTCTCACTTCACCCAATCAAGGATCAACTACGCAACTGCAATTTTAAGAACATAGAGGAGAATGGAAATGAATAAAACACTGAATACATCAAATGGATTTTTACCATAAAACATTTAAACATAACCCCCTCAACTGACATTCTATAAAGCAATAATTTTATATATATAAAAAAAGAAGAGAAAGAATCCATGTCCCATTGAATGCGACCCCCAAAGTGGGACTAAATAATTCACAGCTCTTCCTTTCCAGCCAAGAATGAACTGTATACTAACAAATCAAAGACGAGTTGATTATATTTCTAATTTGTTTGTTTCATTTAACATCATGTTAAAATAAAATCCTTCCGTCGAATAATCGTAGGATTATTTCAATGAGTTTGGTAATCTTATATTTTACAAGCCTATATGTTTTAATTGTGGGCTTATTTTTCGTTTTGAAGTGCGGATTGTTTTTGGATGACTCTGATAATCCCCACATGATCACACTTTTGATGGCGGTTATGCAACCACCTGTTTCAATACCATCCGAAATCAAGAAACTTAGATTTCCTTTCTTCATACAATTGATACGAGAATATTTAACATTTTACCCTTAAAGGCTTTTTGCATATTCGTCTATCAATCTATTTTAATTTTATGCAATTTCAATCATTGAGAAAATTTGGCTTTCATAGGAAATACTATTGGAATCACTAACATCCATCAAAATTGCAATCCCAAGATGCACCACTAATTTTGATATTCATTTGCAACAGCTTTTCTCGCAAAGTATCTTGTTTCCATAACATATTCAGTTATGTTTATATTAATCTGGAATGTCTCAGAATTCAGATATTAAATAGAGAATATTAGATTTGAATTTTAGGACTCAACTAAGAGGCCTCATTTCCTACTCACTGACACTCGCCGAGGAATGTTGCAGTCCAATTTGATTCGCTTTGCTCTAGAGGTCGGAAATATCGATCAAAATAAATATCGATACTATATCGTTGCATAGAAAAAAATATCGATATATCGATACATAATTTTTTTTTATTTGATTTTTAATTTTGCCAGAAACAAAGTTTTTCGTGGCAAATTTCTACATTTCATGATTGCTTTTTTGTAAGGTGACTACTTTTTCAACTGAAATGGATCGATTACAAAAGAAAAGTTATATTTTCGCTTAAATGATGCAGTAATTTTAAGAAAAATTTAGATAATTTTCAATAGCTTTTAAGTGTATGGCAAAATATTGAATATTGGTGACATTTTAACTGTCTCTCAGCCAAGTTCAAACTTTAGTTTTGAAGCTTTTAAAAAGGGAATAAAGAAAATCGAAAAACACATGGAACTACAAAACGATCATCAAAAAACTAAACAAAATTGAAAATATCGATAAATCGGTGACTTTTATCGATATTTTTATTATATCGATATTTTTTTAGAAATATCGATAAAAAATATCGTTGTATCGATATATTGCCGACCTCTACTTTGCTCACTAAAATGTTATATGCCCGAGTATTAAAAATGATTACTTGAACTCATAAAAATCACTTCAGTTATTATTTAATATTTAAATTTTTTGAAAATTCAAACATTTACGAACTTTTCAAAAAGAAAATCACATAAATGTGATGCCATCGTCAGATCAGAAAGAATCTTCTTTTAAGAAAATTTCCTTAAGCAAATTTCCTGTTAATGGCGGTTCCTAGTTCATTAAAAAAAAATCTTATGAAATTCTTAAGTTTCAAAGTTTTGTCCTCATATATTTAATAGTATTATCCCTTTACTTTATTTACCTATATTATGCCATCATCATCCAATGCTCTGCCTTTTCATTCAAGTTCAAATATTACTGAAGTTTTTAATTATACACGATAACTTTCCTTCAAACTGATCAAAAGCAACGTGATCTACTTTTGAAAAACAATATTTCTAAGCATTTGTCGATCAAAACGGTGACTTTTAAATCACAGCTGATTTTTGCCTCCTGGTAGACTTTGGTTTCCATAACTCATTGAGTGGTGAATTAATGGCACTCGCTTTTCCCATACCCTTCATCTCTTTTGATGCACGACTAAAAATCTGTCATTGGCGATCACTTCCCCACCTATTTAGCGAGATTAATTAACTCTCTTAACGATTATTATCGGAATCGGAATCGCGGAGGCTGCGCGAGCACCTATGTCGTCCTATCAATCTTCGTCCTAATTGGTCAAACTTACCGGCGTCCGATGGGTGGTCTGGAATGTTCTTTTTCTTTCAGAATGGAAATAAGTCCCGTGACGTCACTATGGGGGGAAAAAACGGACCTCGAGGTTAAACTTGGAGGCTAAAGATCGTTACGCTTCTGGAGTAGTAGACAAATTTAGATGCGGAAAATTAGTTTAATGAATTCTTGTGGAGATGAAATTTGACATTGAAGAAAGACTCGGAAATTTCCATTTTTAACCATTAAGAAATATGCCACTTAGTAAACAATTCATCGCTTAAAATTACCAGTATTCATACTCCAAATTTGCGAGAAATTTATAACCATGGATAAAATTAATATTTTATTTCAGCTTAGGTTGTGTATTATGCAGTTACAATTTTATTTACATAAAAATTATCTATATTTTCACTGCCATTTTTTTTCTATTACATTTTTTTTAAATCAGTGTTCCTTTAAAAGTTTTTTCAAACTCAACTCCTAGATTACTTCCATTTTTTTTCCCCTTAGTAACTTGTTGCATTGCCCAGCGTTGCCTCGTAAATTATATATATATTAGAGGGAAATATAATTTTAAGGTATTAAAAGTATTTCAAGAGGGGACAGATAATCAGCTTTCAAAAATCACAAAAGTTTGTGCTTTCGGTCTTCCTTATTTAGTTGTAAGAACCCATATAAATTGATTGATCTTAAACAAATATTTCTGACCATTTTCAAGTTTTATAATATTATTGAAAAAACTGTGTGGCTAGAAGCTGTTAAATAGTTATTTAGTTTTTTCTAACTTGTTTTCTCTAACTTGTTTATTTTCGTTCAGAAATTATTTTGTTAGATGTTATGTGGCAACAGCTTTTATCTTTAATATATGTGGTGTGATTATCTATAATAATAAACAAGCTATGTGTGTGTCTGTCTGTAGCTCTGTGGATCTGTAGAAACCTAGTACTTAAAATTGGAATAAAGCTCTGAAATTTTTAACACAAGAAGTTTAGGCCTTCTAATTGTATACATGTCAAACAGAATGTTAAAATTTTAGTTAGTACTTTTTTAATATATATATATTTTCCCCCGAGCTCCGAAATTTTTAACATAAGTATTTTAGCCTTCTAATTGTAGTTGTGAAAAATAGAATTTTAAATTTTTGTTTAGTTCTTTTTAATTAATTTTTTTAATTAATTAACAAATATTTTACAAAACGATTTCCAATAGGGCTATGGCTCTGAAAATTTCAACATGAGTAGTTTTGGCCTTCTAATTTTACTTTTCGCAAACACATGTAAAAATATTCTCAAAGGGGTATTAGAGAGGAATTCTTATTTCTCGACTGGGGAGGGGCTTCTAGTATTAAGGGTTTACGCAGCAATTAGTTTTTAGTGAGTGAAGAGAGCTTATGCTTACGCAGCAAAGGACCTTTAAGCGAGCCCATGCTTGCATAGAAATGAACCTTACAGCAAGTGAAGTAAGCCTGTGCTTATTATGAACTTTTCAATCAGAGAAACGAGCTTGGTCTTGCGTAGGAATGAACCTTCCGGTAATCGAAGCTCCAAAAGTTGGGACCTATACACCAATGACGGATCTCCTCAACGCGGGGCCACGCATCTAGCTAAAAAATTGCACAAGGTAACATTTTGTAGCGAAGCACGAGTACTCAACTAGTCTATTATAAAACACCAGTTTAGTTTTAAATTTTTCCTGTTAGTAAAATGAGTATGTTTTTTTTTTCTTCTGAACATTGAATAGAAATTGTAGAGGGGTTTTGTATAAAATGCTTGTAAAATCATTCATAGACATCTCAAAATCCAACAAATAACATTCAAAGTACCTCTAGTATATTTTGTAGTAAAAAATTTATTTATTAAAAAATTTAATTATTTTTATTTTTATTTTGGCAAGTTATCAAATTTAAATTTTGTAAAAGTACCCTTTTAATATCAAACGTTTTAAATCCTGTGGAATTTTAGAAAAAAAATTAAGATAAAACCAGGAATATCAGTAAACCTCAAATAAAACTAAAAAAAAAAAGTTTATTAATTTCTAGTATATCATAATTAAAAATAAAATAGAATAAAATCAAACTTAAAAGCTATCCCGTTTTTAGTAATATAAAAAAATGGAGAATAAAAAAAGTTTATATTAATAAATTTATACCTCTACTTCATGATCTCTTGTCAGGATGTTCTTTTGAAATGTAGTTCATAGTTTTCCTGATTTCATATATTTTGCTTGCCATAATTTTTCTTCTAGCTGTCATTGGTTCAATTGGCCATCTTAAAAAAAAATTGTGTTTCCGAAATGAATTTTGTTCTCCTTAAAAAAATGAAGTTGTGTACCCAATAAACTGGTTTTATCAAGATACTTACAGAAATCTGCTGAACCTATTTCAATTGGTTCAGTAGATACAAGTAATAAACATACCACCTATGACTTATTTTCTCCGATTCCCTGAACATCAAGAAATCGGAATGAAAAATCTTTATTTTTCTGAATCTATAATAATAAAACAAGCTGTCTGTGTATCTGTCTGTCTGTAGAAAGTTACTTAAAATTGGAGTACAGCTCTGAAATATTCAACATAAGTAGTTTTGGCCTTCTAATTGGACTTTTGAAAAACGGAACTTTACATTTTTATTTAGTTCTTTATTAATTATTTAATTAATATTTTTCGAAACGATTTCTAACAGGGGTACAGCTCTGAAATATTCAACATAAGTAGTTGTGGTCTTCTAATTGGACTTTTGAAAAACAAAATTTTTAAATTTTATTTGTTCTTCTTAATTAATTAACACATATTTTACAAAACGCTTTCTAATTGGGCCACAGTTCTGAAATTTTTAACATAAGTAGTTTTGGACTATTGGAAAAAAGAATTTTTAAATTTTAATTTGTTTTTAATTAATATTTTCACAAAAAGCGATTTTTAATAAGCGTAGAGCTCTGAAAGTTTCAACTTAAGTAGTTTTGGCCTACTAATTATCCTTTTCACAAACATGTGTTAAAATATTCTGAGAGGGGTGTGGTATTATTGTATTAACGGGGATTTTTTTCCCTCGACAGTCTTCTAGAGGGGCTTCTAATATTAAGGCTTTTCGTAGCAATTAGTTTTAAGTGAGTGAAACGAGTTTACGCATACACAACAATGAACCTTTCGGCGAGCGAAGCTAGCCCATGCTTGCATAGCAATGAACCTTTCAATGAATGAAGGAAATCTGTGTCTATGTGTCAATGAACTTTTCAGCTAGCTCGATTTTGCGTAGCAATAAACCTTCCTGCGAGCGAAGCGCAAAAACTGGGATCTATACACCAATGACGGATTTCCGCAATACGGGGCCTCACAGCTAGCTAAAATATTACACATGGTAAAATTTCGTAGAAAAGCACTGGCATTCAGCTAGTTAACTAATAAGCAGCCTTTCAACCAAGTACACAGGTGTTTTACTAGTTCCCACACAAAGTATTCCTCAGATTGCAGAATCTTAAAAAATTTAAAACGAGATAGATAGATTCATTTCATTTAGAATCTTGTAAAATATATCAAAATTATGACCACTATTGATTAAAAAAATAGTTATTGAGTGCTAACTGAAGTGCCCAGAGTTGCTTAGGAATAGCTGAAATATCTGAGGTCTGGCTAGTATAACCCGATTCAAATTGGTTCAGTCAATTGCAAGCTAGGAGCAAGCCCCCTTAATAACTTTCACCGTCTTAAACACAAAATATAAGAATGAAATTTTGTTCCTGATAATCAGTATTAGTCAAGAAACCTATAGAGAAAATCAGGTTCAATAGATCTCAAGTTGTGATAATACCAAATTATATAATCCTCGATTTCACCACCTTATCGACAAAACATTGACTTAAAAATATATTCCCGATAATTTGAATTAACAAAGATAACTATGGAAAAAACTCGGCTCATATTGGTTCAATAAATCTCAAGTTATGATTATACCACTTTAGGAGTTGGAAAGAGAGATGGGTGTGGTTTTTCGATATCTCATATAACTAATGACATTCCTCTTGTTTCGAAGATCAATTGTGCAAAAAATTTATCATCAGTGAAGTAAACTGTAAGTTTACGGGGGAAAAAACACCTACGCACACCGAAGGACAATCTTCTTTGTATAGGTTACAGCAAATTTTATTAATTTCGATATTATGCATAATAACTGGTTATTTTACAAAATAACTATCACTATTGGTTAACAAGACAAATTATTATTAACAGTTTATTATTTATCGTATTATATATCTATCACATTAATTATATGTTATATATTTATCATAGTAACCATTTATTATAGATAATAAAAAAACACCTTGTTAATGTAATAATTTTTTCCGTTTATCTATATATTTAATAGGCAATACGTTTTTTGGGGTTAGTCCGTCCGCCTAAACTGCTCAACCAATTTCAATGATCAAGGTGTCATTTTAAAGGAAATAAGCTGTAGATTTGCCAAAACGTGCCAAAATAATTTATTAACACTTTATTAATTAGTTAAATTTCAATATTTTTCATCATTAAGCTACTACAAAGCCTCAATGATTTTGAATATATGATTGGCAACATCCTTACGTATGTAAACAACAAACCGGCTGCTCGGGGGTTCAACCAACCAACCAACCGTTGCTAATTTTAAAGCTATCCTTATATGTAAACAACAAACCCATTGCTAATTTTAAAGCTCTTTTTAAACTCTTCGTTTCCAAGTTGATTTTTTCTGTTTTTCTGAAGCATTTTTGTATTAGAGTAATTATTATTTTGAAGTATTTTTATCCAGAAAATGCTTCGCGTTGGACGTCGTTCTCTAACGGGGCGACTTATCAGAATAAATAAAAGATATTGGGACTTCAATGTAAGGGCATAGCTAATGAAGTTTTAAGTCAGAATGTTTTCGGATAGTATATTTAACTTTCTATTATGAAACTTGCAATTTGGGTGTTTTCTCTATTAGGCCTTACATAAAATTTATAAGAATTTGGTTACATTTTTTATGGCTGGCAAACCTATTCGAGCGCAGCAAGATGTTTTAACCACAAATTCGAGCGGCAAAGCCGCTCAATCCGAGCGCAGCGAGGCGTTTGGGGGTTGGCGAGCGTTAGCGAGCAGGGGGCGAAGCCCCCTAGTTTCAAATTAATCACTTTAACCAGCTATTATGTATGATAACTGTTACCCCGCGGTTAATATGATAAGTACTGGATTCTGCGCTGTCCTATTTTTTTTTTTTTTTTTTTTTCCTCACTGTTATGCTTGAGTATTCGTTCAATGATAACACTGCTTTAAAATTATTGTTTTAAAGGTTTTGTTTGTCATCTAATTTCAAATGAACCTACGGTTCTTATTATTATATCATCAGTATGGAAATTATTTATAATAACCGCAGTGGTATGATAACAATATAAAATCACCAGTTAATTTAATAAAACCTATTAAATTATTCATATTAGGTGTTTACATTGAGTATTTTATAAAATAATCAGCAAAAGTAATGAATTTACCTCAATTTGACATATAAAGCAGTTCTGGGATATATATATCCCTGAGCAGTTTATTTATTTATTTATTTATTTATTTATTTATTTATTTATTTATTTATTTATTTATTTATTTATTTATTTATTCAAGTACAAAAAGACATCTAGTTTACCAAATAATTTAAAGGTTACACTAGCATTTAAAAAAAGGTTGCGTGTTAAGCTATGCACAATACCTGTTTACTACAAACACCCCACTTACTCAAACCTCATTTCATTCGTTTGTGCTAATTTACATGGCGTATAATACTTGTGTCTTCAGCTATTTAAAATCTGTAATTGCCGTATGACAAACAGAGCTGCAAACAATATTATGATTGGAATGATTTATTGATTGCGTGCTGTTATACATGCCAATTGCAAAATTTTAATCAGGTTTTTTAAAAGCAATCTTTCGAAAACATATTGACTTGAGGAACAAAATTGAAATCCGTTCCTATCTCCAATCGCAAGATAAATATTTTTGTCTGTCTCCACATGTGTGATTCTATCATTAATATTGCGATTAGCATGGCATTAGAGTTTGCTTTTTCTCTTCCGTTGACATAATCTATCAGGCGATCAACTTTTGACAGTAATATTAAAGCATGGCGTGATCCTGTAAGATTGGCTGTCAGGTAACTAGCAGATTTCTAATTAAAGGCAGTGATCTTATTTAATATTAGGCTCAAACAGTCTCCTTAATTGATGGGGAAGGAAATTTACCTTGAGGAACAACATTTTAACCCTTTATTTACTGACAGTACTTATAAGTCCCATCAGTTTTCTCATAGTACTGTACTAATTTAAACCCTTTGTGACCCGCTGGGGCTTTGAAATCCACTTCTATGAAGTTCGTTGTTCAATTGTTAGATGGCAGCACCAGCTTATTTCCTTTTATATGCTAGCACATGGACGATTTTCAATCTTCTAGGTATCCAGTATCCATCTTGGCTGGTTTCTAGCAAGCTTCCAAAGAGAAGTAAGCTTGTGCTGCCATCCAACAATTGAAGAAAAAACTCCATAGAAATGGATTTCAAATTCCCAATGAGTCTCAAAGCGCTTTAAGTCATGCAGTACTATGATAAAATTGACAGATAAGTTCCGTCAGTAAATAAAGGAAAATAAAGCAAATGGATTGTGGTAGTGTCACTAACTGTCACTAAAAGTCCGTTTCTACACTAGTTTCTATTGAGATGCATAAGGTTCAAATAAGTGTGGCGACATATAAACTACCCCTGTTGAATTTGACGACTTATAATAAGAAATATCCTACCAATTTAAAAAAAATAAAATATTAATGATAGAAAAGTTTGCCAATTTTGGCGACTAACTTGGCGAGGTTCGAATACCCAAGTTATAATCCTATTTTACTATTTGCAGGCACATTGTGAATTGTGAGCTTGCCATATTAAACTTAAAAGCGCTATCGATTGATGCTTCCGTTTGAATTTTATGTAATCTTACTAACAGTATGGAGACTTTTAAACTGAGATGTGAAGCATGTACGTAGCATTTAAAGTTTAGGCAAGTTAATTAACGTTAGACAAAAATACACAAGTTAACAAAAATGTAAAGAAAATAAGTAATGATATAGATTTTTTATTAGTCTTTCTGACGGATTTCTGATTTGCGAAATTTTTTTGCTTTCAATTACCCATATGTATACATAGGAGAATGAAAGTATAGTATTGGGTCAATATTTTTTTTTTTTTTTTTTTTTTTTATGCGATGTTCCACACTCCTAGTTTTAGTAGTGAATGCAACAATGAATCTTTTTTTATGATGCACAATAACTATACAACTTCTACACTTTAGAAGGAAAACTAAATAAAGATAACGAATTCATCACTTTTGACATAGGATTCTTGATATGTTAACAATATACTGAAATAACTCATGCTGAAATGAAAATATACTGAAAATAACTATAACTACTATACTGAAAATACTATAAATAACTATTTTTGCCATGGTTGTACCGCTACATTCATAATCCACTAACTTTTTTCCACATTCTAAAAAATTTAGAATGATTTTTGATGGTATACCTAAACTTGCAGTCGTTCCTCGGACTATTATTACAGAAATTATTTTAGTGGATTTTGGTTACATCATATAAGTGCACTATGAAATTCGCTAATGCAAGGTTTCTGAATTAATAATGCGTTTACATCTGTTTATTGTGCTAGATACCAGCCAATGGAAATTTAAATTATAACAAACAGCTTTTATAATTTTTTTAACATTTTTGCCCGAGATAGTATTTTTAAAAAGTAATGAAATGTGTTTTGATTGTATCTGGTTAGTTTTCGAAAAATAAAGTGAAATGGTGGTCTGTTGGTAACCGGATGTGTATTTCTTGTTACTTAGTCTAACATAAACAAAGGCAGCGACTGACATTTGTGCGGGGAAAACGATTTCGAAAGAAAGGGAGAAATGTTTGCTATTAAAGGAAGCAAGAAAGAAGATTTGAGGCTGGTGTTGGAAGAAATGGGTGAAACCGCTAAAGTAGTGGATTTGCGGAAGCATATTGAGAGCAACCAAAGCTACATAAGATCCGGAATTTTGGGAAGAGTTTTTGATTACAGAAGGAAGGGAAGAAAAACAGAGAAAAGGGAGGAAATCGAAAGAGAAAAACATAGAGAACATGAACAAATCAAAATAGAAAAACACATCCGGTTACCAATGAGCCGCCATTTCACTTTATTTTTCGAAAACTAACCAGATACAATCAAAACACCTTCCATTAATTTTAAGAATACTATCTCATGCAACAAAGTTTAAAAAATTATAAAAGCCGTTTGTTATATTCTAAATTTCCCGTGACTGGTATCTAGCGCAATAAACAGATGTAAACGCATTATTAATTCAGAAACTTTACACACTAAGTTTAATATCTATTTCTCGAACAGCACTAAATGATCCTCAGGATGTCCAAATTACATCACTTCAGGACGAAATGGTCATCCCCAGGACATCCGTTTGATCCGAAGATACCAAAAGGATGTCTTAGCGGTGGTAAAATGACCGGCGATTGACAATCACCAGAAAGTCCCAAAAATGTCCCTGCGGATGAAATTTGAATGTGTCAGGAATCATCCTTTTCGGGTCTCCCGCGATCAAGGTTCGGACAGTCTGGGAACATCCATCGAATTACCATGACGATAATGTCCTTTATATGTCTTTTTCGGACCTCTAATGGTCGAGATTGGACGGTCTGGGGACATCCCTAGAATTATATTCTCTGTATAGTTAGAATAACTAAGACGATAACGTTCTTCATATCGTCAATTTAATGTCAAACAATACTATGGACATAGATACAATTTTGTAGATAATGTTCTCTAAGTCTGGAAAATTAAAGTCCTATTTAACTTTCAGATAATAATAACAACTCAAGTTCCCACTTTTGGTTGTTACATTTTTAATTAAACATAAACTGAGTAATCTGACATTGAATAGAATGTCATTTTTCCAGTACCTAAAGAACGTTATCTACAAAACTGATCTAGGCAGATAATACTGTTAGACAACAAAAGCAACTATACTTGTTCCTCTGGACAGCAACCATTATGACAATGTCCTTTATATAACACTATTAAACATTGACGACTTCATAGAAATAATTTTCCGATAAAAGTTTGAAAAATATTTTAATACACCGATTTTATTTTCCACGTAAACCACCAACAATACCAAAATCTGTATTTGCTCTCAATAATTTGTTAAGTATTAGAAATAGGTAGGTTTTTATTATTATTATTATTATTATTATTATTATTATTATTATTATTATTATTATTATTATTATTTATAAGTATTTTTATAAAAATCATATACTTGCGGTTTAACACAATTTTATTCCAATTCGTATGTGGGCCTACCAAAAGGTATAGTGGTTAGCGTGCTAGCCTCTAGACCGCGAGGTTGCGGGTTCGAGTCCCGTGTTAGGCATGGGTGTTTCCAAAATATTTAATCTATTACATCTCCATTTGGGTATAAGATACTTTGGTTTAACTAAAGCTATTTTACCTAAAATTTCATTTAAAATTTTAGTAATATTGAAAACGGTTAATACTGACTCAATGACAATGCAATAAATTATCATTAACACATTGAGTTCTTACAAAAGTGAAGAAAATTTCACTGATTTTTTGTCATTTTAAAACATTGACAGGTTCGAATCGTCTATCGATAGGTTGGTTGGTTGTTTGCAGATTATCTGGCACCGTCAGCAACACGAGGGCTATAATGCGCCGAAACATTCGTCATTAGACAAGCCAACATTCATTTACAAACTCCCATGCCTAACACGGGACTCGAACCCGCAACCTCGCGGTCTAGAAGCTAACACGCTAACCACTATACCGTTTGGTCGGCCGTCTATCGATAGGAATTAAATTCGTAGTTATGAAGGTAACTCATTTGTTGAATTATTTTGAATGTTATTCAAGATTTGAAACCGTCTATTTGATAAAAAGTATGTATGGCATCATGGCATAAATAAATTGTACGTAAATACTGAAACTATTTATCTCTTAAACAAAGCTAAAACTTTTTCAAAAATTGTTATATGCCTATATAGCAGCTGCACATCTGCAGCTAATTTTTTAATTCTGCCAAACGAGAATTTGAATCAATCAGCTGGTATTAATCGATAGACAATTTCAGCTGGCCAAAGTCTTTTGATCATATTTCATACTGCTGCCAAACTCCAGAATGTCTGTAAAGAGCCTAATTTGCTCGGAGGTTGGCAAGCATTAACAAGTAGGGGGCTAAGCCGCCTAGTATATCCTAACATAGTGATACCGAAAATGTCTACACCAAATTTTTCTTCCTTTTCCTCCCTTCATCTCTCGTTCAAATCATAGAAATTTATAAAATAAAAAAAGAGTGCTTGTTCAACCATCCCACCCATTCCTAATTTCATTACCATCACTTAACCATTCTCTAATACAAACGAAACCATCGCGAAAAAACTAATGACATCCAAATCGGTGGTACCTGCAGATACCCATTAAGGAACACGTCGGTCTACCAGAGAGGCACGAATGAAAACAAACAAAAGATCAGAGAGGAAAAGTTAGCAAATGCAGATATGATTGATGAATCAGTTAGTGATCTGTCAAGTGATACGGAGATGTGAAGGGCGTGGGTCAAAACTGTTTTGTAAATCACTGAGTAAGGCACTCGATTAGACTTCGCATCAAGGGGGTAATAGGATTAAAAAGGCGTTTCATCATGCTGCTCCAGCAACCGGGAAAACGGTCAGTGTGAAGACAACTGTGTCAATTGGGAACTGGACGGGTAGACCCTTCTGTCAGTTCATCCATCACTATTTGTTACACTCGATTGGTTTAAGATATTATTCGGCTTTCTACTTGTGTTGTGATAACGTTTGCAACGTATGTTCTTTATAAACTAACCACTGTAAGAAGAAAATTTCGATCCTTTCCCATCATATAAGTTGGTTCTTCCGCGACCTAAGAGATGTTGCTGCTAGTAGGGAACACGTAGGTCATGAGATAAAAGAAGAGTTGAGGGAAAGAGCAATTTTTTTTTTATCTGTATCCAATAGATCAGCCGACATCTTACTTTTGATACGCTACACTGTTTTTCGCTTGGAAAGCGAAAGGGTTATTTGCAGGCGGTATAAAGCGGTAAAAGTTGTTCAAATCTTGATTTTTTTTTTTTTTTTTTTTTTTTTTTTACAAATTATAAATGAATTTCGCTCTGAAATGTTAATTAGAAGTTTTGGTACTGATTTTATGTTCAAATAACTTATTTAAAACCCATATTATGTTTAATTTTACTACTTTTCTCCACTTCATCTTTAATAACTTTACTGAGGGTTATTCTTAACCCTCAGTAACAACAATAATGGTTTTTTACCTTCTTTTACTTCATAGAATTGGTGTTAAACTTGAAAACGTGTAACAAATTTCGAAGGCTCTTGAAAATTATCCCGTAATACAAAAGAATAAAAGAGGGAGAGAGAATTTTTTTACCCATTCTTAATTCTACAATATATTTGCATTTGTTCTATTGTACTTTTTCTAAGATATCAAGCAATTAATAATTAAATTCATTTTCAAGAATTTTATTGGTGCAAGGGACTATGGAAGAAACGTAGAAATATAAACATGGCTCCTGAATTCCTCAATTGTTTGAAAATGTTTGGGTCCATAGTTAATAATCTAACAGAACTATAAGCTTTTCTTGTTTTACTTTTTTTTTATAGAGAGTAGCTCAAGAATAAATAGGATTTTTTCTCATGAAAACTGTTTGGCACACACAGTGCCAAAAAAGTCAGTTCAAGTGCGTGTTTTCATATTTTTAAACCACTACAGATTTACATACTATTAACCAAAATTTAAGATATTTGATTTTGTGCAAAACTTAAAATCAATTCTTTTAGCAACTCTAAAATGATCAAACATCCTGACATCAGACAATTGATAAATATATCCAAAGTTCATTACGAAACTTCTAAGGGAACTAATAGAGCATGCAGGTAGACCCTGGTTCACTCACTTTTTTTTTTTTTTTTTTTTTTTTTTTTTACTTGGTTGGAAAATTTACAATGGATAATTGGATACATGTATAACAATTGGGTGATTTCTAAACAATTTTTCCCGTCATGCCTTTATACAAATTTATACATTCTGCTTCATAGACTTAATACACCTTTATATACTCTGTAACTTCTTTTAAAAAATATTAATAACACTAAAATCCTAGGTTTAAAATAATCGACAACAACAATTCCCCCCCCCCCCCCAAGAGTAAATATTTGGAGTTTGACTCGCACTTACTCGTGACGGTTAGTTTGATTGAAAAAGTACTTTCTCAGGTCAGTCCTCAGATGACATAAGCATCATGTCCCCCTATCCAGGTTGAAACATTTTTACAAACATCCCTATATTTTACTTAATGTAGTTAAATTACTATTAACTCTTTTCAATGTAATTTTTTTTCTGCATTTAAAAATATATGGTACTAGGCTGGTTTTTCATAATTTATATTTAAAAATAAAAGATATGTGTAGTGACGATTGTAATTTTGATAATTTGTTTTGTTATGTGCAATATTCTCTAAAACGTTACTGGATATTCTACTGATAAAAAAATTTCACTTGAAGTGTGGAAGTTTTATAAACAGAGAATATGATAAATTGCGAATAATATACGAAATTAATTTCTAATTAAATTTAATAAATATTTACATCTACATCTGTTAATGCTTATTTTCCTTTGATTAAAAACGAATAGTCACAGTAGATATGGTGTCGTTTGTTCGACTGTCTTTCTTTTCTAACTCTTCTACATCTCGAGATGAAAACGTCGGACAGTGTCCCCTTTAAAGACCTCCTGGAAGATTTCTCCCATAAAATTCAAACTGCTTGAAGTAGTTCAAATCTTAATGTAACTTTGTTTTGGAACAGCAAAGGTCTCCTGTAGCTACTTCGTTATTCAATGATGTCTTAACTGAATTTGTACTTCTGTTCGATTATATATTACGTATGTGAAAGGTCCAAGTTATAAACAACTTTAGTCTATGGGAGTTGATTACAAAAAAGAAGGAAATGGAAGCTTACCATTCAGTAGAAAACCGCGTTAATGTTTCCTTGTAACGAATTGTATGTGAACAGAATTTGTTTCGCAATGTGAAATTTTTTACATGCTTTCAAAGATTCCCAAAAGATGACCACACCAACAATTTATTATTATGAAAAAATAGACAAAAGTTGTTTTTCCTCTGAGACCCTTAACATTTAACAAACTACAAATAATGCATATATCTTCATATTTGTAGCTATAATATTTAAATAAGATGGGCTACTACACTTTTCCCACTCAGAGCAATCACAACCACCAGTTAACATTCCAACAATATCATTGAAAACAAACAAAACATAATGATAATGAAATACGCGTATGGTGCAAACCTTAAACCTTTTTATATAAACGACTGTTTTTTATTTTAAAATTAAATGGAAAAGTAGTTTATTTCGAAAATCATCTTTAGATGCCATGGAATTCGCTGACCATGAGTCTCTTCTTTTTTTTTTTCTTTTCTATAATTATCACATCTGTAGTTTTACGAATTTATCTTTCTGGATCTCTAGCACAAAAAAAAAAAAAAAATTCCACCGCATTGTAAAATGTGTCAAAGAAAAACACTTCGTGGGTCATTAAATCTTAATCACAGGAGTACATCTCCGTTGATTGGTTCATGGGTGGTCTAACCGAGCCAGAAAAAAAGCCACGTGTTGCTCTTCAATAGAGATGTATTAAGCATGCTACCTATAAAAGGCACGGTTAAAGTGTGCGCTCTGTAATTATCCAATAAATTACGGATCCAGTTTTTATGTGTCCCCAATACAAACGTGATGATTACTTCTTTCAAACTTTGCTTTTCTCTTCTTTGAAATCATTAAAAACAGATTTTTAAGCCATTTATTATGCAAATAGAACTTAAATGACACGATTTATATTACAACTTTAATTTAGGCATATTAATTGGATGTAATTACCTAACGAGAGTTCTGAAATAATTGTTAATTTGAGACGAAATTATCTGCAATTTTATTGTTTGAAAGGTCTTTAGATTGCCTTATTTTTATTTGATATCCCCAAGGTTAAGGACACTAAGAAACTATTATAGCCTTAAAGGTCCTTACGAATCCTTGGTTCCTGAGAGTCCTTAAAACAGACCGAATATCATATTCCTGATTATTATTTTATTTTCCATTCTAGAAACCTTGATAGAAATAGAAAATCGAAGTTAAATAAATCTCTGGTATACCTGAATGAACAAACAAATGAGCTTTTCCGTTACATTCCAGACAATCATTTTTTTTAATTCAATTTCTTTTCTTCCGTGTAAAATTGACTTATCCTTGAAATATATGAGCATCAAAAAAATGCTCAGACAACCAATATCCAATACTGAATATTAAACTACTAATACTAAACTCTAAAATGCTCAAACGAGATTTGAAAAAAAAAATCAACTATCCCATGTTTTATATAATTGTGCACCAAATATGGATCTCTCTATGTTCGAAGTATTTACCTGATCTTTAATGTCCTTAATACTGGAACTAGAGATCTGAAATCAATTTACATTTTGATAATATATAATTTACATATGCATAATATAATATAAATGTTTCAGCCTTTCAGACAGGAGTCATATATCAGTTTGAAGGTCTCGATAAATTAGCAGAGTAACATAGTACGGGAGACTTGTGTACCTAGGGCAACCTTTTTTCAACGAAAAAAAATGAGCCACTGAGCCGTTTAAAAATGTGAAACTGATATGCATACATAGTTAGAGTAATTACTTCCCATACTTAAAATAATAGATTCTGTCAAAGAGAAGGTTTTTAAAGAAATTTCACAAATGGCCCTAGGGATAGTAGCTGATGTACCTTGGGCCATTATTAGTAATTACTTCCAATTGGGATTCACATAAATACTTAAAATAATAGATTCTGTCAAATAGAAGGTTTTTAAAGAAATTTCCAACAAGATTTCATTGTACCTAGGGCAATTCAATTTAAGTGAGGTTTCAGTTCATAATGAATAGAAAACAAACATACACAGATGAATTTTATAAAAGAAACAATATCAAGTAACTATCAATCATTGGTTTATCAGATAATAACTATAATATATTGCAATGTGTCAAATTATTCGTGAATTCAGGTATTTTCATAACTTGACAAACTAATTCCAAAAAAATGACCTGTATGCATTATCGCTTTGAAGCGCCAACAGATTTTGGTTTTGGTAATTTAAACACTATAAATAACTATGTGGCCCTAGGTAAACGACTTGGTGATTTCATATAAAATGTCTGCTACTAAAAATGCTCATGGAGAAAGGACTTATTTAAACATCTAGTACTTAAAGTTACAAACAAAATTATCTACTAGAATTCAAAGAAAACTATTTGACTTAACTTTGTAAAGCAATAAAAGACATGAGCTGCAAAATTTTACTGCAGACCATACAAAAACGTTTTCCCACTTATAACTTGCCACAGTTTCCTCCTCTAAGATTTCAAAATGGCAGCCAAAAGAGCGATTGGGTTTTGCCACTTACCCAAGTGAGTAAAAAAACTCAGAACTAAACATTATTCAATAAAAGTGGAGTGGCCCTAGGTACATCGTGGCCCTAGATACATGGTGGCCCTAAGTACACAAATCTCCCCTATATTCAATCGGGAAAATGCTTTCATAGTAAATCTTTGGGAAGTTCACATTCTGACTCCAACTGAAGATATTAGATTGGAACTTGGGTATTATAAGAAAAGAAGACATTTTTTTCTCCAAATTTGTTAAGGAATTCGCAATTTGGGTGGTGCAATGACGATTTAATAATATTTTGAGGATGAACTAGGAGGTTGTCCCTCGTTCAATTTTGAACAAATTTAAAAAAACTAGCACTGTTAAGCTGTTTTGAGACTTAAAAGTAATACACACACAAAATATTTGTAAAAGTACAATTTATTTTAGAACAACATATCATTTTATTGATTTTATTATTAAAATTTTAGCAAAACCGGCTTCTTTAACTGTTGACAAAAACCTGAAATTCCAAGCCTTTTGTCAACATTTAAGCGCTAATCAAATTAAATAACAAAACATTGAAAATTGCAGGAAAAACTGTGTTTCCTAGATTGTTGAAAATTAAGGTTTTAATTAACTTTTAAATCCTAAATAGTACACAAATTACAATTTTTTTTTTTTTTTTTTTTTTATCAAAACAGTTTACAATAACTCTCATTTTAGAAACAAAAGTTGCAAGAATCAATAACTGTTTCAATATTATTTGCATTATTACAGACTAATATTATGCAGTTTCGGTAATCATATAAAATGTACTTAAAAGGTGCATAAAACTATAGTTTTAAAACTAATATTTTTTATGTTTTGAGTAGTTAATATTTTGAAATAAAAAATTTGAGCAAAACAAATCAACGAGTTTCTATTACTGGAATACATTTGTTCCACATAAATGTAGTATTTGGTACATTGGAATTTTAAACAAACCAGTTTGCAAAAGTAGTTGCAATATTGAACTGTGGCGCCAACAAATTGCTATAAAAACTGAATACAGTGAAATAAGTTCAACGTTTCCCTCATGAATTTTATATGAGCAAAAAAAAAATTGGGAATTTATTCGACAGACTTGCTTATGCGTGAAATGCAAAAAAATCAATCATTGATGTACGATGCTCAAGGGCAGAGAGCTCTCTGCGTTAAAGGCACTCGTTTTTCAACTTTTTACGCTTTTATCGTATTTTTATGGGAATTTCGGGGGTGGGAGTATTTAGAGCCCCTTCAGAGGCATTACCACAGCGATTTTGACCAAAATCATTAGACCCGTTTCATAGTAACCATTGAAAAACGTGATTTTTTCGATGATAGTTACCTTTTGCGCATGAGCAAATTTGACGAAAACCTTAATAGTAGGTCCTTGTGCCCTACTATTAAGGTTTTCGTCCTTAAATAAGGTAAAACCTTAATAGTAGGTCCTTGTGCCACCACCAACCGGCACACCAAATTTGAACATCGTATTTCAATTTATTCGCTATTTGTGCTGACCACGTACACACATACAGACATTTTTTTTTTTTTCTAGATCACCTTTTTGAAACAGGATGCTCGAAAACATGGAGAAATGCAAATAAGATCGATTTTTTTTTTTTTTTACCGAATGCTATACTTTCATTACCCTATATATACATATGGGTAATTGAAAGTAAAAAGGGCAATGTGATCTCTTTACTGGATAGCGCAGCACAAACAGCCACCTTTGCAGAATGCAGTAAATTTTCAAGACACATAAAAGGGTTCTCAGTACCCCATAATCACCAGTCCGGTTTATTGAAAAATCCATCCAAATGAAAATGGATCTCACTGATAAACCACATGCAGCCGTCATCAAATTTATTCCCATTAATCAATTTTTCAAACCGGTCCATTTAAAATTCCATACCTTTCTATCCAACATACCACTTGTCTCTTCTTTCTATCTCTCACTGTTTCACGTTATGTCATATTAGATATTTAATTTGTGAAAAACCTATGGTTCACTATAATGTAATACATCGTGAGTTATTTACAGTGCAGTCAGGTTCTCTATAGAGGTGTACTTTTCCTGCACATTATCCCAAAAGTTATACAATCGCCGCTTGCCTAATATTTATATATAAAGTATATACAAATATTAGACCTTATATTAAAGTGTATATTTCCGTCCTTATATTAAAGTGATATATTTTTATAAACTCTCACTTGCAGGTAGTCGCGAGGCCGCCTACACATACGCCGTGAGCAGTGCGGGCGTGACCCACGCCCTGACCCAGTCATGCAGTCGGGGTCAGCTGTGGTCGTGCGGGTGCGACGCGAGCCGGGACGGGCTGGTGGACCCGGAAGGAGGGTGGAAGTGGGGCGGATGCAGCGCGGACGTCCGGCACGGGAGCCGCATGGCGAGGCAGTTCATGGACGCCCGGGAGATGGAAGGGGACGAGAGATCCCTCATGAACTTACACAATAACAGGGCGGGAAGGAAGGTGAGTTGATGTGAAGCACCCTTCTAAAAACAACTGTAATGGCATCAAATATATCATTCACAAATTAACTTTTAAAAACTCGCTTTTAAAATTCACTTTTAAAAATTAACTTTTATTTTTTTAAATGATTAATAAAACATATTTTGAAACTTTGTGTGTATTCTTAACATAATGGAACGTTGCGAAGTAATGCAAACTCATTAAATAATTTTAAGATGAATATATACACTCACTTCTAAACGTTAAGCACGGAGAGGAAAACGTTAATTCCCGTAAGCCAATCTGAATTAAAGACGCTGAAATTTTCTGCAAAGGTAGAAGGAAGTATGCAAATGTGTTAGGTAACAGCCAATCACGGTTTCCTTTTCGAAAAATATGCAAAACAAGCAATCGTATAAGAAGCCGGCATTGTGAAGGATTACAAGAATTGCTTGTAAGTGCTGATAAAAAGTGTTTAGAACATTCATACTAATTGTTTTCAAGGTAGGCGTGTTTATATGGCTTCCAGAAGACGAATGGAAGATTCCTAGCGCTGGCGGGTGTTGAATGCATTGGAGCAGGACAGTTTATCACAGATCTTACTCTTTTCTTAGGCGTTCATCATTCCGTCATTTCACGACTATGGAAACAATTCCAAACCAGCCAAATAGTTGTCCGAAGACCAGTCGCCCGAAGGTTACGATCCCCGCGGAAAATCGAAATATTGCTGCTGTAGCCAAGATGGAATCGAAGATCATCCTCCACAAGTGTGACATCTATGGTTGCAGCTGCCATTGGTAAGACGTTATCTGCCACAACTGTTCGTCGAAGGCTACACATGAATGGTCTGTAAGCCCGGTACCACGAGTTTGTGTTCCTTTCTTCGCCCAATCCAAAGGGAGCGATTAAAGTGGTGAGGTCAGCATGTGAATTGGACTGTGTATGATTGGGGTAACGTTATGTTCACAGATGAGTCCAGATTTACCTAACAACCCAATAATAAGCGTGTAAGGGTCTGGAGGGAACAAGGTACACGCAATTGGCCCCAGAACATCACCGAATATCAAGCATTCCGTGGTGGAAGCATCAAGGTCTGGGCCAGGATTTCATGGGGATATCGCACCGACCTGCACATCTTCAGGCGAGGTTCTGTGACGGCTGTACAGTTTCGAGATCAAGTCTTAGACCCCATTGTGAAACTGTAAGCTTCAGCAGTTGGTCCTTCTTTCGTATTAATAATGAGCGTCCTCATAGAGCTGCCATCGTTGACAACTTTCTGGAGAGGAGATGGCGCGTATGGAGTGGCCAGCTTACTCGCCGGACCTTAATCCAATTGAAAATCTTTGGGATACCCTCGGTCGTGCTGTATTTAGACGTTTCCCCCCTACAACCACTTTCAAAGATTTAGAAACTACCCTACAGGAAGAATGGCGATTACCGGACTCTGCGGTGGTTGATCACCTCTTAACAAGCATGATCACGCACTGTACACTTTGTATGGTATCTCCATTGTGTCTATTCATTTTTCCTTACAAAAGCGCCGAAGCTGGGTATTGAATCGGAGTTATTTCACTTGCTAGGCGTGTGCGTTGCCTCTGATTCAGGATTTTAAACTCAATCACTGAATAGAACCTACTAAAGAATGAATTTGATTTTGCCCATTCAGTATATTAGTTAGCGCATCAGACAACCACGCTGGTAGGTCTCAGTTCGGATCCGGGGTAAGAAATGGATGTAAGGCTTGAATATCCTAAGTTAGGGGCAACAATGGCCCTTCCGCTGGGTGGCACTTCACAAGTGGCCATCGTTATTCGCGGCCTTGTAGTGGCCAAGTGACTGCGAGCACTAAAAGTTACTATAAGTACTTGTGCCCACCATTAGAAAAAACAATGAATTTGATTCATACTTCTATAAAAATTACTTGCAAAACATATAGCAAGTTTCACTATACAAGGTATCCATAATTAAATTTCACTATTCATAAAGCTGTAAAAAAAAAAAAAAACACTGGTCACAACTACATAAAAGTTAACCAGTACCAATTCAAATAAGGGGGGGGGGGACGGTAAGGCAGTATAAGATAAAAAACTATTTAGAGCTATTTTTTTTTCTTACTACGTATCGTTACTTTTTGAAAGCCATGATCAGGTACAAGCAAAAATGTCATGCTTTTTTTAAAGTTGAACTTTAATTAAAATAAATTAAAGTTAAACTTTCAAATTAATGTCAATTATAATTAATTTCCGGTGTGATAATATTCACACCTGAGAAATTATAATTAAAGTCAACTTTCAAAAAGCTGTAAGCAAAAGAAGCATTCGGTTACATTGACCAGAAATTTTACTTGAATACACTCAAAAAGGGAAAAGTGGTATGTTATACGAAAAAAAGCCGACCAAACGGTATAGTGGTTAGCGTGCTAGCTTCTAGACCGCGAGGTTGCGGGTTCGAGTCCCGTGTTGGCCTGGGTGTTTGTAAATGTATGTTGGCTTGTCTAATGACGAAATGTTTCGGCGCATTATAGCCCTCGTGTTGTTGACGGTGCCAGATAATATGAATACAACCAACCAACTATACGAAAAAAAGTTGTTCAAAATAATAGGGGTTTTTTTTTCTTTTGTCATAAAGTTTCTCTCTTCTTCGAGTATCCACAGGTTGCAGGTCATTCTGACCAAAGTTTTTTTTTTTTTTTTCCCTTCAACAGCTTTTTGAACATTGGACTTTGATTGTGTACACTGCCACTGTACTTTTGTGACGTTTTAAATCTACTACTCAAAGATATAAATTGTTAAATTTAACAGCTAAGCTCCCAACACTTTATGAAAATAAAATAAATACTTTAAAATTTTAACGTTGAAATATTTGTTTACTTTCAAATGTAATCGAGTATACAGTCCCTTAAAGTAAGTTTTTCAAATTTTTTCAAAAAAATTATCGTACATCATTCCAAAATACATTTTTTTTTTTTTTTTTTTTTTTTTTTATAAATAAACATGCCAAAACCATTACAAATCATATTTTGCAAACCTCCGTCTTTTCTTATAACAGTATATTTCAATTTTAAAACTCTGCATCAACATCGCAAAATTTCCAGTACATTTCACCCAGCACTGAGCGAGATTGGAAAAGACGACCAATCAAGAAAGGTCCATATCTAATGCTTACTGGCCAGTGTCGAGCCGATGTTGGCCAGTGGATTTGTGCTACTGGGGTAACCACTTAATGGAAAATTATGAAATTTGGTATTTATACGTGTATTTTTTTTATGCTTAATATTATAGGACTGCCATTTAAAGTTCGGTTTAGTTTCAATATTAGATGACCCTTTATGACAAAAGACACTATATATAATTATTCAAAACCTTTCACGAATTACAAAGGTACTTTTCCTGGGTTTTTTTTTTATTTCATCAATTAATACAAGATATAACCAGCGATTGGAATAGATATTTTTTCTTTTTTGCATACTGTGCATTGAAGTTTGAATTTTGAAGTATCACATTTAGAGGAAATCAAAGTTAAAGTTTATAATTGATAGTTTGCTTTTTTTTTTTTTAAAAACAGATAATAAAATACTTCTAATTTGAGTGGAAACTAAACTAATACATCAATGGAAAGGCAAATAAATATAAAATAACATAAAATGGGCTCCCGATAGCCTAGGCGGTAGAGTATCGAGCTCGTAACCGGAGGGTTGTGGGTTCAGTCCTCGGTCCGCTAAATATCGGTGTGTACCTAATGGGGGCTGGTGCACATTAAATCTGTCGTGGCCTCAATGTCCTCTCGTTGGTGTGGTGGGGTCGGAGAGAGGGGTTTACACTAGAAGATTTCGATCTCGTATTCTTCTAGATGCTCAAAATTACGAGACGTATTTGGCTGTGTTAAGCACTTTATAAGTGGCAGAAATAGACAGTCGGTGGTTTCAAAGCAAAACAAATAACATAAAATAAAAATCCCAAAATTGATTTTTTATGATACTGAGTCCTCTTACCAAAGTTGCTGCTTTTCTTCTTGCCCGTTTGAAAGCAATGAAATATTTGGTTATAATTCAAACCTTCAAAATTGTCTGCCATATATTTGCGGCAAACAAACAATATATAAATTTATGGACAAGTTTGTGCATGATATCTCAGAAGAAGTTTTCATTATTATATTTTTTATGTTTTCATTCTGTTCGGTGACATCCAGAATAAACAGTCACCTGTTGACCATAAAAATGGCTGCTAGATGAATAATCTCCATTCCTTCTATACCTATATTTATGTTCTTTATGTTCCACATTAATTCAGGATAATCCCTTAGCTGTAGAAGCGTGACTTCTATCTCTTTCGTCGATTTTCCTGCAAACGTATTTTCATTTAATAAATTTTTTTATCAAAACAAATATTGGAATCAGATACTAATATTATCTAGTTCCTTATAATGGAGAATTTTTTTAAAAAGAAACCTAATTGTACTACCATCCGATTTTTTTTTTTTTTTTAAAAGTAATAGCCGATGTTTTCAATATAAATTTGTGTTGATTTTAGTATTTTCATAGTAATGGCAGTAAGTGACAATATAATTCGTAGTTTAATATTATCCGAACAATCCAATAAGTATAATCCAATAATACACTGCAACAAGCGATTTAAGTTTCATTCCCAAATCGACTAAACTTGCCTACAAACTTTCCCTAATAATTTCTCCTGCCTTTTCCTCCAAGCCTTTTAAAATACAAACACCCTTTGTGCTTTCTTTACTAAAAAAACTGACGCTGGGGGGGGGGTAAATGTTCTTGAGATTTAAGACTTTCCCCCAGGTACTAAAAAATCCTATTCACTACACCCAGAAATAGTTAACGACACTGGTTTTCTCCTTACTTTTGTAGCTGAAATTTTTTCATTGAGTTCCAAAAATAAATGGAGCGTCGTTTTATTTATGTCGACTTATAATCTTTTCAAAATGCGACGTATGCCATTCGACACTCTTCATTAAACTCAACTCGATGTCCAAAGAAAAATCATATTGAATCTTGAAGTCTCCAAGGTCAATGAAGGGTAGGGTGCCATATTGTGCACGCATATATACATTTATAAGCTTTACTTGTGGCTTCAGATTTTTTTTAGAGCCCTCAGTATGGTTGAAGTGGTTTATTTTATAAAGTAAAAAAAAATTTAGTGCCCCTCATTTTCAGATGTTAATCCATGACCTGAATTTTAGTATTGAAGTGAGATATAGGTTCTTAAATTTTCTTACAGCCAATCAATGGTGAAATAGTAAACTTGATAACAATATATTTTAAATAAAATTATCAAGAATTACACGGAATATTTTTATTAAAGGCTTTATTTTTCATATGATTAAAATTTCAAATGGCACAAAGGCAGCAATAAAAAATTTCCTCCAACTTGGATTGCTGCATTGCCAAACTGTAAACCTGACTCACGGACTTCTCTTTGATAGAGAACACATTAACAGCCTCAACCTCTTTGTACAAAAATCAAAACTAACAAACCTTTGGATAGCATTTTGTGTTAGAAATTTATAAAAATTTATGACCAGTACTTTTACATAAAATAATTTTTTCTAGGTATTACCAGGGGTGTACTGAGTCATAAAATCGCCGGTGATTTTAAATTTATACAGACCCAAATTTTCAATATAATCCTTAATCAAATTGTGATAATTATTGCTAATAATTCAATAATTCCATTAATTAATTAAATAATTAATTTTAGTAATAAAATAGTTTTAATTATCAATATATTGTATTACTTAAATATTCTTATTAAATAATTATGAATCACAGAATAAAAAAAAATTAATAATAATATTTTATAAAACAATGACACACTTAAATAAGAAAATATCCGTTACGTAACAT
Organism: Linyphia triangularis; assembly: GCA_963978545.1. Taxonomy (NCBI): domain Eukaryota; kingdom Metazoa; phylum Arthropoda; class Arachnida; order Araneae; family Linyphiidae; genus Linyphia; species Linyphia triangularis. The sequence goes on along the minus strand of OZ021732.1, from coordinate 27,941,661 downwards.
AATTTTATCTATGAATTATGTAAATTCATTTCAAGGTTATCATCATGTAAATTAATTTTGCATTTTCTAAAAGCGTTAAGGAAGGCAACTACTTATATGAAAAAAAATAGGAAAAAAACTTCCTTTACCGGCCCAGCCCATTTTGTCAGACACTGGCTGGCCTGGTGATTGTACTGGACAACCCTATGACCAGTACGCCCCTGGGTATTACTATCAAAAGCTAAAACAATATAATTTATATGCTAAAAATATTACATGGATAAACACATTCAAATTGATGTGGTTCCTCAAATCTGAATTATCAACAAAGTGATTCCTCATAGAAAGTTACGTTACCAATTTGAAATAGCAAATTTTATTCATTTTAATCTGACAAATCCGTTCCATTTGGCTTTATTGTTTTAAGTATTTTAAGCCATCTTTTTAGCAATTCTAGTATGCATCTATTAAAATACATTTCGGAACACTTGAGCTGTTGAACCATTCGAAAATTGTATGAAGACAAACCTTTGTGAAGCAAAAAAAAAACTAACAAAAGTCTTTCCATATTTGTGTACCCTCCTCTAACAGGAGGTCCACCCCATCAGCAAAATAAAAAAAAAGAGAGAGATCTCCCGCTGAACATAACCACTCTCAACCCCCATGGCGTCCCCGGATTACCTGAAATGAGGAAGGTAATGATCGACAACCTCTTGACCCCATGTCTACTTTCCCGTCCAACCAAAGAAAATTATGTACCACCAAAAAAGGGAGCAATACCAAAGTCCTCACATTGTTATCTTCGTTTTGAAACCACTGGGCGTGGTAAAGGCGACCCCCATTCCTTGCACTTATTTAGTTGTAAGAAAAAAAAAATAATAAATAAGTTCATGAGGATTAAAGTCTTTTGATGCATGTTCCACATCCGCTCCCTCTGAAAACCGAATAGAAATTCTTTTATGGTTCGTTGTTGGTACACAGCCGGCTACAAAGGTTGACGTGAAATGAAGTCTCTTTTGGGTTGACAGGATTTTCTTTCTTTTTTCCTGGTAGAGTGGCTAGGATTTGTATAGCTTCATCCTGAATAATCTTCTTTTTTAAGTGACGGGAGGTTAAATGGTTTGATTTGGCACCGTCACGTGTTTAGCATGCGGAATTCGAATGGAATATTGTTCGGAGAAAACTAATCTAAATATTTTGACATAAATTGCACACAACCATAATCCATAAGAGCTTTTTCTTGAGCCACCAACGCTACTTACCTGGAATTTTATAGAAAATTTTAAAGAGAGTGTATTTATTTTATTTTAATATTGAAAGCGGGAAATATATTCATAGAATATCTTTTGCTATTCAATTTCTTTAAATTATTCAAAATTATGATGGAAAATACCAATATTCTATTGCTAGGTTTAACATTTTTCTGCTATAAATCTTCAATATTTCGAAAGTGGAAATTCTAATTTACTATTTTGGACACAATTGAATTCATTTCACTCTATATCAGAGGAAAACAATTAGAATTTCCTTAATATTTCTCAGACAATTTGTAGTAACCCATACATTTACAATAATGTGTTGTATATTGTAAAAACTAAACTTAAGGAAATTTATTTTATACAAAATTAATTTGTTTATTAATATTCTAAAAAATGTTCAAAATACTGATGAAAACCGCGATTTCTTGCTTTAGCGGAATTTATCGTTTACTAATTTACAAATGTAGACAAAATACATTCCTTCATTTAGTTGAATTTTTTAAAAATTCCCTGATTAATCTCTGATATTTTCGGAAATGTCAAATTCCCTGATATTTCCTTGCTTTCCATATTTTCCCAGTTGCTGGACATCCTGCACATAATTGATAACACAACATTTAAAATTCCGCGATCTAACATGATGTTGACCAAGAAAAAAATCGAATTTGACTAACAATTTCTGCTCACTTTTATAACAGAAAATAATACACACGAAGGAATAAATTTAAAGAAATTTACCGCATTAAAACTCTTAGATAAAATTGTTTAAAACATTACAATCATTGATGGAAAATGTGATTTATTTTCTCTTGAGAAATTTCGTTTTATCATTTCTTAATTTCCGAGAAAAGAAAAAAAATTCCCTGATATTTTCAGAATTAAGATATTTCTTGAATTGACAAATTCTCTGATATTTCATACTTCCTGTGGCTGTGTACCCTCTACCTTAAACTCTTAAATCCTTCAAGCGTACACAATTTCTATGCTAGGAAATTTTATATCCATTCTTAAATATTTATATTCTAGAAACAACATAAATTGATAGTTTTAAATTATAATTCTCCCATCAATTTCATGCATTTTTTTTTTTTTTCTTACATTCTACAAATCAATTAATAAACGATTTTACATTAAAAAAGTTATGTAGAACACCAGTAGCCAGCTGAATTTATCAATCATTTTTTTTTTTTTTTTTACTTTCAATGACCATATGTTAATATAGGGTAATGAAAGTATTCCATTCAGTCAAAAATTTGTTGTTTCCCCCCCCCCCACCCCATTTTTACACGTTTTTGAAAAGGCTGAGTTCAATAAAGTGGTCTAGAAATATGTGTATGTGTGCGTGTGTTGTGTGTGTGTCCGTGGTCAGCATAACTCCCAAATGGATTAACCTACGATGTTTACATTTTGTATACGGGGTAGTTAGCAGTGGTCATGAGAACTGTCATTAGTTTTTGACAAAATTACACATGCCCAAGTGGTAGTGTCATTATGTTTTTCAGCAATGCCAAAAAAACGGCTCCAACGATTTTTGATCAAAATTGCTGTGACAATGCCTTTTAAGCTGCTCTAAATATCCCAACTTACGAAATTTCCGTCGAAATACGATAAAGGCGTGAAAATTTGAAAAACGAATGTCTTTACCCCAGAGTTCTCTTCCCTTAAACATCGACCATTCACGACTTGCAGCTCTTTTTTACTTTACTTTACAACAAAGGTTAGTGTAATATTTATCGGGAAAAAAAGCCAATATCACAATTTCGCTTCTTTTTTTCATTTTTTTTTTGCCAATGTAATAATTTTGGACAAAAATATAGCCAAACTTATAATTTTTTTTTTTTTTTTTTAAGTAAGAAACATAAAATGGTAGCTTACACTAATCCATGACAAATATAAGTGCAATGACCAGAATTAGGTGTAACTGAAAGTTGTGCGATGTTCCACACCCCTGGTTTAGATAATTTTTCATATCTAATTGTATACTTTCTACTTGCAGGCAGTCCTCCACACAGTCGAAACAGAATGCAAGTGTCATGGAGTATCTGGGTCATGCACCATGAAAACTTGCTGGAACACTCTCCCATCATTCAGCAAAACGGGAGACTACCTCATGCGTCGATACCACGGTGCCAAAAGAGTGTTCGCCCACTGGGGATCTCCCAAAACCCCCATCACCAGACGGAACAGGCCTCTCTTCCTGAGGACTGGCAGGTCGAAAAGACCGCACAGAAAACCCAGGCCGAGGGACCTGGTGTTCCTAGACAAGTCCCCAAATTACTGCGAGGCAGACCCTATGAAGGGATCTCCTGGCACCTCGGGTCGTCACTGCAACAGGACGTCGAGGGGCACTGATGGCTGTGACCTGATGTGCTGCGGAAGAGGTTACAACACACACCAGTACACGAGGACTGCGCAGTGCCATTGCAAGTTCCACTGGTGCTGCTATGTGGACTGCCAATTGTGTACGGAGAGGACAGAAATTTACTCGTGTAAATAGTTTCTATTGAATGTGCTGCTTACCGAATTGATGACTTTGAGTCATAACCTTGGAACTAGATAGCAAACTTTAAAAACGTACTGTTGTGGCCGAGTATGACAATAGTTGCTCCGGGAAAGGTGGTAGCGCACGTTCGGACTGCTAAACTGTACAGAGAATATAGTAGTGTTGAAAGATGCCGAATTGAGTCATTGTGAATGGTGCGATGAAACTATGTAACAATTGTAATTAAAAACTGTGAAACTGATTGATATGCCGTATTTTTTTTTTTTATGAATGTAGAAATGGCAGTAAACTTGTCTGATAATATAATAAGGGGTCAAGTTTTAACAAATTTGATTAATTTGACTGAGATAGAACTGCACAGAGGGAAAATTAGTGTATCAAATGACTTTAAAGTGCTGAAAAGTTTAAAGTTGCACACATCAGAGTTTACCTGCTCGTAAAAGTGCCAGTTCAAGAATTTAAATTAAAATAAATTACCAGAGATCAGTTGAAATATTGGCTTTTATTTTTTAGCAAACTTTAGGTATTACAATTAAATGTTCAAAATGACGTGCTCTTTCGAGAATACAAAAGCGCGTGTGTTTCACCAGGTTTCGTGACTGTGGAGAATGGCAGTATTGATGTTGAAATGGCTGTTGCGATGTCCGTTTTCATCTCAGCAATCGCGTGTAGACTATTCAGCGAACGCAGAAACCATTTAAACTTATCTCAGTTTTCATCGTCCAAAATGGAGGGAATACCGGTTCTCTGCTTGACTGCTACTGATTCAGTTGTCTTAAAACGATGAACTAATCCGAGTCACAGTTGAATTATTGAATTCTGATGCAGGGTGACCACAAAATTCAGGGAAAAAAGTTCCCTGATAAATTTCTAAAAAATTCCCCGATTACACGACAATTTTTTTTAGAAATTTCTCTAACTTTTCCAGATGTGTCGATACCCTGTCAAATAGAAAATATATGCTAAAGAGATAATATGCCAATTTTTGTAAAACAATTTTGGCGGTAAAGAAAAGTTTGAATTATTCCTTTAACATTAAACTTCTAAAGGCTACCACCACAATTGTTCGGGTAAAAGGCGCCAAAATTCGGATGAGCGAGGAAACGTACCTTCAAAAAAATAGTAATTTTCTCTGATTTTCGCAAAATAAAAAAAAAATCCCGACCTTTTCCAGAATCTGAAAGCTCCCCGATATTTCCCCGATTTCCAGATTCTGTGGTGACCGCGAGGTTGCGAGTTCGAGTCCCGTGTTAGGCATGGGTGTTTGTAAATGTATGTTGGCTTGTCAAATGACGAATGTTTCGGCGCATTATAGCCCTCGTGTTGCTGACGGCGCCAGATAATCTGAAAACAACCAACCAGGTTCTGTGGTGCATCAAGATATTTCTTGTGAAACTCTTCAACGACGTTAGAAGATGACTTTCAAGCAAAATAACACACCAACATGAATATTCGCTGTTCTTGATAAATTTGTTAAGAGTAAATAGTTTCTACTAAACTGTTTACCGATTTGAGATGTCTGCCGCCGTCTAGAACAAACTTCACACGTGAAATCGGAGAACGAGATCACCGATTCCGCATAAAATACATTCGGAACCATCAGAATGTATGCATTTTATGCGGGCATATCTACCGGGAGGAAATCCGAGACTGAATGAGTTTTCACTGAATTACGGCCCATTAAACTTTAATGTGCGTGACTTTAAACTTACCCTGTACTTTAAAACATGCACTTAAAATTTCAAACAAAATTAACAGCCAATTAGACCTTTAAAAAAAATGTGAAATCATAAACCCTTTGGGTACATTTGACGAGTGAGACTCGTCATCTGCTTACTTGGGCGAAGTTACGGTGGACGAGTCTGACTCGTCAACCGTCCATCTAAATCCGTCCCATGGGCATAAAAATCTTCAAATAATTCAGTACTCAAAGGGTTAAATATATTCAAGAACCATAGGCACTGTCAGTAAGGTCCAATGAGGTGCACTTCTGGCTTTAAATAGTAAAAATCGGTACAATTCATAAAGAAAAAATTACGAGGGTAAAACTTAGATTTTAAAGTAATTTATGCTACTTTAATTAGGAATATTGAAAAAAGTTTTGAACCAAATTATGTTTTAGTTCCAGAACAATTGTACATATTCAGTAATTACAATATTGGAAAAAATCTTAACTGATTCATCAGCAGATATGAATTTTTTTTTTTATTTGAAAACCCACTATTTCTTATTTTTTAATGAGAAAGGGAACAGACGATTCAACTTTTTCGACACCAAATACTTGAATTTTTAAAAAGTTATCCAATTTGACAATAAATAATGCATAAGTGATGAAGTAATTTTTTTTAATATTCTTTTGCGTTCGATGACGTACACAGTTTCAATCGCCTATCAGTCTACAAGAATGACACATGAACTAACTCATTTCACTCTACATCCATGTTATCATGCTGTTCTTCAGTCAAGAACTCCGATTTGAATTAATGATCCAATTAGAAATATTATGAACTCTAATCTGTTCAAATTAAAGTGCAGCTTAGTAGGCAACTGAAACTTCAGCATTTGGAGCAAAAAGGAGGAAATAAATCCAAAAATTCATTAAAAAAGCTCATGGAAGGAATACACAAAAATTCAACAAAAAAGTATTCAGAAAGGATGATTAAATAATTTAAAAAATACAATGAAATTTCTCATACTATATAATAACTACATTTCCAAATATTAGGAGTTCATGAAGTAATCTGTGAGGACAGGGGAGAAAATAGGAAAAATCTTGTTTATACATAAGGAAAAGTATACGTTTTGCAGGAAAAACTGGTTCACATAAAAAAAAATGCGGTTCTCGAAACAGGGACAAAGAGAAGGAAATTGTTGCATAAAAACAAAAAAGGAGGAAATCCTTCAAAAGGAGGAAAACTCTCATCCCTGAATTTTTTTTATGGATTGTGTGATTTGGTAGATAACCAGGAATCGATGAAAAAGGCAATACTTTAAAAATATTTATTTCTAAATGTACATATTGCTTTACATGGAAATATACATTTATAAAATGCAGTTTGGTAAAAAGCACAATTATCACATTATTTTGAGCAGTCAAACAATTATATATTTCTTAACTTATGAAACACTACAGAGTAAATTTTTACAATTTAAATTTTAAATCATTTAAAATCTAATTACAGTCAAATTTCAAAACAAAAATTCTTTTTTTAATGCTAATAGATAAAGATTTTTGTTTTGTTTAGGAACAAATTAAATTATGAATTGAATATGAATAAATACTTCAAACAATCATTCTAGTAGAAGTTTGAAAACAAATTCACAACTACATATCTATTCTAAATAGACAAGTCTTTATTATCTGCATCAATAACTGAAATATTTACGGTATATTAAAAAAGTTTAGTGATATGATTTTTCACAATGCAATAATTTTACAAGCAATCAAAATTTCAAAGGGAGAAAGTCTATCACGAGGTCTTTCAAGAATTCATTGAAAGAAGAAACTAATGTCATCAACCAAAATCAATCATTAATGTACTAGGCAAAACCAATCATTTTTTTTTTTTTTTTACTTAACTCATTGTGGCAGTTGATAGTGGGGGATAAAATTATAAATACGCATTATTTGTGATCTCCAAAAAAAAGTAAACACTAATCCGAAAACCTCACCTCAACCATCAAAAGATTCACATGAAAAAGCAATACACACACAGTCATTTTGTTGTGCATGGGTTTCTATGTTACTTGAACAGAATTTCAACCCATTAAAATTTAAACAAGACAATACAATTTAAAATTTATAAAATTCATTGTGTTTATATACATTATTTAATTCCATTTAGTTTAAAAACTTCTTACAAAATGCATAGAACTGTTAGTGAAAAAATAGCTAATATAGGATACAAAGTTGTATAACTGTTTTAAAACAAATAGCATGTAATATATTTCAAATTGTAATTAATGTAATTGTAATATATTAATTTGCAAGGTATTTAAAAAATTAAGCAGATACTATTATTGAGTGAAAAAAATAAGAAAATAACTTAGTATTTTCCAAAATACAAACACGATTTGATAATGTAAAAGCCCACAACCTACAAATAAGAATATGTAAGAACATAAAAATCAACAAATAATTTCAACAAGCAATTTTTAAATACAGAAAATTTTATAAAAGCTTTCAAAAAACTTAAATTCAAAAACGCTATCTATTTAACATGTCTTGTTAATGTTTTTTTAATGACAAGGTGTTACGTAGTAAAATAAAAATTAGATATAGGTTGCCAAATATAAACTACTATCTTCAAAATTGTATAAGCTACAAGCTTTTTTAAAATGTACACAAGTTTTAATATACATATTTACAAATTCAACATATATTGAGAGGTCAGAATCAACATAGTGCCATGCCACAATTTTGCTCATTTGCATGAATTTTGTTTAGTTGTATAGAACTTGAATGTTTGTGGTACAAATATTTCCAGTTGCATGCAAATCAAGTGAGGTTTTATTAAATATAGCAGAAGGTACATTAAGTTAAATAAAACAATTTTAAATAAATAATACTATAACGAACTATTATTAAAAAAATAACCATAACTATTTCAGAAAACCTATTGGATTCTCTTGTATTTAAACACATATGTAAAATAATACCCAAAATATACTAATATGTGCTCCATGCATTTTATGATTCACTAATTAAAAAAGTGTAACATACAGGAAGACTTGTACCCACATGGAGTAAAAATTAAGACTTTGAGCCAATTTTAATTCACAAAAGAGTTTACATTATAGCTAATGAAAAAAAAAATGTAATAGATGGAAGAAAATATTCACAGTAAAAGAACATAAAAATATTTGCAGGATAACTTAAGAGGTTTACTCCTCCTTGTGCTATACTTAAAGAAATACAAATGTGGCCTGTCAGTATCTTGCCTCAACACCTTACTTTGTCTCAGAATTTTCTTTTCAGAAATAACAATACAGCTTGAAAAAATGAAAATCAAGAAACAAGCTTTGAAGTAATACGGAACTTCCCACCTTCATTGTGTACTTGAAATCCCATTTCTTGCAAATACTTGAGATCTGCTATTTCACCCGATACTGACATTCCAGCTAAAATAGCTTGATTTTCAGCGTTATTCTCCATGATATTCCTAATAGCTAGAATGCACCATTGAGTGATATCTAATAAATTGTTAAGGAGGAAAAAGGGAAACTTATAATGCAACTTTATGATGAAAACATTGATTACAATTTAAAATTTTCAAGTATAAAAACTTTTTAAAAAACATAACTTAACAGTATTAAATGATCTGTAAAACAAAGATTATTAATGATGCTGGACTAATGATGCTTTCAACCTTCAAGTTTGATAATGAGTGTGAAAAACGTGTTCTAATAAACTTTACACATTTGAATGTTTTCAATGTGCTTAAGCATTAAAGCTCTTCAAATGAAAGTTGAAAACTCTGCATAAAATGCATTCTGTACCTTGCCTTAAGGTACAAAAGCTAAAGTTTGAAGTAATTTGAAATGTTCAGTTAATACAAGGCAGTGTTGATGTTGGGAAGAACTTCGCAAATAAAGGAAATTAAACATTAAAAATGTAAATTTGAAGTTTCTAAAAAAAAAAACTTTTTTATGAGTCTGTTTTAGACAAGCACATAAAGCGGTAAATATCAATAAAAGTATACAAGTGAGTTATAGAATAATACTCAACTAACACCAAATAAAATGGGCAAACTGTATATTCTGACGTTTTTAACTTAAGTTCCAAGCATTAAAAAAAACTTAATGGATCTTTAAGTCAGACTTTAATACAAGGGAAACATGCTTGTGCTCTTGGGTATCTCCACTTGTTTACATGATTCAACAATTTGGAAACATTTAACATATCTAATATAATCCAGAATATCATTAAATTAAGAAAATGCAAGAACTGAAAGAAAAATCAAAACTTAACAAGCTATATTAAAATTGTAAATTCAACACTAATTTAAAGTGTAAAAGTATTTCAATACAATTGGATATTGCACAAGATATTTACAGCTTAAAGTAACTCAATTACCTACTTCTTTGAAACCTTCACAATAAAATCATTGCATTTAAATTATACATATTAATATGTATGAAGAAATTAAAAAGGATACATGGATTCTTTGCATCAAATTTACAGCAATCAAGCACCAAAGGAATACCATCCAGCTTTCGAACCTGAAATGTCCATTGAAATAGATTAACTTATTACTATCACATTACTCTTTTACAAGATATTTATAAATTAGTTTTACACAAATTTGAATAAAAAAGTTCTTTTTCATCATTGAAGGAAAAATTATTGGATCTCGAATATAAATTATATTTGTTCATCGTAAGATATGCAAACATTATCAAAGAAACCAAGCAAAATTGTTTTTGTTAAGTAGTGCATAGACTGCATATTGAATTATATTGTTTAAACATCATAAGTGATAAGATGGAAGAAATAGATACTTTCATAATTTGCTTAATATTTGAAGCATAAACTTATTGCACCAAAAACATTTATATACAGCTATCCAATATAGTGGTGTATTAAACCAGTTAAAAAGATACATTTGAGAATGCAACCAAACAATAAATTTAAATACTTTAAGAAAGTTGGTTAGCACAAAAACATTAAGAAATTTTAGAATTTTATAGTATTTTTCACTTCTTTTTGTAAACAATACTTTTAATTAAAAGGGTTATAGGTCACAAAATAAAAAAATCCCAATTTTAAAGAGATAAATTCTTTAGCAAATTTTATGTTTAAATGCAGAGTGGCCACAAAATTCTCCCCAATAGATTTCTAAAAAAATTCCTTGATTTTATGGCAAACCTTATTTCCATACTACCCCAATCTTTTACTATGTGTAGATCAAATAGAACATTTCTGCCAGAGATAATATGCCAATTTTTTTAAAAAAATAATTTAAGTTTAAACTATACCGTAACATGAAACTTCTAACAATAACCACAATACTCTGGGACAAAAGCTCAAAAAACGGATGAACGGGGAAACATCTTCAAACAATAAAAAAATTCTCTGATTTTTACAAAATTTTAATTCCCTGGCATTTTCCTGATTTTTCCAGAATCAGAAAGCTCCCTGACATTTCCTTGATTTCCAAGTTCTGTGGCCACTATGAAATGTCTATTGAATATTTGAAGACAATTCACTATAAAGTAAATTGTTTGTTGTTATTTTTTAATTTTCTACTATCACTGTTTAATTCATGATGAAATAATAGTTACATTTATAAATACACTTTTCAAAAAAACCAACAAATAAATTCTTTTATCAGTAAATGATTTTTTTTTTTTTTTTAAGTTTTACACAAAAAACGTCTAATAGTATGGTACCCAACTTTTTTACTTCAAAGCATTCCTTAAAAATTCATACAATAATGATCCAAAAACACAAGTTAAAGAAACATTTTTAACATACTGTGTAAAAAATGGCATGCATTTAAAATACAGTTCTAGTTATATCAATTAAAAAAAAAAAATTAGTATAATCGTAAAGAAAAATTGAGTTATATGGTCAGAAAACAGCATTCATGGTACTGATTATTGAAAGTTAGAATTTTTTAACTTAACTTATAGCGATCTAAGTTAATTAACAAAACAGTAAAAAAAAATGCAAATTTCACCTCATGTAACACCTTAACACATTCGCTGCTAATTCCATAACAGCATGGTAGGTCTTATTACTCCCCAGTAGTCTGCCCTGATCAGACTGCACTCGATCAGAGTTGCCGTTCTTTGCAGGAATTACTTGAAACTGTTTTTAAAACAATGGCTTCCAATTAACCTTATGGAGGAAGACAAGATGTATCTGATATTTATATCATATCACAAATATTATTTAGTTACTTCAACTTCAGTTAATTCCAGCATGAACGGAAACTCTGATCAGTAGCAGCCTGATCAGGAGACTACTTGGGAGTAACAAGACATTCCAAGCTGATACATGATCGGCAGTGAATGTGTTGATGTACTTGAAGACGAAAATAAAAAAAAAATTAGCTTTAAGCTTTTGCTCAGAACATCATTTCAGTAGATATGATACTACACATATCTTAGGTAAAATAAATAAAAAACAAAACACTCAAAGCCCTTCTGTGAGACCCGAGCACCAATCCCAAAACTTTGCCACTTGTTGAGAGCTTAAATCTAACTACTTAAATGAACAATCCCATCTCTAATCTGATCCCCTTTCATTTTAACAAACACTGTTAAAAAATACATAACAAAATGTAACTAAAAAAAATTGCATATGTGTTTCTTCAATTGGAAATATAACTGAAAACTATCATGAAACATTTATTCCATGTTGAATGACACAATTGCATACATCACAAACTTACCAAATCTTGGTTGTCCCTACAGTTATAGCACAAATTGCCAATTAACCTAATTAGATTCTTTTTGAACCCATAAAGTGGATGTCCAGCAATCTCAGCACCGAACTGGGCACTCATGTGCTTCGTCTCACTTAAGCTGGAGAAAATATTGCAGCCTTCCTTCCCCAGCAAATGGATGCACTTTAAGCATTCTACAGGAGAAATGCTAAAATATATCTTGTTGTAGATGCAAACAAATAATAAAGGCACAGCGTAATTTTTATTTCAGATATACAATTAATAAACTTTAAAGTACTATAAGAGGATTACTGGCCGTTTAGCAGAATCAACGGTTGAACATTTGAAATTAATATTTGTTGTGCTGCCATAGCCCTTAAAAAAATAAAAGCAAATGAGAGTCTAGATGAAAATTTTTACAAATAAAAGTCTATGCTAGGGATATCGTTCAGCATTTGACGAAATACTGAAAGATATTATGAAATCGATTTAGCTTGCAGTGAGAGTGTTACTGAAGATTGCGATACTGGAAATGAAAAATTCTAACTGGAAATATATGTGATATGCAAATATATACGATGAAGTTAACTTTTGTGCTTTTCTATTGGACATGAAAAAAAAATTAAACTAGGATGTATTTTGAAGAAGTTTATTCCTTTGTAGGGAGCAAAGAAAGCCTTGAAAAGCAAACCAATAAGGGTTGACAAGCATCAATAAGCAGGCCTCCTTCCCTAGATTAAAATAGTTTTACAAAACCGTTTTCCTCTCATATTGGACATTTTCAATACAACTATTTTGAATTGTAATGGCAAAAAGAAAAAGCATACATACAATGAAAATAAACACCTAGATAATGGGTAGGAAGAAAATCGAGAAAATTTTTAGAAGAGACAATGTTGTACAATTGCATCTTGTATGCTAGAAAAACCAGAAAATTCACCAAACACACAAGCAAGAGATATCAAATATAGATTCTGAAATAGTCATTGCGTCTAGTAATTCCTCACCGAGGCACCTCTATGGCAGTTTAGATTACTAATTGTAGATAACTGTATCCAGTTGAATTTGTTCCACTGGTCTATTTTAGGATCGACAATTATCACTTATCTTTTACAATGTAATAAACAATATGCAATTCAGATCAAATTAGAGCCGCATTTTCACAAATTATTCTCGGTTTAAATCCTAATAGTCTCGTAGAGCTGATTTATAGTGTGTTTTTCTCTTGACTCAACAGATGTATAATATTACTTACAATACATACCAAACAGGTTTGCAATATCTAATTCACACGTTCGCTGCCACTGACGCGTCGGCATGGCGCTACCTCCCGTGCCGGCGACGCTCTGGGACGACGATCGAGTATGATAAATAAACTGCTTTATTTTTAGTTCGGATTTGGAGGTTGAAAGATGAGGTTTTTGAGGTACGTTAGTGAAGCATTATTTTTATATTTTTAGGAAATAAAAGGTTTTTCCTTTTTCCTGGTTTTACTATTAAAATATAAGGAACGTTTTTAATCATTAAAACACTTTTTTTAAATTCGGCTTCTGAGGATGGATATATAAATTTTGGTGGCAGTGAACGTGTTAAGGTTGTGTGAATAATTTTGAAGGTTACCAAATTCAAAGAAATTAATCCGACAAAAACCCATAAAAACAGTTTTTACTATAAATTCTGTAAATGCCTACTTTCATGTGCAATTGCAATTTTAAGCTCAGATCAAATTTTTATAGTGTTTGACTTCTACAAAGAGAAAAAAATCCATACCATGCCTCTTTGACTAACTTTTTTTCACCAATACAATGTTTTAACAATCAATCTTTATGATGTAAACAAATTTGTAACTACTTCTTACTAAGCAACATTTATACCAATATGAATAAATAAATTATATCTTTTAATAAAACCTCTAATAAGACAGAAACATAAATAAAAATCCCAAAAAGAATTACACTTTAACTACATTAATGATTAAAAAAAAGTCCAATGTCTATCAATGTTTTGCCACTAATTAGTACAAAAAATGGTGGGAGGAGGTCGGAAATAAAAATAACTTGCGTTTCATTGGGTTAGGCCACAATTTCCCAACCAAAGTATAGCGAGTTGAGATGAGAGTCCTAGTGGTTCATATTCTACACTTGGTAACATGAAGTGCACTCAACCTCACAACAATGAGTATCAGAAGAAATTCCGAGATGCAAAAACCAGTTCATACACAGTGCAGCCTACACTATCATTCTCCTTTAATAAATCAGTCTCCTACCATAAGTTTAGTAATGAAATAAAAATATTTTGATTGACTAGTGACCTTATTTACGTAAATTAAATTACAAAAAATATCAACATCATCTAGACCAAATATCATGCTACCTCTAGGACAAAAATTAATAATTTTAAACAAACTTAAAGCATACTTTAGCAATAAATATCCTTCTACTTGCTGTAAATGTTATTTCTGCTGAAAGTCAGAACACAACAACCAGTTTTACGAGTTTTCATTTCTTATAATAGCATAATACAAAGGCCTTTTACAAGATTTGCTATAAATTAATCTTTTATAATGAACTATCTTATGTATAAGAAGGTTGACACAAAAAAATTATGTTATGAGCTTCAAAATGCTCGAGAATAGATTAAACTCTCAAGAATATTAACCTACATTCTATACCCAGTTACACTTTAATGCATTAGATGCAGCAACACAGACTTAAAGCACTTCTGTGTAATCATACTTCAATACAAAGCTTATCTATTTCAACTTACCTACAGATGCTTCTAATAAGTTTTTGCTATTCTGCAGAATAGATATGTAAGCATCAGAAATTGAAGCTGAGCACAAAATTGACAACAAGGACACTGTTTCTGCAGGCTCCTATAAAGTTTTTAAAATTTATAGTCAACTTCCAAATTATAAAATATGCTACAAATAAATACGATGGTAATTCAAAAGGTAGAAAAACTACAAAAGCAACTAAATTTTACAAATCATCTTTTTACAAGCATTTAAATAGTTACAGGTCAACCTTGCATACAAACTAACTAAATAAAAGATAATGGTGGAGATTTCAAATGAAACTAATAGAGGATTTTTGTATTACTACAATGCTATCAGCTACAGATACGAAAGTAGTCTATAGCTGTTTATTGATAGTTCAATAGAATTTAAGTTCCATATTACATTAAAAACTTTAAACAAGTTTAAGCAGAGCAAAATATCTGCTTTTAAGGGAAATTTGGTAAGCAGGGCTTTATTGGACCCCTGGAATGGTGGCAAGATAGAGAAAAACTGCAGAAAATCTGTTTCTTGGTCACAGAGATCAAAAATGTAGAAATTACTTAACAGGGCTAAAAAATGAGATGACAAAATTAATATCTAATTGCTGCTGTCTCAAATTAAAAATTAGAGAGATAAGGAACACAGCGGCATAAAGAAAGAACCATGTTAAGAAAATTGGTATAAGCAACCAAAAATTGCATCTGAGGTAGTTCCGAGTTCTTTCCTTTTCATTTAACAAGACAAAACACAAGTTACTTTCACAATTTCCCCACATCCTCAAAAATTGAAGAATATACATCAATTATATTCTGATGTATTTAGGCTTAAAGGTACAAAAATAATTCACCAGTTTTAAAAACAAAATTGTTCATTACAAATTCATATAATTTGCTAAGTCCAATAAGAAGGCCATAACTACAAGTGTTGAAAATTTCAGAGCTGTAGCCCGATTGGAAATTGTTTTGTAAAATATATATGAATTAAAAAAAATAATTAAAAAGAACTAAAGAAAAATTTTAAATTCTGTTTTTCAAAAGTCCAATTAGAAGGCCAAAGCTACTTATGCTGAAAATTTTAGAGCTGTAGCCCTATTAGAAATCGTTTTATAAAGTATTTGTTAATTAATTAAAAAGAACCAAACAAAAATTTAAAATTCTGTTTTTCAAAACTACAATTAGAAAGCTAAAACTACTTATGTTGATAATTTCGGAGCTGTATCTGTTTAAAGTCGCTTCATAAAAAAAAATTAAAAATTAATTAAAAAAGAACTAATTAAAATTTTAACATTCTGTTTGACATATGTACAATTAGAAGGCCAAAACTTCTTATGTTGAAAATTTCGAAGCTCTACTCCAATTTTAAGTAAGTTTCTATAGATCCAGACAGCTTGTTTAATTATAATAGATTATAAAAAGGAATATGCATCCAAAATTAGTGTATAATAAAACCAACTGACAGTATATGTATGTAGTTGTTAAGATTACTTTCACCATTGAAAACAGTCTTAAATATTTCAAAAACATCAAATTTTTACCTGAAGTGATTGATAAAAATAGCATTCCTGAATGAAATTTAAATTCTTAAACATTTTCATAATATATTTTTTAACATGCTTAAGAAACCTTCTAGAAAGTAAATTCTATGTTTTTGAAATAAATTATTTCAAAATTCGTTTTTTCACAGATTAAAAAATATGTCCATATATACAATAAAAGGAACTGGAATATAACGAATATAGAGTAGAGATTTTTTTTTATATATATATATATATATTTTAATACCAATACTTATAGTAATAATTGCAATACTTCAATACTAAAAATGTCAATGTATTTTTCTTAACTTTAATTTCAGAATTGACATTACTTTTTTTGTCAAAAATATACAGATAATATCTCTCAAAGAATACCTACCATTTCAGATACTTTCTTGTGAAGTTGCGAAATGTGTCCGAGGAAAAGATTTTTTATTAATTCTAAGGATGCAGCAGGGATAGAAAAGTAGCAATCATCTTGCGAGCTTTTAAGAAGTTCAGCCACAATGTCTAAAACAAGCAGCCTAAAAATTGAAAAAAATTATGGCATAAATTATCTTGCAATACAAATTTTAAAATAAACTTAGATTATCTCTTACTATTTTAAACAAATATTTAAACATCCAAAAATTTTAACAAGATTTTTTAACTACTTTAAAACAAACTTACGTTCCTTCTTTAGCACTTTTTTTAATAATTTTTACAGCAATAAGCAAATATTTCCTTAATTAACCCTCATTCTATTTACATTCCAATAATATAAGAACTAGTCACCATGAGTACTTATTTTTATAGAACGAACTCCAATTATGTGTACGAGGGCAGACAGCAATAGACGCCAACAATATTCATTGAAATTTTGTGACGGTTCGTGTTGCTGTGCACCGATTTCTGCACATCATTGCTGTAATTGGTTAAGCCACAACATCGGCACAGCGCGTGTGCCACATGGCGCATAAATGCATGGTCTGGTTCTGACTCTCTCTTAGCTCTGCGCCTTTGAGCTTGTTGATTTTGACAGTGCTCTCAGGGATGAGTTTGGTAAAAAATCAAAAAGCTGAAAACAAAAATCCAAATTTTTTTTGCGTAAAACACATTTTAAGCTATACTGGTTTAAAATAGCGGCACCTAGACATAGGGATACACTTTGTGCTGTCATCAGGCATGGTATAGGTCCAAAGCAAAAAAAAAAAATCCAGTGAAAGCGATGAAAACCGGCAAAAACTTCAAAATTTGAACAAGTCAAATAACTTTAAGCAATTATAACACATTGACAAACAGGCCGAATTTAATTAAACCCAGTTTTCTAAATTTTTACAAATACTAAAAATCTAAATTTTTATTCATATCGCTAAACTTGTTCAGTAAAGTAAAAAGTAACAAACAATTTTACATACAATTGCAGTTAAAATAACAATTTTAAACACAGATTATTTAGAAAAATTACAATTGTGACTCCTTTTCTGAATATTTTTATACAAAATGATACAAAAAATTTGAGTAATTCTGCATAGATTCAAATCAAATGGCGAAATTTAACCTTAAACAGGCACTAATCACGAATATGGCAGCTATCGCATTAACGGAAGTCTAGATGATAGCTACAATTCGGTGCTGAAAATTTCGGTAATAGCTGGTATTGTATTAGCGAAAACCTCGGCGAAAATGAACATCACTTTAACAAAAGTATTGTAAGCAATACCGGCGAAAATCTCGGTATCGGCAAAAACGAACATCGCAACAACGCGCATATTAGCGATAGCGTCCATAATATCGGCACAAATCTCAGTAATATCGATCTTTTCTTGGTAATACTAGTGCAAATTTCGGTAACATCGGATGTTACTACAGAATGACTTTCGACGAAAATTACTCTCACGCCAACAGAAATATCAAAGTTAGAGTCAAATATACCGGGGCAACACTCAACAGCGCTATTAGATCGGTGTAACACTTGACGAAAATTACAATCACAACAACATAAATCTCGGCGATAACACAATTCCTCACGGTAATATGGACATTCTTTCGGTAACATCGGTGCAAATCTCAGATTTTACAAGGTAGCACTCAGCGATAATGACCATCAAATAAACGTAAATATCAGTGTTAACGCCGAATATACCGGAACAATTCTCAGCGATAGCGTTGTTATATTGGCGTAATACACCGCGAAAATGAAAACCACAGCAACTTAAATCCCACCGAAAACGCACGTCATAGCCACACAGATCTCGACAGTAGTGGACATTACATCAACGTAACGATTAGCGAAATGGAGCATCACATACCAATATACGTTTACACGTACAACAAACGATAATTTCGTGGATGTCAGACTTGAAAGCAAGCACATTATTCATATACGTTAATCGCATGAATGAAATTCCATTTTGAAAAGAGAAAAAACGGCACCCAAGGATCAAATTTCGGCGCAGTTGAAGAAGTATAAAATGCAAATTTAAGTGCCAACCTAACTAAAAAGATGCATTTCAGTAGATTTTTCTACTTGGAGCAGGAATGCCGTAGGGTTTCCGTTCTTCCCGATCGGGCGGAAGGGAAGCTGCTTCGCGATTCAGCCTTAGAAAAAGGTTATTTTTCTGTGGGATAGAAAAATCGGGAAAAAACAGATTTTTTTTTCCAGAAATTAGAAAAGCGGAACTTTCTTTGAAAAAGCGGAATTATTTTTTTTCTAAAAAATTGAAAAAGCGGAATTCAGCCACAAGGCGGAACAAACTCATCCCTGAGTGCTCTGTTTGTTAAAGCATCGAGCTGTTTGGGTAGTGGTAAGCCCTGGTTTTATCAGTACACGCGAAGCTACCTACTGAACTGGATGAGGTGTTAACCACTGTCACCGTCCTTGAGTGAGCCCAAAGGATGCTGTTTTACCTGTCCTGGTGAGCTTTATTTTTCCAATAGTTATCCCCACCACCACTCAGTGTAGCCTGTCTGTTAATGTTGTGCCACTGTCAAATAAAATTCCATGTGCAATCTTCTAAAACCCCCTTGTGTCTTTCTTTAATTACCAGGGTGTGTTACAATTGGCCTCCGCGACAGGATTCGAACCTGCAATCTTCCAATTTGAATTGTAACACACCCTGGTAATTAAAGAACGACATAATATGGTTTTTGTAGATTGCACATTGAATTTTATTTGATACTGCACAGCATTAACAGGCGGCTACATCAAGTGGGAGGTAACTAAAAGGAAAAATACAGCTCACCGGAACAGGTAGAATAGCATCCTTTGGGTTCACTGTCAGCAAGTGGGGACGGTGACAGTACTTCACCTCATCCGGTTTAGAGAGTAATTTCAGTTGGTCATAAAACCAGGGCTTACCACCAACCATCTGTAACCCAGGCGTCGACTTGACGCTCAACTAACACAGCACTACCAAAACCAACAATTCAGAGCTAAGAGAAAGTGAGTCAAAACCAGACCATGCTCTCTCTGTGCACCAAGTGACACATGCGCTATCAGGGTGATTAAAAAAAAATATTCAGCTTCAGAACAAGACGCCCCTAATTTTTTTTACATTTACCCATAATATCATTCTCCTAAAAAGTTAGCTTACTACTCCTATAAGAAGGTGGCGCTCAATAACCATTCGTTTTTGTACTTTTTTGTAATTTCGGATAATTTTCGAGTTTTATGCTGATAAGAACGCATGTCTGCATTTTTAAAAAAAAAGTTTTTATGGGTTTTTAATACATGCTATATAGTTTGGCAACAGTTATCTACTGTATCTGGCAACATCCATATTATCAAAAATACTGTTTGATCGTGATCGCGAAGCACTTCGCTTGATTGTTCCAGTAGTCACAGCTGTGGGGATTGTTACTTGAACATTCCTCTTTAAAGAGGGGTCAAAAATCGAGGAAAAAAGCTTGAAAAGAATACGCTGACTCAAGCAATGAGCAAATTCAAATCTGACTGTCCTATAGCCCTTCATTGGAATGGCAAACGTCTGACAAAATCTTTTGGATTAAAAAAGATTGATTGTTTGCCTTTATATGTTTCGAGAAATGGTATCGAAAAACTTCCAAGTGTCTCAAAGTTGAGAGGTGGAAGAACAGCGAAATATATTTCAAACCATTGTTTTTATGCTAGACCATGGCAAGTTGAGAATTAAATTTGGACAAAGTTTTGATACTACAAGTATAACGATTGGTTGTGCATAAGAAGCTTGCATTAATTTGGAGAAAAAAAATCGGACATGAACTATTGTGCCTCACCATGTCATAGAACTACTATTGGCAAAGTTATTTAAGTTGTGCTATAGGCCATCATATTCTCCAGAAGTTTCCCTCTTTAACAGACTTAAAATCATTTGAAAAAGAATTGCACAAATAAACTTCCAGGATTTAGAGCTGAAAGAAGATGCTAAAGAGCTAAAAGTTTCAAATGTAGCCTTCCTTTTAGCTGTGGATAAATCTATGATGATTAGAAATGATTATAAAAAATTAATCTATCTAACATTAATCATTGTGGGCAATCCAATAGATAAAATCCTTTGGAGAGCAGCAGGTGCTATTCATCACCCACCGTGGATGGCTAAATTCCTATACACTTTTAAATCCTTCTATTAAGAGATAAGCAAGAGGGTTTCCATATAACTAATAGAGAAAAGAAATGTAGCTCCAGTGATTTGTACAGTTCAATGCTTTTTTGTACAATAAAGACATGGATAGAAGCCCCACTTGCTTCTGATGGTGACCTGAACTAGTAGAAATTTTTTAAAAAGTATAAGTTGGTTGTTTTCAGATTATCTGGCGCCGTCAGCAACATCAGGGCTATAATGCGCCGAAACATTCGTCATTTGACAAGCTAACATACATTTACAAACACCCATGCCTTACACAGGACTTAAACCCGCAACTTCGCGGTCTAGAAGCAAGCATGCTAACCACACTATACCATTTGGTCTGCTAAAAAGTATAAGATAATTGATTCTATAATTGGAATTGCAGCTGGAAAAGTTTTGAAAAAGCTCATATGTTATCTTTCAAATGAATTGGTTGGCTAGTCCATATTTTCACACAAAATTACAGCAAAAGAAAAATTAAAAAGTATTGCAGATATAAATTGTTCTTAATCGTAAATAAATTCTTAAATAATCCAGGATGATGTTGTGTGTAGTATGGGTTCAACGGTACCAAACACGTAAAAATGAAACATATATTTATTATTGGGTAACACCGTAAAGAACGGAGCGCCTAGACGCGCGTCCGATCTATTTTAATTACGTATACAGAGAGAGAGTTACATGGGAGGGGAAGGGGTTTTATCTTCTTCCCATGCATGCGCGCAGGCAGCAGAACACTTATTCGTAATTCCCAACATACTCCCACCTTTGGAGTTTTTTTTCAAATATAAAACTACAAATTACACATGATACAAACTTAAAATCAAATATTAATATAGTAAACCAATATAGAATTTACAAACAAAACATTCTTAACTACAATTAAGATATTAATATAAGAAACACAGATACACTTTACAGACGGCAGGGTGGTTTAGAAATTCGGCCACTTCTAGTTTTCAAAATGTTGTTACTAAATAATGGTTCATTGTTATCATGAATAGGACTGTCCAATTCTAGTCTATACAGTCTTTGGACAGGCCTCAACAGTTCAGTAGATTCCGTTTTGATTCGAGCAAGCCTCGTATGGCCGTCTTTGCCTGGCATTAATTGCAACACTCGAGCCAAATTCCAATAGATACGTTTTCTGTTCGTATCTTCTAATAAAACAATATCACCGACAGAAATTGGGTTTTTAATTTGTTTTTTAAGAGATTGTTGACACAACTGTCCTAAATACTCGGATCGAAATCTTGATCGAAGTAATTCACGTATTTTTTGTAGATGTTTTGAACGCTTACTTAATTGAGCATGATCCACTTCATCAATGTCTGGGACACCTGACGTTGTTAATTCATGCAAAAACATGGATGGCGTCAAAGGAGAAACTGTGTCAATATCTTCGGACACATAAGTTAGAGGTCTGGTGTTTATAACTCGCTCACAATCACACAAAATAGTAAGCAACTCTTCATAATTAAGTGATGCACGTCCCAATATTTTTCTTAATATTTGCTTAACCATTCGGACTAGTCGCTCCCACCATCCGCCCCACCAAGCAGCGGAAGGAGGGTTAAACTTCCATTGAATTTTATGCTCTATGGCTTGTGAACTAACATGATTCCAATCAATGGCGTTCAAAACTCTACTAGCACCTAAAAAATTCGAACCGTTATCGGAATATACTATTTTCGGACGGCCACGACGAGCGATGAAACGTCTTAGTGATTGTAGGAATGCCTCAGTAGACAAAAGAGTAACCAACTCAAGATGAATCACGTGATATACTGCACAGGTGTATAGAACAATATATGCCTTTTGTCCGCCTTTAAGGTAAAGAGGACCAGCCAAGTCGACTCCTACAATTTCAAAAATTGCTGCATCGCGCACTCTGTCCGCAGGTAAAACTCCAGGTTGAGCCTCACCTCGGTCACTTGTAAAACGCTGACACTTAACACATTTTTTTATACAATCACGAATTGTTTTACGAGCTTTCAAGATCCAAAATTTTTCGCGTAAATTTGACATTAACATAGAAGTGCCTGCATGCATATAATCCTTATGTACACTAATAATCAGCAATTTCACAACGGGGTGCTTTGAAGGCAAGATAATAGGATACTTAAAATCCCGTGTATCCTCTCTAAATACAATATTAGTTTTAGCTCTCAACAATCCATCATCGTCTAACACTGGTTTGAGATTTTTTAGTTTAGGATCAGAGCAACCCGTGAATGACTCTTGCTGAATGAGTTTAAACAAATATTTTTCTCCTCTATCTATTTCATTCAAAGACAAATATTTCTCACAGTTATTATTAATTTTCTTTGACTTATCATAAAACCTTAAAATCCATGCAATCATTCTTACTATCTTTTTATAAGAAGAAAAATATTTATAATACCAATTTAAATCATCCACAGATTTGGTCAAATTCGTAACAACTGTTTTACGCATTTCTGAATTAACTAAGCATTCATCTGGGTTTTCATTTGACTTAGGCCAATTTTCCTCACTTAGAAGAAGCCAGTCTGGTCCCTCCCACCAACGCCGTTCGATTAATTGTTCCACTGAACAACCCCTGGATGCTAAATCCGCCGGATTGGCTATTCCAGGGACATGTTTCCATGCCAAAGGAGAAGTTAAAGATTGGATTTCTTTAACCCTATTTTGGACAAAAATTCCCCAATTTAAATTACGTTTAATCCAACTTAGAGCCGTGGAGGAATCAGTCCAACAGTGGATTGCTATCTCCAGGGGTCAAAGTGACAAAATAAGAATATATAGGATTTTTTCAAAAAAAATATAGGACAATATAAAACATCAAATAACTGCACACAGTTGCTACTGAACTTCAAAATTAATTCGTTATACATTTATATACTCGTTATATTGAATTTAAGAGAATAGAAAACACACCTTTAAAAAAAGAAATCGCATGATCCTGAATACATGATTCCCCCCTCCCCCCCCCCCCCCCGTTATTGCCTCAATATATTCTATCCCTAAATCAAGTTTTATTAATTACATCATTTGCAATCATGAGTCTTTTGCTTCCAGCATTTTTAACTGTTCCAATTTCTTTAAGTATTTTCTTTTTATCCCTGTTTGCAGTCTTTTGTTGATTCAGATTTACTGTTCAGTGTCGGCTGGATTGGTGGCGAAAAGTGGGAGATTTATCGCCGAATGTGGCGAACCTGGCACTTGGTTTTAAAGCAACCCTAGTGATCGTTTGGATTTGACAACACAACGTATTGACGTAATTTTCAATTTTGGCGACTTTTATGAAAAATCGTGGCGAATATTCCGAATCCGGTAGGAATTCTGCGCCAAGGCGATTTTCGCAAAAAAATGGCAGCCCTGCCATTTTTTAAGAGCAAGATAACTAACTGCCTATGGTTGCCATAATTTGGAGCGGTTTGATGTAAACAATTAGTGGCGCAGAATCCGTACAGGATTCGGAATAAAAAAAATCGCCATCCGACATCATACAGTAAATCTTAACCCTTTTGTTTCCTTCATCATCAATTATTGACTGAGCACTCAAAATGTTCTTTAGTAGTCCTGCAAGTTAATCCCAAGTTGTTTTTATCCGTTTTTCCCGAGGCAGAGTTCTGTTGTTGCATCTCTCTCTGCATTATGGCCAATTAATTTATTACGTTGGAGGAGAAATCATATCAGAAGTTCAAGACCGATTGTTATGGAAATGTTCACATATTTACAACTCCCGCCGGTCCAGTAGAGTTGAGTTGTACGTTATGCAGCACGTGACGTCACAAGAGATAAAACGCCGCGCCGCCGTTACAAACATCGTTTTTGTCACGTCTTTTTCACCCACGATCGCGCCAAAGAATCCGAAATATTAAAAAATGGCAACAAACGGCGCCGTTGTTACGAATTCGAAGAAAATATAGATCGAATCAATGTAGAAATATAGGATATATAGGACAATTGTAAAATATAGGACAATATAGGACGTTTTTACCGATTTTTAAAAAAATATAGGATTTATAGGACATATAGGACGTCTGCGACCCCTGTATCTCTGAAAGATGGAGATCACTTAAAATCGAATTTAAAAGCCTAGCTCCTATGGAACAAGCCAAAAGTTCCAAACGAGGAATAGTGGTTGGTTTTAGAGGGGCAACTCTACTACGTGCACTTAATAAATTAACCTTAACCTGTTCATTTAATTCAATGCGCAAAAATATGCAACAACCATATGCTAATTGACTTGCATCGCAAAATAAGTGACAACTTAATAATTGATTACCCGGTTCAATATTCAACCACCTGGGTATCCGTATATTCGTAAGCAAATGCAACTGAGCAAGCCATGTCTTAAATTTTTTAGCTAAATTCTCGGGGATTACATCATCCCATTTAAGCTTTAACTCCCAGGTTTTTTGTAGAATAATTTTTGGTAATAATAATACGGGTGCGGTAAATCCTATTACGTCAAAAACTTGATGAGCTTTAGACAATACAACTCGTTTCGTAATTTGCTCGTGTATCTCGGATACTGGGTCAATTTTGCAAGAAAGAGTATCTTTATCGGTATCCCATAACATACCTAAAACAGTGACCTCATCTTCATGTGCTGACTGCTCCAACACCTTAAGAGGAACATTGGATTGCCACCCTCGTAAATTGAAATGTCCTTTAGACATAATTATTTGGGACTCTTTAATAAATTTATCCATATCCACCTCAGAGTTAAGACTCGTCAAACAATTATCCACGTAAAAAGAGGGTCTTAAAATTTCAGCCGATTCTCTTAAATCATCGGAAACCGTATTCAAATGATAGCGTAAAGTGGCGGCCAATAGAAATGGACTGGAGGTTAAACCAAACGCTACACGTTTATGTCGATATGTTACCAGTTGGTCAAAATTGTCTTTCTCCCACCATAGGAATCGTAAAAAATCTCTATCGCTCTCTTGAATTCCGATCATACAAAAAGCTCGTTGTATATCACTAGAGACTGCACATTTATATTCTCTAAACCTATTAAGAATAGAAGGAATTTGGGAAATCAAATTTGGACCCGTAGCTAAACAATCATTCAGTGACAAAGAATTAATTGTTTTAGCAGAAGCATTAAAAACTGATCTAACTTTCGTAGTGGCATTATCCTTAAAAATCGGTCTGTGAGGTAAATAATGTTTCCCACTTAAATTTGCATCTAAATGTTGATCAGTCACTTGTTCAATAATACCAAGAGATAACCATTCCTCAAAAACATCACCGTAATACTTCATTTTATTTGAAGCAATTAATTTCCTTTTGGTGGCTATCGCAATTTTTTTTGCCAAGAGAAAATTTGTTTCTAACTGTTTCTGATCATTAATCCATGGTAACGCTACCTCATATCTACCTAATTTATCAATTCGTAAACTGCGTAAAAAATATTTCTCAGTCTCCTGAGAAAGTTGAATCTCATCCTCCAAGATGGGATCACAAATTCCCACAGAATCGAGGCGCCACAAATCAGTCAACAAGCTATCTTTCGTTAAAAGATTCACTACATGAGATGCAATATTCGTTTGTATAACACTCTCGTGAGTAATGACTGTATTTTGATGATCGCCCTCATTAATATTCGGTTTGGTGCCCATATTTCCAAAACATCCCATTAAAGTCCATCCAAGTTTACTGTGTATTGCGATGGGGCCAGATGTTAAATTTATAACCTTACCAGTGAGTATTTTTGACAAGTAATCGGCGCCAATCAAAAGTTTAATGCTTTGGCTCCATCGTTTATTGCGAAATCTGAAATGGGAATATTTAATCTTTCGCATTCTTGCGCAATACTGAAAGAGGAAATGCGATTTATTTTTTAACATATCTGTGGCTGATTTAACACAGAAATAATACATTTATAAGATCTATCAATATTACTTATTTCAATATGAAAAGATTCGTATACTCTTTCACGTACTTCAATACCTCCAAACAGAGATTGTTGCAATGTTATCTGACTTTTAGATTTAAAATTTAAACTTTTAATTACATCATTACACAGGTAAGAGTGCTGCGCTCCGGAATCCAAAATTGCACGTATTAAAATCTCTTCATTACCATTATGTAATCTAACAACTAAAGTTTGTAACAATACATCAGAGAATTGTGTTTCCTTATTTAACGTAGTAATTGTAGAACGATCTGGTTCCAACGAAAGATTTTCCGTTTCTTTCACGGGCAAATCTGGGCATAACACTACAAAGTGTCTTTTTTTACAAATAATGCATTTATGCTTAGAAAAACATTTATCCGAATGGTGAGATAACTTCAGACAAACAAAACAGGCGTTTTTTTTCCTTACAATATTCTTTTTCTCTACCAAAGACATGGCAGAAACTGTGTCACAATTCTCTGAAGCATGCGACTTTTCACAAAAAATACATTCAATTTTTCTATATCTATATGCATTAGAATCATACACATTATTTTTTCCTGACGTACTTAATAACTCATGAGCTACAGGATTATTTTTATTACGGGAGTTATCAACATTTCTATTATTTTGTTTCTTATAATTTACATAATTATTTTTATTAGAATTATTGTAGGGGGCAGTAAGAGGAGTGTTAAAAGATCTGGCCATTTGTATTCTAGCCTCACTTTCTACTTCAATTTTTAAGAAATCCATCAAAAGATCAAGATCAGATTTATTAGTATTAACATCAACCTTACCTCTGTTACGTTCCCAGGCTCTTATCACTTCACTAGGGAGAGCGGATTCTACTAAAGGATATAAAAACTCAGCGTAATTATTTTTTGTTACATTTAAAGCTTCCAGTGCTCGTAATTGAGTTTGCAATTTATCGTATAAAGTAGAAATATCCGTATTAGTGGTCTTATTCATCACAAGCTCCAGAATATCTCGTATGAACACCTGAATCAAAAGTTTGTCTTGCCCGAACCTTTCTTTTAAATAAGTAACTGCATGTTCGTAATTCTCTCCACTTCCCGGAAAACTGGAAACGATTTCTCGCGGTTTGGAGTGCTCTTTTGTGGATTGTAGAAGAAGTTGCAGCTTGTATGCGGGATCAATCTGCGGATTTTCATGTATTTTTTGAAATTGCGCCCAGAATGTGATCCACTTCCTGGGGTCGCCATCAAACTTGGTTATCTCGAACTCCGGCAGCCGTTGTAGATGAGACGTAGGGGGTTGTCTGCTGGGGCCATTAGAAGGGCATTCGTTGGTCGTGATGGACAAGGTGGCCTGCTGGTTAACTTGCTGGAGAAGTAATTTCTTTTTTGTTCTCGCCGTAGACAGCTTTTCTCTGTACTCCTCTATGGCATCGTACTCCGTCTCGAATTGCACTTGATCCACTCCAGTGGTCTGCATCTCTGCTAAAACCGCTTCATCTGCTAGCCGTAGTTGTTCAGCTCTTTCCAATAGCACGTCCATGGAAATCTCCAGTTGCACTAGATCCGGTGGTTCGGTCACTAAAAGACCATCAAACTTGGTCAGAGCACGAGTAAAAGATCCTCTACTCGCCGCTCTTCTCTGCGTCATTCTCTGCTTCAGATTTTCATGAGACATGATGATCACAGCGTAATTCAATGCAATTAACCGTATCACCGACACGTAATTCGTAACACGTAATTGTTAACCGGTTATGCAATCTAGTTCTACGCACATAAATATTCGTAATCCATAAATTCGTAAACAACAGTTCGTAAGTGCGTAAAATATTTTCGTAATTGTCTTTGTCAACCCAATTCGTAGCAGGTACCTATATTCGTAGTAAACGTACTAACGTCATCCCGGCAGGGATGCCAAATGTTCTTAATCGTAAATAAATTCTTAAATAATCCAGGATGATGTTGTGTGTAGTATGGGTTCAACGGTACCAAACACGTAAAAAAGAAACATATATTTATTATTGGGTAACACCGTAAAGACCGGAGCGCCTAGACGCGCGTCCGATCTATTTTAATTACGTATACAGAGAGAGAGTTATATGGGAGGGGAAGGGGTTTTATCTTCTTCCCACGCATGCGCGCAGGCAGCAGAACACTTATTCGTAATTCCCAACAATAAATAACTCAAAAGATTCCAGAAATATAAAAGGATGAGAGCAATTAAAAATATTGAAAGATAATGCCAGTCTTGGAGAAGTTGCGACAAAAAGAACTCTTGATATTTACTTTTTACTTACAAAAAGAACTCTTGATAGGGTAATTTTTCAATATTACGTTATCGAACATGTCTCTAATATGACAGTGGGTTTCGATAATCTGAATGGCAACATCTACAGGATTTATGTTGTTTACAATTTCCATACCTAACCCATATTTTTTAGATGTTATTAACTATTCATTCAATTGATTTCAATTAAATGTTGTTCTTGGTAGGAGATTGTGTGTCGTTTGAAAACGTTCATTAAGTACAGCTATGTATTTAGAAATCTTGAATAGACCTGAAACTTAAGACACTATTTATACTCGCTAGTCCACTCTTTATTGAATGAGAATTTTATGATTTGAAAAGATATTATGGTATTTAGATAATTTCCGATCGACCATTTTCAGCTTACAAAAAAATGTAGTCAAGTGGTACTGCAAATCTTGGTTAAATGATGAAATAAAGAACACTACTGAACTACACGACACCACACTAATTATTCATTTCGTATTTAGGCGTACTAATAGTTTATTTTGAATGCTTTTCAGTGCTTTTTCACCCTCTAATTTATAGGGGCAACTTATTAGAATTTCAAAAGATAATGAAGTAGCACAGGGATTAACGAGCGTTTGTGAGCAGGGGCGGAACCTTCTAGAATATAATTATTTCATAAACTTTTACTAGTTTATTTAACATTTTTTATAATTATAGTATAAATAGAAACTTTCTTCAAGAAAATTGCTTTCAATTATACTTATTACAAATCCTCTACAAATACCCAAAAACGCACAAAATGCGAAATTTTACTGTTCATTGAGCGCCATCTTTTAATTGGAGTGGGATTCTGAAATTTTGTTTGAACGTTTGTATGGGTAGATGTAAAAAAATGAGGGGGTGTCCTGGTCTCTAGGTAAAAAAAAAATTTCCCCATATATTTTTGAACCACCCTAATGCGCTATGCTGATAGAGTGGCTTAACTAATCATGGCAATTACGTGCTGAAACCGGCGAATACGATAACACGGAACTGTTACAACTTTCAACATAGTTGCCAACTAACTATTTTCAAAATCACCATTGTCAGTTTAGTTTTTGACCCAGAAAAATCAAAAGTGGATCAAATTCATGTCATATGACATACTAATATTGTTCTTGGAATGATTTGTGGTCTGTAATACACTGCTTCCATGGATTAACTGTTGAAAATAATGACCACTGGTTCACTTTGGGACAATCAGTCCATGTGCACGAGAAGTTCCATATCACCCAATCAAATTAACGAATACAGAGGTCACTTCAGATTTTGGTTCTTTTATTGGCAACAACAAAAATTAATTATTGACTGTGCCTAAACTGTATATTACTTAAAAAAAGATGCAAAAATTATAATTTTTGCAACACTTTAATCATTTTCAAAATTAGAAACAGGCAGAACTAGAGTGCAAATTCGGCACTCCTTGGCTTACTTTGAAGTGTAATTAACAATTTTTGAGAGCAAATTGCACCTTGGCATTTAATAAATTCAAACTCTGGAATTCATGTGAGGGTGTTTGTATTTTTTTTTTCTTTTTTTTTTGCACCCTTTCATGATTTAATTTTAACTAATGCAAGATTTTAATAAGAGCAATATTAAATATATTTAGAAATATGAAAATATTATGAGTAAAATCAGATTAAAAATGTACAATATCTTATGAACTTACTTATTTGATATTGGCAAAACATGGTAGCAATTGAAAAAATCTTCTTGCTTCAGCAAAGACTCGATAAATAGCATTCTGAAGGTAACAAAAAGAAAAATATAAAAGCACAGTTTATTGGAACATAAAAATTAATTAAATTTACAATTATCAGTTATATAGTTTCAGTGAGTGAATATATTTTATAATTTTTGCATTATAGCCAAAATTATCATGTCCTAATATGGTCTTCTCAAACAGTGGTATCATGCTAAACAACATAACTTCCAACACTCAATGCTAAGTATGGATACGTACATGTTTATTTTCAATACAGAAAACACTGCAGTTTGAATGGTGTAATTGATATTGTGTCAGACAATCTTATGCATAAGTTCACAAAATGAGTCAAATTCTCTGATAGCGTGCTTTTCTAAATGAGTTAGGATTAATTTATATGCATTGCAAAATTAAGGTAAATGTTAAGTTTCTACTACTAAACTATGGAGTCAGATATGTTATAACTGTCACCTTGCGTTAAAAGTCTCAGATACACATAGATGTAAAAAATTCTTAAAAAGTCATACACACACATCTCTTTCACTTGAATAGAATAAATGCCCAAGATAGACAGGAAAACTTCAATAATTGTAACAACTCCTTGAATAAATTAGGATGGTACTTTTTTAGCAATTAGAAACAAAATCATATCAATTAGTAATGTTACATTGTATTTTCCTCTAAAAGTACAGATAAAACTTTTATGTACCCTTAACAGTCAAATTTCATGTAAAAAATAATCATCCAAAGTTTTTAGCATACTCTGCAAGCATTGAAAGATGCTTACCCCCAATCAATCTGGTTAGAAAGCAATGTGTTTGTCACTAAAACAAGAATGTCATGACCTTCTTTGGTATTGAGAATACAAGAACTGGTTTCATCAGACATGCAATTAAATAACACCATCATGGCACATTCATGGATGGTCATGTCTTTATGTTGAAACAGCAGCCTATAATTAAAAGAAAATAGTAAATATAACTGAAACATTACAAAAAATTAAATTAACAGTATAAAAAGCTAAACATATGTGAATACCTAATTTATTGAAAATAATATAAACCATTCTACATTTGTAACTAAAAATACTAACCTAAATATTTGTTCTCCAAAAAATAAGCTCCATACTAAAGGCTTTGAGTTCTCATTAGCAACAAGAATATTTCCAAATAACTGGATACTAATCTTAAGAATCAAAACTTCTAAAGTGAAAAGAGCAAAATATGTGTTAATTTAATCAAATTTACATGTAGGTGCCAAATTTTTAATAATACAGTAAAATAAAAATAAAACCTGCATAAAAGACTTTGAAAAACAACCTAAACAACAGAATAATCACAGCTTTATGTAGGTTATAGATACTAACAAGGATTTTTGCTACAAGGAACAGCTTACTAGCAAATATTTTAATAAAAACCCAAAAGATAATGTAAAAAAGTTCTAAAACAAAAATCCTTTATCTATCTGAATGAATTAATTATCAGTAAACTCTGGTAGCTGCATGTTGCTAAAAAAAATTATTGTATAGGCTAAACCAAACAAATGTTTTTAAAGGAAATCGATAAACTGTGCAACAAAATTTCAGCATCAAAAGACTACCAAAATGTCTCTCAATTATGGTTCAAACCAACCACCAACTATGTTCAATATTCTCCCAACTACAACTTTGGAAAATTTAAGAAATGAATAGTTTTTATTTCTAATAACTGTTAAATGGCATGACTGCCAAATTCACAGAGTTCATCCTAGGCATTTTTCGAGGGGCGGCGCGCCCTGCCTGCCCTTTTTCTATAAAAATAACGCCCTTCTTACCCTTTTTCTATAAAAATAGTGCCCTTTCTGCCCTTTTTCAGAAAAAATTTAATCCTGAAAGAATTAAAAAAACTTTTGTTTCTTTCCCTCCCAACAGTACGCAATATGTGGGTCACCCCTACTGAAATCGGCTGTCGCACATGCGCATTCATGTTCAAACGCGCAACATATATATCAGGGACTGAAACCATTGAGTAGATGTCTATATAACGTGCTTCATTAGTAGGTGGATTGTAGGGCGCCGTCTTACAATTTCCCAAGTGCACATTAGTAAACTCTGATGGCCATTTCGTACGTGTTTTGATTAAGTGTATTTCGCTGGATTTTTACCATGCCCTCCTTCAAAATAGTGAAGAAAGGAATTTGAAAGACTTGAATAACTTAGTTAAAGGTTTATAACTATCAAAAGTTTACACTAAGAATTAAAAAAGAATATTTCCGTTTGGACACGCGTAATCGCGATGTCCTCCTGTTAAATTTAGGGGGTATTTTTGTTAATTTGCCTGTTACCAATTAATTTCTAAACACCTGTTTCATATTTAAAATTAAACATAACAGGAATGCAAACAAAATCCCAGATTATTTCCGATTTTTAAAAAAATAAAACTTCTATTATAGCTTACATAATAGAGGCATGCACGGCAAAAAAAATCGCTGTTTTGACGCTAAATTTAATCCGATTTTGAAAATAAAAAAAATGCAAAAATTTCAGGGCATAGTCCAAGTTCTTTAGTCGGAATACTCCTTGTGATACACAATGAATAATGTTAAATTTGGAGAAACTTTATTCTCTATCTGACAATATCAAAACTAAGAGATGAAGTTTAAGGTTGATTCATTCAAACTTTAGAAAATTTTGAAAGAGTGAAAAGTTCTTATCTTAACACATTTGCATTATACTAAAAACATTCTTATCTTAATTTTACTGTATTATAAATTGATAATTTTATAAAAATTACTATTTGATGAAAATTTGTACTGTGTATATTGCACTTTAATTTTAATAATTTTCTCAGTCTCGTTCCAGCAGAATTAGGACTGAAGCATTTTATCAGTATTTTGATATCTTTTAAGTTTCTGAGCGAGTTTTTGATTCACGGATTTTTGCATAATAATTTTTTTTCTTCAGAATATTGAAAATTATTTATCGTGGTAGAAAAGTATAACAATATTGAAATTGTGGCAGAAAACGCGTATTTCTGCAATTTGCCATAAAAGTGCCCTCATAAACAGGAAGTGCCCTTTTTTGGAAAACAGCACCCTGCCCCTTTTCATTTCTAGGATGAACTCTGAAATTCATACTATACTAACATTAAGAATCTCATTCAAATGTAAAATGATGAACATGTGGCTGAATATTTTATAATTATTAGAGGTGCAGTGAGTTTTCTAAAAAAAAGTTGAGAATTTTAAGGACAATTTCTAAAATTTTAGGGATATTTTAAAACCACATTTCCTAATCAGGGTTCCTACTCAAATCACAGAATGAAAATAAATGACTTTTAAAGACCTAAATAATGTTTTTACCCGAAACCTAAATAATGTTACATACAAAAAAAGTTGCAAGTTGGTGCATGCGTAATACAAATGTGTCGGAGAATTCTGATACGGTGCAGATAAGTGGCAGTCACGCGGGGATAGCAAGTCTGAGTTGTATTTTTATAAATTTTGCAGTTGGTCACACAACATCTGCAAAAAATTAAGGACTTTTAAGGACCTCTAAGCATTTTTAAGTACTTTCAAGGCCATGAAAACAAGTGCAAAAATATTAAACACTTTTAGCAACTTTTAAAGACCATGGGAACCCAAAATGTAGTTATATTATTTCTAAATGTTGTTTCAAAACATTTTACTGACATGGAACAATGAAAATTAATGTATGAAAGGTATATTACATTTTAATTATTTAAAATAAAATAGTTATTTAAATGGTTGTATAATTCTAAGCATTTTGTATTTTTTTTTTTTTTTTTTTTTTTTTTACAAGATAGAAGAACTTTGTTTTCAAGTCAAAAGTAGAAGGTGTTAATAAAAGTATAAGATTATTGGGAGAAAAGAAATGATGTTCAGATTGAAAGCATCTATAATTTAGTTTGGCTCTAATCAGGAGAATTGACACTGTAAGCCATGTCCTATTTCTAACAATGAGTTCTGGTACTATGCACTGAACTTAAAAATGGGATAAGAAGATTTAACTCAAAGGGACATGAATCTATCGCAGTTAGGTGGAGCCTTGCTCAGATTTGCGATGATGTCTATTACCATAGTAATTGGTTTGTATTACAGCAACCGCCGCTAGACTGCAAACTTTTAAGTTGATGCACTTAACAAAGGAGAAATGAAGGAAAGCTTAATCAAGCAACCATTAGAGATCAGTGGTTCTTCAGCGCACCAACGTAACAGAGGAAAGTTGTTTTTTTCCCCCTTTGTTGGAAAATCTTTTAGAGTTTTTAATTTTTTTACCAATTAATAAAATATTTAAGAACAATTTTATGAATTTTATGTAGAAACACAAATTTTAAGAATGTTAGTTTGGTTGATTGGAGTTTAATGGCGCAAGGACAACATGTGGGCCATACAGCAGCAACCAATTGTCAATCAATTTTATTAAAAATACTAGAAATTTTAAGGTGAATATAACTTATTACCAATCCATTAGTCATATTCGTCAGTTTTCCTTGAATTCAACTTAATTTCTGCATCTTTTCTTATAAATTGTCGACTTCCTAAACCACCTATTATCACTAAACTGCCATGTTTCAGCTATTCTACACAACAGATTAATTAATTAACATTAAAAAAAAAAAAAAAAGACTTACAATCCTATTATTTTACTCAATATAATGAATTATAGTTTAAACTATTAGAACAGGTTTCGTCAAATACTTTATTTTGTAAGCAGTCAATTTAATTCAAACTGAATTAAACAAAAGTTCATAAGTAAAGGTGCTAGGGGAAAATATAAAGATAAATACAAACCTTTGACAGTTTCTTTTTGTAAAAAATGATTTAAGGTTTTCTTAGCTAAGTTGCACAGATCTTCTTGTCTGGAATGGAATAAACAAAATAGTTATGCCAATATTTTAACTAACTATTATACAAGCCACAAAATTTATTACCTTAACACTAAAAAAAGTCAATTTTATTAGATGTGTTTGTTAAAATAAACGTAAAAACTAAATTTTATTCTAAATTATTACAAAAAAAAAATAATTGCTGAATAATCTAGTGGTTGTAGTTTCAAGTAACACATACTTGCAGAATTAACTTTGGATTATGTAAATATATGCTAATTAACCATTAGTTTTCCACTTAGCACAATAAGTTTTCATTTAACCTACTTGTTTATCAAAACATACCGTTTGATTGTAACTTAGAGTACAAGTATTTTGGCAACTTATGCTCTCAGAATGTGCTTTGAGTTTTTCTGTGTTCTATGCATATGTTTTCTCTTATTTCTATAGTATAATATGCAATATGAAATCTACTCGAGGATTAAGCTGTAGGTGTTTTTAGCAAATTCTAAAAACATCATTAACCCACTGATGGTTATGGGAATGGGCAAAATTCTACAGTTGTTTTCCTTGCAATAATTTTTAAATTATATTTCTAATTCCAATAAATAATTTTTTTAAATAATATTTTATTCATTAATTTTAGAGAGGCCATAACCTATCATCTAAACAAAAATATTTAAAAATATTTTATTTTATATTTTATTTATAAATTTAAAAATGTAATGTATTATTGGAAAAACTGAGGACCAAATGACGCATATATACGTGCATGACCACCAGTGGGTTACATGCTAAAATTAAAAAACTTGTTTTATCGCTTTCGCAGATACATTTAACTACAAAATTGGTAAAATCACCATATTTATTATCCAAAAATTAGTCAATGACCTACAAGAATAAACAAGCTAAAGGTAAAAAGTGTTGTTCCACTTGATATTTGGTAAAAAATAGTTTAATATTTACAGTTTACAATTTATATACCAAAAAGTTCAATTATTTAAGATTTAAAAATCAAGAGTGATGAAACTCGTATCCATTTTAGCATTTCGCTAAAAAAAAGACTTGAGCTTTTTTTTTTCTTTCTTTTTTGTTAACGAATTTTTGTTGAATTGGTACCTCATTACTTGCTGAAAAATCAATAATACTGACCATAATAAATATAATGGAAATGAGATAAATGAATTAAAAAGAGTAAAACTCAAATTCTCAAATTAACCTTTAAAATTAATATCATAAAAATAATTACCTTAAAATGAAATTTTGATTTTCTGGAGACCCACTGCAGCAATTCCGAAGAAATCGCAACAGCTCAGTCAACAACTCGAGTTCACTATCAGTTTGATCATTCTTTAACAGAAATTGCAAACAAATCTTTGCCAATTTTATAACAGGTTCCCAAAGGTTATTACTTAATTCAGATCTGAAATATTGAGCACAAGCATTAAAATTCTAGAAAAAGTAAATTAAAAAAAAAATTGAATTTCAGTAATATTCCATAATTTTGAAATATAAGTGCTCCTTAAGACTGAAAGACAAAAATTCAAACTAATAACAGCTTGATTAGGTTTAAAATATTAAGCGCAATCGTACAATGAAAAATTTCACTTCTGGGGAATATACCTTTGAACAGTGACATAACCAACAGGTCTACAAATGAGCCTGCAATTACAGAGGGAATTTGGATATACGAGGATGTATGAATTAACATACTTTCGATAAATCTGAACTTAAACAAAAAAAAATGACACGGGAAAAGCCTTAAAATGAACTAAAATTTGATACAATAAAAATAATGTGCAGACTCTGATCCAAGTCTATTTCAATGAAAACAAGACGATACAAATTATTTTCCATAAATTTTGACAAATTCAATAATCTGTTGATTGCTAACTAGAAATAAAAATCTTTCATCCATTCTTAGAACAAAAATGGAAGAAAAAACACTACTTATTGAATTAACAGAATAAAGTTCTTATGATATTTTATAAAGAAATTAGTCGAGGGAGCACCCTTTTGGAGACATTAATGGGTACAGATTCTAGCTTTTTATATGCTTCTCGAACCAGGCTCATTTTTTTTGTTCATTGCTTTGTAATATTGGCTCATTAAAAGGTTCTAGAAAAAAAACAGGCTTCACTTAATAAGAGGTTTATTACAAGTAAACACAGACTTGCTTTGTTCGCTAACGGATTCATTGCTACACAAACCTACAAGATTCATATTTTTCTTACTATGGAAAAAATTTTTTTAGCAAAGTAAAAGATAAAAACCACAAAATTGCAGACCTAACTCATACAAACTAATAACCTTCCAATCATTTAAAATTCCTATATCTATAACAAACAGTTATAAGGTTGCTATACCCATTAACAAGCTGAAAAAACATTTGGTTCAGGGCTGGCCTAAGGTGTGTGTGTGTGTGTGTGTGTGTGTGTGTGTGTGTGACATGTGCGATCACACACATGCGATTTTGAGAGGAGTATCAAAATGAGAAAAAAAATTTAAATAACAAGATACAAATTTAAATTTTTATATCCTTTGAATGCAAATTAGCCATTTGCTTATGCTAATAACTTAGTTCAACAAATAAAATATTGCTTGAAAGTACAGTACAGAGAATGGCTCCAAGCACTTTTTTCATCACCATTAGATTATGATGCACTAATAAAAACATTTTTGACTGCTAAAACTAGAAAGGACCACTGCTACATGTGTAATACACAGGCACGTAGCAAGGGAGAGGAATATGAGGATATATCCCCTCGCAAATCCCGCAAAAAAATTCTGTTTGCTACTAGAACACGAAAATCAAAGGATTTGTTTTGTTTGAAAATGCAACTTTAATTGATATAATTTTTATTTTTTGATTTTAATTTCAATCCCTTCCTAAAAAAAATAATACAAATTATTGTAATCAATTTTCTGTAATATTTTTTCATGAATAATAAATCAATTAACAAAACTTTTGTTGCAGTTAAAAAAATGCGTTATTTTCTACCTGACAAAACTATAAACTGAGTAAAAGAATTTAGGAGTGTGCTCTTCACACAAAAAAAGTACCGCATTCGAATGGAAGTTTGAAAAAGTCAGTTAAAAGAATTAGCAATAGAAGAAGTCATTTGAAAAAATAATGAAAAAGGTACTAAATATACTTTACTTTAATATTTACTGTTTTAGTTTAGTTTTGAATCCCTCTAAAATGCCAACTTCAGGTATTAAATCCCAGTTAAAGAACACCCATACCATTTTTGGAGGGTTTTCTAAACCTATTTTGGCTCAGATTTACCGCACGAGACGCCTTGGTGCGATCTTCACATTTGGCGATAACAATTCTAAAATGGCAACACTGCAGCAAATTCACTTTTTGGCAACCCTTTAAGAGGAAAGGATCTGAAGGCGATTTTGATGCCATTTTGGATTCGGCGATACAGTCATGTGACATCATTTTCAATTTGGCAATTTTTTTAGAGATCGCCCAGCGGTCTCGTACAGTAAATCTTAACCCCAAATTTCATTGTAAAGGACGCCAAAACTGATTCTCGAACTCGCAGCATTTTGCTCTTGGCCAGCCCTGATTTGGCAATACATTTACGCATCATTTAGAAATGTGTAAACATTTAAGAAATTCCACATTTAGGCTTGGCGACAACCACGCAAACTGATACCCAGCTAACAGAAGAGTACCTTTTCTTTACTATGGAGCCCAAACTTACATAAATAATGACACTTTCATTAGTTCAAAAACATCTCTATGATAATTATAAAATTAAGGAATATCAGAGATTATGGTAAGTAATTAATCAAGGTTGTGCAGGTGAGAAGGAGAATGTGCTAGAAACATCACTCAAAATCTCCAATTTATGCTAACATTTATTAAGTTTAGGTCTATTCCTAGTTGACGTTAAAATATCGCCAAGCCGATTTGGCGCTGTTTTGTAGGCGATACAGTTCTAAATTTGGCAACCCCATTTTTTTATTGACGTGCTTTGGCTTCAACCTTTCTTTACCACAAATCATGGAGCTGGTTCGTTTCTCAATTTTTCATATTGGAATTCCGAATTGGCGACATTCTGGCTTTGTCGCCAACTTTTCAAAAGTGCGCCAACCCATAAACGTGAACTATTCCTAGTTGACGTTAAAATATCGCCAAGCCGATTTGGCGCTGTTTTGTAGGCGATACAGTTCTAAAAACTTATAAATATTAGTATACACCAAATATCGCCGCAAATTTTTTCCAACAAAAATATAAAAAGATAATGGACACTAAAATAAATTAAAAAAGCAAGTGATGAAAAGAGAAAAGTACATTACCTGGTTACTGGAGAGCGCATAAGACCTGTTAATTTCTGTAAAACATTAGTAATTAATTCCAAATCAGTAACTTGTTGGGATAGAAGTATTTCCAAACTAGAAATACAGTCGGCTACGGATTTGTCTGCCATGGTAATCTTTTAAAAAACAGTTGGTAATACTCAAAATATAACTCTAGAAGTGTATTTTATAACCTTTAACAATAAAATATAATTATTGAGTCCACTAAAAAAAAGATAGCCTAATTCCAAACGAACGTAGCAATTAACCCAATCCAAAACCACTAATTGGAATATTTAGAACTTTCTAGACTTGGCTTCTTAATAACAGTCAAAGTTGCCAGATTTTAACATCAAAAATTACTTTTACCTATAGGTCTAACTTAATATACGTCAAACTCAATTGTGTATGGCTATTCAAGGAGCAATTCAAACTTACTATGAGGGAAGAAAAAATACTAAGAGCCCCTGCTATATTTGTTTCAGACATTTACTTGAAGTTGAGTTTTCATGCCAATCTTCCAATTGTTGCTCCAAACAACAACTTAGTTACTTTGAAGAAGCTTTATGACTACAAAAAGATCATTGAAGGTATATCTAGTATTTCAATCAAAAAAATTCTTTATCCAGGGTCGTTGCCAAGGATTTTTTTCCGGAGGAGATATGAAATTATAACTGAACAAATCATAACAATATTTCTTGTTATTAATGTCAAATATATTGTTACAGGTACTTGTTCCTACTTATATTTAGAAATTCAAAAACATTTTGAATAAATTTACTATTTTAAACAAAAAAATCGCTAAGTTTTTGTGTTTTAATAGCAAGCTAGAAAATGTCTGTCAGCTACGCGCTATGCGCCTGTCTCTCTCAACTTTGGCATCACGGAGAAGAACCAGTTTTTTTTTTTTTTTTTTCTTTTTTTTTTCTTCACTTTGTTATAGGAATGCCAGTACAAAAACCAAATCCAAAATTATTCCCGCACTTTCTAAAGAAAGGCCAAATTCAGACAATATTGCAAATAAATCAACTCCAAATGCAAACGCTATCCCTAAGCAAAAGCTTAGTACAATTCTACCTTCAAACTCACTGAGGCAGGACCGGATTTAGGGGGAGTGCGGGGCGTGCGACCGCACTTCCCATCTAAATTATTTTTAAATTGTAGTTCCCACCGAGTTACAATGTAAAAAAAAAAGAAAAAAATTCAAATTTCATTAATATATTTAACCCACTGACGGTCATGGGAATGGGCGAAATTCCACAGATGTTTTCCTTGTACTAATTTTTAATTTATATACATAATTCAAATACATAATTTTTAATTTATTTTGTTTTAGATAGTTATCATCTTTTAGATAGATTATCATCCTAATAAAAATATCTAAAATATATCTTATTTTAAATTTTATTCATAAACTTAAAAATATTGTGTATTGCTAGAAAAACTGGGGATCCTAAGACGTATATATACGTGCATGACCGTCAATGGGTTAAGATGGGAGTTTTTTTTTTTTTTTTTTTTTTTTTTTCTTTTTTTTTTTTTCCCCTTAATATCGAGATCGGAAGAAATTAGCAAACAAAATTAATCTTTTTCTGATATTTTCACGCCTCCATTAATATAAATTTTTAAGTCGCCTAACCGAGCTTCTTTACTCCTTGTGTGGTTCTCAAATTAAAAATTTCTCAATTTTGGCTCGATTATTTCATTTGTGAGTAGAAGATGGGACCAAAGAATAGCAATTTTTTATTGCAATTAGCATTCTGCAAGTGTACTTCTTGATCAGAGGTCAATTAATTATGATGGTTTTATAAAAAGTGCCACCCCTAAACTTCAAAAAGTACCACCCCTAAACTTCATTCTATGTTCCAAAAATTATACATTCAAATAACTTAAAAAAATCTTAATCATAATTTGAAAATAAAATACCGAATTCATTATTGCTTTGATCAAATCTATACTATAGTATTATTGCAGTTTTACAAAATATTCTAAGAACCCACAATTCCGATCATGACGCTAGAGCTAAATTAGACAGATCAAGAAGTTTATCCTCTCGTCCTCTTCAAAAAATCTTCATACAGCTCGGGGAGGGAACAAAAAATATCAAAAATTGTT
Source organism: Linyphia triangularis (assembly GCA_963978545.1). Lineage (NCBI taxonomy): Eukaryota > Metazoa > Arthropoda > Arachnida > Araneae > Linyphiidae > Linyphia > Linyphia triangularis. Next base: position 27,899,498 of record OZ021732.1, on the reverse strand, counting down.
CGGGTAATTTTGAATTTGAAACTTAGGACACAGACATAAAACTTGAGGGGTTATACCATCCCCTCCCTTTTGCGTCACGATACCACATGTGAGTGTCAAATTAATGAAATACCTCTACTCTGGGGTGGAATCGAATGGAATGGTCAATTCTTTCTTTGGAATCTGCGATTTCTACTCTTAGATTGTTTGTGTGTTCAATTGGTGAGCAAAATAATTAACAGTAATATATAACCATGCTAAGATATTTTAAATTTTACTACTAATTTTACAAAATGTATTATTTCATCAACAATTTGTTTTTGTTTATATATTTGCTTTTTCTTAGAAAAAAAAAATCTTTGAATATTTCCTTTTTGTCCGGATGATCAGAAGTAGTGATTTATCCTACACACTAATATTTGGTATTGTATGCAATTATCAACGTAGCTCTCAATTCAATACCATCAATATTTGAATAGATTATAATAAAATATATAATTCTTATAAAAAATATACCGATTTTACTGGAATAAGCCATTGTATCTGCGCCCTTTATTTGTAAAATCATAAAAGCCCATTTATCCTTAATAGTTTAAAGTGAGTCCCATGTTGTTTTTAACTTCTTTTCAAAATATTGAAAATCATATCCATGCAAACCCGTTTTTACTTTAAATTACCCTTATTTTTACATAGGGTAATGTAAGCATAGCACTAAGTAATAAAAAAAAAAATCGATTTTTTTTTTTTTTTCTTTTTTTTTTTTTTTTTCCCCCTGCATTTCTGCATTTCTCCACGTTTTGTAACATCCTGATTTCAAAAAAGTTATCTTGAAAAAGTGTCTGTTAGTCTGTGTGTACGTGATCAGCATAATTCCCGAAAAAATTGACCTATGTTGCTCAAATTTCATGTGCGGGTTAGTGAGACCTACTATTAAGGTTTTCGTCAAAATCAGGCATGCGCATAAGGTTGAAATTGTGAAAAATCATATTTTTCAGCATAGAGAGTTTTACGTTCCTAAAACTAAAGTTATTAAAAAATCTACCGCCTTTTTTCTACATTAAATGATTTATGATGTTGAATATATTGGTAAATTAACTTATATTAAAAAAGTTGAACTTTTAAGGCTGATGTTGAACTTTATACACTTCACCTGATCTACATGAAATATTTTTATGTGATTCAATTTTGTGTTATTTTATAATTTTTATAAAATATATAATATACTAAATATTTATAATTTAATTTCCCATTTTCTTTTAGGTGTGATTTGTTATGTGGGGGCAAAAGATTGGCAGGGCATTGAGCCCTGGTATAGTATCATACTAATTAACACCCCCCCCCCCTTTTTTTTTCTCCCCCAAGTTGGTAAACTATGACTGCCACTGTAAATAGTAACGGTCATAATCGCACTCCCTTTAATTGACCGCTAAATCCACCTCTGCCCTGTGATGTAATTGGCATTATAAAAAGATTTTCTTCTCGCCAACCCAGAGAAATGGCCAGCTAAAACGAAGAGTACCTTACTGAAGAAAACATTGTTAGGAGTATTAGGTTGAAGAACATGTGGAAATAAAGTTGCCAAATCTCGGAAAAAAATACTTTATTAGGAAAGGGATGTGAGTGATAACTAATGAGCTTCTAGTGTAAACAGGTATACTAACAATATAATCAATCTTTAACATAAAAATATATGCCATCAAATATTGTATTCTTCACCATCCAAGATTATTTTCCAGGCTAAATATAAAACGTTTCTATTGAATAGCGTATGTTATGTTACGTTGAACGAGGTAAGGCTAGTGAAAGAAATTCTTAAATTTCCAATTTGTCCAATTTTCATCAAATTCAGCATTATTTATTTATTTATTTATTTATTTATTTATTTATTTATTTATTTATTTATTTATTTATTTATTTATTTATTTATTTATTTATTTATTTATTTATTTATTTATTTATTTATTTATTTATTTATTTATTTATTTATTTATTTATTTATTTATTTATTTATTTATTTATTTATTTATTTATTTATTTATTTATTTATTTATTTATTTATTTATTTATTTATTTATTTATTTATTTATTTATTTATTTATTTATTTATTTATTTATTTATTTATTTATTTATTTATTTATTTATTTATTTATTTATTTATTTATTTATTTATTTATTTATTTATTTATTTATTTATTTATTTATTTATTTATTTATTTATTTATTTATTTATTTATTTATTTATTTATTTATTTATTTATTTATTTATTTATTTATTTATTTATTTATTTATTTATTTATTTATTTATTTATTTATTTATTTATTTATTTATTTATTTATTTATTTATTTATTTATTTATTTATTTATTTATTTATTTATTTATTTATTTATTTTGGTGGCAGAACAAAATTAACGGGTACCCCAGCGAAATTGATAACATGAAATGAATAGCATGAATAATCATCCTAATATCTATAATAATAAAACAAGCTGTGTGTCTGTCTGTCTGTGGCTCTGTGGATCTATAGAAACCTACTTAAAATTATAGTAGAGCTCTGAAATTTTCAGCATAAGTAGTTTTGGCTTTCTAATTGTATACATCACAAACAAAATGCTAAAGTTTTAATTATTTTTTTTAATTAATAAATATGTTACAAAACGATTACTAATAGGGCTACAGCTCTGAAATTTTAAACTTAAGTAGTTTTGGCCTTTTAATCGGACTTTTAAAAAACAGTGGTTATTCTTCTTGAGTGGACTGTAAGTTTAATGGTTATTTTGTGTGCGTTGGAAGAATGCAAAACTAATCGTCTTTCGGTTCAGGTTTATTGCACTCAGAACGTTTTGTTCCTATCGTGGCTAAACATCCTTGTCTCCGTTTTTACAAGTATTTTACAAGTCGCCCCCAGAGGGCGTTGGTTTTGCATTATTCTTTACGAACATGTTAGGTCGGCTGGAACATACTCCCGGCGTTGAAATTAATAAATTTCAAAATTAATAATTATACAATTGTAACGAAAAGTATACAGAATTAGAATGAGAAACAGTAAACAGAATATTACTTAAAATAGCATTGAATTAAAAAATGTTAGGCAAATTAAACAATTACAATATCAATTGTTATACATATAAAAAAAAATATTAGACATTTGAGTCAGTTGGGACAGGTAGAACAGCAAGCTTTGAAATGGGGCGTTTTAAAATACCAGGCTTTGTTTTTATTAGACAAACTCTAACACATTTATCCTTTCCCTCAAACACTTTTATAATTCTTCCCATAAGCCATGAATTTACGGGCATGTTGTCTTCCTTGACTATTACCACTCCCAAGTAGTAGCATGACGTGATAAATCACGTCATCTGAAGGTCATAAAATCACGTCATAAAATTCGTCACTTTGTCCATTTTGGAAACGTCATCTGGACGTCATTAACGGCGTTAAAAATGACGTGATTCAATGACGCCCGAATCACTATGCCGCTATTTAGATGACGCTTTTAATGCCCTATTATTGACGTCCCCCAAATGGTCACCTGAACAATTAATGACGCTTTTTTGTTTTGTTTATTATATAGGTTAATTTTATATACATTTTATTATTTGTCATTATAGGGCGATTATTTCACTTTAGTTTTCTTATTTCCGTACTGCAAGACTCCCATTTAATTCAACCTTAACTCCTTTTATTTTAAATCATAAGGTAAATTGCAGAACTCATTTCAAAGTATTAGTTTGAATGTCAGTGGTATTTTGTAAAAGACAATGTTTCAGTTGGAACAGCTGTTCCAACTGAAACATTGTCTTTTACAAAATACCACTTTGATCTTTGCTGTAGATGGCACAGGTAATCTTTCGACCACTTTTTCCATATTAATTGAGTTATTTTTGTGGTTCGCTGCCATCTCTTTAACCTATTGTCGGAAATATCAATTACTTCAGGTTCTAATATACTTAACATTGTTCTTCCAATAAGGAAGTGTGCTGGTATTAAGACATCTAACTCATCTGCAAAAAGAAATCCAGCCTTTTTTGACTTACACTTACAATTGTTAATGAACCTAAGAACATAACTAAACACATTAATTAATTTTCGGTAGTTATTACTGACATTCAGAAAATTTAACAAAAAATCATCTTTTGGTGCAATTAAGGCAGTTTCAGATGTCCTTTTCAGTTCACTGAAATATAAGTTATCCTTAAGATTAGTTAGATCAAATGAGGAATCCTCTAGGTGGTCTTGTTTCAAACACTCTGGCCCTTCCCACCAGATATTATTGGCGATTAGAGCCCTTGCGTCTAGTCCCCTAGAGATGACGTCGGCTGGGTTTTCCTTTGAAGACACATGTCTCCATTCGTAGTTGTTGTCCAGGGATTGAATTGCCTTCACTCGGTTTGAAACGAATGGCTTCAACTTCTCGGGAGGAGTTTTGATCCAGGCAAGAGTGATTGTTGAATCTGTCCACAAAAAAATGTGATCTATCGGTAGCTGTACGATTGGTACAACTCTTGATGTTAAGCGAGTCAACAAAAGAGCTGCTGACAGCTCCAAACGAGGAATCGTCAGAGTTTTGATGGGTGCTACCTTGGATTTGCTGCACAGAAGTCTGGTATGTACTTGCCCTTGTTGATTTGTAGATTTTAAGTAGATCGCTGCACCAAAAGCTTGTTGTGACGCATCGGCAAATCCATGGAGTTGAATAGTAGTGGCACTGGGAAGAAGAACACACCTGGGAATTTGCACTTGATTTACGAGAGGTAAGTGAGTCAAAAAACTCAGCCACTCCTTGAGCTCCTTTGGTGGAAGAAGATCTGACCAGTTGAGTGAAAGCACCCAAAGTCTTTGAAGAAAAATCTTGGCCTTGGAAATGATTGGTTGTATCAGGCCCAAAGGATCGAAAAGCCGAGCGATTCTTGATATCACTTCTCGTTTCGTGTAACTTTTTTCAAGATTCACAGTCACTTTGAAGGTAAAGCAGTCTAAACTTGAGCACCAAAGCATGCCCAAGGTTTTGACAGCAGGATCCAGCGATGAAAATGAGTACTTGGAGTTTGCGTCACCCTGTATCAATTCTGGATGGTTTGACACCCACTTGTGGAGCTCCATGCCTCCCTTGACAAAGAGTTGAATGAAGTCAACTTGTTTGCTCTTAGCTTGTTCCAAGGTTTGTGAACCGGATAGAACGTCATCTACGTAGAAATCATTGCGGGCTACTTCGGTGGTCACAGGATTATTGCCTTGTTTATCATCAGCAAGAGCCCTTAGAGTTCGGGTAGCAAGAAAGGGTGCACACGATATCCCATAGGTTACTGTTTTCAACTGGAATACTTCAATGGGTGCAGATGGTATCGACTTCCACAGGATTCGTTGTAAACTTCTGTCTTCTGGCGCTACTAATATCTGACGATACATTTTTCTTACATCATCACTGAAGGCGAACTGATGTTTTCTAAATCTTATTGCAATGGAAAACAAATCCTGTTGAACAGTACCACCATTGAGTAAGATGGTGTTGAGAGAGATACCCTGGTTGGTCTTTGATGATGCGTCGAATACGACACGAAGAGGCGTTGATAAACTGTCCGGACGTAACACAGCGTGGTGTGGAATATAGTAAGTGTCCGATTCGTGCTGACCGTCTATAAATTTCTCCATATGGCTAAGAGAAAGATATTCATCAATAAAGTTCTTGTACTGAGATGCCATGTCTGGATTTTCGTTTAGTCTTCTCCACAATTGATTTAAACGTTTTTCTGCAACATCTCTGGAGTTCCCTAAATCGCTCCTGCAATTTTCCTTAATCGGAAGCCTTACGATATATCTACCAGTTATATCACGCTTAGTGGTATCAATGAAATGTTTTTCGCAATATAATTCCTCGACGGAAATGTTTTGTTTATCCTGATTATCACCGGGAAAAGACTCTGTTTCAAAAAACTCTGAAGCGAATGATTTATATTTTCCCGTTCCGAAATTAGACCAGAAAAGGAATTTGATTGCACATTATTCATAGATCCAGAAACTAAATATCCGAACGCAGTGTTTTGCAAGACTAACGAATTATCGTTTGATTTAAATTTTCCACGCATAAGTAATTCAAAAAATAATTCGCAAGTAATTAAAATATCAATTTTGTTAGGTACAAAAAATTCAGGATCTGCTAATTGTATTCCGCTGGGAAAAGTTATATTCGAAATATCCAGTCGAGTTACCGGTGTTAATTCTGTGATTTTAGGTAAAATCAAAAATGTTGTTGTTCTAGAAAAACTTCCATTTTCATTTGAAATAGTAGCAGTTAAAGTATTTTTAATAAAGTGTTCCTTTCCATTTATTCCAGAAATGGAAAGATTAGATCTTTCTCTTTTTAACCCCAGAGATTCTGATGCTTCATTTGTAATGCAATGGACAGATGACCCGCTATCAAGAATTGCTCTCATTTTCATTTTTTCTCCACACGAATTTGTTATATGAATCAGAACAGTACATAGAATGCCCGATTTATGACTGCGAAGAATATTTGTAAGAGAAGCTTGCGTGGGAGGATTTATTTCCTGGACGAACGAAGTACTCGTATTATTTACATCTGCTGATGAATTATTGCCTTGATCGGAATTTTCTTTTTCAATATGAAGCAAAGTGTTGTGTCTTTGCTGGCATCTAGAACAGCTAAAAGATGATTTGCATATATTTTTATGGCACCTCAAACAATTTCGACATAATTTGAGCGCTTTAACGGTTTCTATTCGTTTGGAAACATCCATATCATTGAATTGAGAACATCTAAATAAATTATGTTTTTCATTACATAACAAACAGGGTTTAACATCTTTATTAGAATTAACTAGCAAATTTTTGGGTTTTAAATTTGGATTATGGAACCCCTTAACAAATTTGTTCGTTTTGAATTCATTTTTAGTTAGTTGTTCTAATACCATCGACCTATTATCAATGAATTGTAATACGTCTTCTAAAGGCGGGATTTCTTTAGTAGTCACAGATAATTAGTACGCTTTTCTTGTATCTTTGTCTAATTTTTGAAGAACTATGTTTGAAATTATAGCATTTGAAAGATCATTAGATTCTAATTTAAGAACTTTTAAACCTCTTATACTTTTCCTAACAACATCGGATAAATTTCGCAATGATTTTGCATTTTCGAAATTAATTTTTTCTACTTTCAAAATTTCCTGAATGTGTAGGTCTACAATAGCACGTTTATTTTCGTATCTAGTCTCTAAAGCATTAAATAATGATTGATAAGTATCTTCACTAGTTTCTATCATTTTTGCCTCACCTTGTAATGCGACTTTAAGATAGAACAATTTTTGATTTTCAGAAATGTGTTCATTGATACAAATCATGGATTCAAACTGCATTTTAAAATTAGCAAATTCTTCCATTTTACCACTAAATTTAGGCAACGGAATATCAGGCAATTTAGAAGCTAAATCAAAGTTAACAGATTTAATAGCGGAATTATTTTCATTTTTGTACGCATTAGTATTAGTATTAAATTTTGAAAGAAAATATCTGATGTTTACCTCCTGAGTGTCGCATAACGTTTCTAATTCTTGGATAGCTGTATCGAATTCATTGGAAGTATTTTCTTCTAACTCCAGTTCTCCCTAGCATTCAAAGAGTTTGTTCATCTCGTTTTTAAGTTCAGTGATGTCGCACAATTTTTTCTCACCTTCAATTTTGGTTTTTTCGTCGGTTTCTTTTTCTTGTTCGTCAAACTTGACAATGGCGGTGAGCTTTGCTTTTACTCGCCCACGCATTCTGTTCAATTCCTTTAGACTGTAGACTTTTGGCATGGTTTTTCTCCGGTATAGACTGACCACAAATGGTTATTCTTCTTGAGTGGACTGTAAGTTTAATGGTTATTTGTGTGTGTTGGAAGAATGCAAGACTAATCATCTTTCGGTTCAGGTTTATTGCACTCAGAACGTCTTGTTCCTATCGTGGCTAAACATCCTTGTCTCCGTTTTTACAAGTGTTTTACAAGTCGCCCACAGAGGGCGTTGGTTTTGCATTATTCTTTACGAACATTTTCGGCCGGCTGGAACAAATAGAATTTTAAATTTTTATTTTGTTCTTTTTTAATTAATTTTTTTAATTAATTTATAAACATTTTACAAAACGACTACTAATAGGGCTACAGCTCTGAAATTTTCAACATAAGTAGTTTTGGCCTTCTAATTGGACTTAAAAAACAAAATTTTAATTTTTTTTTTAGTTCGTTATTAATTAATTTTTTTAATTATTTAATATATATATTACAAAACAATTTTAAATAGGGCTACAGCTTTGAAATTTTCAACATAAATAATTGTGGCCTTCTAATTGGATTTTTGAAAAACAGAATTTAATTTTTTTTTTTTAATTAATTAATAAATATGTTACAAAACGATATCTAATAGGCCTAGATCTCTGAAAGTTTCAACATAAGTAGTTTTAGCCTCTAATTTTGCTTTCCACAAACACGTGGTAAAATAATCTTAAAGGGGTGTTGTATTATATTGTATTCACGAGAAAATTTTTTTTCCCTTGATAAGGGAGAGGCTTCCAATATTAAGTCTTTACGTAGCAATTAGATTTTAGAGAGTGAAGCGAGCTTATGCTTCCATGGCAATGAACCTTTCAGCGAACTAAGCGAGCCTATGTTTGCATAGCAATGAAGCTTTTAACGAGTGAAATAGGCCTGTTTTTATCTGTCCATGAACTTTTAAGCGAACGAAGCGAGCTCGATTTTACGTAGCTATGAATCTTCCTGCGAGCGAAGCTCTAAAAACTGGGTCCTATACACGAATAACAGATTTCCGCAACGCGAGGCTTCACAGCTAGCTAAAGTATTGCACATGTTAAAATTTCGTAGCGAAGCATGGGTTAAGCTAGTATAACATAAAAAAAAGCAAAAATTTCAACTTTTTAATATGAGATTTTTTTTTTTTTTTTCTTAATCATCCATCCAAATTCAGTGACAACAATATTTTCTTTATATAAATATATCCCACAAAAAAGCACTTTTGAAAAGTAGAAGAACCACCAACCCAAGGCCATCTCTAAGTAAACAGGCCCAAGCCATCGACTTATTTTCCTGTGTGACGTCACGAGACTGGGCCCATGCAATAACTGTTGGAGCCCCAAACAAACATTCATTTCATTGCTTTACAGTTCGCTATCGCTACTGAATGGTGAATTTCTTTGCATTCTATTCTTTTACTACTTTACACAGCATTTCAATTATCTGCTGAAAAAAGTCCGAATATGTAAAACTAGGTAAGTGATCTCCATTTGTTATTTTTTATATTTTAAGGACTACATTTTTCTTTTAACTTGTTTTATTTTGTTAAATGCTTCCACCAAATCATATAGGTACCAGTAAGCCTGTTGTTAACTTAACAGTTTATTCGTTTGTTTGTAACTTAAAAAAATTTGGTTTTAAAAAATATCTATAACATTTCCTGATTTTAGTGCATAGAATACTGGGACATCACCAAATTGTTATTAGCACATGGTTACTTAAATGTATACTTTTAGAAAATTATTACTTTTCAAAACTTTCCCAATTAAAAATTACACAAACATACGTTTCAAAATCCTCATCATCAACTACTAATATAACTTATGTGTAATAAGGATGACCATAATATTTATTTTTATGGAAAGCATTATTATTTATCATGCTTTAATTGTATTCCCTTGTTTGGATTGATAATAGAATACTAATAAAAAATACTACTCAACTAAATTAACTTGGCACAATTTCTGAAAATTATTGACACGAGGCATACAATGTCCATAGCGTTGGCGGGATTTAACGTTGCCTCAGTTTCCATTTTCACATTGGTGTGATTAAAATTGCTGAGTTCAAGGTTTAAAAAAATACATACTTTATCGCGTATTGACCATGTATTGTCAAAACTTGCCTAATTAATGGTGCATCGTTTACTAAGAAAATTTTAAGTTTAAGATTTTTAAACAAATAAAAACAAAAATTACTATTTTACAAATACTAATAATATTTTATTATTTACAGGAAGTGTGCTGTCCAAGGATGCAACTCTAACTATAAAGGCTTGCCCACTACAATCTTCTATTTCTCTAAGGATGCCGAAAACAGAAAAAAGTGGATTCGATCTATACACGGAGAAGATTTTGAGCCGACAGCGGAATCTTTTGTTTGTATGAAGCATTTTCATGTCCAGTTCATAATAGGAGAGGATAAAGTTCGTCGCGATGATGGAAGCAGGTTATTCGTACAACGATCAAAACCGAAACTTTCGTCGGATGCATATTCAGATGACAGATGAGTGGGGGCAACTACAATGTGTCTGTGAGGGAAATCTTGGAAAGCGAGAGGAAACTTAAGATAATAAGTTTTTTCAAGATCAATTCGTCTCAGAACGGTGTGTTTTCTCTAAAAAAACTTCGTACATGATATACAGTGTAACGAATCTACCTATTCAGTAAGTAATAGTGATTATGAATTTTTTGAAAATATTACTTATGAACAATATTATGTTAATTTTGATGAGAATGAGATACGAGTAATTATTTATATATCGGGATATGTTGCTCGCCAAATTTCATGTTGTCGCGAATGCATACAAAAATTTTGCAGTGATCGCGCCATGGCTTTTGAGTTTTCAGGTTCCCTGTATAAATATTTGGAGGTGCTTGATCGTGGGGGGATCTAACATATCCTACACGGCTTACTGTTCATTACTGTATGAGTACGTATTTAACGTTATGCTCTGTGAATATTAGGAAAATAAATTTCGAAGTTAGTCATGCCAACTGGACTAAATTATGAAACTAACTCTGCAGTTCTTATCATCGGATAAAACTGATGATATTTCATGTGTATGTGGAAAAACTGCATTGGATTTAAGAATACAGTGTGTAAAAATAAAGTCCAATATTTTGCTGAACAATTATTGCAAAATAAAAAATAACAATTTAGATAAAATGAGAAAAAAAAAGACATAACAATGAAATGTGATAAACGCAAGTTAAGTTCTATGAAAAAGTAGTATTTATTAAATATATTGTTTTAAAATGTATATTTTGTGTAATAAAATTTTTTGAAATATAGTGTTTTATTCTTTATGCGTAAAGTTATTTTAAATTTGAAAAACAACTATGAATCTTACATTTGCAGAATATGTCAAGTTTTTTCGTGTATATACCAATATTTCAATAAAAACCTCTTTTATAAAGTCATGAAGTTATAAGTAAAAAATTATAATAGATTTAAATGTGTTTTCAAGTAGAATTGATAGCGACTTCTTGGTTATGAAATGATTTCATAGTAATATTTATTTATATAAAAAAAACTAACTTCCAGCTGATTTATAACTTAAGCACCTAAAATATATTGAAAATTAATGTGTAATTCAAATCTAGTTCAGTTTTATCAACAGAAATAGACTTAAAAAATATGTATATATATTTAATACATAAGATCATCGCCTTGTTTTGGTTACGATCAATGGCCCCGTTTCGTGACGTCACCAGCACCAGGTTTCGGCCTGTTACACATAGAGATAGCCTTGACCAACCTCAAAAAACTTTCTTGCAATAAAAAAATCATAAACATGATGAAAATTTTCAGCCACAAACACAGTGATATAAAAAATGGCCAACCTCTGATTACAACTCTCGGTTGTGACTCGCTTACGAATGTACGCTTACTTAATTTATTTTTAAAATTTAAGTTCCTCTCCCATAAATATTTACGCTGCTTGAGGTTGGCGCCCGTCATAGGATTATTAACAATGCTTGCGCTTAAGCTAATTTATGAATGTTTGCACAAATATTCGAGTTTATGATTTTATTTGGATGGGTAGGAAATACAATTGGTGTAAATATTCATGTTCGTGTAATTTTCAAAATAGTATAGAGAAACTGTGCTCAAACGCTTGCATTTGAATCGTTATTAAGAATTTTTTAAGTAGGAAACTGAAGTGCTTGTGGTAAGCTTTTGTTTGGTTGATACATACATTTTGGAAAGTTTTTATGTGTGGGGGGTTTTAAAGGTTAGTAATTAAGACGGGCGCCAACCTCAAGCAGCGTAAATTTTTATGGGAGCTGAACTTAAATTTTAAAAATAAATTAAGTAAGCATACATTCGTAAGCGAGTCACAACCGAGAGTTGTAATCAGAGGTTGGCCATTTTTTATATCACTGTGTTTGTGGCTAAAAATTTTCATCATGTTTATGATTTTTTTATTGCAAGAAAGTTTTTTGAGGTTGGTGGTTCTTCTACTTTTCCAAAGTGCTTTTTTGTGGGATATCAAAACTTTTTTTTAAACACTGGCGACTTCTATTTTTTGAATTTGTCCGTTTCATCGTTTTTCTCTTTATCACCTATGGTACACCTGGTACCATGAATATTCATAATTCTTCAAATTGAGTTCGACGATACCTTACATGCAATAATTATCTTTAAAATTGATAAACCGGAAATGGTACCCATAGCATACCTGGTACTTTAAACATTCATAATTCGTCAAAACAGAAGTCCAACATGCCATATTTATCTTGGAATTTGATAAACTGAAAGTGGTACTACCTATGCTATACCTGGTACCTTAAACATTCATAGTTTTTCAAGACAAGCCCAACGACACCCAACATGCCATATTTATCTTCAAAATTGATAAACCAGAAGTAGTACCACCTATGGTACACCTGGTACTACGAATATTCATAATTCTTTAAGTTGAGTTCAATGATATCTTGCATTCCAAAATCTACTTGAAAATTGACAAATTGGTTGAATGCGGACGGCAGTAACCATCAAAATCTACCACGAACGAGTACTAGAAACTTGTGTATGGCAACTCAACTCCCAAAACTTAAAGAAATACGTTGCCATTGACAAAGAGCCTTTCTTCCAAGTTTCAGAACGATCGGTTAGTTTGTACGCACAACGAACTATTTTAGTGTATAATAACGACTAATCAGTCCGGGACCCACAGCTTAACGTGGATTCCGAATCACAACGAACATCCACACTTAACGCAGGAATCAAATCCGGCACCTTTAACTTACAAGGCCAGAGAGTTCATCCCATTGAAAGTTTATTCTAATAAATTGTTACAAATAAATATTACAAGTTTTTTACAGTCTAATAAATATTGCAGTATAAATTATTTTTATTATACCAAGCATTATTTTGGTTCACATAATAACCCATTGATATTTGACAAAATTTAAAATATTTTCTTAACAACAATTTTAAAATTCACTATGAAATTACAATTTTGATGATATATGATTCTACAATTTCATTTTACAACGGAAAGTAAAAATCAACACATCTTTAAAAAAGAATGACATTTTTGCAAATTCCATTAGCCAATCGCAATGCGTGGTTCATTTAGTCCTCTGTAATGAATTGACTGTGACGTCAGCTCGCATAACCTCCACATTTATACTTTGTATTCAGCCCATAGTATCTTGCAACAAAATGTGATTGTTTTCATTTTTCAATGGAGATTTCCCGAAATTAAAATGTTTTTGAAAGTTAACTCTCTCTAAATTGTCATACAGTTCAAATAACACCATGCAACTTAAAGAACAAATATTTCTCTTTAATTCTGTCTCTTCAAAAATTAAATTATTTCAATTTTAAAGATGTTATAAGCCATATAATTATAGTCCAATTCGTTCTGCCTATATTTTAACTTACGTTCACTCTCGCTTAAGCCTAACATGTCGCTAAAGCTAACTTCGAAATTATAGCAAACCTGTTTGGCAACTTTTGGCATATATATCTGAACCTCAATTACAAGCTGATCGCCTTTATCTGTCGCCAAATTATGAAATGAAAAAAAGTGGTTTTAAATTAATTAAAAATAGAAAGAATTATTTAATGAAGTTCAAACCAGCGTAGGATTTTAAGTTGAAACATTCCGCATCCTATAATTCAATCCGTTTGAAGATCTATAGCTTAGTTAGGGCTCTACGTTTGTCTAAATTTTTACATCAAAATCGGGCTAGAACTCGTTTTTTTATTTCGTTTTGGAACTTTTGTTTTTTTCAATATTTTTTTTCTTCGTTGTCTTTTATCCTAGGTACTCAATTTTTTTTTTTCTTTGAAAGATATCACCGAGACAAATCTATGGTATTTTTTGTATAATTATATGAAGTTTGGTAAGCACGCTAGAAAATAGTCAATTTCGGCTTTTTCGCTGGAAGTTGTGCAGAGAATAGATACTTACTGTCGTTTTTGCCTTTTTTAAGGTTGGCGGCGAAACGACCGTTTCGTCTGATATTACAGAATGCTTTCACTTTGAACTTTTTTCTTGACGTATATAAAAAAACGCACAAAAATCAATTATTATGAATTTTTCTTCATTTGTAATTTTTTTTTAAATAAATAAACACAATATTTAAGAAATAAATTATCTCAACGACACATAAATAGTATCTTATATGCAAGACAAATTTTTGGAATAAAAATATTTATAAAGTTTTTTTTTTTCTTTTTTCTTAATCATACAGCTGTATGATAATACCAGAGAACATGCTTTTCTATTCAAGGCGACATCTTTTTTAAGTCCCGAATAGATCATATTTTCAACTACGAAATCTCCGCCAATTTTACAAATAACTTTATAAAACTTTTATCAATGATTTTGTCACATTATTGTGAAAAAAATTTCTAATTGGATTTTTTTTTTTTTTGTCTATCTTTTTTAATTTTTTAGCTATTTTTTTGTAACTTCCATTTTGTAACTTTTTTTGTAACAACAAAACAGATTTTGCAGTCGAGTTAAGAATAAGTAATTTTAAGTTCATTGCTATTGCTGAAAAACTCCATACACTTAATGTTCTAAAAACATTCCTTGCTTTATTTAATTTGGATACAATATCTTCATCAGTATTGGGGTCCTTCTTTGGCCCAAACTGATAAAAAAATATAACGTTCTCTGCTAACCTTCAGGAAGTAGTTTTTAAGTTAATTTCGACACTTTTCGCTATGGATGCTGCTCCATAGCGGAAACTGTTCAAAATAATTTAAAAATTGCTTCCTGAAGGTTAGCAGAGAACGTTATATTTTTTTATCAGTTTGGGCCAAAGAAGGACCCCAGGGCCAAAGTAGCCCGCGTTTACGGTACCTCAGATGTAGTGCTCATAAACACTCTCGTGTATTAAATGAATTAGTGTCTCCAATTTCTGTATCTTGCACTATGTGTTTAATTGAAATATTGCTATTAAATTTCAGAAACTTTTGTCTTTTCTGTGTTTTTATACAGAACATGAAATCGTTAGTTCAGGCACTCACTTTTTTTTTGTTCACGGGCCGTTACTGCATTGGAATGGATTCCATGCTAGTACTGTATCTGCTAAAGGTGTTTGTGGTCTTAACCAACAGGACACTTAACAGAAAATTATATTTATTAAACTTAGTGCATAACAAATGAGGTGAGAGATAAAGTTGGTTCAGTCCAACATAGAGACGAGGAATACAATAAATTAGACACATCAATGAAAATGGTTGAGGCGATTCTCCTAGACGGAAATGTTTTTCTCGGCTGTCCACACAGCTGTTGCTGGTGATTTTTCTTTTACTCAACTGAAGTTTATAGTGATGAGTCGTTTTGGATCAAAAAATGAAAATCCTTAGCCGGTCGCCAGTGAATGTGGCACCAGATACTTGTTTCTTTGAAAAATGAATTAGGTTGGGATGTTGGGAAGGTTATTACTCCTTTCATTACGTCCCTGGTAAGAGTAAAATTTGTTGCCGACTGGCTCAGTTTTAAAAGAAACATGTATTTGGCGCCAGTGGAGTGACATAGTCTGTTCTCTACATTGTGGAAAATTAAAGGGCGCGTAAAGTAGGTATTCAGGAAAATAAAGATGCTCATTGTTTGACAAGTTTTGCGATGTATTTGGATATGTTTCAATTCAACACATTTGTAGTCAATTTTCGACAGTTACGGCCATTTTTTTTTTAGGCAGAGTATTATATTCCTACTCTATTAGTATTTCTCTACATTCTATTTAAAAAAAAAATCAGAATTATGTTTCATAAGATGATAAAACTAGCAGCCGTCTTTCTTCCTAATGGCGAAAGAATTTGAAAGAATAATGTTTATTTCAAAAATGCTTTTCATTTCAATTTTGATGCATGTAGCTTTTGAATTTGGATAGGATTTCTGTTAAGGAGGAGTGTCTTTCGGTGCAAACTGCATGAAAGGGACTTTTTTTCCCCCTTTTAATACATGTACTTAAAATGTATTAAAGAGAAAATGTAACTTTTTGAATATATTGTCTAAATTAATAATAATTTTTGCGAAAACAAATATGAATAATGGTAAAAATGTTTTTATATTCCAAGCCATTTAATTATTTTCTTTCAAAATTGTGCTGCTATTATTCAATCAGGATTTGAAGAGGTTTTACGATTGGAGACCGAAAAAAATTCACTCTCTTGATATCCATTTTCCTGACAGTTGATGCCATCAAATTTGTTGAAATTATGATAGCGATAGCAAATCTTGGAAATAAAAGTGGAAGACTCAGTAAAAGAAATTACTGAACTATTTTATTTTCTTGAATGTTAATTTATTTGTGTATGAGGATTATGCAGGAAACATCACAAGTGAGTTGCTATCTGACGCTACGTCGACCATGCTCTTTAGTTATTGATCGTGATTGGAATATTTTAACAATTTTTCAAATTCTAAGCAGTGCATTATAAAATTTGTAAAATAAGAGCTTTACATTTTAACAATTAGATGTTTAAAAACAATTTTCAAAGTTCAAACAAGAGCTATGTATATAAAAAAAAAAAAAAAAAAAAAAAAAAAAAAAATTAAAAAAAAACGTTCTACAAATCATCCTTGTCTCATCCTCCCAGTTTCGAAAATAAGTTTTTAAAGGTGCGTTTGTAATTGGCAACCAGCTGTTGCCATTCGACGGAGCCCCACTCCTGATTCCACTCTGCATAAGGTCTATTTCATTTTTTGCTTTTCTTTGATGGCACATATTGTGAGTGCCTGTTTGAATCTTGGACGCTGCCTAAACCCATTGAGGATGGGAAGCTAAGACATTTAAATGGGAAATGACATTTAAATAGAATCAATTTAAGCACCAGGAGTGTTTGTTGCACTTACTGTACGTAAAAACTTATTAATTTCCACTACAAGACGCTCGTTTCCAAGATATAGTGCTCCAGAGCTTGCCATTCTTAAAGAAGGATACAGGCTAAAAATTGTATTTTTTTTCCTGGCTAAAATTGTCGAAAAATGCCAGTTTTTAACTTTCTTTTATTTAACTCCATTAAGTAGACTGCATTCATTCGTACTATATACTATGGTGTAATTGTACGAGATAGTCAAGTTCGAAAGTTTTGTTTTAAATTTTAATTACAGTTTTATCTTTAAATTTTATTTATATTAAGGTTTTTGAAAAAAAAAAAAAAATCAAATTGTGGAGAAAACTTCAAAATTCACTCGGTAGTGCATGAGTGACCACATTTTTTTAAATAAAAATATATTCTGAAGTTTTGTCAAAATTACTCCACAAATAAGCATTCAGCCAATAATTTGTGAGAAATGGATCCATTTAAAAAAAGAACTGAAGTTAAAACATAGCGAAAACCTTTTATGAATCAGAAGAGAAATAACAATTAATAAATAAAAATACAAAATGAAAAAAACAAATAAAATTTATTACTAATATGAAATTAGAAACAACAAAAATGAAAACAAAATACTTTCAACGCAACAAGGAATAAATCACATAGAAATTTTACACTACTGGATAAGCCATTTTCTTGAAAAGCGCGGCGTACCTGTTGTCGCCCTTCACACAGTACTGCGAGGTAACATCACATCGAGAACCATACGGGCAGCAGTGATATCCATCAGAACAGCAATTGGCTGACGGATATGGACAACAGCCATACTGTCCAGTGGGAAGATAACAACAGGTATTTCCATCTTGGCAGAAGTACTGTCCACCAGGACAGTAGATTATATCTACATTTTCAGCCACTTTAACTTCAGCTGCGGCTAGCTTGCGTTCGTTGACTATGGGTTGCGGTTTCTTGCGAAAGATGAATGGTATGAGGTTGTTGTTGGAGTCGCATGTTCCTTCGGACAGGTTGCATACGGTGTCGGTAGGGCAGCAGTGGAGATGATCAGAGCAACATACGGCGTTCGGTTCTGGGCAGCAGCCGTATAGACCAGGAGAAGGTCCAGTACAGCAGGTTTCGGCTGAAACGGGAAAAGAAATGGTGGATTGTTGTATCTGTGAGCAGTTTCGGTGCTTACGGTCCGAGGTAGAACCAATAAATCATGAAACTAAGCACCAAATGTAGGTTGCAACTAAATTTGAAACAATTTTTGGTGCAAGGTGGATCAAAATTCTTAACAGTGTAGGGCTTGTGATCTGAATTAATATGGCTTCTGCTCTAATTTTCCTATGGGTAATTCCGCATTTTTTTTTTATTTTTTTTTAATCCAATTCTAAATGTTTTGAAAAGGCCATAAACACAAAAATTTATGCTCATTGTTCTTTTTCTTTTTTTTAATCAGCAACCTAAGTTGGCTTGTTAGCTTTGGTGGGAAAAACGATTCATTCGGCTCTTTTGAAATGTGACGTCATTGGATCTGAAACAATTTGGCTTGAAACGCAACACTGGAAACCAGTTTTGCAAGTTTCTCGCAAATCGCGCCAACCTGTACGAGATATGGCAATTGTCTACTAAACCAACACCAACTATTTGGCAAAAACCGGACGATAATCATAGAAACGGAATGAGGTTTTGTCGTCACAGCAATAGCTGATCGGATTGCAATCGGAAGGAGTTTCGAGGCTATTTCTTTTCTTAAAATTTAAATAACTACATTTTTTTAAAGAACTTTTGTTTGAATATTTGGAATCAGGAAGAAATTCTTCATAAATTTCAACCGTTTTTTAAAAAAATGCGGGAATCGTTCATTGTCTTAGTAATGAGTTCACTAAACGTCATCATGTAATCCTTTGGCATAATTTTGAAGAAATGTACGAGTTGAATAAACTGATTTAAACCTTGTGCAATGCCAATTCAAGTTGCAGAATAATACTATATGAAATGCAAGATACTTATGAAATTGGTCTAATGCACATCGTTTAATGGCGAGAATGATTTGTCGACGGGGAACGGAAAAGGCTTTATTCAACCAGCTTTTCAACCTCGGCAAATAGCTTAGCTCAACGATTTACTATAAATTTATATTAACCTGTTTCAAATATATATGACTAGCTAAATACCCGTGCTTCGCTACAAAATTTTAACATGTGCAATATTGTAGCTAGCTGTAAGGCCTCGTGTTGCGGAAATATGTTATTCGTGTATAGGACCCAGATTTGGCGCTTCGCTCGCAGGAAGGTTCATCGCTACGTAAAATCGAGCTCGCTTAGTTTGCTGAAAAGTTCATGGACACATAAACACAGGCTTATTTCACTCTTTAAAAGGTTCATTGCTGAGTAAGCATAAGCTCGCTTCACTCACTAAAATATAATTGCTAAGTAAAGACTTAATATTGGAAGCCTCTCTCTCGTCAAGAAAGAAAAATTTCCCTTTAATACATAAACACAGGCTTATTTCACTCTTTAAAAGGTTCATTGCTGAGTAAGCATAAGCTCGCTTCACTCACTAAAATATAATTGCTACGTAAAGACTTAATATTGGAAGCCTCTCCCTCGTCAAGAAAAAAAAATTCCCTTTAATACAATACCCCTTTAAGATTATTATAACACGTGTTTGTGGAAAGCAAAATTAGAGGCTAAAACTACTTATGTTGAAACTTTCAGAGATCTAGGCCTATTCAAAGTCGCTTTTTGTGAAAAAATGAATTGAAAAACAAATTAAAATGTTAACATTCTTTTTGTCAGTCCAATTAGAATAAATTTCAAAAAGGTAGCCCAATTACAAATCGTTTTGTAAAATATTTGTTAATTAATTTTAAAAAAAAAATTTAAATGCTAAATTCTGTTTTTCAAAAATCTAATTAGAAGGTTAAAACTACTTATGTTGAAAATGTTAAGAGCTGTAGCCCTATTAGAAACCGTTTTGTAAAATATTAATTAATTAATTAAAAAAATTAATTAAAAAAGGACAAAATAAAAATTTAAAATTCTGTTTTTAAAAAGTCCAATTAAAAGGCCAAAACTACTTATGTTGAAAATTTCAGAGCTGTAGCCCTATTAGATATCGTTTTGTAACATATTTATTAATTAATTAAAAAAATTAATTTAAAAATAACTAATTAAAATTTTAACATTCTGTTTGTGATGCTGAAAATTAGAAGGCCAAAACTACTTATGTTGAAAATTTCAGAGCTCTACTCCAATTTTAAGTAGGTTTCTATAGAACCACAAAGCCACAGACAGACAGACACACAGCTTGTTTTATTATTATAGACTGGTTTACAAAATATCATATTAGAACTATATGAAAAGGCAGTCAAGTGCGAGTATTCAGTACTATGGCTGGTATTCGCACTAGAACAGTTTCTAAGTCATGTCAATCTAGGATTGGCCAGCACTTGATAAGTGTGTTTTGTAGGCAGTACAACGATACTTTCTCTTCTTTAAAGATATAGCTCGAATATTGAAGACATCTACTAAATTAAATCCTTTGTATAAATAAATTGTTTTGAACAAAACATTATTTCTCTATACCACTGATTACCTCCTTGATTTATCCTGCCTGTAAAATTTGAGGAAACAAGGATTTTTTTTTAAATAAGTAAAAATTTAAGAGATGAACAAGGGTGTAGAAAGGCCGGTACATGCTGGCAGGGCGTACCGGTACTTTTTTAAGAGTTACCGGTACTTTATACCGATAGTTTTTTTTTTTTACCTAATTAATAATAACTCATAAATCTGTATGCATATATTGTGATATAAGTTAGTAAAAATAAAAATACGTAAATTAAGAGTAATTGTATTTTTTTGTAGAGTAAATTATGTAAAACACTGTAAAATCGCATTTTATAATTAAAAAATCCCTGCTACAAATGGGGTTACCGCCACGATCGAGAAGCTTGCGTACATGTAAACCTTTTTTTTAGCCCTATAACCCCACAAATGAATTTTTGAAATGAATATTTAGATGATTTAAGAGCTATTGTAACCGGTCCATGCCACAAAGCAAATGCTTTTATTTATTCAGGGTGGCCACAAAATTCAGGAAGAAGAAAAAAAAAAGTTCTCTGATGATTCCCTGATTTTACGACAAACTTTTTTTCAAATTTCCCAAATTTGTCCAGATACGTAGACACCCTGATCAAATAGAACATGTATGCTAAAGAGATAACACGCCAGTTATTTTTAAATAGTTTTGGTGGTGATGAAAAGCTTAAATTATTTCATAATATTAAATTTCTAACGATTACCAACACAAATCTCCGGGTAAATGGCGTCAAAATACGGAAGAACAGGGAAACATGCCTGAAAATTTTCTTGCTTTTCAGTTTTGTCACGACCAATCTGTTATTAGGCTACAATATCTGCTGAATTATTGCTATCAAACATTAATTATCATACCATATATATATCTGTAGTATCAAACAAACCATCATTAAAATATAAATAAGAAATAACTTTATTATTATTATTAGTTTTTTTATTTTATTTTTTAATATTTTATAAGCAAGTTTGTTAAAACTTGTTAAAGAACTTAAAAAAAAAAGTCCAGTTAATTTCCTAATGAGCTATAATTAATTACTGGAAATTATACCTGGTTAAACACTTTTTTCCTAGGTTTGCATATTTTTTAAAGTAAAATTTTGCCAGATATTGTGGGCCAAAAATTAAATATAGGGAAAAATAAAAGAAAAAGGATGCTCAATACAAAAGATGACAAGTTGGATTTCACGATACTAAATAAGAAAGAAATTGCAGTAAAAATATTACTCACAGCTAGAGCAAATACCTTGGGGACAATCATCACCCTGAACAATACAAATCACCAGGGTGAAAGCCAGCACTAATAGAGAACGCATTTTTATCTGTAAATACAAATTCATATGATTAAATACAAATATTTTCAACATGGTTGCAAAAAAAATTTAACATAATGAATATTTGAATATAGTATTAGAGAATTTAAAAGGAACAGATTCCGAAATCGATATAAAATTTGGCCATAAAAAAAAAGAACGTTATAGTAGCAAAATCCACTTTTTATGCTTTGCTTTTTTGCAGCAATGTAAACATTTTAAAATACAATTTAAAGTAAAATATTTTTTTTAAATATTATTATTAGGATGGCAGTTTAAAACTCATTTAAAACAAAATAAATAAAAAGTAATTATAAAAATTTATATATTTGAATCAGAAATATAATTTTAAAATGATTGCAGGAAGAACAACTACAATTTCGCTCATTCTCTGTTCGCTCAGAGGGTTAAATCCTTTATCATAATCCGATAGGGTTGAAACTTGGCAGATAGATTCGATGTAGATGACAATGCAGACTATCAAGTTTTCTGTTACTAAAACTCGCTTTTACACACGCTTCTATAACCGTTATGTAATACTTACTAATCATCATTGTTGAAAATCTTTCCTGTTTCCAAAATTATTTTAATCAGAATAAAAAAAAAAAAGACATTTGAACATGAATGCTTAAATTCACATTCAATTTTTATAAATAAATTTTGAGACGCAGTTTACAATTTACTTACATACAACCATATTTTGCTGATAGAAATGTTTTTAATATTTAACCTTTAACTGCTGTGATTGGATGGTTTGAGGTTTTTGGCGCAAGAGGAACACATGATCCATACTGCGCCAAACAAATTGGTGTACATCAGTTTAAAGTTTAAATAACATAGTATCAGAAAATTTAATATAAAAGTCCAAGATGAGATACTTTAGGGCAGCGTTCGCCACTAACTTTTAGAGGCGGGACGCATGACTTATGTTAGAACCTTCCGCGGGCCGCAGATTTATACCGAATAAGCCAATAAATATATTGCTTTACTACATATGCTCAAAGTTAGAAATGTGACAATTACTAAAGATTCAACAATACAAAACAATTTTGAAAACTGAAACAATAATTTAACTTTTATATTAATAAAAAACAATTGATATTTGATTCTTGTTTCAAATAATTAAAAAAATAATTTTCTTTACATCGTCAATCAAAGTCATAATAGAAATTAATCTATAGTGACAATATTACAATGTGACTTGACATAAACTCATAATCAATAAAGATAATTAAACCATACCTCCTAAATCTTCAATTTTAGTCGATGTTTATTGAGTGGCTATGACGGCCGGTCCGCTTTTCACTCTCTACTTAGGATTGAAAATTAGTCTCCGACGCCATTATTGCACTGGAATCATAGAGATCGCCATACTTCTTTTCACGTCAAAACAAAAGAGATTCATTAAAGCACCCAACTCCTGCCCATCACATTCAGAAAAGCAGAAATCGAATTGTGCCACTCACAAATCGAGGAGGTAGGTTATCATAAGTACAAAACTAAGCAATGCGAAGGAAAGCGTCATTGGTAATAATTCAAACTATTGCGCTTTTTTTTTTTTTTTTTTTTTTTTTTTTTAAATTTTTTCTGGCAGTCTCAGGGAAAAAAAGGATTTTTCAGACTTACTGGCGGTGGTCACTTAATAGAAAATGTAGTTTTTGGAAGTAAACACATACTATTGTAGAAAAATTAAAATTATTTCCGCAACATTTGATTTTTGCTTTTCTGTACTGCCGGCGGGCCGGAGAAAAAGCTGTCGCGGGCCGGATCCGGCCCGCGGGCCGCCTAGTGGCTGACGCTGCTTTAGGGGGTGGAAGCATTCCACAAAAAATGTCTTGCGGTCTGTCAGACCACTTGCAGCAGTTAAAGGTTAAAAGTAGATGCAAACACCAAGCACACGCTGACAACAGAATCGGACCTGTATTAATGAATATAAACAATTTTGACCATGCATATAAAGGATTTATATTAAAAACTTTGTTTTTATTACCATAAGTAGCTATTTGAATTACATAAATTTGATACCCGATATAACAACAGTAATTTATTTTTAAATAATTTGAAGCGAAAATAACTAGCTGGATTTTAAGTTTTATAAAAGGGTGTTCCAAAAAAATCAACTTTTAAAAATGTGAACTCTCACCCTCCAAAAATGTTCTTTCAGGGAATATAAAACACCTTGAATTTTTTCAAAATTTAAAAAAAAAAATATTTAGAGGTCCCTCGAGATTCCTAAATTTACATAAAGATGGCCAAA
Source organism: Linyphia triangularis (assembly GCA_963978545.1). Classification (NCBI taxonomy): domain Eukaryota; kingdom Metazoa; phylum Arthropoda; class Arachnida; order Araneae; family Linyphiidae; genus Linyphia; species Linyphia triangularis. The sequence continues at coordinate 27,875,254 of OZ021732.1, read as the reverse complement.
ATAATGCAAAATGGGGTATTTTTTATTAGCTACATTAAATGCTATGAATGTTAAAATTAATTTTTTATTTATGAAAGCTTCTTTGATATTGTTTCAGACACATTTTGTATTATGTTTTTGCTCTAGTTAGAGAAAGACATAAAATATTTCTAAAATCAAGAAAAATATGTTTTAGTAGACATTTCTATATTCTGCATAATTATGCACACAAAATAATTATTACTTAAGACTACATTAAATGCTTGTCACTATTTTACAATTGGTAACTAAAACTAAAGCGGGAGAATTTTTTAAAACGTGCTCATCAGAAACAAGATTAAAAACAATCTAAGTGTTGCGAGTTCTCCTTTAAAATACCACGAATGACTTAAAATAATCTTTAATCCTTTATAGCTTAATTGTTTATCAGCATATTATTTTAACCTTTGAATTAGTAAAGCATCGTTAGAAGGGGCATCAACAGCAGATCGGCAAATCAACCATGACTGCAAATATACGCACACAACAAACCGATTAATTCGTTTCATACATTGAAACTCTTCCAACAGTTAATGCCATTATAACTTCATTGCTTTTAAGCAATAACTCCATTTTGGCCGCTCCTGGGACACACTATTATATAAGGTAGCTTTTAAAAACTTTTTAAAGAGTAACAGAAAAACACCACAAATTTTAGGAAAGAAAGCTCTCTCATATTTCCATCAGGGATTTCTAAAAAATTCCCTTACTTAACGGAAATTTTTTATTTTTTTCAATTTTAACAACTTTTTCAGGTTTTCCAGAGTGTACACTCCTTGACATCATAGGCCGACCAAACGGTATAGTGGTTAGCGTGCTAGCTTCTGGACCGCGAGGTTGCGGGTTCGAGTCCCGTGTTGGCATGGGTGTTTGTAAATGTATGTTGGCTTGTCTAATGACGAATGTTTCGGCGCATTATAGCCCTCGTGTTGCTGACGGCGCCAGATAATCTGAATACAACCAACCAACCAACCTTGACATCATAGAACAAGCATGAAAAAAAGATAATATGCCTATTTTTAAAAAATAGTTTTGAAGGTAATGAAAAGTTTGAACTATTTCGCTAGTTGAATTTTATAATTATTATTGCCCCAATTCTCCGGGTAAAAGTCGCCAATATTCGGATGAACAGGGAAAAATATCTTCAACACAATAAAAAATTTCGCCGATTTTTGTGAAATTTTTAAAAAAGATCCCCAGCTGTGACCACTCAGCATGCATCACACACCACACCCACAAATTATTTTCATCTGACAACCAAGAATAAGCTTTTAAACAGATACTAGTAAATAAATTCAGATGAAAAAATTATTTTATTTCAGCACATGTTTAGATTAACACTTAAACAGAATATTCCTAGCTTTAATATTTTTGATTCCATGCAGAAACTGTCTTATTAAAATTCTGAGAAAAGATTACATTTTGAACCATCTTACCTGATGGAGGATTGCGTCCGAATTTGTAACAACCCAAGTAACGAATGACATGAAATCAAACGATAAGAAAACCGTTAGATAGCAGAGTTCAAGTATGACTGATAAGTAAGGGGGAAAACCCTTGAAAACTCACTATACACGTTATTATGCTTCCCTATTTGCATTTGGGTATGAATATTTGAGCATTGTATTTTTTATTTTTGTTCATTTCCTTTGTGATACAATAACCATCAGGGACATTAGTCATAAATAGCTTTCCATTGGTTGTATTTTTTTATTTATTTTTTTCGGAATGATAGGTCACGATCAATTCCATATTTTAATGAAATATTTATAAGGAAGTATATGTGGAATATATATATTTTTTTAAAGTTGCAATATTTTTTTTTTTTTTTTTTTTTTTTTTTTTTTAAATTTTTAACATGAGATTTTTATCTTTCGACTGGACTGTGAAATGCACACTTCGGTTGAAAAAGGAAAAGAAATAATTTAGTTGCTCTCAGCCTTTAAACAGAAATTTTATTTACAAGCACAAGCACTTAAGATGTGATGGGGCCTTTCTGACGATTTTGAAGCGTAAAAATAAGTTACTATCTCTTAAACCTTTGCAATTTGTATTTATTATCAGTAAGTCAATAAATTATTTAATTAAAATAATTTTGGTTGACTAAATTGGATGAATTCATTACTGCGCGGGTTAACTGCACAAGAAAAACTATGTTTTTAAGCTTCAAAAAAAAAATTTAAAAAATCATTTAATTTTGCCGACTAAACATTATGCAACTCCCGAATAAATAAATAAGTTAGTAATTGTGTAACTTTATATAAAATTCAATATATTTAAATTTTTCTTTGATTAATTTTTATATAGTGTCTCATAAGTTTTTAATTTTCATGTTTAATTTTAATATTATGCCTAATAAAATATAAACTAATACTCAATAAATATTTTACCACAAAACTCTTACCTAAATGTTACTCAAATAACTTCTTAGCAATATTTAACACATTCTTTCACATTATTTTTTATAAGTCACTAACTTTTAATATGGGCCCACAAATGGTTATGTGAGTGAATATGTCAATGGTGTATATGGTTATGAATGAATGTTGGTATATATATGAATGCCAAAAGCTATGAAATCAAAAAGAAAATCTTGGGATGTTATAATGTGACCATATTAAATTAACAAGATTCGCAATTACATTTTTAGATCATTTATTAAAGTGGTCTATTGTCGAGTTAGAATCTTAGAAAAGTCTCTTTTTTTTTGGTTCACGAAGCCCATTGGGATGATAAAAAATTATTTTAACGTTTAAAATGCTGACCGTTACTGAATTATCCATTGTATATTCGTCAAAAGCATGGTTTGCATTCAAATTCAAGTAGTATTTACGTTTTCAGTTATCTGAATATGAGGGAAAATAAAACGATCAAAGAGGAAAAATACTCTTCTTAAATGAGCACATTTAGAATCATATTCATACAGTCGATCACTCAACATGCAACTAAACTTGAAAGTCTATTTGCGAAAGCAAAGATTACTCAGAAATAAAACAATAAATCCATCCAAAGTGCCAAGACCCCTATCCATCCATAGAATGTACTATCCAATAAATAAAATGATTTGTTCATCATTCATTCCCTAAAAAATACCTATTTCTGTTCAATTCCAATAAATATCAAAAAGGTTTCGTAACTGTCAGCAGGAGGATTGAATAAATTACAATTTATATATGGTAAAGGACATCATTACTTCATCCCGCTTCCAAAATGGCTGACTTCTGTATAATTTTTATTCTGAGTGTTTTTTATTAACTTCACAGGAAGAAAATTCGATTGCTGAAAGATTTTATTGAGATTACAATCTGAAGGATTTTAATAAAACAGTGGGATTTTAATTGCATAAATTTGTTTTTAGGGGGAGGATTATGTGAATAGATGCTTCGTGTAGCAAATCTAAAATTTGGTTATTTCTGAACTTAACGAGAGAGTTACTTTAACTCTTAGGAAAGAAATAGTTTAAAACTGTTCTCACCTGGTTGTGCCGCAGCAAGATCTCGAATATTCAAACGTTTTCCAACTGTGCGATAAAGACATTCTTTCACATCATAATATATAGGAGGTATCGTTTCCGACCTCAATAACTATTATCTGGCTATCGATTGCATGAGGGGCAAGCACATTGTCTTTGATCATATGCCTCTTATCGGATTTCAGATTAACTCTCGGCACAAAACAGCAAGTCTTCTATATAATATGAGAAAAACAGCAATGTTGATAACACTTTCACTGTTAGCAATAAACAAAATTCAATCTGAGTGTGTTGGTAGAAAATATCACCGAATTTTGACTGATTGGCGAGTTTTTTCTTTATAAAATCTGATTCATATCTCCTTGTAAGAGAAAGTTCAGAGTATCTTTAGACATCAATTTTTAGGAAAAAAAAGAAAAAAATTGTAATTAGTAATAGTACGGAATATTTTGTTTATAGAACTAATAATTCTTGAGTATTTTTAAATCCTTTATATTAACTTTGATTTTGTGTGTATGTTTGTAAGTCGATGGCAAGCAAATCTGCGGAGGCCTAATTAACCCCCTGGCCGTCATCCAATAAGGATAAAACTTGGCAGATAGATTTGATGTCGATGACAATGCATTCTATCAAATTTTCACGGCTGTCACTGGCACTAAAAGATTGCTTTTACAGAGTAATAAATGTCGTATACACAGTGGAGATGAGTCAGTATCGACTGCAGCGCCTATCGACTGCAGCGCCACTGGGTATAAAACAGCAAGACTTGAGAGGAGCGAGAGGATTCTGCCCTAGGCCGCCATCACGATCTTCTAGTGAAGGCTTAACAGTCGTCTTTTGCAATTTAACGAATATGAAATGATGAAATTAAATAACTTTAAGCAACAAAACTGCATCGTTCCTATTTTCCCCTAGACTACCGACCACAACATGGGGTCTCAGCCGGTTCTGAATCCTGAATTTTCGCTACATTCACTAGTTGAGTTCAAATAAAACACTCAACCTATGAAACTTATATTCGATGCAAATCATCACAGTACGGGCAAACAACACCCGGAAGGCCCATACCAGCGCCTCTCAAACTTCTCCACTACAAGAAAAATTGGGCAAACAAAACCCAGCAGGCCCATCACAGCGCCTCTCCCACCACGGGCAAACAACACCCGGAAGGCCCATACCAGCGCCTCTCAAACTTCTCCACTACAAGAAAAATTGGGCAAACAAAACCCAGCAGGCCCATCATAGCGCCTCTCCCACCACGGGCAAAACAAACCCGAACGGCCCATATCAGTGCCTCTCACGCAATTCATCCCAGAGGAGAAAATTGACTTTCCACTGCCTAACGCAACGAGCCAACACCACCGCTCCACAGACACCGCTCCAGAAAATCATCCCTACAGCGCCCCGAAAGAAAGCCGTCCAGCGAAGAGTTCACCTCACAGGAAAGCCATCCGGAGTTTTCTCGTCCCCTTCGATCTCCAACCCTTCTGAAATACCGGAGTTTGTTCCCTCTTCATCCTCTTCAGCTGCAAACCAGTTCCAGCCTTTCCTGTCACACACTGGGAGATTCAACGGGGACCAACACAACGTCCCCTTTCCAACAAGCAACGCAGCAAAACCAACATCACAAGTGTTTCATCCCATTTGTGCCATCGATTGTGCTCTAAAAAGTGTCATCGCGTGTGTGCAAAATAATGAAGTAATCTACAAGTCTACGAGCACGTAAGTGTCTTCCTACTACAATGTATGCGATTTTGTGCCAGTGTTAAAAAGTTCTGTAAGCGTCACCAATGTCAGAGAAAAAAAAAATTATTAAAGGGAAATATTGTCCTTGTTCAACGTGTAGCAGATATCCAGGTAGGATTTAAAATTACCTTTGTTTACAAAAATGTATAAAAATTCTCGGAAGGACGATTTAATCAAAATTTCTAAGGAAATAGGTATCACTATCCCAGAAAACGCAACGTTAATAGTGATTAAACAAAACATCGAGTCATGGTATTTAAAGATGATCCACAATTCGTTACAGATTTAATTTCGAATACAATCGCAGAACGCAAGACGAAAGAGCAAGCAAATTTAGCGAAAGAACAGGCAAATTTAGCGAGAGAACAGGCAAATTTAGCGAAAGAACAAGTAAATTTAGCAAAAGAGCAACTTTCTCAAGAATTAGAACTGGAAAAATTAAAATTATCACGCGCCGAGAAAGAATTAGAAGTTGCGGCTCTTAGAAGAAATATTTCGGAAAACCCGACAAACACAATTACAAATAATGTCGCCCCCGACACTTCGACATCCAGCCTCGAAAATCTTTTACGAAGCGTTAAAACTTTATCTATGCCAGTTCCTTCACGAGCAGAAAATTTAAATTTGTTTTTTCATTCTTTAGAGCGTGCATTTGCTACCAAACAGGTACCACAAGAATTTAAGGCAGAAATTTTGATAAATATTCTTGGAGAGCGTGCAAATAGTGTATTATTGTACATTTCGGAGACTGACCTAACTAATTATGAAAGGGTTAAAAATATCGTTTTGCAACAATTCCAACCTACAGCCCCGGAAACTCTTATTTATTTTCAAGGAGCTCAAAGGTTCCCGAACGAAACTCACGTTCAACTGAACGTGAGTTTCAAGCCGTTTCATTGTAGCTTTCAAGTACTATTTAGAATTAAGAAATGCTAGCACGGTAGAGGAAATATGTCAATTAATGGTTAGTGATAAATTATTTAGCACCATTGACCGAGACACTCAATCTCACATTGCTGTCCGTCAAGCGGATACGTGGTTTAAACCGTCTCAACTAGCATTGGAAGGCGACAACTATTTTAATTCCAAGCGAAAGTCACTATCTGAAGTACATTCGCGACCCCCTTATGATAACAATAAAACTGGGTATCAAAATCGTCAACCAACCCAGGAAAATTTCCGAAAAGAATTCCTTAAAACTGAAAATACTATTTGTACAATTGAAGCTGTAACGCCTCTTATTTCTAATAATTTTACTAATGATCTCCAATATGAAACTCTTTTGGTAAATGATGAAATGGTAGATGCTTTGATAGATTCTGGAAGTTCTCTTGTCTGTATTCACAGTGCATATGTAAACCCAAATATTATTTGTGATAAAGAAATTCTGTTACAAGGCGCATTTTCTGAAGAAACTGCTAAATTAGCACATATTAAAATATCCCTTCCCAAAACACCAAAAAATTCCTTAATTGTTCCTGCAGCTGTGTGCAATAAAATTAATCGACCATTAATTATCCCACCAAGTACTCTTTTGAAACTGTACACTTGCCATGGGCATAAATTCGATTCAACATTCTTCACCCCACATACACTTGAGAACGAAGCACTTGAGAATCCTTCCCAACTCGAAACAAAATTCCTTTCCCACACTGATGAAATTCAGACTGACCCTGAGAACTCGAGATCAATTTATAATGATGTATCTTTCCACGCATGTAGCCCCCCCTCACCCACTTAGAGATGAATCTGAGGACTTCGCGAAAATTAATGGCGACTCTGATTTAAGCCAGACTTTATTTATGGAATTCACTGAAATTGCGGATAGTAATGAAATGAAAGATTTTATTTACACTTGTAACACTATACAAATAACTGAACTGGATTTGTTACACATAACAAACTTATCTCAGCCAAAAGAAATTGAAACTTTAATTAATTCTAATCGGCCACATAAAATTAAAGAAACAAATTTAACTATGCAAATTTTTTTATCAGACGAAACGCCTATTTATCAATCGCCCAGAAGATTCACTTTTTCGAAAAATTACAAACATAATTTTAGTATCGTCTGTGCCTTTTTTAAATTTCTATGGCTGTATCCCGTTCGTTCCACAACGGCAAAAGACGCTATTGATAAACTGATACAACACCAAACAACATTCGGAAACCCCGTTCGAATTATTAGCGACAGAGCCAGTGCGTTCACTTCCATCGAATTTCAAAACTACTGTCGTGATGAAAAAATAGAACACATTACCATCACAACAGGGGTTTCACGAGATAACGGACAAGCTGAAAAATTCTATTCAACCCTCATCCCTGTATTAACAAAATTACCTCTAGAAGAACCCACTAAATGGTTTAAATACGTCCCTTCTGTGCAAAGAATAATTAACAGCACCGTATCACTCGCTACAGAATATACCCCATTCCAACTCGTCACCGGTGTTAAATTGCGGAATACAGATGACATTCGTATTAAGGAAATTTTAGAAGAAGCCCAAATTCAGTCGACAGTTACCGATCGGGAAAACATTCGAACAACCGCTAAAGAAAATATCAATCAACATCAACAGCGCAGCAAAGTTCAGTACGATAAGCATAGAAAACCAGCTGCTGTGTATCAAATTGGTGAAAAAATTGCGATCAAGCGAACCCAGTTCAAGCTAGGTTTAAAATTACGTGTTAAATTTTTTGGCCCCTACGAAGTTATTAAGATTCGACAAAATGATCGTTATGATGTGCGAAAATTGGGTAGTCACGAAGGCCCAAATTTGACATCTACAGCCGCCGATTTTATGAAAAAATGGAAAGACAATTGAACCATAAACTGTATTTTTTTTTTCTTAACGAACACTCATAAACTTACAGTGAACTTATTATATAAGTGATTTTTTTCTTTCAGCATTTTCATGAGTTGAACATTTTCTTATAACTATATGTTTCTTATATTATTATATGTTACTATATTACTTATTTACATTTTAGTATTCCTTTAACTTTTGTGATTCACATTTTTCTGTATTTTTAAACGTTTTCTTATCAATAACATTTATTTTGAAAACTTGTTTTGTTAAATTGATATGTACTGTTTATCAGTTCTATTTGTATGTTTATTTTTCTATCAATTTATCCTCCAAATTTTTGAATAGTGAAAATTTTCTTGTGAATTAGGAAGTTTAGAATATACATTTGTTTTCTTTCTTGTACTCAGGTATTCGACTTTAATCGCATTTAACGCTTAATAATTTACAAAGTTTTTCCATTCAATTTGAAGAGAAAGAATTGTAGTTTTCGAATTATATTTCTTTTACTTTTGTAGTTTGTTACTTTCTCTTGTAAGTGTCTTTTTAGAAATAAAGTTACATTCAGAGGACTGAATGGATATCAGAATGCCCGAGTGTCGTATACACAGTGGAGATGAGTCAGTATCGACTGCAGCGCCACTGGATATAAAACAGCAAGACTTGAGAGGAGCGAGAGGATTCTGCCCTAGGCCGCCATCACGATCTTCTAGTGAAGGCTTAACAGTCTTCTTTTGTAATTTAACGAATATGAAATGATGAAATTAAATAACTTTAAGCAACAAAACTGCATCGTTCCTATTTTCCCCTAGACTACCGACCACAACATAAATTAACTTGCCGTCATCCAATCGCTCTAAACTAACATTTAACCGGTCATTAAAGAAACTCTTTCCTGTTGACAAAATTGTTTTAATAAATCTATATATATAAAAATGTTATGTTGGTTTGTGTACGCTTCAAAAACTCAAAAAGTTCTTCACCGATCGAGCTGAAATTTTAGCATGATATATAATCCGCATCAAGGATTGTTTTTATCTATTTTTTTCATCAGTCACATATCCGCGACCGCGAAAAAACAGTATTTTAACCATGTACCGAAAATGTCGCCAAATGGTCGTCAAGTTTGGCGACATTTGGCGATTTCTCGCCAAATTTGGCGACAAAAATTAGTCGCCAAAACCGTCGCCAACTTGGCTCTATCTCGCCAATTTGGCGAGATTCCCATTACCATAATGTTAAATGCCCTGCCCCTTGAAACTCGCTTCCCAGAGTTACCTCTGTAAAACCCGTTATCAAGCATCAAGGGAATCATTGCAGGGAAACATATTAACGACGAACTATTGCACTGCCTTATGCGAAATGTACATAAATTTTAACACTACGAAATATTTACAAATATACAAAATTCGTAACATTATGACTTACTAAATCACTCTTTTCGCCTCCCCGTTCCCTTTTGATGTAGTTCTGGAAATTTAAATGTATAATTTTCAATTTGAAGCTTGCGCGATTGATTTTTTTTTTTATAGAGGCAGCAATATGGCAGTTTTTAGTGTGCAATCAGATAATCGTGACAAAAATGCAGTACGAGATATAGATGAAATTGCTCAATACCAGGCTGGAAGATACATAAGCAGCAATGAGGCTGCATGGCGAATTTTTTCATTTCCCATGCATGAACGCAATCCAGCTGTGGTTCACTTTGCAGTACATTTAGAAAATGGACAGCGTGTTTATTTCACAGATGCAAATGTGCAAGAAAGAGCCCTTAATCCACCTGGTACAACTCTGACTGCTTTTTTCTCCTTATGCCAGGACGACGCTTTCGCCAGAACACTGATCTATTCAGAAGTTCCCTCTTATTACACGTGGAATGTAACTAAAAAATTATTCGTACGACGCAGACGAGGGGAGCCAGTCGACGGTCAACCTGGCATTTTCAAAGAAAGTACAATTGGTAGACTTTATACAGTGCATCCCAATCAAGATGAATGTTTTTTCCTTCGCATGCTATTGGTAAATGTGCCTGGTCCTAGATCTTTTCAGCAATTAAAAATAGTTGACGGCGTCACACATGCCACTTTCCGCGCTGCGTGTCAAGCTCTGAATTTATTAGAAAATAACCAACAGTGGAATATATGCATTAATAAGGCGTGCAACACTGCACATCCAAACCAAATTCGCGCATTATTCGCAATTATATTGACCACTTGCTTTCCTTCATCTCCCACAGAGTTATGGGAAAGATATCTATCGCATATGGCTGAGGATATTTTGCATAGAGTACGCCTTGAAAATGTCAATATGACCTTAGAATTTACAGAGGCATTTACAACGAAGCATTGATAAATATTGAAGACAAGTGCTTAGCTATTGCAAATAAAGTTCTTAGTCAATTAGGAATGCCAGCACCAACCCGAACTGCGACTGCTGCATTTGATGTAGATTTGCGCCGTGAACAGAGTTACAACATTGATGATCTTCAGGCATATGTCCAATCGAACATTCCCAAATTAACGCGTAAACAGAAAGGCATTTATGATCGCATAATGCAAATGATAAATGATGGAGTTGGGGGGATCTTCTTCTTGGATGCGCCAGGAGGAATTGGGAAAACGTACCTCATTAGATTAATTCTAGCAACGGTTCTATCAAAAAATGACATAGCCTTAGCTCTTGCTTCGTCTGGAATAGCTGCGACATTGTTACCAGGTGGAAGAGCTGCGCATTCAGCTCTAAAGTTGCCATTAAACATGCAAATCATCGAGACTCCTACGTACAATATTTCCAAAGCACCCGTATGGGAAAAGTATTACAAAAATGTAAACTAATTGTTTGGGATGAATGCACGATGGCACATAAAAAAACGCTTGAAGCTCTTGATCGATCGTTACGAGATTTGCGTGGAAACGTTCAACCATTCTGGAATGCATTGATATTGCTCGCAGGAGATTTTAGGCAAACATTGCCTGTAATTTCTCGATCGACACCAGCAGACGAAATAAATGCTTGCTTGAAATATTCAACACTATGGCAGCACGTACGTACATTGCAGTTGACTACGAATATGCGTGTCCAGTTGCAGAATGATCCATCAGCTGAGGTATTCTCACGACAGTTACTGGAAATTGGAAACGGACAGCTGCCAGTCGATGAGACGTCTAGACGAATATCATTTCCCGATCATTTTTGTAATTTAGTAACTTCGAAAGAAGAACTGATCGAAAAAGTATTTCCTGACATTCAAATAAATCATAGAAATCAAGATTGGCTCAGTGAAAGAGCTATCCTTGCCGCAAAGAATAAAGATGTCTATCAACTTAATAATGTTATTCAATCCAGTATTCAAAGTGATGAAATTACTTATAAATCGATAAACACCGTTGTGGAAGCAGATGAAGTAGTTAATTATCCAACGGAATTTTTAAACTCATTTGATCTGCCAGAGATACCACCACACATACTTAAATTGAAAATAGGTGTGCCAATTATCCTCTTGCGGGATATTAATCAGCCAAAACTCTGCAACGGAACGCGACTTGCAGTTAAGAAATTGATGAATAACGTAGTGGAAGCAACGATTTTAACAGGGCCTTTCAAAGGTGAAGATGTCCTCATTCCTCGAATACCCATGATCCCGACCGATACACCATTTCAATTTAAAAGATTGCAATTCCCAATTCGATTGGCATTTGCAATCACAATCAATAAAGCTCAAAGTCAATCTTTAGAATTGTGTGGTTTAGATTTAGATGCGGATTGCTTTTCACATGGACAACTGTATGTTGCGTGTTCCCGAGTCGGCAAACCAGATAGTCTTTATATCTACGCAGACAGTGGAAAAACAAAAAATATTGTATATCCACAAGTATTGCAAAATTAAACTTATATGAAATGTATTCTTTGTTTTGTTTCTCATTTCTCAACCATTCAATCACAATGTGCCACAGCGAAGCGTGGCAGGGTACAGCTAGTAAATAATAAAATTGTTTTAATCAGTATAAATAAAAGATATCTGGATATGAGTGTATAAATTCAAATTAATTTTTAATGAAAAAATTTTGAAGTAGTTAGACGCCTTTTATGCTGATAGAGATGGTGTTTGCATTTAATTTTAAATATTAAAAAGAAGCACACGTTGACAACAGAAACGGCTCTATGCTAATGAATATAAAATGTGCAATATATAAGGGATTTATATTAAAAACTTTGTTTTATGGGTTATATTTTTACCACTAAATCTGCCGGTTTAATATATATATATATATATATATATATATATATATATATATATATATATATATATATATATATATATATATATATATATATATATATATATATATATATATATATATATATATATATATATATATATATATATATATATATATATATATATGTATATATATATATGTATATATATATATATATATATATATGTATATATATATATATATATATATATATATATATATATATATATATATATATATATATGTATATATATATATATGTATATATATATATGTATATATATATATGTATATATATATATGTATGTATATATATGTATATATATATATGTATGTATATATATGTATATATATATATATATATATATATATATATATATATATATATATATATATATATATATATATATATATATATATATAAAAGATATTTTTCCTTCAACATTTTTTGTTGATCTGCCATTACGTAAAGATACCCAGTGTAAAGATTCATTCGTTTTAAACTCTGATCTCTGAAGGCTGTTTTACAAGTAATTAGTCGGTGTACCAATCGAGATCGCCAGTGATTGTGACAGCCAGCTTATTCTATTATTATAAAAACAACTATTTCGAACAAAAAAAAATCTTATACCATACCACTTTTCAGTTTTCGCGTTTATTCAGCTAATAAATTTTAAGTCATTTTGAAGTGTGTTTCTTTTGAAAGTTCAAATTTAGTTATAATCAACTAGTGGTGCTTGTTAATAATTAAAATTCAACTTTTAAAAAGCAGGATTTCACAAGAATGGCAAATTTTTCTTATGCCGAATCATGACTTCCAAAAAGTAATGGTATGACATAAGAAAAAAAAAAAATAGTTCGATGCTTTTGAAATCGAATTTAAATTTCCACGGACTAGTTATAATTAAAAATTAACTTTAAAAAAAAACTGTTAAAAAACTACCAAACACTCGTCAGAATGACGTAAAATTTTACGTGAATAAAGGGAAAAGTGGTAGAAAGCATAAAAATTGATCAAGCTAGTATTTCTTAGGCCATACCGTTTCCTCTTCTTCGGGTATATGCACTCGATGGTATATACAGGTCTAATTTTATGTCTTTTTGACCAGTTATTTAACCCTTTGGGTATATTTGACGAAGGAGACTCATTATCTGCTTATTTGGGTGAAGTTACGGTGGACGAGTCTGACTCGTCGTCCGTCCATCCAAATCCGTCCTATGGGCATAAAAATCTTCAAATAATTCAGCACTCAAAGAGTTAATACTTTTTGGAACTTTAATACGTACACCCTGTACTTGTGATGTATTCGTAGGATCGCATAGTATAGTTTGATACCTGTTTTAATTGAAATTGAGTATTGTGATTTAATGTGTTGAACGTTTTTAGTCATAAATTTACCCCGAGTTAGTACACATAAGATCTAATTCCCAGATGGATAATTAGACCATTTTTTTTTATTATCATATTTTTTTTTAGTTAGTAGGATTATAATTTCAATATATTCGTTTGAATTGCAGTTTACACTTAGACGTCCAAATATTCTCAAGAAGTCAGTTCAAAATGTGTGAAGAGTGGATCGGAAGCTTTTGTCTAAGCCAGAAATAGGTATTCTATACAGTGATCATTTCGAGCTTGAATGTTTTTATCGGGCTGGCTATACCATTAGATTACATCTTAATGAACCAACAATATTCAACTTTCGTAATAATTTGCATAAGATAAATATGAAGTTTCTTTTTAAATCCTTTATATTAACTTCGATTTTATGTATGTATCGATAGGAGGTAAATCTTCCGACGTCTAATTATTCCCATTGTCGTCATCCAATCAAGCTGAAACTTGATAGATAGATACGATGTCGATGACAATGCAATCTATCGAATTTTGGGGCTGTTACTGCCACTAAATCGTGATGAAATAGTATTTAATCGATCATTGCTGAAACTCTATCATGTTACCTAATTTTTTTGTAATAAATAATAAAATTACTTTAATCAGAATAAATAAATGATATTTGGATGTTAGAGCAAAACTTCATGTTCAATTTTAATAAATAAATTTTGAAACGTAGTTTGCCAGCACATTTTGCTGATAGAAATGTTTTTAATAATTAAAATTCGATGCAAACACCAAGTCTCTTTCTGTTTACAGAATCGGCGCTATATTACTGAATATAAAAATTAGCAATGCATATAAAGGATTTATATTAAAAACTTTGTTTTTATGGGTTCTATTATGCATGCTGAGTGTATACTTAAATTTGTCAAATAAGTAGCACTGCTTGTGCAAAGGTTGTTTAAGGTTAAGGTTGTTTAAAGGAAAATTAATGTCATTGATAACAAGTCTTCCTGATTTGCTTACCATTCGAAGATGGTTCAGTGATTTAGAAAGCTAGCCAGAATTTCCATCGCACTCATTTGAACTATTAGTAGAAACAGCTTTTATCTTATTGGCTGACTTTTAAAATTTCTATTTGTATTTTACATCCAACTTTTTTATGATATTTATTATTTAAAAATAATAAATTCAAACATGCAAGGTGAGACTTCTCACTAATGCTGCATAACGTGTTATATATAATTTTTTATACTATTAGAATATTCAGGAATGGCCTAAGAGCAAAATGTTGTGTGTGCAAGAATGAGTTTTGGCGCCCCTTGCAATGAAAATGGGTTTAGAAAACTCCAAAAATGGTATGTGTGTGAATCGTATGGTACTGAAATGTGCGGGAACTTAATACAGGAAGTTGGTATTTTAAATGGATTAAAAGCTAAAACTAGTAAATACTTTAATATTTACTATGTTTTACTAAAGTATTTTGTACCTTTTAATTATTTTTATTTTTTAAAATGACTTCTTCTGCAGTCAAAACCCATTAACGCGAAACGCTCGACATGAAATCCCGTTTAAAGCGGAGTAAAAGCAGTTATCTGTACTTGAAACTAAACGTTAATTTATTTGTTTAACGCGAACAATTTCGGAGGCCCCTTCGACTTCACATTAACGGGGTTTGAATGTATTACTAATTCTTTTGACTGACTTTTTCAAATTTCAACAGGCATGCTGCACTGTTCTTTGTAAAGAGCTAACTCCTAAATTCTTTTACTCAGTTTATAGTTTTGTCAAATAGAAAATAACTTATTTTTTAAATACAATAAAAGTTTCATTCGATTTAATATTCATTGAAAAAAATTAATCAAAAAGAAATATTTCAGAAAATTGATTAGCGTTATCTGTATTATATATACATACACTTAGCAGTGGACTTCCTAGCTTTAGCAGCCGAAAATGTTTTTATTAGTGCATCAGAATCTAATGACGATAAAATATCATTTTCAATCGACAAAATTGCAAGGTTGCTAAGTCTTGTGAAAAAGTTGACTTTAGGCAGGTTAGGCTAACTTGCACTCAAAATTACAAACAAATTTAAATTTTTACCGTATTTTTTTTTAGATTTTTTCTCATTTCGTCGCCGCTCACAGAATCATACGTATGCGATCGCACACGCCTTTTTGCCTTTATTTCGAGCTACCACATGCATTAAACTCTTTTAAGAATAATAAAATTCATAAGTCTTCAAATGCTAACGGCGCATTCAAAAGTATTTCTTTACATTTACTTAGTTCAAAAGTTAATACTTTTGACATTTCATTCATTTGAAACTGGGTGAGTTCAAAATCTTGTAAAACTTCTCTAAATGCGAGATTATTTTTTATCAGATCAATGATTGAAAATGTCTTATTTGCATGTTGATATGTTTACAATAAAAACAAATGTTGCAATGTGCGTTATCACTTGCGGATATCATGATTGATAATTGTCACTAATCGGACAATGATCCGTTGATTTGATCTGAGGGAACCGCATTTAGTGGTTTATCATAAATATTTATTGTCCATCAAACCTGAGGAGTGACAATTTTGTCTCGATTTTTAACATCGAATACTTTCCCAAATTCATCCGATAAAGAGACAATTCATATCTTTTCTTGATGTGTATCTGCTATTGATTATGAAAATTCATCACTAACGCTAAATACTATCTGCATTGATAAACAGTTTGGTAGGTAACGTAAATGTTCTTTAAAGTAGTAGAAAAATAAAATCCTATTTATTGTCGGATAACTAGAACCCAGTTTCTAGGTTTGGGAACAGATGTAGTATAGGACATTTGGCTTTTTTTTTCATTTGGCGATCAGAAAATAGCCAAAATTAGAAACACAGGAACTAAAATAAAATTAATATATTTTAATATAATTATTTGTATAACTTAAAATAAAACCCTCGACAGAAACAGCATTTATCCGGGGGAAAAAATTCCAAATAAAATCGCGCCGAAGAAATGTCCTATGCTACATCTGTACCCTAATATGTCTGAATAGGAATTTATTTTTTTAGGACTTCGAGAACATCTACGAATCTGTATTTTTCTACTATCTGTATCAGTAATACAAGGCGAGACCGAGAAGTAAGGCGACTGATGTCATAATAATCACGGTATTATATATTTGCAGATAAATACATCACTGTCCTTCAAAGTAGTTCCCGCCGTCTACAATACACTTCTGACAACGTTCATACAAGTTCTTGAAACTTCTGAAAGTCCTTTGAGACCGTCTTAAGCTCCTTGTCTGAGATGCTTGAAAATCGGTTTCCTTTCAGTGCCAATTTCAGTCGTGGAAAGAGGGAAAAAATCCTTATTTCCCTGATGCCAGCAGATTTTTTCCTCTTCTCACGACTGAAATTGGCACTGAAAGGAAACCGATTTTCAAGCATCTATAGGACTATGGCTTGTTGCATCAAGTTACTTTTGCCGACTTTATACCAACCTTCATAAACTTGGAATAGCAGTTTTAGAACTTCGTCGATAAGACTTAATTTTGAAGCGGGAAAAATACCGAAACTGTGTTAGTCTGAAGAAAATGGCAAAACAGTTTAGAACTTGGAATTATGAATAATATGAGCAAACATAAATGTACAACAAGATTTATTAACATCTTAAAGGCATAACTCGGTTGTGTCCGAGGAAGACAAACATTTAAAAGTTTCCATCTTCAGTCAGAAATGGGACAGCTTTCTCAATGTCAGACGGGGGCATTCCCCCGTCGTCACGAATACACATTTCAGAAGTACCGTCACACACTTCACCTTCCTGGCAACAGTGTAATCTGTCGCTGCAGCAGACGGCATTCGGATAGGGACAGCAACCATACTCGCCATTCGATTTCATGCAGCAGCTGTACGTGTCGGGGCAATAGAATTGCTTGTCACATCGGTTGATGTTTACTTCGTTCATGTCGTAGTTCTCCATCAACCCTTGCCTCTTGCTGAAGATTCTAGGGCGGCACGTACCAATGTCCAAGTCACAAACGGTGCCTTCAGGACAACAGTGGCCACTGTTTGGGCAGCAGATCGAGTTGGGCGGGCAGCAATTGTAGCCACCACTCGGCTCGATGCAGCAGGCGTAAGTGTGCGGGCAATGGGAACGTCGGTTGCATAAATTGAGCCTCGCTGCGTATTCATCGGTGGTTGTAGTAATAGCATCTGTTGAATCATCTTCGGTGGCGGGTTCCGTTGTAAGTTGCCTTTTCTCCAGAGCATTGGGAACCAGGGCAGCCTGCTTCGGAGTGCATATATTCAAACCACACTCCATACCTTCAGGACAGCAGCCCTTTCCATCCGAGCAACATGTTGCTCTGGGATACTTGCAGCATTCGTAATCCGAAGGAGTAACAACACAGCATGTTTGGTCTGAAAAGAATTGCATTCTAAAATATTGAGCAGATTAATGTATTCTCATACGTCCAAATTAAAGATGTTTAGAACCGATGTAATGCAAGTCCATAAAATATATTTTACAGTATATTCTACAGTAAATTTGAGAGCACTCGCTTCAGAGTTTAATAATCCATTAAACAGTCACGGAACATTCATAAATTCTCGGATGAGTTAGGCAGCATGTTTAATCGGAAATTAATTTAATTTCATTACATGTTACAGTGTCATGGCGCAGCAAGGCCCACATCTACAATCAAGTTGCTTAATCTTGCAACTTCACACCTACCGGTGAACCAGATTTATTACCAACAGAGTTGCAAAAGCGCACGTGAAGAAACAAATTTGACAGTAATGAATCTTAATTTTTATTTACTCGCTTTAAAAATAGCGAGGTTAAGTTTTACCCAATGAAGTCGAAATCCCTTCGAAGAAGACTCATACTTTTTAGTTCTAGACTGCGAAGCGGCTTTGAAAGAAAATTAGAGGCCAAATAATCCTTTCTATTTCTTAATAGTAAAAATATTATGGGTAAAGTTTACGGAAAGCAATACAAGAATAAAATATAGGTCATTTTGCCATAATTATCGAAACTCCACGCCACTATAAACAAACAAAATATCTACAGCTATTTATGAACTATGCAAAACCTGGCAAGTTTATTTTATAGAATATTTTTAAAATTACTTACCAGATTCACAATTATCCTCTGGGCAATATCCCAGTACACAAACCACAACTGAACACAAGAATGCTACAGAGAGAAGCATCATTTTGACCTAAATGAACATACAGTTTATTACATAAAATAAGTTTAATTTTATGTTTCAAATTAATACTTCCGTCAGATTATGCGACCGAAAAAAAAAAAAATTGAACGTTGACAAAAGTTCTTAGAGGATAGAAGTATTCAATAAAGAAGTTAAATAACATTTTAAATTTAATAATCCAACCATTCCTGTAACAGTGCGATTAATTTTAAGAAGTGTAGTAAAAGAAAGCTCATTGGTATGATGTACTTATTGCTTCAAGTAGTGAAAAATAAACATATTGGATATGGAAGTGCAATTTTAAGCCTCAAAGAGTAACGATATCAAGCAATTTGTGACATTTAAAATTATATAAGAGGTCATAAAGTACACAAAAGAAAGTGATTTTCACACACGCATTTAAAACTATTCGCAGATACGAGCAATTTCTAAAAAATTCACCTTACCTGATACGTTTAGGTTACGTAAGTGAGGATCTCAGAAACCTGATCGTATTTATAATTCAGATAGTGTGGACGAATTGAGGAATCTGGCAATTCTTCCTACAGTCTAATTTTTTTTTTTTATTCTGGTTAGTGGTTTAGGATAGGTCTAAACTATGGGAAACGTGCAACCACCCAGACAAAATTAGAAGTAGAAGAATGAAGATTAGACAAGGAAGAGAAGAAGAATTAGAGACAAGTTTCATCCTTCAGGACTTCTGAATAGCAATACTAAAAAATATTTTGTTCTTGGTCCACTCCCCTATTTCTTTCATTATAAGGGATTAATGTCAAAAAAGTAGTCAATAGACTTAGGTCAATTAGGTATTCAATTAAATAGGGCAGATTGATCAGATTGGCACCTCACCTGCAGGTTGATGCAGCTTCCGTTATATTTGCGGAGTGTATTTTTAAAAGTCCAACTTAAACTTCTTCTTTTTATCAATGTCGGGTATCCAACCACACCAAAACAAAGTCTTGTATTAAAGGTCTAAGAATTGTTAGATTTTAACAGAGTTCAATTATATTGGGATAGAACTGCCAATGGGTTCAATAATTAATCCCAAAGTGGCTTGAGGTAATAAAAATACCTTTTTAAAATATGTTAAGACCGGTGCTATTCTATCAAGTTTTTCCGTTTCGGTGAATTGAATCCGTTACTGCAACACACAATTTTGTATTAGACGCTTTGCACTTGTGCGGACAATGTAGCACAAGCCTAAAAGCAGAAGCAAGTGTCAAATTTAAATTCCCACCCAACCATAAACCCCATATGAGTTAGTTTTTTTAATAAAAAATTTATTTCATTAATAATTATTTTACGTTTGAACACATTTCAACTATTGTCCTCCCATTTTTGCTGATGTTCAATTGCGATCGACTACAAATTTTGTTGGCTATACTCAAATATAAAGAACTATGAGGATTTTTTTACCAATCTACAGATCTTATTTACAGATCTGCTTTCTATGCAGCAAAGGATAATATCCGTTCTTTGACTGACGCCCTTTTCATAACAAATTATCACTATTAACAGATTTATATTTAGGTACTCAGCCACAGTTTTATCTTTTATCATGGTGGCAACTTATAAAGCCACCTTTCAACTCAATATATGAGTTCATGGTCCTCACCCGGAGAAAGCATTGAAATGGCAACTTCACAAAATTCCTTCTGCACAGAAATGATTTGATATCCCCCCCCCCCTTTTTTTTTTGCTTCAACGTGTTCCAGAGAGGTGGTTTTCTCACATATGTACGCGGAGGCAGGTGCTAGTTCACAAAGTCATTCCTTTCCACTCCCAGCCGGGAGTTCAACCAACCAACCATATGAGTTCATTGCTAACCCTACCCTCTAAAAATAAATGGTAAAATTCTGATAAGATTTAAAAAAAAAAAAAAATACTTATCGGCGTCATGTAAGTTATCTTCTTTTTATATAAATAAAACAATATTGAAAGAACCGTTAAAACTTTCCTTAGTCCGAATGCAAAATTCGAATACTAAAATTCTTTTTGCACCACCAAGGAAAACAATGGTAATTTTAGCAAATGGTATGTTTAGATAATAAATTTCATTGGCTTCTTTTAGTTGTGGTTGAGATTTTTCAAAAATTACCATCTGGACTTAGGATAGATTCACGATTCTATTTGTTAAATATATGTTGAAGAGTATGTAGGTATTCTTTCATGTAAAAAGATACAATGCAATCCAATGAAGAAAACTTATAAATATTTGAAGCTTTGTAAATTCAAGAGAATTACGAATCCCACTAGCTTTGAAGAAATTTCCTAAAGTTTTTATTCTGCATTTAATTTTCCACTTTAAAAGATGTTACTTCAAACTATTATTGCACATCTGACATGTGCTTACTTCCATGCGTAAGGGAAAAGTCAAAAATGCTTAATCATAAAATACATAACTTTGAGAGAAAGAATATTCAACTCTACCCTTTCTTCATCGATAAGAATCATTACTAAATATTTAAATCTATACCACAATGTTTTATTTCTCCCATAGTGATCCCATCTGAGCCACCCCCCCCCCCCCCTCGGAGTCCAAGACCACTGCAACATGCATTCTCTATGACAACGTATGCGAAAATGTGCACCGTATTTTTAATGATATTGTCTGCACATTGCAAAATTATAAAGCTTTAAACTTATACATAAAGTTGCGAAAACTATTACGGAAAAATGCGGCCATAGAGGCATCTTTCTAATTCTAAGATTTTTTAAGAACAGAAAAAAATTTCGTCGATATTTTGGCAATTATCGCATAGTTGGCGAAGTTAATTTCAAGTTTTGTCTAAGAACATTGACTTTATAGAGACAAGCTTATACAAGTTAGTCAGCAGAAAATAAAATTAAAACTGGAGATTTAGGATTTTATAACCATTTTGGTACAGTTTTCGTTAACAATTCCTTATCGTATCCATTTTAAAAGAACGAACATCTCTTCAAGATCCTTGTATATACCTTAATTTGTAACGGAACGCTCAACTCGCCAACCTCTTTCAACTCCCAGCCACATTCAACTTTTCCCATTTCATTTAAATAGATTCTGAAATTTTATACATATAAAAGGTAAAATTTCTAGCAGGTCGGACAAATTAACATTTTTGCATCTTTAGGAATCAGCGTGCCATGTTAGGCTAATTGATAAAAAATGAGCTGGCGATAACAATTCTTTCATAGATATGGAGAAATTATGAATATTTACATGTCTCGAAAAATATCAGTGTCATAAAAGGAGTTAATTCCCCATCATAATTTTAAAAATCCATTTTTTTTTAACAAAAAAAAACAATACTTTTAATAATAACTACATTTATTAAAACAAAACAACCATTTCCAATTTTAAAATCTTTTACTCTATTGGCAAAGCGGGCCATTTCATTTCCGTCGGATGCTGGTGCTTTCCAATACAGTGCTGGTAGGTCTCGTCGCATTGTTCGCCACTAGGACAACAATGTTGCTGATCTTTGCAGCAGACACCAGTTACATACGGGCAACAGCCGTATGACGAATCTGGTTGAAGACAGCAAGTACTGTATTCTGGACAGAAAGAGAAGTCCGAACAGAAAACGACATCAGATTTCTCCTCCGGTTCAACGGCAGGCCGTGTGTCATCCGTCAGATTTTGGAGCCCTTTCCTTTCATGGAATTCTTTGGTCGGTTGAGGTACGCATCCGCCACTGATGGAATCGCATAGACTGTTCGCTGGACAGCAGTTTTCGCCGTCCGCACAACACACGGCGTTCGGGTGAGGTTGGTTGGTTGTATTTAGATTATCTGGCGCCGTCAGCAACACGAGGGCTATAATGCGCCGAAAAATTCGTCATTAGACAAGCCAACATACATTTACAAACACCCATGCCAACATCGTTTGGTTGATGACAGCACTTGAAGTCACCAGTGACAGATGAAGGACAGCAGGTCTGGGCTGGAAAGAAAAGGAAGTTACATTTCACTTAAGAAACAAAAGATATGCGATCATACACTTAGGGTTTTAATGTTTAAATAGAATGACAGTGACGTTTTACAAATATTGACTCACAAGTTCCACATTCTTTTGAGCATTCTGTGGCACGACAGGCAATGGTACAGACAGAAAACACGGCGATTATCAATGATACCTTGACCTAAATTAAGAGCCAAAATTAAAATTATTTAAAATTGGAATACCCTCATTCAGTGACAAACTTAAATCCAATGTTATTGAACGTAATTCATTGCAAGAGTATGACTGTCCAATTTAAAACCAAATATCTGTAGATCACTCGATTTTACAAGAGCAAAAAAAAAAAAAAAACTTTTCCTTAAAAAAAAATCAGGATAGATTTATAAATTTGTAAAGGTCCGAATCACCTAAATTAAAGGCTTTTTTATTTGCTTAATTTATATCTTAATGTATGCAGTACTAAAAAAGCATTTTTATGATTTCGCAAGACTAAGTTTTTAAATTAGGTACAGAATGAGTTACCAACATTTAGTACAAACATTCTTAAGTTAGAATTCCATCTTGACGCGAGTCGGTTTTTTACAATACTACATACAACATAAATGCAAGCAAAAACATTAAAACAATTTTAATCTGTAGTGCATTTAAGTCAATTATATCAATAAAAAAATTAGTTTACCATGTTAAGACACCTTCCGTAGTTGCAAAGTTTTTGCTTAACTCACAAGAAAATGCCTAAAGAAAGTAGATGATGTTGAATCTTATACTTCACAAAAATAAAAAAAAGACTCCAAACAAAATTTCCTTTCTCAAGTTATAAAGACTGTCACTAAATCTAGTAATGCCAACTTACCATAGAAATAACGAAAAACAGCAACTACAATCTAACATGGTTGATTGTTTGAATTCTTTTGACGCTAGGATCGATCCATATTCTGGAGTGGAGAGCATTCTATTAGCATACAAATGGTCTCAGAATATCGAATCCTTATTACGGTTGTCGATCAGAAATTTATACTTTAAAAAATTAGTAGACGTGACGGGGATTTTGGAGAATAGTCTCAGGTTGATAGTTGTGCTGTCTGGTGAATTATCCGCCTTTTATCTCATTCGGAACTCAAGTGTGAAGCAGTTCCTCCTTTGAAAAGTCCTTCCGAAAGGAGGTCACTTCTTATATCTACAGTTTCAACAATGTTTCGGCACAGCAATGTGTTAGATATTGTCTAAATCATTTAACTTTTGGATCAAAGTTAATTGGTTTGTATGTTCAAAGACCTATATCTTTCACAATAACGGCTACTAAGGCCGAGAATTACATTTCAAAATGGATTCGGGACCACAACGAGCATCCATGACTAATCTAATATTCAAACAAGGCGTCGCCGACCAAACGGTATAGTGGTTAGCGTGTTAGCTTCTAGATCACGAGGTTGCTTGTTCGAGTCCCGTGTTAGGCATGGGTGTTTGTAAATGTATGTTGGCTTGTCTAATGACGAATGTTTCGGCGCATTATAGCCCTCGTGTTGCTGACGGTGCCAGATAATCTGAATACAACCAACCTTGCCAAGTTGAAGAAACGTGTGAACACGTCATTCTAATATGAAGCGATTCGAAAATGAAAGGAACACTCTAAAGATCTAAACTAGGCTTTATTCCCTTATCCGATTCCTGGATTTTCAATCTGTCTGAAGAAGCAATACTCAAAACTAATGCAACACCTCCTATTTTTTATTCAAAATATCCCAACACCTCAAGAAAGTCAACCATTTCAAGATTTAACATCAACATTGTCATTTTATATCTTAAAACCTTCTCCTCCAAGAAAATCAAACGAAACCTTTTATTCCCTTCACTTTCTTTCTCAATATACGTTATTCCCACAACGTTTGAGATCAAGCAGTCTAACCAGGTTATCGATGAATCAGGCTAGCAGATATCTCATCTCAATTCAACTCAACTTAACTCAACCTCAGAAGCTTGGCATCAGGAGTACTCACTGGATAGCTTATAAATGGTTTCTGCTCTGAAAGCATATGAAGTCAATTGAATACTTTCCCCCATGATGCTATGAAATAGGTTACCATTTGGTTACATACATATCGTAACTAGTTTGTAGGGAAGTTGCTATATAGTATAGATCACTATGGTGATTGTTAAGCCTTCTTCAGCTTTAAGTCAATAACCAATCATGCACTATCGAGAAGTTAGGCTTAGAGATTAGTGAGAGTACTATATTGTGTGAAAATTAGTTTTCCCTTTGCTCTCCCGCTCTCCAAGAAAAGTATTGTTATAATTCGGTAAGTTTTTAATAAATGTATATAGTTGTTTTTTTCTGTCACAAGAGTTTACCTACACATTGAAACTGAACCAAACTTTATGAAGTTCAATAACAACTCCAAAATATTGTTCCGTATTTATAATTTGCTAAAAAAAAAAATCTAATTTTTCACTGAGTGGTTAGCGATTTAAAAGATAATAAATAGCTGACTGAATGTTTTTAACCAGGAATTTTTAGTAGAGAACCATTAGTCAACAGTGAAATCTACTTCCCCACTTCTCTAACTGTTCAGGATATCTAGGCTCATTGCTATAAAACTTTTAGTCAACAAGGCAACTAAAATCTATGTACGTCAATGCAGTATGCCAGACTCCTGTGGCTCCCACCGACGCAGTTTGGCCCTAGTGTTGCCCTTGCACAGGGAAAAAAAATTCCAACTTGTGGCTCCCACCCCTTCTCAGAAAGACCACTACTCAACTCCAGATTCTTAGGGCCTCATTATACAGAGCCACTCGAGCGACGAACGCGCGTCACCACTTCTGGCCCCTGCTGTGGCTCAGTATAATAAGCTCCATAGGATTGCATATTTCGCTTCGAGTAGCTTGTTTGAGCGACTAAAGCGGTGGCGCGCGTTCGCCACTCGAGTGGCTCTGTATAATAAGTCCCTTACTCCTTCTAAATATCTGGGAATTCAAGTAAATAGCTCTTGGTTAGTCGCGTGGTTGACAAATGTTCCCCACAAAAATTGTTTTGTTAATTTCTCGATAGTTAGCAGCCAATGATTAAAGCCCACCCAGTACCTTTTTATCTAGCCTTGACGTTTCCCTACGTATATTTATTCAGTTCCATGCATTTCATTATATTCAGGCGACACAGAATAAGAGATATAAGATTGAAAATATTTATCGGTGAAGTTACGAAAATTACTTAAACTTTTCTTGTCAAATAGTTACTTAAATCATATTTTTCCAAAACAGGATTTCTAATCGAGGTCGGAAATATCGATCAAAATAAATGTCGATACTATATCGTTGCATAGAAAAAAATATCGATTTATCGAAACATGATTTTTTTTTTTATTTGATTTTCAATTTTGCCAGAAACAAAGTTTTTCGGATAAATTTCTATTTTTCATGATTCCTTTTTTGTAAGGTGACTACTTCTTCAACAGAAATAGATCTATTACAAAAAAAAAAAAAAAAAAAAAAAATATATATATATATATTTTCGCTTATTTGGTGCAGTGATTTAAAAAAAAAAAAGTTAGATAATTTTCAATAGCTTTTAAGTGCATGGCAAACTATTGAATATAGGTGCCATTTTAACTGTCTCTCAGCCAAGTTCAAACTTTAGTTTTGAAGTTTTTGAAAAGGGAATAAAGAAAATCGGAAAATCACATGGAACTACAAAACGATCATCAAAAAACTAAAAATGTTTAAAAATATCGATATATCGATGACTTTTATCAATATTTTTAATACCGATAATTTTTTAGAAATATCGATAAAAATATCGTAGTATGGATATATCGTCGACCTCTAATTTCTAATCATAATTAACCCAAAAGAAACGAAGTTCAAGTCGATAATTATGAAGCAACCTGATAATTTTAAAATAACCCATGGCATGGGTGACGCCAGAGTGGGTAAAGTGGGTGTACGTACTACACCCTCTTGGATTTAAAAATTAAAGTGGAGAAGAGTTGTAAAATTTTAGTAGAAATCCAGCTATCAGTTTTGAAAAATATTCACTTGAAGCAAAACTTTCAGCCTTTGCAAATAATCATGTCGTAAAATAATTTAACATTTCCCATCTCTTCCATACAGATGGAATACTAAAATTTTTATACTTTACAATATTTTTCTAACATTCTGGGTTTTATTAACTTCCAAAA
Source organism: Linyphia triangularis (assembly GCA_963978545.1). NCBI lineage: Eukaryota > Metazoa > Arthropoda > Arachnida > Araneae > Linyphiidae > Linyphia > Linyphia triangularis. Next base: position 27,848,292 of record OZ021732.1, on the reverse strand, counting down.
CCACTAATTTTAATTCGATATATTTTGTTATTGGTTATTTAAATACATGACCGATTTGTAACTTAACGAATGAATTTTATTAAATTCAATTTACAGATAAATATGTAATGTAACAACCGCATAGTAAAAAAATTAAATTGATTTTGAATTTAAACCCATAAACACCTTAAAACCCAAAAACGAAATGCTGGAATGTCAACTATGTAATAATCATTTCTTTTTTTGAAATATATATTTTATTAAAATATAAGTTAGTTTATTTATTTAATTAACCTTATTAATCATATAGTTTTGCTTATATGCATATTTGAGTAACAATTATATAATCCCATGGAATTCAAGTGTTTTCATATTTGCGCATTTTTTTTCCAGAAGTACGATACAAAGGTGGTGGCTCCATCTACATATTTTAATAAACAACAGAAATACTGAGGAATTGGCACTTTTCAACTTGAATATGAAAGATGCTAAGATGCATGGGCGCCCCCAGGAATATTTGCAAGGGGGACAAAGACTAGATTTTTATCAAAATCATTAATTTTTTAGAAATGTTAATTAATAATTATGCATTATAAATTATACTCTTTTATACATGGGCGCCCCCAGGAATATTTGCAAGGGGGTGCAAGACTAGATTTTTATCAAAATCATTATTTTTTTTAGAAATGTTAATTAATAATTATGCATTATAAATTATACACTTTCAGAACAGTTAAAATTCATGGTATATATATTTTTGAAAGAGCAACCCTGTTAAAGAGAAAAAAATACAAAATAGTAAAAATATTAAAATATATATTTTTAACGATTTTTTGATCATCCAAATAGATCTCACGGCATTCAAGAGATAGTGTTTGGAATAGAGGAACATGAAGATGCAAAAATACAGAAGAGTAAAATTTTTTTTATTCTTCCAAGTTTCGGATATAATGAAAAAAATAAAATAAAAAATCGAAATGAAACATGAAGGCAGTTTTGGAATATGTTCAATTGAAATCTAAAAATAGATTTCAAGATAATATATCTGATGACTTAAGAAACAAAACATTTTCCTAGAATTTTGAGAACTACACAGAAAATGATTATTCAATAAAAGGAATAAATACTTCTACTCATCAGCCTCTAATTATCATAGACATAAAGCACAAGAAAATCGTCACGGAAGTAGCTATAAAAACGACATAGGAAAGAAAAAAAAAAGACTAAATTAATAGAAAAAAGATGCTCATTGTAACATAAAAGTATAAACGGCATATGTGCTTTTTTTAACTTGGAATTCACATCGTTTCCCTCATTTTTTGAAAAAAATTCAGAACCAGGGGGTTGCAAGTGCACCCCCTTGCACCCTCCTGGGGGCGCCCATGCTTTAATAGTATTTAAAATTTCTTTTATATATTTTTAAAAACGCAACCCTGTTAAAGAGAAAAAAATACAAAATAGTAAAAATATGAATATATACATTTTTAACGATTTTTTTATTTTTTTTATTCATGCAACTAGATCTCACGGCATTCAAGAGACAGTGTTAATAATAGATGAACTCGTAGATGCAAAAAATACAGAAGAGTAACATTTTATTTCTTCCAAGTTTCGGATATAATGAAAAAAAAAAATTCAAAATGAAACACAAAGGCAATATTAGCAAATGTTCAATTGAATTCTAAAAATAGATTTCAAGATTCTGAGATATCTGATGACATAAAAAACAAAACATTTTCCTAGAATTTTGAGAACTACACAGGAAATGATTATACAATAAAAGGAATAAATACTTCTATTCATCAGCCTCTAATAATCATAGACAGAAAATCGTCACGCAAGTAGCTATAATTTACGGCATGAGAAAGAAACAAAAGACTAAATTATTAGCAAAAAAATGCTCATTATAACACCCAGGAGGGGGCAAGAGCACCTCCTTGCAACCTCCTGGGGGCGCCCATGCTAAGATGCAGAACCAAACAAACAGGGAAGCCGATATCCCCCCTCCCCCTTTCCACGAAACTAAAATTTCATCAATATGTTGTGTTGTGTTAGTTATCAAATTAAAACTAATGTTGAAAGAAATTAAAAATTATAATATGTCTTGTGATATCTTGCTTCGAATTCTTTCGAGAGAAGTTTGAATCTCGAAAAATTTACCATTCTAAATTCCGAATCTTATAAGTAAACAAATTCGTACAAAATCTGCCATGTACTTAATTTTCCTCTTTCCTCTAAATTTCAATAAATATTGAAAATCTAAAGTGTAACAGGTATAGAAATACTTTTTTTTTTTTTTTTTTTTTTAATTTTTTTTTTTTTTTTTTTTTTTTTTTGCAATTTATACCATCCAAAACAAAAAGAACAAAAAATATGAGCAAGTCCATTTTCATTCCTTACGCTCTATTCTATTAAGTTCAATGAAACCCGTTTTTACAAAAATGGCTGTTACTTCATTCTTCTCCATTGATATGAAGAAAAATGAGTTTTGTTCGTGTAATAAAAAGTTCTGAAAGTTATAGGAAACGATCATTTGCAATAAATGAAAGCACATACTTTTGTGAGCACAGCACAATGAGATTTAACAATGATGTTTCAATCATAGATGATCTCTAAGAGTTTTGAAGCAAAATAAATTTATTGAGGAACGGATTATTTACAGGAGAGTACAGATCTCATACAGTGCAAGGAGGCTAATATTTTTGTATAAATACTGATTTTGAAAAAATGATATTTGGAATTCCTACTGACTGAAATATTAATAGTTTTGCAATTATTTTACTTTTTAAGAGTATGATTGAAAATCTATTCAATACTTCTTTTTACCTGGAATTTTACCTCTTTTCACCACTTTATTTTTAATTTTCAAACAATAAAGGGGAAGGGGGGGGGGTGCAAGTTCACCTCATCGACCCTTCTTGGCAGTGCTCATGAACACCTATAAGGTCTTAAGGTAAGATATCTATTGAATGTTTTGTTAGTTTCTTCTTTCCTTCTATGAACTTTTCTTCACATGGACTTAGACAACAATATCTACTGATATAGTCCTAATATACAGTTCACTAAAACTGTTAATTTCTTCACTGTAACCGTGAAACGTCTCGAGTTGCTTGTTCCACCGCACGAAAAACGCCTCGAGTGCAAAAGGTTAAATCTTTTGATGGAATGTTTTAAGTTCTTACATCCAAAACTCCAGAAGTATAAAATGGCACATTAGACTGACCATGTTCAAAGAATGGTCCGAAGAAATATCTTCAAATTACTTTCCGAGTGAGTCAACAAGTCTGAAGTACATTTCTACCTCTACTTTTCGGTCGAATCGGGGGGGGGGGGGGGGCAACCAGATAATTTCTTTGGGAGAGGTTTTCAATCAAGAACTAATTTTTCCTTTGTTCGGAATAGAAACAACTACTCAGCAGAACTTTCTCATCCTATATGTGGACCCACCTGATAGCTTTGTGGTTAGCACTGTGGCCTCGCATACCAAAGGTGCCGGATTCAAATCCTGGGTTAGGCATGGATGTTCGTTGTGGTTCGGAATCCACGTTAAGCTGTAGGTCCCGCCGTGATTAGTCGTTATTTTGCACAAAAATAGGTCGTTGAGCGTACAAACAAACCAAATCATCCCTGAAACTCTTTGTGCCTCCCCTTTTTTCTTATATATTATGTGACTTACTTAATACTTTTAATTTTTGTTTTTCCGCCACATACAATGCCCTGAACGCTCCCGTAATTTAAAGCCAGACCTTGGTGGCATATTATTAGTGAGACCCCCCCCCCCTCTCTTCTCAGAAAAATGCAAGAAGATACGCACTATTAATTAAAAAATAAAGACTGCGGTAAATTTCTCAGCAAAGACTAATTATTTGGACAGAAAACTAATAACTATTAATTAAAATTTCATTAGGAAATCTATTCGACATTTTTTTAAACCAAGGTTTGAAAAATAAACTTTACGTCCCCTTGAACCTCTGAATACTTGTAAAATATTTTGAAGGAAATTTGTAGAAACTGCTAAATTGTTACTGGGTGCCATGATGCATGGCATGGAACTTTACAAATCAAAATACCGTCTAGTTAAAAATAACAAATATTTGTACGAACTTCCTTCCTATGCCAAAAACAGGTTTAATTTGTTAAAAGAGCACTTGTAATTTCCATTTCGATCAATACTTTAGAAGTTATTGAACTGCATATTCAAACAGACAAACGGTTACTGAATATTCTACAATTGTTGCAAAATTAGATTAGGAATTTCCTGATGCATAGCCAACATTTTATAAAATATATTGGTCTTCATCCAAATCAACCAACTTAAAATGCGACAGTACAGAGAAAAAACAGCATGTGATAAATCGTTACCATGGCAATAACGACCCTCACTTCACAGACATAATGTCGGCGGACCTTGGTCAATATCGAAATTGGCACAAGTGCTTTCAAATGCCTGCATTGCAGTTATTAGACAAAGCTCATTATTTTTGTACATGGGTTAACAACTCATTCAAAACATCGTTTTAGTGTTCTGTATATCAAGGGTAAAAATCAGAACACCTACAGAATCACTTCGATATCTGACTGTCTGATCCATTCCAAGCAGTAAAAGTTAAGTAAAGTGGGAACTAGTTGAACGGTTTTCATGAAATTTGAGACACACCTAGTTCACACATTACTCAAACATAAAAAAAAAAAAATTATTTCGCAATTATTTTTCAAGTTTAAAAAAAAAAAAAATAATAATAATCTTTAATAACAATGTATTTGATACTAAACGTAAAGCTATAGATGAGATATTTTCAAAAATATCAAACATTAAAGGATTGTTATACAGTTCATCAGGGTAACTTTGATCCATATTTTCTGTATTTTCTCCTTCCCCACTTATGTTTTAATAGTACTTTCAGACCTAATGTCATAAAATGGAAGAACACACCTTAAATTGTAACTTAATTTACACAAATTAGTAAATGCTGATGATAAAAGACCAAATAATAAGAAAATAACCCCTGTGCAAAGTTAGCCTGTCATTCAGGGTAACTTTAAACCACTATCAGAAGTTTAATATAAAATATCTTTTTTTATTCAATCTAGGAGATAACTTTAAACTAGTAAAATTAAGTTTCTAAATATTTGAAACATCATCAACTGCAGTTATCAACACCATAAAGTTTGGATATTTTAAATAACACCACAAAGAATATATTAGGTAGGAACAGTGAATGACGAATCACATGAATATATAGCAAAAAAAACTATTTATTATTCAGTTTAGATTTACAAATATAATGAAAAAAACAATCTTAAGTTCATTCACTTAAATATAAACTCATTTTATCAATTAAAAATAGAAAAGTTAAATAGAAAATAATAAGACTTTTATGCCGCCCTTATGCTATTAGTTAAGTACTAAGGTGTTTGCAAGTTACATTGTGGCACCTATACAAATGTTCTACCCTTAATGCTAGAAATAGTATGACAATATAAAAACAAAATTCAAACTTCATAAAATTTCAATTTGGCATTATTTAGATTAATTGTTTTGCACCAAACATAGTTGGTTGTATTCAGATTATCTGGCGCCGCCAGCAACACGAGGGCTATAATGCGCCAAAAATTCGTCATTAGACAAGGCAACATACATTTACAAACACCCATGCCAACACGGGACCCGAACCCGCAACCTCGCGGTCTAGAAGCTAGCACGCTAACCACTATAAAGTTTGGTCGGCGCACCAAACATAGAATCATTGATTTGGAAAACTTCTCGTATTAAAGCTGGAATAATAATTTCTGGAGTTAATTTTTTAAACGCGCCTAATTTTTCTTACCACAGATCACCATTGATATTTGGCAATTTCCAATATGAACCAGACTTCTTCATGAACCACCAAATATCACGTTGTCTTTTAAGTTAATTTTGGTCTGGGTACATTTCTCTATCGTATTGAATAATTACCTGGTCGTAAACTTTGCTGCATATGCCATAACCAAATCTAAAACACTTGCATGTTCTGTGTATCTAATTCTTGCCTCTTTGATGTGTTCCATGATTCCACTTGAACAATCTCTGATTTTTCAATAACATTCTCCATAACAATTTCAGCATATAAACCCCTGTCATGCCGTTATTGTATAACTTTCATTTCTTCCGAAAATGATAGTGTTGTACATACACTGTCTCCAGGATCATCCAGTTTAGGTTGATTGGTTTATACGCTCAACGATCTACAGCTTAACGTGGATTCCGAACTAAAACGAACATCCATGCCTAACCCAGGATTCGAACCCGGCACCTTTGGTATGCGGGGCCAGAGCGCTAACCAAAAAGCCATCAGGTGGGTCATCTAGTTTAGGACTTTTACTTTTGCTGCTTCCAAAGAGTTCATAAGGTAGAGAGAGGTAAGGCCCCTCTAGAGAGAGGACTTTGGACGAGCCCCTCATGTCCTTGCTCTACATATTCCTTTACCATTTATTTTTTGGGCATAGAAATTTTTCACTTCCTCAACTGAAACGCTTTTTACAGCCATTACACGTAGGCAGATTTTTTTTTAGCTCTATGAACTACTGCTAGATCATTATTTCTAATATTTTTAGGTGTCTCTTGAATTCACTCCCAATATTTTCAATTTCATCAGATTTTACATACAAGGGAAAATTCCGTAAATTAAATTATATTTTTATGTCTATAAATGTATTTAAAAGCAGAGCCCAAAATAAATAGGAATAAAATATGAATTATATGTGCAGTGTATACATTACACACGATCATCCGCCTAACTTTGAACCAGCTCAAAGTTATACTGAATACGTGGTAAAATGATAGTGCCTTGATTTTTTGCTTTTCACCAAATGTTAGCAAATAAATAACCAATAACTGTCAGCTATTAACAATTTCACTGTTTTCAGAAAATTATATAGCTGATATGTGGTAAGTTGATACTTACTTGCAGGAATTAGTTGATTTACATCAACTTCAAATTTAAATAAGCATTAAAATTAGAGGTCGGCAATATATCGATACGACGATATTTTTTTATCGATATTTCTAAACAAATATCGATAGTAAAAATATCGATAAAAGTCACTGATATATCGATATATTCAAACATTTTTAGTTTTTTGATGATCGTTTTGTAGTTCCATGTGTTTCTTCGATTTTATTTATTCCCTTTTTAAAAACTTCAAAACTAAAGTTTGAACTTGGCTGAGAGACAGTTAAAACGGCACCAATATTCAATATTTTCCATACACTTAAAAGCTATTGAAAATTATCTAAATTTTTCTTAAAATCTTAAAAATCTTAAAAAATTACTTATTCATGAACTGCTTACAAATCTTCTGTTACGATAAAAAGAAAAGTAATGAGTGGGTGCTTACACACGCAGAGATCGGGTATGGAACACTCAGCGTGGGAGTTGTCGCACTTGACCTTTATTTTTTTAATCTTTTATATTAACTTCGATTTTGTGTGTGTGTGTGTGTGTGTTCGTTCCGCTGGAGCCTAATTAACCCACTTGCCGTCACCTGAAACTTGTCAGATAAATTCGATGTCGGCGACAATGTATTCTAGGAAGTGTTGGGAATTGTCACTGACACAAAAAGGTCGCTTTTACACACGTTTCTATAACCGTTTTGGAACACTCATCAATTCCATTTAACCGATCGTTGTTGAAATTCTTTCCTGTTGCCAACATTATTTTAATCAGAAAAATTAAAAGATAATTGGACGCAAATGCATAAATTTATTATGAAATGTAGTCCATTCAATTCAAAATTGCGTGGCAAAGTAAAGCTGTTAGTTAAAGAATTGTATCCCATCGTTGTTGAAACTCTTTCCTGATGCCAAAATTGTTTTAATCAGAATAAATTTAGATTTTTGGACACGAATGCATAAATTCTCATTAGTTTTTAATAAATAAATTTTTGAAACGTACCCATATTTTTTAATAGAAATGTTTTTAATATTTAAAATTAGATGCAAGCACACGCTCACAACAGAATCGGCGCTATGTTAATGAATAAAAAAAACTAGCAATGCATATGAAGGATTTATATTTAAACATTTGTTTGTATGAGTTATATTATTTCTTATTATGTAAAAGTCTTCTTACCTATAAGGAATTAATTGGTGCTTCTAAATTTTAAAAAGTGTAGACTTACTTAGGAAAGCTCATGGGCACAATCCTTCATCACATTAAATTTAACAGCAGTAACTTGAATTCATACGATCTTATTTAAAAAAATTCTGTCATAAGTTTTAATTATGCCTTTTAGGGCCGAAATAGATTATCTGATTAATTTTATTTGTCTTATTTCCTTTCCATATTTGCTTTCAATCATCATCAGAAATGTAATTAAGGTTAATGAAAGTGTTTATCAAAAAATCGATATTGATTTATTTATATATATATATATATATATATTTTTTTTTTTTTTTTTTTTTTTTTTTTTTGGATGATAAAGTTTTGAGCTAAAAAAAATTGGATTTTTCAGAATGGTTTTTGTGTTTTTCAAAATAGTTTAAACTTCAGAGCAAATCGTATATAACGATATTCAAATTTGTTTCAAAAGAGGGCAAATATCCATGGGACGTTTATGGGTTATATTTCGTTGAATAGCTGTGGTAGTACCTGCCCTTGAAAAATTTAGCTTTTTAAGCAATTTGCAAAACGCGGCTCTAACGATTTTGATGAAAATCATTTATGGAATTCTTCTGACTGACTTTTCCGGTGATTTCAACATGGCCATCGTCGAAATTCCTGTAAAAATGCAGTAAAAGCAAAAAATGATGAAAGACAAACGTCTTACAACAATGAAAAAAAAAAATTCACAAGGTAACCCTTTTAGTTTACTTATGAAGAGTTCATTAAGGTAAAGAATGTATATGGAAAATAACTTCGGAAGAATATCACAAAAAATATTGATTAACAATTCACACAAATCTTTTGTTTTTTAAACTTTCTTTATATAAACACCAAAGTCACTCCACCACTCAGTAACAATATGTATAACACGAAATACAGGGCCATATTTCTAAATAGGATAAGTAGGCTGCAGCCTATAGCGGCAAATTTTCAGGGGCGACAGTTAGGCAATTTATTCAAAAGTTAAAATGAAGTATTTCGATCATAAATAATATTTTCCGTTCGAATTTAAGAATACATATTCCTTAAAAATAAGTTTAAGTCCTTCTATATAGCCTACTTTCTAAAACTATCACGTAATACAAATTCACAGCACGTAATCTTGTATTATAACTTTCTTGTAGTGCAATCTAATTAAAAAAGATGAATACGCCAATGAATTCTATCCTTTTGTTGCATAAAACAAATGTATTAAGTAAATATGAACTATAGAGGGGGCGGCAAATGGACTTTAGCCGATAGGCGGCATACTTTTAAATCCAAAACTGACGAGATCTCGATAGTCCTGTGTTGGGTTGCAAGTCTGTAGCCAGGATTCTTTTCGGAGGGTGGGGTACTGTCGAAAATTTGATTAAATACATATAACAAGTTACCCAAAAAAGGGGAAGTGGTAGGGAGGGAAGTCCTCCCCCACCCCCCACCTGTTACGGCCCTGTTGGGTTGTTTTGTATAACTCGAATTCTGGAATAAAATCATTGTAATATTTTGGCATATGTAGATGTAAGATTAAAGAACTGCAAAAATATGAATGATATGTGGAAAATATAGGTGAGGAAGTTCTACATCGACACGTCGTTAGAGAGTTATACAAAATCAAATGTATAGCTTAATTAAAAACTCCTCTCGCAGAAATTTTTTAATGCACTCCTGGTTGAAATTAAAAAATTAAAGTTGTACAAAATCGCACCAAATATGCACATTATCTGCCAAGTTGAATATGGTTGACTGAATTGAAGATGCACCCGACATATAAAAGTGACAGTTAATTTCTTCGTATCAAGATAATATTTGGTTGACCAAAAAATTATTCTGGAAACTGGTCATTATATGACTTTTTTTAATTATTCCTTTTATAATTAACATACGAAAGAAAGTCTCTCCCCAACGAAAGTTGTCGCTCAATTAACTAAATACAACATAAGGGTAAATTCATTCATACAAATTACGGTTAATTTTCCAAAATGTAGGAGAAAAAATGGGTGGGCTAGTCCTTGGCTTTGGCGCTCCTTCTTATCAGTAACGTCTACGCTATAATAGTGAACCACCCCCAAATTCTTAAACGTCAATTGAACTTTCAGCAGTAGGCGTTATGAATATCATGTTAAGCCTACACTCAAAACCTACGCACTTCAGTATTTTAATGTAGCAGCAGATGGTAGTCCTAAAAGTCCTTGAGGTAGTCAAGGTTCAGGGATTATCGATGAGTCGCCGGCTGAATCTATGCAACCTCTATGGTCTTAGTGACCATTGATCAAAATATACATAAATAAATCGATAATTAACAAGTAAGTAAGTGGGATGCTTAGATTCTATGCGTACCGCTATATTCAAAATATAAAATAAGTAATTAAATTTCAAACAAAATACGAGGTATCTCTAGAACAATAGAGCATCTTTTCTTAATTTTTTATACCAATATCTTGAAAGTGATCAATTTTTAGACGAGATTTCACTGGCTGATCTTCGAAATCTGACCTTGCCAATCATAGCTGTAGTTCCAAACAGGTCATGACCCCCATTCACTTTTTTTTTTTTCTCCCCATTTATTTTTATGAAAATTTATGTGAACCCTTTCCTTATAGTCTTTCTTTTCCCGCATTGTTTTCTTAATTTAGAATAATATCATTATATTTTCAATTATTATTATTATTATTATTATTATTTTTTTTTTTTTTGCATTTCTACATGTTTTGGAACAAACTGGTTTAAAAAAAAGTGTACGTGGTCAACATAACTCCCCAACAAATTGGCCTATGTTGCTTAAATTTTGTGTGAGGGTTAGTGGTGGCCCTATGACTTACCATTAGGTTTTCGTCAAAATCGTGCAGGCGCATAAGGTTGAAATCATGAAAAAATTATGTTTTTCAGCAATTGCTAAAAACTGGCTCGAATGATTTTGATTAAAATCTCTAATAATGCTCCTTAAAGTGTTTTAATCATTCCCACCCCCGAAATTGCCGTCGAAATGCGATAAAAGCTTAAGTTGGAAAACGAGTGACTTTAACACAGAGCTCTCTGCTCTTGAGCATTGTCCATCATTGATTGATTTTACCTGTTTCACGCATAAGAAGGGACAATGTAATATCTATCGAAAACATCGTAAATTTCGCCATCTTGCCGAGGTGTTTTTTTTTTGGGGGGGGGGGGTTATAACCCACTTGAAAATTATTGACAAAAATATCGCCAAACTGGTCATTTTTATCTAAATGAGAGAAAATATGAAAACGATAAATAACACCATATATTTTAATACAATTACCACTATTATAGTGTAATTAAAAATTATGCGATGTTCCACACCCCTAGTTTTTTCTAAAAATAAAACTGTTGCCTTATCTTTATGATCATCTTTCTTCTAAGAGTAAGATCACTTTCATTAAAGGGAGTACTATTTTATAAGTTAAATTCTTAAACAATAAATAATCTCCTTAAAATTAAGATGTTATTTATAAATAAGAGTGTATTAAACAATATTTTGAAACTTCAAACATCATGATTTATTGATTACAAACCTCGCAAATATGGTAACTGACATTTCGGTGTTGTTAAGAGAGCTGTATCTATTTCACGAATGGACAGTTCCGGCATTTTTTAAAAACGAGGGAAATTACTTTATATTTATGAAGAATTTCTTTCTTATTCCAAATATTCAAACAAAATATCTTAAAAATATTAGTTATTTAAATATTAAGAAAAGAAAATGCCTTAAAACATCGTCCGATTGCAGTCCAATCAAAACGCTACGTTTTTGCTGTGACGTCAAGACATCCTTCTGTTCTCTATGGTTATCGTGAGGTTTCTGCCAAATAGTTGGTGTGAATTTTGTAGACAATTGCCTTATCCCGTGCTGGTTGGCACGACTTGCGAGAAACTTGCAAAACTGGTTTCCGTTGCTGCGTTTCAAGCCAAGTTGTTTCAGATCAAGTGACGTCTCATTCAATTCGAGCCGAATGTGTCGTTTTCTCGCCAAAGTCTAACAGGCTAACTTAGGTTGCAAACTAAAAAAAAAAAAAAAAAAAAAATAAAAAAAAAAAAAAAAAAAAAAAACGCAGTGAGCAAAAAGTTTTGTGTTTATGGCCTTTTCGAAGCATTTAGAATTGAATAGAAATTTTTTTAAAAATGCGGGCATTGTCCATTACACTTTTGTTAAGCCTGATAATTTGAATTATTTGGTAGTATATGGTCCTGTGCCTATAGTTGGTCGTCACCAATTCCAAGATGCACGATTTATGACATACGTTACTTTTTATCGTAACTGAGTATTTTTAAAAGCTTCTTTAAACGAAACTAAAAATAATCGACTTGCAATGTTAACAAGCCATTAAATTACAAATTTCTGAATGAAATAAATAACGTTTTACTAGTAATCGTTAAATGTTAGAGAAATGTTAAAAGAAAATGTATCCTTTAAATCTTCCTGGATTACAACAATTTTGATCAAAGTTCTGATCAATCGTATTAAAATTGTGCCAATGTGGCAAGAGTATGTAAAAACTCATTTATTTAAGAAAGTAACTTTTATTGAAAAAAAATATTAAGAAAGTGAAAAAAATAACTGTTCAAAGGAAAAGGAGGGGGGGGGGGGGGTTGACCCCACTTCTGATTTTTGTCCCTACTTCAATAATTCGTAATTTTGCGTAGAAGAAATTTACTCTTTCCTTTTTTAGTTCGTATCAAAAAAGAAGATTTTTTTTTTTAATTTCTCGTTCTTTTCCAAGTCTTTTTTGTGGGTCTTATTCCAAAATGAAATCCCAGGTGCATTCTCGACGTAATGACCCAACAAGAAAACACGTCATCCCTTCATTGATCCGCATAAGGAATCGTGCGTGCAACCCGGTGAGCATGCGCGTGGAAAGGCATCGTCACCCATTGGTAGATGCGCGGTTGAAAATGCGGTGAAAATGATGCAACGCGCGATTCAGGTCTAGGGCGAGGCTCGTTGCACAACTCGCTCGGCGACACTACTGCAGACGATCTTCTCTTCGGTCACATATTTGACAGGTAAGTTACCACGATTAAAGTTTGTGGAATTTTTTTATAAGAAAATAAAAATTGTTTCGGAATTTTTTTAGAATGGTAAATTAAATAATTTTGCTAGAAAAATAGAATTTAAAAAAAAAAAATCGTACTTTTGCCTAATTCTAAACGTATAGCTTAACCACTTTTTCAAACAGGTTCTCCATTATTCATATTTAAAGTAATGCAATTCATATGGAAATTGAGGATTTTCGATTTATTTCCCCTGAACTCGTTGCTCGTTAGCAGAAGGCTTGCTAAGAGAGGGATTAGGTTCGATTCCTAGTGTGGTCGGAGCTTTGATGTTAAAAATTATCACACGCGGCGGTGATGGAAAGAAATTGTCTCATATTGAATATTGAATTGCTCAGTGGAATTATTCGGGATTTTCTCCCCATCGAACCGCAAATGTGGGTTGTGGGTCGGTTTCCCGTGAAAGATCACCCGAAAGGTATTCTTTTCTTGAAATTTTAACTATTTAGTGGTTCGGACACTCTTAACTTTTGCGTGCTCCTGCATTCCGTCTGAAAGTATATAATCAAACCAACCAAATAAACATTTCTCATTAACTGAGTGAACAATAACCCTTTAAAATTTCACTGCAATATTAAGTATTCTTCCTGTATACCTGTAGATATGGTTAATGCTTTGCAAGTTCTGCGATGACTTATTCTTTATGATTTCATGTTTTGAAAAAAAAATATTTCACAGTGAAAAAAAAAAATATGTTTTATTGCTTTTATACATCACTATTCAGTCTGTGCAAATAAATAGCATTTCTGTGTCGACATCTGTTTTACATTTATTTTTCTTGTATCTCTATCTGCGCGATAAAATTTTTTATCTTCTTAAATGCCTTTATACAGTGAAAGGTACCATCAATTAAATGTTTACTTTGAGAAGAAAAATAAGCAGCATTATATTTTTTTATAAACTTTTTAATTAAACTTTACTATTAATTACAGTATTAAAAAGATCTACCACTTTAAATAGTAAATCATAAATTAATAACAAAATAAAACAACATAATCAGACTGAAAAATAACAAAAACAATTCCCTTTACGAAGTCACTAAAACCGAATATCTAGAAACGTTTGTAGGTACGATTGCATACAATATAAAAAGAATGAAGCAAAAAAGTTTATTAAACTTATTGTTTAAAGATAAAAAAAATTTACTTCTACCAAAATCTATTGATGCCGAGAGTTCTCCAAACGTTGTTCTCTGGTCAAAATATAAACGACAGAGACTTAGGGATATAGTATACGAGAACACTACATTTTCCGTTTTGTATTTTGTTTCATTCCAAAATCCAAGGGTAAAGCAATGCTTCTATTTGTCGAAGAAAAAACATGTTACTTTAATTTAAAATTCATAATAAATTAACAAAAAATTATTAAAAAAAAAACAAAAAAAAATTTACTAACAATTTTAATATTTAAAATCGATACTAAATGTAATACACGTACCTTGCTACCTTGTGATATTTTCTGTGGACCCTCTTTAGAAGTTTTGTCAGCGACGACTCATTATAAGCGGTACATATAAAATACCTTTGATGTTACAGTTTACGATATTCATAGTCCAATGATGAATGACTTTGATCTTCGTATCAAATCGATTATTTAGTTATTGTTTTCTTTTGTGAATGTAATTATTAAGTTCCCCAGGCTAATGTTCTAAGCCAGAACAAGTTTTTCTTCAGAAATGTTTCTCTTCTCTTCACCCTGTTTTGCGGTTATTGAACACAACTCAAGCCTTTTAAAAAGAGTGTTAAGGTTTTCATGTTACTATTGGTGAATAAAGCAGCCTTCATTCTATGGATAATGACTTAACTGTTAATTCTAAGTGACGGTAATTTGGAAGGGCAAAAAATGTGAGCGAATGTCCGCTAACTTTTTTAACTTGTCGAACTTATGCAATCCCCCCACCCCCTTCTTCTTGCCACTCATTGGTTCCTGATCACCACTTGTGATGCGTTACAATTCAAAGTGATCATAACCTCAGGGCCTGATTTACCATTAGGCCCGGGCCTAGGGGCCACCAAATTTTGAAAGTGTTCTGAAATTTTTAAATATAATGGTCTTTTTACGGGAAGTATTGAACAAAAATAATGAAAAATTTTAGTTACACATTCGCAAATTCCATATTTTTTATAATCACAGAGAGTTAAGTTAGATAGATTAACCTAATAAAACCTAATTAAGCAAATCTTTCCGGTTCAGCCAATCATATGCAACTTCTTCCTATGTACAGTACCCAAAAAAAAAAAAACAGAACGATGGCTATATCTTCGGTTCTAATTATCGTAGAATCTTACGGTTTGCACCAAAATGTTTTGCTTATGATTTTCTATATATCTGATGCAATTTTTTTTTCTTGAGGGACCGTATACTAAGTAAAAGTAACGCTATCTTAGAAAATTTCAATACGAACCCTTATTTTTTATCATTTCATTCGATTCAGAATACATCATTTACCCTAAATACCAAATTTCGTTGCATTATGTTGAAAAACACGTCACTTATGAGCGAAAATATTTCGACGATTTTTTTACCGATCTTCAGGGAGAATTTTCATAAAACGAAAGGTATTTTTAAGGTTCTTCACAGCGGGAGAAATCGAACGGTTAATGGGGCGCGTTTCACGAAGATTAAAAAATACAAGTATTAGTCTAAAATTGCATAGAAAGTACTTGGATTTATAGTGTCATGTTTAAGATTAATACAAAAATAGAAAGTAAATGCAAAAGTAACATAATTTATTTACAACATTAAAGATGTGTATTCTTCACACGAAATAAATAAAATATCGAGAACTGTAATTGCAGAAATATAACGAATACTACTGATAATTAGAAAATTAATAAATATTAAATGCAGGCATTAGTAAACAGTATTTAGCAAAGCATGAATATTTTACAGAAATATTTCACTATAAACACAAATGTAACTAGATCGTTGAAATTATTTATAAAATGAAAAAGTCACATGATTCAGTAAAATTTTTAAAGGATAACTTATTGAAATTGCTTAAAAAATGTTGTTTTAAATAAATGGAATTTAAGAAAGCAAATTAAAAAAAAAAATTTATAGTTTACAGAAAAAATAATTAATAATTTAAAAAACTAAAAAACACGCTTTAATAGAAAATCAAACTAAAAAGTAGAAAATAATCAATAGATTAAAAAACTAAGAAACACGCTTTAATAGAAAAGTGAACTAAAAAGTTGAAGATAATTTTAAATAAGTTTGAAATAAGAATAGAGTGATTAACAAGAAATATTTATTTTATCGTAAAAAAGCGTGGGGTGCTTTTTAAGATATTTTCATAATGGCTCTACTTTTACCAATATCTGTCATTAAATATTTACAAAAATTGACATCAAGCACCCCACGCTTTTTTACGATAAAATAAATATTTCTTGTTAATCACTCTATTCTTATTTCAAACTTATTTCAAATTATCTTCTACTTTTTAGTTCACTTTCCTATTAAAGCGTGTTTCTTAGTTTTTAAACTATTGGTTATACGATAATTTAACGTTATGCGATTTTCCACACCTCTAGTTTACCTTGAATTAATCTTTGATAGTTTTCAAAAGTCGTCTACTATACGGTCCCTTAAAGTGAGCGTTTTTTACATTTTCTCTAAAAAATCGAGAACTAATAGTAAAAATGGAAAGAAAAAAATTATGGGGGTGTTTTAGACCATGGTAAATCTAATGAAAGCAAAAAAAATATATGTTTCTCTTCAAAAAAAAATTTTAATTACTTTATTAATTAATAATTAATTATTAAAAAAGAAATTGATTCAAAAGCTGATTGCTATTTATGTTTGGCCATTTACAAACTACCTTTTGAAAAAAAAAATTACTGAAATATATTAATTATTTAAGTATTTATGGCCAAAAACCGAACTTTTTTTTTTAACATTAATTTATCATTTTCTTTTTATCATTTAAATTACAAACCATTCATTAGAAAATTACGAATTTTTGTATTTCGCATTCTTTTTTAATGCTGAATCCAAATATGGAATAATATTATGAGGTTGCTATTGAACTTTTTAAAGTTTGGTTCTGTTTTAATATGTAGATGACACCTCATGATAAAAAAAAACTACATACAATTATTAAAAACCTTCCACGATTTACAATGGTACCTTTTGTTTGTTATTTCAACAATTAGAACAAAAGATATAGCCATCGTTCTGTGTTTTTTTTTGGGGGGGGGGGGTACTGTACAAGGAGACAAGGGCTTTGCGCCGCTGTTCTCCTTCTCTCGCCTCTTGTAAAGAGATGTTCACCAACCAACCAACCATATACAACTTTTTATATTATGAAATGAAAGAGTCTTTGTGATTGGTTGGTTTGCAGGCTTTTCCTTGGACTTTTTTGGCCCTCCTTTTTGATGAGATCGTGGAAACAGTGGAAAGGTTACTTTGTATTATTTACAATTATTGTTATAAAATTAAGTAATCTTTATTATTATATAATTTGTGGACCCTGTGGTAAAATGTGAGTTTAAAATACAGGAAAGTGTGCTTTAAAATCAGTGTTCATGGGGTCTTGATTAATTCAAAAGTTTTGAACAAATCAAGATCATACTAATTATAACAAAAAAATCGTGTGAAAGTAAACTATGAGTTTTAATTGTAAAAAGTTAGTTTTAACGAATGTAGCTTGATCAGGTAATATTGTGACGTAAGGAAATAAATACTTGCTATTGGGGCCCCTCTCTGAATGTTGGGCCTACAGTAAAAAAAATTCTAAATCAGGCCCTGCATAACCTTAAAATAAATTTCCACTACAGGTTAGTGGACAAGTGCCATCTTTCAAGGCCGTATGCAAGGGGAGGTGGGTTGTAGAGTTCAAACTCCTCTCAAAATATTTTTTATTATTTTATACATTAAGTTACATGCATTAAACTACTCGGGGCATATAATTTAGAACTTTTAATTAAAACCATGGAAATTAACTGCTTGATTTTCCACAACTTCTATTTTTGTGTCGGATGTTTTTGTACCCCCCCCCCCCCTACCCCGAAATGAGAATCTAGGCACGACCTTGCCTTCTTTATCCCCTTATTAACACACTCATCTCTATTCTACAGGTTAGACTTTCTAAAAACAAACATGAGGGAATGTATCAGCATCCACGTAGGCCAGGCCGGCGTGCAGATTGGTAACGCTTGTTGGGAGCTGTATTGTCTGGAGCACGGTATCCAGCCGGACGGACAAATGCCCAGCGACAAGACCATCGGAGGAGGAGACGATTCTTTCAACACATTCTTCAGCGAGACAGGGGCCGGGAAGCATGTCCCTAGAGCCGTGTACGTCGACCTGGAACCTACGGTCGTGGACGAGGTCAGGACTGGGACGTACAGGTAATATGCGGACATCAAGTCTTGTTGTAAAAGTAGTATACTATATTGTTAATCCACCGAACAATATACCTCGAGTAACGTCTATATCCGAGAGAAATCATCCTGTAGTTTAACAATATGGCGTGCTACTATAGGTAACTTGCAGAGTGACATTAAGCTCATTCAGTGGGAGGAACTGGCCAATGGTGCCAAAAGGGTTATTTGCTGGGGACACAAGGAGGCTAAATTTTTTTGTTCACTCCTAAATTTAAAATAAAAAACTAAAAAAACTAATGGGTTTTTCAATGAAATGTTTGGAGTTATACAATTATCTATAGTAAAAAATGCGGTTTCTTAAGTAAATGTAATTTTTTTTACAATTAAAGAAAAATATTAGTTGAATACTATGAGCAATGATTCAATCTTCTAGTTTGTTTTTCTCCTTAGCTACTTATATACATTCTTGCATCTTGCGAAGCACAAGATTGCTTTTATATGTATCTAGTTCTTGCAGCATTCATAAAAATTGTGTGCAGTTATCCAAATAAGATCTAAACTCTTCTAATTTACTATAAGCATTGACTTGAGAACAATTACAAATATCAATAACAACACCTAACGCAACTATTTACATCAACAGTAGCTTCGATTTTCAGTGTATATTTCTACAAATTTTTATCGTGTTTTATTGTATTTGTGCAGGCAGTTGTTCCACCCCGAGCAACTGATCACAGGCAAGGAAGATGCTGCCAACAACTACGCTCGTGGTCACTACACCATCGGAAAAGAGATCGTGGACCTGGTGCTGGACAGGATTCGCAAGCTGGCCGACCAGTGTACTGGTCTCCAGGGATTCCTCATTTTCCACAGTTTCGGAGGAGGAACCGGCTCCGGGTTCACTTCCTTGCTCATGGAAAGGTTGTCAGTCGACTATGGGAAGAAGTCTAAGTTGGAATTCGCAATCTATCCCGCTCCTCAGGTAATAATCTAAAATGTTTTGGGCAAAAAACTAAGCTGGACAGTTGTAAATCCTTGTAACTTAAGAAGCGCCCTGAAAAATTTTATACCTTGACTAGAATAGTAAATGAGTGACAAGAAATATCAGATTTTAAAACAATTCGAATACTTAAATGCAATCACTCTTATAAATAATAATATCATCGGCTTTAAATGAAAAAGGTGCTACCTGAACTTTATTAAAGTTTTTAGAACAGAAAAAAAAGCCTTCTAATGTGCTAATTCAAAATGAGCTTTACACTTTTACATACCACGAATTTATTTCAGTGATCAAGTAGCAGCTTCTTCTAATCAATGGGTCTTTCTTACTGTTTCCAAACATACCAAAAAGTGGTTTAATACCAAACATGGAATTAGCACACTTTCATTCTAAGTCAACGGTCTAATTCTCTTTATAATGATAAAAAAAAAGTAGTTAACTTGAATTCTCCTATTAAAATTTCATCGTCATATGGAACATGACTATAACTTTTGGAATCTAAGACTATTTTTTTATTAAACTGCTTATTTAAGGCACTGGGCAAAATACTTTCTTTTCCAGATAATTCCTTATACGATTTATTACTCAATTAGATATTAGACAACTTTCTCTGTTTTATACGTCAAGGATATTCGGCACTAAAGTATTTAAAATCTCACTCTTTAAACATCTTTCAATTCAATTTTAACATTTCTATTTCTTCAAAGCAGCCATTTTTAATCTAATTTTGAAAAGGATTACGCAGATACACGTTTGAAAGTCAGCGGCCTGGTTTTCAAAACATGTTACTTTTTTTGCTTCAAATGATACAGACCCCCTTTCATCACAGGCAACGAAACTCCACAACATAAAAATAGAAAATACCAAAGAGGCTTTCCACCCCTTGTCTCAGACACCGAATAATTTATCTTTAGTTTCTCCCTTTCCTCTTGCTTGGGCGAACACCATTCACTCGAGAGCACTCTTAAGCATTTCCTGCTGTAAAATCAGATACACCTAGACGTGTTTTTTTTTTTTTTTTTTTTATCTGAATTTAGTCATCCATGGAGTTAGCGCAAATCCACACATCATAAGCTCATCAACTAGTATGTCAATGAACCCAGTTATGTTCAATAGAGAACAATACTTTTTTAAATGTTCATCGACTGCCTGAAAATATTAGTAAGCAAAAATTCATGCCCACAAAAACGTTCATTTATATATGAAGTTGATGTATAACCATTAATCATACAATTCATTATGTGATGTATAACCATTAATCATACAATTCATTATGTGATGTATAACCATTAATCATACAATTCATTATGTGATGTATAACCATTAATCATACAATTCATTAAGAAATCCGATTAACTTTGAGATAGCAACATTCAAAATGTTTGCTCTCTTAACCCCTCCCTATCTCCTTTGTTGTACTCCCTGTAATTAATCCTACTAGCGACTTAAGCCCACTTATCTCTTACTGTTAACTACTGGATAGTGCATGTTGGATTTATTGGCGTAAAGGCCAAGGAGGCTTCAAAATCTAATCTCTGCTGAGAAGGCCTATCATGATCCAAAAGTTACATTTAGAGAAGAAGTTATCAATAAGTAATAATTTGATATCCGTTATAAGGCTCCTTCTAACGGAAATCGGATAGTACTATGTATCACTTTTCACTGTTTTAAAAATACGATTGTGTTAGAAATTGAGGTATCGATTCCTTCATTCTTCCCCAGGTATCCACCGCAGTCGTAGAGCCTTACAACTCCATCTTGACAACCCACACCACACTCGAGCATTCTGACTGCGCTTTCATGGTAGACAACGAGGCCATCTATGACATCTGTCGCCGGAATCTGGACATCGAACGACCCACCTACACCAACCTCAACAGATTGATAGGACAAATAGTATCATCCATCACAGCATCGCTGAGATTCGACGGCGCCCTCAATGTGGACCTCACGGAATTCCAGACCAACTTGGTGCCTTACCCGAGGTAAACTCAGATGAAAGGCCATTGTTAATGCGCAGGAAGGTTGAATATACAAGTACATTGTTCGAACTGACGCAACAGCTTTACAAACCTAGTGAATTCGTATGCAGTAATTGTTAGAATTTAAAAAGTATATTTGAGGCGTTGAGCTCGAGAACAGACCATCCCACAATGTTTATTTCTTTAGGTGAAGGTGGTTTCTATACCGTGAAATAGGTTTCTGTCTCGTTTTGTTAAAACCTTTCATGCCAAATGTGGTTTATCTAATGCCCAACTAAGTTTTGCTTTAGATAAACCACATTTTAGTCCTTGAAAGAGAGCATCTTTTCTGTTACCATATTTCTAATCTTCACCATCCAAACCTAAAAATTAAGTCCTTCATCATAATTCTAAGATGATTTTGAAATGTGAGACTTTTCAAATATATATATATTTTTTTTTCTGGTGTTATCTATAGGCACAACACGAATTAAATAATTTTCTTTAAAAGTGTTATTCTTATAAGTAATTTTCGCAGGAAAAATCTTTTAAAAAGAGGTAGAAAATTTGTTTCTTATGGCTTTCAGTTATTATTTCCCTAAAAAATAATCACATGAAGAAGAAAAAAAAAAGGGGGGGGGGGAAGAAAAGATTTTAACAAACTGATGTATTTTGATATTGCTGCGAAGGGACCATGCATTCCTTTAGCTTGCTTTATATCCTCAGGATCCACTTCCCACTGGTGACCTATGCTCCTGTGATCTCTGCTGAGAAAGCCTACCATGAGCAGCTGACTGTCTCCGAGATCACTAACGCGTGCTTCGAACCCGCCAACCAGATGGTGAAGTGCGACCCGAGACATGGCAAGTACATGGCTTGCTGCCTGCTCTACAGAGGAGACGTGGTGCCCAAGGACGTCAATGCAGCCATAGCTGCCATCAAAACCAAGAGATCTATACAGTTCGTGGATTGGTGTCCCACTGGATTTAAAGTAAGATGATCTTTGTGACTTTGATTGCATTCATGTTCCCTTAAAAATGTCAGTTGTAAAAGTACAGCTATTACCATCGTTAATCCATGTATCAATATGAATCTTTAGAAACAGTCACGTTTAGCCATGAGAACTTAACTTTGCTGTCGAATGACATTTTTAGTGTTTGACCGATTGGTTGCTATGGAAACGCACGCAATTGAAGAGGAAATGAACACAACTCCAAGTTGAAGTATCATTCATTGTCATTACATTAGTCCACTAAGTAAAACATCATATCAGTCTCATAAAATAATCCACTGAATGACCTTCCGTTTGAGTCCAATTTTATAGCTTATTTTTTAAAAGTTAACTTTTGATTAATCCAACCTCATCTACCATTTTAATAACGCCTTCAAATAGCGAAGGCTTTTCTCTTAGCTTTTAAAACATAGAGGATTCGCCTCACAAAAGTAGACAATTTTAAAAAGGCAATGAAGAGCAAAGTATAAAATTTAAAAAATTTGGTACGCAGTGATTTCTTATTGAAAATCCTTCTAAACTTATTCCCTTATACATTCATTATATTCTCCAATCGAAACAGGTGGGTATCAACTACCAGCCCCCAACAGTGGTCCCCGGCGGTGATCTGGCCAAAGTCCAGCGTGCCGTCTGTATGCTTTCCAACACGACTGCTATCGCAGAAGCATGGGCCCGACTCGACCACAAGTTCGACTTGATGTACGCCAAGAGGGCCTTCGTCCACTGGTATGTCGGGGAAGGCATGGAAGAGGGAGAGTTCTCGGAGGCGAGAGAAGATCTTGCAGCTCTGGAGAAAGACTACGAAGAGGTCGGGATCGATTCCACAGATGGGGCGGAGGAAGAGGATGGAGAGGAATATTAGAAGGAACTTTCCGAATTTCTTTTTCTTCTTCAAATTTGTACCGCTAGTTTTGCAGTCGTGTTTGTATTTCTGTGTTTTGGTGGGAGAAAAGAGCTGGTTTCTTTTGTAAAGTTTGCTGCTGAATTGCGTTAACAATAAATTTGTGTTCAGGTTCATATTGTGCGTGATTATTGCGAATCTTTGTTTTTCATTACTATTTATTAATTTGGAGAGCCAAGTGAAGGCTGATGATAACAGTTCTACATTGTCCCATAAATGAATCAATGAAACATTTCTATAAACAGCATATTTGAAAATACCTTATACAACAAGTAAAGCTTTAAAGTAAAAGATGCGCAATGCATATGGCGATGTATCCAATATTAATGCCAAGTTAGTTTTTTTTTTAAATGTTTATATGAATCAAAGTACCTACAACCTGTAATTGATGTAACTTATACGGTTACATTTTAATAGTATATTCCATGTTAAAGTGAAATTCAACCTACTTTTTTTAAAAAAATTCGAAAACTGACATTTGAAGTGTTTTAGTATTGTATCAAAAAGCTAAAGAAATATTCACTGAAAAAGTTCGATATTTTTTCAAACATTTTCACGGCGTTTTTTTATTAATATTATTTAAGGGGGTCCGACACCTTCATAGGAGCCCATTTTAAACTATACGACTTTAAGGGCTTCTCATTTAATAACCGATTCTTCAATCATTCTGAAACTTTCACACTATAATAGTTGGATACTTTTGATTACTTTCACGCGAGATTTTTATTATTATTTGAAAATTAAAATAATTATGAGTTATGACTTTCTAAAAATATATATATATTTATTTTTTTAATTTTAGACTCAATTATTATAATTATTATTATTGTTTAAAGTATGCTACTTACCATTTATTTCTCGAGTTAAAGTACTTAAATAGATTAGAGAAATATGTATAAAAAATTTCAAGCATTTCTGTCAAATAGCTATGCGCCCCCATATACGAAAAAACTCCATTTTGAGAAATTCGTGTTTGAAATTAAAAAACATGCATTAATTACCCACATATTGTTTATTTCAAAAAAATATTAAAAATGCTTCAAAATGAGATATAATTGCAAATAAGAAATCATTTTAAAGAAAAGAATTTAAATTTTAATAAACTCAAAATTAATAATGAAATTGTTACTTAAATTGCAGATTTTTACTTTCAATTACTCATATGTTGACCAAAGGGTTAATGTAAGTATTGCATTCGGGTTCCCCCCCCCCCCCCATCCCTCCCCTTCTCATTTTTACACGTTTTAGAACGTCCCGAGTCCAAAAAAAAGGTCTACCAGTTAACCGGAAATAGCGACCGGAAGTCTATTAGCAACTCGTGCAGCTCAAAATTGCAAACATGTCACAGTTTGAAGGTGAGTAGGTTTGTGAGTGTAAAATTCAATCGGAAGTGCTTAGAAAATTAAAGAGTGCCTCTTTGTGAAGTTGGTACCTTGGCTTCGAATTATGGTATTAGGGTTGAATTCAGAAATCCGGTGCTAACTTGGTTGATATAAAAAAAAAAGACCAATTAGCAGCCGTTACGTCGTATAAAATGGAAGTCGATTATTTTCCTAGTGTTTTAATTTGTTGTTATATATGTTTAATACAATAAAAAACTCTTTATTGTTTACAATAACGATGAGTGAATAGTAGTAGTTGAACAAACAACCAAGATAATAGAATTACTGATTAGCAGTATTAATTTAACACTGGCATATATTGCTGAAATATATGCCAGTGTTAAATTAATACTACTGGCATATATTCAAAACTACTGACTATTTATAAAAACGTCAAGATTCAAATTGAGTTAAAACTCAATTATTGCACGGAAGAGTTATACCCTAGTAGATTGTTTGCCCTGCATTATACGCTTTAAATATATGAATAAATATATATATTTAAAGCGTGTGCGGAGGTATACCGTCCGCACACGCATCGTGTGAATAGCTCCAATGAACCCCTGTTGATGCGGAGCCTCACGAAATTCTGACTTCTACGGGCCCGCTCGAAGGTTTAAACCCAGGTTTAAACTGCACTGCAAAGTTGCGGCCGCTCTCCGCATCGTGTGGAATGCTCCATTCAAAGTACATTGGTGAAACTTTTTGCGGGCCCGGGCTCGCATCCGCTTCGTGCGAACAGCCCCAAAATTTGATAGAATATATTACAGGAATGGCACAGCCTCACGTTCCACTGGTATCAGCGAAAATTTAATTTTGTATCAATTTCATATAACTTGAAAGCGAATTTTTCATGACAGGAAAAATCACATTTTCTTTCTGCCTTGTATACGTTAAAATCAAAATTTTAATCGATTGAAATAGATTTTTATAACAAATTTATATCAAGATTTTTATTATGTTAAGAAGGGTTGCTTTATTTTGTTTGGAAGGATATTTCATTTATTTACCACTGCACAACACATATATGGATCTTCTTTATCAGAACATTTAATTCCTTAAGTTCTGTTACAGAAATGTCAATTACTAATACTCAAACAGTGAACAAATGAAAAGATCATGTCATAAAAAGATAAGGAAATACATGGAAAATATGCATAGTTAAAGGAAAATTATTTGATGCACAAGTTAAGCAATTATATAAAACAAAATTGCTTCAACTTTAAAACTTTTATTTACAGTTATAGCTAATAAGTAAAATTGTTTGTCAAGCTAAAATAGAAAAAAAATTTACATTACAGATGTAGTAGCTATCACATCAGCGTAAGCCTAGGCGAATATCACCAAAACATCATCGCTTATCTGATAGCTGATATTATTTCAGCATAAATCTAAGCGAAAATGGCAATCACAGCTAGGTAAATACCGGTGATAGGGCCCACCATACCGGCGTAAATCTCGGTAAAAATATTGGCGCAAATTAAGGTAATATCGGATATTACAACAGCGCTCAACCAAAATGTCTTCACACCAATAAAAAAATTAGTGTAAATGCCCAATATACAACTTCATCGGCATAACAACCTACAAAAATGACCATCACAGAACGTAAATCTCGATGATGGCGCTCGCTATTTTGCCATAAATCTCGGAAATAACTGCAATTACATCAGCATAACGTTCGACCTCAACCAACTCAAATAATGTCGATGTGAACTGTAATATTACAGCAGTCATTGCATGGAAGGTTTGGGGTAATCTGAAAGTATGCAGGTTTCATGATTAGACTTGTAAGCAAGGTAAAATCGGATATTTACAGCAGCGTAACATCAGTCGAAAACGATATAAGTAGTACCTAATGTAATCTCCTCTCTAAACGCAAATCGTTTATTATATCACTCGACGAAAATTATCATCACCCAACAATGGAAATCTCGGCGATAGCGATCGCCATAGAGAAGCAAACTCGCCAATAGTGGCCATTACACATTACATAAGCGCAACTCTCAGTAAAATGTCCATCACACCAATGTAAATAATGAGGCTAAAACATTAAAAGAATGAACCGACGCAATTGGCTCATTCATGATCGAAATTTCGGTCTAAAAACCAGAAATTTGCGGAAATTTACCGAATCTAAAGAGAAAACTATATTTACAATAAAAAAAAAAAATTCAGAAAAAAGGGTATTTGTGAAAAAGCGGGAAAATAAAAAAAATAACTAAAAAAAACGACGATCGGAGGAAGAATCACAACCTTGGAAATAGCTAATGCAAGGTATGGAGACAATGACGATACAATTGCCGATGAATCGTCACAGAAATGCTGGCTGTTTACTGCAAAACAGACACAATTTATTTATTTATTTTATTTTAAAATGGCGCAGTGTTTGGCAGAAAAAACGGCCGTTTAGTATCAGAATTTTAATTTGGCGCAGTTTTGCGCAGGCGTACCATTCCTGGCAATACCATCGATATCGAATTTTATCAGCCAAGACCGATTGGATGACGGAATGGGAATAAATTAGGCCTCCGCAGATTTGCTCGCCATCGACATACACAGCCAAATACTCACCTGACCGCATACAAAATCGAAGTTAATATTCACGCACACGAGCCAATCAGTTCACCTACTCACAAGTACTGCTTAAGATAAATAAGAAAAATAAAGGCTGAATATCGCCACAACGCCGTATACATTATCGCGAAGGGAAAGATTCCATACTTGCAGGGGCCTACATGGCAACGGTTCAGCTTATTTTGAACTTCACTCTGACTGACTCGACGATCATTAGATTTACAGTTATGCCATTTATCAGATTTTTTCTACTGACTGTAGCAATTCCATCTTCATTTGCGATTCTAATCTACATTTAAGAAAAATTAGTAAAATAAATATTCAAAGTTGAGTAATAATTATTAAATTTTGAATTAATAATTTAAAAGCAATTACCAAGTTTTGGTGGCTGTCACTAAAAGGCCGCTTTTACACAAGTATCTGAATAAAACCATTTCCCGTCATCGAATTGAACTGAAACTTGGCTGGTACACTCATTGTCGATGACAATGCTTTCTATGAAGTCATGGGACTGTCACGCAAAGATCGCTTTTACACTCGTTTTAATTGCCTAACGTAAATTTACCAGCTTTTACTCCAGTTCTATTATCCAGATACGAGCAAGGTAATCGCACAAAATTCCTTGACTTTTCCAAACAATTTTTTGAAATTCCAGGTTTGACGGCATTTCTACACGATTTTCCCAGTATATTAAAGACTGATATTACTTATACAAGCAGATAATAGTATAACATTAAATTGAATGAGGCTACTTTCAGAAATATATAGATTTTAACAGAAAATTCTTCTTAGCTGAATATTTTTCGAAACAAGAATGCGCTTTTTGAAAATTGAAATTATTAATAAAATATAAATAAAGTTTTTCCAACAATGTGATTTAAAAAAAAAAAAAATTATTTAATTGCAAAAAAAATGTCCATACCAATCAAAACGAAAAATTCTTTTGATAAAATTCCATGCTAATCAAAACGAAAAATTCTTTTGATAAAATTCGGCAATCAAAAAAACTCTTGCTGCAATTTTAATGCGGATTTTCCTCGATTAAACAAATTTTCGTTAAATAAAGCAGAAATCTACCTTTCCACAGATATGTACATGTCCGCGATTTGTGCCACAGAAAACTGACCTATGAGCACGAAAATAAATTGAATTGGCTGGTAGAAGTAGAACTGTACGTCTCCCTTTATTTTTTCAACCAATTCATTTTCTGCAGGTGCTTTTTATTTTACACGTTTTTACAAAACATAAAATTTTCAAAACGCAAACATGCATTCTGAAAGAAATTTCTGAACTTCTTGGAAGAAAACTTGAACCTGAAAGAAATTCTGATTTTTCCAGGAAATTTTTTTTTTTAAATTTCCCAGTTCATTTTTAGGCACTTTCAATTTCCCTGACAATTCCAGGTGCCAACCCTGAACAAGCTTAACTCAAATATGTCAAATTTAGCAATATTTAATGACAGAAACTTCCCATATTAAGGTTAATAAGGCAAAATCTTCAGAGGGCTAATTAATCCACTTTCTGTTATCCGATCGATCCGAATCTAAAAAAATAGATTCGTTGTGGGTGACAATGTATTCAATCAAGTTTTGGGGGCAAAAAGAAGTCAAACACTATGAAAGCTGGATCTGAGCTCAAGGAGTTGTAATTACACATAAAATTTAGCAATGCATATTAAAGATTTACATAAAAAAACTTGTTTTTTATGAGATATTATTTTAAATTAAAGAGCAAGTTAAAATTAAATATTAAATGTAATTGAAAGTTGTGTGACGACAAACCTAATTTTCTTATGTAGATACCATTCTTGCAGGTTTTAAAGGAAATTATTGATATATTCCTCCCATTTCAACATAAAATTTCCTTATTTTCTTCTTTATTTTTCTGATGAATATAGATTAAGTCATTACCAAACAGATTTCAATATTAGTCTATATTTAAAAATTTTATTAATACAGGAAGAAAAAGACAGCAAAACATCAAAATAATCAGCTCACACAACATTTTAGTTTAAAATTTTTATTTTTCAAAAAGTCTACAAAAATGCTTTAATTTTAGCTAGGTAACTCATAAAAACTTGAATATATCTCAATCAATATAAGTAGTCTTAATTTTATGCTAAAAAGTGAAACATTCTTAAAACATATAAGCCCACCTGATGGCTGTGTGGTTAACTCTTGTAACTTAGCATGCTAAAGGTGGAAGGTTTGAATCTTGGGAGTATACATGGATGATTGCAATTCGAAAACAACATTAAGCTGTAGATTCTGCTTTGATTAGCTATTATTGCGCACAAAAACTGGCTGTTAAGCGTAAAAATATACTAACCAAAAACATACCATTGATCCGATTGAAATACTACTTTGATAAAATAGAAGAGTAGCTTTCTTATATATTTTTAACATCCATTTTTAGCATGGATGTCAATAATACCAGGTGTAAAAGAAAAGAGAAGCAACATTGTTTTCAGATTATCTGGCGCCGTCAGCAACACGAGGGCTATAATGCGCCAAAACATTCGTCATTTGACAAGCCAACATACATTTACAAAAACCCATGCCTTACACGGGACTCGAACCCGCAACCTCGCAGTCTAGAAGCTAGCATGCTAACCACTATACCGTTTGGTCGGCACAGCATAATTGCAAGAATATCATTATAAGATATCACTAAAACTTACTAATGTAAATTACTGTGTCGAGATAGAAGAGGTCGTCAGAGGGACACAAAATATGGTTGACAAGCCAACTAAATGAACAAATACAGAAATGGCATATCCCTGAACTGAACAAATTTCTCCTTACATTAATGTGGTAAAATAACAGGATTCATACAGATTTTATTTTTTCATCGAGTACAAGTTAAGGAGGATTCTTGTAGAATTTAAGAGCTATAAAACTCAATACCAACTGCAAGATCAGTGAAATTCCAAGTTCTAAAGCTAAATTAGGGAATTTGATTTCATTATGGATATCAAAATCTTGTACTGAGCAAAGTCAAGTATATCAAGACCGAAACTGAAAATAGTAACAGAATTCAGAATAATTTCTATCCAGCAGTACTGAAGCTAAAATAGGAATTATTAAATATCTTCCAGTTTTTTTTTTTTTTTTTAAAACTTGGACATATTCTCCTTCAATATTGACTATATAAAATAGACTATGAACACTTTTTATACAAAAAAAAAAATCATCAAGTATTATACGACTCAAACTCAGCATACCAGTCTATACATTGACTAATTTTTGAAAAGAAAGTGTTCATAGTTTCAATAAAAGCAATATTGACAAATGTTAACTTCTTTTGCACACAAAACATCAGTAACAGCATTCAGAATTCAATTATTCCTATCAAGCAATACAGAAGCTAAAATAGGGATTATCAAATAGCTTCTACACAAAGTTTCTTTCTTCTTGCAAAAAAAAGGTGACAAACAGATAACCCAGAACTATAAACACAAAATTAGATTTGTAAAGCAAATTTCTTGGAATGTAGTGCTTTCAATTAGCTCAAATATTAAACGTTTTAATTTAAAATATTTTGATGAATCAAAATAATTTTTACAAAAAAAAAAAAAAAAAACTTATTTAACTGTATTTACAGACAAGCTGTGTACAAAATTGTGTGTAAATTGTTTGCTCGTTATTCAATATTTACTTGTATTTATAATGTTGCAACTTCATTTAAGATTATTATAATTAAAGAAATAAGTAGGATATCCAAATACAACAAATTTGTGAGAAAAATTAAGAAAAAAACGAACACATTTAAAAATAATTAAATCTTTAGTATATTATTTTTAATTAGTAAAAGTTTTAGATCCTTTAAAAAATCAACATTCTGATTTCTCAAAAAAAAAAAAAAAAAAAAAAAGCAGTATCCCAATTTTACAGAAAAAATAAAAATAATAATTGTGATATTTAGGAAAACATTTTTGAACCGATTCCAAGAAAAGTAGATTAATATCCTTCTGTCCACATGAAATTGGAACACAATCCTTCAAATCATAAAATCAATTACTTTTCAAGGTTTAAATCACATTTTTCCAAGGACTTAAAAAAGCATTAAAAATAATAAGAACTTTTCAAAAAGTAGTACCGACTCTGAAAAGAAAGTATTCTCTTTTATTTTTATTTTAAATAGCTGGAATTTTTATCTTTTAGAAAGTTACTTTCACAAGTAGAACATGCAGTAAAAAAAAAGGTGAATGTGTAAACAAACAGTATGTATGTGTGAATTAATCACCAAGGCTGTTGATTTTTCAAAAATATCTATTTGCTAACTGAATTGACTTTCATCTTAATGCATATTATTTAGTCTTCTACATCAAATGAAAATGCCAAACAAATATATAAAGCAATACTTACCAAAAAAACTTACTTATTCATCGGAAAGACGTACCAATCTATAGCCAATGAAATATTTCATCACACATTTAAGTTTTTCCAATTAAATAATTAAGATTTAAAAAGCTTTCATACTAGAAAGCTTCTTAAAGTCGATATTTTGAGAAGTATCAATTGTGTGTGGCTACTTCGATTTGGAATTTTGTATGCAAGCTTTTTATGCACAATACCCTTAGTATTATAACTGCAAAGCAGCTTATTTAATATTCAGTTATTAACCATTCTCAAGTTGGTCTTCAACTGTTAAATTAATTTCTGCTAGCATTTTTAATAGCCCTAATGATAGAACTTTAAATTATTCTGTCAACGCTAAGTGAAACAATCAACTCCCTAGGTAGCTCTATAAGCAGGGCGATAACAAAATTCCATGATTTTTCTGATAAGATTTTGAATTATGTTTTTATCGAGAAAATTACATTACTGCACACCAATGCCCATTACAATTTTGGCTATATAAAATAAATTTTACCGATTTATTTAGAATTTAAAAAATTGTAGCTGCTATTCTTGATTTTGCTACCATACCATAAAAAGACATGTATAAAATTACATATAGAAACCCACTTTAATGCAATATGCTATGAGGATAAAATTTGAGCATTTCAGTACTTTCCCAATGAACAACTCGAGATTTCTATGCAGAACAAATCTAATCCAATTATACTTAACTAATGGCATAATACAGTCTACTTATAGAGAAATCAATGTTGTTGTGTGTTTTTTAGTCATTAAAGAAAAATTAAAGGACTTCTACTATAAACCAAGTAGAATATTATAGGTTTGTATCGTGCTACCTTCACTACTTTTTAACGTATTTTTGTTCAAAGACTATTCAAAGGGGAAACAGAGCAGAAGCGTACCAAGACTGTTTTTATTTTATCAAAACTCTAACTTTGTGTTTTTGTTAAACTTAAATTTAACATTCAACTTTAACACAGAAATGAAACAACCCAAAGAATTTTTTACAGGCCAATTTTTTTCCACTCTTAGGTCTCTGGTAACACTATACAAGTATCTTCTAAAAGCATTTAGATTGCAGAAAGGAGCAACAATTATAACATCTTAAGTCTATGAGAATTAATTAATGTCTAAGAGGGGAAAAAAAAGCAGTTAAATTGGGGTCTCTCTCTCTCTCTCTCTTTTTTTTTTGAGAAATTTTAATATTCTAAAATGTAAAAGTAAAAAAAAAAAAAAAAAAAACTGTTTTTGGCATTTACTATGCGGTTATAATTTTATATACTCACTGAAAAACTTGGATAATACTTAACTTTTTATCCTACACAAAAATATGAATTTTAGACAGTTCTTTAATCATTAAGTAAATATTTGCAACAAAACCAAATATTCAGCTAAGCCATTTTTTAGTGTACTGACAAGCATTGTGCTAATATTTTTTATTGATTTGAGGTCTAAGCTTTCTGCTGAATAATTTTTGCACTTGACTTAAAATAGAGGACAAAATACTTCCATCAAAAACTTCAGGGCATGCTTTGAGGAAATTAAAAACATCTATGCAACCCTCAATGTGTAGCAAAATAACTTAAGATTCATGCATATGGGTATCCATCCTCCATGATCCGCTCCATGTATCCAGGAGGAATCCATGCATCCAATCCTTAAAATTATTGCTCTGCAAATAGGCAGTGATCCAACGTAGCCAACCTTAGGAGGTAGATAACAAAAAGCTAATCACTCATCTTAGATAAATTTAAGACATGCAATGAAAATAAACAGCTTTTACTTGGGTTCAAAATAATAACAAAATCAGAGAATAACACATTAGCTTCAAAAATATCCTCTCTAGAACAAAATTCTAAAGAAGATGTCCAACTGTCTTATATTTAGTTTGCAAAATTAATTAAAACTAGAAAACCTTTGGTTCAAAGCTAGTTAAAAGTTTAAATTCAACATATAATTGCCAAAGCAAGAACTCAGTTAAACTATAGAATTGGGGAACATTTTACAAATGAGTAGTACATGCAAGCAAATGTGTTCTATACATGGGCTACTTTCATTATTCATACCTAAATTCCATTCCCAGCATATGTCCAGTGTAAAGTTACAAGCTCCACATTTATGATCCTGTGTCGTTAAGGCCTTTATCCTATCCTGATTTGCGCAATAAAAATCCTCCCGTCATGTCTTTTAGGATCCACAAGAAATCCAACTTCCCAAGAGTGACTCATCCAAATGGAATAAAAACTCCTAAACGCTTGCTCCTATCCGTTGATGTGATCCCATTTCGGATAGAAAACCCGAGGAGTTACAGCGAGATCCATGTATAGGGGGTCCTTCTTTAACGTGCACTTTCCTTTTATTAGGATAAAAATAACCCTCAAATGGAATCCAGCGCTGCTCCTGCTTGTAATGCAAACGATCCTTTTTTTTAAATGAACACTCCTTTTATGCTCCTCTTTTAATCCTTTTATTCAAATTTCAATTTCATCATGAAGGATATCCATGTTTTGAGAAAAATCTGAGAATAAGTGAAATTTGAATTAGTTTATTTTACGACAAGGTTGTACACACAATTTTTACAATCAAACTGGGTACAGGTAAATAGGTATTTTTTTTAAACCTACAGTAAATCTTGATAACACAGCTTATTAAAATAATCATTTAGAATATCCATAAAAGCTATTCAAGATATAGGGACAAACAAACTATTATAAAGAAAGTTGGTTTTATCATTATTTTATACATTGTTCTCAGGAAAACTCTATATAACAAAAGGAAACCTTTGTTTAAGTATAGGATTTGCAACTCTTTATATAAATATGGCTTAAAATATTTCATTTTTATTTATTGTTAAGTTAACATAGCTTCTTTCTTAGTTTTTTATATTTATAAACAAACTTTTTTAACATTGAATAAGACTTATGTACTAAAATCAAAATAAATACATTGAAACACTTATGGATAAATAGAAATTAGCTTGAGAGCACTAAAAAGCGACTGGAAAACAAAAATGCTGAGTACTTTTATATTAATTTTCTAATGAAAATATACTTGAAATATCTACTTTAAATAAAGTGTGATAGAAAATTGTTTCACTAAACACATTAATTTGACTATAATGACTCCTTATTTCCAGGGATGTTGCCCAGCTTCAAGCATTTTGAAACATAAATAATTTAAATTTTAAGCAGTATAAAGCTTTTATCAATTAGTAAAAAAGGGTGCATCACAGTTTTGGAGCAGTTAACAAGCATGAATTTGCAATTTTGGAAGCAAATTTAGAAACATTGGTGAGAGCATTAAAGGGACAATTACTTATGGGGCTGCTGTAGCTTTTCTACACAAGACAAGTAATAGTATGGCACAATGCACTGATCTGCCCTCATGACCCTTCAATATTATTTATTACTCATAAACTTTTAGCAAATCAGTACCAAATATGATACACTTCATTTTCTCATATGCAACATTTTTTTTCCTCTTCTTTTTTTTTTTATGAAATTTTTTAAATGGAGCAGATTGGCAAAGCAATTTGTCCAAAGTGCATGTTTTAAAGGAGAAATTAGAGCAAGTACAACATCCCTGTATTTAACTTTCAATAGAAATGCCAATAAAATGAAATATTCACCATGAAATTTTTGACAACAGTACTGAATTCTTAAAAAAAATTAGAATGAATACATAATTTTCTTTCTTAAGTGGGCTTCATGTTTAATATATATATTAAAAAAAAGTCACATTAACCCATAAAACAAAGGACAAATGTGTATGTAGCAAACAGATAAAATTTTTATAGAACTTGAAATCAATGCATTCATCTAAAAGAACGTCGGAATTTATCACTTAGTCCAAAAAAAAAAAAAATTCAGCCTATTGCCAAAGCTATACTGTTTACATATAGGCTCTACCAAACCCAAATAATTCTGCCCAACTATTTTCTAATATTAAGACATTGAAAATCTTGCTGACATTAAATTGCTTTTTAGCAATAAAAGTTGAGGCACAGAAACATTAAACATTAAATAGTATCTAATGCAGATACCAGTTTTGGAAATGTCAAGAGTGAATGTCTATGAGGATCTTGAACGAGATCGAGACCTTGAGCGAGTTGCAGGAGAATAGGTGGGCGACCCACGGGTCCGCCGCGGAGAATAGCTTCGACTTCTTGACCGAGATCGGCTGCCGTAATCTTCTTTCACTCTTATGTAAGAGACCTCACCCTGAAAAGAAATTGAAAACTAAACAATTCTGATATAAAATAAATAAACAACAGCACAGATTGAATTTGAAAGTATTTAGTAAATAAGAAGGTTTACAGAATTTTAAGAACTCATGATGCCACCAAAGACTAGACATAGTTTTTACATTCTACCACTTAAATTTTTCTTATAACATACAAAACAGTTAAAAGTGGGTTATTTTTTGTTTTTTTGCCTGACGTTAGCAAAGATAAAACTGTTTTTAAATGTAAACTACAAGATGAGATCGAAAAGGTGAATGATGTCATAATAATCACTGTATTATATATTTTCAGATAAATACATCACTGTCCTTCAAAGTAGTTCCCGCCGTCTACAATACACTTCTGACAACGTTCATACAAGTTCTTGAAACTTCTGAAAAAGTCCTTCTTTGAGACTGTCTTAAGTTCCTTGGTAACAGCAGCTTGAATGGAGATGCTTGAAAATCGGTTTCCCTTCAGTGCCAATTTCAGTCGCGAAAAGAGGAAAAAATCTGCTGGCATCAAGGGAATAAGGATTTTTTCCTCTTTCCACGACTGAAATTGGCACTGAAGGGAAACCGATTTTCAAGCATCTCAGACATTCAAGCTGCTGTTACCAAGGAACTTAAGACAGTCTCAAAGGAGGACTTTTTCAGAAGTTTTAAGAACTTGTATGAACGTTGTCAGAAGTGTATTGTAGATGGTGGGAACTACTTTGAAGGACAGTGATGTATTTATCTGCAAATATATAATACAGTGATTATTATGACATCAGTCACCTTACTTTTCGGTCTCACCTTGTAAAATTGTACAAATAATTTTATTTTTAAAGTCTTAAGCTAGAAAAAAAGTCTAAAGCATAATGAATACAAATTTTCTAATTAAAGCTGCAAAGCTACAATTGTAATTAAATACCTCTCATTTGAATTTTATTTTAAGATTTATGATTGATTATAACTTATCAAAATTTTGCAACAAAATAAGAATACAATACATACGGAAAAAAAAAATACTGGGTAGCCTAGCCAAGACTAAAATCAGGAAAAATGGGTGATTAGCTTAAAATCACATGCTTAACTTTTTTTTACCATAATACATAAATTTTTTTGCTGTAATTTATTTAATGAAAATTTTTAATTTTCAATCACATTTCATGATTTTTTAACTGGCAACTCTTCTCATTCACTGTAATCTGTATCTGGGTCATTCTCCGTAAAACACACGAAAGCTTGTCGCAACAATTTATTTTTTTTGCTAATAGATTAGATGGATATTTCTGTTAACCATGGAATATATTTTAATGTAATCAAAACTTTTCAAAACAAATAAAATAAATTTTAAATTATCTTTTTATACTAAAAAAATACGTTCATGGACATGACTTGTCATATACATGGACTATCGCAACCTCAGGGATGCTTGAGCTTGCTTTATCAGTATTTTAAT
This sequence comes from Linyphia triangularis, assembly GCA_963978545.1. NCBI lineage: Eukaryota > Metazoa > Arthropoda > Arachnida > Araneae > Linyphiidae > Linyphia > Linyphia triangularis. The sequence goes on along the minus strand of OZ021732.1, from coordinate 27,810,925 downwards.
TTCACTTGATATTTCCTTGATGTCTATATTTATTTTTAGCTATAAGGTAATATTAAGCAATGTTATGCCTGGGTATAAAATTTTTGTGAGTAGTAATTTCATTACAACTAATGTAATACCTCTTGTCATAAGATTAATGATCATGTCCGTAGACAATAGTTTTTAGTTGTTTAACCACCCACCAAATGACACATCCAAGTCAGTCGTGATATTAGAATGAAGTCTAATGTAACCATTTTAGTTCCAATACACATTATGTACTCTATTTTTCAAAACAATCATATTTCATTATTTATATACAAAATAGATGCAACTGTAAAGATCATACCATCATACCTCATAGATCAAGATAAAATAAATTAAGAATAAAATATTTATTACTACTTTTTTTATTGTATTAGTTACAGATTTAGAATTAGTAACCTCATGTTTATAAACCAAAAGTTCCATTTGGAACTAAATAATAACAAGGAAATCATCATATCCATTGAATAACTATTGACGATCCCTATATATTACCAGACGATCTCTGCCAAAGTCATAAAATTGGATTTTAATTGATAAGGGAAAAAATTTTCAAGTATTTAATGATTTCAATAATTTTTTCTCTCCTGCTGCTGAAATATTGTGTTGTGTGGAGAGTGACCCACCTATTAAAAACATGAGTCACTTATTGTTACGACTTCCAAATTGGAGCCGACTATATTAAAAAAAGTGAAAACATAATTTTAAAAATATATTTTTACTTTTCATTTGTAAATTTTAAAAAGTTACATTTTAAATTCAAATAACTTACTTCATGGGATCGAAATCTGGAATCATCTAATTTTTTCACTGCATACTTCATGTCTTCATATCTTAAAAACTCAACTACACCTGATCCGTCCTTGTGTACGTCAGCATAGCACACGTCACCAGCTTCCCGCATATGATCTTTCAAATCTTGCCAGCTGCCAGTAGATGGTAAACCTGAACAAAAAGATAAAGATCAATTCTGTAGTTAATTGTCAGATCTCCCTATACCATCCAACACAAGACAAAATTACTAAACTTTAAATGTTACTTACAAAACCAGTAGAATTTTTTGGAGGTTACCAAAAAATAAAGATAAGTTGTTCAGCTCTAAAATCTTAATGCATGATTAGAGTGTGATTTTCAGTGAATTCTTTAATATTCTATTTCAATATTGCTATGCATATAAATTAGAGCTTCACTGAAAACATAATACATGGTACTTTAAAAAATGAGAAATTTTAACTTTTATAAAAACATATATACATATATTTCCTTTTTAAAACATGTTTTCCTTATTAAGGAAAAAAAAAAACTACTTCTTATGTAAAACATAGAAACATTATCACACACAATAACTAAATTTTTTAAGTTCATTATTTCGACAGAAGGACCAAAATAAAAATTTACGAATAGAACTAAAAAATGAAACTATCATACAATATTTTTTATTACACCACGACTTGTCCCACAACACACATTTGTGGAATATCTTTCAATTTACATTTGTATCAAATTTTTAAAAATAAAATACAATGTGCTGCAACTTAGAATATTGCTGAGACCTGTGTCATTACAACAAAAAAAGTCAATAAGGAGAAAAAAATTATTTGCACTACAGCCAAGGCATTAAAAACGTGGTTATCGTAGTAACTTACACATTCGCTGCCACCAAAATTTATATATCCATCCTCAGAAGCCGAATTTAAAAAAAGTGTTTTAATGATTAAAAACGTTCCTTATATTTTAATAGTAAAACCAGAAAAAAGGAAAAACCTTTATTTCCTAAAAATATAAAAGTAATGCTTCACTAACGTGCCTCAAAAACCTCATCGTTCAACCTCCAAATCCGAACTAAAAATAAAACAGTTTACTTATCATACTCGATCGTCGTCCCAGAGCGTCGCCGCCATGGGAGGTAGCGCGTCAATGGCAGCGAACGTGTTAAGAATAAATGCAACTTGCACTGAATTTTGATTGAATACTATACAAATGAATGTAAAAGGTTGAATGACATTGAATTGTGTACTTTTAGGAATAATATATTGATATTATAACATAAAGTAAAGATATTAATTGGAAGATCAATGTTACCATTTTTAAAGAAGAAATAATTGAAAGCAGATAAAACGGCTCTTAGTTCAGATGCTACTTACAAGTTACTTCGTAACTTGAATGAAATAATATGAGGTTTCTAAGTTGTACTTTGGTAACAAACAACACTAAGAAAAAAGATTTCGTAAAACTATAACATGATTTGGCAGCATTTCTTGTTTAGTGTATGTGAATTGTCTGAAGCTTTTTTTTTTCTTTCCTTTCTTTGCACTTTTGCTTTTACTACCACAAGAAAAAGGGTAAAATGGCCAATTTTTAATGCAACACTTTCAACATTTACTATGACAATGGCAAATGCTCTCTGCTTTGGAACTTAATTGTAATTTTTATAAGCATAAAATTATCTCAAATTTATCCAGAAATTTGTTAAATACACAAACACAAATTGTACTTTGCAAACTATGATAAGAATAAAAATATCCTATAGAAACATATCTAGTTAAAAAAGAATAGAATTGACAGAAATGATTACAATATATAAGGAATTTTTAAATAAAACCCGTCATATAATCAATCATTTAGTATGATATATTTAATAATTGACGTGAGACAGAAAAGGCATTATTATAATTACAAAAACCACTAAATAATAATTAACATAATTTGAATACAACTACTTAAAAGTTTTTTCAGATATTTTTTTTATTTTTTAAACTTATTTATCTGTCATTCTACAGTAAAAAAATCTTTCGTAGTAAAGATTTTTTATTTTGCACAAAATTTTTACTTTCAATACCAATCTAGATGCTGAAAAAATAGGCTCTCTAGGAAAAAGACAAATCAGTGTGGCAAGGAAAGAAGTCATCCATCTTAGTGACGCTTTATATTTTTTCATTGGTTAGGTCTAACTAGGGCTGTGGAACATTGCATAACTTTCAATTACGCCTAATTCTAGTCACTGCATTTAAATACAATATACGCCATGGGTTGGTGTACTTTACCGCTTTCGTTTTCATTATTTAAAAAAAAAAAAACAGTTTGGCAATAATTACAATGGCAAAAAAAAAAAAAAAAGCGGCAAAATTTACTAAAAGTTTTTTTATTAAAAATTACATTGTCCTTAATTGTAAGTGCAACAAAGAAATAGTTGTTAATGGGTAAAGGTCAAGGAAAAAAAACTCAGTTGAAGACATTTATTTTTCATGTTTTTACGCCTTTATCGCATTTCAAAGGGGTGGGTATGTTTAGAGTATCTTTAAAGGCATTACCACAGCAATTTTGAACAAAATCGTTAGAGCCATTTTTTGACAATTATAAAAAATCAATTTTTCAAAGGCAGCTACCTTGTGCAATTTTGACGAAAGCATTAATGACAGGTCCCATGGCCACCACTAATGCGTAAGCCAAAGTTGAACATTGTAAGTCAATTTTTTCGGGAGTTATGCTGACCCCGGGGACACACACACGGATTATTTCTTCTAAAACCTCGATTTTTTTTTTAACACAGTATGCTCCAAACATGTAGAAAGATAACTTTTTTTTACCGAACGTTATACCATCAATATGGTAACAAATGGATAATTAAAAGTAAAAAGACAATTTGCAGTAACAATATACCTGAAACAAGAACTCTGTACTGTGATCTTCTAGCAGGAGGTCCTCTGCCCCTTCCCCTGGGAGTTCCCATTCCTCTGCCGGGGCCGTTTCCTCTGGGAAACTCAACCCTTAGTCTGTAACCATCGTAGTCATATCCATCACGGGCTGAAACCGCATCATCAGCATCTCTGAGGAAAGAGGCATTAACACAATAAGAAACAAAATTAAGAAGCAGACTTTATCAAAGAAACACTGTTGATACAAATAAAAAGTAAAAAAAGGTCTCAAAATCACCATTACAAACAGTTATTTGACAAGTTCTTCTAGACAAATTTCACAAACCCATATGCTTCAAACTCTTTTTTAGCAAATTCTAATTGGAAAATATTTTATTTTATGTGTCAACAGATTTTCAATAGGTTCTTAAGGGGAAAAAAGGGATTACAAACGATGAAAAAAAATATTAAAAAAAATAATAAACATTAGTAACAAAAAACAGACAAAAAAGAAGCAATTAATTTGTAGACAATGTTGAATTTGAAATTTCCTTTAGAATTCACATCAAACTCCTACAGCTTAACAGGGATTCACAACCACAACGAACATCGCCGCCTAATGCAGGATTCGAGCCTAGCACCTTTGACATGCGAGGCCGAAGTACTAACCCCACAGTCATCATCAGACGTTGAGCGCGGACACCACTGGCAACAAGATTAAAGGTCAACCAATGTTGTATTAATATGCCGTTTAACTCGCGAGTATTTGTACAGGCAGAACGTTGTAATCTGAGTCAACAAGACAAAATAAGATTGCTTTAGTTAGGAGTCCATTCGTGAAAAAAATCACATTTTATGAACAGATGCACTATAGGAACCTGGCAATTTCAAATAACATCCCTTGATTTATTTAAAAGGTAAATACCTCCAAATCGTAAACCCTAATCTAACTCTTTAAAATTATTTATAACATTAAATTATGCCTCTTGTTTTAATTCCAAACAAAATTACCAAAAATCACCACTTCCCTTTATAGTGTCGCATTTGAAATTTAAATGGCGGCATCGTGGAAAGAATAAAAATTCCGACTTTTCACAGAACAGAAAATCTAGATCGCTCTATGGCAACATGTGGTTTCTTACAATGTAAGCGTATGAGGTATTAAAATAATTTTGTGAGGTAAAATTTAACTGAAAAGGTGCATATTAAGTGTAATATTAGTTCTGTTCATACTACTTTAGAAGACACACCAAGAGTTCAGAAATTTATTTATTTTTTTAAAAAAAGAAACGGCAGACCTAATTTCTTTCTTGTCTTCTACGGGTTAAACCGTTTAAGAAACGTTAACACAAATCACCAACATAAACTCAGATAAATAAATATTACACATACACAGAATTTTTTAAATATTAACCACAAAAAAGATATTTAAATTTTTTTCCAACCTTGGGTCTTCAAATTCTACAAAAGCGAATGGTGGCCCTCGTCTATTTTTCAAATCAATAAATGTTATCTTTCCAAATTTATAAAATAAATCTTCAATATCTTTCGTTCGTATATCAGGTGGCAAATTTCCAACATATATTCTGCAATCGTTGTTTCTATACGACATTTTTTAAATTTTACTTCAGAAAATCCAAGTAAGTCCTCTTTATTTTTATCAATTAGTGATAAACAAACGATCGAAAATGGCTCGTGAGATTCTGATTACAATACAGCGCAGGTTACAGGGAAAATAAAATTTAGAAATAAAACATTTGTAGATGACGTTTTAATGTCCTTTAAATGTGGGACGACGTCATTTAGTTGGTCCAAAAGAGGAAACTTGCATCGAACTTTCATCAGATCAGTCATGTTATTCTTTATGTTCAAGTGTTTGCACATTTGGTGTCAATATTATAAAAAAGCTCTAAATATAAATTCTAAACCTAAATCCATCCAAATAGTTAAGAAATATTCACCCTTTAGCCTCCCTCTAACTTACATGAAGACATTTTTACCTTTGCTCTTTACTCTACTGATTTAAGATAATGATTAAAAGCTTAGAATGTAATTTAAAACACATTTATTTTGTTTCTAATAAGAAATTGCTTACAATATTTGTCAATAAAATTTTAATAATGATATGTTGATACTTTATCAGAATACAAAGTACTAAATAAAACATTTTACTAATTTAAAATTGTCACAAGTCAGCACGAGTGCCAGAGTGTTGATGGTGTACTCAATTTGTTTGGTTAATATGTACATTAGTCACACCATCTAATCGATCACTATAAAGATCACAAGTCAAAGGGGGTTCTTGATTTTCAATTACATCGGGATTTCCTCGGGGCTATTAAGAGAGTCCAAGTGGAGGTATACTGTTATATATAGTCCTGTTATTTAATTTGACATTTTTATGCTTTTTAAATTTCTGTAAAGTATAATGTCCTTTCTAAATTAGGGACATTTGATTCGTACACCATGTACATCGATAAGGTAAGGAGGGACTGTTTGCAATTTCTGAATGACAGAGGGTTTAATTTCCAAGAAGGTACAATATACCTCTTCCGCCCCCACCCCCACACCACCTCCCAGATTTGTACAATTCTCTGGAAATTCGAAAATAGAGATTTTCGTTACTTTAACAGTAAAAATCAGTGCTTGTGAGCAGTAAAAATTGTTGGTCCCAAAATAAAAACTGCATGTCTTAAAGAAAAAAATGACAATAACATAAATAAATTCCATGAATTTATGTAAATGTTACTCAAATATTACAGATATAAAAACTACATGAGTAATTTAATAATTAAATTAGAATAATTACAAAATTTAATTTAAATAAATTGAAATAAAATCTACACGTCAATGAAACGAACTAGTATAACCTCCTGAAACCCCGCATACATTTAAATGCACATCGGATTTTGGGCGCATAATTTTTCTTTGTATAAAATAGGCGAATTCAGTCCTACAGCTGATGATAGTTCCACTGATTGTGACGAAGTAAAGCCTGCAAAGAAACGGCAAAAAACAGTTCCTCTGCAGATAGAGGCGTCACGAAAAGTTGGTGAGAAGCACATGCCAGCAATGGACACTAAGACTTTTTCCTCACGTTGTAGGATGTCTGGATGTTCAGCGCGAACAAAAAAAAATTTGCTCTAATTGTAAAGTTTTTTTATGTATCACGTCCTCACGAAACTGTTTTTCAGCCTTTCATGATTAAATTTCACGTCTGAACAATTAAACTTCAGAATTTTTGCAAGTTCAAGGAGATAGTCATTTTTTGCCTAAGTGTACTTAAAGTGCAAGGATCAGATCTGAACTTTAAAAGTACGTTACATAGACCCAAAAGAATAATAGACATAAAAATTAGCTTTAAATCATATTTCAAACAGTTCTGGGTCTCAGGAGGATAATACTACTGTTATCAGTATTTCGTTTAAGGATTTTATGTGTTTTAACTTATATATTTTATTTAAATAACAATTAATTAATTTTTAATATGGTGTTATTCACTAAATAGTTTTACTCTTTAAAGTGGGTGTAATTCATTCGTTTAGTTATCAAATCAGTCATATTTAAACCAATAAAAAAAATTAAATCAAATTTAGTGGCTTTGAAGTTATAAATAAACTAAAAATTTTAAAACAAGATTGTAAAGAATACAAATATTAATATTCCATACTTGTATTTAAATATCTACCATATCTGTAATTCATATATTAAATGATTTTAATGTTAATTTAAATTATCTGGTTGCTTCGTAAATATTAACGGGAGTTTTGGTTATTTTGGGTACATTATGTTAGTGGAAAAGTTTGCTTTAGATAAATATTTGCGAAAAAAAGCTATTATATTGATATATTATTAGATTGTTATAAATCATTTTCATAATTCATCAGATAAATAAATTTCATTCTTATATTTTTACTTCATAAAAACTTTAGTATTCAGTTGAGTGAACATATATGAATAAATTTTCATTTATTATTATCTTCATCAAAACAAATTTTAGATATTTAGCGAGTTAAAAATTGATGCTTCAGACTTTGGCAGGATGATAGTTATTTATTTATTTATTTATTTATTTATTTATTTATTTATTTATTTATTTATTTATTTATTTATTTATTTATTTATTTATTTATTTATTTATTTATTTATTTATTTATTTATTTATTTATTTATTTATTTATTTATTTATTTATTTATTTATTTATTTATTTATTTTTAAAAAATTTGGCTACATTTGCATACTCTTTCCCATTTGGTATTAAAACAAAACTTATAAGGAGGCATTCTATGGGTATTTTAGAAGTTTGGGTTCTTTTACTTCCCTTCATAAAATTCCAAATTTGAAAAAATGACTCTTCCCAAAATACAATGTCTGAATAATAAATAGAACCTCCACAAATCTAAAAGTGCTATATGTATATAAATATTTGATGAGCATGACAAAATTTCATCATTCATAAAAAAAAAAAAAAAAAAAAAAAAAAAAAAAAAAACTGATTTTATACAAAAACAACATTAAAGAAAACAAATATAAAAGATTTAAAGCATTTCAAACCTTTACAACCGAAAAAGAAATACGAACGTTTCTAAAAGCATAGTTACCGAGATTTCGAAACAATTGAATGCTTTTAAAAAAAGTTTTAACTGTCTTTACTGAACAAATGAATAACCGCCAAGAGAAAAGCCGGATTGCTCTTCCTTCCAAGGAAACATTACTAATGGTGTATGGTCGAAATATGATGAAGGAACTGTCCGAAAATAGATTATTAAAACTGAATTTTAATTGAAGTAAATTAACATAATTTTGATTATCTGTCCAACAAACTTTTCCAATTTTTTTCTATTGAAGTTTCAAATATATTGCTCCTTTTTACACCTTCATTACTTTACTTATTTTTGTGATGCATTGTGATTTTCGGCAGTACTACAAATAAAAACCAATTACTGAGCCGAGGAGCAAATGTCAAACTCACCTAGTCTGAAAAGAACTTGAATTACCACTATTTTATTGGCATTAACAACAATCGAAAACAAAAGCCCCCCCCCCCCCCCCTTCACACCAGCTTCATTAGATTTTTTTTTTTTTTTTTTTTTTTTTAATTTTTATTTAATGGTATTTTTTACTTTCAATTAGCCATATGTATCATAGGGCAATGAAAGTATAGTATTCGATTTTTTTTTGTGCATTTCTCCACGCTTTGGAACATCCTGATTTCAAAAAAGTGATCTAGAAAAAATGTCTGTCTGTGTGTATGTGTGTACGTGGTCAACATAACTCCCTTAACAAATTGACCTACTATGTTCAAATTTGGTGTGTGCGGGTTGGTGATGGCACAAGGATCTACCATTAAGGTTTTCGTCAAAATCGCGCATGCGCATAAGGTAGCTGCTATTGAAAAAATCATGTTTTTCAATGATTGCTAAAACCGGCTCTAACGATTTTGATAAAAATCGCTTTGCCAATGCCTCTTAAGGTGTTCTAAACATCCCCACCTCCGAAATTCCTGTAAAAATGCTTTAACGGTGCAAAAAGTTGAAAAACGAATGGCTTCAACACAGAGTTCTCTTTGCTTGAACATTAGCTCATCAATGATAGTTTTTTTTTTTTTTTTTTTTTTTTGCTCTCCTCAGTTTCACTTATTACAAGAATAATATAAGAATTATCGAATGAAAAGTATTTCGCCAAACTAGCAATTTTTTTCTAAGTGAATGATGAAAATATGAAAACGATAAATGACACAAATCCACATCAGTAATATAGTGTAATTGAAAGTTGTGCGATTTTCCACACTCCTATTTTTTTTTTTTAAATCACTAAAGCATTCTAAATAAAGCTTAAAATTTTCTTGGTTCTGTATAGTCCTCGATAACATTGATGTCACATCCCCCATAATTTATTTTAATAATACAAAATATATAGTTGTCCACTTTTCTGTTATTTGAAGATTTTTCAAACGTATCTCAGCCAATATTAGTTACGGTGTACAAAGGGGCGAGCTTTGGTCTTTTTAGAAATCCCGATGTGTGCTGCATTTAATGTAAGTGCAGATCGCCATCAATAATTTCCTATTTATATTCCAGAAAATACAAGATCATCAAACCTTAATATGACGTGAAGCTTTTCGGAATGGAAATAATCAATATCTTGTTTAACTTTGGTATAATGTTATTGTGGGCATCACCATTTCACTTTCAAGCTATTATGATTCAATTCGTGGACGTTCAATGCCACCCACGCACGGATTCAATTAAAATGCTATTGATTTATGAATAAAACATTGGCAAACTGAATTGAACACTAATAGCCTTTTGGGAGAGCGTGTATATAAGATCAGTTGAAAAAGTTGAGGTCTTGTATAAATTAGTTGTCGAAGATTACTTTCTTTGATTCATGAAGCTTTTTGTGTTTTTTCACTTCTCAAATGCCAAATATACTGCTCTAAAACAGTTTGCACTCTGAAAGTCTGCACTTTTGACTAAAATTCAACGGATACACAACGATTTTGAAGAAAAAGGTGATAATTCAACAGATTCTCAAAGATTTTGAAAGAATTTGATTTTATAATGAATCAAGAAAGAATGGTCGACAACAATCAAGTGTTTCTAGTAAGACGTGTTTCTGAAGAACAAAATAAGTCGATGGATCTTCGATCCTTTCAGAAACTAATCAAACCGATTTATATTCAATTTTTCATAAACTCCATAAACCTTAATAGCATTCAGTTAAATAAAATATCCGATCGGATATTACTTGTGTTTTATAACCTGCTGTGGATCACCGATCTAATTTCAAGGCTTCTTTGTCACAAAGCTTCCAGGCCAAGTGTTTTTGCTTTGAACATTTCTTCAAAATGTTTATCTCTTGCTGCGTGGTGGATCGTTTTTCATCGAAAAACAAACATTTGGAAATTACTTCAACAAATAAATGCTATAAAAAATCTTTTTAAGACTAAAGTTAGTCTATTTGCAGGTTATTTCGTAAAAGTGTCTATTACTCTTTTATTTGTCAGCATTTTTATGCAAAGTCTGTATAAGATTCTAAGAACTCTTGACACATCCAGAAATTCGCGCAGTATAAAATGCAGATTTTTAGGCTTACAACCAACATTAAGCAACGAAAAAGCGGCAGTTGATTTTTTCTCCAAATTGATCAGCCAGCATTTAGACTGGAATATCCATTATGCTGTTGCCATACTGTATTGTTTTTCTTGCAAAGAACTAGGAAGGACCATACGAGCTTTATGCTCTAAACGACAATATTTTAACTCGCGTAATATATGGCAACAGTACTACCAGATTCGAGATTGCATGTTAGAAATTGAATTAATATTTTCGTCGCTGATTTTTATTCTATTCGCCAGATCTTTCTTGGAATTTTTCAGGGTTCTCACACTACTCTTAAATAAGATTAAGAGGAACCTCGACGTTGCTTACAGTGTTAAAAATGGACTTCATTCTTGCTTGATAATGACAGTTTTTGCGTTTGTGGTTTTAAGTGCGAACTCTCTGCTGAACAATTACAAACTGCTCTGTGTGAAAATGATGCGTATTCCAAAAGAGGCGTACTGCACCGAAAACAAGTTCGAGACTTATCGAAACTGTAAGTTGTTGCTGAATCAAAAGGATAGTGTCTCGCTGACAGCATGGGGAATCATTCATTTGAAGAAGAATCTAATGGTGACCTCAGTGGCGTCTCTTGTCAGCTATGGAGTTATTCTTCATCAATTTCAAGGGAAATAGGAGATGGGCGATTCTCTGGTTGACGCACAGGATATTTTGACTCTTTTTTCTACTCATAAACAGATAAAATTATAAAATTAAGATGACTAATAGTAATGTTTTCATTTTATATCATATTACTTGGTGCCAAGTTATATGGAAAAAAATAATTATTTTACCTATGTAAAATGTGCATTTATATCGTCTGACGCACGGTACACGATAACTTTGTGACCAAATAGACCTATATAAAACAAAAGCATTATTGCTAGATTGATAATAATTTTAGAATTCTAATTTGTTTATGAGTAGTAAAAAGAGCTAAAATGTCTCGTGCTTACAGCAGAGAATTGCCCAGATACATTCTGAGCATATAGTTTGTCGTTCACTGTAATATAATCTACTCGCATATGGATAAAATACATTGCTCCCAAGAGTCGGACATGTTTTACAAAACAGACAAATTTGAATTGAATAGTTTATCTTCTAAAACAGGTTCATTCGTTTTACCACTGGAAGGTAATCTTCCATTCATAAATTAAGTTGTATGACATTTTTAAACATCTCCTTAGGTGATACTTGTAATCATATATCGATAAAAAAATAAATGAACGTTTCCTTGATCTATATCTTTTGATAAAAGTTCTGGCTAGAAGGTCAGATGTGATGTATACCAATATATACGTGATGGCCAGCATAAAAAAGGTCCTAGATTATTTTCAAAATATAAGTTTGAAATCGATCATTCGTAGTTACGTTTAACAATCTGAAACACAAAACCTCTTATACGCTGGACACGACTGTAATGAGAACATAAAGGCGAGTTTCCTTGATCCTATCTTGACACCAAATTTATTTGATGTAATAATTATTTTGGAATATACCATAGTACTTGAATTTAGTTGAAATGAATTATTTGTATTTTAAGCATTAATGAATATTTTGTGCCTTGATACTATAATTGTATTATTCTTGGTATGGCGTCTTACCTTAATTCGTTAGAAGTCGTGCTTGGCGACAAATATGACCTTTTCTGCCCGTACATTTTTGTGATTCTGCATTCTTCCAATCAGTGGTGTAGTGTAAAATGAAAAGGTGTGGGAACGCCATGTCTCGTCGTTACAAATGTTTACTTTTTTTCTGTGGGGATACGCGGGAGGGGGGGGGGGTAAAAATGACAACGAAGAATAAATAACTTTATTAATACTACTTTAGTTATCTCAAAACAGATTACGAGCACCTCAAAAATTTAAAAGAAAATAATGTGTGTTTAGACATTTTTTATTTAAATAAATTTTTAAACTGTTAAGTTATATGGATTTTTAACAATTCGCTTTGCACAATCCATTTTAACAGATTATTTTACACTTTATAAATGGATTATAAGACATTTTCAAACATATTACTGACACACATTTTTAAACAGACTTTTTACAACAATTTTTAAACAGATTACTTACAACACATTTTAAACAGATTAGTGACAAGATTTTTTTTAATAATTTTCATTCAGAAAAATTTCCATAAGAGATCGAATTTAGATTCAGACACACATTTGACTTAGAGCTCATCATAATAGGGTAGTCAACTTATCTGTGTTTTCAGAGCCTATATTTAACTTGACCATCTGACTTCCAGAATTTCAGAGATTCCTTAACATGCAATGGGATCGAATAAATTCCCAGATTCTGTAGCTCCTCGAAATCTGTTTTCAAAATGAATTAAAAAGATTGCGATTGTTGCAGACGTCGATTTTGAGTTTTACGTTTTTTTCCTTCTCGAAATGAAAATGTAGAGAAGTTCTTCTTTCTTGATAGCTTTGGCTCAACCAGAAAATTTCTGTGGGACGGGTTTTACCTAAGTTTGTTCCAGTATTTCTCTGTATAAGAAACAATTTCCGTGCAAAACTTCCCTTGTTTGTTGCATATCATCAATATTTTTACACTTTTTCCCTCTGAGGGTCATGGGCGTATATATAAGTCCTTTGATCCCCAGTTTTTCCAGCAATACGCTTTAAATTTATAAATAAAATTTGAAATATTTTGTTTTTTAAATATTTTTATTAGGATAATAGTTTAAAACCCATTTAAAACTAAATAAAAAATTATTTATTTGAATCAGAAATATGATTTAAAAATTATTTCAGGGGAAAAAATTTACAATTTCGCCCATTACGTGAACACTCAGAGGGTTAATCTGTCACCTACACTATGACAAAAAATTAAATGGTTTTTGTCTAGTTTTAGAGTTATACAAAACATTCTAACATGGGACAACATTTTATCTCGATCCCATATTAACCATATTTTCTAGAATTCTAGATAATAAATTAATATGAAATTATTTCGTTAATTTAAATTCAATTACATAAGGAGTAATATTTTAGGTTAACGGACAAACACCAATATCATTTTGATTTTGGTGACATTGAACATTAAAACATTGAAAGACTGGGAGGGGGAGTCTAATGCATCAATCGGATTGTTGATGGAATGGCCATGTGCGGGTTGCCGCGCCTCTTTCAAGTATTTTTCAAATACTTGAACTTGCCTGCTAAACTCTGAAGTTATGGATCGAATACGAAGGCATAGTTCTCACTATAGAACTTTTTCATTTTCTTATTTGACTTTCCGTTAAGGGGCACGTAAAGAAAAAAAAATGCAATTTTTTTTTTTTAAATACAAAAACAAACTAAATTTTTTTTTAGGTGAGGGAACGCCGTTCCTGCTTCTAAAAAGGTAAAGGATCGCCGTTCCCACGCGTTCCCGCTCCACTACACCCCTGCTTCCAATATTCTTTCCCGAATTCACCAATGGCAAATCTCAATCAATAATATTGATGTTTTCACGAGGCAGGGCCGTAGACAGGGGGGACCGACAAGACAACCCCCCCCCCTCTCCAAAATTGTGTGAAATTTTGTTTCACTAATTCCCCTTCTTTTTTTGTGTAAATTGTTATATGTATTTAAACAAATCTTCGACCATACCCCCACCTCCCCTCAAAAAAAATCTTGGCTGTGGGCTCGTCACGAGGTGTTTCTCTTCTCAAAAGAAATTCCTTTCCAGGTCTCTTATGGCACCCAACTTGAGATTCTCCTATCCTATCTTTAAAGAAATGTAGCCCGCGTGGAGTAGAATCAGCCATTTGAATATAGCCTATTTCGCATTTCTATTTCAGAATGTAGAAGGTTTTTGGTGAACCATGGCAAAAGTGGTAAATAATACCATTCCAGATGAATGCATTATTTTAATACTTCTACTTTTTACAATATAATTATTTATAATACAATTTTTATAAAATTTACATTGTTTTAATTTTTATTAAAGATGTCAGACTTTATAGTAAGAAGCTGTTTTTACAACCACCCCTGCCTATAAATAAATTATTATACGTTTTCATCACAGAAATCTTTCCAGAAGTGTAGCTCTTTTGTTATTAGTGGTAGAAATTTATAAACAAAACTTGTAGCAAATTCATGGTTCGACAACTTTTATGTTAAAAATTTTTCTCTATGGCATACCGCTATGGAGAAATAATAAAAAATCTCGACAAAAACCTTAAATAAGTATAATCATTATGGAAAAGTTGTTAATATGATGCTGCATAACTCGTTACGTAATAGTACTATCAACAAACTTTGTATACAAAAGTTATAGAAAGTTTAATATTCTACAACTTTTAAGTATAAATTTCGCTTCGAAGATGCAATGGCAAAAACTCATGTTTTTGTTATACCACGGAGAACGTTTTCAAGATTAAAATATAACTGCGAAAAGTTTTATTTAATGTTGACATACTAAGAAGTTTACCATGAATTTATTAAGTTTTTTTTTTTTTTTTTTTTTAAATACTTTTTTTTTATTTTAATTATTTTTTTCGTTTCCTGAAAATCTCCTGAGATCATAAATACCAAACGAACATTCGACTGGGACTATATTAGCTCTAATAGTCCCAGTCGAAGTCCCATATAAGATTTGTAACAAAAATATAATTTTCATAAACTCTCATGATATTGTAGTAATTTGATCAGTGATGAGGTTTATTGTCTTCAAAGCGATTGGAACAATATATCCCGCAAAAACAATTTATTCAAAATATCTAAAATCTAATTTCTAAGTCTAAATTATTACTTAAGAAAACTATTTTACACAAAATATAGCATAAATATAGTTATAATGAAAGTGCTCAAAAATACAATTCTGCCATTGCAATCTGAGAGAGTTTCCAAATTTCTTTAACCGTACTTTTATTCCAAATTCCTTAAGAATACTGAAAACATGTAAAAGTAAAATTTATTTATCCAATGTCTCATGCCGAAAAAGGTGCTTAAGTAATATTCCAAAATATAAAAAAATCCTAAAAGAAACAAGGAATTCCAAAATCCCAAAAATAATATCCCCCTATAAATATCCTGCGAACGACATTGCTGTTCGCTAAAAGAAAAAATTATCAAAATTTGTTATCAAACATAATTTTATCATTTGAACACTATTTGAGCAAATCTCATAAGACTTGCCACCCAAATAAGATTTGTGAAAACAATCTTTAGTTCAATAAAAAAAGCAATAACCTCAAATCTTATCACTTATATTACTAGTTGAGATTGTTATCAATCCTTGATTACTCCTTTATTTGATTCTTTTATCAAAAACCTTGTAAATCAAACATGGAGATAAGTTCTTATAGTAATATCTGATTGTTCTTATCAATACGCACACAGACCAGCTTCTACCGCACACAGATTTTAAAATATGATTTCTAAGATGACAGTTTTCTTATTTACATCTAAGCATTAAGAGATAACTAACTCATAATCCAGTTCCACGATAAATACAGTCAAAGCCCGTTAACGCGAAAAGATGGGGACGCCAAAATAGTTTGCGTTAACCGGAATTTCATGTTAAACGAATAAATTAACGCTAAGTTTTAAGTACGGAGAACTGCTTTTCCGTACTTATAGATTTCATGTTAACGGGGTCGGGTACCAAAAATAAAAAAATAAAACTTTATTTATGAATATTTTTAAGTCAAAAATTTGTCTTATGTAAGAGATACTATTTATATGTCTTTGAGATATTACTATTATTTTTTTTTTTAAATATTGTAATTATTTATTTTTAAAAAAATTAAAAGCCAAGAAAAATTCATAATAATTGATGTCTGCGTTTTCTTATATAAGTCAAGAATATGTATATATATATATATATATATATATATATATATATATATATATATATATATATATATATATATATATATATATATATATATATATATATATATATATATATATATATATATATATATATATATATATATATATATATATATATATATATATATATATATATATATATATATATATATATATATATTCAAATTGAAAGCTTTCTGTAATACATAATTACATAAAGAAAGTTTATCTTAACGGAATTTTGATGAGTGAATTAGAAAAAAATTCGAAAAATTCTCAGAGTTAAAATATTGATTTTTTTTTTTATGTTACCTTTTACTCTAAATGTTATATTTTAAAACAGGATTTAAAAAATAAAATTCTGCGAAGACAAAATGTTTAAAGCTACATGTATTAAATGCTTTAAAAATTTGAATAGCATATTGTTAATGGTTTTGGAGAATTATTGATTGGAATTTACAACATCTGTGGAAAACACTAGTGACCGAAAAACGCACTTAAAGCAGACACTTCAAGGTGTTACGCCCATTAGTGATGTTTAAACGGCAGCAAATTTCGTGGCGTTCTAATTATCGGAGGAATAAGATAAAAACATTATTATCTTCAGGAATGTGTAAACTATTTAAAAAAAAAATTATTTTTGATGAAATTTCGGTACTGGCGAAATTTCGGTAAGCGATTTCACGGTAACGGGGTTTCACAGTAGATCTTTGGGATTCATATAGTAACACAGAATACAAATATGAATGTCATGCTTCTATTTGTTTCTGTTTGCGAAGTTCAATACTTCACTTTTTGCCGGGAAGAGAAATTTTTTCGTCTTTCCATTACTTAAAATTCTTTATGTAGCCTACCAACATCCTAATTAGCGTTTAATTATATTCTTATATAAGGAATATTTCTAGTCCTTTTAATCCTTTGTTGCTATTGGAAAGTCCTATAATGGTTTCAAATTTTAAAAGGGAATGTCGAAGACAGTGGTGACTCGTGAGTAGTAAGAGTAAGGGGCCCCGAATTAACGACGGCATAGTTGTTGTTTCTTTGAGACGGGAAGGGGGGGGGGGGGTAGGGGATCAGTACAAATTTTAAACTACATGAATTCCATGCAATTAAATAAATGTTATTCAAATGCACATACTAACAAAATTATAAGAAAAATTAAACAAATTTTCCAAATAAATTGTTATTAAAATATATTTTAGTAAAACGAATAATTATAACAAATTCAACACTGCAGAATTTTGTTTGAGCCAATGACTTTTGAAAATTAGCCGCATGTCCCATGGCTTTTAAACTTATGGCTCATGACTTTTGAAAAATTAAAAATGAAGTGAAGAAAAATGTCGAAATTTTCAGAAAAAGTAGAGTATGGATTTTAAATTGTTCATTTAAACATAAAATTAATGCATTATGATTCATTAATATTTTAGTCCAAATTTCATTGCTCAACAAAAAAATATTTTCAGTCTTATATTTTTACTTCTTAAAATTTTTGGTTCAGTTTAGATCTCTTTTGTCACTTGTGGAATGTACCAAAAAAAAAAAATCCTTTATTGTTATCCATATAAATGGTTACTTCAGGCAACTGAATGAGTTAAAGATAGGTAACGTTGCAGTACATCAGGGACAAAATTTTAAAAAATTCAATTCAAAAAAATTCTTCGTTACTTGAATTTGATGCAAAAATGAAACAAATAAATCTCATTCAAAATTTTATCAATACTTTATTATAAATTCAAAACAGGACTGGGACCAAGGACTTAATGCTTCTCATTGCAATAAATTGTGGATCCGGCCTTTGCTTTTTGGAGGGGGCAGAAAATTTTGCAAAATTGGGATTCCTAATAAATACATCTTATTTGTAAATAATAGGTCATGAAGAAGCCTTTTTCCACCCTAATATTTTTACCTCAAATAACTTTAAACCAAATTGAAACAAGTTCATCCGGCATCAAATCGTATTAAGTAATTTAAAATTATTTAATACGATTATTTCGTTATGTATGTTTGAATAATTGAATATTTGGATCATAAATAGAAATAACTAATATAAAAATGTAATTCAAATCATTAATTTTACTTTTAATAAAAAATAAATTCGCCAAGACGTTCAAGAGGACTAAACCGAAGCTTCATTATTTAAATAATAATATACTTGGAATATTCTGAGATGGTGATTACAAACACATTTATATGGATTAAAATGCTTTATATAATGTTTCAATTGCAAAGAAATTCTTGCTTTTTCCTAAATAGGTTTCATTGCTACGCCAAAGTAAAAAGATGCCAAAGGTTTAGTGGATCTCTATGTCTGCATTCTCAGAAGCGCCTCTAATCTTAAATTGAATCAATTAAAAATAAAAATGATATTTTTTTTTACAGCTCTGTATTTCAGAAATCACGGGCTGCGAAGAGGCTAAAGATGACTAAGAGTATACTAAATTCTGTTTTTCGCGATTTACCTTCATATATTTTTTGTTCATTTTTTTAATCGATATGTATTTTCTTCCACAGATATGAAATTATTTTGGATTCATTAGGTATATTTGATCCAGGAGAAAGCCCAGAGGCAGAATTGCTTTTAAAAGTATGCATCGTTTCACACATGAAAAGATCTAATTTGTATACTGTTATGAATTTTTCCACTGAGGCAATGATGGCGCAGTTTTCACGGTTTAAAAATATTTATTCTCTCTTCAGAAAACTCACAAAATTTATTCACAGGCAACAGTTTAATTACTCTCAAGCTTCAACACAAGCTTCAACAAAAATAACTTCGAATTCAGCGATTATACAAGCTCACTCCAATAGGTAAACAAAGCGATCAGCTTTCAACGAGGTCCGAAGTCCATCTGAAAACTTTCCCGTTCTCCAGTCTTTTATATACAAGCGCGTGAGGCATTCTCGAAATTTCCAGCCAATTCATCGGAAAAGAAATATCTCGAAACTTCTCGATTGCTTTAGGTGTTGCTACCTTTTTCTAACTTGTATAATCGCTATTAATTAATAAATAAAATAAGGTAAAAATAAATTACAATAGAATTTTGAAATAATACGTCACTATTTACAATATATACAGACAATTTGTGCAACATTTCCCCCTTCTTAAAGACTGCACGTCCCGGGCAGTGAAGTCCTTAAGAGGAAAGGCAATTCAATCACTTCTACTATAATATGGGGCTAGTCTATTGTTATGTACATCTCTAGGTTTACAGGAGGGTGTCCGTTGAATCCTTACCACGACGTCGTTGATCTTCTTAAGGACCACATACGGCCCTTCCCAGTTCGTCTGGAGCTTAGGGGAGAGTCCTTTCCGACGTTTAGGATTCCATAACCACACCTGGTCACCTTCCTGGAATGAACGTTCCGTGGCCTTGGCATCGTAGCGGACCTTCATGCGCTCTGTCATGATGTTGATTCTATCTCTGGCGAACCGATGTACGGCTTCTAAACGTGCCTGGAGATCATCTAGATACTGGACAGGCGAGGAAGGGGTGTCCGGTGGTCGTCCAAAGAGGAGGTCACAGGGTAGTCTAAGATCTCTTCCGAAAATCATTTGAGATGGTGTATATCCGGTGGTCTCGTGAGTAGCACTTCTGTAGGCCAAAAGGAACAATGGAAGTTTCTGATCCCAATCTTGCTGGTTCTTGGAAACAAACAAGGAGAGATGATTCAGAATCGTTCTATTAAATCGTTCAACCATTATATCGGATTGTGGGTGCAGGGGAGTTGTACGAGTCTTTTCCATGTCGAGCAAGTCACACAGCCCAGTGAAGACGGCAGAGTTGAAGTTCGTCCCCTGATCGGAATGTATCAGCAGGGGTACGCCAAATCGGGAGATCCAATTCCGTACGAGGACTTCTGATACGGTTGTGGCTTCCTGGTCCGGAATAGCGTATGCTTCTGGCCACTTGCTAAAGTAGTCCATGACAACTAGGATGTATTTGTTGCCATTAGTTGTGTGAGGTAGGGGGCCTAAGACGTCCAAAGCAATTCTTTCGAATGGTGCTCCTACGTTGTAACGTTGCAACTTTCCACGAGTTCGGGTCTTCGGTCCCTTCCGCGAATTGCATGCATCACAGGACTTGCACCACTTCTCCACGTCGGATTTTGCTTTGTCCCAGAAGAATCTCTCCCTGACTTTCTGAAGAGTTTTCGTGACACCAAAATGTCCTCCAGTAGAACTGCTGTGAAGTTCTTCTAGAACGTTCGTAACTCTAGAACTTGGAAGGATTAATTGCCACCGGAAGCTTTTGCCATCATCGGACTCCCATCGACGGTAGAGTACTCCATTCTTCAAGTGCAAAGAGTCCCACATAGCCCAATATCTCTTCATTGTTGGGCTATAGCATGCAATTTCCTGCCAACTGGGTTTTCCGGTAGCTGCTTCTATGAATTCAATTAGAGGTTTCAAGTCCTGATCTTCAACCTGACTTTTTCGAACATTCTGGTCACTCCAAGGGTCCAAGTCTGAAGTAGTTGAGTTGGTAGTTATTTTCCGAACGGCCGATGTGTTAACCCCGAACTTAGACTCGGCATTGGAACAAAATCGACAGTTCTCCGGACATGATCTTCTAGAAAGAGCTTCTGCATTCCCATGGAACGTTCCTTTTCTGTGATGGATATCCATGTCGTATTCCTGCAGGCGCTGAATCCACCTTGCTATTTGTCCCTCTGTATTCTTGAAATTCAGCAACCAAATCAGAGACGCATGGTCAGTTCTTAAAAGGAATTTTCGGCCGTACAAGTAATGATGAAAGTGCTCAACGGCCTTTACTATTGCCAGTAACTCCTTTCTTGTGACGCAGTAGTTCCGCTCGGATCTTGACAGGCTCTTACTAAAATAAGCGATGACTTTCTCCTGTCCTTCAATATCCTGGGAAAGAACGGCGCCCACTCCCTCATTGCTGGCATCTGTATCCAAAATAAAGTCCTTGTTAACATCGGGAAAAGCCAAAACAGGCGCGGATGTTAAAGCGTTTTTCAGTTGATTGAAGGAGTCGTCACAGTCGGCAGTCCATAGGAACTTCTGCTTGCTCTCTGTTAGTCGATGCAAGGGTCTGGCGATCTTGGAGAAACCTTTCACGAATTTACGGTAATACGTGCACAGGCCTAGGAAGCTTCGCAATTGATGAACGTCTTGCGGCCGAGACCAAATTTGCACAGCATGGATCTTGGCTGGATCTGTGCTTACTCCATCGGATGAGATGATGTGTCCGAGATAACTGACTTTCCGCCTAAAGAGCTTACATTTTGATGGGCTAAGTTTCAAGTGGGCTTCCCTAAGCTTCAAGAACACGTTCTTCACATTTTGCAAGTGTTGATCAAAACTCCGCCCGGTGATAAGGATATCGTCCAAATATACCAGACAGGTCTCGTAGGAAAGTCCTCTAAGCACAGTCTCCATTAGTCGCTCGAACGTAGCCGGTGCATTACACAAGCCAAACGGCATAACTTGAAACTGCCATAATCCTTGGCCGGTAGTGAAGGCAGTCTTCTCACGATCGTCGGGATGTATCTCCACTTGCCAGTATCCACTCTTCAAATCCAAAGTCGAAAACCACTGGTTCCCTGATAGAGTGTCCAAAGTGTCATCAATTCTTGGCAGAGGGTAGCTGTCCTTTTTCGTAATTTCGTTCAGCTTCCGGTAATCCACACAAAACCTGGTGGAACCATTAATCTTTCGAACGAGTACG
Source organism: Linyphia triangularis (assembly GCA_963978545.1). Lineage (NCBI taxonomy): Eukaryota > Metazoa > Arthropoda > Arachnida > Araneae > Linyphiidae > Linyphia > Linyphia triangularis. The sequence goes on along the minus strand of OZ021732.1, from coordinate 27,788,657 downwards.
ATTGGAGAGGCCCATGGACTTGAGGAGGGTTCGATAACTCTATTATCTTCCATTTCATGTAACAATCTCCCGACCTCCTCTTGTTTTGCAAATGGAAGTCTTCGAGGATGTTGTTTAATCGGTAAATGGGTCCCAGTGTCAATTCGATGTTGTGTAAGCTTCGTTCTTCCTACATCTTTCGATGACATGGAGAAAACGTCCTGAAATTCTTTTATAAGGTTTCCGACAATCTTCTCTTGCCTTCTTTCCAACCGAGAGTCCTCGAGAAGCTGGTCCACTAAATCCACGGGTGGTGCGGTCGGAAGCTCCTTCGATCCTCGTTCGATGCTTGTAACGGGTGTGCAAGTGGCAATTTCTTCTCCTTTCTTGATAACTCTCTTAGAATCACCGATGTTGGCCATTCTCACATGCACCACCTCTTGAGAGAGATCCACAAGCGTCGCTCCTACAAGCACTCCTTTCGGGACGCTATTCGATGATGGGAAGTCCGTTACTCCGAATCGGAAGGCCTTCGGGAGCTCTGTTGAACCTTTTACAACCAAATCTGTCATGGAGGGGATGGTGATGTCTTCAAGAACTACTATTCGATATGCACACGGCTCTTCCGAGTCCAAACCGAACAATGGAACTTCTTCTTTCCCTGTTTGAAGCTCGCCTTTCTCGAAATTCAAAGTAATTCCATTTTTCTTTAAAAAGTCCAATCCAAGAATACATGGGTCAATAATTTCAGTGACGTAAACGGTGTGAGTGTAGGTGTGAAATCCAAAAGAGATGTTGACATTTAATTTCCCATGCACAGAAATTTTGTCACCAGTCACAGTTTGTAGTGAAACTGAAGGCGCCGTGTAAAGAGGTTGGCTGTCCAGGCGCCGGGCTACATCCGTCCGTAAGATGGTTACATTTGCCCCTGAGTCAACTATTAGACGACAGGGAGTTCCATTGATCTTGCCCTCCACGAATAAACTATAGTTTCCTCCTTGAAGGGATGAGATGTGATAGAGGCTGAGTGGGGCACCACCTGCTCTACACGGCGACCTCCGCCTCGCGAGATAGCCGCTCTTTAGTTTAACTGCTGAGGTTCGGACGAGGGTCTGTCCCCTCTCCTGTCCAATTCAGGGCAATCACGTCTGAAATGTCCTTCCCGGTTGCAGAGCCAACAAACCACTCTAGTTTTTCGATCCCTTGAGCCAGGAATATTTCTCATAATTCGCTCCATCTTGTTTTCCAGTTCTTGAAACTTCTTCGTGAAAAGTTCAGAGGAATCGTCTGCCAATGTTCCACGTACGAAACGCCGGTCTTTTCTAGAAGCTTGCTGGGCGGCTTCTACTCTCATGGCATAGACGAGGGTGGACTTCAGATCTTTGCTGTCTGACATCCTGGTAGCTTGCTGTATGTCGGGATCTTTGATGGCATCCACGAAATACTGAAGAGACAGGTTATCTCGTACGTCCGAGGGACAGTCTGGGAAAGCGAGGAGCGACAGTCTTTCTATATCCGATGCCAATTCTTGAAGAGTTTCATTGGCCTTCTGCTGTCTCACTTTCGATTGCAGTCTGTTGTAATCCTTTAGATGCTGCTCCCCAAACCTTAACTCCAACGCACTTGCCAGCGCCTCGAATTCTCCCCGCTTCTCTTCAGGTAGTGTCTGTAAAATGTCAGCAGCTTCACCTCGAAGAGATGCTGCGAGATGGAATGCCTTCGAAGTATCGTCCCAACCATTCGCAGAAGCAATAATTTCAAACTGCGTTTGATAAACGCGCCAAGACGACCTCCCATCAAAAGTGGCCACTTTGATGTTGGAACGTGGCGCAATGAAGGGAGTGGAAACATTATCCCATTTAGGAGTTGCAATGGTCGCAGCTTCGCGAGTTTCCATTTCCCGTGGTCTTTCTTCTACAGCATTATGAAACTTTTCAAACCTTTCTTCAACAGCGTCTTGAAACTTTTCCTGTTTCTCTTTCATGGTGGAAACTTTTTCTTAGATTTCATTCCTTACAGTCACAAGATCTTCCTTCACTGTAGAAACCTTTTCTCCCAAGCAGTCAACTTTCCCATTAACCGCCTCAAAATTATCACTGATTTCTTTTCTTACTTCATTCAGAACCTCTTCTTTTACCGATTGTAAAACACTTGTAGTAGTCTCTATTATCGTAGATTCCACCATTGTAGTTAGCTCGGATTTCATTTCTTCTTTAATCCCAATTATAGCTGCTGATGTGGATTCTCGGCAGGCTTTCAGTTCCGTAGCCGCAGATTCTTGTCCGGCTTTTATTTCGGCTGCGGTAGCTTGTTGATTAGCTTTCATTTCGGCTGCGGCGGTTTCTTGTTGGGCCTTCATTCCAGCAATCATTTCCATCAACTGCTTCATTTGGTCTTCCATCATTCCTCTAGTTGTCGGCATTCAAGATGACTAAACCCCACTTCTGACACCACTGTTATGAATTTTTCCACTGAGGCAATGATGGCGCAGTTTTCACGGTTTAAAAATATTTATTCTCTCTTCAGAAAACTCACAAAATTTATTCACAGGCAACAGTTTAATTACTCTCAAGCTTCAACACAAGCTTCAACAAAAATAACTTCGAATTCAGCGATTATACAAGCTCACTCCAATAGATAAACAAAGCGATCAGCTTTCAACGAGTTCCGAAGTCCATCTGAAAACTTTCCCGTTCTCCAGTCTTTTATATACAAGCGCGTGAGATATTCTCGAAATTTCCAGCCAATTCATCGGAAAAGAAATATCTCGAAACTTCTCGATTGCTTTAGGTGTTGCCACCTTTTTCTAACTTGTATAATCGCTATTAATTAATAAATAAAATAAGATAAAAATAAATTACAATAGAATTTTGAAATAATACGTCACTATTTACAATATATACAGACAATTTGTGCAACAATACGTACCTATAGAGTAAATGCTAGTCTTTCTTTGTCTCGCCCGAACACAATAGCTAACGAAATAAAGCTTCAAAATTTAAGAATTTAGCTCTAGTATAATAGAATATCTAAATTTTAAAGTTTATATTAAATTTAAAAAAAAAAACTAACTGGTGGGGATAGAAACACAATGAAAAGTGATTAAAAAAAGTGGCGGCCCGTGATCGAAAATGCTAGTGCAGCCAGAAACAAGCTTCCCCCCCCTCCCCCCTCTTCCACCACACGAAGGAAAAAACTTTTCCAATTAAGGTGATATTAATCCTAACGGAAGCCATGTGTTCCTGAAACGCGTATCGGCTGCGACGTTGCCATGGTAATCATAACATACTACGAAGAATTTCCAACTGTAATTTCTCTTTTTGGTCCCATAAAACACGAGTAATCACAGTTCAAAAATATGCTAATTACAACTAATTAAATATTAATTAGTAAATTAATTCTTGAATAAAACTGAATTTTTTTTCAATTAATAATCATTACTCATTGAGTACTTTTAAGTGCAAAAAAATCCGATTTTTAAAATGACAATTTGAAAAAAAAGTTCTAGTGTGGTTGTACATGATTGAGGAAAGTGTGTGTGTGTGGTTGGGTTGGGGGTGGAGAAGTGGTTGTTGGGAGGTCGCATGTATCCGGCTGCGCATGTGCCTCCACTTTTAAATGTTTCTGTCAGTTGCAACACAGTAGAATATCAGTTTTAGTAAGGCGTATACATCTATGCCTGCTAAAGATTAGATTTCTACAGTGATTTGTTTTCCTTAAAGAAGAAGGTCTGGGCAAAAAAAAAAAAAATTACCTTGACGTATAATAACTCAAAAGCTAAAGTTCGCCCCTCTAAATTTTTCTTATCAGGAGATTTCCCAAACATTTCTCTACAAATGTGCCGAATTTCATACTTTTAAATTCAATCGTTTTTGCGGCATAAACGTTTATTTAGTCAGAGACATTTTTGCGCATATTAAAATTCCCCACGGCGGAAAAATTCTGAAACATCATTCACTGAATTTGAATCCTTAATTTTTTTTAGTAAAGAGAGACATCAGAAAAAATCGCTTGAAAAACTGAAAGTGCTTTTTAAAAATTAAAGAAAAAGTACTACAAAATCGATTCCTCTAAAATTATGGCGACATTATTTTACATCACACTTTTGTCACTTACTATAGCAGTGCCCCTGATCGAAAATGCTAGTGCAGCCGGAAACATGTGTACCCCACCCCCACCACACACTTTTCACAATCATTCATGAATGCTAAGTCTTTAATCTTAATAATCTTTAATGCTCAAACTCAAATCAAAAGTTTCCTTTCAATTTTTATAAAATGAATAAGATACGAAAGAAAATACTTATTTTTTGAAAACAAAATCCATCCTCCTTTCTTTTAAACTTGAGAATCAGTCAATGATGTCGTCATAAAATGGCGTTTTTTTGGTAACACACTCACCCCACCCACGCAGATTCTCATATGCTGAGCCAATCAGCTCATCGAATTCTCAAGGGCAGCCGAAGTCAGAAATAATACTTGATCGGCAACACCCTATTACATTGCGTAGAGGAAAGGCTTCTATTGCTTTCCATTGGTTACCATGGCAACATGGCTGCCCGAAACACGGCTGCTGTGTTCGGAGGAAGATCACTTTGATTGGAATCGGGGGTTTTCTCGTGAATTATTCAGCAAGAAGATTGCTGTTTATCGGATTTTTTTTTTCACTTACCGTAGAAATGGATCTTTATTTTAGAAAATTATAAAATAAATAATTTTTGTTTTGAACTAATAAATTTAGATGCAGTCCGACTGTACTGCACGAGCAACCACTGTACTATAAATTTATCGTAAAAAATTGTTCCTGAGTACATAAATCCATTTTCAAAATACACTTGAAGAAGTACTAGCATTAGAGATACTTCTATCTCCCTACAAGTCCCTCGCTAGCGAAGTTCAGTTTTATACTACCTGTAAAAATACAAAATACTCATTTTTTGATAATTATAAAAGCTTTGGTTTCCTAAGAAAACGTTTCTGTAATCCAGCGTTCACATGAAAACTTCCGAGTGACGTTACAAACCTGTCAGATTTTTGACAGAACTTGCCGTTGAGCATTTGCTGTTGTTACCAACCGTCATCTATATGTTGTACATTTTAAGTGAAATTCATAGTATCACTTAAGATTATCATCTAATATGTTTTTTAATTTGTATTAATTGTGTTTTGGTATCCTTTACATTAATTGTGTCGGTGTAGGTGGGTGCCATGAGCATAGCCAGGGGGGATAAATCCCTCTTCCCCCGAAATTTTTAGATTGTAGAAAAAAGCAATAGAAAATTAAAAACCAAAATAAAATTAACCAATCCCCCCTTCCCCAAATTTTCATACTAAAATGTAGTGAAATTACCCACTTCTATGTTGAGAACCCTGCGTTTTCGGGGAGACTTTCCGGGACTTGGAACTGATCTTTTAACCGATCATTGTTGAAACTCTTTCCTGTTGCTAAATTGTTTTAATCAATAGATGAAAGGTATTTGAACGGGAATGCATAAATCCATTATGGAATGAAGTCCAGTCAATTCAACTTTGGATCGCACGCTGTAAGTCGAATAATTTTAACTAATCAATGAACTACTCCCGCATTTAAAAAAAAAAAAAAAAAAAAATATTCAATTCTTAATGTTTCGAAAAGGCCATAAAACAAAAAAATTTCTGCCCACTGCGCTTTTTTCTTTTCTTTTTTCTAAATTTGTAACCGAAGTTTGCTGGTTAATTTTGGCAGAGAAAACGACTGATTCGGCTTGAAACTAATGTGACGTCACTTGTTCTGAATTTGGTTTGAATCTTGGCTTGAAACGCAGTAGCGGAAACCAGTTTTGCAAGTTTCTCGCAAATCGCGCCAATCGCCACGGGATATGGCAATTATCTAAAAAACTCGCACCAACTGTTTGGCAGAAACCTCACGATAACGGCGGAAGGCGGTAACGGAAGGAAGTTTTGACGTCACAGCTAAAATTTCGCGTTTTTATTGGACTGCAATCGGACGAGGTTTTCGGACATTTTCTTTTCTTAATATTTAAATTACTAATTCTTTTAAAGAACTTTTGTTTGAATATTTGGAATCAGAAAGAAATTCTTCATAAATATAAACTAAGAGTTTCACTCGTTTTTAAAAAATGCAGGAATTATCCATTGTTGAAACTTCTTTCCTGTTGTCAATATTGTTTTAATAAAAAAAAAAAAAAAATAATAATAATAATAATAAATAAAAAAAAATGTGTTTATAATATTGTCTGACGTCAGACTTACCCATGGGCGCGGGCAGAATTAATTTCAGGTGGGTGCAAATGACACATAAGGGGGTGCAAGGCGGAATTTCTTTTTTTTAACCTTGATTTTTTATTTGGATATCTTATGAAATTTTAAAATAAATATTTATGAATTAAATTCCGTATGCATTGAATGTTTTAAAACCTATATGCTACTTCTATTTCCAGTGAATGATACCACTTTTCCTCATATTATTTTTAATTTTCAAAATCCAAGTGCACTTCCTTGCACCTCCCTGGCGGCGTCCATGGACTTACCAGCTTTTACTCACGTTCTGTTATCCTGATATCAATCTCAATTCAGCCATGTTCAATGTGGCGACATGTAATGACTGAAACCTTCCCTATTAAGGTTGACGAGGCCAAATCTTTGGAAGGCTAATTAATCCACTTTTCGTCTTCCAATTCAGCTGAATCTTGGCAAATAGATTTGTTGTAGATGACAATGTAATCAATCAAGTTTTGGGGGTAAAAAAGAAGTTAGTAAATAGTTCGGAATGGATCTTTTGTTCTTAGAGGTCAAACACTATGGAAACTCGAATTGAGTTCAAGAAGTCTCAATTGCATATAAAATTGGCAATGCATATAAAGAATTTATGTTAAAAACTTTTTTTTTGGTTATATTATTCCATTAATTTATTGTCTTATTAACACGCTAAACTAACACTAACGCTAAAAGTTGAACAACAAATGTCTCTAACGCAGAGCTCTCTTCCCTTGAGCATCGCCCATCAACAACTGTTTTTCATCTGTTTCACTTAAAAAAAAAAGAATAAATATAAAAAAAAAAAAAAAAAAAAAAAAAAAAAAGGAAAATGTAATATTTATTGAAAAAATACCGCCAATTTCCTCATTTTGGAGTTACTTTTTTTTTTTTTTTTTTTTGCTAAAGTAATAATTATCGTCAAACTGGCATTTTTTTTTTTTTTTTAATTAATACAAATACCAAAGAAGTCGACCAATTAAAGGCACGAAGCCCAACAGGGTTGGTCCAGCTAAAAGTACCTAATCAATGGCATTTAACAATCTCCCAATGAATATCAATTTTTCCCTTAAAACCAAGCACCCCAATTAAATTCACTATATCCACAGACAAACAGCTCTATTTATCAATCACCCCATTACTGAAATTCTTTCTCCTTTCGATATTAAACTGTATTTTAAAACCATGACCCTTCGTTTTACTATCTCTAATAAATTACAAACTCTCAGTCGCATTCTGTTTAATAATTTTAATTTTGAATAAATGAATTATATCACATCTAGTTCTTCTCTCCACTTCAGCGTTCAATTTCTTTTTACCTGTCACTATATTCGAATCTTAACTTGCAAATATGGCAACGTTAAATTACAACACTTCATGACAAATATAAATGCAACTAGCTGAATACCCGTGCTGCGCTACGAAATTTTACCATTAGCATTTTAGCGATCAAAAGACATTCATGTATTCTAAGTAGTTAGAAAGTGGGGCTCCGGGGCCATGGAGCGACCGAGCGACGGTATGGTATGGGGGCGTGGTTATGACGTCACCGGAAGGGGGCGTGATACGGATATGACGTCACAGGAAGTGACATTACCGGATATGCCGTCACCGGAAATCCCGTGACCGGAAGTGGAGTTGAGTTTTTTCCTTCCTGCTGCTGTTTTAGTTTCGGTTTCATTATAAGCTGTTTGTGTATGACGTCATAGTGGGTATGACGTCATAATGTGTTTTATATCAAAGTTTTGAGTGGTGGCAACACTTTTTAGTTTCGGTTTATCTAGCAGACTGAGTTGAGTTGTTCTAGGACTGCTTCTTAGTGAATAAGTTAGTGATAGGTTTTTATTGCGTGACGTCACAGTAGATATGACGTCATAATTTGTTTTATATCAAAGTTTTGAGCGGTGGCAACACTTTTTAGTTTCGATTTACCTTTAGGATGGAGTTGAGTTGTTCTAGGACTGCTTGTAAACGAATAAGTTAGAGTGATAGATATTTTTACTAGTGACGTCACAGTGAGTATGACGTCATAACTTGTTTTATATCAAAGTTTTTGAGCGGTGGCAACACTTTTTAGTTTCGATTTACCTTTCAGGTGGAGTTGAGTTGTTCTAGGGCTGCTTCTAAACGAATAAGTTAGAGTTATAGATATTTTTACTAATGACTTCATAGTGGATATGACGTCATAACTTGTTTTATATCAAAGTTTTTGAGCGGTGGCAACACTTTTTAGTTTCGATTTACCTTTCAGGTGGAGTTGAGTTGTTCTAGGGCTGCTTCTAAACGAATAAGTTAGAGTTATAGATATTTTTACTAGTGACTTCATAGTGGATATGACGTCATCCATGATTTTACAAAACTTACCTATAAGACGATGGGAGCAATAGAAATATGATAAGTTTTAGGCGGGATGGAGTTGAGTTGTTCTAGGGCTACTTTTAAGTAAATAATTTAGAGTGATAGGCTGTTTTACCAGTGACGTCACAGTGTTAATGTAGTGGAGATGACGTCACGATTTGCTTTATATCAAAGTTTAAGGAATGGCAACATCTTGTATCCTGATATATCTAAGTCTCCTTTGATTGGTTGAAATAAAAGCTCACTTCTGATTGGTTAGAATATGTCACGTGATTTCAAATGCTCTTCTCATTGACTATACAGTTTAGTAAGACAGTTTTCTACTAAGTTTAATGTAATTGCGGCGCCATCTAGTGGTAGGAAGGAATATAAATTACATAGTTTATAACTTTTCATGCTTAACCATTAAAAACTTCAAATACATGCAAAGATAATATACTAACACAAATGCGTAAAGTTTCGGATTGAGTGGATTTTTTTTTTCTATAAGTGCTTAACACATTTAAACTAATGTTGAGAGATATAATCGCAAGACACTTTTAAGGAATCAGGTTTAATCAATGTTAGACACATAAAGTCTCATTATTTTCTCAATAACAGTATGAAATGTAAATATAAATTAAAATTTATGAGGAAAAAAAAAATTTAAACTTTGATATCTTAACGTGAAAATTTCTTTTACAGAGCTTAACGTGTCATTAAAAAGTTTTTTTCTTTTATTGTCATAGTTTTTGAGGGATTGAATACACAACAAAAGAACTTAGACTAGAATTAATTTTCAATATTCAGCAACTGAAACCCATTATGGAAGTGAAAGCAATGATTTTACAATTATTTTTAGGTTGAGTTAGTCTAACCCAGTTGAAGGAATTAGTAGTTGTAGTGTGTTCACACGTGAGTTTGCAATACAATATTAGTAATATACATTTCCAAAAAAACGAAATATTTATCACTTTGAATAGAAAAATGACGATTTTTTTTTTATTTATGTAAGTATTATTCTCAATTTTGTAAATTTTAAATGTATTATCCATATTTTATTGAAGAATTTATATTTTTTTTTCTTCTTCTTTCAGAATGGTTTAGGAAAAACATTTCATTTTAGTCAGAACAATGTTTTCAAAGAGATGGAAATACGCAACTTTTCGATATATCAACCTTCAAATACTTTGAAATTGATTCTATTTGTTACAACCGGTTGTAATTTAAAGCTATACTGTACTATGCGAGCGATATTATATATCTTAGCTACTTACTGTCTATGTTAAAATTTATATTACCATTAAACTTGTTAGAAATTAATATGTCTATGTTAGTTATATTAATCAAGATAGTTTTTATTGTACAATGATACTTACTTAAGTTGATGAATGGCAACACAGAACTAGCTGCTAATGCTGAATAGATATGTGATAACTGATTTTGGATACTCTAATGTTTAAATAAGAGAGAAAAAGTAACATACTTGAACATCTTACAACTAAGAATTCAAAAGTGAACATGAAAATTAACTTTACGAATAAATATCATGTCTTTAAAATGTGTACGAATATCACTAAATAAGAGAAAAAAGTAACATACTTAAACTCTTTACGACAAATAACTTTAAAATTAACGAAAAAAAAACTTACTTTACATATAAAAATCACTTTAAAATGTGTAAAAATATCGCTAAATAAGAGAAAAAAGTAACTTACTTAAAATTTCTAAGATAAATATTTAACCTTTACGCGAAAATTCCCTTCATGTATAAAAATCACGACTTTAAAATATAACATGCAAGAGAAAAGTAACGTACTTGAACTTTCTACGACAAATAACTTTAACATTAACGTAAAATTTTACTTTACACATAAAAATCCCGATATTAAAATATGTAGAAATATCGCTAAATAAAAGAAAAAAAAGTAACACACTTAAACTTTGTACGACAAATAACTTTGACATTAACGTAAAAAATGTTCTTCACATATAAAAATCACGACTTTAAATTTGAAATGTAGGATGAAAGTATAACATACCTATAATTTCTACGACAAAGAATTCAAACATTGCCGTTCATGTCTTTAAAATGTATAATGACAACTCTAACTTTTAGAAAAAAGAAACACTAAAAATTTACAAGGCAAAGAATTTAAAAAAAACTTTACATGTACTATCATACTCTTATATCAACGATAAATAAGATAAAAAAAAAGAAACTCTAAAAATTTATAAGGCAAAGAATTCAAATAATACGCGAAAATTTACCTCACATATAAAAATTATGTCTTTAAATGTGTAAGAATAACGCTAAATTAGAGAAAAAGAAATATTAAAAATTTATAAGGTAAGGAATTGAAACAATACGCGAAAATTTATTTCACACATAACATTTTTATCTTTAAAATGTGTAAGAATAATGCTAAATTAGAGAAGAAAAAAAAATAACATACTTAAACTTTCTTCGACAACAATTTAAACAATACGCGAAAATTTCATACACAATTATTTTCTTAGGTTAATGTTAAATAATGGGAAATTTAACAGAATAAAAATTTCAAAGATAAAGAATTTTAACCTTTACACGAAAATTTACTTCACATATAAATATCATGTCTTTAAACTTTAACGTGACAATTTACTTCTCATATACAATTAAACTCTTAGGTTAATGTTAAATAAAAGAAAAAGTAACATACTCAAAAATTTCTAAGATAAGCATAACGTAAAAATTTCATATCATGTGTTTAAAATGTAACATATAAGAGAAAAAAATAACATACTTGAACTTTCTATAGCAAAGAATTTAAGCGTTAGCGTAAAAATTTACTTTACATATAAAATTCACGTCTTTAAACGGGGTGATAAGCATGTGACGGTAATTAGCCAATCAGGTTAGCGGTAGGTGATACGCCACTTGCCGGCATTTTTAGACCGGAGGATGAGTCACGCTAATACTTGTTCAAACAGGTCGGGAGACTTGTACAGCAAGAACAACAGCATCGACGCGCAAGCAGCGGGTGATGCTGCGGTGTGTCAGCAGGTCTTCGAGATTATCGTTTTCCTACTTTTCCTTTTTCATAATGAAATGTTTGTGAAAACTTGGAATGAATGAAGTGGATTTCAAAGACACATTAGTAAGTGAAGGTAGAATTCGCACGGACTTTCTTCCAAAAAGTATGATTCACTTGGAGAATTTAAGATCATTTCTACTTGAAAACTTTTCTATTATTTAAAACATTGAATATTGTTCAAACTCAGTGGGGTTATATGCTACAATACGGTTAAAACTTAACAAAATTGTTACATAGAAGAAAAATAGTAAGAGATTTAAAATAAATATTAGTTATAGATACTCCAAAGAAAAAATTTCACCTCTACTTTTCAATCGGAAAATCAATACAAGTTGGAAATTTATGTTACTTCAAGAAAGACTTAGACAATTTACTTTGTAATAATATACGTTAAGGTGTCATATTAACTCGTGCAATAAATGCTGACTAAGGTTTATTTTACTTATCTAAGAAAGGTGAATTGGGGGAAAATATTAAATAAATTGTAGATATTAAATACATTGTAGATATGCATTTAAGTTTTGAAAATCACCTGCAAGACTTTTAAAACATCTTAAGAAAAATTGAAAGAAACTTGCGAATTATATGTAAACTATATAACTTTTTATACTCTGAAAGGAAATCACAAGTAATTTAGTTAACTTTTTTCATGGTAACACTCATATTCAACGACATGTTTTTAAAATTTAACCTTCTTTACATGATAATAGTTATAAATTTTTTCAATCTCAGATGCGATATACTATTATTTCTAACATATATGTTACGAATTGTGTAAAGTTTTTAAAACTGTATATGCAAATCACCAATCAGAAACATAAAAATCTAACATCAATCAAACAAACTAAAATAATAAGATATTTTCCTTAGTGGAAATAGTTAACTACTCATGTGATGGAATATACTTAGAAAATTTTAATACTGAAAAAAGTTTGCTAGGCAAACTTAAAGAATATTTTTTTTTTCTTGTGAAAAACTAGCATAAATTTGGAAAATGTAGAGTTTGTTACTACGTAAAATTGAACATCATCTGGACAAACTAAATTATACATGAATTTTTTTTTTTTTTTATTTGAGAGGTGCTGACAATATATCATTAATATAGAGATTTTTAACTTCCACCCATAATTTCTAAATAACTTATACATAAATTTCAGAAAAACTGAAACGGAATGTGTTTTACAAGAGGCTTATTTTGTAAGATGAATATTCAATATTAATATAACTGAGCAAAGTTCATTCCGGAAAAAACTTGTAAAAGATACTTATATTTTGAAAATAGTTTGAAATATCCTTTTAAATTTATGAATGCTCGCTTTCGAAAGACACAAATAAAACTAATATTACTCATGATAATTAACACATACATAACATTAGTCAAACAAAGTGAAATTTTTATTGCTTGTGACCGATAACTTTTCAGTGAAGCAGAACTTACATAGGAAATTTGTGCAAACTTTTTCAACTTTTAAACCAAGTATCATGTAAAATTATAAATTACGATAGGAAATAGCATACTTCAGAATCGGAACAAGTCTTGTAGGAATTGAAAGCATACCAGAGAAGTCCTTATCATTTCGCATCTTTTCTCATGTTGCAAGAAGACATACATTGTAAAAGATCGTCTTAGAACTTAACAAAAATCAGTAAAAATAAATATATTTTCTATGGCAAAGATAAAACTTCACAACTTAATTACTTAAATTTAGCTAAGTTGCATATGGTTTATTCACATAACTCGCATGTGCTTTGAATGTTGAAATATATTTATCAGTTGAAATCAAACTCATCGAAAATAAATGCTATCTACATTTTCAAGTCGGAAATTACTATTAAATAAACTTTACATGTAAGACATTATCATGTTAAAAAGAAAAATCTACAAAAATGTAAATGATAATTTTACTGTTGGTACATAAATGATGAATAATTTATGATTTTATTCTAGGCAAACGTTTTATTGTCTAACAGAGAACTTAAACTTTAGCAGAAAAACGAAAAAATACAATTTTTATATCCTATCATGCTTGTCGAAAATTGAATTTATTAGCTGTTGTAATAGATTTTTATTGTCCAAATTTCTATAGTTCTTCCCAGTGCAATAATATTAAGTTCATGTGTAATGAGTAGGTTTTTTTTTTTGTTGAATCTTATAAATTTAATGAAATTATTATGACCTAAGAGATTGAGTGAACTGAATAAATCAATGACGTAAATTTAAACAGTGACTTGAACTGATACATACTATAACTGTAAAGAAGTATGACAAAGTGATAGATGAAGTGAAAATAGAAGTTGAGTGAAATGTGAAATGTGTTGAAAAAAGTTGAAGACGACAAGAAATTCATAAATGAGAATTATCATTGACTTATATTAACTTCGTTTTTCTTGCTTATGACAAGAAAATACACTCTTGTTTATTAAGAACCAACTTGATATCTTATCATAGAATGACAATGATGAAATATCTATACATTAAAAAAAAAATACCAAACTTAGACATAGCAAATTTCTTGAAATTCATGTATAATGTGAGAAGTTTTACTGGAAATATAGAAGATACAACATTGAAAAATGTGAATGTTTCGAAGTACTTTATCAGAAATTAAAAAAAAAAAAATGCGCTGAGGTCCGCTATAAAATTTTTTAGGAGAAAGTTTAAACAAAATTTAAAATCAAACATGCTTTTAAGTGGGAACACATATATTAAAACTATAGCACATTTAACAATTTATATTATGTCATCTCAGTTGGTATCAAACTGAATAATATGAAAAACAATCACAAACTGAATAAACATGAAAATTATCAATATATGTGGAAAAGTTTCCTTTTTTCACATATAAAAAAAAAATAACACATTGACATACGTTAAGATCACGAAACATGCGTAATCATATACCGATAAGAGCAACCAATGTTGCGGGGAGATATTCACGTGATGGACAATATCCCATGAATGAATTGAGTGATTTAATTTCTAATGCTAATTCCAATAGTATTCCACGTAACTTCAACTTTATATGTTACACTATAGATATATTTATTTTTCAAATATATTGACTTTCGAAAAATCATCCTTCAATATAAGAATGATCATAGTAAGAATAAAAGAAAAGATACTAAGCATTGATTTAAAGTGTATTTATTTCAACTTAGCAACAAATCATATGCGTGAAACGAAAATTGCCTCGAACCAAAGTATAACTATCCAATTTCATTGATTCCTACAAGGAAATTTTTCTCATCTAGTAATTGAATTTTTTTTTCTCGTACACATTATAAGTGTTGTCCAATCAGGTGTAGAATAGCTGAAGATATCCGACCTCTTTCTAAATATTAATAAGTCACTGTTGAAAAACTTATAAAAATTTCAATTTACACTTAAAGTTTTTTTATATATATATATTTCAAAGAATTTTTTCAAATCAATATGTATATTTAAATACTGAAACTTATTCACTTCAATAAATGTATGTTTAAGTTATAAAACTTGTCGTATGTATTGAAAAATTGTAACTTTTCGTCTTCGTATAAATCGATAACTTATACACTAGTTCTTCATCAATTAATCTTCTAAGTAAATCTTTCAAAGGTAAAAACATACCCATAGCTTTGCATTTGTAACAAGTTAAATTGTACATGTTTCATGTGAAAGTTACAAAATTTTATATATTTTCATGAAAAACATATAAAATTTTAATTTCACGAGAAACATGTACAATTTAACTTGTTACAAATGTAAAGCTATAGGTATGTTTTTGCCTTTGAAAGATTTACTTAGAAGATTAATTGATGAAGAACTAGTGTATAAGTTATCGATTTATACGAAGACGAAAAGTTACAATTTTTCAATACATACGACAAGTTTTATAACTTAAACATACATTTATTGAAGTGAATAAGTTTCAGTATTTAAATATACATATTGATTTGAAAAAATTCTTTGAAATATATATATATAAAAAAACTTTAAGTGTAAATTGAAATTTTTATAAGTTTTTCAACAGTGACTTATTAATATTTAGAAAGAGGTCGGATATCTTCAGCTATTCTACACCTGATTGGACAACACTTATAATGTGTACGAGAAAAAAAAAATTCAATTACTAGATGAGAAAAATTTCCTTGTAGGAATCAATGAAATTGGATAGTTATACTTTGGTTCGAGGCAATTTTCGTTTCACGCATATGATTTGTTGCTAAGTTGAAATAAATACACTTTAAATCAATGCTTAGTATCTTTTCTTTTATTCTTACTATGATCATTCTTATATTGAAGGATTATTTTTCGAAAGTCAATATATTTGAAAAATAAATATATCTATAGTGTAACATATAAAGTTGAAGTTACGTGGAATACTATTGGAATTAGCATTAGAAATTAAATCACTCAATTTATTCATGGGATATTGTCCATCACGTGAATATCTCCCCGCAACATTGGTTGCTCTTATCGGTATATGATTACGCATGTTTCGTGATCTTAACGTATGTCAATGTGTTATTTTTTTTTTATATGTGAAAAAAGGAAACTTTTCCACATATATTGATAATTTTCATGTTTATTCAGTTTGTGATTGTTTTTCATATTATTCAGTTTGATACCAACTGAGATGACATAATATAAATTGTTAAATGTGCTATAGTTTTAATATATGTGTTCCCACTTAAAAGCATGTTTGATTTTAAATTTTGTTTAAACTTTCTCCTAAAAAATTTTATAGCGGACCTCAGCGCATTTTTTTTTTTTTTAATTTCTGATAAAGTACTTCGAAACATTCACATTTTTCAATGTTGTATCTTCTATATTTCCAGTAAAACTTCTCACATTATACATGAATTTCAAGAAATTTGCTATGTCTAAGTTTGGTATTTTTTTTTTAATGTATAGATATTTCATCATTGTCATTCTATGATAAGATATCAAGTTGGTTCTTAATAAACAAGAGTGTATTTTCTTGTCATAAGCAAGAAAAACGAAGTTAATATAAGTCAATGATAATTCTCATTTATGAATTTCTTGTCGTCTTCAACTTTTTTCAACACATTTCACATTTCACTCAACTTCTATTTTCACTTCATCTATCACTTTGTCATACTTCTTTACAGTTATAGTATGTATCAGTTCAAGTCACTGTTTAAATTTACGTCATTGATTTATTCAGTTCACTCAATCTCTTAGGTCATAATAATTTCATTAAATTTATAAGATTCAACAAAAAAAAAAAACCTACTCATTACACATGAACTTAATATTATTGCACTGGGAAGAACTATAGAAATTTGGACAATAAAAATCTATTACAACAGCTAATAAATTCAATTTTCGACAAGCATGATAGGATATAAAAATTGTATTTTTTCGTTTTTCTGCTAAAGTTTAAGTTCTCTGTTAGACAATAAAACGTTTGCCTAGAATAAAATCATAAATTATTCATCATTTATGTACCAACAGTAAAATTATCATTTACATTTTTGTAGATTTTTCTTTTTAACATGATAATGTCTTACATGTAAAGTTTATTTAATAGTAATTTCCGACTTGAAAATGTAGATAGCATTTATTTTCGATGAGTTTGATTTCAACTGATAAATATATTTCAACATTCAAAGCACATGCGAGTTATGTGAATAAACCATATGCAACTTAGCTAAATTTAAGTAATTAAGTTGTGAAGTTTTATCTTTGCCATAGAAAATATATTTATTTTTACTGATTTTTGTTAAGTTCTAAGACGATCTTTTACAATGTATGTCTTCTTGCAACATGAGAAAAGATGCGAAATGATAAGGACTTCTCTGGTATGCTTTCAATTCCTACAAGACTTGTTCCGATTCTGAAGTATGCTATTTCCTATCGTAATTTATAATTTTACATGATACTTGGTTTAAAAGTTGAAAAAGTTTGCACAAATTTCCTATGTAAGTTCTGCTTCACTGAAAAGTTATCGGTCACAAGCAATAAAAATTTCACTTTGTTTGACTAATGTTATGTATGTGTTAATTATCATGAGTAATATTAGTTTTATTTGTGTCTTTCGAAAGCGAGCATTCATAAATTTAAAAGGATATTTCAAACTATTTTCAAAATATAAGTATCTTTTACAAGTTTTTTCCGGAATGAACTTTGCTCAGTTATATTAATATTGAATATTCATCTTACAAAATAAGCCTCTTGTAAAACACATTCCGTTTCAGTTTTTCTGAAATTTATGTATAAGTTATTTAGAAATTATGGGTGGAAGTTAAAAATCTCTATATTAATGATATATTGTCAGCACCTCTCAAATAAAAAAAAAAAAAAAATTCATGTATAATTTAGTTTGTCCAGATGATGTTCAATTTTACGTAGTAACAAACTCTACATTTTCCAAATTTATGCTAGTTTTTCACAAGAAAAAAAAAATATTCTTTAAGTTTGCCTAGCAAACTTTTTTCAGTATTAAAATTTTCTAAGTATATTCCATCACATGAGTAGTTAACTATTTCCACTAAGGAAAATATCTTATTATTTTAGTTTGTTTGATTGATGTTAGATTTTTATGTTTCTGATTGGTGATTTGCATATACAGTTTTAAAAACTTTACACAATTCGTAACATATATGTTAGAAATAATAGTATATCGCATCTGAGATTGAAAAAATTTATAACTATTATCATGTAAAGAAGGTTAAATTTTAAAAACATGTCGTTGAATATGAGTGTTACCATGAAAAAAGTTAACTAAATTACTTGTGATTTCCTTTCAGAGTATAAAAAGTTATATAGTTTACATATAATTCGCAAGTTTCTTTCAATTTTTCTTAAGATGTTTTAAAAGTCTTGCAGGTGATTTTCAAAACTTAAATGCATATCTACAATGTATTTAATATCTACAATTTATTTAATATTTTCCCCCAATTCACCTTTCTTAGATAAGTAAAATAAACCTTAGTCAGCATTTATTGCACGAGTTAATATGACACCTTAACGTATATTATTACAAAGTAAATTGTCTAAGTCTTTCTTGAAGTAACATAAATTTCCAACTTGTATTGATTTTCCGATTGAAAAGTAGAGGTGAAATTTTTTCTTTGGAGTATCTATAACTAATATTTATTTTAAATCTCTTACTATTTTTCTTCTATGTAACAATTTTGTTAAGTTTTAACCGTATTGTAGCATATAACCCCACTGAGTTTGAACAATATTCAATGTTTTAAATAATAGAAAAGTTTTCAAGTAGAAATGATCTTAAATTCTCCAAGTGAATCATACTTTTTGGAAGAAAGTCCGTGCGAATTCTACCTTCACTTACTAATGTGTCTTTGAAATCCACTTCATTCATTCCAAGTTTTCACAAACATTTCATTATGAAAAAGGAAAAGTAGGAAAACGATAATCTCGAAGACCTGCTGACACACCGCAGCATCACCCGCTGCTTGCGCGTCGATGCTGTTGTTCTTGCTGTACAAGTCTCCCGACCTGTTTGAACAAGTATTAGCGTGACTCATCCTCCGGTCTAAAAATGCCGGCAAGTGGCGTATCACCTACCGCTAACCTGATTGGCTAATTACCGTCACATGCTTATCACCCCGTTTAAAGACGTGAATTTTATATGTAAAGTAAATTTTTACGCTAACGCTTAAATTCTTTGCTATAGAAAGTTCAAGTATGTTATTTTTTTCTCTTATATGTTACATTTTAAACACATGATATGAAATTTTTACGTTATGCTTATCTTAGAAATTTTTGAGTATGTTACTTTTTCTTTTATTTAACATTAACCTAAGAGTTTAATTGTATATGAGAAGTAAATTGTCACGTTAAAGTTTAAAGACATGATATTTATATGTGAAGTAAATTTTCGTGTAAAGGTTAAAATTCTTTATCTTTGAAATTTTTATTCTGTTAAATTTCCCATTATTTAACATTAACCTAAGAAAATAATTGTGTATGAAATTTTCGCGTATTGTTTAAATTGTTGTCGAAGAAAGTTTAAGTATGTTATTTTTTTTTCTTCTCTAATTTAGCATTATTCTTACACATTTTAAAGATAAAAATGTTATGTGTGAAATAAATTTTCGCGTATTGTTTCAATTCCTTACCTTATAAATTTTTAATATTTCTTTTTCTCTAATTTAGCGTTATTCTTACACATTTAAAGACATAATTTTTATATGTGAGGTAAATTTTCGCGTATTATTTGAATTCTTTGCCTTATAAATTTTTAGAGTTTCTTTTTTTTATCTTATTTATCGTTGATATAAGAGTATGATAGTACATGTAAAGTTTTTTTTAAATTCTTTGCCTTGTAAATTTTTAGTGTTTCTTTTTTCTAAAAGTTAGAGTTGTCATTATACATTTTAAAGACATGAACGGCAATGTTTGAATTCTTTGTCGTAGAAATTATAGGTATGTTATACTTTCATCCTACATTTCAAATTTAAAGTCGTGATTTTTATATGTGAAGAACATTTTTTACGTTAATGTCAAAGTTATTTGTCGTACAAAGTTTAAGTGTGTTACTTTTTTTTCTTTTATTTAGCGATATTTCTACATATTTTAATATCGGGATTTTTATGTGTAAAGTAAAATTTTACGTTAATGTTAAAGTTATTTGTCGTAGAAAGTTCAAGTACGTTACTTTTCTCTTGCATGTTATATTTTAAAGTCGTGATTTTTATACATGAAGGGAATTTTCGCGTAAAGGTTAAATATTTATCTTAGAAATTTTAAGTAAGTTACTTTTTTCTCTTATTTAGCGATATTTTTACACATTTTAAAGTGATTTTTATATGTAAAGTAAGTTTTTTTTTCGTTAATTTTAAAGTTATTTGTCGTAAAGAGTTTAAGTATGTTACTTTTTTCTCTTATTTAGTGATATTCGTACACATTTTAAAGACATGATATTTATTCGTAAAGTTAATTTTCATGTTCACTTTTGAATTCTTAGTTGTAAGATGTTCAAGTATGTTACTTTTTCTCTCTTATTTAAACATTAGAGTATCCAAAATCAGTTATCACATATCTATTCAGCATTAGCAGCTAGTTCTGTGTTGCCATTCATCAACTTAAGTAAGTATCATTGTACAATAAAAACTATCTTGATTAATATAACTAACATAGACATATTAATTTCTAACAAGTTTAATGGTAATATAAATTTTAACATAGACAGTAAGTAGCTAAGATATATAATATCGCTCGCATAGTACAGTATAGCTTTAAATTACAACCGGTTGTAACAAATAGAATCAATTTCAAAGTATTTGAAGGTTGATATATCGAAAAGTTGCGTATTTCCATCTCTTTGAAAACATTGTTCTGACTAAAATGAAATGTTTTTCCTAAACCATTCTGAAAGAAGAAGAAAAAAAAATATAAATTCTTCAATAAAATATGGATAATACATTTAAAATTTACAAAATTGAGAATAATACTTACATAAATAAAAAAAAAATCGTCATTTTTCTATTCAAAGTGATAAATATTTCGTTTTTTTGGAAATGTATATTACTAATATTGTATTGCAAACTCACGTGTGAACACACTACAACTACTAATTCCTTCAACTGGGTTAGACTAACTCAACCTAAAAATAATTGTAAAATCATTGCTTTCACTTCCATAATGGGTTTCAGTTGCTGAATATTGAAAATTAATTCTAGTCTAAGTTCTTTTGTTGTGTATTCAATCCCTCAAAAACTATGACAATAAAAGAAAAAAACTTTTTAATGACACGTTAAGCTCTGTAAAAGAAATTTTCACGTTAAGATATCAAAGTTTAAATTTTTTTTTTCCTCATAAATTTTAATTTATATTTACATTTCATACTGTTATTGAGAAAATAATGAGACTTTATGTGTCTAACATTGATTAAACCTGATTCCTTAAAAGTGTCTTGCGATTATATCTCTCAACATTAGTTTAAATGTGTTAAGCACTTATAGAAAAAAAAAATCCACTCAATCCGAAACTTTACGCATTTGTGTTAGTATATTATCTTTGCATGTATTTGAAGTTTTTAATGGTTAAGCATGAAAAGTTATAAACTATGTAATTTATATTCCTTCCTACCACTAGATGGCGCCGCAATTACATTAAACTTAGTAGAAAACTGTCTTACTAAACTGTATAGTCAATGAGAAGAGCATTTGAAATCACGTGACATATTCTAACCAATCAGAAGTGAGCTTTTATTTCAACCAATCAAAGGAGACTTAGATATATCAGGATACAAGATGTTGCCATTCCTTAAACTTTGATATAAAGCAAATCGTGACGTCATCTCCACTACATTAACACTGTGACGTCACTGGTAAAACAGCCTATCACTCTAAATTATTTACTTAAAAGTAGCCCTAGAACAACTCAACTCCATCCCGCCTAAAACTTATCATATTTCTATTGCTCCCATCGTCTTATAGGTAAGTTTTGTAAAATCATGGATGACGTCATATCCACTATGAAGTCACTAGTAAAAATATCTATAACTCTAACTTATTCGTTTAGAAGCAGCCCTAGAACAACTCAACTCCACCTGAAAGGTAAATCGAAACTAAAAAGTGTTGCCACCGCTCAAAAACTTTGATATAAAACAAGTTATGACGTCATATCCACTATGAAGTCATTAGTAAAAATATCTATAACTCTAACTTATTCGTTTAGAAGCAGCCCTAGAACAACTCAACTCCACCTGAAAGGTAAATCGAAACTAAAAAGTGTTGCCACCGCTCAAAAACTTTGATATAAAACAAATTATGACGTCATATCTACTGTGACGTCACGCAATAAAAACCTATCACTCTAACTTATTCACTAAGAAGCAGTCCTAGAACAACTCAACTCAGTCTGCTAGATAAACCGAAACTAAAAAGTGTTGCCACCACTCAAAACTTTGATATAAAACACATTATGACGTCATACCCACTATGACGTCATACACAAACAGCTTATAATGAAACCGAAACTAAAACAGCAGCAGGAAGGAAACAACTCAACTCCACTTCCGGTCACGGGATTTCCGGTGACGTCATATCCGGTAATGTCACTTCCTGTGACGTCATATCCGGTCACGCCCCTTTCCGGTGACGTCATAACCACGCCCCCATACCATACCGTCGCTCGGTCGCTCCATGGCCCCGGAGCCCCACTTTCTAACTACTATTCTACACTTCAGACGTTTGCTCCCATTTCGATCCCGACAAATTGATTTATCAAAATAGGAACTTTCCTTTGTTGAAATTTTAAACGAAATTTATAATTGTGAATAGTAAACTGGTATAGTTTATTGTGTTTATGTTTGCTCTTAGTTCTAAATTTCAAAGTAGTAGCTGTATTGGAATTAAGTTAATTAGACATTAAGTTAATCCTCGTATAGTTTCAATGTTGCGTCGTCTTTTCATCCCTTAAAAATTCGTTAATCGATATTGGAATGACTTATTTTTTTAACATTTGCAAAAAAATATCAGAAAAATGACTACATTGGAAGAGGAACATTCGGATATCCCTCGTTTGGAACATTTAACCCCTTCTCGAAACCTTAAAGTTGGTTAATCGAGAACAGAATAGCTTACTTTTTCTATGTTTAATTTTTTTGACATTTGTACCAAATTTCCGAGTTGTGACCATATGGGAAGTGGTACATTCGAATATTCCTCGTTTGGAACGTTTAACCCCTTTTCCACCCCTTGATCCACCCGAGATCGGAATAGTTTACTTTTTCTGCGTTTGTCTTTATTGATATTCACACCAGTTTTCAGAATTGTGAAAATATGAGAAGTAGGACATTCGAATATATCGCTCGTTTGGAACGCTTAACCCCTGTTCCACCCCTTAAAGTGGGTTAATCGAGATCGGAATAACTTACTTTTTCTTCGTTTGTCTTTATTGATATTCTCACCAATTTTTAGAGTTGTGACGAAATGAGAAGTAGGACATTCGAATATTCCTCGTTTGGAACTTTTAACCCCTTTTCGAGCCCTTAAAGTGGGTTAATCGAGATCGGAATAGCTTACTTTTTCTATGTTTACTATTGTTAATATTTGTACCAATATTTAGAGTTGTGACCAAATGGGAAGTAGGATATTCGAATGTCCCTCGTTTGGAACGTTTAACCCCTTTTCGACCCCTTAAAGTGGGTTAATCGAGATCGGAATAGTTTACTTTGTCTATTTTTACCATTGTTGATATTTGTGCCGATTTTCAGAGTTGTGACTATGTGGGAAGTAGGATATTCGAATGTCCCTCGTTTGGAACGTTTAACCCCTTTTCGACCCCTTAAAGTGGGTTAATCGAGATCGGAATAGTTTACTTTTTCTATTTTTACCATTGTTGATATTTGTGCCGATTTTCAGAGTTGTGACTATGTGGGAAGTAGGATATTCGAATGTCCCCCGTTTGGAGCGTTTAACCCCTTTTTGACCCCTTAAAGTGGGTTAATCGAGATCGGAATAGTTTACTTTTTCTATTTTTACCATTGTTGATATTTGTGCCGATTTTCAGAGTTGTGACTATGTGGGAAGTAGGATTTTCGAATGTCCCCCGTTTGGAACGTTTAACCCCTTTTCGACCCCTTAAAGTGGGTTAATCGAGATCGGAATAGTTTACTTTTTCTATTTTTACCATTGTTGATATTTGTGCCGATTTTCAGAGTTGTGACTATGTGGGAAGTAGGATATTCGAATGTCCCCCGTTTGGAGCGTTTAACCCCTTTTT
Source organism: Linyphia triangularis (assembly GCA_963978545.1). Classification (NCBI taxonomy): domain Eukaryota; kingdom Metazoa; phylum Arthropoda; class Arachnida; order Araneae; family Linyphiidae; genus Linyphia; species Linyphia triangularis. The sequence continues at coordinate 27,764,307 of OZ021732.1, read as the reverse complement.
GACCCCTTAAAGTGGGTTAATCGAGATCGGAATAGTTTACTTTTTCTATTTTTACCATTGTTGATATTTGTGCCGATTTTCAGAGTTGTGACTATGTGGGAAGTAGGATTTTCGAATGTCCCCCGTTTGGAACGTTTAACCCCTTTTCGACCCCTTAAAGTGGGTTAATCGAGATCGGAATAGTTTACTTTTTCTATTTTTACCATTGTTGATATTTGTGCCGATTTTCAGAGTTGTGACTATGTGGGAAGTAGGATATTCGAATGTCCCCCGTTTGGAGCGTTTAACCCCTTTTCGACCCCTTAAAGTGGGTTAATCGAGATCGGAATAGTTTACTTTTTCTATTTTTACCATTGTTGATATTTGTGCCGATTTTCAGAGTTGTGACTATGTGGGAAGTAGGATTTTCGAATGTCCCCCGTTTGGAACGTTTAACCCCTTTTCGACCCCTTAAAGTGGGTTAATCGAGATCGGAATAGTTTACTTTTTCTATTTTTACCATTGTTGATATTTGTGCCGATTTTCAGAGTTGTGACTATGTGGGAAGTAGGATATTCGAATGTCCCCCGTTTGGAGCGTTTAACCCCTTTTCGACCCCTTAAAGTGGGTTAATCGAGATCGGAATAGTTTACTTTTTCTATGTTTACCATTGTTGATATTTGTGCCGATTTTCAGAGTTGTGACTATGTGGGAAGTAGGATTTTCGAATGTCCCCCGTTTGGAACGTTTAACCCCTTTTCGACCCCTTAAAGTGGGTTAATCGAGATCGGAATAGTTTACTTTTTCTATTTTTACCATTGTTGATATTTGTGCCGATTTTCAGAGTTGTGACTATGTGGGAAGTAGGATATTCGAATGTCCCCCGTTTGGAGCGTTTAACCCCTTTTCGACCCCTTAAAGTGGGTTAATCGAGATCGGAATAGTTTACTTTTTCTATTTTTACCATTGTTGATATTTGTGCCGATTTTCAGAGTTGTGACTATGTGGGAAGTAGGATTTTCGAATGTCCCCCGTTTGGAACGTTTAACCCCTTTTCGACCCCTTAAAGTGGGTTAATCGAGATCGGAATAGTTTACTTTTTCTATTTTTACCATTGCTGATATTTGTGCCGATTTTCAGAGTTGTGACTATGTGGGAAGTGGGAGAATTAGTGATGAGTGAGTCAGTGAGTGAGTGAGTGAGTGAGTCAGTGAGTGAGGGCTTTGCCTTATATATATAGAGATGACCAGTATTAAGGATAATTGAAAATTGTGCGATGTTACACAGCCCTCCTTTATTTTTACTTTTACCCATATGTATATATACAAAGGGTAATGAAAGTATAGTAAGAAGGGGGGGGGGGGGAGAAAAAATTGCGCTCCCCCCCCCCACCTTCCCCCCCCCCCCCTTCCCCATTTCTCCACGTTGTGGTACATCCTGATTCCCAAATAGTGATTTAGAAAAAATGCCTGTTTGTGTGTGTATGTATGCCTGTGGTCAGCATAACTCCCGAACAAATTCACCTACGATGTTCAAATTTGATACGAGAGTTAGTGCTGTTCATGGGACCTATCATTAAAACTTTCGTCAAAATCGCGCTTAAGCATAAGGTAGCTGCCATTGAAAAAATCATGTTTTTCAATGATTGCTAAAAACGGCTCTAACGATTTTGATAAAAATCAATGTGGTAATGCCTCTTAAGGTGTTCTAAACATTCCTCCGAAATTCCCGTAAAAACGTTTTTAATGGCATAAAAAGTTGAAAAATGAATGTCTTCAACGCAGAGCTCTCTTTCCTTGAGCATACCCAGGGCCTGATCATGACAAGTTGGGGCCCAAGGCCCGCACAATTTCGGAGGCCCCTTTTTCAAATGCAAGATTTATTGGAAATGGATTTGACACATACTCAAATGAATTAACATTACATACAGAAAAAGTTGATAAATTAATGTTAATATATTGTTTTCTAAAAGTTTTTTTTTTTTTTTATCACGAATAAAGAAACAAATTTCAAACAATCAAATTTATAAATCAAAACAGGAAAAACTTTGTAATGTAGTATTACATTTTCACGATCACAATGAGTAGTAATATCCGTACAATAATATCTGCAGCATTACTCATAATTTCAGGGTCGACATTTGCTGATTTTACAATAAATTCATCGAGAATTACTTTTAATTTTGTCTCTATCTTTTAGAAAAGCTTGCTTTTTACTCTTTTAAATTATGGTTTGGTTTATTTGAATAAATGCACTCTGGGATACCAAAGACTGTTCAAAATCAATACAAAATGATTTTTATATCAAAATTCTTTTATACAGATTATAAAAGATATTTATATAGCTTTTGTAAAAGAAAAGTTATAGGTTTAAAGCATATTTCGGGGGGCCCTAAAATCATGGGCCCAAGACCCGGGCCTTAATGGGCCTAGGCGATGATCACGGCCTGAGCATACCTCATCAACGATTGTTTTTTCTTCTCCCTTCAGTCTCGCTTATAATAAAGGATAATATAAGGATTATCGAAAAGTATATCGCCAAAATCATCATTTTGACGTTTTTTGTTTAGACCCATACAAGAATTATCACAAAAAATATCGCCAAACTGGCCATTTATTGTATTGTAACTGGAAGATGAAAATTTATAAACAGCAAATGACACAAATCCACGTCAGTATTATAGTGCCAAGCCCACACCCCTAGTAGTATCTTTGTTCCTGCTGCAATTTCCAGTTATCCCCTTATCCCGACTGGATGCACGTTCTATTTTACTTCACTGTCTGTACACGTGCTATCCGTACCACGTGATCAACTCCAGCAGAGCTGCAGAGTGCAGACGATCGATATAAAACGGTACTGCACTGTTCTACTAATTTTGTTTCGTTTGTGATAAAAGATGTTTTTCTGAGATTTATTTTAGTCTAGCGAAGAAGTTATCTGCTGATTATCTTCCTTCTATCTTTTTTTCTGGTAAAACTGGGGAAGCTCTTCACACTCTTTCGCCGGTAAGTTGACAGTTCATCGTATCGCTTTGCAGTCTAATTTTTTGTGATTCTCTAATCTTTTGTGATTCTCTAATCTTATAACTGTTAAGATTGGTTTCTGTTTCGTAATGTAGGGACTCGTTTTGATGAATCCCTGAATATCTTTATACAGACTGTAAAGAAAACACAATTTTATAGTTTTAAATGCTGCTATTTCTTTATGTAAAACTTGAGTTTGACAATGCGATCACTGTCTTTGGGAAGAACTTGAGCATTTTATGATTAAAGATGATTATATGAATTATGATTATATGATTATGAAAGATGATATATATGATTATAGTTCGTGTACTTTTGTATTAGAAGTATTTTTCCAAAGTTTTACATGCCGACCAAACGGTGTAGTGGTTAGCGTGCTGGCTTCTAGACCGCGAGGTTGCGTGTTCGAGTCCCGTGTTAGGCATGGGTGTTTGTAAATGTATGTTGGCTTGTCTAATGACGAATGTTTCGGCGCATTATAGCCCTCGTGTTGCTGACGGCGCCAGATAATCTGAATACAACCAACCAAAGTTTTACATGGATCAGTTTGACCCTTGTGCCCTGCGCCAAATAAATTTTAAACGCAACCAACCTAAGTCTTGCATTACGTAAAATAAGATCAACATTTTACCTGGGTTTATGCCCATCTTAAAAAAAAAAGAAAAAATGGCAGTTGATATTTTAATTGGGGATAATGCGAGATCATCAATTATTTTAAACATTTTGGGACAATACGTTAAAAAAGTATTGCGTGATCATTTTGTAGTTGATAAATTGCATAATTGAAGAACTGATGGCAAAAAAAAACTGTTCTAATAACTGTATTTATTTCGTATTTTAATGGCATTTGAAGCAAAACTTTGGCTGACAAGTAGAAACTCAAGTCTGCATTTTTTTTTTTTTTTTTAAACTCATTTTAATTAATTTTAAGCAATAAGAGTGGTTTTTTTTTTTTTTCGTTTTTTTTTCCGAATAATTATGAGTTATGCTTTGATTTCATGAACTTGGTTTTCATGACTTTGGTATTTGTTTTCGGTTTGGTGTAGTCAGAAATTAGAAGTTAAGACAAAATCTTTCTAGTTGGAATTTAAAAAATTTCCATCCATAATTATTGAGTACTAAATAAGTTGTTTTTTCCTTCATTATTAATTAAGATGTGAGTAATAATTTTTCAAGGAATATATTTTTTCAAGGAATACAGAACAGTTAATAGATGGTGTTGAATTGCAGATACATTTCAAAAACAATTTTCTGTGATTTTGTTATTTATGTTTAGTAATTGCATTTATTTTTCTTTACTATTAGGGAACTTTTCAGTTCAATTTTCAAGATATGAATTAAAGCATGTTTTTACTTTCATTCCAATTAGCGTGTGCAAAATGTATTTATTACATGCATAATGTTGCAAATCAATATTTTAGTTCATATAATTGTTCTAGGGGTTTAATTTAATGAGATAGACATTATCATTCCATTATTAATTATAATTATTCAGTTTTAGATCGAATTTATTTACTTGCTCATGCTCTTGGTGGTTCATTTTCCCAACAGGAAAAATGCATATGTCGCTACATTATGGTTAAAATGTGTTATACACTCACCTTTTTTTGGGGCAATTTCGTGCCAAATATGGTAACTCGGCGCCTATATGGTTCCATTTCAACTTGGCATCCATTTTGGCAAACTTGTAGTTCAATTCAGTTCTAGTGTCAATTCAACTTGGCGGCATTTTGCTAAGTCGCCAAGGGGAGGGGGCTTATAGCTCATTTTAACCAACATTATACCACTTAAAAAACAAGTACAAAAATAATGAATTACCCTTTAATAACTTTTCTGTGTTACAGTCTGACTTTCTCATCAATAACATTTTGAATTTTTCTTGTATAAATGTATTTAAAAATACATCGAATGTCTAGCAGTCATTATCCTGGTTTATCACTAGATCCATCTATGCTGTTATAAATATTAAATCAATATTTTAACTACAGAAAGCAGCTGCATTCTATTTTTCGTGCCCATTCCAAGGACTTTCATTTCTTTAGTAAGCTGTGAGAATAATTCTTCTCAGTTGGCACCATTTTTTTTACCGAATTTTGAAGTTCTATTATTCTATTTCATCAGAGTTATGTTTAATTCGCATCATTTTCCTGGCATCTACATAAAATACTTGGTTTGTAGAAAAAATTTAGAATACATAATAAAGTCCCTTTTTAGAAAATATATGCATTAACTTAAAATTTTTTAAATAGAATGTGCCAGCTTCTAAATACATCGATTTCATAATTGTCCTGGCATATAAAGGGCGCAGTATGGCCCATGTTTTCCCCTTGAGCCATTAAGCTTCTACCAACCTGGCATCTAAAGAACTCAATAACAGCAAACCAGGATAATGATGCTTGTTATTTGTTCAAAATATAATTAAAATTGATATACGTTTAACTGTACCCCACTAATATTGTAATTAAGTTTTTTAATTTTATTTTTTTAATTTTAATTAGCATTTTTTTTTTTAAATTGTCTCATTTCAAGAACTGTCATACATATTATGAACACCATTTTCTTAGCAAAGAAATTTTTAAAAATATTTTTACTTACTCACAGATAACAAATTTGTCCTCTGCTAGTATTTTTTTTTCTTTCTTATATAAAGCCCAAATAATAACGAAAAATGTATAACATACATTTACAGCATGTTTTAATATGGAAAAGTTGCTTGTTTCGGAAGAATGATCTAAGTGCATATCATGTGAAGCTGATTACTTTCTTTATTAATATAAATTATGAGCATTTCTATTGACTTCACCATTACTTATTCAATTTCATATTACTTCTTTAACTTAGAGGCAAGACATTTTTCTAGTGGTTTTAGGAAACAAGCTCCCTAGCAGAAACAATTTTTTATCTATTTTGTAAGATTTGGTAGAAATTTCATGATCATTTATACAATTTGAACAAAGTCGAATCATTATAAGTCATATAATTACCATTCATTAATATTATTGAAGTCATTGACAATTGATTGTATTTTAAATAGTGCACAAATTTGCAATCCGTCAAGGTTAAGAATTTTAAAAGTAATGATGGATGAAACCAATGGGCTTTAGTTTATTAATGTTTGTTTGCATATTGTCTTTTATAATGAACTCTATTTTCATCATGAATTTTATTTTCTTATGAACTATAATAATAAACTTCATTTTTATTAAAAAATACTGTTTCAATGAAAGATCTTATCTTAGTAAAATTCAGATGAGCATTGTTTGTGCTTTGAAAGAATTTAGTTGAATTGATCAAAATAGTTACAAATTTTGTCCTTTAACCTGACATAATCAATTTTTGGAATTCTGTTAATTAAATTGTTTCCAGTTTCTTTTTTTTTTAAAAGATTCTAATTACTTTTCCCAAATTATATCGCTCTTCGAGACATTTCTGAGTCGTCTTCTGATTTCATTACTTAATCTTTTAACTGCCTGAATATCACAATCACTGGCTTTAAGCTTCACTTCATTAATATTAGGAAAAGGCTCTGTATATCTGAGGTCATCATTCCCTAGTCCAAACCATAAATGCTACGGATATGATTTGTTAAATGAAAGATCAGACCAGTTCTCATTTCAAAATTCAATCAGCAGTACCAAAAGTTGATTTGCTATTTCTTGAGTCTAAACTATAAATAAAGAACTTCAAACTAACAGGTATTTTGTTATCAGTTTTAAAATTTAACAGTGGGAAATTTCAGCCATTAAATGTCCCCCAATTTCACATACTTTCGATATATGAACTCTATCTAGATTAATAAAAACATAATAAGCGGCCTTATATTGCCTGTGACTGTCACTATCCAACTTTTTTTTAATTCAATCGCATTAATGTAAATTATTGTTTTTAGTTCAATGATGGCAGTGGATGCAAAGATTTTCCAAAACCCTATCGTAACATTTGGCATTCTCGCTGATGTCCAATATGCCAACTGTGATGACCGACCAGCAGTCTGCAATTTATCAAAAACACGCTTCTATCGGTCAGCCCTAAACCAAGTGGATGAGGCTTTCAAACACTGGCGAGCCCCTGGATCCAGAGTAAAGTTTGTTTTGCAGTTAGGGGATATAATTGATGGACTCAATCGTACTAACGGCGGTTCGCATTCTGGTCTCTGTCAAACACTATCCCACTTCGAGAAACACTCGACCATTCCCACATTCCACACTGTTGGTAACCACGAACTTTATAACTTTGATAGGAAAGAACTAGCGGCTCTGTTTTACGAATCAGTCAAGAAACTCAACATACCGCCCGAGATCTTCTGTCCTATGAAACCTGCTGAGGAAGATTCATCTGTTTCAACACCTGTCCTGTATTATAAATTTTCTCCTGTACATGGTGTGAAGTGTATTTCTCTGGACTGTTTTGATGTCAGTGTTTTGGGATATGATGAGGGACACGTGAATTATCAGGAGGCCTCGAAAATTTTGAGTTCCAAGCATGGACATAATGTGTTTGAAGACTGGGATTGTAATGGTAGCTTGCAAGGCTTGGATGTTAGGTTCCAACAAATGAATGGTGCACTTGGGAAAGAACAGATGAGATGGTTGGAGGAGGAACTTAAGGAATCTGATGATCTGGGACAAAAAGTCATAGTTTTTGGTAATATATATTTATATATTAACATTGTGTGTGTTCCCCTTTAAACTGAGACAAATTATGTGTCCCTGTTTTTCATTATTTTATTGGTTGCTCTGTTACCTTTGGCACTTTTTAGTTACTGATCACCAGCACTGCCTATTTACATTAGTTGCCAAAATGTGACAAGTTATGTAATGTAGATTGTCTGGTTACCTTTTGTGGGAGTTTTCCATTTGAGATGCAAATGGTGTTCCAATATTTCCTTATAGCACTTCCGAGATGGCATTTCTTTTTAAATATTTAGACTACTTTTAACTGTCCACATTTTGTTGTAATGATGTTTCAGTGCAATATAGCCATTTTGTAACTCTTGCATCAGACAAAATGCATCCATTTTGCAAAAAATAGCTAAAGCTGTTCCTTTCTGCTTTAATAAATGTCTTAATTAACATAACAAATTCATTCTTTATTAGCAGATTTTAAGTTTTTGATTAATACCTTCTAGTTTTTACCCAGGTTTCTCTTTTAAATGCATGCAAAAGATTGCCTTATTTTAGATGTTTTTTTGTAAATTCTCTTGAATTTCTTTATTGTACTGAAGTTTTTACTCAATCTTTGCTATAAATTATGGAATTAAGAATGCACTGTTTCTTTTTAGTCATACTTTTGTTCTGTTTTTTAGTTCATAATTTTGTACACCAAATAATGTTCACTTAAAATTATTGAAAATATTTTGTTTTTAAATTCTTAATAACGCTGTATCTTTGATAAATCTGAAAGCATTTCCTTTTGTACAAATAGGTCATGTCAGTTTGCATCCAGATAGTTCTGACTGGAGCTGCTTACTGTGGAACTACGACCACGTCATTGAAATCTTCCACCGACACAAATGCGTCGTTGCATACTTCTGTGGCCACACCCACGAAAGCGGCTATGCTCGCGATTCGCACGGCATCAGTTACGTCGCCTTCACCGGCATAGTCGAGACTCCACCAGACACCACTGCATTTGCAACAGTCTCGCTTTACGAAGATAAACTAGAAATTAATGGGCATGGACTTGAACGTAGCTATGACATTCCCCTGAGAAGTAAAGGGGAAGTGCTTGCTGTGGAAACTGAAGTGGAGCCCACTACTGCTGTAGTCAAAGTGGAAGTATAAAAGTTTATTGTAGGTAAGTACAGCAGTTCTTTTTTCTAATTACTAAATAGTTGGATTGCTTGTATATAGGACAATGAGGTTTAATTTCTTTGGGTATATATAATGATTTTTTTTAAACTCTCGACTAACTCGACTTAAACTAGTGTCTTATTAATCAGTTTGAAGGGTACAATACGTTACGGAAAGAGTACTATTAAGTATCCAAGTTATTATGGTCTTGTGTAAGGACACCTTCACTATTTGACACATGTTACAACATGAACGGTTTATGTAAACTTAATGAAAAATGACACTCTAAAACAAACTTTTTTGGCTCCTATAAAATTCAATAATATGTAGCAATGTATATTGTACAAAATTAGTAAAAGAAAGATCATGGCTAATTGTACTTGTCCAATACCTGATGGAAGGAAAAACAAAGTAGGTAAATATTTCATAATGTAAAGGTGAGAAACTGTTTAATATCCTCTTAATTTATTTTTTGTCATCAGAATTCATATTATTTAAGCATGCATTGGTAACTAATAGTAAGTTTTTTAAAAAAATCTGATATTACATAGGCTAAAAAAAAAATTCTGAAAGTTATCTTTCTTCAACAGTCTCTATTCTTATTTGAATTTTAAAGGTGTTACATAATTTTAATTGCTAAAATAATTTCTTATTAAAATGAACTTAAATCTTAAATTCCTACAGGATTTTATAAACCATACATTGACCTCGATCTCAATTCACATCATTCATGTAGCAGCAAACGACCTTAATTACCTCTTTCAATTCCTTAACCGTCAATAATAAAACTAATGTCTACACATTTGAATACTATATTAAACCCATTAACAATGTTTGGTAAGAAAATTTGTCAATAACATTTTAGCTTTTTCCTTTGCTAATAAAATGCGATTGGAGTTCCACTTAGTGTTTTTTAAAAATCGTAAAAATAATTTTCTGAAAAATTCAAAATATACTTTAAATGATCTAAATAAACAAGGTAAAAGTTAAAAACAAAGAATTATTATACATTTTAAAGTAGTCTTGAATGGTTTAATTATTACAATTTGGGTTCTATTGGATGTTTTTGTTCTAACCTTAGATTGAATTATAAATCCAAGGATAATGTTTTCCATAACTTGAGGTTCACCAACGAAGCGAACACACAACATACTTCTGTTGAATTAAGTCCCCACCCTCCCTTTCTCCAGGTTCATGGAAAAAGCTGATGACCGAGGCTAGTATATTATGACTAGTTAGTATACTGCAGATACAGTGGTACTATTGTCAAGGTCATATTACATTTAGTTTAGAGATATACTGTCCCAACAAGATTGCTCATGTAAGTACCAAACTAATGGAGATCTTGACAAGAAAAGATTCGGCCCTTAATGATTCATTTTCATTGAAGCTAAGCTTTTTCAAGTACCGATTTGAATTTAATTTGTTTCGCTTGTCATGAAATTCTTGGAGGAATGTGGGGTTTTTTGACAACAAAATCAACATGCCTTTACAATACCGAAATATTTAACCAGGAGAATGGCTCATCGTATTAGACCATTTTATACTCAGCCGATTGGCATCAGGTTCTACTGAACATTTTAAATTTGTTCTATTCAGCCACTTCAGCTTATTCTATAGCTGTTCTCGTGATAATTTCTTTTAACTTTTGTTGTATGTGTCCATCTATATTTGTGCTTCATTGAAATATTCTGTTTCAGATTTTTGCATTTGGCTTCCTTTATATGGCGGAGGCCTTGGAGATCCACCTAGTTTTAAATTTAAAATATTTTTCCCGAGTGAATGCATTTGGTAAAATAAACTCTGAGTTGTATTCCAACTATTTGCTAACTGTTAACTATCTTGTCAGATTTCAGTGCTCTTGAAAATCAAAATTTTAAATTTGTTCATTAACAATTCTCTTTATGAAGACTAAATAATTTTAGACTTAATAAGTGAAAATAAATTTTTGTTTATTTAATTATTTTAATTTCATGAAAATGGAAAGCAGTTTCACTATAAATTTTGAAAATTAAGCTTTACTTCAAACAGGGCTTATGGGTTATTTATCTTAAGATTTTCAAAATTCTACTACATCAAATGGCAAGATTTGCAACAGTAAAAATAATTATAGTTAAATGTCAGTTCTGTGACAGTAAAATATTCTTTAACTATGTTTAAATGCTGCATGTATTTATTGTGAAATCAAAGAAAATAAACTTGTGATGCATAATGAACTCTGTGTCATATTTTATTATATTTGTATTTATCAAATATTATTTTGATGCCTTCCATTATTTTAAAAGATGTTTCAAGTAGAATTTCTCATTGGAACTCATACAATTCGATTTCTGAAGAGTATTTACTAATTGATAAAATATCGGTTCCTTACAATCAACTAGTGGCCCATCAGGTTTTGTGCAGAATGGCCCTAGTATACAAAAGCTAGAAAAATGCTTACCACTATTTCCTTAACTTTTCAAGTTAGTATGTATGTTTGATTCAGTTTCTAACTAAGCTCATTAAGATATTTTAATTAAAATATTATGAAAAGGTATTAAAGATGGAAAATTTACGATCTGAAAAGGAACCACGATACATAAATAAGGTTCCCACTGATATCTAAATGAAACTCAATAACTTATCAGGAACTAAATATTTTTTTAAATGTCTTCAAAAATTTGTTTCAAGCATATTTCATATAATTTTTTATTAAAGGATATTTAACCCATTTAAGTTAAAAAATTTCAATATGTATGTGAAACAAACATATGAAAGTACAGTAATTGTTAATAAAACAAAATCTTGAGTGAAAAAAATAAATTAAGCTGTAAATTATTGTACCACAAATACAATTTCTTGACCTTTTCAGAAAATTTTACAACCGTTTAAATAATCAGTTTGTCAAAAAAATTACAAAAGCAAACCATAAAAAATTTATACTTTTAAAAAGACAACAATCAGATACAATACAACATATTTGACCTATATTGAAGCCACAACTATGAATGTTCGTACAGTAGGATTTTTCGTGTAGTTATATTGTTGCGTTGGTAGGGTTCGAAAGATTTGAAGCCAAAGCAGATCAAAACTTGCAGAAATTTATTCCAATATAACTCTTCACAAATTTCTTTACAGCTCCAGAACTTCTCGTTTTAGTAGACAGAATACAGCTCTTTTCCACAATAATAGAGCGCAAAACAGCAGTTAAAAAATTTGACAACACAACTGCTCAATCGCCGCAAAAGACAATGCAATACAGTTCGCTTTACAACTACTCAGTAATTCCAGTCAACTAATGGACTCGGCTAACAACTAACTCAGTGACTTAAAATCAACTCAACTGACTACTAACTATCTACTGACTCATGGCCGGGCTCTTACAGGAGTCAAACCTTCGGAAGACTTCTAGAGGTAGATATTTGGAGAACTTTCCAGATCGTAGTCGAAAAGTCCTATACATGTACATGGGGACCGAAAATGTCTCCAAATGGTCGCAAAGTTTGGCGATAAAAAATTAGTCGCCAAAACCATCGCCAACTTTGCTCTATCTCGCCAATTTGGCGAGATTCCCATTACCATAATGTTAAATGCCCTGCTCCTTAAAACTCGCTTCCCAGAGTTACCTCTGTAAAACTCGTTATCAAGCATCAAAAGGCTCATTGCAGGGAAACAAACTTATGACGAACTATTGCACTGCCTTATGCAAAATGTACATAAATTTTCCTATTTACAAAATTAAAACTACGAAATATTTACAAATATACAAAAATTCGTAACATTGCCCCCTCCCAAGGACTGCACGTCCCGGCCAGTACAGTTCCCGGAAAGGAAGGCTTACTTTCAAAGCAATGGTATTACTGAACTATAAAACTTAGTAATTTAAAGACAGAAACATTACTGAATAAATAAATAAACAATAAATTTAAAAATTTATATACACATGTGACCATGGTCTTAATGACTATATACACTTTATACATTAGGGGGATTACAAACTATGGCCATAGTAGAGAGCTAATCTGTCGTAATGAACGACTCTAGGTTTAGAATTTGGTGACTTACGCATTCGGACCACGACATCATTCAGCCGGTTGAGGACCGAGTAAGGACCATCCCAGTGAGACTGAAGTTTGGGAGTCCTTTTTGTCGTTTCGGGTTCCAAAACCAAACCTTGTCACCTTTGTGGAATTGATGTCCTGTAGCCTTCGTGTCGTATCTGGTCTTCATCTTATTCGTCGCCAAGTTGATTCGCTCTCGGGCAAAATTGTGCACATCTTCAAACCGTGCCTGAAGATCCTCGACGTACTCCTCTGGCGATGAAGGTGCATCCGGAGGGCGGCCAAACAACAGATCACACGGCAGACGAAGGTTACGACCGAAGAGCATCTGGGATGGGGAATAGCCGGTAGTCTCGTGGATAGCGCTGCGATAGGCCAGAAGAAACAAAGGTAACTTCTGATCCCAGTCCTGTTGGTTTCTTGAAACCATCATTGAGAGGTTATGTTGTTGTTGTTTCTTATTCCACTTGATCTAGAACAAGTCTAGACCAAGTCCAAGAGACCGTACGCCCAAAGAAAGTCTCGAACCAGCGCAGGGTTTTTAAAGAGATCGCTCTTCTCCAAATCCAAACAGGAAAGCAGATGGTCCAGTGAAGCTTGATGGGAAACACACTTGAGGCACACAGGGTACTCCTTTTGTCCCTGAACATATGCAAGTGTGCGAGTATGTCCGGTGATGAGTCTGGTGATGGTGGTTTGTAATTTCCTGTCGCCCTTCAGCTCCAGGACGTTTTTGTTCATACCAGTCATGAGTTGGTGGAATCCTCCATGTCTTGCTGTTGTCGGCTCTGACCTTCGAGAAAATTTCCCTAAACGTAAGATGACCACAATTTTCGGATGTTACAGCAGAGCCCTCCTTAGCCAATTCATCGGCCAAGTCATTGAAGAAGAGGCAATGTCCACGCCGAGTTGAGGATGGTTCTGTTAAACCTCTCCACCATGCCATCCGACTGTGGGTGTAAGGGCGTCGTCTGTGTTTTGTCAATTCCAAGTTAATCACAAAGTCCTTTCATTACAGCAGAGGTAAAATTCCTTCCTTGATCAGAATGTAACTGAAGAGGCACTCCAAATCTGGAAATCCAGCTCTGAACCATTACCTCTGCAACAGTGGTAGCCTCCTGATCAGGGATAGGATACGCTTTGGGCCACTTCGTAAAATAATCAACGACAACGAGGAGGTATCTGTTGCCGTCAGCAGATCGTGCCAATGATCCCAAGATATCAAACGCAATCGGTTCAAAAGGCGATGCTACGTTGCAGTTTTCCTCGACTGCGTTTCTTCTGTCCTTTCCGGGCTGATCGGCACCATTTCTCCACGTCAGCCCTCGCCTTACTCCAGTAGTACCGCTCTCGAACTCTTTGTAATCTCTTCATTATTCCATAGTGGCCTCCAATTGGACTGCTATGTAGTTCTTTACGAACGTCTGTAACTCGGGATCTTGGAAGCAATAGCTGCCATCGGGATGTCTTTCCATCATCAGACTCGAACTTCCAGTACAACACGTCGTTTCGAATATGGTCAGAGTCCCAGGGGGCCCAATATTGCTTTGTCGTAGGACTATAGATGGAAATGTCCTGCCAAGTTGCTGTCGCATTCGAAGACTCCTTTAAATCCTCCTGTCCGGCAGAGATCGCAGGAATATTCTTCTGCATTTCCTCTTGGCCAGAGAAAATCTCTTTCTTCATCTCCTCTTGACCAGAGAAAATCTCTTTCTTCATCTTTTCTTGGCTCGCTTTCATTTCTTCCCGCCATTCGGATATTCCTTTCATCATCTCTTTTTGGCTTTTTATAATTTCTTCTTGGCTCGCTTTCATTTCTTCCCACCATTCTTGCATGAAAGCAAAAAGCTGTTCAAATTTTTTATCTTGTTCTGCCATTGCTCTAGTAATCGGCATTCAAACCCCACTTCTGACACCAGTTGTTGCGTTGGTAGGGTTCGAAAGATTTGAAGCCAAAGCAGATCAAAACTTGCAGAAATTTATTCCAATATAACTCTTCACAAATTTCTTTACAGCTCCAGAACTTCTCGTTCTAGTAGACAGAATACAGCTCTTTTCACAATAATAGAGCACAAAACAGCAGTTAAAAAATTTGACAACACAACTGCTCAATCGCCGCAAAAGACAATCTCAGTAATTCCAGTCAACTAATGGCATACCTGCCAACATTGGCATTTTCAAATTAGTACAATTTTTACGGAACAAATATTTGCATTCCTATGACTCATGGAAAGTCAAATAGCGACAATATTTATGAATGTAATATAGAAATAATAGAAATTCTATTACAAATGCAAAAAAAAAAAAAAAAAAAATTAAAAAAAATTGCATAGTATTAAATTGCTCTCAAATATAACAAATTGTTACATTTTAGCACAAAATGGAAATTATAAAATAAAAAACTAACTTGGATTTAAAAATAAATCAAATTTAAACTTTACGATGAAATCTCTGATGAGGTTTAAGATTTAGTCTACATTACACCTAAATAAAACATGCTTTATGACACAAAAACTCTAGGGAAACATACAATGAGTTGGTGGTATTCAAAGTGTTTAATCACACGCACAAATATCAATTATGCAGGCTTTCGAATTCGTATTATTACATTTGATGTTGTCACTGCTTTTTAGAATTGATATGAACTTCGACATCAGTAAATCCTCCATGAGAAATCTTAATATCAGATGCATAGATAGAGCAGAATGCAAAATTTGTTTCTTTGTTTGAATTTCTGATGATTAGAAGTAAACCGCTTGGTTTCAAGTAAACTCCAAAAAAACTTGATATTTTCTGGAATTTTACACCAGGATTGTTTAACTTGGATATTTTAAAATAAATAATTAAGACTAACAAAGAAGCTGAAAACCGAAAGTGCTTTAATCTCTAAAGTCCGAGAAAACGAAACAGTCGTTCGGTGAGTGCCGCCAAAACAATTGAAAACGGCGGAGTCGCGATTTAGTGCGCAGCGTTGGAGTACGGTCCAAAAGAAGAATAAAAAAAAACTAAAGCACTTTCAGTTTTCTACTTTATTAATCTCTAAAGTTGGAGACAACGAAACAGTTGCTTGGTTCGCCAAATCCCGTCGGCAACACAGATGAAAACAATGAATTTCCGGCGCCGCGCTTAAGTGCTTTTATTATATACGCGCAACATTATTGTACGGTCCAAACAGAAGGAAGAACCAAAATCTAAAGCATTTTTGGTTTTCAGATTCTTTGTTAATCTCTTAAGTCTGAGACAAAGCAATAGTTGTTTGGTTCGCCAGGTCCCGTTGGCAACACAAATGAAAACAGTGCATCCCCGGCGCCGTGTTTAGTGCTATTATTTACGCGCAAGTCCAGTACTATTATTTACGTTTTGGAGTCCAGTCCAAAAGAAGGTAGAATTAAAAAACTAAAACACTTTCGGTTTTCTGCTTCTTTATTAACCTGTAAAGCCAGAAAAATCGAAGCAGTGGTTTGGTTTGCCAAATCTAGTCGACAATAGAAAAGAAAACAATGCATCCTCGCCAACGCGCTTTAGTGCTGAACATATGCGCAATCTTGGAGTGTGAATAAATATTTTGACGGACGCAGCAGCTTTGAAAAATCGTTTCGGTTTCGTTGGTGACTTGAAAAAATTAATAATAAAAAAAAAAAAAACGAAAAGTACCGTGAAATCCGTACGATTTTTTTAGCTGTTCGTACACCCGTACAAAATAGTAAAAATCCGTACAATATACGGATGATTCGTACAAGTTGGCAGGTATGTAATGGACTCAGCTAACTAACTCAGTGACTCAAAATCAACTCAACTGACTACTAACTATCTACTGACTCATGGCCGGGCTCTTATAGGAGTCAAACCTTCTGGAGACTTCTAGAGGTAGATATTTGGAGAACTTTCCAGATCGTAGTCGAAAAGTCGTATACATGTACATGGGGACCAAAAATGTCTCCAAATGGTCGCAAAGTTTGGCGATAAAAATTAGTCGCCAAAACCATCGCCAACTTGGCTCTATCTCGCCAATTTGGCGAGATTCCCATTACCATAATGTTAAATGCCCTGCTCCTTAAAACTCGCTTCCCAGAGTTACCTCTGTAAAACTCGTTATCAAGCATCAAGAGGCTCATTGCAGGGAAACAAACTCATGACGAACTATTGCACTGCCTTATGCAAAATGTACATAAATTTTCCTATTTACAAAATTAACACTACGAAATATTTACAAATATACAAAAATTCGTAACAATATTAAAAAAAAAATTGTTTTTTTCCCCCAAAATTAACCTTTTTCTTCTCTCGGATAGAAATGTAGGAAATATATTAAAAATATAACAATAGTTGCTGCATTAAATTGCTGAAAAAAACCCTCACTAAAATGCTTAAAATTCTGTTTTAATCGCACTAGAAAGTTAGAGAAATCCACGTGAAAGAAAATAGCAAGAACAATAAACATTATAGCATAAAATTTAGCATTGTGAATGGTAACACTAAGCAACACCAATTTCAGCATATATATTTTTTTCCTTCTCTTTTTCATTTTAGCAATCTTAATATTTAATACCTGGACTTCCTCCTCCTATAGGAACATAACAGCAAACAATTCACTTCCTTTACATGTGCTTCTGTCAGAAGTGTGACACATTACTCGGTTTAATGCCCATATAACTTCATTAATTATAAAAAGAACTCATAGTAGATGAAAAATCTGACTAAGTCAAAGTGTTTACAGTTGCTTCACATTGTTTGCTTGCTTCATCAACAATACCCTTTTCTTGGGATGGTAATAGGATGCTATTAGTTGCATTGTTGGATGGAATTACATGTGATGACAAAGACTGCAAATTAGGCATTCTTTGCTTACCTGTTAAAATTGCGCCGGCTAAGTCTGTACTTTTGATGAGATTTCACTAACCCCATTTCACCATGATTGACATCAAATTTTGATTTTCAAAATATACAATATCCTTTATATTTGGCCAGTAACACAGGCATTAACCACTTGGCTAGATCTTTATCGGATTCCATCCAGTTTTCTTGGAAAAGTACATCAACAATAGGTTTGACGCCCAACAAGGTTGACCTTTTATATTTTTTCTGACAATATACCGCATATATACTCGCATGAAAGTCGAGAATGTGGGCCAAAATGTTCACCAAAAAGTAGGGGCTCAACTTATATGCTAGGGAATGAAGATTAAAAAAAAATGTCTTAAACAAAAGGGAAAGCAACTGACTTTCGGCGAAAGCGCGGCAATTGTGCCACGATTTTTGAAGAAAACCGGAAGCCCGTTCGACTCCACTGTGTCGTTGGTTTCCAATAATTATTTCCGAACTTAAGTTAATACTTTAAAGTAAAAAGTAAATTAAATTAAATAATCTTTAATAGAATAAAATATTCAGAGATGAATTTTTGAATTTGCATCGAGATACAAAATTGCGGGAAGTCCGTAAAATAATCGAAGTGACGTTGCATCGTAGGTTCTTATTCCTCGTGAAATAAATAACTTAAAAAAATAAAAAATGCACAATTTATTACATAAGTAATTTCAGGGCTGCCACTGACTATAAGCTTTGAAAATAGTTGCTTTAGTAGCCTCCAGGGCTCCCACTCACTCAAAAAGATTTGGAGCAGGTAAAATCAAGTTTTGGAGCAGGAAAAATGCCTTTCGGAGCAGGTAAAAACAAGTTTAGTAGCAGGGAAAAAAAGCCCATAGTAGCATGTAAAAGCAACTTTTGTAGCACACACACACACACAAAAAATCGGAGCAGAAAAGTAAATTTTGCAGTAGAATTTTTTTTTGAAACAGAAATACCGAGACGAATGTCACCAAATCGGCGTCGCAAATCTCGGCAATAGCTGCTATTACATTACCATAGACCTTAGCGAAAACGAATATAACAACAACGTAAATGATAGCACCCACCATACCATCGCAATCTCGGTACTATCAGCGTAAAATCTCAGTAATATCGTTTTTTTTTTTGGTCACCAAACAGCGTCGCAAATCTCGGCAATATCTGCTATTACATTACCATAGACCTTGGCAAAAACGACTATAACACCAACGTATGTATTTGGGATAGTACCCACCATACCATCGCAATCTCGGTAATATCGGCACAAAATCCCAGTAAGATCGCATTTTTTTTTAAGTCACCAAACAGCATTACAAATCTTGGCAGTAGCTGCTATTACATCACTGTAAACTTCATCGAAAATGACTGCCAAACTTGCGCAAATATTACCGATAGCGCTTACCATACCGTCGAAAATCTAGACAGAGGATATTACGTAAGTTGAAGACTCAGCAGAAATGGCCATCGTAAAAACGTACATATTGGCACAAATGTCGTAAATATTGACATTTTCTCGGTAATGCTTGTGCAAGATTCGGTAATATCGGATGTTAACAAAAGAGCAGCAATCTCGAAAATGACCGTCACACCCACGAAAATATCAGCAATAGCGCCGAATAAACCGGATTAATTGCCCGGAGCAATTCTCAACAACAGCTCTAATATATTGGTGAAACACTCGACGAAAATGACCATCACAATAATTAGCAATAATGTCTGCATCAGCGCAGCAAATCATCGCAGTAACATTGACATTTTCTAAGTAATATCGGGGCAAATTTCGGATATTGCAATATCGTAGCACTCGGCAATAATTACTATCATACCAACGAAAATATCAGCACTAACGTCGAATTAATTGGAGCAATTCTCAATACTACAGAGCTATTATATCGATGAAAGACTCGACGAAAATGATCGTCATAACAACGTAAAACTTGACAATAATGTCAGCATTAGCGTCGCAAATCATTGTAGCACTTGGAGAAAATAAATACCACACCAACGTAAATATCAGTGTTAGCGCCGAATATACCGGAATATTTCTCTACAATAGCGATATTACAGCGGTGAACAATATCAAATTTCAAAGGACAAAAAAAAAAAAAAAAAAATCGCGTTTTGGCGCACATATGGTTAAAATAAAGCATTTGGAGCAGCTTGGAGCAGATTTTTGTATTTGGCGCAGGTCTGGGACCCCTGAGCCTCAGATGTTAAAAATAGTAGCCAAAATAGTAGTCTCACACATTGAAAATAGTAGTCTCGGGTGTTGAAAATAGTAGACTCACTTTTCATAACTTTTAATAAGAAATAACTTTTGATTTACATAAAACACGAAAACCCAGAAACACTCTTCTTTCGATTCAAAATAGTGTCCAAAACATTACAACCCATACGGTAAAAGGCTTGTGTCTTGGGGGATGTGCTATCAAATTTATATACTGCGATGAAAGTTGGTAACTTAACCTTACTCCCAGACAGCACCTAAGCAAAAAAAAAAGCTAAACTTCACGCAAAAAGTGACGGTAAAAATCGATTGGCAAAACAAGAGAACTTTTTTTAAACTTCCGAAGTCAAACAACTTTTTTCAGAAAAACAACTATCCTGTTTAAACAATTATACTATATATTGGAAATGACAATTGAATTTCATTAAGGCCAGTTTTTAAATTTTTAACAGAATGGCTACAGAATTTGCAAAACAAAATTCCCTGACATTTCCCTGTTTTCCATAAAATTCCCTGATGTGCATCTCTGTCGATGTTATCATTTAAAAAAATAATAATAATATTGATAATGGCTAATTTAAAAATATATACATTTGACTATTTAGAATTACATTTACTTATCAAAGTGTAATTGTAACAAAATATAAATTTTAGCTAAAAATCGAAACAAACATTTTTAGAGCATGATAAAGAATGGAAAACTTCAAGAAAAAAATACAAAATTCACAAAAACCAATTTACACCCATACTTGCTAACTTCAAGGAAAAGCAAAACTAGTACAATATATTTCTTTTTAATTTAAAAAATAACAAAAAAACATGTTATTTTCTTTAATATATGTCATAGGCTGTATCCTGTTCATAACATAAATTTTAAACAGTATCCTAAATATTTACTAAACTTGGGCATGTATGAGCATGAAACTTAAATAATCAGCATTTTGCTTTCATTCACAAATTTAACTAAGTACGTATATTTCATGACAAATTATGTGTTTTGGATTTTGAAGTTGAGGAAAGATAAATAACACATAATGCATGAAAGAAAGTCTTGAAATTAACTGCATCTTATAAAAATTAATTACTCATAGATATATAGAAATAAAATTTTGTACGACAAAAATACTATCTTAAATCACAAAAGTACATATTAAATGAGGCAAAAAATCGTTTTCATAAAACATGACAAGCACAGCATTTGGCAGGGGGAAAAAATGCAAGGACTGTTTTTAAAAATTCCATGAACCTTTGCCTGAATGTATGCAGTAGAGCATTTAATTTTTTTATTCTTTTTTATTTTTTGGAGGGGGAGGAGGACGCTTCAATTCTTTGTTTGATTTATATTAAACATATAAATAAAAAACACATATTATATCACTTTCAGTTAATTACGTTAAATAAAATGTCAAAATTAAAGTAAAAAAATCTAGTACAGGATCTAACCCATTTTGCTTATGAATGCCTATAGATTTGTTGCACATCTATAACACAGTGCTGTAAAGGGTTAATAAAAACAACGAAAAAATATGATGGAATCAATTTGAAATATTAAGGTTGGTTGTTTTCAGATTATCTGGCGCCGTCATCAATACGAGGGCTATAATACGCCGAAACATTCGTCATTAGACAAGCACCAGTGACGTCATTTACAAACACCCATGCCTAACACGGGACTCGAACCCGCAACCTCGCGGTCTAGAAGCTAGCACGCTAACCACTATACCGTTTGGTCGGCGAAATATTAAGGTTGGTTGTATTCAGATTATCTGGCGCCGTCAGCAACACGAGGGCTATAATGCGCCGAAACATTTCGTCATTTAACAAACCAACATACATTTACAAACACCCATGCCTACACGGGACTCGAACCCGCAACCTCGCGGTCTAGAAGCCAGCACGCTAACCACTATACCGTTTGGTCGGCACGAAATATTAAGGAATTTTGGGTTCCAATATATTCTATTGACAAAAAACACAAGACAAGAAGAAAAATAATCATGTCTGTAAAGGATGCAGTTAGATTTAAGTTGGAAGATTTTTTCAAACAATAAATCTACTGGTGTTCGCGCTTTTAAATAATAGGATTACTAAAAAACTAACAGAAATAACACGTAAATAATTAGGGTTCTAAGATATTCTGTTGACAAAAAACGCAAGGCAAGAAGAAAAAAAATCATGTCTGTAAAGGATGCAGACAGATTGAAGATTTTTTTGGCTGAATTCCCGATTCTGTCGCCACCCTGTTTAAGCTACATTCAAAGTAATTAAATAAATTACTTAAAAATTTAAATTATTTTATTATTCATAAATTTAACTACAACATTGAAATTCTAATCATTCTGCATCGATTGACCTACACGGCGAAATCGTTCATCACACCGGCACAAATCTCGTAAAGACTGTCAGTCCATACTGATGGCACTTTCTTCCGTCGTTCAGGGCAAATTCCACAAATTCATTTTTATTTAGAGTAAATAAAGCGAAATTTGATATTTGAGAATATAATTGTGTATGCTGTTGCCTGGCACGGCGAAAGATAAAACATTGGAACCTAACAGGTAAGCGAAAATGACCGCGGTTGCTGTCAAAAACAACAATCTTGCGTGAGGTTACTATAGTCAGACTAAGTGACCAATCTACCCGCGAATATGAACAACTACTTCGGCAGTGTTCGCTATCCCGCCCCCTTAAAAAAAATTCACCATTTTGACAAAATTGTTAGTACCTTAGTGCCGATTTTTTTTCGTCCTACTATCGGACAGTATCCATTTCTAAAAAAATAGTCGCCCAAGCTCAAAAATAGTTGAAGGTTTTGTTCAAAATAGTCGTTTTGGGCCCTTTTTTCATTGAAATAGTTGCCATAGTCGCCTGGTCACTAAAATAGTCGCTTTAGTAGCCTTTTTAGTCGCCTGTGGCAACTCAGTAATTTTAGTTCAGGAATTTATCGCGATAAAAACGGCAACTCAATTAAAAATTTGATGTAGTTATAAAAAAACGATGCTTTTAGGTCTAGCGATCGGCAAGAGTTTCAGGGGAATTTTTTCAATTTTTTTGCGATTCTTTCCGATTAATATTTTATAAATGAGTTAATAAAACGTTCTTGCCGATTCGCGGACTTTTATCTAATTTTTCGTGTCGAAAATGCAACTACCTGCACAATGAAACTCCTCCATTCACACTTCGCCTGTCGATCCTCTATGGCAAGTTCACACTTGCATACAGCAGAAGTGATCCACTCATTATAGTTCTACGAATATTTAAACTTCACTAACTATATAACAATCAAAGTTAGACCACATTTAATAAAAATAAACTCCAGAATCACGAGTTTTTATAAAAAAAAAATAGTTTTGCCGTTTGTATGACGGGTCGATTTTAGAGAAAGGAATGGTTGCAATAAATGCTATAACTACATAAAAATTTGGCGTCATTTTGGAAAAAAATTGGGAAAAACTTTTTAGCAATTGTTTGTTGGCAAATTTTCTTTTCGATTTTTCTTAGGGAATTACCGAATTTTTCAGTTTTGCAATCGGCGTGAAAATTTCGTGACCTCTGCTCTGATCTCTTGACTTTTTCATGACCGATTTTTGATTTCGTGACTTTCCTGACCGGTAGGCAGTGTTTTACTTTCTTTCCAAGAGAAAACGACGTGCAAATTGCCACATGCATAACACAAATGTCGCCCTGGAATTTACAAGTGCCCTTGCCTTTACGAACACTTGCACGATTTCATAACCAACAACAAAACAAATGCAATGGTATAAAAACAGAAAACGAATGCCAAGTTCCACATAACCTTTATTAATATCTCTAATACTCAAAATATGCATAACGCTTGGAATTTTGTTTAATATGTGCATAAACATAAGTTTAGAAAAAGATTTTAGAACACATTTAACTTTGAAATGAAGTACCGAATACAAGAAGCAGAACATAAGGTTATATTGATGAACACTTACATCACTACAGTAATTAAAAATAAAAATAGTTAAGCTTGACAACTCCAATGAGCACTTATGAAACAGTAGAATGAATATTTACACGATGGGAAATTACATTGGTAAAAATGGCAAGAAAATTAATTTATTCATTTCTTGTCCTTTTCCTCATCTTCACAAGCGTTGCCAGAATGCCAGGTGAGTCTCTCTTCATAAAACTTGATAACAACTTGCGGACATTTAACATTGGCAAGTTTTGAAGGTACAAGATCAGCTTCATCACATCCTTGCCTAAAAGAGAAGAGAATATCAGATTAAGAAATATTATCGAAATACAAGACAAACATTTGAGGCAAAAAAATAAAATCCGACTTTGATTGCCTATAAGATATCGGTAAATAAAGAAATTAAGTTATATAAACATCACAAAACTTACCACTTAATCAAAAACATAAGTTCTCCACCAGTATCAGTTGCACCTATAATTCTGTCTGGGGCAAGATTACGGTCAAAACCTCTTGTTCGCTGATCAGAGTCCTAAAGGGAAGAATATAAATCTTAACATATATTGAACAAATTGGTAAAACAATTAAAATTCCAAGAGTTTAGAGACATACATTCATATTTTATAAACTTGATTAAAAAAAAAAAAAAAAAAAAAAAGCAAGCAAAAACCATTATACAATAGTAAATGGATTGCATTTTTAAATGGTTATTTAATGCGAATCCAACATGTGGTTTTGCTGCTTATAGTATGGTAAGTTGGCAATCCATTTGACATTTGCTCTGCATCTCCTTTTCTAGTCAACACAATAGTAAGAACTGAATTACCAATTTACATACTTCATTCAACAAATAAAAGCAAATGTTGAAATTGATTGAGGTAATTGGTCAGAAAATATATGTAATAGAAATCCTTTTATAGAACCGACAGTTAAATTTATTCCTCTTTCTAAAGCACAAAACCCTCTTTAATCAATTCATTCAACAACTTATTTAGGATAACTTCCCACACCAATTTAATGCGCGAGATCTTTGCAAAGTCAGCAGTCTTGTTAGTCATTTCCCACAATTAGTATTCCGTTCTGGCGCCAATATGCTTGCCTTCTCACTACAATGTTTATTATATAAAATTGTTATCACAACATTTCTCACGCTGCCAGATTTTTTAGATAACTATGTTCGCTGTTCGACATTACTATGTAGGACATTCGATTCCCTGTCATTATGTTGTAAAGATGTAACTTTAACGCTCTCTCTCTCCGGGTTTATCTTGATTTTATGGTTTATATCTTAATAAATGTTTGATCTTTTATCAAATTGACTCTTCACTATGGCTCTACGACCACGCTGCAATAACTTTAATTAAAATGGATTAATTCATTACATAAGTCGACAGGATAATCATTAAAGTGTTAATTTATTACATAAGTCGACAGGATTGTCCTGTCGTGAAGCCCCACGATGACGTTTAAAATTTTCTTGTGATTATCTTTTTCTTTAAATTTAACTTAAACGCCGGAGAGAGAAGAGAAGATGAAATACCTGCGCAAGAGAGACTTCTCCTAGCTGATGTTTCGTTTCGACACTACTTTTCGAGAACCGCTCGCATTGGACTGACAGACGTTCACCAGGTTCTTCGTGTTTACCATGCCCAGTATGTGCTCAACTGCCGGATTTTTTACCATCTCACCACCAATTCCCCGTCCCGGTGGGCCGGCAAATTCATAGCCATGATTTGGTCATGTTCCTCTACCACCACTTCCATGTCTACTAATGTGCCAGTGTTCCTCTACAACCATTACCATGTCCACTAATGTGTCAGCGTTCCTCTGCCGCGGGATGCCATGTCGCCAGTCCAGCTGCGCCGAGACCGTTCTAGACCACCCCGCCGAATCTTAATCTACTTTAAACCAGTGTTTTTGCGCCGTTGTGCTCTACACACCATCACTAATCTACAATAGCCAACAACTTCCACGCCATGATGAATCCTATTCTACTATGATGTTCCAAGCGTTCCTCTACCACCACTTCTATGTCTACTAATGTACCAGCGTTCCTATGCCACCAAATTTCCATGTTTACCAAATCACCAGTCCAACTATGCCGAGACAGTCCTACCAATATCCTTTTATGATTGTTGAGTTCTAATTTAATGTTTATTAAGATTTTTGTTCTCTATCGTTAAGTTATTTTAATTAAGAGTTTTATATTCCATCTGTATAATTAATGAAACTGCGTTCTGGCCATTTAACTACCATGTCGACTACAGAAAAACCACCCTCTCCACCTACTAATGTAATCCAAAATAGTTCTCAAACTGAGTCAAATCATTTTAATAATTGTCATTCAAGTAATTCTTTTTCCAATCATCCAACTCTTTTAACAGTCAAAATCTATGTCTCAACCAACAATAATCCCATTTGATCCTGAAGCTGGTATGAGCATCCAAGCTTGGCTACATTATTTTGATTCAATTTCACAAGATGAATCTTGGAAAATAACCAACATAACAGCTTATTTGAAGGGAACTGCCCTTAAGTTGTACATTAATTCTTGTACACACATAAATAACTGGCCACAATTAAAAGAAATTTTTATTGAATCTTACTTAATGCCCACAACCACAACTTTCACAGAATTTACCAAGATTACTTTTTGTTATCAGGATGACTTAGCTACATATTTTCATAAAAAGGTAGAATGTGGTAGAAAGTTAGGTTTGCCAACTAACTTGATCCTCCAAGGATTAACTGATAGTATGCCTATAGCTATGAAGCAAGGACTTGTCATAAATGCACCCAACACCTTGCATGAATGGTTGGAACTAGCTGTTCGTCTTCATCAAATCAGGGATCCAACTAATCAAGTTAATATTTCTCCAAATTCTGGGAATCAATCCCATTACCCTTATCGACCATTTAGGCCTTATCAATCTCCACGAAATTTTCAACCAAGACCCTCTTTCAGGGAGGAGTTTCGTTTCAGACCCCAAAGATTTGGTCAACCTCAACACCATCCAACCCAAACAAACCATTTCACGAATACAAATACACAAGTTTTGCCACCATCACCATGCAAGATATGTCAATCAAGAGGCATTCACAATGCTTACCATTGGATGGCAACTTGTCCTTTTAAAACGACGCGTCAAAATACTCCAAATTTTCCCGAACAACCAAACAATCTTGACACAACCGTAGCTACCAACAACTCTCCCGACATATGACGATTAATAATCCGCGGATACTATAAAAATTTTGAACTTCCATTTATTGTCGACACAGCATCCACAATTTCACTAATCCCTCGACATATGTTTGAGAAGTTAAAGGTAAGGGCTCAAAACACTCAACCTTTACAAGTACAACAAGCCAATGGACGATTTACTCTCAAACAAATGTGCCAAATTCCAATCAAAATTGGAAATATTGTAAATTTTATATATTAGATAGTATTAATATTACCTATGTAATCCTCGGACTAGCCGAGTTAGCTCTGTATAACCTTGTTATTGACTGTATGAATCATGTAATTACTCAAAATAACGTTATTGTATCGCAATGTAATGCAACTTCGACACCACCAGTTTCTTTATACATACAGG
Source organism: Linyphia triangularis (assembly GCA_963978545.1). Taxonomy (NCBI): domain Eukaryota; kingdom Metazoa; phylum Arthropoda; class Arachnida; order Araneae; family Linyphiidae; genus Linyphia; species Linyphia triangularis. The sequence continues at coordinate 27,736,856 of OZ021732.1, read as the reverse complement.
CAAATCAAACAAATGCTCAAATTACTAACTTGAATACAAATACTGTTAACCTATCATCTAGAAACACTAACAATCCAATAATGGATCAATGTTTGCTAGGGTCAGTAACCTCTGAGCGAAGCAATTAACTTGCAGACTGTTGAAAATGGCCCTGAACTGACTGATCTATTATTTAGATATCAATTTTTGCAAAGAATAAATATGACAAAGGAACTATTAATATTGAACCCCAAAGAATACATTTAACTTCTGACTTGCCCATTAGTTTACGCCCGTATCGCACTTCTTCTGCTGATGAAAAAGAAATAAACACTCAAGTTCAACAAATGTTAAAAGCAGGGATAATAAAAGAAAGTTGTAGCCCTTACAGTGCTCCTGTAACTCTTGTGCAGAAAAAAGGTGAAGTTGGAAAAACTCGCTTTTGTTGTGATCTTCGTAAACTTAATCAAATTTGTAAAAATGATAGCGAGCCCCTTCCCAGAATTGATGCTACCTTAGACAAACTTTACAATTCCAAAATTTTCTCGACATTAGATTTAAACTCTGGCTACTGGCAAATTCCCATACACCCAGCAGACACTGAAAAACTCGCTTTTGCCACCAATACAGCTTTGTATGAATTTCTCATTCTTCCTTTCGGATTAAAAGTTGCCCCAGGAATCTTTAATCGCACTATGCGTAGAATTCTCAACAAACATCACATTAATTTTGCTTATAGTTACTTTGATGACATAATCGTCCACTCGAATTCTATGGAAGAACACTTGCAACACCTAGAACAAATATTCAATATCATGCAGAAAGAAAACATTAAACTTAAATTATCTAAATGTGTCTTTGCTAAAAATACTATTAACTTTTTGGGATATGAAATCCAAAACAGTAGTATCACTCCAGCTAACATCAATATAGCCAGTATTCAAAAACTAAAACCTCCCACAACTGTTAAAGAGTTACAAAGATTTTTAGGTGCCATCAATGTATACAACAAATTTATTGATAAGTATGCTCAATTAAGATATCCCTTAAATAAACTTCTTAAAAAAAATACACCATGGATATGGACTGATGAGTGTCAGAAAAGTTTTGAAATGTTAAAATATGCTCCGATTTCTAAACCAGTTTTGAAATTGTTTAATCCTAATTCTCATTGTCATTTGTTTGTTGATGCTTCGACAACCTCTAGAGGTGTTGTTTTGAAGCAACCAGATCAAAATGGTACCTTACATCCTATAGCTTTTCATTCTAGAACATTAAGAGATTATGAAAAAAATTATACTGTAACTGAACTTGAATGTCTTGCAATTGTTGACACTATTGATAAATTTTATTATTATCTTCATGGAACTAAATTTACAATACACACAGATCATGCTGCACTAGTCTGGTTAAGAAATGTAAAGAATCTTCGTGGAAGACTTTTTAGATGGTCCTTGAAATTATCAATGTATGATTATGAAATAGTCCATATTAGAGGTGCTAATAACTATGAAGCTGATATGTTGAGTAGAAATCCTACTGTACATCTCATGCAACACCATACATTATTATTAGATTTAGAAGAAATTAAAACTCATCAACAACAAGATAATTTAACTGGTTCAAAATACCTAAACATTAATGATGTCATAGTTATTAAAAAGAAAAATCTTCATAAGATAGTAGTCCCCTTTTCATTAAGATTAAAAATATTACAAGAAGCTCACACAAAATTTGGTCATCCAGGAATTTATAAAATGATACGCTTAATTACTCCTCACTATTATTGGCCCAAAATTAATGAAGATATAAACAGATTTGTTCGACACTGTCACACTTGCCAAATTAATAAAAAACCTAGGCAAAGGAAATTTGGATTAATGAAAACAGTTCCTCAACCCGATTCTCCATTTGAGTTAATTTCATTAGACACTGTAGGAGGATTTAATTATTATAATTCTACAAAAAGGTATTTGCATGTAGTGTTGGATCATGCTACCCGCTACATCTGGGCCTTTGCTTCAAAGAATGAAACAACTGAAACTTACACAAATTGCCTTAAGCAAGTTTTTAATGTCCAACCTCCTTCTAAATTATTAACTGACAGAAATCCTGCATTTACCTCTTCTCGACTTAAAAAATTTCTGAGAAATTATAATGTCAAACATTTGTTTACTTCAGCATTTAGGCCTGAGTGCAATGGCTCATCTGAAAGGGTTCAACAATCCATTGTAACAATGTTAAAAACTAAAGTGAATTCCTCTTCAGACAAAATTGCTTGGCCAAAACTATTAGAACAAGTTGTAAAGGAATACAATAATACACCTTACGCAATCACTACTTTTCCACCAAATTATTTAATGTATGGCGTCTTACCTTTCGAGTCTCCTCTCAATCAAGTCATTTACCCTCCAGTAGACGAAGCTCGTCAAATAGCAAGAATCAAAACATTAGAATATCATAAGAGAAACAAAACCTACTATGATGCCCGATTTGTTCCTAAAACTTTTAACGTAGGAGATACAGTTATTTATGAAGAATTTCAATTCCCCAACACTCGTAAATTGACACCTCCATTCTCGGGACCATACAAAATTTTAAAACTACAGATGTTAATTATGAAATAGATAACATTAATCGCTTAACTAAAGCACCTGAAATTGTTCATGTTTCCAAATTGCGACCATACTATGTTCCAGAACAACTTAAATTGTGTCATGAATAAAATTTTCTGTTTATTATTTTTCAATTGTAAATAAAAGAGCATCAACTGCAAAGATTCACAAATTGTGTTAGGAATTTTGAACTGATTATTACTGTGTACTATTTTATATTTTAACATTTATTCAATTATCAACTGCTTCATTGAGCTAGATGCAACTCCTTGTCAGTGAGATAACGTGTTTTATAAGATCACACAGGAAAGAATACTGTTGTCATCACTCAAAAAACACTTGTGTATCACTGAGATGACTGAGTTCTTCTCTACTTCAATTTTTACTTTCAATTTGTATACTATTAATCCATGATTATGCCTGCTTCACTTAACATCCCAATCGAATACAAACCAACAGCTGTTTTGTCAACATTGTATTCCTAACTTTTATTTTGTGCACATTAATGACAAGTCATTATTCAAATTAGTTTTTTAATGCTTACTCATCAAAGAATGGTATCTTTATTTTATTTTGTATTATCCCTCATCCAGTTAAGGATTTGAAGTGTGGGACTTGATGCTGGCGTCAATTCTACTATTCCATTACCCTACTGGATGATGCATCATACACAACAGGATTGAATTTTTACTTTGCCCACGTGTTAACACTTGTTTCCTTACCCATTTTTTCATTGTTTATATTTTAGATCACTACAATTTTGTGTTTTAGATAATACTTAATATTGTTTATATTTTGAATTTTACCATTTAATTGTTTATTTTCTTTAGAACTATGTCATTTAATTGTTTATGCTTCAGTTAATACTGTTTGTATTTTGTTTATTGGTTGGACTTGTGTTCCCAACTGCCCAGTAATATTTTGTACTGTATTTGCATTGTAGTATCAGCTTCTATTATGCACTTTGTTCTTCGAAATATATTTATGTTATTTCTACATTACTAAGTCGTCTAACAGAGAGCAACTTTAAAACTCGAAAGATTTTCTCTACTTTTTGTCAGGCTGTTTAACCGGCCATCATGCTGTTTGACCTAAAGTTAGTTTCAAAAATTTAAATTTTTTTAACTATACCTTTTAGAATTGTTTTTAAAATACTTCTGCTGACACTTTTTTGACCCTGGGAGCATTTTTGTCAGGGGGGATATGTAATAGAAATCCTTTTTTTAGAACCGACAGCTAAATTAATTCCTCTTTCCAAAGCACAAAACCCTCTTTAATCAATTCATTCAACAACTTATTTAGGATAACTTCCCACGCCAATTTAATGTGCGAGATCTTTGCGAAGTCAGCAGTCTTGTTAGTCATTTCCCATAATTAGTATTCCGTTCTGGCGCCAATATGCTTGCCTTCTCACTACAATGTTTATTATATAAAATTGTTAACACAGCATTTCTCACGCGGCCAGATTTTTTAGATAACTATGTTCGCTGTTCGACATTACTATGTAGGACATTCGATTCCCTGTCATTATGTTGTAAAGACGTAACTTTAACGCTCTCTCTCTCCGGGTTTATCTTGATTTTATGGTTTTTATCTTAATAAATGTTTTATCTTTTATCAAATTGACTCTTCACTATGGCTCTACGACCACGCTGCAATAACTTTAATTAAAATGGATTAATTCATTACATAAGTCGACAGGATAATCATTAAAGTGTTAATTTATTACATATATATACTTAAGTAGTACACCTACCAACCATATTAAAAAAAAAAAAAATCAAATCAGTATAATTTTATACAACAAATCTAGGCAAAACTTATGCTTATACTGTTTATACCAGTTATATTAATATTCAAGCTCTAAATTATTGTTTAATAACTGGAATTTTTTAAAATTTTATTGTTCTCAATTGTCAATAAAGTAAAACATTAGTATTAAAAAAAAAAATAATAATAATAATAATTTAAGAGTTATCGCCAGTCTGCATCACATTAATTACAGCATTTTAAGCCCACAATATCTGTCAAAGTATTACTCAATATATTTTTCATTTGTCATACAAAATAGTAATTAAAACTTATTAACTGTACATACAGGGCTTACAACAAATAAGTCTGTTCCAAGCATATCACTATGAAAAATAAGAACAATTTGAAATAGATATGGTTTAACCCTGCTCCCCCGCAAAAAAGCTGAACTCCACAAGAAAAAAGCTTTAAATTTTACAAAAATTGCACAAGTAAAACAGGTGAATCGATTTAAGGTGTATGTGCAATCTAAATATCAGAAAATATTTCAAAAAGTGATTTTAATTTTTTTTTGGTTTAAGCAAGACAATAGTACAATCTGAAAATATTAGCCGAGTTATTTTATTAGTTTGAAGTATTTTGTTCTGAAAATAAATGTGAAAGAACTCATTCTGAAGAATCACGTTTTTAGCAAGTAATCGCTTAAGTTTGATTTAGTCTTTTTGAAAAATTATTTTAGAATTAAAATCAGCTTAATATTTATTAAGTCTATTTTATATACAAAAGCAGTTAAAATTACAATTTTAAATAAGGATATACAGTAAAATGGACAATTGAGACTAATTCCTTGCACAAAATTAAATCAAAATTTTCATAATTCTGCATCGATTCAAACGAAACGGCAAAACCAATCCTCGCACAAACACACTAATCAAGGACATAACGGCTATCACATCAGCGGTAGCCCAGGTGAATGTTAAGTCGGAAATAATCCGAGAATTTGATTGCACTCCTGGGATAGTTCATTTTAAATATAAAACGGACGTTCAGACATTAATTTGCAACAGCTAAAATTACACAAAACGTTTCCCTAAAAATAGTTTAACGAGCATCGTAATTGCGCGTATCGGTGCAGAAATATATTCTTTTTAATAAAAAACAATTGATTGTTTATACAACTCAAAATAACTTTTAAACTACTGCTTCTAATAACTTTCTTTATTTCTAGTAAGAAGGCATGGTAAAAAAAAAAAAAAAAATCCAGAGCAATACACTTAATAAAGATACGTATGATACATGCTAACCAAATTTTTGGGACAGCCCCCAGAGATACACCTGTCCTACTAATGATGAAAAAGGTATCAAAGCCATTCATTGACTTCAGCGAGTCACTGGTCTGTGCTTAGCACTTTTGAACATGAATGCACAACAGACAATTTTGGTAGGGGCGATCCGCATATTGCATCCATTTAAAAATTTTGCATGTTTTCAGAAAATAACAAAAAAATGCTCTTTTCAGAGAAAAACTGCAGTTTTTTTTTGTTAAAAAATAAAAAAAGGCAGGAAGTACTTAAACATTTTGGATGATCTCTGAATTTCGCTAATATTGGTTTTTAATTTGGAAAAAAAAAAAAGGACTATTAAGGATTTTTTTTAAAAATAAGAACTTTTAAAGGCCTTAGAGTTTTTAAGGATCGTACGAACCTTGTTTCAGGTAAATGGATCTAATATGCGGATGAGCGGGAAATGTACCTTCAAAACAATAGAAATTTTCTCTGATTGTCGTGAAATTTTAAAACACTTTCCTGATTTCCAGATTTGGTGGCCACTTTGAGCTTACTAATTGGAAACAGGAAATTAGCTTTTTTTAACTGAAGAAAATATTTACTCCAGCTTCAACTCTGGTCAGTAGTGTAAATTGAATCTCACCTCTGCTTTTTTCTTAGCGGGTGGTTGGACAACTGGTTCAACAGAATCGGCTCCATTAACAACTTTTCGCTTCTTTTCTGCAGATTGAACTGCATTTTTCTTTTTATAACTCGCTTCAAATTTCTGGATGATTTCAGGGCAGTCTAAGTTTTCTTCAGGCTCCCATGTATTGTCAGTCCTGCAGGGAAAAATTTAGAAAATTATTTAATGTTGGAAATTTGTAAAACATAGCATCAAGATTTGTGACTGTACACCTCCAATTGTGCCAAACTTCCCAAAATGCTTATATACACCACAGAAAAAGATACGTTCTGAACATTTAACTTCTATAGTAAAATTGTTAAAATATAGCAGTTTTGTGATTGTAAAATATTTAATTTAAAAACTTTGTCACAAACAAAATGTAGAATTCCAAACATTACTTTTGTAGTCTTAACTACTTAAGTTCTATATGCAATAAAGTCCAAAGGATATTAAGAAAGAAAACGTGTCTAATGCAAAGCAGATTAACAACAATGTTAATGAGAAACATCCTGTAACAAGCCTCTTTACTCCTTCACAGGAATTGTACGAGATGACCGAATGAAGATTAAAATTCAGATTTACATTTTCGAAACGTTGGTCAAAATGACGATTTTACTAAATTTACATAATTAAATGTTACGAACTTCTTGTAAATACGGCGATGTTATAATTATTTTGTAATCTTGCCTGTACCAAGTAGTGCTGAAGATACATTAAGGGCTTAACAATGAAGAATAAGGAATTTAAAAAATAAGTCGCTTATAAGGACCTTGAAATCCCTGATACACTGAACCTAATACAATTTCAGAAAACCATAACATTACAATAAAATACATACCTGCCAACATTGGCATTTTCAAATTAGTACAATTTTTACTGAACAAATATTTGCATTCCTATGAAAGTCAAATAGCGACAATATTTATGAATGTAATATAGAAATAATAGTAATTTTATAACAAATGCACAAAAAAAAAAAAAAAAAAAAAAAAAAAATTGCAGAATATTAAATTGCTCTCAAATATAACAAATTGTTACATTTTAGCACAAAATGGAAATTATAAAATAAAAAACTAACTTGGATTTAAAAATAAATCAAATTTAAACTTTACTATGAAATCTCTGATGAGGTTTAAGATTTAGTCTACATTACACCTAAATAAAACATGCTTTATGACACAAAAACTCTAGTGAAACATACAATGAGTTGGTGGTATTCAAAGTGTTTAATCACACGCACAAATATCAATTATGCAGGCTTTCGAATTCTTATTATTACATTTGATGTTGTCACTGTGCTTTTTAGAATTGATATGAACTTCGACATCAGTAAATCCTCCATGAGAAATCTTAATATCAGATGCATAGATAGAGCAGAATGCAAAATTTGTTTCTTTGTTTGAATTTCTGATGATTAGAAGTAAACCGCTTGGTTTGAAGTAAACTCCAAAAAAACTTGATATTTTCTTGAATCTTACACCAGGATTGTTTAACTTGGATATTTTAAAATAAATAATTAAGACTAACAAAGAAGCTGAAAACCGAAAGTGCTTTAATCTCTAAAGTCCGAGAAAACGAAACAGTCGTTCGGCGAGTGCCGCCAAAACAATTGAAAACGGCGGCGTCGCGATTTAGTGCGCAGCGTTGGAGTACGGTCCAAAAGAAGAAAGAATAAAAAAAAACTAAAGCACTTTCAGTTTTCTACTTTATTAATATCTAAAGTTCGAGACAACGAAACAGTTGCTTGTTTCGCCAAATCCAGTCGGCAACACAGATGAAAACAATGAATTTCCGGCGCCGCGCTTAAGTGCTTTTATTATATACGCGCAACATTATTGTACGGTCCAAACAGAAGGAAGAACCAAAATCTAAAGCATTTTTGGTTTTCAGATTCTTTGTTAATCTCTTAAGTCTGAGGAAAAGCAATGGTTGTTTGGTTCGCCAGGTCCCGTTGGCAACACAAATGAAAACAGTGCATCCCCGGGGCCGTGGTTTAGTGCTATTATTTACGCGCAAGTCCAGTACTATTATTACGTTTTGGAGTCCAGTCCAAAAGAAAGTAGAATTAAAAAACCAAAGCACTTTCGGTTTTCTGCTTCTTTATTAACTTGTAAAGCCCGAAAAATCGAAGCAGTGGTTTGGTTTGCCAGATCTAGTCGGCAACAGAAAAGAAAACAATGCATCCTCGCCAACGCGCTTTAGTGCTGACATATGCGCAATCTTGGAGTGTGAATAAATGCTTTGATTGACGCGGCAGCTTTGGAAAATCGTTTCGGTTTCGTTGTTGCCTTGAAAAAATATTAAAAAAAATAATTAAAAGAAAAAAAAAAAAAAAAAAAAAAAAAAAAACGGTTTTAGGGAAAAACGAAAATTACAGTGAAATCCGTACGATTTTTTTAGCTGTTCGTACACCCGTACAAAATAGTAAAAATCCGTACATTGTACGGATGATTCGTACAAGTTGGCAGGTATGAAAATACTTTGTTTAAAAACTGAGAAATGAGAGAGAGCAACAATTTAAGCACTTACTCATCAAAGCCAACCCATTTCAGAAAATATTGAGTCTTCCCATTTACTATTCTTTTGTCAAGAATCTTTTCAACACTGTATTCTTCAGCTTCTTCTTCCCCTGCATCTTCTACAACAGCTCCATCATCTTCTGGTAATTTGTCTTGCTTGCTAGTTCTCTTTTTGCTGGCCATTTCCTTCTCCTTAATAAAGAATTATAATGGTTAATAAGAACAGGGATATAAAAGCTTAGCAGCAGGCTAAAAGCAGGGCTTAAATTTATTAATATTTAAATTTTTACTTTATTTATACTTGCTATGCTTTTGAAAAAATTTCTGATCGCCAAGTAAAAAAATATCTTGCACTACCTATTCCAAAACAAAACTGGAACTACATATAGTCATCCAAGCACAATACAATCGACACCAAATTAAATAAAAATCAAAAGTGCCTATAGCACAGAAATCATATTTTAACCTAATTTACTTAAGTTGATAGTTGAAGGAGAGGTAGTACAGCTTCAAAATAGAGCTTACGACAATTTTTAATTTAGAAAAGCCTTATGGTAAGGTATATTTAGTCGTACACAGAATTTCAAAGATACAAAAATTTAGTTTATCCTCCAACTTAAAAGTAATTTAAATTTTAAATACACTTAAAGTTTACGTAGCAATTGAAATAGATATCTAGCACACGAACAACACTACACCTTAACAGCACAATCTAAACTATTTAGTTATAATGGGGTGGAGGGAGAAATGGCAAATATTAGATGAACACAACATCACGTGACATGGGGATCCTTAAATACAGATTTCATGCGCAGCACTTCCTCAACCATGGTATTTCAACGACAGTGATTAACTTTAATGTTGTCTTAAACAGGTCAAAACTGTAGGTTATTACTGCGCCTGACATTACAAGAAAGGAAACCCTATAACTACTCGCAGGCAAGAATTTAATCAATTTTTTTTTTAAATAACTATTTTGTTTCAATCAGTTTATGTAATGTGCAAGGGTCTAAATGACAAAATAGGAATATATAGGATTTTTTTAAAAAGAATATAGGACAATATAAGGCGCAAAATCACAAAGGGGGGAGGGGGGGAGCGTTTTAACGCATTCCAACCAAAAAAAGAAATCGCATGGTCCTGAATATGTCATCCGTTTTTGCCTCAATATTCCATCCCTAAATCAAGTTTTATAAATTACATTATTTACAATCTTGAGTCTTTTGCTTCCAGCATCTATAACTGCTCCAATTTCTGTAAGTATTTTCTTTTTGTACCTGTTTGCAATCTTTTGTTGGTTCAGATTTGCTGTTCAGTGGATGGATTGGTGGCGAAAAGTGCGAGATTTAGCTCCGATTGTGGCGAACCGGGACTTGATTTTCCGGAAACACTAGAGACCGTTTGGATTTGACAACAATGCATTGATGTCCTTCACAATTTTGATGACCTTTAAGAAAAAATCGTGGCTAAAATTACGAATCCGGTTTGGATTCTGCGCCAAGGTGATTATTACAAAAAAATTGCAGCCTCACCATTTATTTAAGAGTGAGAGAACTGCCTTTGGTTGCCTTAATTTGGCGAAGTTTGATGTAAACCATTCGTGGCGCAGAATCCGTACCAGATTCGGAATGAAAAAAATCGCCATCTGACACTGTACAGTAAATCTCAACCCTTTTGTTTCCTCCATCAATTATTGACTGAGCACTCGAAATGTTCTTTAATATAGTCCTGCAAGTTAATCAATAGTTGTTTTGATCCATATTTCCCGAGGCAGAGTTTTGTTGCTGCATCTCTCTCTGTATTATGACCAATTAATTTACTACGTTGGAGGAGAAAATAGATAAGAAATTCAAGATCGGGTACTATGGAAAAGTTCACGTTAACATTTTACAACTCTCGCCGGTCCAGTTGAGTCGTAGTTTATGCAGCACGTGACGTCACAAGAGACAAGAAGCAGCCGCGACGTTACAAACATTGCTTTTGTCAGGTCTCCTTCACCTACTATCGCGCCAAAGAATCCGAAATATAAAAAATGGCAACGAACGGCCCCGTTAATACAAATTCGAAGAAAATATAGGTCAAATCAATATAGGACAATATAGAACGTTTTCGCCGATTTTTAAAAAAATATAGGATTTTTAGGACGTCTGCGACTAAATGTGGTGAAATGAGAAGTTATGTAATCTTATTAGTTCAAAGTATATGCATGGCTCAGAAACTTATTTTTTCCTCAAAAATTATATACATTGTATATTTTGTTAATAAGGCCGTCATAGGCTATATATTGCCTCCATGTGATAAAATTTGCATGAAAGAAATAATTTTTACTTGGCAATGTATATGGGCGTTTCATCTTGATATGGTTTTTCGTTGGCGTTTTCCCATCAAGATTCCCACGTAGAATTTTGTTTTCATTTTTTAAATACTTTATACCATTGAATGATTGTTTTTTTAAAAAGTAAAGTAGTAAATTTAATTTGTTTAAGTGTTTGCTTTTGTTTAAAAAGAGTGTTAAAATCTAAGTCGTATCAGTGAAGCATCGTACATTTCAAAATGAGCTAAATATACATGGTAACTTAAAAAAAAAAAAGAAAAAAAAAAGGCTTTTGCCAGATTTTAACATTAGTTAGCTTCTTCCCCACTGCTTCCTAGTTCGATGATCTAAACAACTGACGAGACTAAAGTTAAGGATGGATTCCAGAAATTTTTTCTAAGGGGTAGTATCCAGAAATTAGACTATAAATGAGAGAAAATACCCCCGCGACAGAACAAACTATTTAGTCAAATTATCACATTGCTTAATCACTTTGAAAATCGAATTGAAGATCAGCTACGCAAGGAATCGAATTCGAAATCTAGCATGCCCAAGCATTATCCACCGATGCCAATTCTCTTTATTTTATCTAAACCGCAAGATTCAAATTAATGAAAGCTCTAGGGATATAACCCAACATTTTTACGGATAGGTAAAATCGACTTGTGACTGTTAGCTACTCTCATTTATCTTCAACTTTCAGATTTAAAACCTTTATAACTTGACTAAAGAAATTGCAAAAAACTATAAAAACTGTTTCATATTCAAAAAACTTTCCTACAACAGGCGAAAAATTAGCCCAGGAAATTCTTTTTGGGATTCGTACACATACTGACCGTTTTCCCCTTTATAGTTGCCATATCCAAGAATATTTATTCTGTTTTGTTTCCTCCAAGTTTATTTTCTAGAGGAATAAAAACAAACAATGATTATCAACATTTATATCACGAAAGAAAGGGAATGGCTCCAAGTTACGTAGGTACATTAGAAAGATAGTAACAGGAATATAACCTAATATGAAATTGAAATTTTTTATTAAATTGATAAATGTTCAGCATGCATCAACATTTCCATTTTGAAGCTGTACCACTTCTCACATAAAATTGTCTTTAATTTCAGAAATGGCTATACAGAACTTCCAAAACATTCTCAACACGTGGAAGTCGCCACAAATAATTCAATCACACTCGAAATACAAAAGCAAAGCAATCGAAATTAATCAATTAAGCATGTGCTTTCAAAAATAAAGACAAAAAATGCTAATACTACTTAGGCAGTGGCTTAATGGCGTAAAACGATACACGAGAAAAACACCGGAACTTTATAATACCAGTGTGGCAAAATCATCAAAATGATGCTTTAAACTTAATTAAAAAGAATACACAAAATTACCTTTAATCAAATAAATAGAACAAAAAGAGGTTTACTTCATATAAAATAATAAATGATGAACAACTTACCCGAATGCTTTGTCTTTAGTGTCGAAATTGTAATATAACTTTCTCAAAACAGAAGGATTCTCAAATATTCCAATTCTAAACTATTCGTAGAAGTGACCAATCACAATGCACGATCTGAAAGAATCACCTACCCATACGGTATTAAAAGGCGGGATAAATATTAATGCAATAAAACATTAAAAATTTATAATTCTATTTCATTTTATAATAAAAAAATAATTATTACATAAAAAAAATGTATAATTTATGTAATTAAAACTTGCGACACTAATAGTTCCAAAGCTTGTTCCTTGTTGAAAGTTGAAGTGTAGTGGGGAAAAAAATATTAATGCGTGGAAAACAAGAAATGAAAAAAACGCAGAGTGAAAGTGGAGTGACCGGATTTTCATCTTAAAATTATAAAATAGAAAGCAAACATTAAAATCATTGAATTATTTATTTATAACAAGTTGGAATGTAATGTTCCCTGTCAATTAAAAGCCAGTTCGTGCATTCGGTTTTGTTGTAACATGAGTGAACCCCAAGAATATTACAAGAATGAGAATTTTAATAGCAAAAACGAATCGTTTTAGATATCATTGCTTTAAATAGGTCTAAAATTGTTTTGTATAGTATAATATTAGTGTGGGTGGAGAGGAAGCGGATAAATTAACGCTAAGTTTTAAGTACGGAGAACTGCTTTTAGTTCGCGTAAAACGAGATTTCATGTAAAGTTCGCGTCAACGGGGTTTGACTGAAATTATAAACATGTCGCCCTTGAAATACACCATCAAACTATGTAACATATTGTATAGAAAATGTTTTAAAAGTAGGTAATAACTGGCCACTAAAATCCAGAAAAGTATCATTGACAACTGGAGCTTTACCAAAACAATAATTTCCGATTTTGGTATTTCAGAAGAGCGTTAATAGCCTAAACGCGATATCGCTATTGAATCAAAATAACTGTTAACAGGCACAACAAATTTTAAAATAACGAATTTGTAAATCTTATATAGTATCGAAACATCGTTATATATTGCTTTTATCTACACAGATATAATATAAACAGTCATTCAAACTAAGAGTTTTTTAAATCTAAAAGAGTTTTTTTTTTTATAGCCTCTTAATTTTAGTACTTTTTACTCACTTTGCGATTGTTTTCTTCATTATAATAGACCGAGAGGTGACTACAAGTTTAGCTACCTCATCATTCAAATCGAATCAAACATCATTCTGAAGTTTCCACTGGTCTGCCAGAGAAAAAATGGCCGATACAATTCAAAAATCGGCTTTACCCGCAACTTTGAAATCTACGGGCAGGTCCTTTGAAGTCGGTATATCTCCGCAATTTTCATAGATAACTTCAGTTTGAATTAACTAATTTATTTATTTTTTTACAATTTAAAGTGTATAATGCAAGAAAAAAACCCTCTGTGGGATCTATCTCATCCATGCAATAATTGAATTTTAACTTAATTTTGAATCCAAAGAGAGAGACATCTTTATCCCTAATGCAATCAAGAAGTGTTTTTATATCTTAGTAAATTTTTTGCGGACTAAATCAATAATTATATTGTAGCACTTAGCTAATAATATATTAATTTATATTTGAGTATATTTTTAAATAAATTATTTTTCGTAACTGTAAATTAACGTAATTTATAGCGAAATAAATTGACGATTTTAATTAATACTTAATGATTAAATTTTAGAGCTTTTAAAATAGTGGATAGAAGGATTCGTTTCTCATATTTTTCATACATTATTTTCATTGCTATAATTGAGTACAAATATTATAAATTCATGTCAATATAAATCATTATTTTTGTTTAACACTTTCGCATTTTTTTTTTTTTTTTAACTTTATAGTTATTTTTTAAATTATTCAACTTGAAATTTTCACAAATTTAATTTTTATATGTAATTCTAAGTTCAAAGTAACTATAAACACTTAATTAAAAAGAAAAATTCTTTAGAAACCTTCAAAAACTTTCAGCTATAATTATTCGTGCACTAAGATATTAAATGGTATTTTCCTTTTAAAATACCAATTTTGAATTCCATTTCTCTGAAAAAATAAGTATTAAAAATAATTTTTAGTTAATTGCTGTGATATAATTTTTTTTTTTTTTATCGAAACAGGATAGTGTAATTAACGTTTTTGTTCTTATATTTACTCCAATCAATAGTTTAAAAAAATTTAAAATTTGTCGAGTTTTTTAAAAAAATAAGATTTTTTTTTATCTTTCTCTGAATTTACCTAGATAATGAATCTATAATTTTAACAATCATATTAGTATACTAACTTTTTTTTATTATCAGAGTAACAAAAACAAATTTTTACCAGTAAAATTTAAAACGTCTTAAATACATGCTGATCATATACATCTTCCCCTCTTCTGAATTAATTATATTGTAATGCAATGGAATTACTTATACAACAATAATTAATTCGATTAATTGACTTATTTTTATTAATATTGCAAGCATTTTGAATTTTATTTTACAATCTCCGTTAAAATTCCCGTCGTATTTCATCCTTGAAAATCCGAATAGTTTTTTTTTTTTAATAAAAATATAGTTAATGCGCAGTTATATAAAATTGTAATGAATAAAAATAAAGGCACAATATCATGATTTAAATAATTACACAAAATCTATTTAACTAGAAAACTAATTCGTCTTTCTTTCAATGTTATCTTTTTAAAAATTCGTCGAATTTTATACCATCTATAATATGTTCTTTTCTGATTGCAATAAAAGTAAAGAATTCATACGGAATCAGCCATTGTCGATTTCAAGTAATTTTTAACCATTTTTACCTTGCTGAATCTTTTTGCAATTACAAGATTTGGACCAAAGAAGACACAAATTTTCAGGTTTTCAACAAATTTTTTTTTGCAGAATATGACTCCATTTTTACACATGACCTATTTTTTGTTAATACGTATACTATATAAAATGTGTTTTTTATTATTCCTTCTCTTAGAAACTACCGGATCCAATAGTCTCACGTTTGTTTTATTTAGTATTAGTCTAACTTTGTAGTCTAAATTTTTGAGAGAGAATTTTCAACTAATACAAGAAGAATAGTTTAATTAGTATGTACAAGTTAAAACATTTTGAAAGGTAGCCCCTTCATCGAAACAAATGAATTCAGCGTAAAGCCAACTATCAAACTAAGACATGACTCAAATCCTGTTAAAATTTAATTAACAGGTTAGTGATAAAATGATTCGATAAAATAATTTGATTATTTTACATATGTTTTTGTAATAAAAATAGTTTAGAACTTATAAAACAACAGAAACCAGTGACCTAATTATTTTTTAATTACTAATTAAAACTGCCTATTTGCACCTATACGTTCACCACCATGAATTATTATTTATTTTGAAAAGAAAAAAACAACGAACTCATAATAAAATAAAGTTTTAAATATTGTTACGAATTTCTGCATATTTGTAAATATTTCGTAGTATTAATAATGTGAAAAGCAAAATTTATGTACACTTCGCATAAGGCAGTGCAAGAGTTCCTTACTTCGTTTTCGTGCAATGCGTCTCCTAATGCTTGAAAACGAGTTGTACAGGGATCATGCTGGAAAACGAGTTTTACAAGGAGAAGGCCATTTAACATTATGGTTAATGGCAATTTCGCCAAGTTGGCGACGGTTTTGGCGACTAATTTTGGTCTCCAAATTTGGCGAGAAATCGCCACATGTCACTAAACTTGGCGACGGTTTTTGTTCCCGTGTACATGTATAGGGCTTTTCGACTAAGTTCTGGAAAATCCTCCAAATTTCTATCTCTAGAAGATTCAAGAAGGATTGACTTTCCTATATAAGTCCGGCCTTGAGTTGAGTTATCTAGTTAGTTGTCTCTCAGCGAGCATTCAGAGTAGTGAACTGTATTGCATTGTCTTGTGAGACGATTTTAGCAGTTGTGTATCTAGTTTTTAACTGCTGTTTGAACTATACTATTGTGTAAAGAGCTGTATTGAGTCTATTAGAACGGAAAGTTCTGGAGTTGTAAAAGAATCTGCGAAGAGTTATATCGGAATAAATTTCTGCAAGTTTTGATCTGCTTTGGCTTCAAATCTTTCGAACCCATCCACGCAACAATATTAATCCTTTATATTTATGCAATTCCGACTTTTACGTGCAATTATTTAGAGCTCAGATTGAGTTCTCATAATTTTTTTATCGCTTCGAAGAAAACATTCGATCCTGCGCCGTTCACTAACTTTTTTTTTGGTCCCCAAATCTTGATTGCATTCCATCGACAATGAGTTTATCTGCCAAGTTTCAGCTGGATTGGTTGATAGCAAGTCGATTAATTAACCCTCTGAAGATTTTGCCAGCCAAAACAAAGTCCAAAGTTTAAAGTCATCGTTAATATGTCTAAATATAGCTTTCTGTAGACAAATAGTTAAAAGCAAATAAAATTTGCGTAATAGTATAATAATAATATTTTAAATCATTTAATGTATAAAATTTTAAGGATTCAATGAATAAAAAAGGAAGCATTGGCGTTGTTACAACAGAAACAAAATTAAATAATTAAAATAAACATTTTTTAACCATAATAATCTTGAAATTTGTTAATTATATAATTAACCCCTAAGCAAAACAGTGAGATACGTCAAAATTGAATAAATTTAAACATTTATAAAAATTCTGTGGAAATCATGAAAAACTATTTGATGGGAAAATCAGTAAAAAACTGCAAGTCATTGTCATCGACAGCCAGTCTAACTGGCAAGTTTCAGCTCGATTGTGGATCACTAAAGGTGAATTAATAAGACCTCCGACGATTTGCCCGCCACAAACAAATAAACACAAAAAATCTAAATTAATATAAGGGACGAAAAAACAACACATCATAGATAAAACACATGCATTAATCTATGATAGTTACAAAACTACTTACATTGAAATTTCAGAGCTGTACGCCTATTAGAAGTCACTTTGTAAAAAATTTAATTAAAAAAACTAATTAAAATAATTAATTAAAATTTCAACATTTTGTTTGCCAAAAATCCAATTAGATGGCCAGAACTACATATGTTTAAAATTTCACACCAGTAGCAATATTTGAAGTTGCTTTGTAAAAAAAAAAAAAATTAATTTTAGCATTATGTTTTTTAAAAATTTAATTACAAGACCAAAACTACTTATATTGAAAATTTCAGAGCTGTAGCCCTATTCAGGGTGTCTACCGACTTTGTCAAATACAATTTCTTGACTTTTCTTGACCTCAGAAGAAAATTTCTTGACCTTTTCAGAAAATTTTGCAACCGTTTAAATAATCAATTTGTCAAAAAAATTAGAAAGGCAAACCATAAAAATTTAATACTTTTAAAAAGATAACAATCAGAGATACAATACAACATATTTGACCTAAATTGAAGCCACAACTATAAGTGTTCGTACAGTAGATTTTTCGTGCAGTTATAAAAAAAAAATCCCCCCCCCCATAATTAACCTTTTTCTTCTTTTCTCCGATAGAAATGTATGAAATACATGACCAATATAACAATGGTTGCTGCATTAATTTGCTGAAAAATCTCACTGAAATGCTTAAAATTCTGTCTTAATCACACTAGAAAATCAAAGGAATCCACGTGAAAGAAAATAGCAAGAACAATAAAACATTATATCATAAAATTTAGTATTGTGAATGATAACACTAAGCAACACCAATTTCAGCATATTTTTTTTTCTCCCCATTTTAGCTATCTAATGACTGAACTTCCTCTTCCTATAGGAACATAACAGCAAATGATTAACTTCCTTTACATGTGCTTCTGTCAGAAGTGTGACACATTACTTGGTATAATGCCCATATAACTTGTTCATTAATGATAAAAAGAACTCATAGTAGATGAAAAATCTGACAAAGTCAAAGTGTTTACAGTTGCTTCACATTGTTTACTTGCTTCAGCAACAATAACATTTACTTGGAATGGTAATAGGATGCTATTAGTTGCATTGTTGGATGGAATTACATGTGATGACAAAGACTGAAAATTAAGCATTATTTGCTTGCCTGTTAAAATTACACAGACTAAGTCTTGATGTATTTTTGATGACCCATTTCACTATGACTGACATCAAATTTTGATTTGCAAAATATTCAATATCCTTTATATTTGGCCATTAACACAGGCATTAACCACTTGGCTAGATCTGTATCGGATTCCATCCAGTTTTCTCGAAAAGTACATCAACAACCAACAATAGGTTTGAGGCTCAACAAGGTTGTCCATTTATATTTCCTGACAATATACCGTATATATACTCGCATGAAAGTTGAGAATGTGGGCAAAAATGTTCACTAAAATTGTAGAGGGTCAACGTATATGCTAGGGAATAAAGATTTAAAAAAAAAAAAAATGTCTTAAACAAAAGGGATAACTACTGACTTTCGGCGAAAGCGCGGTAATCATGCCGCGATTTGAATAAAACCGGAAGTCCGTTCGACTCCGCTTTGTCGTTGCTTTCCAATAATTATTTCTAAACTTAAGTTAATACTTTAAAACAAAAAGTAAATTAAATAAAATAATTTTTAATAGAATAAAATATTCCGAGATGAATTTTTGATTTTGCTTCGAGATACAAAAGTGCGGGAAGTCCGTAAATAATCGAAGTGACGTTGCATCGTAGGTTTTTATTCCTTGTGAAATAAATGACTTTAAAAAATAAAAATGCACAATTTATTACATAAGTAATTTTAGTACAGGAATTTATTGCAATAATAACGGCAACTCAATTAAAAATTACGATGTAGTGTTATAAAAAAAAACACTAACAAGTGCTGTTAGGCCTAGCGATCGGGAAAAGTTTCAGGGGAATTTTTTCACCTATCATATTTTTTTTTTTCGTGATTCTTGCTGAGTAATATTATACAAATAAGTTAATAAAATGTTCTTGCCGATTCGCAGATTTTTATCGTAACTTTTCGTGTCGAAAATACAACTAGAAAAGTTACAAAACTCCTCCATTCACACTTCGTATGTCGATCTTGTATAGCAAGTGCACACTTGCATACCGCAGAAGTGCTCCACACACCCCCATTATAGTTATGCGAATATTTAAACTTCACAAACTATATTTAACATTCCACAAAAATAAACTCCGGAATCCCGAGTATTTATAAATTAAAAAAAAAATAGTTCTGCCGTTTATATGACGGGCCGATAAAGGCCGGCTTTAAAGAAAGGAATGGTTGCAATAGACGCTATATGTTCATAAAAATTTCGCGTCATTTTGGAAAAAAAAATTGCTTTTTTCAGCAATTGTTTGTTAGCGAATTTTTTGTCGATTTTTCTTAGGGAATCACCGATTTTTTTAGTTTTGCAATCGGCGTGAAAATTTCGTGACCTCTGCTCTGATTTCTTGACTTTTTCGTGACTTTCCTGAGCGGTAGACACTCTGCTATTAGAACCCGTTTCGTAAAAAAATAAATAAAAAAAAAAATGTAAATTAATTAAACAAAATTAATTTAAAAAAAACTAATTTAATTTTAACATTCTGTTTTTCAAAATTCAAATTAGAAGGTCAAAACTACTTACGTTGAAAATTTCAGAGCTGTAGCTCTAATAGAAGTTGTTACGTAAAAAAAATCTAAATTAATAACAAAAAAAAAAAAAAAAAACTAATTCCACTTTTAACATTCTGTTTTTTAAAAATCAAATTAGAAAGTTAATACTAATAAGGTTGAAAATTTCAGAGCTGTAGCCCTGTTAGAAGTCGTTTCGTAAAAAATATCAAACCAATAAAGAAAATTAATGAAAAAAAAAAAAAAAAAAAAAAATTAAAGTTCTGTTTTTCAAAAGTCAAATTAGAAGGTCAAAACTACTTAATGTTTAAAATTTCAGAGCACAACGCAATTACATTAGAGCAACAATTGGCAAAAATGACAATCACACTAACGCAAATATCAGCGTTTTCGCTCAATATATATTGATATACTGGTGGAAATTTCTGCAATAGAGGCGAGTATATCGACATAACACTCTACGAAATTGACTATCACTGCCACGCAATTCTCAGCGATAGCGATAACTATAGAGACCCATATCTTCGGAATAGTGGCTAATATATGAGCGTAACACTCACCGAAAATGAATATTACAACATAAATCTCGGCGATAGCCCAGTTCTTAGCAGAGCAAATATAGGCAATAGTAGCCCTTACACCAGCATAACGTTTAGCAAAACTAACCACCACATACCAACGTAAATAATATTGATAGAGACTGGCAATCTGCAAGAAAAGGGATCATTACATCGGAGGTTTGTAGAAGTCGGAACGTTTGCAGTTTCCATGGTTGTCAGACTGGAAAGTATAAACCCGATAAAATTGTAATGCAGATTTGTATCGAACTCAGGAGTGGAAAAAAACAACAACAACCTAGAATCCTCGTTTTAGCTGAACTGTACCAGGTCTTACAGGTGCAATCTCTACAAAAGCGTCAGTGACTATTATATCGGTGTAACATCCATAAATAACCCAACAACGTATAATTTTCGGCGATAGCGCCCGCCATAATCACGAGAATAGCGGCCATTTCATTACAGTAACACTTTGCAAAATGGCCATTAATCACATGGCAAAGTACATAATGCCGACAAAGGCATTATAGAAAAATGCGAGAGGGAGGAGGGGGAGGTATTCATTATATCCGTGATTTGGGGGAGCGTGAACGCATACAGATGCCGTGGTTATAAATTTCAATGCGAATTTGCATCAATCAGGCATAACGAAATTTCGGTCGAGAAACTTGAAATTGAATCATGTTTGGAGAAAGAGAGAGAAAAAAAAAAAAAACTTACGAGGGAAGGAGAAACTACTCTCCATCCGCGTCCGCGAGATCAATGGCAAAAGTGTAGAAAAAAGGTAATTTTCTTTCAAATTTGCAAAAAAGATGGAAAAAAAAAACAAAAAAAAAAAACACTGAAATCTACCAATCGGCAGAAGGAATCACATCCCTGGAGGAGATAAATTTTCGGAACAAAATTTATGACTTCGGGAACTTTCGTGACCAGTAACACTTGCAATTGCAAGAACAAAAATAATTGCTCCTGGCTCGATGGGAAACAAATACAAAGCATAGGACCATAGTGTTAAATATGAGTAAGATGTAAATCGGCAAGGCCGTTATTATAGACTTTCATTTAGGTGGGGGGGGGGGGGGGAGAAATATTTGTACCCATCTAAGAGGACGCACATAAATTACGTCACTCAAATTTTTTGTCACTGCCCTACCTGTCAAGCTCAGTCCTATTTGATCGACCCCTTATTACTGTTTCTATGAACTTAACCCTTCTTTGCATGATGATGGAAATTTCCATCATAATATTTAGTCAACAAAAAAAGGTACTCAAAACCCTTGTACTGTAAATTTGTTGTTGCTGGCAACTTTTTAAGCGACTATTGCGTACAAAAAAACGCAGTTGTCAAAAAATAGCAAACGTCACTGTCAATTACCAGGCCTACAACTTGTCATTCCGCTGTTTGTTGTGACTGGAAGAAATGAGCGAGATTTTAAATTGTTTTATGGAAATAAACGGAGATATAAAATACAATAAAAGTGAAAATGAGTGGAAAAAAGGTTTGTTTTCATGTTTTTGTTATTTTATATACAATTTATATCAAAACACTGTGAATAAATTTCTCAAAACTATGTGATAGAAATTTACATCACTATGCAGTAACTTCACTTGTAATGTACTGTAAACATTTTTTTGTTAATGTTCATTTTATGTTGTTTTTTAGGTAAACATGAATGATAGAGATATTGAAGATTTTTACATCATACATTATCATACAGAATAAAGAAGATTTAGTAAAAAATATTTTTTTATTTATTTATTACTGAGCTAAATATGTGACAATGCATGATGATGTAAATTTCCATCATATTGTTTTTTACATAATACATATTTTTATTTACACCAATATTTTTTTAAATATTTTTCCTTTAATCTAGAGCATTAATTACATCACTCTGATTTTTAAAAGAAAAAAAAAATCATGCAAAGAAGGGTTAACAATTGAGCTACATAACATTAAAATTGTTTGTAAATGTGTTGGGGGAGAATCGGCATTTAATCGACATGGAATTAAATACCCCCCCCCGTAGGAGAATGAGTGGAAAATTAACATTCATCCTCTTATTCAGGGTGGCCACAAAATTCAGGATTTCTAAAAAATTCCCTGATTTTACGGCCTTTTTTTTCTTTCTTCAAATTTCCAAAAAATTTTAAGATGTATAGACACCCTGATCAAATAGAAAGTGTATTTTAAAGGGATACTATGCAAACTTTTTTTTAAATAGTTTTGGCATTAATGAAAAGTTGAAAATAATTCCAAAAAGTTCAAATTAAACCGTAACATTAAACTTCTAACGATTACCTCCACAAATCTCCATGTAAATGGCGCCAAAATACAGATGAATGGAAAACGTGTCTCAAACAACGATAGAAAATTTCCTTGATTTTCGAGAAATTAAAAAAAAAAATCCCCCAATATTTCCAGAATTAGAAAGCTCCATGACGTTTCC
Source organism: Linyphia triangularis (assembly GCA_963978545.1). Classification (NCBI taxonomy): domain Eukaryota; kingdom Metazoa; phylum Arthropoda; class Arachnida; order Araneae; family Linyphiidae; genus Linyphia; species Linyphia triangularis. The sequence continues at coordinate 27,713,713 of OZ021732.1, read as the reverse complement.
CTGATTTCCAGGGTCTGTGGGCACTCTGTTATTGATTTAAGTATTTTGCACCCTACCCTTTCGTTCAGTGGACGTTTTAAATAAGGAACGAAGCAGGGTTTCAAAACCAGATGTCAGAAATTTCGTTAAGTAATTCCTGCTAAAAAAAAAATTTAATAGTAAAAAATGTGGTTCAGATCTGAAAATTGTAAACGTAGTAAAGTATATCGTGATAGGTGCTGCCACATAAATAATAACAAAACACAGCAGTCGTAGAGGCATGAGCGTGTTTAATAGTGCAATTAGGAACTTTCACGTTTTTTGGTTTTATTTTTAAATAAAAGTAGAGAAAAAAAATCATGAAAAACAATACCATTCTTTAAAAATTTAGCTCGGATAGATAGTTAAAACATTCAGTTTTTCACTTTGCGATTTGGCGAGAAAAAGCTACTTTTGCGTGTGACGTCAACGCGCAGATGATGAACCAGTCTAAAACCTGTTTTAGACCAGGTCTCTTCGGATTTTGCGACGGAATCTATGCGTAAAAACGTCACGGTTTTTTATGCGTTTTTGGTCACGTGACTTTTGCTTTGATTTCAAACTCGATTTTTGATTAATTGAAAGCATAAAGATAAAAAATAATTGCAGTGCTCAAATATATTCGTTGGATAACACTAGAAAATACAAACAATATTCATTTTCCTCACTTGTGCAAGTTCCTCATTACGAAAAGTATAAGAATTAATATAATTAAAAAATTGTTTTTTACACTTTGAAATACCTACACTTCAAGTACTTTTAAATTACACCTCAAGCATTAATATCAGTTGTGTAGTTTAAAGTTATAAAGTCATTCCCATTCTGCTTACATATATACAGCTTATTTTGTGTGGCAAGTAAGAGAAATATATGTATTGGTTCCCAAGGTCATACTGCATAGAGAAAGTTAATTTCCAATGCGATTTACTAGAAAAAACTCTAGACGTCTACATTCGAAATTTAAAAGTAGGATGGTACATTTTCTTTCAGTTTATGAACTGTAAGCAACATTTATTATGGTATACTAAGATTTTGAGAAAATATATACATGCGACTTTATAAAAAAAACAACAACAAAAAAACAGGCAAACCCGTATACACTGCGTACACAAAAATAAAAAACATACAAAAGTTAGACTTTTCACATCATTAAAACATCATTCATCCAAAATAAGAGTACTTATATATTTTAATGTGTGAAAAATACATTTTAAGTTAAACATTAAATTACATTAATACTATCAATACATTTATATTTTGTCCACTCAATGGGAAATGTACAAAGCAAATATCAAGAAAACGATAGTTTAAGGTGAAAAAATATGTAACTTCCATACTATTAATATTAATTGGCAAATTCTTCTTCAGTTACCTTTATTTAAATGACAGAACTTTAAGTGTTATAACAATGCAGTAAAAACTATAAATATAAAATCAATTATTTTATTCAGAAATATTTGATATATAAAGCTACTCTTATTTTATTTAGCAGGATTTATTGACTGTTTCGTTTTGTTGCAATGTTTTTAAGCATTAAAAATAAACTCGATTTATGCTAGTCCTAAGCAAAACATTGTATGCTTTAAACACACAGTTAAAGAAAGGCAGGTATTGGTGCTTCAAAACTAATTCTGAACTAAGTATAATTTACCTGAAATAAGACACCTTTAGTTTTAACTTTAAGATAAATTTATCATTGTATGTTTAAAAAGTTTCCTAAGAAATCACGAATTATTTTTGGTTATAAAAAGTGTTGTTCTTAATCTTTTGCTGATACCTTCACATTAATCGAATTTGTAACATTTCCTTATAATCACCGGAATTTGAGCTACAGTAGGGATAACATGATCATTTTTTACACAGAAGGTGTGTTGAGCCATTAACCCATATAAACCAGTGGTTCCCAACCTGCATGCTGCACAGAGGTCCTCTAAGCTAGCAAAGTTTCAGAAATTAAAACAAGATTGCTTTTCTTCCTTTGATAAAATCAAATGTTTAAGTTTTGAAGAGCAGTATTAATCCAATAATTCCTAAACTCGTGAAACAGACACAAGCAAAAAATCTCACTGGTTAAACTTACATTAAATTTTTTGTACTCTATTTTGTTTCTATAATTTTATTAGTGATTAATTTTTCACAATAAAAATTTTGCCATTTAATCAATAACAAAATATCAACTTCAAAAAGAAGTTGCAACGACCACATTCATGTTAATTTTTAAGATTAAAGTATATTAAATATAAAAGCTTGCTAAATTAAGAAGTACACTTTGCATGAACTTTATTTCAAGTAAAACAAATCCGCTCAACTGAGCTTCTATCAATTTTGAATCCAAATATATTCAGAAGCGTTGCCACATAGCAGAAAAACAATTACACTATTATTTTTCTTATAAATACAACTTCAACACTTCCCCTTATTTAAAAGAAAAAAAAATGACGCTTTTAAATTAAAAGTCCTAAGTTACACTTCTGAATTTCACACAAGCCCCATCTTTTCACACAACATCAACAGTCTTGGTTTGTGTAGGGGCTTTGTCATTAAATCAGCAACTTGTATTTCTGTTGAAAGCTGCTGAACATTAATTTCTCCTTCTAACACTTTTTCACGAATGAAGAAATGCTTTAAGCTGATGTGCTTCGTTCTACGATGAAATTCAGGGTTCTGATCCAGTCGAACTGCAGCATTGTTATCAACAAAAATTGTCGGCACTTCTTTCAGGAAGGAAACTCCACTGATGAGTCTCTTCAGCCAAATCAACTTTTTTGCAGCTTCGTTTGCTGCAACTATCTCAGCTTCAGTCGTTGATGTTGCTACCATGGCTTGACGTTGACTTAACCAAGATATTGCACCTCCTATACATAGAGATATAACTCCACTTGTTGATCTGCCTGTCTGCATGCAACCTCCAAAGTCAGCATCACTGAAGCATTCTAAAACTCCTGGTCTGTAGTTTGACTTATAGTTGATGCATTTTTGCTTAGTGCTTGCAATGTACCTAAAAACACGCTTTACCTTGATCCAGTCTTCTTTAGAGGGATTTTCTAATTTGCGTGATAAAACGCTAATCGAGTATGCCAGGTCAGGTCTTGTCCCCATTATTAAATACATTAATGCTCCAACTGCTTCACGATAGGGGAAATCTAAATCACTGACTTCCTCTGTGCAAACTTCTTTATCTTTCAAAATAGGAGTATGAACTGGTCTGCAATCACTCATACCAAATCGTTGAAGGATCTTTGTTGCATATGCTTCTTGACCTATCTTAATGCTTCCATCTTCAAGACGCTGTATTTCGAGTCCTAAGAAATATGATGCTGGCTTGCTGGTGATTTTAAATTTTTACTTCAGTTAATCTATGAAATGACTCGAGTCTTCTTCATCTGTGGCGGCATCAACCAATCCATCATCCACATAAAGTGCAACAAGTAACCTTTTACCATATTTTCTCGAATGAATAAGCATTGATCTGCTTCGCTGATCTTAAAGCCAAGATCCATGATGAATTTTCCGAAACATTATGCCAACAACGCGGAGCCTGTTTCAGACAGTACAAGCTTTTCTTAAGTCTGCATACTTTATTGGTGCCATCCTTATAGCCTTCAGGTTGTGCATATAAATGGTTTCATCTAAATCACCTTATAACAAGGCAGTCGAAACATCAAATTGCATAAGATGCATCTTCTCACTGGCTGCAATGGTTATGAGTGAACGCACAGTTCCTAGCTTTGGGACTTCACTGAAGGTCTGATCATAATCAATGTCGTGTCTCTGTTTGAACCCTTTAATCACAAGTCTCGTCTTGTATTTATCGATGGTGCCATCCGGATTTTTCTTAATTTGAAAAACCCATTTGCAAGGGTCAGCTTTTGCTTTATCTTGAAGTGTTTCTAATGTCCATGTGTCATTTTCCTTTAAGGAACTAATTTCCATGGCCTTTTCCCAGAATTTTTGTTCTTTACAAATAATAGCTTCTTTATATGACTGGTTCATTCACATCACATATGAAAACTTCAGATGTCATCATATAATTTTCAAAACGTTTAGGCTTCTTTAATTCACTACGTTTCCTTAACTCCATAGTATACAATTCCTTTTCATCATCGTTTTCATTTTCTGAACTAGTTTGACCTTCTGAATCTTCTAGTTCAAGCTTCCCCTCATTTTTGGATTCAGGTAACTGTCAACCAAAAGTATTTTTATCCGATTTTCACAGTTTTTCAATGGTTTCTCTTGAAATACCACATATCGAGAGCAGATAACTGTGTTTATTTCTCTTATCCAGATACGATATCTTTCATCTTCATCATATCCTAATAGGTAACCCTTTACTGCTTTCTTATCCATTTTCCTGCGTTTTTGATCAGGTATGTGAGCATAACATTGTGATCCAACTACACAATGTTATGTTCACCCCTGTTGTTGATTTTCAACCAACACTCTTCTGCGGTTGACTCAAATCTGCTATTTTTATTCTTATCTTGAACTGCTAGTACTGAGAATAGGTTCTTTCTAATACCTGGAACAAACCAGACTTCTTTGAATTGCTTCTCTTCTTTTACACTTGTCACAATTTTCAAAGTTCCTTTACCTACGGCTGGTAGTACTTCGCCATTTGCAGCAGTAACTCCATGGGGTGTCAAATTCTTCAAATTCTGTGAAGTAACTACTATTATTGGTGATATGTTTTGATGCTCCGTTATCCACAAACCAGTTATAACAGTTTTCTTCAGATGAAAATACTTCTTCGTCTAGAGCTAACATGGATACAACATTTGCTATGACATCATCTTTTCTTGAGACTTTATCATTCTTATTAGGCTTTGCTGGTCTTCCATCAGCTATCCATTTTCGACAGAATTTTACCCAGTGTCCAAACTGATGACAATAATTGCATTTTCCTATCTGCTTTTTGCTCTTGAAAGCTGTCCTTATTCTACTTGCTTTAGCTTCTGTTGCATATTGATTTGGGACATCACCTTTAAACTTTTCTTCTTTATATTCCCTTTCTTGAGAACACAACTGAGTTGTCAACTCATCAATTGTTCTTTTATCTTCATTCAGAAGTAGCCAACTTGACTTGAAAGAATGATACTCTTGAGGTAGTGTTCTAAAATCTTGTAAATTAATAACATCTGAGGTAATTTAGTTTCTTGCTTTCTTTCAAGACCTAAATTTAATTCACTCCAGAGGTTCTTTAATTTGGATAAATGAGCAGCCATACTGTCGTTCATTGTCCACTTACATTGGAAAAATTGTAGACAAATGTTATACAGTTGGTTGTCAGATGTTGCTTCAAATAACTTATGAAGCTCTAACCATACTTCTCTAGCATTATCAAACCTCATGATTTTCCGTATGGTTTCTTCATTCATGGAATTCGTTATTACCATCATGGCACAAGTGTTAGCCTTTTTTATGTAGTGAAAGATCTTTTTCGTATTTCTTCAAAATTGCTTCATCGGCTCCTTCTAGCGGCTGATTTGGTTTAATTATTTTTCCTTCGATAACTTCTAAGGCATTGGCATAATGATTTAAAGCAAATTTTATTCTATACTTCCACATCAGCCAATCAGCTTCTCCACAAAAGGGCTTAGTCTGTAACTTTCCTCTCCATAATTAGTGTTTCACTTCACGATATAGTAATCTTATAAACACTTCAAAAACTAGTCCACTTCAATCATATAATTCCCTCAAGGGTTGTCTTTAAACAAAAGTGATTTCCGGACTTGAATAATTAGGGAGAAAAACTTACAGTTCTTGACGTTAGTGAAAAACTATCCTGCTAACTTCTGAAACTTCAGCAAATTCAAGCATTACTTTAATCACAACAGCGCATTTAGCGTGACTGTGATCCCATAACCTGTTAATTTTTATATTTAATATACTTTAATCTTAAAAATTAACAATTCAAACAACTTCTTGCGATTAACTTTGACTGAAAAGTTATGAGTGCAAAAGATTTAAAAGATAATTAACAATCAACATTATTTGAAGAAAGACAATGTAAACAAGAAAAGCAAATGGAAGTTGTAATAAATTCACTAATATAATACATTCAGTATTTGGGAAAAGTATTCTCACTTCTTCTTTCTACTCAATTGAACTTTTTCATTCATATCCAGGATAAAATCTTCTATAGCCTTCGCCATTTTTCGGAAATTTTGAATTTTCTGGCCAGTTATTCTTTTCTGTAAAAATACAATAAAGTCACACTCATGAACTACATGAATTAAATCAATCAACTTATGCTTCAAATCAGTATTTTGTATTATGAAGCCAATGGTGCCTCTCGCTATATTTCTAAATGCTGTAAAAAGGTATTCAGAGAAAAAAACAAGAATTTTATTGAGAATTAGCTGTCTCATTGCGCTTTTACAATTTAAAAAAAAAATTTAAAAAAAAAAAAAAATTCTACAATAAATGAGCATTATGAATTTGATTAATATTAAAGTTATTAATTTAAAACATTAATAAAATAAGAAAAAAACTATACTTTCAAATTGAATTGAACTAGATAAAAATCGCTTGTGAAATAATTGGTATGTTGTGAAAAATTTTCATCATCCAAAAGAAAATTGAAATCCATGGAACTAGAGTTGAACTGGCCACGTCTATGCGATTGTCAGCTTCAACATTGCAAACAATCAAGATCAGCTGCAAAAAATAAGTCTGCAAAGCGAATAAGCGGAAGACTCCATAAAGTTAGCTGTATAAATAGCTAGAAACCATTTTGATAAGGTTATCTAAGAGAAACTGCACACTGTCTCTGCCCCATCAACCTAACCTTTCCTTTTTGTGGACAATATCTGCGAAGTTTTGTTTAAAAACGTGAATTTTATACCAACAAACAAAAATTGAAGGGAAGATAGGTAGGTGCTTTTTTATCACACTGGAACAAGTTTTTATAAGTTGGTTTAAAAAAACTCTAAACTCCGGCAAATATTGTGACCGAAAACATAAAACATTAAGGGTAGGCTGACAAACATCACAATATTGAACTCCCCTAAAGAAGATCGAGGAGCAAAAGTACCAACAAACATCACAATATTGAAAATATTGGCAAGCTGTGTATAAAGAACTTTACTACTTTGGATGGTTTGATCGGCAAAAGAAACGCTGCATCTCATGCGTCATCAAGTGGCAGTTTTTCTTGAAACTACAGTGGGTAAATGGAAAAGACTATTAACTTTAATCAAGGATTATGATGCAAAATAGGTAGACACATCTGGACTTTTCTTCAATTTTCTACAAGATAAAGCTTATGTTGTGAAGGGAGATTCATGTTATGTTAGAAATTTTTTGAAGATGCTATTAAATGCTATGCTATTAAATGATGGCAACAAAAAGTTAATGCCTCTTGTCAATGAAGATTCACTTTACCATTAAAATGCTCAAAAGAAATTAATATATGGAATCAACAAAATACGACTTAACTAATACTTATATATGATACCACATAAAATCAAAGAGGCAAGTTGTTCCTAAAATTCGATATATAGAATTGTAACACTTGAACTGTTTCCCAAAATTAGGTAAAACGAAATAGGTTTACACTTTTATTTTTTTGAAATTGATTCAAAAAAGTTTTTGTTCATACAACTAAGTAAAATTAGAAGTGAAATTTGTAATGCTACTTACATTTTTATTAACTTTTCTTTCCTGTTCTATTTTAAACACCTCTTCTATAGTAAGATCTTTTTGAGGTTTCCCAAACTGTGCAAACACACAAATTTTTGAGTGTGAAAGATGTTCAGACCTGAAATTAAAAATTGAGTCAAATAGTGTTGAAATAATTAAAATTTCAAATTTTTATCAAAAAAATCAAACTAAATTAAAAAAAATATATGTATAGATAGATCAATTATCAAAAATGGCAAAAAACTTCAAAACAATTATGATCAATTCTCAAAGCAATTTTTCAAATGGCATCCTTTTAATTTAACTGCATTCAATTTTTTTAAAACTTAAGAACATCTGCATTGATCTTGTAAAAAATGAATATTTTAAGATATTCGTTTGAAACACAGAAACAAAATTAAACCATGTATAAATTGTATAAATTACTTAATACTTGTTCAAATTGTCTTGCCTCTCTACAAATTTTCAAATGCTAAGCAATGATAATTGTATTGGAATAAATATCAGTTATTCATTTTCTTCTAGCATGGATCTATCTACAATTACATGCATAAATACCAATAATTAGTTCAACTAATTTTATTTAATACCATGAATCAAATAGTACCACAAGACAATTATAGCTAAGTGGTGTTTTGATAATGAAACTTTTATATTCGACTTTATTGACCTAATTTTTAAAATGACAATGCGTTTTTTAAGATGACATACCATGGTTCATCGGTAGCCTCCCATCCATCTAATTCTTTAAAGCAAACATAGCACTGAACTAGATCCTGTTCGTGTTTAGTTGGACAGTGAAAGAAACCTGCCTCTGCCATCTATGAAAAAAAAAAAGACACATTACAAATTCTAAAAAAAGGCAAAGTTTTATAAACAGGGTTCCCACTGAAATGAATGACAATCAATGACTTTTCAAAGACTTTTAAGGACCTAAATAAAAAAAATTAAGGACCTTTAAATTTTTTTTTTCATGCATCATGTCTTTAATGTGTGACTTTGCAGCTACTTGGCCCAGAGCGTCAATACACAAATCTTTCATGCATAATTTGCATTTTGCCTTATAAACAGATTTTGATGATGGTCTTTAATTTTTTTTTTTTGGCTTACAAATTGTAATATTACGAGTTTTTTTTTTGGCACGTAAAACGTAAACACAAATGTTCATTTCACGAAGTACAGGGAGTAACTAAAATCTCTCGAATTCTACTCCACTAATTGCCAAATACGAACCAAACCATGTACAAATTCATGCATGTGCGTAATACAAATATACCAGGACATTTTGATCCGGCATGGATGAATGACAAAATTTAAGAAATTTCAAGGATCACTAAGCATATTCAAGTATTTTTAATGCCTTAAAAACAAGTTTAAAAATATTAAGCACTTTTAATGACATTCAATGACTGTGGGAGCCCTGATTAACAAAGAACAAAAATTTGTATGCAGAAGCATACAATGGGTAATCACAATACATAATTTTTCTAAGATGACATAGCAGGAGGCGCAGTGAATTTTCTAAAAAAATTAGGTAGGAATTTTAGGGATAATTCCCAAAAATTTCAAGAACATTTTAGGGATAACTCCAAAAGTTTTAAGGATATTTCTTTTAATGCTAACTTAGGCTCCTAACACAGACCTATTCTTTTCAAAGTATGTTTCAATACCTGGAAAACTGAAAATTTTCAAAAAAATTTAACGTCAAACAACTTTTCAGCAAAACAAGTCAAATAAATCAAATGATTATACTATTTTTTAATTAAATCCACATATTTAATTTTTAAGCAGCATTCGAAATACAGCTTCAAAATAATATTGCTTTTACTTTAAAGCTTAAACTACCACGAGTTTGACTACAATTTAAATTTTTTTGTCAATAACTAAGAATTTAATGATTAAAATTTAATAATTCAATTAAAATTTCAGAAAAGATTTTTACCTCTGGAGGAATATCTGGTTTTTTTCTCGCGGTCAGGATGAATATCAGAGAATTCCAGGTTTTAATTTTTTTTTAGAAGTTATCAAAAAATGTCTGTACAATTTTAGGAATTTTAGGGTGAAACAAGAATTTAAGGAATACTAGGGTGAATGCGACTCCTGACATAGTATCCCATACAATTTAAGAACTTAATTAATAGGAATCGTACATTTATTAGAAAACATAATTAAGTAAAGCTAAAAGAAGTGGTAATTCTACATATTTACAATTATATCTAAAGCATATTATTTTGTCCTTAACAAGTATAATTTTCATGTTGTTTTGGAAATCACTGCTCTCTAGGTTAGCAGTCAGCAACTTGCAGCTTACAATCAGCTCTTAGAAAGATTTTTTAACTTAAGTAGTCTTCACAAAAGTAAAATGCTATATCTAAATATGTATATATTAAAAGGTATTTTTAAACCTCCAATATTTTGGAGTTTATTGATAGCCAAATGTGCAAAAGTGGTAACAAAAATTTCAACGTTTTTTTAAGATTAATGTATTCTGATCTTTACCAGTTTCATAAATAAAAGTTTTATTACATCAACGAGAGTATATTTAGCTAACTCAATTTTAGTCTTTCTGATAGAAAAAGCTCATCCAAAATAAAAAGTAAAGTAGCTTTTAGTTTGTATTTTCAACTTACATTTTGTTCAATAACCTCACATCTATCAATGAAATTTTAAACAAGCAACATCTGGTAGAGAATACTTAAAGTAAAAATAAATGTCTCTTTAGAAAATTTAAATTTCGTTTCTACTATAAAAAACTATTAATGGAGTTGATCTACTGAACTAATTTCAACCGTGCTTTTTTAGGACATTGGAAATTGTAAGTTGTGGTCCTCAATGGGGAGTAAATTTTTTGGTACCTTAAATGAAAAAGGTTGTCTATCGATGCTCTAGATGGATTGCTAGTTGAATGCATTAAACTTTTCTTGCTTGAATTTTTAATTTTAAAATGGTATATTGAACAAAGTTTTATACTTGTGTACTGAAATGAAGTCATACAATGATATATGACTTGGCTTCAGTAAATACTTACTCTCAAACCATTTTCCAACTTGTGTTCGTGGATTGCAATTTCTTTATTATGACATTATCAGTAGTATAACTAACCCTATTCTTTGGTGTAGTAAAGTGCAATTTTATCAAGCATTGTATTAAAGTAATTCTATCAGGTTAGACAGGCAATCATTTACTGTAAAAACGAACAATTGAAAATTATTGCGAGTTAACTGAGTATAGTTTAATCAGCATCATCTCTAATGTAATTCTTTTGTAATTGGATGTATAATTCAAGATGGCGATGTTATCTAGATGCAACATCTTTGTTCGAAATATTAAATGACAAATCACAATGTGTTTTAAACATAATATAGTGTAAGTGGGTTTTTCTTGTTTTGTGAATAAAAAAAAAAAAACACAACGGTGTGGTCTGGCTTAAGAAAAGAAATGAAAAACAAGAAATTTCCCCAAAGCCAAGCATGTGGAGCAATCATTCTACATCCCGCAAATCATAGCCAAATAATATTATTTCTTTTGTTATGATTAATATTGTTTGAAACGTTTCATTTTTTTCTATGGTTATTTCCTACTACTACATGTAGCACAGGATATTTGGTAACAGTTGGAAAGTGGAGAAATTTTTGATTTTGTAACCCTAATTGTAGACGCACATGCACAATATTTTTTAAATATATTTTCACTCATCTTAATGCAATTTAGAATCAGTTGTTATTTTGACGTGGTGACAAACGGAAGAACACTTTATTTTGGGCTTGTCGTCAATTGTCAAAATGCGAGCCAACGTTTAATGTATACTAGAACTTTACCATTTTCATAAAAATTTTAAAATATGATTAAGACAAATATTATTTAATTTTAAAATTACCTTTGTTGCTGAGCAGTTAGAATTCTCACCGAAGGGCCATCCCTGAAAGGATTTTAAACGAATGGCTTCTGTATACATTGAGTCATATTTATCAAAGAAACCTTCTGTTTCATCTACCGTCATTATAAATAAAAATTGATTCCAATATCTCACAAACAAATCAAACTCACATATACTTATTAAGTTTACAAACTTTCACTCAAATTCCGTTACTCTGTTTGTAACTGATTCCGACTGCTTATTTCTGCTACATTTAAGTACTTAACGCAGCTGATAAAGATTATACATGTGACGTCTCAATTAATTGCTATCTGAGGTCTTTGGTGACAATGCTGGTTTGTTATTGTTCGTATTTGGAATTTGTGTTTACATATAATGTTTTTGCAATTGCAATAATTATAAAAATCCAGAAAATATACCTCGATTAATTGAAAAGTTTCCTTTTTAAAGTATTTCCGATACAGAAACTAACTTTGTTCATGAAATGGCTAATTAACGCCTAAGTCATCTTCCTTGAAAAATACAAGCATGCCAATCTTAATTCCGAGAATTTTGAAGATTTGGTTGTTGTTTTCAGTTTTTCTAATATTTATTTTTCTTCATTTGGCACTTGTTAAAAAAAAATGAGGTTCCTCAAATAATTAATGAGGTGAAAATGAGGTCACTGAATGTTACCAAGCTGTCACATTCAACTCAAGTATATTCAAAATTCGTAACATATACGAGTCTTATATTTTAATGACTAGCTAAATACCCGTGCTTCGCTACGATAATTTAACATGTGCAGTATTATAGCTAGTTGTGAGGCCTCGCGTTGCGGAAATCTGTCATTCGTGTGTAGGACCCAATTTTTGGCGCTTCGCTCGCAGGAAGGTTCATCGCTAGGCAAAATCGAGCTCGCTTCATTCGCTGAAAAGTTCGTGGAAACATAAACACAGGCTTATTTCACTCGTTAAAAGGTTCATTTCTATGCAAGAATAGGCTCGCTTCTCTCTCTGAAAGGCTCATTTCTGCGTAAGGATCTATAATTGATACGTAAAGACTTAATATTGGAAGCCTCTCCTTCGTCAAGGAAAAAAAAAATCCCCGTTAATAATACCACCTTAAGATTATTTTAACACGTGTTTGTGGAAAGCAAAATTAGAGGCTAAACTTACGTTGAAACTTTCAGAGATCTAGGCCTATTCGAAATAGCTTTTTGTGAAAAAATTAATTGAAAAATAAATTAAAATTTTAACGTTCTTTTTGTCAGTCCAATTAGAAGGCCAAAACTACTTGCGTTGAAAATTTCAGAAATGTAACCCAATTACAAATCGTTTTTGAAAATATTTGTTAATTAATTAAAAAAAAAAAAAAATTATATTCTGTTTTTTAAAAGTCCAATTAAAAGGCCAAAACTACTTATGTTGAAAATTTCAGAGCTATAGCCCTGTTAGATATCGTTTTGTAACATATTTATTAATTAATTAAAAAAAAAATTAAAAAATAACTAATTAAAATGTTAACATTCTGTTTGTGATGTATACAATTAAAAGGCCAAAACTATTTATGTTGAAAATTTCAGAGTTGTAGCCCTATTAGTAGTCGTTTTGTAAAATGTTTATTAATTAATTAAAAAAATTAATTACAAAAGAACAAAATAAAAATTTAAAATTCTATATTTTAAAAGTCCGATTAAATGGCCAAAACTACTAATGTTAAAAATTTCAGAGCTATAGCCCTATTAGATATCGTTTTGTAACATATTTATTAATTAATTAAAAAAAATAATTAAAAAAGAACTAATTAAAATTTTAACATTCTGTTTGTGATGTACACAATTAGAAAGCCAAAACTACTTATGCTGAAAATTTCAGAGCTCTACTCTAATTTTAAGTAGGTTTCTATAGATCCACAGACAGACACACAGCTTGTTTTATTATTATAGATTACACATATTTAAGACAATTTTATAGGTTCAAACAAGAACGATTTCGAACAAAAACGAACGAACGAAACTATATAGGCTAAGTCTGGGTTCACGTCTTTCAATTGAACTCAGTCAACCTTTATTTTGTAACAATTTATTTCCAGAAATATTCCTGCAAAACAATATAGCAAAAATATTATTTCTTTAAAAAATTAATTAAAAATTTAACTTTCTGTTTGTCATTCTGTTTCTATAAAGTCTCAAACAGACAAAAGAAACTAACAAACTATGTTCAAACAAGAATTATTAATTATTATTATTATAAGTATAAACTGTGATAGCTGAATAAAAATGAAAGCGTGATGTGTATACTTCTATTTTGAAGTGGATTTTGTTCTTTAAGAACTAAACATATGAAACTCCGTTTAAACACACTTCCTAAAATAAAAAGTTGGTTCAGTGGGCACAATAACGTACGCACACAGCGTGAGTTTCTATATGGATAGGAATGTCAGTTTGAATGTCCTTTTGTGATATATACGTTTTAAAGTCTTTATATGTTTGTGGAATTGATTTTCAATCCTAAATGATTAATGGCCGAATTTAAGGTACAATGGAAAAATACAGAGTAAAACATTGACTTACAATTTGCAAAGATATTTCACTTTTACGTTTAGATTACATTCAGGATGTTCAAAATTGTGTTTCTCTTTTCATTTTTCAAGTTCTTTTCCCCACAAAGAACAAATAGCATATATAATCACTGTACTTGGTTTTTATAATTTTTGCTATATTTTGAATGCGACTTCTAGACTCAATAAGTTCTCCTAATAAAAAAACCACAACAAGTAATACCCAACTCAAAAATTAAAGAAATCCTAAGGAGAGCGCTCTAACGGTCGATTTTCCATTTTGCCATAATAAAAAAAATAATGATAGACAGAATAAACAATGAAATAAGTTATTCAATTCATAACCCTAGGATTCATCTCAGTTTAAATTAAAATTTAGGCTAGAGTTTATCTTTTCTCAAATGAAGCTCATTAATATGCATGAACGCTGCCATCAGAAAAGAGCAAAAACGGGGGTTTATTTGCTCTACTCTGACTTTTGAAAAATAGAAAATTTGGAAAAAAATAATATAACTCATAGGAAATAGAATCCGTTTATGATTCAATATTATATTCATATATTTATAAAATGATTCTCTCATTCAAAATTAATGCTTTACTCTTAATTGACATTCATTTCGAAATTAAATGACATTTACTCCTTGTACGTGAGCTCTAGTGTATCCCCCAAATATAATTCTACCCTCGCCTATCTGTAAACTAAACATATATGTCAAAATATTTCTATAAATTTCTTCTCGTTTCCAAATTACAAAATGTTCCAGTATGGTACTTAAAATTAAGTATCGGATGGTTATAATTAAATTCCCCATATAAATTACATCCTGTACCTGTAGCTAAATGTATTCTAGGAGAGGATTGCAAGTGTATTAGAATTAACTACATAAGAGATGCCCTGAAAAATTCGAAGGTGACGCTTTGTATGGAAAAACGACAAATTTAACACACACACACACACACACACACACACACACACACACACACACACACACACACACACACACACACACACACACACACACACACACACACACACACACACACACACACACACACACACACACACACACACACACACACACACACACACACACACAGAGAGAGAGAGAGAGAGACGGAATGCATGTCATATGGAATCCCATTAAACAAAGATAAGGAAATGATCATGACAGTACATCTGTGCTGAATGAGATAAAATTACCGGTGCAGTTAGTAGAAATCGGTACAGATTATGCAGCGACATAAACGATGTTGTTTGGTTGGTGGTCACACCGCAGAAAAAAAAAATCAAGTCCCCTTTCTGGAATTGAGAAATGTTATTTAATTGAAGAGCTACATATTTCTCCCTAATATGGTTGTGCGTAAACTAGGGGTATGGAACATATCACACAACTTTCAATTACACTTAATAATGGCCACTGATGCATTTGAATTTGCCATGGATTGGTATGATGTAGCGTTTTCCTTTTCATATGTTTCTTAATTTAAAAAAAATGGCGAATTCGATGATAATTATTACATCGAAGCAAAACCAACAAAACGCCGAACTTGGCGATATGTTTTTCGATAACTATTACATTATTTACAAACAGATGAGAAATAGTCGTTAAGGGGCGAGGGAAAAAAAGTCTGTGCTAAAAACACTCCTTTTCAATTATTTTTACGTCTTTATCGCAGTTCTACGAAAATTTCGGAGATGGGGAGAGCACCTCAAAAGACATTACCACGGCATTTTGATCAAAATCGTTAGAGCCGTTTTTTGGAAATTACTGAAAAACAAATTTTTCGATGGCAGCAACAGTATGTCCAATTTTGACGAAAACCTTAATGTCAGGTCTCATGGCCCAACGTCACTTAGAGCCGCCACTAACCCGTACACAAAATTTGAATATTTGTAGGTCAATCAGATCCAGAGTTATGTTGACCACAAACAGACGGATATACAGACATTTTCTCTAGATCATTTTTTTTTTTAACTCAGCACGTTCCAAAACGTATAGATATGCTGGGGGAAAAAATCGCTTTTTTTCGCATACGAGTAATTGAGAGTAAGAAGTAATACCTTGGTGGAAGTGTGTCAAAATATCGAAGTCTGGTATTTAGCAAACGAAAAAACTAGTAAAAAAACTGATAATGAAACTCGATGCCTCCTTTCCGTTAAAACGTAATATATTTCAGCTGAAAACGATGCTTTTTTTCAACAGGTATTAATTTTCTTATCCATTTCCCGCTTAATCAGTCAGTAAACATGCGGTTTTATCAATTGGCCGTTGTGCATTCAATTCACTGACAGTTTCACTTTTTACTTCTGACTCAAATTTTTCAAACTTTAAATACTTTCAGAAATCATTTTCCTTTTAACATATTTATTTGTAAATCTGAGAGTAAAATTATGCAACAAAATTTTAAATTTTCTGCATACAATTTTTTGGTGCAATCAATTTACGGGCATTTAAATAAAATGTTTTGCAGTGTTCAACCGATTATTACTGTATAACAAATTAAATTAAGTAGGTTCACTACTTTAGAACTAAGTTATAAATTATCAAATAATATTTAACAATTTATTTCGGTCAAACCGGCTTTGCAAAAGTTAAGAGATAATGGAAACTAGGAAATATTTAAAAAAAAAAAAAAAAAACTTTAAGCAATTTTTTTGCAACTCTTTTATTTATTAATCTTGATGGGCATTGTTGTAAAACGCTTTTGTTGTTGAAGAAACACAACATATCACGCAAAATATTTTTGTACAAATGCGATATTATGCATTCTACAAAATTACTTTTGTGTCTAAAATCAGTGCCAATTTTTGTGTTTAACTACTATGACACTAATATACTTACATTTATAGTCCATTCTTTATTACACGTGTAAAAATAGTGCTTAAGGAACAGCATTTTTATTCACTTATGAAGGAAATATATAACAGACTTAACTTCCAAATATTATAAGAATATTACTGATAATTTAAAAGCTAATTTTGCCAACCAAACGGTATAGAGGTTAGCGTGCTAGCCTCTAGATCGCGAGGTTGCGGGTTCGAGTCCCTTGTTAGGCATGGGTGTTTGTAAATGTATGTTGGCTTGTCTAATGACGAATGTTTCGGCGCATTATAGCCCTTGTGTTGCTGACGGCGCCAGATAATCTGAAAACAACAAACCAAAAGCTAATTTTCTGACTTTCACTTTCTTTTCCGATTTTCCTTTCTTACAAGTAAATATTATGGGAAAAAAGTCATGACAAAATACATTTAATCCTCACTGATCACGTAACTTTATCTATGCCTAGTTTAGAAAAATAAGAATTTGAAAGAATTTTTTTTTTTTTTTTTTTTGGAAGGTTAGCTGTTTCTGAAATAGATTAATGGGTATTAACGCATTATACCGTTTGTAAGGCCAAAAGTTCGCCAAAAGGATTCCCTTAGTTAGGATGTCCAGTCCATTGCATAGCTGAGGCAATCCGCTTAAAGGCGTCGATGCCTATCCGAGCCAAATCTGAGTGGAAAACGAGCGGAAGGAACTTTTTATCGCCAACAACGGTCGAAGCGATAATACGTAGGTACCGATTCATATAACTGTATTTGCATAAAATGTATTTCCTTGTCATTGACCCAGGATGTCTACTGAGGGAAACTAGCTCGCATTTGTATATGGAATTGGAGGAAAAGTATCTGCTTAGAAAAGGAAACTGCAGAGCACCACTGAAAACCATTGTACATACTGTACATTGTTTGTTAATGAAGCTCCAATTAAACTATAGATATGCATACTATATATTTTGTTGAAATGTGGTGACATAAATCAATTAACAGAAATTAACTTTAATATTTTGCTTGATGCAAATGGGGAAAGATTTAAAAATGTATTTAAAAGACATGATAGAAAAAAAGATAGCAATAGTTCAACATAAAACAACTGAAAACAATAAAAATAAATGATTAGATATAAATGATCAACTTAAAATAAATGAACTAATTTCTGTACCAGTAAATTACAAGAAACCATTCAGATATTTACAAAAGCAACAAAAACTTGTAGTGATTTCTTTTTTGAAGAGGCAATGCTATTACATTTTCAAACATAGAAGGCAAACGACGAAGGGGAAGACCACCTACCAGATGGATTGATAGTGTTGAAAAAGACCAAGAACAGATGGGAGTAAACTAGGGCTATTGCATTGGATAGAGTCAGATGGAGAATGATTGGAGAGACAGCCTCCTTAGCCTCTAACAGGCTGAAGTGCTTGCAAAGAAGAAGAATGCTATTAAATTAAAATGCATATCATATTATAATGGACACTTAGAAAGGTATACTTGCTTCCCTCTAACATTTAAAAAGGTAAGAAAAGCACCACTTAATTATAAGACACATTTAGATACTTAGAAAAACACCAAACTTTTTTAATGATTTCTTTTTTGAAGAAACAATATGCTATTAAATTAAAATATATTTGGCATGCATGAGCACTGGCAGGATTATTTGCAAGGGGGTGCAAGGAACTTTTAATTTTCACCCTTATTTTTTTAAATGTTAATTAGATTTTCGATTGAAGTATTAAGTAATAGTTATGTATAATTAAAAATATATATTAATCGGTACAAGGTCCCTTTTATTTGTGAACATTAATTTTTTCTCCAAATTTTCAAATGCCAGGGGGGTGCAAGTGCACCTTCCTAGCGGCTACCATGTTGGTATGGACACAGAAAAACAATGCATAACTTTTTGTGAAAACTTCGGTAGGACATTGAATATTTTTTTTTAAAATTCAGTGTCTGAACAAAAACTTAAGTTTATTTGAAAACTTTAATTTTATACTGACCATGTCCGAGTTCCACTGGTTGGTATAAATTTTGTTTGACATTGTTATAAGCGTTCAATGTAACTTCTGTAATCAAAACAAACCATAACTAAATGATACATAAATTGACTTTATGAATGTATCCATAACCAAACTATCAGTAAGTTTATATTTAGCGGTGTAGAGTCTGCTTACATTTAAGTCACCATTGTTTTAAAATGAAGATGGATGGAAGATGCTAGAATTTAGTAGAGCTGTTCTAAAACTCTTTTCATATCATTTGGTGTATTTCATTCTATTGCAGTCACTAGTGGAAAAAATAAGTACAATTACTTGTTACTAAGTGAGATTGATACATTATAAGGGAATAATAGTCAATTACATGCACATTTTTATTAATTAAAATACAATTCCAAAATAAAACTTTCATATTCATGTTATATTATAAAATAAAATCTTCAATAAAAAGAATCTAATTCTTTAACAATAAAAAACGTACCTGCTGCACCTTTAAAATATACTTAATAGTTAACTACATCTATTTGTTAAAAATCAACCAAAATAAAGCATTAAAATAATCTTGCTTATTGATACATATATTTTAAAATATTTTGAGAAATAAAATGCACTTCAGTAAAAGAGAGTATAATTTATCAGCTATAAATTCCTAGTTGCTAGCAGTATTGTGTTTAAAAGGAAAATAACTATTTCAGGGGATACATGTTTTAATCATTGAAAATGTTATGCAAAACGTAAAAATATCGATTAATTGTTTGTTCTGCTAAAATATTTTCACATAAAAATAACTAAATGTGAACTACAAACAAACCTTTCTACATCATAAACATTTTTCTTATCATTCAAATTTTTTATATTAAATGCAATACACATTATTTATTTCAAACAATAACTTTACTAAACATTAAACAATTAAGTTGAAAGCAATAAAATAAATCACATTGAATTTTTACAATCATAATTAGTGATCAATCTGGTAAATTTTTTTTTATGGCAATAATACTGAAATAATAGAATAACATATTTAAGTACATGTATACCATGTTTGCACAAATAAAGTCGATAGCACTTTTACACAAATAAAAATCTTTAAAATGTTAACTTTCCACAGTAGACAGATCTATCAATAGTCACTAAATATAAACACTGTAGAGCATACTTAAAGCTTATTAAAAATGAGATTAAATAGCTACACTATTGCCATAATTAAAAACAAACAATTTCAACAGTCAGATAATGCTGATTCCAACTGTTGTTGCCGCTTCATTTTTCTCACACACTTAGGACAATACTTATTGGCATCCATACACGTAGCATGATACACAGCCCAGCATTTTTCACAATGATAAGTCGACTCAATATCAAAGGGATAAATAGGCTTGGGATTCTTGCAAACTTCACAAATGAAACCTTTTAAAAGACAAAGCTGACAGCTCATTATATGCTTTTTTGCAAAGGCAATGACTTTTTGCAAACTTTGTGCCAGCACACCTGAAGGTATCTCCAGCAAGTCATCAATTGAATACAAGTGTACATGCTCAAACAAGTATTCCCGTGGCCAAAGCCGCATCCTCAGGTCTTCTGCAATGGACTGCTTGCAAGTGAATATGTAGGAACGTAGGAATGTCAACTGTGTACGAAGCAACTGCATTTGCGCCATTTCTTCGACAGCCGTGTAAATAACAGGATTTAGGACTTTGATGTCCAGTAATGGATCCTTTACTATGCGGGATAAGAAAACTTTTGACCGCTTTGAGACAGGATACTGTTTGAAATCCCAATTGTGGACGATACGAGCAGGAATAAACTCTTCCTCATTCTCATGGCACTCGTAGCAGTAGTTGTGACCATCGTAATGACACAAGCGGGCTTTGCCGTAGATGATGCCAATGGGACGACCACAGGCGTGACATTCGAAGTTCTGTTCGTCCAAGCCTTTTTCTGGGCAAATTGTGCCAACGATTGACATTAACTTCTTTGTTTCTGTATCAGCATGTTCTGCGGATAGGTACTTAGGAACTATTTCAAAGTCAAGATCAGGTGACTTTGTCTCCTCGGAATAATCCTGAAAAGAGGAATTGTTTACTAAAGAGAAAGTATTCACACTATGTTAATTGATATATAGCTATGTATAATATAGGGTGTCTGAATCATTTGTCCTTAATCTCCACAGTTGATTTAAAAAAATCTACTAGCTTTAAGTTTGCAGTATGAGGCAAAATTGGCTGCTGAATTCTTAGATTTTGTCAACAATTTTTACTTTCTGGTCTCCAGTAATCCAGCTGAATTACCCCGGCTCACCTGGTAAGCCAGGATAATTGCCTGGCCACGATCACCAGAAGTCATTCTCCTGGATTTTTTCTTTTGGGGCTACATCAAAGACAAAGTTTACTCACTCAAGAAACATCCACGATGGTGAAGACCTTTGTGCTTCACTAGCCTCTGCTGTTACTTGTTACTATGACTATGGAAATGCTACAGCGAATATGGCTGGAACTGGACTACCGGCTGGATATCCTTAGAGTTTCTAAGGAAGCTAACGTAGCAGTGCACTGATTTTTTTCTAAAAACTTTGCGAGCCAACGTATCTAATTTTAAGTTTTTCTTATGCTTTTAAATTTTCTGTTAAGTGTAGTGGCCTCAGCAAATTAGAGATATTTGAATCAGAAACCATGTATTATAACCTATGGAGGTGGTTGTAAAATAATAATAAAACTATAAAGTTCCTAGATCTAAAAAACAATTTGATTGTCTTATTTTACTGGAATATTTTGTTTAATTGTAGAGGTGAATGTAAAATTTAAATGGTTGCTATATTAAAAACAAGAAGTTGGTAAAAAACGTCTGATAATATCAATAGAGATTAGGTCGCCTATACTTGAAAACAAAAATACTATACTTATTCTACTGCTAATTTTATACTTACATTAAGTATTACTGTACAAGTGAGTACTTTATTAAGTTAGTATCTTATAAAACACTAACATACACATAAGATTAATATAAAGTAATCCTATATGCAAGATTAAACTGAAGGGAAATGTAAAAAGAGAACCCAAGAAGAAAATATTTATATATCTTTCATTAAATGTTGTAAGTGGGAATTTGTTTCTAGAATCCTTAATCCAGAAACAAATATCAATACAAACTTTCTATTTTAAATGTTTCATGCAAAATATCTAAAATGAAGGAAAACTGAAAAGGTGAAATGAATATTGAAAGCAATAAAGTATTTCATTATGTGAATGAACATTAAGCATACCAATTGTAAATATCTTTTTGTTTAGTATTCTTAGTCTTCAATATACCATTCTTAATAGTAACAAATATAAATTAATCCAATGAGTCCCAATATTAAAAATAAAATAGATCATAATTTGAAACCCTTCCACAATCATAATAGCTTGAAAAGAAGCTATATAGGACCCAATATAAAAAGAGACTAAGTAATACAATGTATTACAGATCCAATATAGTTAAAAATATAATAATCACATAATTACACTTAAATCATCATCATTCTTCATTGATGAAAACGTATCGGCTAACTCGGGTGTTCCGATCACAACCTTGCTGAGGTTTTTATTGTAACTTTGCAGCAATGAGTCATAGCTCTGATCAGACTCACAGTTTGTTGAATCTCTGTCACAATCGAATGTAGATGACCAACCTGAATTCTGCCCTAACCTGTTACCCATAGAACCTGGGAAATCATCGATTATTTCAAGACCAAAATCAGGAACTGAATCCGAAGACGAGACTTGCGAGCTCATTTCTTCGACAGGACTTGCAGCTGAAGCTGTTACACCATCCAGAAGCGGTGGATCAGGGATTACATTTTTTGGAAGGTCACAGATTACATCTTGACTTTTAGGAGCTTCACTTGGTGTAGCTAAATTATCCTCAATGGTTTCACTAACAGTAGTTTTCTTCCCTTCTTCAGATTCATCAGTATATAAATTATTATCCTCAGATGACTGAATATCCACTATTGTTCCCATATCTCCCCCGGGCGAACTTAAAAACTCACTGTGTGATGCAGAATCAGAAAAGGACGATTTTTTTGCTCTGGGAGAATCATGTTTCGTTGCACTCTTTCCGTGATTTTTTGGATCAGTGAAAAAATCTATAACATCCACAGCTGGCATAACAGGCTGTGGGGATACAGGTGGTGTCCATAAATTAGATAGGGTCAGAGGTAGAACATTCCAGACGTTAAGGGTACTATTATTACAGGACAACTCAAAACTAAACACGTTTAAACCTTCAAGGAGTTGTTTCATGATGTCAGATTGCTCATCATCACGGATGTAAGCAGTTGTATTGTAGTGTTTTTGCAAGCTAGATTTATCGGACATCATATTTCCTACATAGCTCATGATAAGTCCATCATTTAAAGCTAACCGCAACCAAGCCCTGCCGCGACCAATATCGGTGGTGATTTGGTTTAAATGCTTTATTTCGAGAATTACATTCTTGTGGCTGTAGTTGCAAACAACTGCCCAAAACTGTGGTTCGGGAATCTTCTCAGAATTGTTTCCAAAAACGGATGACATTTTACGTGATATTTTATCCTTCAAGCCATGAATAAGAATTGCTTCTAGCACGCAGCACAAATTATTAGACTGTTCGTCATCTGTAATCACGGTTTTTCCAACATTTTCTTCTTGGATAATGCGAATGGATCGCCCAAGTTCAGAAGTTAAATTTTTCTTCACCGCGATATCTTTAGCAAAGTCTTCAATGCTGGGAAGAGCAGTCTTTTTGAACAGATCCATAACTACTTATGAGATCCCCGACTTATTAAAAATGTCTCGTTTGATATTGTTACTTTCATCTGCTACACTGATATAGATTGTCAACAAACAATAAACCCTGATATCAAAACCAATCAAAACAACTTAAAGTTTAGAAGTGTTTGATTTGTTCTTCGACTAAAAAATAACGGGATTTTTAATAAAAACACTTTGAGCTTGCATATAAATATTTATGTTAGTTTGATTCATACTTTTGTAAGAAAAAAAGAAGTGTAAAACAAAACATTAGAATTTGTTTAAGTAAATGGCAGAGATTTTTTTATATATCATGATAAGGATTGCAGAAGGATAGTACATCTCAACTTCCATAGGTAATAAAGTAAATAAACAATCTTTCGAGTTTTGAGCATGAATTTGCTATGGAGGTTTATTAAAAAAACAGGACGTTTTCAAAAAACTCACACAAGAAATCTTTTTCTAAATCAGCGTATGGTAAGACAATAGTTTCATATGAAACTGAAGTGAAAGTGATCTTTTAATGTGTAAAAAAATTTAATTATACTATCGTACACTTATTGCTGCACTTATTTTTTTCAAACGTTTATAAATTGTTTTAAACAAAAAGTGGTTCTGAAGAATTATTTGCACCTAGTTATTTTTGGTAACTTTGTAAAAATCTAAAGAAAAAAAAAATTGGAAATTTTATCGTGGTTGCTAGTATAATATTGTTCAGTATAAAAGAGTTCAATACGAATCACAATTGCATAATATGTGTCTTTTAAATACAGCTAAGTATGCACTACAGGATTGCTAATTTTTGATAACCTTCCTTCGATTTCAAGAGACAAATGTATCTAAATTTAAACCCTTAATCTTTCTCTCTAAATAGATTGTTATCAACTATAAATAGTGTTCAGTTGTTTTAGTTTTAAACAATGCCACCAAAAAATTGCAGGTGTTTATTTGTACCAAATTTCCAGGGGCTTATAGTGAATATACACTTAAAAAGGTGAATATTTCTTCTCAATTTGGTGATTAGGAGAGTGCCTATAGTGGAATTTAAATGTAATTTTAAACTGTTAAATGTAGAAGAAACTGTTGGGGAATAGAGCTTTATTTTTTCTCATTGCAAGATAGCTCAGCATCATTTTCTTAAATGTTGTAGGATAAAGTTAATTTTCTATTTTGAAGTTAAATTTTGTCAAATAGTATGAAAATGATTTTATTCCTAAAGTTCTGGAACAAATTTTTAAAATTTAAACTCCTAAATAAGGGAAAAAGAAATAAGAAAAACTGCTCTAAAATACTCTTGTTTCCAAATGATTGTAAAATATTTCTTGCTTTTTTTTTTATTTAATATGCTTTAATTATTTTATTTCATTAAAGTTTCTAACTTTCTAGGCTACAGTTAGCAAAGATGTCATTGAAAGCCTTGAACGTTTGGCTTTAGTTGATTTTTCTACTGATGCAGGAATCAAGAGATTAGAGCAATCCATTAGGTTTGCTGATAAATTGATGGAAGTGGATACATCAGGAGTCCAGCCACTTATCAGTACAGTATATGATAGGTAATATAAATCTAATAATTTTCTATTCAATTTGTAATAAATGATTTACAGGTTGATTAGCAATCTTGCCTTGAATTCAAAATTATTTAAAAAATTCTACATTTATTCTAGAAAATAAGTTTGTTATTGGATTTTGTTTACTCAGAATATTTTGTACATTTAGATGAACATGTTTTCTAGCACAATGTTAAATTTTATGACGCTTTTTGATAAAAAATTATACATTATATATTGGTGTTGAATTGTTTTTGGATTTTGTTTACACACAATATTTTGCACATTTAGATGAATATGTTTTTTAGCACAAGGTTAAATTTTATGACGCTTTTTTATAAAATATTACTCATTATATTTTGGGTTTAAGAGTTTTTATACTTTAGATTACTGAACTTAATCACAGATGTTGAACAAAGTAAAATAAATACCCATCATGCAAAATAATCCTGCAGTTTATGATGAATGTGCTGCAATATTAATAGTTAATAGTATTTTTGCTTGACACTTGGTCCAAGTTTGGTTGTTACCTGGGGCTGTGTCATTATTATGATGCCATTTTGTTTGTTAAAAATTTTTTCATCTACACGTTGAAAGTTCCTTACTTAGGTACGTTCGAATTAGCACTGAACTGCCCATAAGATTTAATTTAAAGAAGTAAGTTAGTGAGGTAAGTTGCACTTACCTCCTTATTTTGTCTCTCCTTGGTCAGACAAAAATGATACACCATCATTTTGTAAACGAGTCTTTATTCACTAGGACAATACAAAACAAACACACTTCTCTGGACTACATTCCACAAATCTCTCTCCTCAAACACCGGGGCTTTTTTTTTTGCTCCCCTCATCAAATAAGAAGAGTCAAAAGGGGCTGTTAATACATTGGGTTAGGGAACCAGAATATAGTGCCACCTAACTTGTATATTTAAAACTACTAGAAGTTAAAAGCAAAACATTCTCATGATGTAACAGTCGTATTCTGCTTCTGGCTAGAACAGTGGTTAACAGTTTGTGGCAATGTGCAAAGGTTAAAGTGGTCTGTAGAGTCAAAACTTCTTTGAATAGAACTTGTTCTAGTGGAGGGGCTCTCACATTTTCAAGATCAGGACCCACTCTTTTAAAAATTTGATCAACAGCGACCCACTATTTCTGTAACTCCGCCTCTCCCACTTATAAACAAATGTTTTTAACTAAAAAAACTTATTTAAAATCGTAATTAAAATGTTGCTGAATGTATCATAATTACTTGAAATAAGTAAATTAGTAAAAATTACTAAATATATCTAAATTACTAAAAGTAATTAAATTAGTAAAAATTATTAAATGTATCTAAATTATTAAAAATAATTAAATTAGGAAAAATTGATAAATGTATTTGAAATTTTTAAAAGAAATTTACTTTTGTTATTTAGTTTCATAGTACGTATAATCCAATGGCAAATATTAAAGTGCTTTTTACTTTAAAACTGTAAAAAAAACAAAAAAAAAAAAAAAACATTTTAATGAAAGTGCTACTTCTTTCAAAATAACCGCCCAGGCAGTAGCTTAATAACTTTTCCATTTTGTTATTTCTTATGACTTCCAATTTTTTTATAAAAACTTCATACATTTAAAAATTAGTCTTGAACCACCAAAAATTGGGTCACCGCACCAATGAGTCATGATCCACAGTTTGGAAAATGGTGCTCTACAGTATGTGACGTCATGCACATCAAGCTAACAAGGTTGTAGATGTAAGAATTTGAAAGAAACAACATCTTCATCTTAAAAAATCTCCAAAACATGGCTTGTCATGTAGATGTTTCTTAAAAAAGATAGATGTTGAAAGAAAGGTAAAAAATTCAGTTTAATATTTTTATTTCAGTACTTATATGTCACTAGCAGTGTGGCCCCACGCTGCTGGGGACCCGTTGAAAAACATAGAAGTTTACATTTAAGAAAAAGTTGAACAAATGTAGTATAGGGGATTTGGCAATTTTTTTTTCCTTTAACTATCAGAAAAATTGCAAAAATCAAAAGCACAGTAACTAAAAGAAAATTAAAACATAAATGATGATAAAATTAAGTTGAAAGATAAATATTAAGTGTTCTCTTAATATTTATTAAGAGACTCTTAATATTTATTAAGAGACTCTTAATATTTATTAAGAGACTTTTAATATTACTATCTTGCATTAGGCAATTACCAGTTGGCGCCAAATTTAAATGTTTAAATGGTGCGTAATGTATCGCCAATTCTAAACATAGAAATTATAAATTATTTGAAAGTTGTTAGTTTGGATTACATAAGTCTTTAATTTGGTGAATTTTATCTGGTACCTGACCAACAGATTAGTACCAACTTAAGTTAAAATATAAGTAATAATAAAAACTGAAAATAAAAACTGTTGCTAGAAACCGCATTTATCTGTAGCACCAAATAAAATCCCGCCAAAGAAATGTTTTATACAACATCGGAACCAAAAAAGTTTTGTATTCTTCAAATTTTTTTTAGTACACAGAGAAAAAAGAAGTTATCAACTTCATAATCCAGACCAAAATAAAACACAAAAATAAAATCGCAAATAAAATACTATGCTTCTGGTGTAAATGGTAAAATAGTCTAGTGTAAATAGTAAAACACGTATAGTACAAAAAATTTATTTAAATCTATATTAAATAGAATGGAACTTGGATACACAGTACAAAAACACTTTACTAAAAATAAGAACAATCAAAAGAAGGGTATTCGATATTTTGGATAAAGGAAACGAATAAATATTTACTTGGAAATAAAAAGTAATACTAGCAAATATCGAAATGATTTGAAAGTTTTTGGTGGATTTCAATAGTACGTACAATTAAGTTTTCAAACGGTTCATGCGCAGAGCGTCGTTTCACAGTAAATATATGGAAAGTTATAATAATATTCGAACGACTTGAAGGACAGACTATTGTAATACATAAAAATAATCAGAAAAATAAAAAAATAAGGGGGACACATTAAAATAACTTTTGGTTTCATTCTTATGTAATAAAAAAATATTGTTGCCATTCCGAGATTTTTTTTTCATGTCAATAAATTTTAATGAAAGCAACATTTAATCAAATTTCAAAGTTGTTCTCTACAATCTCCATGTACTAAAGCTTCTATGTACCAAATTTCATACCTCTAGGTTCAAAACTATAGATTTGTATAAGGTTCAGACTAGGGATGGAACGGATATCCGGTAAATATCCGATATCCGGCATATCCGGCTGATTTTTCAATATCCGAAACCCCGTCGGATATCCGATTTGAAATACCGGACATCCGATAATTTCATTCGGATATCCGGCTGTATATCCGACCACCAGGTATCCACAAGAAATAATTTTTTGAAAAAAATAATGATCTTTTTCGGACAAAGGGAACACCGCATCCTACACTTTTTTTTTTGTAATTTTTTTCTTCTTGGACATAAATTGCAGTCAAATTAGAAAACGAAAACAGAAAGAGGCGCCGTATTATTGACACCGAGTTGATAAGCATAAACCATTCCTCCAATCTTTTTCCATACACATCCTTCATACGTGTTTTGCAATATGTTCTTTTCATTCCAAGTTTATGATCTGATTAATTCCAGATGTTATATTTGAATGCTTCTCCGTAAAACTCGAACCGAAATACTAATAAATAGTACTTATTTTCCATAACATAAGTGATTTAAGAGTTTTAGTTATTCTCACTTCCTCCTTTTTTTCTGACATTTGCTAGCGAGTAAAAAGCAATAAATAGCCAATGCGCAATCCTCAATGCTTTTTTTTGTTCTATCGACGATAATACCCTACCCCTTTATGCTGTGAATGGTATGGTCTAATTTCTGATTTTTCATTGGCCGAAGTTGAAAGCTGGTATATTTTATCTGATGTAAAATGAAGTATTGCAATTTTTAGGTCTTTAAAGCAGCGCCACAATGTGGAATTATATTTAGCTCTCTAGAATGCCTTGAATTTTAGTTTTCTCCAATCACAATCCAATTTATAATTTTTAATAATGGCTCATTTAAAATCACCCATTTGGAAGTATTTTAAAATTAATGGGAAATGACGAAAGCAAAGCCCTATGTGTTACTTGCTCCACAGAATCGTTTAAAAAATGTGCGCGGCAAAAGCCCAAAATCCTTTTCCACAAAACCCTTATGGAACCATTTAATGAGTGTGCATAAGGAAATTCACCGAAGCTTTAAAGACTCACTAAATGCATCAAATATTGATTAACAAGAAAAAACAATTCATCAAAACAAGAAATGCACGCAGACAACATTGGAATCGAAATTATTTGTACCAAAATTGTGGAGTTTAGATGATCCTAAAGCAAAAGCCTTAACCACAAAAATATGTAAGTACTAATTTTGTTTGTTTATATTAAATATATATTTTAAATATGGTATAACATAATGTTGATGAATTTTGGGTTCGAAATTTTTTAAGTTTATATTTAAAGACGGAATATTCCGATAGATCCAATTTAAGTTTTCTACGAGATTTCTTTAAATCCGTAATGTTTTAGGTGCATTACAAAAAAATAGACTTCAATTTCATAAAATATTTAAAATAAATCTTTTGTTATTAACAAATGCCTCCGCATTTATCAATTATAAACAATGCATGAAGTAAATTGAAAGTAGCTATATTTTGCACTTCAACATTGTAAAAAAATTTTTTAATATAATTTTAGGTGAGTTAATGGCTCTTGATGCCATTCTCCATTGTGAATAGAGAAGGCGGTAAATTCCTAGTTCACGTTTATGGGTTGGCGCACTTTTGAAAAGTTGGCGACAAAGCCAGAATGTCGCCAATTCGGAATTCCAATATGAAAAATTGAGAAACGAACCAGCTCCATGATTTGTAGTATAGGAAGGTTGAAGCCAAAGCGCGTCAATAAAAAAAATGGGATTGCCAAATATAGAACTGTATCGCCTACAAAACAGCGCCAAATCGGCTTGGCGATATTTTAACGTCAACTAGGAATAGACCGAGAAGGCTTTGGTCAGTTAATAAAATACCTATCTCCTCGTTATCCGCTTCCAAATAGAAATTATTTTCGTGATAAAGCCCTGCCAGAACTATATGAAAAACTAAAAGTATCATTATTACAAGATATAAAATCAGCAACAAAGATCTCTTTCACTCATCAACTAAAGTTTAAGGTATACATATACGTTGGGAATCGCAAAAATTGACCCAAACAGGCATTTTTGTTTTTTCATTCTAAAATGTTCTCCGATTCATTATCTTTAAAATGATACAAATAACTTTCTTATAGTTAAAATACTTTTTTAATTGCATGCAATTTCGTAAAGGTCGACGTTTAAAACATATTGGAAAAAAAGAAAATGTCGAAAACTTTGAACTCAATTTCTGCAGAACTGCTTTTCATTGTTGAGTGAATGTACTCCAACGGTGATATCTTAAGAGTTAATTAACTGATTTTTAAAATTTAAACTGTATAATTTAGATAACATTTCATAGCACGGGCCCTAGCTGTTTACAAATATTTTGGTAAAAAATAGAATTTTTTATGTATTTTAGAATATTTTTATTTTTGAAATTTTATTATTTTTTCTAGTATTTTTCATGTTAAATGTTAAAATTTAAAAAATATTTAAGTTATGCATTATATTTTGCTTGGGCCTGTGTATCAATACCTTGTCTTTAATTTCCAGTAAGAAATTTGTTTCAAAATTAATTAGGTATTATTTTATCATCGTAGAAATTAGG
This sequence comes from Linyphia triangularis, assembly GCA_963978545.1. Lineage (NCBI taxonomy): Eukaryota > Metazoa > Arthropoda > Arachnida > Araneae > Linyphiidae > Linyphia > Linyphia triangularis. Next base: position 27,682,761 of record OZ021732.1, on the reverse strand, counting down.
CCTTAATTAGTGAATTAAAATTCAATTAATTAAATAAATATTTTATTATTTAACTTTTTGTTACTGCAAATACATTACATTTTTTGCTCTTGTAATTCTCAGAAAAATTTGACACTCTGGCATAAGAAATAAAAAAAAAAATTGTCCAACGTATATGTATACCTTAAATAAAAAAAAATTAACTCAGTGGCGCGACAGCCCGTGTGGACTAAGACCTGTTGGGCCCAGCTCAGCTTTCTCGACTGTGGCATTTGTGTGTCACATAGCAGATGTTTCAGTCAGATGGTCATTCTGACGCCGAACCCCAGTGTTTAGTTCCCAAGCATGCATGGTCCTCCTCAGTTTATTTATTTCAGGTATAAACAGCTAAGTCAACCTTGCCCAGTCCGCGAATCAAACCATGGACCTGTGGCATGCAGTGCGGTGCGCTAACCACTAATTATAATTTACTTAATACTTCATATCATGACCATTTTTTTCGCATAGCATATCGTATAACTATCGTTTTTAGTATATAGACCGAATATCCGGCCGGATATCCGGCGAAATCCGTTTCGGATATCCGTATCCGGTAGACATGGTACCCCGGATATCCGAAATCCGGTATCCGGCAAAACTCACATCCGTTCCATCCCTAGTTCAGACGTACAGACAACTCACTTTTATATATATAGATTTATTTCCCTTGCATTTTTACTTCTCAAAGCTTAAACAACCCCATTCCATTTCTTTTGAAATGAGTTGGAATTGAATAGTTTAGTTAGCCAGCTATTCGATTATTTTTTTTTAAAATTTCATAATTTGTTAAAAACTTATTTAGTTGCTTTATTCTTAATAATAGACAATCTGGTATGCAGAATAAGTAATATATTTGGCAGGAAAGTTCGTAGATAATTATCATTTTGCAACATTGTGCATTGGAAAGCAACTTCTGCTGTTGTTGTTAATGATGATAAAACTAATCATGCTTTTGGTGAACGGCTTTTTTTTTTTCAAATTTGAGAGGTTCGGTAAAGTAATATTTTAGAAAATTAATCACTCACAAAACTCGTATAATATCTTTTACTAGAGTGCAATCTCCCACCCCACTTACTCCAAGTAGCATACTTCTATGGCAGGTTTTGTGTTAGTATAGTTATCACAAACTACTGTATCATTCACATGAATGTTCATATTATTTATCCAACTTCTGCTCAAGTATGCACTGTACAATGGAGGGTTCGCAGTTTCAAAGGGTAAACTCAATAACAGGTCAATTTTTTTCCCGTCATCTAAATTTAGATTCTGTATAGATTCTATTGGTATGTTCTTCGTGTTGAGTTCGCCTTTCTTTCCCTCTCAAATTACACAGAGAGTGATACCACACATGGAAAATCAATACATGGAAAACTTTTCAAACACATATTTCTGACAATCACATTTTGTTGAGTTCACCCTTTGTGTATGTAACATCTCATTTGTACAAGTATTTGAGACTATATGAGCATTTAATTTGATTTATAAGTAAGAAATATTTATTACTTTTTAGTAAATCTTAGAGACTGTCGAGACAGGCTGAGTTAGATATAGTTTAACAACTTTTTATATCTATAAAATGCCAACTAAAAATTTTCTGAACAGTTTGATATTTACAGTTACCTAATCATTTATAAATTAATAATGTGTGGTTCCACTTTTTGCTGCAATCCCATTCGTCACTGAGGAAGGTTATCAACCAATTTTTGGGTTGTTTCAATGTGCTTCTTGTGAGAGAATCTAGGCAAGTTGCTGCCAAATGTTTGATTATGGCAATAAGGCTTGCAGATAAAGTTTTAGTTGACCCCCAAAGGTGCTCATTAGGATTGCTGTCAGAGTTCTGAGTAGGCTAGTTTGGTTCTTGAACATCCATATCTATAAACCATACATATGGATTGGTACCTAGTCATGTTGAAACAAACTTTTCCAACCTATTGATTCATGGTTAGGAGATCAAATTGTAATGTTACTCGTAATACAGTTCTGCCTTCAAAGTCCCTTTTGTAGGAACTAAAGGGTCTAGGACCTGGGTTATACGGAAGAAACAGCCTCATTCTTTAACTTGAAATTCAGGAAACTTCATGCGAAGAACAATATACTCAATAAGAGGACATTCACAGAGAATTTTCCACACTCATTTATACCTTGTTCCATTGCTCCAGCCCCTTTGCTTGACCTTTTATCTGATTGAGTCACAGCTTAGCGTTGCCCAAAATGTTGAGTTTCCGATAAATAGTTATTGTAGTGGGGTTGCATCTTGAGGGTTGTTTAAATTTGATTTTTCTTCACAATCCAATCCCAAACTCTTTAGTCTCTTTTCTGTTGAAAACATTATTCACTTGATCATGTTCATATGGAAGTAGTGCCCAAAACACTTGCAATTTAAGATTACATCCTGCAAAGTATATATTTAAAGCGTTGCAATATTACAAACTGATTTTCACCAAGACCTCTTCACTTTTACCTCTAGAACACAACCACTCATTTCACGTTTTAAATTCTTGAAAGGCCAATCCAACTGTTTTATATTTGCTTTTGATCGCACTGGTTATTTCCCCTATATTTCATAGGTGACTGGAAACTCTTAAACATACATTGTATATAAAACTAAATTTTAAATCAGTCAAACCCTGTTAATGCGAAATCGTTTAACATGAAATCCCTTGAAATGTGAAGTAAAAGCAGTTCTCCATACTTAAAACTTAACTTTAATTTATTTGTTTAATATGAAATTCAGTTAACGCAAACAATTTCGGGGGTCCCATGGACTTTCTTTTAATGGGGTATGACTGTACTTGAATTATGTAATTTTTTGTTGAAAATTTGTAAAGGATGCTTTTTTTTTAAAGTTTGGTTATATCTCCATGATTGATTTCTGTTAATTCACTTCACCCACTTTTAGTAGGCTTTTGCAGTTTTTAGCCATTGTTTTTGCTTTTGTACTTATTGTTTATAAGAAAAGTAATGTCTGTTACTTAGGAATGACAATCTTCGTGAAGACGAAACAATTGATAAATCCTACAGGAAGGAATTGATGAAAATAGCTCCGGTTTCTGAAGAATTTTATTATGTTGCTCCCTTAGGTAATATCTACTTGCTTCTTATACACTGTCAAATGCATCTTAAGTGTTTCTAATATAATTTTAATTCAAGGATGGAACATTTGTATATTTGAACTTTAATACTTCTAGATATGCATATGCGGTTATATTTATTTAACTTAGTTTAGAAAGTTGTATGCCAGTTTAAAAAAAGATTTTAAATATGCTTAAGATAATCTGTAGCCAGTTCATGTGACTAAATACTTAGTGTAACAAGTCAAATGACTTCTTTTCTGTCTGAATGCTTGTTTTTATTCTTTTTATCAACTTGAATTCTTCTCTTTGAACTTTGAATAATCAAATTCCATTTCTAAACAAAAGTTTGAATTATTGTAAGTTTTTGTTCATAAAATCTAGCATTAATTTTTGTAGCTTTTATATTTGAAAACGGACATGTTACTATTCCGAGGAAATGTATATTTCCTATTTTTTACATGGATTTCACTCATTACTGAGATTTATACAAATCCTTAAAATTACATCATCCTGCAAAGTTCAACTTTCTTTGTGTGTGGAAAATAATGCTCATATTTCAAAAATTAATCTCATATGCATAAATGTTTAGTTATAAGTTTTGTGATCGTACTGACATATCATGTTCCATGTACAGTGTGCTTCCTGAAATTAGTATTCTTGAATTATGAACAACATGTTTGTTTAATTAATGTTTCAATATATTTTCTTTTAATTTTCCTTTTTTTAAATTAATAAACATAGTTATGTTGCATAAATATTTGTTTAGAAATTGAATTTTGAATTGTTTCTGTATAATTTTAAGTTTTGCTTTTGAAGAAAAATTATTATTTTTGGTTTATAATTGTGTTTTTTGTTGTTGTTTTACTTTAGGTACATATACTAAGAAACAAAACAGTTCATGATCGTGAATGTAATTCATATCTAGGCAAAGAGTTGTAAAATGTAATTATTACTTCATTTGTATTCTGATTATTAATTAATATTCTGTAAAAACCCACTTGTAATATAAAAAATAAGGTAAAATGTTAGAAAACTACTCTTTGAATTAGTTATTTTATCAACATTGCTTTAAGACGTAAGTAAATTTTAAATATGAAATATATTTTATTAGATTTTTTTTTCTTTCAATTTACAAAAATAACTCAAATTGTATGAAAAAACCTTATTATATCTTTATTGTATTTATCCATGCACATTTTATTTATATATGTCTTTTACTATTTGTGTGTTTACTCACTTGAAAGGATGAAATTTTTTTTAAATAAATTGTAGCATTGTTTCAATAACAAATTTTTTCTTTAATTTCAAATCTTTTTAACTCTTTCTCATTGAATAGAATTTTTTAAAAATCTGAATAGTTACTAACATGAACATAATTAGTATTCAATTTTAATATTAATAATCCAAATAAACTGCAAGCTTAATCATTGACTGTTGAAAAAAATATAATTAGTTATGTTAAAGTTACCTAAATAAATATCTTATCCTATTTTTAGGACAATAAGTAATGTAAAAAAAAAAATAAAAAAAATAAAAAATTATAGCATTATTGAGCAACATATAATTTCTTAGTAGATTTAAACATCTAAATTTTCTTAAATTTAATAAAGCAAAAAGCTTAAATTTTAAGCAAAAAGTTTTAAGCACATATTTTGCCTCATAATTTATAATACAAAACCGAACTTTTTAAGTTTTTTGGAAAGTTGATTAAGGACTTTTTCTTTGGCAGTTGACATTCTTTCAAATTGACATAAATTTTTCTATGGATGGACATGAATGCCAAACCATTTGAGCAATTTTGTAAAATAATGCTTCCAAATAATATTTAAATGAATAAAAGCTAATCGGTGTTGCATATTTTAAATGGATAATTTTTCTTATGTCTTTTTTAAGTATTTTTCTTATGTCTTTTTAAATAAAAAATGGGTGTTTTTATATTAAGAATAGAATTGGTTTTCCTAGTGAATCTTCAAGATTCTAATACCATGTAACACAATGCGACACACTTACAATACTGCTACTGTCTGTAGGAAGATCTACAACTATCTTTTGGTCTGGAACGTTCTGGAGCAGGTCAGTATGGTGCCAAGTATCAAGTCCAGACTGAAATGGTATTGTACAGTACCCCCCCCCCCCAAAAAAAAACAGAACGATGGCTATATCTTTTGTTCTAATTGTTGAAATAACAAACAAAAGGTACCGTTGTAAATCGTGAAAGGTTTTTAATAATTGTATGAAGTTTTTTTTATCATGAGGGGTCATCTATATATTAAAACAGAACCAAACTTTAAAAAGTTCAATAGCAACCTCATAATATTATTCCATATTTGGATTCAGCATTAAAAAAGAATGCGAAATACAAAAATTCGTAATTTTCTAATGAATGGTTTGTAATTTAAATGATAAAAAGAAAATGATAAATTAATGTTAAAAAAAAAGTTGGTTTTTTGGCCATAAATACTTAAATAATTAATATATTTCAGTAATTTTTTTTTCAAAAGGTAGTTTGTAAATGGCCAAACATAAATAGCAATCAGCTTTTGAATCAATTTATTTTTAATAATTAATTATTAATTAATAAAGCAATTACATTTTTTTTTTAATAGAAACATATATATTTTTTTGCTTTCATTAGATTTACCATGGTCTAAAACCCCCCCATAATTTTTTTCTTTCCATTTTGACTATTAGTTCTCGATTTTTTAGAGAAAATGTAAAAATCGCTCACTTTAAGGGACCGTATAGTAGACGACTTTTGAAAACTATCAAAGATTAATTCAAGGTAAACTAGAGGTGTGGAAAATCGCATAACGTTCAATTATCGTATAACCAATAGTTTAAAAACTAAGAAACACGCTATAATAGGAAAGTGAACCAAAAAGTAGAAGATAATTTTAAATAAGTTTGAAATAAGAATAGAGTGATTAACAAGAAATATTTATTTTATCGTAAAAAAGCGTGGGGTGCTTGATGTCAATTTTTGTAAATATTTAATGACAGATATTGGTAAAAGTAGAGCCATTATGAAAATATCTTAAAAAGCGCCCCACGCTTTTTTACGATAAAATAAATATTTCTTGTTAATCACTCTATTCTTATTTCAAACTTATTTAAAATTATCTTCTACTTTTTAGTTCACTTTTCTATTAAAGCGTGTTTCTTAGTTTTTTAATCTATTGATTATTTTCTACTTTTTAGTTTGATTTTCTATTAAAGCGTGTTTTTTAGTTTTTTAAATTATTAATTATTTTTTCTGTAAACTGTAATTTTTTTTTTTAATTTGCTTTCTTAAATTCCATTTATTTAAAACAACATTTTTTAAGCAATTTCAATAAGATATCCTTTAAAAATTTTACTGAATCATGTGACTTTTTCATTTTATAAATAATTTCAACGATCTAGTTACATTTGTGTTTATAGTGAATTATTTCTGTAAAATATTCATGCTTTGCTAAATACTGTTTACCAATGCCTACATTTAATATTTATTAATTTTCTAATTATCAGTAGTATTCGTTATATTTCTGCAATTACAGTTTTCGATATTTTATTTATTTCGTGTGAAGAATGCACATCTTTAATGTTGTAAATAAATTATGTTACTTTTGCGTTTACTTGCTATTTTTGTATTAATCTTAAACATGACACTATAAATCCAAGTACTTTCTATGCAATTTTAGACTAATACTTGTATTTTTTAATCTTCATGAAACGTGCCACATTGACCGTTCGATTTCTCCCGCTGTGAAGAAGAACTTTAAAAATACCTTTCGTTTTATGGAAATTCTCCCTGAAATCGGTCAAAAAATGGTCGAAATATTTTCGCTCGTAAGTGACGTGTTTTTCAACATAATGCATTGAAATTTGGTGTATAGGGTAAATGATGTATTCTGAATCGAATGAAATGATAAAAAATACGGGTTCGTATTGAAATTTTCGAAGATAGCGTTACTTTTACTTAGTATACGGTCCCTCAAGAAGAAAAAATTGCATCAGATATATAGAAAATCGTAAGCAAAACATTTTGGTGCAAACCGTAAGATTCTACGATAATTAGAACCGAAGATATAGCCATCGTTCTGGTTTTTTTTGGGGGGTACTGTACAACTAATAAGCCTGTAGACAACAGACAAACAAGGAAGAAAGATAACGGAGGGAAGGTTGAATTGAAGGCCGCACGAAAATCATCGTCAAAACCTGGGGTTTTTCATTGTAGGATAAAGAAATCATAGAAACAAACAATTTCATTACATTTTCGTATAGGAATTCGGGAGGGATTGATTATTAGGCATTAAGGAATTTTTTTTTTCTAAATTTTTTTCTGCTTTTTTTGGAGTAAAACTTTTACTTGCAACAAGACATCCCTATTGCCTTGAAAGTTAAAAAAAGTTTCGGGAAGGGAGTGATGTATCCCCATATTTCTTTTTCACTCCCCTCCCCTCGTAAATACATTTACGATAATATATAAATACTTTTTAATTTTTGCTACTGTTTTGTCTGAGGTAAAATTTATCCCTATTTCTCATAAGTTAAAATATATTTTTGGGAAGATGATATACCCCTCCCCAAAAATATATAAGTTAAAATATTTACGGAACCCCACCCCCCCTATCTATGCGCCTGTTTTACGCTCAAATTAATTGACTGTGACGTCGAAAACAACTGCTCTTGCAATGTTTTTATGTTCATTAACATAGCGCCGATTCTATTCTGCGTTTGCTTGGTGTTTGCATCTAATTTTAAATATTAAAAACATCTCCATCAGCAAAATACGTTTCAAAATTTATTTATTAAAAACGAATCTGAATTTATGCATTCACGCCCAAGTATCTTTTATTTATTCTAATTGAAGCAATTTTGGCAAAAGAAAAGAGTTTCAACATGATCGGTTAAAATTATTTCACTTACAGCAATGCTACTACGCAACGCAAAATTGAATTGACTGGACTACACTCCATAATAAATGTATGCATTTACGTTCAATTATCTTTTATTTATTCTGATTAAAATAATTTTGACCGGAAAGATTTTCAACAGTGATCGGTTAATTGAGATTTATGAGTATTCCAAAACAATTGTAGAAACGTGCGTAAATGCGACCTTTTAGTGACAGCCGCAAAACTTGATGCATTGTCATCAAATCTATCTGCCATTTTTCAACCCGATCAGATGTGGCAAATGAGTTAATTAGGCTTCCGCAGATCTGCCCGGCATACAAACAAAATCGAAGTTAATATAAAGGATTTAAAAATAAAAGTGGGGTGTACTGTTTTTTAGGAACTAAATACAAGAGACCCCATTTTATTCACATCTCCTGAATTAAAGTTAGAAAAGGTTCGGTCATCACGCACACAACGTGAGTTTCTATGGATACCTGGGGCGGATCGATCTATTAAAATAGATCTGACTCTGCTTATGTTACCTTAAAACTCAACATTGTACACAAATTAAAGAGGACATCCCGATTGCAGGATAATAGATTTTTTTAAAAAAATAAAATTGCTAATTAAACAAATTTTATCATCTGCTATAAAAATTGAGTACTCTTCCTATTTCAAACATTAAATGGGATATAAAATTACAAACGCTCACCTTATGGTTTATTTTAACGGAACTATTTTTTACTCTTAATTGATTGGAAATTTCTTGAGGTGGATGTTAGGGTGTTTTTACTGTGTTTATTAATAGTAAAAGAAGGATGAATTTAACACACAACGAAATAATAAAAAATAAAATATTGACTAATATGTAATAAATTACTAAGCTATCTCACTTTACCATTATTTTTGGATTAAATTTAGGATGTTGAAAAATTGTAGAATTTTTTATTTTTTTTCATTCTTCAAGCGTTTTACTGCACTAAAAGCAGTAACCATTGTACCTGTTTTAAACAAGATTTTAATACATTTTAATTTGACTTCTAGACTCAATAAACTCAATTAATAATAAAACCACATAATAATCATCTTAACATTTTAGGAATGCTAAAAAAAAGTGTTCTAGCTGTATATTTGACATTTTGCCATGCAAAAAAAAAAAAAAAAAAAAAAAAAAAAAAAATAATAATAATAATAATAATAATAATAGACAGCAAAAAAAATGAACTAAATTAAACTTTTTTTTTTTTGTCTTTGCAATTCGTAATACTAGAATATATCTCAGTTCAATCTTTGGTTAGGCACGCGACATTTTGCCCCACAGTTGGTCGCGTGGGGAAAAATGTCCTCCAAATTCAAATTTTCATGCATACCATTAAATGTGTGACCAAATATCAAATTAAGTGGGTATTTTAATTAACAACACAACATTATTGAATAGTAAAATTATTAAAAAAAAAATTATTAAAAAAATAACTTTAAAAAAACCCAACTTTGATCATTGGCTTGCCATCTATTAAAAAAAATCGATTGTGGGAGACATTTGTCAACCGCGCGACTAACCAAGGGTTAACTTAAAATTTAGGATAGGGTTTGTCTTCCCTCAAACAAAACTCATTAATATGTATGGACGCCGGCAAAGAGGAACAAAAGAAGGATCACTTGCACCCCTCTTGCTTTTGAAAAACAAATAATTTGGAAAAAATAGTATAACTCATAAGAGAATCTATTTACGATTCAATACGACGCTTTGCATGGAAAACAGCAAATTTATCAAAGGAAATTATAAAGTCTAAACAATTTTAACATTAACTACCAGTTTTTGAAAATCATGTCATTGAAGCACATTAAATAAAGTTTGGTAAATTATTAATGTATATAATACGTTTGTGCTGAATGAGAAAAAATTTGTTCATAAAAAGAAAGTTTTTAATATTAAACCTTTATATGCTTTGCCAACTTTTATGTGCGATCGTAACTTTATTTAGAGCAAGATTCTGAGTGATTGAGTCACTTAACATTAGAGAGTGATTCACACCATCTCTGAATTCCCCCCAAAAAATTACCATTTGCTATTACACTTATTAGGTGATAAAATCTGAAATTATTTGTTCCGTAGCTGTACCGTTTACATTCTATGACCTGTCAAAAACCAATCACCTATAAAAATGAAAAAATTGGTGTTTTTGTTACACCTGAAAACTATTTTTATCCATATAAAACTTCGCAAACAAGTTGCCACCTGCATTTCTTCTTTTATGGAATGTACTAGAATAGATCTTTATGAAACGTATAAAAAGTTCATGCCAAGTCAATTGCGCAAGGTCTTTCCAGGTCACGAAATGTCCAGATTTTCATGTTTTTTACTATTTTCAAGTCTAAATTATATCTTGCGCGTAAGGAATTACGATCACAGACGGATGGACATACATTTTTTTAGGTTACTTTTTTTGTAACTCCGAAGTTATAAAACATGTAGAAATGATTTTTTTTTTCTTTTTCTTCCCTAAACCAAAGGCAATATTTATATATAGGGTAAGTGAAAGTAAAGAGATACAGTATTTATTTTCGTATCTATTTTTTGCTTCAGCTTACAAGCATGTGCTTTTATCAGTTGACCATTAGATATTTATTTCACTGACAGTTCCACTTTCTACCTCTTAATTTATTTTTTTCAAACAACTCAAACACTTTCAGAAATATATAAACTATCTTTTATCCTGTCTAAAAATCTTAGATTGTAAATTTGCGAGGAAAAATTGAGCTTGTTTGCAAAATGAAACAAAATCTAAAATTTTCAAAAAATTTTTTATACAAATTTATTGCATAATAAATTTAAGTGCATTTAACTAATAATTTTTTTTTTCCAGTGTTTAACCGACATTTGTCGTATAAAAGATTAAATTTAGCATGTTTAAAATTGTAGAAAAAAGTTATAAAGTATCAAATAATGGTTAACTATTTTCTATCTAACCGAATCTTTTGTTAAGTTACAAAACATGAAAATTTGCAATAACTTTTTTTAACAGCTTAGCATTTTTTTGGCTACTGTTTTATTTCTTAATGTTTATGAGCATACATATAATACAAAATACAGGGTGATCATAAAAAAACTTTGCTGATATATGGACCTCTAGCTGCCGTTCCGTTCAACAGATTGAGATGAGATTTCAGGTATAATTATTCAGAGGTATGAACTCGAGATTCTGTGAATGACAGCAAAATGGTGCACACAGTTATGGTTATAGTTACAGAAACTCGAAATTTTCGAATGGCAACACCTACTTTTTCCATTCGCAAAATGCTCAGCGCATGCGAAAACCTTAAAGAGCGCTGAAACGGTACGTGTATCACAAAAACCGGAGGCGTTATGCACGTATGAAAAAGAGCTCTGCGAATGGCCAACAGAAGCACAATCGGGGCAAATGGAGGAAATTTGCCCATAGAAAACATAAAATAGCCTGTGATGGCAGTCATGGGAAATTTGATCTCTGTCAATTGCAAATTTCCACCGTGCGCCCCGATCACGTGTTTGTTGGCCGCTGGTAGAGCTGTTTTTTGTGCGTGCATAACGTGTCTGTTTTTTGTGATATACGTACCGTTTCGACTCTCTTAGGGTTTTCGCATATGATGAGCCTTTTGCGACAGGAAAAAGTAAGTGTTGTCATTCAAAATTTCGAGTTTCTGTAACCATTACCGTAACCGTGAGCGCAATTTGTTGCCACTCTCAGAATCTCGAGCTCATACCTCTGAATAACTATACCCGAGATCTCATCTCAATCTGTTGAACGGAACGGAAGCTAGAGGTCCGTATATCAGCATAGTTTTTTTTTTTTTTTTATGACCACCCTAATATTTGTGTTTCAAAAGCGATATTTCAAAAACTATATAAAACTTGAACTTATTTTTTGTTTGGCTACTACAGCACTAATACTTATTATTAAATGTGAATGAATAAATGTTTCATCACTGCAATAGTATTTAAGTACAGATTTTTTATTAAACAAAAACGGAAATATATTGTATACTTAACTTCCAAATATTTATAAGTGAAAATTTACCAGATATGATCACAAGACCTCATATGCATATAGTCCGTTAGTGAGAATCTAACTGAGCTGAAGATCTGCAAACGAGGTTTTGTGATGCATGTTTGCACACGAGGTACATACATTGTTAAAATATAATGACATTTCTCAAATTCTAGAAAATATGCTTCAATATTTTGCTTGATGCAAAAGAGGAGACATTTAAATGATATAATAGGCAAAACTAGGGATGTAGAAGGGGATCGCACATCTTGCAATTACACTATACTAGTCCTTACATTTAAATTTGACGTTGAATAGTATTACTACAATTTTTATATTTTCATTCATTTGAAAAAATGACCAGTTTGGCGATAGTTTTTACATGGGCGAAAAAGAAAAGAAAGAAAAAAAGAACAACTCCAACTCACATTTAAACTGGCGAATTTGACGATTTACTTTTCGATAATTCTTACATTATCCTGTCTTGTCAGTGAAACAGAGGAAAGGAAAAAAAACAATCGTTGATGAGATGATTGAAGAAAACTCATTTTTAAAGATATTCGTTTTTCAACTTTTTACACCATTATAGCATTTGTACGGGAATTTCAGAGGTGAGGCTATTTAGAACCCCTTAAGAGGCATTGCCATTGTGATTTTGGTCAAAATCGTTGAACCGTTTTTTAGCAATTGCTGAAAAACAAGATTTTTTCGTGCATGTCATGGACGTCACCAGGAGGGTGCAAGGAGGTACACTTGCATCCCCTTAGCTCTTAAAAATTAGAAAGAAAGAAAAAAAAAAAGAAAAAAAAGAAGAAAAAAGAGGGAAAAGATGTAAATTCCAAGATAAAAAAAAGCACATATGCCGCTTATACTTTTATGTTACAATTAGCATTTTTTTCCCTTTTCTATTAATTTAGTCTTTTGTTTCTTTCTTATGTTGTTTTTTTAGCTACTTGCGTGATGATTTTCTGGCGCTTATTGTCTATGATTATTAGAGTCTGATGAGTAAAAGTATTTATTCCTTTTTTTGTATAATCATTTCCTGTGTAGTTCTCAAAATTCTAGGAAAATGTGTTGTTTTTAAAGTCATCAGAAAATCTTGAAATGTACTTTTAGAATTCAATTAAACATATTCCAATACTGCCTTCGTATTTCATTCCCCCCCCCCCACCTTTTCCCCCCCCTCCATTATATTCCAAACTTGGAAGAAATTACATTTTTTTTTACTCTTTTGCATTTGTGCATCTTCGAGTTCCTCTATTCTAAACACCGTCTCTTGAATACCATCAGATCTAGTTGAATGATAAAAAAAAACGTCGAAAATATATATTTTAATATTTTACTATTTTGTATTTTTTTCTCTTTAACAGGGTTGAGCTTTCTAAAATATATAACATGAATTTTAACTATTCTCAAAGAGTATAATTTAAAGTATAATTATTAATTAACATTTCTAAAAAAATTAATGATTTTGATAAAAATCTAGTCTTGCACCCCCTTGCAAATATTCCTGGGGGCGCCCATAGTGCATGTTTTGCGCATGTGCAATGTTGACGATAACCATTTTTATAAGTCCCATGGCCACCACAAACCCGCACATCGCAGATCAATTCGTTCGTGAGTTATGCTGAACTCGTACTCACAGACATATAGGCAAACGTTTTTTCTAGATCATTTTTGTGAACATGTATTCAACATGTTCCAAAAAAATAAAAGAATGCAAAAAAAAAAAAAATGTACTGAATTCAATAGTTTCATCACTCTAAGTAAACATACGGGTAATTAAAAGTAAGAACTCATAAAGATGGTTAGCTTATATGAAGAATGGGAATAGCAGCCATTGCCACCTACATTGTGCTAATTGTTTCTAAACCACCAAACGACTTCATAACCTAAGTCTTGTTATAGACGGTTACTGAAAGGGGACACGTAAACTTTAAGATGTAACATAAAACTATTATTATATATAAGAGGTGCCACGCATTCTGCTTAGTAATACATTTTTCAAATGTTTTTGTAAAAAGACAGCTGTGCAAATTCAGCTTTCTATAAATAAATACATGCTCGAAAAGTATTGGAAAAAATATTAACCTTTTGGAAAGAATGTTTTTAAACTAGGACGAGATAAATTTGATTGCGGTTCTCCACAACTTTTCCGCATAGAGACAGCATGACAAGGTAAAGGTCACGTTATAAATTTCCATATTTTTTATTTAAATCTTGCCAGTTATTGTTTGTATACAAGGTTTCAGATTTTTTCCTTTTTTGATCATCTTTTTTGTTTATCAGTTCATTAAATCCAGGTTTTGCAACAACAAAAAAATTCTGTTTCGGAATAAATATTGAAAATAAAAATTGTGTAATTACTTTAGACTCTATTCTTAAGTTTCTTAGAACTGTGGATATGACAGCTGAGATAAAATCTTTAAGTTTTGTCATTGATTCAATCACAAAATGCCAGGTTTTAATAACGACTACATACCAACCCTTTATTTTCGTCGGCGTTGATTACAAATTGCAATTTAAAGGTTTAGAAACTCCTAGAAGTGTATTAATAGTTAAGATTTTTGTGTGCATTATCTTTCGAGCCTTATTTTGGAATAATCGTACTTTAACTAAAAACAGAATTATATAAAAAAAAAAAAAATAATAATAATAATAGAGAGGTTTTTATCCTTGATAGTTAGTAAAATATTTCACCAAACATTTTCTTTCTCTTACCTCTGATTTTAGGCACGATATTAAATTAAATTACTAATATTAAATAAAAGGAAATTTAAAACACACAATTGCACCAAAATTAAATATATATGCTATATTATTTACAAGTATTTAAAAAAAAATTAAAATTCTGTTTTGCATCCATCGTATATATTCATCGGTTTATTACTTTCAATTACCCATATGTTTACATAGGGTAATGAAAGTATAGCATTCAAACAAAACAAAAAAAAGATTTTTTTTTTTACACCTGATTTTTGAACACCCTGATTTCAAAAATTTATCAAGAAAAATGTCTGTCTGTGTGTACGTGGTCACCATAAATTGACTTTCGATGTCAAATTTGGTGTGCGAGTTAGTGGTGGCCATGGGACTACAATAAGGTTTTCATCAAAATCAAGCATGCGCATAAGGTTGAAATCATGAAAAAATCATGTTTTTCAATGATTGCTAAAAAATGGTAGAATTTAAAAGTCTTAAAGCAGTTAAAGGTTTTTTCTTTTAACAGTTTTTTCCTTTATTTGAACACTGCTGTTGTGTGTATAATATATATCACATCTACTATAAAAAATTGTTGTTTTAAGAAAAAACTAATTTTCTCCTTTTTATACTGCTATTAAGTCCATTTTGTTTTTAAGTAAATATGCTGATCAATGGAATCAAATTATGATTATTAACGGGAGTTTCTTTCTCAAGTTGTTATTATTGACACCTGGAGAAATACAAAAATTCCTCATCTTATCCTTAAGGTCTCTATGTTCTCTCGTTGATGTGACGTTCAATAATAAAGTGCAGTAGAAAGTCTACTGGTTATCATTAAAAATTGTATTCTTTATTTATTTTTTAACTACAGAATACTATGCTTATAATATTTGATGTTTTAGTTACAGAAACAGTCGCTAGTTAATTTTTAGCAATTTAGGCATTCAATTATTAACCTTATGATACAATGAAAAATAAAATTATCCAGCATGATTTATTATTATACTGACTTATATATTTAATCATGTCTAGGAAACGTTCATGGCTCCTTTGTGTAGTATTGTCAATATTAGATTTTGATGAGTGTTTTTCGACAGACCTCCTTGCGTGGTAAGTTTTTTGATTAATAACTTTGAAATGAGTAGTTTTTTAATTGAATTTCAAGTTTGTATGGATCACTTAATGTTAGAGGTCGGCGATTTATCAATACGACGATATTTTTATCGATATTTTTTTTTTTATTAAATATCGATATTAAAAATATCGATAAAAGTTACCGAATATATCGATCTTTTCAAACATTTTTATTTTTGTAATGATCGTTTTGTAATTCCATGTGTTTTTTCGATTTTCTTTCTTTTTTTTTTTTCAAAAACATCAAAACTAAAATTTGGACTTGGCTAAGAGGGAAGGTGCAAGGGGGTGCACCTCCCTGGCTTTTGAAAATTAAAATAAAATTGGAAAAAACGAGTTAATTATATATATATTCATCCCTCTGTTAATTTTTCATTTATTTACATTGTAAATATATTATGCTAAATATTCAACGTTGCCATTAAAAGCAGTTGAAAATTATCTAAATTTTTCTTAAAATTATTGCACCAATTAAGCGATAATATAACTTTTTTCTTTTGTAATAGACCCATTCCAGTTGGAAAAGTAGTCACCTTACAAAAAGAATGAAAAGTAGTAATTTGTTCTGAAAAACTTCGTTCCTGGCAAAATTGGAAAAAAAAAAAAAATAATAATAATAATAATAAAAAATCATGTATTGATATATCGATATTTTATCGATGTTTGTTTCTATATAACGATATAGTATCGATATTTATTTTTATCGATATTTCCGACCTCTAGTTAATGTCCTAGACATGGGGACAATGCGAGCGATTGAAGAAGTCGCTGTACTAATTGTTCAAAATAAGTAGAGATGAAAGTTACTAAAAGAATAAGAATAAGTATCAAGACAGAAAATAAGTTATTTGACTTGTTACATCAAGTATTTAGTCGATGGAACTTCTTACAGATTAGCTTAAATGAACTTAAAACTTTTTCATATACTGGCATGCAAATATCTAAATCGTGTAAAATGAAAATAACTGCATATTCACCTCTAGAAGGGCACTTGTTTAAATTTATAAATACACTGATTAAAGTACCCGTATGTAACCTGTGGTAAGAAACAAATCTTCATCAAATTTTGTATATATTCTACTGAGACCATAGAAAAATTAAAATTAAAAATAGGAAAATAAATCTTTTTCTTTTAAAAATGTAAAATGATTTACTTTTTTTTTAATATAAAAAAAAAAAGTTATTTTTTTTATTACTCGATTTTTTGAAAATGACACCTCAAAAACTAAAATTCATGTGTCACAAATTTTATTGATATATTTATTATATCAAGCTCTTGACTGCTCTAAACAGGCTCATATCAATTTAACGCTTATAAATGTAAGGCTCGCTCTACTTCTGAGCATATAATTTATTAAATAAAGAGCCTGTACTATAAATGTACATCTTTTTTTCTTTTTTTTTTGTGAGGATGAAATATTTTCTAAGTGGCGAATGGACAACTCTGCATTTTTGTTTAACTTCGAATGAGATTAGTTTATTAGACATGAGACACGCATATTAACTAATTTTGATGCAACAACACATTTTAATATAACGTAGCATTAGGTCAATACCGTCTTTAAGAGTAGCTGTTGTTTTAACATATTTAATAAATTCTTTATGGAATTTATCATTCCGATGGCTATGGAATAGTTTATTTTAAAATTTTTATTTTATTTTCAAATTAATTAATTTGCAATTACTTTATTTCTCAATGCTTCATTATTTAGCTATTCACCTATCAAAATTGCCTATGATGTCAACGAACCTGTGGGCGGAGTAAATGAAAACCTCCCTCCCGTATTGTTCCTTCACGGGATAACCGCGTCAAAGGAATACTGGTTGGAAATACCACAAGTTGTCGCTGATAAAACTAATAGACGGGTATGAGATTATTGATGTTTTTTTGGTTAATTTAATATTTCAAAGCTATCGTGTATATCTGGAGTTTTTTAATCGATTGCAGCAATGTATCATGGGTACAGGGTAGTTTTTATATATTATAGTAGTTAATATTTAGTAGTTAATTATTTATAGTAGTATTTCGAAATAATAGTATTTATGATATTGTTAGGAATTTTCTCAGAGAAAATGACTGCACAGTTTTGCACAATAGTACTGATTATTTATTCTTCGTTTAACTGCTCACAAAACCTTTAAACAGCAGTAAAATCGTTATAAAGCTTAAATAAAAGTTTCATTGCGCACTAGAGGTCGGAAATATCGATCAAAATAAATATCGATACTATATCGTTGCATAGAAACAAACCTCGATAAAATATCGATATATCGATACATGATTTTTTTTAAATTTGATTTTCAATTTTGCCTGGAACGAAGTTTTTCAGAATAAATTACTACTTTTCATTCTTTTTTTAAGGTGATTACTTTTCCAACTGGAATAGATCTATTACAAAAGAAAAAAGATCGCTTAATTGGTGCAATAATTTAAAGAAAAATTTAGATAATTTCCAACTGCTTTTAATGGCAACGTTGAATATTTAGCATAATATATTTACAATGTAAATAACTGAAAAATTAACAGAGGGATGAATATATATATATATATATAATTAACTCTTTTTTTCCAATTTCATTTTAATTTTCAAAAGCCAGGGAGGTGCAAGTTTTAGTTTTTTTTTTAGTTTTGATGTTTTTGAAAAAGAAATAAAGAAAATCGAAAAACCACATGGAACTACAAAACAATCATTAAAAAAATAAAAATGTTTGAAAATATCGATATATCGGTAACTTTTACGAATATTTTTAATATCGATATTTAAAAAAAATATCGATAAAAATATCATCGTATCGATAAATCGCCGACCTCTATTGTGCACAGCTTCCATCACAGTTATAAATCAGAACGAAGCTTCTTCCTATATAAGTATAGAGTAAAATCTAAAATTGGCCTTCTCGGGATTTAATTTGCATGATGACATCTTCAGCAGCGCTAAAGACCAAAACTATATCTTTCAATTCATGTGTAGAATAAGTATAACAGTTAAAATCGGGCGGAAGGTTAGGATAGAAAAGATCCTAATATAGGTGGCCTGAAAATTAAGATTTCGAGATAAATGCATGGAAACAAACCATCGAAACAAACAGTTTTTGGTAATGAAAAAAAAAAAAAAAAAAAAAATGATTGCAACCTTGTAATATTATTGAATGCGATATTTTCAGGTTTTTAGTTTAGATGCCAGAAACCATGGAAACAGTGAATCGAGTGATTGTTTTAATTTTGATGTAAACGCTCAAGATGTGTTGGACTTCATGGATGACCAACATATTGCAAAGGCCGTGCTAATTGGCCACAGCATGGGTGGAATATCTGCTATTAAAATTGCTCTCAACCATGTAAGTTTCAGAATATGACTCATCTAACTCGCCAACTTTCATTTTGGTGAAATTTTCGTACTTTTAATTTAAAGTCACCATTAGAATTTATTTACAATGCAATGATACTCGCTGGAGTGCAACCAGACAATTTCTTTGGGAGTTTTTTTCATTTTTTTTTTCCAATTAAGCAATAAGCTTGCCCCTGTATAAAAAACAACATCCCAGCAGAACTTTTTCATCCCATATGCGACATGGCACTAATATTCTTATTATTTCTCGATCTGTGTTCTACAGATTTCAAAATGTTCCAATGATTTTTGCCTAGTTTCCGATTTATACCAAGTATCCTAAAATAGGCTCCTTTAAACAATAGGTTATATCAGACCTACAAAAATATTCTACAAGGGTTTTTTATGCTATACTGTTTACAAATTCGTTATTTATTTCAAATTTCTTGGATCGCTCAGCTCCGTTAGTAGGCTCTCTAAAAATGATGGTAAATTAAAAACTTAAAAAAAAAAAAAAAAAAAATGTTGCAATTATCTTTCTCATTTATTCATTCCAAAACATTAGGATGTTGCAAGTCGTAGGGGGGGGGGGGGGGGGGGAAGGATTCCGACCCTAAAATTTTTCCACATGGCTGCTTGCCAGCTTCAATAAAACAGCCTTAACTATGCCTGATAGACACATTTATGTATTTGCAAGTACCCAAAAGCATTCACCAATTTTTACATCAATTCATTGATATTATACATCATTGATAGAGTTTCGTCATTGTATTGATTTTCGCTTTTTGCAGCAAAAACTCAAAATGGCAATGGGGATGGGGGGGGGGGGGGACCTAACTTTATACAGGTCCCGGATCAGTCAAGGAAATTCATCATACCCAGCTCTTGTTTTGAATAAGTATATTCGCTTCGGTTGGTATAGCTTTATGTAACTTTATTATCGAATTTAATTTAAGTTGTGTTATTTGAGGTTTAATGTGAGAAACAAGAATCTAATGTTATAATTTTAGCATGTATATTCTATTCATAAGTCAGTGAACAGTGGTATGTGATCTCGAAGTGGAACTTAATTTAAATTATTGGAATCATGATAGTTTCTAACCTAAATGAGAGAGTACCAAATTTAGCAAACTATTGTTAAGAATTTTCCAGAGAAAATGAGGACACAGCTTTAAAAAATTAAATTGGTGATTATTCTTCGTTACTGAGGATCACAAAACTTGAACTCACACAACAGTGAACTCGTTATCAAGCTTTAACTAAAGCTTAGTTCGCACAGCTTCAGACACAGCGATAATTCAGACTGCACAAAAGTAAACAGCCGCTGAGCTCCTTTCAAAACATCTCTAAAAATCCACCTAACTCAAATTCCACTTTCGAAGTTTTTTTTATATATTATTTTTTATTCTTGCGTGCAAACCTTCTTGAAAGATCCAAATAATCTGTCAATTAGCAAGGATCGGAAACATGTCGAAATTTTTTGAATAACTTCTATCCGTTTCCGATATTTTCAGTCTGAAGTATCTCTGCAAATAAATAAATTTAAGGAAATAGAACTTTATGTAAAAAGAAATCCATACAATATTTACAATGACATACAGAAAATTGAGTAACAATAAGCAGTTGAGGTGGATTTTGAGAGAATAGGTTTCGGTTAATTTCAACTTGTTTTGTGTTCTGTCTGCAGCCTGAGAGAGTGGAAATACCCATCATTGAGGATATGTATGTGAAAACAGTGTCGACGGAGCATTTGAACAATACATTGAAGCTCATTTTAGCACTGGAGGAAGCTGCTGAACTTGTTCCAGTTGACTACGATGAAATTGCAGCTTTCGTATACGTGGCGAATAATATTGATGGAAACGAAGATGTGAATGTTGCAGTAAGTATACTTAGAATTTTGTTCACATATAAAGGTTCGAAAAAACTTTTTTTCCCCCCTTTTTCAAAATGAAGATACTTTATCTGAAATTTCGTTAAAATGAATTAAAATTGAATTTTTTTAAATACTAATTGTCGGCTCACGGTCGTATTTAAAAGTTAATATCCTTGGAAAACATATGTAAAAAGGTTCTTATGAACTACTTCAAATCTCTTGACTTCTGTCTGTTAAGCGACTTGGATATCCTCTTCGTCTAATAATTGGAAAATTAGAGCTTTCTTTGGTGTATAAATGTTTTTATTTGTGTGTATAAACATATTTATTTTGAAATCAAATAAATCAGTTGAAGTAAATAAGTGAAAGATGAGAACAATGGTAACTACTCTTTTTTTTTATCGTTCTTCCGAATACTAAACCAGACGCAACACATTTGTTAGACGTTATAAATAAGATTTTTAAGGACTAATAAATTAATCTAATAATTTGTTCTATGAGCACTTTCTTTTTATAGATTTATTTTATCTATAAGATTATGTGAAACTTTAAGAAATAAATATTATAATTAACTACTAAATGCGTCATTTTACAATTGTCTTGTAAAATCCTGTAATCTAGTAAATTAGAACTCCCTGTCCAGCAATCTTGTTAATAACTGATTGCTTTCAGCTCGGAGAAAACAAACGTGCATTTAGTACGAGACCAATTTTTGACTTGACACGAGGAGAAGATGACCATTATAAACTGAAAACAAACGTGAAAGTTTTAATCGACACGCTTGGTAGTTCAAATACCACTATGTCAGAAAATGAAGGATTGTACGAGGATCCAGCATACTTCATTTACGGTACTGAATCGCCGTTTCGATCGTAAGTATAACATTCTCAGTTAACAATAGATATAGTACGCAAGTACCTCTGACAATTGGCATTTGTTGATCAAGAGCCAATTCTTGCAATTGTTTTGGACGAGTTTTTGCTCGTGAAACATCCATACTAACTTTGAAAATAGTATTAAGCAACTAGGCGTGAATCCAGTCTAGAGGGTGATGTTGGGGGATGGGGGAGGGGCATCCCTACAACCAAAAAAACAACAACATATATACATATATTTTATGCTTTTCCAGAAATCCATTTGTAATTACAACAGAAACATTATAATATATAAAAAAATGTATCAGATAAGTTATTTTTGACCTTTCTGGAAAGAGAATTGCCTTCCATCTTGCATTATTTCGTTCAAGTTCAATTGTTTCACCACTCGTTAACACAAGTTATTTCTTGTGTTCAGGGAAAATCAAGTTGGTGCGAACTTGTTAAATATTACGATTGTTACTTAAATACTTACATTGAAAAAAGTTAAAAACTGTCAAAGATATATTTCTGGCGTCAGAGTTCAAATCAGTGGACGCATTTTTCTTTGGATAAAGATTGAAATCTGGCCCTCCACCTCAACGAACGAATGGTAATAACATATGCATATGCCTCGTCGAAATGACACAAGAGACATTTTCCTTTTTTCATGTACGCAAGTAGCACAATTTCAATATGAATTTTAGCTATTACTCAAATTTGTACGCACCACTGTTTAACGTGTATACAAGTGTAGAGGTGTTTGTGCCCAGGAGCGGGAAAACGCACGGGAGTTTGATGTAAAACATCTTCTCGCTCGTAGTGTACACATCCTTGCAACTCAACTACTGGGAAGTAACACTCTCTTCCTAGGCCGAACGCTTGGCCTGAAGCACATCCCCATGAATCTGCTGCTCCTACAACAAAAGTTACTTAAATATGAGTTGATCATTGCTATTGCTAAAACAGTTCATTTAGCTTAAAAGCAGCTACTAAAATTTTAAGTGACAGATATTTTAGCTTAACAACAATTATTTAAACTTTATTTTTACCGTTACTTGGATCACCATGATAGTTAATGAGGGTGTCAATCTAACAAAAAGCGTCTTAAAACGTTTTTCGAAAATTGAAGGTTGGTCTAGTGATGCATAACGTTGTACAATTGTGAATTATTTTTTCAATGAGTAATTAATGTATTAATTAGTGTATTTAATTAATTTAATTAGTGTATTAATTTATTAATTAGTGTAGTAGCAAAAAATAACCAATCGTCGATTTGTCATGTATAAAATTATCATTTTTAACCAAATTTAAAAATTGATAACTATTTTTGTCGCCAAAATTATCACCATTCCCAACAAATTTTTGTTCATGGAGTATTGTTAAAAATGCCATGATAAATGATGAATTCAGGAGTTTTATTTTACGGTGTCTGTCCTATTAATACATTCTAGAATGAGAAGGCTCGGAGATTCTCTTAACACTAATTTTTTAAAGAGCGATCCTTAGTATATTTCTTCCTCATGAGCCTAAACCTAACTCAACATTTCATAGTACTAATGTACCATCCCATCGACCGTTGGCGAAATTTTTGGTAGAGACAAAAGTTCAAACCGGGCCATGTTCTCCTCGTAGATCCAGTTCGACTTGGAACAGCGTCAAAGTCTTGCCCCGTTGAATGCCTTCAGCTGTGCAGCGTACCGGGAAGCATTTAGGCATTCCTCACTTTGATTCAAACCACAGAAGGGAATGAGAGTGCACCATTGGTCAATCTTCCTGTCAGTCTGGGAAGAAGTTAACGCCCACACAAAATGGCGGCTGCATGCTGATTTGGAAAGTTTATAGTTCTAACAGAGAATTCGTATTTTCTTCGTTAGTTTTTGAAAATATGATTAGAAAAAAAAAGGAAGATATTGTTTTCATTACAAGCAACGTCAAATCATTGTATGAAAAAAAATCATGAGTGGACGATTTTTACAGTATTACGAAGTGCTGAATTCGACGAAGCCATATTCTTATTAAATGGGAAATGCTATGTTTGCAGGTATTTCTTATTGACGTAGCTTTTTCAATGAAGTTTGATGATTTTATAGTCGCACTAAGTTAGTTTGTGACTTCAAAACTGTAATATACTTATAAATAATCGTAAAACTGATTTTAATAATAATTAATTGAAAATTTGAATGGTGGTGCCATCTATATCAAAATTTAGCAAATCCCAATTTAGCTTTAAGGAGATATTTTTACCATCTAAGAGTCGTGATAATTAATATTCAGTAAAGACGTTTTATGTGAAAAAATATTAGTATAATTAATATAGTCGAACTAAATTATATTTATATTTTATTTTTTACTTATAGTTAAATTATAGAATAGACATGTTTATAATTTCTATAACTTCATCTATCGTAAAATAGATAAATATAAATTAATTGTCATAACTTATGCTCACAGTAAAATATTTCTTATTAAATACAAGACAATATTAAAAAAGCTCAATATTTATTAACATTTATTATTATTATAAAAATGGAACAGATGTAGTATATAGGAGATTGGGCGATATTTTTTATTTGGTAATAGCAAAAAGGGTCAAAATCGAAATACAAATAATAATGGAATAAGGTTAAAATATTAATAATAATTAAATTAAAATACTATTAGTAATAAGGTTAAAATATTAATAATAATTAAATTAAAATACTAATAGTAATAAGGTTAAAATATTATTAATAATTAAATTAAAATACTAATAATAATAAAATTAAAATAACACTAAAATTAAGTTAAAATGTAAATAATATAAAGTATCAATTTTTAAAAGAAAACTTAAATCTGTTTCCAGAAACCGCATTTATCGGGAAAAAAACAACACCTATATAAAATTATGTCGAAGAAATGTCATATTCTGCATCTGTGCCATAAAAATTATTATAACAAAAAGGCTCTAAAAAATTTATGCGTCGCATTGATGCTGTCATTTATTCAGAAATATTTTAGTTTCTTCCTTATAATGGCAGCAAACAAATGACTATTAATAAAATAATAAGAATAAGAATTGATAATTTCAAAAGTAGCATTCGAGTTTCTGAGTCACCCGAATTTTTCTTTTACGTCTAAATGTTTACGGAAAAAAAAAACAAGAAAAAAAAAAACAAAAAAAAAACGGCAACTTAGTTTCAAAAATATATTCCAGCTGCATAATTTTCCTTGATAAATATCCAAAATTTATACTTTGTTGTTAAAAGCAGTTAATTAGATTCAATTGGAGTAAAACACAAATCAGAAATAAAATTATCATTTATAAAACATTCGCCATTTAAAAATCAGTTCTTAAACTCAATATATAAAACATGTGTTTAATTCTCTGTGTCAACACAGTAAACATTGTCAGGTGTTTAGCGGCTTCCATGAAAGCAACGTATCAGCCAATGGCGCACTCTCATTCCCATCTGGGTTTGAATCAAAGTGAAGTATGCTTAAATGGTACCGGGAATTTTGACGGAATTAGAGAAACCATCATTTGCTGAACTTTTAGTCTCGCCAACGGTCGACGGTATAATATTGTTACCTCATGCTACCACTAGATTAGGTAACTCCAAAATTGTTATTTTGTAGATATTAGCATGATGAGTCATAAATAACCCGCCTGCTACAAGTGGCTAACTATAGCAAGGTCCCATTATATTCTATTTATATTAAAGGTAGAAGAATTTGAATGCTTAAAAAAAAAAAATTCAAATACGCTTTTCTCAAAACTAAGATTTTGCATTTATCTATAGTTCTAGCATATGGATGACGATATATTAATGCCCCTTTTACTAAATACAACAGCAGACAAAATATTGCCTTAAAATAACTTAAATTCTGTAAAACAATAATAAAAGCTTCTAACGAAATTTGAATTTTTTTACTATTACTTTTAATGCAAGGGAAATTATAGGTAAAGAATATTCTCAAACATGAAAGGAAAATCTTTAGTACTCCTTCTGTACCAATTCATCGATACGAATGTTACTTCGGCGAAACTTTAATACTGAGAGTAGTTCAAAGTTTAAAGAGGCTGGGGAAAACCTTCAGGGAGGTCTTCCAAGAGAAACACCCAGTAAAGGCCACATCGAAGTCAGCAATTACACCAAGCAGCCTGATAATCACCATCATATCTACTCCTATGTCAGAAATATAGTATTATATACTACTAACTGCATAGCGTTGAGTTTCGGGGACCCATCAAAGTGGGTCCATCCAGGTCCTACGCAGAAGATTGTACGCGCTAATACAATAATCTCCTGCCCCACTCTAGGAGAAACAATTTTTAAAAACCTCTTCTCCGTCAATATATAAAAGAAAAAGTTTGCCTCGGAATATAAAGTCAAGTTTGTAGGGCTGCCACCTGCCGGGAGTTTTGAGAACTGGTGCAAAAATGGTTGCTTCCTTGTATTAAAACTTTAAAAAAACTTATCAAAATTTTAATATTCTGACTTTTAGAATGGAAATAAGAGGTCAAAAAATACTTATGTCTAAAGTTTCAGAGTTTTTCGAATTCTGGAAGTTAGTTCCATAGAAGGGGGGGGGGGGGGGAGTCACAGAACAACAAAGAGATATTAAATTTTATTAGTATTGATGATTCCAAGGTAAAAATATTGATAATGCGAATTTTAAGTCGACAACAGAAAAACTAAGCAACCTTGCACTTTATTGGGAAATTCAAAAAAAAATTGAAGGTAAGTAATGTGGATAAAATTGAATGTAAATGGGGAGATGTGTTTAAGGATGCAATGTAAAACTATACGTGAACTACAAACTTTATTGAGTTTGATACAATAACCTGACGTTGTAATCGCTTTAAAAGATATTTGGATAATTAGAACTGGTTTGTTAAAAGAAAGCCATGCCTGTAAGAAACAATAATAGAGATGCAAATCGTTTGTTTAATAAATTTTGTAATCGTTTAAAATCATTGAAATAGTCTATTTATATTTCTTAAACTTTGTATTGTAATAGATTTTTCAATTGCAGTTCCATTCATATTTTCCTATAAGAATAATTATATGTACATTTCTTTTCAGAGACCAAGATGAACTGAATATAAGAAACCACTTTCCTAAAGCTCAGTTTATTCCTGTACAAGATTCAAACCACGTTGTACATTTAAATCTTCCAGAAAAATTCGCAGAACTTGTTGTTGCGTGTCTCCAGAAGAAAGAGGAGTTTTTGAGTTCACACGGAGTGCATTCTCGGAGCTTAGATCTATATCTATTACTTCCTTTCTTAATTTTTTATTCTTATTCCCTTTTACATTACTAGTCATTTGTCTTCGCATATGTCGAAGCAGGTTGCTCCCGGAATTGGTTATTTTCAATAAAAGTAATTTATTGGTTGTGAGGGGCAGAAAACAACCTAGGAGAAAGGCGAATTGTTTCAGTGCCAATAAAGACGAGTGTGTTGAGTATGAATCGCTTATTCTATTTTGCAAAGTCAATAAACAATTCTCTTGCTTCGGAGTAGCTGATAAAGTTTTTCAACGACACAATTTTTTTTTTAAATTCGTAATTTTCCATAAATGAAGTACAGGTGATTAAGGAGTAATGTCAAGCCTTTGTCAAAACTGAGATTCTCACGTCATTTAGTATCATCCGAAATGAATTTTTGGTCCATGGTTTCAATTTAGAAATAAAACGTTAGATTAAGAAACCATTTTGTAGACTATTCACTATGACCTCCCTCAAATGTAGCCATATTACGACTTAAATGTTTTATATATTTTTATAAGGAGCACTGCACTACGTTTTGGTGTTTCGTGGGAACGATTCATTTCAATTTCCAATTCTTAATCGTGCCTATTAACATTGTTTTTATTTTTATATTGATATTCAGTTCTAGAAGTGTGGGTAGACGCGGTCTGACGCATCCCCTCACTCTTCAAGAAAATACCCATATGCGTCTTCCCACTTCTAAAACCACTGAAATCCATCCCCCCCCCCCCCACACTTTTAAAAACACTCAATCTGTCTAAAAACTACCAAAGAAAAATAACATTAACCTTTAAATGTAGTGACACTGACAAAAAAGTGATTTAAAGTTTTCAAATTAAAAATTAAATCTATTTGTGATATATATCATACTACTATAAAAATGTATTATACTACTTTCTGTAAAGATAAAAGCATTTTTATTAACGAATACTGTTATGCTTGGTCAACTTTTAGCTTTGGAGATACTTGAAAGTTAAATTTCTATTCTTTTTTTATATAGAGACAAGCTATTTAAAAAAAAAAAAAAAAAAAAAAAAAAAACATTTTAAAGATCTCTATTAATTTATTATGAAAGTATGCACATTTAGAAGCATTATTTAAATCTAAATAAAGAGTTATGCATGTAATTTTGAGTTATTACTTCACTTTATCTCTTACTTCCAAGTAAAAAGACTAAGTCACAGAATATTTATTAAAATAAGAGTAAATTTTCCAACCCTTGTTCAATGTTAGCGTTAGGAAATATAAATTATTTCCTTCCTAGCTAATATTTTTAATATAAGACAGGAAATTATAACATTTATCGTTGAGGGGAGGGGGGGGGGGGGGGCTTGCACTTATCACCAACTTTTGGGCATCTTCCTCATTTCCCCCCCCTACTTCTACCACTGCTGATATTTAATTAAATACTGAAGAGGGACAGCTCTCATAGGTAGGATGATATTCCCTTTTGTGTATTCTTTGACCATGCCTCAAAAATATTATAACACATGTATTTTTATATATATATATATATATATATATATATATATATATATATATATATATATATATATATATATATATATATATATATATATATATATATATATATATATATATATATATATATATATATATATATATATAATTATCATATTAGTTAACTAATGATGTATTTCACGATGAAAGAAATTAAAAATGAAGAAATGTATTTACAACTGAATTAATACTTGTAAATTTGCATAATTAAAGTATTAAAATATATTGCAAACCTTGCATCATTGTTCATTTCAATTACATTATTTTTTACATCGTGTGTTGGCCTATTATTTTATAAGACATCTTAAATAAAAAATAAAATCAACTCTCATTAAGTTCCTTCAACTCTCTCATTAACTACTAAGAGATGCTACAAGATGAGTTTAAAGTCACACACATCAAAGTTTAACGACGAAAATGTATTGAGTTTTGATTTTCTCCCAGTAGATAACATAATAATATAACATGTAATGAAATATAACATATAATATTTCAATCGGTAACAGTGATCTCGTCTTAAGAGACTTCATATAAAGCATTCGTTGTTTAATGCTGCTGCATATGGTGGTTTGCCAGGAACAGTGAATACTCATGTTGGAGTTTTATTTTGCTCAAAAGTCATATTCTAATTTTATTGAATAATTCACCGGTGACACGACTAGTTCATCGTTTCAAGATAACTGGATCAGTAGCTGTTAAGAAAAGAGCCAGAAGGTCCTCCATTTTGGACGATGAAAAACAGAGAAGGGCCCACCTGATGGCTGTGGCGTTAGCGCTCTGGCCTTGCATGTCAAAGGTGGCGGGTTCGAATCCCGGGTTAGGCATGGATGTCCGTTGTGATTCGGATCGGAATCCACGTTAAGCTGTAGGTCCCGCCTGATTAGCCGTCATTGTGCAAAAAATCGGTCGTTGAGCGTATAAACCGACCGAAAAACAGAAAAGGTTGAAACGAAGTTTCTGCGTTCACCGAACAGTCCACATGCGACTGCTGAGCAGAAAACGAATATTACAACAGCCAATAATACCATCCTCCGCAGCGTCTCACAAAATTCGGTAAAACGAACAAGCTTTTATATTTTCGCGAAAGAGGACGTCATTTCGAACATTTATTGCAATACTTAAAATGTGTTTGCTAAAAATAAAAGCCAACATTCTACTAATTTCTGTGTACATTTACTTTAATTTAAATCCTTAAAATAATGCTTTTGCGGGAAGGTAAACTTTGATGAACATAAGACTTCAAACTCAGGATGTATATCCTCACAAAAATCAAACCTTGACTGTAATAAATATTATTTGCATTTGTTACAATTAACAGTTATGTGATAATGTTCTATTCCAGTGAATAGTTTATAATATATACCTTAAACTGCATAAGGCTGATTTTCTTCAATAAATTTTGCATTATTTTTGCTAGTTTGTAATTTGTAATTTCACTTTTATAATTTTCAAATCTGGGGGGGGGGGGGTGAAAATATACGCTATATTGTATGTTATTGGCAGCCGTCGTCCATTTGTTAAATTAATATCGAATTTAGCTGGTTTTTATAGTTTTATTAGTCATGGACTAATAAGAATGTGAATATATTTGTTAGTAAGTTAAATTAGTTTCATTCTCCACTTTGATTTTGAATTCTGAAACAAACTAATTAATTTCTGTATCGTTAATCATTTACAATGGTGAACAATTGTTTCTCCAGGTTACAGGTATTCCACAAAGGAGCATCTACTCCATCATTTTAGCAAATATCTTTTTACAATGACTTGAAGAGAAAAAGAAAGAAGAAAAAAAAAACACTTTTCAGAACGTTTCAGCTTTTTGTTATATTGGTGAATTCACCAACTTCTGGCTACAGATATATTCAAAAGTGCTTATCTTAAAACTTTGATGAAGTATCCTCCATTATTCTGAATTTTTAGTTATTGTTCTTCATTTTTTTTTTTTTTTTAATTTAATTCTTTTACGATATTTTATAAGGAATAATGTTTTAATTCCTGTTATTCTAACTGCCTCATTCTCTCATTCTGCCACATTTAGTTTATCCTTTACCCCTACCCACTTACCATCTAGCTGTTACGTAGGATTGTAAGGATTATATTTGTTTCACCTACCTTTCAAATTAGATCTGGCAACTATATTTGTTTATTTACATTTTGAACCACACCGCGCTGACTGAGACGCCAAGGTTGCTAAGGACAAGGACATGGGTGAAAATTCAGAAGTTGATATTTATCGTGATACCCCTGTTAGGTATTTAGGTATGTATATGTTTATATGCTCAGTTCAGAAATAGAAACCCAACTATATTTTCTTTCTAAATAGTACTATCATACTCCCATGAGCCCTGGCAGGATTTATTCGCTGTTTGGTATAAGGCTTTTTTTTTTCCATACCTTAATAAATACAAATGGAATATACTTATTAAATGTTAGTTAATTGATATGTATTCACTTTCCATTCAAATGACTAATTTAAAATGTATTTTACAAATTTGCTTTTGTTTTTGTGAATTTTTTTTCCTCTTTTTTTTTTTTTTTTTTTTTCTTCAATTTTATCAAATGCCGAAAGTTGCAAGAACAGCTCCGTTAATAGTCTTATTTTATCCGTTTAAAACTGAGAGATGGGTGTTGAAAATTATCACGAATTGTCAATGGGTATCAATTTCTTCTAGAATAATTATTTCTAGATCAGTGTTGGAGCTCAAAATGTAATACTTGAGCAATGAGCTAAAGAATACAGGTTTGGAGTAACTACTCCCAGTCACTTAACAAGCGACTAACTGAGCTTTTGTTCGTTTTACCAGATTTCGTGAGACTTTACGGAGGATGGTATTATTGGCTGTTGTGATATTCGTTTTCTGCTCAGCAAATGACTATGTACAAAAAGCTCTTTTCAGCAGTGAAATAGGTAAAACATGACATTTTGCTCTAATGCCTAGCATGTGTTTTAGATGACGCTTCTTACTTCTGTACAAGTCATGCAACTGAATCAGTCATTTAACTTTTTCGAAATACTTTAGAATGGTAATTTAGGAGTGGATTTCTTGGTGTGTGCAATTTATTGCACAAACAAAACAGGGAAAGTTTAATTTCATCATCAAAACTTGTGATAAAAGTTTATGATTTTTCTTCATGGTCATTGGATGTTAAAAATAACTGGTATGGATTTTTTTTTTTTCTTAGTGATTTGACAAAATAATCATTCATTGGGTGAAGCTGATTTATTGTTAGGTAATGTCTGGTTAATTATATGACTGCTTCTGTTTGGTGTTCAGTATTTATTTCAGTAAATCAAATAATAAGCACAAGGGCCATTCCACCGCCATGCGCAGGACATTCAGACTACTTTTAAACTTTATTTGGTTGTAGATCTTTTTCGTAAGAACGAAGTTTTAGAATTTGTAATGGTCTGATGATAGCACTTGAGTAGAATGATTTTATAAGTATAAGAATTTTGTCATAAACTTTTTAAGTCCAAAGTTTTTTAATTAAACCTAACTGTCATGTGCACGATACACTGTGTCCTATTTCATAGAATGGCTCACAACTGCAAACCGGTTACTGGTTTTTAGGTATGGTTATTTCTCTAAAATATCTAGTGATATACGCTGTAGTATTTGACCCAAAAATCAGTCGTTTGTTTGATTGTTCTTTTTTAAATCTGTATTGAATTTATTGTAAATATAATTTTGCAACAAAACATACATTTTATGCACACACTATCTCTGTAAGAATACTGTGCATAAAAGTATGAGATATACTGATGTAATTTTAATACATTTATTAATAATTCGATTGGCTTTTGAACCTGATAGTAATTGATTTATTAAACATAGTTGTTTCAAACTAGTTTAATGATTGTATTTCGTTAAAATCCAAACTGAAATTCGGTATAAAACTACAAGATGAACTGAAATAAATGTTCCTAATAGTTAGTTTGGATCTTGAACCTAATAATTGCTCTACTGGTCACATTGTGTTTTGAAATACTTAAATATGATTTTTAGGAACACTTCCGTTATCTGGGCCCAAATGTCGCCAACCAAACGCGAGGCTTCGCCAAGTGAAGCAAATGACAAAGCAGTCAACAGAATAAAAGTCAAAAGTGTTCAATTATAAACAAATATAAAAGTATTATTTAATAGTAAGCAAAACAAGTTTAACTATAAGCAGATGTTAATGAATTGTAAACAAAACAGTTTTACCCAAAAAGAAGAAAGGAAGAAAACGTGCTTTGTTTTGAAAATGAATTCAAAGAATATACCTCCTGGACCCAAACGAACTTTCCCCTTATGGTTGTAAGAAGAAATTTGGCGAAATTCTATATTACTTGGCGATTTATCACTTGGGAAAACGGAAAGCGGAAGAGTACCGATTTTTACATTAGCCCAAATATTATATAATTTCTTGCTAAACAGCCATCAATGTTTGTTAACCAAAATTGCTTATGAAAAAAAAATTTGATTGCACTAATGCTTGTAATATTTTAATATATTTAAATACATAAATCATTGTGTTGCATCATGTCTAATTCAACAGTGATCTAAGATGTTATTAGTAAAAAAGACAATTCAAGCAGTTTTCCAAATACTTAGATATTTGTCTGGTAGTATGTAACATTCTAATTTTGAAGAAATACTTTTATAAAGTCCTAAAAGTTTTAGTTATATTTAACTATTGTAAAAGAATTAAAAGTATATATTTTCAAAAACATATTCTCTTCCAGAGTACCTGTTTTCAAACTTCTCTAGCTAAAGAAAAAAAAAAACTCAAATTGAAATTGTTGTATACTGTACTACAGGTTAAATGAATTTTTTTATCCCATTACATAACATAATGTACTACAAATGCAGTTTAAGTATTTCTCTCTTTTTAAAATCACTGCATTCATTATATCTCGGATGATTTTAAATCTCTAAATAAATGTTTTAATTTATAACTCCGTATTTTTGATTATAAAAAAATATTAATGTAAATTAAAAGAAAACTAGATAAAAGTGTTTAAACTTGAAATTTACACAACAAAAGGTACACAAACTTTAATTTTCCATCTTACTAGGTTAGGATGAGACACATTAAACAATAGTCCCACTGTTTCACACACACGCCCACACACACACGATCCTTACTCCAGTTCTAGTTCTTTAGCTCATTATACCTGGTGCCATTTTTTGTTATGATTAACTTTTTTTGTGGTAGTATTAGCTTTGAAATGCTCTTAATGTGTTAAACAAATATTTTCGGATCACATCTGTATGATCTTGGATTTTTTTATTGTATTTAATCTTGTGTAAAATTTACGTATGGATTGCTTTTTTACTTTGATTATTTTCTTTCTAGGATATGCCAATGAAGTTGGGGAATCTTTTAGAGCTGTCGTTCATAAAAATGTTGTTCGTGCTAGTTATGCTGTTGCATTTGGATATGTCGTTGCCGACACTGCCGATAAAATGAAAAAGACAGATAAGGTAGTATTTTACTGTAGGTAGTTTTACATTATAACTGTTCTAATGCCAAACTGTGCGTATTTTCATTTTATAATAGTGGAATATCATTATGAAAAGATTTAATTGAAGGACATGTTAAGCTTGGTGAATTTAGACCCTGCCTTTATAAAATGTATTAGCCTGTATAAAATGTAATGTCTTATACTTGAGTTCAGCTCTATTTTGATAGTTATATATAGGTAGAATTTGTTCATGCAAATGCAATTCTTTATCCTGGAAGAAAAGTGCAATAGGTCCAAATTTTTTTAAATTGAGAATTTGGCACGATCGTACATGACACTTTTCACTCTTTCTAGTGGAATGAAGCACTATGTCCTAGGTTAAATAATAACTGATTTAGTTGTTTTTGAAAAGCACTATGTTCCATCATAACTTAGAAGGAAACAGCACTACATGGCTCTCCAGTAAAATTTGCTTTCTATGACATAATGCCCTTTTTTTCTGGACTACAGAAATATAAAAAGGGAAAAATTGAATGCCCTGAAATTTTTTTCTAGATTAGTATTTAAGTTCCATCTAGTTCTGAAGGATTTTAAAATAAAGCCCTTAAGTAAAATTTGCACTTTAAAATTGTAACAATTTTGTTTCTTATTATTTTAGTAATTTTCATATTATGCCTGTTAGAACAAGACATTTTGCAAAGTTTCTCACTCTCACAAACTGACTCTTAGTTACTTGATCAAAAGCAAATTGATTTGAATTTTTTTAAAGAAAAGATTATTTTTCATTTTTTTTCATAAAAAGTCTGTCCAGTCTATTGACACATAAGTAAAATTTTTATATTACCTTTTTTTGTATTAATAGATTTGTAATATTTTTTTTATTAATTAGATGATTTGGATACTCTTTGTTTAAATTGCTAAAAATATTACTGAAATTGAATGTTTTTCAAAGCATTATTTTGTATTGCAAATTTGATGCTCACGAATTCAAAGCTCACAATTGTTATTAAGTTTATCTACTGAGAAATGCAACAGCAATAAATTATTAAATTATGCATGCATATATTATTTTCATAATTTTTATTAATTTGTATCTTAATAAAAAGTATGAAAATAATATATGGATGCATCCATGTTTGTGAAACTCTAAGTATACTTAGTTTCAAGAGTTTAATTTTAAGTGCAAAGAGCTTTAAATAATTGTTTTAAAATATTTTAATCCATACTAATAAAAAGAATTAGTAATTTTCTCATTCCTTTTACTACTATTTATTTCCTTTTATTTAGATTGCATACTTACTAATCCTTGTTTTTTCAACATTTAAATTTTTTTTATAAAAACAGAGATAAATTTCGTAAATGTGATTTCTTAAATTACTATTGTTATAAATTGTTCAAAGTAACAACATGTACAATATCTTCTCATTCATTTTATTACTATGAACTTACTAGTTCTTAATTTTTTCAAGGTTTCTCCCTCTTATAATTGTACAAATTGTGTTTCAGAATGTTATTATTTTAACTTTTCAAACTGATAGTTTTATAGATAAAAGCTTCTCTTATTCAAATTTCTTTTCTTTTCTAGTTATTAGACCCTGCAGATCCAACTAGAAATAGAAAATTAGCAACATCTGCCATTGATACACTTCTGTGGCAAACACTAGCTTCTGTTGCAATACCTGGTTTTACAATCAATAGAATTTGTGCCTCTTCACTATATTTATTTAAGAAGCATACAAAAATGCCCAAAGCAACAAGAAAGTGGACAACAGTTGCCATTGGCTTAGGATGTATACCACTTATAATCAAACCAATTGATAATTTAGTACACACGATGATGGACCATACGTTTCGAAAATGGTTTTGATTTTTACTTAAGAATATTAAAATATATTCAGTTTACTTAATATATTGAATTTTATATATAATTTTATTTCCATAATATGAAAATTACAGTGGCTTATATTGTTCCTTAACGTTTTGAATTTTAACATCTTGTATAATAAGTTTTTAAATTTTTGAACCCTTTTAATTGTTATTTTGTAGAATTCTAATGCAATAATTTTGGTGCTCAATGAGTATTATTGTACGGTAAAAATTTAATAAATGAGAAAAGAAACACACATTTAAACTTTAGCATGACTGTTAAATCTGTAAAGTGGATTTTTTCTTAGAATATTTTAAAAGATATACTGTTAAGTTATTATAGAAGAATAGTTTAGAGTAGAAGATGAAATAGAATGGAAGATGAAATAGATAGAAACAAGTAGATGATGAAATAGATTTTCTAGAAGTTATAGATATTTATTATACTGTTTGTCATGTTATATGTTCATATAAATATTTGCTAAACTTGTATATTTATATAGATTTTACAAACATATATATCTTTAACATTTTGTATTTAACTACAATTCATTTAGCAAATAATTCAATCTTTTTTTATTAAGTTTAGAGAGGATGACATTAGCTGAAGAAACACTTTTGCATAACTCTTTTCTATTTAATGAACATTTAGTTTAATAGGCAAATAGCACTATGAACAAGGCAATAAGACTTTCACATTTCTTCCATAAATTGTCAGTAAAACGTAGACTTAAGTGACTTATCCTGTTTCATACTATATGTGTGGTCATGGAGTAACTATGCAAATATTACATGCAATAAGATATTGTCTTTTAATTTCACTGTGATATACGATACAAACCAGTTTAGTCTTAATGTATACAGTGTTTTCAAATATAGTGCCTTCTTTTTATATGCCATAGTACACATTTTGTAAAGTTCCTTTTGTATATTATTGTAAATTTCTTCATACTTATTTTTTTTATTGAATGTTTCAGTAATAAACATGGTTTCTTGGTTATTTGGCTTTTTTACTGTTACCTTTTATTGTGTTGTCCATACATAAATAATGTAATATGAGACAAACATTTTTAGCTTCTAATTATCTAACTACTTTTAATTGGTTGGTTTGAAGGATGTACATTATTAAATATTTAATTTCTCAATGCTGGTTTTTAATGTTCTTTGCTTTTTAGAAACCATAAGATGAAAGTATTAAAAAAATCAAGTTAGTTTCATGTACTATTTTTTTTAAGAACATTTACAAAGATTGAATGAACACCATTTTTTAAATCACGATTTCTACAAAACCCTTTTTATAAAATATTAAAAAAAAATTAATCTATGTTTAGCCTCCCTCTTCAATTTAATTTAATAGATATTGAGAATACGTACAAAGAATGTTTGTTTAATTTTTCATTCAATCACAAGGAATTCAGCTAAAAAAATATTTAAATAAATTATTAAATGTTCATGAAAAGATTTTACACAGTGTTTTATACAAATTCAAACTATTGTTTTACTTATGTTGTGCAATTTACTTTTTGCTTTATCTACACATGTTCATTAGGTATCAACATAACTATGCTATAAACTTATTTTTTCAGACAATTAAGAGTTTGGGGTTACAGTAAGTGAATCATTCTGTTACTAATTGCATTCAAACTGCCATATGAGTAACATATAAACTTCATATTTGTCTTAAGCACCTAAAATTCCACTTCAAATCGATGATATTCGAGAAGTTTTTATCCTTTTGGCTTAACATCACATTTTTCAATGAATCTTGAGACATCTATATCCTTGCAGTTATTCTTCCAAGCAGGCCTATAATTACAACCAGCTTAGTTAAAAAAGCATTTGAAATTAATAAATGTCTTAAAATATATTTTGTGAAGTATTCCATTAAACGACTAATATGTTAGCCACGTACCATTTGACTAACTAAACAAGAGGTTCTATTAATCTTATTTAAGAAAAGAGCATGATATATTGAAAGGTGAATATACTTCATTCATCCCCTCTAATTCATAAAGCAGGAAGCAAGCATAGACATAATAACGAATCCAAACACACTTATTATTCATATACTGGCTTGCTGACCAAACGGTATAGTGGTTAGCGTGCTAGCTTCTAGCCCGCGAGGTTGCGGGTTCGAGTTCCGTGGTTAGGCATGGGTGTTTGTAAATGTATGTTGGCTTGTCAAATGACGAATGTTTCGGCGCATTATAGCCCTCGTGTTACTGACGGCGCCAGATAATCTGAATACAACCAACCGAAGAACACATCTCCAACATAATCTTTAAGGATAACCTAAGTAATTTTAATGCAACAAAGCAGTTATCCGTTATAAACATGGATACTTACATATTATCCCGTCGACCTTTGGTGAGAAAAAAAGTTTAACGGATTCCCGTTAAAACGGTCGGTACGGACGACTGCCCGATCCACTCTGTAGTTGAAACATTCCACGGGAGAGCCCCGACGCTGGTCTGAACCGAAACGGACCGACGTGGAAACGAGTCGATTCGAACTATTTTGTCACCATTGCGATTTGGCAGGAAAAAGTTACTTTTGCGTTTGACGTCAATGCGCAGATGATGAACCAGTCTGAAACCTGTTTTAGACGAGGATGGAGTGATGTTCCTCCTCTGATTTTCGACGGAATCTATGCGCAACTACGTCACGGGTTTTTTTATGCGTTTTTGGTCACGTGACCTTTGCTTTGTTTTCAAACTCGATTTTTGACTAATTGAAAGCATAAAGATACAAAATAATTGCACTGCTCAAATATAATCGTTGGATAAATCTAGAAAATACAAAAAAATATTCATTTTCCTCAGTTGTACAAGTTCCTTGTGCTCCAATTAATAAGGGAGAAATACGTTGTTATTATTATGATCTCTTTCTCTGTAGATATTTAGTAATTATTTAAATAGGTAATTTTCCGTTAGACGAGTACCAGTTGGTGCAGTTGTCGCCAAGCCTAAATGTTTACGATTTGTGTTATGTTATAGCGTAAATGTTACGGTTAAATGTTATAGGGTTGCGATAGCAACCTTATAACGGTTTAATATAGGAATTATAAATGATTTGAAGGTTGTTAGTTTAGATGAGTTATCTCTGTAATTTCGCAGTATTTATTTGGTACCCGTCTAATGGAAGCGTACCTTTAAATAATTTACAATGATTATTTCTTACTTAAAATTATTTCTGAATCAATTTTCATGCCTTCAATGCGTATATGGGTGGTGCACATGATACGTAGTGTCTTTATAAATTAGATTACAACATATAACGATGGGTATACGTTACTAGGAGTCTCACGACTCAGGATATATCAAAATGGTCTGATTACTCCATGATTAAACAGGATTACACGCTATTATATTTCATCCAAATCTGCAAAAACTAGGGGTATGGAACATCGCACAACTTTCAATTACACTAAATTACTGATGTGGATTTGTGTCATTTATAGTTTTCATATTTCCATCATTCGTTTAGAAAAAATGGCCACTTTGACTATATTTTTTGTGATAATTCTTATATATGTAAAAAAAAAAAAATTCGCCAAAATGGTGCTTTTGGTGGTATGTAATCTATAATTCTTATATTATCCTTTCTTGTAAATGAAACTGAGCAGAGATTTAAAAAAAAAAAAAAAAATGATCGTTGATGAGTTATGCTCAAGGAAAGAGAACTCTGTGTTGAAGACATTCATTTTTCAACTTTTTACGCCATTAAAGCATTTTTACGGGAATTTCGATGGTGGGGATGTTTAGAACACCTTAAGAGGCATTACCTCAGCGATTTTGAACAAAGTTGATAGAGCCGTTTTTTAGCAATTACTGAAAAACATGATTTTTTTCAATGGCAGCTACCTTATGCACATGCGCGATTTTGTCGAAAACCTTAATGGTAGGTCCCATGGCTATCACAAACTCGCACACCAAATTTGAATATCGTTGTCAGTTTGTTCGGGAGCTATGTTGACCACATACACACAGACAGACATTTTTTCTAGATCACTTTTTTGAAATCAGGATTTTCCAAAACGTGCAGAAATGCAAAAAAAAAAAATAATAATAATTTTTTTTTATTTGACCGAATGCTATACTTTCATTACCGTATGTATACATACGGGTAATTGAAAGTAAAAAAAACTGTGTCCCTGCATGAAATGAATTTTGAACTGAGAATCGCTTACCAATGTCCAAAACCTTCCTTTTTGAAAATGTTTAAAGCGCAAGTCGCGCTCGGAGCCATGTCGTTTGAAACAAGTTCTGAAAAAAAGGAAAAAAGAATGTTCTATTCTTGAATATACTTTTTTCAATGAATATTATAGGCCTTTTTAATGTGTTAAATTACTTTACCTGTACAGCTAACACCGCAGCTGTTCTTTGTACCTTTCCGGCAATGCATATCGTTTATCTACGAGAGAAAATTGTGTTGTAAAAATCAATATATATTCTTTGTAAAAGACTAACATTTAAATGGGATAATTAGCTTTACACGTTACCAGTCGACGTACCGGTTGAGATTGCCATTTTGTGACGCCACTTGGATACTGGTTCCAGTAGATCAAAATTTTCTATTTACTGGACTTCAGACAGGACTTTCAAAGGGAAACGCATTTGCGTCTCGAATGGGAGAAAACCCATATAGTAGTTTACAACCGATGCGAGACTATGTCACAATCACCATGTCTCCTCTATTTAAAAAGAGAGACTGCTGTGCTCTGGAAAGACTTAATTTCGAGACTTTTACATGCTAGGCGAACATTCCGAATGTGAATATAGAGCACATTCTAAAGTTCTAAAAATATGAAAGTGCTATTTCTTGTAATACAATTTCATATGTTTATTAAAATATAGAGGAATAAAATTACATATAAAACTAAAAGGTAATTTAATTAAAGTACTGGTCACGTTTTGTGCTTGTAATAATATTTGAGAAATGCGTTTGTTTTTAATAAACTATAGAATCCTCGTTTCATAGATATCCACAAATAATTTATGCATCGCGGAAAAATCCTTTTATTTAACTTCAATTTTCATAAATTTTAATACAAAAGAATAAGCACTGTATGAAATATTAAACATGCATGAAAAGCTTAGTATTCAACTTTTAAAATATTATAGAATATTGTTTTCTTTTTATTTACTCTATCATTCCAGAAAGGAACGAATTCTATGGAATGACTTCGTTTTGTAAAATGCGACTTTGCAAAAGAAGAAAAACATAATAAATTCCGAAACAAATATTTTATTTGAACATTTTCTGAAGATAATTTTGTATTGTAGTCATGGGGCTTTTTTTTTATTTAAATCTTTTCTTGAATGAAAAGAAAATAGTTGTAAAAACCTAAAGTATTCAAAAGAAAGAGAAAAAAGTTTTCAATTGTAATACAATTTCCTGTGTTTTATTGAATTTATCTTAATATCGAAGCAAATACCAATAACTGTATTTACTTTTGGGTTTTCGAATACTATTTGTTTTTCATATAAATAATTGCTTTAGGATTAAACTGGTAAAGAAATGTTTTGTTACTCAGAATTTCTGGATATCAGAAATTATTTGTGGCATTTTTTTGATGTTGTGCCAAATGTGTATTTTCCCCCACAATTTTTCTGCATTTTTGTCTTTTCTATATTGTTTTTTAAATTTAGCGTTACTAGTTAATGTATTTTTTTTAGTTGAGCTCTGAGCCGGTTCCAAAACTTAGTCCACACATCAATTACCAATGGCACAAAAAAAAAAAAAAAAAAAAAAAAAAGGAAAATTCCAAGTAAAATGAAGTGAATTAAATATAGTTAACGGAATATGAAAATTCGAATTTGTTTGTAAAGAGATATTGTGCTTGGATAAAGGCATATAAAAATTGTTGCCATTCATTCCATGGGATCTTACTCAAAATAACGTCTTGAATAAGATCTATGCATTTTCACTATTATTAATTTATTTGATCAACGTCGTCTGCAAAAATAATTCAGTGTAAAAAAGAGTAGAAAAATGAAAACTTTTTGAAATTTCATTGCTTTTCATTGCGTTTTTCCAAATAATTATTTATTGTGTAAGTATAACAATATTTTATACTGAATACTCAAGGATTAAGAGATAATTATTTTTACCTGAAATATTCCAAAATCATCGCTTCCGTCCTTGTGTGTAGAACCCAAAGCTTGCGTATTGAACCCACTAGCATATTTTGCAAGGCAAGCCCCTTAATTAAAAATAATATTATGATTAAAATACAAATTAATTCACTAAAAATATGCACAACAGCTACTATTTATATATTAATTGATTTCGAGAAATTGAAATTCGCATTATATGATATTCAGATATTATTATATTCTGAAATTAACATGAGTGCATCAATATTATAATTATATTCTGGAAATTATCATGAGTGCATCAATATTATAATTATCTTCTGTAATTTCTAAGAACATCCTTTTTCCGTGTTAAGTTAGTACATTTATCCGAAATTTTTACATTAATGATGTGTAACTAAATTCGATAAAAATTTTAATCAACCAGAAACCGTAAATTCTTATCCAACGAAATTGGATTTTACTTTCCTCGTAACAAAATTGGGTAAAAATACTACATTTTTATCTATATTTAATATTAAAGGGCATGGATTCGCTTAGATTAATTTTCATTATTTTTAATTTGGTATTTTCAAATTAATAAAACCTTAATCAAATTAATATAACCTTAAAAGGAAAAACATAAATTTCATATAAAAATCCCATTGAACTCAATTAACTGAAATTGAAGTTCTGTGCTTGTATTTATTTCATCGATAAAATTGAGTACTAGAAACTAAAACGATAAACATGTCTATAACACAGAATTTTATTGCAAGCAGCTTTCTTTGATTACAAGAAACTCGCCGTTTTATTTGAGTTCGTGAACAACAAGGAACAAGAACACGATAAACATGTTTAAAATTAAGACATATTTTATAACAAGTTATTTTCAGTCAAGAATTTTTTTCTTTCTTTCTTTTCTTTTCATCATGAATATATAGTCCATATCAGGCGCTAATAGTGTTTTACAATTCCACTTACTTATCTTTCTTTTCTCTTACATAATAGTGTGAAAACTGAGGCTGTGAAACCACTATCCCATACATTAGTTTCTGTCATGGCTAAAAGCATTCAAAGATAATTATCTTTAGTCTGTGTGATCCAAACACAAATTGATGTGTCAGTATATTGATAACCTATTTAACCCCATCATACGCATATAATGTACACTGAATGCATTTCTGTTTCTTTGTTAGTTTGCAGCTAAATGCTAAACAATTATTAATTAATTATTACCTTACTGTTGTTAAAGTGTTCAATGGAAGCTGTTGTATAACGATGTTCTACTTAATTCGACAGAAGTTTTTGAAATAAAAATGCCGACTCTCTGATATACGTATGGATAAACGGGATGACGTTAGTTTATTTAAAACTTACAAGCTGGGATTTGTCACTAGAAGAATTACCTTGATCACTGCAGGCCTGTAGCAAGAGGAGGGCGAGGTCGGGCATTGCCCTACCTGGAAAAATCTTCGCCCGTCTTGGAAAATTTTATCCCAATCATTTGTTTTTACTTGTAAACCTTTATATCTATGATTGAATAGAAACGAACTTTTTGCTGCTGTAGATACTTTCGGTTGTATCACAGCAACTTGCGAATCTACTTTTTCCACTTTGACGGCCATAAATCGTCCCCAAAGAATGTCAATGGGCCACGAAAGGATGGCAAATCTAGTGTTTCTGGCATTTGAAGTAGAGATAGAGTTTTGAAATTGTTTAATATGTGTAAAGATAGGAAATTGCAATTATATACTAACATTTATCATTTTATTTTAGATTTTTTTATGCTATGTATTTTAAAAAGTTTCAAAATGTTTAATATAAGACCAAGAATAGGAAAATGAATTTCTATTCTTTTATATTATAATTAATAATATATGCAAAGAAATAGAAAAGGGTTTTTAATAGTTTCTGATAAATTTTTCAGAGTATTGAAAATGATAGGAGAAAATAAAGGAAAATGCAATTCTATTAGTAATTATATATATATATATATATATATATATATATATATATATATATATATATATATATATATATATATATATATATATATATATATATATATATATATATATATATATATACTGAAATGTCTCGTCAATTAGGGTGGTGCTTTACGAGTTATAATGTCGATCGTCCACCACTTTACAACCCCGCTATTCACGAATACCTTATTATCGGTCGAAAGACTTGTCCGACTACGTCTCGCCGCCACTTGCAGGGCTTTGTTCGTTATAAGGAGCGTAAGAGATTTGCATGTGTCAAGAAGGACTTGGGCTCTTGTCACATTGAGCCAGCTAGAGGTACACTTAAGGAGGCTTCTGAGTACTGTCAGAAAGATGGTGACTTCACCGAGTTTGGACAGTTAAAAGAATTACCTCAGTTTGAAGATTCAGGTAAGATTGTACTTGATCTTGCTAAGAAGGGAGAGTTCGCATCCATCCAGGATGATTATCCGGGGATGTATCTCCGCTATCGTCAGAGTTTGCATTCTGTTACTGAATTCAGAATTGCGGAATTAAGTGATTCTTGTGGACATTACATCAAAAATACATTAACAATGTTTCTTTTTTTTTTAATATTATTTTGTATATGTACTTCGTAAAGTGCTCTGATACTCTTTTACTTGCAATCAATTGTAAAAATTAATTGAAAACCAATTAAATAATTTATTTTTTAATTGCCCCTCCTGGGACAATTTTTGCCCGTCCTACAAACTTTGGCTGGCTACGGGCCTGGATCACTGATTCA
This sequence comes from Linyphia triangularis, assembly GCA_963978545.1. NCBI lineage: Eukaryota > Metazoa > Arthropoda > Arachnida > Araneae > Linyphiidae > Linyphia > Linyphia triangularis. Next base: position 27,637,940 of record OZ021732.1, on the reverse strand, counting down.
CTGATTATTCTGTAACGCTGTAAGGTGGTTCAATATAATTGTGATTCATTAAATGCGCGTGCATCTTTCTGTGCACGTGGTATAGAAATTAGATTTTTGTACAAATGAGATTTTTGTACAAATTAGATGCGCGTCCATCTTTTCATTTTTTCGGTTCACGTGATATGAAAATTAGTTTGTTGTATAAATTAATTAGATGCGTGTGCATCTTTTCACTTATGGAAATTAGATTGTGCTCATGGGAAATAAGATTGTTATTATTACGAATTTTCTTCTTCTCAAAGGAATGTTTCAATTTCAACATTATTTTTTCCCCCTCAGATTTAAGGAAAGTGGAAACAGTGCAGGATGGAATTGTCCTGATTTTGTTGTTGTTGTTTTTTTGCAAGATTCTGCGGAATTAGTATAAGAATTACTCTCACATGCACAACATTATGTAAGGAAAATTTCATTTCAACATAATTGTTCTTCACAGTTATAATGGAAGGGGCAACCGTGGAGGATGGATTTGTGTTAAAGAATTTTTATTTTTTTTGTAAGATTCTGAGGAATTGGAAGTAATAAAAGATATTTTTTTACCATTTCATATATATAGATCAGAAATAATTTTTATTTGCTCGATATTAAAAGAAAAGTTGAATTTTCAATAAACATTTCGTATATATTATATTCATCGTTTTTCAACGAGTGCCTTGCAACTTTCTAGAATTAAATACGAGTTGTGTTGAGCGTCTCCTGGAAAGCCTATGAAATTAAAACATGACATATCTGGAATGCGAAAAATAAAAATTCAGAAAAATCTTGCTATATTTTAATCAGTTTTAAAATTGTAAGTAAAGTTACGTGTCCCACTTTTTTTTTTTTTTTTTTTTGTCTTTGTCTTATAAATTCAGTAATATGATATCCTACAACTGAAAAGTACACAGATTTTTCTGGATAGTATACTAAATTGGAGAAATTAAAATTGGAAGGTAGTATTACGTTAACTTTGATAAGAGATAAATGTTAATGGAATAATACCAAGAGAAACAACACAATTCAAAATTTCGCTCTTGTAGATAGAGAGCGAGTAACAGGAGCAAGAAATGAATTCAAATTGAAGGGTTCTCAAAAAATGTCAGTTCAACAAACCCAGATTGCATCAAACCTTTTTGTTTCAAAGAATACTTATCAAAAGAATAAAAGACTACAAAATAATAGTTTGTTGAAAACAGAAAAAAAAAGTCTGTTTTAAAGACACGTCTCAAAGATTCCTACGTTCTATGGCATCAAATAATAATCATTTTGTTGTAAAATATCTATACAATTGTATTTTTTAAAAATAAGTGTAAGTATAATTAGCAGTTTTGTCTGGGAGTGTAGATCACAAGCAAACCGATACATTCCCTTTTATAGGCTTTTAATTGCCTTGTAGATTAGAATCAAAAGTACAAGAGCCATTTCTTAATGACCTGCTCTTATTTCTTTTACATTCAATATTTATCTATAATTTTTGGGACAATGTTATTCTTTTTTTTTTATATAATTCACAAAATATCGACTGATGTTAATTATAACTTCTCAACATAGTAAATTTAATTTTTATCAATATAGATATAGAGTATTCACCTTTTCACGTATACCAAATTTTATCATTAAGTAAGCTAATTTTCATAATTTCCAAAACAAAGTTTATTCACTACAAATAATGTAGGATTATATGTAGTCGGAATATGTTTTCTTGAGACAATTACATCTTCATTTCTGGAAAATAAAATAAAATGCGTAAATTTTTTACAGCTCTTGCAATAAATTTCAGTGCAACTGTTCTGCACCTATTGTGATGAGATGATAGAAGGCAAAAAATACAAGGATTCTATGAAAAAATCAGTCGCTAAGCAGATAAAATCACGCGTTTTGATTGAAGGTGACATTCGCTTACGAATCTGATGAACTCGTAAAGATTTAGAGTAGAAAAATATGCATCACCACTTTTTCTGGTTGGGAATTTACTGCTTTTGCGAGCAACATTTACAATCCTATTTTTGTTAAAAAAAATTTTATACGAGGCACTTACAGTGCGCAGCATCCCCCTTCTTCACTCCAAACTTGTTCATGAGCATGTCGGTGAGGGCGCAGGGGCTGGTCACAACCGCCGCCCCTGGATCCAGCACGCAACTACAGGCCACAAGTAACAGAACAGTCGTCGCCCACAACATTCTGCGAAGATATTGCATTAGACAGGAGGGCACTCCTTTCCTCCAACTATAGCACCTGTACACGTTCTTTTCTTTTCAGAATGACGTGTGTGACGCCGTTGGTGGAATTCAATCACCATTAAAAAAGGTCGAGAACAGTTGAGTGTTATAGAATCGAATGTTGCGTTATCGCTTGCTGTTTGTGAATTAAGTTGCGAATGATTTATTTTGAATTGAAAATACGTTATAATTGTATTTAACCAAATGCTTGACTCTGCATTTTATGCTGGAGAACTCGCTTTGGTACATCAAAAATTACATGCGATATTTTTTTTTATAGCGTACTGATATTTATCGTGGATAAATACCTCTACAACTATTCCGCACCTCTAGTTAGATAAGTAGCGGTCAAATACCTTTTTTTCTGTGCTTTTGTTAGAAAAGCGAAGTATTTCAAAGTGCGAGAGAAAATTTCATCTAGTACGTCAAAAATCTGAAATTGATCTCTTACACCTACTGATATTTACCTACAACGTCCGGATAGAGCGCACTTGGTTATTGACTTGAAGTCAAATGAGGTTTAACAATCGCCATTGATATCTATATTAGAAACTTCACCCCAAACTAATTAGAATGTATTGGTAACGATGGACAATCTATTACTTAGCATAGATGGTTTAGCATATAGTATTGGTTGGTTGTTTTCAGATTATCTGGCGCCGTCAGCAACACGTGGGCTATAATGCGCCGAAAAATTCGTCTCTAGACAAGCCAACATACATTTACAAACACCCACGCCTAACACGGGACTTTAACGCGCAACCTCGCGGTCTAGAAGCTAGCGCACTAACCACTATACCGTTTGGTCGGCATTAGAATAGTATTCAATTGGCTTCATCTGCATGCAGAGCAGAAACTGTTTACAAGCTATCCAGAAATTGGAGGTTTTTTTAATACATAAATTTTTTGTAAGACATATTACTGAGAATTTTACTTTTGGAAAACCGTACTCCATTACATTTCAACACCAATGAAGCATTAGCAAATATGTAGATATAAGCAAGAACAATACTTATAAAACAACTTTATTATTGAAACATACAATTTCTTTGTCCAAAAACGTATGTATAAACATAGGTTTACATATAACAATGAATTGTCGCTTTGCGATCTTTATTTTAATGTCGTAATCAACATGAATATAATAACGATGTCGGTATAAGTTTAAAGGTCATGAACCCAGCTTTCTTCTTTTCTTTTTTTATTCTTTGAACACTAACAACGAAAAGTTAAGAATGTACTCAAAAGACAACAGTGAAGTTTCATCGGTCCGATTGCACTTCAGACGATTCTTCCGTATCGGTCATGGGAAGGCTGATCTTCATCGTAGTATGGTATTTGTGTAGTGTAAGTAGGCGCTGCCTTTTGTTCTGGAAAGAATAAATAGCAATTTTATTGGAGATTTAGTACTTCTGCATGAAAATGTGGAATGGAATATAATTCAATTAGTGTGTCGGTTACCGAGGATTTTTGGAAGAAGTTCCTCAAGTATTGTTACTCGCTCCTCTAAATTCGTAACATCTTGAACCGTCTTCTGCATGCTTTCTAAAACGGCCTAAAAATAAATGGATTAATCCATAAAAATTAAGTTTTTAATATAAATGTTTTATATGCATTGCTAACTTTTATGTGCAATTATTTAAGAGATTTTATGCTCAGATTGACTTTTCACAGTGTTGGAAAACTACGAAGAAAACCATCAATTTTCCCAACCATTTTTTTTTGTTCCCAAACTTAATAGATAGTAGTCATAGACAACAAGGGTATATGCTAAATTTCAACTCGATTTGTTTTAGGAAAGTGGGTTCATTAGTCCTCTAAAGCAATAATGGAAATGCATGATAAGCGGCCTTTTAGTGACAGAACCCAAAACATGATAGGATGTATTGCCATCGAGTATATCTGGCAACTTTCAGTTCAATTGGATGATCGCAAGTGGCTTGATTAGTCCTCCGCATATTTGCCAATTATACACAAAATCGAAGTTAATATAAAGGATTTAAAAATGAGAATAATTTTATTTGCTTTAAGAAGCCGTCTTATAAATACAACCAGTTTATGTCTTTTAATAAACAGTCTTTGCTTCCATGATTGTATTGGAAATGTGAATAGTGCGAAATAAAAAACTTTTGCCTGAATAAGCGTAATAATTTCACAGAATTCAAAATTATTATTGGTGAAAAATATGCAAAATTACTGATTAGTTGTATTGGATATTTTCCGTTGCAAGTTCATAGGAACATCACTAGATTAAGATCTGGGGTGATAAAAATAATCTATGAATCAAACAAGGCTATTTCAAGTGGAAACTGCTATGAATTTGTGTCTCGAATGGAAAGAGACCCAGAAAACCCCAACAGCCAAAAACCTACTCAACATGGCCTGTCAATTTAAAACGAATGATTGTAGAGGGCTAGTCCAGGCGAGATTCTATCCCTAAATCTCTTGCATGCTAGGAAGGCATTCTGCTTCTCGAACTCGAGTCCAAAATTTAATCTTAATACAGTTAGAAATATAATAATGAGTTAGTAATAATAAATTTCGCATACATGAGAGGTCTGTTAATTGCTATGCATATGCATGTAAGCTTTTGCAAAAGTCATGTATTAACTAGGGGTGTGGAACATCGTACAACTTTCAGTAACAGCATTATACTGACTTGGATTGGTGTTGATTACCGTGTTTATATTTTCATTATTCATAAAGAAAAAATTGTCAGTTTGGCTTTTGGCAATAATTCTTAAATGGGCCTTTAAGAAAAACTCTTCCAATATGGCGATTTTGGCGATATACTTTTAGATAATTTTTATATTATCCTTTTTTGTAGGTGAAACAGAGGAGAGGAGAAAACGGTCGTTAACGAGTGATGCACAAGGAAATAAGAATTCTGTGTTGAAGATATTCGTTTTTAAAATTTTTACGCCTTTATTATATTTTTACGGGAATTTCGGAGGTGTGGATGTTTAGAATATTTTAAGAGGCATTACCAAAGCAATTTTGATCAAAATTGTTTAAGCCGCTTTTAGCAATTATTGAAAAACCTGATTTTTGCAATGGCAGCTGCCTTATGCGCATACGCAATTTCGACGAAAACCTTAATGGTAGGTCTCATGCATGGCACTAACTCATACACCAAATTTGAAAGTCCTTCGAGAATTATGCTGACCACGTAAAGGCAGACAGGCATTTTTTCTTGACCACTCTTTTTAATTTTGAAGTCAGAATGTGGTTTTTTTTTTTTCTTTAACTTTTTTTTTCCACTTTAAACAATACTTTTAATACCCTATGTAAACATATGGGTAATTGAAAGTAAAAAAAAATGGGAATGTTTTTTTTTGTTACCTGTAATAACAATACATTGTCTTGATAATCCTCCATATCAGGTGGCAAGTCCCCTTTTCTCGGAATAAAGACTGAGAATAAAAAGAATATAACTAAATCAGCCATAAATTATACAAACATAAAGTAAATGAATTCAATTTATTATAATTCATACAATTGTTTGTTAAGGTGGATATACATACTGGCAACAAATGGAAGTTTTAAATCAGACATATTAAAAAATTTAATTTGTGGTAATTACACAAAAAAATGTATTGTGAATTTTTTTTTTTTTCGCCCTGCCTAGAATATATGATTTTTTTTTAAACTATGAACTGTAGAATAATCCATGTTATAATTCAATTCCCAGGTAATTCTTCACAATTGAATATTCGTATTTTTCATTTACTGGATTGTATTTTGAGATATTATCTTGAAAAATGTACGAATGTGTTAAATTATATTTACCAGATAAATTCATAAAGTGATTTCTTCCGATAAATCATTATACAAAATTAATTCTAGATCCCCCTTCCTCCATAATCTCAGCAGCACGTATATAAAACACAATTTTATGATCTGCAGATTACGATAGGATTGAGAAGGTTTTAAATAGATGTATTTTAATTATAACCCACCCTAGCATAGAATAATTCAATGGTTTACTATAGATTGATTAAAATTTGCTCAAATAGTAACCATTAGTACATAATAGTTTATTGGTAAAAGCATTTTAGGTAAACTTGGTTACCATTTGAAAATACTAAAAGTCATTCTCTAAAAACGTATGTTTTAATCACATAATTAACAATTTAACATTTTTATAATTTTTTTAATATTTATATTATTTATTTGATATATTTTTATACCATATATTATATCTTAAATCTAAGATTTTAAATTTAAAAGTTATAAAACGCTTTATTTACCATCTCCTCCACGAGTTGCCAAACCAGGAGGACCAGGGGGTCCCGGTGGCCCTGTAGGTCCAGGCAATCCTACAAGTCCCGGATCGCCTTTCGGTCCCGATGGACCAGGTATTCCAGGGATGCCATCCCTACCCGGAAGTCCTGAAAGAAAGTTAGCATATTTGTAATCAATATTTAAAGAAATACCCGGCATCGAAATGTTAAAATAAACTTCATTATTTAAGGTCAGAGTTGGAAAATTCCTCCTTTGATAGTTTGCAAGTTGCAAGTGGGTGATATTGGTTGATAGGTTTATTGGAAGGTCACTGAAACGTGGCATCTGTAATTTCAGTTTACTGGAATTTTGCTTAGTTTCATCAAATGGAACAACCTGGGTAACGTGCATTCAGCCGCCATCCGGGGATCACGGAAGGGAGAGTTAATGCACCTATGAATCGATGTTTTTTGTACTGGAGCTGCCAGCCAATGGCTTGTCAGTGGTAAACTGAGTCCTCACGTGAGACGCATGAGATTATGCTAGTCGATGGTATCCAGTGACTGTCAACCTCAACTGGTTCGCTGACTGTGGTAACGCGCAAATCATTCCTAATGTTTTAGATCATTTGGTGGCAGTTTTACAGAAGTTCCATTGGAAAAAAAGAGTGTGATGTCACAGAAATGCATGATATTCAATAATGATTCAGGCCGAACTTAAAAATCAAATCGAAAGTATCAGCGATTTTGATCAAAATCTGATGTTTTTTTAGCAATTGCTGAAAAACATGATTTTTTCAGTGGCTCAATTTTGACGAAAACCTTAATGACAGGTTTCACGGCCACCACTAACCCGTACGCAAAAGGAGAACATTAGTTCAATCCGTGAGAGTTATGCTGACCACAGACACACACATTCAGACATTTTTCTATACCATCTTTTTGAACTCGGCACTTTCGAAAACGTGTAGAAATGGGAAAAAAAGATCGAAATTTGTATTTTAATGAAAACAATACTCATTACCCCTATATTAACAAATGGGATTTTGAAAGTAAAAATGCATGGAGCCTGAATTGTTTGGGCTCATTACTAACCTTCCGAACAAACTGTCAGCTTGTGAATTGAGGACTTTTTCGATTTTTTTGATACTTAGGTCGTTTTCCATTTCTATTCCTCTATTAATCTCCTTTTGTATACTAAAATTGTGAATCTATGATTTTTCTAATAATCTTCAACATAAAGTATTCGTACCTTGTCGTCCTTCTAATCCTGGCAAACCCGGTGATCCAGGATTTGCTCCTGACCAGCTGTCATCACCCGATATTTCGGGCACATACACAGTACCAGGGGGACCAGGCTCTCCTCTTATTCCGGGATCACCCCTGTCCCCTTTGGGTCCCTCTTTGCCAGCGGGACCCCTCGGACATTGACAGTCGGAAGGTGCACGGTTTCTTGAATCGGTCCTTGGAGACGAGTGATGTGGATGATCTTTAGGGGTCTCAGGGTTTGTGTCTCCTCTATTTTCCCATTTGATCTGAAACGTTTAAGGTGGAGCAATCACGAGAGGTTTAGAAGTGAATAGATTTAAAAGTTATTTTTCTTCGAAAATTAATTTTATGATCAATTACATTATGCTTTAATTTTTTGAACCAAATGTTTAACCAAACAGGTGTTGTGAACGATATTAACGCTTCTAATTTTCTGAGTTAACACACTTGTCAGGAAACTGGCCAATCAACTACACATACAAGAAATTAAATGCACTCTAATCCATTTTCCCTTGGAGGTAATTTTTACTTCTCTATCAATGAAGTGAGAAGTTTATAAAAATTCTCTGTTTGAGTGTTCGAGGTTTATATTACCAAACAAAACTACTGACATGTTTATTTATATATGTATTAAAAAAAAGATATCAAAGAGATAAGTTCCCATATTAAAATTTAACCGGAAGTACTAGAAATGGGAATTCGAAGTCAATTTTTCAATAGGTTAAATTTAAACAATAAATTTTACAAACGTGTATCATAAGTTTGAAGGTCTCGATAAGATTAACATTATTACATACAACTAGGGGGCTCCGCTCGCTACCGCTTGCCAATCCCCTTGGTTCGCGAAGCGAACAAAGCGAGCTTTGTTCGCTTCAAAAAAGGGACCCTATATACCTTATGAGAAATCAGGCCCTGTATACAGAAATGGAGATATGTGTAGAAGGAGCCTTTTAGTGATAGTTACTTCACAATACCAATTCATCCACTGAAAATCTATTGTGAAACAATTTTTTTTTCAAAATAAATTTTACATAACAAATTGCAGAGCCTACCTTAGTTCTTTCTCTAGAAAAAGCTTTAGTCGCGTCTTTTGATCTTGTGTTATTCAGAGAATCTGTAAAAGGGAAAAATATCCATGAAATATTTGTATATTATTTCATAAAAGTTTCTCTTAGTTTTCATTCCTTCGCGTAAAATGAAGACAAAAACGTAAACTTAAGTTTAAAAGGAATAAGAAAAGAGGACAAAATCAACAATGAACAATTCAATCTTCATCTGCATAGTATTTGGAAAAAACAAACATTTTTAGGTTTCAAGTGTTCTTTGATCTTTAAATAAACTTCAAAGAATCTACAATTGGGATATGTAGATAATAGTTCCACTTTAAGAGAAAAACTTACATTATATCTTTTCTTAAGCTAAGAGTTTAATAAAAAATGTTTACCCAATTTTAATTCTTGGTATAAGTTTAGATTTTATATTTATATGTTACTTGAAGTTTTTGAAAATCCGATTAAAGTTAAAATCTTTTGTGAAATTAGCTATAATTTATATTAGTCTTAAAATATTCATTCCAAATCCTTTAAAAGATCAAATTTTATTACAGTTCCCAGTAGAAAAAAATATGGAGAAAAAAATAGATAAAAAAGATGTAAAGAAACTAATTTTTTTGAAGTGGGGTATAAAGCAAACACAGCTGTAACATCATCTTAAGCTTATATTTTTAAACAGCTATATTTGATTTGTTTTTGATTTCTATGAAAGAATTCAATCCTTCTGGGATTCGTATATATTTTACGAAATAACAATTTTAAAAAGCTTTTGTTTGTAAATATGTCGCGTGTTTAAATTAATGTACTTCTTTAAAATATAAAAAGAATCACATTTTTACTTTAATTACCCTATATATTATATAGATTAATGAAAAGATTGCATTCGATCAAAATTTATGTAGATCTTTTGCATTTCAACATGTTTTGAAACACCTAGTTTTAGTTAGTTGGTTTAAATTAGGGGCGTGGAACATCGCACAACTTTCAGTTACACTAGTATACTGACGTGGATTGGTGTTATTTACCGTTTTTATATTTGCTTTATTTATTTAGAAAAAATGGTCAGTCTGGCGATATTTTTGGCGATAATATGGGACATCACCAAAATGATAATTTTTGGGATATACTTTTCGATAATTCTTACGTTATCTTTTCTTGTAAGTGAACCAGAGCATAGGAGAAAAACGGTGGTTGATGAGCAATGGTCAAGGGTAGAGTACTCCATGTTGAAGACGTTAATTTTTCAACTTTTTACGGCTTTATAGCATTTTTACGAGAATTTCGGAGGTGGGAATGTTTAGAATTCCTTAAGGGGCATTACACGGATTTTGATAAAAATCGTTAGAACCTTTTCTTTTTTTGGCAATTACTGAAAAACACGATTTTTTTCAATGACAACTACCTTATGAGCTTGCGCAATTTTGATGAAAATCTTAATGGTAAGGTCCCATGGCCACCTCTAACGCATACACCAAATTTGAACATCGTAGGTCAATTCGTTCGAGAGTTATGCTGACCACGGAAACGCAGGCAAACATTTTTTCCAAACCCTTTTTTGAAATCAGGATGTTCCAAACCGTGGACAAATGCAAAAAATTCATTTTTTTTTTACCCGAAAGCAATATTTTCAATACCCTATGGAAACATACTGATGCTTGAAAGTAAAATGTGGTCTAGATAAAAATGTACGTGCGTTCTTATGTCTGTGGTCAGCATAACTCCTGTATGGATTGACCGATGATGTTCAACTTTTGTATACAGGATAGCGGTGTCCATGGGACCTGTCATCAGGGCCTAAATTTAGAAAACCTATTACTACAGACATTATAGCAGATGGAGGCTCAACATCGACGATTGGAGTTATTTAAATATTAATGACAATATCGATTACCGTCTATTACCGTCCTGATTAAATTAATGTTGAGATATTAATATTTTAATAACTAATGAAAATTATCAAAATTTATTTTAATATTTTATGGCATTTGTTCAAGTTTACTGAACAGAATATTGATAGTTGCATAATAATTTAGAATTTTTCAGACAATTTGGGTTTCCCAGAAGCGAAGGGGGTCCTAGATACGGGCATTACGTGAAATCAGTCCCTGCCTGTCATTAAGTATTTCGTCAAAATTTGCTCATAAAGTCATTTAAAAATTTATGTTTTTCCAGAATTTGTCCAAAAATGTTTCCAACGATATTCATCAATATTTCTGTGGTAATGGCTTTTAAGGTGTTCTAAACATCCCCCGAAATTCCCATAAGAATATGATAATGGAGTAAAATATTGTAAAACGAACATCTATAACAGAGTTCTATTCCCTTGATCACTTGATCATCGCTCATAAACGATTGTTTCTTTTCTGTTTAATTTATACGCAATTAATGTTATAGCAAATTATGGCTAATTTCAAAAATGTGATTTTTTTTTTCCATGTAGCAATACTCTCTAAAAAAACAACAACCCCTAATTTGGCATTGTTTTAAATTAATGAAAATATGAAAACGGTAAATAACTGAACAAAAGAATCTATGCCAAAACAAAAGAATCTATGCCAAATTTAAATGCAGTGACCAATATTATAGTTGAATTGAAAGTTTTGTGATGCTCCACATTCATAGTTTGTTTTGAAACATTGAAATTTCCTTGTGATTGGGGAAAGTAGATTATTTTTATTTACCTGGTTCACACGTAGGTCCATTATACCCAGGACAGCATTTCCATACAGTCTCAGTTTTTACCTTAAATGTAGTTATGTATTTCGGCCTTTGCAAAACTCTAAATAGAATGGAATTTTATTTACTATTTCATAAAAACAATTTTTTTTCAATAATTTTAAAACTATACAGACTTTCATGGAACACAATTTCCATTTTTCCACTTCCATTTTTCTGGACATAATTTCCTGTTAGAAACACTTCATACTCAAATTAAGAAAATGAATCAGTTTACAGTCATAGAAAAACGTTAAGGCTGACAGTAAATTAGCTAGAAGGAGTTAAAAACGATAAACGTAAGTTATTTTTATAGCAAATTATCACATAATTCCGAGTTTTAGAATAGTTAAAAATATTGAATTTAAGTATGAAATATATTCTTTTATATACAAGTCTATCGATCCAAAAATGGCTCCCGTCACATAGTCTGGGTGTGACGCTATAGAAACATGACTTTGATTTAGAATAGAATTGATTTGTTGGCTGGTTTGTATACTCAACTACCCATTTTTACGCACAATGACGGCTAATCAGTGCAGGATCTACTGCTTAATGCGGATTCCGTTAAACAGTAGATCCTGGCCTGAAATCCATGCTAATCCTAATGTGCAACGGACATCCATGCCTAATCCGGGATTCGAACCCGGTGCCTTTGACATGCAAGGCCAGAGCTCTAACCACACAGCCATCAGGTGGGAAGCATAGAATTGATATATACAGAAAATTGACGTCCAAAGCCTATAAAGAGTAGATATCTTTCTTTTGAAATCCTCCGAAGAATCTGGAGCTAATTTGGTTTCCATGACAACAGATAATGGTTGCAGGGGACAAGTTTTGTAGTAGGCATCAATATCTTTGATAATACGTTCAAGCCAGCTCATATTTGGGTCTAAAATAAATTTTAACTAAAACTTTGTTTTTTAGATTTTAAATTAGCTTAAAAAATCTTGTTTTTAGATCATTATAAAAATAAATTTGTAATAATTATTTTTATAATAACTTTCTTTAAAACGCTATTTATATAATTCTGTAGGTCGAGTGCAAAAGTTTCATAAATATTTTTTTTCCAATAATTGTACCAGTTGTTTACTTAGCTCTTTTTAAATTTTCAGTTGTTTCTGTAATATTTATTTATACAAGAAATAAGAAGTATTAAAAAGTTTTATATTTTCTTTATGGGTTAGATAAAATGACGTTCACCTATGTTAAATTAAATGCTTAACCTTTAACTGCTGTGGTTGGGTGGTTTGAGGTTTTTAGCGCAAGAGCTACACATGGTTCATACTGAGCCAAATAAATTGGTGAACATCCCTTTAAAGTTTAAGAAATATAGTATCAGAAAAATTAATATAAAAGTCAAAAATGCGATATTTTAGGGGGTGGAGGCATTCCACAAAAAATGACTCGAGGTCTGTCAGACCGCTTACAGCAGTTAAAGGTTAAGCTCTTGCAGCTAACGATGAATTTTGTTCCCCTTCTCTCGAGTATATTATTTAAAAGGAGTTGTATCACAGATTTATGTAGTCATCGAATATTATAAATAGAGCTTTTGTTTTGTTTTTAATATTTTATTGAAAAACTAAATTATCACTTCATGTTTTCTCAACGTTAACAGGCATTTCAGCAGATTTTAATCGCCATATGTTATATTACTTTGCAATTGTCAGTTGAATAACCAAATAGACTTACATTAGGGTTTCATTTATTGATAATACGAAACAAAAAGTTTGAATTGAGGAATGAAGTTGTAATTGATTTAGTTTGTTCAATCAGAGTCAATTTAGAAAGTTACATCACATTTAAGAGTTCGTTCTTTTCACCAGTTAATACAGATGGATTTCCTGAACTTTACAATGGACAATTCTCGCATTTTTTAAAAATGAGTTGAAACACTCATCAAAATTTGAGACGTCTAAGCTTCCTTCCGTTTCTATCGTTATCGTGAGGTTTCTGCCAAATAGTTGATGTTGAAATATTTGGCGTTGGTAGATCATTGCTGTATCCCATACAGGTTCGGGGCGATTTGCGAGAAACTTGCAAAACTGGTTTCCGCTGCAGCATTTCAAGTCAAGATGTTTGGGAAGCCTTAACGTCACATTCAATTCGAGCCGAATGAATCGTTTTCCCGCCAACGTGTAACAGGGGAACTCTGATTGCAAATTTAAAAAAAGTAAAAGCGCATTGAGCAGAAATTTTTCTGTTATGGCCTTTTCGAAGTATTTAGAATTGAATAAAAATAAAAAATTATAATAACAATAATAATAAATGCGGGAATTCTCCATTGCAAATCCTTTACACGATACTGTAACCAATTAAGTATAAGCTTATTTTTATACATTAAAAAAAAAAAAAAATAAGTAAATTTGTAATCCTTTAATTTAATAAATATACCTTGTTAAATTTTTTTTTTTTTTTGCCTCATTTCTTTATTACTTTTGTTGCAAATCTATTTTTTTTGTGTGTGGAAAAAAGCTAAGTTGAAAAATTAAAAAAGTTCTACAGTATTATACGAAAATAGAGAAATATTCAAATTTGGTGAGCACTGCAAGATGCTTCACTGACATGCCTTAATCTAGTAACATTGCACTAGCAAGCGAAACAAATGTAAAAATACATGCATGTAAATTACATAAATTTTTCACGATTCGTTTAAATGTCCTTTTGTTTTATTTGACGGAATTTTTCCTGACCATTGAGTTTTGTTCATGGCTGTGTATAAGAAAAATAATGGAAAAATATTACCTGTATTCTCCGCCGCATGTTTCGCTGTAAGGCCAGTACCAGCACCTTTGAAAATCTCGTCCCACATACGTCTCTGTTCCATTAACCTCTCTGCAGGAAGCCATTTTCGTCACTGGATACGAACACCAGTTGTTACTAAAAAAAAAATTTCGATAATACGTCACGTTTGTTACAACAATCAAAAACAAAATTTCTGCATAGAAGTAAATGTTCTCAAGCAAGTATAAAGGGGATAAAAGGGCAATGTGAAGCTGTTGTCGAAACTGAGATTCACACGCCATCTAGTAGCAACCAAAGGAAACTATTAGTTTGTAGCTTCATTTTGGGGAAAAAAGAGCAGTTAGAGAAATAGAAAATAGCAGAAAGTTTTGAGATTTTGAGGAAGATGTAATTTAAAAAAAAAAAAAAAAATTTTTTGTCTATATCAATGTACTCTTAGAAATACAATTTTTCATTTTAATTACCAATGGTATATAAATGTGCAGGGTCCATCTAAGCAAATGCAATAGTTTTTTTTTTTTTTTACTTTAAATGAAGTTCATAGAAATACAAGGAATTAATATATAATGTAAATATATTTCAAAAAAGAGAAATTCAACAATTCTAAAACTAGAAATATTACACATTTCTCAAAAAATAGGAGAAAAATAAAGTTTAAAAATTTTTGAATTTTCAGGAATTGGAATAAATGATGAACAGTCGAAATATATATCTGAAAAAGCCTTGAAGGGTTTTTAATCGCTTATATTAAATTCTATTTCTTGTGTTTGTGTCTATCTGTGGCGAGTAAATCTTGGGAGCTCAAAGTAACCAATTTGCTGTCAACCAATCGAACTGAAACTTGAAAGACTCGTTGTCTGTGAAAATGCATTCTATCCAATTTTGAGGAAAAATTAAAAGTTAGCCAATTGGCACAGAATCGATAGTTTTATTCTTAGTGGTCAAACACTATGAAAACTTGGTTATATTCCAAAATCGACTATAGCAAGTTGCATTACAGTCAATCAGGGTAACTTTGATCCACATTTTCTGTATTTTCTCTTGCCTCACTTATATTTTAATAGTATTTTCAGACCTAATGGCATAAAATAGAAGAATAAACCTTAAATTAGAGCTTAATTTACACAAATTAGTAAATGTTGGTGATAAAAGTACTAAATAATAGGAAAATAACCCGGTGCAAAGTTACCCTGCCATTCAAGGTAAAGTTGAACCACTATCACAGTATCAGAAGTTTCATATAAAATAACTTTTTTATTCAATCAAGGAGTCAAAGCAACTTTGAACTAGTAAAATTAAATTTCTAAATATTTGAAAGGTCATCAGCTGCAGTTATCAACATCATAAAGTTTGGATATTTTAATAACACCACAAAGAATATATTAGGTAGGAACAGTGGATGACGAATAACATGAATATAATGGTTGGTTGGTTGTTTTCAGATTATCTGGCGCCGTCAGCAGCACGAGGGCTAAAATGCGCCAAACATTCGTCATTTAACAAGCCAACATACATTTACGAATACCCATGCCTGACACGGGACTCGAACCCGCAACCTCATGAATATAATGCAAATAAACATGCATGAATATAATGATAGGTCGCTCTTTTGCTATTATAGTTAAGTACTACGGTGTTTGCAAGTCCCAATGTGGTACATATACAAATATTCTACTCTTAAATACTAGAAATAGTATGAAATTATAAAAACAAAGTTCAAACTTGATACAATTTCTCTTCGGCATTCTTTTGAAATTTTGAATTTCCCAAAAAAGTGTTTTTCGATACGCCCTAACACACACACACACACACACACATTAATTAAACTTTTGGGAAACATTTATTTTCTTGTTCATTTACAAAATACAATAACGTAATGCTATCTTCTGAACAAAGCCTTACATTTTGAACTTTGTCGGATTCCATGCGTTGTCTCAAAGATTTAATTTCAAATCGCTTAGAACATATAATTCCTCAATGCGTTCTTTAATACTGCCGCCAATTTGAGAAATTCAAATCGAATAATTTTATCCGTTGAATGATTATCGGACATAGTATAATTCGAATACATACACTGGGTTTATATATTTTTTGAATAATGATGAATGTCGGTAGACTTGGAGGAAATTTTGAGTAAGAATCCTCTTATAAATGGAAATGTACTTAGATAAATTCGAGAAAGTGTTACCTGTGACATAATTGCTTCAATCGATACTAGAATAGTTCCGTAATTATTCCTAAGCGGCGGAAGTACATTTGGGGTTGAGATAAATGAGGGCTGGTAAAAATGAGGCTTAATAACAAGGCACTTTTCGAAGGATTTCAGACAGAAATGCGTGGACTAAAGTGGTATGAATTACTTATTTCAAAGATTAAATGAGTTCTGCATTGATGAATGGTCTTAAAGTATAATCTACTCTTAGAAAGTGATTTTTTTTTCTAACCTAGTTCATCAGAAAAAATATCGGAAAGGATTAGTGTAGATGTGCTAAAAGTTTAGATTATGTATGCAAAAATATATCCCTTCAGGGACCAGTGATAAAGGACTTTCAAGTTTAATACTTAACATTATTTTTTCCACTTAACTTTTTTTAAATTGTGTTGGGAACCAAGTGTCTGTTCCTATAACTAAAGACATTGTTTGTTTGAAAAGTAATCACTATTGAACTTACATCCAAGTATCCTCGAACGAGAAAGGATTAAGTGGTGGATTATATTGCAAGATGTCTTGGAGCAAGAGTTACACGTGGATTCTAGTTCGCCGAAACATCATAAGAGCGTGATCTATTGTCAAAGGGTGAATTGCTTCCGTGAGGTCTTTTAGGTTTCTTGAAGAGGCGAAAGCTCCCGCCAGGAATCCCAACAATCGACACGTGGATATCTGTCACTATTGTCAATGAACATAATCTGAAAACAGACTGCAAAGTAACTGAAAGCTCGATCCAAAAACCTGTAGCATTTAGCCTCTCGGTTGTGAGTCAGACAAAAGTTTTAGTGAACAACATAGGTGTCGGCATTTGTACCAACCCCAAAGTTTGGGGGTTAGCGAACAGGTGGCCGAGCCCCTTAGTAATTCATACATTTATAAGTTTAAGCAAAGATCTTCAAAACTTAGTTCCAATTTGAATTACAAATTTCTCAGTATGCTTTCTCTGAAACAAATGTTCAGGTGTCACTTGAAAAACTTATGCCTCTTGAATTGAATCAATATTTGTGTTAATTACACTTTAAAAAAGCGAGCAAATCGAACATACTTTTAAGTTAGAGTTAATTTTACATGTGAATAAGGTTTTTATTGTAGAGTCGAGAAGACTGTTACTAAAAATAGCAGTATTTTTCTGCATTTTCTATGCATGTTGTTGTAAGGCTTTTTTTAGTTCTTATCATATAAACTTAGTCTCAATAACAGTACACAGCTCAGAAAGAAAATATTTACACTGCAGTACCTTAGTAAAATATATAGCAGGATATGTATAGTATAGCACCATAATAAATTAAAGCAGTAGAACTCTCAGTACACGTTTAAAATGTACTTTTACGCGTCAACGAGAGATTAATGATTTAGTAAAGTGTAATAATTTAATTTACGATGCCCAAATACAAACACTTGGTCCATCTAGTTAATCCGGTTTAACTCCTCTTGACAATCCCCTAAAGCAAATCCAGCTGTCTTTTAAAATTATTTACTTATTATTTTAATATCTCTATTTTTAGTTGTTGGATTCATATCCAAAAAATTATTTCAAATCACTACATCAATATCTGTTTCTTAATAGATAATATGTATTGAAAGACGCATGTTAATATTTTTAAGGAGATTAGATTATCAGAAAACATATTACTTGAGATTTTAGACGAGCATACTCTAAGGAAATAATGTGAATCAATCTACAAGCCAATGAATGAGATTTGGATTCTTAGATAAATAATTATGGAGTTGATTGAAGATTCTATAGTGCAAAATCTATACATGGTTATAAAGTGCCAGTGCATCATTGAATCAAGATTTGCGTACAGGAAAAATGCATTTTAGAAGTTCTATTAAAAAGAAACATGCATTTGCCTTTTGAATAGGAGGAAACACCGAAACTTCATACCAGACAGATCGACAACCAACTAAAGATCGCTATCCTTCACTTTTTTTTTTTTGTCTTTTTTTTTTAAAGATATTCTTGTAGATATACGATGAGTTTCGATCAGTAGACCTCGTGCATGCTAGGCTAAATTTTTGTGTTTGACTAATGTTTCGAAATAAATTTGGGGACGTAAAAGCATACATTAAGCCTACTAATTAAATATAAAAGCAAAACAAAATATCATTCAATTTTCAAAAATAAAATAGCTACGGTTGGGGGTTATATATTTTCTGAATAACATACCTTTTCCTTCCAAAGGCACTGCCACTTCCTTGCGATATAGTCCCAATAAATACTAAAAAACAACATTCCGTTAAAAACACAAAGCTCAGACCAGCCCGCAGTTTGTACAAGCTCATGTTTCAATGCAGAAGTCTAACCCGGCTAACCAAGTCGTACAAGTCTTACGATTTCGGAACTTCTGAGGTGTGTGCTACAACACGAAGTCAGTTTTCCACACTCAGAAATTTCAATCTTTCCTTCCAAACAGGGATTTTCTTCCTACAACCACGCATCCGTTGCCACTTTGATTTTGAAAGGACGGAAATTGTGAACTTAAGAAGGAACCAGCCGCCTTTTTGATGGACCCCATAAATAAGAAGAGGGGAAGAGGGATAACAGAGATGAAGAGCTCTCTGGAGACGGGACGAACCTAAGACTGGCTGCAGAAGATAGGCATTATTTCTCTTGGCCAATGGCAAACAGCATGAATTGGAGACGAAGAGGTTCAGTCCAAGGGCAAGAGATTAAAGAGGTGTTCTCATAACTGTTCCATCCAGGCAACTACGTCATTGGAAGACATACTTCAAAGTTCATGGCTCGTGAATGTGTCTGCGAGTGCTCAAAAATGAGGGATTCTGGGGATGTATGTTCAGGGATGGGATTTTGTAAATAATGACATTGAGCTAAAAAGATAAGTTATTGTTTGACCAATTGGTTTTTCCTCATTTGACATCATGAGAGTGACTTATTTCGAAGATGAACTGTCCTTGTATTTTACGACGCTCTGAAGAAGGCAAATAAAATTGGAAATAACAGCGTACACCTAAAAAAAAAAATCCATAACAGCATGATCGGTTGAGACGTTCAGTTCGACACTAGGAGTTTTTCAACCAGGACGACCAAAAGCAAGATAGTGAGGACTGATGTTTGTTTTATCCACAGAAGGTTCAATGTTCTTGACCTGCAATTGCAGAGTTTGTTGTCCCGTCAGGTGTTGAGCCGGCCAAACGGTATAGTGGTTAGCGTGCTAGCTTCTAGAACACGAGGTTACGGGTTCGAGTCCCGTGTTAGGCATGGGTGTTTGTAAATGAATGTTGGCTTGTCTAATGACGAATGTTTCGGCTCATTATAGCCCTCGTGTTGCTGAGGGCGCCAGATAATTTGAAAACAACCAACAACCAGTCAGGTGTTGACTTCGTCCTTTTACTGGTTTAAAAAAGCAAGAGGTACTCATTTGGTTGTAATAAAGATCATTTAACAAAAATATGCATCAGGTTGCAAATGTTTCATGGTTTACCAAACTAAATTTACCGAGATCTTCATGTCATCACCTGTAGTACAAATGTTGTTACGTGCCAGTACAAATGTTGACCTAGCCATCCGAATGGGCTCAAAATAACGGAATGTAGCTCCCCGCCTGCAATAAGCATTTTTTGACAAAAATATGTAATGGTACCAAATATCACATGGTTAACAATATTAACAATTGCTTGAAAATAAAAATAATAATAACGAAGACTAATATTTACGTTTAAGAAGTATTATAAGTGTAAAAATGACTAGCTCGATTCAACAAAACTTTGCAGAGGTTATTTTTTTCTCAAATAGATGGAAAAAATATCCCTTGCCGTTAATTTGTTTTGCCAGGCTAACGAGTAAGAAGTATTCCTCCTTAAACTCGGAGAAAGAAATTGATGAAAAAAACCTTATCTTCCAGCCTTGGGTTGAAGTAAGAACTTTTGACGTATGGAGTGTTCCTTGACCCACAGATAGTACCATCATAGCCATTAATACAAGCCATAAATAATGAGTAACTGAGATAGCACCTTTCTTTTTCTCTTTACTCTTGGAATGCTTTCTGTGAAAGGGGTAAACCCGAATTAACGGCAATTGTTAATGGCCAAAAGAAGAGTTTCTCGATTATTGCGTTCTGAATTCTTTGGGAAAGGATTTAAGCGTTGGTACCTCGAGTAAAATCGATCTATTTCTTGTACAGTACCCAAAAAAAACACAGAACGATGGCTATATCTTCGGTTCTAATTATAATAGAATCTTACGGTTTGCACCAAAATGTTTTGCTTATGATTTTCTATATATCTGATGCAATTTTTCTTTCTTGAGGGACCATATACTAAGTAAAATTAACGCTATCTTCTAAAATTTCAATACGAACCCTTATTTTTTATCATTTCATTCGATTCAGAATACATCATTTACCCTATACACCAAATTTCAATGCATTATGTTGAAAAACACGTCACTTATGAGCGAAAATATTTCGACCATTTTTTGACCGATTTCAGGGAGAATTTCCATAAAACGAAAGGTATTTTTAAAGTTCTTCTTCACAGCGGGAGAAATCGAACGGTCAATGTGGCACGTTTCATGAAGATAAAATACAAGTATTAGTCTAAAATTGCATAGAAACTACTTGGATTTATAGTGTCATGTTTAAGATTAATACAAAAATAGCAAGTAAACGCAAAAGTAACATAATTTATTTACAACATTAAAGATGTGCATTCTTCACACGAAATAAATAAAATATCGAAAACTGTAATTCCAGAAATATAACGAATACTACTGATGATTAGAAAATTAATAAATATTAAATGTAGGCATTAGTAAACAGTATTTAGCAAAGTATGAATATTTTACAGAAACATTTCATTGTAAACACAAGTGTAACTTGATCGTTGAAATTATTTATAAAATGAAAAAGTCACATGATTCAGTAAAAATTTTAAAGGATAACTTATTGAAATTGCTTAAAAAATGTTGTTTTAAATAAATGGAATTTAAGAAATCAAATTAAAAAAAAAATTGATAGTTTACAGAAAAAATAATTAATAATTTAAAAAACTAAAAAACACACTTTAATAGAAAATCAAACTAAACAGTAGAAAATAATCAATAGATTAAAAAACTAAGAAACACGCTTTAATAGAAAAGTGAACTAAAAAGTAGAAGATAATTTTAAATAAGTTTGAAATAAGAATAGAGTGATTAACAAGAAATATTTATTTTATCTTAAAAAAGCGCGGGGTGCTTTTTAAGATATTTTCATAATGGCTCTACTTTTACCAATATCTGTCATTAAATATTTACAAAAATTGACATCAAGCACGCCACGCTTTTTTACGATAAAATAAATATTTCTTGTTAATCACTCTATTCTTATTTCAAACTTATTTAAAATTAGCTTCTACTTTTTAGTTCACTTTCCTATTAAAGCGTGTTTTTTAGTTTTTAAACTATTGGTTATACGATAATTGAACGTTATGCGATTTTCCACACCTCTAGTTTACCTTGAATTAATCTTTGATAGTTTTCAAAAGTCGTCTACTATACGGTCCCTTAAAGTGAGCGTTTTTTACATTTTCTCTAAAAAATCGAGAACTAATAGTCAAAATGGAAAGAAAAAAATTATGGGGGGTTTTAGAACATGGTAAATCTAATGAAAGCAAAAAAAAAAAAAAAAAAAAAAAAAAAAAAATATGTTTCTATTAAAAAAAAAATTTAATTGCTTTATTAATTAATAATTAATTATTAAAAAAGAAATTGATTCAAAAGATGATTGCTATTTATGTTTGGCCATTTACAAACTACCTTTTGAAAAAAAAATTACTGAAATATATTAATTATTTAAGTATTTATGGCCAAAAAACCAACTTTTTTTTTTAACATTAATTTATCATTTTCTTTTTATCATTTAAATTACAAACCATTCATTAGAAAATTACGAATTTTTGTATTTCGCATTCTTTTTTAATGCTGAATCCAAATATGGAATAATATTATGAGGTTGCTATTGAGCTTTTTAAAGTTTGGTTCTGTTTTAATATGTAGATGACCCCTCATGATAAAAAAAACTACATACAATTATTAAAAACCTTCCACGATTTACAACGGTACCTTTTGTTTGTTATTTCAACAATTAGAACAAAAGATATAGCCATCGTTCTGTTTTTTTTTGGTGTACTGTACCTTTTTCTCAGAACCTATCAAAGATAATAAACTAAAATTTGGTACACAAATTCCTTGAACAGTTTAAATACTATTGAAGAGAGCTTTTTTTATGCTACTTGTTCTTTTGCTTATATTTTTAACATTTTAAGACAAATAAAAAGTATAAATTATTTTTACACAACTTTTTTCAGTAACTGCAATATAGACCTACAAATAATATCGTTATTAATACCATAATAGTACCTTAGACTTTGTATTAATATATTCGCTACTCTCTATTATATAAATTAAAAAATACAAAATATATTTTGAGGTAGAGTCATTTCATGTTTCTGCATTACAAAGCGTTAAATCAAGAATTAATAAAAAAAAAATTTAAAAAAAAAAAATACTACTGGTTGAATTGATACGACATACCTGATTTACTTAAGTGATGGCTGTGGGCTCAGGCTTCGTATGCCAAATGTGCCGGGTTCGAGTCCCGGGTTAGGCATGGATGCTCGTTGTGGTTCGGAATCCACGTTAAACTGTAGGTCCCAGCATGATTATCCGACACTGTGCAAACAAAATAGGTCATTCAGCGTACAAACCAAGATGTCAAAAAAGGAAATTTTGACATCAAGCGGGTACGTCTCCACTTAACCAGTTAGTTGAAAGTTCGATGATATATTTTCTTAAGTTATACTGTGTTAAAACCAGTAACGTAACTATGTTAGTAAGGCCTCTCTCCCCATCTCCATTCTTTTTTTCCCTTCAAAGTTGAGAATTGTTATTTAAACAAAGAGTTACATTTTTCTATGTAATGTGTTTGTGAGAGAAAAAGAAATTAGCTGTCTTTTAATGACAGCCCCAAAAACTTAATACATTTTTTTTTGTCATAAACAACTAATCTATCTACCAAGTTTGAGCTCGATTAGATGACGGCAACTGGGTTAATTAGCCCTCCGCAAATTTTCTTGACCCATACAAACAAAATCGAAGATAATGGATTTGAAAAATAGACAAAAATCGTTATTTGATGAATTTTGAAAGTAGTAAAATTTCACGGAACACGGGGAAAAGGAAACCACCTCATCGTTAATATGTTCAAGAGCAGCAGTTGTTAAATCTTTTCAAAAGTGGAATGTCAGCTATACACATGGTCTGTAATAGCAATTGGGATAGCCTTCACCTGTTGAATGCTTAGGGAGAGGGCGTAGAGTGTCCAGAGGTGTAAATAACAATAAAAGGCAACAAAGCAGAAAGTTACAGCACATCTTAAATAAGAATTATAGACGGAGATGCTTGGTTGGTTGGTTTGTACTCTCAACGACTTATTTTTATGCACAGTAACGGCTAATCAGGCCGGGACATACAGCTTAACGTGGATTCCGAACCACAACAAACATCCATGCTTTACCCGGGATTTGAACCCGGTAGCACGCAAGGCCAGAGCGCTAACCCCACAGCCATCAGATGGACCTAGACGGAGAGGCGTTTGCAAGTTTAGGTACCGCATCGAATGCTACAAGTCATGCATACTTTTGTGATACAGAGCTATAATATTAGATGCAACGATATTTTCAGATAAATGGTTTTTTTATGATTTAGATACCAAAAATACGTTTCGCCGCAAAATTTCATGTTTTCGGACATTCTAGAAATATATTTTTAATAAAGTTATGTTTTAGTAAATGGCAAATTCCATGTAAGTTCTGAAGTGAAAGATGTGTAATTCGCGAAAGGTGTTTTACAGGTGTATACAGATTTTTTTTTTATTATAAGAGGTCGTATATATATATTAAAACTAAATCAAACTTTAAAAGTCTCAAAGACAACTCGATTTTTTCCATATTTAGCATTTTAAAAAATGACAGAGTCTTAACAAATTTCATAAATTTTCAATAAATTGTTAGCGATTTTAGTAACTACAACGAAATGGCCAAATAATAAGAGGTATCGTTTTCTGGCATGAATGGTAAAATAATTGATACATTTTATTAATTACTAAGTTTCAAATATTATTTGTTAAAGGACAAATATAAATAATGCATAACTTTACTTTTAAACAGTATTAAACCCCTAAACAACCTTTTTGGGAAAGCTTGTATACAAGTTCCAAATATACATGCTTAAAATATCAGAAGAAAAATATTTTCACTTATCAAATCTTTTTTACTGTAATTCCTATTCAAATACCTGACGTTTCTTTCACTTCCGATAGATACAGAAACACGTGTATGGAAACTTCCATTATATATGCAATAACACAATTATATTAGAATAATGAATGGTATCAGTATGCAAATACGCCCTCTTAACTCTTAACCCTCTTAACTTAGTTTCTCTAACCAATCGTAGAGCTTAGAAAGTTTTTTTTTCCCCCCATCAATATTCATATCAGTTTTTAACATGGTTACTATCTGAAATTTAAAACTTCCGTTTGCATTGTTTTAAATTTTTTTGCCACTTGTAGATTTTTTGTTATCATTCTTTCACTTTTCTTTTTGGCATATATAAGTCTACACTACATCGTGTAATTATATCTATTTTCTCAACTTTCTTAATCGTTTGCATCTTGCGTTTTCTAAAAAATTATCTAGGTTCAAAATGTGAGTATCATTTAAATGTTTTTAAATCATTTAATTTTTAATAATGATATGAAGTACATTTAATAAATATATTACTTAAATGGTCCTTCTTTTCTGTTGTACAATTTTGGTTATCTACCATTATACATAAGACGTGCAATGGTTTTTGAACACCCTGTGTGTAGTTTTATAAGCATTTTGAAAAATCTACAATTTTATGTAGTAACGTTTAATACGACTTTTTTCAGCAGATTGAAATGTATATAATCAGAAATGGTTAGTTACAACATTCCATTGATTTTATCTGGCCATCTTTAAAGTAATGAAAATATGAAAACGAAAACGTCAATTTACACCAATTCCATGTCATGTTTAAATACAGTGACCAGTATTAAGTATAATTGAAAGTTGTGTGACTTACCACACGCTTAGTTTCTCTATGCAATGAAGTTATCTTTTACATTAATCATTTATTTTTTTATTTTTAAGAAACAGTATGCAAGAATTGTTTTCTAAACATGGATACACGGAATTTCTAATTTGTTCGTTCACAGAAACATTTTTATTCTCCACAAACATTTAAATTCTATTTTAACATATTACTTTTCAAAATTTATTTATTTTTAATTATAAAAGTAATTTTAAGCCAAGCAATGCATAAAAAGACTTATAAATGTAGAAGATCCCATTCAGATCGTAACAAGCTTTTGTATTCTGGTTGGAAGTAACTAATTATTGGATGTATTAGTGGGTGATAACTTGTCTTTTTATAAGATACTAAGGGGCTCCTCCCCTTGCTCGCTAACGCTCGCCAACCCCCTGGATTGCTTGGTTCGCTCCGCTCGCTTCAAAGTGAGGCATTTAAAATATGCCCTAGAAAAAGCTATTTCAGCTGCATAATCAATAAAATCCTTGAAAAGTGATATTGTGCAATGAAACTGAAAACGTTGGATTATTTATGAGCTACGATACTTTGGACGTCATTATCCTACTACTTATGTCAAGACGCGTTAAGCAGTGACAGTTTAGCAACGTAGTAGAACGTGTTTGCGCCTGCGCACATCAATAGCGCCTCTGGCGGCGAACCTTTGTACATAAGCCCGAATTCCCAATACAATAAATGAGATGCTTATGTGATTTGAAACGTGTTGTTTATTTTAATACAGTTCACGATTTTATACATGGTCCGTCGAGCCGGAGTCAAACCAGCGATATTGCGAGTTATATTGGTGTTTCAGGCTATCTGAGATTTGCGAATTATTGAGCATTTCGCAGCCACGAGTTGTGTTTCGAGTTTTGCTGCTATTGTGTTTCGTGTTTTTGCTGCTATTGTGTTTCGAGTTTTGCTGCTATTGTGTTTCGGGTTTTACTTATTATAGTGGTCTAGTTTTGATGGTTTTTAGTGTTTCAAGTTTTATTAATATTGTGGTTCGAGACTTTGAGAACAGTTTATGAAGTGTATTTTTAGTATAAAGCGGTGTTTCAGGTCCTGCTGAGTTTTGTGATACTCAAAGTGTCTAATTTGAAAATTTTTAGTCTCTTCAACCTTCCTTAGTAATGTCTTTAAATTCTAGACTAAGGAAAGACGAGTTGAGACTTATTGCCGAAGAATTGGATATAGATGCCCCTGTTGGTGCCAAAAGCATCGAAATCAGAAGGTTAATTGAAGGTAGCGACGTTTTTGCTTCGAATAATAATTTTGTTTAGAGTGTGGTGGAGAATGTGGTTAAGGAAAAGAAACGGGAAGTTGAGAAATCTGATAATGAGTTGCAATTAGAAATAGAAAAGATTAAGTTGGCGCAATTGGAAAGAGAGATAGAGATCGCAAATATTCGAAGAGATACTTCCCAGAACGTGAGCCGACCAAACGGTATAGTGGTTAGCGTGCTGGCTTCTAGACCGCGAGGTTGCGGGTTCGAGTCCCGCGTAGGCATGGGTGTTTGTAAATGTATGTTGGCTTGTCTAATGACGAAAGTTTCGGCGCATTATAGCCCTCGTGTTGCTGACGGCGCCAGATAATCTGAATACAACCAACCAACCCAGAACGTGACCCAAGATTCATCCCAGGGGACAACAATTGCTCTTGAGTCGCAATCTTCAAATCATGGCCTAGAATACTTTATTAAATGTGTAAAAACTCTAACAATTCCGGCACCAATACGTGTAGAGTCTTATAACCTTTTTTTTCAATCTTTGGAAAAAGCGTTTAAGTACAAAAATGTTCCGGAGGAATTTAAGTCGGAAATTCTTTTGAATATTCTTGGCGAAGGAGCTAGTAATATTTTGATATCTGTAAATACTGAAGATATTGGTGACTATAAAAAATTAAAAGCCTTAATCGAAAGGGAGTTTTTGCCCACTCCTCGCGAATGTTTACATAAATTCCGTAAGGCGCACAAACTATCATCGGAAAGTTATGTTCAATTTGCTTCCAGATTGAGCGCGGCATTTGAATACTATTGTCAGGTGAGGAAAGTTGACGATTTTGCTTCACTTTGTGACTTAATCGTTTCCGATAAGATTTTTGATTCTTTGGACCGCGAGCTCATGACTCACATTGGAGTCCGCCAGGGAGAGTCCTTTTTTGAGCCACAGCAATTGGGACGCGAGTGTGATTTATATCTGTCTTCCAGAGGTAATGGTAAAACTGACTTTTTGTTGTCTAAAACCGATACAAGGAGATTTCCAGACAACGTGCAGGGTCATCAGCATGCGAGTTTTCACCAAAGTACAACATTTCTTTCGGAAGTAAGAAGCGCTAAGTGCGTTCTGTGTAGAAACAACGAAAATCATTTATTGTATGCTTGCCCGAGATTCAGAACTCTATCGGTTTCGGAGAGAGTGGAAGTTGTTAGGATAAATAAAATGTGTTTTAAGTGTTTAGCACCCAACTGCCATGTAAAGAAGTGTCGATATAGAAACTGTTTTTGTGGAAAACCGCACAACAAAATGATTCATTTCCCTAAGGAAAGTGGCCAAAGTCAGGAACTGCCAAAGACAAATGAGAGGGTAGAGGGTATTGGTACCTCTGAAAGTTTTGTAGGTGTATCCTCCCAGCCTGGTGAACACCCGACTACTATTGTGGCCACTAATTTTTCTAAAGCGAATTCAAGGACTGTTTTATTGAGTACTGTCCGTGGGTATGTTCGCGGAAAGGGTGGTGAGTTGAGGGGTGTTCGGTGTTTACTGGACGTTGGAAGTCAAGCGTGCATAATGAGCAAAGATTGTGCTGATAAGTTGCAACTAAAACGTGAGAAAATAAACACTGTGATATCTTGCCTAAATGACACCTGTATGACAGTCAACGGTAGTGTTACTGTTACACTTACTAATTTAGAACAAAATTACGAGCGGGAATTATCATTGTTGGTTGTAAAAAAGATCACCGACCTTATACCTAATAAGCCGCTCGAAGTTAATGTTAATATTTTGGAATCGGTTCCTTCATTGGCCTACGATAGTTTTGGCGTACCGGGTAAAATTGATATGTTGTTAGGCGCAGAAATTTTTTATGAGTTACTGCGACCTGGTCAGATACGTTCACAGAATTGCCAACTACTATTTCAAAATACAGTTTTTGGATATGTCGCGAGCGGCAGCGTACCCCTAGTCGAGCCTTCAAAAATGCATTGCGGATTGGTTCGTGGAAAGGATTTAGAGGAAACTCTCAAAAAATTTTGGGAAATTGAAAACGTAAATGAGGAATTAAAACAGAGTAGCGAGACTAATATTTGTGAGAAACATTTTGAGCGGACACGCTTCAGGGATGAGCAAGGTAGATATGTGGTTACTATGCCCCTTAAAAACGACCCAAAGTGCTTGGGATTGTCTAAAGGGATTGCTCTCAAAAGATTGAACTCGCTGTGGGCCAGATTGTCAAGGGATCCTGATTACTTGACATTGTATTGTGAGTTCTTGAAGGAGTACGAGAATCTTGGTCATATGAGAGAGGTGTCCGAGAAAAACGAGCCAGATGTTGCGTACTATGCGACTCACCACGGCGTTTATCGACCAGAGAAAACATCCACAAAATTACGCGTAGTGTTTAACTGTTCTAGTGAAACTTCAAATGGACTATCGCTCAATGCAATCCAGTATAATGGTGGTGTTATACAGGACGAGCTATTTTCGCTGATGATTAGGTTCAGAAAGCACATATATGCAGTAACAGCAGATATCAAAATGATGTATCGCATGATTTTGATTCATCCTAACCAACATTGTCTTCAAAGGATACTGTGGAAAGGCAATGTAAATGACCAACCCAAGATCTATGAGCTAACTAGGTTAACTTACGGAACAGTGTGTGCTCCAAACTTGGCAATGCAAACTCTGAGACAGTTAGCCACTGATGAAGAGTCTAACCTTCCAGTTGCGGCGTCTGTGCTTCGCAATGACTTCTATATGGATGATGTGTTAAGCGGAGCTGAAACCCTTTCGGAAGCCAAGAAAATGCAACTAGAGCTTATTTCGATCTTGAAGAGCGCGGGGATGGAATTGCATAAATGGTGCGCGAACCACCCGGACCTATCTCAGAGACCCGAGGAAGATTATGAATTTGGAGATTCTAGTGAAACTAAAACATTGGGTGTATTATGGAATCCAATAAAAGACTGTTTCACATTTAGAGTAACAGTTGATCCTAATCAGCCTTGCACCAAAAGGGCTGTGTTGTCCACAATAGCTAGAATCTTTGATCCTTTAGGTGTCGTTGGTCCAGTGATCTCAAAATGCAAGATCTTTATGCAAAGGTTGTGGCGTCTCAAAATCGACTGGAATGAGCAGTTACCAGAGGAAGAATGCAAAGAATGGCAACAGATCCTGGCGGGGTTTCGGAGCGTAAACAACATCGAGGTAGACAGGTGCATTGTGATTGTGCAGGCGGTGTCCGTGGAAATCCATGGCTTTGCTGATGCGTCAGAACGATGTTACGGTGCTGTGGTGTATTGCAAATCTACAGATAGAGCTGGCAGGTCACTTGTAAAATTAATAGTAAGCAAGTCTAGAGTATCACCACTTAAAAGCCTTACTATTCCAAGGCTTGAATTGCTTGCCGCAGTGCTGTTGGCAAAATTGGTGAAAAAGGTCATTTCAGCCTTAAAGCTTACAGTGACACAAACGTATTACTGGAGCGATTCAATGATTGTATTATCTTGGATCCATAAAGAACCATCAGATCTGAAGACCTTTGTGCAGAACAGGGTGGCCACAATTCAAGAACAAACATATATCCCTCAGTGGCGTCATGTGGGTACGGATCAGAATCCGGCAGATTTGGTATCTCGAGGTGTCGATCCTGACAAATTGTTAAGTCAAACCCTTTGGTGGAATGGACCGGTGTTTCTCAGTGAAAGTGACTATCCAAATCGAAGTATCACCGTTGCTGACAAACGTGAGGACTTTCAATCGGAACTTAGAACTTTTTTCCGAGGAAGTATTTCAGAAAATAACTTACCAGTTTTTAGTGTTATTGTAAATAATTTTTTGCATGAATTAATTAATTTACGTGATAATTATATAAGTGTTCTTCGAATATTGAGTTATATTTTTAGATTTGTAAATAATGCTAGAAATGTTTCTGAGAGAAAGACTGGCCCATTCGAAGCTCATGAGATCAACGAGGCAGAAAACTACTTAATAAAAGCAACTCAGCAAAAGGAGTTCTCGGTGGAAATCGGAAGTCTTTTTTTGGGTAAAAGTATTTCACCTAAGAGTAAGTTAAAAAGTTTAAACCCGTTTCTAGATGGTGATGGAGTTTTGAGATTAGGCGGTCGTTTGAGTAATAGCAATCTTAATTTTTTAAGGAAACATCCTGCTATATTACCCAAAGGTCATATTCTTACATTATCAATAATCCGATTTGTTCATAAGAAGTATTTGCACATTGGTGCTACTGGATTGTTGAGCTTTGTGCGGGAGAAGTTTTGGCCATTAGGTGGACGTTCTATTTGTCGCAAAGTTGTCCACGACTGCGTAATTTGTTTTAAAGCTAATCCAGTAAGTTTAAAGCAGTTGATGGGTGATCTACCTAGAGAACGAGTGGTGCCAGACTTTCCATTTAATTGTTCAGAAGTTGACTTTTGTGGACCTTTTTCTGTTAGATACCGCAATCAAAGAAAAGGAATTTTCCATAAGATCTATGTATGTATATTTGTATGTTTTGTAACTAAGGCTGTGCATATTGAAATAGTTACGGATTTAACATCTGATTCTTTTATAGCGACTCTGAAACGGTTTATTGCACGCCGTGGAAGATGTGCCAAATTGTACTCTGATAATTCGATGACATTTGTTGGAGCCGACTGAGAAATAAAGAGACTTCATGGATTGGTTACAAAGCCTGATGAGCAACTGGCCGGGTTTTTGTCTTCCGAGGGCATAGTTTGGAAGTTCATCCCACCTAGATCTCCCAATTTTGGTGGCTTGTGGGAGGCTGCAGTGAAGGGATTTAAGTCCATTTTTAAGCGATCAGTGAGTGGTCATAATTTAACTTACGAGGAATTCCTAACCATTACAACACAAATAGAAGGAATTTTGAATTCCAGACCACTTAGCCCCTTATCTGCTAGTGTAGATGACTTTCAGGTATTGACTCCCGCCCATTTTCTCATCGGAAGACAAATGAGCACTCTAGTTGAGCCTGATTTAGTTAATATAAATGAAAATAGATTAAGTAAATGGCAAAAGATAACTAGAGTTGTGCAATTGATTTGGAAGAGTTGGCATCGCAATTATCTAGATCAGTTGCAACAACGATCAAAATGGCAATTTGAGAAAAATAACGTGAAAATTCGTGATTTGGTATTGCTTGTTGAGGAAAATCTTCGTCCCAATAAATGGTTATTAGGCCGTATTATAAGTACCAAAGATGGAAGCGACGGCAAAATCAGAGTAGTTCAGGTAAAAACCCAATATAGTACATTTTCTAGGGGAATTTCTAAGGTTTGTTTGCTGCCTATGCAGGACTGAAATGCAATTGTAATTTTATACGGATAACCTTTTTAAGTAATGTGTAATTTGATATGCAGTTTTTTATTGATACATTTTTATTGTGTCCTTTTTATATTACATTTGATTAACTATTGGAGTACAATTGATTGAATGTAAACATTGCAATGTGGGGCGGCATGTTTGCGCCTGCGCACATCAATAGCGCCTCTGGCGGCGAACCTTTGTACATAAGCCCGAATTCCCAATACAATAAATGAGATGCTTATGTGATTTGAAACGTGTTGTTTATTTTAATACAGTTCACGATTTTATACAGAACGTTTTTGGAAAACAATAATAATAAACACTCTCGTAGATATATTTAAAAAAAAAAAAAAAAAAGATAAGTTATTTCAGAAAGCCATTGAAATTTATGGACTGGTTTTGTATGAAGCGCCAAAACTATTAAAGCTGCACATCGAAATTTCTTAACGAAGCAATATTAGCAATCATATGTTTGCATAATCCTTTTAACGATACTTAAAAAATAACAGTCAAATTGTTTATCTGCAATGGCTGAAGTATTTATTATTCAATCGGTGTGAATGTGAGCATAGAAACCTTAATATTCTTAAAAGAAATTCCGTGCTCAGTTATTATAGCCATGTATCCGGAAAACGTTCATAATAAATATGTGGTGGTTATTTGTCGAATCCAAACAAATCTGGCTTGTTTTAATTGTATAAAAAAGAGAGTTCCCGGAATTCTAATCCAAAAGAAATGTACACATCTTGCATCATTGTAAATATTAAATCAATACGTTTTAAATAGGCAATAATTTGTTTCTGTAGACTGTAATAAAGAAAACCAAATATAGCGAATCCAAGTTGTTTTCTGTTGCCAGTTGTATTAGTCAAATTTCGAAAGATATATTGTGATTGGCTGAATTGCTGAATTTGGAAATTCTTGCATAAAATACATTTAGAAAATTTGTGATTGGATGTTTGAAGTAGTTACCATTCTGCTAACAAAAACTGCTGGCTAATTGGCTGAATTTGGGCTACGAAGATTCCGATCTTTTTCTATACGCAGCAATTGGTCCAAAGCTGTTTACTTGTGCTTTCCCCTTAGCCAACTCGCGGGATCCGGGAAATATATAATATCCGTATCTAAATATAAATGTTTTGTTCCAATTATATTTACAAATGAAGCGTATAATTCGTAAATATTTTCTTAAATATACAATAAGCGTATGTATCCAGTCACTAAATAGTCTTTTTAAGAGCAGACGAAAACATTTATTTAGTTAGTTGGGAAAATGGAGGAACAAGTCATTATAGATCAGCAATTGTCATTAGAATATATATTAATTTTAGTCTTCTCACGGAAGACTGGAACTCTAATGGATGGATTTTCATTTAGTCAGCAAAAATGAATGGTGAGAACTTTGAATTCTAACTACGCAATACAGATTCTTGAATATTAATTATGTCGAACGAGGGAAAAATGGACTTCAAGCGATGACCGGGAAAAGGAACTAAGAAGGACTTTAAAAGGATAAAATTAAATTAAAAGACGATACAAAATAGGTTTATCATTACATGTATATAGTTAAAATGATAAGAATACTTGTAACAAAAATACTTAATAATACTCTTTGACAATTGATTCCAGCCCTCTCATTTCGATAGCATAAAATTTCATTTATGGAAACTTAAAATCAATGTTGAATTAAAAAGAATCGTTTCTCGCCATCTACAACTGAAAAGAATTCCGTTACTTTGACTACTAAAGAAAATATCTTTTAGTACTGCGAATTATCTTTTGGTATGGACCTTGTAAACAATGTTATCAGGTATAACGTTATAAGGGGTAGGCTTATATCGAATGACAATACTTGTGACATGCTTATGATCAATCAAATTGAACATCTTTAGAAATGGATTGGATATTTTTTTTTTTTTTACATTGCATTAGTTAAACACAATATAAGTTTAGTTTATTCCCGTGCAAAGGAATTAATAGTGACGTCCTCCTCGTCATGCACAACCTCCATTACATTGATTTCTAAACAAAATATCTTTTGATATTTCCTGAGCATTCAAAAATCTAAATATTTCTGTCTTTATCAAAATCTCAATTTATTAAATCGCTTTTATAAATTTGGTATG
The DNA here is from genome assembly GCA_963978545.1 of Linyphia triangularis. Classification (NCBI taxonomy): domain Eukaryota; kingdom Metazoa; phylum Arthropoda; class Arachnida; order Araneae; family Linyphiidae; genus Linyphia; species Linyphia triangularis. The sequence goes on along the minus strand of OZ021732.1, from coordinate 27,603,701 downwards.
ATAAATTCTAGATTATTTTCACCACAAAATTATTGTTTTATGAAAACAATCTGTTCGAAATTGTTTTAGTTTATGTAATTAAGATAATACTTTAAGGTGTCAATTCTAAATACAAAATGAAATGGTACTGATCTAAATGGTTTTATAAAGTTGATGTTTTGGGTAGGGTATAGCTGCAAGGGGGGGGGGGGAGATAAAAGGAGATCCCTTTGTGCATACTGTGAAATTGTGTTGTAAGTTAAATACGAAATGACACGAAAAACCTTTATAATTAAGTTTTCTGAGAAATCAGTTTCAATTTAAATTGTCTTCATTTTCTAGATAAGGGGATGCCAATTTTTTTAAGCGGTTTGTGTTTATAAATTTTTAATTACTATAATTTATAAATTTTTAGGTCATCTTTTAAAAAACTGAAAACAGAAATCGGATATATTTTTGCTTTAATAAGATTGTCCTATTATCTCTTTTATAATTGTTTGTTGTAATTTCTGCTGTACACATCGTTTTACCTTCAATTGAAAAAAAAGGAACAGAAGGACGCAATAGCTGAACAAAACTGCAATAAAAAATAGTTGGGTTTGGAAGAAGAAAAAAAATTCACAGTTTCGTTTCTGCTGTGGCTAGCTTTATCTAAGTGATTAATACGATACATTGTTTTAATTTGAATCATAGTTATTGTAATTGTTAAAGAGGTCATTTGTCACCCTCCTTTGTTTACGCAATAACTCGATCACATACCTTATTAGGTTAAAGTGGGTTTTCGATGTTTATTCCGAATTCAAGGTAAAAAGTAGTTTGAAAATTTTGTTTAAAAATAACCCATTTTTCGAATCACATATTCAAAACTGCATAATTTATAGTTCTATACAGTAATCATTTCTTTGGTACATGGATATTTCATAGTCTCTCTAAAAAAAATGAATTACTTTGTCTTTCCATGGTAAAAAATTAGTTAGACGGTGAAAATAATGATCACTTAAGTCAGGTGAGAACTGATAATAAGATGGTCACCCGATACAGAAGTTATTTTTTATATAGCTTTTCCAAGTATTTTCGGTATTTCTTCATCTTAAGAAAGTTCTTTTCTTAAGCTATTCGACAACAAATATTGGTTGTAGGTAACATAGAAGAGGATTCAAGAATGTTATAATATCCCAATTAGGTATATGTGTATATGGGAAAGGTGAAAAGGTTAAAAAAAATTGCATGATGGTAATGCGTTGCCAGGGGCGGATTTAGAGGTCAATCAAGGGGGGTGCGATTATGAACGTGAGTGTTTACAGTGGCGGTGATAGTTTGTCAACTTGGGGAAGAGAGGGGGGAGGGGTATCATCAATTAGTATGATACTACTAGGGTTCAATGAAACATAAAAATTAGAGGGTTTGACAAACCTCGTTTGCACCCCATGTAACACATTACCTCGAAAATGTAATAAAAAATTAAATTTTAAATATTTAATAAAAAATATTTAAGAGAACAAAAAAATATCTCATGCAGATTAGGTGAAGTGTAAAAAAAGCTCAGCAATCCTGAAAATTGAACTTTTTTATACAAGTTAATTTACCAATACATTCAACATCATAAATCAATTGATGCAGAAAAAGGCGATAGATCTTTTAACAACTTTAGACAACATTGCAGGTACGTAAAACTCTATATTCATAAGGTTTTAATAATTTCCAAAGTTAAACAATGCTTTTCAACTCTGTTTGACATCACATTAGTAAATTAAAATATAAGTTACATAAACTTGAGACTACACACTATAATATTGGTCACTGCATTCAAATTTGATATGGTATTATTTACTGTTTCCAAATTTTCCTTCATTTAAATGAAAATGGAGAGTTTGGCGATATTTTTGGCAATAATTTTTACGTGGGACAAGAAAAAAAAAGTAATAATAAAAAAAAAACGCATAACCGACGAAATTGGTGATGATATTCAATAGACATTACACTGTCCTTTCTTGAACGAAAAGCAGAAAGATATCAATAGTTGATGGGCGATGCACAAGGGCAGAGAGCTTTGCGTTAAAGACACTCATTTTTCAACCTTTTACGCTTTTATCAGATTTCTACTGGAAATTCGGAGGTGGGGGCGATTAAAACACCTTAAGAGGCATTAGATTCATGATTTCACCCTTATGTGAATGCTCAAACTTAATCGTAGGTCCCATGGCTACCACTAACCCGAACACCAAATTTGAATATCGTACGTCAATTCGTTTAGGAGCTATGCTGACCATGTACGCATAGACATTTTATCTAGACCACTTTTTTGAAATCGGGATGTTTCAAAACCTGGGGAAATGAAAGAAAAATAGATTTTTTTTCTGAATGCTATACATTTTCATTACCCTATGTAAACATATAGGTAATTGAAAGTAATTGATAGGTAAGTAAAAACGTGTTTGGCTATGATTCTCAATATTTTGAAAAGAAGTATAATTACAACATAGAACTCACTTTAAAATGTTAAGGATAAATAACTTTTTTATAATTTAAGAAAGTAATTTTGTTTGACATTGTCAAAGGGTATTTATGATTTTGCATATGAGAGCGTGCTTATACAATGCTTATTCCTGTAAAAACAGTTTATTTTTATAAGAATGAAATATTTTATTATGATATATTCAAATATTATGCTGATAATTGCATAAAATATCGAATATCAATGTGTACAGTAAGTCCCTTCTTCGGATCATTCGGACAAAAATGAAATATTTAAAAAAAGATTGGAAAAAAAACAAATGTCTAAACAAATATTGTTAATGAAAAATTACATTTTGTAAAATAAGAAGTAAAATTAAAAAATATATATTTATATTACCAAAGTTTAGTCACATTAACACTATATATTGATGCACTAAGACTACTCTAACTACATTAACATATATTCGAACTTTATAGTAAAAAAAGAGACAAGGTGAGTGTGTGTACAGTTTTTTTAATAAAAAAAAATTATCTTCAAATATAAGATAGTTTTTACTATGGCTCTTCCAAGATTTTTTTATTTATTATGTAAACTTTCTTTTCTTTTTATTGGTTACATGCGCCTCAACAATATTAGTATAAAAATCTATAAAGATTTTCTGTATTAATCCAGTATAAATTTCTTTTAAAACTTTAATATAATTCTAATTTGGTTAGAGGACTATAATACCAAACGGTACGTTTGCTTTATTTCTGACAGCTTCGAAAGTTTTTAAGGTGCAATCAAGCCACAATTAAACTGGTGTTATTTAGATCAATCTGAAGTCTGTAGAAATTAGTAAATCTTTTTGAAATTTTGTATTAGTACTGCTGGGAAAATCTGGAAATGCTGTTTAAACATTATCATAAAATTTTTGAAATGAAAACTTTAAGAAATAACTGTTCGGATTTTTGCTAATTACGCTTCAAGAACAACAATATATTTAAAACTTCATTGGGTTGAATTCATTTTGATTTATTATTTTATTTATAAGGAATAGCATGTAAAGCGAACAGCCATATAAGCCCTTTTCATCTTAAAGTTTTATATTTTCCTTTAGTTGCGAAAATTCTCTAAAAAGATGGATTTTAATTGTACCCAACCTGTACTTTAATATAAATTTTGAGATTGGTTTAACATAACTGTATATTTTCTCTTATAAATATGATTTAAAAAGAACTTAAATTAGGAAAATGTACTCAAAGCCCATTTTAAACCGTCAATACACAAATCCTCATATTTAAAATAAAAAAATAAAAAAAAATAAAAAAGCAGCAGGTTTTTCAAACAATAAACTTAACATTATCTGAAAATTAGTTTGTTTAACTCTCTGCGTTTTATTCAAATAAAATTCCAAACTAAATTAGTTACATCAGGTGAAATTGTAATAATAATAATTTTCATGTAACCATAGGACCTTCTTTTTCATCACAAGTGTCATCTCTAATCGGTTACATATTGTGTCTCATATTAGATATATTAGTAGTCATATTGCCATCAAGTTTGAGTCACGCACACAAAAACACATTTAAAATTAGAATTAAAAAAAAAATTAAATTTAAAAAGTTGTTAACATTAAATGATTTAAATTATTTGTAAGTCATCGGTATTGTTCCTAATATTTCAGTAATTTATACTTAAATAATCAACTCTTACAAAACAATTTTGGCTTTTATTTAACAGAGCAAATAAAAACTCAAAAGCTGCGAATGCGCAATATTTACAAATTTGCAATCTAAGCTGACCAGTTTTGAAATTATATGTTAAATTACTTGATATTCTTCTAGTAGCAATAAATGTCGCTGTATCGGATATTTCCAGGCATTGCACCGGAACAACGTTAGATTTGATTAGTTTGTTTATCAAGCAGAGAACATCTACCAGATGGTCTTTCAAGGGAAATATGGACTTCATCTTAAATAAGAGAAACATCAGAAAACTATCAGGAAGTAGCTCAACAATCGACGCGAGATTACTAGTCAAATTTTTTAAAAGTGTTTACTCAATTTGAAAACAGACTACAGAGAGCCAAATATTGCTCGATCCGGTGACTTTTCGCGAGGTGTGAGATTGGAGCATAGCAATATTTAAAAACGTGTTTGGCTATGATCCTGAATATTTTGAAAAGAAGTTAAAAGCTATATAGAACTCACTTTATACTGTTAAGGATAAATTACATTTTATAATTTACGAAAGCAATTTTGTTTGACATTATCAAAGGGCTTTTATGATTTTGCATATGAAAGGGTGCAGATACAATGGGTTATCCAGTAAAATCAGTTTATTTTTATAAGAATTAAATATTTTATTATAATCTATTCATATACTGATGGTATTGAATTGAGAGTTACGTTGATAATTGCATAAAATGCCAAATATGAGTGTTTCTGATCATTCGGTAAAAAATGAAATATTCAAACATATTTAGAAAAAAAAGCAAACGTCTAAACTAAAACAAATTGTTAATGATATATTATATTTTGTAAAATAAATAGTAACTTTTAAAAAATCTTATCATGCTTATATATTATTATCAATTATCTTGCACTGCCATACCAATTGAAGAAACAAACAGTCTTGACATCGCACGCACACTCCAATTCAAGCAAGAATGACCATTCCATTCGCTTGTCCCTTCCACCCCAGAGTAGAGGCATTTTAGTAATTTGCAACTCACATCACAATGGTGCAATGTCACGTGCAAGGGAGGGGACAGTATGCCCCACAAGTTTTATTGCTTTGTGTCCTTAGTTTCAAATTCAAGGTCAAGAAAGAAGGGGTCGTTTTTGTTGATCTTTTGGAGAGAACGAAGGTAAACTTTTCTTGGTCCTAATTTAGCGATAGCTTCTTCATCGGAACTGTAAGTTCTTACAACACTCTGTAGAATTGCAATAATGCTATTGTACTGATTTTATCAAAGCTTTTTCTTAATTATGAATTAGGCATTTTATTTTCCAATTATAATTAAAGTTTTTTTTTTTTTTTTTTTTTTTTCTAAAGTTATTTTAGTGCATGATTTTTTTGTACGTAGAATGAAGTTTTGGGGGTGCGATGGCACCCCGATATTAAACCTTTATGATTAATTGCCCTCTGATCAAGAAGACAAGGAGTATACCTGCAGAATGCTAATTGCAATCAAAAACTTGCCAGTTATTGGTCCCGTCTCCTACTCACAAATGAGAAAATCGTGCTGAAATTGAGAAATTTTTTAATGGTATTGTGAGAAATTTTTTAATTTGAGAATCACACAAGGGGTAAAGATTCGTTGACCAGTACATTGCTTGTCATCACAATCCCGATCTACTCGTCCCCTCTCAAGCCTATTCCTTCTACGGGTTGTGAAATAAGGAGCTCGGTTGGGTGGCTTAAAAATCTGTATTAATGAGGCATGAAAAATGTCAGAAAAAGCTTAATTTTGTTTACCCCCTCTAAATCCATCGATATTGATATTAAGTAAAAAATAGATCTTACAAATATTAAAGAAATTTCAATTTTTTTAATTTTTTTTTACTTTGAATTTGGAGGAAACTGCCATTTAAAAATAATTTTGACGAGATACATCATGGGGGGTGCGGTCGCACCCCCCCCCCCTAAATCCGCGCCTGTGCGTTGCAAGGTCAGCCGTCTCTTAAGCTATTCCTTTGTATGCTTGAGGAAATGAGAGATGAAGACCTTCTTCAAGACTCCGAAAACCCAATATTTAGTCCTTGTCTGATCTTCCAATCATAGTACCTCCCATCACACCATGTTACATTTCTGGTTCTGAAGACATAAGAATTCAAGCATCCTTTTCACACCATAAAGCTTTTCTCAGGATGTATGATCATTTTTACGAGATGGGAAATAATTGACAAACAAGTGAAACAGAGAGAACGAAAAGCGAAACCGAAAAAAAAAAGAAGCTCCTACGGTCAGTAATATTAACAATTTCATATACACTGGCTCATTACAATATTTGTAGCTTTAGCTCCTGTCTGCATTTGTCCTTACAACAATAGATTTGTGTTACAGTAAATGATGTACATCGCTGAACAAAGTTGATCGGTATTTATTTATTTATTTATTTATTTATTTATTTATTTATTTATTTATTTATTTATTTATTTATTTATTTATTTATTTATTTATTTATTTATTTATTTATTTATTTATTTATTTATTTATTTATTTATTTATTTATTTATTTATTTATTTATTTTGAAAAAAATCTTGATTTCCCTGTTTGTATGATAGATTGAAAAATAAAAGAAAGTAATTTAATTGCAATTTAAAAAAAAAACTTGCAGCTTTGAACTCTGAAAATGTACTTATTCCTTTATTAGCTTAATTTAAAAAGGTGCACGGAAATCGCAAGTAAATTTGTGGGTGTTAGAACTTAATGTTATTTGCTTCTACATTCTTAAACTAAAAATTAGAGGTAGTGTCATCGATCAAGTATCAAAAAGTATCACCAAAAGTGTGATGAAGGGTGCACTGCAAAATTGTAACAATAACGCCGCCAAAAAGACTAAACATTTGAAAAAATTGCAAGGCAACTGCCCTTTAATCGCCACCATTGCTCGGTGGCTGAAGTTAGTTGATATTCTCCTATTTATAATATCTGAGTTTCATTTAACCGATTGCCACAGATGTTCCAAAAAAAAGTTTTTTTTTTTTTTTTTTTTTTTTTTTTAAATATTTGAATGAATAACTCGCAAGTCAGTTTGAAAACTTTTAAATTTTTTTTATTATCTTTACTTGGGATTGAATTCCAGCTCAATTTAAAACATGTACCTTCAATGTGTATAGTTATTTATATAGTAGATCTCCCAAGAAGTAAAATAAATATATTTGGAAGTAACTTATAGTTGATACTATAATTACAGAATACATCGAAGTTGAGTTTGTTAGTGAATAGGATTTTGCACACATATATAAATAATATCTAGAGCTATGCCTCAGCTATACTAGATAATCTTACGCTCTTACTAGTGTGACACATTTTTGAAAACATTTTTGGGAATATTTTATATTATCAGGACCATAGCGTCACATACCAAGTGACTAGAATCTATTTTAAATGTATCAGAATTGTATTTACTTATACTTAACCCTTGGTTTCGCGGGCCACCTTTTGTCTTGCGGTTAATCGAGTGGGGAACAAATTCAAATTGTCGAGCATTCCTTTAAGTTCGTAACAAAATATCAAAGTAAGTGGGCATTTTAATTAAAGCACAACATTATTGAAGAGAATAAAGTAAAAATTAAAAAAATATATTTTAAATAACTTGAAAAAAACTGTAAGAAGGCTTTGATCATGGGCTGCCATCTTTTGAGAAATTGACTGTGTGAGACATTTGTCAACTGCGCTACTAACCAAGGGTTAATTTAAAATTGCAATGAAGGTTTTTAAAATATATTCTATAGTATAATATCGAAAGAAAAGATGCTATTTTAAAAACTATTGTACTGACTAGATGAATTAAGATAGTTTTACCGATCCTGTTAAAATTATTTGCAAATAAAACTTCAAAAACTCAATGTTTGCCTTTTTATTTTAGGAGGGTTTTATTTGCTTTCATAGCTATTTCATGCGTTTCTCTGGCCATGGCTGCATGGTGTCCAGGTGGATTTTTTTGTAATGGAGGTAAGCAACTAGATTTTTTGAAAATTTTACTATTTACACTTTCAACAGTTTAGAGGATGTTAGTTTATATTATTTTTACATAGTATATTTTGTATAATTATTTATTGAGTTGGTTGTTTAAAAAACACCGTAAATCAAAGAGTAATTTTTGGATGCTTGTCAAATCTCAAAAAATACGTGTTTCAACTTTGAGTTAGAAACACACTTTCATCTCCCAAAAAAATAACTAGACGTCGCAAAAAAAACAAAAAAACACGAAAAGCCAGCCCGAAAAAGTTATGAAAGTAATGTTTCATGCCAAGCATTCATGTATAATATGTTTCGGTTACTTGTACACAATGAACTAAATTAAGATTATTGGGAGGAATCCCTGTAGGCAATCAGAACTTGGCAGGCTAGAGTTATTTTGGAATAAATTCACTTCATATGCTTGGGCTTCTTTGTTCCCATATTGCACTGAATTGAGATTAATATTATAAAAACTCAAACCAGTCAAGTTCTGATTGCCTACGGGGATTCCTCCCAAAAATCTCAATTTATTGTTTACAAGTAAATGAATGAAATTATACGCGGCCTCTTGACGGAAAACATTAAATTTCCTAACTTTTTCTGGCAGACCAATGAACTTTTTTTTTTTTTTTTTTTTTTTTTTACAACGTTTTGCTGTTTATTAGGAGATTTAGTACGATATTGCCTATTTCTATTCAACTCTGAAATTTGGGAACATATAGTGAGGTTTTCAGACAGACTATAAATGAAAGTTTGCCTACTTAATTTATAAATATATTTTAATAAAACAGAGTCTATCTGTGGGTCTATAGAAAGTGACTTCCAATAGATGTAGAGCTTTGACATTTTCACCGCAACTAATCTTGGCCTTCTAATTGTACCTTTGATAAACAGAGTGTTAAAATTTTAATGAGTTTTTTAATGAACCTTTTAAAGAATTTTTTTTTTACGAAGCGACTTACAATAGGAGGACTTCTAATAATGGCTTCCAATAAAAATGGATTGAACTTTTGTCTGAACTGTAAACAGATTTTATAAATATATTTTAACTTTAATGTGTCATCAACTTTTATATAGCGGCTGTAGATTCGGTTCTTTTTCATGACTTCTGACTTGGAAAGAAAATTATAGATCCTTTTTGAAATTAGTCGGATTAAAATTTGTGATTTATTAAATCATGAGTGTTTTTATAATTGTTTTTGTAAATGTATAAAATTGCCGGGATTTGCAACGAAATGAAATTTTTAAATTTTCACCATGGGCGTCACAAAGGTGGTGCATCGATGTGTACTTGTGCATAGGATAGGCAATAAATGGATATTGTTAATACTAAAAATGTTTGAAAATAAAATTTTAAAACTTTACTTCGTTTGCAAAATAAGTAGTGTATGATGAGGACTGAAGAAGCTGCAATACGAAACAAAATTTCGAAATGTCGCTTGGCTACTTGCCCATTCCCTAGCTTTTGAAAATAAAAATTAGGAAAAACAATAGCATTAACACAAACAAAATAGAAACAACATTTTAAATTACTTTTTAAAAAAAAATTTAATGCATAACTATCAATTCACAATTCACATAGCTATCAATTCACATTTGCCGATTTCGTTTTCGTGTTTTTATTGTTTAAAAAAAATCTCCAAATAGGAGATATTCAAGGCAATAATTATTACATTGAAAGAAAGAAAAAACACCACCAAAATGACAAAATTTGCCGATAAATGCTAAATTATCCATCCTTTAAAGCGAAACCGAGGAGAAGCAGTCGTTGTGAGGCTAGGCTCAAGGGAAGAAAATTCTGTTAAAGACATTAATTTTCCATCTTTTTACGCCTTTATCGCATTTCTTTAGAAATTTCAATGGTGGGGATGCTTAGAACATCTTAAAAGACATTAACACAGCGATTTTGTTCAAAACCGTTAGAGCCGGTTTTTAGTAATCGCTGAAAAACATAACTTTTCAACGGCGCATAAAAACATAAATTTCTCGAGCTACCTTATATTTAATGCTTAATTTTGATAAAATGACCCGTATATAAAAATTAAACATCATAGGTCAATCCATTCGGGAATTATATTGACTACAGACAGATGAACATTCTTTGCAGACTTTAAAAAAAAAAAAAAAAAAAAATCGTTATGTTTTTTTTTCCTGACCGAATGCAATGCAATACTTTCATTACTCTATGTCCTATGTTAACACATGGGTAATTGAAATTTAAAACTAGTAGCCAAGTAATGGTGCCCTACTTCATCCTTTAACGAAAAAGTAAGAGGGAAAAAATTTTTAGGTTAACTTACCACAATTCTTATTTTGCGCGGAGCTTGAAATAAATTTGCTGGTGCTCGTTCCAACATGTTTTAAGGAAACTCCCCTTCCTACATGTTCGCTAAATTTATACCTTCATTTGTAATTCTCATCGAAACCACCACCACATTTTTAATACTTATCCTTTTTATCTTTAATGGTGACGAATATAAGTAAAATGCGAATATAAGTAAACAGAACACAACACGCATGCATATATGTGGGAGGCTTGGTTGAAACACTTGTTTTGCAACTGTACTATAATACTGACTGGGGGATGGGGACAGTTGAATGCCCACCTTTCCGAGAAGCTTATCTCCGGAAGGATTCGACCGAAAGGGTAAACTTCTGTAAAAATTCGTGATGCGAGGGTGGGGGCTTGGAGGACAGTCTTGGAGTCAACTCTCAGGCTCTATACCGACCTATATTCTTGTATCTGCTTGGTGAAGTATGATTCACTGCATCGTTCAAGAACTACCGACTTCAATAAACTTTGTGTAGTGTAGTGATTGTTCACGGAAATTTTTTATAGATTTTTTGATTTGCAATTGGCATGTTTTGTATAATTTGACGACTCAGTTAAAAAAAGTCACGAATTGCCGACTGAGAAAATAATGGCCGGAGGGAGCACCCCCACTCCCCCACCATAGGATCGGCCCTGATTGTTTTCCAAAAGTAATAACACTCCTATTGAGCATTTGGACTACTAAGATCACTGCAAATTTGTCTCATTTTACGAGAAATTGATATGGTTCTATATACTTTGAGATATAGAAATGCAAAGAGAAAACAAATAAAATGCCTCAGACGTGGTTTATTACTTTTTGCGGTTTATTGCATCGATAATTATTTTGATAGTACTCAAATCTTGGTAGCTCCACTGAAAACTTATGACTTGGTTCCTGAACACAGATTAGAAATTATTGTTCTATTTATCCATTTCAATCCAAAAGGCCACTTTTTGTTTGTCCCCATGTGAGGCACGCCTGCGAACGCCCTCTGTCGTCCTTTTTAATATGTAAGCCGATATAATCTCTCATTCTACGCTGAGAGCCGCAACGGTACGAACTTCTAAAAATAAAAGCTCTATCCTAGTCACACGGACTAAGTGTTTTATTCTACGAAATATTTTATGATGTTTAGTAAATACATCCCTACGTTAGGAGGCTCCAAATAGGACAAGCCTACGTGCCAGCCTTCCTTACACCCCACCTCCTTTTAAGCACTATACTTTTAATTAAGCATCTATTTTCTAATGATTAATTACACTTTAATCCAATTCCTATCCTCTAGTTCATATCCCCATTCGATTTCATTCACACGCACACATACAGTTTTCTATTAAATTATAGGATTTAAAATAAAAAGAGTCCATTTTTATAATCCTGTATGAGGGTCCTCTCCATTTATATCAGGATCGGGGAGAGACGTTTTTACAAAATTCTAGATTATTACACAGCCCGGGCTTGGGGGAGGGGGTCTAATAACCTGCTAACAGACCTTCGTTTACAGACCATGGATTCCCGACTGCATATAAGGTTGCGGGTTCGAGTCCCGTGTTTGGCATGGGTGTTTGTAAATGTATGTTGGTTTGTTAAATGACGAAATGTTCCGGCGCATTATAGCCCTCGTGTTGCTGACGGCGCCAGATAATCTGAATACAACCAACCCGACTGCATATTACCTGTATATGGTGAATATCTTCATCAATGTACAAGTCTTGAATTCTAGATTAGTAGGCAGTCTGGGGCTAATAACCTGCTATTCTTTTAATATGAACCAGGGGTTCCCAATTGTATATTACCTGTAGATAGTGATCTTCATCAATGTTTCTTACACATGCCGGGTGAAGAAATGTTTTTGTACAAGTTGTGAATTCTAGATTAGTCGGCAGTCCGGGGCTAATAATCTGCTATTCTTTTAGTACAGACCAGGGGCTCCTAATTGTACATTACCTGTAGATGGTGACCTTCATCAATGTTTCTTACACATTTCGGGTGAAGAGATGTTTTTGTATCAGTTATGAATTCTAGATTAGTAGGCAGTCCGGGGCTAATAACCTGTTATCCTTCGGAACAGACCATAGGCTCCCGACCGCGGTTATATATTATCTGTAGGAAATCACCATCAGTGTTTGCAACGTATTTTTTTTTATCCTCTCTCTTTCTCATTCCAGTGTGCTGCAAATCGTGGTTCCACTACAGGTGCTGCCCAGTGCACAATGGCGTGTGCTGTGAGCATGGCTTCGAGTGCTGTGCTGGCGGGAGACAGTGCGTGAAGTTCAATGGCACCAACTACTGCGTGGGATACTCAGCAGAATCCCCCAAACCCGTCCAACTGGAAGCTTATCCCAGCTACCAAACAGAGATACTGGGCCAAGCCTCAGAGGACACACAGGGACATGATGACTCCACTATTGGAATAGATGAGTGAAATGTTTGCTGGGCATCTGAGACTTCAAGGTTGCAATCGTATACGTTACATCTATATGATAATTATTCAAAACTTGTTTTTTTATATTTCATATTTGGGGGAATATATATAGGTAATTTGATGATCTATTTAGGTTAATAATTATTCCCCTCTTTAAAAGCTACTTGTCAAAATGTGTTTGATTTAAAAAGTGTTCGGAATCATACGGGTGGATTTAAGAATTGCAATTAATTTTATGTGAACAATAAAGTATTGTTTTGATATTCTGTTGTTTTTATTTGGAATCAGATGATATCTTTAAGCTGAAAATGTGTGAAAATAAGTATGAGAACTCTATTAAAAATGCTCAAGTGCGGAATTTGCTTTATTTTGTGTGCTGTTATGAAATGGAGTATTTATTTTTTAAAAACAAAATACTTAAAAATACTTGATGAAAAAATCATAGAATTGAATGTAATCGAATGCTTAATCAAAACAAAATATTAAAGTTTAGGCATGCATGAAGCCAAAAATGTTTATTAAATAATTTTTTTCCAAAAACTATTAAAGAAAGAAAATCGGTAAAAAATGCTCAAAATAAGGTATGTAATTATAAAAAGTTAGTGTGGTCATGGGTAATGTATTTTAAAACGTAGAATCTTAACTTTTACATAGTTCTTATAGGACAAAGAAGTAAATTAAAAAAAAAAAAATATTCCTGAAGTCAAATCACATTAAAAAAAAAAGAAAAAATCTTTAAAATTACCTGTAATCAAAACCATTCCAAAACATTTACATGATTGTTTACATCGTGTTTTACATCATTTTAATAGAGTTCTGTGTTGAGGAAAATTAGGCATAATCAAATTAATCATTTTATATTGGTTCATTCACGTCCAAACTCGATTTTGTTCGATATAACCTCTACCCTCAATAGAAGATATAGGGCGTAACGATGAATACGAATTTACAATTCATAAATACGAATTCTCAACTTAAGATTATGAGTGTAAGATTTTTTTTACAGTTATAGTACTAAAACAATATCCCTAAAAAATTCCTTGAAGTTGAGTAAAATTTAAAAACTAAGCTTAATCCAATGAGAAATACCAAATATTGAAATTGATGAGGCTACAGTTCACATGTCAATTCTCGTCACTTCTGCATTGTGTTTTGTAGTGGTATTCATACAAATGAGATAAAACTTATAATCTGACTGAGTGAGATAAAGATAGCTCTCACACCCATTCAAGAGCGGCAATCGCAACAGCTGGGCCATGTCTCCTCTGGTGGTTTTGTTGTCGCTGTTGACCTGCTTGCAAATCAACTATAGCCATGGCAAAATACTAAATCCGTGCGAAGTAGCCGATGTTATGGTAAAACTGGGACAGAAGAAGGCAAATGTGGCTAAATGTGAGTAGTCTAATTGAGTTTACATGTAATTTTTCTTTTCTTAAAATTGATATCAGAAGAGTCACTGTTATTTATGCAACGCTTTTAGACCACGTTAACCCTTTTGACCAGACTTTTGCGTGATTTAAGTTTAGAAAAAGTCATTTAATTTACTATTGATATACTAAAAGAAGCATACTAAGAGTTTAAAGTTTTTTTTCTTCTTTTTTTCTTTTCTTTTTCTTTTCCTGTTTCCTGGAAATGTCATGGCACAATCCATCGCAATCGTGTAGAAGAAAGGAGCAATATAATTCCAATAGTATAAATTGTACAGGATATTGTAATAATAACCCTATATTTTTAATAAATACGTAAAATATAAAAATATAATCTTGTGGTAATTTATCACTGATAGGATATATTATCTCACGGTTACATGCGATTGGAGCAGTACTTAACACAAAAAGAAGTTATTTAAAAATTTCTTAAATATGACGTTAAAAAGACTAAATCATCAATATGATGGTCAGGCACCTAAAATTTTTCGAAATATCAGCTTGGAGTTTAATATTATTTATTTAAATTTAATTTCTTCTCTTCAAAATGATACCTTTTATTTGTTACAATACCTTATTTAGAAGTATTTTGAATAATCTTTTGAAGTTAATCATGTTATCTCAAAATGCATTTTTTTTCATCTTTAGGTACATTTTTCTCCAAATTTCTAACGATAAATTTCTGATTTTTTTTAAAGAAAGCATTTAAAATGGAATTAAGTATTTTAACAAAAGGAATAAGAAAAATATTGTTAATTTTTTTGTGCGATTTGCATATAAGTATTTTAACAAAAGGAATAAGAAAAATATTGTTAATTTTTTTGTAGAAGTATTTTAAGTTGAAAATTTGAGAACTTTTTTGGACACTTTTTTAAAAAGCCATATTTATTTCAATTTTTGATAAAAAATTAAAATTTCACATTAAAGTATTCTTAAATATTGAAATATTATGTGATAAAGTAAATATTTCACGCATATCGGACAGTTGGTTCTAGAGAAAAGTGTACCTAAACTTTCAGAATTTAACATGGGCCTCTCTGGTGGTGCCGGAACCCCGAAGAATAAGAACTATTTCATACTAAATTTATACTGGCATATAGTTTTACGTAATATAAAATTAAAAAAAAAAAATTGCAAGAATTTTTTTGTGTTTTGGAGGTTGGAGGCTATTCCTACTTGTTAAGAATTGTTTTGCAATATACGCCCGATAGATGGCGCTTTTGTGTAATCAGAATATAACTGTTTTGTATCATTCAGTAGAGTGTTAGATATGTACTAATAAAGACGTAACTAAGAAATTGGGAGTTGCGTTTTCCCTTGCATGGGAGGGATAGGTACATCGACTCTAAAAGATGGCAAAATATGGTGCAACGGCCGAAAAGTAAAGGTCAATGAAAAAGGAACCACCGCAAGCTTTGATTGAGACAATGTTGAAAGTCTCCGGACGTCGTGTGATGTATTTAAGGTATGGCATTTAGTGAGGTAGGATGCTTATTGTTTGGTTTTATTGTGGTAAACTTTCGAATTTAGTTTTGTTTAAGAATTAGAAAATTGGAAGTTTCGTGTTGAGAATGTGTTGTGCTGGGTGTTGAGGTCTGGCATTTCGTGAGGTAGGATGTATATTGTTGGTTTTGTTGTGGTAAATTTTCGAATTTTGTTTTGCTTGAAAATTAGAAGTTTCATTTTGAGAATATGTAGTATGATTTTTGTTGATGATTATTATTGGATTTGATTTAATTGATGGTGTTGATTTAAGTTGTATCAAAAGTTAGTTTTGGTTTCTTGTTGGTATATGCATTCAATAATTGTGTGGTAATAGTTGGCAATTGTTGTATTTGTGACTAACTTGTTGGGGTTTTTGATTTGTTTAAGTTGTAGTGTTATATAATTATTGTGGCATTGTTGAATTATATAAAAATGGCAACTTTACAGAGAGCAATCACCAAACGAACTGTTTTGAGATCTAGTACAACCAAACTAATCAACAAAATAGAAGAATTTATTTCTAATCAACTAGATGAAGAGGCGAAATTAAATTCTTTAAAAGAATATCATGAACAATTAACTGTAAAAGAAAATAATATTAAACAATTAAATTTAGAAATTGAACAACTCGTAGAACTCGATAAGTTAGAATCGGAAGTTATTACATCTGAAGAATATTCAGAAAAGATAATTATTTGGAAACAAAGAATAATTAATGCTATAGAAAAGTTAAGTAATAGTTTAAATGTTACAATGATTGATAACAATATTGCGAATGCCGAAGGCGGTTTTGAATTGGCTAGTAATATCCGTAGGGAAACAAAAACGGTTAAACTTCCGAAATTAGTAATAAAAACATTTTATGGAGATTCGGCTTATTACTTAGAATTTATAAATCAATTTGAAAGTGCTATACACCTTAATGAAACTTTATCTAAGATAGATAAATTTAATTATTTGAAGTCTTATCTGGGTGGAGCTGCAGCCCATTGTATTAATGGATTTGCACTGACAGGAGAAAATTATGATGCTGCTTTGGCTTTGCTAAAAAATAGATTTGGTAATAAAAATGCATTAATTCAAGCTCACTTAAATCATCTGTTAAAAATTCAAGTTGTTCGTAACATAAATGATACGATTGGGTTAAGAAAATTGTTTGATCGTGCAGAAGTACAAATTAGAAATTTGGAGTCATTGGGGGTGAAAACAGAAACATTTGAAAACTTGTTAAGTCCTATTTTGTTAGAGAGAATTCCCAGGGAACTAGTGTTAGAATTTAATAGAACATATTCCTATGAAACGTGGAATTTTAGGGATTTGATGGAATTTTTAGATAAGGAAATTCAGTCAAGGGAAAGGACACAAATATATAGTTATAAGTCTGGTAATTTTCAACATAGTAGTTACGAATATAAGGGTAGTCCTAGAAGGTTCGAAGGTAATAAACGGTTTGGAAATAAATTTAATGAACTGCAGTCTACCGCAAGTTTCGCTACTAACGTAAAAAACAATTGCGTCTTTTGTAATAGTCCAGACCATGAGTTTTGTGAAAGTCTTAATGTGTCGGAAAGAAAAAACAAAATTAAAATGGATAAGAAATGTTTTATATGTTTCGGGTTTCACATGGCTAGATTTTGCAAGGCTAAAATAGATCCTTGCAAACATTGTAATTCTAAGTTTCATCATTATTCATTATGTTATAAAAGTAATGATGTAGCTGCTAAGGAGTCAGTTGAAGAGGAAACAAATGCAGTAACCCAATGTAATTCCTCAACTGGTAAGTCAAATAGTATTTTATTGCAAACGTGTAGTGTAATTGCTTGTTCGGGGGAAAGATCAAAATTAGTTAGAATTCTTCTCGACAATGGATCTGAAAGAACGTGGATAACACAAAGTTTAGCAGAAGCTCTAAAAGTTAAACCAATTCGTAAAGAAAGATTATCTATTTTCTCCTTTGGGAACATAAAGCCCGCAGAAAAACTACATTGTGTTGCGAAACTGAAATTGAGGAATAGGCATAACCCTGAGAAATCAATTGAAATAGAGGCATTAATTACAGATACTATAACAGCTGCTCCAATCTCGATTCCAAACGCAATAAGTCAAAACATCGTTAAAGAAAAGGAATGGATGTTGGCTGACGCCTGCAATTCATCAGATTTGAATGTGCAGTGTCTAATCGGTGGAGATATGTTTTGGAAAATCGTAAGTGCGGACGGAGTGGTTTCTCTAACTGATACTTTGAGTTGCATTCCAACTTTATTTGGGTTTACACTTCAAGGAAAGCAAGATCGCAGTTTTAATGAGACTAGCGTTGGGATAGTATCAACAAACTTAAGTATTGGAAAAAGTATGGAAGTTTTGTGGGATTTGGAAACCTTGGGTTTGAAAGACGACGAGGGTTTAAGTATCGCAGATAAAGAATTCATCACCGATTTTGAAAATGGGCTAAATTTCTTAAATGGAAAATATCAAACAAAACTATTGTGGAAATCTGCGCCAATTCATTTAATGAATAATTTTGGATTGTCCAAAAGACAGTTTGATAATTTGATAGAAGGTTTTAAAAATAATAAATGGGTAGCTTCTGAATATAAGAAAATTATTAAAGAACAGTTTGATACGGGTATAATTGAAGAAACTACTAGCGGTAGTGAAGGTTATTTTATGCCCCATAAACCTGTCGTAAGAGAAAATAAGACTGCTACACGCGTTCGTTGTGTTTTTAATTGTAGTTCTAAAACGAAGGATAATTTGTCGTTAAATGATTGTTTAGAAACGGGTCCGAATTTAAATCCCAACATATTGAATGTTATTTTAAAGTTTAGGAAATTTGATATTGCTTTTAGTAGTGATATAGAAAAGGCATTCTTAATGATAGGTATCGCTGAGGAAGATAGAAAATTCTTAAAATTTTTATGGGTTTCCGATAAAGAAAATGAAAATTATAAAGTTATGCAAATGACTCGTTTACCATTCGGGTGTACGACATCGCCTTTTATTTTGAGTGCGACAATTAAGAAACACATTAAGCAATATGAAGAAATTAAACCTAAAGCTGTAGAAATGCTAAATTCTTCTCTTTATGTTGATGATTTGTACTTTGGAGGACAATCTGTCGAAGAGGCCTTTCAGTTGTCCATGGATGCAGTTTCTATTTTGAAAGATGGAGGTTTTAATTTGAGAAAATTTACAACTAATTCTGAGGAGTTAAACTCATTATGGTTAGAAAAGGGAATTGGTTCAGCGGATGATAACTCAAAACTTCAATCAAAGGTTTTGGGCTTGAATTGGAATCCGGAAAGGGATATTTTGACTTTGGAGTTGGGTTCGCTGATAGAGGGTTTGAGTTGTGGAAGACCAACCAAAAGACTTGTCTTACATTTTGCTGCAATGGTTTTTGATCCTGTCGGGTTTATAGCTCCATTTGTAATTAGGATTAAGTGTCTGTTACAACAAATTTGGCAAAGGGGTCTAGAATGGGATCAAGAATTACCGGATGATCTTGAAAAGAAGTGGAGTGATTGGTGTAGGGAGGTCCAGTGTTTGAGAAATCTGGGAATATCGAGGAGGTATTTTTCGAATTGTGTAAATACGGATAAATTGAAGGTTCAAGTGCATATATTTTGTGACGCGTCTCCTATAGCATATGGTGCAGTTTCGTATTTTAGGTTTCGGAATGATAGAGGTGAGTTGATTGCGTCCTTCATCATGTCGAAAAGTAGGGTGTCGCCGTTAAAGAAATTATCACTTCCAAGGCTTGAGTTGATGGGAGCAGTGGTAGCAGCAAGAATGTGGAAGTTTTTAGTAGGGTTGTTTGAGAATTTATTAGAAGAGGTTTTCTTTTGGTCCGATTCGGAAATTTGTTTGCATTGGATTAAGGGTTCTGCTAGGGATTGGAAGCAATTTGTCTCAAACCGAGTGTTGGAAATTCAGGGTTCAACTGGTCCTGAAAATTGGGGACATTGTCCAGGACTAGAGAATCCGGCAGACAAACTGACACGTGGAATACCAGCAGCATCTCTTCTCATCGACAACATCTGGTTTTCTGGTCCACCATGGCTGAGGTGTTCTCCTGAACTTTGGCCTACTCAACACTCAACGACATTAAAAGAAGATCAACTGGAACGGAGATCCATCGTTACCACATGCGTTTCAACTATAGCACAAACTATAATTAATGTTGGTTCATTCAACAATGTTAAACGACTGTTGCGAGTGACTGTTTGGTTGATGCGATTAATCTCTAAATTCAAAAAATGTCCTACTCAAATCGGTCCCATTACAGCAGATGAACTCCAAAAGGCAGAAGAGTTCTGGATAAAGACTAGTCAAAACAGTACATACGCTCTTGAAGTTGACAATCTCAAAAAGGGTAAGCTGCTGCCAAAGGACTCTAGTCTATACAGTTTAGACCCTTACTTGGATGAAAGGGATATTCTTTACGTCAAAGGACGTTTAAAAGAGAGTTCCTGTACTATAGAAGAAAAACATCCAATTCTTCTTCTATGTAAATCAACATTTAAAAGAACAAACGATGCACTAAAAAGTTTGACTGAAATCATTGTTGATCATGAATTAAAATACTTCATAACATCTGAAGGAATAACTTGGAAATACATTGTAGAACTAGCGCCATGGTGGGGAGGCTTTTATGAACGATTGATGAAAACTATTAAGGAGCCTCTTAGAAAGATCCTCGGACGAGCACTGTTGACTTTTGAAGAAATGTGTACAGTGTTAACCGAAGTCGAAACAGTGGTAAACAACAGACCACTCACTTATGTGTCAAATGATGTAGCAGATCTACAGCCATTGACTCCAGCTCATTTCCTGTTCCCATCAATGGAGTTAAACGAATACCCGTTACATTTCGCTGAAATTCTGAGCAATGGACGTTCCACCAAGGAAAGTTTGGCTCGAAGGAAGTTGTACCAGACTACTCTGCTACGTCAATTTTGGAGAAGGTGGAAGGAAGAGTATCTTCTTCAGCTGAACAATGCCCACAAACTTTCAACTCCTACGCCTCACAAAGACCTAAAAAGGGGTGACGTCGTCTTAATAGCAGGAACTAACAAATCGAAGTTTCTGTGGACTCCTGGGAGAGTCGAAGAGATTATAATGGGTCGCGACGGACTTGTTCGTTCATGTATAGTTCAAACTGCTAAGGGACAGTACAAGAGACCTATACAACTATTATATCCTCTTGAACTTTAAATTCTCTATTGTAGTTATATATCCCTTATTAGTTTACCTTTAAACATGCTTAATCAATCTATTTTTATTTTCAGCATATTAATTATTTACATATTTTTGCTTTAACTTTAATTTTGAATATTGTTTGAATTGTATTTTGATTTTTTTGCTAAAATCAGGTGGGGAGTGTTAAGAATTGTTTTGCAATATACGCCCGATAGATGGCGCTTTTGTGTAATCAGAATATAACTGTTTTGTATCATTCAGTAGAGTGTTAGATATGTACTAATAAAGACGTAACTAAGAAATTGGGAGTTGCGTTTTCCCTTGCATGGGAGGGATAGGTACATCGACTCTAAAAGATGGCAAAACTACTTTTCAAAAGTATATTTGGGGGATTATGATTTCTAAAACAATACAACGATTCGAATGAAATGTTTTAATTAAAAAGATAAAAACTTGTTCAATATGTTTTATTAAAATTTCCGAGATATTTTGGAGATCAATAAAATGTGATTATAAATCGCAATATATTAGCACTGATTTAAAACTATTGTTTTGAAATAGTTTATTGCGTAAGTTTTCCTAAAACGTCTGGAAGCCCGGTATAACATTAATTTTAAATTATTTAAAAAATTACATTTGAGAAATTTGTTATTTGAAAAGAATTTTTTTCAAAAAAGAACCCCCTTTTTTATATATACATGTAAATCTGTCTGGAAAAAAAAAAAAAAAAAAAAATAATAATAATAATAATAATAATATACCATAAAATGGCGCTATTTTGAATTTTTTTTTTTTAAACTTTTAATCGTCTTTGAGTAATGAGTATTAATTAAACCAAAACAAGTGAATGTCAACATTCACATATTCATTTGGTGTATGTCCGAAATATTTGCTAAATATCCTGATTTCTCACTTACACCTGCAAATATCGACATTCACCCTGCACTGATGAAGAATGTTGAATAAAAATATTTTTGTTGCGTTTTTAAATCATACTTTATTATTAAAACATATTATGATATATGTCAAAATAGGAGAAAGCTATAGTAATAGCCACATGTAACTGTTGAGCTTAAAACGAACAATACATTCTAACTGAGAACAGAAAATAATATCAATAATAAACTTACTTAATTATGTGATTCACTTTATACCATCTTATTTATTGCTACAATTTAAACTGTTATGGCACTTTGAATTGCACTAGAGTTCCTTGCTACTGACAGACTGTCGCCACTCCGTAGACATTGGCTTCTCATTTCGACCTCCGCCGAAGCATGTCTGTGATTGTCGACATACACCGGTGACAGTTCGAATATGTAATAATATAATAAAATATTCGGTCTTTCACTGAGGTATTTTGTATTTGTTGACATTCACCGGGAAAAATAGACATTCTCCAAGGAAATTCACCGTAACATATACATTTTTGGTCAAATTGAGTTATTATTACCAGGTGGGTCTCTGTAATTTATTCTACATAATGGGGATGTTAAATGGTTGCAACTGCAATGGAAATATTAAAAAAAAAAAATAAGTTAGTCAATAAGTTAGCATCAATTAATGAAGTTATTTACTTGAAACTGCCATTTCACATTTTGAGTTCGGTTGTCTTCTGTGTTTAGCACGGCAGAAGAGGTCTCTGCATAGGTATCTCATAATAGGTAAATACACTACTGCTGCCACATTTTACAAACTCAGATTTAATTATTATTATTTTTCCAAGTTACCCAAAAAGGAAGTGTTTCTTCGAACACTCACAGGTTAACTTTAATGATCACTTGAAACAAAGATTTTTTATTTTTAAATAGGTATGTCGCAGAAAAAACAATTAGCATATCAACAAATTTGTCTATATATAATACAAAATAACACAAAGTGTATTAGAAGGTTTTATTTTGATGAAAGCATTAGTACAGTCAAACGACCTTCCCACTTTTGAATTTTTCAAACCTCTGAATTTCCTGCTTATAATGATCTTCGGTATGGAATATTTTCCACAAGCTAGGTTAATTAATATGACATCTGAAATGGCAGTTAATGTTAATTCTGGAAAGAAAACTAAAATAGTTGCGAAACCTAATCTTCTGTTTGTGGACTAAACCCATTCCTAAAAAAATAATAAAAGGGATATTTTTTATATAACAATTCATTTCATAAAAACAAAACATAATTCATGATACAAATTACGGTATTATCTTTACCCACGGTCATAACAAGCTAAACTAGAAGTATGGAATTTCGCACAACTTTGTATTATACTATTATACTAGGCATTGCATATAAATTTGGTAGGGATTGGGACAATTTACAGTTTTCGTGTTCATATTTTCATTAACATTAAATAATATAAATCATAAAAACAAAGTTTTTAATATAAATCCTTTACATGCATCGCCAATTTTTATATTCATTTACAAAGCGCCGTTTCTGTTGCCAGAGTGTGCTTGTTTTTAATACTTAGAATTAGATGCAAACACCATCTCTATCAGCAAAATATGCGATAAATTACTTTTCAAAAATTATTCATTAAAAATGAATGTGAATTTATGCACTCACATCCAAATATTTTTCATTTATCTATATTAAAAGAATTTTATTATTTATTAGAACGATTTTGGCAACAGGAAAGAGTTTCTTCAATGATCGGTTAAATGCAATTTCAGCGCGATTGGATGACGGCAAAATGGTTAATTAGTATTCCGTAAAATTGCCATTTAGTGACAGTGACAGCCGCCAAAATTTGATAGAATGCATTGTAATCGACATCAGATGTATCTGCCAAGTTTCAGCCCGATTGGAGGACGGCAAGGGAGTTAATTAGGCCTCCGCAAATTTGTCTGCCATCGACAAACAAACACACAAAATTGAAGTTGATAAAAAGAATTTAAATAAGTGGCTAGTTTGAGTATATTTTTTAAAAAAAAGTTACAATATTATACATAAAAAAAAAAAAAAAAACAGCACCACCAAAATTGCGATATATTTTTCAATATTTACTACATTTTCCTTCCGGTTAAGTGAAACAGAGGTGGTTAATAGGCAATGCTTAATGGAAGAGAACTCGATGTTGAAATCATTCAATTTTAAACTTTTTATGCCTTTATCACTTTTCTAAGAAAAAAATTTAAGTGGAGACATTTAGAACATTTATAACTTTTAAAATATTTAAATATGTTCTGTTACATTTTTTCTCTTTAATCTTTTGACACTAGTTTACCACGTTAATAATACTTCAATAAATATTAATAAAATTTATTGTTTATGTTTTAGGGGTGTGCTTAGCAAAATATTCGAGTGGGTTCAATACGCAAGCTTTAAGCCAACAGTACAAGGATGGAAGCTATGATTTTGGAATATTTCAAGTAATGAAGTTTTCTGCATACATATTTATTATTTTATAATTTATTTAAACTAAAATATGATGACTCATCATTTAAATATGGAATTATTTCATTTTAAGAAGGGCATCTATATTGATTTCTGAATTTATACCATAAATTGACAAAATTTGCTCAATAAAAGAGTTGTGATTTAAATTTGTGGAAATACTATAAATCGTTATTAAAATAATCTTTTCGACTTTTTTCAATTCTCAAAGATTTTTCAATTCAGAAAGATTTTTGTTCTAAAATTTTTGGAATACCTGCAATACAAAATTAGTCTATAATTGTTAAGAATTGTTTTGCAATATACGCCCGATAGATGGCGCTTTTGTGTAATCAGAATATAACTGTTTTGTATCATTCAGTAGAGTATTAGATATGTACCAATAAAGACGTAACTAAGAAATTGGGAGTTGCGTTTTCCCTTGCATGGGAGGGATAGGTACATCGACTCTTAAAGATGGCAAAATATGGTGCAACGGCCGAAAAGTAAAGGCCAATGAAAAAGGAACCACCGCAAGCTTTGATTGAGACAATGTTGAAAGTCTCCGGACATCGTGTGATGTATTTAAGGTATGCCATTTAATGAGGTAGGATGTTTATTGTTTTGGTTTTGTTGTGGTAAACTTTCGAATTAAGTTTAGTTTGAGAATTAGAAAATTGAAAGTTTCGTGTTGAGAATGTGTTGTGCTGGGTGTTAAGGTCTGGCATTTAGTGAGGCAGGGTGTTTATTGTTTTTTTTGTTGTGGTAAATTTTCGAATTTTGTTTTGCTTGAAAATTAGAAGTTTCATTTTGAGAATATGTAGTATGATTTATGTTGATGATTATTATGGGATTTGATTTAATTGATAGTGTTGATTTAAGTTGTATCAAAAGTTAGTTTTGGTTTCTTGTTGGTATATGCATTCAATAATTGTGTGGTAATAGTTGGCGATTGTTGTATTTGTGACTAACTTGTTGGGGTTTTTGTTTTGATTTGTTTAAGTTGTAGTGTTATATAATTATTGTGGCATTGTTGAATTATATAAAAATGGCAACTTTACAGAGAGCAATCACCAAACGAACTGTTTTGAGATCTAGTACAACCAAACTAATCAACAAAATAGAAGAATTTATTTCTAATGAACTAGATGTAGAGGCGAAATTAAATTCTTTAAAAGAATATCATGAACAATTAACTGTAAAAGAAAATAATATTAAACAATTAAATTTAGAAATTGAACAACTCGTAGAACTCGATAAGTTAGAATCGGAAGTTATTACATCTGAAGAATATTCAGAAAAGATAATTATTTGGAAACAAAGAATAATTAATGCTATAGAAAAGTTAAGTAATAGTTTAAACGTTACAATGATTGATAACAATATTGCGAATGCCGAAGGCGGTTTTGAATTGGCTAGTAATATCCGTAGGGAAACAAAAACGGTTCAACTTCCAAAATTAGTAATAAAAACATTTTATGGAGATTCGGCTTATTACTTAGAATTTATAAATCAATTTGAAAGTGCTATACACCTTAATGAAACTTTATCTAAGATAGATAAATTTAATTATTTGAAGTCTTATCTGGGTGGAGCTGCAGCCCATTGTATTAATGGATTTGCACTGACAGGAGAAAATTATGATGCTGCTTTGGCTTTGCTAAAAAATAGATTTGGTAATAAAAATGCATTAATTCAAGCTCACTTAAATCATCTGTTAAAAATTCAAGTTGTTCGTAACATAAATGATACGATTGGGTTAAGAAAATTGTTTGATCGTGCAGAAGTACAAATTAGGAATTTGGTGTCATTGGGGGTGAAAACAGTAACATTTGGAAACTTGTTAAGTCCTATTTTGTTAGAGAGAATTCCCAGGGAACTAGTGTTAGAATTTAATAGAACATATTCCTATGAAACGTGGAATTTTAGGGATTTGATGGAATTTTTAGATAAGGAAATTCAGTCAAGGGAAAGGACACAAATATATAGTTATAGGTCTGGTAATTTTCAACAAAGTAGTTACGAATATAAGGGTAGTCCTAGAAGGTTCGAAGGTAATAAACGGTTTGGAAATAAATTTAATGAACCGCAGTCTACCGCAAGTTTCGCTACTAACGTAAAAAACAATTGCGTCTTTTGTAATAGTCCAGACCATGAGTTTTGTGAAATTCTTAATGTGTCGGAAAGAAAAAACAAAATTAAAATGGATAAGAAATGGGTCTATTCCTAGTTGACGTTAAAATATCGCCAAGCCGATTTGGCGCTGTTTTGTAGGCGATACAGTTCTAAATTTGGCAATCCAATTTTTTTTATTGACGCGCTTTGGCTTCAACCTTCCTATACTACAAATCATGGAGCTGGTTCGTTTCTCAATTTTTCATATTGGAATTCCGAATTGGCGACTTTCTGGCTTTGTCGCCAACTTTTCAAAAGTGCGCCAACCCATAAACGTGAACTAGGAATTTACCCAAATGCAGTAACCCAATGCAATTCCTCAACTGGTAAGTCAAATAGTATTTTATTGCAAACGTGTAGTGTAATTGCTTGTTCGGGGGAAAGATCAAAATTAGTTAGAATTCTTCTCGACAATGGATCTCAAAGAACGTGGATAACACAAAGTTTAGCAGAAGCTCTAAAAGTTAAACCAATTCGTAAAGAAAGATTATCTATTTTCTCCTTTGGGAACATAAAGCCCGCAGAAAAACTACATTGCGTTGCGAAACTGAAATTGAGGAATAGGCATAACCCTGAGAAATCAATTGAAATAGAGGCATTAATTACAGATACTATAACAGCTGCTCCAATCTCGATTCCAAACGCAATAAGTCAAAACATCGTTAAAGAAAAGGAATGGATGTTGGCTGACGCCTGCAATTCATCAGATTTGAATGTGCAGTGTCTAATCGGTGGAGATATGTTTTGGAAAATCGTAAGTGCGGACGGAGTGGTTTCTCTAACTGATACTTTGAGTTGCATTCCAACTTTATTTGGATTTACACTTCAAGGAAAGCAAGATCGCAGTTTTAATGAGACTAGCGTTGGGATAGTATCAACAAACTTAAGTATTGGAAAAAGTATGGAAGTTTTGTGGGATTTGGAAACCTTGGGTTTGAAAGACGACGAGGGTTTAAGTATCGCAGATAAAGAATTCATCACCGATTTTGAAAATGGGCTAAATTTCTTAAATGGAAAATATCAAACAAAACTATTGTGGAAATCTGCGCCAATTCATTTAATGAATAATTTTGTATTGGCCAAAAGACAGTTTGATAATTTGATAGAAGGTTTTAAAAATAATAAATGGGTAGCTTCTGAATATAAGGAAATTATTAAAGAACAGTTTGATACGGGTATAATTGAAGAAGCTACTAGCGGTAGTGAAGGTTATTTTATGCCCCATAAACCTGTCGTAAGAGAAAATAAGACTACTACACGCGTTCGTTGTGTTTTTAATTGTAGTTCTAAAACGAAGGATAATTTGTCGTTAAATGATTGTTTAGAAACGGGTCCGAATTTAAATCCCAACATATTGAATGTTATTTTAAAGTTTAGGAAATTTGATATTGCTTTTAGTAGTGATATAGAAAAGGCATTCTTAATGATAGGTATCGCTGAGGAAGACAGAAAATTCTTAAAATTTTTATGGGTTTCCTATAAGGGAAATGAAAATTATAAAGTTATGCAAATGACTCGTTTACCATTCGGGTGTACGACATCGCCTTTTATTTTGAGTGCGACAATTAAGAAACACATTAAGCAATATGAGGAAATTAAACCTAAAGCTGTAGAAATGCTAAATTCTTCTCTTTATGTTGATGATTTGTACTTTGGAGGACAATCTGTCGAAGAGGCTTTTCAGTTGTCCATGGATGCAGTTTCTATTTTGAAAGATGGAGGTTTTAATTTGAGAAAATTTACAACTAATTCGGAGGAGTTAAACTCATTATGGTTAGAAAAGGGAATTGGTTCAGCGGATGATAACTCAAAACTTCAATCAAAGGTTTTGGGCTTGAATTGGAATCCGGAAAGGGATATTTTGTCGTTGGAGTTGGGTTCGTTGATAGAGGGTTTGAGTTGTGGAAGACCAACCAAAAGACTTGTCTTACATTTTGCTGCAATGGTTTTTGATCCTGTCGGGTTTATAGCTCCATTTGTAATTAGGATTAAGTGTCTGTTGCAACAAATTTGGCAAAGGGGTCTAGAATGGGATCAGCAATTACCGGATGATCTTGACAAGAAGTGGAGTGATTGGTGTAGGGAGGTCCAATGTCTGAGAAATCTGGGAATACCAAGGATGTATTTTTCGAATTGTGTAAATACGGATAAATTGAAGGTTCAGGTGCATATATTTTGTGACGCGTCTCCTATAGCATATGGTGCAGTTTCGTATTTTAGGTTTCGGAATGATAGAGGTGAGTTGATTACGTCCTTCATCATGTCGAAAAGTAGGGTGTCGCCGTTAAAGAAATTATCACTTCCAAGGCTTGAGTTGATGGGAGCAGTGGTAGCAGCAAGAATGTGGAAGTTTTTAGTAGGGTTGTTTGAGAATTTATTAGAAGAGGTTTTCTTTTGGTCCGATTCGGAAATTTGTTTGCATTGGATTAAGGGTTCTGCTAGGGATTGGAAGCAATTTGTCTCAAACCGTGTGTTGGAAATTCAGGGTTCAACTGGTCCTGAAAATTGGGGACATTGTCCAGGACTAGAGAATCCGGCAGACAAACTGACACGTGGAATACCAGCAGCATCTCTTCTCATCGACAACATCTGGTTTTCTGGTCCACCATGGCTGAGGTGTTCTCCTGAACTTTGGCCTACTCAACACTCAACGACATTAAAAGAAGATCAACTGGAACGGAGATCCATCGTTACCACATGCGTTTCAACTATAGCACAAACTATAATTAATGTTGGTTCATTCAACAATGTTAAACGACTGTTGCGAGTGACTGTTTGGTTGATGCGATTAATCTCTAAATTCAAAAAATGTCCTACTCAAATCGGTCCCATTACAGCAGATGAACTCCAAAAGGCAGAAGAGTTCTGGATAAAGACTAGTCAAAACAGTACATACGCTCTTGAAGTTGACAATCTCAAAAAGGGTAAGCTGCTGCCAAAGGACTCTAGTCTATACAGTTTAGCCCCTTACTTGGATGAAAGGGATATTCTTCACGTCAAAGGACGTTTAGAAGAGAGTTCCTGTACTATAGAAGAAAAACATCCGATTTTTCTTCCATGTAAATCAACATTTAAAAGAACAAACGATGCACTAAAAAGTTTGACTGAAATCATTGTGATCCTGAATTAAAATACTTCATATCATCTGAAGGAATAACGTGGACATACATTGTAAAACTTGTGCCATGGTGGGGAGGCTTTTATGAACGATTGATGAAAACTATTAAGGAGCCTCTCAGAAAGATCCTCGGACGAGCACTGTTGACTTTTGAAGAAATGTGTACAGTGTTAACCGAAGTCGAAACAGTGGTTAACAACAGACCACTCACTTACGTGTCAAACGATGTAGAAGATCTACAGCCATTGACTCCAGCTCATTTCCTCTTCCCATCAATGGAGTTAAACGAATACCCGTTACATTTTGCAGAAATTCTGAGCAATGGACATTCCACCAAGGAAGGTTTGGCTCGAAGGAAGTTGTACCAGACTACTCTGCTACGTCAATTTTGGAGAAGGTGGAAGGAAGAGTATCTTCTTCAGCTGAACAATGCCCACAAACTTTCAACTCCTACGCCTCACAAAGACTTAAAAAGGGGTGACGTCGTCTTAATAGCAGGAACCAACAAATCGAAGTTTCTGTGGACTCCTGGGAGAGTCGAAGAGATTATAATGGGTCGCGAC
This sequence comes from Linyphia triangularis, assembly GCA_963978545.1. Classification (NCBI taxonomy): domain Eukaryota; kingdom Metazoa; phylum Arthropoda; class Arachnida; order Araneae; family Linyphiidae; genus Linyphia; species Linyphia triangularis. The sequence continues at coordinate 27,573,511 of OZ021732.1, read as the reverse complement.
GGACTTGTTCGTTCATGTATAGTTCAAACTGCTAAGGGACAGTACAAGAGACCTATACAACTATTATATCCTCTTGAACTTTAAATTCTCTATTGTAGTTATATATCCCTTATTAGTTTACCTTTAAACATGCTTAATCAATCTATTTTTATTTTCAGCATATTAATTATTTACATATTTTTGCTTTAACTTTAATTTTGAATATTGTTTGAATTGTATTTTGATTTTTTTGCTAAAATCAGGTGGGGAGTGTTAAGAATTGTTTTGCAATATACGCCCGATAGATGGCGCTTTTGTGTAATCAGAATATAACTGTTTTGTATCATTCAGTAGAGTATTAGATATGTACCAATAAAGACGTAACTAAGAAATTGGGAGTTGCGTTTTCCCTTGCATGGGAGGGATAGGTACATCGACTCTTAAAGATGGCAAAAATAATCAAGTATCTTGTGTCTAATTCACTACTAGCTGTACAAAAATATTGAAGTTTAACGCAAAGCATCACTATTGAAAAATAAAGATGAATATTTGTAACAATAGTGAAGCATAAATTTTATTGTACCTGAAAATATGTTCACTTTATTTTGTTTTCAATGATATCTTGTTGATGGTATATTTTCTATTTGAAGATAAACGATAAATTCTGCAAATTAGGAACGAAGAATAGCTGTGGTGTAACTTGTACAGGTAAGTTGATTTGAAACTTCCATTAAACTAACTAACAAATAAAAAAAAAATTCAATAAACTATTTATTATTATTACCTATTTGCAGACTTAGTGGCAGATGACATTACACAAAGTGCCAAATGTGCTTTAAAAATATTTCAAAAGAATGGTTTTAAAGATTGGTAAGTTTATTTTATTTTTATTTGCCATATCGTTAATCTTCTATGAGAATTCATTCTACATATTTCATTTCATTTTGGCAAAAAAACATATCTTATAAAAGTTAGCCTAGTTTGAGTCGAATTACAAAATATGTTGTTGATGGTGTTTTTATTCACACAATCATTTTTTTCCCGAACTCCGAATGTAAGCTCAAAATTATATAAATGGCAAAATACATAAGTATTTTAAAGTTATATAAGATTAAAACTTTATAAAGATAGAATATCCAAGCAATGTGGTTTATTTAACAGCCAACTTAGTTGGCCATTAGATAACCCCATTTGGTCAGTTCTGGCATGAATGATTTTGAAATAAGGAGATAGAAACAGCAATCAAATATGAAATTGTGGGATGGTCCATTCTAGAACTCAATACTTCAATTATACATGTCCGAAAAACATAGGAAGAGTAGCATTTTTTTTTTATAAAAGGTCTCGGTAAAATCATTTATTTTTACCTTTAATTTTTTTAATATAACAGCAAATTTTTCTAAAATATAAGTTTTTACACAGAAATGCGATTCTTCGAAAAATATTTGGAAACCATTTTGATTGAATGAATACGGAGGAGATTTCTACAACTGCAGTAATGTGTTCACTTATCTAAGTAAATTTCTCTGCAAACTATAGAATTGCAAATGTATCGTTACCAGTGATTTAGTTGTAGGTGCATATTTTTTTTTTTACCAAAATCCTAAAAAACTTTCTACAATGCTAAAATTGAAAATTTTTATTAGCTTTTGTGCTAAAAAAGAGCTCGAAAATGTAGAAAATCCCCATTTTTTTTATCTGCAGGTAAGTCATCGACCTAAAGAACAATCTATATGAAGTTTCAGAGGAGTGTCCCCATTTAGATCTTGGACATCAATCTTTAGAAAGGAAAATTACTCTATTAATATTTGATATCAGGATGGGAGATCCCCTCCCCCCCCCCCCCCTCATACCATCCTCGGGATTTCGTAACCATATCGTCAAATGTACAAAACCTGACTGATTGTAAATAATACAACAAAAAAAATATACGCGTGTGCCAAAAAATACAAAACCTCATAAGAGGGTCACTTTAATATCATCATAAGTGTAAGGTAAGTTCATCTATAATTTTTTCTCCCTTTTTTCAGTATAAGACGTTTCATACAAATTAAACTTATTGACAATTTTAAAATGCATTTGAATGCATAACTTTAAAATGCAGTAGGTTCAGTCAATATCTCGGTACCATTGCCGAAAGATAAATATTATTCTAATTCTAGTTAAATGTTTCTTAAATATAAATGTATATTTTATTTTTATAGCATTCTTTTAGTTTTCCGTATCCCAAGCCCTTGAAGTTTGCGACAAAAAATTCCTGAATTTGGTCATGTTTGCTACCAAATGAAAACTGTAGTTGTGAATAGACCAAAAATATTAAACTGTTCTGGATTTCTATAAATTCATATGACAAAATATACATCTCACTTCCTGAAATTTCAGTTGTCTGGATGGCACATCTCTCCTTTATTCGGAAACTTACTGATAAAATGCATTTAAAACAAATTTTAGAGATTTGAAGACCAAAAACTGCTTGCAGGACAATTATTTTGGTTTATAAAAATATCGTAGATTCAAGGAAATAAAGGTAAATGTGTTTAATATTCTAACAAATCTGAAATAGCCATTTTAATTCAATAATTATCGTTTTTTTTTTTTTTTTTTTTTTTAACGTTACTGCACTCATAAGCGTACAACCTTAGCTAGTACGATGCTAACTGATTAACAATTCAAACAGAATGAGATGGAGTCTTGAGAAAAAATTATTTTTTTCTAAACAGACTGCTAACTAAAAATAAAAGCAATCTTAAATCTAGAATAATTCAAATAACAGTGTTAAATATCATTTAATTGTTATCAATACTTTAACAACATTAATGAAGAGAGAATAAAAACAAACTGCACTTGAAGAGAAAGTTGGAATCGATCTTTGAATTATGATTAGAATTATCAAAAAAAAAAATCACATCAACTGGAAACTGCATTCAAAATTTTGTCAGTCAATAATTGTTTCTTCTCATCTTTGTCTTTGAAGTATATATAGGACACGTCGCTTTTCTTATGCAAGAATTTTAACGATGATCAATGTTAAGAAGAAGAAGAAAAATTCTGGGACTAGTTAGCCACTTTAAGAAATGATTAACTTTTGGAGTTTGGCCGTATCATATTCGAGTCGAAATTTTTTAATTTAGACATAGAATTCAAATAAAAGTTTCAACCTGAACTTTATCGATGAAATCAGTAGATATTCTAGCAATAATTGATTGTTTTACAACTGAAAAATACTAATTAATCCTCAAAAAAAAAAAAATCACAACTAGAATGATGCGAGTTAATTTATTCTTGATAAGTCGCAAGAAAGTGATTTTTTATTTTTACAACGTGTTGCAATCATTTCAAAACTAAGTAACTTCTATCTTACTTTTGCCTGATATCTTTCTTCACTTTGGTACCCTCTGTACCCATATGCACTCATCTAGGTTTACATCATGTCACGCCCTATTACCTATTGAAGAGTACTGTAGCGGCCACTTCAAATTCTCGAAATTTCCCTCGGCACAGACAGTCGCTGTTGATGATTAGAGTTTCAACATAGCATTGTAGGTACTGACATTCGCTAAAAATGTTTCATTGTACTTTGGGAGATTATTTTATTTTTAAATGAATAAAAAGCTCATATTGTTTAAGAAAATGTGTGGGCGGCATATCGTTAAACACATCATAATGCTAATTGTTATCCACATCCTAATGTTAATTGTTATCCGCACCATAATGCTAATTGTTGCACGATGATGTATGTATGCACGTATGATAATGCTAATTGTTATCCACACCATAGTTCTAATTATTATCCTTTCTTAAATGTTAAGGCCTGCTTGGAAAGATAACTGTCAAGAAATTGATACTTCAAGATTCATCGTAAAGTGTTCTTTAAGGTCAAGAAGACGCAACCACCCGACAAGAAAATATATTTCAAGTTCAGAAAATAACCTCCCACAAATGGAAACGCTTTGAAAGAATTTTGTATTTATATTTTCCTTAAAATGAATGATATACGATAGCAGTTTTTAATTGTGTTTATATACATAAATGTACACAAAATTATAAAAAACTGAGAATCGAGTTGTAAAAAGTAAATGTGATACATATGAAACTAATGTATGATCGTGAATTTTAGAATAAGTAAATATAACAGAATTAAACTATTTAATTTTTGCATTCTGCCTTTTCACTAGAATTTGAGTTTGAAACAGTAATATATAGTTAAAATGCACGAATAGTGTACTAAAAGAACTACAATGAGGTGAAAACTTAAGCAAACCTGATAGTTTTAAGCAAATTTGCTATGGCATCACACTATTTTTTTTTTAACATGATACAGGTAAAGAAGTATAAGAAAATCTACTTACTACGGCATCAGATTATTTTTATTTGAACATGATACATGTAATGCAGTATAAGAAAAGTTGCCTACTGCAGTTAGTAGAAATGGACATAAAAGCTTAATATTCTTAAAATTATACCTAAAGCCCTTATGACAGATAAGGGCTTTTTATTGTACTGTTTTGAAAATACACCTGAATTTTTGCATCACAAATATAATTTATCCTTTGTATACTTTTGAATTGCATGTATCTTGCTAAATATTGGAAGTCAGATATATATATATATATATATATATATTTTTGTGAACTGTTTATAAAAAAAAAAAAAAAAAAAAAAAAAAAAAAAAAAAAAAAACACTTGAACTCATACTTCTGCAAAAATTCTATGATTAAAACATACATTTTTTCTACATAACTGTCAAACATCTTAACATAAACGTTTCCGTTTTCGACTGTTATATTTTAATTGCATTCTGGCGACTGATAATTAAAACCAAATAAAACTGTATTAAAGTGCTATTCCACGGAAATAGGACATAGTGTGTCCTTCACGTAACAGTTAGGTTTAATTAAAAAACTTTGAATTTAAAAAGTATACGACAAAATTCTTGTGCTTATAAAATCATCCTCACAACTTCTTAAACTTCGTTCTTACGAAAAAGATCTACAACCAAATATAGTTTAAAAAGTAGTCTGCAGTTCAGTAGTGTAATAATAAAAATATACAATTTGATACAAATTTTGATATTATAAATACAATTAGCTTTTCAGCGAACATTTTCGATACAGATTTTATCTCCTCTTGAACTTTTTCAATTCTGAAACTTGAGTTTTCCTCACCTTACTGGGATGGCAGTAGCAACATCGTAATTCATTTTGGCACTAGCTAGAAAATTAAATTCAAGTCTAATAAGATTGAATGTCCAAATTCGAAGAGAAAGGAAATACCTATATTTAATTAATATATTTCAGGGGCACCTAATAACAAAGTTTTTTTTTTTTTTTTTTTTTTTTTTTTTTTTTTTTGTCGGTCCGCTAAACATTTGTCAAACGTTTCATAAATCAGAACTTATTCCTTACAATAAGTTCCTTACAATATCTCCATAGGTGTAACGAGGGGGTTGCCTAATTAGGTTGAGAAATCTTAATTAACAGCGAATTCTCTCAGCACACTTGCGTCCTCTTGTCAGCTGCATCATGTGTTACCAATATCCATCAAAACCCCAATTGTATTGGTGCCATAAGGCCTCTTCGAATACTAAATGTTATTTTTGCAGATATTAATATCACAGACACGTAGAAATAGATCTTTCACATCTACTATTTTAATGCAAATGATAACTTGAATACCATCAAGACAGATATAGGCAAGGAAAATATTTTATGTCTTTCCTGTCTATTCGTATGATTGCTTGCTGATTCACATTCTCAGAAATCATCTCAGAATTGATATTACTGTTCAAGTTAACAAAGAATCAAGCGTAGTTGATAAAGGAGAAAAAAATAGCAATTTCAGATTCTCCAGACTCGAACTATATTGGTGTCATTATTAAAAAAACAATCAGGAAAATTAACTTTTCCTAAAAGAAAAGGTAAATTCAATGGAAATAATCAGAATTACTTCATTTTGCAAAATGTTCAGAGTTAAAAACTACTTAGAAGATAACATTTTTTTTTTAAAGGTTCAGGGTAGATTCTACAGGGGCCGGATCTACCAATCTCGCGGAGGGCAACCAGAAAGGAATACTTACGGTATTAAGATTGGAAATATAAAAATAAATTTTAGGATTTAAAACTATTAATACATTTATGAATTATAAAAAAAAAAAAAATTAAAAAAAAAACTGAGAAACGTTTAATTATAATAAATAATGGCAAAAATTTTAACAAAGGAATAATGGGTCTGTATTAGGTGTTATGGTAGTGGCAAATTCAGAAAGGAAAAATATAAATGAATGCAATATAAAAATTAAGAAACGCATCTATTTATAAGAACAGAGGAGTGGAACATCGCACAACTTTCAATTACACTATAATAATGATCAATGCATTCAAATTTGATATGGATTGGTGCTATTCAGTGTTTTCATATTTTAACTGCAAAATTTTTTACATGGGTGAAAGAAATTAAATAAATAAAGTAATAAAAAACACCAAAACGGGGAATTTGGTGATGTTATTCGATAAAATTACATTGCTCTTGTGATTGAAACAGAAAAAAAAAGAAGAAAAAAAATCAATAATCGATGGGCGAGGCAGAGAGCTTTGTGTTAAAGCACTCGTTTTTCAACTTTATACTCTTTTATCGCGTTTCTACGGTAATTTCGGAAGTGGGAAAGGTTAGAACGCCTGAGATTTTAATCAAAATCGCTAGAGCCGTTTTTTTTGGCAATTGCTGAACATCATCATTTTAACCATTTTTTCATCATTTTAACCTTATGCGCTTATGCGCAATTTTGACGAAAACCTTAATATTATGTATCACGGCCACCACTAATCCGTAAAACAAATTTGAACATCGTATCGTAGGTCAATTCGTTCGGTAGTTATGCTGACTACGTACACACATAAATTTTTTCTAGATTTTTTAATTTTAATTTTTTTTATTTAAATCAAGATGTTTCAAAACGTGGAGAAATAAAGAAAAAGAAGGAGAGGGAAAAAAAAAAAAAAAAAAAAACCCGAATAAACCCTATGCTAACTAGCTAACCTATGGGTAATTGAAAGTAAAAATATGTTTCAATGTTTATACAAATTTGTTTGATGTTTATATTTGGCAGTGTATATTTAAAATATTTCAAAGGGTCCTATTTATTTGATGCGCATGGAAAAGTGTCTTCGAAAATATTGTTTTCATGCGTTTAACAATTATATCAGATTATACTTCTTAAATTATTTTAACTTTTTTTAATAAGATAAACTTTTTCTCCCCCCTCCCCCCCCCCCCTTTTTTTTCCCCTCCATAATTCCCTCCAACATCCCCCGAGTCCATAATTTTAAAGATTAACTACCCCATTCATCAACCCTAGTTACGCCTATGACCATGCCAACCATGAAAATGGCTAACCATTAAGTTTCACTCCATGACTACTTACATATGTATGCACATTATCTCATACACAATTATTACACAAAATTTAACATTGAGATCAATGATGATTATTCTTCATATAATTATTGTTGCTAAGAACACTATAAAATGGAATTGAAAGTATGTAAGCCATATATTCATTTTTAATTTATATCTATAATTCCGTTTAATAATGAACAATAAATATAATTTTTTAATTTAGTAAATTACTTTATTTAACAGAACAATTAGATTTTCGAAATATTGAATTTTGTATGTGCAAAACAAAAACAATTTGGAAAAAATTATTCCATTTATATTACATTTATCATTTATAGTAAAACCCATTTGTTTGTTTTGATTTTAAAAAAAAAAAATTCCTAGCAAAATTATTTAAATTATAAAATATTATTATTAAAATATTAAATTTTTTAATTTAAAACCACTGATCAAATTTGTATTTTGATAAATTTTGGTCTTTAAAAAATATATTTATTAAAAAAAGATATTTATGTTCATTTATTTTTTTCTAAAAAGGTAAGAAAATGTATTAATTTTTTTCCTCAACTTCTTGTAAATTCAACTTAAAATCAAATAGTATATTTATCAATAGATGGCGACACTATATGCTTTGAGAGAACATGTTTAGTTACTCTTAAATTTCTCTTATTTATGAAAATACTTCAGATATATTTTTTGCAGAAAGTGAAAAGTGACTTCAATTTCGTTCAAAATCCGTAAATGTTTTTTTTTCTCAAAATATAAGTCTATTTCATTTACTTTTAAAATCAGTCTGTTATAATGCACCTGTGGAACATGTATACATAAATTCATTAAGTTAAAAAAAAAAAAAAAAAAAAAAAAATCATAAAATTTTCTTAACGTATATTGATTGTGGGAAAACCACATTTGGTGAAATGTAGATTTATAATTCAGAGTCCAAAAAATTAAACTGAATGTGTAATTCAGTCGCATAGAACGCATTTTGGTCTAATAAAAGTATCTTGATAATTTTCGGAGTTAATGGAATTTAATGCCATGGGAAAACTATCTGAAAAAAAAAAAAACGATCAGGTAACAATGTGGAACTATTAAGGCATACGTGGAAGTTAACTTCATAAAGCATAAATTTCTTAATCAAAAAATATATAATAATAATAATAATAACTAGGGGTATGGAACATCGCACATCTTTCAATTACGCTATATTACTGATATGGATTTGTGTCATTTATCGTTTTTATATTTTCATCATTTACTTAGAAAAAATGGCTAGTTTTGCAATAGTTCTTTTATGCTGGTTTTTTTTTTTTTTTTTTTTTTTTTTTTTTTAAACTTCACCAAAATGGTGTTTTTGGCGATAAACTTTTTGAAAATTCCTATATTATCTTTTGTTATAAGTGAAACTGAGGAGAGGAGAAAAAATGATCGCTGACAAGCTATGTTCAAGCAAAGAGGTCTCTGTGTTGAAAGCATTCGTTTTTCAACTTGTTACGCCATTAAAGCATTTTTACTTGAATTTCGGTGGTGGGGATGTTTAGAACTCCTTAAGAGGCATTAGCACAAAGATTTTTTATGAAAAACGTTTGAGCCGTTTTTTAGCAATCATTGAAAAACTTGATTTTTTCAATGCAGCACGAAAACCTTAATTGTAGGTCCTTGGGCCATCATCAACCTGCTCACCAAATTTGAACATCGTATGTCAATTTGTTCGGGAGTTATGCTGACCACCCTTGGCTGACCAGTTTGGCGACATTTGGCTATTTCTCGCCAAATTTGGCGACAAAAATTAGTCGCCAAAACCGTCGCCAACTTGGCTCTATCTCGCCAATTTGGCGAGATTCCCATTACCATAATGTTAAATGCCCTGCCCCTTGAAACTCGCTTCCCAGAGTTACCTCTGTAAAACCCGCTATCAAGCATTTGGAGGCTCATTGCTGAGAAACAAACCATTGCATTGTCTTATGCGAAATGTACAGAAATTTATCTATTTACAAAATTAACACTACGAAATATTTATAAATATACAAAAATTCGTAACAATATATTAATATGTAATTAAAATATTTCACAGGGAGAGAGGAGGTTGAATTCTATAAACATCCCCTCCCTGGATTCGGCTTTGAATAACAACATAAAATTTCGAAAATATGATATATAGTTGTCGTTATTGAAATGATATTTGCAAGTATTCGAACTATTTTTTGATATTTTTATTTCACTTATATTATGAAAAAAAAATTCTCCGTTTTTTCAGTAGTCTCAGTATCGTGTAGTTATATAAATTTTATGAAGATCGGTTGATTACTGACTTCATACTGCTTTACAATTAATTAAGAGTGCAATTTAATTAAGATTGCCTTTTCTCTCAGTGGAAGCAAGCAAAGATATAACTTGGTATTTTTTTATACTTCTAATTAGGTTACAGAGAAAAAATTACGTATCATTGGAAAGGGAAAAAATTGGACATATAAATCTGTATCTCAAAACCTATATCGTTTCCAATTTTATTCAAGATCATTTACTACCCCCAAATTAAAACAAAAAATTAACTTCACTTCCATTAAAACTTATGAACAATACATACGTCAATACGAGTATTTTAAATTTGTTTTAAGGCACTCATTCATATTTTTCTATAATTCGAATTCCATTCCTCAAAACCAATGTTCGCTCTTTAAATGCATTTTTCCCCAAAACTATTCCGTTCTTTAATACTCGTTGTAGTAAGATCCAATTAAATATCTGAACTTGTATGTTAGGTTGAATTTTGTATTATTCTGACTCTTGTAGTCCTTATCATACACCCATATACTACTTATTGTCTGGTATTGTGAGTTCTGCATGTAGTCTTTACTGTATACACTTACGCTACTTTCTTTGAAAACCAAGAAAATCCGCTGAAAAATATTTTCAGATATTCGGTATTGCAAGAGCAATACAAAACACTCATTCGTCACATATGTTCAGTAGAAAAGTGTGCGTACAGTACACTTCTTGACGTCTCACATGCCAAACCTTCTCACATGCCATATGGGCTCACAGGCCAAACCTTCTTAAACATTTTAGTTCTCATAAAAAACGACAACCGAATGAATATCTGGAAGTGTACATTCAAATCCAGGAAATACCTGCCCACAACCCTGAACAATAGTTTTCCACTTCCCCTGACGTCCTGGTAGCTATAGAAACCTTTTAACTGCATGACGTCACCCACTATGAGTCCTTCCAGACCTAATCTTCGGTTTCGATCGCCATAGATCGATCTCGAATTCCACTCAGTAGTTTGTGTGTTCCCTTCAGTCATTTATATCCTTTTGTGTTTACCTCCACACCACCAACACCGACAGCCACACCCAAAGTAACAAAAAAGTGACATCGCACGCCACTCTTGTTTGTGGCTTGCCCCTGAGGTAGAGATGCGAATGATTGATAAATCTTAATTGTTGAGCCAGAATATCTCTCGACTCTTATCAATATATTTTGCACGCAACAGAAGATGGAATTTGTGACTGGAATTCATTAATTTCACTTAATTGTGGAATTCTATTATACCTGATACATGATTCGTGGGCATATGAACATCATGGACTTAAGATCTCTTTGAAATACCTAAAAGAAAAAAAATTAATCCTCAAAACAAAGTTTTGAATAGAAATCTTTTATATGCATTGCAACTTTTATGTGTAATTGCAATTTATTTAAGCAATTTTGCATTCAGATCGGGATTTCATTGTGTTTAAACACTAAGCAAGAATCCATTGATTTTGTGCCATTGATAAACATTTTTCTCTCTCTACCCCACCCCTACCAAAAAAAAAAAAAAAAAAAAAAAAAAAAAAAAAAAAAAAAAACCACTTGATAGAAAGCATTTTGATCGACAGCGAGTCTAGCTGATAAGTTTCAGATTGTTTAGATGACGGTTGATAAATTAGCTATTCCAAAAAAAATTATTTAAAAAACAAACTTGCATGGAAAATAATTATGATGGATCGTATAATGCAAATGGGTGGAAGCTATTTCATCCACTGAAATATAATCTTACAAGAACAAAATTTCTAAATTCAAATGGACCTAAACGTTGTGTTCAAAATTAATCCTCAACGTAAGGAGGCTCAGAACAAAATTTATAAATTCAAATGGACCAAAACGTTGTATTCAAAAGTTATCCTCAACTTAAGGAGGCTCACCTCCCCTAGCACAACAACGCTGGCCAATCCCGATATGGACCATTGTAAACCGGCCGTTGTTGCGGATGTTAGCCTATCTCCATCAATGCTGGTTAAAATATATTAGATGTTTTGAAAAGTTGAGGCACAGTTTTAAAGCTGAAATGTTTTATTTGTAAGAAAAGATGGAGGGTTAAAAATATGTTTAGTGATGCTTTTGACATGCTTAATTAAAAATAAATAAAAAATCATGTATTTTGGAACGATGCTCGAGTTGTGGACAGGATTTTCTAATCTTCCAAAACCCCTGTTTCCTACATTAACCAATAATGTGCTATTTGAGATCTTAAAGTAATGAAATTAAAATTTATGTATATTGTAGATAAAATCCTATTATAAAATATTAAAATGGAAAACAAGGTGGCTATCAATACTGGGCATTGACGGCCTGTGTAAAAATGGGGTCCTGATATTAGGACCAACAAGTTGTGGTGTTATATTGGGATAAACATATACTTGCACAATTTGCCTACAGTAAAATTTAAGCAAGAGTGTACAGAGTGTGATAATCATGTGTCACCAAATCATTTTTCAAGTTCACTTACACAAAAACAAATATTGCGTTTTTTTTTTTTTTTTTTTTTTTTTTAACAATCTACAATGATTACAAAGAGGACAAAGTAGCAGAACGAGTCTTTCGTTTTAACTTTTAGAATTGTATTTTGATAAATAAAATGTATTTATAAAGATGACATTTAAAGAAATAAATGTTACCCTTTTCAGTTTTGTAACAGTGCATCGCAATATAAGATCCTGTAAATAAAAACTATATAAACAAAAAATATCGAAATCCTTATTGGTCCAGTTAGAATTTACCCTTTAGTCAAAATATCACGCAAAATATTTTATAATGTATTAAAAACAGTTAAGATAAAACTTATTTTTTAGAAAATATGGTGTTCACATACGTCATTTACAACCTTACTTTTAGACATGACTGCTATTGTTATTAAAGTTATATCTATTAGGCATAATAAAGTATATATGTGCTATCTGATGAGACTGCTTACAACACACTCTAGTGACATTGGTGAAAGTTACCTAACTCAAAAGTTAAACGAGATATATTAAAATAGTCAACTAAAAAGTTGTAGAGTAGCATGATTTTTGTTAGAGAAACCTTGTGTCAATCAATGATTTGAATAGAAAATGTTCAACACCAAGACACTTTCAGAAACGTCTTAAAAAATGAGCAATTAATCTCAAATCAACCGTTACGTCCCCAAAACAAGATATTAAAGAGTTCCTTAGGTGTTGGCGATGTATCGGCTTATTGGGGACGTAACTATACCACATACATAGACATGCTCAACTAAAAAGTTGCAGAGTAGAATCATTTCAGTCGGAGAAACCTTATGTTTATCAATGATTTGAATAAAAAATTCCTAATGCTTATTTGTTTACTCTCCTTTTTGTAACTTTTCGTGACATAACGATAGTAAACGCGCAAAACCAAAGAGAGTTTTGCGCGTTCAAGATATTCTTTTGTAGGAGGTGACTTTTCCAACAAAAACGATGCTTCTCTACATTTTTGTAATGAACTATTTTCATGTATATCAGATAGTTTTCAAGATAAACATACTAATTACTGACTTTACACCTAAGCTGAGTGACGAGCAAGGCTTAGGGTACTTGCATAGTGGAGCCGGGATGGGTGCTTACTAGCATAATTTTAGTTCGCACTAAACGAATATGCGAGTACTGTGTAAGTACCTTTAGTGTTGGACGGATTGTATAATAGTCAGTGATGGCGATTGCGTTCAAGTGTCTTAAGTGAAATGTTAAAATGGGAATTGTTCAAAGATAGTCGAAGGAGGTTAAAGTCATTTATTTATTGAATACTTATGACCATTTTATTGTATACTAAATCAATAAAATACTATTGCAAATTTTGAAAACTTTCCTGAGTGTGCACTTTAAGTGAAAAGTAACTTAGACAAATAAGCTAGCCTACTTAAAACTAGATAGTTACTTTTTATAACTTTCGAGATAAAGTCACGAAAAGAGATTCAACTGCTGTAATAGAAGGTTTTGTGTGTGTGTGTGTGTGTGTGTGTGTGTGTGTGTGTGTGTGTGTGTGTGTGTGTGTGTGTGTGTGTGTGTGTGTGTGTGTGTGTGTGTGTGTGTGTGTGGATTAAGGAAGGTTTAAACCAGATGAATAGCAAAATAATTATTAATTTAATAATATCAAATCAGACCTATTCTCTCAAACAATGCCAAAACACTAGCGCAAAAGATGAAAAGGCCCCAGGAGACTTTGAGCAGTGGATATTCTTCCCGAATTCATGGTATATGGAACAGACGCTCAAATTTAGAACTCTATCATGCCCCTTAAAGAGCATAGTGCAATTAACTACATAAAATTAAAAATAATAATAATAATAATCGGTGGGTTAAACTAATAGGAAGGAAAAAAGAAAAAAAAACACAGAACCTATTTTTTTTTCAAGCTCGGGGGAAATAGAAATAAGGGTATTAAACACATCGCACGATCCATTACACTACAATACTGATCACGACATTTAGTTTTTACTTGGATTAGTGTAAATTACTGTTTTCGTTTTCATATTGTTATTAATTAAAAAATTACAAGTGTTACTATGTTTTTGAGAATAATTATTATTCTATCCCCTCTCCCCCTCTCGCAACAAAAAACTCGCCTAACTAGTGAAATTGGCGATATGTCTGGCAACATTATCCTTTCCTATAAGTGAAAGAGAAGGAGGAACAAATGCGTTCCAGAGTCACGTTGACCACAGATACACAGAAAAGTTTTCAGATTACTTTTTTGAACTCGAAAAGTTCCAAAACAATAATAATAATAATAAAATTTCCTTAATGCAATATTTTCATTACCCTATTTTACATGTGGGATAATTGAAAATGAAAAGAAGTCTCATATGGGTTAACTATATAGAAATATTTCGATTTCCTGAAGGTACGCAACTGAAAAACAATCATCAACAAAATAGAAGAAATTTCTTTATAAAGTTAGGTTCTTCTTCGGGGCAGTCTTGTCAATGAACAAAGATTTTCCAAATTAAAATCGTCATACAGAAGTAAATTGAAGCAATTTTTTTCTTCTATATTTGATGTTAACTAACGTTAAAGAACAAAAATCCTTTGTATCAACATAAGTGTTTCTACTTTAAAGTATAATTTATTGTGTAGGAAATTTCTTTAAAAAACAAGGTGTGTATTTTATGCAATAAAAACTTTAATACTACAGAAAGTATTTTTTATTTGATTTATAATTAGGAAGCATATTTTACCAACATATGTTAATTTTTTTAATATATAATTAATGGCTGTGAAATTTTCTAAATATCAGGTCCTATGACTATTGGTGTTAACAAATATATAAAATTAGTTCGAAGCCTTGCTGAATTATAAAAAGATTTTTATATGTACTGATACCTGTAACATCTTTTTATGAAGCTGGCTAAGTTGAGAATATTTGTTACAGAAAATAATTTACTTGATTAAAAAAAAAAAAAAAAAAAAAAAAAAAAAAAAAAAAACACGTTGATATTTTGAGCTTAACAATCACTAATATGAAATTACTATTTTCTTTCAGTCGATTTTAAAACAATTTGAGTATAGAAGTGTATAAGTATATAAAATGAGTATACTAAGTATTGTTGAATTATAAAAGGTTTTTTAAAAGTACTGTTGCCTCTAAAATCTTTCTGTAAACCTTGCTATGCAAAGAATTTTAGTTACAGAACATATTTTACTTTACGACATAACGTAGTTATATTAAATTACTTGGCTTTATTAAAGAACTATTTATTGGATTTTTGCTACTTAACTATATTATTTTCTTTTTTGATTAATATGACGGACAATCGTTTTGAAATTAAAACTATATTTTTGAAATAGTTGAAATATGTCAATGACCAGTAATTTAAAAAGTGGTTTAGGATAGTAACTTTCTTCGACAGTCACCTTTTCAGTTGTTTTTTCTCTCGTATAATTTTATTTCCCTTAAAATATATATTTTTTCATAAATTTTTATACTAAGATAGTATACTGTTTCTTGTAAAGTTTAAACCCTTACTTAAAAATAAATTATAACTGAAAATAAGTTTTTAAGACCAGTGTTTCTTCTAAAAAACATCGAATTTAAAAACTGCATATTAAATGAAAAGTTTGCTTTGAATTAATATATAAATGCAGTTTAAGGTTGTAATGCTTTTTATAGAAGAGGCAAAAAATGTTAAAATTTATATTCCTTTCTACAGGCTTCTAGTTAAAATAAGAAGTTATTTTCCTAAATAATAATAACAGTTATTCAACTTTCTATAAGGTTATAATAGCTACAAAATAAAAAGGTTTAACATTAAAAGGATTTTCAATTTAAACTTATTTTATACAAATTTCGTTTGAAAGTAGAATTAATAGTGTTGATTTTTTTCCACTAAAGTAAACGAAAAAATAAATTCTAAATACTTATCTCGGCATTCTTGAGTTGCATTAAAAATAAACAAGACTTTGAGGCAGCGACTTCTTTTTTTTTATTATTTAAAATTTCAAATTTATTTATTTGTTTTCAATCCAGCATGCTCCTTACTACAAATCATCGCAGTCTCTTTATAATTAACAAAAATTAGCTTTTTCCTTAAAACCAGAATATTTATATTATTTAAAGCGTTAAAATTTTTCTATTTATGTAAGAAGTTAATTGTCAATTAAGTTTGTGCTTTTTAGGAAATTAACAATTTCTTTTAAATTTACATTTCGGTAATATTTTTTTCTTTTTCAGTACCAAAATTGCAAAAATTTTTTAAAAATAAATACTTATGTTATTTTAATAAAATGCTGAAATCAGAGTAATTTCCTCCAGAAGTTCGATTTTTATCCTCTCATGAACACTTTTAGTAAAGATAATTTTAAGATGCATTTCCAGTTTACTATTGTAAAAATTATAAACAATTCTGTAAATGTTCCTAGTTTCTATAAATTTTTACAATTTCATAAATCCCTTTAAGCTCAAAAATTAATTCTACTTCATAAATTCATTTTGTTCATAAATTCCTTCTAGTTCATAAATTCCTTCTAGTTCATGAATTCCTTCTAATTCATAAATTCATTCTAGTTTACAAATTCATTCTAGTTCATAAATTCATTCTAGTTCATAAATTCATTCTACTTCGTAAATTCATTTTAGTTTATAAATTTATTCTACTTCATAAATTCATTCTAGTTCAAAAATTCATTTTTGTTCATAAATTCATTCAAGTTCACAAATTCATTCTACTTCATAAATTCATTTTAGTTTATAAATTTATTCTACTTCATAAATTCAATCTAGTTCATAAATTCATTTAAGTTCATAAATTCATTTAAGTTCATAAATTCATTTAAGTTCATAAATTCCTTCTAGTTCATAAATTCATTGTAGTTCCATAAATTAAGTCTAGTTCATGAATTCATTCTAATTCATAAATTCATTATAGTTCACAAATTAATTTTAGTTCATAAATTCATTCTATTTCATAAATTCATTTTAGTTTATAAATTTATTTTACTTCATAAATTCCTTCTAGTTCATAAATTCAGTCTAGTTCAAAAATTCAGTCTAGTTCATAAATTCATTTTAGTTCATAGATTCATTCTAGTTCATAAATTCCTTCTTTTCATAGATATACAGGTGTTTTTCAGAAAAGAATCTCTATCTTTGCAATAACATAACTGCTGAGTAATGAGAGATAGAAAGCTGAGACAAGTGGCATGTTGGATATAGACAGGTATGGAATTTTAAATACATCGGTTTGCATAATTGATTGATGTGAGTTAACTTAATGACATGACGGCTTTGTATGGTTTACAGATGAGGATCATTCTTGTTTGTACGTAATTGTCAATAAACAAAATAGATGAATATGAGGCACTCAAAACCCGTTTCTGTGTCTTACAAAACTACTGTATTCTGCAAAAGTCACCGTTCGGGCCACACAATCCAGTAATGGTATCATATGACTCTTTTTTCATGTAGGAAATTATGAAATCATTCTATATTCAGTTTTTACAACTATTTGTTGCCGCTATTATAATATTATTATTAATTCTGCTAGCCGGAGTATTTAAAATTCCATACCTTTCATCCCAATATACCTCTTGTTTCTCCCTATTTCGCTATTATGTTATTTTAAAGTTAGGGAGTCTTTTCTGAAAGATCCTGTGTAAGTACTTTAAATAACCATTGGGTTTGAAAGTAAATATATAAGTAAGACGTAATTAAGTACCTTTTGGATTTTACACTATTAAACATAACATTTTAATTGACATAGAAGTCTACTTTCTTTTCAGTGCATTTAACAGACACTTGTTATTATATTGAAGTTAGCCTTTGATTGTAATTCATTTTTTTTAAATTTTTTATTTAAATGAATTATCGTGAAAGTCACTCAAATTTTACCAAACAAATTTACCAAATTGTACCAAAACAAAAAATATTTTTAAAATAACGACGGAATCTCTTTTCAATATATACCGATACATAAAAGGAATTTCTGGTAAGAAATTTGGGAAGATAGTTTGTGCAGTTTCTGAGAAAAAGGTACATGAATAATGAAAAATGTAGCTTTGAGAAAAACGCATTTTAACGAAAAGTTAACTTGCACTAATCGTTACCAATTTTGTTTTCAAAAAGTCATCAAAAATACTTCTAGTTGAGGTATATAAATGAGGTATCCTTTTAAACAGGATAATTCAAATTTTGACTAACAATAATTAACTCAAAATCGATTATTTATAAATTTTAGGGTATCAACTCCCTTTAGTTTCAAAGGTGCAAAAAGCAATTTTAGTGAATTCATATTTTGTGCGCAACTGTGTTATGTGTTTTTCTTTTATTGTCAATGCGACGAAAAAATAGTTACAGTCGAATATATTTATTGTAATATTTTTGACAGTGTTATGAAGGTGTGTCAAAGAAGTATTATTAAAAAGCTTTGTTAAGTGAACCTGAATTTCTTGCGTATCGAAACTTTCCCCAAAAATTGCATTAAAATTTTTTATAGGACATTATTATTATTATTATTATTATTATTATTAATATATATTTTTTTTCGTATTTGAAATTCTACTGAAAATTATTTTACGATAAAAACAGCAAACATTTTACTTAGTGATGTTAAGATTCTAATGTTTTAAAACTTGTTTTTTTTTTAAATTAAATTATAAGTTATATGTTTTTGTTTAAATGTTATATATATTAAAACAAAAAGCCAAACAATTATCATTGTAAACCAAAAGGTCAGAAACTAGTCGCCTACATTTTGGTATAATGAAAAAAGTATGAATATTTCTTTTGAAAAGTGGAGTATAAGTGATAATTTCAGACACTTATTAATTTTTATTAACAATAGATTTAAGATATATGAATCAAACGAAGAAATAACCAATCGCATTACTTTGTATTTATAGCAAAACGTCTGTACTCTGACAGCAAAAAGGCTAAACGTCAAAGAATTTTTCAACTCTTCAAGTAATTTCAAAGTAAAGAGTACAGGATAAAAACAAATCACTAATCTTTTGTTGCCAGTATTGTAAGAAATTGAATAATACCTTGGATTTTATTTTTCTTTAAATTTATAACTCCAGGCTTTGAATTCTATAATGATAGAAAAAGATGCTTGAGAAATCTTAAAAACACATCTTTCATACGCTCCCTTCAAAATATATAATATTTAATATAAAAAAGAACAATAATATTCAAAAATAATAATTTTTTAAAGGTTTTTTTTTTCTCTAAATCTATTAGAAAAAGAGAAGCAGTTTTTTACAAATAAAAAGACTGACTTTTGCCAAAAAGTGATATCAGAATAAATAAAGTATTAAAAAGTCTGTTGAGTCTAAAACGAACCCTTTTGAAAGCAAGTTTTCAAAAATATTTATTTTATGTTGCTCCATCCAAGTAAACAACCATTTATTTTATTATATTCCCGCCTTGAAATTAAAATAAATAGATATTAGAACATTCATCAATTCCGACATTCGTATTCGCCCTCCTCAACGAAAAAAAAAACCAGTTTCTAACTTTAAACCCATCAATCCCGAACTTAAATTCCTTAATGAAAACTAAACATCTCAGTGTGGAACCTCTTACCACGTCCTATAATTTTAGAGTGTGGCCTGAGGAACTACTCTCTCTAATTATTCTTCATGCACTATCATTACGGACCGTGCGCAATAATATAGTGCCCCTTTGCCGGTAGCCGAACAGTACAGCGCGCGGAGGAATACATAGAATTCTGACATCGAATTCGCAGCAGACGAGAAAAAAGAAAAACAAGGCGGTCCTTGCAGAGCAGGCCGCCATGACAGTAGATAATGCGGCTTTGCGGGGCGGCAAATCTTCCAAAATAGTTCTTTTTTCGCTATGTTTACCGCCATGTCTGAAAACCAAATCTTAAATAAGAAACCGAGATGTCGGACCGAGTGATTTCATTTCTGATTTTCCTCTGCGTCGTCGCAGGTGAGTGAATTATTTTTTTTCTTCTTCGAGAAATATAAACATGGATCGTCAAAATCATCTGATTTTTGGAAGAGGGGGAGGGGTCGGAGCTAATATGTGAGAGTAAATGCTGGGTTGTTTTTCCTGCCGAGTGTTATGCATCTGTTCATGTGGTTTTCTTGCTTAGCTCGTAATGCAATGACTGATTAGCTCGTGGAATTGAATGGGTTAAAATTACTGGGTTTTTTTTTGGAAGAATTATGATTCGATATTTTGGTGAAGATCGAAATATACACGTGATGAGTGGGATATTTATATTGATTTGTATTAGTCTTGAAAATCGTACAGTGCTTAAATTTAAATATTTATTTTTTTCGTAAATGTATAGATATTTAAAAAAATATTTAAATTAAGTAATATGATGGAATATAATATATTTTGTACTTTAGCATTAAAATTTTTTTGTGCCAAAATAAATTTGAAATAATATAACATGTGAAAATAGAATAAATATATATATTTCATCTTTTTTATATTACAATAACATTAGTAAAATTCCGCGTTTGTTTTTAAGACAAAATGTTTATGTTTGTTAAGACTATAAAATTACATATTTCATTAGCTTATACTTAATACCTCAACTTAAATTTTATTTTCGGAAAATAATTACTTTTAAAATTTGGATTACATATGTTTCTCTATCAGAAGCGTTCTTTTTATCAATAGTTACATTTTAGAATCAATAACTATTGAATATTCAAACACGTTACAACAATATATTTGTTTAAGAATGCAAATAAAAAAAAAATCTTTTCTGTAAATATAATTTTCTATTAAAACCCTTTCAAAATATTTACTTAAACATATGCTTAAAAGATTGAAACATTTATTAACAATTTTTTTTAAAAAAATATATAGTGCATTCATCCTGTCCTTAAATATTTATAGTTAATTACTAAAATATATAAATGAAAATAATACAACTACAAAGAGTTTATCTGTTTAAATAACTATCTGTTTATCCACTAATCTCGTAGTAAAAATATTCTCTCTAAAAATGATATATATTAAACAAAATTTATATATAATTCTGTATAGCATTATATTTCAGTAAACGTTTTTGGTTCTAAAAATCGATTTTTATCTTTCATTTTGTTAAGCTGCATATAAATTAAATTCTTATTCCTTATAAGTAAACATTTTAAAACACTTAATCTGTATATATTTAACATTTTTTCTTTTGTTTAATAATAAGTATTTTTCCAAACCAAAAATTAAATTACTTTTGCGTTTCGATGAAGATTATGTTGTATTTTTTTAAACAGTGCATTTTATGTGTATAATGTTTTTCATTCGCCTTTAAATAGCATTATTGAAACTTCAGAGATTGATATTTCGTTTTAGCATTTAAATACAAAATTGACAACGAAAATATTTGTCTTTATACAATCTAAAAACTCTCTCTATAATTTAATGTATAATTTAAAACTGAATAAAATTTACTTCAAATTAAAAAAATAAATAAAAAAAAAAATCATTTTATAAATTTTATTTAGGATATTTAAATAAAATCGATTTTAAAATTATATGTACTTCTCGTCACAGAAAAACCCTCCACATTTAACTTTAGTATTTTAGGAACATCACGCCAGAGTATTTATGAACCGTTATTTATGAGCCCCACTAAGCAAGAAAGCGTTAATAACACATATTATATATAAATTGGCTTTTCTAGTATACTATTTATGGTTAAAACCAATACAGTTATTAGATGTATTATAATAAAAGTGCCTTATCTAAAGGCACATTTGGTTTTCTTAAACTTATCTTTGATGTTGAGAAGGAATATTTAAATGGAGAAAATTTTCTTGATCCTCTCCGAATTGTCGCTTGCATTATAAATCTCTCTACGTTAATGGTATTAATCTATCTATATTAATTGTAAAAAAAAAATTAGAAAATGATGCTTAATGAAAATTTTATTTGATTGTAAGGGGTTTCTTTAATTTTTAATGGTAAACATATAATAAATTTTCTTTTGTTATAAATTAGTCGCAAAAATGGATGAAAAAGTAATTTAAATATTCGTGTTATAAAAGAAAGGTAATTTTAAATTTGCAGCTGACATTTTTTTTTATTCAAATTTTCATCGTTTGAAAGTTAGTTTATACACGGTCTGTCAGAAAGGACTCCATAATTTAGAAATTACGTAACTTCGAAATAGAGTGACAGAAAAGAGAGAGAGCAAGAGAGAGAAGTTGTAAGTTGGATAAACAGGTGCGCAATTTTAAACTAACCGGTTTGAAGAATTGATTTATTGGAGTATTTTTGATGACGGCTGAAATGGTTTATCGATGGAGCCCATTTTCAATTGGACACATTTGTCCGTAAACAAAACAGGTGAATTTGGGGCACTCACGTCTGTGTGTGTCTTGCAAAACCTCTGTATTCTGCAAAAAAGACCGTATACAAGCCTTTTTTTTCTTCTTTTTTTTTCTTTTTTTTTTTCTTTTTTTCTTTTTCAGAAAAACAATAAATTATTAAGCTAGATGCTAGATTCAGATTTTGTTACAACTTTTTGTCAGATTTCAATATTGTAATTAATTTTGGAATTCGGTGTATTTTAAATTCCGTACCTCTCTGTCTAACGTCCGACTTGTCTCTTCCTTCTGACTCTCACTGATTCCCATTTGCATCTTTTTAAAGTTAGGGAATCCTTTCAGAAACACCCTCTTATAAGGACACCGTTATTTTTGAACTTCCATTCAAAGACCCCACTGTAAGTTCAAAAAGTGATTAGGAAACTTCCTCCCCCATTGAATCTCCGTTACTGTTTGCAACATTGTAAGAGATATTCACTGCATTCAGAGTTTTAGCATGTCTCCTTTGTAATATTTCTTTAATTACTTAACATTTGTTCGTGGGAAAATATCTCCTTCCCTTAAGTGTTTTATCAGTTGTTTCTGATTACTTTTTTCACCTTATGACATCCAATAACCGCTAAGTGAACGCAGTAATTTTTGTACAGGTTTGAAAGAGTTGACATATCCCAGTAACACAACTATTGGCCAATATTGGCTGACACTGGCCAATGCCGATGTGGAACATTGTAAACCGGAACCGATACTGGCCAATCTCGTCTAACGCTGGATAAAATATAGTTGAAAGTTTGAAATGTCGATGCACATGTGCAGTTTTGAAATTGAAATATTTTACTTAAAAGTAAGTATGGAGGGCAAATATATCTTTTGTGATGTTTATAACATGTTTATTTTTTTTAAATCTTATATTTTGAAAAGATGCTCAAGTTTCAGACTAAATTGGCCAATCTTCTGAAACCCCTGTTTCCAACATAGGCCAATACTGCTGTGCTACCTTGGTATAGATACTTGCAAAAACTAACGACTGGCATAAAAAAATGGAAAACCTTCAAAATATGATTCATTGAATTTCGCTCGATGTTCCTCATTTACAGTCTATACCTCACAGATAATTAAGTCTTTACATAAAACATCACTTTTCATTAATTGTGGTTCAGAAAATTGTCCGAAATAAAGTGAAGAGATTTGATGACCGACTGCTTTTTTTCGGCTTCTCTTGAACTTCATTTCGCCATCCCCTATCTTTCCGAATACAAAAATGTAATTTTTGTAACACTATCAGATTGTTGATTTCCTGTGAAGGCATTATCTTTACCGATGATGTGACGAAGAGAATGCCAAGTTTCGAAAGATAAGAAAGTAATAAAGTTTCTCTTCTTTTCGGACATCTGCCGGTCATAAATTTAATAACTATTGCTTTCACGCATCGATTTAGAGTAGATAAAGAAAACTTGGATTTTTTTTTTATTGTGTGGCAAGTATGTTAGTTCTTACTATTTTATATTATCCTTTCTTATTTCTACAGAGCAGCAATGGGAGATATTCACACTATCACCCATTGCTACTCTGTGTCACGACATTCTGTTTTTCCTAGTCGAATTCACAATGTACTTCGCGATACTTGTTTTTGATCAGACAAAAATTTTTGTACTTGTCCCACACTGTGGAATGTACTTGCAGTTTATGTCCTATGTTATATTTCAGCATTCATGCATGGTTTTATTAAAATAAATTTAATTTTATTCACATTATTGTATTTTAAAATCTTAAAATGACTCATTCTTAGCTATAAATTATACAGATGTATGTTGATTTCCTTTTGGGAGAAGTTTTTCTGTTGTTATTTATTGATATAAAGTTGATTAATGAAAGGAAAAAATATAGTTCATTTCGTCAAAGCGTTTTTTTGTGTTTGAGCAAAATGTCATTCAATCTTCAACCACTTTCCAAAGATATTATACCTTCTCCCGATTTCTTATTTTCCTAAATTAAAGTCGGCAGCATTTGAATAAGATGCCCTATAATATGAGTATCTTCGTTGAATGACTATATCGTCCCGCGCTGCTGGGTACCCATTGAAGTATATAGGTCATAGAATTTGACAAAAAATCTGCTTATAATATAATTAGGTACTCTTATATTAGCTGGGTACCAGTTGGCCCAGTTATTGCCGAGCCTAAATGTTTATGCGTTTAAATTACGCGTAAATGTCCGAATGTGCTCGTAAACGTCCGCGCGCCCAAAAACCAATCTTAATCGGTTCCTGGCATTATTTTCCAGACAGTCAGCAAATCGCATCAAGATAATTCTTTCCTTTAGCATAAGTGTATTAGAGTTCGCTTTAAAAAAAAAATACTTATAGCTAAAAGATATATTGTTATTACGATGTTCTTTTCTTTTTACTTGTTTTTTATCTTTAAGTACTATGTCTACACAAGTGCTACTTTTAGATAGTACTTATTTTGGGAGTTAAAACAGTTATTTTTATACCTAGGTGATGCTTAAGGCTTTGCCTGACAGCTCTAATTTTTCTTGATCGTGATTATCGAAGTCAAATTACTAGTAACGACGCTTCAATTTATCTTTAATCTATTTAGTAGGTGAATATTGATCGCAAAAGTACAGGGTTAGAAAAGACTTATTATAAGAGCATCAGTCAGAAGTAATATGACACGCAAACGTTTTTTACAAGATTATTAAAGTTTTAACTTGTTGTAAAGGGGGGAAAAAAAACGCTATTTGAAATAAAATATGAATACTTTTTACTAAAAGAAATTCAAAGTCTCTTTTCTAAACAGGGTTATCGAAGATATCCAGGAAAAATTTAAATGCAAGTAGAGGGAAGCTAAATAAACATATATGGTATTGTAACGTGTGTGCGGGCATGGCTCATTTTAAGTAATAAGAAAGTTAGAGTTCTGCGCCATGCGGAGGTGCGGGCTGAAAGGGACGTGGTAAGGTTGGTGGTTAGTTACCAGTAGGCTTGGCGATGTATCGATACATCGTCTAAAACCGGTGTGAAATCATCATCGTCAAACCGGTGTCACTATTTTCCCTAAACCGATACATCACGATCTTTTTTGACGAGAGCGCGATACACTCATTGCCTAGCACTTCAAGGACAAAGAACCGATGATGCCACGATTCATGCGCGGTGTTTCTAAAATACTATAGAAACGTATTGAAACAGTCGACACCGCGCCGTTTGAGACACGATACTTCACCACATCGCAGTAATCCTCCCTACATATGCGCGGTGTATCCAAGACTATATAGAAACTTAGTGTAACAGCTACACCGCGCCGTTTGAGACGATTTCCATTTGCTTTTGCTGTATCGGCATCGTGATAATCGTATCCGGTATGTGCGATGTTTCCATGATTGAATAGAAACAAAACGCCACAGATGGTATCGCACACTTAATCACTTATTACATGTTGCATTCACTTTTGCATCCCCTGGCTTTTGAAATTTTAAAAAAGGTTGGAAAAAAGTGCACATTTCAAGGGAAAAAAAGCACGTATGACATGTTGAAATTATTATTCAATTTTACGATGAATTTTTTTTTTTTTTTTAGGTCTCGCGTTTATTTCCTATTTCTTTTTTTCAGCTGAGTACTGAAATTACGAGGTGGTTTTTAGGCGCCAGTTAGTCTAGTAATATTGGAGATTCCATGAAAGAAGTATTCCTTTTATTGTTTGAACATTTTTTTTTTTTCTTTTTTTCTTAACTCATGAAAAACGTTTGATTTTTATGTAATTTGTCATCAGATATGACCTTGATATTCTATTTTTGGAATTCAATTGAGTATTCCCTAAACTTTTAGTGTTTCATTTTTGATTTTTTTTTCTCTAACTTGGAAGAAATAAAATATTACATTTTTGTATTTTTAAATCTTTTACATTAACTTCAAGATTTTTTTTTATCTAAAATTTTTACCCTTTGAGAGCTTTGCTTTATTTATTAACTCAAGGGGATTACGGTATTTTTGCGTGGTAATTTCTGTCTGATACCCAGTTAAGATAATCAGGTTGTTTATTACTATGATGGTTTGTCATATCTGCCAAAGTCGGTATGAACTAGCGCATCATGAACGGATCACAGTTATGTTTCTCTAGTTTGATTGCTTTAATACTTATAAACGATTTTTTTCCAATTTACGTTGAAGGATTTTCTCTTCTGACTCGGTAAGTAAATAAATGTTTTATACTTTTTTTTTTTTTTTCAGTTTGTACGATTTGAATAAAGTTTATTTCCATAAGATTAATTACTCAGTCCAACATTGCTTCTTAAAAATGCTGAAATGCAGATTTTTTTGGCACAAAATAAAGATCATTAGAATTTTAAATGTTATGCATTAATTTTATTTTTATTGTTTGATAGTTATATTGTATATAGTAAGTAATAAAATATCCATTATAAAGTATGTTTTTGATTTAATAGTTAAGAATATCCAGTAACTAAAGTAACATTTGCACCGCCAGGAAGTGCACTTGTCCTCCCCTCTCCCACCCCCCGATTTCCATGTATAATAACAAAGTAAAATTTTATTAAGATAAAGAAATTGAAAAATCCGGATTAAAAATAACCGGCTTATACCCCCTTGGGTGCTTTATGTATCCCCCTGAAAGTAATTCTGTCACTGCTCATGTTATTTAATATAAACTTCTGTACGTAAATTAATTAAAATGTTACAAAGCTTAAGTAAGCATAACTTTCGGCTACATAGCTTGTTATGAAAACATTGTTTTATAGTATTTTGTAAAAAAAGTATTTAACATCGTGATGTATCGTGACATCGCGATGTTTGCTTCCCGATATATCGCGATGCAGAAATGTTAACATCGCCCAAGCCTAGTTACCAGATGATGCTTTTATCGTTTTGGCAGTGAAGGGGTTGAAGAGAGGGAGTGGACCACAGGACCACCAGCTGACCACTTTGAACTACGATCTAATTATGCCCTCTAACACGTCAAAATGTCATTTGCGCACACACTCTCCATTACACACTCTACTTAGTTTGGCCCCCTCATTATTCTTTTACATTTTTTATACATATTTTCGAAATACCATGAGTACAACATACGCAGAATAAATATTTCTTCATTTGTTTGTAATTTTAATTTACGGTAAAAGTATATTAAATGCGTCGTGTTCTGAAAGATCCTTTATACTCATTTCCAGACGTTTGTAATCATCCTAATGAAATATAACTAGTATTATACTAAACTTCAACTTAACTAGACATCACTTAGACGATAGATCGTCACAGTACTCATAGGTATTTAATCCATTTTGGCGGAGTGAAGACATAATTCTCGCCAAACCTTATAGCCTTTTGTTCTCAATAGGGTTGTGGTTTGGCGAACATTATGCTTTCACTCCGCCAAAATGGATTAAATACCTATGAGCACTGTGACGATCTACCTTCTAAGTGATGTCTAGTTAAGTTGAAGTTTAGTATAGAGGTGTCGCGATTTTGAACGATTTCTTAGTCTTAACTAATACCGCGATGGTGTTAGTTTGAAATCCTCCAAATGAAAAGTTGAATAGTAATTTAGGTTACTCGATTAAACCACGTAATTGAAAATTTGTTCTTTGTTCCCATGATGAATGGATAAAATTAATCATCATTCTCTTTGGAGACTGTTTTAATTGAAATAACATTGTATACGATGCAATTATTAATTATTTTATTCTAGACTGACAATGGATACAGTGTCTTGCTTTTATTTAAAATTATTAATTTAAAAGGATAAGGTATAAGATTAGAGTTTTATAAATCACTAATTGTAAATAAGAATTTCTCTCTTCTATTGTTCCAAAAATAATTTATATTTTAATTCAAATCTTGCGCATTTGTAGAAACCTTATTACCTTATTACTCATTTGAATATAATTCTATTATTGAAAGTTTGTGTACTTGCTAAATACCTTTAAATAATTTTTTCATAGATATTAATCAACTTGGTTCAATTTAAAAATCAATTCAAAACAAACTATGATACTCTGTAGCTCATTTAATAGTTGTGATTTAATTAATTTATCTTCATATCTGTTAATAAAACTAGTATTTTGTGATTAAAATTATTTTTCACAGCTTAAAAAATATACATTCTTTTATGTTTTTTTTTTTTTTTTTTTTCATAATTATCAATCAACCAAACTTAATTTAAAAATGCACATTCCTTCAAAATAAAACTCTGTTTTATTTAGAACTTGAGATTATATTTTCTTGTTCTACCTCATGACCTGGTTACTTCGCCAATGTTTATTTTTAAAATAACTTCTTACAAATAACTAAAGATTGTCAACGTTGTAGATTCTTCAAAATGAAATAAATATACTCTTTAAACATTACTTCTCAAAAACCGGTAGCAAATAATACCTTGCGACCTCTAAAGGTTGGTAAGATATTTTTAGAAAACACAGTCGGCCATTCATCGGAGTCGATGTCAAAGAATCGATTTTTCTCCATTCATGTTTCAACTTCGAAAAAAATGTCCCCGTCCAGGATTGTCTGTTTCTGCTCTCGGCAAAAATCGAATGCTGCACGAGAACTTGTCGAATCGAATCTCTGCATTCCAAGGAAAAGTGAATAGCTTCTAAATTTGAGTAAAAGTTACAAACGAACCTCGTTCCGAATACACAACAACAAAATTCGCAAAAATGTTGTTTCCGCAAACATATTTTTTTATCCTGACGGTCGTAAATGAACCTCTGTGTCATCTTGACGCTTTGGGGACTTAGTGTGTCGTAATAACTTGAAAAAAGTTTGGTAATTTACGAAATGCATCTGTCGTTCATTTGGAAAAAAATAGGTTTTAGTTTTATGACTAATTTTTACCTTTTCAAAATTTTGTGTAAATCTAATCAACCAAAAGAATGCAAGGTACATGTGTCAAGGATGTAACCTTATTTAACACTTGGAAAAGGGGTCCGAGTTTACAGATGGCAAGCTTTTCCTAACGTTTTCACGACCAACCTTTAAACAAGGTTTGCACTGTTAAAGGGATGTGTAAACCTCTTTATAATAAGGTCTACTGTATGTGCGCCATATAAATTAATCCTTTTCGGAGGTTTGCCCTCGTAAGCCTTCTCACACCCTTGTCAGGAGAATAGGTTGTATCCAGCAACTTATTCATTGAAAATTTAACCAAGGTTTTCGTAAGCTTGCATGCTACCTGGGTGAATGATGTGATGGCCTACATTATTTTTATAAACTTAATCGGTTGATTAAATAATTTAAAATGTAATATTTATTGATTTATAAAATCGTCTGTTTAGAGTACAAAGATGCGAATGAAAATTTGTCAAATTCAGTAGAGCAGAAAACCGTATAAAACGATAATTATAATGAGCATAGGGTTTTGAATCAATAAAATGTAGTATTCATTGATTTATCAAATCGTCTGTTTAGAGTGCAAAGATGCGAATGATAATTTGTCAAATTCAGTAGAGTAGAATACCTTATAAAACGGTAATTATTATGACCATAGTGTTTTGAATCAATAAAATGTAATATTTATTGATTTATCAAATCGTCTGTTTAGAGTGCAAAGATGCGAATGGTAATTTGTCAAATTCAGTAGAGCAGAAAACCTTATAAAACGATAATTATAATGAGCATAGTGTTTTGAATCAATAAAATGTAATATTTATTGCTTTATCAAATCGTCTGTTTAGAGTGCAAAGACGTGAATGGTAATTTGTCAAATTCAGTAGAGCAGAAATCCTTTTAAAACGATAATTATAATGATCTTAGGGTTTTGAGTACAACTCATTTATCTCAAATTTATTTTAATAATAAAATTGCAACTTTTACTAATTGATGGGTAATCTCTTCGTGTTCCTAAATATATCAAAAAGCGATTTGGCATCAAAAGTGGAGTTGGCCTTTAGTCTCTCAAAGGCGACGAAATTATGTTTTAAAACTGATTTCTGTTAGTTCAAAAACTTCAATTGATTGATTTAATGAATTCTACTTTAAGCTACATTTATGAGTTTAAAATGAGATTGCTTTTGAAATAGTAAAGACATTTCAATGGGACTTGTTTTTGCAAGAATATTAGTTTTACTATAAAGAAAAACAGAAATTAAAATTGTCTATAGGATGACCAACAAATTTTTTATTAAAGCAATTAAAGTAAACACTTGTCAGTAATTCATGTTTACAAAATTATAATCTTGATACAGTTTATTTAAAAATTTACAATCATCAGTTAGAAATTTACTGACAAATGTTAACTTGTATAAAATTAAGGATAATTCATTAGGATTTTTTTTTTTTTATATATATTACAAACCTTGCTCTATAAAATTTGCTCTATAAAACTACCAATTAAAACATTTTGTATTGTGATAATTACCTTGTCACTGAGCATAACATGTCATAACTTTTTCATGATTTCATTCAGAAATTTGTCACAAACACTCATCGGTTGCTTTAGTATAACAAAAATAATTTTTGATTGAAAATGGAGATACCAAGTATGGGGACAACATATTTCGCTATAAAAGTTTGTGACATTTGGCAACAAAAGTATTCCATTTTTGAATTCTTATATAACTAAAATTATCCCCAATTTAGCGAGTTTGGAAATGATTTTAATGACACATTTATCATTAACTATCCAAGTTGTAATATTATATCAAATAGGCCTTCCGTTTGTGAGTATAAACTTAAGGGAAAGATGTGTTAGTCAGAAGCGACTAGGTACTCCATCGAACATTCTGAATTTTGTACAGAATGTTGAAAAATGCTAGTAAATTATTAATATACTGGTCTATAATTAGACGTAATACTTATCGCCAAATTGGCTCTTTTTTAATAGATGCAAGTGTTTGGCTCCAGGGATCTGAAATCGTCTGCATCCTTCCTCATTGAAAGTTAAAGAGTGGTGGTTTACCAAATAAAAAAAGAGTGCTTATTATTAGGCAAGTTATGACATATTTGGCAATCGAATTGGTTGAACTCATTCAACTCTATCAGACTTGTTTATTCGTAATCTTCTGACATTTTTTTACATTCTACGAAAAATTCACAATGATGTTCGATGGGGTACCTAAACTTGTAATCGTCTCTCAATCTATGTGGTTTGAGTTATAAATTCCTTATCACAATTTGGTGCCAAATGTTGAAGTTCCCATAGAGTTACTGCTTAAGCAGTTTTCCAATATTTGATTTCTTAACGTAAAGATAGGTAAAAAATTACGATTTTACCATTTAAACTAATTATACATTTCTTTTCCAACAAAGTAATTAGAGGATCAAATTGTAGGATTTTTCTATTTGTTTAGATAACAATGTAACTTTAGTAATGAACGTTAATTTTTGGAAGAACTTTATTTCTATAAGAACCCTATAAAGACTATTACCAGAGCAAACAAATATATCAATATTAGATATGAAAATAATTATTGGCATACACAAACCCAATGCAGAGAAGAAATAACTTTATTAGTATCTCCTTTTAGAGTATAAATTGCAAAGCATACATTTTCATTTAGCTGGAGTTCATTTTGTCAATTTTGATAATCTGTTAATGAAAATAGCATAAATTATGGGTAAGCTGTATTTTCAGTTTCGTATGTTTAGTGTTCATCCACTGGACATTCTCATACATCTTGCGGGTTATCTGCCATGACCCTCCAAGTTTCCTCTAATTCCTCATTCTGTTTATTAAGATCTCTGTTTTCGTTATCTTAAGTAAACATTTGGCTTCTAAATCTTACTTTTGACTTCCTTGAATAATTTCTTATCTTTTGAGTCACCCTGCTAATCTTCAGAAATTTTGCTTCATAATAATTTTTCAATTACGTAATTAGCGATTTTAATTTATTATTCATTCTATAACCAACAACATGATCTTTATTTTCATGTTGTTATAGTTAATATTCTTAATATATCTTTATACTTTTATAACCTGATAGGAAAAGAAACCTTGTTTTACTCATGTTCACTAATTTTTTAATAAGAATTACGAAGGAAAATGTTCACAGCTGTCTTGTTTTTGTTGACTATTAAGACATTGGTACTTTTTTTTTAAATATATTTTCAACTCTTGCAATTATTCAATTTAAAATTTAATGTTGACTTTACAGCCTAAGTATAATTTATTCTTAAAATATTTCCCGACTAAATTGCTATAATTATTCAAGAATCCAACAATAGAAAACTACATGCTCCTTATTCATGATCATTATGTTTTATATATATACATTTTTCTTACTCTTGCAAACGATTTTATTATTTAATAAGCAAGTAGATGTAAGTAATATGGTGGGTTGAAAAGGAATGGGATTTAGAAGTCTATACGAATTCAAAACATACAAAGGAAGCATTTATTTGCTTTAAATTTGCACGCAGTTCAATCATTGCTACATCAGTTGTATTAAGTTTCAATGAAGTTGCTTTCAATTAGAAAAAAAACTGAATCAGTAAAAAGCAGTATTATTATTCAGTCAAGTCGAAGAAGATATATTTTCCAACGTCCAAGCACGTTATCTTATTTCTATTTATAATAATACATTGAATAATCAAATGCTGACTCTAAGATGAAATTAAAATATCCATCATAGGATTACGGAAGTTTTATTATTTAACTATGGCAATCTTCCATGATTTACTCTTAACCTTTGTTTGATCATCAAATGACAAATTTCTTTTTCAATGCAAATAAAAACAAAATACCAACAATGGTTGATTCCAGACATGATAATTTGAACAGAAGCACATTTATCAGATTTCAATCATTAACATGAAAACTTAATAAAGCATTTTTATATCATTATTTCTTATAATCATGTCCTCTGTATTTTTTTTTTTTTTTTTTTTTAAATCTATTTTCTCCTTGTTAGAAATTCAGTGGCAAAATCATAGTCAATAATAAATTTTCCTTCTCTTGCATTTTAGATGAGATTTTTTTTTTTCATTAGTAGAGAATTACTCATAAACAAAAGCAGACACATAGAATTATAGCTGAATATGTTGTTCATTGTCATAATATATCAATGAATGCAAACCTACCATCATATTGTCCTTGGAAGAGAAGACTATTATCTATTTGTGTACATAACTCTTTATAAAAAACAACATAAATAGAAAATTATTTATTATTGAATTGACCATTATAATGCAATGTAGTTAATTCACTAATGAACTCATATCACGTTTGAGTATCAGTTAGTTGCTACCAATATTATTCTATTAATGACACACTAATAAAAACAGGTGCCAAAGCATCGATCATCGATTTTCACCACCAACCAAAAAACAAATTTTTCCATTATGAGTACGAAACTAGGCCACCTTTCACTTGAAGTATCAACTCTATTCTGTGGCCTGTCAGGAAGGTCAGCTCTTTATTTGGGCATGTACTTCAATCGGCACCGACAAATCGGCACACGTGGGACAAGCAAAACACCCAAGTTAAAAAAAAAGTTATTTTAAATTTCTCCATTGCGCGTCGTCATGGCCCATGAACCCTAAACATCTGTTCCGCTGGAGAATCCTTTGTAACAAAGGCTTGTTTAATATTCAAAAAGCATCTCGATCTTGATCAGAGCCCCCCCTCCCTTCTTGGCGACAAAAAGGAAACACCACCTCAACCGTCTGGACAGAGAGAGAGAGTGTTGAGGCACATGCTATCCCCCAGGGCAAGTCGGCAGAATTTCTTCCCGTCTGCTTAAGTGGATTAATCAAAACTTGCTGGAAACAACGGCGGAGGTGGCTAATCAATGTCGCTGTAGTTGCTGTTGTCATTCCACTAAAAATACAGAGGCTTTAAGTGGGTCTTTTGGGTAGCGTGCCAAACCCTTTATCCAGAGAGAGAGATAAGAGTGGATGGAATGACAAAGTGGACAATGGAATTTGCAACACATTCATCAAAAGCGCTTGTTTCTTTTGACGCTGCTTGGTTATCCGATCGAGATCTGAAGGATTTTGATTAACATTGTGGAAGGATTCGTCATGATAAGATCCGAGACGCTATGTCAAAGGAAAAGTAGTTTCTGTTTAATTTGTTTGAAGTCAAACGGCATTGTGTTGTGGTACAAAAAAATTTCTGAATTCATTAGGAAGATTTTTTTTAACTGATTATAATCTATGCAACTTTCGTATACTCGTAAATGATGTCTAGAAAACGAAACTGCCATATCGTCGGCTTATTGTGCAAAGTTTTTAACTTCACTTTTGGTTTCAAATCACTTTTGTACATTTTGAAAAGGAAGAGAATACCCATTGATTATATAAAATGTGATATGACATAGTATAACTCATTTCGACCAAGCACTTTAGAAGAATTTTTGCTCGCTCGAAAACTTTGACAAATTGAAATGAACCGTATAAGTTGTAAAGTCAAAGCCGTAGGTAGACTTTCTTTTCGGGGGGGGGGGGGGGGCGGCATACATGCGTCACGCAAAAATTTTGAGCTTTTATATACCCCCACTCAGTGCCATTTAATTGACACCCTCCCCCTTCCTAAAAACAATTTTACTATCCCACATGTTTCTAAAATTTAAGAAAATACACATTTAACTCAGATAAAATAAAGTCATAGCATAATTAGAATTTATTAATTTGATTCTTAGTCAAATGATTTTTTCAAATAATTGAAACTACATTTTTTTTAAACTTTAAAATTAAAAAAAAAAAAAAAAAAATTTACCCACAAAAGTTAAATTGTTACGTCATTCAAATGATTACCCTTTCCCCCTACACGAAAATGAAAAAACCGTGAAGAGCCAACTAGTCAATGCCCATGGTATTTATTAAGAAGTCCGAAATTATATACCTGAGTAATTAAATGCATAATAGTTTAATTCAATGTGTGTAGTTTAATGTTTACAATATAATGTAAAATATTTCGGGAAGATGGGTTGAACCATACACTGAACCCTATAAATCCCTCCCCTGGATACGACTCTGTATAAAGGAAGAAAGTAGCACGAAAATATAATATTACAATAATAACAAGACTAATTCTTTAAATATTATATTAAGTTTGTTATGAATAGAACTTAAGTGATCTGACAGCAAATGTAATGACTATAACTAGTTTTCCAGTTACGAAAACAATGACTAAGACTACTTTCCATTACATGGCCCAAACTCATATCGACCAAAATTAATTTGTCCCTTAAAGTACTTCAAAAACTGGCCTCGAGTATTCCAGAGTTTGAAGAACCAATTAAAAGTTTTATTTGCAGCTAAGTTCAAAATCTTAATTAGAAGCTACTTTTATGAAAGATAAATAAAACCTAAGAAGGAAATGGAAGCATTTAAGTTCATTCTAAAAGGGAAGTTGTAAATGATGATTTCATTGATAGTAACATTTTCCACACTTTTTAATCATTATCTATTTTTAGATGAAACGTGATTTCATGTTTTGATTCATTTAAAATTCGGTTGATGCGGAAAGCTACAGTGTGATTAATATTAGTAAATTTATTCTGTTTCAGTAGACTAGTATTCGGTTTACTTCCCGATTAAAAAATTAATTTATAATCAAAACATAAGTGTAAAACACACATTACCAATATTTTAAAGGTGTATTTCACTCCAGTTATCTTACGAATCTAATCCAGAAGTAAATGCACTTTCCAATTGGGGATGAACTCTAAGCCACAGAAATAAGCATAATTTTAAATTATTTCTTTCGGAAGAAAAGGATGCAAAGATTATGTAAGACGACAATATATCGGTTTTTCTGTCTGGTTATCAAGCTATTAAATAATTATACGAAATGAAATTTTTATAGTTTGTTTGCAATGTAACGGACGTGTAATTATAACAGAGTAACTTTTATTTATAATAATTTTACATAATTTTACATAATTCAAGTTTTATAATAAAAAAAATTGAAATATTGACAGTACATTTTTCTTGTGTCTAACGTAATGTGTTTTCTAACGTCATACTATATCAGGTGTTGCAAAGACATACTGCAGAACAGTATAGAATGTAAACAGAATAGAATGTAAACAGAATAGAATGTAAACAGAATAGAATGTAAACAGAATAGAATGTACACATGGTGTAGAATGGAAATACCGATTAGGATGTAAATTGTCGATTCACCAAATCAGATTATAACCATGTTAATGTACTTTTGCAACAGATTAAGTCTGATTAAATGAAAGAGCAAAAACATTTAAACAGATCCTTTTTTGTTGAAGACTAGACCTCAATTACCATCTACGTTACTCTAAGATGTAATGGACTGATAACGAAACTCATGGATTCGCTTAGCGAAAAGCGATTTTATCTATCTTTGCCATATTTGTGTTTGTGTACACATGCTCAAGCTTCCACAATGGTGTCAACTTGAGGTGAGATTAGAGTCGGAACCCTCAACGGCCTTTTATCGTTATTATGTGCTCAGATATATTGACAATTCGCGGTTGCACTTCACTTCAAGTACTCAGGAAGATGTAGTTACGCGCTGATTTCTGTTGGAACAAGTTCCTGCAAGACGATGACTTTAGGAAATTTTTGTGTTATGATAGAATTTTAAATTCTTAATTATTGCGAAACCTTTTTGTAAATGTATTTTTTATTTCCTTTTCTTGCTAGTTTCTTTTGCTGCATATGATGTCGTTTAACAGTAATTTATTATACAAATCTCAGAGAGGATTGCAGCATTCAAAAACAAATTCTTGCTACTTGACGAAGTTTAGAGACAGAAGGGCAAGTTAACGAATTTGGCGTCAAAAAATTGTAGACAAAAATTCCACGTTCCCACAGATATTTCACTTTGTAGCCAAGATAGGAACTTGTCTTTGAGTTTTATTGAAAACACACATTCTGATGAATTTTAAAGAACTTCCGCTTGAACTTTCGAATACTTACTTATCTCGATAACACCTTCCATTTAATATATTACTTGACTTTGTAGCTAGTAGTGTTGGCTAGAAATGTTGACTTGAGCCGTATAATCAACTGTATAAGAGTCTTTGTATAATCTTCTCTCTATATTGTACTGCAGAAGTTATAATTTAGAAATGTCATATATTGTTTGGAGTGATATAATTTAATAAGCAAACTTTTAAAATAAAATATTACAGAGAAATGCAAAAGATGAAAGTTTATTCCCCCATCATATGTATTTAAGATTTCCTGTCCTTTGGCCGATGCCTCACTAAATATATTTCTAAACCCAAAAAGACTTAGAACGTTGATTTGGGTTGTCTCTCTCCCTAACGGGTGAGCAATTGTATTTTGGAACGTGAAACTCCTCGACGGAGCTTTGGAACCCTTAAAGGACGCTGTTTCCCAAAATTGTGACTCTGAAGTCAGAAGGTGTAGGAGCTGAAATTTGACATTACATGTATGCAGAGTTCATCCCAGAAATGAAAAAGGGCAGGGTGCTATTTTCCAAAAAAAGGGCACTTCCTGTTTACGAGGGCACTTTTATGGCAAATTGCAGAAATACGCCTTTTCTGCCACAATTTTAATATTGTTATACTTTTCTACCACGATAGATAATTTTCAATATTCTGAAAAAAAAATTATAATGCAAAAATCTGTGAATCAAAAACACGCTCAGAAACTTAAAAGATATCAAAATACTGATAAAATACTTCAGTCCTAATTCTTTTTGAAATTATTGAAAAACTGGGACTGAGAAAATTATCAAAATTAAAGTGCAATATACACAGTAAAATTTTCATCAAATAGTAATTTTTATAAAATTATCAATTTATAATACAGTGAAATTAAGATAACAATGTTTTAGTATAATGAAAATGTGTTAAGATAAGAACTTTTCACTCTTTCAAAATTTTCTAAAGTTTGAATGAATCAACCTTAAACTTCATCTCTTAGTTTTGCTATTGTCAGATAGAGAGTAGAGTTTCTCTAAATTTAACATTATTCATTGTGGGATATCACAATGAGTATTCCGACTAAAGAACTTGGACTATGTCCTGAAATTTTTGCATTTTTTTAGTTTCAAAATCGGATCAAATTTAACGTCAAAACGGCGATTTTTTTTGCTGTGCATGCCGCTATTATGTAAGCTATAATAGAAGTTTTATTTTTTTAAAAATCTGAAATAATCTGGGATTTTGGTTGCATTCCTGTTATGTTTAATTTTAAATATGAAACGGATGTTAGAAATTAATTGGTAACAGGCAAATTACCAAAAACACCCCCTAAATTTAACAGGAGGACATCGCGATTACGCGTGTCCAAACGGAAATATTCTTTTTAAATTCTTAGTGTAAACATTTGATAGTTATAAACCTTTAACTATGTTATTCAAGTCTTTCAAGTTCCTTTCTTCACTATTTTGAAGGAGGCATGGTAAAAATCCAGCGAAATACACTTAATCAAAACGCGTACGAAATGGCCATCGGAGTTTACTAATGTGCACTTGGGAAATTGTAAGACGGCGCCCTACAATCCACCTATTAATGAAGCACGTTATATAGACATCTACTCAATGTTTTTAGTCCCTGATATATACGTTGCGCGTTTGAACATGAATGCGCATGCGCGACAGCCGATTTCAGTAGGGGAGATCCACATATTGCGTACTGTTGGGAGGGGGGGAAAACGAAAGTTTTTCGAATTCTTTCAGGATGAAATTTTTTCTGAAAAAGGGCAGGAAGGGCGCTATTTTTACAGAAAAAGGGCAAGAAGGGCGCTATTTTTATAGAAAAAGGGCAGGCAGGGCGCGCCGCCCCTCGAAAAATGCCTAGGAGGAACTCTGATGTATGGTACTATACAATGTATACTATAGGTTACATGAGTGTATGGATATATTTTTGAACGCGAACTACCTCAGGAGAACTCACGTTCTCATTATTAATGTTTTGAAGACCTCAATGGGCAATTCCCGTATTTATTATTATTATTATTTTATTCAATTCCAAATGTTTCGAAAAGGCCATAAACAAAAAAAACAAAAATTCTGATCAAAGCGCTTTAAAAAAAAAAAAAAAAAAAAAAAAAAAAAAATTGCAATCAAAGTTTCCCTGTTAGACGTTGGCAAGAAAATGATTCATTAGGCTCGAATTGAATGTGACGTCATGGCTTCCTAAACCTCTTGGTTTGAAATGCGGCAACGGAAACCAGTTTTGCAAGTTTCCCGCAAATCTCGCCAACCTGTACGTGATTTGGCAATGGTCTACCAGTGCCATCTATTTGACAGAAACTTCAAGATAACCATAGAAACAATAGGAATCCTTGACGTCACAGATTTTATTGTGTGTTTTGATCGGACTGATTTTGGCTCGGTTTTGAGACATTTTTCTTTGCTTAATATTTAAATAACTAATTTTATTAAAGAACTTTTGTTTAAATATTTGGAATCAGAAAGAAATTCTTCATAAATATAAACTAATTTCACTCGTTTTTTGAAAATGCGGGAATCGTCTATTGCATATGAATACCTTTGAATGAGATTTACTTCATTTGAGATAACTCATTTTTATTACGAGAAAGACTTCAGGAGCATTGTAACGTGCTGAGAATAAACGTAGATAATAAGTAACTAAGTTGAAAATTACTTTTTAATGTCGAAGTACAACTGTAATTAAAAAGTGCTTTTCAACATTCCGCTATTTTTTGTGCCTTTTATTTTTCGGCAGATTTTTTTCAAGACTAAACCAATTAGCAGATTTATCAAGATTAAGACAATTTTAAAAGTATAATGATGTTGATTTCAAATATTTTGTAGAACTTTTAGTGAGTCATACAAGAACCAATCCTACATAGTCAAATTTTCTATTTTTTGATAATTGAGTTTTTATCCCTATGAAGGCACACTACTTGTCATGATAGATAAATATTTTCGTGATAAATTGCCCAATATTAATGCCTATCAATATATTCCCTTCGATATCATTTTTTTACCAGAATTCCTAAAGAGCTTGCATTTCATTTATTCCTATTCCCCTTTTCTTATATTCCAACGGTATTTATTATAGCTGGCACTCCAGGACCTAGTGAAATGGTTATTTTTGAAGAACACGTACTACAAGTTCCTTTTAAAGTGCATCTCATTACACGATCCATTTTTTATGTTTCCATGATATTGATAAAAAGTCACTCATTTGCAACTTTTCCTCAGTTATTCTGGAAGTCAACATTTACTAATAGATAACTTTCCCTTGTTTATCTAAACTGAGATTGTGTGTTATTAAACAATTATTTTGAACTTTGAATGTTTCAGATTTATTTCAAGTATTGCTATACCTCGATACAACATTACTTGAGCCTTGAGTATGTTGGGAATTACGAATAAGTGTTCTGCTGCCTGCGCGCATGCGTGGGAAGAAGATAAAATCCTTTCCCTCCCATGTAACTCTCTCTCTGTATACGTAATTAAAATAGATCGGACGCGCGTCTAGGCGCTCCGTTCTTTACGGTGTTACCCAATAATAAATATATGTTTCATTTTTACGTGTTTGGTACCGTTGAACCCATACGACACACAACATCATCCTGGAGTATTTAAGAATTTATTTACGATTAAGAACATTTGGCATCCCTGCCGGGATGACGTTAGTACGTTTACTACGAATATAGGTACCTGCTACGAATTGGGTAGACAAAGACTATTACGAAAATATTTTACGCACTTACGAACTGTTGTTTACGAATTACGTGTCGGTGATACGGTTAATTGGATGGAATTACGCTGTGATCATCATGTCTCATGAAAATTTGAAGCAGAGAATGACGCAGAGAAGAGCGGCGAGTAGAGGATCTTTTACTCGTGCTCTGACCAAGTTTGATGATCTTTTAGTGACCGAACCACCGGATCTAGTGCAACTGGAGATTTCCATGGACGTGCTATTGGAAAGAGCTGAACAACTGCGGCTAGCAGATGAAGCGGTTTTAGCAGAGATGCAGACCACTGGAGTGGATCAAGTGCAATTCGAGACGGAGTACGATGCCATAGAGGAATACCGAGAAAAGCTGTCTACGGCGAGAACAAAAAGGAAATTACTTCTCCAGCAAGTTAACCAGCAGGCCACCTTGTCCATCACGACCAACGAATGCCCTTCTAATGGCCCCAGCAGACAACCCCCTACGTCTCATCTACAACGGCTGCCGAAATTTGAGATAACCAAGTTTGATGGCGACCCCAGGAAGTGGATCACATTCTGGGCGCAATTTCAAAAAATACATGAAAATCCGCAGATTGATCCCGCATACAAGCTGCAACTTCTTCTACAATCTACAAAAGAGCACTCCAAACTGCGAGAAATCGTTTCCAGTTTTCCTGGAAGTGGAGAGAATTACGAACATGCAGTTACTTATTTAAAAGAAAGGTTCGGGCAAGACAAAGTTTTGATTCAGGTGTTCATACGAGATATTCTGGAGCTTGTGATGAATAAGACCACTAATACGGATATTTCTACTTTATACGATAAATTGCAAAATCAGTTACGAGCACTGGAAGCTTTAAATGTAACAAAAAATAATTACTCTGAGTTTTTATATCCTATAGTAGAATCCGCTCTCCCTAGTGAAGTGATAAGAGCCTGGGAACGTAACAGAGGTAAGGTTGATGTTAATACTAATAAATCTGATCTTGATCTTTTGATGGATTTCTTAAAAATTGAAGTAGAAAGTGAGGCTAGAATACAAATGGCCAGATCTTTTAACACTCCTCTTACTGCCCCCTACAATAATTCTAATAAAAATAATTATGTAAATTATAAGAAACAAAATAATAGAAATGTTGATAACTCCCGTAATAAAAATAATCCCGTAGCTCATGAGTTATTAAGTACGGCAGGAAAAAATAATGTGTATGATTCTAATGCATATAGATCTAGAAAAATTGAATGTATTTTTTGTGAAAAGTCGCATGCTTCAGGGAATTGTGACACAGTTTCTGCCATGTCTTTGGTAGAGAAAAAGAATATTGTAGGAAAAAAAACGCCTGTTTTGTTTGTCTGAAGTTATCTCACCATTCGGATAAATGTTTTTCTAAGCATAAATGCATTATTTGTAAAAAAAGACACTTTGTAGTGTTATGCCCAGATTTGCCCGTGAAAGAAACGGAAAATCTTACGTTGGAACCAGATCGTTCTACAATTACTACGTTAAATAAGGAAACACAATTCTCTGATGTATTGTTACAAACCTTAGTTGTTAGATTACATAATGGTAATGAAGAGATTTTAATACGTGCAATTTTGGATTCTGGTGCGCAGCATTCATACCTGTGTGATGATGTAATTAAAAGTTTAAATTTTAA
The DNA here is from genome assembly GCA_963978545.1 of Linyphia triangularis. Lineage (NCBI taxonomy): Eukaryota > Metazoa > Arthropoda > Arachnida > Araneae > Linyphiidae > Linyphia > Linyphia triangularis. The sequence goes on along the minus strand of OZ021732.1, from coordinate 27,530,847 downwards.
ATCTAAAAGTCAGATAACATTGCAACAATCTCTGTTTGGAGGTATTGAAGTACGTGAAAGAATATACGAATCTTTTCATATTGAAATAAGTAATATTGATAGATCTTATAAATGTATTATTTCTGTGTTAAATCAGCCACAGATATATTCAAAAATAAATCGCATTTCCTCTTTCAGTATTGCGCAAGAATGCGAAAGATTAAATATTCCCATTTCAGATTTCGCAATAAACGATGGAGCCAAAGCAGACATTAAGCTTTTGATTGGCGCCGATTACTTGTCAAAAATACTCACTGGTAAGGTTATAAATTTAACATCTGGCCCCATCGCAATACACAGTAAACTTGGATGGACTTTAATGGGATGTTTTGGAAATATGGGCACCAAACCGAATATTAATGAGGGCGATCATCAAAATACAGTCATTACTCACGAGAGTGTTATACAAACGAATATTGCATCTCATGTAGTGAATCTTTTAACGAAAGATAGTTTGTTGACTGATTTGTGGCGCCTCGATTCTTTGGGAATTTGTGATCCCATCTTGGAGGATGAGATCCGACTTTCTCAGGAAACTGAGAAATATTTTTTACGCAGTTTACGAATTGATAAATTAGGTAGATATGAGGTAGCGTTACCATGGATTAATGATCAGAAACAGTTAGAAACAAATTTTCTCTTGGCAAAAAAAATTGCGATAGCCACCAAAAGGAAATTAATTGCTTCAAATAAAATGAAGTATTACGGTGATGTTTTTGAGGAATGGTTATCCCTTGGTATTATTGAACAAGTGACTGATCAACATTTAGATGCAAATTTAAGTGGGAAACATTATTTACCTCACAGACCAATTTTTAAGGATAATGCCACTACGAAAGTTAGACCAGTTTTTAATGCGTCTGCTAAAACAATTAATTCTTTGTCACTGAATGATTGTTTAGCTACGGGTCCAAATTTGATTTCCCAAATTCCTTCTATTCTTAATAGATTTAGAGAATATAAATGTGCAGTCTCTAGTGATATACAACGAGCTTTTTGTATGATCGGAATTCAAGAGAGCGATAGAGATTTTTTACGATTCCTATGGTGGGAGAAAGACAATTTTGACCAACTGGTAACATATCGACATAAACGTGTAGCGTTCGGTTTAACCTCCAGTCCATTTCTATTGGCAGCCACTTTACGCTATCATTTGAATACGGTTTCCGATGATTTAAGAGAATCGGCTGAAATTTTAAGACCCTCTTTTTACGTGGATAATTGTTTGACGAGTCTTAACTCTGAGGTGGATATGGATAAATTTATTAAAGAGTCCCAAATAATTATGTCTAAAGGACATTTCAATTTACGAGGGTGGCAATCCAATGTTCCTCTTAAGGTGTTGGAGCAGTCAGCACATGAGGACGAGGTCACTGTTTTAGGTATGTTATGGGATACGGATAAAGATACTCTTTCTTGCAAAATTGACCCAGTATCCGAGATACAAGAGCAAATTACGAAACGAGTTGTATTGTCTAAAGCTCATCAAGTTTTTGACGTAATAGGATTTACCGCACCCGTATTATTATTACCAAAAATTATTCTACAAAAAACCTGGGAGTTAAAGCTTAAATGGGATGATGTAATCCCCGAGAATTTAGCTAAAAAATTTAAGACATGGCTTGCTCAGTTGCATTTGCTTACGAATATACGAATACCCAGGTGGTTGAATATTGAACCGGGTAATCAATTATTAAGTTGTCACTTATTTTGCGATGCAAGTCAATTAGCATATGGTTGTTGCATATTTTTGCGCATTGAATTAAATGAACAGGTTAAGGTCAATTTATTAAGTGCATGTAGTAGAGTTGCCCCTCTAAAACCAACCACTATTCCTCGTTTGGAACTTTTGGCTTGTTCCATAGGAGCTAGGCTTTTAAATTCGATTTTAAGTGATCTCCATCTTTCAGAGATAGCAATCCACTGTTGGACTGATTCCTCCACGGCTCTAAGTTGGATTAAACGTAATTTAAATTGGGGAATTTTTGTCCAAAATAGGGTTAAAGAAATCCAATCTTTAACTTCTCCTTTGGCATGGAAACATGTCCCTGGAATAGCCAATCCGGCGGATTTAGCATCCAGGGGTTGTTCAGTGGAACAATTAATCGAAATGCGTTGGTGGGAGGGACCAGATTGGCTTCTTCTAAGTGAGAAAAATTGGCCTAAGTCAAATTAAAACCCAGATGAATGCTTAGTTAATTCAGAAATGCGTAAAACAGTTGTTACGAATTTGACCAAATCTGTGGATGATTTAAATTGGTATTATAAATATTTTTCTTCGTATAAAAAAATAGTAAGAATGATTGCATGGATTTTAAGGTTTTATGATAAGTCAAAGAAAATTAATAATAACTGTGAGAAATATTTGTCTTTGAATGAAATAGATAGAGGAGAAAAATATTTGTTTAAACTCATTCAGCAAGAGTCATTCACGGGTTGCTCTGATCCTAAACTAAAAAATCTCAAACCAGTGTTAGACGATGATGGATTGTTGAGAGCTAAAACTAATATTGTATTTAGAGAGGATACACGGGATTTTTAAGTATCCTATTATCTTGCCTTCAAAGCACCCCGTTGTGAAATTGCTGATTATTAGTGTACATAAGGATTATATGCATGCAGGCACTTCTATGTTAATGTCAAATTTACGCGAAAAATTTTGGATCTTGAAAGCTCGTAAAACAATTCGTGATTGTATCAAAAAATGTGTTAAATGTCAGCGTTTTACAAGTGACCGAGGTGAGGCTCAACCTGGAGTTTTACCTGCGGACAGAGTGCGCGATGCAGCAATTTTTGAAATTGTAGGAGTCGACTTGGCTGGTCCTCTTTACCTTAAAGGCGGACAAAAGGCATATATTGTTTTATACACCTGTGCAGTATATCGCGCGATTCATCTTGAGTTGGTTACTCTTTTGTCTACTGAAGCATTCCTGCAATCACTAAGACGTTTCATTGCTCGTCGTGGCCGTCCGAAAATAGTATATTCCGATAACGGTTCGAATTTTTTAGGTGCTAGTAGAGTTTTGAACGCCATTGATTGGAATCATGTTAGTTCACAAGCCATAGAGCATAAAATTCAATGGAAGTTTAACCCTCCTTCCGCTGCTTGGTGGGGTGGATGGTGGGAGCGACTTGTCCGAATGGTTAAGCAAATATTAAGAAAAATATTGGGACGTGCATCACTTAATTATGAAGAGTTGCTTACTATTTTGTGTGATTGTGAGCGAGTTATAAACACCAGACCTCTAACTTATGTGTCCGAAGACATTGACACAGTTTCTCCTTTGACGCCATCCATGTTTTTGCATGAATTAACAACGTTAGGTGTCCCAGACATTGATGAAGTAGATCACGCTCAATTAAGTAAGCGTTCAAAACATCTACAAAAAATACGTGAATTACTTCGATCAAGATTTCGATCCGAGTATTTAGGACAGTTGTGTCAACAATCTCTTAAGAAACAAATTAAAAACCCAATTTCTGTCGGTGATATTGTTTTATTAGAAGATACGAACAGAAAACGTAACTATTGGAATTTGGCTCGAGTGTTGCAATTAATGCCAGGCAAAGACGGCCATACGAGGCTTGCTCGAATCAAAACAGAATCTACTGAACTGTTGAGGCCTGTCCAAAGACTGTATAGACTAGAACTGGACAGTCCTATTCATGATAACAATGAACCATTATTTAGTAACAACATTTTGAAAACTAGAAGTGGCCGAATTTCTAAACCACCCTGCCGTCTGTAATGTGTATCTGTGTTTCTTATATTAATATCTTAATTGTAGTTAAGAATGTTTTGTTTGTAAATTCTATATTGGTTTACTATATTAATATTTGATTTTGAGTTTGTATCATGTGTAATTTGTAGTTTTATATTTGAAAAAAACTCCAAAGGTGGGAGTATGTTGGGAATTACGAATAAGTGTTCTGCTGCCTGCGCGCATGCGTGGGAAGAAGATAAAATCATTTCCCTCCCATGTAACTCTCTCTCTGTATACGTAATTAAAATAGATCGGACGCGCGTCTAGGCGCTCCGTTCTTTACGGTGTTACCCAATAATAAATATATGTTTCATTTTTACGTGTTTGGTACCGTTGAACTCATACGACACACAACATCATCCTGGAGTATTTAAGAATTTATTTACGATTAAGAACAGAGTATACGCTGTTGGAGAGATCCTTCCACGTAAAGATATAGTTCCAGACTAATCACAATTTTTTATAGTAATATTGATAACCCGCGCACATAGTTTTGTATTAAACTTAAATATATGTTGATAACAAAAAGAAAATAAGCACTCATAAGTTTAAATTTGTATTAGTATTTTACTTTTCTAACCACGGATACTATAAGAGTTTTAACGAATCGGCCACACATCGTTCCAATTAGCCAATCAGGGCTTAGTAAAACCGGCTCACACATCGTTGCAGCGTATTCGGTGATCTCAAGTAAGCATGTCCCAATGTATAGATGAGGTTTAGCATCTGAAGCAGCTTTTATTGTAGCCACTTTTTCACTCTATTATATTTCAAATGAAAACATAGTTCGGAACATGTGATAAGATTGGTATCAAGGATATAAATAATTATCATTTTGAAACTTTATTTTCTTATACATTTTAAAAATAATCACAAAAATAACCTTTAAAACTGTAGCAAATATCTTCTAAGTACAACCCCCCCCCCCATACCATTATTATTATTACCAACATTTCCAACATCAAACTTCAAGCTATATTAACCTTTCTGGAATATTGAGATGGGTATTGCAGTTAACACTATTCAATGTGAGTTCATTTAGAATAGAATATGACAGGTTAGTATATTTTCTATACATTTTATTGTATTGATTAATTGAGATCAATTTTGCCTACGATAGATATCGATCAGAACGTAACTCTTCATCGTTCTTATGATAATAATTTGTGTTTGACGTTATTTAACCTCTGAGCGATTTCACCTTGAAGCTACTTCGCCAGTTCACACATGAAACGTGTATTTATTGGTATTCACGCAGACAAGCCTATAATTAGGCTTGAAGAGTAGGAGTGATTTATCTTTCTGTATATTGACTCAAAATCTAATTTGTACATTTTTTGAATGTTAGTGCATTTATGGAAATTATATCAATTGAGGCAAACACCATCGCAATGAATTAATTACATTTTATTACAGATACATTTTTACCGTAAATCATTATCATTTATTCATAGCATTCAACTTTGAATTATTTAACAAGATACAAAAACTTCGTACCGTCATGTTTGCTAACTACCAAATCTATTAAATATATAATAAATGGTCTCGTATACAAATTATTCTCGGTACAAATTATATTTCTAACTATTTATCATTCTAGTGAAAACTTTGATTCAGGATATGGCTGTTTAATAATTTATACACAGAAATAAAAATAGTTTCCTATCGTGATATATAGCAAAATTCTATCATTTATTATAACTCTTACACTATAATACATAAAATTAAAGTGAAACTTTGTGTTGGAAAATGTTCAACGTGAGATGATGGTATTTGGGTCATTCTCCTTAAAACGCACAAAAAATTTTTAGCAGCCATTTTTTCATCACTTTGATAAGTTGGATATTTCTGTTACCATGGAATATATTTTAATATAATCAAAACTCCTCGAAACAAGTAATATAAATTTAAAAATATTTTTTGGGTACTAAAAAAGTACGGATATGATTTGTCATGCTCATGGACTTTCGCCAACTCGAATTTGCTTACTTTACCAGTATTTTAATTTCATTTCATATTTCCTTAATGCTTATGATATTTATTTATGTTAAGCAATGTAGTGCTTGTGTATAAGACTTTTATGAGCAGTAATTTCATTACAATTAATGCAATACTTCTAGTCGCAAGGCTGACGCGTCATGTCAGTGGACAATAGTTTTTAGTTATTTAACAGTCCACCAAGTGACACAACAAGTGAACTATGATATTGGAAAGAAGTACAGTGTAACCATTTTGGTTCCAATAGACATAGTGTATTCTATTTTTCAATACAAGAATCATATTTTATTATTTATATGTGAAATAGCTGCAATTGTAAAGATCATACCATCATATCTATGGTCATGATAAAATTAGTATTATAATTACTTATTTGATTGTACTAGTTGTACAAATATCAATTTAGATTTCTCATGTTTATGAACTTAAACTTCCATTCGGAACTAAACAGTAACAAGGAAATCGTCATGTCCATGGACATCCTGTCCGTGGACGTTATATCCATGGAATAACTATGGATGATTTCTATATATTATCAGACGATCTCCGCCAATTTCACAATTGAATTGTAATTGATAAATTCTACGGGGGAAATTTTTTCAAACATTTAATGATTTCAATAATTTTATTTCTCCTGCTGCTGAAATATTGCATTCTGCCGAGAATGGCCAATTTAAGCCATCGAAATCCTGATTAATAAGTCCAAAGACATAAATGCTATTTTCAAATCTTTCTTGTAAATAACTTTGGAAAATAATTTCAATTATCCATTCTCGTCTTGTATTTAAATTATCATCCCAAACACCTTAATTGTTTTACTATTTTGGAATAATAATAAAATACTTTCTGCGAACGTAATACATTAAAATAGGAAGATTCAACTCGGACCATTTTTCTCGTCTTATACAATAAATATTTTATACAATAAATATTTAGTCCTTTTCTAAATATTAGCTTCTGTACATTTTGTAGCTATTTAGCTAATAATATTTATATTTTACATCCATCAGAGCAATTAATATGGACTCGTAAAATGCAATGCTTCTCCTCTCTCTCCAGCAAAAAATTAAATGCATTGAGATTGAAATTCCTTAAAATAAGAGTATACTGGATTAATACCGGAGAAACATCCTATCATCCTTTGCTAAAAAAACAACTTGAAGTACCATGATGACATCGATTGAGATCTCTTTTGTACACGTATAGATGTGATAAAATTGAACAAGATCTCTTTTATGTTAGAAATGTATTTCTTGATAAAGTTTTCCAGTAAGAAATAAATGGTGGCAACATATTCTGCTCTTTTTATCATACGATAGCACATATTCCAGATTCAGTAATGGTGAATTGGATTCCATGAGATTTGAATTTTTTTTTGGGGGGGGGGGGATGAGGATTTGTTGAGATAGTCAGCTTGACGGTCTCATATCAGAATAAATTATTGGTTAATAAGAAGGCATTTGAGTTCTTGAAGGTCCTTCTTTATAAACGGTTTACTCATTAAGTTATTGATTGAATTATTATATCCTTAAGATTTAATCCTGAGAGTCAAATGAAATACAGAAAAAAATATCATCTAAATACTTCTTTATGTTTATACAAAAAAAAAAAAAAAAAAAAAAAAAAAAACTCGTTAATTCATTGGTTGGTTATTTTATAAAACGCAAACCTACATTAAATATCTTACATAATAAAATGCATTTTTTTTAAATCTTGCCTGCTTTTCCCCCTCTTTCTCTTTGTCTGTCTTTGTGTGTGAGCAGTTTCGGAATTGAAAATACGTTTGGTGTCAATAAGCAAGTAACAATTGTGTTTGAAATAAATTTGGTCTAAGTGCCAAAATCATCTTTTTGTAGAAAGATAGCCCAAAAACTGCTTTCTTAAAAGTACAAAAGACACCTTCGTGATACAATAGACAGTATTTCCCGACTTGATTCTCTTAAATTTTCTCGACTTCAATTATTCCTTTTCCTAAAACTCTTTTCTTTCCAATCCGTTTAATATCTATGTATAAAAGCCAAATTTCTTACTGATTCATCACTAGTTCTATTTCCCATTTAGCCACAAGTCTGAAATTTAGTACAAATGTCGACAAGAATAGAAAAATATAAACTAATCCGATCTGGATTAACAAATTTTAAGGAGTCGAAATGTTTCAAACGGGGAATATCCTAATGTCTCACTTCCAATGTAGTCATAACTCTGAAATTTGAGTGATCTCGATCGCTAATTTTACGGCAAAGCGAGTGCATGAACATCTTTTTATTTATAAAATGTACATGGTAAAATTTCGTAGAGAAGAGCAGGTATTCAGCTAGTAATTCTATAAGTCATTGACTAACCACCATCATTGCGGTCCAGGGAGACACCAGCCAGTATTAGCTTTTTTTGTTCCAACAAAAAGTTTTAGTCTCAGTGTGTGTGTGTGTTTTTTTTTTTTTTTTACTTGAAATAAAATATATTCTAATCTGAGGTCAAAACTCAGTAAGGTTTTTTTTTAACACTCAACACTACCTTCTTGTCCAGTTCACAAATATATTGTCCAATAGAAGTTCCTGTTCTTTGTTCTTCAGTTCCTGTTTGCGATTCCTAATACTTTATTACTTTTTGATTCGATAGCCTTTTAATTAGGTTACAGTGTTGAAGAAATTATTACATAGGAAATAAAATCTTATTTATATTTATTTCTTCGTATTCACACAAACAGAAAATCCATTTGTTTTGAGACAGGGAAGTTGCTTGACGCATTCAAGTTCAAGTTACCTGGAATCGACAACAACAAATGTTCGATTCGCAAGTGTCAAAAGTGTAACGAACTCAGTCAGAATTAACGAAGGTTCCATAAATGAAAAATGAAACAAGGTGCTGTTTGTTTCTTTGCGAGAACGAATAATTCATTCCGAGTGATTGTCGTTTTTTAACGCTCTTCCAGAAGGAAGTAACAGATATAAGCAAGATGAGGGGGTTTGAAGCTGTAGTGTTCTAGGGAATGAAGGAACTGGAACTGCCAGTTCATGACACTTTCAAATTCGCTATCAATCACAATCTTCTAATTGCTTCGCAGGAGGAAAAAAAAAGAAGTTCGTTGAGCATCACAAAAATTTATAATCATTTTTTTCACCCCCATTTTTTTCTCTCTTCAAAAGCATAAAACCACAAAGATGTTTAATGATAGTTTTTTTTTATGTATATATGAAGCAACAAAGCTGAATGAAGTCCTTTCTTCTTGAAACATTCGAAATACGACTTTCTTTATAAATTAAATTTGATATTATTACGAATTGTATTGCTCTTCAACTATTATTCAGTTAGAGGAAATTTATACTACAATTATCAATACAGTTTGCAAATGTAGTTAATGTTTTCTGCTATTTTATTAAATAAGTTGCTCATTGTCCAGATACGATGTCCCCCCCCCCCTCCCATTTCACGCTGCAAGAAGGGTTTTGTTACGAACTGTAATTTACTTCAACTATTCAACCGTTAAAGCAAATTTATAATAAAATGAACAAAAGTTTTCAGATATTATTCGTATTTTGTGCTATTTTACAAATAAGTTCTTCATTATCCGAACGTTATTTTTCTAACTTCATAGTGCAAATAAGAGTTTGTTAAGAACGGTTATTTACTTCAAATATTCGTCTGTGAAAGCACATACGTACTAAATAACCAAAATGAATTTTTCTGCTATTTTATTAAATGCGGTTTTGTTACCTGTATTGCCACAACTTAAAAACCTACGAAATGTAATTACACTCATTGGAGAAACATTCACTTAAATAATCTTTTATCGTATTCATACCAAAGTAACCAAATACAAGACTTAAAATTTATTAAAGGTGTTTTTTTTTTTTTTTTGTTTTTTTTTTTTGTTAAACATTTATAAAATAACGCATTGAAGTTTTGTTATTTTATAAATGAGTTATTTCCATATAAAATTAATAAAGAGCCATGAAAATTTAATTTAATTAAAAGACTCAGTCTTCTCTTTTCCAATGAAGTTAGAAAATTAATATTTACTTTTCATATTCAACAAAGGAATTTTAATATCTCTTTCCAGTGTTATTTCTGAATGTTCTGATTAAAATTTTCTTTAATTACTATTATTAAATTAAATTCTATCTCATTCATTAGAATGATGTATGCTCTTTTCACCTCACAAACAAAACTATGCAGTTTCCTACGCTATAATTTTATTCACTTTGATGCGTGTAGATTTAATGCTGAGAAATTTCTTTTTGTTCATTGTCTGCAGCTACTGTCCGTAAAGTGAAAGGATAATCTGTTCCATGTCTTTGATTGATGATCACGTGTAATTGTTTGACTAGCGTGAAGAAAGTTTTGGCGTATCTAAAACGGAAATTCGAAAATAACCACAGAATCTCTCCAACAAGAAAAAAAAAGCCGTTTTTCCGTTTCCCCATTGCTCCTCTTTTAAGTATTTTAATTGCAATGCTGAAAGCCCATTTAATGTCGTAACATATATTTTTTTTAAAGTTAGATTACTTTCCTTTCGAATAAAAACCTGTATTTTATAAGCCTCATTATTTAAAATGGTACAAAATAGGTAGCGTGCCTAACGTTGCAGTGACCAGATCTAATGACTTTTCACCTTATGACGTAATTTACTTTTTGTGGAATGCAATTTTTTTTAAATGGTGGTGGCAAATATGTATAGATGATGATCATTAACATTCTCTGAGAGTAACTTATAAATGAAAGTTGTGGGTTATAAATTCATTAGAAGGCAATAACTTGAAACATAAATGAGAACTGATGTTTTCCTACATTTTTTAGGAATGAACAAAACGCTTCTCGGTTTTGAAATTTGGTCGGATTACAAAGTCGGCAACTAAAATAGCACTGATGCTCTTTATTACAACATGCCTCCTTGCAGAGTTCGAGATCTCAAAGGGTATAAAGTGCAGCCGGTTTTGCAGGGACGTTTTTTGGCTGTTCTTTAGTTTATACCAGCGTTAGCCACAACGCGGCCGGATTTAGGCCGCGACAGATTTTTTTTGCAGCCTACTGGCTCTACAGAAAAAAAAAAAATCATGATTTTTTTTTTTTTTTTACATAATTGTAATTTATCCGAAATAATATGTTTTAACTATGTAGAACAGAGTTCTCCACCACGTGCTCGAAGAAACTATATGAAGAAGCTTTCAGTAAGGTGGTTTTCATCAAGAATATAAATACAGGAATAACTTAACTGAATCTCATTTGGACAATTTATTAAAATGGACCACAACAAGTACTCCAAAAGACATCGACTCTATCGTGAAACAAACTGAACGATTTCGACCGCCATCGTCTCACAATTGATATTGACTAAAACGGATTAATCTGGAAGTACATTTTAAATACTTTTATTAAAAGTTAGGACAAGTGGCCTTTTCACGATGAAACAAAAGATTCACTTCTTTTTTAGACCTTGATTTACTAATAATGAAATTTTTTTTTTTAATTATTTAAATTAAAAATCTACTTCAAATGTAATTTTATTAAGATAAAAAAATCAATATTTCCTTTCAGTTTGATAATAATAAAAGATACGTATATTGGTGGATCCGGCGAGCGAAAAGCTCCAACATAAGTCATACGGCCCGCATCTAAAAGTTAGTGGCTAACGCTGGTCTGTACGGTATTCTTCAAGGCTTGATCGCGCTCAAATCCTTTTAGATCAGGACAATTACACAGTTCACAGTTATCTTAATTTATACACATTAGCAATACTTTTATGAGCTCAAGTTATCTTTTTACAAATTTCTTAGTTGTTTAATTTTTGAAAATCAGCCAAAATATAACCTTTCCCTTCTCCTACAGCCAGCATTAAATGACGTTAGGCTTCCCCTTCAGAAAAAGAAATATATATATATATATATATATATATATATATTCGGATCGATCTTGTAAAAGAAAACGGCGTCGGGACACAGCAAGCGGTCAGCGAAAAAAGTACGGTTGCAGCATTTCTGAGTGGTCAGTTTTGTACAGAGGTAATAAATCACGAACTGAAATTGAATGTCACTCCTGGTTCCTACCAAATAGGATTTTCGTATTTATTTTCCTTTTCCACCAGCCTTGGCTCCTGAGGTTTCAATTCAATTCTAAACTTCGAGGGGAACTAAAAATGACTTTCTTCCATTATTCTCAAACATAAGGTTTTCTTGTTTGTACTCATTTAACGTTCCAAGGTTTCGGTTAGTATAGAATGTACAGGGTGGTTGCAATTACAAGGTGCTTGTCTAGAACAATCTAGAGACTAATTTAATGAGTTTCTTCATAAAATTTGGTAAATATGACCATGGGAAAAGGATGTTGAAGGAAGGATATATAAATCAGCTGAAATCTTTCGTCTTCGGATGGTCTGGTGGACCTATGATGTTTTAAATGCAAGTTAACTTTGCCGTATATTTTTTGTAAAGTTGTGAATGAAGTTTTAGGCCCCACCCCCCACAAGGGAAAACGTTCAAATTGAGTCTTTAAAATATTTTTTAGATAATTGCAGTCCTCAAAATATCATTTGCAAAAACTTGGAACTATTTTAAACTTTTATTTTGCTAAATGTGGGAGTAGGTGGAGAGGTTCTGTGGTAAGAGCTACACGAGGACTGTATACTGTGCTGGAATATCGTTATAGCAGAATCTGTGAGGAGTAGGAATGCATCATGGGAGGCCTTTTAAGGAAAAACTGCCGCTCTTTTACATCCGAATAACGAAAACCAGGAAAAAAACCTCCAGGCGGCCGAAATAGAGATACAATAGATTGGAACCGGGGCTCAATCGTGGGACCTTTTGCATTCTAGACTCACGTTATCATACACAAACAAAGCAGTACATTGTTAAGATGTTTACTTAATTCTCAAATGATGATAACTTTAAAAACCTACCACGCCCGATGACTTAGGCCATTTGCTTTTGTAATAATTCAGGTTTCCTGCTTCTAATGAAAAATAACACGTTGAAGTGTTATAAATTATGCCAAATTTTTTTCGATATATTCCTTGGGAGTCATTTATCTTAATTTAAGAAGTGGCTGCAAGTGCAAGAAACGCCAAGAAGATCACGCGCGGAAGATAAAATCGTATTTCTGTAACTTTGATAGATTTTGAATTTATTCATGGATTTCTCGCCCTTTTTCTCCTTGAAAATAAAATGTTTTACTGCTAAAGTTAGAGTTAATAGTTTCCAGTAATAAGAGAAAAAGTTTGAAACTGTATAAGTGTAACAGAAGTTAGACTTTATTCAAATAATTACTTCACAAAAATAAGCATATAATTTTTTGTCGAATTCTATTAAATGGCTTCGTTCTATTTCTAACAAAACTCTTGCAACGTTGGTCATTAGACTTTGGAACGAAGTTCCAAATTGCGAACATAAAACCTTACCTCAACATAAAAAATAGTTATCTGATCTGAATAAATCCCATGTTTTTTTGTTTTTTTTTATAAAGAGAGCCATGTTAGAAAATCCTCTTAGAATTTAAAGTTCTTACTGAATACATTCATGACTCCCGGATTCCAATTAGATAGTGCAATTAACGTCAAGTAATTACAACCATTTTGTTTTCCAAGTTAAAGTCGGATAAAAGTCCTCATTTTCTAATGAATATTCTTTCGGGGTTTTCATTAGTGTTACATAAAAAAAGCTATTTTGAACTTCAACATTTTTTTTTTTTAAATACATTTCTCTTGTAGCAAAGTTTTTTTTTCTATGGTATCGTACAGTTTAAAAAAAAATATTAATCAATTCTATCCCATATCTAAATGACTAACAATAATTTTTTGTTGACAGTAAAGTCTTTGAAGAAAATCTCAAGTCTAAAATTCATTGAAGAGTCCATATAATATGTCTATACCCATCAACAAGACACTTATTCAGTTGTGACAATCGAGAATAGAAAAAAAAAAATAGAAAAAAAAAATAGACAAACCATTTAAAAAAATTCCTTTTAAAGCCCTTTTAAAAAAAAAAAAAAAAAAAACTTCTTAAACCCTTCAGGTCACATACCATTCTTAAAAGATACAATGAAAACCCTTTCTTTATGCTTGGGGTTCTTTTGAGTCCATTCTTCTATAAGATCTTTATACCTGCTTTTTTTCTCAGTACCAAACTGATCCGATTATTCAGAACTTAGCTTGAGAAAAAAAAAAAGTCCCTGAATGCCAGGGTATGCAGTTAGACGTCTTTTCACACACACACCACATTTTGTGACGCTTCAATAAAGAAATAACCATCAAAGAAGCATTGGTGGAGCCTTTTCGGGTGCAGTGGGCTTCACATGCACAGGAGAGGATACAGGGCGCCGTTGTACAAAAATCAATGCATCCAAGGGCTGACGTCACTTTTCTGTGAATCATTAATCTCCGTCGGGGGGGGGGGGGGGGGCTCTTCTTTCCCGTTACATATAACGGGGACAATGAAATTTTAGGAAGACGCATTTCGTGGCTGTTTTATACCGGACGCTACGGCCGTTTATCGCGTTGAGGCTAAAATTGCCGTTTCAGTTAGCGACAGCCCTGTGTGTAGTAGGGAAGAGGTGGGGGGGGGGGGGGAGGTTATGAAACCAAATGAAAGAAAACTGATGTATTGGGTGATTTCGGGGGAGGAAAGAAGATATAATTAGAGGAGGAATTCTTACCAATCTTTCAATTGGTGTTCGTTCTGTTCGTAGAAGTATCTGTAACTGCGCACACGTCTCAGCAATATTTTTTTTACAAGCTTCTGCTTTGTTTTTATTTAATTCGTAATTTTGATCTGTTAAGTCTGGTGGAGACTGTCTATAAGAGTACTTTCAGTAATTTTGTTAATGCATTACGATCGTACATTGTAAATGATTTGGTGGGAGGGACAAAAAGGGGTAGTTGAACCCTCGTTATTATTGTTTTATGGTTTTCTTTTATACGTATTATTATTATTTTATTGTTTTTGACGGCAATATCACCTTTGCCATGAATCTGAATTTTTTTTAAATGCACTTGTATTAGTATTTCTTTTGTACCATTCCAATGTGGACTTCTAGACTTGTTCCGTTCCCTAAAGTAAACGCAAATACGTGACATAATACCGAAAAAAAATTCTTTCAAAGAAGGCTTTGAAATTTTTAGAAAATTTACAACTAATTTTGCTGCTAATTATGTCACAAACTTCGCAAAATTTTTCAAAATTTACTATTATTAGAATATTGCCAAATTTAATAAATTGGCAAGTTTCTTTTTGTTCTTATGTCTTATTAATATCCATTATCTACCTATTTATTTTTCTTTGAATGGTAAAGTAAACAGAGTTTTTCCAGACGCCAATTTTACAATCAAATTACTAAATTATCCATATAAACATTATCACCATTGTAAACTAGAACAAATAATTGGCTTATCTAGAACTCCACCTTTGCTAATGGTGTAACAATTATACCTCTCCACTTACAGTTACAATAATTATATCCTTTATTGGAAATGGGAATCAACGACAGATCAAACGCTGAATTTGTTAATTTAACGATTTACATTATTAATGGCATGAAAGATGTCAACATCATTCCGTTAACCTTAATGATGTTTTCTATTCTTTTGTTCTGTTTTAGGTATGTCATAAATATGTATAAATATTGTTCCTATTCAAGGCTATAAAGGTGTTGACCATGATTCTATCATGAGGTTTTTTCCCCCACATATTATTTGAAATATATCATTATATCTTTCTCACATCAACGTTTGATAGTTTTATAGAATAACTTTGTGTTTTACAACCTTAACCACGTAATTAAATGTAGCCTGTAAGACGTTAGCTTTAAATATGTTTAATTGATTTTATATGTTAATGCAAAACAAATGCAAACAAGCATTAACAAAACTTTAAACACGTTTTTAAAAATTTCTTTAGATACATGCAGAACTTCCTGTTTTTGCTCGAATATAATATTTTCTAATACAATAATTTATCATAACTAATTACAACAAAATGAACTTTTATGCTTACGTCTATCGATTGCTGCTACTTTTGCAGGAAAATGAAATGTAAACTGTGATTGGAATGCGAAAAATCGAATTTGCGTTTAAAAGTGTACTGTGATTGGTCAAAAGAATTCCCCAATGTTGCAAAACGATGAAACCCTTTTCAATATAATGCCTGCACGGCGGGAGAATTTCTCTGCACCTATATTTTTATTCCACGTGGACATAAGTATCAAAGTAGTTTTAATGAACTGATATTACGTTCAGAATAAATTTAAAAAAAAAGAGCAAAAAAGCTTTTTTATAACAACGTGTAAAAAGTTTAATTTTTTTTTAAATCAGAAATCATGGCGAAAGTAACGCTTTATCGTGAGGAGTGCGGCAATGCTATAAAATACTTTACTGCACGTCTCGTGCATTAATTTCATATAGTCTTTGTATAGAAAAGACTTATTTTCGAAATGAATTCATTGACTGGAGTTTCTAACGTCAATATATATGTATTAAAAATATTTTTACACGTGATTATAATAAGCAGTGTGAGCAACATGTGCGAAATTACCTTTTCAAACTCGGTAAATTATTTGACTCGTGATATCGTACTCGTTAAATAAGCATTTTACCTCGTTTAAAAAACCATTACTTTCACAACTAGTTGCATAAATAACTATTTCATAACAACGTGCAAAAAATATAAACTCTTTATAATTATTCTGAGTGAAATATCGTGCCGAAAGTAACACTTATTTGCGAGGAGTGTGGGACAGTAACTTTTTCGCACTAGTGTGAAAAAGTACTTTCTCGCACGCCTCGTGCTCAAATATTATATAGTCTTGAAATTGAAGTGACGTATTTTCAAAAGAAATTCATTGACCCGCGTTACCAACATTAACAAATATATGTATTAAAATATTTTTTGCACGTTATTTTAAAAACTGTATGCAACATGAGGGAAAATACTTTTTCAAACTCAGTAAATTATTTGACTCATGCTATCGCACTCGTCAAACTAAGCGTTTTACCTCGTTTGAAAAAGTATTCCTTTCCCCACTAGTTGCATAAATAACTATTTTTATCTGTACTTTCAGTTAAAGATAACTAACAAATAGTTTTTAAGCACATTTCGCCCCTTTATGCATAAAAAAAAAATCTTCCAAAAGTCGTGAACGATCAAACCCCCACTGTTTAAATAGCTAAAAATTGAGAGATCAAACCTCAGTAAACATTAAGAAAACTTAATTTTAGTTAATAGGTATCCCTTCAGCGCGCTGCAAGCACCCGTAAATATAGCAGACAAAAGATATTATTATTCTACATCTCTCCTTTTATCTCCAGAACATCACTTCTCTTTTAAACCCAAGAAAGCACGTTTGAGTGTCGAGAGACAACGCCGTTCAGGGCGTAATGTTATACTCACGATCAGGTGTACTTTGTCACAGCACAATGACGCTTTTGTGTCAAGAAAAATTTGGGAAAGTGAGGAAACCCCGCATAAAGTGCCACCAAATTGTGGTGAGGGTGTGAGTTGTAAAAATACAACCTCCCCCCCCTCCTCCTGAACTACGACTCTATAAACCTGCTTCTGCTTTTACCGCCGGCTGAAATGTTTGCACATTATTTCTGAGTGTAAATTCTGAACCCAGTTAGTTGGCTTCAAAAACAAAGTAACACTTTTTGAAAATCCTCACAAACTCTGCGGAAAATGTTATACTAGTTACCGTCAAATGGGTGACATAACCATTCTTTTTCAAAGTTTTTATGCGTCCTCCTTAATATTTGACAACCTTGTGGAAAGATGTAGATCTCAGTTTCAGGGATTTAGCTGTGGGTGCTTTTTTTAGCAAAATGTCTAAGAACTTTCTTAAAGGCTCAAATTAGACAGACTGACTTAGTTCCTTTTGCTAAAACATTTTACCATAAAATTTGCAAAAACACCATTTTTGTTATCCCAAGGAGATAAGCAAGTAAAATACAAGATAAAAAAAGAATTTTTCCAATTGATACTTAGTATAAAATAGTTTTATATTTAAAGTTAATAAGAATTTAATAATAAGAAGTGTTTTTAATTGTGTTAAATTAAATATCACGAATGGAACTCGTAATTATATTAACATTTTGCTGAAACGAAAATTAATATTTTTGCTTTTTTTGCTGAAGAAATTTTGTACCCCATCTTCAATTTTGCACTGCTCAGATTTCAGTTCAAATGTTAAAAAGTAATCCAAATTGTTGAGTACAAGGGAATGGGAACTTTTTTTTTCGGGCGACACAATCATGGAATAGGGAGACATATTGCAACCCAAGTTTTCTTTTAGGAAACCATAGAAATATTATAATGACCCAGTTTATCCCCATTGGTATTATTACATTCGACACATTTCGTTTGTCAGAAACTGAAAGAAAAAAAAAAGGGGGGGGGGGGAAAGGGGAAAAAAATTGGCTTTGAGAACTAAGCTTCCAAGCTTCACGTAAAGATAATAGCGTGGTATGTCTGATATCAAGGGCTTTTGCAGGGTTTCATATGTATGTTGCGGTATAGTAACGGCATCTAAAATGATTTCTTTTTTTGGCATAATGTGAGAAGTAAGACTGAAGAACTATAATATATATATATATGTATATATATATATATATTTATATATATATCAGTTTCACTAAATCACCTCTCAAAATATGATATGAACTAACATATCAAATCGTGGATTGCTATGTAAGTAATCGAAAATAAAACTTGCCAGTATTTTGTTCATAACTGATTGAGTAGGAGATGTAGGCTTGTAACTAGTAGCTAATTGTATTAGATTAAGATGCTAAAAATGTAGACAATTATATTTTTCATGGGACGATCATTTAGTAAAAAGTTTAAATGGATGAGCAAGTTTTTAGTTGCACTTAGAGAGCTATTCAGAAAATAATGTATTCAATTTTATGAAATTTGGTTTGGTTGTATTACACTACACTGCAACTATAAATTTATGACCACTGCTGAACAAGACACTGTTAAAGTCATGCATGAACTTTCTGCATAGGCTATTTGTCTTATTTACAGCTCAAATAATGCACAATAAATCACTAAACTTATCAATGAATGAAGAGATTACTCAGGTTTTAGAAAATAAAGCATACTGACATTTTTGTCTCAAATACTACAATTCCTCATCCTTAATTTCCATTTCAGGTGGTCATGGCAAAGTCGACCTCACTTTGGACGGCAGAGACAACGGCTTCTTCCTGCGAACCCAACACGCAGACGACAGAGCCACCTCCACCGCCACTGGCAAGACTGCAGATGACGAAGAGGAGACCCACCGTTTCACCCTGCTCCATTCGAACGTTCCAGTCACCCTTCGATCCCAGTTTGGTCCTTTCATTGCTAAGCAGCTAGTTCATCCTGCAGCAGCATACCCCAGGAACAAAAACGATACCATACCACCTTCAGGTGATGCACGCATAGAGAGTATTCTAGAATATTCTGGGGACGTGACAGCTCGTTTAGTAACCCGCGAGGTTCGCAGGGACAGGCCTGTTCTCAGGGTCCTATTCCATAGCGCTAGGGCATCTGATCCAAAGAGAAGACCATCTACTACAGAAGATGCCACTGAAGGTGGAAAACTCTCAGATTCTCTGTGTGTGGTGCTGTACGTCCACAATCGTGACCAGCATCTAATGGCAGCTTGCAGCCCAAGTGAAAGCCGCGACGGAGTCTGTCTGGCTCAGGCGACTTTACCAGTCTCTTGGTGGCCGCCCTTGGAATCTCCAGCATGGAAAAGTCCGAAGACTCAGAGGACTTGGGTGAGGGTGGAATACGCCGTTCTGCAAAGCGGTTTGTTTGAATGCTCGGATTCGGCTGCCTTGCCCGTGTCGGTGCCGGCTGGATTGCCGAGTGTATATCTAGAGGATGTCCCTCTTTCCGGCGTTCATGGGAGCTATGAGGAGGTGAAGAGTGACGATGTGGTCCGAATACTTGTGCCACAGGGGCCTGTCTATCCTAAGTCGAAGGTGTATGTCCCTGTGTACCTTCAACCCAATCCGATCTACCCACCCTATGTGTTTGTCATCAGGTAAGTTAATCATTTTACTTAGAAAGATACTGATTTATGATTAAATTAAGTCTCTAATCTAAGGTCTTCTAATTTAAGATCCTCTGTATCAAACGGAAAGTTTTGGTACCCCATCGGACACTAATTCTTAAATTTTTATACAATGTAGAGAGGTACTAGTATATTAAGAATATATTAGTCTGCCAGAAGAAAAAAATTATCGAAACTGTTCGAATATCGATTCCGAATTAATCGAATTAAAACAAATGGCCAAATATGGCTAGCTTTCCATATTGAAGTTATTATTTCTGTCTGGTAAATTTATCGCTATTAATTATTAATGAGGAACAGAATAGAGTATTTTACTCTTCTGACAAAAATACTTGCTTTAAAAAGAAACTAAGTCGAAGAGTGGTAATATACCTACAAAAAAAAAGGATGTTCATTATCTCGGAAAGTTGCGATGTAATCGTTTATCGATTTTAATTAAACTAATGCAAAGTCAGTTTTTGAATAGTTTCGTACACATTTTTCCCCAACAGACAAATATATTCTTAAACTACTAGTATCTTTCTGCATTCTTTAAAAAAAAAATTCAGAATCAAGTTCGAAGACTTGCCAAAATTTGCATTCACTTCTCGGTCTATACGAAAAAAAGTTCATAATACTGCATATACGGATCGAAAAAGGCAACATATCATTTTAGTATGGCTTCTCCGATGCTGGCATTTATAAAGAACACTCAAGAGAAAGATGACAGTATATATTCTAGTCTCACTCCCACATAAAAAAAAGTTTTCTTTCTTTTTTTCTATCTACCCATCTTTAAAATGTCTTCACGCCGCTCTTATCTTTGATGAGATACCAAGCAGTAGCATCGAAGCCTCAGTGTCAATCTCTTCTGTTTCCTGTCGTTAAGGGGAAAAAGAAAGGGGCCACCAAATATTCCTTTCTAAGATCATCTCCTTCAAGAAAAGCGTCGCAGCAGATGTCGCACATGTTCTCTCCTGCCGAGCAGCACAACGGCCGCCCTATGTTTGCTCACCCCCCCCCCCCTCCCCTACTCTCCTTCTCTTCTTTGGCCCAAACTACTCCAATCTTTGTTTTTTGAGGCCTACAACGAGGCAGGTGTCTTCTCCACTTGATATGGACTCCACAACAAGGCACTGCCTTTTAACTGCCGACCGCCCGTCGTTCCTCACACCTTGTGTGCATAAATATTCATCGCTTGGTTCAGCTGCCTTCATTAGCAAGACCAACAAGAGGGGCAGAAAAAGTTGGCCTTTTGGAGGCGTTTCGAGTTTCGATGTGTCTTTTTTTCTCTCTTTCTGTCTTGTTTTTAGTTTCAGCTGCGCGGTTGAATTGAAATCGGTGTGGGAAAGTGTTTCCTAATGAAGTGTCCCGTGGTCTAGCAAGAGGTTCGGTTTCTTCTTTACAATCGAAATTTGTGTCTTTCTCCAAGACATTGCTTAGCTCTTAATGCAGTTTTTACGAAGGCATATTATAAGGTCATTCTGAGAGTGAACTTTTAATCTTCCTTTTAGGAACTGATACATTAGCAGGTTTTTTTTTTTTTTTAAAGGCGTGTTTTTAAGAGCTTCATTTAATTTCCAAAGATTTTAAACCACTTTTGTATATAGTATTCAAACATTTTTATACTTTTTTAAAATCGTACGCTTTTTTTTAAAGCGATGCAAATATATAGAGAAATTCTTCTTCTATAGAAATGTCCTTCCGGCAAAATTAATGGTCCTGTCAAAGTTAAAATTGTTTTGCATAATTACTATACAGCATTCCTAGAAATGATACCGATTTATATGAAAATAATAAAATTTATTAAACATGATTTATCAAATTAATTTCATTAGTACTTGAACAACAAAAATATTTTCATATACTTTAATAAAAACATATTGCATTTATAATCTATGAAACATTATCGAAATTATGTAAAAATGAATGTTAAAAATTTCATTTCTAAACATAAGCAAGATAGAGATTTTTAAACAAGCAATATATAATTGCAACTAATTCCAGAACACAACCTGAGATACATACAAAGCAAAAAATAATTACAAGTGAAATAAATGTACATAATTTTAAGTAAAATTTATACTTATGAAGGTAATAGAAAAATATGATAGTTTTAGTTATTCTTTGCTTTAAAAAAAAGCTGAAATAGTTCTTCGAAATAAAATATTGTAATATTAATCATTTTAAAGAAAAAAGTTATGGGAAATAGAATTGTTTTGGCACAGGTCCATAAACACTAGGCTCTGAAGCCGGGGATAACTCTAGGGAATTAAATTTCGCATAGTTCAGCAATATAACTAGTCTCGAAACAAACAAACAAAAAAGTTGGATGTCAAATTTCAATATTTTTTCTCTTGCATCCAAATATAATTAGATTTCTTATAAGTATACAAGTCACGAGGATTAAGTATCTGTTGTGTAAGTGATGTTTTGAATATGTAACGAAATATGCCGTCTAAAAATTTGAGCAGGATGTACGAAACTGCTCATGTTAGTAAGACTGATGTCTTTTTATATTTTGTAAGCATACTCCACTTTAAAGTAATAATCTCAAAGCTCGTCCAGACTTGGAGAACATGCCATAAATATGTAAAATTTATCTATGGTAATTGTTGGTTGGTTTAGAAATCATTTGGTGCAAGAGCTTTTATGCAGAGCCGAAACATCTTGGGTTGGAATAGTAATTGGATAAAAGAAAATACATGTATTTTCTCCTTTTTTCTAATAATGTGTCACATATCCTTATAATATTATCCAATATTTTTGCAAGTGCTCGTGTTTAATAACTTTCCAATCCCTCCGGAAATTATAAACACTAGTTCTTATCCAGTTTTCACACCCGAAGATTTTAACTCACTAAATAAGATTTATGTGTTGGAGTTAGTAAAATTAGTTTTTTCTTAACTCATTGTACTTAAATTTAATGTATACTAAACCCCAGTAGTATACCAAAATATAATAGTTTTACCAAACCTAATTTTACTGGTTGGTAAGTAGATAGTTTAGAAATCTTGAGCCGAGCCCATACATATCTTCTCCATATATCTTCCTTTTCGCCTTCTCCCTCTAATTTCGGAATTGAATGTAACCACGTTACTGAAGCCCCGACATAACATTTCCTTAAACAATAATTTAAAATTTTCTTACTTTTATGTAATTGCAAAATGCCTTGCTTAAAGAGATTCAAGCAAAGCCTATATTTCTTTTATTAAATTGATGTCAATACTTTCTTCCGTTAATCTAGAATAAAATAAAGAATGCGTTTTGGTGACGATAATTTTCCTTGTTACGTTAAAATCGGTTTTTATTTTATTATAATGAATGTCCTTTCTAATCCCTAGAAATTGTTTAACCTAATTCTTTCTGTAGATTTTATTGCTATCGTTTTGCTTCAATAACTAAATAATGAACTAATTTTTGAAAATAATCCTCTTTGCATTTAAACGAAATCTTCAAATTTGAACTCTTATTTGATTGACAGTAAAAATTCATTTTCAGTCCGGAAAAATGTATTCCTTATTTATTTCAGATTAATATTATAGATTATAAAGTAATTAAATAAAAGATAAAAGCTGCAAATGCAAAGCTATTAAAGTAGATGAATTAGATGCACTGATCCTTTTACTTGTATAAGTAAAAGCTTAACAAAGTTTTAATTTGCTTATCGTATAAATCAACTAATTAAATATGAGTTTCGCTACGAAATTTCACCAACTTTATTTTAATAATTAATATGTCTGTGTCGTTCTACAGAAAATCAGGAATTTGTGTAATTAGTGTTTTCAAAAAGTATACCAGGTAATAAAAATACTTTTTAGGTATCAACAACCTTGGTATGACTGTTATAATTAATTGCAGTTTCTTATTTTTCTTTAAAATGTTTTTTAATTATTTTACTCAAATTTTACTCTTTAACAGTGAAATGTCACATCCGTGGATTATTGCCATTTACTGTTTTAACTTTGTCCAGGGTAATATTTTATAAATTAAATACACTTAAAATTCTTTAGTCTGCACTTTATGTTATGAAAATGTTTTTAAACACATTTCTAAAACTTATAAGCTTTGTTTGAAATTTTATGTCATGTTGTATGCCTGCAACCATGCAAAGCGACATTAGTGGACACCCAAAAAGTGTCATTAAATCCTTGAAGTTGTCAGTAATGTACTAATATTTTGATAGATAAAGTTGTTAGGCAGATGCTTTGTTCAGATGCAAAGAACAAGCTACATACTTGGTTGGTTGGTTGTTTTCAGATTATCT
Source organism: Linyphia triangularis (assembly GCA_963978545.1). Classification (NCBI taxonomy): domain Eukaryota; kingdom Metazoa; phylum Arthropoda; class Arachnida; order Araneae; family Linyphiidae; genus Linyphia; species Linyphia triangularis. The sequence goes on along the minus strand of OZ021732.1, from coordinate 27,506,754 downwards.
GGTGCCGTCAGCAACACGAGGGCCATAATGCGCCGAAGCATTCGTCATTAGACAAGCCAACATACATTTACAAACACCCATGCCTAACACGGGACTCGAACCCGCAACCTCGCGGTCTAGAAGCTAGCACGCTAACCACTATACCGTTTACTACTACATGCTTGGTTATTTATGAATAATTTTATCAAGTTATTGCACTTGACAGAGAAAAAGTTGAGATGAGCATGTCACATCTGTGGACCCTAATAAAATTTAATTTATTCAATTTAAAAAAATAATTATTGGAAACTTTAATATATGATGAAAAATCTTTGTTTTAAAAATATCATAAAATAAAATCTAAAGGAGTATTCACCACTTACAAAAAACATCGTTTTGTTCACATGTGTAAAATTAGTTGTCCATGGATGTCACACGGTGAAAGAGAATAGTACATAACTTTTGTTGATATTTACATTCCTGAACATATAATCCTATCTATATTGCAAAAGTATCTTAAAACAATGAACAACATAAATTATAGGCACCTTTTGTGTTATTTTTGCTTTGAATATTTGATTTAAAATACTTTGAAGTGGGAATTTAGGCAATTTGTATTTTTAAATAAATATTATTCTATTCAATTGTTTTCCAAACTAGATTTTTCTATTAATATTTTTGCTTTTTTTAAAAGTCACTGGTGTTCAACCATTTTTCTTGGTTATTAATAATTTTTGTTAAAGTTATTTAATAGTTGAAATAAGACAACTTTCTCCTACAAAATATCTTTTTTGTATCTACCTTTTGAGGAGATGGAACTTAAAATTAAGTATTTGTAATAATAGAACCGAAAAAATAAGATTTTTCCTCATCAGATGACACCCCGTACTGTTATATTTTTTTCTACTTAGATTATTTTTCAGAAAACAACATATTTAAAATATTGTTTCATAAAAACTTTCGACAATCAATAATAAGCTCTAAAATTACTACATTTCGCCCCTTTTTAAGTTGTACAAGTACTATATGTAACCACTTGTAAAAAAAAAAAAAAATTACTTATATCTTAAATGTAACTTTATTAAATAATTTATATATTTCCTGTTTATATTTGTAAATCCATACTTAATAGAATTTTATTAAGTTTCTTTTCGAACTTTTTAGAGTTGTTGCATGCAGTCGCGATAGCTTAATTACCCAGGTTACTAATTACCCTGATTACTACATTCACAAAAAAAGTAAGCCATTTCAACTTAATTTACTGAACAAATCTACCAATTTCCATCCATCGTTCTTTTATTCACATTCTATCTACGAAAGTTCCTCATTTTAACTACTAAAGAGTTCTTGATAACACAGTTTTACCTTGGAACATATTTTAGAAATTTTCAGGATGTTAGTATAAATGGGGAAATATGAGATTATATATATTTAACCCTTCAAAATTGCCATATCTTAGGTTAACAATTTTCGACATTTGGCAACTATTAAGTTTTGCCTCATTTATCTATGAAGCAAATTTAGTCTGTACATAAACTCTCCTAATTGTAATATGTAGCACTCTAGAACGGTCTACGTATAAAATGCTGATTCTTATTTCTACCTAGGGTGGATATTCAGAATCGTATTACAAAATTAACTCTATGTGACCTTTGAAATCGTGAACTTGCTACAGGGAAGCAGGTCTTTTGATATATTGAAAGTTGTGCATTTTTTTTACCCCTTGAAAGGGGATATTCGAATCCACCGTACTAGGTTTCATTTTACTCGAACTTTGAAACACTTCTGCCCATAGTTTAGTTCCATTATGTTGTAACAAGTAAAAACAGGAAGATAATCATTGTAAAAATATATATTGTTATCCAGTAGAGCGACATAGTTTTATCCAGTAAATTACGTGTTAATATAAATGGAAATATTATGCTAAGCTTTGAACTAATTTGTTTCCTCAGGGCTCGAGTGAAGAGTGGACTCCGAATACTGGGCGCTCAAGTATCTCCGCCTTCCCAGTGGAGTATCACAGTGGAGTTGAATGCGAGGCAAACCATGGCCACAGTCACTGCATTCGTCAAGGATACGACTACGAAGGCACCCCAACCAGAACCAGACACTAGGTACATTTCGTGGATTTTAGAAAATGCTCAATTGAAAAACGTGTACATCTTTCTGCTCTGCAAATTGAAATGTCGTAAAATAAGACACAAAAATGGCAGTGGATTCAGTTCGGTTATAGGTGACATATTGCACTCATAATACTAAAAGTTGTTTGAAAGTAACTCTTTTGGAATCTTTTCTTTTCTGTTCTCAAAACAAATCTTAATCCATAGCAGTTCTTCTTAAAAATTTCCCCAACATTTTTATCTGAAGTTCTACCTCTGCAGTCAAGGTTCTGTCTTGGGAGGAGGGGGGAAATGGCCCTTGTTTTTCTCTCTCTAATCATAAAAATGCACGTGACATAAACATATATGAACTTTAATTTCCAAACATTATATCCCTCAATATATTTTGTCCTAGAAAATCAAAACGCAAAATTTGCCTCTTCTATTTTCCTGCTTAGTGGCAGGAGGTTGTTGCCCTTCGTATAGCCTCACCTCCCTCGCCTCCGCCCCACTCCCCATAGAGATCTATTTCTCACCAAGTGAAAAAAAAATCCTGAAAGATAGCTGCCTCTGACTCTCCTAAATAATAGAAATATCCTGCCTAACGCATGATGAATGCACTTAAACACCCATACAAGAAACGAATCATATGGGCACGTCCGATTGACAATTTTCTGGTGCAAAAAAAATGCATTGAAACATGATTTATTAGAACAATTCTGTTAAAAAACGTGACGAAGCTGCTAATGACGGAATCCATTTGCTGCTCATGCACCCAGAAAAGGTTTCCACAAATCACTTTTCCCCCTTTATTCTTCTCAAAAGTCCTCCTTGTTCTAGCTCGAGAGGGGCAATATTTGGGGCTTATGATGCAATTACTCAAAACTTCTTGAATCTTTTTCATTTCAAGATAAAAGAATCTCGCCATTGTGAGAAATTGTGTCTGCTTTTCGAATCCGTTTCTAGACTATTCTCGCCGAAAAGTGTTCGCGTTGTATTTTGAAGTAATGTATCTCCACACGAAAGGAATTAAGAGTTATAAAAAGATATGCCAAGGAAAATGGCCAGTTATTCAGTTATGAAATCAAAAATGTTGGTCGCCAAGCGGCCGCATATAAGTTCTTTGGGATACTTTTGCACACGATGATTTAATTGGAATTATTGACCCAAAATCGCTGTAGCCTGCCAGGGATTAGTTGGTTACATTGAGTTTCACAATAAGCCCTCTTCATCGGGTACAAAGACTAAAGTAGTGCAAAAAAAAAAAAAAAAAAAAAAAAAAATGAGACGCAGCCGTTTGGCGGTCAACGTTCATGATTTTATAATTTGTTATACATGACCATTCATATTTTTACAACCCTTTAGCTGTTTTGTATTTTTTTAGAAAGGAAACAAGTTTTGTTTAATTTATAAAAGCCCACTTAATTGAAGAAGCTGATTTTCTGCAGCATACGACATTTTAACAATATCATTTCCGACAAACACTAATGAGTAAATGATACAAAATATATCAAATTTGTGTTTTTTTGTTGTTTTTATATAGAACTAGCTGAATACCCGTGCTGCGCTACGAAATTTTACCATTAGCATTTTAGCGATCAAAAGACATTCATGTATTCTACACTTCAGACGTTTGCTCCCTTTTCGATCCCGACAAATTGATTTATCAAAATAGGAACTTTCCTTTGTTGACATTTTAAACGAAATTTATAATTGTGAATAGTAAACTGGAATAGTTTATTGTGTTTATGTTTGCTCTTAGTTCTAAATTTCAAAGTAGTAGCTGTATTGGAATTAAGTTAATTAGACATTAAGTTTATCCTCGTATAGTTTCAATGTTGCGTCGTCTTTTCATCCCTTAAAAATTCGTTAATCGATATTGGAATGACTTATTTTTTTAACATTTGCAAAAAAATATCAGAAAAATGACTACATTGGAAGAGGAACATTCGGATATCCCTCGTTTGGAACATTTAACCCCTTTTCGACCCCTTAAAGTTGGTTAATCGAGAACAGAATAGCTTACTTTTTCTATGTTTAATCTTTTTTGACATTTGTACCAAATTTCCGAGTTGTGACCATATGGGAAGTGGTACATTCGAATATTCCTCGTTTGGAACGTTTAACCCCTTTTCCACCCCTTGATCCACCGGAGATCGGAATAGTTTACTTTTTCTGCGTTTGTCTTTATTGATATTCACACCAGTTTTCAGAATTGTGAAAATATGAGAAGTAGGACATTCGAATATATCGCTCGTTTGGAACGTTTAACCCCTTTTTGACCTCTTAAAGTGGGTTAATCGAGATCTGAATAGCTTACTTTTTCTATGTTTACCATTGTTGATATTTGTGCCAATTTTCAGAGTTGTGACTATGTGGGAAGTAGGATTTTCGAATGTCCCCCGTTTGGAACGTTTAACCCCTTTTCGACCCCTTAAAGTGGGTTAATCGAGATCGGAATAATTTACTTTTTCTATGTTTACCATTGTTGATATTTGTGCCGATTTTCAGAGTTGTGACTATGTGGGAAGTAGGATTTTCGAATGTCCCCCGTTTGGAACGTTTAACCCCTTTTCGACCCCTTAAAGTGGGTTAATCGAGATCGGGATAGTTTACTTTTTCTATTTTTACCATTGTTGATATTTGTGCCGATTTTCAGAGTTGTGACTATGTGGGAAGTAGGATTTTCGAATGTCCCCCGTTTGGAACGTTTAACCCCTTTTCGACCCCTTAAAGTGGGTTAATCGAGATCGGAATAGTTTACTTTTTCTATTTTTACCATTGTTGATATTTGTGCCGATTTTCAGAGTTGTGACTATGTGGGAAGTGGGAGAATTAGTGATGAGTGAGTCAGTCAGTGAATCAGTGAGTGAGGGCTTTGCCTTATATATATAGAGATACTAGCTAAATATCCGTGCTTCGCTACGAAATTTTAACATGTGCAATGTTTTAGCTAACTGTGAGACCTCGCGTTGCTGAAATCTGTCATTCGTGTATAGGACCCAGTTTTTGGCGCTTCGCTCGCAGGAAGGTTCATTACTACGCAAAATCGAGCTCGATTCGTTCGCTGAAAAGTTCATTGACACATAAACACAGGCTTATTTCACTCGTTAAAAGGTTCATTGCTATGCAAGCATAGGCTCGCTTCACTCACTAAAACCTAATTGCTACGTAAAGACTTAAAATTGGAAGCCGCTCCCTTGTCAAGAAAAAAAAATTCCCCGTTAATACAATACTACAACACTACTTTAAGATTATTTTAACACGTGTTTGTGGAAAGCAAAATTAGAGGCTAAAACTACTTATGTTGAAACTTTCAGAGCTCTAGGCCTATTAGAAGTCGCTTTTTGTGAAAAAATTAATTCAAAAAATTAATTAAAAAACAAATTAAAATTTTTACATTCTTTTTGTCAGTCCAATTAGAAGGCCAAAACTACTTGTGTTAAAAATTTCAGAAATGTAGCCCAATTACAAATCGTTTTGTAAAATATTTGTAAATTAATTTTTTTTTTTTTTTTATTTAAATGTTAAATTCTGTTTTTTAAGAATCCAATTAGAAGGCCACAACTATTTATGTTAAAAATTTCAAAGCTGTAGCCCTATTTGAAATCGTTTTGTAATATATATATATTAATTAGTTAAAAAAATTAATTAATAACGAACTAAACAAAAATTTAAAATTCTGTTTTTCTAAAGTCCAATTAGAAGGCCAAAACTACTTATGGGGAAAATTTTAGAGCTACAGTACTATTAGAAATCGTTTTGTAAAATATTAATTAATTAATTAAAAAAATTAACTGAAAAAAGAACAAAAAAAAATTTTTAAATTCTGTTTTTTAGAAGTCCAATTAAAAGGCCAAAACTACTTATGTTGAAATTTTCAGCGCTGCAGCCGTATTAGATATCGTTTTGTAACTTATTTATTTATTAATAAAAAAAATTAATTAAAAAAGAACTGATTAAAATTTTAACATTCTGTTTATAATGTATACAATTAAAAGGCCAAAACTACTTATGTTGAAAATTTCAGAGCTGTAACGCTATTAGTAGTCGTTTTGTAAAATGTTTATTAATTAATAAAAAAAATTAATTAAAAAAGAACAAAATAAAAATTAAAAATTCTGTTTTTTAAAAGTCCAATTTAAAGGCCAAAACTACTTATGTTGAAAATTTCGAAGCTCTAGCCTTATTAGTAATCGTTTTGTAAACTGTTTATTAATTAATTAAAAATATTAATTAAAAAAGAACAAAATAAAAATTTAAAATTCTGGTTTTTAAAAGTCCGATTAAAAGGCCAAAACTACTTATGTTGAAAATTTCAGAGCTGTTGCACGATTAGATATCGTTTTGTAACATATTTATTAATTAAAAAAAAATTAAAAAAGAACTAATTAAAATTTTATCATTATGTTTTCAATGCATAAAATTAGAAGACCAAAACTACGTATGCTGAAAATTTCAGAGCTCTACTCCAATTTTAAGTAGGTTTCTATAGATCCACTGAGCCACAGACAGATAGACAAACACACAGATGGTTTTATTATTATAGATTAAAAAAATTAATTAAAAAAGAACTAATTAAAAATTTAGCGTTCTGTTTGTGAAGTATGCAATTAGAAGGCCAAAACTACTTATGTTGAAAATTTCATAGCTGTAGCCCTATTAGTAGTCGTTTTGTAAAATGTTTATTAATTAATTAAAAAAATTAATTAAAAAAGATCAAAATAAAATTTAAAATTCTGTTTTTCAAAAGTCCGATTAAAAGGCCAAAACTACTTACGTAGAAAATTTCAGAGCTGTAACCATATTAGATATCGTTTTGTAACATATTTATTAAATAATTAAAAAAATTAATTAAAAAAGAACTAATTAAAATTTTAACATTCTGTTTGTGATGCATAAAAGTAGAAGGCCAAAACTACTTATGCTGAAAATTTCAGAGCTCTACTTCAATTTTAAGTAGGTTTCTATAGATCCACAGAGCCACAGACAGACAGACACACAGCTTGTTTTATTATTATAGACTAGCTAAATATCCGTGCTTCGCTACGAAATTTTAACATGTGCAATATTTTAGCCAGCTATGAGACCTCGCGTTGCGGAAATCTGTCATTCGTTTATAAGACCCAGTTTTTGGCGCTTCGCTCGCAGGAAGGTTCATCGTAACGCAAAATCGAGCTCGCTTCTTTCGCTGAAATGATCATGAACACATAAACACAGGCTTATTTCAGTCGTTAAAAGGTTCATTGCTATGCAAGCATAGGCTCGTTTCGCTCTCTGAAAGGTTCATTGCTGCGTAAACATAGGCTCGCTTCACTCACTTAAATCTAATTGCTACGTAAAGACTTAATATTGGAAGCTTCTTCCTTGTCAAAAAAAAAAATTCCTCGTTAATACAATAGTACAACACCACCTCAAAGTTATTTTCAAACGTATTTGTGGAAAGCAAAATTAGAGGCTATAACTACTTATGTTGAAACTTTCAGAGATCTAGGCCTATTCGAAGGCGCTTTTTGTGAAATAATTAATTGAAAAACAAATTAAAATTTTAATATTCTTTTTGTCAGTCCAATTAGAAGGCCAAAACTACTTGTGTTGAAAATTTCAGAAATGTAGCGTAGCCCAATTGCAAATCGTTTTGTAAAATACTTGTTAAATAATTAAAAAAAAAAAAAAAAAATTTTAAATTCTGTTTTTCAAAAATCTAATTAGAAGGCCACAACTATATATGTCGAAAATTTCAAAGCTGTAGCCATTTTTGAAATCGTTTTGTAATATATATATTAATTAATTGAAAAAATTAATTAATAACGAACTAAACAAAAATTTAAAATTCTGTTTTTCTAAAGTCCAATTTGAAGCTCGAAACTATTTGTGTTGAAAATTTTAGAGCTGTAGCCTTATTAGAAATCGTTTTGCAGAATATTAATTAATTAATTCTAAAAATTAATTAAAAAGAAACTAAATAAAAATTTAAAATTTTGTTTTTCAAAAGTCTAATTAGAAGGCTAAAACTACTTATGTTGAAAATTTCAGAGCTGTAGCCCAATTAGTAGTCGTTTTGTAAAATGTTTATTAATTAATTAAAAAAATTAATTTAAAAAGAACAAAATAAAAATTTAAAATTCTGTTTTTTAAAAGCCTAATTAAAAGGCCAAAACTACTTATGTTGAAAATTTCAGAGCTGTAGCCCTATTAGATATCGTTTTGTAACATATTTATTAATTAATTAAAAAAGAACTAATTATAATTTGAACATTCTGTTTGTGATGTATAGAATCAGAAGGCCAAAATTACTTATGTTGAAAATTTCAGAAATGTAGCCCTATTAGTAATCGTTTTATAAAATGTTTATTAATTAATTAAAAAAATTAATTAAAAAAGAACAAAATAAAATTTTTAAATTCTGTTTTTTAAAAGTCAGATTAAAAGGCCAAAACTACTTATGTTGAAAATTTCAGAACTGTAGCCCTATTATAGTAATCGTTTTATAAAATGTTTATTAATTAATTAAAAAAAATAATTAAAAAAGAACTAATTAAAATTTTAAAATTCTGTTTGTGATGCATAAAATTAGAAGGTTAAAACTACTTATGCTGAAAATTTTAGAGCTCTACTCTAATTTTAAGTAGGTTTCTATAGATCCACAGAGCCACAGACAGACAGACACACAGCTTGTTTTATTATTATAGATGATAGAATACTGATTAATGTTTAAAACTGTTGAATTGAAGCTTCGAATAACATAATTTTCGTGAAGAATTTTTCTCTGAGTTTCATCATTCTAGTCATTGAAGAAACTATAGCCTAATCCAATAATTTCGACTGATTTAATGTTTAGTAACAATTCGACGCTTTAGAGAAATTTCTTAGCACGCTCTTAAAATACTGAACTCCCCCCCCTTTTTTTTTTTTGTTAAGTGAAAATTATAACTTTTGAAAGACTGCAGTGAACTTTGATTTTATATTACATCCTATATTTTTCTGATTTATTTTTTTTATTTTTTTTTAAACTCTGCTGGAATGGACATTTTTGCTAGCTCTTTTTATAGAGATGTTTAATTTAAATGATTAAAATAAATAATATCCGTGCAATTTTTTGTCAGTGTGCAAGAGGTGTTCACGTGGTTGTTCGAAGTGGAGGAGGGATCGTCGTACAACGATAACGGGAGAATCACTTGGCAGCTGCGTTACATGTTGGACTCCAGTATGGCCGAGCAGTATGATTTCGATGACGACAACGCAAAAATCACTTCTCGACTGGACATTCAGAAGGATGATGTGCAAGCTGTGCTTCCCATTGCAAAGGTATACATAGATATTGGAATATCACCTAAATAATTTTTTTTTCGTAGTAAAATATCGCTCGTAAAATATATAATTTTTAAATCTTTTCACTAAACCAAATTTAGTATTTATCATCAGTTTAAATTAGTTTAATTATAAAATTGTGCTAAATACATACATTAATGTTATAGTACTCTAAATTAAACTTGAAGACAATAAACGTCCCCAACAGCACAAATACGCTGGTCAATATCACTCAACACTGTCCAGTCCCAATGTGGATCATTCTAGACTGGCCGATGCTACGGATTTTGGCCAATCTCGGTTCAGTACTGGATAAAATATACTGGAGGTTTTGTAATGTTGATGCTGAGTTTTAAAATTGAAATATAGTGTTATAAGAAAAGACGGAGGAGGGGGAAAAATATGTTTTGTGATGGTTTTGACTTGTTTATTTAAAAAAAAAAATGTGTATTTTTGAACGATGCTCGAGTTTTGGCATGGTTTGGTCAATCGTTCCAGAATCCTAATTTCTGACATTGACTAATAGCGATGTTCTAACTGGTATGGTTGGAGATCTATAATTAAAACTTATATATTTTTTGTTGGACACTTATATCATTAAAATCAATTGATAATGTACAAAATTAAAATTAAAATATATACTTCAAAATAATGGAATCATTGAAATAAAAATAGTACTTTTTTTCACGATCTTTCGATATTCATTTACTTACTATAAATCTAGATTAATATATTTAATCTTGAAAGTATCAAATGCCCTGTTATTAAACTATAACATAATAGAACATTCTTATTGCATATATAATGTCATGATGAACATAAAAAACGTCCGTTCTGAAGGCCAATATTTCTCGGTCAACACTCATATTTTTAGGTCGGAAAAGTAGTAGAATTCTGTCTATAGACCATGTCGTTCAAGTGAACCCATAAATAAAATCTAACGTCTGGTAAATAAGGGGACCAGTCTAAGCCACATCCATAGTGCTTTCAGTATTCTAGTGCATTAGCATTAACTCTCCCAAAAATCTTTTTGCTTTTAAGAACATATAAACAGACATGTCCAACAAAAAACCGTGAGTACATGTATATATCTCCAGAAAATTACCCCGCCACACTTAGTACCACTCGAGAAAATGACTTTTGATTTGGTAAGTATGTATTGGGGCACCCTGCATTTTTAACCTATCTAATATTTTACCAATACAATTCCACAGTTTCTTCCTAGTTGATTTACGACACTTTGATAACACAGATGTTTCGCTTCTAAATTGTTTCCTATCATGACCAAATGTGTGTTTTTTTGCAGTCTAGCCAGCTCCTGAACACAGCTGTTCTGAATGGAAGGCAGGTATCCCAGCCGATGAAGGTGTTTGTCGTGAGCCAAGCTGGGAAAGTCGGAGATGTCACGCTACAGTCCTCTTGTCACGCAGCCGACGAGTCGATACTCAAAGTAAGCTACGTACTTAATCAAAATTATCCTGAAACGTACCTATAATAACAGTGTTGATCGAAGTTTATATTTGGGGAGAATTGAGGTAGTGAGTCTATGTGCCAAACTATCGAATCGAGTTAGTAAAAACATCTACCTAATCCATAGTGCAATGTTGATGTTTCTACTCTCTAAAAAAGATCTGACGAAATGATATCCGTGTTTTTAGAATACATTGATTTACAATTTTTATCTTTACGTAATGTATTTTTTTAAAAATGAACAGCATACCTTTTTCATTCTGACCCCGTAGAAAAAAATCTCACCAAACTGGGCAATGTTTCTAGATGCATTGATTAACAGTTCTTTAACACCTTTTCTCGTTATGCGGTACATATATTTTTTTTTTAACAATGAATGATTATTATTTAAATTTATCCAAATTTTCATTACTTTCCAACGATACCAATTTTTTCTTGTATATGAAGGATGCTGCAAGGGGTAAAAGCATCCATACTTCACACATAACGATCAACTGTTCAAGTTCGTTTTTCCTGTTTTTCACAAGTAAAGATACTAAATTCCAACTTTTTAGAGAAATTTCTGTCTAAAAAATTATAAAATGAAAACAAATATTTTGGTATATACAATGAGCAGGTAGAATTTTTATATTTTGATAAGATGTAATTAGTTTGATTCGTAACATAATGACAACAGATAAACTATTAGAAATTTTTTAACGTCATTTTCCATTTAAACCATTAATAACCTCAGCTTCCTAATTTCTTATACATTCAAAAGAGTTTCGTCATATAACATCATGAGCACACTTAAAACATATATGTCAGTGTTTTAACATCTTACTTAAAATGCCATAAAAATTGATTTTGTGAATTTCATTGTTTTCAAAATTGTTTTTTTTTCCCCTTCAAGGTTTCGCCCTCCTGTACATCTGTGTATCTGGATGGATCCGAAATTCGAGGCTCTCAAAATGCATCCATTCTGGTTAAGTATAGCACGTACACCGGTCAAGCACACTTCTTGGTCTGGATGCCGGAACTACCTTTGACCATTCGGATTTCAGACACGAAATTGAGCCAAATCAAAGGATGGCGGACTCCACACTTGCAAAGAGGGTAACTTTTGAAGTTTATCTATATTTACGGAAATCAATTTTAAATTTAACCTAGGAACCACACGTACAACGTATTAACTTATCAACAAAACACGTAACGAATCAACTTCAACGAACACATTTTACAAGGTTCCAATCTATTGGGTCTAGATGATCACTAAGACGTTATTATGAGAATTTTGAATTCTAAAGAGAATTATAATCAAGAGGTTTACAGAAATATATTTTTATTCATATCAGCTTAGAAGCACAAAAATCAGCGTAAAAAGTTCTTCAAAAATAGAAAAGACCATTTTTCACCAATTTTCGGTGTTTGTTGTACGGAGAGAAACGGGAACAGCAGTGGTATTTGAAACTTCCGTCTACGACACCTAAAAAACCTCATATCTTTTTTAAGTACCATTTGTTTCAAACTCTAACTAGACATTTTAAATTTGGAGCAAATATTTTCTTGGAAAAAAATACATTTATATATATATATATATATATATATATATATATATATATATATATATATATATATATATATATATATATATATATATATATATATATATATATATATATATATATATATATATATATATATATATATATATATATATTAAATAAGTTGTATCTCTATCCTGAGAACTTTAAACAAATTGATCGATTTTTCATTGGCCATTGTTGAATCTATAGTGTCCATAATATAAAGACATTAATAATAATTTTCTTAAAATTGGGAGTGGGTGTGTGGGGGGGGGGGGTAATCTTAAGATATACACCTAAACTATGCATATTCAATGAATCGTAATCGTGATATAACATTTCAAGTTAAAGTAAGTTTTTTCATTTTCTACAGTAAACCCGTGAATCTCGGTCCTCCAACTAAAAGAGGTGGCAGCCGAAGATCTAATTTTGCCACATCCTCTGCTACAAGAAGTGACCGATGGCTAGATAGAGAAGTGAGTAACACTTTGCATAGTTACATTTCTCCCTGCTATTTTATTTTGTATCGTTTTCTTTGGAGGGTAATTTTTTTTTAAGTCTTTATGAATCGAATCATGGTCTTACATAGTTAAGTACGCCAGCTTATTAGACGTTATTTTAAAAAATGGTTAGTTACATTTAAAAACAAAACGAAAATGATTCTGAATTCTGTGTCTCAAAACCAAATTATCCTATTTTACAATTGACTTGAAAATTGGGTAACCTTATTGGAGGTATTAAAAAGAAAACAACTTTACAGAAAGAGAATAGAAAACTTAACTTTTATGGCATAATTTTCAAAAAGAAAAAAGAGAGAAGGAGAATAAAAAATGACATAGATTCTTCTGAATCTGAAATACAAAACTTATTTGTCCTTCTTTATTACGTTAGCAACATGGATTCGATGTATTACAAGATCTCAAATCGAAAATATTTTATGTTGTACAAAAATTTAAGGAAAAAAAAAAAAAAAAAAATTCAAATTAATATTACAACTATTGTCATTGCAAATGTTTCACTTTTTCATTATGTTAATGAGATTATTTATTAACTACCAAATAAAAGTGATTGACTGTGTAACCACCGGAAACAATTATTTCATTCATTCGAATTTGTCGCCATTTGTTCGATAGTTAGTGATCTCGTATAATCACAGTGTATTCAATATTAAAATGACTCAATTTTTCTCGATTTTTAAAAAGAACACCAAGCGTTTCTCTGCTCTTATTTGCCACATTTTAAGTCTCATGAAGGAATCGCTTACTGCCGCCTATTATTTATCATAAAAATGAAATATAGACTTTTTGTATACATGTCACTGGATCTACTTCTCCAATGAATCAAAAGATGACCTCATTGGAAATTCGACACTTTATTCTCATGAGAACATGAAAACATTATTCAATGTGCCATCAGCTCTGGTTTATATACTTTTCTGCTTCAGTTACTTTTCATTATTTTGCATGTGTTTCATATATTTTGTATGACCAGAAACATAGAATATTTTCAATGTGTTTTCTGTTAGGACTTCGACATCGTGTGCAGACTTCGATATCAGCAGGGCAACATTGATGTGTACACAAGGTTCTTCAGTGTTGACCATAACTCTGGTAGGGAATCTTACCTGCTGAGCAGGAAGGCCGAACTTCGCATCACAGAACTGGTGGCACCGTTTCTGCGCGTATCGGATATGCGGATTGCAAATCTGCAGGGTACCACTGTCAGAGGAATGCAGAGTGGACGAACCGAAGTTCAGGTGAGTCGAATTATCCTTAATGTGCATGGACACATTTTTACAAGCAAATTAATATAATTTGTGGATTGTAGCTGTAAATATGTTAACTATAGTCAAACTGTTGGAGTGAGAATAATTGAAACATAGATGTCTCGCCAAATGTGGTAACCCTTCCTTGCAAGAACTGTTTTAACTATGAACTATATTCATTCTTCTGTTATTTTCCTGTCCACTAAGATGTAACAAACTCATTCTTAAGAGCCACTTGAGCTCCAGCTATTTTTATATTAAACCTAAATTAATATGTAAATTAAATGATATCATCTTTATAAGCTCGTCCTCAAAATTATTTAGAAGTTAAAATCAATTACTTATTTTTTCACAATACTGGAGTAATCCACACTGGAGAAAAGTATTTCATAACTGCAATAACCCAGGTAAGCTGCATGTAATTTATTCAACAACAAGCAAAGTTGTCTAATATAAACAACACAAACAAATTCGAATTATATTTTTTCTGAAAATTGATAGTTATATAGTAAAGGCTTTCATGTTTGTTATAAGTTTCTCCTTTATATTAAAGCATAAAATCAAATATGTCTACGATTTTGTCTACGAATTTTTTAATTTAAAACAATAACTTTAAACATTATATCTGTAAATTAACTGTTCAATAAACAGTAACCTAGAAAATCTAATGTGATATCTGCAATACTACACGAATGAAATAATAAATCAAGCTAGCAATATTTTTATTTAAAAATTATTTTTTCCTCTAACTCAAAAATGATATAACGCACTGCAGAAGAGTGGTTTTAATTTTTATGCGTAAAAAAAAGAGTGCCCTTGCATTAGCTATTTTAAGTTTTTCAAATTTATTTCCATCTAATGTAATTCTGACGGTCAAAACTATGCGTACAATACCTCCATAAAACCAAACAATGATGAATAAGGATATTGAGCTAAACATCTGGCTAGGACATGAACACAATACTCTGAACGTTCCTGCACCAGTCGGCTAAAAATAGGATAGTAGCTCATTTTATCGCTCTCAAATTTCTTAATATATTTGTTGATAAAAATTATAAGTTTGCTCTTTAAATTTCATACAGCTACTTTAAAAATGTATACTTTACTTAGCAACATACATGTTTCACTTCACATAAAGAGACACACACAAAACAAATATGCATGCTAAAGAACAAAATCCATCAAAATTATTTAATAGTAATTTCATAGTCATTTAATTCTTAAATTATAAACAGGCATATGCTTATTAAATGTCGATCAGTCGGAAGACATGCCGGATTAAACCAGTTGTAAAGCTAATGATGTTTATATATAAAAAAGTTATTACTGTTTCGTTGACAAATACGCTGATTAGTTGATGGTTAGCGATAACCTTTTGCATAATTACATTAGCTTTTAAGTATAGTAAAACCACTTTCACTGTGTTAAGAGTTACTGTGCAGGAAATCCACACAGAAGTGTGCTAGCGTTGCTGGTACAATCGAGCCTACCGTATTTTTACTTTCAATTACCCTATGTATAATATAGGCTAATGAAAGTATTGCACATAGTAAAAAAAAAAAACCTTTTTGCATTTCTACACGTTTTGGAACATACTGAGCTCAAAAAAGTGGTATTAAAATGCCTCTATGGTGTGTTTGTCTGTGGTCAGCATAATTCTCGAACAGATTGACCTGTTATGATCAACTTACGTTTACGGATTAGTGGTGACCAGGAGACTTACCATTAAAGTTTTCGTCTAATTTGCGCATGCGCATAAGGTAGCTGTCATTGAAAAAAAAAATCATGTTTTTTCAGTAATTGTTAAAAAACGGCTGATCTTAAACGATCGATGTTAAAACGGTCGATCTTATCAAAACCGCTGTGGCAATGCTTTTAAGGTGCTGTAACCATCTCCACCTTCGAAATTTCTGAAGAAATGCAATAAAGGCGTAAAAAGTTGAAACCAGAATGTTTTAACACAGAGTTCTCTTCCCTTGAACTTCGCTGATCAACAAATGTATCTCCTCTGTTTACTTACCCGAAAGGATGGTACAATAATTTTTCAAAAACATATTGCTAATTTCGGTGGAACTTTTTTTTTTTTTTTTTTTTTTTTTTTTTTTTTGTCCAATGTAATGATTGTCGCCTAAAATAATATCACCAAACTGCCCTTTTTTTTAAATTAATGGAAACGTAGTTCTGCCCAATTTATCTATATCCAATTTAAATTCAGTATTGTAATATTATATTATATTTCAGTAATTGGAAATTGGGAGATGGTTGTGCACACGAAGTTTGTTAAGTGAGTTATACTTAATTGAAAATAAACGGGACCATATACCAAAATAGAAATCTCACACACCACCCCTGTTTATCTCTGTTTATTAAGGCTTTATTTAAATGCATTTTGGAAATTTTTGACGTTGATAAAAAAAAATTCCATTATCCATTTCTGTATGAATCCCATTTTAACTGAGGTGAAATAATTCGGTAAAATGGTACAAGTCCTTTTTTCTGTATCACTTTTCACTTGGTTTAGTAGACACAGTTATGCGGTCTTTTTTTATGATTTTGCTGTAAGGAAAATAAAAAAATTCTAACTGAACAAATTGGTGGGAGGGGGGGGGGGGGGGGAATGGAGTAAAAATTAAGAAATTATAAATTTTTGATAATCAATGGGAAGTTTTTTTTTTTTCTTTGACGTTTCTTTGCTACCTTATTTGAAACATTTTTCAGTTTACATTGCCCACTTATCGCTAACGTATAAAAATTAAAGCATAGTTGAATCTTTTAAGGACAACCTGCATATTAATTTCCTGTGTTATGATTAAAGTTTTAGGCAAAAATAAGTAGCCATTGAATTATACAGGCGCGTATCCATGGAGTGTGTTGGGGAAGGGTCATCTTAAGAAGACGTTTGTGTACAACTTTCGTACATGTTACAACAGTGCCATTTGCGTACACAAAGCATTTCTCTTGCAATCTCTGGCAAAACTTAGCGGAAGATTAGAACACTTTCGTAGCCCAATAAGCAATTAAGCGTGCACCAAAATTAAGAGGAACTTGCATACATAACAAATAGACTCTTTGCCTTTCTACTGCCTCCTCCCTACACTATTTCAATCAGGTTTCAGGTAAATTTTCCCAATTTAATTTTTTTTTTACCAATTGTTAGTTTCTCTATGCATAATTAGTGAAACGGCGGGGTTGTACTTTTCTTGTTTTTCTGATAATCTAAATAAACACAAAATTATGAACCGATAATATTTATTGGTAATTAATTGTGATAGTTCCAGTTTTCGCGGGATTATATTTGTTTCGGGGGTATAGTGATGTGATCGAATTGTGCGAACTTCATATTTGAAACTAAAGCAACTTTTTATTTATACAAACATTCTACTCTTTCTCGCGACACCAAAACAACCTAGAGAACTGTTCCTCCCTGTGAATCCATCAAGTTCTCTAGAACAACCTGATTTGTCCTGTTCGTCTCTCGTTCCTAAATCGCTCATTTCTGTTCTTATTCCCACTTTTCTGTTTTTAAAAAAAGCAAACCATTCTAATAGTGAGAG
Source organism: Linyphia triangularis (assembly GCA_963978545.1). NCBI lineage: Eukaryota > Metazoa > Arthropoda > Arachnida > Araneae > Linyphiidae > Linyphia > Linyphia triangularis. The sequence continues at coordinate 27,489,011 of OZ021732.1, read as the reverse complement.
TGGGTGGGGGATAAATAGCTTTACGTAATTGTGAACTTCACAATAACAGTAAAAACTACTTCCAATGATGTTTTCAAGACGTTTTGATGTATTTAATTTTAAAGTTTAAAGACTCCAATATCCTTTAAACTGCGTAATCCTTTTCTTATGAATTCCCTTTTCAATTTTATAATTTGTTCTTAATTTTCTGAAGTTTTTCAAGAGGAACAATATCTCCAGACCCTATCCTCTGGTCCCCCGCCTATATTGAGGGAATCGATGTATCCCAATGATAATATCAATTTAACTTTGTATTTAACACTATAAACCAAGATGGCCGTCGTAGCTGAAACAGGGCTAAGGTATATCAACAGTTTAGTCAAGTTAATTTATCAACGAGAAAAGATTTCACTTTGCAATATAAGGATTGTTTAAAGCTGCCGTTTTATATGTTTGTCATTGGTAGCTAATACTAGTCTGTAGGGATGGGAAATAAAAGAACAGTCTGCTATTTTGAGCCTGTTCCTTAAAAAGAGCGGGAACATCCTGTTCTTCGATCACACCAAAACCCTGTTCCTTTACATTCTTATCTTAGGCGAAATCCTTCCCGCTCCGATCCTATGCGTCACACCTCTGACGTCACACTTGAGGAAGAAGGTTTCGTTTTCCCCTCTCCCACCTCACACACATTCCTTATCCATGATCTCTCTCCTAACAGCAGGGCTGCGTTGCGCAGGCGCCGAGTAGATGAACAGCATCGATATGGAGTACTATCGATGAGCAGGTTTGTTTCAAAGAGCCAGTTCTTTTCAACCAGCTCTGTTCAGAACAGTTGAGCTGAGTTGCTCTTTCCGAACGGCTCAGTTTGAACTGCTCAGTAAAGAGCTAGTTCATTTGAACTATTCCCGTTCACTTGTTCTCTGCTCATTCCCGCTCTGTGTCGGAACGGGAGCTTCTACAGAACTGGTTCCGTGTTTCTCGGATATGCTGTTGATTTCATTATTAGGACTGTGTTGAAATGCTCGCGGGGAGGAGGGGGGGGGGGGGTGAGATCTTTTCAATTAATTTCAGCAGATATTAATGCTTATATGTTTTATTATTATTATTATTATTATTATTTTGAGTATAAAAAAATAATAATAAGGAAATTATTTTATTTCTCTTTCTATATTCAAACTATCAATGCATTGGAATGAAACCGCGTTTTTCTTTTATTATAATGTGTTACAAGTGTGTTTTTAAATTAAGTAAACTTAATTTTTTTTTAATTTGGAAAAAGGAAACATAATTTATGGTAACAAAACGTTGTGGAATTATTATTTTTATTATTATTTTTTTTTTTAATGTATTAGGTCTATGTTACATTGGTCCGGTAAATCCCATCCAGCAAATAAAAAAAAACATTTAGGTTTTTTTTCTTTTTTAATTTTACCTTGATTTTAAATTGAAATTATTATAATTTTTTTCACTATATTTGTGTGTAACAAATAAAAGCTGGTTTTGAAAGAATTAAAAAAATAAATTTGCGGAGTTTATAATAAATTTGTTAAGAACATGTTCTTTCACAGAATTCTCGCCATGTGAGGAATTGTAAACAGTTTTACTTTCTTTACTTACACAATATACACAATGCATAATAGGAATACATAATTGAAAATATCGAATTCTACAAATTCGGTATTTTCTATTATGAATTCATGCATTAGCGGTTTTTTGTATTGTGTATTTTATAAATTCAGTATTTTATTTTGTCTAGAATAACCCTACTGGATCTTAAGCCTCTTCTTGGTCTTCCTATTTGTATTAATTAAGAAAGAAGAGAAATGTCGTTTTTTGTTTAATGCTATTCCAAAGGTTGCTTGTCATATTTTTAAGGTGCTAGGTTCGAATCCTTAGCAGGCTGAGTTGTTCGTTGACATTTCCAAATCCACTGTAATGAAGGTTGTATTTTTTATATAATGTGAAATAAAACTAGTGTGTTCCATATATTGTAAATCTATTGTGAAATATTATTTTGGTAAAAGGAACTGGGCTATCTCTAACATTTTTGTTTCAAATTAATCTCTTCTACACTACATTATCACTGCTGTGGGAATCTTTCACAAATTACTCATCCTCTATCGCCCCACCGGGCCAATGTAATTTCTACTATCCAGAAACGAGTAGACACGACAGTGATAGTAACAAATTATCTCTCACTAGTTTTTAAGTTTTTTTTTTTCTACCTCAGTTTAATAAGTGTTCTATAGAAAGATAGTTGTAATACTATAAGAATTTTGTTTTCAGAAACGTGTATGCTCAAAAATAATTTAAATTTTTGAGTTACTTATTTAAAGTTGTAACTTTCTAGAAATTAAAAAAAAAAAAAACTAAAACGTTGTTCAAATGGCGCCGATTAAATACTTGTTTTTAGCATAGTTTACCATTAAAATGAAAACTAGGGGTATGGAACATCGCACAACTTTCGATTACATACTGACGTGGAATTGTGTCATTTACAGTTTTTATTACAGAAACAGAGGGGAGAAGAAAAAACGATCGTTGATGAGGTATACTCAAGGAAAGAGAACTTTTGTTGAAGGCATTCATTTTTCAACTTTTTACGCCTTTTAATATTTTTATGGGAATTTCGAAGGTGGGTATATCTAGAACACCTTAAGAGGCATTTCCACAGTGATTTTAATGAAAATCGTTAGAGCCGTTTTTTTAAGCAATAATTGAAAAACATGATTTTTTCAATGGCAGTTACCTTGTGCGCATGCGTGATTTTGACGAAAACCTAAATGGTACCCATGGTCACCACATACCCGCATACTCAATTTGAACATCGTAGGTCAACTTTTTCGGGAGTTATGCTGACCACAGACAGATATTTTTTCTATACCACTTTTTTGAAAGCTGGATGTTTCAAAACGCGGAGAAGTGCAAAAACAAAATCGATTTTTAATGACCGAATGCTATACTTTCATTACCCTATGTATACAAATGGGTAATTCAAACGTTTATCCAGGGGAAGGGATACGGGATATATCCCTTCCCGAAATTTTTAGGTTTGCCATTAAAACACAAAAATCAATGGATATTTTGTTTAAAATATTAAATTTATTTAAAACTAGCTGAATACCCGTGCTTCGCTACGAAATTTTAACATGTGCAATATTTCAGCTAGCTGTGAGGCCTCGCTTTGCGGAAATCTGTCATTCGTGTATAGGACACAGTTTTTGGCGCTTCACTCGTAGAAAGGTTCATCGCTACGCAAAATCGAGCTCGCTTCGTTCGCTGAATAGTTCACTGACGCATAAACACGGGCTTACTTCACTCGTTGAAAGGTTCATTGCTATGCAAGCATAGGCTCGCTTCTCTCGCTGAAAGATTCATTGATGCGTAAGCATATGCTCACTTCACTCACTAAAATCTAATTGCTACGTAAAACCTTAATATTGGAAGCCTCTCTCCCTTGTAGAGAAAAAAAATTCCCCTTTAAAACAATAAAACAACACCCCTTTAAGATTATTTTAACATGTGTTTGTGGAAAGCAAAATTAGAGGCCAAAACTACTTATGTTGAAACTTTCAGAGCTCTATGCCTATTCGAAGTCGCTTTTTGTGAAAAAATTGATTAAAAAACAAATTAAAATTTTAATATTCTTTTTGTCAGTCCAATTAGAAAGCCAAAACTACTTGCGTTGAAAATTTCAGAAATGTAGCCCTGCTTGAAAACGTTTTGTAAAATATATATTAATTAAAAAAATTAATTAAAAAGAAACTGAATAAAAATTTAAAATTCTGTTTTTCAAAAATCCAATAGAAGGCCACAACTATTTATATTGAAAATTTAAAAGCTGTAGTCCTATTTGAAATCATTTCGTAATATATATATTAATTAATTAAACAAATTAATTAATAACGAACTAAATAAAAATTTAAAATTCTGTTTTTCTGAAATCCAATTAGAAGGTCAAAACTACTTATGTTGAAAATTTTAGAGCTGTAGCCCTTTTAGAAATCATTTTGTAAAATATTAATTAATTAATTAATTAATTAATTAATTAAAAAGAAACTAAATAAAAATTTAAAATTCTGTTTTTCAAAAGTCCAATTAGAAAGCAAAAAACTACTTATGTTGAAAATATCAGAGCTGTATCTCTATTTGAAATCACTTTGTAAAAAAAAAAGATCAATTAAAAAAGAATTAATTAAAATTGTAACATTCTCTTTGACAAATATGTACAATTAGAAGGCCAAAACTTTTTATGCTGAAAATTTCAAAGCTATACTCCTATTTTAAGTAGGTTTCTATATATAAACAGACAGACACACAGCTTATTTTATTATTATAGTTTTTTTTTTAATGTCTAAGGATACAAAAAAATATATATTATCTTGATTACTAAATACATGCGGCATTGATAAAGAAGATTGTATGATTTATTGACATGATTTCATATCTTCTCCCCAATTTTTTTTTTTTTTGGCTACGCCCTTGGGGTAAATGAAAGTAAAAAAATAAAAATAATAATTTCTTGTGTGTCGGAAAAAAATTATACAAAATTCACCATCGTTTATGATTTTGTATACCTCCATTAATTTCTAATTTAGAGTTCTAATTCATTTATTCATTCCTTTTAATAAATTATATACCAAAATGCAACAATATTTATTTGTATTTTTCCATTGAGGTTTTGAACTTTCTGTGAGTCCCATTGTTTTGGAAACTTTAGATATTAAAAACTCCATTCCTTTAAAATTCCTACATTATAAATGCAAATATTCAAACTAAAATTATATGTAATGCTTATAATTTAAGGAGTGCGACTGTCCCAATCATATTTTCGAAAATATAAAAAAGTCTCTTCTAATTTGTATGTGTTATTCTGACGCGGTCATTGGAAAACCACACAAAAACGTAGTAACTTTTCCTCTCATTCTTTAAAACGCCACGTTAACAGAGCAGTGAAGTGGAGGGGAAAGATTCGTCCTTGACCCTAGTGACCTATCCCAGAGACCTACCGAAGATAGCACTTCTTCCCAAGGGCTATGATTTCGGCAATTGGAAAAAAAGAACTAGTTCTTCAAAAGAACGGGTTAATGAGTAGCTCATTTTAAAAGAACGGGAGCAGAGAACACCTGTTCAGTAAAAAGAACGTAAATATCACATCTCTACTAGTCTGGTATCGCTCTAGCGAACTCACTCTCCTCCCATACCTTGGAGAAAATTATTTGCTTGACATACAGAACGAAACTGTGTCCCAGGGTTCCCACGGTCCTTGAAAGTCCTTGAATTTTTTTGATGAAATTTGGTCCTTGAAAAAAGGATAAGGTCGTTGAAAGTCCTTGAATTTTTAAGTGACCAATGTCAGTAGTGTAGTTTAAAATAAAAGAAGTGTGCGACGCTATGTTGCGTCGTTACAAATGTATATATTTTTTTCTGTGTGTGTGTGGGGAAGGGGGGGGGGGGGGGAGAGGGAGTGAAAATGACAACTTTAAATAGTTTTGTAAATATTACTATAATAATCTCAAAATAGCTCATGAACACCTCAAAAATTGCGTATTTCGACTTATTGTTTATTCAAATAATTTTTTTAAACTATTAAGTTATATGAATTTTTAAATAATTTGCTTTGCACAACCCATTTTAAAAGATTGTTTAACACTTTATAAAGGATTATAACACATTTTCAAACATATTATTGACACAAATTTTTAAACATTTTTTACAACAATTTTCCAAAATGTCAGAGATGCCTTACATGCAATGGGTTCGGATAAATTCCCAGATTCTGTAGCTCCTCGAAATCTGTTTTCAAAATGAATGAAAAAGATTGGGATTGTTGCAGAAGTTGATTGAAAGTTTTATGGCTTTTTTCCTTCTCAAAAAGAAAATGTAGAGAAGTTCCTCTTGCTTGATAGATCCTTCGTTTCCTTTTTGAAATTTGCTTCATTAATAAAGTAATTGGAAAATCTTAATCCATCTGTCGATTTAAAATGTCTATTACTTTCTGTGCCATCTCAATCATCTCTAATTTTAAGCGGGATATTTCAATGTAGACTCATTACTTGCCAGATTTGCTTGGGCTGTTTTTTTATCTTATCCAGTTCGATTTTGTCATTTCAACAGTGGTGACGATTAGGTGAAAATAATAGTCAAAAATGGGTTTAGATCGGAAAAGAAAGCAAACTGCAAAATATAAATGATAAGGCCATCAAAATCACTAGATTTTAAAAAAGATTGGCGAAATTTCCTCTCCTTATTGCCGCCACTGTATGATTTTTTTTAAGGAACTGCTGCTACATTTTTGGAATAAATTCTGTAATAACTGTAATTGTAAAACTTTCCCATTCTCAAACCGAAAAGCAATTTAATTTTGCATTTTAAAGTAGTACATCTGAATTGCTTTCCTACTTCTTCGCAGCCCAATTTCGATGTATTATACCCATTTGCAAAACCATAGTGCTCTGTATGGTATGGGTGCAAACTATTGAAATTGTTGCGTTTTCTGCACTAAATAACATTATTTTAAGTCAGATTTTATTAAAGAACCAACGGATTCAATTTTTTTTAATAAAATATAAAAATTGTAATAAAATTATTTTCATAAGAATGGAATTAAATACATGTTATTAAAATTACTAATTTTTGCATCGTATTACTTTTTTTAGTAGTCCTCCGCTCTTAGCGCAAGCCTAATAACCCCTTTTCAACCCTGGGTTGTGAAGGGCTGCAATTTGTCTAATGTAGCATTATCAGTACTGCCAAGTTAAAGTGAAACAAAGTTAACAACTGTTCAGTTGTGTCACAATAACGTAGCGGAGCGCTTTAAGCCAGTCTCTTTACTGTATATTCAAGCAACATTTTATCTGTTGAACTAAACATATTCAAATTCACAAACATACAAAAGCAAAGTTAATATAAAGGATTTAAAAATCAATACTATTTTGAACATATTTTTTTTATGTTCAAACAAGTTATGTTTGATTTTCCCAATAACTGGGAATAAAATAAATATTTCCCAATATCTGACAAAATATAAATGCATAATTCCGTGATCTTAAAGCTAATACAAAATATGAACATTCTGCTCTTACCTATCTGGATTTTTAGCACTAACTAGTTTATTCCGTCAGAACCGCAGGTTCGCTTAACTTTTTTGGATTGTTAAAAAAACCCATCTTTTACTGTCATTTGTTTTTTCCTCTTGAACGAATTCATTTCTTAGGTACGTTGAGAGTTTTACAAATAATTTATTAAATCTGTGATATAAAAATTAAAAAAAAAAAGTTAAATAACTTTTGTTGATAAATCGGTTAGTGTTCCCGTTAAAATTAGAGGAGGCGAAATATTCTTCAAGGAAAGGGCACAAAGAACTGTATGTGGTAGGCCAAAGTTTTGTTCTTTAAAAATATAGATATTTGTCGTGAATTTGTGTATGGAAGTTTTAGACTGTATATACAACGAACCATACAAATTTGACGTCTGGAATTCCTCCAAAAATACAGATCATTCATTGAAGAGGATAATTGCTATTAAATGAATCATAGCTAGATGTAAACATATATGTCAGTTCATTTCTAAACAAGGAGAAATGGCCATGTGTGGGTTGCCGCACTTCTTTCAAGTGTTTTACAAAAACTAGAACTTGTCTGCTCAGCTCTGAAGTTGTGGATCCCAGACGAAAGCAAGTTCCCACGAAATGACTTTTTTTGTTTGCTTACTTGGCTTTGAGTTCAGTATCACGTAAAAAGAAAAAAATTTAGATGAGGGAACGTCATTCTGCCTTCTATAAATGTAAAGAATCGCCGTTGCCTCGTGTTTTCACTTCACTACATCCCTGACCACCGATAATCTCCGTTTTGTAATTTTACATATGATGTAGTATTTAAAATTATGGTCCTTAAATTTTTCTAAAAAGGTCCTTGAATTTTCTTAAAAAGGTCCTTGACTTTTCTTAAAAAGGTCCTTGAAAGTCATTGAATTTTTTTCTTCAATAAGAGTGGGAACCCTGGTGTCCATATTATTGCTTTTCTTCAGATATAATTAAGTTTAAGTATTTTCAACAAACTCATCAACAGTTCAAGACCTAAAATGGAGAAATGTCTAAGCACTAAGTATCAAATTGAGAAAGTTGTACACAACGTTCTAAAGTTATCAGCATAAATCGCATTGTATGTTGAATTCTCGGTACTTCTTTGCCCTATAATGGGATCATAATGCTAAAACTATTTCCACCACTTATCTTGGAAGTCACTCTTTCTGACAACTTCTCTGTTCTTTTGTAGGTGTTTTATGGTGCATAAAAAATATGCAATGAATGCTGTTGTTTTTTTAGGTGTTGTCCCCTATCACGGGCCGTGTGAGTGGTGCGAAAGAGGTTCGCGTCGGGACTGACAAGGAAACCATTACCCATCTCGAAGTGACTGTCATCACCGGACTCCAGATGACGGTGCTTCCTGACGAATCCCTGCCAGGCGTTTTTATCAGTCAGACGAGCGTCAACCACAAGTTAACGACACAATACCAGGTACTTGTGAGTTTTAAATATAATTTCTTGGAATGACGATTATTGAAGGTAATATTTTTTGAGGATTCCATTTGTCATCAGTGGTACCAAATGGGGTAGGAAACAGAATTTATGAATACTCGCACTTTAATGAAAAATTTTATGTTCTTAAATAATGGGAAAATATTGGATTTTGTCTTTATAAGATGAGATAAGGTTTTGATGCTTTGAAGGTTAGATTTTAATAAAAAAAAAATTGTTTCTACATCAACTACAAAATATGCGATGTTATATATATTATGTAGCATTTTACTAACCATTGCTTTATTTAAAAAATAATGAATAAATCATTATACTTAGACAAAAAACTGGTGTATAAAAGCTTAGTATTCTTTGTAGATGCATCTATATATAAGTATGCAAATATTAACTATTTAACTCTTTAAATATCCTACAAGTTAATAAAAACCTTAATGTGTTTGTAATAAATTTGAAAGGACTAATATTTTTTAAAATGTATTTTATATGAACAGGAGGGTCTACTCAACATAAAACTACATTACTCTGATGGAACCTCATCCACATTAGCAGACATAACAGACACAGACTACCACCTCTCAGTGGACACATTCGACAGTGGGGTAGTGGCATTTGCTCCCATGGCAGGACTCCACCATCCTCGAGTAATTGCTATCGGAAAAGGAAAAGGGGACCTACTCCACGTCACCCTAGAACTAACAGAAAGGTGCCAGAAGCGCAGGAGTCAGCCCCTCGCCATGGCGTACGCCTACATCGACGTGGACTTCTCCAATCCGAAGTCAGTCATGAACGATGTGCGTGTCAAGTCCCCTAAAAATGACCAGGGAAGGAAACGAACTGATCATTCTGACTCCTCGGGATCGGATGGTGTCGACTCTTTCCTCAATTCAAATGATGCCAGCTCCATATTGTACCAGGACGCCATCAGCCATCGGGGGAAGTCCCACTATCACGAACCAGCAGTTCAGGCTAGACAGAACCTGGTACATCCATCAGACCTCACTCCCCTTGAGATAGGCATGTACGCCCTTTTAGGGGTCTTCTGCTTGGCCATTCTGGTATTCCTCGTCTCATGCTCAGTATTCGCTGTTCGGTATCGGAGGAAGCAGGTGCCGCCAGTAACAGCCACTACCGGAGAATCGGTGGCCCATGCCCACGACTGGGTGTGGTTGGGTAGAGCGACACTTGAGAGGAATTCCGTCAACACCAGATGTTCGCAGACACTAGTCCCCATGGCGGACTTCAACGGGAACCATCAGTCGGACAGCATTGACACTAACACCATCAAGGTCCAGAGACGCGAGAAGAAAAATGGTTCTCGACCCATAGGAAGCGGATGCCGCAGTAGCAATGTATCCTTCCCGGGTTCTGAAATCAGCATCCGGATCACCACCAACCCTCAAGAGCTGAGAGAAGATGAGATTGCCATGATGGAAAAGAGCACTTCCACATGTCTTCCTCCTGCAAATTCTGGAAGTGCCACCGTGTCCAGGGAGAAAAGGGTCAGAATAGTCACCAACCCTGTGCCACCTCCTCTGCCACCGAACAACCCTTTAAAACTGTTTCCCCCTCATCCTCCTCCCCCTATTCCACCCCACCGTAATTTCCCTCCATCGAAAAACAACCAACAAAGGCACCTCAGAGATTTCCAGATGGGCAGGTTCCGCGCGCCAGCAACAGATGCGGAGTGGGAGACAGTCGCCCAGGGAATGGATTACGACCAACTCATTGAATACTTCGAAAACTTGAAAGAATCCAATGCTTGAGAAAGCAAGATCCAATGTTCAAAGAAGCAAAGTTTATCGCTTGAAGAAGCAAAACCACAATGCTATCAGTCAAAGAAAATGTGTTCCAGTGAAGGCAGCTGTCGCGATTATGCAGTTGTATAACCATGCGTTGCCGACGAAGACTGTGTCTAAGGCAAGGTTCGGCTTGCCGCGATTCTAGTCTAATATACCACACTTTTATGTTCATGCCTATGAATTGAAAACCTTTGTGCAAGCCCTTTTGTTGGAATTGCACCTGTCTTGAAATGTGGAATTTTCACTGAACCTACAACTTGTCAAGTAGTATCTAGTCCGTCTAACTTGTACATTAACTGGATTTTGAAGTCATCAAAATTCTAGAATCTTGCTGAGTAATGTTTTATGTGTTTCAGTTTTTATACTACTTGTCAGACAGATTGAAATTTAATTAGCAACTTAAAATAGAGTTTTAGATTCGTTTGTGAAAAGTACATATATGTAGACTTTTTATAACTTTTGTTGCATTTCATGACAAAATCTTGGATCAATTAGCTACTCAGGTAGCGCCATGAGCATTTCTTTTTTGTTTGAGTAATTAATATTCAAAATATTTAATCATTAGCCTTTAAACATTTCATTTCCAATTTTACCACACAATTATGTTTATCTTGAGTTTGGGATTTAATATTCTTAAAGGCCAAATTTGTTCAGCAAACTACTTACAAGAATTGTCATAAAACGATTCAATTTATGCAATTTACTGGATGTGACTAATCCATTACATATTTCCACTAGAGACATGCAATGAAGTGACACAAGATTAGTTGCTATCCTCCCATGTTACAAAACATTACCATTTTGCCTACCTATACTTTAAAATACACTTCCACTATGCATGCTTGTATATAAACGTACAACCAAATTCAAAACATACTTCGTAGAGTTACTATGTTAATGTCGAATGTTATTGAAGTGAAAAACATTTATTGCAGGTTATTAGATTACTTGTGAATTTTCAACCAATGTAGCATTTTTTGTATTAACTTTGTTCAAAAAGATTATTTCAGAGATCTTGTAATTATGACCAGTAAATCTGTATATATTATTTAAACTTGGTTTCATTTTTATTCTTAAAAGCAAAACATTTTAAGTAATCAATGGCATTTTGATATGGTATTGTTTCACCCCCTTGTTTTCCCATATATTCAATAAATAAAACTGATTGCAAATTATTGGAATTCTTATATACACATCTACTTGATAAAATATTTAAATTAAAGATATTTAACCAGTGGCGGCTCGTGCACCGGCCAATAAAGCCGTGCTGCATCTAAATTTATTAGTTCATAACTAAAATTATATATTTTACAATTTTCTAAAATGAAGATCCAATTTCTACGGTAAGTGCCAAATATCCAATAAACAGCAAACTTCTTGCTCAATACTTAAACCTCGAGAGGGAAAGAACGCTTCCAATCAAGGTGATCTTCATCCGAACAGCAGCCTGAAGCGCGTTTCGGCTGCAACGTTGCCATGTTAAAGAATGGAATCTAATAGAGCCTTCCCTCCAAGTAATGTGTAGCAAGGCAGCCAAATAAGCGATTTTCCGACTTTGGCTGCCGTTGAGAATTTTTGCTTTAAAATAATTTCTAGATGGAATTTATACAAGATAATGGTATTATCTGAAGGTTAGAGAGTTATTTTATTAGTTTGATACTCTATTTTGTTCTAAAAATAAATTTGAATACTTTAAACTCATTATCTAAAATATTGCGTTTTTAGCACGTGAAACTTCATTTAAACAGTGATAACCGAAGTTTGATCTTTTTGAAAAATGATTTGAAAACTGAATTAACTAGTTTTGAACCTCAGTCAAACTGATTGCAAAAGAAAATGAATTTTGCTATATTTTTAAACTAAAAAGTTTTTTGAAAAATTGCGATTTTTTCTACTTTCAATGTTAGAAAAAATTCTATTAAAATAAATACATATATTCTAGAAACTAGATGAAGGTTCATAACATTAAGAATACTACGAACAATTTCCAACCACAATTTCTTTTCTTAGGTCCCATAAAACTCGAGTAATCACTGTTCAAAAATATAATTAAAATGAGTTAAATGTTAATTTATTTTTGAATAAAACTGTATTTTTTTATTCATTTAAACATCATTACTAATTATGTACTTTTAAGTGCAAAAAAACTCGACACGATTGTGGAAATTGTGTGTGTGGTTGTGGGGAAGTCGCATGTTTCCGACTGCACTAACATTTTCAGCCACGCGCCACGACTGTATTTAACACTATACTGAACTCAAAACAAATTCGGATGTTTAGCAAAATATATGGTAGTATTTTTATTTTTCTTACAAAGAATTAAATTTGGCACAAGGTATAGAATTAATTTCTGAAACATCAAAACAATACAGAAGATCAGTAAGCCAGACATACAAAAGATTGCATAAGGGATAATTTCTAAAATTGCCCTTGCAAATCAAGTATTATGGGTATAATGGCAAATGCAAATTTTAGAAGGGCTCATCTTGGATTTTTAACTTTATACACAAGGGAAAAAAATTGTTAAATCAATTTGAATTATATGAGATTTTTTTAATATAATTATTGTGTGACATAAAATACAAAAATGGTTTCCTAAAATGTGTGTCAGGGAATGAGGTAGCTAATTTCCCTAAGTGCTTCCTTTTTGAAATTCATCCAAGGATTGATGGTTCATACAATAAAACTGCATTAAAAAAGAACGTTTATTGTTGAAAAGAACAAGTTTTACGATATTGTTTTTCGACAAATAGAAACCCCTTTTTCCAACAAATTTTCAAAAATTCTTGGACATCTGCGTGTGATGCAGCAATAGAACATGTAATATCTTTTAGAATCTTGTGTCACCATTAAAAAAAATATGAGGTCTCGACACTCGTAAAACAATTATGTGTATGAACAAGTGTAAAACTCAATTTTTAAAAAAATGCAAAAGATTCCACTGAGAACCCATTAACAAAGTAACTGCATAGCTGATGTTATTATCTTTAAACAGGGAACCTACACATTTTGAGAAAAAAACATCCAAGAAATTTCTAGAATATAGTTATAAAAACTACTCATCAAGTAGCTTTACAAAATGTCTATTTTGGCAATTTCAAGTATTGATCTATGCAATATAAAAAGTTCTGACATTTTATTGGATTAGAATTTTTCTTGCTTCAAGAGCTAGATTGCATCATAATATATTCATATAGGATTAAGACTGCTGGGAGTTAGGGAATAATGCATTGTAGAAAATATAAAAGATAATTTCAAAAAATCACTTAGCGACTATTCAATAAAAAAAAATTAAATTTCCAGTAACCCTAAATTAACTTGTTTTCCACGACATAAAGAATATCAAACCCACTCCAAATATTTCTTCTGTACTTTCAGTTGTACATACACTGTTTTAACTACATACAATGATTTCAAATAAATTCCCTTGGTAAGTCTAGTGTCTATATTCTAGAAAGATGTACCAAATAATTAATCATTCAATGACAACTTTACCCCACACATGTACAAAATATCCATTCACATAATGAGAATTATAGCATACAAACTTCAACAGTATTTTGTATAAAAGACTTTATTTTATTTCAAACTTAATAAGTTACACGATTCAAGGTTTTCAAGGTAGCGATAAAAAAAAGACACTTTTTCTCGTACTTCCACACAAAGTCAGATACAACTCAAAAGGCAAAACAAAATCACCTCACTCTAATGTTTATTGGCAGTAAAAATACAACATGCACACACTCCAAAATATTTGGCATGGTCCCTTTCATTTACAACTTCTTCCACGCACATCACCCTTCAGCTTTGACCACAGGGGCATCTCCTGCTGCAATATCAATAGCTTCGTTGGTGTTGAGATCTCCAGGCATGACACACTTCCAGAGGCCGTATGTCTTCCCGACAATTGTCTGCCAAAGACGTAGGGTACCGTCTTCACTGCCACTAGCGTAAAGTTCTCCATCTGGAGAGAATTGGACGCAGTGGACTGGCCCAAAGTGACCCTTGAAAGACTCTAAAAGGGAAAAAAATATATTGCAACTCAACTGATTTGGAAACAATCTATAAAACAAAATACAGATAAAGAAGTTTCTTTACAAAATATTATTAACAATTACAAATAACCACAAAGTAGTTCATTCATTAATACCTTAAACACTTCTATATTATGTTTCAAAATATTTAACAAAATAGAAACTGAAATTAACTCAGCTAAAGACATCCCCTCTTCCAAACATTTCCAGGGAATCAGTTAAAAACCTATTGCTGACAGCTCAAATGAAAAATAAAACTTGTGTGCGTCCTGTTTTCACGCCAAAGATCCATATCCTTTTGTATAATAATGTATCAAAACTTTTAATTTTTGAAGATATTTAAAATTAGAATCCTTGAACAAAGTTTTGTATAGTTCAAGTAAGTCTGGAGCAAGGAAAAAGGCAAAGAATAATATGCAATAAAAGCAGTTGTTTTTTATCTTATTACAACAAAATGAATATTGTTTTTATGTTTGGGGAGGGGGCAGTGAAATGTCTTTATTAAGAGAATCCATATTAAGATCAAAATTGCAGTGGCATTATGTTCTAAATCTTTCCACCACAGAAATTTGCATAAAAATTTAATAAGGCATAAAAAGTCGAAAAACTAATAATGTCTTTAAAATAAAATTATCATCTCTTGAGCACTCTCTATCAGAGACTGTTTCTCCTCCATTTCACTTAATAAAAAGAAATATAATAACTGGCCAATTTTTTCAAAAAAAGAAAATATGAAAACAAAAGCCATCACACCAATTCACATCAAATATAAAAGCAGCAACCAGCATTGTAAAGTAATTGAAAATAGTGGAATGTTCAACAACCTAGTTTAACCATAATTAGGTCTTCTGTAAAATTTGGAAGAAGTGGATACATTGTCTAGTATCTGGAGATGGAGAACATAATTCTAACATAAACAGGTACTTAATCAACTTCTTACAAGAATGTAATGTTTTTTAAGATAATTTTTTATAAAAATTTTAAAAATAGGCTTTATTGAAAATGAACAACTGAATTCCTTTATATGCATAGTCAATTTTTATATTCATTAACACAGCAGCGATTTCAAAAACATTTCTATCGGCAAAATGTGCTGCAAACAACCTTTTAAAATTTATTTATTAAAAATGAATGTGAATTTATGCTCTCGCATCCAAATATCATAAATTTATTCTGATTAAAGTAATTTTATTAATTATTCATTAAAAAAATTTTGGCAACAGGAAAAAGTTTCAACTATGATCGGTTCAATGGTATTTTAACGCAATTGAATGACAGCAAGTTGGTTTATTAGTATTCCGCAAAAGCGATCTTTCGGTGACAGCTCTCAAATTTGATAGAATTCATCGATATCGAATCTATCAGCCAAGTTTCAGCCCGATTGGATGACGTCAAGAGTGTCAATTAGGCCTACGCAGATTCCACTCCCCTCGACAAACAAACACACAAAATCAAAGTTAATATAAAGGTATTAAAAAAGAAGACATGGGTGAAACTGACCAACATTGAGAAACCCTGAAACTATGGATATGGAGTGTTTGAGAGTGGAACCCCACAATGGGTCTCTAAGAAGCAGAGCTCTCATTGAAGGGGAGCTGAAGGGAGTGGGGGGGGGGGGGGGTTAAATTCCCAGTTTAAAATCCAAAACTATAAAAAAAGGTTATTTTAATTACCTCCATAGCTACACAACAGAACTTAAATAAGCTAAAAATTAACAAAAACAGCAAATTACATCATGTGCAAACACATGCAGTAACATTAATTTTTTTAGGTTAAATTTAAAGTAAAAAGGAAGTGAATTTTCTGCAATAAATGACATTATCAGAGAGTCGGCAGTAAATTTTCTAGTCGCCACATCTACAGTAGGATCAGTAGATAAAATTTCACCTGTTCTGCTACTAAGGTGGTAGAATGTTTATAAAAATTGAGTCCCACTCAACAACTTCCTCACTGTTAAAATGTGCAGTAGACTTGGAATGTCTCAAAAGAGACTTTAAAACCTTTGGTACCATACTGTATCGAGCTATTACAACGTGTGCAAAACCATGTTCCGGCAACATCAACTTTTTTACAGCAAATCAAGATTTTTTCTTTCATGGAATCGTCTTTATTTAACCATTTCCAACAAAACTTATTTCTTATTCTTGTTTGGAGATTTCCAATATCAGATTTATTATCCAAATGTTTCATTAAAAGTAGAGAATTGTTTCCTACACACACTATCCATTTCATAAAAATTCCTTCCTAAAGCCAAAAACGCTGCTCTATCCTTATTCTTGGTCGAAAGACAAATGCAAGAAGACCCACCCTCTGCTCGACCCTTAGGCCTCGGGTACGATATGAGCGGTAAGTGGTGAACGACTTGCGGTAGAGTGTCATGAGCGATAAAACGGTAAGTGACATTGGCTACAATGAGAGCGAAGGCAGTATTTTCCTTCAACTTTTAACATGACGGCATCCAGTGAACCAGCTAAACGCTTCATTTTGAGTGATTATCACCTTCAAAATGAAGTATCTAAAACTGATATTGTTTTATGGTGACGAGATTATCACAAAATTTCACATAAATATACGGTTTTCAAGAAATAATAAAATAGCATTTCAATTATATATCTAAATAAAATGTTTTTGAATTAATGTAAAATCAAAACAATATTTTTAAAATCATTATATTTGTCATTCCACGAACATGGCCTGCATTTAACTTCCGAAATCAAAGCCTCGCACTTGAGATCTCGTAATGTTCTCTTCTCTGCCATTTTCATTGGATGAGAGTTTCTATGGAATTGAAAAGACTCTGGGCGGTGAACGTGAATTAACGTCTAGGGGTAGCGGCAAGTGGTAAGATGAAGCAGCAACATATTTCACCCAGATGCTTTTGTTCATCATAGCCCCCATATTTACGCTGTAATCAATGCAAACATGCCGCTTCATCGTTCTGCCGCTAGTCGCTTGCATCGTGCCCGAGGCTCTACAATCGTGTGACATCACAGTCAGATGATTTGATTTCATTTATATTCTTCTCGAAAAGCGTGGTGTTCATGAGTGACTTAAAATATGAGAATTTAATTTTTTTTTTAAATTAGGTTTCAAACTGAAATCACAGAATGGAAATCAATGACATTTTAAGGACTTTTAAAGAACAAAATAATATTTTTTAAGACGTTTGAAATTTTTTTTCAAGCATCATGTCTTAATAATAAATTTTCAAAAAGAAATGAAATTGATGATAGGAGGAAAACATGCAGACGGTGCCGTTTTACGAAGAAAAGAAATGATCAAATTAAGCAATTGAAAGCTCATGGATTTGCAAAGATTGCCAGGTGTGTCTTTGTATAGATTGTTTTGGTCCATTCCACAATGAACATTAAACAAAAATTAGAAACTGTAATTTCCAGATTTAACAGTTATATATCTTTTCAAATATGCAAGTAATTTTAAAACGGTTGTGTTTATGATCATATTATATGCATCTAGATATGCGATATGATCTAGCAATTCTTTTACAATTTGTCACAACGATTTTTATAAATTATGTCGTTAGACACACAATATTCCGTGAAAATTAAAGACATTTATGAACCTCTAAGCATTTTCAAGTACTTTTAAGGCCAGGAAAACAAGGTAAAAAATATTAAGCACTTTTAAGGGCTTTTAATAACCGAGGGAACCCTCTAAATATACTTTTAGAATGAAACCCGGAGTTCCTGGTAGATATAATTGAAAAATCGCGGAACTCACGGGAAAGTTTCATCTCGAGATAGGTAAAAGATAACTGATCCTCCCGTTTTAACTTTTAAGGAAACTAGAAATAAAGTTAAAATTCTCCTTGGGATCGTAAATTTAAAACTTCTAAAACCGATTTCTCAGCATTTTAAAGATTTAAATAAAGTTTATTTAGAAAAATTCAACTTAATATTGCATTACAAACAATAATACAAATCTAAACAGAGCAACAGATCAAGTTTTCGATTAAAAAATGCTTAATTCAAAATGTAAACAATTACCTATTTCAGAGCCTGTTTCATAGTCAAATTTATACATCTTAAAATCGTCCCCTCCACATACAAAAACGGATTGATCAGGATGAAGAGAAGCACTGTTAACTTGAGAAGGCACACTGTATTCTTTAATTTGCTCATAACTGAAAAAGCAATTTATAACTTTTAACAACAAGTTGAGTATTAAGTAGTCAAACATAAGCAAGCAATCACAGATAGCATATTAGAATAGCACCTCATTAAATAATATAACAAAATACACAAAATTAGGCTATAAACAGAAACTAACTAGTATAAACTTTATAAAGATTTCAGTTTATCTGAACTATAAATTTGCATAATAAAAGTCTAACACGAACTTCAAATTAAACAAATATTTAAGAAAAAATAAAAATAGAATTTTCTTTCTTTTCATACTATCATTAGATGTAATTAAAATGTACAAAGAAAAGACCTATTATTTTTAAGAATAAAAAAAGTATTTGAACATTCTCTAAGCTAATTTTAAAAAGGACACTTAATTATATTCCAGGAATTTTTACAGTCTAATACTTGAAACTGTTTATGTAGTAAAACAAAGTTCAGAAATATCTAACATAAAATTTAGGTGCTGATTATTACATTTTTTACCGGGCTGCAGTGAGTTTCTAAAAAATTTAGGGAGAAATTTTAGGGATGATCCCAAAAATTTCAGGAACGTTTAAAGGATAATGCTAAAAATTTTAGGGATAATTCTCCAATTTTAAGGATAATTCTCCAAATGTCAAAGATAATTCTTAAGATTTTAGAGATAATTAAAAAAAAAATTAAAAAAAAAAAAAAAAAAATTAGGGATATTTTTTTTTTAAGCTGATATAGGCTCCTAACATAGACATATTTTTTCCAAACCTTGTTTCAATACAAGAAAAATCTACCAATTTTCAAAAAATTTAACTTCAAACAACTTTTTAGCAAAATAACAGTTATATAATTAAACAATTATACTATTTTGACAATCATGCAAATTTAATTAAATCCACATTTCCCATCTAGAGGAATATCGGGGAAAGGATTCGTGGTTTTGGAGGAAAATCGGAGAATATTTGTAATTTGTAATTTTTTTAGGAATTATCGAACAATTTACGTACAATTTTATGAATTTCAGGGAGAAACAAAAAATTTAAGGAATATTAAGAATTTTAGGGCGGATATGACCCCTGTAGTGAACATATATTTTCTACATGTATTGTTTTAGGTAAATAAAAGCAGCACACAGAAAATATTTCATGGACAAATGCTTTTGTAAGCAAATCAAAAATTAAATGTTATGAGTGAAATGAAAATTCAAAATACTATAATTTAAATTTTAAATACTACTCACTTGTTGGCATTGTAAAAACTAACAGAATGACCATGGGTTATAACTAGAGTCTCTCCATCCTGTGAAAGTTCTAAACTACTAGGAGATGTACCAAGTTCTAGCCTTTTCACTTCTTGCAAAGATGTCATATCCCAAAACCTATAAAACAGGAGAAAAAATACAATTTAACAATAAAATGTTTATAATAGTCAAATTGTAGATTAAGTAGAAAATCTTTCATTCAAATAAAAGGGAAGATGAAATTACCTAACAGTTTTGTCGTCTGATGCACTTACGATTCTCCTTTCATCATGGAGGAATAATGCTTTCTTTATGGAGGATGTATGCCCGGTAAAGATTTCACCAGCTGCGAAAGAAAAATAGTTCATTGAATGAGTGATATTTTTACTAACAAATTTAAAACTATGATTTGATGCCTAGATTGGTAGTTAGGAAAGGTATGTAATTTTGACAATTAAAAGTATTAATGAGCTTTAAGTTAGGCTTCCACTATCACTGAGCAGAGCAGAGTGGATTAAATTAGAGCCAATTACAAGGCTGTCAACGTCCATTGCAGCACGAAGCTTGAGCTACAGTAGACGTTGGCAGCCTTGTAATTGGCTCGAATCCACTCCGCTCTGCTCAGCGATAGTGGACGCCAAGCTTTATAATCTCATGGCGTCATGCTTGGAGCTTATGCATATTGAGCTTAATTTAATTTTCTCATCCTAAAAATAACAACATGCTCTTTCAAGAGCATGATCATGACACAGGTTTTCTAGCAGTAATTTGTACAGTGAGAACTCTAGGTGGAAGGCCTCTGTGTTTCTGTCAAGGCTTTATTTAACCCAAACAACTTTCAACGTGTCAATTTAACTTAATAAAATCATGTGTGAATGTTACAAAAAATATGTTATTAAATACATTGATGTAAATGTAATAACATATTGATAGTATAAAATTTAATTAGTTAATTTTACGAGAGGTAGATGTCTAAACATGGGTGCATTGGAACAAGAACCACCAAAGCCAAAATCAATTATGTATTTTAAATTCTTAATATCAAACTGTAGAAGTACTTATTTATTTTTTAATTTTAGTTAAAATCTTGCTTGAATAGACATAAATAATGTCTGCATTTTTGTCTGGCTTTTTTCTTAAACCAAAATAATATTACAGGCTAACTAGCTTAACTCTTCCATAACCCCTTAAGGAAATAGGAAGCAAAAAATAATTTTTGAGGTTTAAATTGCACAGATGTGAAATAATCATATATATGGAAATATTCAAAACACAACTACATCAGAAGTCTCTTCAATAAATTTATAAAGCAAATACTTATCAGAGTTTTAAAAACAGAACACAGGGAATGGCAATACCTATATCTGACATGTATTAATCCAAAAAGAAACACTATTTCTAGGAATTTCAGTAGTACAAATTATTTCATCAAAATATCACTCACCAAAGGTTTAAAAAATATTCAATAATTTATTTTAATCATTATAAAGCACTAAAAAATTAAATTACCATCTTCTGGCCTGTGAAGATTAAAGATACGAACTTTCTTATCATTAGAAGCAGTAAGAAGCTTGGAATCGTCAGAGTTGAAATCTACGCTTTTCACAATGTGTGGATGGCTAAACGTATGAAGCTGTTCTCCAGTAACAGAATCCCAAAGCTAAAGTTATACACAAGTTAAATTAGAACAGCAATAGTAAATAATTATCTAGATTGATATTACAGCAAAGTACAAGCTAAGTACATTTGTTAAAAATTATTACAACCATACATTTTTAAATTCAATACAGTAAAGAAAAGTCACAAGAAAATACCAAAGCATCTCTGGTGTGTGATTGTGTGAATTTAATTGGAAACACTTGTTTATTATCTTATCCTTTTGAGATGGAAAAAATGGACTTCATATTTATTTGTATTCAGAATAGAAAATAATATTAAAAAAGAAGTTATCAAAACTAAAACAGTCTTTAAAATTTTTTTTTGCAAAACTGTACAATTGAATTTTTAATTCAATTAAATAGTTAAAACTTTGTAGTAGAGGATATTTTTCTGCCTTAGTTTTAATTGGTTGGTTTATATGTTTGATGACTTTATTTATACACAATGATGGCTAATCAGACTAGGAAGTAGAGCTTAATTCTGAACCACAATGAAATTCCATACCTAACTTGGGATTCGAACCCAGGACCTTTGGCATGCAAGGCCAGACTACTAACTACATAGCCATTAGGTGGGAAGTTTTAGATGGCTATTTTACCTTCCGGTTAAATGCAGTTTTTGGCAACACGTTTTATTTTTTAAATTATTTCAATTTATTTATTTTATTATTTATATTTTAGTTAATTTTATTATTCGGCATATTTTACTTAATTTCATTGTTATTTATATATTTACTTAATTTTATTTTAGTTACCATGTTTCGGATTTTGACTATGATTTTGGACGCCTAATGAATAAAACATGCCAAATGATTAGCATTATACATCAATACTACCTTTGCTTCAAAATCAGCGGATCCAGATGCAGCTTTCGTTGCATCTTTGTTCAAAGCAACTCCCCAAACAGCACCTTTATGGCCAGTAAAAGTTCCGATCCAATCACCTGTATCTCCATGCCTCAGCATGGGTTTACCGTCTAAAAATAAAAGAAAAAACGTAAGATATTAAAAAGAAATTGAACGTTTCAAGATCCTAAACATAGACAACCATGAAACAATTCAACTCGAGCAGAAAGTATCAGGGTAAAAATAGTACAATGAACAAACAGCCTAGATGATTTAAGATAACTGTGTTTGGAACTAAAAATAAAACTTAACAGCAATCAAGGTTGCTATATAATAGTTTAGAAAATGAGAGATTAATGCTTTACAATGCAAAGATATATTTATCTTTTAATTACCGTCAAATAAAGTTACCAAACGTCAATTTCCTATAATGCATCTGCACTAATATGTAACCTGCAACTGAAGACTGCCAATTCCATGCCCATACCTGAATGCTTACTGAATCTCGAATTAGGAAGCATTGGTTAGAATTTATCATGTTTTAATATTGTGAAATCAACTTATGTTTTGATAAGAATAAAAACTTTTTGACCGAAAGCCAAAAATTGAAAACAGAAAAGTGGTCAAAAGTACACACTTTGACACTTTTTCAGTTTCTTTGCCAGTATTTACTACATTAACTGTTACTAATTAAGATTATTCAATTAGTATATTTACCACCATGGAAACAGATAAAATGGCAAGAAATAAAATCTAATCATTAGACTGAAAGCTATCCTAGCATTAATTTAAAAGACGCTCACAAGGAGGGATTTTTTCCAATAAAACTTTACCTTTACAAGCAGATATTAAAAAATAGCCGGTTGAAGTAATTGAACTGAAAGCTAAATCAACCACAGGTCTTGTATGACCGCTGCAAGTCAATGCTGTTTGTCGCAAACCTGACATGATTTAAAATTTTAAATCCAAGCTAAAATATGGAACGCAAACAATATTATTGAAACGCAAGCAATATTTTTATTTATATAAATAATCAGACGACGTTGTTTCCCCAAAAACGGCACTAAATAACAAAGTGTTACGGCTACAGTGAGTTATTGGAATTGGACAATATTTCTACATATTTCAGCTGTCTAGTTTATAGATGTGTAATAGTAAAACAAACTGTGCGTTGTTAAGAGTATAAATTTCAAAAATTATTTTTAATTTTTATTCTGATTCGTTATTTTTATGAACAGCTTATAAATTAAAATAAAATTACGGACAAACCTTCTTAAGCAGAAATAGACACCCGGAACCTTGCTAACAGACAAGATAAACAAAAACACCAACTCCTGAGACATCAATAATTAAAATTTTGGAATCTGAAAGTCAAGTAAATTATATTTGATATTTTATTCTGAAGTTTGTTTCTACGTTGAATGTATTGTTTTTCTAACCACTTTTTGATATTTTTAGAAATGACAGAACCGGCTCAATATCTCGTCAGAATACCGAATACCGGCAACTTATACTCATATCTTGAAATTAAATTACATACAATTTCAAGAATCTTCAAATGGGGTTTGAAATTTCTAATGAATAAGGTGTTGCGGCGCAGATGCATTGTTGTGACCCTTATTGGGATAGTTATAGAAATATTCCATGTCAAATTTGAATCTTCTCTACTCAGTTTTATCTGAAATACAAAAATCCGCCTTCCTAATAATTCGGACAAACTAAAAAGGAATATAGTTTTCCAGTCCATCCAAAAAATTTTGAAACTTTGAATTATATAATGTAAAATAAATAAATGATACATAGAATGAAAGCGTAGAGTTCCGGCAATAAATTTACTGAATTTGTTTATTATTTCTTTTTTATTGTATGTTGTAATACACAGTTGAGTGTGGTGTTACTGGATGATAAAGGTTTAGGCCTCTTTTAACTGATTTTTAGATGGCTTAGTTTGGTGGATGTATGAGAATTTGTCTTCATTTAGCTGATGCTAAGGGCTCGACCAATAAAGTAGTGATTTTTCTTTACAATATGCAGCATACTACTTCTCTGGGATAATGTCCATCATGTGACATATTGTTTTATTTGTTGCGTTGCGTGTTGTACAATATCACCCTCCATTTTCTTGGACATATGGGCCTTGAGGGTCATCAGAAATCACTGATCAGTTTATGGTTGTTGAAGAAACTTATCGAACACAATGCACTCTGTGCTATTGGAATTGGTTGCTCATCACACCAGATCTTATCAATTCCTCGATGCATTTTTCTAGCTTTTCTTTGTAACAAAAAATGACATTAGCTTTTGTATTTTTGGAAAATTCTGCCTATGTAATAAACTTAGCAAAGATATTTGCATCTGTAACAACAAATTTCTGGGCTTTCATAAACCATCTTTTTTATAGTGCCTCCAACACCATCTATTGCTCCCTTTAAGGGAAAAGTTGCAAAAAAATGCCAGTTTATAGTAATATCATAGAAAGTTATTGCTGATAAGAGGAGCGTAGCTTAAAGTGTTGCCCCGCTCCATCAGGAAATTTGTTGATGAAAAATTTTTGGTGCTTTTTTGTGTATCTTCTCAATTAACAGGAAATTAAAGAAGTGCGCTACTTATTTGTCATGAGACGTATACTTAGACACAATAGCACCAGAAAATACCTACGTACCATATACAAACTCTATATTGTATAACCTTATTTTGTTGCCAGTGGATGATTTGGACTTCATCTTGTTGAATTATGGAGAACTTTTCACTAAAATCAACTTGAAGGAAAGCTGTTTCTTCATTAGTAACTTTTTGCAATGTATTGAAATAGCTTGATTGCTTTTTAAAAAACATGACAATTGTTTTTTGAGGTTGCACCCTATTAAACAAAGCTTACTTTTCCCTCTTCATCTGTTATCCACTAAGCGTACCGCAGCTCAGGCAAGGCATCATCTCTAGTTGAGTCAAACATACATTTATTTCCTTTTTGAATATATCTTTGCAATCATCACATTTACAAAGAGAGCCTTGCAGGTTATCAGAGCTGCATGTGAAGCTGTCCATAAGTTTAAGCAGAATATCTATGCATACTTTAGATAATCTTTTCCATAACAATTCAAAGTAAATTTTTAGAATGTTAGTCCGTTACTGCTCTATTCTAGTTAGTCTGTTACCAAAATAACTTGAAATATTCTTAATATTTCTTTCCATATTCTGTATCATTTTATTGTTCTTTATAGAGTCTAATTCTACTCTAAAAATTATTTCAATTGGATTTAAATTTCTGCCTGTGGAACAAAAATTGTTTGAATTTGGTAACAGACTAACATTAGTTTGGAGCTACAAAAAATATGAAAAACTTTACTTGCCAATGATTTATGCTTCAATTATTTCTTAAAAACAACTTATTAAATTCAATATAATATTACAAAATGGAACTAATTTCAGATTTTAACAAAGCACCAGTGTTCACATTTGACTGAATGAAATGTCACTATTTTCAAATTTACAAGATTAATATTTTTACAGTTACTGTTAGATTGTTAAAACTTGAAATAACCCATTATTTATTGAAATCTAGTGCTGAATTATGAAAATATGTAACATATTATCTATAAAAAATGTATTCACTTTAGCAATTTATTTAAAATAATTTTTACATATATTTGTTCCTTTTACAACGGAATTGCCCATTAGCATATTCAGTGACAATTAGGTAATGAAATTAATTTGTCAAAAATTAATTATTCAAGTGTTTAATACAATCTTATAGTTGCCTATTAGAAGGGTCATTCCATGCAAAGAGGGAAAACTTGTAAAAATTAAAATTTTAATAAAATATTTTTTTTATGAGATTTTGGGTGCAAAAAGATTCAAAGTTCATTCCTAGTAGTTTCTTTTTTTTTATATGTTAATTTCTTAAAGTTGAAAACACTCGAATTAGGGTCGAGTTGTTTGTTTTTCATGGAAGTGGGTGGTGTGATTTTTAAAGTGGGTTAAATAATTGATTTTTTTGCCCAAAGTTATACTAAGGTTTTTTAAATTATTATGATTATATTACCTTAAATGATAGTAAAAATAGTTTAAACAAGTTTTTCAAAGATTAAATTGTTTTATTTCATTGATTTTAAAATGGATTGTTTCGTGTAGCTTAAGTTACCAGAAATGTGTTTACCTTCATATGATGTTAAAAAAAAAAGATATTTGTTTGTATAAATTTTTCTTAGTTTTAGATATATACTTAACAGAAATCCATTCTTTTATTTCATATATATGTTTTATCATTAAATATGCAATAATTAAAATTTATAATGTAAATTACCAAAAGGATAGAACTTGAGGTATTGATGAAGAATTTTCCATCGAATATTTAGAATACTAATAAACTTTCCTTACAAATTAAAATATTTATCTACTCATGGTTTCAAAACTGTTCAAAGTAAATATAAATAATTTGAATGGATTTTTTTTTTTGGGGGGGGGGGGGGGAATCACTCAGATTCAGTTTTAGTTGCATTGTTATAACCACTTAACTATATTTCTAATCAAGTCTAAGCATATCAATTTAGAAATTTTTAATATATTATGTACCAATATTGATTTCTTCATTTTGATATTAATATGCTACTGGAGTGTAGCTTTTAAAAGAAGTGTAAGAGTGCTAATAAGAAAATAGATTGGTAATAAAGCTGAACATTTTGTGCAGGCAGCTCAAGATCAGCCATTAATACTCATGACTAAAAATACAGAGTACCACTGGTAAAAGTAATTCCAAGTCAAAACTAGCGAAACGAATTTTCATAGCTTATCCCCTGCAGAATATTAAAATCTCCACTTAAAAGTTTTGTGACAGAAAAGCCATTGAATTTCGTCTAAAGTTTCGCAAGAATGATAACGTAGAATCTGGAAAGTGAATGATTGTATGGGTCATTATGATGATTCACTATATCCAAGTATAATAAAACTCGCACAAATTATGACTTTAAAGGTAGCGTGGTGGTTTCAGCATTTTATTACAAACCTCCTAGTTTAAATGAAAGTTTTAATTCAAACTTGAAATAAACCTAATCATCCAGATGAAATTTTCTATTAAAAGGAAGATTTTATTCATAAAATTAAACAATCTGTAGTAGAATAATATATAATATGGAATTATAAATTGGAATAATATATATATATATTTTTTTTAATTATGTATTTTTAAATTTTGATCATTGTAAAATAATGTAAATTATACACACACCATTATAGTATTTTTTGTTACCTCTTAGTAACTTAAGGCATAAGTTAGTTTAATAAAAATAAAGCAATTGTATATCATTTCTGAAACATGCAAAAGTATAAGTTACTTTATTTTATAAAGATAATCTGTAAATTGCATAATTTCAATTCTTAAAGATTAAAAAAAGGGAATGTATATTTAGAACATCAGAATGTAAAAAAGAACAGAATTTTATTAAAAACTAAAAGAACTTTTTACTCTATAGAGTATAGGGTATAGATACCCTTTTATCATAACGTAAGTTACTTTACTTAAATCAATTTTATAAATTTTTAAAATATTAAAATACTACCATTTGCAATAAAATTTAGGTTTTTATTAGTTGATTTAAAAAATAAAATAAGTATTTTGTTTTGAATTACTTTTTATTGTTATATTTATAAAAATAGTTAACTGAAAGAATTCAAATATAACGTTAGTTACCATAGAATGACCCAGAACACAATAAAGCTTTGGCCTTCAATAATGACTAAAAAAGGAGATCTGTTCCTTTCATTACCAGACAGTTTAGTGTTTTTTTTTTTTTTTATGATTAATAATTTGCTTTAAATTAATGCCACTAGCATTATTAGTTCTCAAACCAATGCATTTATGAATAAAACTGATATTTTTGTACTATATATTTTATCCTTATTAACCAGTAATATATCTGAATCTTATCATGAATTTTAATTATTGTTTCAGAAATGGCAGGCGAAAAAATGTTTCGACTCCCTACTAGAGAAATTCTTACAATGGCTGACATGAAAAAATGGGAAACGTCTGAAGTAATACTACCTTTTGTAAAAAGTTTTCGATCACTGAATGCAATGCTACATTCTGTTCATATCAACTGCTATTTTTCCACAAACTCAATATACTTAATGTACTAAAGAATGCTATTATAAAATATGAGACATTTAATAAAAGAATCTATATCAATAACATGAATTACAGTTGGTTTTAATTATATCACATGCAAGTAGTTAATTAAGATCCAAAAGTATTGTTGCATTGTCAGGGTTCCCACGGTCATTATAAGTGGTTAAAGTGCTTAATCTGTTTGAACTTGTTTCCAAAGCCTTGAAAGTACTTCAAAATGCTTAGAGGTGCTTAAAAGTACTTGAAAATGCTTAGAGGTGCTTAAAAGTACTTGGAAATGCTTAGAGCTCCTTAAAAGTCCTTAATTTTTACGTATGTGTGCCTGACTGCAAAATTTATAAAAATACAACTCATACTTTCTATCCCTATAATTCAATATAAAGATTATTTCAATAATGTTATTAATACTTCACACATATAATATTGAAAATTTCTGTAACTTTTTTGGTAAATTATTCTTTATTAAAAATTTATATACAGACATGATGCCTGAAAAAAAAATTCCAAAGGTTCTTAAAAACATTCATTCTGTGATTTGAGTGGGAACCCTGGTATTATTGAGAAAAAAAGTATAAGGTCAACTAAATTTAATATTTTGTTGGTTCTAATTTTGACCTGATAACTGTATTCAAAAAATATTTTACCGATTTTGCTAACTTGTGTTCTAGGAAAGTTTCGCTCCAGCTTTTTATGATAATTGGACGTATTTTTTTCACATTTGTATTTCTTTTCTTATCAATATTTTTTTCAATATGTTTTCAAATATTTGGCTTTATTGAATAATTTCCCTTTAAGCTGGCCAACCATGATCAATCCATCAGGCCAAATAATACTTCATTGGCATTATCCAAAATCACTATTGTGGATGTGAATTTGTTGGAGCGGAGCAAAAAAATAGTATTCCAACTGTCTGGAAATCCAAAACGGCATTCCAAAAATCCATCGCTCCACCACTTTGTGTGTGGTCAAAACTGTCATACTTTGTAGGGTATGGGACAGTGGAAAGTAAGAGAAATGCTTTCGACCTAGTCCGGTGTGTTTTTATACATCACCGCAATAAACACGACCTATAATTTTGTATCCCAATGATTGAAATGTATGAAGGATTGCAATGCCTTTAAAAGATTTTTGACACTTGTTATGACAAAATGAAGCATGACCACTCATATTAACACAATGTGTGCACTTCATTCAGTATAGTATGGTAATATCAAAAAGAATATATTTGAATCCTATATGAGAATTTGTGAAGCTGTAAAACCAACTTAGTATAGAGCTTTGAATTATGATTGATTTTTTAAAAAAAAAATTTCATTTTATTTATATTATGTGCTGAAATGCTTCAAATTTTTAGAAATTTGTAATGCATGAAAAGTGTTTATGTACTGTTATCTTTATTTGCATCACATTGACTTTTCTCATTTACAACTACATTGTAACTTCAATGCTACAACCAGATAACTCTAAAATTGTAATTTCATAAATATATTCACAGTTAATCATAAATTACTAGTTTTTATTTTAAGCCACAAGTGTATGACTGAAGCAAGGTGCTATTATATTCTATTTGTATTAAAGCTATTTGGCTGTAGTACAATTTCAATACTTCGAAAAAATTACAAATGCCTTTTTCTCAAAACTATGATTTTTCAGTTATCTAGTTGTAGTATTAGGGTAACAATATGCAAGAAGAAAAAAAAAGATAAATGAATTTACTATTTATCTTCTAGAAAAAATAGAAGCGTCTAAAGAAAGGAAAATTAAGCTGTTTTGTGTTTTTTCAGGCATATCAAGAATACGTCGGATTTATTTTGGCTATGAATGAGGCAGTGAAAAGTAAAAAAATATCAGAAGTGGCTGTGACATCAGAAGTATGTGTGTTTAAAATTTTTATGGTTTGCTGATTATTTTGATTTTAATTGCTCAAGAACAATACAAAAACTAAACTTAACCATTTTTTTATTAGAATATTGTCTTCAATTAGTGCATATTGATTTTAACAACTCGCGTTCTATGGTTATTATAAATTTGTTTTCTTCTTATTGTTTACTCCATAATAAATATATACAAGAATTTTTTTTATAATTTTCATAATCGCATTTTATTGTGTTTTTGTTATTGAATACTCAATGTATTAAAGGTAAAAGGTAAATTTATAAAATTAAAAGCATTGTAGTTGTATTCTATCGTCAATTTTAACTGCTCACGCTAACCAGAGTGGCCACAGAACCGGGAAAACCTGAAAATCAGGGAAATGTCAGGGAGCTTTCTGATTCTGGAAAAAATCAGGGAAATATCAGGGAACTTTTTAAAATTTCATGAAAATCAGGGAAATTTTGTATTGTTTAAGGCACGTTCATCATTGTTTTGCCGCTATTTACCCGGAGATTTGTGTGTAAGCCATTAGAAGTTTAATGTTACAGAATAATTTAAACTTTTCATTACCAGCAAAACTATTTAAATTTTTTTTTGTATATTATCTCTTTAGTATACATGTTCTATTTGATCAGGGTGTATAGACATCTGGAAAACCTAAGAAAATTGGGGAAATTTGAAAAAAAGTTTGCCCTAAAATCAGGGAATTTTTTAGATATCTGTCAGGGAATTATCAGGGAACTTTTTTTCCTGAATTTTGTGACCACCCTGCTAACAATGTTTTTTGGCATTCATACTGTATGTAGAACTAAATGTTTAAGAGTTACTCTTTGTAAAAAGTTTCTATTGTTTTCAGTTTGTATGCAGAAAAATCTTTCTAATATTATGAGATTTTTAATTAGTTATACATTATTCTATTTTTGCCAATAAATGCAATTTATAGTTTTCTTCATTTGCATTTTTCCCTAGAAGATTTTCCATGTATGTTAAGCATTTATCTTAAATTACAAAATGTTTCTCTTTAATTATTATTAATTCATTTTTAATTTTTGCTCATACTGTATTTTACTTTGATCTTTAATAACTATTTGCATAATTGCTCGAGTTCCAAGACACTCATTCTTGGATTTGACTTTTTATTTTAATTAGTGTGCCCATTAGCAGACAAAATTAAAAAGTTCTTATTTCATTTATAATGTTATTCTATTACTAATTTTCCCAGTTTATATAAGAAATATATGGTTTATACATACACATTTACATAGTACCTTAAGCATAAAAGATTAAGAATTGCTGTTTTACATTAATAAATTTAAAGACTCCATTTAATTGAAAAAAGATGTCTTGGAAGTCCTATTAGTTCTTTAGGAGTGTTTTATTTGAATTATTTTTCGGTTTCTACTCATAGTGGGATTGTTGTAGAAGGGTACAGAATGTACTTAATTGGGGTGCAATGCTGCTAATGTTTTTGTTCCAACCTTGATTTTTAAAAAATATTATCCTAGTGAAATGTTCATTCATAGCTTTTCCACATTTTTTTTTTTTTGTATTTTTTTTTTTTTTTTCCATTTCATTTTTCAAAAGACAGGGGAACTGCAAGTGTACCCCTTCGGACCTACCTAGTGGCTCCATCTTTCTCCATTACCAAAAATTTTAAATTGAGTTTCAACCATTCCAAAATTTTAATTATTTAAAAATTCATGGAAGAAACATCAATCACACTGCATTGCTTCATATTATCTTTGCTTCCTGCAGTTAAATGTTTTCGAATTTATGTAATTAAATATCATTTAAAATATGAACTACTTGATAAAATATAGCTACTTACTTTGTAAAGTTAAAACTTTATTTTCTTTTCCGACTTAGATAGTCACAAAAATGTGTGAAATGTTGGACACATTAGACATGTGGATTGGGGAAATACCACCAATTGAACAACCACAACGCTTTGGTAATAAAGCTTTCCGTACTTTCTACTCTAAGCTGAAAGAGGTATGTTAACTTATAGTTTTAAGAAGTGGCAATTAAAATGTATTTTAAAGAGTGAAATTTAATAACAAAATTAAAGCAGAAATTGTTTTTATTATAGAGTGGTAAATCTAAAAATTGCAAAAACCTATAAATACTTTAATATTGATTAAACATCGTTAACAAGTGCTAAAAAGTACGTAAATTTGCCAGATGAAAAGAGAATTTAGTAAGCGTAAATTGAATTTTTTGGGCACTTAATGTGTAAATTTAGTCATAAGCTACCATAAGTGATATAATTCTGGTTATCTCTTTCTGTCTGATATTAAGTCTGCTTGTTGTCGAATAAGCTTTTTAATTTTGGTCTTGGTTAAATGAAAAGGTTGACATCTGAGTTAGCAGCACTGTCTACATCTTTACCATACAAATCTAAGGACATTTGAGTCCACGGGTGATTTAATCCTTTGCGCTCGAGGCCTTTTTCACGAATAAAAAACAGCAACTCAAGATGTTCCGCATCATTTTTTGTCCAGTTCGTAGTTGCTGACCTGCTTCAAAGAAATTAAACCTAAACAGTCATTGCCTTGCATCGAAATTCCACATCAAACCTAGTGGTGCTGGAGAGTCACCTCTCAAGTTGCTGCATAAAATCATGTCTGAGAGGCACCTCTGGTGCACAAAGGGTTAACTTGCTTCTACCCTCATTATTCTTCATAGTGATATTTTAACAGATAAAGATTTACATTTCAATCTCCTGGCAAAAGTTTGTAACTGATCAAATTGGTTCACCTGAGGTTCTTCAATTGTAAAAAATACTTAATTTGGACAGCATAAACTTTAGTACTAAACAAGGAAAATGTATTTTACTTATAATACATTTGGACATTGTTCTTTCACTTGTTAAAATGACAGTTATTTTTCATGTAATAAATTTTTAGTTTAGTTTAAAAACTTGTGAGTTCAACAGTGTCTTTTATCAACAATTTTGTATCTGACTAATGCAGTTTTAAAATAATTATCTTATTTTAAAAATTAGCACATATAATGCAACAATTAAATTTTCTAAATTTAATATCTTAAGCAACGCAGGTTCTTGGCTCCATTCTGTTAAATGTGGTGGTTTTTCTTCTTAACAAATTCACTAAGATTCGTAATGTTTCATTACTTTTGTTTTCCAGGAAGCAGAATCACTTTTAAAAAAAGTTTTACCAGAAGAACTGCACCCTAGTGTTGTAGAACTTGCTGTTTACTTAACTGAGAGTATCGGAAATTCCACAAGAATAGACTATGGAACTGGTGAGCATATGCATTCAGGATTTTAAACCTGCATTTTATTATGCTTTGTTTTCACGTAGAGCCAAAAAAACTGGAGGAACATTTTTAAATGAAATATCAAACCAGTCGTGTTTTTGAAAATTGTATATGTGAAAGAGTTGTTTCGAATTAAATTTAAACTATTGTGTAGTGCCATTTTATGGGGAAAAATATTAATTGGTAATGTGTTGAATGATTGGTGTAAAAAATTGTACAGTTTTGTGCAATTTGAGCACCATTTAGATGTTTTACCAAATATTTTCATCTAACCACCATAACTTATCCAATATCCATTGATCATTAGTATTAAATATGAAACACATGTTTCATTCCAATTTTTTTACATTTTCATAATGTTAATAATGCCTTGTTTTATGAATATTTGTTATAATATTTTATAATATATTTATATGTTCATTCCTTTTCTCTGAAACTGATATGGCCAAAATGTTTTGCTTATGTGTCTTCTGTTTTGCTTTGAGACTTAAGAAATCTTAAAAGTGGGCATTATTGCACTTACAAAATTTGCCATTCAAGAGCAAATACTGATATTTTACTGGCCATTTTTTTTCCCCCTTTCTTTTTTTTTTTTTTTTTTATACAGGGTGGCCAGGAAATAACTTTCCCTGTTTGGCGGCATCTGCAGCTAAAACTAATGAACGAAATGAAACCATATTTTATATACAGGTTAACGAAGGCATGGGGAGATGAATTCCACCCAAAAAAAATTTAGTTCCAAAAGTTGCCGATAGGGGGAAATGTGGCGCTATCGGAACCGAAACACGTGAATAACTACAATGAAAGCATGGAAATTTGATTTTTCAGAATGTCAATACTATACAGTTATGAATAAATTATTGGAACACATAAAATAAGATTTTAGTCATTAACATTTGGGTCCCCTGGACGCCGCGTAACATTTTCAATATGCTGACCTTCCCGGTGTACAACATATTGCATCCGGTGAATAACGTTCTCTACAGCTGCGTGCAAACTGTCTGTTTGGATGTTCGCAACGGCCCGTCTTATGCTCTGCTTCAAGACATGCAAGTTTGGAATGCCACCAGCATACACAACGGATTTAAGGTACCCCCATAGCCAAAAGTCACATGGGGAACGGGGTGGCCATTCCGTCTGAAAATATTGGCTAATGACTCTGTCATTACCAAAATTCTGGCGTAAAAGGCGCTGCACTGAATGATGAATATAAGGCCGAGCTCCATCTTGCATAAAAATGATTGAGTTTAAGCATTGTCTTTGCTGCAATTGCCGAATAACGAAAGTTTGAAGTATTTCCCCATATTTTTCGCCGTTGATGGAGCAGGTAATAGGTCCTGCCTGAGTTATGTTCTCAAAAAAGTATGGTCCTATTATAAAATTAGCCGTGAAACCGCACCACATGGTTACCTTTGGGGAATGCAATGGCATTTCTAGCATCACTGTGGGTCGCTCACATGCCCAAATACGGCAGTTCTGAGTATTAACAGACCCATTCAGATGAAAATGAGCCTCATCTCCCCACAATATTTTCCAAGGCCAATCATTGTCGATCTCCATTCGAGCAAGAAACGTTAACGCAAAAGTTAGGCGCTTATCGTAATCTGTTATTTTTAATTCTTGCACAGGACTGATCTTATATGGATAGAAATGCAGCATTTTACGCAAGATTTTCCATACAGTAGAATAAGGCATATCGGTTTGACGAGCAATTGCACGAGCACTTGGACCACTGCTGGTTCCTGTATTGTCGAACACCGCTGTAGCAACATCTGTTACTGCATCTTCTGATACTGCTTTTCGTCCTCTGCCAGCTCTAAGTCCAAGCGATTCAGTTTCCTCGATTTTTTTAAACATCGCTCTTACTGCTGCAGCAGACATTGGACCTTTACGCAGGTTATGAAGTCTTCGAAATTCCCGCAGAGCCACCACAGCATTACATTGTCTAGTGTAGTACAGTTTCACTAGCAAAGCACGTTGAGGTAAGGTAGCTCGCATATCACCAACAGTCAATGAAAGAATCGCTGTTTAGATGTTCGCTCTTTTCTTTTTAAAGGGAATGCGTTGAGCTGCTGTCATGTACGCATTAGAATTTTGCATAATTGCTATTTCGATATGTAAATTATCTCAAAAGTACGTACAAGTAGCGCCAAAATCTCACCTAGCGGCAACTTTTGGAACTAACTTTTTTTTTGTTAGAATTCATCTCCCCATGCCTTCAATAGTCTGTACATAAAATATGGTTTCATTTCATTCATTAGTTTTAGCTGCAGATGCCACCAAACAGAGAAAGTTATTTCCTGGCCACCCTGTATATATAATTACTTTATAATCAAAGTTGCATTTCATTTGTATACCATTTTCTTATCTTCATAATTATTGAGAACTAGGGAATAAATTTTATTAAAAAGTATTCAGCTTCATAGTATTTTTTCCAAAAATTATCTCATTAATCATACATTTGTTAAAAAGAAGAGTTTTTATTATTTCATTTTAATTAAAACCTTCTAAATATTTGATTTGCTAAAGTAAAAACTGTTTTTTTGAATTTATTCCTTTACAAATGTCTTTACCAGGTCATGAGATGGCTTTTGCAATGCTCTTGTGTTGTTTATTTAAACTTGAAGCTTTTAAACAAGATGAAGCTGACCAAGTAATACTAAAAGTTTTTGACAGGTAATATTTCATTTGTCCTTTGCTTGACATCAGATTTGTATTTCAAAATATGGATACTTGAATATTGAATCTTAACTTGTAGGTATTTGACACTGATGCGGAAACTACAAACCACATACAGAATGGAACCAGCTGGTAGTCATGGCGTTTGGAGTCTGGATGACTATCAGTTTCTACCATTTATTTGGGGAAGTTCTCAACTCATAGGTATTTGATTACTAAATAAGAGATAAGTCATTTTAAGTGTTTGAAAAACCTTTTGGGGATTAAATTTAATAATAATATCATTTGAAAAACAAGCAAATTTATTGACAGTGATTTCGATGGTATTCATGATTTTATTATCATTTTCTTAGATAT
Source organism: Linyphia triangularis (assembly GCA_963978545.1). Classification (NCBI taxonomy): domain Eukaryota; kingdom Metazoa; phylum Arthropoda; class Arachnida; order Araneae; family Linyphiidae; genus Linyphia; species Linyphia triangularis. Next base: position 27,452,482 of record OZ021732.1, on the reverse strand, counting down.
ATGGTATGCAAGTTAGTTTTTTTATGTATAAAAGTGTAAAACTATTATATCATGTGTTTCGTAAAATTGCTCAAGTAGCTTTGAAATATTGCCTGTATAATATTTCGAGACATATTTAAAATATATTTATTATTTAAATAATAGTGTTTTTTGTAATCCTAACTTTTGATCTGGTTGCTTCTTGTAGAAGAAGGAAAAAGATTTAGTTGAATTTTATGTATTAATTTGTTTCAATTACATAAACATCTATTAGGGTTTTCTTTATTTTTATTTTTTAGGTTTATATGGTTAATTTATAACTCTTTTTCTTTCCAGGTCATAAACGATTGGAACCAAGATCTTTTCCTGAAGAGGATATTGCAACATCATTTGCAAAAGACTACATGTTTATGGGTTGCATTAAATTCATTAATCAAGTAAATATCTTTAAATATATGCCTTGTTTATTTTCTTTTGACCTTTAGATTCGTCTTAATACTGATATTTTCATAATCAAAACATCTTTGTTTATGCTATTTTCTACAGTAATTCTGTTTTTATGTAGCTTTGTAACTTTATATTTATACATGTCTATAAAGGTATATATCTCTTTTATTTTGAAAATATTATTTCTTCTGGAAATTAACAAAAAACAATAGATTGTCACAAACTCTTTTAAAATGATTTAGTCAAAGCTTAATAAATACCCTTAACTAACCATTGATTTTAAAAGGTTTCTCTTCTAATATGAATTATGGTAGCATATCTAACTATATTTTTTATCTCATATTTCTGTTAGATAGTAAACTTTAATATGCAATTATTATAAGGTGTACAAATAAGTTTCTGCCGTTTTCTATAAAAAATTAGGAATTTATTGGGAGAGAACGGTACATTACGTTTTATTCAAAGCATTGTCCTTCTCTAGCTACTACTTTTCCCCATCTTTCCGGCAGTATTCGGATACCACGTTGGAAGAACTCTTCATCTTTTGAAGCTACTCACGAATCGACCCATTTTTTAATATCTTCACATGAAGTAAAGCGCTGCTTATACAGGCCATGTGTCTTCGACCGAAACAAGTGATTATCAGAAGAGGCGAAATCTGGTAAATACGACGGGTGTGGTAGGACTTCCCAATTAAGTGTTTCCAAATAGGTTTTGACCGACGCCGCAACATGCGGACAAGCATTATCTTGTAGGAGAATAATTTTGTGGGGCTGGAGTAGTTTTTTCTTGAGTTCTCAGCTCAGTCTCATTAATTGTGTTCGGTAGAGAGTTCCAGTAATAGTTTCTCTTGGTTTGAATAACTATAATACATGAGACCAAGCTTATCCCACCAAATACAGAGCATGAGTTTTTTCCATGAATATTCGGTTTAGCTGTTGATTTTGAAACATGACCAGGTGGTCTCCATGATTTTCTCTTCTTTGGGTTATTGTAGGGGATCCATTTTTCATCACCAGTGAATATACAAAGCAAAATAACCTTCTTTTATGGCTGGCAAGCAGCATTTCATACATGCAAAATTGGCATTCAATGTCTCTCAGCTTCAGTTCATATGGAACCCAATTTCCTTGTTTTTGAATTATTCCCAATGATTTTTAAAAATGGGAAATTGCTTGTTGAGTCACTTTTAATGTAAGGGCAAGTTCTTCTTGCATTTGCCAAGAATCTTCCTCCAATAATGCTTCCAATTTCATGTCTTCATACACTTTTAGCCTTTCACTACATTCTTTGTCTTCTATGTCAAACTCACCTTTTTTGAACCACTCACAACAACTTTTCTCACTTAAAGCAGTCTCACAATATGCTTCTACAAGCAATGGATGCAGATTTATTCAAATTAAAGAAGTAAATCAAAGTTCCTGCAAATGACGCTTATTTGTCACAAAACTTGATATTTGGACATGAAAGAAACTGTGATGCTGATACAGAATCACTAATACTGCAAGGTTATGTTGTTGCCAGAAGTCCAAACTTACGATATTGCGTTTTACATCTGACAATTTCAACATAACCTTCTGTTGAGGCCATCTTTTGTCAAACGGCAGAAACTTATTTGCACACCGTATAATTCAAAACATTCAATAGAAATTGAAAAAATGTTGTGCTTTGTCGTTATTTTCCAACATTACTGTTTAATGTTCCTTTCCGAAAAGTAAAAGTGACATTTTAAATAACTTGATGTTTAAGTATAATTTAGGTATAAAATTATATTGACTTGATTTGTGATTTAAATTTTATGTTTTATATTCATTTGAATTTCATTTTTGAAATTATAAATCTAGACAATAACTAAATAAAAAAAAATCCTAAGTAATATTCCTTAAAATCTGAATAATGCAATTTAAATGAGCTCACATTTACACTATTTAAATTTATATCTCCATACATGAAAGAATATGAAATTTTAGAAGTTCAGGATGTATTTAATGATAACATTATAATTATGCTAAAGTTATACAAATTCTAGTTTTACTTTTCTTTTGATAGATTTTTTGATAAAAAAAAATCTAATTACTGTTTATAAATCTTAAAATTACATTTTTTTTAGGTTAAAACAGGTCCTTTTTCGGAACATTCTAATCAACTTTGGAATATTAGTGGAGTCGCTCACTGGGAAAAGGTCAATTCTGGATTAATAAAGATGTATAAAAAAGAGGTTTGTGTTTTAATATCATATTATTATATAAAGTTAGTTAATTTATAAATTCAGCTTCTTGATTAAATGTTAAAAATTAATTTTAAATATATTTGATATCCTTATGCCAAATTTATGAAAATCACATTTTATAGCATGTATATGTTTTAGTCTAACTCAGTCATATTATAAACGAGAGTGTCCTGTAATTGGAGCTTATTATCCAGGCTTTAAATTTAAAATGAGTATTTTTTGCTATAAAAAAATTATACTATTTGATTCAGTCAAAACAATGTTGTATTGGGTAAACAGAAAAGAAACTTCGAATTGGTATAATCAGTTTTTTACGACACAGACCACTTAATGACCACAGACTTGAAAATTATTCCGGTTATTACTCATTTTTTAAGTCAGTACTCATTTTGACTTGATTAGTTTTCCTATCAACCCACGATACATACATCCATATTATTTTTAAACTTGTTTTGCCTAGAACGTATTAGTTTACTCGAACTATCAATTTGAAGTCAAAACTACTGGTTTGTTTTAAATGGGTTTTGTCTATAACTGTTGGGATGAAAAGAAATATTATATGGAATTATCATTGTATGTAAAAAACTGTTTATAACAATAATATTATAACTTAGAAAAGAGTATTGCTATAGACAGGTTTCACTTTGTGAGTTTGATCATTTTGCCTACTCAATGTTAATGTACTTACAGTAATGTGTCCATGAACATGTTGCATTTTATTTAGAGTTCTAAATTTTACTTTATTTAAATAATATAAAAGGTAAATATCTTTATACTATAATACTTATGTTGAAACATAAGTTTATTACTTTAAACTGTACCATTAAGTGTTTTGTTTTCCAAGTTAAAAAAAAAGCAGGCATATAAGAATACTATCTGTTTTTTAAAGAGGTGAAATTATTGTTGCATATAAGTACATTGACAAAGTGATTATCACTGTGTGCAGGTTCGAAATTCACTGAATGAATAGGAATTATGATGGGACCAAAAAAATATTGTTATATGCAAGTTTATTGTTATAGGTAGTATTGTTATATATAGGTTTCACTGTAGATATTTATTACAAAATGATTGTTACATTAATGTGTTCATCCTGATCGTTTACTATTTCTGCTCGCTTCAAAACACTTGTTTTTGCTCTAGTGTTCAAAAATGGCTACAATAATTTTGCCACAGGAGTAAAAAAATAGAGAAAAAGACTTTCTTTATGCCAAAACAAAAATAATCCCAGGTTGACAACATATTTTAATGTTTTTATTTTTATTTTATTATGATTGATTTTGTATTACCAAATTAATAATGATAAATTTGATGTTATTTTGAAAAAAATTATGAATTGTTTTGTAAATTACAATTTTTACTATAAAATTGACCATCCTTGTTCCAATTTAATTATTCACCTTCTCTGCAACTGCAATTTACTCCTTCGAGTTGGTTATTTTGTCTGCTTCTAAAAAACTTTAATTTAAAAAAGTTTTACTGGTCCAAACTCCTTGAAGCCTCAAAGCACACCTGTTTTTACTTAAAAAATATACTAATTATAATTGCTAAAAATTGCTAAGTAACCGAATTTATTTTTTAAATGTTCGCTTTCAATTGGGAATTGTATTTTATTGTAAGATGCTTTGTTTAGGTACTTGGAAAGTTTCCTGTGATTCAGCATGTTCTTTTTGGATCATTGCTACCAATACAGGCACGAACTTCTACTGGTGATCAAGTGAATACAGCATAAACTTGAGTGCATTCTCAGTCTCTGTTTTCTGTCTGTAAATACCATTTTACAAATGAATTGACTTTGTAATATTCAGACCAATTTCATGTTGCTAATTTAATCCTTAACCAATTTTTTGTTGTTTCCCTTGTGCCATTGTAATTTACCACACAGAACTATTTATACACAATAAATGTTTGTCTTCCATGAATTGTGTCGTAAAATAATAGTCTGTTTTAGAATAATCTTATGATATCAATGCCTTAATTGGAATTCGTTATGTAAGTAGTTTTAAACTTGAAAAGAAATTACAGGCTATGTTAAGTTAATTAGCAATGTAATTTTTTTATAATTAGCTTGGTGGTTCTACGTTGCTGAGATACGTCATTGTGTATAGATCTCGTCTTTTGATGCTTTGTTAACTAGAGTCGTTTCGCTTGCTGAATGGTTCAGTTCTATGCTAACCCAAGCTCCCTAAAAGTTTCAGTGCTACACAAGCAGATGCTTGCTGAAAAGTTCATTGCTTCATCCAAGTAAGCACAAGCTTACTTCACTCGCTAAAAGATTAATTACTACACAAATCTTTATTAGGTTAATATAATAATATAACATCTCCCCCTCACCCTTCTGAGAGTACTTTAACATTTTGTCAAAAATATAATTAGAAGGCCAAAACAACTTGTGTTGAAAATTTTAGTGTCTATTCATATTTGAAGTCACTTTATATTAAAATTTTTTTTTTAAAAACTCATTAAAATTTTAACATTCTGTTTGTCAAAAGCACAATTAAAAAGCCAGGATTACTTATGTTTTAAATTTCAAAGTTATTTCCAAAGTACTAAGCATATTGTAAGTCACTTTCTATAAAGTCACACACAGACTGTTTATTATCATAGATAAGAATTCATTTTTTGAAAGAATGTTCATTTTTAACAAATATACTTTCATTCAATATTTTTGAGCGACGTCCATAGATAATTAATATATATTTCAAATGAACTAAAGGAATAAGTTGATAAATTATACTTAGGCATATTCTTGATTCTATTTGGTTCTTTAGAATATGTGAATCCTAATTTTTCAGTATCGCCCCTCATTAGTTTTCAAATCAGAATTTCCTTTCATTTTAACTATGGGGATACAATTAATGGCTTAGATACTAGTAAAAGGTTTTGATAAAATTTACTAAGGCAGTTTAAAATGATGCTCTATCGAGATAGCAAAAAACAAGATAAAACCAGAATTTTTATTCATATATCAGTCCATCGTTCTTTTTACCAATCAAGTGCTTCATCCACAACAACATGCTGGTCAATTTGTTAAACATTCTAAAGTATTGTCAATTTAAAAATCCTAAATAGTTTTTGTTATTCTCTAACAATATTCTTCCTCGTTAAGTTGCATTACTCCACGAAATTCCTTCATCGTGTTATCAAAACAGGTGGCCATAACCTTTATAGACTGCTTGTGTTCAAAATTTCTCTTCAGCCATAGCAAGTGGCAATCGCATTGGAGAGGATTTCCTAAAAAGATTGAAAAATTGATGTATTATGCAATTTGCAAATGAAACACTCAAATGTTTTTATTTTTTCGGTGAAATCATAAACATATATTATTTATCCACTCCCCATTGCTACAGGGTCTTAAATTATCTTGATATATCATCTTTTTTCTGTATAATGTTTTCTTTAATGATTTTTATATATAATGATTGTGTTGACAAGCTTTGTCACCAACTCATCTAGAAATTCCTTAATAGACAATTCCCGCATTTTTTAAAAACTAGTGAAATTAGTACATATTTATGAAGAATTTCTTTCCGATTCCAAATGTATAAACAAAAGTTCTTTAAAAAAATTAGTTATTTAAATGTTAAGAAAAGAAAATGCCCCAAAACCGAGCCAAAACCAGTCCGATCAAAACAGTCAACAAAATTCATGACGAAAACAGATCCCTGCTTTTCTATGGTTATCGAGGTTTGTGCCGAATACTTATCGTTAAAAAAGTTAGCGTTGGTAGACCATTGCCATATTCCGTACAGGTTGGCGTGATTTGCGAGAAACTTGCAAATTTTGTTTCCGCTGCTGCATTTCAAGCCAAGATGTTTGAGATCTCTTTACGTCACGTTCAACGCCAATGAAATGGGTCATTTTCTCGCCAACCTCTAACAAGGTAATTTTGATCGCAAATTAAAAAAAAAGAAAAAGCGCATTGAGCAGACATTTTTATGTTTATGGCCTTTTCGGAACATTTAGAATTAAATAAAAAAAAAAATTTTAAATGCGGGAATTGTTCATTGGCAGTAATTTTTCTCTCAACCTTAACAAGGTGGTACTTCAGTCATTAAATTTGTATGCTTGGTATTTGGGCCTGATGTACTGCTATAGAGTCACAGCAGCTTTTTATTAACAGTGGCTGTTACAATTTGTGTTTTTGAATTATTTTGTTTAATTGATAACTTTAACCAGTTAAAATGTTCACTTAAAATATAAAAAAAATTTCTTCATTTTATTGAAAAAGCTATTTTGTAATAACTTTTGTTATTAAATTTTTTTCTGTAATATATCTCTTTTGCATTGCATATATATATATATATATTTTTTAATTCATTATACTTATGATTTAAATACTGACCGTTTTGCAGGCATGAATATGTGCTTGCCAAATTGCAAGCAAAACTGTGAAATTTTTTTCCCTAAATCATATCTAAAAACAAACTATGCCTGAGAAACAAATCCTTACTCTCTTTAAGACAAAATCAATTGAGATTCATCTTATTTCTATGCACTAACATTAAGTTTACATAAAAGCTACAAAAAAAAAAAAAAAAAAAAAATCTATTAACGTAACTACTTTTCAAACAACCAATTGTACATAAACTACTTACTCTCAGCTAGCAAATGGATGAGATGATTCCTTAATGGCATAAATAGTTGTGAATCTAATGTGGTAAACTTATTGCCATTTAACATCAAAACTTCTAACTTAGGCATACCATCAAAAAAGTTTGATTCCAACTTTTCTATCAAAGTATTTCTGCAAAAAAAGATAACATTAAGCTGGTTCTAAATAGTTCAAACTAGCAAATTTTAAACTGCATTTTATTCTAAACCAGATTTTATATGTATAAACCTGGTTAATATTTTTATTAATTAAATCTCGATGAATAATATACTTTTGCAATTTATAAATATATATATACACATATTATAAATATATATACACACATGAAATTTATAAATATATACATACACATAAATACCAGCATACATAAATAACAAAGGAAAAAAAGTGAAGGTACAAAAGTAAAATCCAAAACATGAAAACAAAATACAACAAATTATCAGCTCATAAGCTGTTAGGTTAAAAAGTTGCAGAAACAGAAATGAAAATCCAAAAATGGAAGATGGTCCATCTCCCTAAAAATGTTCAAAATTTCTGCCGTTCTTCATTTCTTCATAAAATTTTTAAGTATTAACTTTATATTAATTGCAGCAAACTCTATTTTGATATTTTATTTCACTTAAAATTGCGCTTTTACTCGGGAATTAGTTTTGAATTTGCAAAAGTATATTATACATCGAGATTTAATTAACAAAACTATCTTCATGGAACTAAACTTTTACTGTGCACACAACATATAATTTCACTTAATATACAAATTAATATACTTGATGCATAGAAGTTAAAACGGTTGTTTTTTATTTCCAACCAACATAAGATTTGGTCTGTGATTTGCCTGAAATGTTTGCAAAATTTAATTTGTACATTTCTTACTTTTCCATTGTACTTTTTATTTCTTATTTTACAAGACACAATACTAAAATCTCACTACCTTGTATTCTTTAAAAAAATTAGTTTAATGGATTTTGTTTTCTGAAAAAATGTGTTGGAAGTTTTACGTCACAAGAGCACTACAAAGGCCATATTGTGCCATAACATATGCTTCAAATAGGAATTTTACTAAAGCACAATAATTTTCTCGGGGATATCTTCGAGCTCTTTGGTCTGTGCGGGTTTTCTTGGTTTCAAAAACTCATATCTGAGTAGGCATTCAATCTCCATTAAATCGCTATCTTTCTGGAAAGTCGAAAACATCACCGTCTTTTCCTTTTTATTTTTTTAGGTTCCCTTTCTGTTTCCTTTTTAAACCTTCTTAATTTTACGTCTTAATCTCAAATCTTTTTCTTATGTTCTCTTCTTTAGTAATTTTTCCTAGTGTCCACCCCCAAGAGTATGGAAGTGTGATTTTTTTCTTTTTTTTTAAACAGTTGACCCTGTTTGCCAAACTATATAGTCGACAAAGGTTAGGATGATTACATTTGTTGTAGACTTTCTGGCTTTTGGTGTGACACATGTCATATCTGGTGTGGTGAAGGATGCTTTTTGAATTTAGCAAACTTTTTTAATAGACTGATTGTTTGAAAGTTGTTGGTTAGTTTCAATAAAACTGCTATCAGAACTGAAAAGATTATCTTGATTAGGGCAGATTCAGAGTTTTCGTAGAGAGGAGGTGTCGGGAACCTAACTGGGATATTTTGAATATTTTCCGACAAAATTAAAAAGTATTCTTTGTATATCTTTATAAGTTTACCCACCTATATAATGGATAATTCCCGCATTTTTTTATTTTTTATTTTTATAATTTAATTCCAAAAGTTTCGAAACGGCCATAAATACAAACATTTCTACTCAATGCGCTATAAAAAAAAAAAAAAAATTGCAATCAAAATTTTTCTGTTAGACGTTGGCGAGAAAACGATCCATTGAATGTGACGTCAAGAGATCCCAAACATTTCGAATGGGCAGCTCTTATAATTGCCGACCAAACGGTATAGTGGTTAGCGTGCTAGCTTCTAGACCGCGAGGTTGCGGGTTCGAGTCCTGTGTTGGCATGGATGTTTGTAAATGTATGTTGGCTTGTCTAATGACGAATATTTCGGCGCATTATAGCCCTCGTGTTGCTGACGGTGCCAGATAATCTGAATACAACCAACCAAACATTTCGACTTGAAATGCATCAGCGGAAACCAGTTTTGCTAGTTTCTCGCAAATCGCGCCAACCTGTGCGTGATATGGCAATGGTCTACCAGCGCAAACTATTTGGCAGAAACTTCACGATAACTATAGAAACTGCACGAGCCCTTGACATCACAGATTTTGTTGTGTGTTTTGGTCGGACTGATTTTGGCTCGGTTTTGAGGCATTTTCTTTTCTTAATATTTAAATAACTATTTTGTTTAAATATTTGGAATCGGAAAGAAATAATTCATAAATATAAACTAATTTCACTCGTTTTTAAAAAATGTGGGAACTGTCCATTCTCTTATTAGTGTCCGTAAAAAGTCGTATTTGTATACGAGAATCGGCAACACTTTGTTTTGCTTACATATTGGAATCAAATGTTCCTGAATGGTTAATTGAGATGAATATTTGTCATGCTGCTGCAGCATTAAAAAAAAAAAAAAAGATAGGAAGTAATGTGCCTAAATGAGCAAATGAGAGCGTTGATAAAAGTTTTGAAAGACAAAATGTTAAAAGATATCGTAGATACAGCCTAGCTTGCATTAAGAGTGTTTCTGTTGAAGAAAACACGGTACAAATTCTATGTAGGAAGTTTTTTTTTCTTTCTGTGGTGGCCACTTCTGGAAAATGTAGATATGAATACAATGAGAGAGAAGTTAAACTTCTGTATGCTTCTATTGTTTGTTACACATACAATTTTTTGTGCTAGGACATATTCTAAAGAGGTCTATTCCTTTAACAAGCCTGGTTCGCAATGCAAACCTATGAAATTTGCATAGCAACTCTAAAGGGTTGGTAAGCATTAGCGAGAAGTGAGCAGAGCTACCTTGTAGTTAATTTAAAATGACATATTTCTCTTAATTAGTATAAATACTATTAATATTGCTATTGGTCATTTGGTTACATCTAATCTATAATATAACTTCAAGCCTCCCGATTTTCGAATTAGCAAGTATATAAATAAAACTTTCTATTTTCACATTTCTCGGGGAACATATACAATAGCACCAGTCCAATCCTCTATCGTTCTTGATCTCATCCCAATTTTGAATCTGCTCAGAATACCGAAGGTCCTCTTCCTGGGTGTTTCTAAAGAGGGTCATGGGGGGGGGGGGGGCGTACTCCCACTCCCTTGTATTTGAAAGTTAAAAATAAAGTAGTAAAATTCGCAGGTAAAAGTATAAATTTTAAATTGTTCATTTGAACAAATATTAAGGTATAACTATTAATTAGTTGTTATATCTTACTTGAAAGTCAATTTACAATTTTTGAAAAAACGTTTAGACAAGGTTTTAGCCGTCTGCATCCCCTTGTATACCATTATCTTGCCAGATACTCCTCTCTATTGTCGCTGCCGACCAAACGGTATAGTGGTTAGCGTGCTAGCTTCTAGACCGCGAGGTTGCGGGTTCGAGTCCCGTGTTAGGCATGGGTGTTTGTAAATGTATGTTGGCTTGTCTAATGACGAATGTTTCAGCGCATTATAGCCCTCGTGTTGCTGACGGCGCCAGATAATCTGAATACAACCAACCAATCTCTATTGTCGCTAAGATTATTGGCAAAGCGAACAAAATTTGCAGTAAAGACTTTGAAAATTGATAGAGGATTTTTCATCACAGTTGGACTATGATTACACTGCCAAGTTGAATTTCTTGAAATATTTGTAATTAGCACCACTCTCTAATGTATCTATTTCATTTAAAACTGTCATTAATTACATCACCATCGTGTCTTAATTTTGAGTAAACAAAGACTATTTTTTATTTCAAATCGGTTCCATCTATTATTTCAACGCATGTAGCTTCGACATTACTTCTAGATTTACATCAGGCACAAAAACGTTTAAGTTTTACATTTAATTGATTTAATTCGGATGTATACAGATTGTTCTCAATACGACAAAATGTTCTAGATCATTTGATCTGACAAAATAGTTTGACCAGTTGACTTGATTTTTAACTCAATGCAGTGACACTCAATCCTTACATTACTTTCATTGCATTTTCGAAAATGATGAGATAAAAATGCTGTATATTTTTGCTGTATTTGGGCTATTTTTGTACTTCATAACCAAAGTAGTTTGTCATAAGTGGGAAACTTTACAGAATAGCAAAAAAAAAACTGAATCCTGCTTCTATTGGACTCGTCATATAATGGCTAGCTAAGTTCTTGAGAAATTTTGTTATTGAATTCCGTTGTTCTGGTTTGATATAAAACGAACTTTTTAGACTAAATCTGCAATAAAACAAAAATCGCCAAATTTGGACTTAAACTCGTTTGGCTCTGAAGAACAAATGTAACCTGGAAGTTAATTTGCTGAATTTGAAAATGTTTCTGAAATTTATATTCAAATTATATAGAGAAGATTTCGGACTAAAATGTAATCCTATCTCCCATATTGAAGTTATTTAGTAATAAAACTGAGTTACATCTCTAAACTCTAAAAAGCTACTTCTCATAAAGTTGAATTACTCAGAAAACTAATAGTCCTGGTTTTATTACCTATCACTCATTCAGATAAATTGTGTCTTAATAAACATTAAAATACCTCTATTATTTCCATAAATAAAATTTCACAACTTTCATAAACGTATGGAGGAAATTCCCACATCCCACTGCCGACCAAACGGTATAGTAGTTAGCGTGCTAGCTTCTAGACCACGAGGTTGCGGGTTCGAGTCCCGTGTTAGGCATGGGTGTTTGTAAATGTATGTTGGCTTGTGTAATGACGAATGTTCGGCGCATTATAGCCCTCGTGTTGCTGACGGCGCCAGATAATCTGAAAACAACCAACCCACATCCCACTTCGGGTAAAAGAATTAAAAAAAAAAAAAAAAAAAAAAAAAAACTTATTTCTGGACTTCAAATAAAGAGCATAATAAAAGAAATTGTTGAATGTGAAATTACGGACTTTAAAAATTTGAATCGTGATATCAAAATGAAAAGCGCAAAATAATTGTCCAACTTGATTGTTGTAGTGAGAAATAATTCACATGCCTTGTGAGTCTATCCCTGGTGATCAGATCCATATAAATTTAATCGCTAATGATAAAAAAAAAAAAAAAAAAGAGATGAAAAGTATGACTAAAAATTTTATAACCAGCATTTTGTATTATCGTAAATATAAGGGGAATAAACTGCAACACTTTTTATCTAATACATTGATAAAATTCCGTGACTACTGAAACGTCAAATCACTGAACGAATCTACAAATTGACTGATCTCGTAGATTACTGCATGCGATATTGCATCATTATCAATACAATGTCGAATGATGTTATCAGCCTATTATTCATTTGTATTGATTGCTTATCGGGGAAATTCATTTTCTACATTTACGAGTGTTTAATAATGAATAATAAAACGTAGTTGTATTATTATTAGAAACTATATATCAAGTTAAATAATTAGTTTTGCAAAGAGTAGTTTCCCATCAATACATGGCTCACTTAATTTCGCATACAAAATCAAGATACTATCCAGATATAAACCAAGATAATATTTTATATATTTTTTTAACTCTGAACTGGTGGTTGTTTGGTCAATTTTCCTCTTTCCTTCCTAATTGTTTTCTCTCTTCTTTTTTTTAAGGGACTTTTGCGGATTTTTCAAAATCGTATAAAATTCAAGATACTTTGTTATGTAATGGATTGAATACATTTAGTCTTGTGATATCTCTCCAAATTTCCGTTTCTTTCTCTCTCTCTCTGAAAACTTGATGAGTCTTTCGAATAAATTCAAGACAGAGATAATCCCAACAAAAACATCTCTGTAAAAAGGCGCCAAGTTCTTCATGCAATGATTACGGCCGTGAAAAGTATTGAGATCTAAAGTAGAGCCAAGTTTAAAGTTGTTGTAAATTACAGACAAAGAAAATTAGTAAATTTTTTTCTCAAAGTCAAAATTCCCTGCATAGGCCTAAATATTTAGCTGTAAAAATATTGTGGCACTTGGTTATTACGTATTCTGGTTTACTGACGCGTAAGGGCCAAATCACGCAAGCATTTTTATTGCTAGATATTTAGACCTATGCAGGGAAATTTTTACTTTGGAAAAAAAAAAAAAAAAAAAAATTCTAATTTTCATTGTCCGTAATTCACAACTTTAAACTTGGCTCTACTTTAGATCTCAATACTTTTCACGGCCGTAATCATTGCATGAAGAACTTGGCGCCTTTTTACAGAGATGTTTTTTGTTGGGATTTCGTTTCTTTCTTTAAGGTACTAATTTAAAATTTATTATTTATTTACACATCAATAACTAGATTTAAAATGTTCAGTGTTCATAATTTTTAAACTTGCAAGAAAACTTCTTGGGATTGAAAGTGTTATGCATTCAATATGAATGATGATGATATAAAATTATTTTAAATGAATATTTAATTCAGATATGTAAAAAAAATAGGCAAAGGAGAAAAAACTATTAACAATTGGCGATCATATAGTAGGCGATACAATATAGTCAATGGTCAGTTTTATAATGCCAAGTACACTTATTTTTTATTATTTCTTAATTTTAGAGGGTTTGCGGCGTGTGGCGAGAGAGTTCTATATATATGCTAAGAGCTATTAGTATTCTAAGTTTTATAATTTTAGCCCCAATACAGTGGCGGCTGGTGCAGGGGGCCAGGGGAGGCCCGGGCCTCCTCACTTTTTTAGACCCTGGTCCCACTTATATATGCTTGATAATCTTGTTTTGTTGTGGAATTTTTGTAAAATATTCAAAAAGTGCAAGACAAATCGGTTAAGATGTTATTAATTTCACAATATTTACTATTGTGAGTGGAGCAATAGCTCTCTTTCCACAAACTAGTGAAAATGGCAATCAACGGCAACCATTTCAATAAAAACACACTCTGTCCATCTCTCCTCTAAAGACCCCATCATAATGACCTTAAAGTCTGCCCGGGGGAAACGAAATTCTTTCAGTCGGGGGATGAACGATCTCAATTGGTTGTGTTTTTTTTTTTTTTTATATCTTAATTATCATAAAAGTATCATTTTTCTTTTTAATTCATTCGATTTTAGAGGTGATTAGGTATATAAGTTATACAGCAAGTAAGATTTTGCTGTCCCCCCATCTTATTTCGCCATCTAATAGCTATTAATACAATAGACAACAATGGTAATCATAACATCCTCTCATCTCCCTTGACTCACGTCTAAATCCGCTTCTGAATGTGTAGATAGCAGACATTGGACCTATTTATAGTTATACCCTCTGCATCTTATTACTTTGGCGTAGCAATGAAACCTCATTTTACGGGTAGCAAAAAAACAAGATTTTTTTTTCTTCTTTTTTTGTGCAAATGAAATATTATTTTAAGTATTTTAATCCATATAAATGCGTTTGCCATCCCCAACACAGAATATTCCAATATTATTATTTAAATAATATAAAGCTTCGTTTTAATCCTCTTGAAGGTATTAGCGAATTTATTTTTCACCAAAAGTAAAATTCATAATTTAAATTACAATTCACGTTAGTCACTTAATAGGATTTGATGGTGGATGAACTTGTTTCCAATTGATATAAAATTATTTGAGGTAAAAATATTAGGGTGAAAAAAAAGGCTTCTTTATGACCTATTACTTACAAATAACATATATATTTAATAACAATCCCAATTTTGAAAACTTTTCTGTCCCCTCCAAAAAACAAACACTGAATCCACATTTTATTGCAAAAAATAGCATAAAACCCTTGGTCCCAGTTTTATTTTAAATTTAAACTAAAGCATTGATAAACTTGTTAACGAGATTTATTTGTTTAATTTTTATATCAAATTTGCATGAAACGAAGAATTTTGTTGAATTGAGTTTTTAAAATCTTGTCCTTGATGTGCTGCAACATTAATTACCTTTAACTTATTCAGTTGTCTGAAAT
The DNA here is from genome assembly GCA_963978545.1 of Linyphia triangularis. Classification (NCBI taxonomy): domain Eukaryota; kingdom Metazoa; phylum Arthropoda; class Arachnida; order Araneae; family Linyphiidae; genus Linyphia; species Linyphia triangularis. Next base: position 27,437,203 of record OZ021732.1, on the reverse strand, counting down.
ATCCATTTCTATAAGGATAACAATAAACGATTTTTTTTTCTGGTACTTTCCACAAGTTTTTTTTAAACAAAAGGGCTCTAGACTGAACAACCAAAATTTTTAAGAAATAAAAATTTAAGATTGAAAATATTTTTCTGTTGAGTAATGAAATTTTTGACTGAAATATTAATGAATCAATATGGTTTAATTTTATGTTTAAATGAATAATTTAAAACCCATACTATACGTTTTTAAAAATTTCACCAACTTTTTTCACTTCATTTTTAATTTTCAAAAACCATGAGTCATGAAGTTCAAAAGGAATAGGACATGGGGTTAATTTTGAAAAAGGCAATGACTCAAAACGAAATGCTACAATTTTAAATTTGTTATAATCATCCGTTTCATTAAAATTTATTTGGATTATTAGTTTAATTTTTCTTATAGTTTTGTTTGTAAGGGAATTTGAATAACATTTATTTAATTGCATGGAATTCATATATATTTTGAAATTTTCTCTCCTCCCCCATCCATGGCTTGTCTAATGACGAAATGTTTCGGCGCATTATAGCCCTCGTGTTGCTGACGGCGCCAGATAATCTGAATACAACCAATACAACCAACTCCTCCCCCATCCCTCCCCTAAAAAAAACATGGCATTTTTAATTCGGGCCCCCTCACTTTTACTACTCACGAGCCGCCACTGTGAAGTGTATTAAAATCGAGATTCAAATTTTTCGAACAATGCCCCCTTTAGGGGATTCGGAGGGTAAAATCTCAATTTTTTCCTTTGTTTACATGTTAAACTTTACTAGCATACCAAATTTCATTCTTCTATCTCTGCTAGAAGTACCTTAGTAATTTGATGATCAGTGAGTGAGTTTTGGATGGATAATGGAAATATGTCGTTTTCTGCCGTTTTTGAATTTGATTATCTCGACAACCAAAATAATTGTTGACTTAAAATTTAGGGGTCTTACTAAAGTGACTAACAGCTACTTGTTAAAAAAAAAATCAGCTCTCAGGCATACTCTAATACGCAGATATGAAAGGTCAAAATACTGCTGAGTGTCTTCGGGTAAAATATGCCTGGCAGTGAACTTGGCGGGTGCACTGCCGTGCACCTAGATCTCGGAGAAGTATTCTTAACTCTTACTAAAGTTCTCACAATTTGAAGTCCTCTCTTCACTTTTGATGATCTAATCATCGCCATTGATGGGGATGAAAAAAAAAAGAAGGGGGGGGGGGGAAGTAATATTCCTACTTCAACAGCGATCTAGACTTTCTTCCATCAAACTCAACACACGTTTTTCTTTATAGAATTTACTTTTAAGCTAAAGTAATCTGTCTTCAAATCAAGTTTGTCCTGTACTATATACATTTAATTTAACAATCAAACGAATTTTTGTTTAACTGTCGAATCGATTTTTTTATATTCTTTTAATTAACTTGTTTGATCAATTATCATACATTGTTTCAAAAAATAGTTATCAAATATTTTTGTTTTATTTTTTAATCTTTTGCTATTTTTTTATTAACAAAATAATTGTTCTAATCTCTATTTTAATAATTTTTTCTATATTTTCCTTCATTTAATGACCACAGTCAATGTTGTTGTTGATGTCACAACAAGAGAAGTTGTTATCAGAGGTTCCTTCAACCTCCTAAATATCCAGAATGCCAAGCTGGACGCAGAACATTGTACATAGAAACTTATTACTATGCTTAGTAACAAAAGAATTTGCTAATCTAGCTTCTAAAAGTCGTGTTCCAATAGGTTGTAAACAAGAAAAAAATTTCCTTACCCAAGAATAAAAGTATGCAACTGCAACAACTCAGTAGGCAAAGCTTCTCTCGGAAACTCGGTAAGAGGCATGTCTGCAATAAAGATGTACAGTAAGTTCTTTAACTGAGCCATGCATCCGTTCTCCAACCGAGTCGTTCCGGTTTTCCTCAGATCCAGATATTCCACGCTGGCTGGCAGATTCCGGAATTCCTGCCCGATGCTCCTCATGACCAGCTCACTGATCGTCACTGACCTCAAGACATGCGCCCCCTGCAGCTGAGACCACGGATTCCCTCCTATCCTGGCAGACTCGATCACAAACTCGCTCAGCCTGGGCCACACCATCGATGAAGACTTCAGCAGACGACCCAGATTGCAGTTGGTCAGCCGAAGGGACACGACATTCTTTGTGTTAGGAGGAAGTTCCTCTAGGTTCAGTGAATCCAACTGAAGGTCCCATGGATCCGTAGTTCGAACTGATGCCAGAGCTGACATCACCCGCTGACCACTTGCCGGACCCGTGCATTGAACCATGATGCTTTCATCTTTGGGATCGTTGCACGAGCATGGTCTAATTTCACTGGCGGCCGGACACATCCCATGGACACCTAAAGTCCGCAGTGTGCAGAGGATAGTTAGACTGAGAATGGTTTTCATTTTCTGGAGTGTTCGCTGTTATTTCTTGGAATCCCTGTGGATACAGGTTGTAGACCGGAATGGCGATGTGCAAGAAGATCGGCACGCGTCTTACTCGGTTGACAGCGAAAACTTAAAGGACCACTGTTGGGTTTTGTAGTTCACGCGTCATATTTTTATAAACTTCGAGACGGCCTTTGAGCTTGTAGCCTTCTCATCTGATTTGCTCAAGTGAGGTTTTTTTTTGTTTTTTTTTCTCCTTTCGTTCTTAGAAAGATTTCCGATAAGAGTTATTTTGAGAGGCACATTTTTGTTTCCACATTCCAAAAGCAGAGGATGGAGGAGTTTTGTTTTACTCCTCCTTCATTTTGATTATTGAGGTGGTTAGAAAATGCAAGAAATATTTCCCAAGATCTTTTTTTTTATACATAAGTTATGGTTAGTCACTTTCATCTGAGTTATTACAAACTAAAATATGGTATAACTAAAATTAGAATTTTTATTTTCTATACGTGTTCAATGCTAAGGGTGATTAACTCCTCAAAACTTTAATATATATATATATATATATATATATATATATATATATATATATATATATATATATATATATATATATATATATATATATATATATATATATATATATATATATATATATATATATATTGTTTCCAATAATCATTTAAATGCTACTTTGTTTACAGACCATCAAATTTGATCAAACTCTCAAATTCGAATTCTTGTTACACACATCAGTATGCTACAATAATAGCAGATATTTCGGGTACGATACATCTAGTCATTTGCTTGAATAAAAAAAATAAAGATTGAATTTTTTAGAAGGCCGGGGGGAAATCTGTCGTTGGCCAAACCCGGCCCGCCGTCGGCACAGTGACTAACGTTGTTTTACATAAATACCATTAAAAAATAAGCTAAATACTCTTAATTTACGTATTTATTTTTTCATCAATTTATATCTCAATGCATAAAGATTCATGAGTTATTATTAATTAGTTTAAAAAAAAGTACCGGTACGCCTTACCCGTGCGTATAAACTCCACTACACCCCTAGACTCTTGAACTGCTTGAGTCAAGAGTACTCTCACTTTCACGGGTACGGAACATTCGGCCAGTGAACGCGTTTGTCCTATTTTTAAAACTGTTTTGAATACATCACGTGAATGATTGAATACATCAAGGATCAATGTTGATCCCGTTTTGATATAACTGTACAAAGATTAGTTTGCGCATCCCATAGCAACCGAAAGCCCACGGCAACGCTTCGGAATCAGAAACATGCAAGAAAAAAAACCTTCCATGTGCTCGACCTTCGCATCCTTTCTAAGCAGAAACAACATTGCGTTTCAATTTCGCTAGCTATGATGCAGTTGATCGACAAGATATCGGAGTGATCTTCCTCGCTTCCCATGTCCTCTGTTACTCGGCTGTTACAAAACAACATGATGCTTTTCAATTAGAGGCTTCTGAAGTAAATTATCTTTTAAATGAGAATATTAAAAACGCGCATTTCAACACGCGTATCTTATAGATAACCCGGTTTCAAACACGTGGGAAAGAACCTCAAAATTTTATTTTTAGCCGCTTTCGATAGTATATTGAACATATATTAAAAAAAGTAGTTGAAGAAAATATATTTTTGTTTACATTTAGTTGCTTTTATTAAGAAATATTTTCACTTATTTGGTGCTTTTTGTGGGGGGGGGGAAAAAACTTAGTGAGTGCTTCGACATACTTAAACTATGCTTGTCCTTGTTGGCCTTTGCACCAAAGTTCAGAATTGTAACTACACTGGAAGCAGGGCAATGGGATATTTCTCGGTTTTTGATGCGCTTCGACCCCTTAAAATTAATTAACCGAGATCACCATGGCTTACTTATTCTAAACTCGCTTTTGTTGGCATTAATTCCAAATGTCAGAGTGACTATATTGGTTGGGTTGGTTGGTTGGATTTCTGTCGTAAGGACTTCACGTGGGCCATACGGCTCCGGGCTGACTAAATTGGAAGTGTGACATTGGGTTGGTTGGTTTGTACGCTCAACGACCTATATTTATGCACAATGACGGCTAATCAGGCCGGGACCTAGAGCTTAAGGTGGATTCCGAATCACAACGAACATCATTGCCCAACCCAAGATTCGAACCCGGCACCTTTGGCGTTGGGATATTCCCCGTTTGGAACATTTCGATTCCTTAAATTAGTGCATCGAAATCGGAATATATTACTTTTTTTTATATTTGCTTTTGTTGACTTTTGTAGCAAATATTAGAGTTGTGACTGCATTAGACGGGAAGCATTTGAATATCTCTCATTTGGAACGTTTAATTTTTTTAGACCTCTGAAATTTGGTTGATCGACATCGGAGTAACTTACTTACTTGCCCTTCGTACCGAATTTCAAAGAGAGGGACTGTGAGATATTCCTCGTTTGAACGTTTCGACCCTTCTCAATACTTTATAATTAAAAAATCGATATCGGAATTGCTTACTTTTTCTATGCTTGCCATTGTTAATATTTCTAACGAATATCAGAGGTGTGATTATACTGGAAATGGAACATTTGAATATCACACTTTGGGAACATATGACCCTTTTTTTAACTCCTTAAAGTTGATTAATCAACATCTGAATAGGTTACCTTATATGTGTTTGTTTTTGTTGTCATTTGCACCAAACTTCAGAGATGTAAATATATAAGAAGTGGATATTCGAATATTTTTCATTTTGAACGTTTGACCCCTTTTTGATCCTTTAAAGCTGATTTACCGGGATCAGAATAGCCTATTTTTCTTTGTTAATTCTTGTGTACATTTGTACCAACTTTCAGGTATGTGTTGTGACGCCGGTCACAGCCAGTCAGATTAGGCTAGGTGGTTGGATCATGGGATGAAGATATATCAGTTAAGACTGCTGCGCTGCAGTGCAGTGTAGTGAAGAGAATTGGAGAAAACGAGGCTGTTGTGGGACTGGAAGACGTGCGTGCTCCTGGTCTGGTGCGAAAAGTGGAGGTGTCGAAGATTCGATTCTGTCCGATGCTGTAGGACGACATTTTCGGGACCGTTTGGGACATTTGATGCGATTGAGACGAGAGCCTTTTACTCCACTGCTATTTAGATAAGTGCAATTTTTCACTCGTACCCATGCACGAGTTTTCCGAGTATATATATATATATATATATATATATATATATATATATATAAATCGTATTTTCATTCAACAAAGTTTGGGGTCATATTTATACCTTTTAAAAAATTATATGTATGCCTTTTAATATTTTTTTACTATTCTATATTTAAATTGAGTTTTAATATTTTTGTCATGAAATCCCGCCCCTTTCATTTGGGTGTTATGTTTCTTACCAATTGCGGTGTTTTATTAAAAAGAAACGAAGATCTTGACCTTTACAATCCGCCGTCTTTATTTCTAGCAAATATTTTGGAAAACGTCTTAAAATATGTGACTCTATGGAAGGTGGGAAAATTAATGATGAGTGAGTTAGTAAAATCTTTGCCTTTTATGTATAGAAAAGTCAATGAGGTTTTAACCCTCGAGAGAGAGAGAACGCGCGCTGACTGTACTTGTACAAAAATTTTTAGAACTCAATTTGCAGGATATTTTGAAATTGAACCGTCGATTTGATTCTAAAACCTTTTTGGAATACTCAAAACTTTTCATAGAAAGTAAAAAAAAATATAAAAACTGTTTTCAGATATTTTTAAAAATTTTAAATATTTCAGCATCAATCATTAACATATTCAAAAAGCGTTTGAAATATTCTAAGGCTATTAAACAATACCTATCAAATTCTTAAAATGTGCTTGTCATCCAGTATTCGTGAAGTACACTATGGAGAATTCGCTTCTAGCTGTTATGTGTTAGAAAGTCGCAAATAACTATTCTTCAAAATGTCTGACGTCACGACTGAAACATGATCAATCACAATACTTTTATTAATAAATTAGAATTTTCATATTGAAGTCACCGTCCAGTTCCGGAAACTCTTTCATCAGGATCGTCTGGTGATGACGTCATTCTAATGCAAGCTAAAATTAATCGGTTCTTTTAGCTATGTATTCTTATTCTGCCATGCTAAGCACCAAAGTCGTATCTACAACAGTTCTGAATGAAAAATTGCCGTTTGAAGTTTATCAATTTCATTTGATTGGTTCTAACTTATCTACTAACGACCATTAAACCTTACAATTATGTAGAACAAACTATAGAGAACCATCTGGTAAAAATAACTCAGTTTGGTCAAAATACGAACTTGGTGCTTAGCACGGCAGTATTGGTCTTAAGTAATTTGCCTCTTAGAGGGTTTACTTTCTATAAGTAAATACGGGCTTCACAACCCTGGGATGCCCCAGTGATCTATCCCTCCTTCTGTTTTACCTTCTAGTTTTGGGCCGACCAAACGGTATAGTGGTTAGCGTGCTAGCTTCTAGACCGCGAGGTTGCGGGTTCGAGTCCCGTGTTAGGCATGGGTGTTTGTAAATGTATGTTGGCTTGTCTAATGACGAATGTTTCGGCGCATTATAGCCCTCGTGTTGCTGACGGCGCCAGATAATCTGAAAACAACCAACCAACCTTCTAGTTTTGGTTTTGTATTTATCGTTTGACTTCTTTCTTCCCTCGTGGTTACCTCTTCAGAGGTGAGGGCTCCCATTGAGAAGCTTTGTGCCGCTCTGTTTCCATCAGCTCCTTTTGGGGATTAAATCGCCCACGTGTTTGGCGTGCGTGGAGACCCGTGTCTCTGGAAAGGGGGACCCTGGTAGTTGAGGGGCGACATACTGCCCCAATATACTACTTTGGCCCTTGCTTCAAATAAACGGGAGGTACACATTGGTCCCATGTGTATCAATCGGCCGGTGCGATTTTCTTTCTTTTCATTATTTTAGTTGCTTGCCGGTATGCACTAACCCCGAGATCGTGGACTCCACGGTGGGTGGGACTCTAGTGCCCGAATAAAAATAAACTAAAATCTATGGAAACTTTATCTCCTCTTTCTTCAGGCCCGACGGGAGGCCCTAATCCCCAAAATCCACCTACATCTACTAAGCGTGCAATAGTGGTTGACAATATTGTCATACCAAAAAAATAAGCTTCTCTACTGAATGATCCGGCTTTTCTAATTATACAATCTGAATCCGGAGAATTGGGTAAAATGTCCCCTTTTTTCATGCCGACCAAACGGTATAGTGGTTAGCGTGCTAGTCTCTAGACCACGAGGTTGCGGGTTCGAGTCCCGTGTTGGCATGGGTGTTTGTAAATGTATGTTGGCTTGTCTAATGACGAATGTTTCGGCGCATTATAGCCCTCGTGTTGCTGACGGCGCCAGATAATCTGAATACAACCAACCAACCCCTTTGTTCATACAGAAGGGGATCTGTGGCAACGAGCCAAAAAAACATTAAAAAGCTAAGATCGGTTGATTTCCTTGTTGAAACAAAGGACTCCAGACAATCACAATATTTACTTCCAGCATCTGCAATGGGAAATATTAAAATAACCGTAACCCCACACAAAGGTCTCAACTCATCCCAAGGCGTCATTTCGGAATCGGATCTTCAACATGTTGAAGATTCCGAAATCCTAAAAGAACTTTCTCCCCAAGGGGTTGCAAATGTTCGCCGAATCACCATCAAGAGGGATGACAAAATACTAAACACTAAGCATCTAATATTAACGTTTAACTCCTCCAAACTAACTAACAAAATCACAGCTGGTTACTTGAGTTGCCCTGTAAGACCATATATTCCCAACCCATTGCGATGCTTTAATTGCCAAAAGTTCGGGCATTCAAAACATACATGCAGAAGTAAAGTAGAAGTTTGCGCAGTGTGTGGCAGCACTGAACATAAAAGCGAAGGCTGCCAAGCTGAGCCCACCTGTGTAAACTGCACTGGAGATCATCCATCTTTCTCCAGGAAGTGCCCAACGTACAATAAAGAAAAGAGAATACAAGAAATAAAAACTCACAATAGCATCTCATACCCGGAAGCCCGAACTATTTATGAAACCACAATAGAAAATTCTATGGTCAAAACAATAGCCAAAGCAATTGCCTCCAAATCAGCACAAGTAAAATCAATAGCCACACAAACAGATATTCATGTAACTAATTCTCAAATGTCACCCGAACAACTGCTTAAATGTTTTCCCCCGATCGTCAAATACAGTACCTCTTCATCTCAGACAATCCCAATTCCCGGAAATTCGAATTCTAATAAAAATCCCCCCAAAACTACTGTAAAACCTCTAAAAAACAAAAAAACAATCTGAAACTAAACAAACCAATAAACCCGGAGAAGCTCTAAAAACTAAAATCCAGTCAAACAACAAAAAGTAAAAACAAAGAAATCGGAAACATCCACCGATGATGAAACCGATGTCCTCTCGGGTCTGGAGCCAAGTGACATGGAGGTCGACCCAGGCCTCGAGACCCCTGCTCTTCTTCATCCGAGGAGCAAGTCACTAGACCGGAAGATCTGCAATTCTTCCAAGTAACATTCAATATGTTATCTTGGAACTGTCACGATTTCCACCACAATTCGGTAGATATAAAACATCTTGTAGATTTATACAAACCTGTCTGTTTCTGCTTGCAAGAGACGCTCTTGAAGCCTTTCCAGAGCTCTCTTGTTAGGGGTATAGTCCTCTACATAACGACTACCTCAACGGCGTCAGAGCTAGCGGTGGTGTTGCTATATTCACATCTAATAGCAGTCCATTCACCCCGCTATCGCTCACGGCCACCTTACAAGCTGTTGCCGTTAGAGTCGCTGTGAAAAATCTATTAGTAACAGTTTGTTCAATCTATCTCCCCCCTAATCGTAACATCCGACAATCAGAATTAGACAGGCTTTGTGACCAGCTTCCTCCCCCTATTATTTTAATGGGGGATTTCAATGGTCACAGTCCTCTTTGGGGTAACCCAGATAAAAATCAACGTGGAAGACAAGTTGAAAAGTTATTAGACGACTATAATCTTTGTCTACTTAATAACGGCCGACCAAACGGTATAGTGGTTAGAGTGCTAGCTTCTAGACCGCGAGGTTGCGGGTTCGAGTCCCGTGTTAGGCATGGGTGTTTGTAAATGTATGTTGGCTTGTATAATGACGAATGTTTCGGCGCATTATAGTCCTCGTGTTGCTGACGGCGCCAGATAATCTGAAAACAACCAATCTACTTAATAACGGGCAACCAACACATTTCCACACCCCATCGAGGACATTTCACGCCATCGATCTTACCTTGTGTTCACCATCTCTCCTACATCTATGGTCTTTTCATGTCAGACGGGATCCTTACCATAATGATCATTTCCCTATCCGACTGGAGATGTTTGGAGTCGATGCTGTTCCCTCTGTTCGTATACCTCGTTTCAAAATAAAATCAGCAGATTGGGAACAGTTTTCTTCCCTCGTCCATTTCTCTGACAAGATGGTGAACCAAGATGACATCGATGAAGCTGTAAATTCTATCACCTATGCCATCTTGGAAACTGCTCGTTTGTCCATACATATGACATCTGCCAATCTACCGAAAATTCTCAAACCGTGGTGGAACAACGACTGTAAAATTGTCCACAAAAAGCAGAGGAAGGCTTGGGGTATCTTTCGCCGATATCCCACTGAAGCCAACCTCATAGCTTTTAAATGTGCTCGAGCTGAAGCTCGTAGGATCCGCCGGCGTAGCCAGAAGGACTCTTGGATGCGTTATGTCAGCACTATAACCTCGAATACCTCTTCTAAAAGGGTCTGGAACAAAATTAATAAAATCAAGGGCCAGTATCCTAGGCACTCTACTTCTATCTTAGAGACTAATCTAGGTATAGATTCAGATCCTAAAGGTATTGCTGACACTCTGGCTGATTCCTTTGCTAAAATATCTAGCAACTCGAATTACCAAAAGCCGTTTGCCTCTATTAAACGCAAAGCTGAGAAATCGAAATTGAATTTTACACCTACCGCGTTGAAAAACTTTAATGCTGATTTTACCATGGTCGAGCTGATACGAGTTCTTTCCAACAATCGCGGCTCGACTGTTGGTTACGACGAAATTCATTATAGTATGCTTAAACATCTCCAGCCTTTCCAACTGAAATTTATTCTCAAGCTGTACAATAGGATCTGGCGGGAAAATAAATTTCCGTCAGTATGGCAACGTGCTCTTGTGATTCCAATAGTCAAGCCAGGTAAAGACCCTAAGAGTTCTTCCAGCTGCAGGCCTATAGCATTGACTAGTTGCATGTGCAAGCTTCTTGAAAATTTAGTCAACGCTCGCCTCCTTTTTTATTTAGAAGATAACAATTGTCTCCCTCAGTTTCAAAGTGGTTTCCGTCGTGGACGAAGTACACTTGACAACCTGCTCCTCCTTGAAATATCTATTCGGGAGGCATTTGTCAAGCGGAACCATTTGGTGTTTGTATTTTTCGACATGGAGAAAGCCTATGACCGTACTTAGAGATATGGTATCCTCAGAGACCTACATAATTTAGGTCTCGGAGGAAATTTACCACTCTTTATTGAGAATTTCCTTTCTCGGAGAATCTTCCAAGTACGCGTCAACTCGATCTTATCAGATGAGTTTATTCAGGAGCAAGGCGTTCCCCAGGGAAGTGTATTGAGCTGCGCACTGTTTATCGTCAACGTTAACGACATTATGACCTGCCTACTACCTGCAGTGTCTGGTTCGCTTTACGTCGACGACTTTCAAATATCGTGCGCCTCAATAAACATGTCTCTTATTGAAAGACGGATCCAAATCGCCATCAGAAGGATTTCGGACTGGGCTAATCAGAAAGGCTTTGCATTCAATGCACAAAAGATCGTGGCCATGCACTTCTGCACGAAACGTGAGCTTTATAACGACCCTGAGCTTTTTATAAATGGGGCTTAGATACCTATTGTATCAGAAACGAAGTTTCTTGGGGTCCTTAACGATCCGAAGCTCACGTTCCTGCCTCATATAAAACATCTGAGACTAAAGTGCGCTAAAGCTCTGAACCTTCTGAAAGTGCTGTCTAACACTTCATGGAAAAGCTTATACCACCTCCATGTTGAAAATATACTGATGCCTTATTCGTTCCAAACTTGATTATGGTTCTGTGGTGTACGGATCCGCCAGAAAATCGGCGTTGATGCTCCTTGACCCTGTTTACCATCATGGTGTCAGAATTGCGTCGGGAGCCTTCCGTACATCAGCAACCTTTGAAACTGAGACGAGACAAGCTATCTTTAAAATTTTATTTTAAAGTTAAAAGTCACCCACGTCATCCTCTCTCTCTCATAATATTTATAATCCATCTCAAACGAGACTTTTTAACGCACGCCCATCTTGTATTACATCATTTTCATTGCGAATTCATTCAATTCTTACATCTCATGATCTTGATAATTTCAGGATTCGTCCTCTCATTCACACAACCACCTTGGCATCCTCATAATATCAAAGTTTTAAATGTATTTAGTGATTTAAAAAAATGTGAAACACCAGATGTAATATTTACTCATCTGTTTTATTACCATAGGCATAACTTTTCAAATTTTAAAGCAATGTATACGGATGGGTCGAAAAGCCAGGGACTTGTCGGAGCAGCTGCAGCTTACGATAATATTGTTACGAATTTGTGTATATTTGTAAATATTTCGTAGTGCTAATTTTGTAAATAGATAAATTTCTGTACATTTCGCATAAGGCAAAGCAATGGTTTGTTTCCCGACAATAGGGGTGTAATCGCTTGATAACGGGTTTTACAGAGGTAACTCTGGGAAGCGAGTTTCAAGGGGCTGGGCATTTAACATTATGGTAATGGGGGTACATGTATCCCATAACCTATATAGGTCTTTTCGACTACTCTCTGGAAAGTTCTCCAGACATCTACCTCTGGGAGTTTCAAGAAGGTTCACGTATGTTCTCAGGTCACCCTATAAAAGCTCAGGGAGAGCGGGTGATGCAGTTAGTTAGTAGTTGACTGAGTAGTTGTTGACTGATTTTGAGTCACGGAGCTAGTTGTTAGCTGACTGAGTAGTTGTCTCTCAACGTTCATTGTGAGAGCTGTATTCCTGACTTGAGTTAGTTCTAGGATTTTGAGTCACTGAATTAGTTGACTGGAGATACTGTGCGAACTGTTTTGCATTGTCTTTTGCGACGATTTAGCAGTTGTTTGTCAAGTTTTTAACTGCTGTTTTGTGCTCTATTGAGGTGAAAAGAGCTGTATTGTGTCTACTAAAACGAGTAGTTCTGAAGCTGTAAGAGAACTGTGAAGAATTATTTTGAAATAAATTTCTGCAAGTTTTGATCTGCTTTGGCGTCAAATCTTTCGAACCCGTACAACGCAACAATATCTTCTCACGTGAGCTGCATCAAAGCTGCTCCATCGTTACAGCTGAGTCCCTGGCTATCTTCTTGGCCTTGCAATATATTTTACAACAAGGTCATAGCCAGTGGATTATCTATGCAGATTCGAAGAGCTGTTTAGATGCATTACGTAATCCACTCAGCCAGACCCATCCTTATATTTTAAAAATTCATTCCACACTTTTAGATAGAGGTTTTAATGTTCTTTTTTGTTAGATACCAGGTCATGTGGGGATCATGGGTGACGAGCGCGCTGACTCAATAACACGATCAACAAGTGGACCTAGGAGCACTTGGTTCTGCCCTGACGACGCAAATAAAGCTTGTGAAACTGCTCTGACTCTCACTTGGCAAGCCATATGGGATGCACAAGCAGCTAACAAGCTGCGTTCGTTCCAGCCCTTAATATCTGGATTCGCCTACATCCAGCAATCCAGGAAAAGGGAAGTGCTCCTAACTCGTTTAAGAATTGGCCACACACGCTTTACCCATGTGCATCTTCTGCTGGCAGATGATGCCCCCACATGCAACACCTGTGGAGTTATATTTTCTGTGTTCCATGTTTTAAATGAATGTCCTGCTTTTAACACTATCAGATTGAGGCTTTTTAACATGAACCATCCTCCATTGTCATCTCTTTTGAGTTCACCCCCTCATGAAAATCTTTTTAGCTTCTTACTTGAAATTGGCTTTTATTACTTGATTTAACCCCTTGGGTACAGATTTATTTGGGAAAATTCTTGCGTTTTGAACGGTTGGTTCAAAACAATAAAGGAACTTAAAAGGAATACAGCCAAACAAATTATTTTTTTAAAGTATAGGTAAACCAACCGATGTTTGACTTAACCAATCATGGCTCTTGTGACATTAAAATCTATCCAATCAAACTAGTTTGAATGACGAATTAAGTTCGTCATTATTAACAGGCAAAACAAGTGCATGACGAATCTCAGCCGTCAAATGTACCCAAAGGGTTAAGAATTTCATTTCAAATCTTTTACCCTTTGTTGATCTCAATATATTTTTAATAATTTTTTAGCATGGTTGATATAGATAAATTTGTTCGGAGCAATATGGCCCATGTGAAGCCCTTGCGCCAGAAATCGAACCAACCAACTTAAGTATTTCGAATTTATGGAAGAAAATCATTTTAATTACTTTTATGAATTCTTTTTAAAACTTTATGCTAAGAGCAACAAAAACAAGAGTTTTAAAAAATACTACGGACTTTGCCTGTGTGAATGAAGTATTATGTGTGCCACACAACATTTTGGGGCATATGCGCTATAGGTCAGGTTAATAATCATCAAGGAATTATTTGCAAACACTTGAACTAGAAGCTGAACTTAACACCTTTGTTTTATAATTGAATCAAATCCATCAAATAATTAATATAGATATTAGATAAAAACTTCGAGAACTGACACAAATCGTACCAATCGACAGTAGCTTTGACACTGGTATGGTCCATTTTAGTGTGGTCTACAAAAATCAATTGTTTCATTAAATATTTCCTTAAAAATGTTTTATCAATTTGTCAGCTATTATTTATACAACAATAAAACCCCTTTCCCGTATGTAAACTTGTAGGTCACACTTAAGAGATAATTTTTAATTTTAAAGAAAATTTGGTGCTGGCTTTCACCACTTTTCCGACTCGTATTTTGCAAGGTTTGTGCTTCGACACGTGTGGCATTGAAAGGACCTTGTGAGGCATATCAAATGAGAAAGCATAATTTGTGTATAATCTTCAGAGTCAAAGGTTGCACTATCACGTGTAGCACGTTCATTTCTTCAGCATTTCGTTATTGATTATAATCCCGGCATAAATATGCAACTTTTATTACAGTCAATCAGGGTAACATTGAACCACGTTTTCAGTATTTTCTTCTTCCACACTTATGTTTTAATAATATTTTCCGACCTTATGGCATAAAATGGAAGAATAAACTCTACATTATATTGTTGCGTGGACGGGTTCGAAAGATTTGAGCTGACCAAACGGTATAGTGGTTATCGTGCTTGCTTCTAGACCGCGAGGTTGCGGGTTCGAGTCCCGTGTTGGCATGGGTGTTTGTAAATGTATGTTGGCTTGTCTAATGACGAACGTTTCGGCGCATTATAGCCCTCGTGTTGCTGACGGCGCCAGATAATCTGAATACAACCAACCAATCGAAAGATTTGAAGCCAAAGCAGATCAAAACTTGCACAAATTTATTCCAAAATAAATCTTCATAGTTCTCTAACAGCTCCAGAACTTCTCGTTCTAGTAGACACAATACAGCTCTTTTCACCTCAATAGAGCACAAAACAGCAGTTAAAAACTTGACAACAACTGCTAAATCGCCGCAAAAGACAATGCAATACAGTTCGCTTTAAAACTACTCGGAATGTTCAGTAATTCCAGTCAACTAACTCAGTGACTCAAAATCCAAGAACTGACTAACCCTACTCACGGACGTCCTTATATAGGAATGGTGAATCTTCACGAACCTTCCTGAAACTTCTAGAGGTTGATATTTGGAGAACTTTCCAGATCGTAGTCGAAAAGTCCTATACATGTACATGGGGACAGAAAATTTCGCCAAATGGTTGCCAAGTTTGGCGACATTTGGCGATTTCTCGCCAAATTTGACAACAAAAATTAGTCGCCAAAACCATCGCCAACTTGGCTTTATCTCGCCAATTTGGCGAGATTCCCATTACCATAATGTTAAATGCCCTGTCCCTTGAAACTCGCTTCCCAGAGTTACCTCTGTAAAACCCGTTATCAAGCATTGAAATGCTCACTGCAGGGAAGCCAATTTAACGAACTATTGCACTGCCTTATGCGAAATGTACATAAATTACTATTTACAAAACTAACACTACGAAATATTTACAAATATACAAAAATTCGTAACAATATTTTAGTTTACAGAAATTAGTAAATGTTGATGATGAAAGCACCAAATAGGAAAATAACCCGGTGCAAAGTTACCCTGACATTCAGGGTAACTTTGAATCACTATCAAAAGTTTCATATAAAATAACTTTTTTTATTCAATCTAGGACTCTAGACTACTTTGAACGAGTAAAATTAATTTTCTAAGTATTTGAAACATCATCAGCTGCAGTTATCAGTACCATAAAGTTTGGATATTTTAAATAACACCACAAAGAATATTGTTGCACAAATTGTCTGTATATATTGTAAATAGTGACGTATTATTTCAAAATTCTATTGTAATTTATTTTTATCTTATTTTATTTATTAATTAATAGCGATTATACAAGTTAGAAAAAGGTGGCAACACCTAAAGCAATCGAGAAGTTTCGAGATATTTCTTTTCCGATGAATTGGCTGGAAATTTCGAGAATGTCTCACGCGCTTGTATATAAAAAGACTGGAGAACGGGAAAGTTTTCAGATTGACTTCGGATTTCGTTGAAAGCTGATCGCTTTGTTTACCTATTGGAGTGAGCTTGTATAATCGCTGAATTCGAAGTTATTTTTGTTGAAGCTTGTGTTGAAGCTTGAGAGTAATTAAACTGTTGCCTGTGAATAAATTTTGTGAGTTTTCTGAAGAGAGAATAAATATTTTTATACCGTGAAAACTGTACCATCATTGCCTCAGCGGAAAAATTCGTAACAGTGGTGTCAGAAGTGGGGTCTCGTAATTTTGAATGCCGACAACTAGAGGAATGATGGAAGACCAAATGAAGCAGTTGATGGAAATGATTGCTGGAATGAAGACCCAACAGGAAACCACCGCAGTCGAAATGAAAGCCTGCCACGAAACCGCCGCAGCCGAAATGAAAGCCTGCCAAGAAGCCGCCGCAGCCGAAATAAAAGCCGGCCAAGAGTTCACCGCCGCTGCAATTGCCGCCGGTCAAGTCCGTCAAGAAGCTACCAATGCTGAATTCGCTGCCGCGATTACGGGTGACATTAAAGCTTTAGCCGCCAAGTGTGAAACAACATCTGCAGCAGTGAATGAAATCAAAGAAGAAATGAAGATGGAGCTAGCCTCAATGGTGGAATCAACCATAATATAAACTACCTCAAATGTTCTGCTATCCGTGAAAGAAGTATTCAATGCAGTAAGAAAGGAAGTTGATGAAAAGTTTGAGGAGTTTAACGGAAAAGTTTCCGCCATGCAAGAAAAAGTTTCCACCTTAAAGGAAGAGCAAGACAGATTCATTGACGTTGTTGAAGAAAGGCTGCGAAAAATGGAAACGCGTGAAGCTGTGACCATAGCTTCACCTAATTGGGATAACGCTTCCATCCCGTTTATGGGGTCGCGCTCTAACATCAAAGTGGCCCCTTTTGATGGGAAGTCATCTTGGCGCGTTTATCAAACGCAATTTGAAATGATTGCTTCTGCGAATGGTTGGGACGATACTTCGAAAGCATTCCATCTCGCAGCATCTCTTCGAGGTGAAGCTGCTGACATTTTACAGACATTACCTGAAGAGAAGCGGGGAGAATTCGTGGCGCTGGCGAGTGCGTTGGAGCTAAGGTTTGGTGAGCAGCATCTTAAAGATTACAACAGACTGCAACTGAAAGTGAGACAGCAGAAGGCCAATGAAACTCTTCAAGAATTGGCGTCAGATATAGAAAGACTGTCACTCCTCGCTTTCCCAGACTGTCCCTCGGACGTACGAGATAACCTGTCTCTTCAATATTTCGTGGATGCCATCAAAGATCCCGACATACAGCAAGCCACCAGGATGTCAGACAGCAAAGATCTGAAGTCCACCCTCGTCTATGCCATGAGAGAAGAAGCCGCACAGCAAGCTTCTAGAAAAGATCGGCGTTTCATACGTGGAACATTGGCAGACGATTCCTCTGAACTTTTCACGAAGAAGTTTCAAGAATTGGAAAACAAGATGGAGCGAATTATGAGAAATATTCCTGGCTCGAGGGATCGAAAAACTAGAGTGGTTTGTTGGCGCTGCAACCGGGAAGGACATTTCAGACGTGATTGCCCTGAATTGGACAGGAGAGGGGACGGATCCTCGTCCGAGCCTCAGCAGTTAAACTAAAGAGCGGCTATCTCGCGAGGCGGAGGTCGCCGTGTAGAGCAGGTGGTGCCCCACTCAGCCTCTATCACATCTCATCCCTTCAAGGAGGAAACCATGGTCTATTCGTGGAGGGCAAGATCAATGGAACTCCCTGTCGTCTAATAGTTGACTCAGGGGCAAATGTAACCATCTTACGGACGGATGTAGCCCGGCGCCTGGACAGCCAACCTCTTTACACGGCGCCTTCAGTTTCGCTACAGACTGTGACTGGTGACAAAATTTCTGTACATGGGAAATTGAAAGTCAACATCTCGTTTGGATTTAACACCTATACTCACACAGTTTATGTTGCTGAAATCGTGGACCCATGTATTCTCGGGCTGGACTTTCTAAAGAAAAATGGTATCACTTTGAATTTTGAGAAAGGCGAGCTTCAAACGGGGAAAGAAGAAGTTCCACTGTTTGGTTTGGACTCAGAAGAGCCGTGTGCATATCGAATTGTAGCTCTTGAAGACATCACCATCCCCTCCATGACAGATTTGGTTGTAAAGGGTCAGCAGAGCTCCCGAAGGCCTTCCGATTTGGAGTAACGGACTTCCCATCATCGAATAGCGTCCCAAAAGGAGTGCTAGTAGGAGCGACGCTTGTGGATCTCTCAAGAGGTGGTGCATGTGAGAATGGCCAACATCGGTGATGCTAAGAAAGTTATCAAGAAAGGAGAAGAAATTGCCACTTGCACACCTGTTACAAGCATCGAAAGAGGATCGAAGGAGCTTCCGACCGCACCACCCATGGATTTAATGGACCAGCTTCTCGAAGACTCCCGGTTGGAAAGAAGTCAAGAGAAGACTGTCGGAAACCTTATAAAAGAATTTCAAGACCTTTTCTCCATGTCATCAAAAGATGTAGGAAGAACGAAGCTCACTCAACATCGAATCGACACTGGGACCCATTTACCTATTAAACAACATCCTCGAAGACTTCCTTTCGCAAAACAAGAGGAGGTCGGGAAACTGTTACACGAAATGGAAGATAATAGAGTTATCGAACCCTCCTCAAGTCCATGGGCCTCTCCAATCGTACTCGTTCGAAAGAAGGATGGTTCCACCAGGTTTTGTATGGATTACCGGAAGCTGAACGAAATTACGAAAAAGGATAGCTACCCTCTGCCAAGAATTGATGACACTTTGGACACTCTATCGGGGAACCAGTGGTTTTCAACTTTGGATTTGAAGAGTGGATACTGGCAAGTGGAGATACATCCTGACGATCGTGAGAAGACGGCCTTCACTACCGGGCAAGGATTATGGCAGTTTCAAGTTATGCCGTTTGGCTTGTGTAATGCACCGGCTACGTTCGAGCGACTAATGGAGACTGTGCTGAGAGGACTTTCCTACGAGACCTGTCTGGTATATTTGGACGATATCATTATCACTGGGCGGAGTTTTGATCAACACTTGCAAAACGTAAAGAACGTGTTCTTGAAGCTTAGGGAAGCCCACTTGAAACTTAGCCCATCAAAATGTAAGCTCTTTAGGAGGAAAGTCAGTTATCTCGGACACATCATCTCATCCGATGGAGTGACACAGATCCAGCCAAGATCCATGCTGTGCAAATTTGGTCTAGACCGCAAGACGTTCATCAATTGCGAAGCTTCCTAGGCCTGTGCACGTATTACCGTAGATTTGTGAAGGGATTCTCCAAGATCGCCAGACCTTTGCATCGACTAACAGAGAGCAAGCAGAAGTTCCTGTGGACTGCCGACTGTGACGACTCCTTTAATCGACTGAAGAACTCTTTAACATCCGCCCCTGTTTTGGCTTTTCCCGATGTTAACAAGGACTTTATTCTGGATACAGATGCCAGCAATGAGGGAGTGGGCGCCGTTCTTTCCCAGGAAATTGAAGGTCAGGAGAAAGTCATCGCTTATTTTAGTAAGAGCCTGTCAAAATCCGAGCGAAACTACTGCGTCGCAAGAAAGGAGTTACTGGCAATAGTAAAGGCCGTTGAGCACTTTCATCATTACTTGTACGGCCGAAAATTCCTTTTAAGAACTGATCATGCGTCTCTGACTTGGTTGCTGAATTTCAAGAATACAGGGACAAATAGCGAGGTGGATTCAGCGCCTACAGGAATACCACATGGATATCCATCACAGAAAAGGAACGTTCCATGGGAATGCAGAAGCTCTTTCTAGAAGACCATGTCCGGAGAATTGTCGATTTTGTTCCAATGCCGAGTCTAAGTTTGGGATTAACACATCGGCCGTTCGGAAAATAACCACCAAGTCGACTACTTCAGACGTGGACCCTTGGAGTGACCAGAATGTTCGAAAGAGTCAGGTTGAAGATCAAGACTTGAAACCTCTAATTGAATTCATGGAAGCAGCTACCGAAAAACCCAGTTGGCAGGAAATTGCACGCTATAGCCCAACAATGAAGAGATATTGGGCTATGTGGGACTCTTTGCACTTGAAGAATGGAATACTCTACCGTCGATGGGAGTCCGATGACGGCAAAAGCTTCCGGTGGCAATTAATCCTTCCAAGTTCTAGAGTTACCAACGTTCTAGAAGAACTTCACAGCAGTTCTACTGGGGGACATTTTGGTGTCACGTAAACTCTTCAGAAAGTTCGGGAGAGATTCTTCTGGGACAAAGCAAAATCCGACGTGGAGAAGTGGTGCAAGTCCTGTGATGCATGCAATTCGCGGAAGGGACCGAAGACCCGAACTCGTGGAAAGTTGCAACGTTACAACGTAGGAGCACCATTCGAAAGAATTGCTTTGGACGTCTTAGGCCCCCTACCTCACACAACTAATGGCAACAAATACATCCTAGTTGTCATGGACTACTTTAGCAAGTGCTATTGCAAGTGCTACTTAGCATACGCTATTCCGGACCAGGAAGCCACAACCGTAGCAGAAGTCCTCGTACGGAATTGGATCTCCCGATTTGGCGTACCCCTGCTGATACATTCCGATCAGGGGACGAACTTCAACTCTGCCGTCTTCACTGGGCTGTGTGACTTGCTCGACATGGAAAAGACTCGTACAACTCCCCTGCACCCACAATCCGATGGAATGGTTGAACGATTTAATAGAACGATTCTGAATCATCTCTCCTTGTTTGTTTCCAAGAACCAGCAAGATTGGGATCAGAAACTTCCATTGTTCCTTTTGGCCTACAGAAGTGCTACTCACGAGACCACCGGATATACACCATCTCAAATGATTTTCGGAAGAGACCTTAGACTACCCTGCGACCTCCTCTTTGGACGACCACCGGACACCCCTTCCTCGCCTGTCCAGTATCTAGATGATCTCCAGGCACGTTTGGAAGCCGTACATCGGTTCGCCAGAGAAAGAATCAACATCATGACAGAGCGCATGAAGGTCCGCTACGATGCCAAGGCCACGGAACGTTCATTCCAGGAAGGTGACCAGGTGTGGTTATGGAATCCTAAACGTCGGAAAGGACTCTCCCCTAAGCTCCAGACGAACTGGCAAGGGCCGTATGTGGTCCTTAAGAAGATCAACGACGTCGTGGTAAGGATTCAACGGACACCCTCCTGTAAACCTAGAGTTGTACATAACAATAGACTAGCCCCATATTATAGTAGAAATGATTGAATTGCCTTTCCTCTTAAGGACTTCACTGCCCGGGACGTGCAGTCTTTAAGAAGGGGGAAATGTTGCACAAATTGTCTGTATATGTTGTAAATAGTGACGTATTATTTCAAAATTCTATTGTAATTTATTTTTATCTTATTTTATTTATTAATTAATAGCGATTATACAAGTTAGAAAAAGGTGGCAACACCTAAAGCAATCGAGAAGTTTCGAGATATTTCTTTTCCGATGAATTGGCTGGAAATTTCGAGAATGTCTCACGCGCTTGTATATAAAAGACTAGAGAACGGGAAAGTTTTCAGATTGACTTTGGACTTCGATGAAAGCTTATCGCTTTGTTTACCTATTGGAGTGAGCTTGTATAATCGCTGTATTCGAAGTTGTTTTTTTTGCTAAAGCTTGTGAGCGATTACACTGTTGCCCGTGGATAAATTTTGTGAGTTTTCTGAAGAGAGAATAAATATTTTTATACTGTAAAAACTGTGCCATCATTGCCTCAGCGGAAAAATTCATAATAATATATTAGTTAGGAACAGTGGATGACGAATCACATGACTATATTGCAAAAAACCTATTTATTATTCAGTTTTAACATTCAATTATAATGAAAAAACAATCTTCAGTTCATTCACTTAAATATAAACTCATTTTATCAATTAAAAATTGAAAAGATAAATAAAAAATAATAAAACTGATAGGCCGCCATTATGCTATTAGTTAAGTATTATTGTAGGATCTCACTTGGATCCTTTTTCAGGTTCAAATTATGGAAGGTAACAAACGCCAGTACACTTAAGAAACGAGAGCAAAATCCTTCACGTCTTTCTTTTATTACAAAAAGTTTTGAACAAGAACAGAACAAAAAATAACCGTTTTTACATTCTAAATAAAAATTATCGTCTGCACTTTTTCAGCTCGTAACAGAACTCGGAACAAGTTGAATAGTACAAAAGTCAATTCTTATAAGCAACTCCATGATGACGTAACATACTCCCACCTTTTTTGAGTATTTATTTACTCAAAAAACAAAGTCACACTGAGCAAGTCCAGTTTCTTCGGTGGTTTCACCCATAGATTAAAGACACTTATAGATATGATACTCTGATTGGATTACCATTAAGGATTTTCTATATTGAAAGCGCCATAGAAACCAGTGCCCCAATAGTTTCGGTTGGAACTACATTTGACGGCAACGCAACGCATGGTCGCTGATTGGCTGATTCGTTGCCATGGCAATGCGCATTGCTTGGATTGATGTTAAAGCTTCTTGCTGTCTGTTTTTAGACTCCGAATGGAGACTTAACACACCCTCTTATGTTTCGTAACTTTAAATTTTATTCAACCAGCAGATTGGAGTTTTTTTTTTATTAATTATAAAGTTAAAGTTACAGTCGAATTTATTTGCTAAATTAATTTTATTTAATGCGCAAATAAAATTAGTTTTTTTTTTTTTTTTAATTCTTATTAGGTTGTGTTAAAGCTTTGTAATAAGAAATTAGCAGCAGAAAATATCACCAAATACCTTTTTATTAATTTTGAACGAACTTTTTCAATGGATGAATTACTGAAACATTGCATTTTGAAAATATATCAATATATTTTTACAAAACTGTATTGACGTAAGAAATTTTTTTATACATTATTATTTTTTTTTTTTTTTTACAAATAAGTTCTTGCTTGCTTTTAACTACAGAAAAAGTTTATATTTCAAATACAATTTTACAAATAAAGTTTAAATGCTTCATTAAATACTAAAAATAATGATAATAAAATTAAAAATATAATATTACCAACAATATCAATAAAATATCGACAACTTTAATATAAAAACAACAAGAATATAAAACACAATAATAATAATAATAATAATAAAGGAAGACACACACAGCAATCTCAATAAATTATTACCAAGAAATAATTCGTTGTTATTTTTTCATAAAATGAAATGAAATCTCAATTAGATATGCAAATAACGTAAGTGCATGAGAATTTTAACTCGTAATTAGCTTTTAATATAAATTGAATCAAAATATTAAATCTTCCAATTAAAATCAAACGATAATCTAACAAATAAAATTAAATCTTCGCTATGTCGTTAGAATAACAAAAATAAAATTTTTTACAATTCTATTTTTTGTTAACATTTATTTCGCCATGAAAGCATTTTTAAATATTTTTAAAAATCATAAATTTTATTTTTTATTATTTAAAAAAATAAAAAAATGTTATACAAAATGTAAAAGCATCCACAACAATTTTTGTCCCATGGCAACCAAGATGTGACCCAAGTTTCGAAGTTTTTGCGAGTATAAATTTCAAATATTTCAATCATCAAATCAAGTTCACGTTCGTTTAGTTCGTTTCCAAGAACAGGGTAGCGCTAAGATCAAAAATTCCAATCATCAATCAATAAATGATGAATTATTAGTACGTAATCAAGAAACAGTCGCGCTGCAATCGGAAATCTCCAAGATTCCAATCAACCAATCAATCTTTGAAGATATATTAGTTCGTTTAGAAACTATTGGGGTCAGAATGAGTTGCCAGTCTAGAGAATACTTAGTCTGTGGTTTCACCTTTCTCCCATATCTTGAAATCCCGTGGATATCGTCAGCCGAAGCATCAGGAATTGAATCGGTATTCACAGGACCTTGAACTGGATCATCAGTAACGTCTGGTACATCAGAAGGGGTAGTGACCTCCACAGGAATATCTTCAGACTGTATCTCCAAGGGAAATACTCGTTGGATAGGACGAATTATTATTGAGTTACCACATTTGAGTCGTAAAGAACGAATTTTGCTATCTCCACCTGGGATCAATTCCAATACCTTGGCTAGAGGCCAATATAAACGCTTCTTGTTAGGATTCTCAATTAGCACAACTTATCCAACAGTAATGAAACGAGATGATGGTTTTTGACTTTTTTCTACTAACAAACCTAAATACTCTTTTCGGAACCTGCTCCTTAAATCCTTAAGAAGTTTAGACCGAAACTTCACTCGTTTTTGAAACTTGGCAAAATCACTTAAATCTAAGTCAGTGACATCAAGAGAAGAATTACTCATCAAAATCATTGCTGGCGTAATTGCCACAAGATCCTCGGAATCCTCTGAAATGTAAGTTAATGGGAGAGAGTTTATGATAGACTCACAGTCACATAAAACAGTTAGAAGCTCTTCATACGACAAAATCGCGTTTCCTAAAGTACGATTTAAGCGATCTTTAACCACTCTTATAAGCCTCTCCCACCATGCAGCGGTGGGTAGGATGAACTTCCACTTTATTTGTTGAATTTCTGTCTCGCGCTCTATACTCTCCCAATCAAGATTTTTGAATTCAGCTACAGCACCCCTAAAGTTAGTACCATTGTCCGAATACACTGTCTTAGGTCTTCCTCTGCGTGCGATAACGCGTCGAAATGAAAGAAGAAAGTTCTCTGTTGACAACGAAGTTACGAGCTCCAAGTGCACTGCTCTGAAGACTGCACAGGTATACAGAATAATCCA
The DNA here is from genome assembly GCA_963978545.1 of Linyphia triangularis. Lineage (NCBI taxonomy): Eukaryota > Metazoa > Arthropoda > Arachnida > Araneae > Linyphiidae > Linyphia > Linyphia triangularis. Next base: position 27,412,277 of record OZ021732.1, on the reverse strand, counting down.
GACTTTTTCACCATTCTGGAGGAAGAGAGGGCCTGCCAGATTAACACCAAACACCTCAAATACATTAGTATCCCTAACTCTGTCAGGAGGTAGAGCTACTGGTTCAGTCACAGCTGGTTTTGCACTGTACCTTCGGCACATCACACACTTCCTAACGATATTTCGGACAGTTTTTCTTAACTGTTCCTTATCGATGAAACACCTAAGAGTATTCCTGTCTAAATTCCATACAACTCCTAATACATTTGTATCACCTTCATATTTAGTTACGCCCTCCCCTTTAACATTGCTTTCCCATGTTCTGAGGTTAAAACACCCCATTTTCATAATTTCCTCAGACTTGGAAATAAATGGGTGTATTTCCTGGGAGTGGAATACACTCATAACACAATTGTCTAAGTAAAAGGAATGACGGAGTTTATTAACCAGATCTCGATATTGTGGGGGACTATGCTCTAACAAATGCTTTATTGAGGCTGCTAATAGAAATGGGCTTGAGCAGACACCGAACACCACGCGACAATGACGATACATTATTTCTTCACTTTCATGGGGATAGAAAAACCTTAAAAAGTCCTTATGTTTGGGGGTTATACTTAATTGCAGAAAAGCTTTCTCAATATCTTCTGATATGCCAATAGGGTACACACGAAATCTATCTAAGATATCCGGTATCAGTTCAATTAAATTTGGACCTCTATGAAGGCAATCATTAAGAGAAGGTTTACTGCCTTCCCTGGCAGATGCATCAAATACGGGGCGGATCTTAGTAGTTTTAGAAGGCGTATACACTGGTCTATGGGGCATATAATAACCATTTTTAATTTCATTATCTGGGACCTTTTCAATGATTTTTAACCTCTCTCATTCTTTAAATACAGCAACATATGATTCAAGACAGTCCTTATCAATTATACCTTGACACATTCGTTTGTGTCTTTTCAATGTTAAACTTTCATTACTAGGTAATTTGCTTTCAGTTTTAAATGGCAAGGACAATTCACATCTGCCATCTGGAAGCACATTTAAATTATTCTCAAATTGCTCAATTGCTTTTGCATAACGCATGTTTCCTTTTAAATTTTCCACTGGATCTCGAATACCTATTGTTTCCAGATCCCACAATTCTTTGATATTAAAAGTGGACAATTGTGTGGATAACATACTTACCACTGATTTTGACAATTGTCTTTCACTTATAGCAGGCATTGACATTACTACATTTTCCCTAAAACTTTCTTTAATTTTACCCATTGAAGTATATCCTAACTTGGTTTCAGCAGCCGTTAAACCACATTCGAGTGTAATGCTCATACCTGTTAAGATTAACCCAATAGAATCGGCTCCCATTAGGAAATCGATTTCATAATGTGACGAATAAATATCAGGAACATCAATATATTTTCCTTTTAGTTCTGATAGTACCAATATATTCCTAACTTTAGGTATACACCCACACATTTATTCTCTGAAAGAACTGGAATTTTACAAGAAAAGTCACCCTTTAAACTACTTATTTCAACATTATAGAGGGAATGTTGCTTGGGACCCGTCTGCTTCCCCCCAAACAAACCGTGTAACATAGTTTGTTTTGCTATAGGTGTCAAGTTCAATTTTTCGATTGCCCGTTGAGTAATGTAAGAATTTTCACTACCGCTGTCCAGAAGGCAGCGCAAAACCAGCTCTATTTTTATGACTAATTTTAATCATAACTGTTTGCAAATATATATTGGATACTTCTGACTGATTAGAAAGCGTATTGCCTATAACTGTGATACTAGGATCAGATTCTACTTTAATGTCTTCAACTTTAATGTCCTCTTTTTTGGGACACATTAAATTTTGATGGGATTTATCATCGCAAAAACCGCATTTAATGAATTTATTTCGGCAAAATCGTGCCGAATGTTTTAATTTAAAACATTTAAAACAAGCTTTATTTTTTATAAGAATACTCTTCTTATCCTTTAAAGACATTTTCTGCTCCAAAAAACAGTCAGAACTAAAGTGATTTTGTTTTGAACAAAATATACATTTAAATTTGGATGGCCCCTCTTCCTTACCTGCATTAATCAAGACTGCATTTGTGGGCAAAGATGGCTCCTCATCCCTGCGGTCTGGTAAATTCTTCTGTGGCACTCCAAGTCCCGAGCGAGCAAGTACGATCATCTCCTCACTTTGCACCTCCGAGCGAAGGAAGGACATTAATCTTTCCAAAGAACGCACGCTTGTGTCAGCTGTTCCACTGGATGCCTCATCAATGGATCGACTCCTTTCCCAGGCACGCAGCACCTGTTCCGGAAGGCAGGACTCCACCAGGGGTTCCAGAAAATCGGCAAACTTTTCTTTCGTGCGCCCAAACTTTCCAAGGCAAGTAGCTTACTCTCAAGTAAGTCATACAGTTCAGATAAGTCGACTTTTCCTTTGCCGAATGCGTTTTTCATAACCAGGCCTAGAAGGTCCCGTACATAAATTTGAACGAGTAATTCGTCACGACCGAATCCATCCTTCAGTTGAACGATAATTTTTTAATAGTTTTCTCTCGTGGGCGGGTAGCTTTCTACCAGCCTCGCCGCTTTAGATTTTGGCACTACACTTTGTAACAAATACTGGAATTTATCTTCATCCGGAATATTGTCATCGTTATGAATTTTGCTAAATTGCGACCAAAAGGCTAGAAAATCCTTCGGCTCACCTGTAAATCTTTTCAACTCCAAACGGGGTAACTTAAATTTACGTTTTTCTTCCATCGCGTTAGCACTTTTCGATGCGTCAATATTCATGTTAATTTTTAATTCCAGCTGTGTCGAGACCGCACAAAATCTGTCCCTGTAGGTTTCCGCTTTTGCAAAATCTTCAGCGTAATTCGTCGCCAAATCTTCATCATCCAAGAGAGCTTGTGCAATGTTCTCCTGTACGGCTTCCAGGCGAGAAAATTTATCCAATAATTGTTTTTGCAAAAGACATAGTTTGTTTACCGTAGTTTCATCTTTTCCTAAAACCTATTCAACATTATTGGCACACACCGTGAATGATTGTCTCAACGCTTTGCGTTTCGTGTTTTCTCCTTCCATAGTCAATCTTTAAATCGTTTTAAAGCCAAAAGTCGCGGACGCCACAAAAACATATGTAGGATCTCACTTGGATCCTTTTTCAGGTTTAAATTATGGAAAGTAACAAACGCCAGTACACTTAAGAAACGAGAGCAAAATCCTTCACGTCTTTCTTTTATTACAAAAAGTTTTGAACAAGAACAGAACAAAAAATAACCGTTTTTACATTCTAAATAAAAATTATCGTCTGCACTTTTTCAGCTCGAAACAGAACTCGGAACAAGTTGAATAGTACAAAAGTCAATTCTTATAAGAAACTCCATGATGACGTAACAATTATGGTGTTTGTAAGTAACAATGTGGCACAAATACAAATATTATACTCTTAATGTTAAAAATAGTATGATAATATAAAAACAAAGTTCAAACTTCATAAAATTTCACTTTGGCATCCTTTAGATTAATAGTTTTGCTTCAAAATCATTGATATGTAAAACTTATTCTCGTGTTTTAGCTGGATTGGTGTTTGTACGCTCAACGACCTATTTTCAGGCACAGTAAAGACTAATCAGTACGGGACATAGAGCTTAACGTGGATTTCGAAAAGCAACGAACATCCCTGCCTAATCGGGAATTCGAACCCGGCATCTGTGTTCTAGATGGAATAATAATTTCTGGAGATAATTTTTAAAACACGCCCAATTTTTCATACTGCAGATCACTATTGATATTGGGCCATTTCTAATATGCACCAGATTTCTTCATGGACCACCAAATATCACATTGTCATTTAAGTCAATTTGGTCTGGGTACATTTCTCCATCGTATTGAATAATTACGTGGTCATAAACTTTGCATATGCCATAACCAAAATCTAAAACACTTGCATGCTCTGTGTATAAAATTTCTGCCTCATTGATGTGTTTAACAGCCACCACATGGACAATCTCTGACTTTTCAGTAACCTATATTCTCCACAACAATTTGAGCAGTATAAACCTCTATCATGTGCTTATTGTCCAACTTTCATCTCCTCCGAAAATGATAGTGTTATATATACCTGCAGACAGTTGTACACTGTCACCTGCATCATCTAGTTCAGGTTGGTTGGTTTATACGCTCAACGACCTACAACTTAACGTGGATTCCGAATTACAATGAACATCCATGACTAACCCGGGATTCGAAACCGGAACCTTTGGCATGCGGGATCAGAGCTCTAACCACACAACCTTTAGGTGGGTCATCTAGTTTAGGACTTTTACTCTTGCTGTCTCACAGGAGTTCATATGGTAGAGGACTTTGGACAATACCATCATGTCCTTGCTATTCATATTCCTTTACCATTTATTTTTTTGTGCATATAGATTTTTCACTTACTCAACTGAAACGCTTTTTACAACCATTACAGGTCGGCAGATTTTTTTTTTTTTTTAGTTCTGTGAACGTGTTTCTAATATAATTAGGTACTTCTTGAATTCACTCCCAACATTTTCATTTTATCGGATATTGCATACAAGAGAAGATTCTGTAAATTAAATTGCATTTGTATGTATATAAACGTATTTAAAAGCAACCAAAAATAAATTAGAATAAAATATGAATTATATGTGCAGTGTATACATTACACACTGTCATCAGCTTAACTTTGAACCGACTCAAAGTTACACTGCATATATGGTAAAATGATAGTGCCTTGGTTTTTTGCTTTTTACCAAATATTAGTAAATAACCATCAGCTACTAACAATTTCACTTTTTTCAGAAAATTGTAGAGCTGATAAGTGGTAAGTTGATTCTTACTTGCATAAATTAGTTGATTTAAATCAACTTCAAATAAGCATTAAAATGGAACTTGAAAGCAGTACTTCATAAAAACAACTGAATGGCCAGATAAATTATGTACTATTTTGCCAATTCATTTATTAAACTATAAAACAAAAAAGCCAATTTCAAATTCTTGCCAGTAGTTTGCAGCAGTGGATCATGAGCAGCTGCTAAAAACCAAAAATACTGAAAACTAGGAGGTGGCGCAAAGTTACCCTGAATGACTGTACTTTCAATTACATAAATGTTAACATAAGGTAATGAAAGTATTGCATACGGACAAAAATAATTTCTGTTTTCTTTTACATTTCGACACGTTTTGGAACGTGCCGAGTTCAAAAATAGTGGTCTAGAAAAAACGTTTGTGTCTGTCTGTGATCAACTCCCGAATGGATTGAGTTAAGAGACTTAAATTTTGTGTACAGGTTAGTGGAGGACATGGGACCTGTCATTAAGGTTTTCATCAAAATTGCGCATGCGCATAAAGTGACGGCTATTAAAAAAAATTTGTTTTTTGCAAATTGCTAAAAAAAAGGGCTCGAACGATTTTAATCAATCACTTGGGTAATGCCATTTAAAGTGTTCTCCATCTTTAAAATTTCTATACACTGTTAAAAAATTCAGTTCAACGTTGAACCAAATTTTGGTGCAATTTCATGGCCGGCAGGCAGTTGCACCAAAAAGTGGTGCAACTTCCATCAACGAAAAATACTGATGAGGAGGTTGCACGAAAATATGGTGCAACCTCGGATCACCGCAACCGTAACCGATTGAAATCGACAACAACCGCATCAAGACCGAAAGCCAATGTCTAGCACAGAGTATTTAAATCATTAATCGAATATCAAGGTAAGTAAAATGCTTTATTCTACATATATGGTAAATGTTTTTTGCTTACTGTAAATTATTTATCGATGCAGAAACTGATTTGCTCTGTGTTCAGTTAGGCTTAAGTGATGTTGACAAATTCGCAGCAATGCATTACCAGTGAAATTACATTAAAATTTCTGATTTCGCGATGTTTTATCGCACTCTTGCTACAAAAGTGACACAACCCAAAATTCTTTTTTTTTTAAGTTAAAGTGTATACATAATCATAGATTATATGGGCTGGAAGGACGCTTAAGTCTGTTTCAGCTTGAATTTAATATGAAAACAATCTTGTGCCATTCAACTAGCTTCAAGTACATGCAGTCTCGGATTTTTTACTCAAAATGATAAATTTTGACTTATATTGCACCCTTTCTACAAAAATGACATATGTATGAATAAAAAATTATTTTATTCAATAATTATTAGCATTATCCTAAAGTTTATAAGCTTTAACTGTTGTATGCAGTTTCAGACCCGAGTCATTTTTCATGAAATGTTTCCACCCTTGAAAGTGAACAATGGTCCCTCCTCTTTTCAAATAAATAATAGTACTTAAATAATATTTTATTAATTTTCCGTCAACTTTTAATCACGCTTATGGAAGAATGGTTTGAGAGGCCGCTCATATGAATTATGTAACAGTTTATGCCACTGCAGTTGAAACTTTAATCATACAAAATATTCAAAAGTTCAATTTAATCAATTTCTCGAACAATTCAATGCATTTTCATCTAAACATGTTTTCTGAAAAAGAATGTTTAAGGCTCCTTTCGTTCAAATTATACGTTTTCAATTAATGCTATTTTAAATGTATTTTTTTCACGCGTAGTTTATTGTCTTTTTATATATCCTTTATTTCAATTCTACCTGTATCACTAATAGACTAAGAGACGACTGCATGTTGAGGTACATCATCGAACATCATTCTGTATTTTTTATAGAATGCGAAGAATGTAAATCCCCTCGTCTGCTGTGGCAAAAATGGCCAAAACTGCTCGAAAATTTACATTTAATGACTTGAACTAAATCCGACTGCCAAATATGTCGTAACTTGCTAGTATATTAACTCACTTTTTCTTCTGGTCAGCCAACGCACTTTGTTTTTCAATGAAGAAGGAGGCAAATGATTTCTGATTTCTGGGTCAGAAAACTAGCATATTTCAAAAGTGTGCTTAATTGGCAACATCAGTTACGTCATTAGGGACATAATATATATTGTGTACTTGATTCATTTTTAAAAGATACAAGTAAGCCGTCGCCTGATATCTGAACCGTCTGCAGCCTTTAATTGAAAATTAAAGAACTAAGGGTTATAAAATAAAAAAAGAATGCTCATTATTTGGCAATCGGATTTAGTTCAACTCATTCCATATCGATTTTTGACCAGTTTCGGCCATTTTTGCCACGGCAGACCAGCGGACTCATAATCTAACTTTTCTCCACATTCTGTAAAAAAAATTATAATGATGTCCGATGGAGTACCTTAACATGCAGCCCTCCTTCGGACTATAAGAGTTTAATTGAGAAATAAATTGCATAAATAATAAATCGTCTCGGATAGTTATCGATTAAATAATAACAAAAATTATTCTGTGTAGAGCGACCAGTGATATTTCAATGAAATTGCAGTAAAGTAAACACAATTTTATGCATAATAAAAATAATAATAAACTCGGGACTTAATCATGCTCTTTTGTATATTTCAGTTTCCCGATGATGATGCTCAGCTCAGCTCACAAATCCATAGGAGTGCGAGGTGGTGGAGATCTCTTCTGATCATCACGTTGCAAGGCATCCCAGATATACTAATATTCCTGTCTGGGGATTTAGGTGGTCAACGAAGATGTCCAAAGTCAAAAGAGTGTCCCTGGAGCCAGTTTGTAGCTACTCGTGGCATGTGGAGTGTCCCATTGTCCTGCTAGAATTGCCCAAGTCCAGCCGAATGCGCCATGGACTTGAATAAGTGCAGGTGATGGGAGAAGATGCTTACATACCTGTCAGAGTCGTCTCTAGACTTATCAGGTGTCACATATCGCTCCAACAGCATATGCCACATATCATCGCAGAGGCTCCACTAAGTTAAACAGTTCCCTGTAGACATGTAGGATCCTTGGATTCATAAGGTTGTCTCCAAACCCTGCTTGTCCATCTGCCCAATACAATTGTAAAGGAGACTCATCAGACCAGGCAACAGTTTCTTGTCATCAACAGTTCAATAGCGATATTGGTGGGCCCAGGCGAATCGAAAATCCTTGTGTCATGTAGTCAACAACGTCATGTGTGGGATTTCGCCTCACATCATTGATGGTTCTTTGAACTGTTTGCACATTGACACTTGTTGATGCCCCAGCATTGAAATTTGTGGCAATTTGTAGAAGTGGTGCATTTCCATCTTGTTTAAGGATTCTCCTTAGTTGTTGATGGTCCCTGTCTTTCAAGGTATTTTCCTAACCGCATCGATTTCTCTGAGATTTGATGTTTTACCGGGTAATAGATACACGGTTTATTTACTACCTCGGAGATACTATGTCCATCTTTCAAGCGCTGACTATAATGCCACGTTCAAAGTCCATTAAATTTTGATAACCTATCATTGTAGCAGCAGGAATGGATCTAAGTCAAATGAGTACACAATTGAAGACTATGCTGCACCAGAACGTGGTTCGTATATGATCTGGATAAGTAACCTGATGCTCCGTTCAAGAAGACTAGAACTTATTACAAGTTTTATTCTAAGAAAACCTTAAATAATCTAGTACATGTTTTATATTTAATTTATGTATAAACAATGTTTCTACTAAGTCTTGCTCTTTAAGAAATCCTTACTTTTAGTTTTCATTTATAAAAACCTTTAATAATTCTTATTTTTCTCTAATAGTAATTTAAAATTCCAGCTTATTTATTACAGCTAACTAGATTTGACTCATTTTCGATATTTTGTGGTATTAATGGTTTCAAATGTGTTGTTTATTTTTAAATAAGATAGTTTATGCTAATTATCATACAAAATCTTGTTCAGGTTTGATTTTTAATTCATGTATGCAAGTTAAGGTTAGTTCTTATGAAAAATATTAAAGGTGTTTAGTAGTTTCTTATTATATGAAAAGTGTGGGAACCCTGATTAAAAACAATGTTTTTGTGTGCTAAATAAAGTAGACTTTCAAAAGTTTCATTTCTACCCTGCTCGTAATAAACATAAACATGAGCTATCTTTTTCGGTATGTTTGTGGTATTATTGGTTGTCCCTCAGCTTTTTTTAATTATTCTTTATTAAGAACTCTCCTATTTCAACATGAAAAACTTGCATTTAGTACAAATAACAGTAAAATGACTTCCTCTGAAGGTGACTTTAAATAATTTTTTTAAAAATATATTCTATTTTAAGCTACATGATACCATTGCATAATGAAAGGTTGCTGTAATATGATAAAAAATATAATCTGCAAAGTAATAAGTTGTTTTAGTGCTCAGTTACAGACTTTTAATCAACTAAATGTTTTAAAAAGCCTCTTCAGTACTTTTCCGTTAAAGGAGGCCATTGGCAAAATCCAAGTGTGGTACGGATTCTGCGCCAAGAAAATTTTTCCAATAAATGGCAGCAGCTGCCATTTTTTAATAAGTTAACTGCCTATGGTTGCCATGATTTGGCTTGGTTTTACGTAAACAGTTCTTAACGGAGAATCCGTACTGTACTTGGATATTTTTTACCAATAGCACCCTTTAAGGGAAAAGTACTGTCTCTTCTGTATTAAAAATGTATGTTTATAATATATTACTTTTTTACAAATATATTTAAACAGAATTTGTTTGATAGTATAATTTAGATACACATGTCCAACAGGGCAAAATATAATGGTATTCTGAAGCTGTGGTTTCCTTAATACAAGTTGTGGTGTAGAAAGTGGGATGCTAATTTTACCAACCATATTGTTATTCATAAAATGTTTTGTAATTACATCTGTTCATTTTGCTTTTTTGTAATGTGCAATTAATAAAATATTTTGATTTTGTATTTTCATTTATAATGTGAAGCTGCTATTTAAATTTGAATATATATATGAAATTGAGGGTGTCATGTGACTCATTTTTATTGCATTTGAGATCTGATTAAATAAGTAAACAATGTTTTCCTGTTCAAGTATTCTGTGTGAAATATACACGGCTATAAAAATAGTTTGCTAAAATATGAGAATTGTTGATCTGATCATAATTTTAATTATTTAAAAGGGTTATTGTTGGTAACAATAAATAAAGGTATTCAGTTTTTAAATAAATAGTAATGCTTATTAGAAATAGAATTTTTTTTAATTATATTTTCTACTTAATATGTGGATATTTTATTTGTTGAAAAAAAAAAATAACTTTAATATTGGTTGTTTCCAAATGGATATATTTTTAATTAATGCATGATTATACTACTTCATTGTCCTAGCTGAAGAACCCATGCAATTATATCCTCATTGAATGTTGAAATGATAACTATTTTTTATTTATAATACATTAAAATAATTTATATACAAAATATTATTTATAAAACTATATAATATATGAAAAAGTAATAATTTAAAACAAAAAAAATTATTTAATACAAACAATATTTAATTTAAAAATATATATTCTATCCACAGCTATAACAAGCAGGGGGGGGGGGGACGCATTATTCAACATTTAATGCACCTTTAAGTTGAGGACAGAAATCATAAATATTGATTAATCCTTAACTTCAAAATGCGGTACAAAAAATATAAAAGGGGGTTTAAACTATCACCATAAAATGGTATAACAAAAACGCAAATATTGGTTCAACGTTTCACCATAAAATGGAGTAGCGAAAACACTAATTTTGGTGCAACCATGCACCATAAAATGGGGTAGCGAAAACGGGAATCTTGGTGCAACCATGCACCATAAAATGGAGTAGCGAAAACACTAATTTTGGTGCAACCATGCACCATAAAATGGGGTAGCGAAAACGGGAATCTTGGTGCAACCATGCACCATAAAGTGGTGTAGCGAAAACGCGAATTTTGGTGCAACCTATCACCATAATATGGTGTCCGAGGTAGCACCATTATTTCGTGAAACTAAGCACCAAATGTTGGTGGCAGCTAAATGGGCACCAAATTTTGGTGCAGGGTGGAACCAAATTTTTAACAGTGTAGAAATGCGATAAAGGCGTAAAAAGTTGAAAAACAAATGTCTTTAAGACATTTTTTCTCTTCCCTTAAGTATCGCCCATCAACTGGTTCTTCTGTTTCTGTTCATAGTTCATAATTTATTTAAGAAACTTTTAAATATTATCATTTGTCAAACTGTTCAATCTATATATCGCTCTAAGTATTTTGCATCGTATGTAATACTTTCCACTATGTTCGAATGCCGATTTTCGTCGCCACTAATCGTCGGTTTTAAACCATCACACAAAAATTAATTTTTTTTTTATGATACAAAATGAAGCTTTAATAATATAACCCATAAAAACAGCCTTGAATATAAATTCTTTATATGCATTGCCAATTTTTAAGCACAATTCCAACTTATTGAGCCCAGATCGAGTTTTATAGTGTTTGACCACTAAGAACAAAAGATCCATTCCGAACTATGCATTGACTAACTTCTTTTTTTTTTTTTTGCCAAACTGAATACATTGGCATGCACAACGAGTCTACCTGCCAAGTTTTAACTCGACTAGATGACGGCATGTAGATTAATTATCCCTCCGAAGATTTTGCCTCGTCAACCATAATAGTGTTGAAAAGCTCTCTGACCGTGATCGTGCTTGATCAAATAATAATTAAACTCGTAAGAAATGCACACTGAATCAATGCTAGGTATGTTAATATAAGGATATTTATTTACACTTAATATATTTACAAGATTCTTTGTTATGTAAGTTAATATACAGTTACAAATTAATACAATTTCTTCTACGATGATCTTAATTAAGAAATTGTTGGAATTCAAATTAAACATGATAAACTTTAAGCTAAGTTACAATTAACCATTACTAGTACTGGCATTTGAAAAGGTACTATTTTAGTATGTTATCTCACACGAAGATAGATTCTGATGAATAAGTGAGTGGAAAGCTTACCCCCTGACTATCTATGGCTTCGAGGAATCGTTTACGTTGAGGAACAGGCACTATTCAGAATGGGGCACAATCGCTCACATCGCTCCTCCCCTTACAAGGGGGCAGACTACTATCGAGAACTCTCTCTGATGTATCCAGAATGAATGATCCTCACTCGAAAATGGACGAAAATTATTCAAGTGTGGGCCTAGCAGCCTAAGCTGCTTTTACCACTATCGAAGCGTTGTGTGACATGATGGTGAACAATCAGTATTAAAACTATTCAGAAAAAATATGACCACATGGAAAGTAAAAATCATTGATGGTAGGCTGTCCAAAGTCGTGGCGAATTGAAATTTGTGCAGTGAAGTTTTTTTAAAAGGGGGTACAAAAAATACTGAATGGATTCTGTACAGCCAAATAACCCATCAGGGATTTAGCTGTCCAGTCCATCAGTTAAAAATAAAAATGGGATATAAAATTTGGTGACTGAATGGGAATTGTACATCAAATAACCCGAAAAGGATTTAAGAAGTAAAATTAACCCCTTGAAGTAAAATTAAAAAATACAGTGAGTAGCACAAAGTAACTGAAAGGGGAGTTGGACAACGGAATAACCCATAAGGATTCGGCCGTCCAATCCATTAGTCAAGTGCAATAAAAAGTAAAAATAACTGAATGGGAGTTGTATAATCAAATAACCCTGTAAGGATTTGTCTGTCCAGTCCATCTGTTGAAAACAAAAAATGATAGAGTGGCATGACACTGAAAGGGGAGCTGAACGACTGAATGACCCAAAAGGATTCAGCCGTCCAGTCCATCAGTTGAGTGCACAAAATAAAAAAATCAGTAATATTGAAAGGGGAGCTGGACAACTGAAGGACCCTTAAAGGATTCAGCTGTCCAGTCCGAATGATTCTCACTCGTTATTCTTCCCCTTTATATAAGTTGACTGTTTTCGTGTTTACGAATATTACACAATATTTATGCCACCTTTCGTGGGAAAACGCACCCAAGATCTCCCCTTTACCCCCACGCATGAGTTAGACCGGTCAAGAACAATAACATGTTTTCGTAAATGTTATTTTTCTGCACCTGTGAATTTAGTAAAATGTGGTATACGCATTTACAATTCATATTTTCGTGAGACCCCTATTCTCCAGGCCCTACCTGACAATACGATCTGAAGTATCAACATTCCGTCCCACGGATAACAATTACCTTTCTATCAATACAAATTCGCAATTCAAGTCTCTTGACTCTCACCTGTTGTTGTTGGAGAGATAAAGTTGTTTACCAACAGAGTTGATCGCTCCAAAAATAGAAGAAAATTACTGATATTAACTATCGCCAAATCATGTATGTTTATATAATTTGTATTAATTATTTCTTTATACGGTATTAGTTTTCACAAATTGTTACTTTTGATTACTAAATCTATACATATAAAAGCTAAAGCCTTCCCTCACTGAGTCACAACTAATTCATCCACTTCCTATGTAACCAAAACTCTCAAATTTGATATGAATGTCAACAAGAATAAACTTAGAAAAAGTAAGCTATTCAGTTCTCCATTAATCACTTTTAAAAGGAAGTATACGAGTCAAACGTTTCAAACATTGGATACCCTATTTCCTTACTTCTCATAAAGCCATAACGCTAAAAATATACACTTAATACTAAAGCTTTTCATAATAAAACAAAGCTATCACGATTTCGAATTGTCACCCATAAAGGGAAGAGAGGAAGTAAAATATTCCAAATATGTGATATTCCGGTATATTGCCTCCCATAAAGCCAGGACGCTGAAAAAAGAGGTTGTAAAAAGTAAAACATCCATCATAATTTTGACTAACCATCCTTTAGAAACTGAGAAAAGATCAAAGCATTCTAAATGTGAAAAATACTAAAAGCCTTACTACCCATTAAGCCAGAACTATTCTATGAAATGTGTGTTTATAAATTGCTAAGCGGAAGGAAAGGGACTAAGGAGTAAAAATTCAGCTTTGAGGTTTGAACCTTAAACTTGTAATAGTTGACGGCTGACGACAGTTGTTTCAAACTTGGGTACAGTACGCAAAAAAAAGAAAAAATCCGTACAATGACTATATCTTTGGTTCTAATTATCGTAGAATCTTGCGGTTTGCACCAATATGTTTTGTTTACGATTTTCAATATGTCTGGTGCAATTTTTTTCTTAGGGGCTATATACTAAGTAAATTGAACTCTATCTTTAAAAATTTCAATACGAACCACTATTTTTTTTTGTTTACATTCGATTTAGAATACATCGTTTACACAAGTCGCCAAATTTTAGTTAATTATGATGCGAAACACGTCACTTATAAGCAAAAACGTTTTGGCCGATCTTGAGGGCAAATTTCTCTTAAAGCGCGGAAGAAGAAAACGTTTTGCGTATTTCAAGACTTATTGCATAGTCCCGTAAAGTGAGCTTTTTTACATTTTTGCTAAAATATTGAGAACCAAAAGTCAAAATGGAACGAATGAAAAAAATTCTGGAGGGGTTTTCGACCATGATAATTGTAATAGAAGCAAAGAAAGAAAAAAAGCTTCTATTTTAAAAAAGTTTAAAACTTGTTTTATTAATTAATAATTATCAAACTATTACAAAATTTGCATGTTATTTATGTTTTTCCTTTTACAAACTATCGTTTGAAACAAAAGTTGCTAAAATATATATGCTATTTGAGAATTTATAGCTAGAAAAACAAATTTTCTCTTTAACATTAATTTGCCATTTTTTTTTTACATCATTTAAATTACTGACCACCCATTGGAAAAGTATGAAATTTGGTATTTAGACGTTTTTTTTAATTCTAAATCTAAATATGGTATAACATTATGGGGTTTCCATTGAACTAAGTTTGGTTTAGTTGTAATATGTAGATGACCACCTCATGATAAAAAAAAAATTATATACAATTAATAAAGATCTTCCACGATTTACATCGGTGTGTGTGTGTGTCACAAACCTCTAAACTGAATTTTTACTCAAATTCTTTTCCTCCCGCTTAGCAACATGTTTTTTTTTAAACAGAAATCTATGCCAATGTAAAATATAAAATAAATATCAAATTAAATCATATTGTTGCGTGGATGGGTTCGAAAGAATTGAAGCCAAAGCAGATCAAAACTTGCAGAAATTTATTCCGATATAACTCCAGAACTTCTCGTTCTAGTAAATTCAATACAACTCTTCACACAACAATAGAGCACAAAACAGCAGTTAAAAACTTGATACACAACTGCTACAAATCGCCGCAAAAGACAATGCAATACAATTCGCTTTTAGCTGACCAAACGGTATAGTGGTTAGCATGCTAGTCTCTAGACTGCGAGGTTGCGGGTTCGAGTCCCGTGTTAGGCATGGGTGTTTGTAAATGTATGTTGGCTTGTCTAATGACGAATGTTTCGGCGCATTATAGCCCTCGTGTTGCTGACGGTGCCAGATAATCTGAAAACAACCAACCAACAGTTCGCTTTTAGAACTACTCTGAATGCTCACTGAGAGACAGCTAACTCAGTAACTCCAGTCAACTAACTGCATCACCCGTTCTCTTGGGCTTATATAGGAAAAGCGAATCTTCGTGGATCTTCTAGCAATAGACATTTGGAGAACTTTCCAGATCGTATAAGGGGACCGAAAATGTCACCAAGTTTGGCGACATTTGGCGATTTCTCGCCAAATTTGGCGACAAAAATAAGTCACCAAAACCTTCCCCAACTTGGCTCTATCTCGCCAATTTGGCGAGATTGCCATTACCATAATGTTAAATGGCCTACTCTTTGTAAAATTCGCTTCCCAGCATTATCACCGTAAAACTCGTTTTCAAGCTTCAGGAGACACATTGCATGAAAGCGAACTAAGACAAACTATTGCACTGCTTTATGCGAAATGTACATAAATTTATCTTTTTACTTAATGCTACGAAATATTTACAAATATACAGAAATTCGTAACAATATGGAATATTATCTCGGTTAATTTGTCAACAGATTTACTTTAAAATTCCTTTTGTTTTTTACTGGTACACTCTAGTCGAGTCAACGTTTCCTGATTTTGTTTGGTATCGCAACTTTATATTTCCTATATTTAAACATAGATTTGTTTTTCAAAGAAAGGTGTAATCTAAAAAGAGTAATTTTTTAACACTATTTTGTCATGAAAGAATTTCCTAATTAATTACAATGTAAAGACTGTATAGTAGATTAATATGATTCTCCAATTAATATATTATTTATCAAGAATTAATTTTGAGATTTTATGTGTGTGCATTGGGGTTAGGCGACAAATGGATATGCTAAGAATACATTTGTCGTCTAACCCTTATGCCACACACATAAAATCTCAAAATTAATTTTTGATAAATAATAGTTTAATTAGGGAATCATTTTAACCTATGATACAGTCTTTACATTGTAAATATTTAGGAAATTCTAAGTTTTGAAGTGCCTTAACTTAGTATTTTTGAAATTTCCTGTGAGGACATTACTCTTACCACAATCGTTAAGTCTAAAAGTACTTTATTGACAGAACTTTTATTTATTTACAGTTAATTCTTAAAAGTCCACCAAATTCAAATTGGTAAATTGGTTCAGTAATCCATTTAAAAACACCAAAGGACTTTATTGTTCAGATTTCTTAGAGGCACTCCTTTCATGTTCTCTGGTAGAGCGCAGGCACCTTGGAAGTAATGTGGTTTGTGGGTATTCACGATCCATCTCAGACGACAGTCACAACGGAAATTGTTGCCTAAAAAAATTAATTAAATACAACTTGTGTCGCTTTCATGTTTATCTCTCTCCTTGAAATAATCATCGAAGAAAAGAAGTTTTGATAAAACTTCTAAGTACGGTATGGATTCTGTTCCAAGAATTGTTTACATAAAACCGCGCAAAATTCTGGAAACCATAGACAATTAACTTGTTATTAAAAAAAAAAAAAAATGGCGGCGTCTGTCATTTGTTGGTAAAATCACCTTGGTACAGAATTTGTACCGTACTTGGAATTTTAACCAACATTTTGAATTCGCCCTACTGATCTCTAACTGCAACTTCTGAATAACCGTTTTACTATTGACATGAAGCTGAAGAAGACTTAACAATCGTCGGAACTTATACAATACCTCGTCGACTTGGCGAACTTTTGTTGGCCACGAAGATTTCGTGTTACCTGACCTCCTTGGGGGGGGGGGGGGTAGCTAGACAGTTTTAACGGACAAATAGAATCCGTTTGGCAAAGTTTTCGTCCCGCCTACGTTCAACGGGATAATTAATATATATATATATAAGCAACTCTATCCTAAACTAGTTAACGCGAGTTGATAAAAAAAGACAATTTATTACACAGCATTAGATGGGAGATAGTATAGTAGCGATTCAATTAGAATCGTCTCAATGAAGCAATGTACCGCTTTTGAGCTTTTCAGAATTTACAATTGGAGATCATTATTTAGTCCTATGTCCTTATGATCGCCTCAAGTGTTCCAAAACACTAGAGTAAGTATGCCACGTGAAAAAATTATCCAATTGAATCGAAGGGTTATGTATAGTAAGGCAGTATGCTCTAACCCCATGACGGTATATATGGTGAAATAGTATATGGTATATAGGAATGGAATATGGTATAAACAATTATAGTACCATTTTAGGAAGGTAAGGTGTCATTTGGCGGTTTATATCACACATTAATTTCTGTTCACTGTTATGAAATATATGGACTAACGTATTAGAGTTACCGAAGGGGTTCTAGTCGATCACTAATTTCTAATAATTAGCAAGTAGAATTTTGACAGTCATTGTCACTAAAAGACCACTTTTAAGTATTGCGTTACATCAGGTCCAAATGCCAAGCATGTTAAAATTTGGTTAAATGACTGAAAACTCTCAAATTTCTGCGTGTTATGACAAAAATGAAAATATCCTGTCAATTTGAATATTTTTATAATACGTATAAATTAAAATAAGTTCCAGGCCGTTATATATGTATCTGATACTAAATATAGACTTCCAATAAAATACTAAGAATGAACTCTTTCGATCGAATTTTATAGTACTTGCGGTTGAATTTTGTGCAATCCTACTAATCTTATAAAAACCTTCAAACTGATGTATTAACACATGACTGTAGCATTTATAGTTTAAAGTTAAAATATAAATTGATTTCCTGTGATTCCGGAGAAATTTGGGTAGAGAAACTAATCTTGACGAAATCTTTCCTTTTTAATGTGACATATCGCACGTGACTACAACATATGTATTTATGGTTATCAATGTTGACCTTGAAGAAACAGATGAATCGCGCCTTTATATAATCTTCATCTCTCCGCATCTGTCTGTGTAGTGCTAAAGCTAAAAAAAAAAAAAAAATATGCGACAGTCTGATTTTCAGGAATATGCACCTCGGAATTTTTTTGAAGCATACACTTATATCAATGGTCGCTTCTGTTTTGTACATAACTCATGAATTAGAATTATATTGCAAAAAAAAAATCTACATCTCGAAATATAATCTAGCTAGCATTTGCGAGCATTTCGTCAATTGTCTGCATGCACAAAATCGTCAATTTTTAAAAATCGAAATAGATCGTTTCTGCAAAAATTTTGTACTTCAAATAACTATTTCATAATTTCTTTTTTGTAAATTTTTATGCGATAATGTGTAGTGAATACTGAATTTTAGGAGACACTGTATATATCTATATATTTTAGTAAACTTTTGTAACCTTTAGCATTGTGATGAGAAGCATTTGTTATAAAATTCATAAACAAGAACTTGGCTAAACCTACCATCTAGCATTAGCTCCTGTAGTTTCTCGAAAGGCCATCTAAAAGTATCCTCATCCAAAGTTACAAATTGGTTGTCGCTTAATCTCACTTCTTTTAAGCTGGGCATTCCACTGAACATGTCATGCGGTAACTCTGCGAGCTGGTTACCCCTGAAATTTAAACTAAATGAATAGAAATACAAAAATGACGACCATCAATTACAAGCACATGATCCATCTAGGTTCATCCAATTTAATATTTCTGGATGGTTCCCCGGTATAGGTGCAAATGTTTTTAAATACTGTCGACTCCAGTACAAATTATTATGTAGTCCGGCAGATTGTTCAATTAACCAATATTATAAAAGTAATGTTTTCTATTTTCCATGTAAAAATGAACTTTAACCCTCCGCAGTAGTTATCTGTGGTGTATTGAAATATTTATTATGAAACCACCAGATTCCTATTGGACTTGCAATAATACCCCAAATTATCTAATATGCATTTTTAAAAATTTGAAAGAAACTTTAAGGTACAATAAATATTTTACAAAACTTATTAAGTATACTGGATATGCTCAAGATCAGAGTCCAATGATCATTTAAACTTATCTGTGGAACTTTACAGGACCTCTGAACTTATTGTATTGTACCGTTGAAGAGGCGATTCAGAAAGTGGGAAGCACAGTAAATATTTCATTATAGTAGACATATTTTATTGACATGTTCAAAGGACTTAATGAAGTTGTCTCCTTCAAATTTAATTTCAGAAAATTCACCTTTAAATATTTGTTATGAGAAATAATTATGCTCTCGCAGACTGATTCGTAAATATTCCACCAGTTTTCCTTTCTTTAAACATTACTAAATATTGTTGAGGGATAGTCCCATTTGACACAAATTCTTATTATTCATCCATACCTAAAGTGCCGAGATGAGTTTATCACAATTTTCGAAAACGGTTTTAGATTAATCTTGGTGACTCAAAACTTATTAAGTATGATGCAGTCAATTGAGTAAGGAATAATGAACATAGCAGAGCAAAATTACTCTGATAAAACACATACGAGAGATCCACCGAATACAGATGTGTAGCAGGTGTGGGTAACATGCTTCGTCTCATCGAAGTAATCTCATTGTTCTTCAGTAAAAGCGTCTTCAGGTTTTCCAGTCCTTCAAATGCCGTCTCATGTATGAAAGATATCTCAGCTCGACTGATACCCAGAGCTGTAAGTGATTTAAGTGTTGGCAGTTGTTGGTCAAGTGAGTACATAGATATCATGTTGATATCGATGAGGTCGATGCGCCGGAGATTCCTCAGTTGAGACCAGTCCCAGGTGGTTATGTAGTGCGCATCTGTGGCTCGAATTTCTTCAAGGGTGTCCTCCAGGCCCTCGAAGGCCAGGTCAGAGTCGGACAGGGACATTATTTGGGAGTTCGCGAATCGAATCTGGAAGAACGTTGTATTACCTTGTTAATCTTAGAATGGTATATTGAATTATCTGTAAGCATTTTATGCATGAAATGATTTCGAGAGTCCAAGTAAGTTTATTATGCATCAATTATTAAACTCTTAAGTAATTTCGACATAGGTGCACAAACATTTCAGTATTACTAATTAATAACTATTATTTTGTTGGCACTATAAGAATTATTTTTTCGGACACATAATGGATCGCTAAAGATAATTTAAGATTTTAAGATAAGAGCTTAAATACTAACATGATGTTTCAACATAGATTTTAAACCTATGTTGTACCCAGATATGTTAGTTCAGAAATTTCAATGACATTTTAATTAACATTAAATGGCCTCCAAAAAGAAGTTATTTCACACGCGACAGAACATTTAAAGTCAAATCCTTTCCAACCATACCCACCTTTGCGTAGTTGGTATTCTTGAATACAGTTCCAGGTATATAAAGCAAGGATGAGTCAATGATGGAGATAGCGAACATATTCATGGAATCTGTGGCCTTGATGGGAGGGATGAGTTCTTCGGCATTCATCAAGTTAGAACATAAGAGAATGGGACCATCCCCAAGGTTCTTGCAGATACAGTGGGGGGCGATTGATTCCTCGCTAGGGCAGCTCCACACAGGACATAGTATCGTCAACAGAACTACTACAAACCACTTAAATGACATGCTTGGAGTCTGAAAAGGAGATGCGTTATTCATTAATAGGTTAGTCATCCTTATAGTATGTAAATGCACGATTACATTAGTACATTGGTTTGCTTGCATATATTGATTTTTGTGATTTTGTATGATTGGAAACAGTGTAGGCATTTTTTGGTATTGTTTTAAATGTTTGGTAATTTATTGGCATATTTTGACAATTTTGAATATGGTTAACCATTTAATTTCAAGTAAATTTTTCTCTGAAGTGAATAATTGTTTGCTAATTTAGAATAGGCGACTCGAGCTCAACCCCTCCCCATCCGATCCATATGAAAACCTGCTAAATATTTCCATTGAATGGTGCGGTACTGCAAAGCTGGACATTGCGTGACATATACATATATAAAAGAAACGCATGATAGATGCCCCACAGAAAATCTTTAAAATACAGCATTGCAGATAAGGAAAAATTACACTTAGAAAAACATGTAAATCTCGAAAGTTTTATAAAAATTCAAAAGCATGAATTCCATCTAGAAACCTTTTTGAATTTAACTTTCAGGATAAACGCCTACCCAAAATGCACTTACCCATTACTGAAATTTATTACCACAGGGAAATGGGATTACATACAATGTTTAAATATGTTCTTTAACGTTTTACCTAAGTATGGTACCGTTTCGACTAACTATATATAGATCCAAATGGGTCAAATTGAATATGAAATATTAAAATTTTACAAACATACAAATTGAGAAAATATACAAAATGAAGGAATAGGCCTTCGATCTGTTTTTAAGATTCAAAAATCAAGAAACATTCAATTGCCTTGGGAAAAAAATTACTTACCTTGGAGCTAAAATTACTTTAAAGCATTTCATTGCATTGTATCCTGTGCGGAAGGATTGTCAACATTTTCTTATCAAACATCTGTACACTTCTCACGGTTCTTTCTTAAGTGCACCTTGGCCATATTTCATAACATTTTTCTTTGCCGCATTCAACATCTAAAACATTTTCTCATATTTTGTAAAGGAAGCATTAGCAACGTAATCTAAGTGTTAATATGATGGTTTTACATATTAATCTTATAATCAAATAATTAGAGCTATTGTGTATTTTTTATCGAAAATAGCTTTCAACAGAAAGTGTAAATGATTGCGGTATTTATAGAAACAAAACTCTTCGATTTGCAATAAGGGTTCTGCACGCAGGAAATTGGGGAGCATGAAAGATTACAATATAGCATTCGTGTCTTGTTGATGAGAAATCGTTTCCTTGAATAAATCTGTTTTGATAATCTATGAAATACCGCCAGTGTATTTCTATCTTGGCTTTCAGAAAGACTTTAACGTCTTTCCCCTGGAATCCTCTATGGAAAATCGGACTAATCTTCCATGGCAACAAACAACGGTAAATAACTCGGCGGGAGCTACTCTTGTGATATATTACACAGTTTATAACATATAGTGTAAGTAACAAGTGACATATGAACTAGCCTCGGATTCTTTACAATAGTTTCTCGCATTTTATGGGCATTAAATAAGGTCAAATAACAAATTCCGATATATTTTGTTCTCTCTGACTACGCTGGTGTCATATACTTTATTAGTATTTTTCTACTAATTTTCTAAAGTTATTATGAGGACATACTTATTACTTACAGACTTTTCTCCTAAACTGTGGGGCCGACCAAACGGTATAGTGGTTAGCGTGGTAGCTTCTAGACTGCGAGGTTGCGGGTTCGAGTCCCGTGTTAGGCATGGGTGTTTGTAAATGTATGTTGGCTTGTCTAATGACGAATGTTTCAGCGCATTATAGCCCTCGTGTTGCTGACAGCGCCAGATAATCTGAAAACAACCAACCAACCTAAACTGTGGTTTAAAAAAGATTCTCAATAAGTATCTTGATGGCCAACGAGCCCCATGAAACTATTAATATTATTTAGGGCTAGCTGAATTAAATGGCGCTTTTTTGTTGTTGCTGAAATAGCTGTAGCCTAGCGTTTCCCGGTTCATAATAGTTCAGTCGATTGTAATTTATGAGCATTCTCCCCTTTCCTCGTATACTCGGAATTAAATTGCGTTCCAGATAATCTGGATTAATCAAAATACCTTTAAAAAAAAAAGAGATTCAAATTCATTCAGTTAATATTGAGTTATGAGCAACTCTTAAAAGGGTTAGAAAGAAGAATGAAGTGTTTTTTTCGAAATCGTATAGTATTTTATTTAGTGACCTTCCTCTTGCTTCAAAGTTCAAGTGTTCAAAAGTTCATCAATGGTTTAAAAAAAAAAAAAAAAAAAAAAAAAAAAGATTTATGCGTAAAAATATTGGAATTTTATCAGGGGGGTGGGCCAAATTTCCATAACCGTTTAAAACCAAGAGTTTTTTTCTGTAGATTTTCGTTCAAACGTCTCGAACCCCAAAAACTCAGAGAGAGGGGAAGGGAGAGGGGGGGGGGAGAGAAATCAAAGAGATAAAACTAAAGAAAAATGTAAAAGAAAATGAGGTGCATACTGAAGTATGTTATGAGAGATAGACAGGTAAATAAAGTTAATTGTGTAAACAGCTATAATTTTCTAGAAAAAATAAAAATTCTACGCGAGTTACTTGATTTTTTATCGATTAGAAAGATTTTTAAGTTGTTACAAATACTCAGAAAAACTCACAAAAATTCAAATCAGATTAAAAACACTCTTTATACTTGTACTGCAAGCGTTCTTAAAGGTCTTGTTTTTTTATTCATATTTTGATATTTCAGGACAAAATTATTTTCAAATGGTACTTTTGACTACACATATGCAGCATTTCAAAAATCATAGTTATGTTTTTCATCAAAATTGGCTTCAGACAAAGAACAAATTGAAAATATTTTCGATTTTTCAGATTTGATTAACGTCATAGATAACTGTGCACGTCATTGAGATTAATATGTCCGTCATCTGAAGATAAGAAATTATTCTAGGTACTGAAAAAGTAATTTTCTTTCTCTCTCAAAGAATGACTCATATTGGAATTGCTTAAAAATTTTAATTTTTTATCTTTACCACTTTTTTTTTATTATTAGTTCTGCTCAGTGAGAGTTTTGATATCAAGGATTGGAGAAGCTTTTAAAGATGATGTTGAAAAGAGAATTCTATTTTTAGATTGCTCACGGATATCTCCCTTTGAGGTTGCTTCATTTAAATGCTTTTGATTTCGGATTGTTTAATTTCTTTCTCGTTTGTTTTTAATATTTGATTAAAGTTTTTTGAGTTCCTACTGCTTACAAAAAATATTACGCCAGTAAGAAAATGCTATCGATTGGCAGGGTTAATTAAAGATGCGAAACCATATCTCGGCTTCGAAGTTTTTGCTGGGCTAGGACGACCCTTTTTTAAGATCGGGTGATTGCTTCGGATTATACAGAAGTGACCGTATGGGTAACATGTAGTAGCTATTTCCTTTAGCTATTTGCTTCTTTACCAACTACGCACAATAGCAGTCACATACAACACGTGGTTAATTTTGTGAGAATGTATTTATGTATTCTACAGTGGACCTTGTAGTAGGCGTTATTTTTAATGGGTCCATCGCATGGTAACGCTTGGGACATGTTTGTGACCAATCATAATACAAAAATATAAAACAAAATTATTCATCTGTTTTACTACAAAAAGTAATTAAGAAAATTAGATGGTGAAGTTTTTTTTAATGCGCATTCTGAAAAGCATTAAATCTATAAATATATGCAATTTGTTTAATTGAAATTGGTAACGCGATAACTTCTTAATGAACTAAATGTGTCTCGTTTCACCTCAGTATGTGATCAGAACAGAGGAACAGAGGAAAATAAATGAAGAGAAATAAAATATTTTTAAAAAATTAAGATTTAAACACTATGGTATCAAATTTTAAATGTTTCTCGATAGTATTACTCATATCACGAGTTGATTACCCGCTTATCCAAAGTTGACACTACAAGCAAGTTAAGTCTTGTTTTAAAAAAGCTTAACTGATTAGACAATAATTTTTTTTTTAAAATGTACTCATTAAAAGGTGACAATTACAATTTAGTGACCAAAATAATGTACTGCAGTTCTGAGCAATATGTGGTATCTAAATAGTTTGTCTAACTTGAGTTATTGTTAACAGGTGGTTCGCTGTAATTTGTTTTTCATAATGATAAAGTAATGTCGCATCTGCAAATAAAATAGAATATTAAAAGGCTATTAAATTAATGACCAAGTTAGCATCAACTACAGGAGTTATTAAACTTTGAGCCGCTATTTCTCATGGCGAGTTCAGTTGTAAATGCCAATTCTGTGCTTAGCACGGAAATGGAATATGGATATGAGATTTAGGAAAACAGAAACCTATAAAAACATAGCTTGACACTATTTTTGTGCAATCCCTTAAATAACTTCTGTGATCGAATTTAATTACCTGATTGATTAACGAATTGTATTGAGTGCAATGGTCTACTTTGGACATTGGTGTCATTAAACTTCTCGGGGGGAATAGATATTTAGAAAAGATTTTTTAAGAAAAATAGAGAGTGCATGAAAACAAGATAGTCCTGAAAAAGTAGCCACATATCCTCCTGAGGCTCCGCGTACATTTAAATGCACATCGGATTTTGGGTGCATAATTTTTCTTTGCATGAAATAACCGAATTCAGTCCTACAGCTGATGATAGTTCCACCGATTGTGACGAAGTAGAGTCTGGAAACAAACGGCAAAAAAAAGTTTCTCTGCTAGTAGAGGCGTCACGGAAAATTGGTGCGAAGCACATGCCAGCAATGGACACTGATGTCCGGATGTTCAGCGCGAACAATTTTTTTTTTTTTGCACTAACTGTAAAGTATTTTTATGTATCACGTCCTCATGAAATTATTTTGCAGCCTTTCATGATTAAATTTCACATTTGAACAATTAAATTTCAGAATTTTTGCAAGCTTAAGGAGAAAGTCATTTTTTCTCTAAGTGTGCTTTAAGTGCGTGGATCAGATCTGAGCTTTAAAAGTATGTTACCTAGACCCAAAAGAATAAAATACATAAAAATTAGCTTTAAATCACGTTTCACACAGTTGTGGGTCTCAGGAAGATATGGAACCACGTGTTAGATTGCTGTCTTCCCTTTTACAGAAATTGGGTTCTTTTCAAGGGAAAGCAGGGGTCAGTTTGAGATTTCGTTCCTGAACACCTGCGAATTTAGCGTGTCTCGCGTGCACTTTTGATGTAGGCCCTAGTCGATCATGCCTTCTCCCTCACGTAATAAATTTAAGGGTTTCAAAGGAGTTATATTTTGCAGTTTCTATAGAAGCGGCTAGTTGGCGCCAAAGTGTGTTGGATTTTTTGTGATTTTTGGCAGTTTAACACAATGTGTCTTCTGCGAAATTTATAAGTCTACGAATATTTTCGAGGGGTGAGTGATTTTACAATTGCACCTTTCTTCCAATAAAATGTTTGTAGGAGGATCAAAAGTTATCCAGTGAAATTCTAATACGTGTATTTTTAGACGGGATTTTCTTTGCGATTCGTTAAAGTGAGATTTGTATGGAAACAGAGTTTTTAAAAACCCTTGCACGAGTATTTCGCTCATTCATAGAGAAGCAGTTTTTAGTGATATAAAATGTAGACTTCACAGACTTTGGCTCCGGCTACGCCGGTGGACGTGTTTGCTTGCTGGGCAGTGCGACGGCCTGGCGATTTGACGATTTACCAGAGTGCGTTCTCATTTCAACTATGGGTTCCCTACTGCAGGTTTTGAATTGCCATTGAAAGGAATGTGTGTTGCTCTATACGAGTGCTTTGAATGGGTGTGCGATTCGTCATAAGAGTTGGCGTTTTAGTGTTTTTTTTTTACTCAAAGTTATCATGTACGAAAATGGATTATTATTTCGATGAGCATGAGGAGTTGGGTGAGTCGATTATTTAATAGTTGAGGAGGAGTTTAATTTAAATAACTTAATATATAAGAAAATAGATTTATTTAATATTAAATGTAAAAATTGATTATTATTATTATAATGATAATGTTCAAATTCAGTGAGCTAATGATTATTATTTCAATTGCTGTTATATCAAATTGGTGTTAAAATAAATTGTGTTTGTTAGTTTAAATGTTGTCCTCTATCAGACCTCAGTCATACTTGGGTTGTCGTACAACATTGAGTATTATTATTACATTTATTGAAGAAAAGTTTATTGCATAATTGAGTTATTGCATGATTCGGTCATTTCTATTATTATTGCCTATTTACATTATTACGGATACTTAGTTACTTGTCACAAACGCAATGTACTATTAACCTTATCAGAAGGTTCTCTTCAGCCATCCAACACACGCGTAAGGGATCTATGTGAGGTTGATGATGTCCTAATTTAACATCTGCACAAGACCTACTTGCTACGGGAGTGATCCTTGCTTTTTCCCTTTCATTCATAAACTCTTAAATATCAAGCAATAATTTAAATGCTAAATAAATTACGTTATTTCAGAATTTTCTTCTTGAAACGAGCTACAAGATATCTTTTCGATTTCAATTACTAAATGGTATTATCTGTGTAATAAACCGACTTTAATTTAACGACCAATTTTTTCTATTTTTAATTAACGTGCGGAGTTCTGTATTATGTAATTCATATTCGAGATAAAAAAAAAAAAAACTGTTTTGCCATACATGAATAACACATTAAAAGGTTTTTTCTCCCCCCCCCCCCCATTTTCAAAAGCCGCACATAAGGCCCTAGTGGTGGTGAATAATATCATCATTGAGTATTACCTATGAATAAATATAACTATAATACAATTAATGTTAAATACAGTTATTTAAGTACACGTTGATGTTACATTTGTTACTTTCAAGGTCTTCATTGATAATATTGAGACAATATAGGAACTATTAGGAAGGTCTCTCATACTTCAAAACTAATAATGATGAGGTTTACTTTGGAAGTAACGGCAAGAAAGCAGTAGCGACTCGTGCCCTACAGCCGGGCTGCATCTAAATTTATAAGTTAAAAACATAAATTATTTATTTTACAATTTTCTAAAATGAAGATCCATTTCTATGGTAAGTGAAAAAAAAATCCGATAAAGGGCAATCTTCTTGCCTGAATAATCCACGAGAAAAAACCAACTTCCAATCAAAGTAATCTTCCTCCGAACACAGCAACGGTGTTTCCTGAAACGTGTTTCGGGCAGCCATGTTGTCCTGGTAACTAATGGAAAGCAATAGAAGCCTTTCCTCTACGCAATGTAATAGCGGTGCTGCCGATCAAGTATTATTCCCAACTTCGGCTGCCCTTGAGAATTCGATGAGCTGATTGGCTCAGCATATGAGAATCTGCGTGGGTGGGGTGAGTGTGTAACCAAAACGATGCCATATTATGACGACATCATTGACTGATTTGCAAGAAAGGAGGATTGATTTTGTTTTAAAAAATAAGTGTTTTCTTTCTCATCTTATTCATTTTATAAAAATTGAAAGGAAACTTTGATTTGAGTTTGAGTATTAAAGATTATTAAGATTAAATACTTAGCGTTCATGAATGATTGTGAAAAGTGTGTGGTGGGGGGAACGCATGTTTCCGGCTGCACTAGCATTTTCGATCAGGGGCCGCCCACTGAAAGAAAGGTAATTTTTTATCATAATAATGATTATAGTAAAAATAATGTGGTTTATGCTAAGGAAGTTTGCATCTTTTTTTGTTTGTGTGGTAAAAAATAAAAAAAAATAGTTAAAATATGAATATAACTAAAATACGAATCATTGTGTTGCTAAGGACAAAATCACATAACAGGAAAAGAAACGAAAAAAAAAAGTCTATTTCATAATATTTTATAAATTTATGTGAGTAAGATTGATATCCTAATCATTTATATTTATCCAGTATTCTAAACAAAACTCGTAATAATATCAGCTATATCTCAATTTGTTTATTCGTAAGGATGTTCTAGATCAGTAGTCGGCAATCTTTTTTCAACGAACAGCCAAAAAATTTAACTTCGAACATTTTACTCAACATCGAGAGCTGCAAATTAAAAATTATTATCTATTAAAACATTACATAACTCAAAATTGCTATTCTTTAGTTGAAATGAAATTAAGTTTCTAATCAGTTATATACAATTATTTTTATTTCAAAGTTTTTTCCTATTTGTGTGTATAGTTTTTCATTGATAAGAGTTGAAACACAAAAATTGAGTTTAAAAAAAAATTGAGTTGAAAATACATATTGAAAACTGCCACTTTCCTTTTTGGATAAGTTTTTTTTTTTTTTTTGGTATGGTCAGCTGAGTATATGCTTTTCCTATATATCTCAGCGCGAAAACTTTAAACAATACATTTCGATTTACAGATAAATATAGTAATTGAAATTTGAAGAAACTTTAAGAATTTCACAATGTCTGAGTTTTAAAATCCTATTCAATGTATAAATATTTATAGAGTTTTATTCATATATAGACTGCTTGATAATTACGGATTCAACTTAAAAATTGTAGTACTGTTAGTGAAAAATTGGACCTGGTGTTTGGTGATATTAACCCAGGTAACACAGTGATATTGGTCAATGTTAGAAACGGGGGAAGATTGGCCACACGTAGCCGAAAATCGAAGATTGCATATTAATTCACACTCTTGTACGACTTTTGGCGTCCGACTTTCTTAGCCATTTCGCTACGACTGCATTGCCAATACGAGAAACAGAATAAAAACTTTTTATCGTGTGCAAATAAAAATGCGCAGAAGAACTAAAATTTTAACATTCTGTTTGTTATGTATACAATTAGAAGGCCAAAACTACTCATGTTGAAAATTTCAGAGCTCTACTCCAATTTTAAGTAGGTTTCTATAGACCCACAGACAGACACATAGCTTGATTTATTATTATAAATTATCACTTTGTTATGTGGAACAATATCGTTATAGTACAAACTGGTCTTCATAGTATGCCGATCGTTCACGAGATCGCATTGTTAAAAAAAAACTAAAATTGATTTTAACACGTATCTGACTGCAAGCAATTCAATCGATATTTTATGTATAAAAACTATCGGAACAAATTACTCTGATCGTGAGCAGCCAAATATTCACTTGTTCTTTAAGAACTTTTCACTCCTAACTAAGAATGTCACATATTGATCCATCAAAAGCCGTTGTATAGAGGTACAGAGACACTATTAAATAATGGAAAGAACTGGTGATTATGAGTCCTCTGTTCTTTTAATGGAGTAACCGACACCCAAAAAGAACATAAATCACATAAATGGCCATTTTGTTTTTCCTTTCTAGAAAAGCTTTCTCACTCCTGTTCTTCTCTGTTAAGTTTTTCATTCGTTATTATCCAGAATAGGCTGACGTTTTTATATTCACTTATTTGTTTGAGATGAAACAAAGTTGTTTTTTATATTGGGATTAGGAATGAAGCCACTTTTTTTTTTCGAAGACTATGATGCAATGGAATGGAATCATAAAAACTTAATATAGAATTAATAGTAGTTTGAGTATATTTACAATGGAATGTAGTCACAAACATATGACAATGGAATAATTCTAATTCCATGAATATGCCAAATTAGGATTTTTGATATTTTATTCAAATTTTGGGCAAATATTAGAAAAGCTTCTAATAAATGAACTAGGCCATTCGAGTGTTTTCAAATACCAGGCGAGTTTCTAATGAACTTTTCAATTTTGACCAGAAAATTTTTGATTTAAATATTCATAAATATGCAATACTTTAGACTGCATTGTAATTCTTGTTATTAATATGATTTGGTTAAGTTTCACGATTTGATAAAATTTGTATGGTCTTTTCAGCCACTGAGATTTTTCAAGTACTTAGAACATGAATTAGTGGCCATCTACAAATATGTCGCAAATCCATGCCCATGGAAATAAGGCTTCAAGCTAACTTACACGTTACCATCAGCTGTAAATGTCTTAACGCCATGTAAATGTCTTATAGTAGTTACTGGAAGTGCCGGTTAGTCGCTGTTACACGAGTACCGACCGGCAGTGGAATGCCTGCTCAATACCTGGGTTGTTCCAGTTTATGACACATAAACTGGCATTCCAATCAACTCGTGTTAGTGACCCTCTAATTGAATTTACAGCTGGAATGGTTAACTGGTAACATGTTATTCAGTCTTTAGACAAGGCTGATTTGTAAGTTACCAGTATTTGGAACTACAGCTGGTAAGTTAGATTGGAAGATCACTATCGAGCGTTGAACGGAATGTCAGCTTTTAGTTTACGCAGTGCCAACAGCTTGAACATAGCTATTGAGCAAGGGTTGCGTCGCCAGTCAGTGATCACGGGAGAGCAAAATTGATTGGATGATCAGTGTTGACGTAAAAATTCATAAAAAAAATTTAAAGTCCGTAGATGGTGAGGATATTTCATCATATTTTAGCCATCATAAAAAAAAAAAGAACTTTTCTTTTTTTAGTTGCAAACTTAGAACGTAAGTTCGTCTAACAAAAGAACATAATAAGGTTTAATAGAATTTAATGTAATAAAATCATATTAAGGATGGTAATTATAGCAATACAAATATTTTTACTAACCATCACCTTCTGCAATCCTAACTAAGTCATATACAGTTATTTCTAACCAATATTATTATTCCAATCACATCCCTAAAAAGGCTGCTGCTCATAAAGCATCTGATTTGAATTAGTAGTGCCATTTAGTATTCAAGAAAAATGTAAAAACTATAGGGTGATAATCACACAAAAAGCAAGCGACAAGTTTAAAAAAAATCACAATAATATTTTTTTTTTAATACTTTTTGAAGGAATGTCTCTATATTTTTGAAATTAAAATGTTTGATGCCCATTAATAAAAATTTCACAATATACCATTAATTTTATACAGTGTATATCAAGCATGAAAAACCAAATTTGTGAAAACGATGGTAAGGACTTTTCAGTTTTAACTGTGTGATTTTCAAAAAAACAGTTTACGAGCAAAAAACAGTTAAAGGGTCAGTCATTTGTCTATTGAAAGCATACTAGGGGCATATTAAAAAAAAAAAATTCCTCGTTAAAATGTTTTATGAGTTTTGCGGACATTTGTCAGCAAAGTTGACGTTTCGGGAGAACGACTCGTGAATGTTTCACAGAGTCAGCGAGTTGATAAGTAATTGTTTACTCCAATCAACCAAGTCAGAAATAAAACTGTAAATTATAGCTTTTTAGTGATCATTCATAACCATGCATCGCAATGTTCCAGATGGTAATTACTTGTGTTCTTTCAAACCCACCCTACATGGAGGGGTATGGATGCATCAACAGGAACTGTCGTGAATGGAATGGTGATACCACAAGACCTTAATTGAAATAAACGGCGGACAGGGCGTGCCTCACTTCCGAATATGTTATGACAAATGGACAGATAGCAGGGAAACGATTCGGAAGGATGTGGTCAATGTATCTCTTACAAACCTTTTCTAGGCAAGTCAATTTTGTGTGTGTGTGTGTTTAAAAAAAGTGTATCTCACCATAAATCTTCCGAGGTCCACCTGTTAAAGGATAGAATTCGTTTGATGCATAACCCGCGCTGTTTCAATTGGGAAACGTTTTGCACCTTAATTATCTGATTGAAAGTTTTAAATATTTTTATTATGTTACAAAAGATCGGTATAAATTTTTAATGTTTTTGACATTCATACAGGTAAAAAAAGAATATATATAATATAAATTATATTTGGACAGTTATGAATGCTTTAATACTCTGTTTAATCGATTGTTGAGCTTCTGTATTATTTTATTGATTCTGAGACTAGTTGAATATTACACTCGCACCCCCCCCCCCCTCTCCCACGGATTTTGAAAGGGGGAAAACGTAGAGAACAGCAGCATGTTTCTCCAAAATAAAGAGAATAATATAGGTTTTAGTTAATTCAGTTTCTATTATTCTTAATTATATATTCTTAATATTATTTTAAATTTATTATTTGAACAGAAAATCACCAGCATAACTATTAATTAAAAGTTCATTAGGAAATTCAATCATCCTTTTTAAAATTACCTTTCTGTACAATGTTCCAATTACTCCTATGCATTGAGTAATACTACTGGCAGAAATCCAGTAATCAACCTTGTATTTGAACAGCGACGTAATGTTCCCTTGACTAGCAGCTACAACCATGGCATAATCTGATTTTTTCTTTTTTGTTCAATAACAACCACAAAACTTGTTTCTCTTGTGAAAATCTCATCATTTTTATTTTATTAAAAATATATTCTAGTAATTGTACTAACTGTCTTCGTTTTCCAATTAACTATACATTGATTAATATATCACTCTAATATTATACTTCATGAATTAGTAAACTTTATCAACTATTAGTGAACTTTATCAAAATTTTCAGAAACACGTTAATAAACAAAGATAATGAAATTCATCCCAGGATGCTAACATTTCCGATTATCTGATTCCTTGAAGAATGCTTTAAATATCGATTTTGATATAATGCAACTATCGAAAGAAATTCTTAATCTTGTTATGATCTTAAATTACTTGAAAGCATGTCCTTTAGTGGTGCTTAACATTTTGATTTTGGAGGCTGTCATTTTTCTTTTTTAGATTTCATCAGCTGTAAGAATGTATCAATTACGTTCTTAGCAGAATTTTTTATCGGCATGTAAATAGACAAATTGATTTCTCCAAGATATCAAACCAGCAAATATTTTACTGCATGAAAATGTAAAATTTAGTTTAATTTTTTTTTTATTATAGTATATGTGATAAATAATTCAATTTTAACCTTTCCGTGAAAGTAAAATTTATTGAGTAATGTAGGACAAAAGAACGCGCTTTTAGAGGACAGTCGCTAAATTACAAAACATTAATTAATCTGAATTATTTTTAATATTAATAAGTCAAACAGAATTAAAATTAAATAGCAACTGTTAATATTAAAAAATTATTAAATTTATAAAACCACCAGATTATTAGAGAAAACTTATACCTTTATATCAATTGGTCCTTTTACCTTTCTTTAAGATTGTTTTCCTGATAAAAAAAATAGTTAAAACATTGTATGCTCATTTTTTTATTTGGTGTAATTAAATAATTAGACTCAAGCAATGAACCCATGTGTTTTGTACGGTTATACAGCTCCTTACAAAATAGAAACTACATTTCCAACCACATGTTTCTTTTTCTAATAGCTTATATTTAAATAGTAGCTATTGAAAGACTATTAGCTACTACAAAAGCTATATATAATGGCAATTAAAAACTTTATTTTTTCTCCTTTTCAATCCAAGATATTTTGATCAAACTTGCTTATTGTTCAAGATTCTTTTTTAATATTTTATGCTCTTGTCCCCACCCTCCTCTCAACTTTACTATCTGTTAAGTTTCGAAATTTATGAGCCAATCATATAGCTAGAAACTTCTTTTAAAGGTGCTTCCTAGTTTCCTCAAGTGCGTTTGATTAATGTTGAAATTATTTTAGAACAAAAGTCGATTCATTGCAATTTAGTAAACTGTATCTGCAGAGAAGAGCGGCTTAGAAAATTCTGACGCACTCTGGACCAGTCAGTTAAAATTTTATATAAAAAAAATTACGTTAATGTTTTTTTAATTGGGGGTCTCTTTCTTTTCAAACAAAATACTATTGTATAATCCAAAAACTTGCAAAATACCCAACATATTTTTTTTTAATCGCCAACTTGTCTAATTTTCTGTGCGTAGAGGTTTTATGTGGTGAATTTCATTTAAAATATCAAGCATACTCCAGCATTATTCATCATTTAATGCTCGACCAAAAGTATAATCGCGAAAGTTATTCCCTAATTATTTTTTTTTCTCTGCCCCCCCCCCCCCCTCTTAACTTTGAGGTATGTAGAATATATTACTTTCATCATCACAATCAACCCATCTTGTGTATAATTTTCCAAAACATTTCAGATCAAAAGACAAAATAACTTATTCATTCAAGCACATGACATGCCGATCAAACGGTATAGTGGTTAGCGTGCTAGCTTCTAGACCGCGAGATTGCGGGTTCGAGTCCCGTGTTAGGCATGGGTGTTTGTAAACGTATGTTGGCTTGTCTAATGACGAATGTTTCGGTGCATTATAAGCCCTCGTGTAGCTGACGGCGCCAGATAATCTGAAAACAACCAGCCAAGCACCTGACATAAAAACAAACAAAAACACATTTTTTTCCCTACTAGCACTTTATATGCATTGTCAACTTTGATGGACAACTAATTTAAAAGATTTTGAGCTTAAATCATTGGTTCCGTGACATTGATTAACTTTTTTATTTGCCCCCAAAACTTGATAGACACGCTGTGGTGGAAGATGCATTCTATCTGCCAAGTTTCAGCTTTATTTGATGTCAAGTGGGTTAATTAAGTATCCGCTACATACTAAACTGAAGTTAATATAAAGGATTTAAAAACAACCGTTCGTCAACCTTAATGGAGGAACTTTTCAGCCATTGCATATAACGAAATTGTTCATACTTGTATCTGAATTGGTATCTGGATCTGACATATGCAGTACCAAAACTTGATAAATGACTTATCATCGACAACGAGTCTATCAGTTTCAGCTCAATTGGATGACGGCAAGTGGTTAATTGGCCCGCCCAGAAGATTTGCCAGCCACAAATATACACTCAAAGTTAATACAAAGCACTTAAAATTCAAACTGATTTCCTAAAAGCGCTTTTGAGAAATCATTTAAAATTGAAGTTCAAATAAAACGGCTTGCTTAACATTAAAAAAAATTCCTTAAAACTCGTGCGTCCTTAAACTCGTAAATTGTTTGTAAAATAACGTGGGCTCAATTTATAAATTTAGTATTTTTTTATACAGCCCTTTTTTCACACCTGCAACATAATTAGTGCTTTTGTATTCCGTACCCCTAGGTCAAAAACGGAATACTTAGGTTACTAGACGTTACCAACATTACCTACATCATTTTTCACAATGCATTTTGGACATAATAAATTTGTGATATATTTGCCTTTTAAACATCAATGGTACTTCAAAATAAAACATATATTCAACACAATAAAGAGTACTATAAAACTTCTATTTAAAAATATTCTAGTGTGAAAAACAGCAGATTGGAATAAAAATGCCCTATGGAATCACTTCGATGCCTGTCCGTCAGCCGGAAACATTGCAAGTTGAATAATGCGGTAAATCAGATTAGATAAAACTTGGGGACAAAGCTAGTTTTTACATAGCCATACTCAACATTAGACAAAATAAAATTAAAAAATATTATAATTATTTTACTTTTTTTTAATTTAAAAAAAAATCTTTAAAAACTTTTAATTGAAACCATATGGAAACTACAGATAAGATTAAAAGAATTTTCTTTTATAAAAATACAGCTTCATTTGTTGATATCTATAAGACCAGTGGCATCATCCAACTATTTTTTATTTAAACATTTTAAAACTTCCAATATAATTTTAGAACTATTTTGTGAAACTAATTTCTTTAGATTCCTATAACTGGAAGCGTTATTTGATAATTTCTTTTACAATAATCACAGATAAGTGAACCCGCATCCCAAATATCATCAGGGCTGAAATTGTACAACCTGGAAATAACTTGTTCATGCACTACAAACAAATCTAATGTTAGTTACCAGGAAAAGGTAAAACTCGAAAGCTTACACCCACAGCGATTGGACGACTTCACTAGCTCTTTTTTTTCCATTCCAGAGAGAAAATCAGACAAATTAGTAAATTCTAAATATTTTAAGTCTTTTGGTGTCTTGTTTTTGTTCATATCCTCCACAGTCCAAATTTTGTCCATGATGACGTGCGTATCCTTATTGGTTGACGTCTAAAGAAAACCAAATTCCAATTTAACGTCCAATTTATTTATTTTTCTTCCAGATTCTTTCAAACAAATTGCGGTGGCCTATTCCCAAAAATAGACTTGTAGCGTGAAATCAAGCGATCCCTAAGCAAGGAGTGGGCGCCCAGGGACTGATGATTGGTCGAAGGGTTTTGCGCCCCCGCCCCAACGCACAGGGGCTTTTAAAGCAAGGGGGCTGAACTAGAGTGACTGTACTGGAATGAGCGCGCGATCCAGCATCTAGTGAATCAACACCGCTCAGGTAAGATCTTCTCTTATGCTATACTCGCTGCTTTGTTGCTTAACTAATTTATTGCTGACTAAAGTTATTTTTTAAAGGGTGCTAAATATTATCCATAATGTTAACTTGTCTATTTTCGATGGACCTTTTCTTAGAAAGTTATTAACAAATGAATTTAAAAAAAATTATATAGTTTGGGTAAGTAGATCTTATGCAAGATATTAATTTTGAAGTTTGGTAAAAAAAATATATTTTTAGAATTTTTTTAAAAAATTTAATCAATCTTTCAAATTTGTTTAAGAAAATATCTAATTTTAGCAAAGATTTGGGCTTTTAAAATATAATTATGAAAATGACAGAATTATTTTTAACCTCAGTTTTATCTGTAGGCTGTTCACTATAACTACATAAAAAATGACATATTTCTACTTAATTAGGAAAAGTTAGGTTAGTTAGGAAAATTACTTTTAAATTTTGAAATATCCGTTTAAAAAAAATTAAAGTAAAAGTTAAAAGTCTTATATAGTTATCAATTTATTGTTTTCTTTTTTGAAACAAAATATAACATACTTTTAATTTGAGTAGAAACTAAAGTAATAAATCAATGAAAAAACGAAAAATACAGAACAACATGAAATTAAAATCCCAAATCACTTTATTTTTTATTTTTAGAGTGAGTTCCCTTACATGGATTTTAAAGTGTATTTATTTTTAGTAAGTGTGAATTTGGTAAACTATGAAGATGGTCTAGGGAGTTGTATACGTTGATTTTAAAAAAGCATCGTTTGCAATATTGAAAGAATAATGCAAGTTATTTTTATAAATAAATATATCTATGTTATATAAATTAATGAGCTATATTTTTTGAATTCACCAAAAAACGCTAGTAAATATTCTAAGTATTTTTAAGATTTGATTGGTTCACATAACAGGAGAAAGTGTTTTATGCTCTAAAATCAATCCTAAAATTTGAACTCGGAGAATATTTAAAAAAGATAATTTTCTACTACTTGCAGAAAAATATATTTAAAAGTAAAAGTATCATTTATTAATAGGCAAACTTTTAGTGTTTGGAGAATAAAACTTTTAGATTTTAACTTTACAAATGTTGATTATTGAAAACATTCTAAATTTCATATAAAAACCATCCATTAGATTTTTTTATTATTATTTTTGTATTTAAAATGCTAAATTTTTTATCATAGGATACAAAAACTTTAATTATTGAGTATAACATGCAAATTGAAACATAAATAAAAAAATATTTTAACCGTAGATTTTTATAAGTTTCTCCAAATATCAGTAAATTATCACATTTATCTTCTCATAATTCAATTCCGTTGAATTGAAGTTTTTAAAATGAGATACCAAATATAACATAGAAGTCTCTTTAGCAAGTTAAAGATCAGAATGTAAAGTTTAACTACGAAGGATAATTTTCTATTAATTCTATTTGGAAAAACTAATATTTTTCAAGCTATCATTGATCCATTATTGCTATGAAAAGTTTCGGAAAAGGTAATTATTTACAATAGTTTCACATTACAAATTTAAAAAAAACTCTCTTTCCTAGAAGGACTGAAGACCTATAGATGGAGAGTTGACTGCAAGTTTAGGTATCCTATCGAATATAACTCTGAATTTCTTATAGATGATAGGAATTCTACAAGATTATGAATACACTGGTTTGCCGGGGCAAAAATGGCCGAAACTGTTCAAAAATCTACTTTGAATGATTTGAACTGAAACCGTTTGTTAAATATACCAGAACTTGCCGAATAATGAGCATTCTTTTTTATTTAGTAACCTAACTCGTAGGTTACCAGACGAAAATAAGTGCTCATTACTGTTTAAAAAGTTATGACATATTAGACAAACTGATTCAGCTTAACTCATTCAGAGTAGATTTTTGAACAGTTTAGGAGCAGAAATTGTTTGAAAATTATCTTATGCTACTTTAATAACTATTCTCATTGAAAAGTTAACCTTTACTGTTTAACAAAAATCATTCTTTTAATATTAGATTTTTCCTTCCCCCCCCCACCCCCTTTCTTTTTTGTTCTTCCTGTCACATCAGATGCAATGTTATTCTTCTCTATATCTCCCCAGCTGTTTTTAGGCTAATCTTCATTAAATAAGATATTTCCCTCCAACAGTTATCACAGTTCCTTTATTTCATTTGCATTTATTTAATTTCTTTTGCATTTTCAGATAATTCGAAATTACAATTTAAATCACGACAGTTATAAAGTATTTATTAGAATCAATTTAAAACAGTGGTTTGAAGTGAACCGTTCACAACACAGTGTTCCTTTTATGAAATTCAAAACAAGGCCCGTGCATTAAATGCCTTCAAAAGGCTTTAAAGGTTCAAAAGATTTGCCTTCAAAAGCTTTAATAATCAATATTTGTAGTTACAGAGTAATTTTGTGACATGGGCAGAGTCGCTAACAATACAATAATTATTGAATTTTTGCATATTTTAGAAAGATCCCATTTATATTCCCTATAATTATGACATTAGTCGTATGGATAGGAGTGATAAAAATAACTGTGATAATTTTTGCTATTTTAACTCATTTTTTTTTAGAATAATTTCTTTACAACCGGTGTTAGTTATCATGAATAACTTTGATTCGACGTTTCTATAGTTTTTGTCAGGACATGATAAATTAGTAATTTATAGATATTTCAACAAGTGATACTTCAAGGCAAAGTTAAGGTACAGCTAGACTAAATATCATAATAAGGTTGAATTAGAATTATTATTTTTATCGCCTTCAAAAGAACTTTGTTTTTAAAAAAAGTGTTCTTTACTAGGTTGTTTTTATTTCAACTTTAATTTGGATTGAACATAGTTCCTGTGTTATACAAAATTCAAAAATTTCCATTAACTTCCCCTCTTCTTAACCTGTATAGCTACGATCAAAGGAAATATTAAACTATTACCGAAATTTCGGTTTGAGACTTTGAAACATGGCCCCGTCGATTTCTTTTGGCACAAAATTTTTTTAAATATAATTTTCTTAAGGAAAAACAAATTTATTTCGAGTTCATTATCTGCAATACAAATTGAATGGGAATCAGTATCTTTCAATACCTAAAGCCTTTTGAAAAATCATTTAAAAAGTTATTTATTATGAAAAATTAAGTTGCAAAAAAATTTCAAAATATTTCTCTTATCAGCAAGATATCCAATGTGTGCTATATACGTAATAAAATATATGTAACAATACTCGATGTATTGTTCAGAATTTTGAGTTGTCCCAAAGATCCTGAATTTAAGAAAAAGTCAATTTTCAATTAAAATACCACCTTTTAAACCAAACCTTTTATACTCTGAAAGTGGGTTTGAATCGGAGGAGAAAGAAAACTGCGACCATGAATGAAAAGCAAATTTTTCGGAACATTAATAGTATGTTTCTTTTATATTTTTGTCAATCTCCATTTTACTTTACCTAATTTTCTGTTCATGGCATTCTGTTGGTGATGCCGATTGCTATTAGGTAAGTTATACATAAATATTTGAATCACATCTCATATTCTTACTTAAGGTTTATAATATTTAAATTAGCTGCACGGCCTGCTTTACGGCGACCCATCATTGTGTACAGGTCCCAACTTTTGACGATTCGTAAACCAAGCTCTCTTAAGCCCGCTGACAGGGCCATTGCTTCGCAAACCCAAGTTTGCTGAAAAGCTCATTGGTACTTAAACACAGACTCGTTTCGTTCGCTAAAGGATTCAATGTTCTCTTCATGTTGCCAACTTAATGCTATCCTCTCCCGAAGTCCATTTCTACTGTACTCTGTTTGATGTCTATGACGCGTTGGAGGAAGATGGCAAAAGTTACACAAATTATTTAAAAAAACAAAACCTCATTGAAGTTTTGACATCCTGTTTACGGTAATTATGCTTAGAAGATCAAAACTACTTATGTGTTAAATTTAGGAGCTCTAATTCTACTATTAGTCATTTTGCAAACAAACTAAATTAAAAAAAATAATTAAAAATAATTAAAACTTTATCATTCTTTTTGTGAAAATCCCAATAATAAGGTCGAAACTACTACTTATGCTGAAAATTTTAGACATCTTTGCCTATTAGTAGTCACTTTATATAAAAAACACTTTAAAATAATTAATTAAAAAAATTAATTATAAAATGTTAATATTCGGTTTATCAAAAGCAAAATTAAAAAGCACAAAATATGTTCAGAATTTCAACAAACATTCTATAGAGTCACAAGAATAGAACCACATACACCCATACAGACTCTTTGTTGTATTATTATAGAAGACAATAGGCGGTTTCGTTACTTTTGATATGAAACCTTATATTTGAATTTTCAGTATTCACAGTTTTCAACGTTTGAAATGCATCACATTTTCATTTTTTTCCCACTGACATTTTTCTACGTTATGGTTCAGAGTGAACAACATTCTGCTAGCAAATAACTATATATATTCGAGCGTTTTGAATACACTTATAATCGCATTTGAAAAATTCTACTTTGTGAGGATTCTGACTTCTGTTAAGCTGTAAATTTTGGTATTAAGATAAGCGTTATACAGTATGATAATATCTTTCAAGTTTCATAAAGCTGTAAAGACAACCACTTGTCAAAAGATGATATTTTCATTAAAATTAACTTTTTGGGCAAAATATTATTTTTATTTTTATTTTTAAATATTGATGTCCAAATTATAGTTTATCCATTTGACATCAAACTCTACTGCAAAATATTAACGCAATGGTTTTGTCATAAATATTTTATTTTGAATTTTTTCGTGTAACGTAATTTTGTTTTAAAATCATATGTTTATAGGGGCTTACGGCACCGTAAGAAATTAATTGATTTTCATTACATTTCTATATAAAATGAGCTGTACAATACACCTAAAATACTTTTACATACATTTGCAATTGGAATTTCGTAAAATAAAGGGTTTGTTTTCGCTCCATCCTAAGATACTATCTGAAACCTTTAATACTGATATTTTTAAAATTATAAATTAAACTAAGATTAATAACATATGATTACAAAAATCCGTCTAATTTTGTGTTTTTAATACACAAAATTTCACAAGTTGGATAGTTTAAAAAGGCAATTTGTCAGCCAGCAAACAAATTCAAATCCAATACCTCTATTTGCAGCCAAAAGTTTTAGCTTCTCTTATGGTTATCATGGACGCACTCTTCCGGTTGAATTTAAAAGCATTTCTGGTGGGAATTTCTGATTGAATTTTATGAAAGCTTTATCTTATCGAGACTTTCATATTGATATATTGCACATGTCATGTTTATAATTTTGTTTTGTGGAATCATTTCGATGAGACCTTTCATTTTATATATTGCACGTGTTTGTAGAACTTGTAGTTTTACCTGGTAATATTGACCTCAGACGAATGTGTAAACACTAAGCTTCTCACAATTTTAACGTGGGGTAGAAGCTAAACAAGGCACAGGTTAGAAAAACAAAGTTTTCAACAACACTTCAAAAGAAAAGAAAAACAACCATGTCACTTAATTTGTTTATATCAAAAACTAGTTTGATGGCACTTCAATCGCGAAAACCCATTAAAATAGGAAACTCCTCACTTGGTGAATATTTCCTTATCCTTGATTATGAAAATGAGTTTCTTCCTTTTCCTATCGAATTTCATCAATTTTGGATTCCCGCCAAGAACTTAATAACAGAGTTGAGTGAACGATCTTCCGAAAAATACTCTTCAAAAACAATCGAAAAAACGTGATTGTATCGGATATTTTTGCTGAGACGCATTACTATATCTTATGTAAGAAATTTTATTTTAGAGTTCAAATTAGGTTTAAAGAAAAAGGAACAAATACATTGTCTTTAAAAAAAAAAAAAAGATCGAACAAAGCAACGTTGAGTATAGTAAAATTACACAGCTTCTCAATTCTCATTCATTTAAGTTATAACTTTTTATAATTTTTTTAGAGTTAAAAGTTTAAAATGTTTTTCTATCGAATTCCTTTTAACTTCTGCAGTATACAGTTGTGAGGGTCATATGCAAAGGCTATGATCTGTCGTCAACTTTCACAAGAAGAGATTTCAGCAATCGTGCCAAGAAGAACATTGGCATCTGGATCTGATCTGCAGCAATAAAAACTTGTGCATATATAAGGTCTTTTAATGACAATGTCACAATCCAACTTGTTTTTTTATCTCCGAATAGCCATCTGTTTTACCAAAAACTTCGAAGCATTATGTGGGATAATAATATTGAGAAGCTATATGTTCAGTAATTTATGGCGGGTTTGCAATGATAAAGTAACAACCTAAATCCTCAATTCCCTATACTGCAGAGTATAGTTAAAATTAAGTCTATATGCTTCAAAATCTGTTTGCATAGTTCTATTTAAAAATATATATATCCATGGTGAAAACAATCAGTCAAAGAATTGATAATCGTGAAAGTTGTTGTTTCAAAGAAAACAGCAAGTGTTTAAAAACATAAAAACAATTAATATTTTTACTGGGAGGGTTACAATTACATCTTAGTCTAAATTATTTCATGTTAGATATTTTATTCTTCTGTAAAATTCAAATCAATTTTGAAACTTTGTTGATATTTAAATTCTTCACTGTCAAAAATTGAGTGCTATTTTCCCATCTGGTTCAGTTTTTATACTTTTTGAAAATGGGAACATTTACCACAATAGTAATCAATTGGATCAATGTGATTCAACTTACTTTACTGGAACCATAAAAAAAAAAAAAAAAAACTATAGTGATTAAAATCTTTCTTCCGATTTTTTTTTATTGTTTGATTTCTTATGTTATTTTGTACATTTCAACTCGTGGAAATATCGACCTTTTCGCCAAATCCCTCTAAAGAAAGCATTCTTGCAGACTTTTGAATCAGACAATTTACATGATCATGAAACTCGCCTCATTTAGTATTCAAGAAAGGATTTAACTTCAATGAGATATTTTGCATCTGGTGTTAAAAATACCGAACAAAACAGCGAAATTTTGTGTGTGCAAGTTTACTCCGTTCTTTTGATTGTTAACCACTTTTATCTGTAAACTCTGTAGATTTCTAAAATCGTCTGCATTTGTGTTTAATTTTACATTTTATCTTACGAATTTTTTGCGGGAGAAAGAATTCTAAAAATGGACAATTCAAGAAATTGTCCATTGAAATTATGCAACCAATCACCTTTTAAAACTTCTTACACACTGAGATTTAAAGGTTTTTAGTTTTTATTTTAGGAATTAATGTGTTCTTTACTGCATTTATAAAAGCAAATAAAATGTTGGTCCATTCGATTTTAGATTTAAAACAGGGTCAATATGTATTCACAAAATTTTAAATTTAAAATCGAATGCACCAACATTTTAATTGCCTTTACCAACGTACTGTGTTCTAAGTATATACTGTGTGCTAAGCACAGAGCTCATATTTTGTCAAATTGAGTTACTGTTACCAGGATCTACATAATGA
The DNA here is from genome assembly GCA_963978545.1 of Linyphia triangularis. Classification (NCBI taxonomy): domain Eukaryota; kingdom Metazoa; phylum Arthropoda; class Arachnida; order Araneae; family Linyphiidae; genus Linyphia; species Linyphia triangularis. Next base: position 27,367,995 of record OZ021732.1, on the reverse strand, counting down.
TGAAATTTAATGGTCGTATCTTCACGGAAAATATATAAAGGAAAAAAGAAGTTTTAAGTTCGTCTATATAAGTAAGCATCAACTGTCATGAAGTTGTTCAACTTTAAAACGCAGTTTCTCATTTCAGTTGACGATATCACTTCAGTGTTAAATAAGACAATATAGATGACAGTCGACAGACGGAAAAAAAATCCATACAAATTGCACATTTTTTTGAAATTGAAGAGCGATAATTTTTTTAACTTCTAATTTGACTCTGTAATGTAACGAAATGTAACGTTAGCTTTTATTTTTCTTTTCAGATACTATGGGCATATCGCTGGTTTCGCTGCGCAGTAGCATACTCATATGCATTTTTTGGTTGACACTAGCTGCAGAAATTGACATAGATCCCGTATGGGAAAATATTTTTAAAGCCAGGTAGAAACAACTTTATGAATAATAATATAAGTGGTAGAATTTATTTTCATGTAATCCTAGTACTGCCGTCATAAGTTAAAAAGTCCTAAATCCAAAAAAAAATTCAATTCAATTCAATTCAATTTATTTTTACACTTTGACTTTACATTTTTTTTTTTTTTATTATTGTATAGGTTGCATGCCCTAAGAACTTGAACCATTAATGAATTAAAAAAATATACATATATTTTCCAAGGATAAAGTATCAAAATATGAAAATAAATTATTATTTTTGTATTATTATTATTCAAGGCTTTTTAACTTATGACGGCAGATTAGATGTCCATGTTATTAAAATTGAATATAGTAACGCTAGATAAAGTTTTTAAATTATTTAAATTACCATGTAATAATGGACAGGTAAAATTATTTAAATTATTGTTGTTATTTTTTTTTTTTTTTTTTTTGAAATATTACATAATTACTTGAAATTATGTTGGTTACGAATTTCCTTCAAACCAACCGTCTATTCAAAATGGGAAAATTGTATAAAGTATACAAATAAAAAATTACTGTGACAAATATACATTTAATAACAAATATTCATTAATGGTTACTCACCATTTTGAAATAGTCATTCCAATAATCAATTTAAAATCTTTTAACACATAAGTATGAACCCCTATTGCCATGTTGTACGCGACAGGGGCGCCAGCAAAATTATTTACCAGGCGTGCAAAATTTTGCCAAGGGGTTGTGTAAAACTGTTGATTTTTTGTTTTAACGTTGATTTTTTAATTGGATGTCTTAATGAAATTTTCATTAATAGTTATGAATTAAATGTTTGCTTCATTAAATATTTAAAAACCTATAATATACTTTCTTTTCTGGTAAATCGTATAACTTATTCCGTATTATTTTTAGTATTCAAAATCTAAGAAGTTGCAATTGCACCCTCTTGCACCTTCCTGACAGCATGGGACATATTTCGTATGCTTAAATGCATTTTCAATTATTTCATTTGAGATTGGATAACTTAAGCATTTGTTTAAGTTTAGAATTTATATTTAGGTAAATATAGTGCAGCACAAAACTTTTATAATTATTTAATAAATTGTAGGTAAACTGTTTACAATTATTTAATACTATTGTCATCTCGCAGCCAAAGGGGAGATCTAATATGCAAAACAAAAATTCCTCTCGACAACAGCTCTAATTTAGAAATCTAATTGAATTTCGTTTTAATCAAAATTATTATTAAATAAGTCAATAAATAAAATTTGATAGATTTATATATTTTTTACATGTAACCTGGTGGCAATAAAAATTTCAAGAGTTTCAATTGAACAGTGCAGGCGTAAAAGGCTCATTTTTTATCAAGAAACATCAGACAAAGCAAATTAAATGTTTAAAAAAAAAAGCTTGTTTCGCTCTGAAAATGCACCTTTTCTCAAGTAAAGTTACTTTTTCCTTTGATCGAACATCTTTAAACCGGGTTCCGGACAAAATCCCGAAAGCCGAAATCCCGACAAGCCAGAATCCCGACAGCCGCAATCCAGACAAGCCAAAATCCCGAATGGGTCGAAATCCCGAACGACCACAATCCCGAATAGGACGAAATCCCGACAAGCCATAATCCCGAAAGGGACGAAATCCCGACAAGCCATAATCCCGAAAAACGTAAAATCACTACCTTAAAAAAATCCCTACAAAATCCCTACATGAACTGTTTGTTAAAAAATTGACTTTTGGTAAATTATCTTTTGAAAACATTCCAATTCATTATGTTTTTCATTATGTTTTTCTAACTAGCTATATTTTATATTGTATAGTTTTATTTTCTTCTTTTAATTTTGATTTTGATGCTACAAAAAAAAAAAAAAAAAAAAAAAAAAATATGCTTCAAGAAAAATCCATAATTTTAGTTATACAATAATTACAGTGCAGTTATTAAAACAGAATATCCATTATATCATAACTTTGAAGAAATTAATTCATATTCAATCATATTTAAAAAAAATTAAATTAAAACAACGTGTTTGAAGAATTGATTACAAAGTTATGTAGATTCATGTACAAAAAATATAGATTTTAAAATGTATGCAAAAATTGTAAAACGATTGCATGCACTGCAATAGAGGTTTCCAAACTTTTAAATGAAGTTATTGAACCTATTCAGTGTCAGCTTGAGATAAAAATTAAATCGAAGGTTGGTTGGTTGTTTTTAGATTATCTGGCACTGTCAGCAACACGAGGGTTATAATGCGCCGAAACATTCGCCATTAGATAAGCCAACATACATTTACAAACACCCATGCCTAACCCGAGACTCGAACCCGCAACCTCGCGGTCTAGAAGCTAGCACGCTAACCACTATACCGTTTGGTCTTAAAACGAAGGAAGACTCAAAATTAAAATTAAATTTTGATTTAAAATAAAATAAAAAAATTAATTATAAATTTAGAAATACTATAAAGTAATTTTAAATGAATAAATGAAGATCCCCTTAGAGAGATGGGGGGTTTTGATGTAAAAAAATACTTTTTCTGTGTTTTTAACCAACAAAATGGCAATCAATAAAAGAATAATTTTTCTGTAAATCAAAATCAGCTGAATTTAGAACCATAAAATTTTACCTTTAAAAAAAAGAAAAAAAAGTAATTTATCTGAAATTTGAATTTCTAATTGATCATCCAATTGTTCACTAGATTTATAAGAGACGGCTCTCTTGAATGGAAACGCGTAATTTTATTAGCCTGGCATGTTTTCATTTTATAAAATGTCTCATTTTAATAAGAACATTTCTCAATGGTTTCAAAATGTTGAAAACGTATGTCTACAATATCTTTTGGTATGGCTTTCTATACTAATTTTTGACATAACTATTCAAAATTACTGAACCTGAATGTATGATCGAAAGTATTCTATCGCATTGAATTAAACGAGTATTTATTAACTTTATTTTTCTCAACAAAAAGAAGAAAGAAAGCACCTAGTAAATACTTTTAAGAGTTTTCACTTACAGTTAAAATCATTTGGTAGGAAACAATAATTAACAAGAAACGTAAGGTGTTGCAGAACGTCTATGCTCTAGGTAATAGTCAGCAGACCATTCACTTACCTCCGGGGAAGGGGGGGGGGGAAGGGGGTGCTTCAGCTTCAGTGGGGAGAGTACTAACTATGGGCTACTAGGTATGGGGTGTTTTCTTTTCTTTCTATTTTTTTAACACTGGCAATAGTTTGCACGTTTGGAAAGGGAGAATGGTTTAAAGATGGTAATAAAGATTGATAGTTTTCTTGAGTATAAGGAATGAGGCATCAGCTTAGGTGTGAAATCCAGATAAGAGATTTAAATAACCCGAACATGAAATCCTGACCTCACCTGTTTTGAAATAATTAATTTTAAAATTCAACAGAGTTACCAATTTAATTATTCTCAATACCTCCACATATTTTTCAATATTAAAATATAAACAAATCTCCACATTTGTAAACAAATCGCAGAATATCAGCACTACAAAGATATCTAAATGAGTATTATAAGTTGGAAATTTAAGAGGTCACTGAGCAATTACGCTAATTTCTTTCCAATAGCTATCGCGTCTACTTTTTTTTGTTATGAAATACCAATCCTTGGGTGAATAAAAAGACAAATTTTAAATGTGGTCCTTTAATTTGGGAAAAAGGTTCTATGAAATCAAAATGAAATTCCCGTACACCGGTAGGGAATAAATATTAGATTGAGACAAAATTATAAGGCCAAAACTATAAAGCAAAGCGTTTTCTTAGTTTCCTTTCTCGGAACATTGGACTTTTACGGAGGATTTTACTATTTATTGGACTGGACATCATTATTTTACTGAGTTAATTCCTTCCATTACAGTGAAAGAAGTCCTGTGAAGCGAGAATGAATTTTCGTCAACTACAGTATTTTAATGTAAATTAAACTAAAGTAAAAAAAAAAGGAAAAGTAAAAAAACTGTTTCATTTTTCGTTCCGTATAGCTAAATGGACTTATAGAAAGGATAATTTTAAAACAATTACATAACTTTTTTGTAGTTAGAATAAATATTTGATTTACAAGAAATTAAAATGTATATATATATACCAAGCTCGAACAAGGACAATTTTGTACTTATTTTAAAGATAATCATTAAATGTAGCATTAAACAGTATTTTAGAAAAAATTAATTAGCCCATTAATTTTAAATTACATTTAGCGAGTAGTAAAAATATACGCGACAGATTAAATAATATCACATATTAATTGCAAAAACATCAATAACTAGTATAAGAACCATTGTTTAAGCTGGAGTACAAAATTTCTTTAGCAAAAAAAATTAAAATCACAATTTTATTTTAGCAATTTGTTAAAATGATTACGAGTTCCATCACTTGTGATGTTTAATTTAACACAATTAAAACACTTTTTTTACTATAAAATCATTACTAACTTTAAATATAATGTTATTTTATACCAAAATCTCGACTGAAAAAATACTTTTCACTTTTGTTTACTTGAGCTTTTAGGCTGATGACTAACCTTGAGAAAACAAAAACGGTGATTTTGTACATTTAGTGTCAAAATGTTTTAGCAAAAGAGCTAAACAACACTTTCACTTTTTAGCATTTAAGAAAGTTCTTAAGCATTTTGTTAAAAAAGCACCCACAGCGTAATCGCTAATAACAACATTCATTTAGCATTATAAAACATGAAAAATTGTAGGATAAAGCCATTGAATTTATGCATTACAACCAAATTCAAAAACTTCATCCTTAACAATATCGATTAGAAAAAGAAGGAAATCAATTTGACTTTTGGACAATATTTCAGGTCCTTGACTTCTAAGAACTAATTTTTTTTTTTTTTTTCATTCCAATACAAACCAAACATACTAGTAAGTGAAACAGAGAGGAACTGTTGTTGATGGACGACGCTCAAGGGTAGAGAACTCTGTGTTAAAGACGTTCTTTTTTCAACTTTTTATGCCTTTGTCGCATTTCTAAGGAAATTTTAGAGCTGGGAATGTTAAATTATCTTAAAGGCAATTTTTGCCGATTTTGATCAAAAGCGTTAGAGCCGTTTTTTTGGCAATTGTTGAAAGACATAATTTAATCAGTGGAAGGCTACCTTATGTGCATACGCAATTTTGACGAAAACTTTAATGACAGGTCCTATAGCCACCACTAACACGTATTCCAAAATAACCTGTATTCCCAGGACGGAGATATAAAATTTCTACTATAATACTTCTGACATTTCTACTTAAAAATCAGTAGGCATTATAAATAGAATTTCTAAATTCACGGTTTTTTCCCTTCGATTAAAAAAACCCATTCTTGAATGTATTCTCCCTTGAAATTTAGGCCTTTGTAATTATTTAGGTGTTACGAAGTAGCCTTCATTTTGATCGTTTTGCCCCATGAAAAAATAAAGAACCAATCGATTTGAATTCGAAACCTAATAAGATTGCAATAAATTTAGCTTCTTGGTAACTGGAAATTTTATGAATATTTCAGGAAAACGCAAAAAACACACATAATTGATAATTATTGAATAAATTATAACCTTTAGAAATTATATCGAATGTCTGCAGCGATGGGATTGTTTTTACATAAAATGTTTAAGAAATATCAAAGTATTATGTTTTAACAAGTATGAATTTAAAAAATGTTACATTCATTGCTATGCTACATTGCATTAGAAAATTTACATGAATTAAAAAAAAAAAAGATTTATGAAATACCACTTTTTTACCTTTACGTTTGTAAAACATATAAAACTTGGGATGTGGAACATCGCACAACTTTCAATTATACCATAATAATGACGTGGTTTTGTGTCATTTACCATTTTCACATTTTAATCGTTCATTTAGAAAAAATGGCCAGTTTTGGCGACATTTTTTGCGATAATTCTTGTATGGGTCTTTAAAAAAAAAAAAATTAAAAAAAAAAAAAAAAAAATGATTTTAGCGATATATTTTTCAATAATTATTCTTTCTTGTAAGTAAAACTGAGGAGAAAAGAAAAAACGGTCTTTGACGAGGTATGCTCAAGGAAAGAGAACTGTGTTACAGACATTCGTTTTTCAACTTTTTACACAATTAAAGCATTTCTATAGGAATTTTTGAGGGGGGAATGTTTAGAACACTTTAAAAGGCATTACCCCAGTGATTTTGAACAAAATCATTTGAGCCGTTTTTTATCAATTACTGAAAAACATGATTTTTTCAATGGCAGCTACTTTATGCGCATTCGGGGTTTTGACGAAAACCTTAATGGTAGGTCCCTGTGCCATCACCAACCCGCACACCAAATTTGAACATCGTAGGTCAATTTGTTCTGGAGTTATGCTGACCACGTACACACACACAGGCATTTTTTCTAGATCACTTTTTTGAAATCAGGATGTTCCAAAACAGGGATATTAAAAAAAAAAAAAAAAAAAAAAAAAAAAAAAAAAAAAAAATTACCGTATACTATACTTTTATTACCCGATACATACATAAAGGTAATTGAAAATAATAAGTATGATATAATTAAAAAAAGTATTTTATCAATATCAGATGAAACCAGAACCAGGATATCTGTCCCCTGATCGCTGACGCTCGACAACCCCCTAACAATACAGCACCTTTATTCCAGTCAACTTTTGAAATCCTGACAAAATTTATCCGAACACCTTAGTACCACTTGGACGCATTTTTTGTCTGCCCAAAAAGTTGGATGGGAAAATTCCATAATACCATTTCTTTCTAACTTTACAATTCTCTCTCTATACACAGTGGAATAGTAAGTATAAATAGTGTTTAGCTCTATACAAAGTTTTTAAAAAATGCGCAGATGTACTTAATTGACATCTTTCAACTGAAATAGTAGGATTGTAACTTTTTTTAGCAAAAATCATCATATTTTTGAAATTATACTGATTTATAATACATCTTCTTTTTAAAAAAAAATAAAACTATGTCTCAAAGATTTTACTAAACGACACATATCCTAAACAAAAATTAATTGAAATCGATCTAATGAGCAGATATTAACATATCAAAATGCATGGTTTGAAAATCGCAAACAAAACAAATCCTGTTAGAAGCTGTCATTCGGTTTGTCAAATATACTTGTCGTAGTAGAGACATGTTCAATAAAGCAATGTTGAAAAATATTGTAATCAAACCAATTAGTAAAATATTTTTCTTCACATTTTTAGAACTTTCTGGCTCATCTACAGTTTAAGAGCTTTTAAAGGACATCTTGATTGTAAAGAAGAGTAACTCTTAATAAAATAAGTCTTGCCCATTAAATATATAGATGTATGAATTTTATATTTGTCAATTTTCGATCTTAATTGGACTGCGTGAGAGGTTGCCCCATTTTCAACTTTGTTTATGAATTATGTTAAAATAAATTCGTTTCTGATTCAGATACTTTACTTATTTTTTTAACATCTTGTTGAACACGACACATGAAATCCAAGTAGTTTTCGAGAAATTGTAGACTAATACCGTTCTGAAACACGCGTTCATTAAATACCCATGCTTTAATTCTGAATCTTAAAAATACACTCCTCAATATGGAGATCTGCTCCACGCGGTTTTTCATTAAAATGAACTAGAAACTAAACGAAGTATTCTAGATCGAATGAAAAGACAAAATAGAGGGGTTAGCATAGACATTTTCAAATTTAATCTTCCCGAAATATTGTTTGAAAACCGTTTAATACGCAATTCATGATAAATGCTGTTAAAATTTCTTATTGAGAAACAATATTTTATTTGTGTGCTGCGCGTAAATTTATTTCCTTAGAGTTTAATTCTCTGTGGTCATTAGTAAGTTCTTTTTATCAATCCGGCTTTTAATATTTGCGCCTTTATTTCTTAATTATGATTGCTGCTCTTAATTGTTTAATATATAAAAAAAATTAAAAAGTATCTTTTATGTAAGGATTATTTATTTTTAAATATATTACCTTAATTTAAAATGACGAAAAGTTATTTTTTTTATCAAAATTTTTACTATTGATATTTCGGAATTTTTAAATTAATTCTCGCCCCCCCCCCCCCCCCTACCAAGTGTTCATACTTCACAAATTCAGAGATCGGTTTCAGAACTTTTTTTTTTATTTTTCACTTTTTTCCATTTTTATTTTATTATATAGATATAAAGCAAAGGAAAGGTTTGTTACTAGCTATAGTAAAACGAAGTATATTATGTTTTGACCATCTAAATGATTTTATATTTGTTTAAATGCCATCTTAACATTTTAAATCCCTAGACGACCTAACCCGCCTTGTAGAAAAATTTCCAGCTAGACGCCTTCTGGTCGAATCGTGGAGTGTAGGGATATTTCAAAGTGTGATCAGTGGCCCCCGGTCGCAGAGTGTTAAGGGAAGAAGGTCCTTTCTAGTTTCTTGACTAGATAAAAAAAAAACACCTGTATACCTTTAGTGTGAAGCATCAGTGAGGGGTCTTCATGCTTTGTTGACCACCCCACCTTCAATACGCCCCTTTGAGACTACGAAAGAAGTGAACCACCACACTTGAAGCTGGTAAAGGGGAGAGGAAATATACCTTCACACTTTTTTCCAAGTAGGAACTGTTGGAAGGCCAATTCATTCTTGAAGCGAGTTTTTGTTAACTCCCAGAAGGTTAAATGTTTGTAAATAATGATTGTTTTTCTTTTATTTTTCATACTGAAAAATTGTATACACAAATTTTTTTACTCTTCAGATTCAATTTTTGCAAGCATCATTCACAATATAAGGGTTAATAAAATTCAATAAATATGAAACTGTAAATACTACTCCAAAATTTAAAAAACCTCACTGATAGAACACGCAATGTCTTGGTAAAAAGTTACATCCGACTGGTAATATTTAGAAAGCATTTAATAGTATTGATCGGATAGGCTTCATATCTAAAGTATTACATTTTTTAAACAGAAATACTTCTTAGTAGTAATTTTTTTCGATAATATTCTAAAATATAATACTTTTCGATACTTAAATTTTACTTTTAATTTGTTATATTACATCCTAGTTTTATGTTTACGTATTACTCATTTCCAATTTTAAATTCCAAATAAGTGCACCAAAATTAAAAAAAAAAAAAGTAACGCCAATCCTTAGGAGCATATTATATTTGTTATTCAAATTGTAGTAAAATAGAAACACGCGGACAATTTAGCATAACAACTCTTATTAAATAAAATGTCTCAATAGTAATAAAATCTGTGACGCAATACAACTCCTACTAGTAAATCAATACATCCAAAAAGATTCTAACTATACACTCCTTGTATTATATTACATTTCCCTGCATATGTTTCTATTACATATACATCGCTCATAAGAAAAAGTGTCCATTCTATAAACATTCTTTTGCCCTACTAAAGTATTAGGCTTATGACAATTGAAAACGCAATACATCTATCCATTTCTAAGTATACTATCAGACATGCTAATTTGATTTTCCATGTAAATATGTTGGACACGGAAACCGTATACACAAGTTTAGACAACATAATCTTATTTAGTTGAGTAAGTAAAAACCGGGTGACTTTTCCGAGTTTAATTTGTAACCGGGGGACCGTTTTGTCACCTAATGAAGAGACCTTATAAAGTGCTTTGAAGAACAATCACGCCATAATTTATTTATTTTTTTAATTAGATGCAAGAACTTTCTTTTAAAATATAGGCAAATTTCTCCAAATGAACCAATATTATTTTAACTGAATATTTAAGTGGCTGAAAAATAGGCAGCAAATAGAAATATATATAAACGTTGGAAATAAATTACATTTTGATAGGCAAAATGTAATATAAATATGTAAAATAAGTTGATTTTTCTTCAAAACTAAAGGAAGAAAATTAATACAATATAAAAATAAAATCGAAGGTAAACTGAAAAATGCAATGAAATGATTAATTGACAACTTCAACATGTTCCACTTCATAACGAATCAAAATCTATTTTTTATGAATGGCAATCGACCTCATTAATTTTTAAAGTTTATAAAAAAAATATTGTTTTGAAATATCTGTTAACACATTTTTTGGTCTGATGGGATTTCCCCGTTGGTAGGGATTTCTCTTGGTTGATAGGGATTTTGGCCTTTCGGGATTATGGCTTGTCGGGATTTCGACCTATTCGGGATTTTGGCTTGTCGGGATTTCGTCCCATTCGGGATTTTGGCTTTTCGGGATTTCGTCCCATTCGGGATTGTGGCCTGTCGGGATTTCGGCTTTCGGGATTGTGGCTTGTCGGGATTTCGGCTTTCGGGATTTCGTCCTAGACCCCTTTAAACCAAAAGTGCGAAACTGCAGACCTTCGCATAGTAATAGATGGCGTGAGGATCTCAGTTTTGATTAAATCTCAACATTGTGCCATTTTCCCTTGCACCCTTTGTAGAGATGTTCGCTAACGAGGAGTCTAACCTGAAACTTCTAGATCAGAAGGCAGGCCCGCTAACCACTAGGCAAAAGTTATCACTGGTGCCTAGGTGTTGGATCTGTCATTTGTGCACGAGACCATCACTCCTTCAATTGTAACGTAATAACAATTGCTCTGGACAGAGACAATTTTCTTGATTTAAGTAAGTTGAGGGCATAGCTCGAGAATGCCCATTTTGGACATCTTGAGATGCAGTGAGTAATGTCGGTGTGTGTGTGTTGATTTCCCAGGAGCAACGAGGAGTGGAAATCACTGTGGCACACCGAGAGGCACCGCAGATGCTACCACGACCTCCTGGAACACATGAACTGGGTCTGCCAGAAAGACATTTATGCCGTAAAGAGGAGGAAAAGGAGGTCCACAGGTATGTTAAAAACATTACATTTAGTGAAGAAATTTACTATAAAAAATAGGCATAAATAGGTCCCTTTTCAAAAAATATTTGATAAGCTCTTATATCAAATTGGGTTTAAAAATAGTCTCTTTAATTTTTAATACGAAAGACGGCTTTTGGGTCTGACCAGCTAAATAAGATGTGAACCCATCGGCCTTGCTCCATTCATCTGTACTCCACAGCAAAACGTAGTGTTTTTCACTAGGCGACAGCACATTTTTTAAAAATATTTTATTTTACATTCTCCATAACAACATTTCTCAGTAAAAAAAACAAACTATTTCATTTGTTGCCAAAATATTAGAGAATAAGTAAAACGTCGAATTGTTATGAACGTATGTCATCTGGACGTATGACCACAGTAGCCTATTTCTTACTGTAACAGTATCCTGGTTCAGTATTGCTCTAGTGCAGCGTTCGTCACAACATTTTTTTTAAATGGGTCGCAACACGTTTGATGAGCTCCCAAATGGACCGCCTTTTTTTTTTTACAGTTTTGCTTTTTTATGCAATGTTAGATTTCAGGTAATTAAATATCGTAATAATATTTAGTTTCATATTTGAAAATATAAATTGGATTTCCTAATGAAATGATAAGTAAAAGCGACATATTGATTATCTGTTCATATGAATAATTTAAAGTCTGTATTACACTGCTTTATAGCTCTTTGCCTTGTAGCAAGCTTGTTATGAACAAGTTTATACACCCTTTACAGTGTAAACATTGTTGAAAGGTTGGTCATAAAAACATTACTGAAAGCTTGTCAACTATTTACTAGAACACTTTCTTAACCTTTTAAAAAGGTTAAATCCTTGTTATTAGAACCTTGCATCTTTTTCGTTTAGGAGGTTTACACAAGGCATTGAAAAAGTTAGAATGCTAACAGGGAGGGAGTCGAGTTGAATTGCAAAAAAGCTTTCTCTTCTTTGCTAAGGCACGAATTTGAATGGATTTACGAAATCCATGACCTATACCTTTTTCCAAATTAGTATGTTCGTAAAAAAAATTAAACTTTTTATAAATCGAGCTGCATGTTGTGTTGTTTAAATCTTTGCAAGAGGTTATCGCCTTTTCTGGATATAGCGAGTCTTAAAAATGACGTATGATTTGTTTGCATCAATAGATATGTCCCGCGAGATCTAGGGTTATTTCCATTAATATATTTTTGTATCTTTTAGAACCCTTCGTGGACGATGAGCAGGCTCATGGATTCTTGGGGCGTCGCAGTAGGCGCACCGGCGGGGCGCATCACGGCCTCGTAAAGCGAGGTATCATCGACGAGTGCTGTCACGGGAGTGCAGGGTGCTCGTGGGAGGAGTACGCGGAGTACTGCCCCGCCAACTCCAGGATCAGATCGTGATGGACTGTGAATACTCACTCGGAGGAGGGAGTTCAGATTGGAACTGAATAAAAGGAATTTTGGAAACTGGTGGTGGTTTTCTTTTGGTTGTGTGGTTTCTTACAGTGCTGTTTGGATGTGTTGTGTTTTTTCCACGGTGCGACAGCTACTCGAGGGCTGCTGTTGAAATATCATTAGTGCAAGATTCCGAACTTCAAGGAGGAAGTTGCTTCTCTGTATGTTCATCTTGCATCTGAGAAAAATCCATGAAACTTCCACCAGGTGGTCTAACCGTTGACACAAATCTCTGATACAATCGCCGTTGCGTATATGCTTATTATTACAAATATGCAAAAATATGAATGGAAGTAACTATGTAGAGATAACAAGAAATTGAATTTATTCCTGGAGGATGGGAATCCAAAATTAAAAAAAATAAATAATAATAATAATAAGCATAAGTGCTTAAAGCTAAGAAAACTAAACTTCTAATTTCAACTGACAAAACTTGACTAAATTTCAATCGAGATTTTTGTTACAGTGTGGATTTCGGGAAGTTAAGGAAAGTAAGGATTTCAGGATTCAAGATAGGATATATCTCCTAATCCCATACTTTGGCTAAGTGTAAGAATACCTTGTATCTATAAGAAAAGTAAGATTTCCATCAAAATCCATTAAATGTCAGGTCATAACATATGAGACTCTCTTACTAAAGAAAAATGATCTCACTAAAAAAAAAACTCCCTAAAAAAAAACATAATGAACAATGTCATAGATTTGCTTGAACAAAATTTAGACAAACTTCAAATATATTTCCCTTCTCCAGTGGATGCTGCATTTGCACTATTGAAATGACGTTGAAATATATCATATTTCGATATCTCAAATACAATTCTCTCTTCCATCCAGAATTAAGAAACCTCTCTCTCTGCGAAGGAGAGCTAATTCAAATTCTTCAATATGAAAAATGCCACGCATTTTATCCCTAATATTTTATTTAAAAAATCATAACTACGTAGTACAATGTGAAGATAAAGCCCTTTCAATCGGCAGACGCAGTTGGCGAACACTTTTAAAACTATTTCGAATATATTGTTGACAAAATCTTACCTGAAATAGTTCTTCGTGTAATAAATTGATGTACGAAAGCTTATTTTTTTAGTTGTTTATACTCAAGTACCCAGAATTTATCGAGTTAGACAAATATCTTACGGGTCATATTAGGGATATTGCATTTTATTTAATATTTCATTTTTTATTGCCTAAGCTGCGTAACCTACCACTTAAAAATCGTAACTAACATGAGTGAGAATTGAAGTGTCCATCAGTTAATTTCAGTTGAATTTATTCAATTACAAATCATTCATCCTTTTTGCAGAAAATGGTTTGGTTGGTTGTATTCAGATTATCTGGCGCCGTCAGCAACACGAGGGCTATAATGCGCCGAAACTTTCGTCATTAGACAAGCCAACACACATTTACAAACACCCATGCCAACACGGGACTCGAACCCGCAACCTCGCGGTCTAGAAGCTAGCACGCTAACCACTGTACCGTTTGGTCGGCTTTGCAGAAAATGGATTTTCAAAAATACTTTTTTTGATAATTTAAAAAATGTAGGCTGTGATCAATGGAATAACTAATATGGATGATTTTAACGTAAAAACACAAAGTAAGTTATTGTTCATGGATTGTGATAAAATGAAAAATTAGTTTGCGGAATTGCAATTATAAATTATAACTGTAGAAAATTTTAAATTGAAAACATTGCTAAACTAATAAGAAAAAATATATTCTTTCTTAACAAAAGAAAATGCTTACGCTTAAGGCTAACAAGGGAGAATGGAGGGACATTAAAAGGCAATAAAAAAGTTAACATGATACATTACACTAACTTTTACCAAAGTTAATAGAAATTTATAGTGGATAACAGCTTTTGAAAGGTCGCAATGGCTAACAAATTAATAAGACAAATCTTTTGTTTTACAAGGAATCTTTTATTTTACAAAAAAATTTGCTAAGTGAGGATAACTGAAAAATGAAACTTGATAATTTTTTAACTAAAACAAATAATTTAGAAATCAATGGCAAATTGGTTAAACTGTGACAAAATGAATAGTTAGTTATGACAATACTTTTAAAAATTATTACCAAATAAAAATGAAGCATTTTACCACAGAAATGGAAAGCTATTCACACCAAATATTCTAGAAGTTAAACTGAACAACAATAATTTGACGGAGTTTCGTGAGAGAATCTAGCTGCCAGGGGGAGCATGAATTGAGCCCTCCATGGAAAGGAAAGACTAAGTTTCAAATAATAATAAAGAAGTTACTACTATACATTTGATTTTTTTTCATGCCAAAACATCAATAGTTGGGCTTAATTAGCGAAATAGTGGATTATCTTAAAACTAAATACAAAACATTAACTTAACAACATATACATTGTTTGAATTGGCAAATTAGAAATTTTTAACCTCTAATAATATTTTTCTTTGGGATGAAATCGAATAACGCGAAAGACATTTTCTTTTGAGACAGTTTTAACCATTCTCTCTGGCCTACTGTTGACCAGCTGGTTCAAGTAATGAAGGTCAAGTTTACTCCATACACCGTTAACTTTCTCCTGAACCTCTGCTAATGAGGCCGACCAAACGGTATAGTGGTTAGCGTGCTAGCTTCTAGACCGCGAGGTTGCGGGTTCGAGTCCCGTGTTGGCATGGGTGTTTGTAAATGTATGTTGGCTTGTCTTATGACGAATGTTTCGGCGCATTATAGCCCTCGTGTTGCTGACGGCGCCAGATAATTTGAAAACAACCAACCAACCTCTGCTAATGAGTCATTTTGTTTTCTGTTTGCATAAACCTTCCCGAAACATTTTCTATTATGTTTAAATCTGGAAAATTCGCATGCCATCTTACGAGCTTCATGTTTATTTTTTCAGATTTTTTTTATGTATTAGAAGTGTGGCATGGTGCACCATCTTGCTGAAATATGGAGTTTTCATCTTCCAAAGGCGAATAATATAGTTAAAGTTGTATGTCCAGGATTTGAAAGATACGTCTGTGCTTTCGTAGTTGTAAGATCAATCACTAAATCCGTCTTTCCACTAGAAGATGTGGCGTCTCAAAACACCAAAGACCCACCTTAAAACACCTGTTCTATCTGATATATTCCCTGAACCTTTAATCATACCAATAACATTTTAAACCGTCGAGACCATTCAAATTGAATTCTTTCTCAAGAGAAAATATGACACTTTTCCAATTCCCATTTCTTATCCATTTTAGTACTGCCTCTCTCCGTAAAAGCTAGCCTTTTCGTCAAATACGTTTTTTTTTGTTTTTTTTTATTATTATTATTTATTTTTCATGTATTTCATTGTATTGCATTTATTTAAAACACGTGTAACAGTTGACCTTGAAACTTTCTTACTCAAAGCATCAGTAATTCGGTGAGCAGGCAAATTTTTTGCACAGTCATGCGGACAATTCTTCTCCGATCTCATTGAGACATTTTGAATTTCGCCCCTATTCATTATTTCTGTAATGAACGATTTATTCCTCTTTTGATAACATTTCCAACAGCCCCTTTTGATTTTTGAATAACGTTACTAACATAACCTATAGACATCACTTCCACGCAAATTCCATACATTTCGAATTTTTTATTTCTGTAAGTTTTTTCCACGAGACATTCTAAAATCACGTCAGGTCAAAAATGGTTCTGAATGAAAGTAACAACAAGCTTAGACCCACAGTTAAAACATTGGAATATCAATCAGTGATTATGTACTTGTGAGCAGTGGCGGATTGTGCACGGGCTGCATATAAATTTATTAGTTCAAAACTAAAATAATAAATTTTATAATTTTCTAAAATCAAAATCCAATTTCTACGATAAGTGTAAAAAAATCCGATAAACAGCAAAGTTCTTGCTTCAATACTCAATTCACGAGAAAAAAAACGTTTCCAATTAAAATGATCTTCCTCCGAACGGCAGCAATGTGTTCCTGAAATGCGTTTCGGCTGCGACATTTCTATGCATTGCCATGGTAACAAATGGAATCCAATTGAGCCTTCCCTCCGCATTATGTGTAGCAAGACAGCCAGAGCAGCGATTTTCCAACTTCGGTTGCCCTTGAGAATTTCTGCTTTAAAAAAAAAATCACTTGATGGAATTTTCCCAAGATAATGGCATCATCCGAAGGCTATTAGAGAGTTATTTTATTAGTTTCAAGTACTATTTTATTCTGAAAATAAATTTGAATATTTTAAACTCATCTAAGAAATCGTGTTTTTGGCACGTGAAACTTCATTTAAACAGTGATAACTAAAGTTTGATGTAATCTTTTTGAAAAATGATTTAAGAATTCAAATCGGCATTAACTATTAGATTTTTCGAACCTCCGTCAAATTGATTGGGGGAAAAAAAGGAATTTTGTTAGATTTTTAAATGCAAAAGTTTTTAGAAAAATTTCAATTTTTTTTTCTGCTTTTAGTGTTAAAAAAAATCTATTAAAAAGACTATATATTCTAGAAACTAGATGGATTATGGATTATTAATATTTTCTACATTACACTACAATAAAAATCCGTGTGGTAGGCGAAGAACATAAGGTAAGCGTTCCAATTAAACTAGGTAAATTAATTAATTATAAGTAAACAATTCAATAACAAACCGTAAAAAAAAATTAACTCAGTGATGTAAGTGCCAAAATGACTCATAGAATTTTGTTTCAATTGTTAATTTTTCAAAAATGTTGATTAAGATTCCTAATGAGACGTTAAATAACAATTATGCATTAATATTCTCTTTGAGAAAAACTATAGCAATTCACAATACATATTTTTGAAACTATCTCCTCTGTAGCTTTTAGGAAAACAAACACTTTTTCTCATGTGAGAAAAAATTGTAGAATTACAATAACAGTTATTTTATAATAACGAGTAAAATATCAAACTTTTTTTAATCAGAAATCGTCTTGAAAATAAGACTTTATCTTCCAAAAAAAAAAAAAAAAAAAAAAAAAAATAGACCTAAAAAAAACCCTCCAAGTCACCCAGAAAAAGTTACGAAATCTAATGTTTGCCGCCAAGCGGCTGCGTTTAGTTTCTTTGGGGTACTTGTACACAATGAACTAAATTGTAATTATTAGGTGGGGGGGGGGGGATAACCATAGGCAATCGGTACTTGGTAGGCTAGATTTATTTCAGATTAATCTCATTTCATTTGCTTGAGCTAATCTGCATCCATAGCACTATAAAAACTCTAGCCTGCCAAGTACTGATTGCCTATGGTTATCCCCCCCCCCTCCTTCTCCCTTAATAATCACAATTTAGTTCATGGTGTACAAGTATCCCAAAGAAACTAAACGCAGCCGCTTGGCGGCAAACATTAGATTTCATAACTTTTTCTGGGTGACTTGGAGGTTTTTTTTTTTACAACGTCTAGTTGTTGTTTTGGAAAGATATCAATTCTTTTTTGTAGATTTTGCTAACTTAAATACAATCAAACCCTGCTTTCCATTAATTTTTCTTGTTAAATGATCATTCCTTAAAAATTTGCCGAGGTTTTCAGATACTCACATATTAAGTCAAAATATCTTTTTTCCAAACTACTTAGTTGTATTTTATTCACATAAATTTGGTTTTTACATCGCCAAATACGACAGTATAATCTTACCACTTTGCCATCACATGACTAATGTCTCTTTGAGTAATCTCCGCACAGCATATTTAATACGCAATAACGTCACACCTGATCATAAAAATTCAAAGGCTAGAAGTGTGGAACATTGCAAAACTTTCAATTGCACTTTAATACTGGTCACAGCATTTAAATCTGACATGGATCAGTGTAATTTACTTTTTTTAAAAATTGTTATTTTTTTATTTTCAATACTTAAAAAAAATTGCCAGTTTGGCAATATTTTTGGTAATAATTATTACATTGACAAAAAAAAAAAAAAAAAAAAAAAAAAACCTGCCAAAATTGCGAAATTTGCAATATGTTTTTTGGTAATAAGCAATAAGTTATTTTTATATTTTTCTAATTACACTGTTTAAATAGTTCAACTTAAAGTATCAAAGTCACTTAAAATTGAGCAAAAGATGAATATCCGAAATCCATTGACCTGTTTTGATCAATTATTATCCGTGCTAAAATTCCCAATTTCCGGGATCATTTCTGGAGGGTACAGACCCTCTTACGCATTAATTTATACAAAAGGAACTTACTCTAACCAATCTGAGAGGAATAAAAAAAATAATGGTCTGAATATATTAAAACGTTTAAGCTGCAAGCAAGGCTAAAACTCCCAAGCATCGGGATCATTTCCGGGGGGGTGCAGACCCTCCTACACATCAAAACATACATACCTCTAATCAAGATGAGAAGAATAAAAATAAAAAAAAATTAAAAAAAAAGTGGTCAAACTTTATCAAATAGTTTTGGCTGTAGCCCTGGCTAAAGTTTTGGTCAGAATCAGAAGAAAACGGAAGAATCAGAAGGACAATATTCCGGTAACTTCGGCGATTTTTCAAGGATTTTTTTTAACCATATTTCTTTGTTCAATATGTTAACAATTATGTTGTTATTTTTCGTATACTCACCTGGGGCAACGCGATGGCGAAAAAATCAGGTTTCTAGCTATAATAGAAGCTGATGAACTGTGAGGGGTCGAAAACGGGCCAAAGCTCTGTCAACATAATATACACTTGCATGTCTGCCGCTTTGTTATCGGACTTGGTGGCGGAACACTGCCGCGTTCCTAGATTTCGAGGAGAGTGGTACGCGTAAAGTAACTTTATCACACTAGTTCGATAAAATACTTTACCCCTCGCCTAGTGCTCAAATTTTGTATGGTCTTAGTATAAAAATGAAAGATTTTCAGAAGATATTCATTGACATTATCACGTGCGAAAATACTTTTTCAAACTTGGTAAATTATTAATTTGCCCCATGCTAACGCACACGTTAAATAAGCATTTTCCCTCGTTTGAAAAAGTATTACTTTCTCAACTAGTTACATGAATAACTTCACGCAATTAGCTACGAAATTAATGCTTTATCGGGCTTGCATGAGCACATGAGTGCGTTACTTACAGAAGTCTGTAAAATAGAAAGATTAGACATAACGACATAACATACCTCCATCGTTCTTTTAAAATTGAATCGATAAATTGTGAAGATTAAGTTACCAACTATTAAAAATATCTGGAAATCTTACTTCTACTTATTTGAACAATTAAAATACATATTTAAATAGGCTAAAGTAGGTGCCAAATTATCTGTCCAGATAGGGGCATATTGATTCTATTTGAATCTATCAGTTGACTATGACGCTAACGTGCAATAGTTTATTCAACATTTATTTAATTTACATACTTTAAATGGCAACACCTTCATAATATTGCTGCAATGGCTTTTGTATTTTCTTTCCGCTCGTTGGGAAAAATGTAAGCGGCGTAACGGAAATTCTTATGTTGAAATTGAACTCGCATGAAACTAGCACAAAATTCAGTTTGACTCCACAACGGTCATCAGTTCACCATGCTTCGTAAGTGCTAATTTTAATGATTCATTTCGCATAACTTACGTCAGGCAGACCTTTGACCTCTAAGAATGTTCATACTTCAAATCACAGCATAAACAAAGACTAAAAATCAAAGTATTCGCACCGAGTGTGTAACATTTATTCTCAGTTGCTCTTCTGTGACGAACACTCTTCAAAATGGAAGCCTTGATTCCTGTTATGAACAAGTTGCACGATGTTTTTAACACCGTTGGAACCGACTCAATTCAACTTCCTCAGATTGTAGTTATTGGGACTCAGAGTTCCGGTAAAAGTTCGGTTCTTGAAAGCCTTGTCGGTCGTGACTTTCTACCTAGAGGGGCAGGCATTGTAACCAGGCGACCTTTAGTTTTGCAACTTGTTTATACTCCAAAGGATGACGCATCTTATCGTTCGGCTGAGGAGGGCACTCTGAATCTCGAAGAATGGGGTAAATTTTTACACACCAAATCAAAAATCTATTCCGATTTTGATGAAATCCGCAAAGAAATTGAAAATGAGACAGATAGAATGAGTGGTTCCAACAAGGGAATATGCCCCGAACCCATTAACCTGAAGATCTATTCACCGCATGTTGTCAATTTGACGCTAGTAGATTTGCCAGGTATTACTAAAGTTCCGGTTGGGGACCAACCAGAAGATATTGAGGTTCAAATACGCCAACTTATTCTCCAGCACATTAGTAATCCAAATGCTATTATCCTCGCAGTCTCCCCAGCCAATACTGATTTTGCTACTTCTGAATCGTTAAAAATGGCCAGAGAATGCGACCCTGATGGACGAAGAACTCTAGCTGTTGTTACCAAGCTGGATCTCATGGATGCTGGTACAGATGCCGTAGATGTACTCTGTGGCAGAGTCATCCCGGTTAAACTGGGCATAATCGGAGTCGTCAATCGATCTCAGCAGGATATTATCAACAAGAAGAACATTGATGATGCCATCAAGGATGAGGTTTCTTTTCTACAAAGGAAGTATCCAACTTTGGCAAATAGAAATGGCACGGCTTACTTAGCAAAAACTTTAAATCGCCTCTTGATGCACCACATCCGCGACTGCCTTCCCGATCTGAAGACCCGGGTTAATGTGATGATTTCGCAGTTTCAGTCCATGCTACATTCTTATGGTGAAGCAGTTGATGACCAAGGACAGACACTGCTTCAGATCATCACAAAATTTGCCTCTTCCTACTGTTCGACGGTTGAAGGCACTGCTCGCAACATTGAGACATCTGAGCTGTGTGGTGGAGCAAGAATCTGCTACATTTTTCATGAAACCTTTGGTCGCACGCTGAATGGCATCCATCCACTTGGCGGCCTGACCACATACGACATACTGACGGCGATCCGGAATGCCACTGGTACACGGCCAGCTCTATTTGTACCAGAAGTGTCGTTTGAGCTCCTGGTGAAGCGCCAGATTCGTCGATTGGAAGACCCAAGCCTGAGGTGTGTGGAGCTAGTTCATGAGGAAATGCAGCGTATTATCCAGCACTGTGGTACAGAAGTCCAACAGGAGATTATCCGATTCCCAAAGCTGCATGAGAAGATAGTAGATGTAGTTACTCAGCTCTTGAGAAGAAGATTGCCAGCCACTAATTCAATGGTGGAGAATCTGGTTGCCATCGAGTTGGCCTATATCAACACCAAGCACCCTGATTTCCACCATGATGCTGCCTTAGTGGATACCTTGGTCAAACACCATGACGAAAAGAGTATTAATATTAGTAGATCAGCAGAAAATAAACCTCTCAATAATCCACCTATGAAGTTTCAGGGCAATTCTGATAATCCTCCAGAGAAGATTGACAACAAGATCTCGGCACCAAAGAAATATACACAATACTCTGATTCATCTCTTCACTCCTCCAGCAAATTGAGTGGAAGCGACTCTAATCTTCTACAAGGATCCATCAGTAAATTTGTTGCTCCATCTGCAAACTGGATGGATTCTATGGTCAACAATGAGAATATAATGAAATCCAGTGGAGACAAGTCTGGATTGGGACCCTTCAGTGCAAATTTCAGTTACAGTCCAGTCAAAGCTGTCAACTTGCTGCCAGAAGTCCCTAACAGTACACCAAGGCAGTTGTCGCCCAAAGAGAAAAAGGACTGTGAAGTCATTGAACGTTTGATCCATTCTTACTTTATGATAGTGCGTAAGAATATTCAGGATGCTGTGCCTAAAGCCATCATGCATTTCTTGGTAAATTATGTGAGAGATAACCTTCAGAGCGAACTTGTTACCCATCTATATAAGCATGACCATTTTACTACTCTTCTGCAAGAATCCGATCACATTGCTGTTAGACGTCGAGAAACAGCTGAGATGCTTAAAGCTCTTCAACGAGCCAATCAAATTATAGGCGAAATTAGGGAAACGCATATGTGGTGACTAGATTTAGGATTTGTAGATGGTTAATTTGTTTTACTTTGAAAATCTCTAGTTGAATGTCACCTATTATGCAATTTCGTTCAACAGAAATGTTTTATAGTAAGCTTGATTGACTAATTGTTCGAGTATTATGTAGAACATTCCTTTGTTGCATGTCCCCTGGTTTCTTTCAACATTTCAAATTAACTTTTTAGGAAATTGCTGATGTTTATACAAATTCAATGATATTGCTACTGTTACTGTCTTTGCTGAAACATTTATACATACTACGTTGAAGCTTGTAATTAAATATTTTAAAATGATCGAATTCATCCAAAGTTTTTAATACTATTCAAATATAAAAATGCATGTGTTTCTTCTAATCACTTTTTTTTTAAATTATAAAGTATTGGACATTGTAAAACTAAAAGACTCATATTTTGTACTCGGTGATATCTGCTTTTTGTTCGAATTCAATTTTTATAAATGCTAAATCTAACTGTTTTGAGAAAACATAAAATTGCTACTTCATTGAATAAGTAAAGTAAGTTAGTGATTCTAAAGTAGATCATGTTACAAGATTTTTAATTTTTTTTGTATAGTACGTATCAATTTGTGAACTCATTGCATTAAGTGTACCTTGCCTCTAAAATTAAACAATATAACTAGATAATTTATTTCTGTAAATACTGTAGAAGTAATTTAATTTTGATTTGCATAATATCAGACTATACAAAATAGGTTACAAAAAGTTCACTTGCAAAGTTAATTTAGAAGTAAATTTGGTTTTGCTCATCCTACTTGATTTTAGTATTTAATGCCTCACAATTTTCCTAAGTATTACTTTATATTGTGTACTTAAATTTGTTGACTTTTATGTATAAGATTTGCCAAGGTTAAGTAATTATTTTATATTCGACTTAAATGAATGTAATGCTTTTCATTCTTATATTTCCTTTATATTTTAAATTCTGTAAAAATGTGTATGAAACATTTCAGTATAATTTTTTTGATCTTGACTCCTTATAAAATTACTGCATTTTCAATAAATTATCCCACATTAAAGCTGCCCTTACCCCATGCTATGTACTAAAACCTTCAGAATAAAGTATGCACAAATGAAATATTCTCCTTCAATTTTTAATTATATTAAGAATAGATGTTATATTTGTGATATGCAAGAAATGTGTAATGTTATGTATGTGATGGTTCAAGAAATTGTAGGGTCCTTATATAAAGGCCCTTAAAGTGCTTATTTTTCAACTTGGATCCTTAACTTTCGATTGCGGATTTTTTTTCTTGAAATTTCTTTGGCTATTTCAAATTTGATTTTTCTATTTCCCCCTTCCACTGGTTTTGACCCACCTTTTATTGCTGGAATTGTTTTATCTTCCAAGTTGCTTGGAATCGCTAATTTCCAGGGACACTTAACTTCTTTTTATTTCAAGTATGGATAGACTTCCGTTAAACATAGAAGGTATATGTACACTTTTGAAATATTGCAAAAATAGGTCACATGCATAGGCGTAAAGTACGGGGGGGGGGGCAGAGGGGGCTGGCCTCCCCACTTTTAAATTCTGGGGGGGGGGGGGGGGGCTGCCCTGATTTTTGTAACTATCTCCTTTTTCCCCCTCCATTCTCCAAATAAATTATAATAACTGTTTATTGTTGGTGTTATATGAGAAGTTGTGTCATACCTAGATTTTCGAAAAATTAATAGATTTCGATAATTTTTCGAAAAATTTCATCTTCCATCAAAACTCGCCTCCCCATGTTTTTTGAAAAGTTGACACCTATGATCACATGTGTCTTTATTTTTTATGCTTTAAAATAAACTCTAGGTGGAATTTTTGCTAGATAATTATATAATCTAAAAGCTAGAGAGTTATTTTATTAGTTTCAAGCACTTGTTTGTTCTGAAAATAAATTTGAATATTTTAAACTCGTCTAAAAAATCGTGTTTTGGTACGCGAAACATAATTTAAACAGTGATAACTGAAGTTTGATATAATCTTTTGAAAAACGATTCGAAAATTCAAATTTGCTTTAACTATTGGATGTTGTGAACCTCAGTTAAATTGATTGGAAAAGAAAATGAATTTTGTCAGATTTTTAATTAAAGTTTTCAGAAAAATTGTGATTTTTTCTACTTTCAATATTAAAAAAATATATATTCTAGAAATTTGATGGAGGTGTTCATAATACATTAAAAATGATAAACAATTTCGAACCCTAATTTTTTTTTTGGCTCCATAAAATTTGAGTGATCACTGCTCAAAAATTCTAATTAATTTTTGAATAAAATTGATTTTTTTTTTTCATATAAACATTATTACTAATTATGTACTTTTAAGTGCAAAAAAAATAAATCATTTTTAAAATAATTAAAAAAAAAAAAACCAAAAAGTTCATGCGTGTTTGTACATTTTAAACATTGTCCAATTTATAAATAGAATTATTTAAATTGTTTTTCTCAGTTTTTATGCTTAAAATGTTGAAGTTTTGAGTTTATGTACAAAAACAATGACTTTGTTTCACTTTAAATATTTTAAGGACCTCTTATAAATTTGTAAAGTCTACTTTTAAAAGCTGTTTGAACCCTGTATTACCGAATTGTGTTTTATGATCTTACAAATAGACGTAAAAGTCTAGTGCTTAGTTTTTTGTGGATTTTCTGATGTAAGGGCAATACTGCGCCTGAATATTAAAATCAATTATGTAAAAGAGGAGGTTTTACAAAGGGAAACTGCATTTGCTTATTGAGGAGAGATCCCATCAACCTCAAAGAGCTTTTTGCATGTTAGTAGCGCAATTAGTCTTCTAGCCACGAGTTAAACGCTATTGTTTTGTAGAGATCAATTATGTTGTGCGTGATATTAATTTATAGGAGCACATTAATCCATTTTACCACCGAGTCCATCTTATTTTCATCATTTGTTATTTACAATTTTATTACTGCCCTTTATTTGATGACAATGGTTGATAATACAGATAAGAGATTTTGTCTAACTATTTTGATAACCAGGTCATAATACAGTTTATTTTTAGCTTTTACACATCTACCCTACATTTATATAGTATGAAGCTTATACAAAGACTTTGACTGTCTGTCTGAGTTCAACGTTCTCCTGCTAAACTACAAACACTTGCAATATGTCGAATCAATGATTATGAGTTCTCATACCGAAATTCAATTAGAAGTTATACTTGATAAAATGGCGATCTAAAGAGTTCTTCCATGGTATCTCTAAAAAGCTTACATTTTGACTGCTTTGGATACTCTGTTTTCTCATTAAGTTTTGTTATCAAACTCGCCAATTTGGCAACTTTTTTTTAATGAAAATGTCCAAATTGGTAGGGTTTTTGTTGTATGTTATCACTCTTAACAGTGGAAGATTTCAGTTATTAAATATTGTCAAATTGTTCGTTTTTAGTATCTGGACCTCGTGTATTGTAATAGAAATGTTGCGAAGTGTCAGTTGCTGAGTGTCGCCAATCAATTGGTTTTACAGTACATTTATTTTTTTTCTGAATTTCTCATGGTATAGTGGTTAGCGTGCTAGCTTCTATACCTTTAAGATTATTAAAAATGGCCTTTCACTGTCTGATGCAATCTGTCCAAATTGGCTAAAAAATTGCTACTAAACTTTGGAAAATTACAGTGTCCCAAATATAGAAACCAACATTATACT
The DNA here is from genome assembly GCA_963978545.1 of Linyphia triangularis. NCBI lineage: Eukaryota > Metazoa > Arthropoda > Arachnida > Araneae > Linyphiidae > Linyphia > Linyphia triangularis. Next base: position 27,341,764 of record OZ021732.1, on the reverse strand, counting down.
GATTTACTTTTGGGGAAGAACTGCTCAGTGTTATTATTTATTTTTTAAACGATCAAAGTTAGTTTCAAACACTTTTTTTAAAATAATAGTATTGCAAGTGCTGTACCGCTCAATTTCTTGCCTAAAAATTTATTTACCTATGCTTGGCAATACTTTTCTTTTGAGAAATCAAGAACGTCTTTGTCGTCAGAGACTTGATTTTTATGTATTTACCCGACAAAAACTCATTGATTGCAAGAGGTGTGTATCAGAATGTAATTTATGAAATATTAGCTGTAGTTTTTACTTGAATTTTTTTTTTTGGAAGAGAAAACAATATTAATTTTATCCTATAATATTAACTTGTGGTCTTGGAAACACAGTAGGAACTTCTAATTTATGAGGTGATACTGCAAATTTATTTACAAGAGTTTTTTAAAGTTATGTTTTCATGACTGTGTTGGAAATTTTCAGTAACCGTAATTCCTTTAGCCTAATAATGAACACAATTCTAGGAAGCATAACTGATTTTAATGACATGTAGTTGGTTTGTGTGCTCAACGATATATTTTTATGCACAATAACGGCTAATCAGGCCGGGACCTACAGTTTAACATGGATTCAGAACCACAACGAACATCCATGCCTAACTCGGGATTCGAACCCGGCACCTTTGGCATGCGAGGCCAGAGTGCCAACCCCACAGCCATCAGATGGGCTTAATGACATGTACGTCTTAAGAGATGCACAGTTAATAACATGCAGTTTTTATTTTAGGATTAAAAAAAGGACAGAGGGCTTATTAATAAAACTTAAAATTTGAATCGGGTCCTTGCTAAAGAAGGCTATAATTTTAATATTGCACATCGCCAGAAACGGAAAATATTTTGTCAGTCTGCGAGAAGATTTTGAAAAGTTAAATTTGTCCGCAATACAATTTTTGAGGAGAAATCGGTTCACATTTCTGCATTTACAATGATACCTGATGACCATGTCCTTCAATTAAATCAATTAGTAAAACATGTCTATATTTTCTAGTACTTACATTGTCACCAATATGCATGTCGCCGTCTTTTTGCACCAGGGTTCAAATTTCAATTCCCTCCTAAAAATTTTGTAACAGTCCTTCAATTCTGTCATGCTGCTTGATATAAGGTGGTATATTATCACTCGTCTTGGTAAGCAGTAGTGTATATTTAAGACATGAAAAATTGTGCAAGCCTCCTACAACTGATGTTCGAAGATTTGTAAAAAATTTTTGGAGAAATTTGATATGCATGTGCTCAAGGCCGGCAAAATTCTTTGCAAGACCCTAATTTGATATTGAAAAATAAAAATTGCTGATTACTTCAGAAAGTTATTCTGTAACTTAAATCGCAATGCCTAAGAACTATTATTTCAAAATTTGTGAACAATAATAGAAGAGTTAGCAAAATTTGAAGGCAGTTTTGTTTAATTTTCTGGTATCTGCATACCAATCTTAATTGTGAAAATGACGCAATTTATTTTTCAGTAGGTCGGTCAATCTGATGGAACAATCAAAATTCCTTATTTTAACTCAAAAATAGAATTGCTACAAAAAGTATTAAATCGCAAAAAAAAAAAAAAAAAAAGTGTTAAAATTAAAGTATAAAAACCCTGTTTTGATGCAATACTCCCGCTGCCTTTGTGGGAAAGAAAAAGTTTCCTTAGGTAAGTGGTGAAAAAGATCGATCAATATTTTTTTAAAAAATTTTTTTTTAATTTTTTTTTAGTTTTTTTGTTGTTGCAAATTCCACATTTTAGAATTGTCAGTATTTTCTTACTTATATATTCTTATATTGGAGAGAGAACAATTCTCAGACAGTGAAAAACAAGCAATTTTTCCAAAAATGACATTTGACTTGCTGCCATCTGTGTTGTTCCATTTTCACAAATGAATGAAATTGGAAAAGTCCACACACTTTTCAGGATATTAAAAACAAATAAAAAAAATTATAATTTAAAATACTTTTTATACTTAAAGCAGCATTTCTATTTAAAAAAAAAAAAAAAACTGGGGGGGGGGGGGGGTTAATGGAAGAGTCGACATTTCGGGATCTTGCTTGGCATTGCAAATGCAACTTTTACAGTTCCCTTTTATGCATACAAGATTTATTTCTACCTATTTATTTCAACATCTTTTTTTATCAATAAGCTCTCGGAATTGTTGTATTGTGTTAAGTTTACATTTGCATAATATTTCCGTAAATATTAGTATGGGACCATAGAGTATTTAATAGTATAGCAGTTTTAGTCTTAAAAGTATTACTTTTTAATGCTTTAGTTTTTACAAGCTTTATGTTCTTTGAATGAAAAATGTCAAAGCAAAAAAGACAAAAATATTGTGTAAAAAGATTTATTTATATTTCCCAAATGAATTTTAAAGATGAATTTTTTCCACAAATAAATTTTAGATGCACATTAGAAGGAAAGCGAAATGGAGACAATAACAATAAGAGGAGCTAGGAGTACAAACGTACCAAGTCCAAATGTTCAATTTTAAAATTATTAACACATAAGCTGCAGGTTGACGAGCTTTCTTGCAACACAGACCAAAAAAGAAATGCTTTCACCTAATTATCCATCCGACACAGTATTGCTATGCATATTTACGGAAAAATAAAACTTTTAGGTAATTTTCTAAAGAATATGTGGGGATAATTGGTCCGTTTGTATTCTCAGCTCCTTCATATTTAAAAAAACAAAACAAAAAAAAACCACGAAATTATAACATTACAAAAAGATGAAAAAAAGTTTGAATTTTATAAGTTATAAAATGGAAATTAATACAATAATGAAACACTGAGTATTAACATTAGTCAAAACAAAACGAGGAATGCAAAAAAATTTAATAAAAAATGTTGCAAAATACCTGAATATTCCAAAATACACCATTTTACTTAAACACAAGAAACATGCTAAACAAAAAAAAACAAAAATTAGGAGACCTTAATTAGTATAGGAACTAGGAAAGTCATGGATATGAAAATAAGAAATATTTATTTTACTTAATTTTCTATTAACCTGGAAGAAATTTTATTGCTCAAGGGGTTAGGTAAAATTGCATAATACTTAAAATAATAGTTTGCTTTTACATGAAATCAAATATCCTTATTTCAGAATCAAGATCCATGAAAAAGTAAAGAATAATTTGCAAGAAACAACTGATAAAAACAAAGAAAGGCACTATCAAAAATATTTCAATAACACTAGTATTATTTGCACAGATAGACATCACACTTATTATCACAAGTCAATATTGAAATCGGTGTGGATGTATTTTCATTAATTTATTTCTAAAACATCAAAATTATTTATTAAGAAAATTGAATACGAACTTGCCTGATGCAAGTGATAATTATTGGTCTAATAAGCCAAAATCACCTAATTTAGAAACATTTTAACCCTTTCAGAATGTGAATTATAGGACAAAAACAGTTGCTCAGTAATAAATATATATCAGACTCGTATATATATATATAAATAAAATCAGCTACTTATTAAATTTAAAGAAAGTAATACAGAGACAAAACAATTGTTAAATTGTTTAAATACAAAAATGTAAAATAAAATCAAGTATTCAATTGAGAATTTTTAATTTGAAAAATATCTACTTTAGCTTTAAGTTATATTTATTTAAAGTCAAAAATAAATACATTTTGAATTGGTGTTACTTCAAACTGTAATGCAAAAAAATAATTCTAATCAAATTTGAATTTCAAATGATCAAAACTTTAATTCCTCAATTAAGAAAGGGTTTGCATGTAAGCAGATAAAATTGCTGAAACATGCATGTAATTTTTGTATAATTATTTAAGAAATTTGGCACCAAACAAAGGGAGCACCGACAAATGAAATTCATTGAAGATTTTGGCACAAAACTGCTAAAGCTTGTATATTTATCATAGAATCAGTTATATAATTTTTTTGTGCACTCCCCAAAACTACAAAAATTTCTAAACTGTAAATGGTTAAATATTATCATTTAATAATGAAATATTAATTAATTTTTGTGATGATCTAGGGAGTAATTAAATAGCTGAACATATAAACAGACATTTACTTTATAAGTAACAGACTCCCAAAGAGTAAAAATCATACAAAATGAAAAGCATCCCAATTTAAATTGGATTTTATGGTTTTGAATTTGGACATTTTAATAAATTTAGATTATCTATTAACTAATTTATTCTAATAAACAGGAAAGACAACAAATTTAAAGAAATTTTAAATTTATTAGAATTTTTAATCTGAAGTACATGCATCCAAAGAACTAGTAGCACAATTTATTGATGAAAAATTATTTTGTAACATTAGCAAATTGTTAAAGTACAACCCATTGGACATAGTTTTGCCATTCACTATATTTTAACTCGCATTAGTGCAGCTATGGCAGAATCGATATGTGGTGCAAATAAAAGTGGTCTACTTTTCTCAATTGTAACACCCTTCTTAATGTTCAAATAAATAACGTGCATACATTTATGTAGGGTTTGGCTATTAGACATCCGTGATGCAACAATGATTTTGGTCAAGTTTAAAGGGTACGATTGGCTTAATTCAAAATCCTTCCTGTATTGGTTCAAACAACTTGTTCAGGACCTGCTTTTCCAGATGCCAAGCAGTCAAAGCCCCACAGTACAAGTATTTATATGAATACTGAGATGTTTAGTTTAAGAGAGCAGAAGAAAAAGGAAATCACTATTCTAACTAAACACACACAAAATTATAGCAATCTATAATTTAAATTCTGAATGATGCCTTATACTCTAGGATACTTTAAATCCACATGATGCAGAAAAAGGTGTGTATAAACATAAAACAAACACATGCAGTCTTATAACACAACATATATGTGTGATACATAAAAAACATTCACTTCATAAATAAATTACAAATATAACCCATTACAAAATGATAATGCATGGATTGATAAAATTAGGCAGACACAGAAGACATTATAGACTTTCTTAAGCAAGAAACGAAATCTACCGAAGGACAATGAGCAAATGCAAGTAGGTTTGACATGAAAAGTGAGATAGTTAAAAACAAAGGCTTTACATAAGGACATGATGTTTAACAACAGCTGCTCTAGTTAGACACACATGGTCAATATCACAAGAGATCATTTCTCCAGAAATACTTTGAAAAATCCAAGCGACCACCATGCAGCTTTTCAACACTTTATCACAGTAAAGAAATGTACCAATAGCATTTCCTTCAAAAAATATATAATAATACAGTTAGATGGTCGCTATTTAAACCTTGATGTGTGCACATACAAGTCACTCAATGAATATTAAAAGGAACACTAAACACTTAAGTACGCACTGGCCGCTGTTCATGTATTTGAGATATTTTCAATGCCAATTCTTTCAAAATGTGTACATTTATGCTAATTTAGATACTTTCTAGTTGTAAAAGGGCTAAAAATGTATACTTATATTTAAAATGTATTGACCAGCAATATCCAAGATGGAGTTTTGAATACATAGCAAGAAAATCTTTAACCATAGGTAATAAAACATTCGTCTAATAGATTACCAACCCTGCCAGTTTTGCGATTTCAAGATGTTCCAGTATCAATTTTAACTCCTACAACGAGATAAAATGCTAGTTTTTCCAACATTTCTATTTTTAAATTGAAATATAATACTTTCTTAAGATACATGAATTTGTAGGAAATAAATAATATACTTGGAAAGATAAAAGTGTACTTGTATTCAATTCATTATCAGTGAGTTGAATGATTAGTTACAGAGTAAACCACTGATTTAAGTTTAGTTATCTAGGGTTAAATTTGTATAAATTTGGCTTAGGGAGATAAGGTTGTGGAATCTTCGGTACTCTTCAATTACTCGGTACTAGTTGGCACCAAGCCTAAATGTTTACTGTTTGTTATATGAATTAAAAATGATTGGAAGGTTATCAGTTTAGATAAGTTATCAATGCAATTTGGTGGTTTTTACCTGGTACCCGGCTAACAGAATAGAACCAAATCATCATACAAATAAATTTCCTTAAAACCAGCAGGAATGAATCCACAACAGCTTTTTTTTAATAAATGACCTATTTCAAATTACTTATTTTAAGTTTAAAAAATATGTTAGCTTTTTAAAAATAGCTATATAGCTTTAAGTATACTTAAAGACTTATTGCAGCACATTAAGTATACTTAAAGACTTATTGCTGCTCGTACCACATATTTGAAAAATAAAACTTAATTGGACAGAGGAAGAAAAACGGGGGGGGGGGGGGAAATGCACCACAAGACCAACTTTTAGAAGCTGTCAAACAGTTTCATATTCAAGTTTGGCATTCAGTGTAACTAAATTTTTAAAATAAGATTCTAAGGATAAAATAATTTTTTTTTTGGAGACCAGTTTTTAAAATCTGCTGAGTATACATTTTGAAAGAAATATCATCATAGATCCAATCACAAGTTTTTATATACAGCTTGCTGCCTATTTTGTAAATGCTCAAAATATTCAAGTATTTTCAGTTAATAGGAATGTTAAGTATGCTAATCCAAGTACAATCTAGAAAGAGGCAATTTATGTACAGTATAAAATTTACCTAATGCTTCTTCCTATATCGTTCCATTAAATCAGTTTTCAGAATCAAGATTCAAACTTTCAAGGCATTCGTGGTCAAAAGGCCAATTTCTTTTGGACTTCTAAGGCATATTCGTTAACTGTAGCCATCAAAACTTCCGCCCTGATAATACACAACCAAAGCATTCATTGAGTGACTCAACATTAACACAAAAGGCAATGCTAGCTAAGACTCTGCATTGGCTTTTGATAGTATTGCATCGTTCGATTCCAAAGATTAACAATAGTCTCGGTATCCAGATTGGGATTGCCGAACATGTAAGGCCTTATCACTTCATTTCCCTCCAACCACTTCTTCATGTCAACATCCTTCAGATCGAGTTTTTCTGAAAAGTCGACATGCACAATTCCAACTTGAGTTGCTAGCGTACCCGTAACATGAACATCATCAACCCAAAAGAATCGCTCCTTAGAAGACAGGAGATACAGTTTGAATACAACATCCGGGCTCATGAGGATCCCCCAACCCGCACAATAGGTGGGATACTTTCGACCAGGATACTCCTTGAAGCTGACCCGCCATTTGCTTCGTTGGCTTCTTTTGACATGGGGGGAGCGGATGAGGTAACACATCATTAGATTCGCCACTCCACTGGGAGATTGTCCGAACGTTTCCTTGAGGAAAGATGTGAGCTGGAAGATGTCGACAAAAATGTCATCGTCCGCCTTGAAGACAAATCGGGCCTGCCGACAGAAGTAGGTCACCCACTTAAGGCCCATGACATGCTTGTAAGTTAGGTTGCGGTAGCTGTCAAGGAAGTTGCCCTGGATGATGTCACGGTGGAGATAGTTCTCCTCAGAGATCCGTTGCTGGATTGTAGAGTCGTTCACTGTACCAATTAGAAAGACAACTCGCATCGGGTCATCAGATAAGTTGTCTTCTTGGCCCCATGTATTTCTAGAGAACAAGGTGATAAATGAATCAAGGTGAAAGAAAAAATGAGAAAAAGGTGAGTTTGGGCACAAACTATAAAACAATAGAATTTACTGTAAAGATTGCTATTATTTTGTTCATCATAAAAAAATGGTACTCTATTAATCACTAACATGTTTTGGTCACTCTTGTATCCCACAACAGAAACAACTTGATGTCACAGAAAATAACAGATCTCTCTTACAGAAAGAAACTACAGTATGAAATAACAGTTTGTTTAAATTAAACTTTGTGATGTTCTGATGAAAACAATCTCTTTAGTCTTAATCTCTTTGTCAAACAAATCACATTTACTTTCATAAGAGCTAATCTTTCTTTACACTAGTCTTGTTCTCTAACAAAAAAGTGTTATGCCATAACTAATTCACTTAAAACTTTTAGCTGTACATATTTGAATGTTTACTCAAGAGAAGAGTCTGGACTATAACAATACAAATTGATACTGTTTTTACCTAACTGCACTCAGGCTGTGATATGGTAATAAAACATTTATTAAATAATTGCAAAAATTCTCTTTTTTTAGAAGTAACATTTTAATATTTTAAAGTTAATTTAATATTTTATAGTATAGCAGAAAGCTCCCACTAACTCTGTTACAAGACTTTGATTTATAACTAGTTAAACAAGTGACAACCAAACCAATTTGGTCATGAAATTTTGACCACTGCCAAGAGGAGTGATGTGATGTTTATATATCCATTAATACCAGCTTTGTAACATCGGAATTGACAAATTAATACAAGTTGGCACTAATATTTGAAATATTACTGCAGAATTTAGTATAATGTTGACTTTCGCACCTAATAAATCATTACTTGTTCAAGATCTTTATGTTTTTCAAACAATTGTCATAATTAGCAATTTTAAACTAGAATATCAGCAAGGCTAGCTATTGTAAAGTAAGTCCACATTCCTTTAAAATCAACTTCATCATAGAATGTTTAACCCTGCAAGAGATGCATTCTTAATTTGACAGAAAATAACACATTGGGCCAGGAAATGATACATCATCTACTAATAGAGTTAAATGCATTTTTATTTATATATTTAAAATTTAGAGTAATTAAAAAAAAACAAAAAAAAAAAACACTTGAATCGAGGAAGTATGAAACATTTCTTCATTTCTAAGGCAGGCAAAGCGATAAGTAGGGAGAGCTCTCAGGACACGTGTTCTACAAGGTTAAGTAGGAGGCTTTGAAGCCATGACATGAGATACCGTAAAAAAAATAATATGTTTTGTTAGACCAGCAAAAGTTATGATTGCCACTACACAAACTATGTGAGATTGCCAGCCTATCCCTGCCCTTAACTTCATTCCTGACTTAATGCTTCATTGTTATGGCTGTAATTTCTACCAAATTATTTCTTTGAAATCATGCAAATTTTTAAAACAAGTATAACAGTAGTAATTAAAGATCATTTTAAGAAATTTGAAGCGAATATATCATGGGATTTTTCTATTGTTACTTTTTTATAAAGTTTTTATAGGTTATTTTAACATATAAAAACTTTAAAATGTAATAAATAAATGCCCAGTTATTTTTTCCTTCAAATCTTGTTAATGATTCTTTTATTACTGTTATAAAAATTCACAAGTCTTAAAGCAATACTTTGGGGGGGAAAGCATTAGGTCAAAGTTACCTCTTAAAAGTTTGTATAAGTTACTTATCTAGATTAAAAGTTAGATGATGTATCTTATTTTTGCCGCAGGATTTTTCTTTTTTAGTTTAGTGACACTTGGGAATTTCATGATACTAATTCAAGTATACTCTATGAAATTATATGGCGAGGTAAACAATTTAATTATAATTAAGTTGTTCAAACTATTACACATGGGAAAGTTATGGCCTTAAAATTTGCTACTAATAATAGGAGAAGGAAATTATTCAAATTACAAGTTAATAGCAAATGGCAAAAACACTATTTTTACAGTAAGATAGTCAGATATTGGAATGATTTGCCTGCAAATGTAAATTCTGTGAGTGTAAAGAGTTAAGGAAAAAAATCAGATATGTGTTAGAGGATCATCAAGGGACAATCACTGGGTTACACTGGCTAGGGAAGTAACTTACATTTTGTTCTGTAAAATTTGTATTGTATTTAATTTGGGTTATTTGTAAAAAATGGTATTTACTTTTGCATGTTGTTGGATTCTATAACCTTTGGGGCTTTATGGGTTATATTATTCTAGTAGGATTCTGTGAATTTTATTATTTGCATAAAATTTGTATGATACCTTTATTGTATTGTTCTGGTATGATTCTTTATCAAATGCTGAGTCAACTTTTTATGGTATTATTTCAGTATAATTTTGTAAACTTCAAATTTGTATTCTGAATTGTAATATTAGATATAATTCTGTTAACTTAATTATGCATACTTGGTCTGTTAAGTATTTTCAAAGTTCAGTTTTTTTATTATGATTTTTGAAGATTGAGAATTTTATATTGTTCGTGTATTCTGCAAATTCTGTATTTGCTGTTGTCTGGACCAACTCTGCTGGGCCTTTAGCTTATTGTAGACCTTAAAATTTGTATTTGTTTTAAAGAAATAATTAAAAAAAGCATTTACATTTTAATTATTACTTAAATACCTAGACACTTTTAGTATTCAGTAACTGATATAAAAGGGGAAAAAAAATATAGTTAAATTAGTTCAAGAATATAAGCATCCAAGGCAATATATATATATATTTTGTAGTTTTGATTGGTAAAAATTGTGACTTCTACAATCCTATGATACAAACATACAATATTTATTAAACACTAAAAAGGAAAGGTCTATAAAAAAAAATAAAAAAAGTAACAAGTTATATTTTTAATATTGCACTTAAAAAGACCTGTTTAACCATCAATCTATTGTGTAAAAAGCACTAATGCAAAGTAAGCAATGTAAATCTCTTTCAATGATAATAGTATAGCACAAAATAAAAGTGTTAGCCAGAAGCATTTCAAACTAAGACAATAGTAGTATCAAAATAAAATAGTTCACCTGATAACTTGGCGTTTGTGAAAATTATTTGGTGCTGAATGAACAAATACAACAAGAAAAACAGACTCTGAATCATCACAACGTTTGCTATTCATAAGGAATTCAAATCCAGATGTATCAACCAACCACTTCATGTCATTTGCATCTAGAGGGAAAAAAAAACATATTTAGTTAATGTTCAAGCATTTTACTGTATACAATCTATGGTATCATTTTTACTGCATCACAAATTTATACAAATTATAAAAACAAAATTTTATTATCTCCTTTCAAAAGTCTAATTATTTATGTGCAACAAAATATTTTTCTTTATAAATGCATGACGGCATTTTAATATGTACCTGTATAAAAAGAATACCCATAGATGTTTAGTTATCTCAATAATGACTCATGGGTATGGACATATAAAGGTAAAAACTTACAATTATGATTGGGGCCTGATGTGAATAAACTATTTATATACTATATTTTCTATGTCAATTGGGTGAGAAAAACTTGATAGCATTTTCAAAACCAAGAATCACAGAAACTTTTTTATTAATATTAATTACTGTACATATGCTTCTGTCTGCCTCTAATTTTTTACCAACTCATTGGGCATTTTACAAAGCTCGGAATTTTTCTATAAATGATTCCGATAAGGAAATGAGCAAAATATAACAAAAAACTATTATGTGGCTTTTAATAATTGCTAGCAAGCAAAAGAAGTCTCAGAATGAAGTCTCTGCATGCTTGATAGTGTTTTAAGGCGACTAAACACTGCTGTGATCATGATAGATAGTCTCAAGTTGGGTATCAGTTTTCATGAGTTTTTCTCCCATCCAATACGAACATGTGGGGCAGTTTCTCCGTTATTACATTCACCCATATTCTGCTCTAACGATGTTCCAGGGCAATATAGATCATGCACAGTTCTTGAATCAGAAATCCTAAATGCAACCAACCATTTAAATCAGTTTTATAGAAGTCTCCAACAAAATAAAACTTTATTTTCTATATTTGAGGCACGATAATACTTTTCATGTAAAAACATGCATTGTAATAAAAAAAAAGTTAAATTACACTTGTAACAACTTTCTTGATCCAAAACAATATTATTTAAGCATTTCCATATTTTCACGCAATATTCCAACACCATTTCTAAACTTAGATAATAATTTTCTGGTAAGCGTTGATTTGTTACACAGGTCTATTTTTTAATCTTGAGTAAAAAGGATGATACTTGTCAATTTTATTTTGCTTATAAGAGATAATCAGAACAATAGTAAAAATGAAGTAAGAAATTATAAAATGGCATGGTTTTCATGAGTAATTAATTTTGAAAGGGTTACACAAGTCTATTTTTTAATCTTGAGTAAAAAGGATGATACTTGTCAATTTTATTTTGCTTACAAGATATAATCAGAACAATTGCAAAAATGAAGTAAGAAATTATAAAATGGCATGGTTTTCATGAGTAATTTACTTTAAAAGCTATAAAATTTTAATTTTTATACAGCCCGAATAAGAGGAAAGGTCAATTGAACAGCTCATTGCGGGAATCCCATAATTAGAAAATATCCAAATTATGAGATAGTTAAAAAAAAAAACTTGTATATATTAAAAATTATTTTGTGAGGTTATAATGTTTAACTCATGTAAAACAAATTAACGTAAAAGTAAAATTCGCCAGAACATGGTAAATGCTATGCATATCCAACTAAATTAATTAAAAAAAATTATTTGCTAAAAATATATTGAGTAAATATTCAATCATATATTGGATGCAAAGAGATTGAATACAGAGACACCGTTATTTTGTCAGTTTGAGAAAAAAATAAGTCGCAAATGGCCGTTTCAAAGGGGACACAATGGTTGATGGTTTGGAATTAATCAAAGAGCGCCCACTCGAGGACTATGCTATACTACGTTAGATCATTATCTAGGTAAAGGGAGGATGCCTTCCGAAAGATCTTGGAAGAGAAAACTGTCTCATATTTGCGTGTAGAAAGTGGGAAAATACGACCAGGCCGAAAAAAGACTGTTACGATCGCTGACTTGTCAACTAACTTAGAAGGATGTGATCAAGGGTGGCTTGATTGCGGAGTCTCTTGCATGTTAACCGCGCTTTTTGGTTTCAAATCTTGAGCAGGGTGGTATGGCCATGTGCGTAGCCAAGGGGTGAGTGAAATTGTCCGCTTCTATGTTGAGAACTCTTCGTTTTCGGGGAGACTTTCCAGGAATTGGAGCTGAAAAACCTCCCCCTCTGCTTCTTTTCTTTTTTTGGCGGACATTTCCGTCCCTTTCTGCCCGTTGTCTTTCCCCCCTCTGCCTGTTGCGTACAGGCTACACCGTTTCAGTCTGGGTTTGATACTTGGCACCGTATTGACCTCTGAACGGATTCAGCAAGTTCCAGACCAACAGTTGCATATTTTTCTTCAGAAAATGCAGTATTGCGAGTGAGTTGCGTATAATGTGTTGCACTGCACACGAGGCTTTGCCAGGAAAACTAGCTATATTCATAATTTTAAAGTACCAATTTTTTTTATTTTAAAAAAGAACGACACTGTGTTGGTTAAATCCTTCATAAAAAATAATTATCGATTTAAAATATGCACCATTGGTCATGTAATTGGTCAGTACTGTTTAAATATTGTTTATAAGTACTGATGGGAAAATTAGTTTCTGCAAATTTTGTGACAGGAGAAAATTAATAAAATTTATATTTTTTATTTGCTAAAAAAATGTATGTTACTAAATATAGTGCCGAAGATTTAATTGTCTGATTAATTAATTGATTAAGTAATTAAGGGTATTTAATTTAAAAGTACTATCTTTGATTTTTATATATATCACTATTGCAAGCAATTTTTCAATTTGGGTGAACTAACCCCCCCCCCCTTCCGAAAAAAATCCCAATGGTTGGCTGAATTCACCACTTACTGTGGTTTTTTTGGTGAAGAAATCGAAGGAAGGAAAAGAAAGTTAGATTAATCTTCTCATCCATGCTAGTGACAGTACTGACGATTGGGTGCAAAGTGATGAGGGAAAACTGAAAAATTTAGGGCAAAAAATCACCGATGGAAATCCCCAGGAGATAAAAAAAAAAAAAAAGGGTTGTAGTGCTAAAAAAAAATTTCTGGTTCGAAAGCTTTCTGACCGTGGCGGTAACCCCAACTGAAGCTGGGGATTTTTTTAATTATAAATCGAAATTCGCAATATTTTACATAAAGCTAAATACTCTTAATTTCCGTATTTATTTTCTAATTAATTTATAGTACAATACATACACAAAGATTTATGTGTTATTATTAATTAGTAATCAATAAAAAATCTCAAAAAAGTACCAATACGCCGTACCGGCTCTCAAAAAAAGTAATGGTATGCCGTACCGGCCACACTACACCCTATAAAAAACAATTCTTAACCATCGCTACAGCATAAATAATTCGCAAGGAAAAGTATCAGGCAAATTATTGTGATTGCTCTCGGCATGATTTGTTAAAATGTAACAAATAATAAGGATACCAAATAGAGCTTTAAGGTTGCGTTAAATCAACCGGAAAAAAACGGACCAACATAGACATGGAAAAGATTTTGAACGTTAAATGTATAATGTCTCGGAGAATTACGATGAGGTGATGAAACAGCTTTTTCGAAATCCGGGGTGTGGTCATAAACGATCATTAAGTGCATAAAAGGCAATAAAATTTCCCTATTATATCCATCAAGCAGAGGCATCGCCAAATATCCTCTATCCTGCGCATGTTGTCATTTGGACCGCGTTCGATCTCAACCTGGTTCTGGAACTTCTGAAAGCCTGTTTCATGCACTATAGGTTAGAGACATTATAATTAAAATATATTAACTTCTTTGAGCTACAAAATAAATATGTACATAATAGATACACTCATAACGCAGGAAACAATGAATATATTTTAATTGCAATGTCTCCAACTTCCAAATTACTAGACAGCTGCATCTACACTCAACTTTAAGTTAACTTATACCCATCAATTAAAGAAAGAAAAAAATAAGCTGGATATCTGAATTTCCACATCCAAAATTGAGCTTCTGATGGACAAATGTAAGTTCCATGTCCAACTGGAAATAGGACTTTCTAATGGACATCCACCTACCTTCAATGAGGGACATGTTGTAAGGTGGCTGGTTGGGTCTCCACCAGGTGGCATTTGGAGACAGTAGCAGCGAAGGATGTACCCTGTCCAGGCACATGAAGAGCAGGCTGGAAAGGGCATAGGTGGCAGCAATGAACACCACGAAAGTACGAACACGCCGCTCGCATGGACGCGTCATTTTCGCCTCTCGCCTCTTTTATCCGCTGCTGAAACATGCAATTGATAGATTATAGTAACATGCAGAACCTTTGGGTTAGAAAAAGCACTTTACAAAATTAGTTCTTGAGAACTATGCATATTAAATAATTCAAGATTCAATTCAATTGATGCAACTTAAAGTATCGAAATTGCTCCATATACTTATGAATTTTATTGTAATTGTTAGGTGGGTGTTATGTTAAAACACTTAATGCATTTAAATAACTTATAATGAATTTATAAATTTTGTCATCAGTATCTTCATTTTCTCTAAAACAACTTTTTTTTTTTTACCACCATAAAATTACAATCACAAAACGAAAAAAATTGTTTCCCAGTAAAATAAAAATGGAAAACGGTTTTTAGGCAAGCCATTTTTACACAAATTTCTATTTCATCCAGTCCAGACAAAAAGCTTGCACGATTTGGTGACATTTAATGACTAAAACCTCCTTCGTTAATGCCAACGACATAGGATAATAAATCTGCCAACTGAGACGGTTTTTTTTTTAATAAAAAATGTCGAAAGGTTGATGACAAACTTGTTACCGAATATACAAGTTCTAATCCAATATAATTATGTTTTGTCAAGATGTGAATTCACTTAAAGTTTCTATATAAGCCTATTTTCGGTAGAAATTGAATGCACTTCTGGTTAAATGTTATGTATTTCTACTAATCTTTCACAGAACTTCAAACTGATATACGACTCGTTTCCAGCATTTATAGTTTAGGCTTATTCAAATTGGCTTCAAGTAGCCGTTCAAGTCGCAATTTCGGTACGGGAAGTCTTCTGAACGATACCTTTCATTAGATATACCAGGGATGATTCATTTGATCATCAGGGAATGTTGACTTCTGACAGACAGAACCCTTTTCTTTTTGTTTCTCCCTGCAATAATGTAGAAGCTAAAATTAAAGCATTCTCCTCTTCTCCCCTTTAATCATAATTTAGTATTATGCAGTTATTGGACACAAATTAAATCACTTATGACTTCTCACTTTCATCATCCAAGTACACAAATATGCTAGGGTAATTTCCGCGAACACAGATAAGGCACCTGTCTGTGCCCACTTTTTTCATAATTAAATAAAAAAAAAAAAAAAAAAAAAAAAAACATTTTTAAAGCTGCAATAATAACAATACAATATCAGAAATTGAGACACGGAAATTCTGCAAGAGAACTTTACAATTTTAAATAATAAAATTTCAATATTTTCAAATTACTGTTAATAAAAACATAATTTCATCTCAGTCGCACATATTTAAGAAAAATAATAATAATAATTATGCCCTACAACAACATATATATTAAAAGAGTACATTTTACTTCTTGGGTTCCAACTTGTTTGATAATTGGTCAGGGCATATAAAAATCTAGAAAAGGACATGCAAATAAGCACCCACTAGCGACTCAATCGCACAAGTCTGGCTAAAAAACGTTCAGATAACTAGAGGCAATACGTTCAAGTGCAATGCAACATTCCGGGGGAAATAAACGATAATGAATTTTTGCTGCTAATGCAGAGTTATTTTCTACGGATTAAAACCAAACCCATTACAAAAAGTGGAAGAAAAAAACACAAAAGCGACTAAAATAGCATTTTTACGATTTTTCTTCATCCACCATCAACTTTCAAAACCAAATAAATGAAATCGGAATTCAAAAATATCCCGGGTTTATTTGGCATCAGTTCATCCAACAGATTCAATTGCGTATAAAAAATAGTGATGTTCCAATTTCGTTCCAGGCAAAGAAAGGTAATTGAATTCGATCGATTTAGAAATACTTAGGCGTAATTTAAAAAATAACACGGTTTCAAGGGGGCAGTCGATTCGATTTTATTTACCGGTAATTGCTAAGACAGGGGGAAAAAAGGAGAAAAAAAAGCTGGATGATATATTCAGTACCAAATCATACAGATAAGTAGGTTTTGTCATGGTTCAAGAATTAAATGATTACTTTATTCGTAGAAACAAGCTGCTTGCTTAGACGCCTAGTCTTATAATATACAGACGGGAACATTTATTATGCACATCTTCTCGGTGCTCTATTAGATCCCGGCATTTAATATCGCATGGATTTTTCTTGTCACTGTGCTTACGGAATTGACAAAACATGATCTTTGATCAAAATGTGTTTTGTTGTCTTATACTTTTAAAACATACGCTCTTTCCAAGCATTCATAAGTTAACGATGACTAAATTTTGTACTTGAAGACCTATTTTTTTTAAGCTGACATTTCAATGTTTAAACACCTAAACAATATCAGCTCTTGTACATTTAACGAATACGGTGGTTTTGCTGATGCTCGCTCTAATTAACCCTAGTACAACACCAACCCCTTCCCCCTCTTTAAAGTCCGTCAAATCGCTTTGTTTAATCATACATATCTTTAAGAAACAAAGGACTTCTATTGTTGTCTTAAACACTATTATACCAGTCTCATTTTTAACTATAATATATATGCCATAACTAATTAGTTCAGGTTTACCTAATACAGTATCCTCTCAGTATACTAACAAGTTATAGATATAAAAATTCTGAATCATCTTGCTAAAATATACAACTCAGAGAATCGAAAAACATTCGTGACTGTTATATTATCAAATAAAGATCAAGCAGGGATTGATCCGAAGGTAAGGCATCCACAATGTTAGGACCGAAACAATAAGCATGTTGCAAAATCAATCGCTGTTATCCGAGAGAAGTTTCGGGGTCTTGAAATAACCACCTCAGAGTTGTATACGATCTTTTACGCTTAATACAGCAACACTTGATCATTCATTAATCAGTGTTGTTAATTGCAATATACTACAAATAGTGCCATTCTCTAATATCATACCATTCCCTCTCTATTATGGCATTTATAATTCATTTGATGCAAGGACGGATTCAGAGTTTTATTACGGAGGGGGCGGGAGGCACATCCCGAATTTTTTTTTAGTTTTGGGCTAGTTCTGAACGCTAGTATTAGACTTTTGTTTATTACAATCATGACAGAAACACATCTTGCCATCTTTATTTTTTCCAATTTAACCGTGAACAACGGAGCCGCCCCTCGCTAGATCCGCCAATGATTTGATGCAGTGTGTGAACTTGGGACAAAACAGAAACAGGCAGAAGTAATAATTTTGAAACAAATGCAATACCCACTATAATTCTTCATCAGGAAAGAACAGTCAGCTAATCGCAGATTTTAATAGCCATTTCATATAATATGAACATTGAGTTACCAAGCAACCAGAAATAAAACTGCATTCTGATTATTCAGCGTAATTAGATAAATTATCAGTTTTTGTGGTTGAGTTGATACTGGAATGAGAATCACATTCGAAGGCTCATTTACAAGAACGGGCCCCATTAACAACGTGACACGCCCTTGTATGGGTTAATTGGATTATCTGTGCCTATCAGGAGGATGACATATCAAATAGAGTCTTAGTTAATATTTAATGTCATCTTTTGCTGAACAAGGCCGTCACATTGTTTCTGTTCTTATTGCGGTATGAAAAAAGTAGCAATATTTAAATGTAGCCTAACTAGTCCTAACCTAGTTAGTGTTGACAGAGTTTAAAAGTTTTTACTGAAAATTTGGTACTAGGTATATTTTATACATTCTATTATCTCTTAGTGGCAAACACAAATAATATTGACCAACATTAAACCATACTACCCAAGTAGGCGAGGAAGGTTTTGGCAAAAGAACTACAATACGAGAGCTTTACTGAGCAGGAACATCGTTAGATATTTATGCGGAATACGTCAGAATGCTAAGCAATGAAAGTTCGAAGACAATCTTTAATTATACGATTTGAAAACTATTTTTGACAAAAAAGATAACCCCGAATCACTTATATAATAAATTCACAGCTATCATTTCAGAACCGTTTTCGTAAAAAGGCTTGACCGTTAAAGGTAACAAATTACATGGTAGAACACAATTCCGTCTTTCGCAAAGACTGTTAATTTTTCACGGTGGGCATCGATTTAGAACAAGCAATCCGCTACGTTTACCATTGGTTTCAACTAATTCGACCACCGAGGGTAACTATTTTCGATAGTTTTCCCACCTTGTAAATAAATAATTCCATTATCTGTTATCGTCTGAAAAAGGGAACTCCTGCGTTTGGAATGTGTCCAAAGTTTCTTCATTTATCTCTTTTGTATTCTAGTCAGCATTGTGTTCTGGTTATCGAAGCCCATAAGATTGTTAATTTATACAGCGTGTCTGACCAAATCCACGACATCCAGTATATTATCGGGAACACTAAGAGAGCTAATTGCTGATAAACGGTTGAAACAATTACTTTGAAGCAATGCGTTCCAAATTCGAATAAAAAGCGAGCAGATATGATAGTAGAAAATCTAGCAAATAATTGAACCTTGTCAAGCTGTTAAGTATCGGGGAACGGCATTGTACGCCTATAAAGAAATGTATTTTCACTTTCTGTTTATCATAGTAGTACAGTGGTACGCAATAAACTCTGAATTGGAACAAACTTCTTATAACAAGTACATTTTACATCAGACACATTATAAGAAACCTTTCGAATTTTTCTTGACTTTTAACCTCCACATTCATCTGATTTAGTTGGTTGTTTTCAGATTATCTGGCGCCGTCAGCAACACGAGGGCTATAATGCGCCGAAACATTCGCTATTTGACAAGCCAACATACATTTACAAACACCCATACCTAACACGGGACTCGAACCCGCAACCTCGCGGTATAGAAGCTAGCACGCTAACCACTATACCGTTTGGTCGGCTCATCTGATTTAGAAAATATAGTAATAGTCCAAAAAATCGACCTAGCTTTTTCTCTTAATATACAAGCTGATTAAAATATTAATTGTGTCGGTAGCAAATTTAATTTAAAATTGCTTTTTTTTAATCTCTTACACCAATGCAGTAACAGGGTGGTGACAAAATTCAGGAAAAAAAAGTTCCCTGATGATTCCCTGACAGATTTCTAATAAATTCCCTGATTTTACGGCAAACTTTTTTTTTTCCACATTTCCCCAATTTTTCATGGTTTTCCAGATGTGTAGACACCCTGATTAAATAGAGAATGTATTCTAAAGACATAATACCCCAGAGCATCCACACATACCTGAATTTCTGATAAGGCCCAATTGACTCCCAAACCTGCAGACACTTTTTCGAGTTTCATTAAAATCGATTCAGTGTTTTCATACTTGCGAAAAAATACAATTTACAGAGAAACAGGCGCACCAGACACACTCAAGATTTCTGCATTATTTTGCACATTTAAACTATATCATTCTTGATGAATGAAATTAGATAAACATTTATGTATGCGAAACACATGATTCAGATACTATAACGTGACGAGAAGAATGGGATTCTTGAAAAATGCAATTACATTTATATATAATTTTGTTCCCTTGGAAAGAAACTGTGCTGGTAGTTCAAGAAATTTTTACCGCGAAGATTTTCGTTAAAACACTATAAGCGATTTTTAATAAAAGGGGTAAGGCGGATATTGGAACCCCCACCACTCTTTTGTCCCGGCTCCCAATCACTGAACGGTATCGTAATTATGTCCCTTTTCTTAAGTTATTGATTGATTAACTTATTTCCAGGGTTGAATAAAAAAAACAGTTTTTTTCCCCTTATATATATATATATATATATATATATATATATATATATATATATATATATATATATATATATATTAAATCCTTTTCTAATTACATGTATACATATTAATATTAATAAATAAAATTTTACATAAACTAGAATAACTTATGTTCAAATAACTATTAATATTTATTTTGAAAATAATTTAAGTTAAGTAAATAAACAATTGTTGCTTTGCTACGTATGTGAACATTCAAACCGTATTAAGTTTTACTATTTTATTCAGAGATACTATTTCTTAAATTTAATGTATGACAATAGTAATTGTTTACTGCATAATATATGGAATATCGCTCTTAGATTCATCAGTAATTGTGATAAGTTGTTCAAAATGATATTTTTAATGTTTAGAAATAAGTTATTAAAACACAAAACCTCAATTTTAGAAACACATTTAAAATGCAACCTATAATTTAAGTTTAATTAATAATTTTGAATTATTATAAAACATTAACGCATTTATTAGTTTAATAGTATAAAAACTTATTGTTGATACTTATAAAAACCTCAACAGTCTTTAATTGCAAGATTTATTTTCAAATACATTCGAACTTATTCCATCTATAAGTATTCATATATTTTTTCATTTAGTGAATTATTTTCTTAAAAAATAATAAAAAGAAAAGTTGAGTTGTTCAGTTAAAAATAGAAATCATTTACAACATCAAATAATTTGAAAATTCTAATTATAAATAAATAAAAATACAACTTAAAATGATTCTTTAATTTTTTTTGAGAAAAAAACCATTTGGTTAAAACTAATTGATTTAAAAAATGCCAACCCTGGTTATTTCATTGACAAAAATCAATTTCCTTCTTCGTTAATACCTCGCATCGACGACGACTGGAAGCTAAATTAGGGGTGTTTAACATCGCATAACATTCTATTACACAATACAAGTCACTGCATTTTAATTTGTCGTGGATTGGAGTAATTTACTGTTTTCGTTTTCATATTTCCATTAATTTAAAAAACATGGCAGTTTATCGATATTTTTTGTGATAATCATTACTTTGGCCAAAATAACTCTGTCAAAATGGAGAAATATTTTTCGATAAATAATACATTATCCATTCTGGTAAGTGAAACAGAAGATATATAGTTGATTATGGACGATGCTCAAGGAAAGGGAATGTTTTAAACACATTCGTTTTTTAACTTTTTACGCCTTTATCGTATTTTTACGGAAATCTCAGAGGTGAGGATGTTTAGAATCATCTTAAAATGCATAATCGCAACGATTTTGATCAAAATCGTAAGAGCGGTTTTTGGAAATTGTTGAAAAACAAATTTTTCAATGGCATCTACCTTAAGCGCACGCGTTATTTTGACTAAAGCTATAATGACTGCTCCCATGGCCCCCAACAATCCGTATACAAAAGTTGAACATCGTAGGTCAATCCATTCGGAAGTTATGCTGACCAGACAAACTAACACACACAGGTATTTTTTCTAGACCACATTTTTGAACTCAGCACGTTCCAAAACATGTAAAAATGCACAAAAAAAAAAAAAAAAATTTGCCTTTTTAACCGATTGCAATACTTTTATTACCATAATTTAACAAATGGGTGATTGAAGGTAAAAAAAACAACGCAAGAGATTTTTTTTTGCAACTCCGTTAGAAACGCTTAAGATGTAAAAAGCGAGTGAGTAAATATCCATCTGTTCAAAGAGAAATCCTCCTCACGCCGCTGACAGATGAATGAGAAAGTAAAAATATGGGCATTTGATGCAGGATCTGTCAGAGAATCAAACGGGGAAAAGGAGACGAGGATATTTTCCCGATGAGAATCCGTGATACGAAAAGTGTGCCGCACCTGGCACACATACCCCGACACCTATCATGGCATTCGACATTTCTAATGACAGCCGCACCTTGGCTCGGAAGAGCGATGAAATTAACAGATGTGTGTACGAGGGATAATTTCTGGCCTCCTCGCCATATATAGAAGGTGGAAAAGGACATTGAGTTTCAAGTTACAAGGGGCTAAACATAGAGAGAGCGCCAGAAACAAAATGGAAACACACGAATGGAGGGAGAGGATGAAAAAAAAAGGGGGGAAAAAATACAGGTTGAGGAGAGAGGCGGGAAAGGCCAGAAGGAAAAAAAAAATCTACTCTGTTTGTAGCGGATTCGTATTTTTGGAAGCCGATGCGCGAAAGGTTAAGTTTTGCGTCACAGACAACGATGTTTGCCCAGTCAAACTGAGGAGAAAAAAAAAAAAAACGGATGGGAGAAGAGACAAAGGTAGAAAAAAAAGTCATAGGGTGACTGTCATTAACATACACGAGATGTAGGCCAATGAGGGTAAAAACGGCAATCTATTTGGATCGTGTGAAAAAATCGTAATCGAGGAGGGGAGGGAGGAGGCAAAGGGTGGCAAAACGAGGTTGGAGATTGAAGAGGACAAAGTACTTTTTTTTGTGTGCAGATTTTTGTTTTTGAAAATTTAAAATAAAAATATAAAAACAAAATTAAATTGTGGGAAAACTTTTAGTTTTCAAATAATTTTGGATAAGTTGAAAATTTACATTCTTGAAGGAAGTGTGTCGAAGAGAAAATCTTCTTTTTATATAACATGTGAGAGAATAGGGTGATTATAAAAAAAGTTCCACTTTCAAAAAGCTGTAAAGAAAAGAAATACTGGTCAGAATGAGCTGTATATACGCAAAGAGAAGGGGGACATGTATGGCATGTGAGAAAAAAAATAAATTTGTAAGTAATATTTTTAAGTAATATGTAATATTTGTAAGTAATATGTAATATTTGTAAGTAATATGTAATATTTTTAAGTAATATGTAATATTTTAAAAGATTTGTCGTGCCCACGACAAATCTTTCAAATGTCTGCCTTATCAATTGTCGATGATAGGTTCTGTGATAACTGGGATTGTAACGGGTAACGGCACACCAGGGTTCGATTCCGGAGAAGGTTGGTTGGTTGGTTGGAATTTAACGGCGCAAGGGTTACACGAGCTAATCCTTGTGATAAAGCGACAAACTTATTGAATTATTGTATTGTCATCGGTCTTTGACAAGTGTGCAAAGTTTTAATCAAATCTGATCGCTCAAAGTAGGGCAAAATCAAGCCCAAAAGAGTCGGTTACAAACATACAGGCGAAACTAATACAAGCGTGTTAAAAATCGCATTTTTTGGAACATGCTAAGTTAAAAAAAGTGGACTAGAAAAAAATGTCTGTGTGTATCAGTGGTCAGCATAACTCTCAAACGGATTGAGCTATTATATGTTCAAATTTTGCTTACGGGACCTGTTATAAGGTTTTCATCGAAATTGCGCATACGCATAATGTAGCTGTCATTGAAAAATTTAAGTTTTTGATGTGCTTGCCAAAAAACACGGCTGTAACGGTTTTGCTCAAAATCGCTATCTCTAGCTTTGAAATGATTGTAGAAATGCATAAAAAAGATAAAAAACGAATGTCTTTAATACAAAGTTCTTTTCCTTTGCCCATAAACTAGTGTTTCTTCTCAGTTTCACTTCAAGAAAGAATATAATATTTATCCAAAAGCATATCGCCGATTTCGCGGTTTTTTCTTTTGCCAATGTTTTTGGCAAATAGTTTTCGCCAAAAATATCGCTAAACTGGACATTTTTTTAAAGTAATGAAAATATATATATATAAATCGTACACTTTGACACGTCATAGCTCAAAAACTAAAGTTTGCAACTCTAAATATTTCTTACCGGCAATTTTCCAAACATTTCTCTACAAATATGCGAAAATTCATACTTTTAAATCCAATAGTTTTTTTCGCTGTGAGATAGAGAAGTGCGCGTGACGAAAAAATTCTTGAAAGGCATAGCCTGAATTTTAATCCTAAACTTTTTTTTCGTAAGGAGAAGAAAATATTCGAAATAAAATGTAAATTATAATGTTGTGAATGATAGATGACAGAGTCGAAAGTAGGAAAGGATTGTTTACAGAACAGAGAAAAATATCGAAATTAAATGTAAATTATAATGACGTGAATGATAGATGACAGTGCCGAAAGTAGAAGAGGATTGGTTTCCCGAATTAATCTCAATCAAAGAACAGGAAAAACAATTTCCGACGACAACCAGTTACCAACACACTTTCGAAATTTTATTAAGAGATAGAAAGGATCAAACTAATTCCTGTTAAAAAGGGCGCATTTTTAAGTACTCTTTCCTTGATAACACATGACATTGGTTTAAAATTTTGACCAGTCAATATTAGAACACTTTTACCTAGACATAGACTAACATATGATTTTGTAAAAATTGTTCACGACTTGTTTTTAATTTTTTAAAAAATAGGGTTATTTATATTTCTGTAAAAGCGCAAAAAAAAAAGTACCAGACCAAAATAATGAGTAGATTTTGGGGAAAAAGTACATTTCGAGCATATTGAGAATAAAAATGGGTATGTTTTAATGTGATGTTTTTTCCCCCTAAAATTTGCTAAAAATACTTCTAATGGACACACAGGCCACCAAATTATACCATTTTGTAGACAACATCATGGGGCGTCGTTGCGTTTACTAAAAAAAAATTAGGTAGAAATTTTAGTCATAATTCCAAAAAATTTATGAGTAATTCCAAAAACTTTAGGGGTAATTCTAAAAATTTAGGGATATTTCTTTTAAAGATGATTTAGTATCCTATCACAGACATTTCTTCTTTTCAAAGCATGTTTTAATAACGGCAAAAAAATGCCAATTTTTAAAAAATTGAATAATTAATAAATAAAATCTAAGAAAAGATTTTCTCCTCTATAGAAATATCTGGGTTATATCAGTGGTTTTGGAGGAAAATCGGGGAATTTTTGAAGTTTTAAATTTTTCTTAGAAATTATCGAAAAATTTAAGTACAATTTTAGGGAGAAACAAAAATGTAAGGAATATTAAGGCGAATACGACCCCTAAAACATTTTAAATATCCCAACGAGCTAAAAAAATTTCGAAATGGCTTACGAAGTATCTCTTTTACCTTTCGATATTCCTCGAAATAGAGCTAAAATAATGTGAGTGAAAATTATCTGGTAAAAGAAACAAAATGGTTGGAAAAATTAAAAAAAAAATTTAAAAAAAAATAAAAATTCCCCTTTCGTGGAACTTTTTATTTTTGTTAACATTGAAATGAATAAAAATTAATTTCCCTGATTTTTGCAAAATTCCTAGATATTTCCATGATTATTAATTTCCCTGTAGTTGGATTCACTAATTAAGAAGGAATTTTTTTTAAACAATTACGTAATAATTAATTTTCCTAATTTATTTTTTGTTCATCCAACATACAAACACGTACGTTATTTTCAATTGTTTAATTATCCAGCAAACCAGAATAATGCGTTTTTCTAAGAATATTTCTCTGAAATTAACGCATTATATTTCGTATAACTTTATCAACAGCATGATCTTCAGCGATAGAAGAACGACTAAGGAGATCCGGCATCTCTATAGATACTATGTTAAATTCAAATAATTTGGAGGCATCTTATTTAATAACCGATTCTTTTATCAATCTGAAACTTTCATAGTATAATATTTAGATACTTTTGAATATGATGCTTTTTTTTTATATATATAAATTCATTTTTTTTTTTTTTTTGACTTTTTAAAAATATGTTTAAAATATGCTACTTACCATTATTCCTCTTATTAAAGTACTTAAATACATTAGAGAAAAACGTACAAAAAATATCAAGCATTTGAATTAAATAGATATTAAGCTATGTCCTCCCAAACATGAAAAAACTGCATTTATAGAAATTTGGCTTTAAAGTTAAAAAACGCAATTTACATACTTACATTTAGTTAAATTCAAAAAATTATTAAAAATATTTCTAAATAAGATATAATTCCAAGTGAGGCCTCATTTTAAAGTAAAAATTTAAGTTTTAATAATAAACAATAATAAACTCAAAATCAATAACTTGGCAATTGTTTAGGTGCTGGATCCTCTTAAAAAACTAAGACATTATATGAAACCTAAACATCATAAAGTACTTCGAAAATAAATATGCTCAGATACGATATTTTTTATTTAAGAATATTTTTGCTATCTCCATCAGATAAAGTTCATAACAATCTTTTTATAACGTTAAACAACTTAACAACAAGAAAATTAAACTCGCTGATTTAATCGTAAATTTTAAAAACATTCTCCGATATTTCCTGTGTAACCAAATTCCCTTTTTTCCCAGTACACCGTGAATTCACATTTGAAAATAATCTCGAAGATTTCTTTTGAATAAAAATAGATTATACAATTTATTAAGACACACATCCTTTCAGAGTAGTAGACAGATATATAATTGCAAAAAAGGCACTAATTTACGTTATATTGTCCTATTCTTAGGACAATGCCTGTAGAAAAATGTTGTAAAGGGAAAAATTTATGTCATGTTTACATATGTGACTTTTTAGCCTTCATCCATTTAATAATTTAAAGAAAATAATTCATGTTTTAATCTTTGTGGATCTAAAGGAAATATAATCTTTTGTGTTCTAAAGGAAATATGTGCTAACTTTAGTAAAACTAAGGTAAATCTTATTTGATTCTTAAATAAAGAAACATTTTTATTGAATAAAGTATTCTTCGCCAATTTGGCGATCTATTTTTAATTAAAAAAATTAAAAATTTGTTAGATTTTTTTTTTGACACGTCGTCAACCTTAACAGGGGATACAAAAGCCAAATTGTAGATATATGGTATCTGAAGCTGATGTGCAGTCATAGAAACGAGTGTAAAAGCAATTTTTTTTGGTGATTTTTCACAATCCAGATTGCTATACTTTATCAGACTAAATTTAAATTATGATATAATTTCATTTCAAATTAAAGCACACAACGTCCTTTTGAAGCATATTCATATGCAATATTTAAAGAAGCAGGTTTTTGTTATGGTACTGTTAATAACGATCCCCCCTTTCAAAATTTGAAAGCAAGATTTTCAATCGCACACCTGATTTAAAAGGAAAATTTAAAGCAGTTTGATATTTATAATAGTACATGTATTTACGAAGTTCGAAACGCTTGAAATTTCAATTAAGTTTTAGTATATACGATTAAGATAAACAGTTTAGTACGTCGTACATCTTTTTCGAATATAATCGGTTTTCAATATCTAAACATGTAATAATGAGTTCATTCCATTAACTTCCACATTCGTCTTAAGTATTTCCAAATAAAGCAATATTCTACATTTTAAGGAAAGAATCCTTCTTAAATATATAAAACTTTAACTCCACCACGTAGAGCCTTTGCCTAGTGAAAAATCCAAGACAACTCACCATAAATATGCACCGAAACCCCATAACAAATACAATACAAAATCAAAATGATTTTTTAAAATGGCAATTTATTACTTTAAATAAAATAACGAAATGTATAAATACTATACTTATTCTTCATATACAAATTCAACTCAACAGTATTTGTCTATTTTACAACATTACAAAACATCAAAGCCATCCGTCAAAACACCACTCGGAAGACTCGTTAAAATAAAACATTACAAAAACTGCGTTAATACATTGACAACACGAACACACGATAAACACATTAAATCCGACTTAACACCACCCATAAGACATAATTGATTTTTATGCGTTACATCATCTTCACATCACCCTCTGTCCCTCATATAGATAAAACCTTTCCCGCGTTATTCATAACAGACCGCGGATTCTTACAGAGAGAGAGAGAGCTTTGTAGAACCGGAACATTTCGGACAAAAGCAAGATAAAGGGAATAGAGATAATAAGTAGAGATGCATGTCTTACTTCATGAGGAATGGCCCGGCGGTGCCGGGCATTTCCGGGCAAAGCGTGAAAAGACGATGGAGCCCGGACATCCAATAGTAGCACACAACAACAAACGCCCGACAGACGGGATGAAGGAAGATGAGAATCGGGAGAGGTCGGGCGTATGATCAGGGTTGGCATATTTGGCGAGTAATCGTCCCGGGAAGAGTTATTGTGTTTGGAAAGTTCGCGAATTCGGGAGTGGTATGTGATATCTTCTTTTTTTTTTTTGGACAGAAGTGTGAGAAGGGTCAATATTTTTTTGGTAGTCTAGGACAAATGGGATTCACAGGGCGTCCACAAAATTCAGGAAAAAAACTTCCCTGTTAATTCCTTGATTTCCCGGACAGATTTCGAAAAATTCCATGATTTTGCATGCAATATTATTTGAACTTTTTTTTAAAAAATTTCCCCAGTTTTTCCAGATGTGTAGACACCGTGATCAAATATAACATGTATGCCAAAGAGATGATACGCCAATTTTAAAAAAAATTAGTTTTCATGGTAATGAAAAGTTTAAATTATTCCATAACATTAAACTTTTAACGATTACCATCATAAATCTCCGGGAAAATGGCGCCAAAATACGGATGAACGGGAAAACGTGCCTTAAAAATAATAAAAAATTTCTCTGATTTTCATGAATTTTTTAAAAAATTCTCTGACATTTTCCCGATTTCCAGGTTCTGTGACCACTCTGGATTCAGTTTGGGCCAACAAACAGGGAAAACAATTTTTCTTCGAATGCCAAAATATGCGTTTCTGTTCAACTTTCGTCGTCAAGTAAGAATTAGGAAAATAAGCAAGAGTTTATATATATATTTTTATTATATCTACTTTTATAAAATAATAACTAATTGAAACTACAAGTAAATCTTTTAAATTTTTCTACATATATATTCTGGTATTATATCGTCATTTCATTTAAAGTGATAATAATAGTGTATTTTTTTCTCTTCTTTTAATAACTATAAGTGGGCTCCTGAAAAAAAATGGGGCTTAGAGGCAGTTGCCCCGTCGGCACGTACGTTAAGAAGGCCTAAATTATGGGTGTAAATGAAATGCATCGATTTAAATCGATTTTTCGTCGATCATGATAAGTAATTTTTTCATTGTGAAAATGAACATTTACTTCAGTGATAGTATCATCCAAAGCATTTGAAAAAATAGTTACAGTGAAAATGGAACAAGAGGTTTATTGGAATACTGGCCCTTGAAAAAAAGGAAAATAAAAATTCCTATCTTTGATTGTTTGGAAGCAGGAAAGTGCCTCATCATTTAATCTGCTTAGTGCTCTTACACAAACGTCTTCGAATTGCTTAATATGTAGATGAATAAACTTAACCCGGAAACTTGAAGAAAGATCCATGCTAAGAGACAATTCATTATAATTGTGAATTATGTTTGAATACTGCGTATGAAAATCAACTAGACAAACAGCACTTTCGACGATGCTTCTTCTTTCTCTACATCGAAAGAAACCAAGTTGCATGGGAACTACACAGCTTATTTATTTTATTTAGTTTTTTGTAAGTTTACCTAAGGAAGATAAAATAAAACCTTAATGGGGTAATTCAATCAAATATTGTTAAAACAAGGTGTCCCTAAACAATGTTAAGGAGGTTAGCATAGTAAAAAGCTTTATAGATGAACCAAGAATGTAAAATGTTAACGAGGTAACACTGCAAGGGTGGCATAGATGACGAGACATAAAAGAAACATCTGTCTTTCAATTC
The DNA here is from genome assembly GCA_963978545.1 of Linyphia triangularis. Taxonomy (NCBI): domain Eukaryota; kingdom Metazoa; phylum Arthropoda; class Arachnida; order Araneae; family Linyphiidae; genus Linyphia; species Linyphia triangularis. The sequence goes on along the minus strand of OZ021732.1, from coordinate 27,311,707 downwards.
AGAGAAAGAGACAGTCTACTGTCACAGCAAAGCAGACGTCGCGTATGACAACATTGTAGTAAGTGACAGCTAAAATATTTCGCAAAAGCTTCACTTTCGAAAATAGCTTCACTATGATTAGTGCCATGTCATTAATGCGTCACAATTGTGATCTAAGCAAACGAGTGTTGGTTAGTTATAAAACATGCGGGATTGCAATTTTCACGGAATCGTGTTCTACACACCTAGGGTCTGGTCACAAAACATCCAAGAGATTTTTGGTATTATTTAACTATTTAATACTGAAATATTACAATGGGGAGGAGAGGGGGACATAGGAGTTCAGAAACTGTACACAAATTGTTAAAAAGTATTGAATGGGAACATTTCGGGTGATGGAAGGTTTTTTTTTCTTCTCAATATTTTGAAAAGCACACTGTAAAATCTAATTTACTCTGCCTCTCGAAACAAGTTGATCTTAGAACTAACCTATTCAAAGTTTAAGCAATAGAATTTTTCGAAAGTTTCGATTTGAATTTTCTTTCAATTATATGTGATATTAACCTACAAATAGATATGGGTATCATTTTTATAATAATTTGAAAATAATTTAAAAATAGGTTTTTTTTTTTTTTTTTTTTTTTTTTTTCATATACAATATGAAGTTCGCATTCAAAATGTTTAACCTAGAAAAAAAAAATATTAATAAAAGCTCCCCTTAAGGGCAACATAAGTGCACAATTAACAACTGATACAAATTTCCTATTAGGTATTTTGTAGATTTTAGAGAAAGATGTAAATAAAAAGGCATTTTTTAACATTGGCGGTACAGTAGACTCCGGTCCCAATTAATGACTAGGAAATTTTCAAATATAAGTGGAAATTCCAAGTTTGCAAGGGCTGGGGACATTTTGTAAACGGGATCTTACAAATCCATAGGAGCACATGTTAAATTCAACAACTTTGGGGGTGCATCTCATTCAATCCGATTCTTCAGTCATTATGAATTTTTTGACAGTATAATATTTGGATACTTTTGAATAAAAAAAAATGTTTGATTTAAAAAAAATAATAATTCTTCTAACCAACTAATCCTCGTTTTAAAGTATTTAAATACATTAGAGAAACATGCATAAATAATTTCAAGCATTTATGTCAAATAGATTTTAAGCTATCAGGGTTCCCACTCAAATTACAGAATGATAATCAATGACTTTTAAGGACCTAATTAATGTTTTTAAGGACCTTCGAAAATTTGTTTTCAGGCATCATGTCTATATATAAATTTTTAATAAAGTATATTCTACCAAAAAAGTTACAAGTTGGTGGATGCGTAATACAAATATTTCAGAGAATTCTAATACGATGCAGATAAGTGGTGGTCACGCGGGGATAGCAAGTCCGAGTTGTATTTTTATAACTTTTGCAGTTGGGTACACAACATTCTCAAAAATTAAGTACCTCTAAGCATTTTTAATGATTTTTAAGCACCTTTAAACATTTTCGCGTTGAAAACAAGTTACAAAATATTAAGCACTTTTAATGACTTTCAATGACCGTGGGAATCCTGGCTATGTGCCCCCAAACACAAAAAAGAAAAAGGCATTTTCACATATTCGGCTTTGAAGTTAAAAAACATACATTAAATAACTACATTTTGTTTACTTAAAAAATTATTAAAAATACTTTAGAATAAGATATAATTACATCATCATCATTTGAAAGAGAGGAATTTAAATTTTAATAAACATTAATAAACTCAAAATTTAATAATCTGAAAATGTTTCATGTGCCGGACCCCCTTAAAAGGAAAAAATTAACACAAATGTTTCAACAAATTTGTCGAGCACGGCGATATTCTACTAGAAATATCTCATAAATTCACGAAATATCACAAAATGCCCTCGGGTTGAGAAACGCTTCTGTAGAGGTTGGTCTCAGCTCCATTGAACAAGAAGCGTCATGGTTTGTACTCTCACAAGGTTCTTAACCCTCCTTTCAGGACAATCATATTTTTACTTATTCAGCAGCCTGAAACCACCACTCCGGATTAATGCTGACATAAAGTGTTGGTTAAACAAACGAACAGGCAAAACTAATACTGGATCATTTCAATTTGCACAACGGAGAAAGCCGTGTAGTTAGTAAACGTTATTCGATTCATATTAAAAGATTTTATTTCTTTACCGATAAAAATTATTAATATAGTAATACAGAGGAATGGGAAAAGCAAATGGAAAACGGTTTTTAACATTGGATAACTAACAGATACACTTTTGATATAATAAATATTTAATATTATTTAAAAGGTTCAACTCCTCTACAGTATTACGAAAGAAGCCCAAACTGGATTGTTGTTATCGAAAAAAGGTATTTGATATAAGGTTTAAGATAAATTGTAACCATGTGGGTTGGCATTGGCCTACAAAACTAGGCCCATAAGAAAAAAAAAAAAAAACCCTGTAAATTCCTATGTAAAGTGGCACTTGTATAAACATACCTATGGGTTTTTTCCGGCGTTGATATTTAAAATGAGGACCATTTCTAGCTCTAAAATGGGACAACCGCAACCTTTGAACATTTTCTGTTTTTTAAATTTGCGAAAAATTGTCTTATCAGGGTTATCGTCATAAAGAGTTTTATTTATTTTTAACTCTACAAATAAAGATATCTAAATCTTTTTTTTTTTTTTTTTTTTTTTTTTTTTGTAAAAATAGAGTTTCTTTTTAAACAAACAAATATTTGCGAATATCTTGTTAATTAGTATTTGTAGAACAATGTAAAAAAGTAACTGAATTATCATTGGTTAGTATTTAATTCAAAATCTAATTTCAATATTGAACACTGCCAAAAATAAATACTTAACTCGTAACAACGATTCTAACCTCTTAAATGGGTTAAAATACCTATAATTATATAAGTTATATGTACTTAAAATAGGAGAGTTTACATAAGTAATCAAATTAGTACATTTACTTTAAAAATTAGTAAAATACATATATCTACTTATATAAACTCAATGATTTACAATGAATATGTAACCAAATTAATAAATTTTTCTTATATAAAGGCACACTTTTTACAGAAAAAAATGCGAGACGGTGTGGCCTTTGAATAGTCAATTAAAAGTCAAATTAAAAATATTTTCCAAACAGGTTAACTTTTATTCTATGCCAATGTTTAATCACTACAAAATTCCAATTCACACAAGGATCATCTTAACATGGTAAAAATAGCATAAAAAAAAAGCAACTTTTCACTTTCTCAAAACTGCCCAACTCTCTAGAGCTTGCCAACAAGAAAACCCCATTCACACCCGGCATGAGGAATTAGAATTGATTGAGAGAGAGCCACTGCCATCGCATTCTCGGGCTTTTTCTTTAAATTAGGGTCAACTGCACTTAACCCGAATTGCCAGAGAGAGAAAGGAACAGACGGAGCGGACGATTGTGGATGGACTTGGCGACGAGATTGGCGCGAGGGATGATGCGGCAACCCTCCCCTTCCCCTGGAAAAGGGAGAAGAGGGATGCGGACTAGCGTCGCACTGCGCCACCTCCCTCTTGTTTTTCCAGGCCTCGCCTTTCACAACCAACCCTACATCGTCTGCTGGAGCAATTATGCAGAAAACTTCTATTTAAAGTTGGCGAGAAAATGAGTGGGGCTATAAAAGGGTTTTGATATTTTTATCAGGCGATTAGTTTTCCGAGGGGTTCTGCTTATTCAAACAGCTCGGCCAGTGGTATGTTCTAGGATTTAACGGGAAATAGTGTGTGTTTTTTTTGTGGTTTTTTTTTGGAGAATGGTATGGGGGTGAATGCAATTGCAGATGCCGTATTAGTAAGAAAGCCTTGTCAATCGGACGTCTTTGGCGAAAGTTTTGTAAGCATAATTTGTCGTTAAAACTCCAACAAGAAATAATGGGGCCAGGAACACTTTTCCTTTAAAGTGGTGACTACCAGAGCAACATTCCGATCAAAACTGGAAGGTTTATTTTGGTACACTGTATCAAGTTAAAGGTCTTAGCCAGATTAAAAGTCTGAATACTGTCATAGTATCTTTTATATTTTCAATTTGAGCTAAGCGAACTTTAGCTGAATCAAAGTTTGCTTTACTTCTGGGATAGTACTTAACGGGAAAGCCTAACTATTTTACTGTACTGAGTGTTGGTTCAAGGAAGTTTTGATCCCATCATCTAATTTTTTACAGATTGATTGATTTTACATCTGATTGGGCACAGCATACAAAGAACAAGAAAGTAACAAAAACATAATAAAAAACTTAACAGAAAAAAACAGAAGGATCAATCGAACATATGATGTTACGTATTTTGAGAATGAATAGATCTGGAGAGCAAGTAGTGATAATACAATTAACAGATTTACATGTTTTAAGTTACAGTAAAATTGATAAAAGAAATAAGAAAATATATGATTGTGGTGAACTGTCCAGAGTATACACAAAAAAATAACGTAAAGGTATAAATTTCAAGTTTGAGCTTTTTATGATTCTCATCATGAATAATTTGATCAAATTCTGCAAGCACAGTTGAGAAACTATAAAAAAATAAGAAAAAAAATATATATATTTGAAATAATATGGTTGAGAAGATCAGTCAAGAATATATACGCTATAAAGAAAAAAGATATCAAGCAGTATATCATTTTGTACTGACCTTTAATATCCACAGTAGCATTTGTAGTTTGATATGGAAATATCGACGTCCGCAAGCATTAAAACAGACCTTTTACATAACATTCCCTACAGTAAAGTGTAGAAGTTAAAACAAATAGTTTTGGATATAGGTCTATTTTTAAATACGGCGTAGAAATAAATGCAGGGCGTTATGGAAGTGAAATCAGCGGAGCGCCTAACGGTATTGCTAGGGAAATGCAGTTAATCATTTAAATAATCAATTATTCAAAAGAGCAAAGTCATTAATGAGCTTCTTTCGCGAAGAACAAACGGCTGGGTTGCATCTTGCTTGCGTCGGTTAGTATTTTTAGCCTCCTAAAGTTCATTAGACAATCTCTGCTGTATACTTTGTAACTGCTAATCTAGTTCATCGATCTTGGAGATTCTCAGGGATAAGATTGGCAAAAAAGCAAAAAGACTGAAATCATACGTGAGGAAGAAATTTGTACCACAATTTATACGCGAAAGATGTTGTATAAAATCAAACATAAAAACATGCAACATGATGAAAATATTACACAATATAATCAAAATCTTAATATTTTTTTTATTCAGTAAGAATAAATCAGATGAGAGAGATTCATTAGACCCAAGGTGAATAAAACAGAATGGTTTACCCCCAAAACATTGAGGTTGTCCCGTGATTTCAATAACCAACACAGCACGAAGTATATCGTCAAACACTTGTGAAGTAATGTGCGAGGAAAGGGGATTGAAGAAATGATGAAAAGTACACTTTATGCGGGAAAAACTGCTTTAGTTCGGAAAAAATGAAGATCCTCGAAACAGGGATAAAAAGGTAGATAACTTATTGGGGGGGGGGGGGGGGAGAGAAAAAAAATCCCGCCAATCTCATCCCTTGGATTCTAGAACGCAAAAGAAAGAAATAAAAATAAAAAATAAACCCGATTTCCGAGAGAATTTACTTTTACTTAAATTAATTAGATCGCTCATACCCACAAATTGTGGATTCTTTTTGGATACATTTCAACACAAGAGCCGACTCGTGAACTATACTACCGCGTAATACCTTAGAAGAGGGGATGCCTTCCGGAAACTCATTCAAAAGGAAAACTGTTTCGCAATTGAGTCTCGAAAGGGAGCAATCGTGTAAAACTATTGCCACGCACTCTGACAAACGACGCAAGTCTAACTACTAAAAACGCAGCCCAATGACGAAAGCGTTTGTATTTTTATCTAATCCGAAATTTATTTAACGTGTTCTCGCCTATACCTTCCTGAAACTTTATATTATTTGGATTTAAGGGGCAACATTTCAACAAATATTTATGTGTTATACAAAACAAATACGTTTTTGTACGGATAGCAAATCAAGCTTTTCACTCAAGTCGAGTAAAAATATACAAACAATATAGGTAATTTCGAAGCAAGAAGCTTTGTGGATATAAGTAGAACGCACACAAAAGTATTGTGGTACGAGCAGTATATACATACAAAAAATCTTACCAAAATTGTCTTTATGCAAGTTGTGAAAAAATACCTTGAAATTTAACCAATAATAGAAAAAATAAATACGTCCGAGTTAAAAAAAAATAAAAAAAATATTGCGTAACTATGTAGAATAAACTTTTGTTTAATTTTTTTTACAATAGTAAAATTACTATTTTGTTCTACAATGTGAGGAGTCATCTGAGGCTAGTTCTGCAGTAAATTATTCACTTTTCCTATTCATGCTTTTAGGTAACATATCGATTAACATAATTCCAGAACAATCGTGCTACCATGTCCATTTTGGTAAAAAGTCAATAGCTCAAATTCTTCCTCAAATTATTGTAACAGTGTTTTACCATTCAACTTTCTTATTAACTACGGAAAACTCGTTACCTAATGGCAAATAGGCAATCTTTAATAATAAAAAATTCTTATAATTTTGATTATTTTGGCTAACAAGTACAAAGAGAAATACTTATAGGGAAGCTGTTGTATCTTGGATCACATGTACTTTTGACCTATATTGTTTGCAGCATTTAATGCTGATGTATTTTTCAATGTTATAGTTACAGTTTGTTTTAGTTTAGTACATTTACCAATTACAGTTTTAGAAAAAGAATGAGCACATACTTCTTTAAATTATAGTACATTAGGTGCAGAGAAAATTCAACAAATAGGAAGTCTTGTATTTATCTTCAAATTGTCGAATTTCACAACTCATGCAGCTTTAATTAAAATAGTTTATGGTAGAAATACAAAATTTAGGAATATCTCAATTCACTTATTACTTGTTCATAAACTATTAATATATATATAGAGAGAAAGACGAATCGAATAAAACTGGAAACTATCTTCAATAAGTATTTGTCCAAAAATATTGAGCCAGAAAATGAAAGCTAAAATTTAATACATCCTTACTTTTATTATCAGCTGCCTCTTCGAGCTACAAGAGAGAGGCAATGAAATTCCGAATCATTAAAAAAATCCAGGAGGATTGAAAATTTGAAAATGTAGTAGTATGACAGCAAGAACAACTTGCAAAAATGAGTTGCGCAATAGAGCAACACTTGTTTACAAAGTAACGGTGTTAACATCCAATGAAAAAATTCCCGGATATTTCGTTCATATTCTTAACAGTTTTCGCATGCTTTATTTCCTTTGTTTTACAGTGCTGCTACGATCAACAAAGGGTACGGAAGACGTGGATTACAAGCTTGGGAATTAACAATTCTAAATATTCCGATTTATTTTAAAATTCAGAATAATTTGATTTAGTTTTCCAGTTTCCATAGTTATCATTCGCTGTCACTGAAGTATAATTTAGGGGGGGGGGGGGGGAAGGAAAAAAAAGACTTCTTGAGAATACTTTAAAATAAGTTCCATTTATTCGAAAATCCTTGTAAGGAAATATGAAATAATAAAATTATGGTCCATTTCGCATTATTGCGTTGATTAACTTAAAAATTCATAAAGTTCGTGAAAAAGAAGTAATGAATTCACTGAAAACTATTCAGAACTTGATCGATTTTCAATACCAAGCAAGGGGAAAATCGCAAGTACTCTAATCCAAATTATTTCGCATAATAAGAGTGGTCCAGATAGAATAATATATGAACAAGAAATTCTGAATAAGACCAGCCAATTGATTTTCAGAATAAGCTTTTATTGCCTTGGGAGCAATGGGAATTCTTTGATACTAAGCCAAAATCTCGTATCCTTACAGTACTTGGAAGCAATAAGAGCCAAAGGCTATACACTAAAGTTCTGAACAACAAGCCGTAAATGGTACCATATCTTACAAACTAAATAATAGGCAAGATTACAAACAACGGCGAAAAATAATGCATAAAACTTGTGTGGTTGTATTTGGTAAGAAAAGCAGCGCTCTTCGACCATATGCATAATCTTTAGTTTAGTTTTTTACTTTCAATTACCCATATGTTAACACATAGGGTAGACCAACAAACGTATAAAGTAGATTAACAAAACGTGTAGTACGCGTTTTAAGATATATTGGTTATACAGGCGATACAAAGGGGCTGAACTGAGCCTGAACATTGTTTGATGAAAATCTGTGTGAAAGACAAAATTACCAGCATTTGAGTTTCAAGTGGAAGAAAACCTGTGACTGACTTAGCAACAAATTATTGAAGACGCAGGAAGGGTATACATTTTTATAATCTCTTTAGTCGTACTGATATGTATCTTTAAAGATATATTTAGTAACACACTTCATCATACATTCAACAGAAAAGAGTTCGTTTTTAAAAATTAGTCGGCACTATATTTCTTTTTTACTACAAAAACGTGGGTATTTAAAATTTTAAGAATTAAGTTCGCCGAAGAAATAGTAATTGCTGCCAAATAGGTTAAGTAATGAATTGTTTGCGTGTAAAAAGGAATGAAAACAGAAATATGAAATAATGTTTTAGTGCAAAAATATTCGTTTAAGAATTTTGTGCAACTTAGTCATTACATGCATTCTGAATACAAAATTATTCATAAAATAGAGTCGGGCCATGGAGATTAGAGGTCGGCGATATATCGATACGGCGATATTTCTAAAAAAGTATCGATATTAAAAATATTGATACAAGTCACCGATATATCAATACGACGATATTTTTATCGATATTTCTAAAAAAGTATTGATATTAAAAATATCGATAAAAATTGCCGATATATCGATATTTTCAAACATTTTAGTTTTTTGATGATCGTTTTGTAGTTCCTTGTGTTTTTTCGATTTTCTTTACTTTCTTTTCAAAAACTTCAAAACTAAAGTTTTGAACTTGGCTGAGAGACAGTTAAAATGGCACCAATATTCAATATTTTGCCATACACTTAAAAGCCATTGAAAATTATCTTAATTGTTCCTAAAATCACTGCACCAATTAAGCGAAAATACAACTTTTTTTGTAATAGATCCATTTCAGTTGAAAAAGTAGTCACCTTACAAAAAAACAATCATGAAAAGTAAAAATTTGCCCCGAAAAACTTTGTTTCTGGCAAAATTGAAAATCAAATAAAAAAAATTCATGTATCGATATTTTTTTCTATGCAACGTTATAGTATCGATATTTATTTTGATCGATATTTCCGACCTTTAATTCAGATAGCAAAAGTCAAGAATACAAGATATAAATGCCACATTTACAAGTACCAAAATGAAAAGCTTAACTCACTGGTATCATCAACCCTTTGAAGCATAGTGGTTTCACACAGAAACCAATTACATTTTTATTTCTATACACAGACTGATTTTACAGCGAAACCACAAAACAAATCATAAATAATCTAAGTAATTTTTCGATTTTGTATGACCTGAAACAAAGTGCAATTTTTTTAGGCAGAAAAAAATTTGATTAGATTTGTCAGCGACACTGTGTTTGCTGTTACTTGCATTGTGGTTTAATAACGTAGCCTCTAACAAAAGTTCAAATAAATAGTTTTTTGCACAAAGGAAGTATACTCCATCCTTTTTCTACACATAAAGACGGCCCATACTAAATATCATTAAAATTAGAAATAAAATCGAAATTCGTGCTTCAAAGGGTGATTGGTTGGGGTTTTATGGCGCAAGATCTACACCAGGGCTATACTGCGCCAAACAATTGTATTTATATTATAAAAAATAAATTTTTAAAAAATGTAGAGAGTAAAATAGTATAGACAATAAAAGTATAAAACTGTCAAAAAATCTAAATAAAAAAAATAGGAGCCAATTTCTTGTAAAAATGCAAAGCGATTTTGATGAGGAGGGAAATTAAAATCCAATGACAGAGATGGGTGCGTCGTGTTAAAATAACGCAGCCTGACTTTATTAAAAGAAGGGCATTCACTTAAAATTTGTAAAACAGAACAAATAACTCCACAGGCATTGCAGCTTCAAAGGGTGAACTTATATACTGAACTTAAAGATGCTAGTAAGTTTAGTTTGAGATATTGGGGGTCGACAGAAGATCTCGATTCTATTTAACCCCCTGATGCAGAGATTGATCGGGATCTCAAGGCTCATTCTTATTCATGCAAAAGGAAATAAAAATCATGTAATGATACTGAACATAAACTAATAAGTACTTCTGATTTTAATATATATATAAAAAGTTTTGATCTAATTTATGAATTTTTTTTAGTGAGGACTTTAAAACTAAATACGATAAAATCACAATGACTAATGAAAAAATTGCAAGAAATATCACAAATTACTTGGGAATTGAGAAAGCCACCGAGTGAAACCAAAAAAAAAAAAAAAAAAAAAAAAAAAAAAAAATTCACTAATTGTGACCTACCCTATAGGTTGAATTTTTCAAATCAGGAAGAAAGCTGAACTCCGAAAGAAAAGATTTGCTGGTAAACATTTGATAACATTTTAACTATAATAGTGCTCCTAAACGAAATACAAAACTTGCATAAAATCTGCAAAGTAAACGAAAACTTTCGTATATGAAATCTGGAAATGCCAAGTTCAGTAAAAAATTCTGCAGAACAACATTTTTGATTTTCTCAATCTCGTAAAAGACAACATTTTGACAATTCTACTATAATAAATTAGCTGCTGATACCTGATCAGAAATTTGCGAGATAGAAATTAAAGTAAAACCAGAAAAAGTTTTAAAAATATATATATATTTGATTATAGGAATAATGTTGGTCTAAATTACCAAATTGTTATCATACCTATCAGTATCTATTAATTTACTGCTGAACAACTGATACTTTATTAATCAGAGTTCGTAAGAGATATAAATAGGACACTTGGGTAACTTCAGCTGAAAAGATGGAATTTTCTATTGACAAAATAATGAATATTGAAATCAAAACAGAAAGAGGGGGGGGGGGCAGGGTTGGTTGGTTGTTTTCAGATTATCTGGCGCCGTGAGCAACACGAGGGCTATAATACGCCGAAACATTCGTCATTAGACAAGCCAACATACATTTACAAACACCCATGCCAACACGGGACTCGAACCCGCAACCTCGCGGTCTAGAAGCTAGCACGCTAACCACTATACCGTTTGGTCGGCGGGGGGGGGGGGGGAGGGAAACTAAGATTCCAAGTACTAATCGCTAAAAATATCGTGAATTTTTGGTATTTCTATGGGAAAATATACACCCCCGCTCAGTATTAAGCATCTTCGAGTCATCTAACGATATTTTACACTTTAGTGACTTATGTATCGGTCAATACTTTTTTATAAAAAAATAAACATTTATTTAAAATAAACTTTAAATGATTTTGATTAAAATTGCTTGTGGCAATGCCCTTTAGAAATTCACGTAGAAATGCATTAAAGGCGTAAAAATTTGAAAAACGAATGTCTTTAAAGTATAGCTCTCTTTCCTTGAGCAACACCCCTTTCAACGACTGTTTTTCTTTTGTTTCACTTACTCGAAATGAATAATAGAACAAATTATTGCCAGTTTGATTTTTTTTTTGTGTGTGCAAATGTTGCAATAATCTTAAAAAAAAAAAAAAAAAAAAAAAAAAAAAAAAAAAAAACTTTGTCCATTATGGAAATTATATTCCAGATCATATTTATCGAAAAACATATTGCCAATTTCGCCCTTTTGGAAGGTTTTTGTTTTTTGGCCAGTGTAATAAATAAAGCTAAAAATATCGTTAAGCTAGCCTTTTTTTTTTTAAAAACAAAAAACTTTAATGAGAAAACAGTAAATTATACGAAACCAACGCCAAATTTAAATGCAGTCTTCAATTAAGTGTAACTGAATTGTATTGAGTGTAACTGAAACTTGTGCGATGTTCCACACCCAGGGGTCAAAGTGACAAAATAAGAATATATAGGATCTTTTTAAAAAAATATAGGACAATTTAAAACATTAAATAACTGCACACAGTTGCTACTGAACTTCAAGATTTACTCGTTACATATTTATATACTCGTTATATTTAATTTAAGAGAACAGAAAACACACCTTTAAAAAAAAAGAAATCGCCTGATCCTGAATACGTGATACGTTATTGCCTCAATATTCCATCTCTAAATCAAGTTTTATTAATTACATTATTTTCAATCATGAGTTTTTTGCTTCCAGCATTTTTAACTGTTCCAGTTTCTTTAAGTATTTTTTTTATCCCTGTTTGCAGTCTTTTGTTGATTCAGATTTACTGTTCAGTGTCAGCTGGATTGGCGGCGAAAAGTGGGAGATTTATCGCCGAATGTGGCGAACCTGCCACTTGGTTTTAAAGCAACCCTAGTGATCGTTTGGATTTGACAACACAACGTATTGACGTAATTTTCAATTTTGGCGACTTTTATGAAAAAATCTTGGCTAATATTCCGAATCCGGTACGAATTTTGCGCCAAGGCGATTTTCGCCAAAAAATGTCAGCCCTGCCATTTTTTAAGAGCAAGATAACTAACTGCCTATGGTTGCCATAATTTGGAGTGATTTGATGTAAACAATTCGTGGCGCCGAATCCGTACAGGATTCGGAATAAAAAAATCGCCATCCGACATCATACAGTAAATCTTAACCCTTTTGTTTTCTTCATCAATTATTGACTGAGTACTCAAAATGTTCTTTAGTAGTCCTGCAAGTTAATCCCAAGTTGTTTTTATCCGTTTTTCCCGAGGCAGAGTTGTGTTGTAGCATCTCTCTCTGCATTATGGCCAATTAATGTATTACGTTGGAGGAGAAATCAGATCAGAAATTCAAGACCGATTGTTATGGAAATGTTCACATGTTTACAACTTCCACCGGTCCAGTAGAGTTGAGTTGTAGGTTATGCAGCACGTGACGTCACAAGAGATAAAACGCCGCGCCGCAGTTACAAACATCGTTTTTGTTAGGTCTTTTTCACCTACGATCGCGCCAAAGAATCCGAAATATTAAAAAATGGCAACAAACGGCGCCGTTATTACGAATTCGAAGAAAATATAGATCGAATCAATGTAGAAATATAGGATATATAGGACAATTGTAAAATATAGGACAATATAGGACATTTTTACCGATTTTTTAAAAAATATAGGATTTATAGGACATATAGGACGTCTGCGACCCCTGCACACCCCAAGTTGTTTCAAGGTACCACAAGGTTTGAAACACACCAAATAATTAGAAACACCCTTGCTTTTACATACCATTAACAGATTGTATCGCCGTCCCTAAAGAGACCTTATTTTTGGACATAAAAACTATAAGGTCATGATAAAATGTAAATACGTTGCTCTTCATGAATTTTTGAAGTATTCAATCGCATATTCTCTTAAATAGTTATTTAAATGCAACAAAATTCGACGTGTGGTTCGATTTCAGCCACTGACTGAGTGATTATTGTTTTGATTATTCAAGGTGTTGAGTTCTAATTCCAATAACAGGGTGGCCACTACATTCAGGAAAAAAGTTCCCTGACAGATTTCTAAAAATTTCCCTGATTTCAGGGCAAACTTTTTTTTTTAAATTTCCCCAATTTTCTTAGGTTTTCCAGATGTCTAGACACCCTGATCAAATAGAACATGTATGCTAAAGAGATAATATGCAATTTTTTAAAAAATAGTTTTGCTGGTAATGAAAAGTTAAAATTATTCCGCAACATTAAATTTCTAATGGCTTACAACTACAAATCTCCATGTAAATAGCGCTAAAATATGGATAAACGTGCCTTAAACAATATAAAAATTAAAAAAGTTCCCCGACATTTCCCTGATTTTTTTCCAGAATCAGAAAGCTCCCTGGCATTTCCCTGTTTTCCAGGTTCTGTGGCCACTCTGAATAAAATGCGAGTGTCAATAGATAAATTATTGTGTAAAAAATTGTCGCACGAAATCAAAACCAATTACATCGTGTGATTGAGTTCTAAATAAATTCATGTGGTTGGTTGAATTTTTTCCTTTTGCAAGGGCAACACTAGGGCTAAACTGCGCCGAATAAATTCATGTGAAAGTAGAATTTTTAAAGTAGTTACTGTTAAATTTGTTCTTGTCACAATGTATTGAGCATCGCGGTACTTTCATTTGCAGTTAAATTTAAATTCCGATATTTTTATCTGTTGTAAAATAATATTTTAGGTTTGAATGAATTTCTATTAAAAAATCATAAATTTAGAAGCATAATGTTTGGCTGTTGAATGAATACCTAATTCCCATTTACCAATTAATCCAACCTTTCTGTAAATGACTTTAAAATGATTATAGAAAGGAAAAGCTAAAACTATTGAGACTTTTTAGATAATCTAGTTAGCCTGGTACTCTATCTTCATGGAAATATACTTAAAAATAAACTGTCAAAACTATTAAAATCCGTGTTTAGAATAATAATACCATCATAAGAGCATTCAAGTATTTAATGGATGATTTTATGTGTGCGTGAACATAAAAGTATACATTTTTAAATCCTTTATATTATCTTCGATTTTGAGTGTGTTTGTTAGTCAAATCTTTCTCATTAAACCAATTACAGGGTTCCCACTCAAATCACAGAATGAAAATCAATGACTTTTAAGGACCTAAATAATGTTCTTAAGGACCGTTGAAATTTTTTTTTCAGGCCTTATGTCTATAAATAATTCTTTTCTACCAAAAAAGTTACAAGTTGGTGGATGCGTAACACAAATATATCAGAGAATTCCGATACGGTGAAGATAAGTGGCGATTACGAGGGGTTACAAGGCCGAGTTATATTTTTTATAAATTTTGCAATTGGCCACACAACATCTGCAAAAATTAAGGAGCTCTAAGCACTTTCAAGGACTTGTAAGCATTTTCAAACACTTTCAAGGCCTTGAAAACAAGTTCAAAAATATTAAGCACTTTTAATGACTTTCAATGACCGTGGGAACCCTGAATTACCATCATCCAATCGATCTGAAACTGGCAGATAGAATGCATTGTCGTCGATATTTGGGGAGAAAAAAAAATTTAGTCTTTGACAATAGAATCGTAATGGTCAAACAACATGAAAAGTCGATCTGAGCTCCAAATAGCTTAAATAAGTTTCAATTGCAGTTAAAAGTTGGCAATGTATAAAAAGGATTTATAAAAAACCCCGTTTTAATAGGTTCATTTTTAAATGACTTGTTGAAAATTTCCTTCTTCATTATCAATTACTTAGGTTTAGAATCTTCTGGTAAAATTTTTAATTTTAATTATACAAATTAGACCTTATGTACCACAGGCAACTAGTCTGTTAGGGAAAACGTAACCCATGCGTTTGACTGGCTGATAATTCGAATTTATTTTCGATGGGGAATTATGATCTGTTAACAAGTTTTGGCAAACAATAGAATCCTACTTCAAATAAGCTACACATAAGATGTATTCCTAAGAAAATTTCAAAAAAGATTATTATTTGTTCTTTTGATAAAAAAAAAATTAAAAGAGTTCCAGCCATATAAATGGTATGCCCACCCAGGCCCCAGCCCCCACAAGTGACAGCGAACCCAGCAATGACTCTTACTCATCTTCAATCAAAACTCATTGTGTTGCATGCAAAACAATTACAACTCCTCCCGAAGTCACGCAACAATTACAGCAGATTGAAAACAATAAAAGCGCACACCAGATTTCGACCTCAGCACGCAGCATTTAAAGATATAGCGATATAGAAGAGGGAACAAACTACATGGAGGTAAACAATTTGAGTCACCAGAAAACGATGTTCGAATCTTCTTTTCCCAGATTTTTTTTTCTTCTTTCTTTTCTTTCTTCCACCACCAGTCGTCACAGCTGAGGAATCGCGGAGGGGAAGTGACGTACAGAGATCTTCTTGCCATATTTGGCGATATTCGGCTTCTTTTCGCTGCACTAGGATTCACCCTAAAAATCAGATCTGTCCGTCAAACACATTTTCTTTATAATTTTAAGATAACCACATTAAAATTAGTTTAATTTTTCGAGTTGTCTGGATACTGGATGAGCCCATCTTTCAAAAGCTTTTTTTAAATCTTTTTAGAGTAGACTAACTATCAAAATTTAAAGAAAATACAATGAGCCAAAGTAGGCGATAAGAGTTTAAATATGGTACGATAGAAAAATTCCTCTCCCTATCTCGCCAAAAGAAAAGACCACGTTTTTCAAAACCTGTTCTTCTCCATCGGCTACGTTGAACCACAATTCTTCCTGTCCTCCAAAATAGAACCTTTTCTCTTTTTATTTTATTCTTCTCTTCTCTTCTGCTAGACTCAAACAATCATGAAAGATAATTATGCAGGTATCCTCCCTCCTCTTGTAACGAGCTTCACTGAATTCGTTCCTGTTTTTTTGCATTGACAGAGCGTGTTAGTGGCTGGTATTTTCTTACCTAAGTAATTTTAACCTTGAGGATCTTTTTTCCAGGAGTATTTTGGTTGTGTGAAACTAGCAATTTATTTGAGAACAACTTAGCTGGTTTATTTTTTTTTCCAATTTCTCTTGGCGATTATTTGTCCTTTTGTATGACTTTAAATGTTATGTAGTTTTTGTATACTAGTTTTCCAATTCTTAATTCAAACAAAGATATTGAGTATTGAACAAAAAATGCTGTTAGCACTTTTTATTTTTAATTACTCAATATGTAACAAAGGGTTAATGGAAGAATTGAATTCGGTAAAGAAAACTTTTCGATTTAGTTCGGCATTTCTACACGTTTTTAAACGTTCCGAAGTTCAAAAAAAAAAAAAAAAAAGAAGTTTCCTAGAATTTTTTCTTCTTTGTGTCTGTCCAGAACAAACCAACCAACATGATTTTTTTTTTTTTTAATGATGATGAAATGTGGTTAAAGGTTAAAAAAGTATAAAAAGTATATTTTTTTTCTTTGACTTGAGATTATTTAAAATATCTTTATAAAAACCGAATTTTTTTAATTTTTTTTGATCATATACTTTCATCAACCATTTGGGTAATTTAAAGTAAAAATGTGCAAACACTAAAAAGAAAATTAACATATATTAGTATCACAAAAAAAAAAAAAAATATATCCAAACTTTAGGCACATGAATTTAATAATAAAAAGTTAATCAGAAATTCGATAATAAGTGTCTTTATTATCATTGATCAAATGGAAGTTAGAATTTACATTTTCTGTTAAATCCCTAATCAAGTTGTAAAGATTGCAGAATTTACTGGCGCAAGCACCGATTGAATTTAACCGCAACTTGTTCAGGGTGGCCACAAAATTCAGGAAAAAAAAGTTCTCTGATAATTCCCTGACAGATTTCTAAAAAATTCCCTGATTTTAAGGCAAACTTTTTCCCAATTTCCTTAGATTTTCCAGATGTCTAGACACTCTGATCAAATAAAACATGTATTCTAAAGAGATATGCAATTTTTTTAAAAATAGTTTTGCTGGTAATGAAAAGTTTAAATTATTCCGTAACATTAAACTTCTAATGGCTTACCACTACAAACCTCTATGTAAATAACGCCAAAATATGGATGAACGTGCCTTAAACAATACAAAATTTCCCTGATTTTCATGAAATTTTAAAAAGTTCCCTGACATTTCCCTGATTTCCAGGTTTTCCCAGTTCTGTGGCCACTCTGTTGTTTCAATCGATCTTTCCGCTTGTAAATTCTACCAATCATCACTGTCATTTATCTCCACGATCCAACTCGGGGAGGGGTACAGAAATATAATGAATCCCAACAGGCATTTGACCAGTTTTTATTCAAAATTCATCTTAAGATTATATTTTCAAGATACTGACATTAATTTCTCACTTGTATCGATTCCCCTTGCACCAAAAAATTTGGTTTATTTATAACATTTCGAAATCACTAAAAACATCCATAACTAGTTGTAGTCACGCAACATGGGAATCGCTTAATAATCAACGGCAACTACCACTCTTTAATGGGCTGTTTACTGTAAGATAGACTTGAGGCGCGGCAACTACTTTGTAATGACGAAATTGCAGTAGCCTGGAGGTTATTATTGGTCCAATTGTTCCTTATAAAT
This sequence comes from Linyphia triangularis, assembly GCA_963978545.1. Taxonomy (NCBI): domain Eukaryota; kingdom Metazoa; phylum Arthropoda; class Arachnida; order Araneae; family Linyphiidae; genus Linyphia; species Linyphia triangularis. The sequence continues at coordinate 27,293,681 of OZ021732.1, read as the reverse complement.
GGACATGGGTGTCAGCAAGATCACTTGTAGGGGTGTGAGGAAGTAGCGGCTAAAGTTTCTTCAGTTCAAATCTTGATTTTTCAGAAAGGAAAATTTCTACTGAAATGTAAATTAATAGAAGCGCATTCATTTTCTTTTTAAATAAATAATTGAAAATTCACGTTCCACTTCCTTTTACAACTCTTCTCAACCTTATTTTCTATATTAAAACACCGGGGGTTGCAAGTTCATTCTTTTGCTTTTTTAGGTACCATCTCCATAGACATAATGCTTATTTTTTTGCCATGTTATTTACCGAAGTATTAATTTTAATAAATATAAACTTTTAAACCAAGTATAATAACAGCAATTAAAGATCACTACTAAAATTTGAAGGGAAAATAACTAAATATTATTTTATTATTAATTTTTTGAAGTTTTTTTAAGCTAGCTAATAAAGACTTTTTTAAAGTGCCATAAAAACATCCAGATCTTTTCCATTCAAATTTCCTTAATGAACTTTTATTAACTGTTATTATGCTTTGTTTTTAAAATTCATACGTTTGAAATCAATACCTGGGTCCTCGGTTGAATTTATTGGGACAGAAGAAAGGAAGCATTATTTCTTTGACTGATTGACGATTTCTCTTGAATATTATTTCTCGATGTCGTTGTAACACGGGATATTGAGCTCTTATTTTCGAGAGCTACAAGTTGTAAACGAAGTGCTTTTAAATTAATGTACCACAAAAGCACTTGCTTAAAAAAGACCATCTTAAAGCGTTTGATATAAACAGGGCAAACAATTATTTAACCCTCAACTGACTAGCAGCGTAGCAAGGAGGAGGGGAGACATAATTTCTCAACAAAAATTATATTTGGGAGGGTTAAATTTATTCAATAAGTAATCGCAATTTTGATTCTAAGATATAATTACTGCAAAAAACGCCTCATTAAATATGACATGCGTGTTATATTTCAGTTTACAAAACCGTTTCTAAATAAACTTTCGTAAGTCACTACTACACTTAAAATTCTACTATTTAGAATTTTGACGAAAAGTTTGTTTCTACACAATATTTCTAAAACTTTCTACACTTTTTTAGACAGCACACCCCTGCATATATACTTTTCCGATAACGGCCAGTCAAATATTATTACAAACCGGGTCAAATAGAAAATAATAAATATATTATCTACTAGGGCACAATATTCCTTGATTAAAAAAATATCATTTAGATTTCCTAATGAGATTTTTATATTAATAGTTAATTTTCTGTAAAAACTTTTAATCAAAAACCTCCACAAGCAACTCTTTCCCAGTTGAATTCTTCCATTTTAACCTTTCTTGACGGAAACCACCATAAGGAGGATCGACTGTATTTGATTTCCAATTGAAAAAGGAGAGAGGGAGTGGGAGTAGTTGCAACACCAGTTTTGTGGTGCTCATCCAGTTTCGTCCATTGACGTTTGACTTTAGTCTGTTTTCTATTATAATTCTGTAAAACTCAAATTGAATGCGATTTTGTCAGACTTCCGCTGCAGTAATTAAAAATTCAACCTATTGCACACATCTGTAAAAATATAGGCAACTAAAATATTACTTTTCAATTGCGTTACTTTATTTTATGAAAACTAATTATAATTTTAAAATGCATGCTAATATTGAATATATAAAAGAGGAAATGCATTAAACGAAAGATTTTAGGTTTTATTATTTATATATATTAGTACAAAAATTCGTAACGATTAAATGATTTTATTTATTTAAAATCACTAGTTTGGAATTGAGACACACTTTCTGAATATTTTATCCTTGTGGAAGTCAGTCGTATGAAAATATGGCATGACCTCCGTTTTGCACCAAATGTGAATAAGTACGGCCCACAAGAATCTCCATCAGAAACAGATCACACTTTCCCGGATAAGAGACCTCATACAAGTTTCACTCAATTTAACTATGAAACAGATCCGGATCTACATCGTGTTACACAAGAATTTGAAAACAGCAGTAACTGCACCGGAAGTACACGAGGATCAACGGTCAGAAAGTGGAGGAAGAGGGACAACGGACATCCTCTGTAGACAAAGCCGCCGGCTGTTTGATGGCATTTAATTGACCATGCGACAATTCAATGCAGCATCAGTTCGTACAAGAGGTTGGTTTAAGTTTCCGATCTGATGGAAACAGTGTTTCTTTCCCTCACCCCTTCTTATGAAACTTCATGGTCATCAAATAATCTTAAAAAATGTATTGTTTTATCACAAATCTCTGTGTAAATGTCTAATGAACGAAATAAAGGATTCTTGCACGCAGTTGAAGTACTCAAGAAAAGGAAAAGCAATACATTGGATATGTAAAAGGTATTGGATAGTTCTGCCTTTTCAACATATAACTAATAGTGAACTTTATAAAATGCCCTACAATAATTACATTTTTGGAAAAATCTCATCAAATTGATGACTTTATAAAATAAAATTTTTAAGGACTATGAAATGTTCCTAATTCGGTGCCGGTAACCCTTAACACTAAAAACTGTCACCATAAAAAGAGTGGATTATCGTATCATTACAAAATACAGTTTTAGAATTGATTCAAAATCAAATTCTAATAAAAAATATACCTTTTCCCTTTCAAGTGAAATGAAAATTAACTTAAACATTTATTAAACAAAGTGTATTTTGCTGAAACAATTTAGTCTCAAACGTTTATGAACAGAGCAGTATTTTAGTATTGTTTTGTGCACCTCACACTGCTTGACTTTTTTTTTCCGTTTATATACTTTCTGAATCCTTAAAATACAGAAAAGAAACTTGACTATCTTGAATTTTTAATCCATTAACAAGCTACTTAAAAATTTCTATTTATATGCAGTGCAATACCTCAACATTATCAAGAGAATTCAGTAAATGCCTCGTGTTACAGGACGATTAAAATTACCCGTGGCAGAAGTAAAGTAGTTAAGTGACACATTCATTCGAGAGTTATCTCAGACTTGTACATCTTTGTCCTTGAAAGATCATTGCACGAAGGTATTCCAATTGAAATTATCGCTTGCACCTGGTACCAGTGAAGACTTTATCTAGAAATAGAATAGAGATAACTTCTCATTGAAATTTACTTTCCTAACTGCTGCTATCTATTTCTGCCAAACCGAGAACAAGACTAGATATTAAATACTCAGGCGCAAGAAACATACTGCGACTGCAAGATTTGGGCTGCTGAGAGTAATGCAGTAAGGATAAGGCAACGCCTTCCAGAAGGTCTTTCTGGAGTAAAATGCCCCACTATTATGCTCTAAATGGAAGAAAACTATAGGGCAACACGACATACGATGGAGACTGTCGCAATCGATTCCTGTCTAATCGTGTTTGACATCAAAATGCCCAGCTCAAGCGAAGGAAATCCGAGTTCTAAACTTCTATCATGTTAAGCGAGCATTATGTCACTGAGCCTTTAATCCGTCCCGAAAATGCGTATTTATCGAAAACACAGAATAGAGATAAAGCAAATTAATAACCACAACCTTTCCCGTTCTAATCTCATTTCGAACATAATTCACCGTCGACAAATGTGTTCAAACCCGAATGACGAAGAAGACTGATATTCGGAATTCAATTGTACGCTTATAGCACTAATACAGGGTATTTATAAAGTTACTATACATTCTTGTGATAATCACATTTTATTGCATACAGTGAATAATTAATCATTACCAAACCTATATCATTCCAGGACACACCTTTAGTACATTTCAATGTGTCCCTCGTGCACTTTTCGGCACAGCAACCAGCGTTCCACCGTGTTCTGGAAAACATGGAGCCTCAATTGCGGCTGTAATCCGTTGTTTAATATGTCCAATGTAGCGTATCTTCACATGGTGCACCTTGGATTTTATAAACCTCCACGCAAAGAAATCTAGGGGGGAGAGACAAATTTGGTGACTGCGAAGCCCACATTCTTGACAAGCCCCGTTAGAACTTTGGGGTGGTGTGCTGGGATGTACAAGGGGGACGCATTAAAGTGTACTTAAGATATGTTCTCGTATGATATTTGTTTGATTAATCACTTGCTAATTCTTGTTTGCACTTCCATTATCTATTTCAATTTATAAAACCCACGGCATTATAGAATATTTCGAAAGCTTTGTCCATCCTGTTTGGTAGAATAATTATGAAATTTATGCAATAAAATGTGATTATTACAAGAATATATAGTTACTTTACAAATACCCTGCAGATACATGAATAATCTTTTTGAAAGCAAGTTTTACATAAAGAGCGAGAGGAACATCAAAGACTTAACACATGGTTGACTGATCAAGTGTTAACTCTAGTTTGCACTTCCATTATCTATTTCAATTTATAAAATTCACGGCATTATAGAATATTTCGAAAGCTTTGTCCATCCTGTTTAGTATATCGCCACTCTATTATAAAGAAAATACTTTTCTTGGTATTTAGGTTTTTAAGATAATTTCAGTATTACAGAAATTTCGAACATGACGGAAAGTTATGATGAATAGCTGACGAAAGTTACGATGAAGAAAATTTCAATGAATTTAAACACGGACGACTTACCTGCTTATCCGAGTGATTTAGAAATAGATTGTAGTGATTCCGAAAGTGACAGTTAATTGGAAGACAGTTGTGAATCTGATATTAGACCACCAAAACGGCAAACAAGAATCTGAAAGTGATTTTGAAGAAGAGTGGTTTGAAAATATTACACCAACCTTGGAGGATTGTTAAAAATGTTCTGTCGAACTTGTGTAACTGTCGTAACTTAGTGAAACTGAAGCAAGTTGGTGGACCTTAAAAGTTATCATTTCAACGTCTTGTATCATAGGTTATTCAAGCAACATTTATTTGCTAGATAAACATTTGCTATTCCTTCTAATCTCCAAAAAAAAAGAGTTTTTTAATCAGTAAATATGGAAGAGGAACTTTGTGTTATCTACGTGAGTCTTGCGATGTTTACATACGTTACAAATACATTAAAAGAATTTGCAATAATATTTTATGCCAAAACGAAAGTTAGTTGAACGGAATATGAAATTGAAACGGTTGGAAAAGTTAAGAGAAAAACTGTACTCTTCAACCGCTTTTACCGAAGTAAATGTTCTTAATATTTTAACTTTTTTTTTTTTTTTAATGCTGACGGCACCACATGCGAAATATGGGAAAAAAAAATAATAATTTTTAGAGCACAAATTATGTTCATAGCACGATTGCAACATTAAATTTATGAAATACATTAAGTTTTTTTTCTTTCATTATTTTTTTTTAAATTAATGAACAATATCGGTATAAATGCAGAATACAACATTGTTGTTTTTGAAAAACACAAAGCGATTGGCTTTCCTTGCACTTTTCGGCAAAACATTCTTATCCAACTGACTGCCAAATTAGTTTTTTAAAGGTTGACGTCTGAATAACAAGAACCACTTGGCAACAACTCAACTTCAAACCATTTTCTTTCCAGTGGAGAGAGAACAGCACAAATTATTCATTCCTTCATCCCCAGGATCGCAAATGATCGTGGAAAAGGAACCTTCGAATAAAGAACAACGCCCCTCCTGTTGATGCGAAACAGTCTTCGAATAACCCCCATCGCTAATGCCGGACGCGTGCTAGTCGCGTGCAGACACCGGCGTACGAACGAAAACGCGCTCACGCCACGTGAAAGAGAACAAAGAAAAACAAAACACCTTCTGGCAGACGATTTTCTTTGCGGTCCGCCGATGCTCATTTCTGTAGTTCAACAGTTCCATGGAGTTTAGTTGTTCCATGAAATTGAAGAGTGCAAGGTTGAAAAATGTAGGTGTTGCCTACGTTTCATATCTGTGATTTAAAAAACAATCTACTGTCGAAAATATCAAGGAAAATACGTGACAATGCATTTCTGTAAAAATAGATGCAGTTCATGAGCAAGTTATTTTTGGCTCAACCCTTTCATCTCTGAAGCAACTTAGACGCAAGTTCGTTTATCAATAATAATTTTACCGAAAAAAAAAACCAACTACTGAAAACGCATAATAAAAACGTATGTAAAAGCGGTCTTTTAGTTACAGCTCCAAGAACTTGATAGAAAGCATTGTGGTCAACAACGAACCCATCTGTCAAGCTCATGTAAAGGATTTATACTATCTAACCCAATGTTCACGTGAAAAAAGCCAAAACTTATTTTTTTAGATTTTTACCACTTACGATGAACTTAAATACTAACCACGTTTAATTTCTTTGAATACAACACATTTTTATGAATCAAAATAATTGCCCTTATAATTATCCATAAAATCATTCCCTGATTTTTAAAAAAAAATATTCTTCTGGTAAATTCTGGAATTAAGTCCGTGGGGAGAGAGATGTATTTTTCGACGAATAATGAGATATTTTGTAAAGAAGTTATTACAAGCCGCACACGTTATAGATTTTTTAAACTACTTTGTCCATAGTCTTCTGTTGATACCAGACACAACCTTTTTAAAAGAGAGAAAAAAATCAAAGTATAAATATAGTGTAAAATTTAAAAAGAAATAAGTACTTTAATTTTCTAATTGGTTTGTGTTTAGGTATGTATGAATACTAATTTTTTTTTAAATCGTCCAACTTGTTCCCGCGTTACTTACATTTTATGGTTCCGGACGAAGAGATATCGAAGCTATACTATATACGTTACATTTTTCTTTCATTTTTGATCTAGGGGTACTGTACGCTAAAAAAGACACAGTAATAGAGGTATAGAGATTATATAATATTTTTGCTTTGCGAAAACGGGACATACGGAAATAAGACCATACTTATGCATGTACGGTGTTGAGAGAGAATTGAACTTTATTTTCCGACACCATCTGAAGAAACTGAACAACGAAAACAAATCTAAAGTACATATTTAAAGTAAAGCCTGTATAGAAGTTTAAAAAAATAAAGTGACTTTTTCAAAAAACGAAATTGCTGATAAAACATTGGAATATAAGGGATAACGTGTCTAGAAGTAACACTATTTATATATTTAACTGCAGCATCTGAAGAACAGCTGATTTTGGTTTGGTTGGAATACAAGAAGGGAGGTTGATTTCTCACTTTCCTACTGATATATTTGAATATAATTTTCGACAAGTAGAAATTTCAGGAAAAATATTTTTTTGACGAAAGAAATATGTTACTACAACTAAACTAACCCTGATAACGAAGCATGTTGTAACACAGGTTAAAATTGAGAAAACTTTAAAAAAAAAAAAATTGCTTTATTTACCCACTTGGGTGGGCAACTATATCCATTTAATATCCTAATCTACTCCGAGCCATCAGATTCACAATTGTGACACTCAAATAGTGATTTTTCACAAGTGCAGACTTCATCAGCTTCACAACTGTTGCACTTTTAATCCACTTTTCATTTGGTTTTTCTCTTCCAAAAAGGGTTACAGTATACGATACACATTTCGACTACTTCAGATTCTGTCGAGATGACGTTTCTTTTTATTCTTCTATCTGCATAGTAGTAGCATGTTACAACTAGATCCAAAATTTGTGTTACATCTGCAGTTTGCATCCAAACGATACTTCTATTTTGAAAACGCTATATCACGAATTTCTTAACCCTATTTTTTTGGTAAGACATTGCATTTTATGTTCAAAAACAGTCTTTTAAAATGGTATTTTGTTTGTGCGGTTAATTGTAGTCACCTACATGCAATTTCTAAAACTCTGAAGAATAATAAAAAAAAAAAAAAAAAAATAATAATAATAATAATAATTACTTTCCTCGTCAAAAAACAACGAAGTTCAAAATTTAAACTACGTTCAATATTCGCTCCTATCTTTTTGTGTACTAGTTCAATACTATACGTACCTCTGATAATGTGGATTCTGACACAATAGAGCGCTTGTAGCAAAAGTTATTTGGTTTCTTACAACTAAACCTTGTTACTTTTAGACCAGGTCTCCCCTACAATTTGTAACTTGCTAAGAAAAAAAAAAAAAAAAAAAGAAAAAAAAAAAAAAAAAAAAAAACTACAACTTACGTTTATAGAATGAATCCCTGTTTATTCAATACTGCAATTCTTCTACGTTCACTGATTCTGAAACATTAAAATAAATAAATTAAGAATTATAGTTTTTACATGTATAGTTACTAAAAATACAAATAAAAGCTATTGGTGTTTTAAGAAGATTGACTCAGAATTCTTATTCGAAAAAACCGGGAAGTGATTTTTGAATTAAAGAATAATTCTACTTAAAAATTCGATGAAAATTCCAATAAATTAGAGGGTTAAAATTAAAATTACATTGCTAGATTATAAATCACGACAAAATATTAGGAAAATAGTGGATCTTATGAGTAGCGTTATTACGAGTAGGTTTGCTACTGCTAGAGTGATGAATGATTAGGACAAAGACAAAAAAATGTTTTTTTCCTGTAATCCTACCTACCCTAAAATTACGATAGAAAAATTTCGACCCTAAAGTTTTTTTTAGATTTTTTAGAAAATTTTAATTATATAAAACTACGTTTGTTAAAGCAATTAATTGATTATTGCGTAATGAGCTGTTAAACATGAAGAAAAATTATAAATACAGTCAAACTCCGTTAACGCGAAGTCGATGAGGCCGCCGAAATGGTTCGCGTTAACCGAATTTCATGTTAAACGAATAAATTAACGATAAGTTTTAAGTAAGGAGAACTGCTTTTACTTCGCGTTAAACGGTATTTCATGTTAGGCGATTTCGCTTAAACGGGGTTTGACGTACCCACTAAAATACCTGTTTTCAGTAAATACCTGGGTTTATGTATAAACCCACAAAAAGAAATATGCACAGGTATTTTATATCATTGATCAGTTTTAAATGTTGCACATTAATACTCCGATAACATTTATTTTTGCATATTTGACAAATAAAATATTTAGCCAAAAAGAAAAAAAACCTCTTTCCTATCTACTCTGATATTTTTGGCCCATGTTACAGGAAACAAACTTTTATTTTTATTTTTTTGCTTTAGTTTGAGTTTAAAATTTTTATATCAGAATTCCTATTGATGGTGAGGAAATAACATTTAAGCCTTTTGGAGTAAACATATTTTGGTCAAAGCAGAACATCATTTTAACCCAAATGAATAGGACGGTTGGTTTTATTACTCTATATTACCATTTCGTACTTACGAGAGTAAAATAACAGCTATAATAATCCGATACATTCAAGCACTAAGTTTCACTTTTGGTACTCCATAAACATGCTGAAATTAATTTCGTATTTTAGGAATACAAGACTTACTTTAAAAGACATATAATTATATTTTTCGGTTCGTTCATAGAAAATAATCAATTTTATAAATCTTAAGGGAGTATTCTACTGTAGAGGCATGAATTTCGCCCGGTTTTTGAAGCGCTGTACAAAGGAAACAAAAAATATTTTTACCATCAATTTTTTTATCATTTGTTTATTGATGTTTTACTATTACATAAAAAAATTATTAAAAAAAAAAAATTAAAATTGACAAAGTTATGAGCAGTCAAAGTGGGGGGGGGGGGGGGTAAAAAAAAAGGTGTCCTAGCGTGCATTATTCCAACCCTCCTGGTGATCTGAAACATAAAAAACAGACGGATTCTTAATTATTATAGATGCCGCTATCGTATAACCCTTGGATAAGTTAAAAAAAAAAAAAAAAAAAAAAATTAAAATGGCGGCAGTTTGAAAAAAAAAATTTCAAGCATTTTTTTTTTGACCCCCCACTTTGACTGCTCATAACTTTATCAATTTTAATTTTTTTTTTTTAATAATTTTTTTATGTAATAATAAAACATCAATAAACAAATGATAAAAAAATTGATGGAAAAAATATTTTTTGTTTCCTTTGTACAGCGCTTCAAAAACAGGGCGAAATTCATGCCTCTACAGTAGAGATTGCAAAAATGTGGATATTTTGAGAAGTTTGTAAATGAAAAATATATGCAGGAACCATTTATATTTGGTAAAAAACAAATAATCTGTTTTAAATGCCTTAATATAGAATAGAGTTGGTTATTGTATTGTTCCAACATAATAGTCAAATTGAGCTAAGAATGCAAGCTTAATGGAAAGACGTAGAAGACTAATAAGATATAATCTATTGAGGTAATTATAATAAATGATATTTATGCACAAAACCTTGAAATTTAAAGAACGAAATCACATCATTAGCTTAATATACATAAGGCAGGATAAATATCAAACACGTATCATGTACAACAAGATAATTTTAAGGAACACAAATGAAAAAACGCATAAAAGTTAGCTAATTTCATGTCCACGATTCGATGTTGTTTGCGTGCAAAGTAATCGACTTATTTCAAATATCAAACAATTCTTCAATTCTTGTTTCCAATGAACAATAACATACAATTTATTAACACCACCCATAACGCGCACAAACCAAACAGAACAAACATAAACAAGAATCAACACAATGTTCCATTCAAAAATGTCAAGGCGATGCCACACACCCGGCACTTAAACATTCAAAAAGAAATTAAAAAACCCAATCCCTAAGTGACCACTCTACCGTACCTTTCATAATTCAGTCAGAATCTTACAATGCCTAACCATTGTCGCAAAAACCATTTATTTTTCATCTAGTGCTATCCTTTAGGCTAGGTCCACGATGGAAATTCCCCCTATTCATAGTATTGTTAAAGAGCAATAATACTACTCTATCAATTATCTACCACATGCGAAGCAACAATTACGAAGTGACAATTCGATTGATTACCAAGAAATTAAAATATTGAGCCACAGTGGCATGTTTTCTCCCTTTTATATCGTTTTATAGGAGCTCTTAATTTTTTTTTATTGATTGTAAAAACAGAATAGAGCGATAAAGAGGATACAAAACAACGCGCCAGTTCAAAACGTTGAACGCTAATTTGGATAATTAAAATCGATTTACTCAGTTCGTAAACGGGGTTTAATTCGGGACTAAAACAATGCAACTACAGCCAAACTCGCATTGTTAAATATTTAATCTACGTACGGTTTTGATAACACATTGATCGTAAAACAACCGACACTGCTTTTGGATGAGTTTTCTTGAATAACTAAAAAATTAAACTATAAAAACAAAGTTTATATTGTAAATCTTTTATATGAATTGCCAACTTATATGTGTAATTGCAACTTATTTCTCGGATCGATTTTTCCATTTTGTTTGACCACTACGAAGAAATGGTTCCGAAACCTGAGCAATGACGAAATCACAAGAAAATCGGTTCGCTTTCACGTTAGGTTTTGAGGAAGATGGTTGTAAAGGAGATTCTTGGTGCAGTTAATATTCATGGCATATGGAAGCAGAGATTTAAGACCGAGTTGTACAAGATTTCCGAGAAATAGGTATTATCAAATATACTAAAATTAATCTCATTAAATTTGCTGGACAGAACTGCCTAATGGATTCCTTCTCTTCAACATCCCCCCATTCCAATTTTAAACCAATGTTAACCTGAATAAGGAGCTGACCAGTCTATGAGAGTCACAAATTGGAACACCTTGGCTAGGAAAGGATCAAAATTAAAGTAGTTTCTGAAGAAGGCATTGGATTACAAAGGCGCCAACAAGAGAAGTACATATAAAACAATTGATTTAGTACCATTTACTAACACCTCCCCCCCTCCCCCCTTTTTTTTTTGTGCCTCAAAACTTGTTAGCATGCATTGTCATCGACAACGAGTATTATATCTACCAAGTTTCAGTTCGATTGAATGAGGGCATGTGGCCAATTTTTCATCTTGGTATACAACTGTAATGTTTTTCATTTATTTTGAAATGCATGGTGACCTAAGAATAAGATGAGTTCCTCAGAGTTCCCACTCAAATCACAGAATGAAAATCAATGACTTTTAAGGACCTAATTAATGTTTTTAAGGACCTTTAAAAATTTGTTTTCAGGCATCATGTCTGTATAAAAAAAATTTATAAAGTATATTCTACCAAAATAGTTACAAATTGGCGCATGTGTAATACAAATATGTCAGAAAATTCCAATATAGTGAGGATAAGTGGCGGACACGCGGGGATAGCAAGTCTGAGTTGCATTTTTGAAAATTTCTAAGTTGGTCAACATACACAAAAATTAAGGACTTTTAAAGACCTCTAAACATTTTCAAGGACTTTTAAGCACCTCTAAGTATTTTCAAGTACTTTCAAGGCCTTGAAAACAGGTTCAAAAATATTAAGCACTTTTAATGACTTTCAATGACCGTGGGAACCCTGTTCCTTGGTGATTGGCCCTTTTTCTGCCAATATAAAAAAGTAAAGGTTAACAACAACGAACAGTTAGGCAAATTCAGCCGAGAAAATTTTTGAGGGTACTTATTGACTTTCTCTATCACATTAAAAATCCTAAAAATAAATATCGGAGAGAAGTATCTCTAATCTTCGGAAGAGATGTCACCAAAAATTTGATTGCAAGAAATATATATTTTTACCCAAAAATCTATTACCTTTTTTAAAATTTTTGACAGATGTCTTAATGTTAGTCAATAACCTGTAGTTACTTCAAGACAATTTTTAAGAGAAATGGGAGAGGGGAGCGAACTGATGAACAAGTAATTAGAAACAGGAGTCTTGTACCTTAGTCCATTCTTTAAAAAAACGGATGAAGGTAAATGTAACGACTTAAAAAGCCAGTTTAAGGTCATTGTAATTAGCAAAATACATTATCCTAATCATTCCTGCTCTCATTTCCTATTCTGTAGTATATAAAACTTTCCCTGTACATTCCCGTTCTATTAATCATCCAACACTCCTTTAACTATATGTTCAGGAAACTGAATTCCAAACTAAATTCATTATTTGCCGTTTTATCTTCGTAAATATTTTACTTAAGTCCTTGATCACAGGTCTTAAAGTTGTGTAAATGAGACCAGAGTGAATTTTTCGATGACTTGCTCAAACGTTCCTAGAAATGCGGATTTGAAAAATTAAATTGCCACTAGAAAAGATCAAAGGAATTTTGCGGTCTGATGACTCAGCAGATCAAATCTTTCGAAGTCTGTCCACACTTGACGCTTAAGCGCAAATTTAAATTTCATTCGGTAACGGATACCACCCATTTCTGTTAAAGTTAGTGATTGCAAATATTTTTGCAATTTTTCAGGATTCTTTTAACTTTTCTCTTACTTTTAATCCGAGGCTAAAACGCCAAGTCAGATATACTCACAGAAGCATATTTCGAATATCGAACCTTACAAATGATCGTTATGTTTCCCAATACCACACTGTTAATGTAGTATTATCCCAACCACAATATAAACAACTGTAGAGCCTTTAATTCTTATACTAATTTAATCCGTTAAAACTTTTAATTCGAAGATTAAAAAAAAAAAAAAAAAAAAAAGGTATTTTATTGGTTTTCAAATGTTGGCGCCAGAACTGAAAACGCTTAAAGATAGAAAAATCTACTTCAACTTTATTTCCCTCTTCAAATATCGTTGTAAGTTTCTCTTTCTGTTGTATCTCGTACAACATTTCATAATAATTCAAGTGATGGCTACAAATTTTGGTACAACATCGAATAGAATTCTGATTTTTTTTTTTCGACTATAGAGAAGCATCAATAGTTTTTATAGATCAAACGAGAACAAATAATCGGTACAGTTCTAAAATGGACTTTGAATAAGTAGAATTAAAACTGATAGCCAAATTTGTCATAACTTGTCAGATAGTGAAAGAATATTTTTTTCCATTCAACATGCACTTTAATTTCAAAGAGAAATTGAATGCGTGCCCAACTCTTATCTCAATTTGGCAGGGTAATTACGAATCGATTTATTTTTCCACCTGTAAAATCATTTTCTTGAAATTGGAAATTTGTCTTTTTGTAACTTGAATTATTTATTTCAATTAACCATGTATTAACATAGGGTAATAAAATTATTGGATATGGTCGATGAAATTTGATTTTTTTTATCAGTATTTTTTAGTATTCCTACACGTTTTGGAGCGTGCTTCCAAAAGAGTGATCTAGAAAAATGTATGTTTCTGAGGTGAGTATAACTCACAAACGGCATGACCAACGATATTCAAATTTTGTGTACAGGTTAATGGTGGCCATGGAACCTGTCGTTAAAGTTTTTGTCAAAAGTGTGCGGGCGTATAGCGTAGCAGCTATTGAAAAATTTAAGTATTTCAGCAGTTGCTAAGAAAACGGCTCTAACGACTTTGATTTAAGGTGTCTTAAACATCCCCACCTCCCAAATTTCTGGAAAAACGAATGTCTTTTAACACTTTTCTTGGGTATCACCCATCTCCGTTGCACTTACAAGAAAAGATAAATGTAATATTTACCAAAAAACATATTGCCAATTTAGTTTTTTTTTCTTTGCCGATGTAATAATTATTGCTAAACTGGTCATCTATAATAATAAAACAAGCTGTCTGTGTATCTATAGAAAGCTACTTAAAATTGGAGCAGCGCTCTGAAATTTTCTACATAAGTAGTTTTGGCTTTCTAGTTAGTTGTACATATGACAAACATAATGTTAAAATTTTAATTAGTCTTTTTTAATTTTTTTTTACAAAGTGACTTCAAATAGATACAGCTCTGAAAATTTCAACACAAATAGTTTTGGCCTTCTAATTGTACTTTTGAAAAACAGAATTTTAAATATTTATTTAGTTATTTTTTAATTAATTAATAAGTATTTTACAAAACGATTTCTTATAAGGCTACAGCTCTGAAATTTTCAACATAAGTAGTTTTGGCTTACTTGTCAATTAAAATGTTAAAATTTTAATTTATTCTTTAATTAATATTTTCACAAAAAAGCTACTTCTAATAAGCTTAGAGCTCTGAAAGTTTCAACGTAAGTTATTTTGGCCTTCAAATTTTGCTTTTCACAAACATGTGTTAAAATATTCTTAAAGGGGTGTTGTATAATTGTATTAACGGGGAATTTTTTTTTTTTCCAACAGGAGCGGGCTTCTAATATTAAGGCTTTACGTAGCAGTTAGTTTTTAGTGAGTGAAGCAAGCTTACGCTTTCGCCGCAATGAACCTTTTAGCGAGCGAAGCGAGCCCATGCTTACATAGCAATGAACCTTTCAACGATTGAAGTAAGCCTGTGCTTATGTGTCAATGAACATTTTAGCGAGCGAAGCTAGCTCGATTTTGCGTAGCGATGAATCTTTCTGCGAGCGAAGCGCCAAAAACTGGGACTTATACGCCAATGACGGATTTCCGCAAAGCCCCTCACATCTAGCGAAAATATTGCATATGGTAACATTTCGTAGCGAAGCATGGGTATTCAGCTAGTTTTTAAAATAATGAAAATATAAAACGGTAAATTATACCAGTCCATAACAAATTTAAATACAGCGAAAAGTATTAAGTATATTTGAAAGTTATGCGATGTTCCATACCCCTAGTCCTCCCCCCCCCCCCCCCAGACTCTTAACGTTCTGTTAAAACTCACACTAAACGCTTTAGATTTTTTTTAATGATATAAGACGTTATGGATGTTACAGAAAACGAACTTTTAAGACATAACCTGCAATAAAACAGAAAACATCAAAATTGGAAGTGGTTGCTGCCAATTTCTATTTTACAGAAATTTCACCAAATACATTATTTGCGTACATGGTGGCCATTCTTCTTTCAAAAACCAGACTTGTGAATATTTTGCTTGGCATGTTTTTTAAGTGTTAGTCCTATGTTAAAGGAGATGCCGCATGGCTTCTTAATGTGTTTAACCCGGGCAAAATGACGAAAACAACAATTCTCACACATTCTCTCTCATCTTTCATTAAATGAGATTAACGTGGGACTTCGCATGCGACCACACTGCTACCAATTTATTTTCTCCAGGGGGATGCAGCAGCGTAACTCAATTTTCTGCAATGAAATCCCTGCTCGCCAGCGATCGCGTGCGCAGTTACCATTTGCGTTAACTAACAGACTTCGTGCAACATAAAGCATCCCATCGATTTTGTTTGCGAACGGGTTTGATCTATACGAGAAGAAATTCGTGGAACCAAGATTACACAATCCAAATACAGTAATATCGCGATTGTTTTTCAAGCTTATGGTGTCCCAAGTTCAGATTAAAATTTACAATTGCCAGGTAAGAGATGCGACCTCTTTTTTGAGGGGTGGGGCATAGGCGCCAACTACACAAGGGTAAAGGGCGCGATCACCCCCCCCCCACCTCTCGTACTCTATCAACAGCGGGGGCAAAGGTATAATTTCACCCCCGTTCCAAAAATTAGCAAAAATATATTTTCTAATATGAAATAATAAAGACTAGACTGGCAGCTGGAAACATATGTTATTTATCAATGCTTAAGTCGTTTAAGTCCTCTCTTCTCTCAAGAAAGTTAAAACTAAAACTATATAAAACAATAATTAGACCTATAGTCACTTATGCAGCAGAAACTTGGACTACCACTCAGAATGAAGAAAAAATACTTATTGCTTTTGAGAGAAAGATTTTAAGAAAAATTTATGGACCAATCAAAGATTGAGATGTTTGGAGAATTAGGAGTAATTTAGAGTTAAGTAAGCTATATATAGAAAAAGATTAAGTAAATATAATAAAAACAAAAACAATACAATGACTCGGACATCTGGAGCGAACGGGAGATGAAAAAGCATCAAAGAAAGTTTTCAACAAGGAAAGACTAGGGGGAATGAGAAAGGTAGGACGCCCTAGAAAAAGATGGCTAAATGAAGAGGAAGGAGTTTAAAAAAGATGAAAATCAAAAATTGGAAGATAAAAGCTAAGGAGATAGGAAAAAGTGAAACTGTGTGATAAAGGATGCCAAGGCCCTACACGGGCTGTAGAGCCGAGGAGTAAGTAAGTAATATGAAATAATGGGTAAAAAGGACATTTTGTAATATTTTAGGTTGGTGATGGCACAGGGACCTACCATTAAGGTTTTCGTCGTAACAGCGCATGCGCATAAGGTTGCTACCATTGAAAAAATCATGTTTTTCAGTAATTGCTAAAAAACAGCACTAACGATTTTGTCCAAAATCATTGTGGTAATGCTTCTTAAGGTGTTCTAAACATCCCCACTTCCGAAATTCTCGTAAAAATTCTTTATTGGCGTAAAAAGTTGAAAAACGAATGCCTTTAAAACAGAGTTCTATTACCTTGAGCATACCTCATCAACGATCATTTTTTTCTCCTCTCCCCAGTTACACTTATAAGAAAGGATAATCTAAGAATTATTGAAAAAAAAAGTATATCGTCAAAATCCTCTATTTGGCGAAGATTTTTTTTTTTTTTTTTTAAGACCCATACAAGAATTATGGTAAAAAAATATCGCCAAACTGGTCATTTTTTCTAAATGAATGATGAAAATATAAAAACGGTAAATGACACAAATTGACATCAGTACTATAGTGTAATTGAAAGGTGTACGATGCTCCACACCCCTAGTTTTGGTTTTGAATATTTTCTGTTCGTATATAATGGACGAATATTTGGACGATAAATAAAATTATAGAGATTTTTGTATAAAATGCTTGTTGTGTTTCTCAGATATCTTAAAATCTAACAAACGATAGTGTTTTAAAAAGATTTTTTAAATTTAAACTTGTAAAAAGATTAAATTTTCCTTAAATTTATTTTTTTTAAATTGTATAGCCATTCAGCAGAAATTCCAAATTTAGTTTTAAGGAGTGTTTTAGGGGAATAAAGGGACGGAGTTGACTCGATTTAGACCAGAAGTGATTAATCAATGCATTTTCAGATTTCTTGATTTCAATTAAACTATTTTATTTTTATGTTTTATGTAACCATTTTATTTTAAGTAAGCATTTCTGAGGAAGAATTCTATTTAGAGGTTATCCCTCTTTGTCTAGAATGATATTATATCTGATACAGAAAGATAATGATCATCAAAAATGTGACAGCTTAGTTTTCAGATAAAAAGTTCCACAAAACGTTGTACAACGCTAGAACAGACCATCCCACAATTTGATTTTTGCTGTTTATACTTCACTTTTTCAAAACCATTTATGCCAGAGCTGACCAGATGTGGAATGGTTCACTTAGTTGACCATTAGATAAACCACACTTGTTCCGTTCTGCGGATGGAAATAGCAAAAATTTAAATATGGGATGGTCCGTTCTGGCGTTCAACGCTTCAAATAGCGTAAGCATTAACAGCGCTGCGTCCTTTGTAATTTTGCATCTTACAACTCGCAAAAAGGCTTACCACGACATCATGCTCGCCCAACAAACGAGTCCAAGTCCAAAATTTAGTGATTTTTGTTTCATGGCAGAAAGTTAGTTTTCTATCGAATCATAACATCATAGCGCATTGAGCGAGTTATAGTTATAACAAAGCGTTATATAGACTACGAATTAAAAACAAGTATATTTTTAGATTTCCTTTATTTTAAACAATTTAGTGTATCTTAAGAGAAGTATTATGATATTTTAAATAATAAATAGAAAGGTGGAAAAAATTAGCTTTTGCACTCTTGACAGGTGTTAAAAGTGAAACGGGGGACATCTCGAATTTGCAAAACTGGTAGGTGTGGATAGTCTATTCGGCCGTCCTAAGCAGAAATGCAGTAACTCCATTTTTGGTCGATTTTGAGTTATTGTGATTTTTGGTGTCTCTAAGATCATACGCATATGTGTACATAAATTGTCCTTTTAAACTCGGTATTAAGCATTGCAGCAACTCCAGAATAAAACGAGGTCTACTAAGCAGCAAAGACAAATACTAAGCTGAAACGCTGTAACTCCACTGAATTGAGGAATTGATACGTTTCTGTGGTCCTAACATGCGAAGAAACTTTCAAGGAAGTATGATATAAGCATTCGGGGCATGTATAACACTGGACTGACAGTGACCCATACATACAAACACCATAGATATTAAGAGATCGAATTCATAAGTTTCAATTTAAAAGCAGTATTCGAGTTAAAATATTTCAAGTTTCATCATTCAAATTAAAAGCAGTTTAGCAAATATTGTAAAAGTCATTTGATGTTAAAAATGTACATATATATACATATATATATATATATATACATATATATATATATATATACATATATATATACATATACATATATATATATACATATATATATACATATACATATATACATATACATATATATATATACATATATATATACATATACATATATATACATATACATATACATATACATATACATATACATATACATATACATATACATATACATATACATATACATATACATATACATATACATATACATATACATATACATATACATATACATATACATATATACATATACATATATACATATATACATATACATATACATATACATATACATATACATATACATATACATATACATATACATATACATATACATATATATATATATATATATATATATATACATATACATATACATATACATATACATATACATATACATATACATATACATATACATATATATATATATATATATATATATATATATATATATATATATATATATATATATATCTTTATAATTATAGTTAGTAGAAGTTAAGTTTATAAAGTGATGAATGAAAGTAGTTTGACTGCATAAAGTCACGTGAGTGTCTTTTTATTGAAAACTTTTAATGTTGAATAATTCATAAAATAATGGAGATAGTATATACAAACTTATGGCATTTATACATAGAATAACTCATATTTTCATTTATAGTTGCCTTAGAAAATTTCCTTTTTCCATTTGAATATAATTTCTTTTGTAAATATCGTCTGCCCATGTTATTAATTTTATGTTTTTCTAGTTTCTTTTGTAAATATCGTCTGCTCGCATTATTAATTGTATGCTTTTCCCTCTTGGCCACCCAGATCACCTGATGGACTTTTTCCTTTGGAGATTTAAAGGACATCGTTTACAGGAGGAAAGTGACCAATGACTTAAAGGCCAGGATTACAGCCGCAATAACCTCTGTGGATGCCGACATACTTACCTGTACCTGCCACGAAATTGACTACCGTCTTGATATTCTCCGTGGGACGAACGGCAGACAAATGGAAGTCCATTGACAAAGGCCATAAAACTTTTTGAGTCAATCTAATCATTAGTGTTATCAATTTAAATTTGTCTTCATTAATTTATGAATTATTCAACATCAAAATGTGTCCAACCTTTTATAGACACCCTGTACAATTGTTATACATACAAATAAACAAATAGACGTATGATAATAATCTTTAAGGGTGTATTATTGTTACAACTCTCAAAAAGTGAATGTGACTAGCTTTATTTTCCGAAACTTAGAGTCATTATTTCACAATGAAAACTTTATTTTTCAAGAGTTTATGAGATTAGATACGATTAATATGTACTAAATAAGTCGTACAACACCAAGACCTTACTTAAAAAACATCGTTGAAATCGTTGCAGAAGGAGGAAATTGCCACCTAATGTACAAAATAGATTTTTCTGAAGAATCCATTTCGTTAAATTTCCTTAAGATAAAAGTATTAAAAAATGTTACTGATATGCTGCAATCAATCCCCCAATTAAGAGGGATAACCAATGAATGAAAAAATTATTAATGATATTAGAGAACTTGCTAAATCCGATGCCAGAAAAGCGTCACAATTTTCGGAAATCACTTACAGTCAACCAAAAAGCTGTAGATTTGCACAGCAATTTTGACGATGTTTAGTAAGGTTTAAAGAAGGCGAAAAATTATTTGTTTTTTAAGTAGAAGATAAGATAAGCATTACTATTTGTAGTCTTGTAAGTAATACAAGGATATTTTTTATTTTATGCAAATAGCATAGAGAATTTGTCTAATAAAATAATTTTTTGATGGGACATTAAAAATTTATTTGTTGATAACGTTCTTGCATATCTTTTATGTCGCAATGCAACGATATAGGAGGCCGTTCGCCAGGTATTCAGCGTAGAAAGCCGATAAAATTGCCTGTGATGGCCCCCATTTGAGCTTTGGCCTCTGCCAAATGCATATTTCCGACCGTGTTTTTGTCGGTCGTTCGCAAAGTTGTTATTTGTGCGTGCATGACGCGCCCGTTTTTTGGGATACACGTACCGTTCTAACGCTCTAAAGGGTTTCCGCATGCGCTGAGCATTTTGCGACAGGAAAAAGTAGGTGTTGCCATTCGAATTTCTGTAACTATAATCGTAACAGTGAGGGACATTTTATTGCAATTCCCAGAATCCCGAGCACATACCTTTGAATAACTATACCTGAAATCTCATCTCGATCGGTTGAACTTAACGGAAGCTAGAGGTCCATATATCGGCAAAGTTACTTTATGACAACCGTGTATTTTAAATAGGTGACCCACGAAAAAGAAACAAAATCACGTTTTCTGACAAATGACCTCAGATGGAGTTACTGCATCTCTGCTTAGGACGGCAGTAATAGATGAATGTTTAGTTACCAAGTGTTAATAAAGATAACTTTTCGTAAGTACGGTAGTCAGCCGACATGACGTCAAATTTTAAAAAGTTTACGGATTGATAAGTTGTAATTGGTACCGCTAAATATGCAATAATTCAATTTAAAAAACAATTCAAGTTATAAAAGTTAAAATTTCCAATTTAGAGAAAACAATTTTATGATGCTCTTTGAAATAGAAAATACAAATTGCAAGTTTAATTATTCCTGAGCTATGCCTTACATAAAAAAACAAAACAAAAAAAAAAAACACTAAGGGTTGATTTATTATGCATTGTATTTATGTAGTAAACTCAATAACATCAGATGCAAAGTTTAAAATTGCCAAAAACTAGTTAAAAAGGGGGAGGGGGAAACGAATCTACTAGAAAGTTGACATCGTAGTATTTAAAGCGAAAATTAACAAATAATTTCCTTCCAACAGAAAATACAAAAATTTCTTTTGAATACGCATAACAGTTTTTGGTTATACCCTGCAATTCATTCTATTCTAACTCGCATGCTATTTTTCCTAGGGTTAGCAATACATTTCAAAGAAACAGGTATATGAAAATTTTGTTTTTTTCGCGTAACATGTGTTTCTTTGTTTTGCAATAAACCATGAATTTGGTTGATTTGGGATTTTGTAACTTTTAGTATTATTGAAATTGTTAAATTAATTTTGAAAGATTCCCCCTTTAAAATGTTATTCAATTTGCTCAGAGTTTCTTTAAAATTACTACAATTACAAGTATTGAGATAAAAAAAATAGACATTATGTTTAGAAAACTACCAATAAGACATTTTTATCGTATGTGCTCAGAATTTTGAATAAAAAAAAAATCAATAAATGCAAAAATAGTCAAACTTATTTCAACCAGTTATTTGAGAAACCCACAGGTTAGTTTATGGCAATCTTTCAAGTGAATCTCAAGAAAAACTGGTAGCATGGAGTTTTTAATAAATAAAAACGAAAAATATTACTTTGTACTAAAGCAAGTTTACTCAGGATAATATTAAAGCTAGTAAATAAATGAAATTAAATTATCCAACATCAGGGATAATCTCCGAACCTATAGGTATATCTTCAACGGTTGATTTTCATACAAGCCAACAAATCTCGATATTTTAGGGGCCCAAAAATTTCCAAAAGTTTATTGTGGTCAAAATGGACCCTGATCCTTTTTCAATATTTTCAATTAGCTCAATATTTTCTATTTAGAACTCAAATTATAAACTTTAACGACTCAATTTAACAACTAAGTGTTAAAAAAAAACAACATCAGATTATATTTGAGAGAATTCAATTTTGATTGATTATTTTGTCGTGTGACTTTTGGATTTAGAACATTTTTATCAATAACTTGTAGACTAAAGGCGAAACTTATAGTTTGTGATCATTAATCACACTGCCAAATCATTTATATTTCTCTTAAATGGGTGCTTACCTAGTTGTAAAATACTTTTAAACTGACAATCCATGAAGATTTGTTTAAAGCCAAATTCAGTGACATTTTAATCGCAAAAGTCTTATGTCTAACCAACCGAAAATAATTTTGATTCACAAGGCTAATTTCTTTACAGAATTCTAATAAGTTACTTTTCGGCAACAATAATAATAGTATCAAATGCTCTTCATTATTTTGCTCCACGTTATAATTTCAGTATCGTCTTCAGGTCTTGGACTCGAGCAGGTCTCACTCTGCAGTCTTCCTCTTCAAAGTAAGTAAACATGGCGGTGACTGACAGATTGATTCGTGTCGGTTGCCGAACACCATGTATGAGTTTTTCAGGTTTTCTCCACTCCCTCGCGCAAATACGGGGTAGGATCCAACTGTGAGACTTTGGGCGCACCAGAAAATCGCAAAACAACTTCTATGAGGACTCGATTTGCCACGAAGTTTCTCGAATAATGAATAAAATCAAAATTATATCCAATTAGAGGAGAAGGGGGGGGGGGGGGGTATAAGGTTCAAACACTTCCCGAAGTATTTTACATTATGTATTACAAGTTGAAATACATGCATTGAACTACTGGTATACGATACATTCAACTATTCGGGTTTAAAAGACCCACTTCTGTAAACAGACTCACTAATATCCCGGAATAAGTAGCTTAGCAACCGCAAACAATAGTTTGTTTATCAGCAATCTCCTCTGGATGCTTTTTCACTTGACGATCGCGACTACTTCTAGAAAATGACGTCAACAACAGCGTCTTGCCAGGTTTAATGGACCGTCCTTGGTTTCCATTATTAAAATATCAGATTATAACATCCCAATAGTTTTCGCATCAACTGCAGTAAAATGGTAATAATTAAATTCTCATCAAATACCAAAATGCTTCGAAATTCCAAAATTCTAATTTTCCAGTAAATTTTTTTAATCTTCAAACATAATTTGAATATTATATTGAGAAGCAAGGCAAGTACAGTGTCCGTTCCTGTCACTTTGATAGTTTATTTTAAAAACTAATTACCGATAAATTATTATGCTGTCAAATCACCCCCGTCCTAAAATGGTTAAACTTCAGTGCGATTCCTCTGTGATATTTGGCGATTTTTCTAGTATGCAGATAACGTCTTGAAAGTTCGTTTTCGATCGAATCATATTATCGTAAATTACTAAAAAGACATTCTAAAGCCTTTAGGGA
This sequence comes from Linyphia triangularis, assembly GCA_963978545.1. NCBI lineage: Eukaryota > Metazoa > Arthropoda > Arachnida > Araneae > Linyphiidae > Linyphia > Linyphia triangularis. Next base: position 27,269,633 of record OZ021732.1, on the reverse strand, counting down.
GAATTATAACAGAGTATTATCTAGAGAATCCGAGTAAAGTTTAGTTGTTTCAATGTTCATATAAAGTTGTTCAATGAGGAACTTGCACAAGTGAGGAAAATGAATATTTTATGTATTTTCTAGTGTTACTCAACGAATATATTTGAGCAGTGCAATTATTTTTTATCTTAATGCTTTCAATTAATAAAAAATCGAGTTTGAAATTAGGTGAAATCAAAACATAAGTCACGTGACCAAAACGCATAAAAAACGTAGTTTAAAAAAGCAAAAAGTGACGTAGTTACGTATAGATACCGTCAAAAATCCGAGGAGGAACCTCCCTCCCTCCTCGTCTAAAACAGGTTTTAGACTGGTTCATTATTTGCGCATTGACGTCACACGCAAAAGTAGCTTTTCCCCGTCAAAATCGCAAAGTGAAAAACTAAATATTTTTTTAACCATCTATTCGAGCTCAAATTTTTGAAAGAATGGTATTGTCTTTCACGATTTTTTCTCTACTTTTATTTAAAAATAAAACCAAACATCGTGAAAATTCCTCATTGTGGATTACTAGGCTCGTTCGGTTTTGAAGTACAGAAATAATACACATGTGTACTCGTCCTTCAATAACACACCTTGAAAACTTATCTAGGTTTGATATCATTATTTATTCAATGAGAAGCTGAAGAAAATTAATTCGTGATGTCAGGGGTCAAAGTGACAAAATAAGAATATATAGGATTTTTTTAAAAAAAATATAGGACAAAATAGAACATCAAATAACTGCACACAGTTGCTACTGAACTTGAAAATTAACTCGTTAAACATTTATACACTTGTTATATTGAATTTAAGAAAATAGAAAACACACGATTAAAAAAAGGGTTTAAATGCGTTATACGCCCCCCAACTTTGTCGACTTTGCAAAATGCTGCCAAGTTGCATTGACACTACTACTGAATTGAACTACAGGTTTGCCAAAATGGATGCCAAGTTGTAATGGAACCATATAGGAGCCGGGTTACCATACTTAGCGCAAAATCACAAAAAGGGGGGGGGGGGAGCGTATAACGCATTCTAACCAAAAAAAGAAATCGCATGATCCTGAATATGTCATCCGTTTTCGCCTCAATATTCCATCCCTAAATCAAATTTTATAAATTACATTATTTGCAATCTTAAGACTTTTGCTTCCAGCATCTATAACTGCTCCTATTTCTTTTAGTATTTTCTTTTTATCTCTGTTTGCAGTCTTTTGTTGGTTCAGATTTGCTGTTCAGAGAATGGATTGGTGGCGAAAAGTGGGAGATTTAGCGCCGATTGTGGCGGACCGGGACTTGATTTTCCGGAAACACTAGAGACCGTTTGGATTTGATAACACAACGCGTTGACGTCATTTTCAATTATTATGACGATTTTTATGAAAAAATCGTGACTAAAATTCCGAATCCAGTTCGGATTCTGCGCCAAGGTGATTTTCACCATAAAATGGCAGCCTCACCATTTATTTAAGAGTAAGAGAACTGCCTATGGTTGCCTTAATTTGGCGAGGTTTGATGTAAACCATTCATGGCAAAGAATCCGTACCGGATTCGGAATGAAAAAAATCGCCATCCGATACCGTACAGTAAATCTTAACTCTTTTGCTTCCTCCTTCAATTATTGACTGAGCACTCGAAATGTTCTTTAATATAGTCATGCAAGCTAATCACAAGTTGTTTTTATCCGTTTTTCCCGTGGCAGAGTTTTGTTGCTGCATCTCTCTCGGTATTATGACCAATTAATTTACTACGTTGGAAGAGAAAATAGATCAGAAATTCAAGACCGCGTACTATGGAAATGTTCACATCTTTACATTTTACAACTTTCGCTGGTCAGTAGAGTTGAGTTGTAGGTTATGCAGCACTTGACGGCACAAGAGATAAGACGCCGCCGCGCCGTTACAAAGTTTGCTTTTGTCAGGTCTTCACCTACGATCCCGCCAAAGAATCCAAAATATAAAAAATGGCAACGAACGGCCCCGTTATTACGAATTCAAAGAAAATATAGGTCGAATCAACAAAGAAATATAGGATATATAGGACAATATAGGACGTTTTTGCCAATTTTTAAAAAAATATATAGGATTTATAGGACATATAGGACGTCTGCGACACCTGTGATGTATAGATACAATGATGATATACATGAGATTCCAGCAATGGATATTAAAAAAAATTCAATTAAGTAAAAGCATTTCTAACACAATTCCAATCAACATCCATTTCCTCCACATTAGTAAATAAAACACTAATTTCGAAAATGGAGATATTTTCCCCAAACTGCTGCGTTATTTAGGCCGTGTGTATTTAATGACTGTCTGGAAAATAATTGTAATATTTAAGCTGTCCGACATGTTTTTAATGGGCTATTAACAGAAAACGCCCTATGTTTATTTAGTTTTTAGACTGATTTACTATGAAGTCGGTGATTCTCAACTGTATTGTTTAGGTTGTAAATAAATTTTCAGCACATGTTAAAGATTTGATTGCCATGCAGGATTCAACGTTGGAATATAGGACTGCAATTTAGTACGTGTTGCTTATTTAAGGTAGAAAATAGCACCTTCATTAAAATTCGTCCCTCAAGAAAATGAATACCTGTAACCTTGTTCCCAAGATTTATGATCACGGCTGTCTCGATTTAATCGTAAAACTTAAGTGGTTAAAAACATGTGTATCTTTAGACTACACGATGTTACGCGTCTTTAGACTAGAGGCTCGTAGTAAACTTTTCATTGATGAACGCATCGTAATGCTTTATGATTCTTTGTATCTTAAAATGCACATACAGAGCTTCATTTACTTTGCACAAAATATTGAAAAAGAGAGAAGAAAAAAAAAGAAGAAAAAACAGCGTTTACAGGGAAATATATGCTGTTATATAAAAACTAGTGACGTAACGAGTTTGGTTCTGGTACTCCCACTAAAATTTATCCGGAGTCCCATGTTCGTTTGCAAATAAGAATCAGACAAGAGTTAGGAAAATTCAATTCAATCTGCAAATCACATTTCTTACCATTACCAGAATAAGTTGTACCCATCGTTCCACTATGATTCTTTTAAAATTCTTTAAATTAACTTTGTTTTTATTCGTTTGTGGAGGATAAAATCTTTGGAGGGCTTATTAACGCACTTGCCCTCATCCAATTGAGTTTAAATTTTGCAGATCGACTCATTGTCGCAATTAGTTCTCGTGTAAAATAAATAAAAGAGATGGGGCAATTTGCTTCTGGAGAACGAGAACAGAATTATCCATTTTCAGTAGAACATACAAAAGAAATCATTTACTAGAGTTCCAGAAACATAAAAATAAGTTCAGTATAAAGAGAAGCTTTCTCCAGACTGTTCTGCCCTTTGTATAATTCTCTGAATTGCATGATCATGAAGATTGTTACCAGCCACGGCGAAATAAGAACCAGTTAACGAGGATTCAATTATTCAGATGGTGCTTGATTGCCTTGAATTAAAAAAAAAAAAAAAAAAAAAAAAAAAAAAAAAAAAAAAAAGAGTTGGCGAAGAAATCCGATGCGTGCTCGGATTACAAAACGCATCCCTGAGAAACAAATCAGTAGAGAAAAAACTGAAACATTAACTCTTTCGGACTTACGGGAGATGGTAGGTACGACCCTTGCTCTTACAGATCTAACGCTTTATTTTTTGGGCTACTATATCTGTAGAAGTATATTTTTAAAGCACGTGAAATATTTTATCATGTGTATTAATAGTAATAAAAGATCCTTTACAAAATTTAAACGTAAAATATTTAGCAAAAAATAAAAACTTGATATAATAATAATAAACAGTTATGTTGAAAATTCGACACAATAAAAATTATTGAAAAAAATCCAGCTATTATCCCTTCAAATTTTGTTAAGATTAGAGAATAGCAGGCAAGGTAATACAAGAAAATTCGCTGAGTCTCCCAAACTGATTTTTTTTTTTTTTTTAAAAAAAACAGGGCAGCAAGAACGAAGAACTGCTGTAACTTCCTTTAAGAAAAAGAGAAGCAACTTTAATAAACTTTGTAAAGCAATTTTGTACAACTATTTACACTAATTTCCATCAAATTACAACTACATTTAAAGTTAGAAATTCTAAAAATTCTATTTATCCGAACAAATATCGTCCCTTTTGTCAATGTCGAAAAGAGTAGTAAACTAAACTTTCTAGCAAACGATATTTTGTCTTAAAACATCTCTAAAAATCTTTATTCGGATAATAGCCAGGCGTGCAGCTCTTTAAAATATACAAATTTACATCGTTCAAAATTGTTTAAAATAGATTAGAGTCGTCAATCTCAACATATAAAAGCAATTTTATGTCAAATGACAAAGCTATTAATCACGCGATATAATAGAAGATTGCTAAGTAATAAAATATTCACTAACGTCTACACTTTACGATTACAAAAATAGTGACATATACAAGTAAAATGAGATTTTATGCCTTTGAGAAATACGTATTATAAATTGATAGGATAAAAGATAAACGCCCCTGATGCATTAGAGAAGTATTGGAACACATTATCATTTACAATCATGTCGCATGTGATAAAGCAATATAATTTGACAGTTAAGTTTCAAATCGCAAAAAAAATGAGTAACCCGATGATCGGATTACATACAATAATATTTTTATACACTATAACAAATATCAAATCCGCAATAAAATATTATAATTGAAGCAAAATAAGTAGATAATGGATTCGTAAGTTTCGATGCTTTTAATGCTAATAGATAAATATTTTTTTAGAATGTTGTGAATAGTAATAGCTTTAAATTGACATGTTATTTTTAAGTTCAGAAGGAACCTACCTATAAACAGCTACTTATTTCAAAAATGTGAATCGTCAGGCTTTAACTTTCAACACACATTTAATCAAAATTGTTATATTGTTTACATGTTCATTAGGGTGGTCAAAAATATCGAAGATCAAAATATTTTGAGTCCTACCCTCTTATTTTGTTCCAATGTGGTAAAAAATTATCCAGACCCAATTTGAGAACATTTCAGTGATATTCAGAGGTAGCTCAAAGCAGATGAAGTTCACACTATTGTCTCATAGGGAGGTTGTTTTCGAAGGTGCAAAACAAATGAGATTGTAGTTGTAGTTACAATATTAACAGAAACTGAAATGCAAGTTTTGTATAAACTAATATTTTATGAAATATATTTTTAACTGTAACTTTTTCAACTGGTTCAGTAAATACCTCAAAAGAAGTATATCGGCAAAAAGAGCTTTAGATGGAACGAAAGTTTATTTTCGCAAGGCTTCAAAAAGAGCTAAGGTTAAAAGACTCTGATAAACACTCAAGACAATTGACTAGCTTTTATGATGTATCTTTGAAAAATTCTTCATAAATATTTTTAAAGTTCAATAGAGATTTTATAAAATTACAATCATTGTATAGTGCATTTTTAGGTGAAGAAGCTGTCATCCAAGCCTTGGTATACTTGTTCAGCAAAGAGTGCAATATTTTTGATATTTATCGGAGCATAATGCATACATAAAACTGATTCCGCAAAATGAGGTTTTACCTAGAAATATTAAAATCAGCATCCCATAATTTTTCATCAAATCGAATTATAATGGTCTTTATATGAGCCACTTGAGTCAAAATTTTCTTACTATCAATTACTGTCTTATATTTTTCTTTATCAATGAGCTCCTGGAATCTTTAAGGGGGTCCGGCACATGAAAAATTTTCATGTGCCGGAGTTTATTACTGTTTATTAAAATATAAATGTATGTCTTTAAAATGATGCCACATTTGTAATTATATCTTATTTCAAAGTATTTTTAATAATTTTTTGAAGTAAACAAAATGTAGGTATTTAATGCATGTTTCTTAACTTCAAAGCCGAATTTCTAAAAATGCCATTTTTTCATGTTTGGGGGCACATAGCTTAAAATCTATATGACATAAATGCTTGAAATTTTTTTGACATGTTTCTCTAATGTATTTAAGTACTTTAACACGAGGAATTATTGATAAATAGCATACTTTTTTTTAAAAAAAATAATCAGTCTAAAATTTTATAATTTTTCTTAAACATATTTTTAGAAAATCATAATTATTTTAATTTTTAAAAAATAACAAAAATCTCGTGTTAAAGTATTCAAAAGTATCCAAATATTATATTGCGAAAGTTTCATAATGATTGAAGAATCGGTTATTAAATTAGATGCCCCCAAAGTTGTCGAATTTAACATGGGCTCCTATGGAGGTGCCGGACCCCCTTAAGAGAGCTACCTTTGGTTCGGAACTTATTAATGCACTTATTCAAATCTGTATCAATAACAAACTCCATAATATAGTGTCGACAAGTTACGTGAAGTAGCTTCCTGTTCATGTTTTGTTCAAGTCAGAGACACGAACCATTTCTTTGGCCAGTATTAACACTTTTTGTATCAAAGCACTTACTTTGTCATTGAAGGCTAAGCTCCAATTATAGCGACACTGAATTAATTACAGTTAGCTTGACTTTCTCTGGTTGCTAATGGCAATTTCGCCACTGAAAGTAATTGATGGACTCTTTCCAGGCCTGATAACAGGGACTTTTTCTTTTCCAGTTAAGTCTTGTAACAGTTTACTGTCCTGTTAATTTAGCACTCTGTTCTTGAAATTCAGTTTTGAGCTGCTCAAACATATTAGATCGGTTTTCATTTTCCTCGACAAATGGAATGTCTACATGAGTAAAATCATGCCCATCACAACCCAATCTCCTTTCGGTAACAACAATCAAGTGTCTCAATGCCGGAAAAGAATTATGATAAAGGCCATGAAAGAAGTAAATGGAAGAAAAACAATCGTGCAAAGCGTCTTGATATTAAACTCAAAACATCTATGGACATGAAATTTGAGGACTTAGTGACAAAACAAACAGCTTTGTTATTTAAAAGAATTAGCCTACCAGACACATTTCTTCAAGTAGATCTAGAAATCTGGGAGACTCAGGAGGGTTATTGTAAAGCATTAAAAATTATACAAACAACTGAAGTCATTGATCAGGCTGAAAGAGGTGTAGTGCCCTCATTAAAGAGTTTAATGGGAAAATAACACGCAATAATGATTCTTATGATAACCAACTGGTGAATCACAACTAACTGGTGGAAAACATCGCTAAACTTATCCTGACTGCAAAAAACAGGCTTTAGCAGCCACTGGCAAATCTGCTGCTATTTAAATATCATTGATGTATTATTATTATATTGTTTTATAATCATTTTTATCTTGAAAAATGCTAGAGATTTCTACAAAATAAAATGTAATCTTTTCTTGAATTTTATAACTTTCTGCAGTACAAAATACCCAAATACAAAACTTTAGGGGTGTTGATCTACCCCTAATTATTAAAATTATGGACTCAAACTTTACAATATTTATTTTTTATATAAAAGGAACTAAAAAAGTGGGTAGCACCATTAAAAATCTCCAAAAAAATAAAATAGACCTTTTTTGGACCACCCTAATGTTCATCAAGATTGAAGTCTTTGATAATTACCGCATGTATATTGTAATAAGAAAACATTCAATGTAATAACTCAAATTGTGATTATTGAAAAGTAATTGACATAATATAGGAAGTAGTTCTCCAAGTATCAATATTCAAGGATAGGTCAAATTACGAATAGAAACTGTATACAAAATAAATATCTGTATACGCTTATTCGTACTAAATAATGATGCATAGTATACCTTAAAGCTACAATTACAGTATTAAAAAAAAAAAAAAAAAAAAAAAAAAACTCATATCACGTTTATCTTGCAAAACGCTGAGATAGAGTTAATAATTGAATTAACACTGAACTTAAAATGACGACGATTGTATTTAAATAAATAGTGAATAGGGAAACTCAACTGATTTTGCAATTACATAAGATTCCTTTTTAACATTACTCATATTATTAAACAAAACTGCTCGACCAAACATAAAATATCAAACAAAACAATGGTGGGTGGACTATTTAAGGCCTTATCACACGGAGACTTTGTTCAACTTTTGTTTCAACTCCAATGTTTGCCTGGATGATCTTTCTTTTAACAGCGACGAGGGTTGCTAGAGTAGCAGGGGAAGTTTTCAGTCATTCTGAATTTTGTGATTGATCCTACTTGGCTGTTGGACAGTAACAGCCATTGAACACAATAAGAAATGAAATATGACAGGCTGTTGATAGGAATTTCTTAGAAACTACTGTCATTTCTATACACATAAAAGAACTTGGTTGTTATCCATTCATTTAAAAAAATTCATAATTTTGATAAATACGGAACCAATTTGAACAGATCTTTTTCTACAGATATCTTGACTAATCCAGACTGTCGGGAACACAATTTCTTTGTACCGCGTTGTACCGGTCAACGCCGGGTCACAGTTAGAACCCGGGCAATGCCGGTCATTTTAGCCAAGATCTCCAAATAAACTTTACGCCTCCAGCTAGATGCCGTACAGATCAAAATACTCAAGACAGTACAAATACATGGTCACCATTTGCGCTCGAAAAGTAATCATGCCAACTATGGAGAAGCTTTTAAAAAATGCTATAAAACTGAAATCGTTAGAAAAAGGCTTTAAAAAAAAAAAATTCGATTGCTGGAAGTATCCATATAAAATATACAGAGTTTATAAACGAAAAGTATGGAATATTTTTTTCCCCTTGAGTAAATGCAACCTGCAAGTTAGAGTAATGGAGAAGCATTAGAAAACATTAAAATATTATAAAAATCTGCAATAATTATTCATCCATTCTATGTTAGAACTCAAAACCACTTAATATTCAAAAATAAAGATAAAATAGAATGCAATTCATTTTTTTTTTTAAGGTAAATAGTCTTTACGTTCTAAATCAAAAATTACAAATCCTAATAAGGTTAGAAATTTAAAAAGAAAACTGTACATAATTCAAGCAAGCAATTCAAAAATCGGTTAGGCAAATCGCAGAAAAATCGGTTCCTCATAATATAAAACAGTTATCTTTCGTTCTAATAATAGTTAACCTTAGCTACAATATCCAAAAAACAAAAAAATTAAATCAGGGATAGATAAAGTGGCATTGAACATGAAGGTATAATAATAATGCACGAAATCTCTTATCTGAGCTAACAGATTGAATGGAAAGATATAATCGTAGGAGGTTAATCATTGCTCACTAAACAGTCCAGAAATTGACAAACTGAATTCTTCTCTCATTTTGACTCTCCATATATAGCGCTCTGTCAAAACTCTCGCTAAATGCATTAAAACTTTTTTTTAGGTAGTTACAACGTTATGATTCAATAGAAAAAGAAACTTTTAAGACGCAATCTGCCATACAACAATAAGTTAAGCTCGGACTTAGCTCCGATACACAATTTCCACATAAAAGTGTCGATTTCCTCTGCTGTAAGTCATTTTTGTTCGTAACATTTTACATGAGCAGGAATGTTGCATATGCATTCAGTTACTCGATATGGATTCAATGACGTTCTCCTAACTGTTCCTAAACTTTTGATTGGCGCTTCTTATCATTAATGGCGTACATCTGTAACTTTGTCACTGAAATACCGATAACACTATCTGTGAAAAATAATTGACTAATACCTAAAGCGATTATTTTACACATCGACATTATTTCACTAGCACACACAAACACTACGTTGTAATTTGAAACCAGCAATGACATAAGGTACCGTGTAGCCTATTTTTCTTTTCTTTGAAATATACAAATTCTTAGACAAAGTTCTTCTGCTAAGAGCCGCATAAAACAAGCAGTATATATACTTTATATGATAATGAAATTCTCATAAATTTTCGTAGTATATCACGACAAAATTATGTCTAATTCTTTTTTCAGTCTGTAAAATAGTCAAAATTTTCACAAATGAGCTTCAAGGACCACAAACATAAGGGAGATTTTCTTAAATTTATTAGATTGTTTTCTTTTGAGCCTAAAGCTTCTTTTACAACTTTCCCCATTCAGCCAGCAAAGTTGACTTCAATATAAGTCCTTCCCATGACCTTGATAGTATTACTACTAAAAAAGTTAAGGTAAGTTGGTTTCTTCAGATGTCAGAAAATCCTAAGCGATGGAACTGAATACCCTGAACACACTGAAAACACATTGGGTAATTGTTGTCCATCATGGTTGGTTTGTACTCTTAACGACCTATTTTTATACCCAATGACAGCTAATCAAGTCGTGACCTACCTTAACGTGGATATCGAACCACAACGAACACCCAAGCCTAAACCGGGATTCGAACTGGGCATCGTGGGTACCAGTAGAATTATTTTCAGGGAGGAGTATGCAGAAGGAAATCAAAGGGGTGCCAAAGGGGTTAATTTTTTGTGTACCACCACTTTTTTGAATTAATAATAACTCATAAAACTAAGGCACGAATAATATAATTATTGAGAAAATAAATACGTAAATTAAGAGTAGTTAGCTTTTTCTGGTATGGTAACTTATCTAAAATATTGCAAATTTGCATTTTATAATTAAAAGATACCAGTTACAGTTTGGGTTACCGCCACAATCGAGAAGCTTGCGTACTGGTACAAAAATTTTAGCACTACAACGCTGTCTGTGTTACACTTGTGTATTACCAGCAATGCTAGTAGTGTGGGTAGACGCGAGCTGACGCGTCCCCCACTTTTCAAGAAAACACTCATGCATCTCCCCACTTCTAAACCCACTAAAATCCATCCCCCCACTTTTAAAAACATTCAAACCATCTAGAAACTACTAAAGAAAATAACATTAAACTTTTTAGCACAAAAAGGTAAAATATCCTTTCGAATTTTTTTTTTTTTATTTTCAATTTTTGAATGCACAATACAATACTTGCATATACAACCAATGACAAAATTATTGAAAAAAATCACCCAACCACTGTCTTCCGAGTCATGCACTATGCATATAATTTTTTTTTTTAAATTTCCCACTATTTTTTTATCAGTTTTTATCATTAAATTTTGTTTTTAAATTTCTTTAAACATCAAACAATGCTGGCTATGAAATCTTAGATTGTACTAAAATTAGATAAACACAGATTTTTTCTTCTTAAAAAATATATCAAGGATAGAGGGAAGTGTGAAATGTAGTAATACTCAGAAAAAATGATTTAAAGTTATCAAATGTAAAAAAAAAAAAAAAAAAAAAAAAAAAAAAAAAAAACCCACTTTATGGTGATCATGCTATACCATACTGTTATAAAAATGCATTATACCAGCGGTTCCCAATCCATGGTCCGCGAGTAACGTGGTACTAGGACGTGGAAGCTAATCAAGTGTTTAACCCAAGATAAATATTATAAGGAGCCTCAGGGGTAGAGATGGGATCAATCGAGACAATTATTATAACAATCGAATTATTCGATTGTATTCTTCGATAGTTTAACGAGAGAATTCCATTTGAAGAAGATTACCTAAAAGTGTAGAAAATATCTCCAAGTGAAGACCCGTTACTTGACTTATCGATACCATTGGCCCAGTTTTGAATAAATGTTTGACAATAATGCTATCTAGCAATTGCCAAAATTGCATTAATGTACTTGATGGGCTTTTTGACAGCCTATCATTCTGAACGAGCTTTTCCAAATTTAAATTTTTGAAAAACAAATACAGGAATAAATTGAACGTTGAGATATGTCCAGTTTTAATTCAGGTATCGACTCTCGTGGTGAACATGTAAAAATTCCCGTTGCTTTTAACTTTTCCCCCCACTTTTTTTAGTGTTCTTATTACAGTTGTGACAGCAAAGTGAATACAACAAAGTTCCTTTCTTTATAATAAATTATTTTTTCATACTTATGGTAAAATATACAAATTACTGATACACTCACATATTCAATTAGTTAGTGGGCCACAAAGTTTTAATTAAGGAAATAGGTGGTCCGCACAACTGCATCCGGAACAGCTGCATTATACTATTTTGTATAAAGACAGAAGTATTTTAATTCACAAATAGAGGAAAGGGTGAAGCGGAGTGGGGGGGGGGGGGGCACCAAATTTATGGGCATTCCCCCCACTTCTACTACTTATTACCGGTGAATCATACCACTCCACATTACTTTAGATCTTCAAAGAAATTAATGATGTTTTCTGTACTCTCTTTTTACGAACTTTCTGACCAACTCGCTCCGAATCAATTCACAAATTATAACCTACGAACTCCTCCTTCCATTCAGAGAAGCATGCTTGATATCGGAACTTTTTTTTACAAATGCTTCTGCAGATTTTGTAAAATTAAAAGCAGTTAAAAAGAAAAGAACATAAAAAAGAACTAGGCGGTGAACCAACTTGTAATTACACTCTTAGTCACTGCATCTAAATTTGACGAAGATTGGTGTTATTTACTGTTTTCATTCATTTAAAGAAAATGGTCAGTTTGGCGATAATTCTTATGCTGGTAAAAAAAAGAAGCGATTTTGGTGATATACTTTTTGACAATTTTTTACATTATCTTTTCTTGGAAGTGAAACACAGAGGAGGAACAGTAATTAATAGATGATGCTCAAGCAAAGAGAACACTGTGTTAAATTTTTTACGTCTTTATAGTATTTCTACAGAAATTTCGGAGATGTGGATGTTTAGAGCACCTTAAAAGGCTTCCTTAACTACAATGATTTGTTCGAGCAAAATCCTTAGAGCTTTTTTTACCAATTGCTAAAAAACATAAATACTTCAATAGTCTCTCTTATGCACATGTGCAATTTTGACAAAAACCTTAAAGACAGCTCCCATGGCCACCACTAACCTGCATATTTAAAAAAAAAAAAAAAAAAAAAAAAAAAAAAAAAAAAAAAAAAAAAAAAAAAAAAAACATACTGAAAATTCTTCATAACGCGAGAATTTTCACTCTTCCTAACGCAAGAATATACAATCCTTCAAAATCGAAAAAAGGCACAACAAATTAATCACAAAAATATTATTTTTACAAAGATAAAAAAGGCGTTTCCCAGAAACACTACGTACAGGTCCAATTCCTCTAAAACGATTTAAATTGTCTCTCTTGATTTCGAATTTCACAATAGCCTTTTAGTATAGATGTGACATTTCTCTTAACTATGAGACGAATTAAATAAATTTTTTCCGTGAAAAACTTCAATTCGAAAATTAATTTAAAAATAAAATGATATAGTGTTTTCTAGAAAATACTAGGGTTGTGGAACTGAGGCTTCACACTACTTTCAATTACACTCAGTGGCGGATATAGAGTTATCCTGAGGGGGGGGGGGGCAATACTCTGCCTTAGCCAGGACGAAATTGAATATAAAAAAAAATCTATGCAGTGTTTCAGAAATATAACTCAAGATAATCCATATCCATTCATTGACCCCCACCCTCTTTCTTCACATTTCTGACTGGCTATCTTAGCGTAAGGTGGTTAACTGTCCTTTTGTTTTTCATTACCTATTTTATTTTAAAAATAAATTGTATTCAAAATGTACCGTGTATTTTAAACATTTTAGCAAGTTACATTCTCAGAGATATCGATTATACTGAAGAAATTCCAATGAAAGTGGGAACTTGCTACGTTTATTTGTGACTAACTGACAAAGTATAAACCCTATCAACTTGCATCAAACTGGGAAATCAGGTTGATTGGTTGTTTTCAGATTATCTGGCGCCGTCAGCAACACGAGGGCTATAATGCGCCGAAACATTCGTCATTAGACAAGCCAACATACATTTACAAACACCCATGCCTTACTCGGGACTCGAACCCGCAACCTCGCGGTCTAGAAGCTAGCACGCTACTAACCACTATACCGTTTGATCGGACTGGGAAATCAGGAATTGTACATCAAAATTTAATATATTCATGCAGTGAGCTTAATAAGTAAAAATACGTTGTTTTATTGAATAATCCATCGCTACTCGAGTAATCTAAAATATGCAAGGAAAAAATTGTTTTTCAAAGAGAATGTTTAAAGTTTTACTAATAATTATAAGTTATATTTTTAATAAGGCAATCGAAACAAATACAATTTAAATATTGAACAGCTATTACAAAACAAATTCCAGTTGTTTTTTTCCCTTTTTTTCCCTTTCGATTTTGCAAATCGAGCTATAACGCGATCAACGATAGCTAAACTCATTATTAAGCCCCAAAAAAAGGAAGAAGGATATTTTGTAACTTTTACGCTACACTTGGGTAATGAGAAACAAAAACTAAGGCTCTTTCCGACTGAGGTCAACATTCTCTGTGAAAACTACAATTGCTACAGGCACGTATGATATGTCAAACGAAAGACACATATGAAAGATAAGTTCCCATATTAAATTTCAACCGGAAATGGCAACCGGAAGTAAATTTTCAGACGAGAAGTTCATCTCTTGGCTACTGAATAGAGAAATCAGATTAAAACTCATATTCGGTGTTAAATTTTCTGTACGAGTATTTCGCCAACTTTTAATAAATACAAAAGTTCGTTCGACGGTAAAAACTATCACAAATTTACCCAATTTTGGCCCATTCTATGCAATGGTACAGCGACCGCCAAATCGAAGAAATAAATTATTTTAATATCTACCTATTATGAGTACATTGTTAATGACATCAGTAAACCTATAATTTTGAAATTCGTAAAACATTTCCTTTTGATTTAATGAACGAATTTCATTACATTCCAAGACTTCACCACATAAGTGATTTTTTAAATATTTCTTATGAAGTAAATACTGCCAATGATATAATTTTTTTTTTTTGGTAAAACCCAATTCGTATACAAGTGCTCCGCAAGGGAGGGTAAAGGCAAACGCGTAGCTAAGGGGAAGGATATATCCCCTCCCGCAATTTTTTTTATTGGCTAATAGAACGCAAAAATCACAAGGATTTTTCTTGTTAAAAATGCTACATTAATTTAAATGTTTTTAAATTCTGCATTACTAACAAAAAGGATTGTTGCGATTTGTTGACTTGTAATTTTCATATCCTTTCCCGAAAAAAGTCTGTCGACAACCTTAGATAAAGGGGGTGCACTTATAACCCCTCGATTTCCCCTTGCGTTTGAAAATTTAAAAGTTGAGAAACGATATAAAATTAACAGAAAAAACTATAATAATACGAGTTTTAAATTATTCATTTGAACAGAAAAGTAATATATAACTAAACACTATGTAATAATATGTATTTGAAATCAAATTAGTATCATTTTTGTGAAATCGTAAGATTTGAACAGAAAACTGAGCGACTTGTACTATTGTAGAAGTTTCCTTGACATTCAATCTTGGACTTAATTCAATGGCAATTTCTTAATGACAATCTCGTATTGTTATGTGATATTAACAAAAAAGAAATCAACTAAATCAAAAAACGGCATAACAACATCGAATTCAAACAAAATAGAAAATTATCAAACTTTAGATGCAAATTCGGCGGAATGTTTACATTTAATCATTAATACTTCATATATAAAGTTGATTCAAATATATTAACTGATCATGAATATAGCTTCTTTATGCAAAATATTTTTACTTTTCTAAAAACAAATAATACATACTAGTATTTTGTGGAATAATCTTTACTATTTAACTTATTTTGATCAACAGCCATAGACTACCAGTCAAAGGATTGTCAAACATTGGAAATAAGCTTTGTAACTTAACTACCAACACAAATTTACAAAATACAGTTCAACAAGTCTTGGTTAACAACAATCCAACTACACTTTTAAAGCAAAAATAAATAAATATAGAGAGCTTTCGAACTTACTTTGCCAAACTTTCATAGCATCGTGTCATTTCAACTTTTTTTTCCTCTTTCCTTTAAGTAGTTTTACCGGTTTCTTAATTCGTTTACTTGAAGATAATAAATACACTTACAGAGAAAAATGAAAATGTGATTCATATTTTCATAATCGAGATGTTTAAAACGTCAACACAAATTTATTTAACTAAATAAACTTCACATAACAAATGAGGTTTGAAACAGATGAGTAACGAGTAACCGGCATCTCAAACTCAAATCTGAAAAACTTTGCTTTGCTATTTCCCTCCATATCGTTTAACCCTCGTGGTTTGGGGTTGCCGAATAATTCGGTCGGTATTCTCGCCAAGAAAAACATCTTTGGCGAATCGTTGGCGCGAGGTTTTTGACAGCTGTCAAAGAGTGTAGACCAAAAATGCCTGTTTGTAGAGTTACATTACACATAGTTTAACTTACGTATTTTTTTCGTTTGAGATTATTTTACTATGGAAGGAAATTGAGGAGGAAAAAGTGGTCAAACAATGGCCCTACACTTTACCTGCAAATAGTTAACAAGAAAAACACTTAGAATTTAATTAAAATTTTATTGATTTTAATGCTTAAATTATATTGATAATTATTGTTCAATATCGAGTTTATTTAAGTTAAAAGAAAATCTTAATTCATGAAATCCCCCCCCCCCCCAGCTCATGAATCTTTATTCATTACCAGTAATAGCTGGGGGGGGGGGGGGAGAGGTGAGGGGCATTTTTAGAGTTTCTAAAACTAATTTAATAAAGATTTTTTTCTGCTAACCCACCCTCCTACTTTTGACTTGACCTATCTTCGTATCCAATTACAGCCACTGGTAATTGATCACATTTTCCAATGAGATTATAATCAATAAAGCATGATAAAATGTGCTTTTCACAGGTTTTCATTTTATACTTTCTCAGATGCAATCCAGCTGATGGAAAAATTATGGTAAGCTTTTGAAAATCAAGCTGTATGTTTTAACGTCTATCAGCCAAACAATTCAACAACAATATTGTTAACATAGATGTCAGGAGAGATTTTCATCTTTTTCTTGACCTAGAATATATCGATAAAATGACAAATTAAAATTTTTTATCAAAATTTAAAATTTTCATAACCAAATTGGCGAAAAAATGGTAGTTGTAATCAGCTTTTCCCAACCATTGTCGTGGTAACTATTCTTCATCGTTACTAGGTTAAAGGGAACGAAAATTTTGATCATTTACGTCCAGAGCTTTTGAGTAGGATCCTATTATCTCCTCTAATGGCTTGCCTTTAAATACTTTAAATATTTTCCATTAAAGTAGATACACAGTATTTTCGGACGATTGTAGGTATTATTTCTAGTGCGACAACTGACAGACAAAATCAAAATTTTTATAATCAAAGGGTCATACCATGCCAATATGAGTAAAAAATTCGCCACGATATCTTTTGCCGGTTGGAGATGTTTGGATTCGATTCTTTTTTTGAAGATGGTACTCAATTCTTTGCAACAGGTTGAACATTGCTATGTTAAAAAAATTGAGCTTAATCAAAGCCTAAAGGTGAGCCGTCTAAACGGACATGAATAGGCTGGTGCTGGGAGATCCCCTATCAAGTTGGTTCAGGCTCTATTCTGATCCAAGATCCGATTTTGGCTACTCCTTCGAACTCTATAACTAAAACTTTGGTCAATCCGAATACAGACCAAGAAGTTTTGGAGCTGCATATTGAAATAAAATATATAGATGGCGCCACTACTGTATGAATTTTAAAAACATGTTTTCTCTCTGCTGTTCCTGTGTGACATGTTTTAGTGTTTGAAATAAAATTCAACGTCTGACCACTTTTAGATTTAGGAATAAGCCCACAGTTAAACATAGTGCAGATAGTATTCTACAAAAACTCTTTTATTGCAGCAGAGTACAGATTGAGGAATGAGCCTTCACAGAACATTCCTTCACTTTGCCTTTGGCAGCCTCCTATTTTAGTGATTTTAGTTATCATGTGACAATTTTTAGAAAAAGTATGTTTGACATTTATCATAATTCTGTAAAATACAAATAAATGGTACTTATTAAAATAAGGCACAGAAAACTTTTTTATTGGGAACTAAAACACACATAAAATCTACATTTCACACTAGATGTCTATCACTTGCTCTTCGCTTTCTGCAATGTTCTCTTCCACGTCTGTCTCTTGACTGGGAACTGCTTCCTGTACTCATCGACATCTTTCCAGATGTCTTTTTGGTCCTCCTCAGGAATACAACGGCGGTACTCTTTCATCAAGTCATAACTAAGGAGAGAGAAATTCAAATTTTGAATTGATAAACTATGGCTATACTCGTAGGGTAAAACAAGTTAGATTTTGACAAGGAAAAACAAGTTAGATAGACAGAAACTGTATCTAAGAAACCACTTTTATACATGTCACGGGCTTGGTGTGACAAGGTTCCAACTGACATTTTTGTCAAAAATGAGTTTTTTATACCATTGCATTTCAAATAAAGAGTACTATCACTGATAAAATTTTCATAGCGCTCTTATGGATAATAATAAATTTACTAGAGTGACAAAGTTCCAAACTGCCAAAAATATTATCGAAATGTTGGTTTGACAAGGTTCTAACTGCAATTAGAACTTTGTCAAACTATAAATAATCACGTTTTTACATTCTACCCCTTAAAAATACAAGTGCAGTCTTTATTCAGTTGATGAATTAAGAATGTTGGTATTGCACACAGAATTTATACAATTATTGTTTTAATAATGTTACAGAAGTTTTGTATTTATTAGTATGTTTTTAACATAATTTACTCAAATTATTTCCAACTATGTCATTGCAATAAAAATCTACGTAAAATAAAGAATTTTAAAAGTTCGATTACATGAATGATTTTTCTTTTAAAAAGTTGTTATTTCAATTTATGGTTTGCCTTTAATACTGTATTATTAAATGAAAAAGTCTTTTGGAAAATAAATGCCTATAATTTGTGTTAAATATATCAATAAAACTTAGAACATTGAGTAGAATATTAGGTAAATAGCCAGATGGTATACATTTGAACTGGTTGACACAGCTGCTTATAACATGTATAGGCTCTTTGTTATGATTGCTATTAATTATTGATAAATCATTGAATCAAGATTCAGATAAAAGTTTGTAGAAACCACTATATCATACCTGCAAAATAGGTAAGTTTAAAAAATATATTATTTGTGCATTTAGTAGTCTATAGGCATATGAATAAGTACGAAAATTTCGAAAGACTTGCTTTATAATTGTTCGAGTTATAGTTAAATGAAACTTTGAGCCTCGATATCTCAGAATAGTGAAAATGTCAGTTGGAACCTTGTCAAACCAAGCCCGCGATGTATCTAGTTTGTTGTATCAAGCCCAGATAAAAAACATGTAGGGTTCGGCAACATTAAATGATCGAAATCTCCACCTGTTAAGTATGAAGACATGTACACTGTTGATTTGGACTGTAAAGCTTGAGAAATTATATGCTTATTCAGAAGTAAATTAAAAGTACTAAATAAAATTTTTATGCTAGTCAAATGAATTTTCAGATGTTTTGCAGTATTTAGTTGTACACAAAGGAAACAGAAATGTTGACTATAAATACTTCTTAGTACTTTGTTGTAGATATTCTTATAATTGTCATACTTCTTATAGCAGGCAAATTTGTAAATTAATATAATTTATTCAAAAAAATGTAAACTAAAATATTTTAAAATTGATCAAACTGTTTTGATAACAAAAATGTAACGAATATCACAAAAATATCATCACTGCCATGAAGTATGCTAAATATTCATAATGTCTTCTAAACATACAAACACCTTCTCTGGAAAATGTGAAAGATCATTTGCTGGACAAATAACAGTTTCCTCTAGTCATTCAAGCAATATGAGTACTCGTGGCACAGCTGTAGATGAAATTTTGCGTTAGCATCTATTAGAAATGGCTTATATATTGCCAAGGTTGAAAAAGTTCCAATTATAAAGTTTTCTTCTAACAGGGATGGTTAATATTGAAGCATATAGATTAAAATTGAGTTCTGAAGTTAACTTTTTTCTGCAGCTGACTTCTTTTTAGAGACTACAGAATACAGATTCAAAGCATATCAGTCACTTTCACTAAGCCTTCCTTTCAGCCATGATTTTTTATTCCCAGAGAGTTTTTCCAATAATTTCGTACACAGTCGTAAATTTCCGTATTGTTGCCTTAAAAAAATTAGCGTTGCAATGAAAAATGCTCCAAACATGCAAGCTCCAACAATCTGGCCTTTCTGAATATTTGCAAGCTTTGTGTTGCATTATTCTAGAAAGAGTACATTGACTACTACTTTATTACTCCTACTTGGATGGTAAAGGGACATTATACACTATGAGTTAAAAAAAATTCTACTGCAAGAACAATTGTAGACATTTTGAAAAATACTAATGTGTATTTAAAATATCTACTTTCAAAACATACATTAAAAATGCGAGGTTTTAATAACAATTTCAATGATATTTTTTATAATTATATCGACAAAGTTTGATTATTCTACAATAGTTTCCAGAACCATCACTTAAGTGGCATTGCAAAACTACCTGTGTTCAAAAGAACTGAAGTGACTCAACTAAAAAAAAAAAGACTGGATTAAAACACAAGGTTTTCTTAATGGGGTCTGGTTCCAATTAATTTAGATAATATAATTGGACTTTTACTACAGTTAATTTTTTTGCTCACTTGTAAAGTAAAAGTACATGTTACACCAGATGTATTTTTTAGTTGATTTTATGACTATAACTTGAAATGGGATGGCTCTAGCGAATATCAGCACCGCGACTATCTGCGGTTGATTTTACAGATTTTTAAAAAAGCTAAAATCAAATTAAAAAATAATGATGAAGAAGACAAATCCTGCAGTGGATATTAACGTTCAAAAACGAATCTATCTTAAAACTACATTATGAGTATCTACCTTTCCCATGGTGTGGCTATCTTGCGAGCGCGTATTGCCCGATGTCTTGGCACTCCTTCCAGCTCTTCTACTCCCTTCAGATTCCGTTGCTCCCACTTGGCATGCCATGGAGGAGGTTTTAGCTTCACCTGAAAACACAAGTTGAACAAGTATATATTTGAGAGCAATTTTCTTACTTTCAAATGGTGATCAAAACTCATTTATAAATTAAAAAAGTTAAGATAAACACAAGCAAAAAAAACATTTAAAAAAAAAAGTTAAATTTTTTTATTTAGTATTATAAAAATTTTTAAAATTTATTTTGACATGAAATCAATGTTAATTTCTATCAAAAAGCATTTTTTTTTTTTTTTAGTAGGCCATTAAAACATGTACTTTTGTAGACTATGGTGAAAAAAATAGAGATTAAGTTATTTAAATTTTTTAAAATCTAGTAAGAATGCCGTTTTAGCAAAATCAATTTAAAAATCTTGCATGTGGATTGACTATTACATATTGCGAGTTACTAGGTTAATAAATTGTAAATGTAGTAATTAGTTTTGATAATTGGTAAAATTTTGCGATTAAAACAAGTACAGAAGAAAACAAGTCTACAAAACTGAAGAGAAGGGGATTTTCACGAAGAGAGATAAAAAGCATACAGTAACTTTCAATCAATAGGTGACATTAAGTGCAGGGATTAAGCTGTGGGTGCTTTTATAGTAAAATGCTTGAGAATTTTCTTAAATACTAAAATTAGAAAGTGTGGTTTAACTCTTTTGCTAAAACATTTTACCATTAAATATGCAAATTCACTGTTTTTATAATCCCAAAGTTAGTTATCGACTTAAAAGAATAAGTAAGGTGAAGGGTGAAAATTATTTTTTCCAGATGATATTTGGAATAAAATAGCCTTATATTTAAAGTTAATAATAATTTCATAATAAAAATTGCAATAGTTGGGTTGAATTAAACATCATGAGTAGAGGACCTTGTAATCATTTTAGCTTTTTACTAAAATTAAAAATAGTGATTTTAGCTTTTTTGCTAGAGAAATTTTGTATCCTAGCATAAATACTGTTTAAGTGATACTTTTAAGTAGCAGCCCAAATACAAGCCATCCCTGTAGGTCATTAGAGGGTAATTTGGAACTGAAGATGAAACTATGTATCAACTATTAATATTCAAAACCCATGAAAAATTGGGTGGATAAAATTCAAATAAGAGCCACAAATATTAAAAAAATTAAGTTTAATTAAAAAATTAAATATAATTTAAAATAATTAAAAACTAAAGATGTTTTGGAATGAATATTTTTTTCCTTTAACCTCATAGTTATTATACAGCTCAAACTTATGATTAGACATTACTTAATAAATATTAAAACAAAATTGGATACCTTTGGTAATGGGGGGGGGGGGGGATAGGCATGGAACCAAATCTATTCACTTTTTTCCTTTCTATGTGCACAAACTAACGTGGTACACATAAATAAACACATACAGCTAAAGTTAGTTATCAGAGTTCTATGGCTACACAAGCCTAACATTTAAAATGACTGTGGCAAGGGTATTTCATATAAGAGAATGTAAAATAAAGCAAATGATTACAATAAAAGTTCTTTAAAACATAAAATTTATTATTATACATGTAAACTAAGACATCTTACTTTGAGAGGGTTGACTCTTACTGGCTCTCCCTTCACTATAAATTCTGGCTCCATATCAAAGGGAAATGTGCTGTACTCTGGTGGGGCATCTCTAAGATAATATAGGTGGTCGTCCAGACGCTTCTCAAGCCTTAATACATCAATGGACAACAGAGTTGGGTTGTACAGGTCGTACAAAATCTCCACTCCTGAAAGGTGGTTGAGCACAGGGTGTCAAAGAACATTATTTTTCTATGATATTTTTTTTAAGTAGCTGTATGTGATTGTATTACAAAATTTACTAATAGAAACTAACATTTTAAATTTTTGTTTAAGAAAAACAACCATAATTTTGAGTGTTTTAATTACAAATTCTAATATTTCAATGCTAAATTAAATACAAAACTGCCAAGAGTAAATATAATTTTTTGAAGTATTGAAGGTCAAAATAGGTTTGATCTTCATATTAATAACTCTACAAATGCTCAGTTCAATCAAACATTTTTCACTGATTCCAAATTTAAGTCTATTTAATAATTATAGAATTCATATTTATTTTTTATACATATATTTATATTATTTTATAAAAAGTTAATTTTTGCATTCACATATTAAAAAAATTAAAGTGAGTTTCAGAATATTTTCATCCTATCACCAGCATTCCCCCCCCCCCCCCCCACCACAAAAATATAACATTCTAAGTGGGTCAGGTTGAAAATGCCCCTTTTGTGTCCTAAGCATAACATAGCTAAGAAATACAATAATTAAAGGAAAGCATTGTAATTAAAACTATTGGTTCAATTAAAAAATGAAATAAATTAAAGATAAAGTAAATATTTAGCAAAGTTTCAGTTTATCCAAAAATTGCGATTAAAAAAAAAACTAAACATTTGTATATAAACCAAAGATTTATTTTTAAAAAATCACTTGATTTAAAACCTAAACACCCTAGTACTTCACACAGTACAAGGCACAAGGCAGTTCTTAAAAAAAAATGGGGGGGGGGGGGGATAAATGGAAAGAAGGGGGGGGGGGGGGGGAATTTTTTTTTAATTTTACAAAAAGTAACAAATAATTTTATCAACACACTTTAAGATTTGGGCCCATACAATTGCAGATGATGCTAAAATAATAGTTTCACAATTTTTGTGAAATTCAAACAAATTACCTGACTTACCCTTGGTTGGTTGGTTGTATAACACTTTTCTACTAGCAAAAGATGCGTGAGAACACATTGTTTACAGAAGATATAAAAATTTTAGATGAGAGGGGGGAATGCCCTTTGGAAAGTGTTTCAAAGGAAAACTATCCCATATTTGCATTTCGAATGGAAGAAAATCCTGTAAACTCCTAGGCATTCTAAACTACTGACACAAGACTATCAATCATCTTCTACAGGTGTTTCAAAACAGATGAACTTGTAAATTTTTTTTACCAAAATAAAAGAGACTAAAACATGTCTGAGAAAAATATCTTGCTTCCATGAAAAGTTTTTATAATTATTTAATTCTTGAAAAAAATAAAATTCCTTAATTTAATACGATTGTTCCCAAATCACCTTATTTTTCCAGAGGGACGACATCACTATTATCCATATTTTATCTGTCGCTGGATAACCTCCACTAATATAGAAAATGTTGATATTTAATCACCCAAACAATTTTCATAAGTGACTGTCTTCCCCAAGATTTAATGTACACCCTCACTAACCTAACACTGAAAATCGAAGAAACTTGGTATTCCTAAATTGTTTTATATTCCAAAGCTAAATATGAAATAATATTACTGTGCTGCCATAGAACATTATAAAGTTTGATTCCGTTTCACTATATATAAAATCAATAATGAAAAAAACCAAAACATTTCCATTGATGAAGAACTTACTATCAATCAAAACAGTTATCGTACATTCCCTATTATCTTGCCTTAATTAAATACAAATATATATTAATTATATATCATATATATAGTGGCTACAAATAAGGTGCTGCTGTTTGGAACCAGTTTTTATAATTATATCTCAATCAAATTAGGTACTCATGCAATTGAGATCTCATGGATAAATGATATATAAAGATTCAAAACAAATAACCCAAGTTAAATATTTTGACACCAAGTGGAATTTGGAAGTTAAGTTTACAGACAAATGCATTGTGAATAATGTTTTAGAACAAGAAAAAAAATCCTAGAAAAAACTTTGAAAACATATCTTAAATTGTAGTCCTTGTAATATTTGTATTTTTAGAGATGGTTTTCTCATGGTCTCAGTAGCATATATACAACATTTTATAAAGACCTTTTGATTACTAAAAAGCACCAGATAGCAACAAGCAAATGCCCTTTGATTTTAACCACTTATTACAAATTATTCAGATTTATTATTTATATTTATTGTATGTGTAAGGAGCACTATGAGTGTGATTATTATATTCACCTTGCCTGTCCACAATGTTTCTGAGGGTGAAAGTTGCTCTCATTCCAGCATAAGTGCGTGCAATGCAGATCCCCACAAATCGGTTTTCCTTTCCTGGGGCATAGGGGTCGGATGCAGTAACTGCCATCACTGAACCTACAGCAAGAAATAAGTATTTCTTTTACAGAACCAATTTCAATACAAGAACTATACCTCAAAACTCAATTTTTTAATTGGTAGCCAATGGCTACTAAAACCCCACAGAATGGTAGCCAAATTTCAAAATATGGTAGCCAAACTTTAAAAACAAAAAATCTGTGCGTAAGATCGTATATTTCAAAGAAAACTGCATCCTCCTTTTGTAATTTTTAAACATTATGTTGACATGTAACATTATGTTGAACATGTCACTTTGAAGCACTAAAATAATTTATATGAGCTCAGGCTAGAGGAAAAATTTTGAATCTGCATGTTAAATGAATAATTATAAATATAATTAAGTGAGGAGACAAAATCAAAGGGTAAAAAGAAATTTAGTGAACAACATTATAAAGAGCTGATGTGTCATAAATTTTAAATAAAATCATGTTTCCTAGTAGAATCAGAATCTAGGGAATGCTTCCACCACATATTGATGGCATTCGTTAAATTTTGACTAGCTATGTCTTGTCCATTCTTTTGGATTCTCAGTCTACATTACAAAGTTTCTTTGGTCATAGATAAACTTCGCTCTCCAAGTGTGTTTTTCATCCCGCTCCATACTCTTTCTACCTCAGCATTACTTGCAGGTATGCATAGTAGGATGTTGACCAATTTTTTCATTTCATTCAAATGAGTGAGCGAATCACTGCATAGCATTTTAAATAAACGAAGGAAATTCGTTGAGCTTGCAAAGTTCGATTTAATTAATGGGTTTAGTTCTCTCCATTGTTGCAGGGAACTGCTTTTGTCCAACTCGAACATTTCAGCCACTTCTTCAATCAATTCATTACCTTAACTATTAAACTCTCTTTCCTCACAATTTGGAATAAATAATGCATCCATTGTTTGAAATATTCTCAACAATGGAGATGCAGTGATGACCTTTTTGTTAAAAATATCTGAAAAACTAGTATAAAAATTAACTGTAGTTTCTCATGGCTCCACTTCCGCCTGATTATTACGTTTTTTAGCAGGCAACAGTAAACCTGCCCGCGAAATATGTATTTCGCATGGCCAATAACGTCACACTCTTTAGTAAATCCAAGCAATTGTGGACATTCCTTCACATCCTTTTTCATCGCATTAATGTCATTGACACCCTTTTTCATCTTAGAATTGGCTATATTCGGTAAAATGTCTTTGGATTCTAAGGCTTGGGACACTTTTGACATAACACCAATAAAATCAGCAACGGAGAAGACCATATACATCATGTTATAATCCTTCAATTTCTTTAAAATTCCTGATGCTGTGGCTTTTTCCAGGAGCGGGAAGTGCTAAAGCCCAGTTTGGAGCAATTTTGGAGCAGCAAAATTTAAAATTTGGAGCAGATTTGCAAAAAATTGGGGCAGCAAAATTTAATTTTTGCAGCAGAATAAGAGAAAATGTAGCAGCAAAATTCGAAGATTAGTACCAGAAATATAATAAATTGTAGCTGATTTGACAACAATTACAATAATTAAAATTTTAACTTGTATAATTTTATTTTTCTACATAAAAAACATGTTATTAATATAAAATTATAAGATGTACATAAAATTACAAGATAAAATATAATTTGCAAATTTAAAAGATATTTGGAAATTTAAAAAAATAAATAATTACTTATTAGTTTTTGACATTTCGCAAATGGGTTTGCTAAGCAAAACCAAGCTCTTTTTGCTAGCTAAGAGTTTCATAGTAACACAAACACAGCTCGCTTAACTCTCTGAAAAGTTTCATTGCTACACAAGCACAAACTAGCTGAAAATTTATTGCTATGCAAGGACAGGCTCGCTTCACTCACTAGAAGGTTCATTGCAGTGCAAACACAAGTTCGCTTGACTCGCTAAAAATTAATTGTAACGTAAACCCTTAATATTAGAACCCCCTCCCTATTGAGAACCGAAAAATTTGCCCGTTAATACAATAACACAACCCCCTTCACCCTTCTGAATTATTTCAACATGTAATTATGAAAAGCAAAATTAGAAGGCCTAAACTACTTATGTTAAAAATTTCAGAGCTCTAGATCTATTAGAAATCGCTTTGTAAAAATATTAAATAAAAAACAAATTAAAATTTTAAAATTCTGTTTTTAAAAAGTTAAATAAAAAATAGGCCAAAACTTCTTATGTTGAAAATTTCAGAGCTGTACCTCTATTTGAAGTCGGTTTATACAATATAAAAAAAAAAATTAATTAAAAATAATTAAAATTTTTACATTCTGTTTGTCACAAATGTACAATTTGAAGGTCAAAACTACTTATGTAGAAATTTTTTGATCTGCAGCCTTATTAGAAATCGTTTTGTAATTTTTTTTTTTTTTTAAAAACTAATTAAATTTTAACATTCTGTTTGTCACAAATGTACAATTTGAAGGCTAAAACCACTTAAGTTGAAAATTTCAGAGCTGTACTTCTCTTTGAAGTCAGTTTGTAAAAAAAAAAAATTAAATTAAAAATGAACTAATTAAAATTTTAACATTCCGTTTGCCAAAGGTACAATCAGAAAACCAAAGCTACTTATGTAAAAAATTGTATTATTATAAAACTCATTTGTGTAAAAATAGCAATTCTTATAGCAAAAATAGCAATACAGTAAAATTAAAATAGGACTGTTTCTAAATTTTTGTGAATGTTCTAAAATTTTGAGAATTTTTTTTTATTTTTCAAATCGGGTCAAATTTTGCGTCAAAACGGCGATTTTACCCTACATGCCGTTCTATAAACTTTTAAAAAAGTATTACTTTTTTTTTTTTTTTTTAAATCGGAAACATTCCGGGATTTTTATTACATTTTTGTGATACTTAATTTCAAATGTAAAACGGACGTTAAAAGTTAATGACCAACAGTCAACAAGTAAATTATAAAAAACATCCCTAAATTTAATAGACGGCTTCGTCACTACGTGTGTCCGAACGGAAATATTCTTTTTAAATGCTTAGTAAAAACATTTGATGGTTATACACCTTTAACTTTTTAGCAATTCCTTTCTTCTTTATTTAGAACAAGAGGGCGTGGTAAAAATCCGTCGAAACACACTTAATCAAGGTACGTACGCACGAAATGGCCATCCGTGCTAACTAGAAATTAGAAATTTTGAGGCTGCCCCCTAAATTCTATCTCGCAATTTCGCACGTGATATCAGCTATCAGTACTCAGCAATTTTAATTTGTACCGATGCAAAGCGTGTTTGAACATGAATGCGCATGCGTGAATGTCGATTTCAGAGGGATAATCCACACATTGCATTCGCTTGGGGGGGGGGGGAGAGGGAAATCGAATGTTTTTACAAATTCGTGCGAAAACGGCCCTTGTGGTTGCCGTAATTTCGTCTCCGCATAGATTTGACGTGCGGGAGCTGGTTTGGTGCTTTAGCGTGCGCGTTTAAAAGAAGATTTAAAGAGAATTGGCGCAGAATTGCACTTAAATGTGGTTTTGTAGCAGGTTGGCGCAGGATACCATATTTGGCGCGCGCTGGCGCAATTGGCGCAGAATTCCCACCCCTGCGACCAGTAGCCGGATTTCTATTGGAAAAGGGATTGGTTTGGGGAGAGTTCAGGTCGGGAGTCGGGACGGCTGTTGAGTGTTTAGCAAATGGTAGCCACATTGGCGACTTTAGTGAAAAAAATGGTCGCCAAAACGTAAGATTTGGTCGCATTTGGCGACTGGCGACCGTGAATTTTGACCTTTAACAAGAACACAACAGAAAACAAACTGAAGTGAATGTGGTGATGCATCAGAACTTAGAGAGAACTGTTGTCTTTCTCATTGAGTAAAATCTGCTCTTGTTAAAAGATTCAATAAAATAAACTAAAGCTAACTGATTTAAAATTTATTTCTACATTTTTAACATAATTTATAATGTATATAATGAAATTGTGTTTACATAATTGTAATCAAATTACATTTCAATGTACTGTATTAAATGCATAATTTTTTATTCATTTAGTTTTTGTTTCCTGTGACATTGACTTCACAAATTCCTTCCTATTATTTCCCCGGTAAACAAAAGTTAAGTAAATACGGATAAAGTGCTGCAAAAGGTGGAATTATTTGTTGAGAATATAGAAAAAAGTATCTTGTTTTTAAATCTGGATATCTTGTTATATTTTTAAAAATGTAAATGAAAAATAAATGTTGGTGATTCTAAAATAAGTATAAATAGTCATTTTTTCAAATCATATAATCTATGTTAATCATCAAAACTTGCATAATTTTACTAAATATATTGTGAAAGTCTCAGGTTACAGGCCCTCTTAACTGTTATTTTGGATCCTACCCATCACCCCCTCAGAGTTAAGAGTGGTTTGACAGAAAGAGGGATTCTGACAACCGAGAGAGAGAGACTGCAGCAGTATTGAAGTGAGAATCCACATATAATGTTTAAATTAAATAAAAGCCAGTTGTGAATGTTATCATTGAAGATTGTTTAATCCACTCAATCATCATACCTCACAAACAAGCCAAATAAACTCCTGCAGAAACAAGGGATTATCACATATACTTAGCTTAGTTGAAAGCAGAATCTTAGAAACATACTCTTATTGGAAAAAACTTAATTCTAAAAAACCTAAACGATAGTAATTCTTGATTAGTATAAGAGAATTCTCATTGCGAATACAATTTGAGCAGGGATAAATTTCCTTATAAAACCACTTGTAATATGGCCAAAAAAATTGCATCTTCCAACAAACTTTAAAAAAAAAAATAAAAAAATACCATACATTATTTTATCAGAAAATCAAACTTTATGGTATCATCCCTATTAATGCTATATTTTCCATTTTGTTGGATACTGCTGTTTAGATTACCAACTTTTAAAATCAGCAGCTAAAGTTTACCAAAGCAGGGATTCGAACACAAAACCTTTCACATGTGCATTCAGTGAGCTTCTGAGTAATGAGTCTCTACTCACCCACATAGAATTCTGGTATATCAATAACTGCTCTTCTCTTGAGCATGTCTTCTCTCTCCAATTTCTCACGAATTTTGTTACGAAAGCGAAAGTTGGGATCTGGAAGGAACTCAGGAAACACAAACCTGAAAGAGAAACATGAGAAATTGTTGATAAAATAAGATGGGATGTAAAGAAACAGTAAAAACTAAACTTGGGCAATTCTCTGGATGAAGCACAGGACATTTTCTCTTCTTTCTTCTTGTAAATGGATTAGAATTGAAAAATTATTTTGAATCTAATAGTTATGTTTTTGTTTTATATAAGATTAATTTGTGACCAAGTTAATGGAAAAATAATTAATTTAGCAAGGTCAAATATACATTTACAAACCACTTACGCATAGGACAAGTCAGTGTCCTGTGTGTCGTTTTGACCTATTATATATCTGTTCGATTTAAAATTTATTCATATTTGATCTATTTAAAATAATTATTTTTCCATGTAACTTAGCAAAAAACTAATATTATACAAAACAATAACATAACTAATGGATTTATCATAATTTTAGAATTATAATCTGCTTATGGGTAGAAAAAAAGCAAAGATGTCTCATGGGTACAGCAGAGAATTGCCTATTTATTTAATTTAAATTGAATTTGAGATCTTTTAGGGCTTAAAAACATCAAGGTAATAAATGTAATAGATAATAAAATAAAATTAATTTTCATAATTAGTTTTTCAATTGTGTATTCAAAGTCAGATTCCAAAAATCTTCGGTTTAATTTTGAATTAACTTAAGCAATGTTTGCTTGATGTGATTGAAAACATAAATTTTAGGATAAATTTCTAGATAGTAAAAAATTCCACAATTTGTAAAACTTTTGTATACTAGCATTTAGCAAAACTTGGTAAAAATAATTAAAGACAGATGAAATTAACATTCATTTCGATGTGTCCTGATGTTTCAATAGAAGCTGAAATAAACAACCTTTTAACAGTAGAAATTATTTCATTAAACTGTGACAAGATTTTGGGAAGATAGATTACTTAGCAACAACATTTTAAAGCAGCAAAAAGATTTCAGTACAAAAATTAAAAGCTATAATAGTGAATAATACAATACTTTTCTAAGTACAGGGGTCAAAGTGACAAAATAAGAAAATATAGGATTTTTTCAAAAAAAATATAGGACAATATAAAACATCAAATAACTGCACACAGTTGCTACTGAACTTCAAAATTAATTCGTTATACATTTATATACTCGTTATATTGAATTTAAGAGAATAAAAAACACACCTTAAAAAAAAAAGAAATCGCCTGATCCTGAATACGTGATCAGTTATTGCTCAATATTCCATCCCTAAATCAAGTTTTATTGATTACATTATTTGCTTCCAGCATTTTTAACTGTTCCAATTTCTTAAAGTATTTTCTTTTTATCCCTGTTTGCAGTCTTTTGTTGATTCAGATGTACTATTCAGTGTCGGCTGGATTGGCGACGAAAAGTGAGAGATTTATCGCCGAATGTGGCGAACCTGGCACTTGGTTTTAAAGCAACCCTAGTGATCGTTTGGATTTGACAACACAACGTATTGACGTAATTTTCAATTTTGGCGACTTTTATGAAAAAATCGTGGCTAATATTCCGAATCCGGTACGAATTCTGCGCCAAGGCGTTTTTCGCCAAAAAATGGCAGCCCTGCCATTTTTTAAGAGCAAGATAACTAACTGCCTGTGGTTGCCATAATTTGGAGTGGTTTGATGTAAACAATTCGTGGTGAAGAATTCGTACAGGATTCGGAATAAAAAAATCGCCATCCGACATCATACAATAAATCATAACCCTTTTGTTTCCTTCATCAATTATTGACTGAGCACTCAAAATGTTCTTTAGTAGTCCTGCAAATTAATCCAAAGTTGTTTTTATCCGTTTTTCCCGAGGCAGAGTTTTGTTGTTGCATCTCTCTCTGCATTATGGCCAATTAATTTATTACGTTGGAGGAAAAATCAAATCAGAAATTCAAGACCGATTGTTATGGAAATGTTCACATCTTTACAACTCCCGCCGGTCCAGTAGAGTTGAGTTGTAGGTTATGCAGCACGTGACGTCACAAGAGATAAAACGCCGTGCCGTCGTTACAAACATCGTTTTTGTCAGGTCTTTTTCACCTACGATCGCGCCAAAGAATCCGAAATATTTAAAAATGGCAACAAACGGCGCCGTTATTACGAATTCGAAGAAAATATAGATCGAATCAATGTAGAAATATAGGATATATAGGACAATTGTAAAATATAGGACAATATAGGACGTTTTTACCGATTTTTTAAAAAATATAGGATTTATAGGACATATAGGACGTCTGCGACCCCTGTAAGTATAATTAGCGATAGTTAGGTAAGGTATTTTATCTGTCAATTCATTCATTTTATACTTTTATCCCAAAAAGAGCCTAACTTTTCCCTCTAGGAGAATGCCCAGAACCCTTTTTTATTAAATCAAAATTTAATAGAATTATAATTTAAGATACAATCATTTTGAACATAACAAGTTTAATATCAAAATGGCATCTAGGAAAGTAATTTCAAAACGTTACTACCAATTACCCAAAGATAATGAAAATATAGAATTGGGATAAAAAAAAAAGTCAATTTATTTGATGATCAAATAAGATAATAAAGAAGGAAAACTCATGTTTATTACTTCTACTTAGTTCCCTAAAAACATTTTTAGGGACCAAAATTCATTCACATTTATCAAAAACCTAAATAAGGCCCAACTCCTAAAACGCATCTGCTCAACCTGGGTTCAAGATTACTTATGAAGGTATGCTGAGGAATTTTAATTTACCTGAATTTCATTGACAATTCAAGCTTAATTATAACAATAATTAAAATTTAAATAAATAAAAGCTAAATTTAAAGAAACTTATTGATTAAATATCACAAAAAAATATTTATAAGTTACTCAAATAAAGTTCACTAGTTGAGTTAAAAGGTTATTTTGGAATGAAACAAGGAAAGTTAGAAATTACAAACTTAGAAATTAAAAAAAAAAAAAAAAAAACTTCTAACAAACGACTAGTTCCTTCGCAAATCTGATAGTTTTTACCTGTATTCCGATAGCTGTGGGAATGTCTTTTCATTTTTCTCTTTTGGTTCTTCTTCTATGGTCTTGGGGGCAACCACTTGAGAGAAGAAACGGGTTCCTTAAAAAAAGAACTTGTGTCAAAATAATCTTTAAAGAATTTAAATGAATTAAGAAAAAAAAGTTTTGAAAAAAAATTACAAAAAGATTTAAAAAAAGTAAAGATTTGAAGTCGTCAGCAAATGTTTTAAAAAGAGCAAATATTTAGAGAGGGCAATAGAAAGTCACCTCCTCCAACTACAAGGTAAAAAAGAAAAGAAAAAAAAAGGAGAAAAAAAAAGATGAAAGCATAACACAGTATTAATTGACTAAAAGCCCTGAAACACCAAGGCTTACAAAAATGTTGAGATACGTCAAATACTTTGAACCTTGAAACTAAAGACAACACAATTCAACCAATTACTATAAGTTTTTACTTTCAGTACTTGGAAACTATGATGCTAAAAGCCGCCAAACTCAGAGAGGTAGCCAAATTCTACAAGTCCAATGCTAGTATTTCAAGGTTATGTTTTTGCGGAACACCGATATGGTGGTGGGATTTTGGAGTTAAGTAAAAATGTCTTGTCATGTACGCAAGTGTTACAGTTTCTTTCAATTTCTACGAATGTTGAATAGGATAGAAAATGTTTTGACGAGAACATAAATAATACTTTTGGCATTTACGCAAGTTCCATGCATTCTTCCTCATAAAGCAACCGGTCTCCCAAATACACCTCCCTGGATCCGCGCCTAAGTACATCTGTACCCTTAGTATAAGTTAACGTGTCAAGGGTAAGTACAGTATGCAAAAAAAAAAAAATCCGAACGATGGCCATATCTTGTATTCTAATTGAAGAAATAACAAAAGTCAAGTACCATTGTAAATTGTGGAAAGTCTTTATTAATTGTATATATATATACTTTTTTTTTAACACGAGGGTTCATTTACATATTAAAACTAAACCAAACTTACAAAAATTCAATGGCAACCCCATATTATTATACCATATTTAGATTTAGAATCCAAAAAAACATTTAAATACCAAATTTCATAATTTTTCAATGAGTGATTAGTAATTTAAATAATGTCAAAAAAATTATAAATTAATGTTAAAAAGAAAATTTGTTTTTTTTTTGGCAATAAATTCTAATACAGTTAATTTATATTAGCAATTTTTATTTCAAAGAATAGTTTGATTAAGGCCAAACACAAATAACATGCAACTTTTGTATTAAATAGTTTTTTAATAAATAATTATTAATTAATCAAACAAGTTTTAAATTTTTAAAAATAGAAACATGTATTTTTTTACTTCCATTAGAATTATCATGGTTGAAAACCCATACAGAATTTTTTTCATTTCATTTTAACTTTTAGTTCTCAATATTTTAGCAAAAATGTAAAAAGGCTAACTTAGGGGTATTTTTTGTTTGTTTTTTGGAACTACCGACTGTCTATTTATGCCACTTATAAAGTGCTTAACACAGCCAAATACGTCTCGTAATTTTGTGCATCTAGAAGAATACGAGATCGAAATCTTCTAACCCCTCTCTCCGACCCCACCACACCAACGAGAGGACATTGAGGCCGCAACAGATTTAATGTGCACCAGCCCCCATTAGGTACACACCTATATTTGGCGGACGGAGGCCCGAACCCACAGCCCTCCGGTTATAAGTTCGATACTCTACCGCAAGGACTTAAAGGTCATAATAACAGATGTAAATAACAAATAAAGCATTTGTGCACTAGAGTACTCAAGCGCACAGCAACTTTATCAGTTATTTAAACACGAGACCTCCACTCGTGTAATATATATTATGTCTTGAAGCATGCAAACGTTTGGATTTTTTGGCACGCTAAAGAAATTTGCCTTCAATATAAACCAAAACGTTTTCACTCATACGTGACATGTTTCTCAACATAATGATTTGTTTTGTTTTTGGAACTACCGACTGTCTATTTTTGCCACATATAAACAACAACATAATGAACTGAAATTTGGTATCTAGAGTAAACAAAGTATTCTAAATCGAATGAAAACATAAAAAAATAGGGGTTCGCAATGAAATTTTTAGAGATAGAGTTAATTGTACTTAGAATACAGCCACCTAAGAAAAAAATTTGCATTAGACGTATAGAAAATCGTAAACAAAACATTATGGTGCAAACCGCAAGATTGTACGATAATTAGAACCAAAAATATAGCCATCGTTCGGATTTTTTTTTGCGTAATGTACATGAAGAAATGATAACATTGTCTTTGAAACATGGCACTGCTTAACATTTAATGACAGTTGATATATATTTAGTTCTTACCCAAAATTAAACGTTTTTCATTTGTACAAAATATTCGACGTAATACTGCCTTATAAACCGACATGCTGTTTTGTATTTGTTCTTCAATTTGTTTGTTTTGTTTGTTACATGCTTCTGGAATCTGGAAATAAACTTACGTCGAGTTGAGTTAGCTAATGCATGTGCATATAAAAGTTTTATATTAAACGTCACAGACAACTACTTTTTGCTACAATGCCTGATGGGAAAAATAAATTTGCGTTCGGAGTTGACTGAAGCTTAAAATTTATTTTTGAAGGTGTTTTGTAATTTCTGAATAAATTTGGAACAAAAATTTAAAACTGTCTTACATATAATCGGACCTTAACTTAAACGGACGCATAAAGAAGATTGACTAAAGTTACCGCGTCACTGCGGAATAATTCCCAGTTACCCAAGCAACGCAACCATATTGTTTCAATGTGGTGTCAACGTTAAATACCAACATGCACAATGTTGTTTCAACGTGGAACTGCAACGTTGTTTTCAAGCGGAAGTGTTCACTTAAAGGAGCGTGGATACAATGTTGAGTGCCAACGTTGTTTCAACGTAGATATATCACACTGCTTCCACATGCTAGCTATTGCCCACGTGGTTTCAATGTTGAATGTCAATATTGGTTCAACGTGGATTTGTCACATTGTTTCCACGTGAGAGTGTTCATTTTTGCCAATGTGGTTTCCACGTTGAATGTCAATGTTGTTTCAACATGGATGCATCCCATTGTTACCACATGATAGTGTTCACTTTTACCAATGTTGTTTAAACATGAATCTTCCA
The DNA here is from genome assembly GCA_963978545.1 of Linyphia triangularis. Classification (NCBI taxonomy): domain Eukaryota; kingdom Metazoa; phylum Arthropoda; class Arachnida; order Araneae; family Linyphiidae; genus Linyphia; species Linyphia triangularis. The sequence continues at coordinate 27,233,574 of OZ021732.1, read as the reverse complement.
CATGAGTGTTCAATATTGAATCTTGCCAATGTTGTTTCAAGACACACATCCCATAATGCTGTTTTTACAGCACTATAGTTCTTGAGCCCAAGAACTAGTGCTGTAGAAACAGTTTTTCTGGAAAGTATGTCTTGAAACAACATTGGCAAGAATCAGATTGAACACTCATGTGGAAGATTCATATTTAAACAACATTGGTAAAAGTTAACACTATCATGTGGTAACAATGTGGAACACCCATGTTAAAACAGTATTGCTCATATTTTTCATATTCACATTGCTCATATTTTTTGGAAGGGGTTATGAAATTAAAATTCAAAATACCATTTAAAGTTGCAATTTTAAGCAAAACAAATTATTGATTTTTGTATTTTAATAGATAACAGAAAAAATTTGGAAGCGAATGTATCCTGCCTACTTTCCTAAGCGCTTGTTTTGACACATTTTTTTCACATGAATGTGTTTAGTTTTATTAGCACTGTAAAGTTTAAGAGTATATGCATTATAGAAACTCTCATTTAATGAAAAGAAAAAGTTAAAACTAGAATATTTTCCAAGTATTGGCTTTATGAGTTTCCAACTACTGTTACACAATGTATCATCTTTTAGTAGGTAGTATATCATTTTGTGAAAAATTAAACTTTCCTTTTATATGCAGAGGATTATTCTGTACAAAAATTTAATTTTGCTCCAATGAACCACAATTAAAATTAATTATAATATTTGCTTCTTAATTATCTCTGAACTAATCAAATTTGAATAAAAATTATACATATATATTTTTAAACTGTAAAAATAAATCATAATGTTCAAAATAATTTTATTTCAAAAATAGCATGCATAACATTAAAACAAATGTTAATAAAACAAATATTAATAATTACATGTAACAGTAACAGACATAGTCCTAACACAATTACATAGGTATAAATACCTTTCAAATTGTTTCTAAGTTCACACTTTAAACCAGCAAATAGAAAATTATAAGATGATTAAATATATATGTGCTAATTTTTAATGACATATCCCATTCAGAGCAACAGTAGGATCTTAACTTCAAGACCCCATTTAATGACAGTAAAATAAGAAAGGAGATACAAAACAATTATTTAAGTTTGTGAACCATATGTTATAATCCATGTTTACAATCCACAATATCATTCCCAAAAATATTCCACATCTCTGTCACAATCAGCAGCCTTAATGTCACTCCACGAGCTTCTTTCGCCTCCTCATTGGTTGTTTTCATAATCTCTAAAATAAAATTACCTTTATTTAATACAATAAAGCATTCAAACATATATTTATATAGATATAACTGTTTTCCAATTTTTAAAAGTAGACACCATGCCAAAAATAATAATAAAGAAATACGACGTGTAAAAATGCTCAAATCCAACTCTGCTACTTAAATCGCCAACCAAATTCAAAGATTGAATATATTAATCAAGATAATATCCCTTTTTTATGACTTAAAAAAATCCCTCTCTCGCGTTGAAAGCGATCCCCTTGTTTTGGATGGTTTTAAGTCAATGCCAGTATGCAGAAGCACCCTTCATATTATGGTTTGCACATTGGACTGACCAAAGATCACACGACCATTTAAGGCAATAACAGACTTATTTCAGAATATCATGCAATGACGATACACAATATAGTTTAATCAAAAGTAGATTATGTAAAAAAAATTCGAAGGCAGATGCAGAATACCAATGTTGCCTACTCCCACCCAGTATTTGAAAACTAAAATGAAGAGTAGAAAAATTTAAAGGAAAAACATATAATATAGGTTTTTAATTAATGTTATATTTCAATAGGAAACCAATTATAATTTTTGAAAATTCTAGATTGAAACAACTTAGTTGCCTTTTACTCTTAGGTATACTTTTAGAAAAATTTACTGTATCATACAAATTTAGCTTTAAATTCAAAAACCCTTTTTACTACTTTGAGGATAAATTAAATGAGCTGCTGCAACCAAATTGAAGCCATGCTTTCTATTGGTTTCCAGTTCAAAGTTAGGAGCCCTTTTTTCATTACATAGTTGCCTGGAGGTTAAAATAGTCAATTAGGATATTTTGGTACTTGCGTATTAACGCCACCGCAGCTACAGATTTGGCGGTTTTTAATTACTTACAAGGAATTAGAGTTTTATACTTACAAAGAATCCAAAAGATAACTGCATGCGAACAACAAGATTGCTCTTTATTGGCGGCACTGAAAAACCGTCAAATCTGTAGCTACAGTGGCGTTAACACGTAAGTACCGATATTTTTCTTACCAAAAAAAGTTTTCTGGAGGCTAAAATAGTCACTTTAGTAAACGCCACTAGCAGCCTTGTTATAATACTGCCATAATTCAGACATGTTCACAACAGCAAAACTAATTTAAAAAGAATAAAAAAATTATACTTAATATATAAATTATAGAGGATTATCAAAAGAACTATCAGTGTCATTTAACATGATGGCCACAAAATTCAGGTAAAAAGTTCCCTGACAGATTTCTAAAAAATTCCTTTCCTGTAAACTTTTTCCGAATTCCCCCAATTTTTTCAGATATGTTGACACACTTATCGAATAGAACATGTATGCTAAAGAGATAATATGCCAATTTTTTAAAAATAGGTTTGGTGGTAGTTAAAAGTTAAAATTATTCCATAACATTAAAACTTCTAATGATTATCACAGCAAATCTTCAGGAAAATGGTACCAAATTAGGGATAATGGATAAACATACCCTAAACAGTAACAGTAAATTTTCCTGAATATTAAAAAAATTCCCTGATTTTTTCCACAATCGAAAAGTTTCTTGATTTCCAGGTTCTGTAGCCACACTGTTTAAGTACAACAGCTCTAACAAAGGTGAAATAAGCAAGTCCACAGAACACTGAAAAAAAAAAAGAATGTTCAATTCTAATACAATAAGTAAATTTATTCTAAAAAGTATTCCCAAATATAACTTTGGTACAGTCAAACCCTGTTAATGTGAAATCCGTTAACCTGAACTCCCGTTTAACGCAAAGAAAAAAGCAGTTCCCCGTATTTAAAACTTGACGTTAATTTATTCAGTTAGCACAAACAATTTCAACGGCCCCAGCGACTTCGTGTTAATGAGATTTGGCCGCAGAGTTGGACCCCTCCCTGCCCCAAAAAATGTTTTTTTTGTGTTGTTTAAAAAAAAAAAAACAGGTTTTTTTTTTTTTTTTTTTTTTTTTTTTTTAAATCCTTTTCTAATTAAAATGTATACATATTTATAAATAAAATTTTACATTAACTAGAATAATAAATTTTCAAATAACAAATAATATATCTTCTGAAAATAATTTACACTAAGTAAATAAACATTTGCTACTTATGTGAACAATTAAATCATTAAATTTTAATATTATATTTAGAGATATATAGTTTCCATTGGATTTAAAAAAACATAATACAATAGTAATTGTTTTCTACTTCTACATGGAATATTGCTCTTAGATTCATCAGTAATGGTGATAAGTTATACATAATTATATTTTTAAGGTTTAGAAATAAGTTATTTAAGCACAAAACCTCTATTTCACAAACAAATTTAAAATGCAGCATATAATTTAATTTTAATTAATAATTTTGAATATTATTATAAAACAGTAATAAAACACTTAGATTAATATAAAAAGTTATTTTTGATACTTATAAAAAGTTCTATAGACTTTCATTATAAGATTTATTTAAAAAAGTTATTTACAACAAATAATTTAAAAAATCTAATTATAAATAAACAAAAAAAAAATGCAATTTTAAATTAGTCTTTAAAAAGAGAAAAAAAACTATTTGGTTTAAACCATGCCAACCCTGTTCGACTGTATAACAAAAAGGGAGATTTAAAAAAAAAATTAACAATTTTTTTTTTGCAAAAGAATTCCACTTTCTAATTTTAGTTTTTTAGAAAGTTCTTTTTGTAAATTTTTAAATAGCGAAATATGCTATACTGTACTGCATCTTTTCAATTTACCACAGTACCTGAAAAGGATAGGATTCAGTTGTTAGGGGCCAGCGATCAGATTCCAGGCACTACCTGTTCCACAGGGTTGTACATGGAGGCAGTAAGCTGAAAATATGTTAACTATTATAAAATGTATCATCCTTATGTACATGTATATATTTACACTGATGACGTCTTTTTTAAACCTTACTTTGAAATATCGATTTGATTACCAGGTGGGATAGAGAGAAATTCTCAATTTGTTATCCATCACTGCTTGAAAAAGAAAATTAACGAAAGAAATTCATTTTTTGCACACAAAACATCAGTTCATTTTGCAGCTATATTTTTAAATAAACATTTAATTTTACATTAATTAAAACAACACATTACACAGTGGCCACAAAATTCAGGAAAAAAGTTTTCTGATAATACCCTGATAGATTTTTAAAAATTCCCTGATTTTACAGCAAATTTTCTTCAAATTTCCAGATGTGTGATCGAATTGAACATGTTAAAGAGACTACGGGTGTGGAAAATCACATAACTTTCAATTATATTATATAACATTAAGAAATGTTCTATACTACATCTGTATTCCACCTGAAATAAATTACTGGCTCTGTTGTCCCGATCCCTATTACGGTGGAGATTTTTTTTAACTGAATCAGTTCATTTAATTACCGCAAAAATTCTTTCAACAAGTATAGAAATAATATTTATACAGCATGTTTAATTCTCAGTGATCAATCGTTTTAGAAAAACATACTTTTACAAGACAGCCCATTCAGTTTTATAGCTCATACAAAACAAGTGAAATATAACCTTAGGTTTATTTATGTCACACGTGTGTCCCAAAAATCAACAAACCTCACTGATAAGAACATCATTCATTATCTAATTTCATTTATAAATAGAAAAACATCTAATTTAGAAAACCGCTAAATAATAGAGTACAAATTAATAATGTAATGAAGAAAACTTACCAGAAAAGGCATTAATCCATTTGTCAACAGACAACGTCAAGTTTCAAATCAAGTTCAAAAGTGACGCTAGCTACGTCATCACTGAAAGGTAAAAGCGTATTGCGCATGCGTCGGATGATGGAAATCGTGGATCAGTGGTGAATTGTTGAAGTATAGTTGAATTATCACGTTGATGCAATATTATAAAACCACGTTCAGTAAACGGATTTTTTTTTTTTTGCTTTCATAAATTGCTTTTACCAAAGTTTTCAATTAATATGATTCTTGGACAGGATTGGGGTTTTCCAAAAACCAAAGAAGACACTTGTTTCATGTCTGGTTGAAATATCACATTGAAACAACATTGTGATATCACATTAGAAAAGTGAAGAAAACGAAATTCTGACTTTATTCGTACTACATAATTAAAACCCCTAAAAACTATACGAGATAAATTGATTTATGCTAATATCTGTTATAAAATATCAGCTTCCTTAAAAATGCATTGGAATTGCACATTGATACAATGTGGTTACAATGTGCCTTTCTCACTTTCAACGTATCCACCAAAAAACCACATAGAAACAACATGAGTGTGTTGCTTGGGTAGTGTACTGGACGACATAGAAAATATACATGACATAACTGGAAAAAGTAATCAATGGCGATGTCAGTGGCAGCCCGTGATATAAAATACTAATGCAAGCGGAAACATGCGATCCTCCCCTCCCCCCCCCCCCACCACACACACTTTTCACGATCATTCGTGAACGCAAAGTCTCATGTACATCGCCAGGAATATTTGCAGGCGGGTGCGAGACTGGATTTTTATCAAAATTATTAATATTTCAGAAATGTTAATTAATAATTATGCATTATAACTATTAAGTGAGAATAGTTAAAAAAATTCATGGTATATATTTTTGATAGCGCAACTCTGTTAAAGAGAAAAAATATTAAAAAATAAATTTTTAACGATTTTTTTTATCATCCAACTAGATTTCACTGCATTCAAGAGACAGTGTTTAGAACAGAGGAACACTAAGATGCAAAAATACATAAGAGTAACATTTTATTTCTTCCAAGTTTCGGAAATAATTAAAAAAAAATTCAAAATGAAACACCTAGCTTATAGGCAGTGTTTGGATATGTTCAACTGAATTCTAAAAATAGATTTCAAGATAGTATATGACATAAAAATCTAAACATTTTCCTATTATTTTGAGAACTACATAGGAAATGATGTAGATTTATGTGCTTTTTTTTATCTTGGAATTTACACCTAGCAGCCAACCCCCCCCCCCCTCCCCCGGTTTTTTTATTTCTTATTATTTATTTTCAAGAGCTAGGGGTGCAAATGCACCTCCTTGCACCATCCTGTAGGCGCCCCCCATGGGAATCTTTAATACTCAAAAAAAAAAAAAATTGTTCAATTAAACTTAAAAGCGAGATATTGTGCATAGTTTTCACAGTCTAGATCAGCGTTAGCCACAACGCGGCCCGCAGGCCAGATTTGTCCCTCAGATTTTTCTACGGCTTGCCGGCAGTATAGAAAAAAAAATCAATTTCACAGTATAATTTTTTTTTTCCACAACTGTAATTTGCCCGAAATAGTATGCGTTAACTATGTAGAACAAAGTTCTCCACCAGGTGCCCATAGAAACTACGTGAAGAAGCTTTCAGCAAGATGGTTTTCATCCAGAACAAATAAAGGAATAACTTAACTGAATCTCATTTGGACAATTTATTAAGATAAGCTGCAACAAATACTCAGACAAACATCGACTCTATAATAAAATAAACTGAACGATTTCGAAAGCCATCCATTGTCTCGCAATTGATATCGACTAAAACAGAGTAATCTGGAAGTACAGTTTAAATATTTTTATTAAATATTAGGTCAAGTCCCATTACCATATTGGAACAAAAGATTCACTTTAAACTGATTTACTATTAAAAAAAATTATTTTTTAATTATTAAAAAAAATATCAAATATAATTTTATTAAGATGAAAAATTAATATTTTTTTTTTCAGTTTTCCTAAAGGTTATGTATTGTTAAATCATAATAATCAAAGAGACATATATTGGTGTATGAGGTCAGCTAAAAGCCCCAATATAAGTCATACGGCCCACTAGATAGAGCATCAGCATTGCCTAACTTCTGAGCTTTGAAATAAGTTATTTTAAGATTTAAATATTGAAGAGCTAACGCCCTAAAGCCCAACTTTGGAGTTTAGGGTTTTGGGGAACGAAGTCTGAAACGAATACAAGAGGGTTATGGTCAGTTATTAGGAATATTCTGCTTTGAAAATTGTTTCAAAGCACTTTAAGCCCATGTGATGTGAAAAACCTCTTGTTCAATATCGGACCATTTCTTTTGAACTTAGTAAATGTTATAGGTTTTTAGTGGATCAAGTTAAGCAGCTCCCGACAGCAAACTGTGAAGCATCAGTGTACAAATAGTATTTTTAAATTAAGATCATTTTAAGTAAAATAATTATTACATAAGCTTAATTTACTATGTCTTTTTATTTTTAACTGTATTGTATAAATTATGCTTTACAGTAAGCAGTCTTAAACTAATCAAGATTACTTTTGAAGAGGCACTGTGACAAAGAAAGAGTTCTTGAAAAATATTTACGATTTTTGTAACACTTCGATCCATTAGATTATATCTAAGGATTAAGATGTTATAACTATAGATTAATAAATTTATTGTTAAAATATATTCATTTATAGTGAATTTTTTAACAAAGCATAGGTATTCAAGCTTATAAAAATTAAAATATATCTCAAAAGAAAAAACAAACTACGTATTTTTATGAAAAATATTTTATTTTAGATTTATATTATAAAGTGTAAGAAGGGGTAAAAAATAGACAATGATTTAAGATTTAAAAAAAACAAACATTTTAAACATAAATTAGTGATTGTTTTTAGTTTTAACTACTATCCTGGTTGAGGCAATCGCTGAATTGTTCCTTTCTTTCCGTCAAGTAGAACATAATCGCCTGAAATAAAAATACAATTGCGTTATCAAATAAATATAAAATAAAGAACATATCTGAGAATAAGGACCTACCAAACAAAATACTTTTAGTGATTTTATAGTATATATCATAATAAAAAATAGTGATGCCAAAACAAAATATCTTATTTAGACAGTTGGTGAATAAAACATCTGATATTTTTTTATGTTTTTAAAATTTTCATTTTTAAATTGATGAGTGCTTTTTTTAGGAAAGATTAGGCATTTCAAGAAAACATTGTAAAATATTAATTATCAAGTTTTGTGTGCTAATTCATAAAAGGCTTGGCAAAGTTATTCATAGGAAAATATCTAGGCATTAAGCAAAATATGAAACTAAATGAATTCACTGCTTAAATGTTATTTTCATCTCGTGAACAAGTAGGCTCCAAAATATTATTAACAGATTTTTTATTTTACAAAAAAAAAAAAAAAAAAAAAAAAAAAAAAAAAAAAATGCTTAATATTTTTGACAGAGAATATAATTGCAGTAATTTTTTTTCCCACCAAAATGTGGTGTATAATGCATGGCATTTTAGAGTATTTTTTTACAGTTCTTGATATGATTAAGTTTATGAATTTTTAATTATAAAATCAATCAAAATAACAAATCGAAATGCATTAAAGAAGTTTTACTTAAAGCTAAAACTTGTTTACAATGTCTCTTAATTATCATCAATCATTACTTAAGCAACATTTAAAATATTAATAGTGTAAATATTACCAGTGAAATAGCAGTCATAATAAATTCAATCTATCATTTTTATTAGGTGAAACAATATATAAATATGTTTACAATAGTAGTTGAGTATATGAAATAATTCAGCATACCTGTTTGAAATAATTTAGTTGCACCCTGCAATCCCACAACACATGGCAAACCATACTCACGACTGACTACTGCTCCTATTTGAAAAAAAATAGTGCATCATCATAATTGCTTGGATATTTCAATTATGTTGAGTGAATTAGTTAAAAAAAATTTAAATGGCACAGTACTTACTATTTTTCTGATACATGATTTTAGTGCATCTTCAAATAATATATTAACAATAATAATTTAACTGGGATATATTGTATTTGATAAATATAATAGGAAAATCTCTAGATTTGCAGGAAGGGCAATTAAAGATTGTAAGTTCCTATTGAATTGGATAATTTTACCTCTCTTTAATTTAGATTTAAAATTATGACACAGTTTATCTTAAAACAATGTATAATTTCATTTTCAAGCATATAAATCAAAAATTAAAAAAATAATAATGAAAATAAGTCCAAACAAATTATACAATTGCATATTAGTTCGCAACTTGCATTAATGATGACGGGTAATGCATCTAAGTTTAACCCAGTTTATAAGAGAAGACATTGGGTGACAAGTGGGAAAACAACAAAATTCAATATTGTAAAAAAAATTCTAGTTTTGTAGAATATTAGCCTATTCAAAACTTGATGAGTTAAATATAACCAACTAGCTGAATTAAAAAAAATAAAAAATTACGATTGTTCTGTCAGACATTTCTAGTTGAATTTAGTAGGACAGACAAGATATTTGTAAATTACTAGTATTTCCTATCATTCGATAGCAATTTCAGAATTCTATTTGAAGATGCTACAAAACTTGCCGTCGCTTCATTTCTAATAAGTAATTGAATTAAATGGTATTTTTGCATTTTAAATTAAATTTGTTCAAACCTACCATGAGATATGAGGCCACCCAATTCAGTAACAACACCAGAAATGATGGGAAAATAAGGACTCCAGCCAATGTCTGTGCAGTATGTAATCAGAATTTCTCCTTGCTGGAAAGTAAATTCTTTTTTAGGAATTTCGCTTAAATGCAATATGTTTTGCATAGTTAAAAAAATTAATTCACACCTTAAGATGGGAAGCCTCTTCTAGTGTCATGGCCACTCTAGCGTAGCCTTTTGCCACACCTTGGCTCACAGGAATACCTAATGAAAAATAAGAAATTAAATTATACATTTTGAAATTAAATAGTTTTGTGAGGGAAAAAAAAAACTCAATTGAGAATTTCAACTATAAAAGCTGCAAATTGATTGATACATTTGGTATCATAAAGGAATTGTTGATATCTTTGATTTTACAATAATAATTTACTTATAATTTGTGGTGAATCTTCTGGAAATAAAAAGTAATGCTACAGACTTTGTCAAATTTTTTTACTTTCCACAGTCACAAAAAATGAATTCAGGATTTCTTGAAAACACCACAACACTTATGCTTTTTATTGATTCAATTAATAATAATAATAATAATAAAATAACACTATACATTCTATTTTTTTCCCAAGCAGCGTTCCCATGGTCATTACAAATAATTTTAAGTGCTTAATATTCTTTAACTTGTTTTCCAGGCCTTAAAAGTTCTTGAAATTTTTTTAAAGGTCCTAAGTCCTTAGTTTTTGTCCCTTATCCAAGTTGCACCAACATTTTCTGGTGTATTTGTATAACATATACATCAACTTGTACATTGTTTTGTTTGTATTAGCTGATTGGTGGAGTAGAAATCGAATGGTTTTAGTTACACACTGTACATTGTGAGACAAAGATGTGAGATTAGTGCTTATGTTTTGCGAGGCAAAAGGTCAAAGACCTTCATCAAAGTCTGTTTATAATGCACAATGCAAATGAGAGATTTTGATATTAACCTCTGGGCCACACAGCTGTAAAGTCGCATATTAAAGAGCTGATGTATGAAAGCAAATTTTTGAAGATGTTTAAAAAGTAATATTTAGGTCCTTAAAAAGTCATTAACTTTCATTCCATGATTTCAGTGAAAACCCAGCCAAGCAAATACATGCAAGTTTTTAATTATTCTAAACCTAGTTCGTAATGCTTTTATTCAGATTTGCAAATGAGGCAATTATTTAAGTACACATGAAAAATTGAAATACATGCTATTTTAATTTACGATTTATACTGAAATAGCAGAAAAGGTGTAACTGTAGTCTTAAACGGACAGCTACTGATGCACAGTACACTGGGGATTAGCGATTTAAGACCTAATTAAAAATTACACCAAGATAAAAAAACACAACTAACATCAGGCACAAGGGATATTTGACAATCAATAGTCAAAAGTTACCATGGAATAATCAGAAGTGCCTTAAAAGTTTAATGGTTGATACTATTTTCAAAGGCCTTCATAGATCTTAATTTACACAGCTTTTTTCCAGTTGTTTGTTATCTTATAAGATTTTTATGATGCAGTTAAAATACAACTTTTAAAGTTAACTATTAATTACCTTTCAATGTTAAATCGGCGACAAATTCGTATGTATCCATAGATTCAGAAGATAAGTTGACCTAAAATAAAAGGCAGTAATTTACCTTTTGATTGAAAGAGAAATAAGTGGTTTACTGTATTATATAAATGAAAGGTAAAGGGATCAAAGAGAAATGCCAAGTTTTTGTGAAAACTGAGGTTTTAACTACATCTAGTAGCACATAAAGAATTTGAATATAGCATCATAATGGGATTAAAGGCATTAGGTCAAGAAAAAAAGGTGGTGAAATTTTGTTTGATTAGGTAAAGGCGATTACAGTGAAAGTACTTGTTTTTTTAAGCTTCAGTTGACAATCCCTTTTTATATATTGTTTTAGTAACTTTCCAAGAATTAAAAAAATAAGATCCTGGAAAAATATTAGTGTTATTATAAGAATGTAAAAGGAAGAATAGTGATGTGAAAGGATAAAAGATAGTTAGATAAAAAAATAAAAAAGTTTATTACAAGATATAATAGAAGAATAATGATACAGAAGTTGAATTAAATTTGAAAATTAAGGAATTAGCAGTTTACTTTTCCTTTTAAATTGGTCATTTTGAAATGTGTATTTTGAAGGCAACACCTTTATGGTATCAGTTTTGACGAAACAAACATCATAGAAAAACATCATTTTGCTAGGCAGGGAGTTATGGTCTGGTATGTTGGACAGACGCACTGACTTCCACATTTTTGACAAGGGGTCTGTTACCAGTAAGTGGTTTAGAGACAAAGTGCTTGAACTTATTCCTCACTTTTTTCAAGGTGCTGTTGGTGTGGATTTTATTTTAATGGATTGTAATGTGGCTCCTTACTGAGCAACCTTGGCCAACAGCTTCCTTGAAAGTGAAGACATTAAATGCATGTAGTGGCCTGCCAACTCCCCTGGCTTCAATCTGATAGAGCTTATGTAGTACATGCTTGGGAAAAGTACTGCAGTCTCCTGTCTCCCATAAAAGCTTGGTTCCAGATTTAAAAACCGCTTTCTTACATGTCTGGGAATCGCTGAGCACAGATAATCAAAACACTTATTGAAAGTATGAAAAATCATTGTGCAAATGGCTGCCAAAGAATGCTACACACCTTATAAATTTTCAGATTTCCTTTTTTTAAATTATTTTTATTTCAGTGAAACTGAAAACCATTTTTTTGTATAACTTTTTTTTCTGATAACTCAATTATTTAGAAGAAGAAAAAAAGTCACTTTATCATTGCTTTGTATCATTTTTATCTTCTTCAACATATTTCTATCTGTATACCAAATTTAATTCCATTTTGATGTATATTTTTTTAAACACTAGAAAAAGTGATTATTCTAAGTATTTGGACATGTGTGTTTATGCTTTAGTCAGTTACAACAGCATATTTTATATAATTATGATGAAGTACTGTATTGTCATCATGTTTATGTATGTATTCCAAGCTTGGATTCGATAAGGCATTAAAAGGGTGTCAAAACTGAGTTGTAAAATTTGTAATGCACTATCAACTACCACTAACAGGCAGTGAATTAGAAAGTAAAGAAAATCAAAATTGAATTACTTATTTCATATATTACACTTACAGGATTGGGAATTCCATGCATTATTTCAGGAAACTTGTAAGCATCAAGGGTAGGAAATACCTTTCTTCTATAAATCGCTCTATCAAATAAATCAAATAACATAAACATCATAGAAACTTTGTTCAATTCTTAAATACATTCACAACGGAGCATTAAAATTAATAGAAATTGTATGTTAGCAATAACTGGGCATGTTTTTACTGCAATTGCTGTACTTAATTTGCTCAATAGATACAAATAAGTAAAATATATATATAAAAAGATTTCTTCTAGGTGAACTACCTTGAGATAATACTTGGACATCTTGTTTCTAATAATTCCCTAATTTCATCAAGTGGTAGAAAGAATATTAAATCTGCATCAGGAATGCGACCTTCAGACACCATCTGCTGCGCAAGGTGCCGGTAACCTTGCCTCCAGAGATCAAAGGACTTAATAGTAAGAGACTGAAAATAAAAGTAACACAAACTCTTAAAAAAAATTAAGAACAATTATTAAAAGTGTACTAATATGTTTAATGATGTTGGTTGATTGGATTTTCCCACAGCAAGAGTTAAATAAATGTCATTATGCAACAGAACATAGTGACAACTAGATTAATACTACTGACCAAGTGTAAAGAGGTCCTCTGAGAAGTCTTTAATGGCAAAAATGCCTCATCCTAATCAAGGGAAAACTTTTGAAATGTTAGTTTAAATAAGCTTCTTGTCACTAAGTGGCACCACTTGCTGTCATGTTAAGGTTACTCTTAGTATGCGAGTTGTAATAAATATCTCTGTTGCTGTCCTGGAGGTATGTTATGTTTGCGTTATTCTTGAATTCATCCTGTTATTTAATATAATTTATCTGTCCAGCTTTTCAAAAACTTGCTATTCAAACACATCTCAATAAAAATGTGAAATAATCTGTAATATAATGATTATCATCTACTCATCTTGCATCCACATATGGCACAAATGCGCAGAACCGAACACATAGTATATAATGTGACAACACCAGATTTAATTAATTAGAGTTAGCTATTTTTGGGTAATCATAAATTAAAGCTTTTTTTATAATAAAAGTAATACATTTTTTACATTTCTTGATATTTTAGGCATTACATTTTTTAAATCACTGATTTCTCTGATAATTTAGGGTTTACATGTTTTAAGTGTAGCTGTAAACCTTAAAAATTTGCCTGGTTCATGCCTAAGAGGCAGATTGTGTAAGAGATATCTATCAAAATGAATACTCAGCTTTAAAAGTAAGTATTCATTGAGACAGATAAACTTTAAATTGATAGGCTGCCTCTTTGAAGTTTTCCGGGTTTTCTCACATTTGAAACACAAATGCGGGGCAACCTCGAAAGACTTCCTGGAAGTCATCCCCACCTTGACCATCACTGCTCTCACAATGTTCAGGGAGTGGTATAACTCTTGTACCAGAAAATCTATTATGCAACCAGCCAATCTAAAAAATTGCACTGACAAATGAATAATAAGTTTGAAGAGTATATTCGTGCAATTTAAAAATTTGTAATTCAGAATTAGTCTACATATTGATCACCACATTGAATTTGGTTAAAATATTTACAGAAAGTAAATTTGAGGTGTGTACCTTCACAAACAGCTCCATTCACATCTTTTCCAAAATGATTTTTATTATTTTTTCTAATTATGTGTTCTACCAATAAGTTTTAAATTAATCTTCAAACAATGAAGGACTTTGGTTCTTCAAATACATAATTAAAGAATAACAAAAATCAGCATGGAAATGTGATGGTTTTTGTCTGCTCTCCTAAAATTAAAAAAAAAAAAAAAAAATGAATGGAGCTAGTTTTGAAACTACACACCTCATTTAATGCAATACAACCTATATTTTTACTAATCTATTAACCATAGCCATTATTTTCAATGATTTGTGTTGAACTTAAATTGAATAGTTTCAACTTTCTAAAGACCTCAGTTGTACCCTGATTCTCAAAACTCTTCATGGTATATGTCTGTTGATGCAGCATTTATGTCATTTAAGTTTTTTGAAAATGTATAGACAAAGCTGGTAGAGCAGGCTTCAGAATGGAAAGCAGAACGGAATCAGTTAATGCCACACTACTAATTTTATAATAAAATAATGTAGCTAATTGATGGTTTAAGTAATGTTAATAAAAAAATGCAGGAAAATTATAAAAGAACAAAACAACTTACTTTTCCAGCTTCTCTCCCTCGTACAGCTCTACGGCAATTTGGCAAGACAAACTTTAACATAAGCCTACAAAAAATTTTATTATGTTAATTTCATAAATGTTAGCTCCTTCTTAGACTTTCTCAGTGATTTAAAAACATATACAGATAATTTACTAACTTAGATATAAATCCAAGTGGAACATGAAGCTCAGACAGTGTTGTTTCATAACTTTTCTCCTCTTTTTTTTCTACACCTTTTTCAACTCCTGTAAGGTTCTATAGAAAAATTGTTTTAAAATTATTAAAATAGATAGGTTATTCTTAATTATCTGAATGGTGCCGTGCATATTTGAGACATGTTCTTAATATTTTTAATTTGTTTCAAGGAAAACTCTTGATTAATTGATGCTCAAACTGCACTTAGCGATCAATTTCATAAGTACATTTTACAAAATTCTCAAAAAGTAAGTAACAAGATACTAATAAAGCTGTTTATCTTTGTGAAATATTACTGAACATTTCTTCTGATAATGTGTTTGAATCTTCCGAAATTTTTTGAATGGATTATTAATTTCCCTACAAGACTATTTCCCATCGTAATGCACCTGTTTTAATGCTGTACATGTCTTTTGCACACACAGTTTCCATTACAAAATTTGCTTATTTCGGTTTCCTCTGTCTTTACATTTTTGTCAGATATTTTGGAAATATACTATATATTAGTTTATAATATTGATTAGATATCAACTGCCTGCCTGAAAAATTTAAAATTTTCACACACTAAGCTGCTACTTAACTCAACAGTAAATGTCCATGGAATTTATTTCTTACCTGCAAAAGTTTCACTAAAAGTTTTGGGTTCATTGCCCATGTGATTGATTGAACATCAAGCTGAAATGATTAAACCATAAAGAAAATATAATATGAAAATCACATTTTTATATCATGCACATAAACATGTAATAGGATACATTAAGAAAAACATTTGATAAAATACCTCTTTAAGACATCTGTGGCCATGTCTTTTAATAAATTGTTGAAATTTATATCCGGCTAAAGATGAGGATGTCTTCAGCCATTTAAAAGCGTCCTATAATATAAAAAAAATCTCAAGATTATTCCTTCTTATCTGATTACCAAAGAAAAGATCAGTTTGTGAGGTCTTCATCAGAGGGTGACAAGACTATGGAACCATACAAGCATGGTAACACATTCTTTTATAACACTTGAGTTTTTTAATTATTTTGAAGCATTCTGCTAGGTATACAGTAATATTTATTAGGAATATTAAGAATAAATTAAGCAATAACATAAACGATTAATACTAATAACTAGGAACTTACTATTATAGAGCAACCATACTAGGTTCACTTAATTGTAAAGAGAAACATAATGCTAAATTAAAAACTTTACCTCGTCTGACATTGATTTGAATTTCTCTATGCTTATATCTTTCTTTATTTGCAGGGATATTTCCTATAAAAAATGCATAAAAAATAATTTTAACTATAAGCAATGTAAAATTGCAATATATATTTTTTCATATTAGAAGTGAATATACCTGCATGGCTTGAGGAACATTTGCACTCTCCACATTGGAAGAAGTAGCTAAGAGATGTGCAAAATCACTATACACGTCAGCATCGAAACCTAAAATATTAAATGTATTTCTTTTTAAACTCGCTTAATTTAAATTAATAGGCATTTAGAGTATATTATTTGCAAATTTAAAAATTTTTTCCTGAATAAATATTTGAAAATTTACTCATTTACATGATTATTATAATGTTAACTTTAAATTATATTATTTAAAAATAAATTGTTATTCATACAACTTAAGTTAAATATTTGTTAAACATACAAATAATAAAACCAACCACTCCTTTTTCTAATTAAAAAAAAAGAAAGAAAAAAAAGAAGAGTGTCTAAGGACTTTTTGAGGATCCAAAATACATAAAAGGCCTGTCAAAAACTTATAAAAAGTCATAATGAATCATTAAGATTGGTCATATTGGAGATTTCTTTGTGCAAGGACAATGCTGTGGAGGAATATCATTAGATGAAGGAGGAAAAAAGTTTTATGGAATGCCACAAGGGAAAACAGACCAGCATTTGTATTTTGAATGGAAGGAAATGAAGAAAGAACTTAAGAAATGAGCCATACATTTTTTAAGCAAATACTACTCAGAAAATTGAGATTGTTACATTTTAAGGGGAAAAAAAAAGTGTTTAAGGATCCAGTTTAAAAAAATATGGAATTCTTAAAGGTCCTTAAAATTGAAAGCTGAAATGAAGCAGTTTTTAAAAATCCATGGGAATTGTGATAGTGCACATTTTTAGGATGTCTTCTGATTTTAAACAAATAGTGAGATGACGAAAAAAAGTGACTCGTAATTTTTTAAAAAGATCATTTCAAAAGCTGTTACTCTTAGGGACTGAAACTACTAATTGCATGTCATTGGAAATTCAATAAAATTCAGAAAAACAATCTAAATTTTATTGAATATAAAAATCCTTGATGAGTGAATCTTATTGAAATGCTAATTTTTAAAAACAGAAAGTCACTTTTGAGACACCTGTATGTAGTCTATTTAAAAAGTTTGAAAATATGTTGATTATGCATGAAGTTTTAAATGCAAAAATATGTTTTCAAAATATTTAAAATGCTTACATTCCTTTTCAAAAATAAAAGTTTCTATGATAAAAAATAATTTATTTGAACTGTTATTAGGAAATGTGTAAATAATAGTAGGTCCAGTTCCAGTACGATTCATTTATAGGCTTATATTTATTCATTTGATAAGCTCGTATTTATTTCTAAAGCACAATTATGAAAAAACAGGAATGTTTAGGTTACATGCTTCTTAAAAAATTTATATGGGTGAAATGATCACAACATCATAATTAAAATATAGATAAATCATGTCTAACATAGTTTTTATAAAAAAATATATGCTTTTAAAACATTGTAGGTCTCCACAACTTACTTCCCTTAGCTCGGCCAAGTATTTGAAACAAGGACATGTTCCAGTTGGAAGAACTTTCTGTGCAATCCATTTGATTAAATCCTGCCTGCAAGAAAAGCACTTTTCAGTTTACTAGAACGATAAAAAATGCCAAATGGCCAAATTTTGGCGATTACTTTTGGTAGAAATCCTTTTCTCTTCTGGCAAATTACTCAACAGTTAGACTATTATAATTTCACAATCACTAAAAGTTGTTTTGTCTTTCAAAAGTGGTGAAATGGATAAGCCATAATCAAAATGAGAGGTGGGGACCATATTCGAGGAGCAAGTACTTAAGGAGTGTCTAATTGATTGAGATTATATGTCTCACTAATAATTTTGTCTTAATGAGTTTTACATAGAAAAAATAAAGCATATAATTAAAAATTATCTAATTTATTACCTTCATCTCTGATGTAGCAAAAACAAATTTTAGAAGAAAAGAGGGTTAAATATTGTACAACAGTATTTCTTTATAAACAGTATCAAGGTTCCCATTCTTACCGAAGAAAAAATTCAAAGACTTTCAAGGACCTTTTTAACAAAACTCAAGGACCCTAAAATTATATTCTTTTGACATAAAAATACAAAATGGAGGCGAAAAATAACAGAGGCAGAGATTATTGGTAGTTGCTTAAAAATTCAAGGACTTTCAAGGACCTCATCCTTTTTTCAAGGACCATACTTCATCAAACAAATTTCAAGGACTGTGGGAACCCTATGCATAAACAAACCACCAAGGAGAAACACTAAGGAATTTGGCTAATGCCTAGATGCTCACAGTGACAAAATGGTCCGGTTGACTAGGCTAGAGTGGTAAGAATAAGCCAGATATTTCATATTGTATCAAATTAGAGAGATACACTAACCTTGTTATGGTGCATTTTAATTAAAAGATACAATTTATTATGCCCATTAAATTTAACTTTGTATATGATATTAATTGATGAAGTTTTGATGAAAACTGTTGTCAAATTTCACCTTAATGAAAAAATAAATTGCTTTTAGAATTATACCACTTTCGTTTAAACCACCCACATATATCTGTGTATTTGGAAAGTTTAGGAAGAGACATCAGTGTTCTTATTATGAGTGATTTGTAATCATTGAACAATTTCTTTCTTAAATCCTTTATATTAACTTCGATTTTATATGTGGCTGGGTATGTCGATGGTGGGCAAATCTGCAGAGACCTATTTGACTCCCTTGCTTTCATCCAACTGAGCTGAAACTTGGTAGATAGATTCAATGTCGATGCATTCTATAAAATTTTGGCGGGTGTCACTAAAAAGTCTCTTTTATGAAATACTAATAAATCTACTTGCTGTCATCCTATCGAGCTGATATAGCATTTAAGGAATCATTGAAGAAACTCTTTCCTGTTGCCAAAATTGTTTTAATAAATAAATAATGAAATTGTTTTAATCCAAATAAATAAAAGATATTTGGATGAGAGTGCATAAATTCCCATTCATTTTTAATGAATAAATTTTGAAAACTACATATTTTGCTGATAGAGATGTTTTTAATACTTAAAATTAGATGCCAACCCCAAGAAACAGTGCTTAGTTAATGAATATAAAAAGTGGCAATACATATAAAGGATTTATATTAAAAACTTTTTATGGGATATATATATATTAGATATTATGGTATTCATTTGAAGGTTTGAGTGCACACAGTATTAACCTTTCATGTCTACAGTGCAAGTTACAAAAGAATTAAATACACATTTTTATTTTGAAATTTCTAAACGTTACTCTAATATTTACCTTGTCAAAATCAGAGCAACTGTTTAAAAGTGCTGTAAATGTCTCTTTAGCAGTCTTTTGTTTCAAAAAATTTAGATGGTAATTTTCTAGACTTCTTTTGACCTTCTCATATCCCCATCCAAAGAAAAACAAATCCTGTGGAAACAAAAAGTTTATTCATTATATTTTTATTTAGATTTAACAGTCAAGCATGTCTGAAGCAAACACACAGATCATAATTAGAATAATAAATGCATACAGGATAATTCAAAACAGAAAACTAAAACGAAAATCAACAATTTGAAAAAAAATTTCTCAGAAGGAAAAGAATATTTTTTGTCCATATCTTTACAACAAAATATTACAAATTAGTGTTCACAACTTACTTAAATAACATTGGGAAGTTGCTCACAAAGCTGCTTCATCTATTGCGAAAATAAGAAACTAATTTTTCTTTGCTGAGGAAAAAACCCAATTACTGTAAAACCATATAGTCACTTTGGAAAATGTTCATTTTTCTTTATTTAAAATGTTCTGTTATTCACTTATTACCTTATATATGGTATTAAAAAATATACATTTGAGCTATTTTACAGTTTTGCATAATAAACTTACTTGTAAAACCATTTATGTTAATTATTAATAATTGTAAAAAAAGGAGTAGAAAATTGAACAATTACTCTATAGTATTTGATGTTATCGAGGATAGACGGCTTTGTTCCTTCAACAGGAGGAAACTTTTCACGAGTAAACTTAACGAGATCCAGATCGTCCAAAATCCGCCCAAATATGCTGATCATGAATCCTTTTGACATGGGTGTGTCAAAGCCATACCGAGTCATCAACTGAAAAGAAAGAACACTTGATATAAACTCAATTTTAGTACCATCTTAAACGTGAATGGCTTTTGGCACTACAAAATAAAGTTTGAATGCAGTTGTTGGGAGTATATTTAACAGTTGAATGAATCACATATTGTTATTAAAATGGAAATAAAATTCAGCATGTTGGTCTTCATTTGACATTAACAATGATTTTGCGTCGTCCTTTTGTTCTTCAACTTAATGCCATTTCTTCCTATCACATTATTTATTGACATATTTCTTCCAAATTTATGAAATTTTTAATTATCATAGGCATTCAAAAACATGGTACAGGGTGTTGGTGCAGAGTTTTTTTTTTTTTTTTTTTAATTTTTCGAGATAGTGAATAAATGTGAAGCAAAAGTGTTTAAAATAAAATAAAAGATGAAAAGATTGTGTGAATTAAGACAGAATTTTTTTTTTTAAGTTAAAGAATATTAAATTTACAGCACCATGTAAGAGCAACAGGTGAATTATTCAAGCGTTTCTACAGTAAAATAAGATAAAAGAAAAAAAATATCTTTAGAATTTACCAAAATAAAATGCATTTAAAAATGTGACTTATACTATTAAAATGATAATTTACAATACCAAATTTTCTTTTTAAAACATTTCTGAATGTTCCTCTATTTCCCCAAATTCCAAAGGCAGAATTGTGTTTTTCTTGCACTGCTGTGATTTTCCCTTGGCAACACTTTTGTAATTTACCTTTTTTTACACAGTTGATATAGAAATATATAATTTCTGTATTACTCAAAATAAAATAGGCATGAAAATTATACTACCATTCATTTTATGATTCCTTCTATGATTTTTTTTTAATTCACATTGGTTTTCCTAGCTCTAATAGTTAAGAAAAATGACCACACAATAACCTTTTTAGGATACTCTGTATCTTGGAACAACAATGAATACAATTTTTACTGCTAATTCAATAACAGTCGTAAAAAATAAAAAAAAGGAGTTAAATATTCAATAATTTTTCAGACCCTCAAGAAGTTAGCACAACAAATTTTGGAAAAATGATGTGGGAATTAGTTTTTAAAATCTAATACTAATAAAAAAATGTAAACATCATTTATTATTATTATTATTTTGCGTTTTGGAGCTGTCAAACATTGATAAATATCTAGAGTATAGAACGAGTTATCATTTTTCAAAACATGTAAAAATATTAAATATTTTAAAATAGGCAATTAAATAAAAAATACATTAGCCAAATAAAAAAAAAAAAAAAATAGAATGTATTTTGTTCAACTCAGCTATATTTTTATTCAAAATATCATTTAATCAACAAGATTTTTTAAAACCTATTTACTTCAATTACAAAATTGTTAAAATGGGGCAATTTAAACGAAAATGTGTAACTCAGGTCATGATCAACAACTCTGTTAATAGGAAAGACTGATGATAACTCTCAAAATAAGAGTACAGTGTCAAACTTTTTCATTAAATCAATAAAATGTGGAAAGTTCCACTTAAACAAATATTCTTACGACTACATTCAAACAACTCTTCGTAAGAAATATTCAGAGTAAAATGGCTTATGTTGCACAGATGTCCTTAAAGGTACATTTAGAAATTATATGTATGCATTTGAAAATGAATTTACCTCTGGAACAGAACAAATCATATGATTGTAGAATGGCAGCATTCCAGAAAGAAAATATTTGCATGACAAAAAACTATCTGCCACTCCTTTCTCCAAAGCTTGTTTCTAAATGCAAAATATGGCATTATTTTGTGAACATAAATAAGAATAACAATAAGTTTGTAGGATGAAAACTATTTAATAACAGCCAACAAATATAATCTTACACTATACCACAAATCTAGGTGTGAATCCAGGGGATGGTGATAGCACAATCATCTCCTCTAAGAGTTTCAGAGATTATAAAAAGAACAGAGCAAAGAAGGATATAAAACTTGAAAGACAATATGCTAATTAAACCACTTTCTATTATCCAATCAAGTGGAAACTTTGTAGATAAGACTCAATGTCACTAACAAGTATTTAAGGGTGAAAATAAAAAGTTAGTGAATGACACAGAATCAGTGGCGTTTCTTTGTAGACGTCAGATGCTATAAAAATTTGATTTGATTAAATAAGTGGCGATTAGACATATAAGTTGGGAATGCATATAAAAGATTTATAATAAAAACTTTATTAAACTGAAAATTTTGAAAAGTGTAAACTCAAAAATTAGGTGAAGAGAAATCAGAATCAAACCTGATTAAAATGAAGAATATAAAGAGCAAAAATCTTTCACAGTAATAATACATCAACCCCTCTCAATGCTGCTCTTTGCCAATACTAGAGAATGCAAATATTCCATCCCCTTTCCCCAGTCCTTTTCTGCACATGTTCAGCATTCGGGAAAATCTTGTAGTATACTACATAATTACTACTTCTCCAAATAATTGTTAACCCTCCATTCCAAGCATATGGCTATGAAACTACATCTGCTCAAATGTGGATATAAAAATTCTTTTGTAGACAAGTTTTATTCATTATTACTTAAATGACTGTCCTAATTCCCAATGAAATTTTTTTTTGAAGGAAGATAATGTACCCAGTGTAACATTAAGTGTAATAGAAATTCAATGATTAAAAAAAAAAAAAAAAAAAAAAAAGCAATTTTTTTCTTCTTTTAATATTTTATTGGTATTTTATAAAAAATTGGGCAAAATATTAGTTTTCACAAATTGCAAGAATTTCAATCTATTGAAAATGAGCTAGAGTGACCTCTCTTTTATTTCTAACATATATTCAATTATGACAGGTTCCAAATAACACTGTATAGATAAATTTCAATCATTTGTTATTTGGAGCTTGTAGTAACCAACAGATATCCATAAAATTTTATGTATGAAAAGAATTTTTTTACATCAGAAAGTAACCTCTTAAAATAGTTTTTAAAGTTAGAAAAAAATAATTTTGTCAACTAATGATTCTAAGACAATAATTATAGGACAAATATTCAAAAATAAATAAGATTGTTTTCTTTCATTTACAAATTTACAAAACTTCATTTATAATCTTTGCAATAAGGTTCAGATTGTAAAATTAGTTTTATATAGTCCATTAAGTTCAAAATTTCTATCTGGAGATATAAATTTAAATAGTTTATATTTTTTTTCTCATATTCCTTCATTTCTCATACTCTTTCATTTTAATATACGTCTTCATGATCTCAGTAGTACTCATACAAAATTCTATAATGATCACTTTAATGCTGCTACTACTACTCAACAGCATTAAATTGTAGATTTTTAATTATGAAGATCCTGAATATTTAAAGTTACCCTGACAAATAAAGATATTGAAAAAGGGGAAAAAAATCAAAAAAATAAATAAATAAATCGTTATAATTGAACAGTGATATGCAAAACCCAGACAAGAAATGCACATCCAATTCTTCAGAAAATGAGGAAAACAAGTTTCATCTTAATTTACTTGTAACAGAATATCACTAATTTGTTTTGAGGTTATTTCCTTCAGGTTTTAAATAGATTGCACTCAAATGACCAAACTTCAATAAAACTCAATAAGTGCCAGTAACTCAATTTAAAAAAAAAAAAAAAATGGCTTTTATCTGATTATTGCATATATATGTAAAATTTATCAATAAAACAGAATATAACTTACTTTAAATATATTGCCGAAGAAGTAGCAAATTATATCTATTCCTAAAGGTGAAGTGGCACCTGGCATAACTTCTCTAAAAAGTGTTAAGATAAGTCACCACATTTTATGATAAAACTTAGGTATAGTTCCAGT
Source organism: Linyphia triangularis (assembly GCA_963978545.1). NCBI lineage: Eukaryota > Metazoa > Arthropoda > Arachnida > Araneae > Linyphiidae > Linyphia > Linyphia triangularis. The sequence goes on along the minus strand of OZ021732.1, from coordinate 27,209,197 downwards.
GTACACATTAAGAGAATAAGATTTTATATTTACCCAATATTAGCAACAGTATAATAATCATTTTCACATCGCATAGGAGCATCCAAATCATGTTTTATTTCAAATTCAGTCTCTGTAGTTGCATTTGTGATGGGACGAGACTGCAAATAAACACTCATTTATAAATTTAAATAAACATAGAGGCTGTTTATCAATTAAAAAATCCTGTATGTAGTAAATATCATAAATTGATTTTGTACCTTAATTTTCTGGATAAAGCTCAAACTTATGTCCGATGACTTTTTATGTTTATTTGCATAATACATTTGCTTGCAATTTTTAAGTACAATTGAACAGAAATAATAAGATGAGAAATGCATATTATTGCATAACTTATGTAAGTACAGTAATATATAAAACATATCTTAAGTTCTTGTTTATACCTTAAGTTTATAAGTTAAGTACTTGATCTTAAAAGATGTAACAAATGCAAGAATTGGAAATTTCATTTTGAAAGATTGATAAAAATTTTTTTTTATAAATAATGAAAACTGACTTCAACTTATAAGATACTTTTTAATATTCAACTATAGTGAATAGATAAATCATTTGCACAACCTAATAAGTTCACAATTACTCACTAAATGTAACAATACCTTATGAAAGAAATAATTAATGATAGTCCCATAAGGTGATAAATTAAATCTTTTGATGAAATTAAACTTAAATGAAATCTAAAAAATTCTATAAATTGAACCTTGCATGAAAAAAAATAAATTAAATTGTTATAAAATTAACTTGTGAATACTTTTTTCATTGTAAATTGCTATTATCTTATATAAAAATATAATTTTAATTTAAAAGCAGTGTTCTTACCTGTAAAATATATACAATGTCATTTGAAACTCCCCATTCAATGTCCCTAGAAGATCTGTAGTAATTTTCAATCTAAAAAAAATCTAGTCATTAAAAAACTATTTTATGCACTTATTAAGAAAAGTAAGAAAAATTAAGGTTTATAGCAGAAGCTATAGTGTTTATACTATTAAAGAATAAATCAATAATTGCTTTATTCAAACTTTTAATATATTGCTCCATGCAGCTCTAAATAAAAGGTGTTTTAATCTTTCCACAGGCAAGGGCTTATCAATTAAAAAATGAAATTATTTGTGGGTTTTATAAACATGTATTCTTTCATTGGATAATTTTTTCCACCATGCAAATGGTGGTATGACAATTGCACTATAGAAAACATTTAGAGCTTGATCATAATTCTAAAATTTCAATTTTAAAAAGGTCAGTAGGTATGTACATGTGAAAAGGTTTATTCATTCAGAATTAACACAATTTATACACAGGGTTATTCCGCAATTTAATTTTTTAAAAAATAATTAAATAAAGAGGGATATTAGTGTTAGGAAATGATTCTGTAGATTTGGTTTAAAAACAATCGCTAAAAAAGTAAATTTATCTCAAAATTGATATAAACTCAGAAATGTCGGTGATGTCTTTAGGAATCATTAGCCTCAGAAGGACAAAAAGTATTAAGAATGGTCTATTACATGCACAGAAAATAAAACAGCCATGTCATTAAAAAAAAAAAAAAAAAAAAAAACCCATTTAAAACTACTTTTAAAAAAAACCCTGGTTTACTGGTTTTCATAACCTTACTATAAATGACATTAAATAAAAAAAAAATTTTAAAAAAAAATTAACACTTTAATTGTATTTGAACGAAAATGTAACATACTTTTATTGAAATTTTTCCCAAACGTTCGGCAAGATCTTTTGTTAAACAACTATCACCTCTTTTATCTTCAGGTATATCTTCAGTTTTAGTGCCACCAGATTCTAAATTGAAAAAGTATCGTTACTTTCTAGAGGGCAGTAATAGTAGAATATTGGTGACTAGATAATAAAACAAATATTTTACTTTAATTATACACATTTAAGTGCACATGAAATGATTTATATTATTAAATAGACAGTTAAGGGTTAATTATTTTTACGTTATGCAATAATACAAATAGGCTTATAAAAATATAGTTTAATTTCTCAGTGTATCAATTTCTTTAGTGAAATAATGTGGCAGTAGTGTAGAAGCAAAAAGAATTATAAATTTATCAGTCATTGTAAAAGTATTGTAAGAAACAATTTCAATAAGCTAAACAGCAATAGTTTTTAAATATGAGTAATAAATACTGCAAATTGTTTTAGATTAGAGAAAACAAATCTATGTAATTTATTTTATAGAGCTTCACTTATTTAGTAACTTATGGAGCTTAATAATTTTAAATGAATGCTACAAGATAACAATACACAATTAAATGTTGAAAGGTAAATAAAATATAATTTCATATTACTAATAAAGACAATTAATCTATTAATTGAAAAATTTTATGATCATTTTAAGAGATTTTCAAAAATAAAAATTAAGACTAAACTGCTTGTCAATAAATAACTAGTGCTTATTCCAACTAGAGACTTCGATGGAATATAAGATGATTTTCTGATGAAATACTTATAATTTCTTTTTCAAAGTAATTAAATTAATTTTCGGATAAGATAGAAAAAAAAATAAAGTTATTTATTGCAAAAAATAGTTTGCAATAACAAACACTATTACAAAATTAGGTTATTTTCTGCAATGAAAAATTGTCAATAACAATTTATATACAAATTAACATTAGAAATTTCACAATGGAAGTAATTTTAAGTTTTTCTGCTTTCATTTATGAATATCGAAAGTGATTTGAACAATAATATGATAAATTTAAGCATTATAAATAGGGTATTTTAAAAGTAAATTCCAATTTTTAAAAATGAGCATTTTTAAAACCGTTACTCACAGAGGATTGAAACTACTTGTATGTTTATTTTACAGTCAATAAAATTCATATTGATTTTCTGAATTTTATTGACTGTTAAATGAACATACAAATAGTTTCAAGTCAGTGTGAGCAACTATTTTCAAGAATGGGAATCACTTTTAGTAATTTAAATTTTTACATTACATAAAATGTTTAATAAAAAAATCAGAGAATATTATTTGATATAAAAATTATAATTTGGGTGAATTTTTGAAACTATGGCAAACCTCTTGCCATTTTGGTAACAAAATAGTTTTTGCAGTCATACCTTGAATAAAATTCTTTAAAAAAGTGACACTTTTAAATGAAACAAAAGTTATAACATTCATCACAGCTAAATTTTAATTCTAATAATAAAAATTATAAAATTAAGAAATTCAAAGAAATACATATGTTCACTTGAAACATAACTGTAGCAAGAATAATAAATTACCATTGAAATCAAATCTGTAAAAAAAATTTAATAATAATGTGCATTTCATGCATTCAGTTCTAGCTAAAGTATCAAAAAGATAACTGAATATAGTACTACCTTGCATCACAAGCTTCTGTTGCTTTGCTCCAACAAGAACCGAGTCAAACTCTAAGTTTCCATTTGCTTTCCTTTTAAGAGTGATAGTATCTGGCTCAACTGATCCAGACACAACAGTCTGAAAAAGATATATAAAATAAATTTGTGTCTACACTTCATTAGGAAATATTTGCATACATTTAAAAAAAAAAAAAAATAGCGTTAAAGTTATATTAGAAAATATTTACTATGGAAATGTCATCAAAGTTGGTATAATATTTTAATTAATGGTAACTGCTTTTATTAACACACACCCACACACAAAAAAAGAACAGTGAATACATCAATAATTTAACAAAAGAAAAAATAACATTTAATAAAATACTCCAAATTCTTAAAGGTTATAAAGTTACAGTATTAAATTGTCTTTTGAGAGGTAGCATCAAAATGTAGAAAATAAAGAAAATTGATAAACTACAACACAAGTTAATCATATAAAATTTATGGAATGCCAAAGCATGTTGGAAATTGGTGAAATAACTTCAAATGTTTAGTATCAATGTTGGGCATGAGATATTGAATTAATGATACAAAAAACTACTATACATACATATTGAGATACAAGACTATTTTACTATAAATTATACTAATATATTGGGTGATCCAAAATTCTATGGTCAATCAAAAATTTATATAAAATCAATTAATTGAGAGAAGCATTGTATGAGAATGAGATTTACCAAATGGGCAACAGTGTGAATTATATTTAATTATACGATAAAAATACGAAAAAAAACCCCACCCCAACAGAACAGAAAAGATTAAGCTAACAGGGTTCATACTCATTTTCAAAAGAAAAAAAAAAAAAAAAAATTACTTGAGTTTTCCAGAGTTAATTTTTTTTTTTTATAGCAAGAATTGATTATTTTAACTATTTTATCAAGTCAGATAAGTATAGTCAAACCTCGATTACACAAATTTTTTTGATAACACGAAAAAAGTAATTTTTTTTCTTTAAAAACAACTTTCTGCAAGTCTATGTTATCATAATTCTGTAACTTTAAGTCCTTGAGTTAAGGTTAAACAAATAGCACTGAAGAATAGGATATTTATCCAGAGTAAAAATGACTTTTTCCAGGTTTTAACAGGGATTTTTCTTTTTCCCCTGAGAATTCCCTGATATTTTAAAGTGGATTTATTTTCTCTGAGTTTTCCTTGTTCTCCCAGAGGCTTATGAACCCTGAACAGTTATAGTAAATCCTCTTTATTAGTAAAAGTGCCGTATATGTGAATTCTTTTTAAAGTATCACTAACAACAAGCACTTTACAGAAATTTGCACTGTTAAATACCATTTGATAAATTTTATATTAATTTTTCAAATATGTCGGTACTTTAAGCCCACCCTGTATAAAAGAAAAAAATTACTTAAACTTATCTCATATAAAATTCTAGAAGTACCTCTCCCAATCCATAGTTTGCAGTGATGGTGATGACGGATGGATTGTTGGTGACTGGATCACAAGTGAAGAGGACTCCAGACACTTCGCACGCAACCATCTCTTGGATGACAACAGCCATAGGAGAGTTCATAATCTGACCATAACGTCTGAAAAATTTATAAAGGTTAAATATGATTACTTGAAGAAATGAATTAATGAATGAGAGAACAAGGAGAAGATAAAAGTTAAGTTATGGATCTCCATTCCATGTATATTTTAATACAGTAACACATAAACACAATTTATCAATGCCTATAATAAAAATACCATCCAATGACCAGCACACAATAAAATTATTACTTTTTATATTCAACAGCTATATGACCGAATTGAGAGGCCCAGCATTTCTTCACTGCTTGAAATATCTATAAAGAGTTTCAAGAAAAAAGTTTAATGCAATTATTTTTCTTCATAAAGCAAAGATGGAAATTTCGAAATCTAATACAGAAACAAATTGCCTACTTTTATTAATTGAATCTAATACAAGATATACAATTACTGATTCTCAATTTATTGATATATTCTACAATTTATCTGCAAAAATTATACTAAAAATATGCATCTTTTTTTACCATAATACTTTTGATTCATTATTAATATGATGAAATTAGATTATAATAATAGAGCTTAAATGATAGTAAATATTTACTTGTTCGAGTCCTTCTATACCTAGAAAGGTATCCATTTGACCAGCAGCTGACATTGCTGTAGTATCTTCACCTGAAAATTGTTCATATAGGAGTCATAAAACAACATTATTTAAAAATGTTTTAACTTCACCCGCTTCAGTATATATCATGTACAAATAGGAGAAAACTAATATTTAAATTTTTGCATTTAGTTTGAATAAAATTTCAAATAAAATATGAATATATGCTGGAGTGATATTCACAAGTGTATGCATTAAAGTTATTGAAGTATATAAATGAAAAAAAAAAATCTGAAAATAGTTATCCAAGATTTTTTTTGCATTAGAAATAGGAAGTGAAGGTTATTTTAGTGATCTTGATCAACACTAATTGGATAATTTATTAAACAGACCTTCTTGGTCATGATACATGTGTACCTCCTAAAAATAATAACGTAAAGGAATTATAAGACACTTCTGTTAGGACATAATATTTTTTTAAACTGAAATGCCTTATAGTTTCCTTTGAGTTGATTATTGTTCACAATTTATTTTAGAAATTTAAGCTAATAATTAAGTACCTGTAGAAGATGACCTAACAGCAAACTTGAGCTGATTGGCTCGAGAACCATAGATTTCATTGAGACTTTTAGTGATGCTGTGACAAATGCTTTGAGGCAATGTTGCCTTTTCTATTATAACTGAAACTCTAAAACATAAAGAAGACTGTTTAGGAAAGTTGAAATTGATAAATTTTAGAAGAATTTACTATTTTGATGCAACTTCAAGAATTATTAACTAAATACAGTGGGACAGATGCACAATTTTTGATAAAATTATTCTTAAAGTATTCTTATTAATTTTAAAAAATACAAACAACAGGTTACCACTGAATGGCATAACAAAAACTATGAATCTTCATCTTCATTTTTAGCTTCTACATTACATTAACAAAGAGAAAAAACCATAAAAAATTTCTTTATCAATATTTAACTAAGATCAACATTCCCAGACAAAACTACTAATGACATGCAAGATATTTCAAATAAAAAGTTTTGTCCCAATGATTTTCTATAAAAAATTTCAACCGATAGTATTGACCAGAAGTTCTGGAAATGGCAAATGTCAATGTGCAGTAACCAAGCCCATTTTGAAGTTTATGATAAGGTTTAAAAGATTATATAAATTAAATAGGAAGAGCTTTCAAATTAGACTGAAAGAGTGCTCCCATAGTAACTATATTATCTCTTGACGTAAATAGAGGTATTAGATTGAAACTTGGATATTCAAATATATGTTTTCTTGCCAAATTGGCAGTTTTTTTTTAATAAAATATTGTCCATCTTAACTAAGGGATACTTCATTCATTAAATGTCGCCAAATTTTACTTGCTTAGAATCTGGATCCAAGTAACAGAAGCATGTGTAGAAAATGCTCTTTAAGGATAGTCAGTGTCAAAATCCAGTTTTTTTTTATTTTGGAAAAGTAAGAGAAATTAAAAAATTTACCACAACAAAACCTACATAAAAGTATTAATTAAAATGAAGACTATTTCCTAATGGACGATTTAACAACTAAGACAATTTAATACATTCTGAAAAACTTATCAATAAGAAATATGTAGGCAGTATTTAGTACATGTATTAATTTAATAACTTGACCTATTGTTAAAGGGGTTTGTTGTTTGAACAACTGAGTTCATATTGTCTCAGGCCTGTTCATATGCATCCTGTGTTTTGAATTTGCATCAAATATGTAATCATCATTACTTTAGTTTCCAAAAACTATTTAATTGTAAAGACAACTAAAATGATAGATCTTGTAATTTAAAATATAATGGATTATTAAGTTATTTGAATTTTTAAAGAAAGGCAATTTTACACTTAAATAAAATTAGCAGAAAAGAAAATATTCAGGATATTGAAATATGATTAGCTTTACGTAAAAATAATAAATTTTATCAAGAGTAGAAAAACATTTATTATAACTACAACCTGTAAATAATAATTTTAAATCCGACGTATATAAAACTTACGAGTTGCAAGTCTTTTTTACGTCACCTTCTGTATTCCCACTAAAAATGAAAATATCAGATGAAGTGAAGAGGGTATGTTAAGAACTAGGAAATAAAATAAAATTTGTAAAATAACTTACTAAACTACATTCTCTAAATGCTCCACTGCCCTAAGAATTTCAGGTGTTAAAAACTCATGATATGCTGCAGTGGTGACTACAATGCCTTTAGGTACTGTAAACTATATTAGAAACGATTATTTGGAAAATTAATTTTGCGTCACATCTATAATAGACAAAAAAAATAATCCAAATGATGACCACATTTTTGGTTTCAATAGTATCAAAATATGACTATTTTAAGGGGACATCTATTACTTCATATCAGCTAGACTCCCTATTATAAGACCTAATTTGATTTAAAATACTTCACATAATCTAAAATTACGAATTGAAATGGTAACTTCAAATTTTCTTGTATCAATTATACACACTATCCAATGAATTAGAAACCTGTGAATACTTACACAAATGTTGGTTACACTAAATTTTATTATAACTTGGATGACATTTAACACTAAATCTACTATGCAGGCCAAGTTATCCTATTTTTAATAGCTACCAGAACCAACTTCCAATACAAAGTCTGATACATTGGATCGTCAGTTGCCATCTCTTTATAAAACCATCAAAAACTTGACATCATTGCATTATGTGTTTTTACTAGAAAAGACTTTTTAAAAAGGTTAATTTGAGCCAACCAATACGTACCATATGTAACGTTTATTGAGGTTCATTTTACTTCATTTGTATTTTAATTTCTTCTTTGGCTTCAGCATACTTTGGATTAGAACCTTGTTACAAATGCTCAGAAGGCGACGAAAATGCTTGCTCATTATCAATTTTCATTGCCATACAATTTACACTAGCTTAAAGACTTTTTCTGTAATGCATGGTATTTTCTAGGTGTAAATGCACTTTGTAACTCAGTAGGAATTAAGTACAAATGCAAACATATTATTCAGTTCTGTTATAGAAGTAAAAGAAGATCAAATACAACATTGATCCCAGGTTTCTAATTCATTGCTTAGTGTCTGTAGAAGAAAAGATCTAGTCAGGGCTGGATTTTTTTTTTGCCTAATGTAATAATTGATCGTTGGTCATGACATACCGTTTTTTCTTCGTTGCTTAATTTTGTGAGTTTTCCCAGGGAAGATCCTTTGCCTCCTGAAATGCTGCAAAAATGGGATGCTTCATCCGAAAAAGGTACTGTTAAGGGCACAGCTGAAAATTATAATTTTATTGATAAGTTAACTGTATCTTCAAATTTCTAGAAAACTATACACTTGAACTGCCAGAAAAACTGATACAGTGGTCAATCTTCATTAGGTATAAGTACTCGATAAAACCGGTATTGTGGACAAAGCATTCCACACTCCTATCATAGATGCTAGTTGAGGGCTCAGAGTTGGAGGTTTAAAGTTAATGGAGGGAAAATAATTTTCATAGTCTATCTTGTTTGCTAGTTCAAGTTTTTGCTAGAATTCTTATAGTTATGCTGCACTTTTTCAAAGATATCATTGAAAAATCTATGCTTCTTTTGTTTACCTCCCAAGTACTAAGCTCTAATTCCGAAGCTTCAACAATTATAATATCATGAAAACTACTTAAATTTTTATATCTGTTTATTTGAATTGAAAACTACTCAAGAAGCTTGCATAGCTGTCAACCCTTTAATAGTGGTTGTTGCTTTGTGCAGTGGTTGGCACAAACAATGGCGCACATGTGATAAAGTATGTTTATTTGCATAAGTAATAAAAAGATAAAATAATAAAGTTTAAGAATTTTAAAATATTTGAAAAAGATAGAATGTTTAAGAGCTAGACATATGTAAATTAAAAAATTCAACAGTTTCTGAAATCAAACATTTGGCAATTTGTGTGATAAAGTATGTTTATTTGCATAAGCAAAAAAAGATAAAATAATAAAGTTTAAGAATTTTAAAAAATTTGAAAAAGATAGAATGTTTAAGAGCTAGACATATGTAAAATAAAAAATTTAACAGTTTCTCAAATCCAACATTTGGCAATTCAAACAACAAAATCAAAAGTTATGAAATGATGGAACTAGATTCGTGTACTTATATATAAGTGGTGAGGTATGCAAAGCATACATAAATGAGAGAAATTATTAATAAAATATTTACACCATTGCAATAAATTAGCAATGCACAAAAGTACTAAGCTCATGTTAAAGTAGACTTTTGAAGATTTTTTTACTCTCTTAAAAATTTTGACAAATTAAGAGTTAGCACCTTTTTACCTGTTCAGCGATTTTTAGTTCCCTTATTCTAGAGGTAACAGAAATCTAATTTTATTTAATTACTTTGTTACATTGTATCTACAATTATGATATATCTAAATGAAAATTACCTATTTTAATTTTAGAAATAATTCAAAATGCTTTTCTTACATTTTGGAAACTTGGGTACACTAATAGTTTGCATTGGTTTATTTGATTCTTTATCAACATTCCTACAATATTAAAAATCAAACACTTTAAATCAATAATTGAAAAAACATTTAAAAAAATATTCAAATATATATATATAAATCATAGTAATCAGCAACAATGAAGTATTTTAGATACATATAAGAATATAAATTGAATTAAAACTAATTAATAAAGAATTTCAGGCTTTTTTTAAATCTCAAGATTGTGTTATCATTAAGTAAATTTTTTAAGATGCATTTCATAAGAAAAAGAAGGGAAAGTGATGTAATATTGAGTACTTTTTTTTTAGGCTCTCTCACAGTTACCAGATATATTATGCCGTTTTAATTTTTATAGCAAGGCATTTGTACTAGTTAATCTATATTCAAAATATATAACATTAGCTTATTGCAATCAATATGGGAAACATTATAGAAAATGGCAAATTTTTCAATTTTGACACAGGGCTCCACTTATAGAAATAGAATTGGTGGTATCACATAAACTCAGAATAATTTCCAATTGAGTTCACAGATAACTGCATATTGAGAAAGTCTAGTTATATTTATTATGTTTCTTTGCTTAACTTGAATCAGCTATTTGAAAAATGTCATAAGTCACATTCTGTCTAAAGTGAGTTTCTAGTAATAATGTAAAACATGTTTTAGCATTAATGTAAAAAAAAAATCTTATATTGTGACAGTCTGTTTCCAAAAAGGCGGCAAATAATAAAACTATTGCTATAAATATTAAAATTTCAATTTATCATATGTTGCTTCATAATGGAATTTAAATTTGTTACAGTGCAAGAAATATTTGCAATGTAATTTAAAGAATAGCTTTGCGACTAACCCTGACAAGATGAATCCGTATCCTTTTTTATCTCTCACTGTGAACTCAATAAAGCTCGCTTCAGCAACAATTCCACTCTCTCCTCGTCCACTATAGAAGACAATGGGATCACCAATAACTTTACCACATACTTCGTACTTCTCGCCTAGAACATCGAAATAAATCATCAACATTGGCTGTATATTTTCATTATTTTAATGAGCTTTCAACCTTTTAGAAGCTTTTAACAAAATATCTTTGATAAAAATGTGTATATTGTTGGATTTTAGTACGCTATTTAAGACAAGTTCAACAATTTATCAGATTTAACATTAAAACTTGAATAACATTTTCAGAGACAATAAAGTTACAGGAAAGCAAGAGAAAAACAACAGATTTTACCATATTAGTAAATAAAAACAAATTATCCAATTGTGAGCAGGTGCTTCCAAGTTATTTCTACAAAAACCTTGAACCAAATAGAATTTCTCTAAATAACATTTTGGGTGAGGTTATTCAAATCAACTTAAGAGAATTCACAGTTTAGAATAATATCAACCTCATTTTAATACTAGCTAAAGTGCTCGGGCTCTAATAGCTGTAGCCTAGGGTTGCCTGGTACAGCTTCTATGTTATATTGGCTCATTCCATCTCAAGTTATTTAGTTTGGAATAGCTTACTTTATCTATAATTGACCTTTGTTGACATCAGTACCAAAATAAAGAGTTATGGCTAGATTGGAAGTGAAATATTTGAATATTCTACATTTGAAATGTTTGACGATCCCTTGAAGTTGGTTATTCAAGATTGAAAGAATTTATTTTTTATATACTTGCCTTGGCATCATGCTGTTTCAATTCAGAGTTGTGAGTATATTGGAAATCAAGTGGGACATCAGAATATTTCAGGATATGAGAGTTTAACCTCTTTATAATCTCTTAAAATTACTTAACTGACATTAGACACAAATTAACTTTTTCTGTACTTGCATTTATTGAATTTGCCATTTGGAATTACTTTTCAGAAACTTTACATTGGAAACATGACTTTAACCTTAAATTCCTCAAAGTAATATACCATTTTAGAGCAGAAGGAATTCGCTTTGGAACCTTACATTATCGTACCTGTGAATTCTAAATAAGAGTGAAAAAATAAATTCGGTATTTTTGCACATTGCTGGTTATGTATTAGGCAGGGGCGGATTTAGAGGTCAATCACGGGGGGTGCGATTATGACCGTGAGTGGTTACAGTCGTGGTAATAATTTTTCAACTTGGAAGAGAGGGGGAGGGAAGGGGTATCATCAATTAGTATGATACTACCAGGGTTCAATGGGAATAAAAATTAGAGGGTTTGACCATCCTCTTTTGCGTCCCATATAACAAATTACCCCGAAAATGTAATAAAAAATTACATTATAAATATTTAGTATTTTTTATTAGAAAAAGAATATTTAAGAGTTCAAAAAAATATCTCATGCAGATCAGGTGAAGTGTAAAAAGTTCAACAACCCTGAAAATTCAACTTTTTTTATGCAAGTTAATTAACCAATATATTCAACATCATAAATAATTTAATGCAGAAAAGAGGCGGCAGATCTTTTAACGACTTTAGACAATACTGCAGGTACATTAAACTCTATATTCATAAAGTTTTAATAATTTCCAAAGTTAAACAATGCTTTTCAACTGTGTTTGACATCACATTAGTAAATTAAAATATAAGTTACATAAACTTGAGACTATACACTATAATATTGATCCTTGCATTCAAATTTGATACGGCATTATTTACTGTTTCCATATTTTCCTTTATTTAAATGAAAATCGAGGGTTTGGCGATATTTTTATGTGGGAAGAGAGAGGGAAAAAAAAAAAAAAAAAACTGGGAAAAAACGCCGAAACGCGAAAATTGGTGATGATATTCAATAGACATTACATTGTCATTCCTTGTACAAAAAACAGAAAAATATCAATCGTTGATGGGCGATGCTCAAGGTTGAAAAGCGAGTGTTAAAGGCACTCGTTTTTCAGCTTTTTCCGCTTTTATCAGATTTCTATGGGAATTTCGGTTGGGACGATTGCGCAACCTTAATCGTAGGTCCCATGTCTACCACTAACCCGCACACCAAATTTGACTATCGTACGTCAATTCGCTTAGGAGTTATGCTGACCACGTACAGATAGACATTTTATCTAGACCACTTTTTTGAAATCGGGATGTTTTAAAACCATGGGAAAAAGGAAAAAATAACTGAAAGTAAAAACGTGTTTGGCTATGATTCTTAATATTTTGAAAAGAAGTACAAAACAACATGGAACTCACTTTAAACTGTTAAGGATAAATTACATTTTTATAATTTAAGAAAATAATTTCGTTTGACATTGTTAAAGGGTTTTAAGGATTTTGCATATGAAAGGGTGTAGATATAATGCTTATTTCAGTAAAATCAGTTTATTTTTATAAGAATGAAATATTTTATTACAATCTATTCAAATATTACTTTGATAATTGCACACAATATCGAATATCAGTGTGCACGATAAGTCCCTTCTTCGGATCATTCGGACAAAAATGAAATATTTAAACATTTTTCGGAAAAAACAAAGATCTAAACAAATATTGTTGATGAAATATTACATTTTGTGAAATAAGTAAAATTTAAAAAAAAAAAAAAATCTTACCAATGTTAGGTCACCTTAACCTTAACTCTACATATTGATGCACTACTAAGACTGCTCTAACTAAATTAACATATATTCGAACTTTATAGTAAAAAAAGAGTGAGTGCGTTGACCTCAATGTGCGTGTGTGTACAGTTTTTTAGTAAAAAAAAAAAAAATTATCTTTGAAAATAAGATAGTTTTTACTATGGCGCTCTCAAATTTTTTATTTATTTATTATGTAAACTTTCTTTTCTTTTAATTGGTTAAATACGCATCAACAATATTATCAAATTCTATAAAGATTTTCTGTATTAATCCAGTATAAATTTCTTTTAAAACTTTAATATAATTCTGATTTGGTTAGGGGGTTACTAATATCAAAGGGTACGTATGCTTTATTTCTGACATCCGCGAAAGTTTTTAAGGTGCAGGCGGGCCATAATTAAACTGGTGTTGTTTAGATCAGTCCGGAGTCTGTAGAAATTAATAAATCTTTTTGAAATTTTGTATTAGTACTGCTGGGAAAATCTGGTAATGCTGTTTAAACATTATCATAAAATTTTTGAAATGAAAACTTTAAGATATAACTGTTTGGATTTTTGCTAATTACGTTTCAAGAACAACAATATATTTAAAACTTCATTGGATTGATTTCATTTTGATTTATTATTTCATTTATAAGGAATAACATGTAAAACTAACAGCCATATAAGCCCTTTTCATCTTAAAGCTTTATATTTTCCTTTAGTTGCAAAAATTCTCTAAATAGATAGATTTTAATTATATCCAACCTGTACTTTAATATAAATTTTAAGATTGCTTTAACATAACACTATATTTTCTTTTATAAATATGATTTAAGGGAACTTAAATTAGGAAAATGTACTCAAAGACCATCTTAAACCGTCAACACACAAATCCTCATATTTAAAAAAAAAAAATTTAAAAAAAAAGAGCAGATTTTTTAAACAAACAGCTTTATATCATCTGAAAATTAGTTTAAATTTCTGCATTATATTCAAATAAAATTCCAAACTAAATTAGTTACAGCAGGTAAAATTGTAATAATAATAATAATGTTCATATAACCATAGAACCTGCTTTTTCATCACAAGTAGCATCTCAAATCGGTTACATATTGTGTCTCATATTAGACATTATCAGTCATATTACCATCAAGTTTGAGTCACACTTACAAAAGCACATTTGAAATTAGAATTAGAAAGAAAAGAAAGAAACAAAAAAAAAATACATTTAAAAAGATTTTAACATTAACTGATTTAAATTATTTGTAAGTCATCGGTATTGTTCCCAATATTTCAGTCATTCATATTTAAATAATAAATTCATACAAAACAATTTTGACTTTTATTTAACAGAACAAATGAAAACTGCCAAAAGCTGCGAATGAGCAATATTTACAAATTTGCAATCTAAGCTGACTAGTTTTACAATTATGTTAAATTACTTGATATTCTTCTAGTAGCAATAAATGTCGTTGTATGGGATATTTCCAGGCACAAGTGCTACATGATACTGCACCGGGACAACGTTAGATTCTGATTAGTTTATTTATCAAGCAGGGAACATCTACCAGATGGTCTTTCAAGGGAAAAATGGACTTCATATACATCTTAAATAAGAGAAACCTCGGAAAACTATCAGGAAGTAGCTCACCAATCGATTACTAGTCAAAATTTTTAAAGTCTTTACTCAATTTGAAAACAGACTACAGAGCGCTAAATATTGCTCGACCCGGTGACTTTTCGTATGGTAGGGGAGTATACCTCTTTTGTGAGTGAGATTGGAGCATAGCAACATTTAAAAACGTGCTAGGCTATGATCCTCAATATTTTGAAAAGAAGTTGAAAACTATATGGAACTCACTTTAAACTTTTAAGGATAAATTACATTTTTATAATTTAAAAAAGTAATTTTGTTTGACTTTATCACAGGGCTTTAATGATTTTGCATATGAAAGGGTGCAGATACAATGGGTTAATCCAATAAAATCAGTTCATTTTTATAAGAATTAAATATTTTATTACAATCTATTCATATACTGATGGTATTGAATTGAGAGTTACTTTGATAATTACATAAAATATCAAATATGAGTGTGTAGGATAAATCGCTACTTCTGATCATTCGGTCAAAAATGAAATATTCAAACATATTTAGAAAAAGAAAATGTCTAAACTAAAACAAATTGTTAATGTTATATTACATTTTGTAAAATAAATAGTAATATTAAAAAAATCTTATCATGGTTATATATTACTGTTAATTATCTTGCACTGCCATACCAATTGAAGAAACAAACAATCTAGACATAGCATGCACCCTCCAACTCAAGAAAGAATGACCATTCCATTTACTTCCACCCCAGAGTAGAGGCGTAGAGGCATGTTAGTAATTTTGCCACTCGCATGTGATATGGGATATGGGGCAATGTCACGTGCAAGGGAGGGGATAGTATGACTCCTCAAATTTTATTACTTTGTTTGTGTCCTTCAAATTCAAGGTCACACAAAGGGGTCATTTTGTTCCCTTCCCTGGGCTGTTTTAAGATCTTTAGGAAAGAATGAAGAGAAACTTCTTGGTCCTAATTTAGCCATAGTATCTTGATCGGAACTTAAGTTCTTGCAATATTTTGTAGAATTGCAATAATGCTATAGTGCCGATTTGATCAAAGCTTTTTCTTAATTATGAATTAGGCATTTTATTTTCCAATTACAATTAAAGGATTTTTTGTAAAGCTATTTTAGTGCATGATATTTTGTACATCGAATGAAGTTTAGGGGGTGCGATGGCACCCCGATATTAAACCTTTATAATTAATTGGCCTCTGATCAAGGAGAAAATCGTGGTGAAATTGAGATATTTTTAAATGGTCCTTCAAAATTCATTTTTTAATTTGAGAATCACACAAGGGGTGAAGATTCTTTGAGCTGTACATTGCAGGTCAACACAATCCCGATCTACTCGTCCTTTTTCAAGCCCATTCCTTCTACGGGTAACGAAATAAGGAGTTAGGTTAAGTGGCTTAAAAATCTGTATTAATGAGGCAAGAAGAATGTCATAAAAAGCTTAATTTTGTTTGCTGATTTCCATCGATATTGATATTAAGTAAAAAATAGATTTTACAATAATTCATGAAATTTAAGGTTTTTTTTTTTTTTTTTTTTTTTTTTTTTTTTTTTTTACACTTTGAACTCGGTGAAACTGCCATTTAAAAATAATTTAAACGAGATACTTCATGGGGGGTGCGGTCGCACCCCCCGCACCCCCCCTAAATCCGCGCCTGGTATTAGGTGAATCATATGAAGTGCTATCCTTTGATAATATAAGTACTCTAGTGTCCGAATATTTCAGAGTATGAGAAAGAGCAGCAGTCATATCAGAACAGAGACAAGAAGGAAAGCAATTGACTGCATTAAAAAATTACAAGTTTTTTAGTAAGGTTATAACCGCATCTACAAACAAGATTGCATTTAAGTGTGACCAGTTTGTAAATGTTTGCCACCAGTAAGTTGAAGAGAAAATATACATAGAGTATAGACAATACAGTAGAGTGGTCCAATATGGATGATGTTTTTTTAATCACTATCCAAAGTAAACCAATACCTTTCTATAACATAATCAAATTAGTATGGTTGTCACATTAAGTGACAACATATCAATCCAAAAATTAATTTTACCTGCTATAAAAATAGCTTTCAATGTTTTCTCAGATTCATCACTGTCTGAATGGTTAGTTATTTCTACTTCTTTCAATACTTTTACAGTTGAATCTGGTTGTACCACAAAACCAGAAGGTAAGCTAAAAAATATTTGGGGAAAATAAACCAACAAATTATGGACAAGAATTATGAATTAGAATGTGTAATCAAGCAAATTACAGTTAAAGGAAAAAAAAACATAAACATTAATATAGGCTGCAATTCTCTGGCTGACGCACGGGACATTTTGGCTCTTATTTCTACTCGTAAGCAGATAAGAATGATGAAGTTAAGATTAATGAAATAGTTATGCTTTTATTTAATTTAATATTACTTGGTGATAAAGTTATATGAAAAAATAATTACTTTAACTAGATCAATTATGCATTTATATCCACCAACGCACAGGACATGTCTGTGTCCAATGCGTTGGTTGCTTATAAATGCATATTTGACAAAGTTAAAATATATATATATATATTTTTTTTTAAATAACTTTGTTACCAACTAGAGTTATATAAAAAAAAAACATAACTGCTAGATTTGTTATAATTTTATAATTCTATTTTGTTTACGAGTAGAAAAAAAAGCCAAAATGTCTCATGCATACAGCAGAGAATTGCCCATGTATTATTATATATCCCGACACTTTTAGAAAATTTGGTGGACTTATTGCACTGAATTCTACAAAAAGAAAACAGCTTAATAAATATTACATTATTTCTAAGCACCAGAGCAATAAAAATGGATTCCCCATTTAAGGAAGTTTTGCTTTGATAGCATGAAAATGTAAGCACCATCATAACCACATAAACAGTGTCAACTTTCAAATATAATTGTCATTCAATTATGCTATTTTTCGTTGAAGTTTTTTATTACTTCATAACTAGTCCTATTTCATTTAGAAACAAAAACATTTGACACATATTCAGTGGCTTACATATTTGTACCTCAAACGTAAACTATAGATTTAAATTTGCTCTTATGATAGTTTATTTTTGAGGTACAGATATTATGGTTGCTTGTTGATATCATATACTTAAGTTTGGTAAAGACTGACTTTTTGAAAAAAAAAAATCAGATTTGTCCTCACTGAATGGAAGGCCTCACATTTGACTACTGAGCAAATTTTGAATATTTAATTTATAAAGACCTCCAGGGCTGCCACTGACTGTAAGCTTTGAAAATAGTTGCTTTAGTAGCCTCAGATGTTAAAAATAGTAGCCAAAATAGTAGTCTCACACATTGAAAATAGACGTTGAAAATAGTAGCCTCACTTTCCATAACTTTTAATAAGATTGGAATAAAACTGTAGATTTACATAAAACACGAAAACCCAGAAACACTCTTCTTTCGATTCAAAACAGTGACTAAAACATTACATCCCATACGGTAAAAGGCATGTGTCTTGGGGATCGGGCTATCAAATTTATATACTGCGATGGAAGTTGGCAACTCAACCTTACTCCCAGACTTTACACAAAAGTGACGGAACAAATCGATTGGCAAAACAAGACATTTTTTTTTTTTAACTTCCAAAGTCAAACAACTTTTTTTAGAAAAACAAGTATCATGTTTAAACAATTATACTAAATATTGACAATGACAATCGAATTTCATTAAAGACAATTTTTAAATTTCTAACAGAATGGCTACAGAATTTGCGAAACAAAATTCCCTGACATTTCCCTGATGCAGGATGGAAAAAAATGCAAGGATTTTTTTTGAAATTCCATAACCCTTTGCCTGAAGGTATGCAGTAGAGCAATCAGATTTTTTTTTTATTATTATTTTTTGGAGGGGGAGGAGGATACTTCAATTCTTTGTTTGATTTATATTAAACATATAAACCAAAAACACATATCACTTTCAGTTAATTACGTTAGATATAATGTCCAAATTAAAGTACAAAATAAAAAATCAATTACACTATCTAACCCATTCTGCTTATGAATGACAATAGATTTGTTGCACATCTATAACACAGTGCTATAAAGGGTTAATAAAAACTAAAAAATATGATGGATTCAATTTGAAATATTAAGGAATTTAGGGTTCCAATATATTCTATTGATAAAAAACGCAAGACAAGAAGAAAAATAATCATATCTGTAAAGGATGCAGTCAGATTTAAGTTGGAGGATTTTTTTAAACAATAAATCTACTGGTGGTTGCGCTTCTAAATAATAGGATTACTAAAAATCTAACAGAAATAATACGTAAATAATTAGGGTTCAAATATATAATGTTAACAAAAAACGCAAGGCAAGTAGAAAAATAATCATGTCTGTAAAGGATGCAGACAGATTGAAGTTTGAAGATTTTTTTAACAATAAGACGCCGGCGGACGCGAAGTTATAGAATAACCAAAAATCTAATAGAAATAATGTGGTGTAGATAATTGTTCCAAGCATAACAATGGTTCAGAAAGTAAAAAAAAAAACCGGAACATGTGGTTGTGGGCCAAGGAGAGGGGGGGGGGGGGGTCGATTTGATTTAGCTGCTGGGAGTAGAAAAAATTTGGAAACTTCGTACACAGAAATCGATCAACTATAAAAACTACACATATATCGTGTGACGCGAGTCGGGATAGATGTCCGCACCCATACGGGGTACGCGAGAAAGGAAACTCGAAAATTTCAAAAATCCCTGATTAAAGAGTAATTTTACGAAATTCCTTGACATTTCCCTGAATTTCCGGTTCTGCCGCCACCCTATTTAAGCTACATTCAAAGAAATTAAATAAATTGCTTAAAAATTTAAATTATTTTATTTACAAATTTAGCTACAACATTGAAATTCTAATAATTCTACATCGATTGACCTACACGGCGAAATCGTTCATCACACCGGCACAAATCTCCGACACAACGTCTAATAACATAAATACTGTTCATACTGATGGCACTTTCTTCCAAAGTTCAGTGCACATTCCACAAATTCATTTTTGTTTAGCGTAAATAAAGCGAAATAATTTTATATTTGGGAATATAATTGTGTATGCTGTTGCCTTGCACGGCGAAAGTTAAAACATTGGAACCCAACACGTAGGCGAAAATGACCGCGGTTGCCGTCAAAAACAACAATCTTGCGTGAGGTTACTATCGTCGGACTAACAAAGTGACCACTCTACCCGCGAATATGAACGTTCGGTAGTGTTCGCTCTCCCGCACCCTTTAAAAAAAATCACCATTCTGAGTTAGTACCTTAGTGCCGATTTTTTTTTCGTCCTACTATCGGACGGTATCCAATTTCTAAAAAAATAGTCGCCTGAGCCCAAAAATAGTTGAAGGTTTTGTTCAAAATAGTCGTTTTGGGCCCTTTTTTCATTGAAATAGTTGCCATAGTCGCCTGGCCACTAAAATAGTCGCTTTAGTAGCCTTTTTAGTCGCCTGTGGCAGCCCTGGACCTCATACCAAGGCCTATTCTAAGGAATTTTTACGACTGCCCAAACTTCCATCCCCCCCCCCCCCCCGACATTACAAACATTATTACGCTAAACAGAGAATAAAAAAAAAAAAAAATAAGCCTATTAAGCAGTCTCATAATGATATTTTCGCCTCCTATGTATGGAATTTAAAATTGTGATTCGTCATGTTGTCGATCCATAAGTCTCCATTTATACGTTTATAATTTCAGGTCTTCCTAGTTTTTAAATTTAACACAAAGTTGTTAAAATTTAAACCTAATTATTTAACTTAAAACACTACTAAATTCGAGGCGTTAAGGGAACGAATAACCGCCAGAACACCTTCGATTATGTCAAATATGCCAATTATTGGGTTGCCTGGTAAGAGTTTTTCTTGAAGCTGAAACTTCAAAGAAGGAAGGGTTGCATAAACAAATAAAAAAGTCGTTTTAAATTTTATTATACTCAAATTCAAAAAGATGAATAATAATTCACTCCTTTAATAAAATCATATTTTTAATTTCCTTGTTTTTCTATTTTTTACGACTGCCCAATTTCGGATTTACGACTGCCCAAATACAATTTACGACTACCCAAATAGGCCACGACTGCCCGTTAGAATAGGCCCTGCCTCATACATTAACTAGAAAAAACCATTTAGGAAAGTTTGCATAACTATTATTGAAAAAGTAAAACCCTTAACAAATAAAGTCCAGTATGCATGTTTTCTTTCGTATGAAACAATACTAAATAAGATTCTGAATATTTTATCTGCTTCGATTATAAGTGCAACATGAAAAGGAATAATACTTGAAATATTTTATTTACTTGCTATATAAGAATGGCACTGATGATTTTCCTACGTGGAAAGTAAATCCATTCTGTAAGAAAACAAAATTCAAATAATATAAATTCAAAATATGAGATACAAAAAATAAAATATTGAAACTAATTTACCCCTGGAGTATTCCCAAAGATGTTTATGAAGTTGTATCCAATAACGCTTGTAGTGTTTCCTAAAATAAGTTTTTAGCTCAAGCAATTATTGGTCATATATGTAAGCAATTATTGAACATAAAACTTTCATCTATACTCACCAAGATTTCTCATTTTCTCTCCAAATAAGTACATTTCGTATTCATCTCCATCATTCACAGAAACAGTTCCAGTGATCACTCCAGACTGAGCATAGCAATTAGTCGCAGCAACAACACTGCAGATACAAATTTTGACTTTAAAACCAATAACTTATGTAACTTTTTCAATTATAATGTTTTGCACGAGGAAAAGGATTTCTTAAATTTCAGCAAAGTGCACAATCCAATCAAAATGAATACTTTTGAATTTTTGGAGTACTGACTTTATTCCTATTAGTTAGGAATTATTCCTAAAATATGAGCATCCTATTAGTATGAAAAAATGAATCTTACAAAACAAAAGTTAATCTTGTTACCTCACCTACCAACCAAACCTTGGTAACCTTATACTTGGACACTTTGAAAATTTCAACTCAATTTATATAAATATATAAACAATGCCCATGGATATGTGTTGGTTTGTTAATTATACAAATCTGCAGTTTTATTCTGGCCTTGATGAAATTTTGCACACTTAACCTTTGAAACAAAAAGTCACTGTTTGTATAAAATTCCCCCAAACCACCCTATTTAACTTAATTGATCTGAATTGTTCACAATATATAAAAGCATTTTGTTAACTTATGGAATTTTACTGACTTTCAATGTTCACATTATAAAAAGCCTTTAATTTAAAAAAGTGCAACCGGTGACTTAAAACCAATACATTTTTAATTAAGTCTAACAGAGGCAAGAAACACTATCTCTACTTTTTTCAAATAATAATTGTAGCATTATGCGTGGTTTGTCAAGAGGTATACAACACTATTTTATAAAAAATTTAGTAATAGAGATATTCATTTTTACGAGTTGCAATACCATTATGAGAATAGCAGTTTCTTAACCTTGATAAGGTCGCTATGAAATAAATATATTATCCTTTAACTCTGGTGCACGGAAGTGAACATCACAATACTCACTTATTGATAGGAGGGACAAATGGAACTTCCCATTCAGTTGTTGCCAAAGCATCAGCAAATCCAGATGGGTTTGACTCCAATAAAAGATCATAGACATCTGAAGAAGCTTTCCATCTGTAATCATATTTTAAAAGAACAATCGATTCAAAACAATTGATCAAAAGATCGTATTTTAAAGAACAGTATCATAAGGAGCTTAACCAGTAGTAATCATTACCAGAATCTATATTTATTAAAGCAAAAGCCTGATCTGACAGACCCAACACACCACTATTCTCACTTTGCACGAAGTTTGAGTGCTGAAATTTGGCCCGTTTTCATTATAAGCTAATAGGAAAAGTGTTTAAGATGTTGAAATCGAGCATGCTCATATATTGAGATCTACTGAACCAATTTGAACAGTGTTTTTTTCCTATTGTTTACTTATCCAGATTAATCAAAGTATAATAAAAGAATAATTTCAGCTTATGAGTAAGAATATAATTTCGATAATTTTGCCTAAAGTTAATCTATAATGTTGAAGTTGCAGTTTACGTCTTCACCAACACCTCTCACCTGAGTTAACACAACAAAAATATCAATGCAAAGAATAATTTACTTACAGAAAAACAAATTTGACAAAAATCTTTTCTTCTGAACCAATACTGGACGTTTCTCTAAAGTATAGAAGAAAAAAAAAGAAGAAAAAATTCAGTACATACAAACACAAGGAAATTTGTTTAAAAATCAGAAAGAAAATTCTCTGAAAAAAGAACTCACTTGAGCATTCCGCAGTAGAATATTCTCCATCTCCTCATCGGAGCCAGGTAGTGCATCTGCAGTTTCCCGCACGAGAAGTTGTGGCACTTTCCCTCAAATGGTTGCTGATGTCCCTCACTCTCTGCCAGGTGATAGGTCTTGCCATTGGCCAACTTCACATAGATCCATGCATCAGATACTTGATTTGTCTTTCTTGCCACTCGCACGAGAACACACTCGGATTTGGAGTTCACCCCATAGAACAGTACCTCATCTGCAGCCTGTAAAGCGATGTAGAAAACGCAACTATGTTATTAGCAACAAATAAACATCCCTATTTGAAAAAGCGTATTTTTTTTCAGCATCAACATTTTCACTAACTCTTATTAAAAGATAAAAGATAGAGATAACGTAAAATGAAATCGGAAATAAGTACATAAATTTATTTCAGCACTAAATTTATGGACATTTCTTATGTATCCGTATCTACAGAAACACAGGTAACGGGTAAACAAAACTACATATTGAAAAACAATAATTCATTTAATTCAGGAAGAGTACTTCAACTCGTTGTGTTTCTAATTACTAAGTAATTACCACAATATCTTTACTAGAAGTATTTTTAATAAATTTTTGAATATTTATCAAAAGTGTTTTAAATGCCACTTGCCACAGCAAAAAACCATGTCTTTTCAAAACTGTTATTATCGATATATAAAGATTTAAAAAGAAGAAAAAAAATACTAAATATAAACACTTAAAACTTTACACTTATCTTGTTTAAGTATTGATACAACTTTAAAAATGAGCTTTTATTAATATTTTTTTAGATTGAAAATTATTGTTTACAATATGTTAAAATATGATTATTTATTTTAAAAACTACTGTATGCCATCAATTACATATTAAAAAAAAAAAAAAAAAAAAAAAAAAAAAAATACTTTTCATAGTATTAAAATCTTTTGTTAAAATATGTAAAAATAGTTTTATCATATCAGAAAACTAATGTTCACTGTTTATCACACTGTTCCAAGTTTAATACTTTTTTAGAAAGTGCTCCTTTAAAGTAAGGCCAATTTAACATTAGCGAGATAGGGAATTCATTTCGTGAAGGGATCCTCTTAAAAACCATTATATTGACAAGCTTCATTTATTGACATTATAGTAATAGATTAATCCCCTTTAACAAATTAAATCCCCTTACATTAAAAGATTGCATATACTAATTTAACCTTTGACCTACTGCTTTTTCTGCACGCTTTAGACTCTTACGATAGATAAGCAAGCCTCGCAAATCAATTCATTTCTCTTGTTCCAGTGAACCAAGCTGTGTCGATATTGAATTCAACACCTTTGAAAGATATTTCAATGGAATTATGATTTTTATCAAGCATTTACATTATGGTGGCCCTTATATGGGGTAAAAAATGAAATTTTATCTGATTTTAACTCTCACTATTTCATTCCCTCTCTTTCTAACCAATTTTGACAGTGTGCCAAATTTCATTCCAATAAATTAATATTAACCCGTACTGCAATGAGCCTAAAGTTTTTAAAAAGATGGCAAAAATTTAAATTTTTTCGTATTCGATTGCAAACACACAGATTTTTTTCATTTTGACCTATTTTTACAGTGCACTAAGCTTTTACATTAGAGTAACGCTCGGTATAAATGACCATCAAAACGATCGGTGAAAATGCATATTGTGCCGGCGCAAATCTCGGAAATCGGCTTTTCGGTAAAATCAGCGAAAATAGCGGATATTACAACCACATAGCACTCTGCAAAACTGACCATCACGCCAACGTAAATATCAATGTCAGTGCCCAATAAACTGGTGCAAATACCTGCAATAGAAGTAATTAAATCGGAGTAACAATCGATGAAATTGACTCTCACAGCAAGGATAGCCACAGCGGCGAAATTCTTGAAAGTAGGATTATTATATCGGCGCAAAACTCAACAAATATAACAATCACAACAACGTGAATCTCGGCGAAAGCCCCCGCCATAGCAGCGCAAATCTCGGCAATAGCAGTCATTACATTCCAGCGAAAACGACCATCCCACACCAATTTAAATAATGTCGATAGATGCAATCCGCAGCAAAAGTTGTTATTACATCAGAGGTTTGATGAAGTTTGAACGTAAGCAGGTTCCGTGGTTAACAGATTTGCAAGCAAGTGCACGATCTTTCTCCCCATAAAATTCTAATATAGATTGGTATTGATCATAGGAATGATCGAAATTTTGATCAGAAAAGCTGAAATCAGCATTTTCGCTTAACTGCCGCATGCCTAGAGTGCAAGCAGTATTATCTTAATTGTGGGCTCAAATTACAAAATGACACCAAACAACAGGCATCATGTTCTAGTCATTCTAACTGGTACTAAGTACCCGGATGAAAACACTTTATTTGGACGTTTCGATTGCCGCCAAATGATTCGCAGCCAATCAGAGCCCATACTAATTGTGTTGTTTGTTTATTTGTACGCTCAATGACCTATTTTTGTGCACAATAACGGCTAATCAGGCCGGGACCTACAGCTTAACATAGATTCCGAACCACAACGAACATTCATGCCTCACCCATGATTCGAACCCGGCACCTTTGGCATGCGAGGCCAGATGAGCGCTAATCTCGCGGCCATCAGGTTGGCCTGATTGTGTTGTTATCCGGGTACTAAAGTACCAAGTTGGGGGCCGCGTAGCCCAGTCAGGAGAGTATCGTTCTCGCAACTAGAAGGTTGTGAGCCCTGAGGTTGCGAGTTCGGGCCTGGGACCGACTAAAGACCGTCGTGTTCGCTAATGGTGACTAGAGCACGTTAAATTAGTCATGGTCGCAAAATCCTTCAAGTT
Organism: Linyphia triangularis; assembly: GCA_963978545.1. Taxonomy (NCBI): domain Eukaryota; kingdom Metazoa; phylum Arthropoda; class Arachnida; order Araneae; family Linyphiidae; genus Linyphia; species Linyphia triangularis. The sequence continues at coordinate 27,182,921 of OZ021732.1, read as the reverse complement.
CCCATACAAATCAATACCTCTGGGGGTGGCAAAGACAAGTCTTCTGGTGGAATCTTCTGCTTGGTATTGCCTCTAAATTAAGAAGTTCCACATACGGTCGGTAGTGCTGCTATCTACTGGATAGCTACCGAAAGAGGTAGAAATGAACTCTTCGGAGGCTATAGATAGACTTCCGCACTCCCTCTCGCGAGTGTGCGCTTACATTCTGTGCAGTGCTGCCCACTACCGATTTGTACGGGATATGGGGTTGGTACAAAATGCTTAAGCAGAGGTGACTTAGTCCCCATAGTCCTTGATAAGAAGAAGAAGTGCCAAGTTATGTTTACTCGAACTATATTAGGAGACATCATCTCTTCACGAGTGACACAGTAACTGATATTTAGAAGCCACGAAAGTTTATTTTGTTTCAATTAAACACTATTTTAATGAATTTGCTTATGCAATGATCAATACTTAATAAAGTTTTTTTTTTAAATTTAAATTTCTAAAAATAATCGTACGTCAATAAAATCCCATACCAACCAAATTCCCGACCATAAAATTGATGCTATTCAACAGTAAGGGGGAAAAAAAAAAAAAAAAAAACCCTCATATTAAACAATCGAAATGTTAATATTCACACTCGTAAACCATTCTCGAAATCATTTCCTGTGATATGTGTCAAATTTACGGAAAATGTTGTCGAAAATCTAATTCATCAATAATCTTACTGTTAAGCACTTTTTATCTTCATATCGTTAAAAGTTACATTTATACACATAAAAAAAAATAAAAAATTCGCGAATAAAAGTTTCCATGAGTAACAATTTTTAAGTGACAAGAATTCTAAAAAAGATTTAGTGACAACAGTTACGCTCTATAGTAAAAGATCAGCATACTCGCTCCCTTAAGAGAATCATAATCGACTCACCTGCTGCAAATGGTATTCTGGAAAAGGAGATTCCAAATCCCTTTCTAACTGTGGTACAACTAGGCCTAGTTTCAAAGGATCTCCAATTGCCCTGCCATCGTAAAGGTCGAATCGCCTTCTATGAAATGCATTGTAAATGCGTATAGAAACGTAGGCAATCGTCCACTTTATCCAATAAATGAAATCTAAAATGTAAATATGAGCAAAAAGCTAGATTACAAACTTCAATTATCAATTACAAATCAAATTTAAAATAATAAAAATGTCATCTTCACCCTTGGCATTGGTCATCTGTAAGTTATTTACTCTTCTGTCAACTATTGTGAATTGGTTATTGAAGGGATTATAAATAAACTGTAACGTTCAGTTGAAACGTTAAATAAAATATTTGACTAGTGTGAATTTGTGTCGTTTAAAAATATACCACTACTTTAATTCAGCTAGAATACATTTTCTGTCTGATACATGAATTCAAAAACCTTCAAAAGCTTCTGATTTGACTTTCATCAGCATTACGCCATGCATTTTCAGGCAATTTGATTTCTATTTATCCACCTGGTATCTACAGAGATTATCAAAGTTTTAAAAGTATTTTATTTCCTAGTTATTCGTCTTTTGTTATCAGTAACATTGAATTCTCTCAATTTTAAACAAAACGACAAGAAATATTTTAGATATACTTGTGGGTTTAATCTTGAAAAATATATAGTAGGTAATAGTCAACTATTACGAGCGAAAAAAATTAAGGCAGGCAATTTCTCAGTTACAAAAGCTGTGGCGGATGCCGACAGAGAATTGAACTAAGTACAGTTGTGCTATAATTTGTACAGTTGTGCTATAAATGCTATTAAATTCAGGCCACCCTAGTAAAAGTATTAATGAAAGGAGGCAGATCGAAATTCTTGGGATTGTTTTCGTAACATCTTTAAATTTCGTCTTGAATAATGAAGAACATCTGAATAAGTACTTTGAAGAGCAATTTTTTCCCCCGTCTCCAGCAGGATGTAGAATGTTATGTTATGCGATTTGGTGATAAAACCAATAAATTAATCTTAAGTTCAAGCTTCATCGTAAGGGAAACTGCTTATATTTCGCGTTAAAAGGGATTTCGTACTAAGCGATTTTGCGTTAACGGGGTTTGAGTACTGCTACTGACTCAACATTTTTAATTATCAACGATTTACTTTCGTTTGATGGAGTGTAGGATTACAAGTTGAAACCCTATGAAAGAATAAAAATGCCCGAGTGATCAAATTTCACCGAAATTGCTATGAAATGAACTGATTTTGGTGCTAATTTAGATGGCCTCCCTCCGCAAACACAATTTGAGTAGGAAGCAGCAATCGACATTGTTCATAGCGAAGCCAATTTTTTTTAATGAATTTGATGATAAAGTACTTAAAAGAAAAGAGGGACCCCCCCCCCCCCCGAAATAGCGGCCAAGTATGGAATTGCAAGCATCACTCTTACAGGCAATAGATTAAGTATGTATAAAAAAAGTTTCTAGACGGTTAAAGCGAAAATTTAGTTAACGCGAACATTTTTGACTGCCCCATCGACTTTGTGTTAACGGGGTTTGACTGTATTTAATGGACAATGATGAAGTCAAGAGACAGAACATTCTTCTACATATTATATTTTCTATCAAATCCGAAAAAAGTAGGAGTTATATGAACAAGCTCGTTAATACCAGTTTTTCTGGCATTTAAGTATAAACAAATTTTTTTAATATTAATGATTTGTTATGTTCAATTCTAATTAATTTATTTTTAAGAAAAATGAATTGTGTGTTTGAATGAGTCATACTGTTAAATGACTTTAACAGATTTTAATAAACTTCTAAGACGACTGACAAAGAAGAAGAGAGCGGCGGCGTTATATTTTTACGAGGAAGGATGGAACATAATTAACTCAAGGTTTGTTAATTAGCTAATCAAAATAATTTTTTTGTGGGAAAAAAGCATTTGTAAGAGGTATTAATATTTTCTCTGTAATAAAAGTTTTCGATTAATACTTTTTCTTACGATAGTGGAAGTGGAAAATAAAATAGTTCAAGTATTTGTAGAGCAAATTCATAGCATGAGAAATTGTTCCAAAGTAATTATTTATTTTCCACCCCATCTTTTATTGTTATTAAAATCACAATGCATTAAAGCTACAAAGGCTTATTTATTTGATTAGAAAAAGAACTACACAACTGATAGAAAATTAAATAAAAAGAGCTTTATCATACCTAAAGGAGCTGTGACGAGAGTAGCTAGGAATGCTCCAATCATTGCTGATCTTTGGTTAACCAAGGATGGGAATGCACGATGCTGTCCTGTCACACTAGCATCTATAACATCATGTCGATGTGTGTACAATGCTAATGAATGCACGATACGTTAGACTCACTTTCCAAAGAGTTACCTTGCTATCTTATCGATATTGTTAAGATAACAGTAACAATGTACTCCTTTGGATGAAAGACCTGATATTGAAGTTATCTACAAACGAGACAAGTTCAAGAATTATAGTTTTTTTTTTATGTAAAACTAGGAGTGTGGAACATCGCACAACTTTCAAGTAAGTTTAATACTGGTCATTGCATTTAAATTTGGAATGGATCGGATAAATGTTTTTCGATCAATTTTACATTATCCTTTTTCGTAAGTTCAACAGAGAAGAAACAGCCGTTGATGGGTGATGCTTAAGGAAGAGAATTCTGTGTTACAAGACATTCGTTTTTCACCTTTTTACACCTTTATCGCATTTCTACGGAAAATTCGGAGGTGGGGAAGTTTAGAGTACCTTAAAAGGCATTATCATAGTGAATTTGATCAAAATCGTCAGAGTCGTTTTTTTTGCTGAGAAACATAAATTTTTCAATGGCAGCAACCTTATGCGCATGCGCAATTTTGACCAAAACCTTAACGTCAGGTCCTATGGCCACCAGTAACCTATACATAAGATTTGAACATCGTAGGTCAATCCGCTCGAGAGTAATGATGAACACACATATTTTTCTAGACAACTTTTTTGAACTCAGTATGTTCCAAAACGTGAAGAAAGGCAAAAAAAAAAAAAAAAAAAAAAAAAAAAAAATCAAATTTAATACATTTATTACTCTACGTTCACATATGGGTAATTAAAAGTAAAAAAAGTTAAATTGTGGCAGCAACTTTCATTAAAAAGCCGCTTCTTCATGCATTTTTATTGAAGTGACCAAGCATGTACAATTTGGGACATTTAATGACCGAAATCGTCATTTAAAGATGATGTTGTGGCGAATATTGGCGAGAAGCTTGGCGAGAGGGGGAGATTGTTCGCCGTTCGCTGCGCAGGTTTCTTATCACTCGCTTTTTGGAATGCCTTGAATAAAAATCTTGTAATTGATAACGCATCGATGATTTTGAGTGGTGTCATGTTTCCTTTATAGAATTGGTGCATAGGCTGGGAAATGTTGTGTTGTTGGGAATTATTGTGTTGTGAGTGATACTAACCACTTTGGATTATTGGCGCATGTTTTCGCTGGTTTTTGTTCGGTTTATTTCGTTGCTTTGGTTGATTCGTGTGTCGGTGTTGCGAAAATTGAAGTTGTTCGTTTTTTGATTAAAGGAAAGTAATTAATAAGTTAGAGTGGATTCTAATATTGGTTTTCTGTTTGTGGAGCTGAAATTTGTACTAGATTGCTGCATTTTGGATTAGTATGGTATTGTCATTTTAATATTTGTTTTGCTTGTAAAGTGTTTCGGTTTAAAATGGATGCATCAAATCTGGCTTTATTAGAAAGAACAAAAAAGACTCGTTCTGTCATAAGGTCTATAGTGACAAGGCAAACTAATAAATTGGAATCCGAAATAAATAATTCTGCCGACAAAACAGTAGTGCATGAAATATATATGCAATTAATTTCTAAATTTGAGGAATTAAGTAAACTCGATAAGGAAGTCGAGGGTTTAATAGATATCGATAATCTGGAAGATGAAATATTAACTCGTGAAGAATATAGAGATAAATTTATAATTTGGAAAACCCGCGCTGAGCGTTATATAGAATCGGTTTCTATTCCAAGTTCAGTTAGTATTCAAAATTCGCGGGAAACACAACAGCAAAATGTAACACTTCCTGAAAATAGCTCATTTCCTTCTGCTTTAGCAAATCAACCACGTTTGCCAAAACTTACTTTAGAGTCTTTTTCAGGCAAAGATATAAGTAGTTTCCCTAGTTTTTGGGCTAGATTTAAATCAGCAGTGCATGAAAATTCAAGTTTGAGTGATGTGGACAAATTTTGCTATTTAAAATCGGTTGTCACATCTGATGCTGAATTGGCAATACGAGGTTTAACGCTGACTTCGGAAAATTATGCCGCAGCCATTAAAATTCTAGAAGATAGATTCGGACGTAAGGAGCTTATAGTTGACTATCATATGAATAGTTTGTTAAATTTGACCCCAGTTCGCAAATCATTTGAAGTTATCGCGTTAAGAAATCTGTATGATCAATTGGAATTAAATATTAGGGGACTCGAAACGCTAGGAATATCTCCTAATTCTTATAGTTGTCTTTTGTTTCCGATAATTATGAAAGCTATTCCCCCTAATTTGGCGTTAGAATTCAATCGAATTTATAAAGATAAGCAGTCCCAAATCACTGATTTAACATCATATCTACGCGATGAAGTTCAAAGTCGTGAGCGCACGGACGCTTTAGTAAAATCACATGAGTCACAAATCAAAGGCTCACATTCGAATAAATTCTCCGAGAGGGCGCCTAGATTCTTTACCCAGACGCAACAAAAGAGTAATTCGCGATTTTCTTCAAATCATAACAAATCAACTGTGAGCGGATCTGCAACCGAACTCATGGCAGCTGCGCATTTTAGTTGTATATTTTGTTCCGAAAATAATACTCATTCGTCTGATTTGTGTGAGAATTTATGCGTTCAACAAAAGAGGGATAAGCTTATTAAGGAACGTAGATGTTTTTTATGTTGCAACACTAATTGCCGTGTAAAGGGTTGCAAAGGGATTGCTTGTACTTACTGTCAGGGTCGCCATGCTCGCGCTATTTGCTTCAAGTTAGAAAATTCTAAAAATCAAAATTCGCATTTAGACTTGAAAGAAAACTCTGTTGACATTAAATCGACGACTTCAAATTCTGTTATGAATAATTGCAGTGGTGTTTTATTGCAATGTGTTAAGGTAGAAATTATCGGTAGCACTTCGTCGGATAAAATATTTTGTCTTTTTGACAATGGATCGGAAAAGACTTTTGTTAAGAAAGATGTATCCCGTAGATTGGTATTAAAAAAAATAGGTTTGGAAAGGCTAAATATTTACTCGTTCGGATCAAAAACTCCTAAAAATCAAACTTGTTCCAAGGTAGAAGTTAGACTAAGGAATGTATTGAATGGGAAGGAGACTGTGATTGAGGCATTGGAAATTGAGGAAATTTCTAAGGCGACACTTAGTCTTCCGAACCCAGAAGCCCGGAAGGAAATGGAATCGAGAGGTGTTAGATTGACGTTTAGTTGTAGTGAATCAACTGGGAGTTGTGAAATTTCGTTGTTAATTGGTTCAGATTTTTATTGGTCCTTAACAAATCAAATAAAAAGACTTGATTCATCATTGGTTGCTGTTGACACCAGTCTGGGATGGTCTCTTCAGGGTAGGTGCGATGAGCAGAGCGATTGTACTTCGGTGCATTTGATTCACAGTGAAGATGAGTCTGTTTCGGCTGAGTTAAGAAGGTTTTGGGAGATTGAAAGTTTAGGGATACATGATAAGGATTCGGTGTCTTGGAGTAAGGGAGATGAAGAGGTACTAAGTGAGTTTGATAACTCAATTAGTTTCGTAGATGGTCGATATCGCGTAAGTTTGCCATGGAGACCAGGTATGAGAGAGGCTTTACAAAATAATGAGTTTGTTGCGCGTAAACGCTTTGAGGGGTTGGTTCGTAGATTCAAATGTGATCACGAGTTGTTTTGTGAGTATAAGGATGTAATTGATGATTATGTTAGGGAAGGTATCGTTGAGCGTACTTCTTGTGAATCTTTGTCGAATAGTCAGGGATTTTACCTACCCCATCATGCAGTGATACGTAGCGACAAAACCACAAGTCGGCTTCGAGTCGTTTTCGATGGTTCAGCTCACGAAGATAAAAACATTTCTTTAAATGAAAGTCTATATACGGGACCAAATTTGCATCCCAATATCCTAGAACTGCTTCTGAGATTTCGAGAAAATTATGTGGCCTTTACAGCTGATGTGAAATCGGCTTTCCTTCAAATTGAATTGGACCTTGCTGATCAAGATTTCACGCGTTTCTTCTGGACTGATAATCTAAACAATGATCCCTACGTTCTAAATTTCACGAGAGTTCTTTTTGGACTTAGGCCTAGTCCATACCTGCTTGCAGCAACTTTAAAACATCATTTCAAAAAATACAAGGAACAGTATCCTCATACATTTAATTTGCTAAACAGCTCTGTGTATGTTGATGACGTCATATCCGGCCGAAATGATGTTCAGGACGCTCTACGTACCTCCATGGAGTGCTTGCAAATATTCAGTGATGCTGGCATGTTACTCCGCAAGTGGCGAACTAACTCGAAGCAACTTTATTTCTTATGGCAACAAGAAAGGGTTGAGCCAGAATTCTCTGAAACTGTTGCTGTTGATCTTAGTCTACCGATTAAGGTTTTAGGACTTTCTTGGGATCCAGAAAGAGATTTGATTTATTTTGATCCGAAAGACTTATTGAAATTTATGTCTCGTAAAATCGAATCAAAGAGATTTATTCTAAGTGTAGTTGGGCGTATCTTCGACCCTATAGGGATTATGGGCCCATTTGTCATCAAACTGAAACGTGTACTTCAAGATCTTTGGACTCTGGGAGTGGACTGGGACTCGGAACTTCCTCCAAAGCTACGCCACCAGTGGCAGCAGTGGAGTAGCGAAGCTGAGGACTTGACTGAGATAAAGATACCTAGGTACTATTTAGGTAAATTAGAACAAGATGTATCAATGTTTGAGATACACTGTTTCTCCGACGCGAGTAAGACAGCCTACGGTACAGTATTGTACTTGCGTTTTGTTACTCGTAACAATGAAATTGAGACGAGTTTTATTTGCTCGAAGGGTCGTGTAGCACCTTTGAAGTCAATGACAGTGCCCCGACTTGAATTGACAGCAGCTTTATTGTCAGCTAGGTTGGCTAAACAGGTATCAACTTGCCTCAGATTCGACGCCAACATTTACTACTGGACAGATTCTCTTATTTCGTACTACTGGATTCGCGGCGATTCTTCAACATTCAAACCTTACGTAAAAAATCGTGTTGAAGAAATCCAAATGCTCTCCGACCCGATCCGGTGGGGACACTGTCCAGGAAAGGACAATCCTGCTGATCTCATTTCGCGTGGTACATCTGCTCTCAATTTAGTGCAAAACGAACTGTGGTGGAACGGTCCACCTTGGCTTAGACTACCACCTGACCATTGGCCAAATCTTCATCGTCTAATTTTAGATTCGGAACTTTGTTCTGAAGAATTGGAACTTCGTTCCAGTGTGCATGTGGCAGTTACCCAACCGAAGGAATCTCTTGTCGACATAGAACGATTCAGCAGTCTTAAAAAACTTTTGAGAGTAACCGCATGGATTTTTCGATTCGTGAACAATGTTAAAAACTTAAATAAATCATTGAGCTTGTATCTTACTGCAGATGAAATACAAAATGCTGAATATTTTTGGATCAAATACGTTCAAACCGAATTCTATTCTGCTGAAATATCAGCTTTAAGAAGTAACAAGCAACTTCAGAATAACTCGGAAATAAAGAGTTTAGTGCCTTATTTGGATCAAGATTCTTTGTTACGAACTACTGGACGGTTGCTCGTAGCAGATTTATGCTTTGGTGAAAAGCATCCTGTAATTCTTCCTCGACGCTGTAAATTTACCGAGTTACTTGTGACTAGAGTACATGAAGATATAGGTCATTGTGGTGTATCCGCAACTTTGACTCAACTTCGAAAACATTATTGGGTACCTAAAATCCGTCAATTAGTTAAAACGGTCATTCGCAACTGTCTCATTTGCAAAAAATATAATGCCAAACCAGCTGATCAACTGAGTGGTCAGTTGCCACGAGATAGAATTTCCCGATCTCCTCCTTTTCAAATCGTAGGTGTTGATTTTACAGGTGCAATCCTTGTGAAGAACAGTAAAGATACTCAAAAATCTTACGTCGCTTTGTTTACGTGTGCTGTAACACGAGCCGTTCATTTGGAACTAGTATCGGACATGTCCACAAAGTGTTTTTTACTTGCTTTTCGAAGGTTCCTTGCACGAAGAAGTAATTGCCAAGTGATTTACCCCGACAATGCTCGTACATTTAAAGCGGCTCAAAGAGAGTTGACGTATTTCACTAACATCTTGAAGGACAGCAAGTTACAAAATTTCGTCGCAGACAAAGGTATCAGCTGGAAATTCATAGTTGAACGTGCCCCTTGGTGGGGTGGCTTCTACGAACGCCTTGTTAAGACTGTAAAGGAACCACTGCGTAAAATACTTGGCAAGGCACTTGTGACATTTGAAGAACTTTCAACGATTCTCTCAGAGGTTGAAGTCATCGTCAACAATCGACCTCTAACCTATGTAGAGAATGACCCAGGGGAGCCAGAACCTCTCACGCCGGCTCACTTCCTCGAATTAGGTTATGGTGATTCCAAATACCCTGTACATTTCATCGAACTGATTGACTCTACAGCGGCCAAGCAATCATACCAAAGGAGAAAGACTTACCAGACACTCCTTTTGAAACAAATTTGGAGACGCTGGAAAGAACAGTATTTACTCCAATTAAAGACTGTTAATAACTTTAAATCCCCATCTCTTCGTAAAAACTTGCAATTAAATGATGTGGTGATTGTTGAAGGGAATGTTAAGTCAAAATTATTGTGGGAACTTGGGGTAATCAAAGAGATATATATTGGAAGAGACAATAATGTTAGATCTTGTTTAGTTAAAACTTCTAAAGGTCTCTTCAGAAAACCAATCCAATTGCTTTATCCTTTAGAAATTACATGATGTTCTTAAACTAATTTGTTCTTATTTTTCACATTTATGTTAATGAAGAGTACATTATTAATTAATTTTAAAATTGATTTGTTGCGAGATCTTTAAGTATGTATCTTAATTGTTTATTTTCATTTGATTGTTTATTTCATTGCTTTGATTTGCATTATATGTTTAATTGGGTGAACATTCTGTTCACCGGTGGGGTGTGTGGCGAATATTGGCGAGAGGGGGAGATTGTTCGCCGTTCGCTGCGCAGGTTTCTTATCACTCGCTTTTTGGAATGCCTTGAATAAAAATCTTGTAATTGATAACGCATGGATGATTTTGAGTGGTGTCATGTTTCCTTTATAGATGTCATTTCAGAGCCTTTTTGAATTAATACGTCGTCAAGTAGCTGAGATTAGCAACACATTTGTACTGACTATTCAAATTTTATTTCAATATCTCTACTTTACAAAATACAAACTTCCACAATAAAGTTGAAACAGAAGTACTTTTCCTGTCGAACTTTAAAGTACTCCCGGTTGGAACGTTTGGCTGATTTATACTAATCTTATTGACATATAAGTAGGATTCATAGCAGCTTAAGAAATTCAGAATTGATTTCCGGCAGCAATTTCTTAAACGATGTCACGACAGAAACGAACTTCCTAGTTGCTATGGAAGTTCTCTTCGATTGAATTTTCAAGCACGGTTAGAACTTCTGGTTGAATTTATTTAAACCTACGCAATTACCGAGATCTCCAAACTCATAAATGGCACAAAACGTCTGTACTAGTTACAAAGATACTTATGATTGCCATTTTCAGTACTTCCGGTCAGTTCAGTACTCTGGTCGTAACATTCGGTCGAATTTTCGTATGGTACAGTGGCGGCCCGTGATCGAAAATACTCGTGCAGCCGATAACATGCCATCCCCCTCCCCCCCCCACTTTTCACAATCATTCATGAACGCAAAGTCTCTAATCTTCATTGACGTTGCCAGGAATATTTGCAGGGGAGACTACATTTTTATTAAAATCATTAGTATTTTAGAAATGTTAATTACTAGTTATGCATTATAACTGTTCTTTGAGAATGGTTAAAAAAAATTCTTAGCATAAATTTTTTAAAGCGCAAACCTGTTAAAGAAAAAAGTAGTAAATATATGTAACGATCTTTTTTATCATTCAACTAGAATTCACGTCATTCAAGAGACAGTGTTTAGAACAGAGGAACAAGAATATGCGAAAACACAGAATAGTAAAATTTTATTTCTTCCAACTTTCGGAAATAATTCAAAAAAAAAAAAAAAAAAAAAAAAAAAAAAAAAAAAAAAAAAAGGAAACGTTTACTCTCACTTTCTCCTACCCACGCTAATTTTCGACCAATCAGTTGATCAAATTCTCAAGATCAGCCGAAGTTGGAAAAGTGCTCACTGGCAGTCTCGCTACACATTACGTGGAGAGAAAGGATATGTTGGGTTCTATTGGTTACCATGGCAACGTCGCAGCCGAAACACGTTTTAGGAACCGAACACTCGGCTGCTATTCGGAGAAAGATCACCAGTTTGGGTTGATAATGAATATTGAGGCAGCAGGTTTGCTTTTTATCGTATTTTTTTACACTTACCGTAAAAATTGGATCTTCATTTTAGAAAATTGTAAAATATATAATTTTAGTTTTGAACTAACAAATTTAGATGCAGCCCGGCTGTACTGCACGAGCCGCCACTGGTATGGTAACTTGCAGTTGTAGAAGTGGGAAAATAAAAGTGGGGGGATGCCCAGAAGTTGGTGACAAGTGCATCCCCCCACCTCTCCCAACGATAAATTTTATAATTTCGCATTTTATAATAAAAATATTAACTAATAAGGAGTACATACTTATACTTCCTAACACTACCATATGAACAAGGATCCAAACTCAGCATAGAACAACTATATTATTTTAGTAAATATTATGCGACTTAGTTTTTTTACTTGGAAGTAAGAGATAAAGTGAAGTAATATTTCCATATTATATACTTCTTTTATTTTAGATTTTATGAGTTCCTTTGAATTTAAATAGTCCTTCTAAATGTGCATACTTTCATGAAATTAAATTAATAGAGAACTCTAGAATGTAATTGTTTGTCGATATGAAACAAGAATAGAAATTTTACTTTAAAATAAGTTCCTCTAATGTTAAAAGTTGACACAGTTCTTGTTAGTAAAAATACTTATATCTTTATACAAAGTAGTATAGTACATTTTTATAATAGTATGATGTATACACACCATAAATAGCTTTAAAGTTTTCGAATGTAAAAAAAGGTCACTTTTTCTCAGTGTCTTAAAGGTTAATGTTATTTTTCTTTGTTTTTTGAAGGATTGAGTGTTTTTAAAAGTAGGGGGATGGATTTCAGTGTTTTTAAAAGTGGGGGGACGCATGGGTATTTTCTTGAAAAGTGGGGGGACGCGTCACCCCGCGTCTACCCACACTTCTAGCACTGGTAACTTGTCTTAATGAGACCTTTCATTCGACGTATTACACGTGAGTGTAGCATATGCAGTTTTGTCTGGAAATATTAACAGCAGATAGAGACTAGTATGTTTCTTACTCAATTGAATTTGAAAGCTAAAATAACTTGTTTCTGGGACTAGTTTAGCAGAAACCACATTTGCTATGATGAGAAAATCCCCTTGATACACTTAAACTGTTATATGATGTGGGTTCTTCTACACAAGCAATTAGATGACTGTATTGTATAGCAAGATAGAAGGCGATTTTTCTCTTAAATGCATTCATGCCGTCAAAATCCCACCGTTTAACTTTAGGATCAGAATGGCCATAAAATATGGAGACATATTTTCCGTCTGTTCTTTGAAACTTATGGAAAAGACCTTTGTGAAATATCTTATTCTTCAATCGTTTGCAAATACTTTTGAAGTTCTCCAATACTTTCGTAACTAAAGATTTAAGTTGTTTTCGCTGAATGTTACGCTGATGTAATAGTCGGTATTTTATCTCGTATTCATTCATCGTAATGAAGACTATTGGCCATGGGTAAACTGTTCAGATTCCATGAAGCAAACCTGTCACATCATACACCACTGGAGAAGACCTATACAAAATTATATCTTATAAAATATTGATCCAAGTTGTCCAATTCATTGTCTAGTCTTCTGTCGCACCAAAAAGGCATCTAGCTGAACGTTACATATGAATTACTCTCGTTCATTTCAACAAAACCATTTTTGTTTTTAATTCCTTCTTTAGTCTTTGAGAAAAGAAACTATAAACTCAATTAGAGTACTTTTGAAAAAAAATGCAGCCCAGGAAAAATTCAGGGCTCTAAATGCTATAGGCAAGGGACTTGTGGCCAATGAAAGGCCTCGATCGGACGATTTCCCAAAGTAAAATTTAACCAGAAGTTAAAACCGGAAGTCAATTTTCAGCACCTTAAGCTTAAACTATGCTAAGGACATGTCTGTACTCAAAATCAAACAAGCCCAAGTCTTAATCGGAAAATCGTTTAGTTTTATATAACAAATGTTGTTATAACTTTGCCCTGTTTGTTTCTTTTAGTTAATCACATATAGTAACTTCTACTGTCAAAATTACGGCTTTCAAATAAGTGTCAAAAAAGTGGGTTCGTCTTCTTCACCTTAAACTTTTTCTGTGTGCTTTTGCTTGATTATCATTCTCCTCGACAGAAGGAAAAGGGATTGGGCAGAGACTAAGTGAGAGTTATAAATCAGAATCACTCTTATTGAACTCTGCATCCAACGATCTGTTACAATTCTCGCTTAGAGATATCTTTTTTAGTGAGGTACGATGGCAAGGTTCTATAGAAAACGAACTGTTTGACATCATTAGATCTGTCAATTCGTAAGTCTCGATAAGATTAGTAAAACGACACAAAATTCAACTGGAAGTGTTTAGAATTTTGAATAGAAAGATGCTTCTCTATTCAAATTGGATATTTGGTTACAATTCAACGCAAGTTTGTAGCCAAACTTTGCGATATTTTGTTTAGAACTCAAAATTGGTAGGTTTTGTTTCAGGTGTTGTAAACATTAACAAGGGGATATTTCAGTCATTAAATATCTTCGAATTATACACGTTTGGTTTATGGATCTGATTCATTGCAATAAACACGAGTATAGAAGCGGCAGGTTTATAGTAACCAAAACCTCCTGCAATTACCCAATTTGTTTATAAATCCTTTTTATTGTAACAAAAATAGAAAATAAATTGTTTTTATTTAATTAGTAATTTAATAATTAGTATTTAACAAACTGTTTAAAAAATATATGATCTCAACGTTTAGCTGTCAACATACCTTTTGAAAGTAATTAAATTTAATATATTATTTAAGTATTTATGCCTTAAAAAGGACAATATTAAGTCGATCAGTATTTAATAATTTATAAACCCGCCCACATTGACAATTTATGGAACTTTGTATTCTCATATTATAGGTAAAAATAGAATATTATTGAGTTGCCATCTTTTTAAAGTAAAATTCAGTTTTAAAATACAGATCTACCCTAAAATACACTGCCATGGATAAAACGTCTCCCTATTCTACTTTCATTTTGACTTTCGTGTAATTTAGAACATGTAATATAGCCATTATTTGAATTTCTCTTTTGTTTGCACAGTCTACATTGTTTTCAAAAACAATTTTCCTGGTAATATATTAAGTTATGAGAATGAGGACTGCGAAAACAAGAGTGTGGTAAAATTGGAGAACCTTCAACCTAGTTCAAATTAAATAGGCGATTTATTATTTTTGGGGGACCCGAAAAAAACTATAGTTGTAGAATCAAATATTAAAATTGTACATGAAAGTTGCATATTTATTCACATAGTCTAAATAGAACTATGCAAAATATACGTATTGGCGATTTGTTATTTTTGGGTGACCCAAAAAAAAAACTATAGTTATAGATTGTAGAATCAAATATTAAAATTGTACATGAAAGTTGCATATTTATTCACCTAGTCTAAATAGAACTATGCAAAATATACGTAATATATAATGTGTCCGGAAAGTCACCGCCTGACTAAGGCGGTGATTTTCCCATGCGAAACACTGCGGGTCCTATTCTGTTCAACAATAACAATTTGGGATACTGACCACAGAAACCTAAAAGAAAAAAAAAGTAATAATACCTGGTACAAATTGTTTCTGTACCTCTTAAGTTACTAGAATGTCCCCTTTCTTTCCGTCCCCCAAAATATCGGACTTCCTCCAATTAGTTAAGGATCGAACCAATTGCAAGAGGTTGCATTGTTCCAACGGTCCCTTCAGCTACTTCAGGGTTCCCAATGAAATCATAGACTGAAAATCAAGGACTTTTAAGGACCTAAATAATATTTTTAAGTACCTTCAAAAATTTGTTTTCATGCATCACGTCTTTAATGTGTGACTTTACAGCTACTTTACCCAGAGTTAATATCAAATCTTTCATGCACAATTAGCATTTTGCCTTATCAACAGACTTTGATGGTGGTCTTTGATTTTTTTGGTTCGCAAAAACGTAAACACTAATCTCACAGAGCACAGTGTGTAACTAAAACCATTCGATTTCTACTTCATCAATCAGCAAATACGAACCAAACTAAGTACAAGTTGAGATATGCTTAATACACTAAAAATGTTTGGTGTGGTGCAGATAAGTGACAAAAATTAAGGATTTTAAGGACCTATAAGCATTTTCAAGTACTTTTAAAGCCTGGAAAACCAGTTAAAAAACATTAGGCCCTTTTAATGACCGTGGGAACCCTGTACTTAACATTGGGTAATAATTATCGAAAACCATATAACCAATTTTGCCTTTTGTTGCTTTTTTTAGCTAATGTAATAAATGTAGATGAACTGGTAATTTTTTTTTTTTTTTTTTTTTTAAATTAATGAAAATAGGAAAACGAAAGTGATAAATATCATCACTCAACGTCAAATTTAAATGCAGTGACCAGTATTAGAGTGTAATTGAAAGTTGTGCGATGTTCCACACACTTAGTTTTAGTATTGAATATTTACAAATAGCTATGCAATAGATGTCTTAATACCAATGATTTAATAGAGACACCACATCTTTCCTAAAAATACCTCCTCAGTGAGTGCCAATGAGTTTTTTTAAAGCTATTTACAGGTCCACCCGTCAATTACCTATTTTTTTAGGTAATTCATGACATTGTCCCCCCCCCCCCCCCAATGAAAAAACCTGAAAATGTGCAGTCATGACAGCAATCTCCACTCAATTCTAGATTGGCTGGTGTTCATCTTCCTTACTAAACTAACAGTGAGTAGGGAAACCCTTGCTTTCTTACCCTTTATTGGATCCAGTCAGACAACTGCTTAGGTTACTTTTTCAGATGTCCTTCTAAACATGCATTCTTACATTTCTTATATATGGATTGTTTTTACTCAACATTCTCAGCTCAAACTAGAAATTGACCACTTTTATTCAAAAAATCGTTGCCAAGTTGGAGAGATTTAAAAATTAACATTAAAAATTTTACTAAACATTTTTATTAAATCTAAATGAAAAAAAATAAATTGTAAATTGCACTAGTCCATGTCAAATTTCAAAAGCAATATAGAGTAATTTAAAGTTGTGCGATGTTCTGTACTCCTAGTTTATATCTAAAATTGAATAAGATATTAAGAAGACCTACTTATGTTTGTTTTATGATTCGTAATGGTTTGTTCATATTAGAAGAATGATTTATGTTCACTTCAATGCTTCATGTTGGGCAAATAGGATGGGTGTTCAAATGTTCATGAATAAAACTTGTTTAATAGGAATCAAAATGCAATTTTTTTTTTATGAACATACCTCAAGTTTTCTAACATATAAAAAATCTTGAACTGTTAACTTTAAAACAATCTTTAAAATTAGAGGCAATGCATAATAAAAAAAAAAAGCAATAAACATTTTTTGAGAAATATATGGATTCTGTAACAATAAATAGGCTTTTCTCAAAGCATATATTTCATACAAAAATTCCTTTACCCTAAATTCTATTTAATATTGATTTATTCCATACACAGATATAGTGCTCGATCAGCAAACTTTCAGAAAAATAGACAAAAGGGTTTGAGGAAATATGTATTCAAATGATTTAAAAGAAACGCTAAAGCTAGCATTTCATGGTAATTTTTATAGTTTATTATTTAAAATTCAATTTGAATGTATTTTTGAGACATATGAAACATATGATAAACAATATGAAAATTTTCTGTAAAAAATTAAAACTTTGAGAAAGAGATACAAAAGGTATTTTTAACAGTGGAACTTCTCCAGTTCGGCAAGACAAAAACATCTTGCAGGAATCCTGAATTGGTGGAACATTGAACACATTTAAATAAACTAAGAGCAGAAAAGTTAATTGGGAAAAAAAAAAAAAAATAATATCAAGGTTTTGCAGGAAATTGAAATATACTTTAAAATTTATCTTGCAAAACTTGCAGAGTTTGTTTAGCAACTAATGCTTTTTTCAATTTTCCCTACTGTACATCGGTACTAAAAGCTTCATACATTCGAGGGAATTGTGAAAAGAATACAAGAAATTCTTAAACAAGCAACTTGCTCATACATGTGATTAGTCAAGCAAAAAATTAGCTGAAATGTTTTTCGTCATTTTACAGCATAATACACAAAAACATATATTAGCGCACAAAATTCAATACAAATATTAGTTAAATTTTGGATATAAGATTGATTTCAATTTTTAACTCTACAACAACCACGTCTCATTGTGATTGACACGCACACAATAATTAAATAAAGACAACTGTGTTCATGTATTAATCATAACTGAAAAATTTAACTTGACTTAAATGTTTTTGCACACATTCAGAAATTATAATACAGGGTGTCCAGCAAAATTTCTAATAAAAATTCAAGCATCATCAAAAAACGTTCAAGGACCCCTCTAGCGACCAATTATCACCATATTTTCCAGTATAAAAGTATACCCCTCTTAGTAGTGTGCTGAACTAATTTTAGAAATTAGAAAAATTGTATGAAAATAAGAAATGGCTTATCAGAAAAGAATTGGGTTGTTATATTGAAAATAGGAAGAGAGGATTTTTTAAAGGCTCATACTTGAGACTGAGAAGAAAAAAAAGATACAAGATAGTTTACCAAGTCATAAATATGAAGGTCTAAATCTAAGCAGACAAAAAACACAGGGAATGTTACTAGGTGTACACTTTAATAGTTTGTGCTAAGCATCAGCCGCATTGGAACAAACAGCTTCATTTTGAGTATAAGATTCGAATGTGGTAGGATAGTTTGAGACTTAGGATTTTTTTTTCTTTTTTTTTTTCAGGCAAACATTTCTCTGTAATTTGGCAACTTTTGCAGTTCTTTCTTTCAGTTTCCTTTGGCACTAGCTTTTTCTTTGAAAACAATTGCTTGTCACTAACATTTCTGTTGATAAGTACTAAGGGAGGGAGATTCTACAAGACCATAATACAGTACCCAAGCAAAAAACTTTAAATTTCCACAGTTGAAAAAGCCAATTTTAAGCAATTATATATAAAAAAATGCTTTAACTTTTTAACTATTATTAATGGCTCTAGTTAAAATATAAAATTGTTTTTTTTTTATATGATAAAATACATTATTTTATATATTATAGCAGTTAAAATTGCAATTATAAATAGTAATATACAGTAAAATTGAACAATTGGGTCGAATTTTTTGCACAAAATTAAATTAAAATCTTAGTAATTCTGTATATATTCAAATCAAAAGGCAAAACTGATCTTCACACAAACACTAATCACGGGCATAGAGGCTATCGCATCACCAGAAACCTAGGCGAATGACACCTAAAGAGGGCAGCAAATTTCGCAATATTTACTATTAAAACGGCTTAGTTGAAAATTACCATTACTCCAAAGTAAATATCGGCGATAGCGGCCACCGTATCGGCGAAATTCCGAGTAATTACATTGAAGCAACAATCGGAAAAAATTAACACCACAACAACGTAAATTTCGACGATATTGCCCGCAGTTAGCAGCGTAAATTTATGTAAATACAGACCTTAAGTCAGCGCAACGCTCAGCGAAACTAAGTACCATACACCAACGTAAATAATGGCGATAGAGATTGGTAATCTGTAGAAAAATTGGCCATTACATCGGATGTTTGAGGAAGTCTGAACGCACATAAGATCCATGGCTGTCAGATTTGCCAGCAAGCTCAATAAGATTGTAATGTAGATTTGTATCGATCTCAAGAATAATCGAAATTTTAATAAGAAAAGAGGGGAAATCCGAATTTCAGACAAAATTTATCATCATGCAACAACGTAATTCTCAGCGATAGCGTCCGCCATAATCACGGGAAAACGGCCATTTCATCACCGTAACGTTCAGCAAAATGTCCATCGCATATCAAAGTAAATAATGCAGATAGAAGCTATGATATTAAAGAAAAATTCTGAGGAAAAGTATTCATTCCATCGGTGGTTTGGCGGAGTTTAAACGTGTGGAGATTTCGTGTTTGTCAGGAAATTCCATCGATCTCCGGCATGTTCGAAATTTCGGTTAAAAATCTTCGAATAGAACCATGTTTAAAGAGAACATTTCTGAGGGAAGGAGAAACTACTTTTGATCCGCAAGATCAATGGGAAAATTGTGGAAAAACGCCGATATAAGAAGACTTTTTCCGATATTGAAGAGGAGTGAAAATTTCTGAATTCAACCGGAAATTCCAACATTAATACGAATTTCAAGCATAATACACGATTTTCCCGAGATGCAAAAAATTCAAGTATATTTCCCAACTACTGGACACCCTCTGTAATAATAGTTAAATACAGAAAAAGTCCGATTATCTGGCATTCAAGATTCAATCAACTGGAATTTTTTAAAAATCAAATTGGTGAGAATACCTTTTTCGCAAAAACAAAAAAAAAAAAAAAAAAAAACACGGCGATAAATTGCCAAATTTTATACATTTTTTAATTTAGTTTGAGACTTTGAATTGGATTTTTATTAGAAACATTTTAAGGGAATGAAGGACGAAAGCAGACTTTTCAATACGATTTCCGAAAAAAAAATTGAATACATCTATTTTCAAAATTGACACAAGTTTTTCAATGGATGATGGATAATTTTGATGCAATTCGCGTATTTCCGCAAATTCGCGGAAGAATCACATGTATGAAGACCACGTGACAAAGGCAACAGCATCGAACACCGGTTTAACTATTCTTTAACCAAGTTAGTTCAGACTAAAAAAGTCATGAACTACAGTGGAAAAAGCACAGTGGGAAACGAGAGCACTAGGCATTCTTTTTATGAAAAAAGGAAGTCGATCGAATGGCCTTGACACGTCAGTTGAAATAAATAATACATTTTAGGGAATGAAGGAAAAGGCTGACTTTTCAAAACGATTTCCGAATATTTTTTAATACTTATCTAATCTAATTCCAAAATTTTAGCGGATAACGGGATTTTCAGCCGATGATGAATTCGCGGATTTCCGCTAATTCACGTAAAAAAATTCGCGGAAGAATCACATGTATGAACTTGCTATCACAAATTTAAAAAAAATTCAAGATATATAATGACCTACACATTCAATAAGGACAATTACTTAAAATTTTTTCGTTCATTAAATAATTAATACAGATTTTTGCATTAACATCTTAGAGTAAAATTTGAAATATTTAGAGTTATAGTGAATTGAATTTTCCAATGGTCTGGTTCCTGACGTGTTTTAGACAAAACAATCTGGTTTATGAAAACATATTTCATATACTCAATAAACAATGTCACTGATCAAAATTTACCAACAAGGGAGTCAAAGTTTAATATGGCATCTAAATCTTAATAAGTCCTATAGTCACAAATTATGCATATTTCTATTAGCATCCATGGTTTGTTTTTTGACCTTATAAATGTCGTATACACAGTGGAGATGAGTCAGTATCGACTGCAGCGCCTATCGACTGCAGCGCCACTGGGTATAAAACAGCAAGACTTGAGAGGAGCGAGAGGATTCTGCCCTAGGCCGCCATCACGATCTTCTAGTGAAGGCTTAACAGTCTTCTTTTGTAATTTAACGAATATGAAATGATGAAATTAAATAACTTTAAGCAACAAAACTGCATCGTTCCTAATTTCCCCTAGACTACCGACCACAACATGGGGTCTCAGCCGGTTCTGAATCCTGAATTTTCGCTACATTCACTAGTTGAGTTCAAATAAAACACTCAACCTATGAAACTTATATTCGATGCAAATCATCACAGTGCGGGCAAACAACACCCGGAAGGCCCATACCAGCGCCTCTCAAACTTCTCCACTACAAGAAAAATTGGGCAAACAAAACCCAGCAGGCCCATAACAGCGCCTCTCCCACCACGGGCAAACAACACCCGGAAGGCCCATACCAGCGCCTCTCAAACTTCTCCACTACAAGAAAAATTGGGCAAACAAAACCCAGCAGGCCCATCACAGCGCCTCTCCCACCACGGGCAAAACAAACCCGAACGGCCCATACACTACGGGAAAAAAGTAGAAGGACAGTCATATTTTGTAATTTATGCTTTGTATTTCGATCCTCCTGATCCAAATTTCTTTTTTTATGTAGTTTGGCTATTTTTTTCTTTTTTATAGAAGAGTAAATTTTATCTACCACTAGTAAAAATTAAGGAAAACAGTATTTAACGATTTTTGGTGTGTGAAAAAAGTAGAAGGACACGTGCTAAAATAATTTGTTTTGGAATATTGTAAACCTCAAAGGTAGGTGTTTCATTCTTTTTAACTGTTTTTGTTAAGAGAAACATACTATTTTATTGAAAATCCGTCGTTTTCATCTTTTTATAATGCCTAGAGGAAAACCTTTAAGTGAGTTTGAAAAAGGCCAAATTTATGCCTACAAAAACGATGGCAAAGGTGTGAGAGAGATTGCACGCCAGCTGCATATTAGTCGAAATACTGTTTCAAACTATATAAGAAATCCTAGTAGTCAGGGAACCAAAAAGAAGAGTGGCAGACCTAAAAAACTGACGCAACGCGATCAAAGAAAAATCATTCGGGAACTAAAAAAAACGGATGGAAGTATTGCCAAAGCTCAAAATAATGCAGGCATCACACACGTTTCAAGAATAACTGTCTACAACTACATAAAAAGGTCCGAAAATTTCGTATTCCGAAAAAGGAAGCACCATCCCAAATGGAATGAAAGGCACATTGAACACCGACTGCACTGGGCTAAAAACCGCATGTCCTGGACGTCAGAATGGACCTCCGTTATATTTTCTGATGAGAAAAGATTTAATTTAGACGGTCCAGATGGCTACAAATTCTATTGGCACTGTCTCGGTACTGAAGAAAAGACTTATTCTACCCGACAGATGGGAGGAGGGAGTTTAATGGTTTGGTTGGCAGTCGGGTACGGAGGAAAAACAAGCCTAGTGTTACTGAGTGGCAGGCAGAAACACACAGATTACATCCAAGTCTTGAATTCAGATCTCCTTCCCTACGGAGTTGAGCTAGGCGGAAATGACTGGATTTTTCAACAGGACGGAGCATCATTTCACACAGCTAATGGGGTTAAAAATTGATATGCAGCAAATAATGTTCGGGTTTTGCCATGGCCTGCTAAAAGCCCGGACCTCAACATTGTAGAGAACATATGGGCAATGATTGTTCGTCGCGTTTACGCGGAAGGCAAGCAGTTTGAATCTATAGTTGAGCTTCGGAGAACTTTGAATTATGTATGGGACAATTTCTGCCAAACAGAAATTCAAACTTTATATGATTCGATGCCAAATCGAATTTTTGAAGTAATCAAAGCCAATGGTGGAAGAATTCCCTATTAATAAGAATTTTATTTGCATTATTTAGAAGTGTCCTTCTACTTTTTTCACAGAGTATGATGAAGTCAAAACTGATTTATTGCTGTACTTGACCTGTATTTTTTTTGTTTGATTTTTCAGATACAGATATCTGTTTGTAATTAGTAATTTAAAGTGTTACTCATTAAATTGTTATGGAAAAAAATCTGTTTTTTATTCATAAAAAAAAAATCATGTGTCCTTCTACTTTTTTCACGCAGTGTATCAGTGCCTCTCACGCAAGTCATCCCAGAGGAGAAAATTGACTTTCCACTGCCTAACGCAACGAGCCAACACCACCGCTCCACAGACACCGCTCCAGAAAATCATCCCTACAGCGCCCCGAAAGCAAGCCGTCCAGCGAAGAGTTCACCTCACAGGAAAGCCATCCTGAGTTTTCTCGTCCCCTTCGATCTTCAACCCTTCTGAAATACCGGAGTTCGTTCCCTCTTCATCCTCTTCAGCTGCAAACCAGTTCCAGCCTTTCCTGTCACACACTGGGAGATTCAGCGGGGCCAACACAACGTCCCCTTCCCAACAAGCAACGCAGCAAAACCAACATCACAAGTGTTTCATCCCATTTGTGCCATCGATTGCGCTCTAAAAAGTGTCATCGCGTGTGTGCAAAATAATGCATTTGATCTTCAAATCACGTAAGTGTTTACCTACTACAATGTGCGCGATTTTGTGCCAGTGTTAAAAAGTTCTTCAAGTGTCATCAATGTCAGAGAAAAAAAATAAATGGAAATCTTGTCCTTGTTCAACGTGTAGCAGATATCCAGGTAGGATTTAAAATTACCTTTGTTTACAAAAATGTATAAAAATTCTCGGAAGGACGATTTAATCAAAATTTCTAAGGAAATAGGTATCACTATCCCAGAAAACGCAACGTTAATAGTGATTAAACAAAACATCGAGTCATGTCCTGTATTTAAAGATGATCCACAATTCGTTACAGATTTAATTTCGGATACAATCGCAGAACGCAAGGCGAAAGAGCAAGCAAATTTCGCGAAAGAACAGGCAAACTTAGCGAAAGAGCAAGTAAATTTAGCACAAGAGCAACTTGCTCAAGAATTACAGCTGGAAAAATTAAAATTATCACGCGCCGAGAAAGAATTAGAAGTTGCGGCTCTTAGAAGAAATATTTCGGAACACCCGACAAACACAATTACAAATAATGTCGCCCCCGACACTTCAACATCCAGCCTCGAAAATCTTTTACGAAGCGTTAAAACTTTATCTATGCCAGTTCCTTCACGAGCAGAAAATTTAAATTTGTTTTTTCATTCTTTAGAGCGTGCATTTGCTACCAAACAGGTACCACAAGAATTTAAGGCAGAAATTTTGATAAATAATCTTGGAGAGCGTGCAAATAGTGTATTATTGTACATTTCGGAGACTGACCTAACTAATTATGAAAGGGTTAAAAATATCGTTTTGCAACAATTCCAACCTACAGCCCCGGAAACTCTTATTAATTTTCGACGAGCTCAAAGGTTCCCGAACGAAACTCAAGTTCAGTTTTCAAGCCGTTTAATTGTAGCTTTCAAGTACTATTTAGAATTAAGAAATGCTAGCACGGTAGAGGAAATATGTCAATTAATGGTTAGTGATAAATTATTTAGCACCCTTGACCGAGACACCCAATCTTACATTGCTGTCCGTCAAGCGGATACGTGGTTTAAACCGTCTCAACTAGCATTGGAATGCGACAACTATTTTAATTCCAAACGAAAGTCACTATCTGAAGTACATTCGCGACCCCCTTATGATAACAATAAAACTGGGTATCAAAATCGTCAACCAACCCAGGAAAATTTCAGAAAACAATTCCTTAAAACTGAAAATACTATTTGTACAATTGAAGCTCAAACGCCTTTTATTTCTAATAATTTTATTAATGAACTCCAATATGAAACTCTTTTGGTAAATGATGAAATGGTAGATGCCTTGATAGATTCGGGAAGCTCTATTATCTGTATTCACAGTGCATATGTAAACCCAAATATTATTTGTGATAAAGAAATTCTGTTACAAGGCGCATTTTCTGAAGAAACTGCTAAATTAGCACATATTAAAATATCCCTTCCCAAATCGCCGCAAAATTCCTTAATTTTTCCTGCAGCTGTGTGCAATAAAATTAATCGACCATTAATTATCCCACCAAGTACTCTTTTGAAACTGTACACTTGCCATGGGCATAACTTCGATTCAACATTCTTCACCCTACATACACTTGAGAACGAAGCACTTGAGAATCCTTCCCAACTCGAAACAAAATTCCTTTCCCACACTGATGAAATTCAGACTGACCCTAATACCTCGAGATCAATTTATAATGATGTATCTTTCCACGCATGTAGCCACCCTCACCCACTTAGAGATGAATCTGAAGACTTCGCGAAAATTAATGGCGACTATGATTCAAGCCAGACTTTATTTATGGAATTCACTGAAATTGCGGATAGTAATGAAATGAAAGATTTTATTTACACTTGTAACACTATACAAATAACTGAACTGGATTTGTTACACATAACAAACTTATCTCAGCCAAAAGAAATTGAAACTTTAATTAATTCTAATCGGCCACATAAAATTAAAGAAACAAATTTAACTATGCAAATTTTTTTATCAGACGAAACGCCTATTTATCAATCGCCCAGAAGATTCACTTTTTCGAGAAATTACAAACATATTTTTCGTATCGTCCGTGCCTTTTCTAAATTTCTATGGCTGTATCCCGTTCGTTCCACAACGGCAAAAGACGCTATTGATAAACTGATACAACACCAAACAACATTAGGAAACCCTGTTCGAATTATTAGCGACAGAGCCAGTGCGTTCACTTCCATCGAATTTCAAAACTACTGTCGTGATGAAAAAATAGAACACATTACCATCACCACAGGTGTTTCACGAGGTAACGGACAAGCCGAAAAATTCTATGCAACCCTCATCCCTGTATTAACAAAATTATCTCTAGAAGAACCCACTAAAATGTTTAAATACGTCCCTTCTGTGCAAAGAATAATTAACAGCACCGTATCACTCGCTACAGAATATACCCCATTCCAACTCGTCACCGGTGTTAAAATGCGGAATACAGATGACATTCGTATTAAGGAAATTTTAGAAGAAGCCCAAATTCAGTCGACAATTACCGATCGGGAAAACATTCGAACAACCGCTAAAGAAATTATCCTTCAATATCAACAGCGCAGCAAAGTTCAATACGATAAACATCGAAAACCAGCTGCTGTGTATCAAATTGGTGACAAAATTGCGATCAAGCGAACCCAGTTCAAGCCGGGTTTAAAATTATGTGTTAAATTTTTTGGCCCCTACGAAGTTATTAAGATTCGACCAAATGATCGCTATGATGTTCGAAAATTGGGTAGTCACGAAGGCCCAAATTTGACATCTACAGCCGCCGATTTTATGAAAAAATGGAAAGACAATTGAACCATAAACTGTGTTTTTTTTTCCCTTAACGAACACTCATAAACTTACAGTGAACTTAGTATATAAGTGATTTTTTTTCTTTCAACATTATAGCAAGAACTGAACATTTTCTTATAACTATATGTTACTTATATTGTTTGATTCCTACTTGATAATCATTATTTACATTTTAATAATCTATTGTTTACATTTTAGTATTCCTTTAACTTTTGTGATTCACATTTTTCTGCATTTTTAAACGTTTTCTTATCAATAACATTTATTTTGAAAACTTGTTTTGTTAAATTAATATGTATTGTTTATCAGTTATATTTGTATGTTTATTTTTCTATCAATTTATCCTCCAAATTTTTGAATAGTGAAATTTTTTTTTGTGAATTAGGAAGTTTAGAATATACATTTGTTTTCTTTCTTGTACTCAGGTATTCTACTTTAATCGCATTTTACGCTTTATTATTTACAAAGTTTTTCCATTCAATTTGAAGAGAAAGAATTGTAGTTTTCGAATTTTCTTTCTTTTACTTTTGTAGTTTGTTTCTTTCTCTTGTAAGTGTCTTTTTAGAAATATAGTTACATTCAGAGGACTGAATGGATATCAGAATGCCCGAGTGTCGTATACACAGTGGAGATGAGTCAGTATCGACTGCAGCGCCACTGGGTATAAAACAGCAAGACTTGAGAGGAGCGAGAGGATTCTGCCCTAGGCCGCCATCACGATCTTCTAGTGAAGGCTTAACAGTCTTCTTTTGTAATTTAACGAATATGAAATGATGAAATTAAATAACTTTAAGCAACAAAACTGCATCGTTCCTATTTTCCCCTAGACTACCGACCACAACATAAATATTAAAAAAAATAATTAGTGAATATGAGGCATTGAGGATACGAAAAGAAAACAGCTTACATTTTTTTTTCTTTCCAAATCCGAATCTAGACTCTTCATAGGTTCAACTACAAGTATATTTTTTATATTGAGTTCGCCCTTCTTTCCCTCTTAAAATATGCAGAAAATGATATCATGTTGTATAGAAACTGCTTAACAGAAAACTTTCTAACCAAATTTTTTGAGTCGCCTTTTGTTGAATTCGTCCTTCGTATCTGCAACGCCTCATATGGTCTTTAGCTTAAAATACAACTTTAATGATTTGCAATCAATCATACATATATTTAGAGTGAGAAAGCTTTAGGTATAAATTAATAATTTTTTCAATTTATTTGAATTGCAGACATTTAAATTAAGAATGTGGCAACATTGATAAGCAAAAAAAGAAAGAAAAAAAATTCAGGATGTTTTAGAAGAAAAATAATTTCTTATTCAAACTAAAGATACACATGGTGAATAAAATACACATTCTTCTTTGAAAAGTCTAAGGTGAATAATTTCAAATAGAATACTGGGAACTTTCAAGAATGTCACATAAAAATAACTGGTTCATAAAATTACCTATTAAAATCTTTGCTTTTTTCGCAGAATTGTTTCCCAGCTTTTGAACAGTGATGCAACGATGTAAAGAGTTATATTGAAATCCTGAAACATATATAAGTCAGAAGCATAACACACAAGTCTTGAAGATGAGTGTTAAAAGTAAAACATTTTACATTTAATAAATGGTAATTTTAAATGACACCATATAACTATGTTAGACCCTAAACTCAATTTTAGGGCATTTCAGATTCAAATGCTTTAAAACTTTTGTAGAGTTTCTTTTCCTTAAAATTAAGGATATTAATATGGAATGTCAAATGTATGACATCGTTTTTTAAGAACACCTTATTAATTATAGATTGCAGCAGTATAAACAATGTAAAAAAATCTTTCATTAAATTTAAATTATTTTTCATTTAAATGTAATAAAAACAAACAATAAGGATAATTAAGTGGTCGAAATTTGATATGGTGAGTCAATTAGACTTTTCAACATGGTAACTTTAAAGATGTGAGGATCTGAATAGAAAAATAAGTGGTAGTAACCAGTGTCAGCAATTTGGGAAGGGTTGGCGGGACAGTTTTAAGTGCTTTTTTACAGCAATATTTTGACACTTAATTACCACCACCAATGACAGCAAATCAATTTAGGAACTGATCAGTACTATACAAGTTGATTTAAGCTCAAAATCAAGCAACTTTAAATGAATCTAAAAGCATGCATTATTAAAGGTCTCAACATCATTTAGAGATAACAAATGGACGCGAGCCAAAAGGACCCACACGTCCATCAGCATAACAGCGCACCCAGACATAATACAAGGCACTTTGTAGAGATTTTGCAGGAAGAACCAATCGTTTTTGCTTGACAATAAATGCCCTCATGTCATCAGTCTCAACGTCTTGAATCCATACCTCATACTCAACGAGTGAGACATTCATGAAACCTAGATTCCAAGGGGGATCCCAAGCAAGTGTCACCAACTCATGCAAACCCACGAAAGATATATTCAGCACATCACTGGGAAGAATCCTGCCACCGATAAATGTTTGTCCAGAGTTTGAATTTAACCTACGATGATCTATATATGCATCTCGAAGAACGAGAGCAAAGGAGCTAAGCTCCACCAATGTGTCTTGATACACCCGGTAAAGCCACGTGGGATCTTCACAACAAAGGAATGGAGTCACCACAGAGTTCTTCACTCGTTCTTGTTCCTCTGGCATCAGATGCACGAGTCCACCTAGTGCTGCTGGGTATTCCGGGTGTGGGTGGGTGTTTGCCTCTATGGTATTCTCCCATGCCCTGTACACAAGACCAAGGCCGGATGCATTGCATAGTGTTTTGTAAGGGGTGATGTCACTTGCGTGGATTCCAAATGGAAACAGTTCTATCAGCATGGAACCTGGATTCAGAAACAGTGATAATATTAAAAGCGAGCCATGCATGCCGACAACAAGTTGGCAGTTTGCAAGAGTCTGCACAATGTCACAAACTGTCTTAGTGTCAAGGCTAACAACTCTGGTAGGCATACCTGTGAGTTTTGAGATTGTGTTAAGGACTTCATCTTCATTGATGATCTCCCTGTTGTGTTTTCTTGAGAACAAAACTGCGCATTTCTCTTCGTCATTGGAAACATTATCCAGTTGAAACTGTTTCAGGAAATAGTCCCGAAATTCGAGAATGACAGGAGCAGTTTTATTGTAGTCTTTGGGAAGTGGTCCCTGTGGAACTTTGAAACCATAGTGATACCATGTTGAGAGTTTGTTTAGCCCAACGTAAATGTTTTTGAAACAGGTAAGATGTTTCTTTGATAAAGATTCTACGTATATTGGTTCTTTTGGAAGAAACTTCTGATAGAGCTCTGCAAAAGGACCTGGTTCCGAATCATCAGCAAAGACAAGGAAACTGTTATTGTCTTTGTTGTTAAGGAGCGACAGTTCTCGGAGAGTTGCAAAGGCAGGAATGAGATCATCATGGAATACGTGCATTAGATTTTCTGGATGGAAACGTTTGAACATCAGAGCATGACCCTCGATGATAGAGAAATTAAACATGCTGGCAGCAGATAGCGGGACTTCAACATAGTTAAAGTACAGGGTATTGTGATCCTCCACTGATGAGAAATCAACCAATGATGGGGAGAATCTGTCCGATGGGAGACCAGCTTGAATCGACTTAGGGCCATGAAAAAAGACAAATGTTGCATTGATGGGCTCATAGCAAAGATTTTGGAAATAGCACAATCTGTCAGTGTGGTTGACACCACGACAGAACACTGATGAAGTTTGGTCAAGGGAACTTTGGTAATTTATAGTGAAATTAGAGTTTTTAAATTTTAATGCAGGAAAAAATACACTCCAACAATAATTAGGGTAATTTTCATTGAAATAGTCGCGTAAAGTTATAATAAAAATCGCAAGACACAAGGGAAGAAAAATATGTTTGGATAGTATGAAGATGTTCATAAAAAAAGAAAATTTAAACATTTAGCTCAAAATTAGGAATTGCGGTTTTGGAAAATATACATTTATAAGTTCAGAATAATATTTGCACAATGAGTTAAGTTTAAAGAACAATTTCAAAAGTTGTTTACCAGAATTTTTTTTTGCGGTGTTTACTTCAGGAAATTTTGTTGCCAAATTGGGAAAAACTTATGTTATATTTAAGCTTTTGTTTTTTTTCTGGTTGCACAAACTTTGATTTTTTTTCTCGTATTTACCACATACCATTAGATAGTTCGCATTTTTTAAAAATAAATATCTGTTACCAATTTGAATTTATGCATGAAATTTTTTTGCATTTTGATTTTTCTATTTTCACCTCATCAATCAAAACTTGTGAACTATCTTAATAACCCCTTTCAAAATAAATTCAAATTTCCCCATTATCTCAACTAATTTAAATACATAATTTATCTTCAGTGGATTTTGATGAATTTTTGTTTAGTAGTTTGTCCATTTAATATATTTTAAAAGTTACATGGTTAGTTTCGCTCCAAACAAGTAAGAAACTTGGATTTTGAATTTAATATGGCGCAATAGCTTTTATTTCCAAAAGGAATAAGTGTATGATTGTTATAACAAATATGTGTGATATTAGCGAGTGTAGTTTGGAAACCGAAATAGGACTTTTAGAAATATCTTGCTGCAACAATGGTGTGCATTCCATACACATTTGTGAAGAAGGGAATACGGATACCCTTTTCTCAAAACCTGCTTTAAAGAAGTAATGCTGTTTTTCTAATTTTTTTAAAAATAGTTCTTGTTTATAAATCCAGCTCTGGTTCAGATTTTGCGACATTGAGAAACAGTGATATCAGAGAGAGAGAGTTAGTCATGCAAATGACAACTGAAAATGGTACTTTTTTATTTTTGTTAAAACAAGTTTTTATATTTTCAAAGGCTACCAAAATAGGAATTTAAGTTTTTTTCTTTAGATGAAGCATGCACACTTTTTTTAGCCTGATGTCAGTATTTCCCAGGTAACCCTGCCCATGCTCGTCTGTTTTCTTCGATAAAATGATTGAAATTGTAAACAGACTCGCCGTCACATGAGAATATCATTAGTTACTTTTTTTTATAGAAACATTTCGCTTTGTAAGAAGGTACAAAAACCCAAAAGAAAAGAATAATTGTTTGCTGTGTATATAGAGAGATTAATGATTATGTATTTGTACTGAACCTTATAAATGTGGTTGATTTGGAGCATAGTTTTATTGTGTGTGAAAACTTGTAAACCAATCAAAGTACAAAAAAAAAAATTCAAATTTTCATCCAATCGCAAACCCATGTTTAATTTTATTGCCATAAGATTTTGCAAAGACCAAGTTATGAGGAACAGTCATTGATAGGCAATACTCAAGGGAAGAGATGTCTATGATAAAGATGTTTTTTTCCCCTTCAACTTTTTATGCATTTACGAGATTTCTACAGGAACTTCATAGGTGGGGATGGTTAGACCATTTTAAAAGGCCCTATTACAGTGATTTTGATCAAAATTGTTAGAGCCGCTTTTTGGCAGTTGCTGAAAAACCTAAATCTTTCAATAGCAGTTACCGTGTGCGTATGGCTGACCAAACGGTATAGTGGTTAGTGTGCTAGCTTCTAGACCGCAAGGTTGCGGGTTCGAGTCCTGTGTTAGGCATGGGTGTTTGTAAATGTATGTTGGCTTGTCTAATGAGGAATGTTTCGGCGCATTATAGCCCTCGTGTTGCTGACGGCGCCAGATAATCTGAATACAACCAACAATGTGTGCATGCAAAATTTTGATGAAAACCTTAATGACAGGTCCTATGGCAACCACTAACTTCAACCTGTACATACAAAAGTTGAATATCGTTGGTCAATCAGTTCGGAGGTTATACAGACTATAGAATTTTTTTTACCAAGCCATTTTTTTTACTCGGTATGTTCCAAAACATGTAGAAATGCTGCAATACATTTGTGATGATGTAATAAGTTCGTTCAAGTTCAACTTTCTTAATGCGTCAACCATTTTTGCGAAGTGAAACTTTCGTTTGCTAACTAAAACTAAAATGAGTCAATCAAAATCCTTAACAATTGAAAATATTTCCAAAAATTAATTCAGCCAATCACCGCACGAAGAAGGTAGAGTCAATTTATTCTTCTCAGAGATCCAAATCGAACGAACACATTTCTGAGCTCTGATACCAATGCAAAAGGACCTATGTTCTTTCCTTCTTATGTTTCTTTTCTTTGTTTAAATGTCGAGTGTGTTGTGTGGGATTAAACATTTTAATATGCCCTCAATCTTATGATATTCAATGACTCTAAACAGATCATCATGCTAAACCAGGCTTGGTGGTTATCATCCCTTCAAATTTTGCTAATGGACTTTCATTACAGTTGTTATACCTGGTATAAAAATTTATATGTTTTAAAACAATATAGCTTTGAAATTTATATTTTTTAAGTTTTTTTTTTTTTTAAATATCTTTTGTTTTTTGCAAGATAGTTTTTTAATCGAAAAGTGCCTGATACTCTCAAAAGTTTTCGTTTAGGATCCTGAATATGGAGTGAAAAAATCCCTATTTAAACAATTTTTAAATATCCCACACTAAAAACTTGATTATTTGCATTACACACATATTTCCAGCAAATATCCAATAGATATGAATAATAATATTTTGCTTCTTCTTGTTTTTACATATTGTCAAAAAATTTGAAAGAAAAACAGAGACCCTTTGTTTGCACCAATTATAGAAAGCATGCTATTCTTGAAGTACAAAATTTTGTCTTTCAACAAAACTTTTAAAAAATAGAAATTTTGAAGCAAGGAACGGATATTTAAAATTCATTTAGTTTAAAAATGGTTTTTCATTCCACATTGAGGGTCCTAAAAGGAAACTTTGAGGGGTCAAGCATTTTCAAATTCCAAAATTTGTTTAAATAAAATAATTTGAAACCTACTCTTCCTTACATAAGTGACCAATTTATAATTATCATATTCTCGGTACTTCACTGGTCTTTATTATTGTAACAAATCTTCTTGGCATGGACTCTAGGAAAGGGTGAAAAGAGGATCCCTGAATGATAAGCTGTAATTAGTTGTACTTTTGCCTTCTCTCTTCTGTTATATTTTCAATTCTTGTCACTATGTTCTATCCTAGCATTGGTAAACTTAATTTGTACATTTAAGTCTTTCACATCCTGTTTAAAGTTTTTGCCTGAAGTGCCATTTGTTGAACATAGATAGTTTTCTTAAAAGCATCTAACAAATTTGGTGGTTTTGCTGATACTCTCTCTGAGGCACGGAGCTCCTACAATCATCCCAAAGTTAATTAAATTTATTGTTTTCCCTTATTTTCAAATCGCTTCTACTATTGTTGAAACTACCAAGATTTTTTTTTTTGTCCCACTCTCTCCTTCCCTTAACAACAATATGTCACCATAGTTAGAATAAAATTGCTAAGTAGGATCCGATAGTCTTGTGGTAGAGTATCGAGCTCATGATTGGATATTTGTGGGTTCGGTCCGCCAAATATCGGTTTGTACTTAATGGGTGCTGGTGCACATTAAGTCTGTCATGGCCTCAATGTCCTCATTGGTGTTGTGGGGTTGGAGAGAGGGGTTTACATTAGAAGATTTCGATATTGTATTCTTCTAGATGCTCAAAATTACGAGACATATATGGCTGTGTTAAGCACTTTATAAGTGGCAGAAATAGACAGTTGGAAGTTCCAAGCCAAAACCAAACTGCTAAGTTATTATAAAAAGTGTCCCATTTAGTTTTGCTCATAGTTTTAAAGGAGTTTGTAGGCTCATAGTTTTAAATCAATAACCTGCAACCCTGAAGTCAGCAATTTTATACCAAATATTTTTAAGTAAATTTGATTGTTTGACATTTTTCTTGTTAATAATTGTGCATGGTGGTATTTTGGAATTCTTTTTTTACTTTCACTTCAGAAGTAACCAAATTAATGACCATCGTGAATCTCTTCGCAAGTTGTATCAAAACTCTGTAGTTATATCTTATTCTAATAATATAAATAAAAGAAAAAATTTAAACGAAAGTGTAAAATGATCACACAAATCTTCTTAGAATATACATACTGACCAAAGAATTTGAAACCTATGAATAATTTTAAATAAATATTGATTATAGGTAGTATGTTAATGCAAATTTTTAGAATTGCATGGACTTGCATGACACATTATTGAAATGTTGGGTATTTGGGAGTTCACTTTTCTAGAGTCTGGATTTCTTAAGATAAAATAGCTTTGTGAGTACTCTAAAGTTGTGATGGCGAATTTCCTTATAAGTTAGAAATTAATGACTAATGTCATAATCAAAAGGAATTTAATGGGTCGAAAATCATTGCAAAAAGACTTATTAATGTCGTCTCAGGTGAAGTGTATTGTAAATAAAAGGTACACTGTGATGTATCTGACAAAAGGAATTATCCAGAAAATCGTAGATTTATTCTAGTTAATGGTTTTGCCAGTACATCACTGTGAAGTTTGATTTAGCTGCATAGTCCATCTAAGATGACAGGGATTAAAGTCTTGATGGATAGTTTTCAACATATAGCAAGTTCTCTTCGAAAATGATTATTCTGTGAATTGTGTTTCCGACTTTATAAAGACATTCAAAGTCGCTGCTTTCGAGGACTAAGTAAATTATTTTCCTTTTGAAATCCTGGCTTTAGCTAAACGACCTCCAAAAAGAGTAATTTTTTAAATGGTGAAAGGCCGTTTTCTGTAAAATACTTCTTTTCTTATAAAATGAACATGCGCAGCATATTCCAATATTTTGATTACGTTTCACCTGAGTATTACTAGAATTTTGAATAAACAGCCTTGTAAGTGACATTACTACAAATATTTACTGGTTTCTAATCAATTGGCCAATTAATTGTGTCGTACGAGCATTCCATTCCATGTTTTTTTGTCAGTTATAATAACTATACAATATTTTAGATGCATTTTGCAGTAGATGGGGAAAGTATTCATTGCATTTCAATAAAAGAGTGTGTTTTAAAAAGTTTTTATACATGAAATATTCATGATAACTCTTCTCTTTCAGAGCGGATCTCGGATGCATGGTAGATACAGTCAATTGGCTGAAAGGGTATTTCGGAGACAAACCAACAAAACGCTCTCCGTCTATCTGCCCCAAAGTATTGTCTTCAAAAGGTGAGACACATATCTGAAGAGTGAAATGGTCCAAAAGGCGAGTTTTAGATAAACGGTGGAAATTAATTTTGAAAATCTCTTTTACATTACCACTGCTTAGCCATAATTTCCTCCCGTGTATTGCAATTCGTCAAAATAACCACCAGGTTTAACTGCTCCGACGTTGTTATTTTTAAAATTATCTCTTGAACTGTATCGTTCTTTCCTCTTGACGACCACGAGCTACTTTCAATAAGTATCAACCAGGTGCCAACAGAAATTACGCTTAGTTGTCATAAAAAGTTAACTTAAACCGTTCCTCTACTTTGATACTTATTAAATGGATAGTTTCGAAATAAGGTTTTTAAAGGTACATAACCGTAAGATAACATAGGTTTTGTGACAGAAATAAGGCAGGTCCATGTATTAAATGGATGCTCTTACGACTTTTTAGATTTGTTTTTACTGTACAGATAATCGCGCTTTACTGGACAATATGACATGAGTTGTAAAAATGACAAGAGTTATAGATACATTTCTTGTAAAGGTAATTGTTTCAGATGTTGAAGAGAAATATTTTAAAACGGTACTTACACTTATAGGTATTATTTTAAGATATTTTTCATGGTTTGCACGTTTTTAAAAAACCTTGAAAAGTGCTTGAAACAAAATCTTTCATTTTCAAGTGCTTGAAAACCTTGAATTTCATTTTATTTTCTAAATATATAGCATCTGAAAAATGTTGGTCAGCAAAATGAGCAAAATCCTTTAAATTAAGTTAAGCCAATCAGCAACTAGGAAAACATTGCAATTGAATATACAAAAGTTTCGTCAATCCCCCTTTGATGAGTACAGCGCTGGGTGTTCTGAAGATTTCAAAACATATGTGATTGTGTTAAGGAATTGCTCTGCTCCGGTATGTAATGGGGTAGTTTTTTTTCCTTTCGATCGCGCGTTGTTTCTGTTGTTGTGGGGGAGGGGTTAACCGGATGCGGGGGTCAAAAAAAGGGTGGAATGTCTCCCCTGGTGGGGGTGAAAAATGCCAGTTCGAGGGGTTCAATGAGAGAGCGCGTGGGACGGTTGCTGGGTGAAAAGAAATAAATCGGCAGACGAAAAGAAGGATTTGACGAAGGAGGCAGATTCTTCTTGGCGCTGCTGATCCGTCGCCCTTGGAGACGAGAGCCCGTTGAGACCCTGAACTCTGGGATAGCCCTTCCAGCCACCATCGTCTGCTTGATAATTGGAAAAGCGATATTCAGGAGAAATCAGCCACGAGCCCCACTGCCCTTGCGACCATGGACGCCTATTGAGAACCACCATCTTTTCACCGGACTTCGCTTCAACACCAGAGAGCCCTAAATCCACAGACGGAAGCCGGTTATGTCGCCACTCCCCATCCACCGACCCCACAACAGGAATCCGGCCTTTCATTAACTCTTTAGACCAGCTAAGTTTTTATACTTGTTTTTTTATATTTATAATACTCACTAGTTCTACAAAATCGAACTTTTACGTTTAATTAAATTCCGTCCCCAATTATATCCACGAGATGAGCAATTCCCCTCTTGGCCGTTAGTGCCCTGTAATTTCATCAAGATGTTTGCCTATGTTTAAACCAGATTATAAACAGTTAGATAATAAAAATATTGTGTATACAATTTATCGTGTATTATCATTTGAGAACGATTATACCAAATTTTACCTTTTTCCTGTTTTGTGTTTTATTATTATTTTTATGTATTGGCCACTATGCGATTCACTTTTCCTGCCACAACAGCGGGCAGAACTACTGATTCAGAATGTTGAGAGATCATGCCTTGTACATTTTCAACTAACTTCCATTCTCGGTAGAACATGAATTGGTGCCGTGACCAGGATAGGAATGTTAAAACCAGACCACTTGCATAAATATCTGTAGTATTTTATTTATTTGATTACTTTGTGGTAATTTTTTTTTTTTTTTTTTTTTTTTTTTTTGCCAATTTTTTGGAGGAGGAATTGCTCATGGGGCTAAATTAGTTCGAATGACAAACGAAGAATATATGAACATTTTAAAAAGTATAAGGAATTAGAAGAAATT
This sequence comes from Linyphia triangularis, assembly GCA_963978545.1. Classification (NCBI taxonomy): domain Eukaryota; kingdom Metazoa; phylum Arthropoda; class Arachnida; order Araneae; family Linyphiidae; genus Linyphia; species Linyphia triangularis. The sequence continues at coordinate 27,145,500 of OZ021732.1, read as the reverse complement.
GTATTTTGCTCTAAAATATATAAAAGAGGTAGCTCTAATAAACATTAGATTCCTAATTGTTAAGGTAATATGAAAGTTGTGCTATGACTTCATTAATAATGGGGAATGCAGATTGTTAGATGTGCTTAGTGTTTGTTATAAGTAGATTAATTAAATTAAATTGATAGAAAAAAAAATTAAAAAAAAAAATGGCCACTTCGGCGGATCATCCCTCAGAGAGGAGAATGCTGTTGACAGATCAATTGAGACTGGTTCCTTTTTTTTCGGGAGGGACGAGGAAAAAATAATTGCACTTAAGCAAAAGTTAACGTCCGAACCACGGAATTTTATACGACACCAGGCAACTGAATCGCAGAGTATAGATATTTTGTTACAATTATTGATCAGCCGCTATGATCAGAAAAGGGATACAACTTTATTATTACACGAGTTTATGTCTTTCGTGCAGCCTGCAGCTATGCCAGTTGAGAAATTCATTGACTAAGCATATCAAATGTCTAAATTGGTTTTTTTAACTGGGGATTTGAACAAAGAAGTCGAAGAGGCAACTAGGAAAAATATGCTAAAGGCTATGTTGCTCCAAAATCTTAACGTAGAAATACGTAGGGGTGTGATAGCTGGGAATCCAAATTCAGTAGAGGATATAAAGTCGTTAGCGTTATTGCATGAGAAAGCATGGAAGGCTTGTAGGATAAATACTAACCCCTTTTTGCAATCAAGCAACACTCCCATCTTTGCTGCCGAACAAATAACCCACGCCGCTCCTCAATTTAACTCTACAGAGAACCGATTAGAGAAGCTAGAAAGGGATATGAAGGCTTTACACTTGAAAATAGATCGTCTTCTAGAAAACAGATCCAACCAGACAAGAGAAGGTAGTAGGGGTCGAAATGAAACTAGGCGCTATTGTTCTTACTGTAATGCTACATCGCACTGGAGATCCAATTGTTACCGCCTAAGCGGGGGGGCCGCGGACCAAGAAAGAGATAATGACCGAAGTCAAGGCAGGGGCTTTGATAATGGACAGACAGTAGGGAGAAATAACCCCTCGGGAAGTGGTAATGGAGTGGTCGACTTGAATAGACAGGGATCGGAAAACTAGAAGGGGGCCATTCGGGGATTGGCGATCGTCGAACGGAAAACCCCTCTTTCACGCAAAAAAATAACACAACAATGTCCGCGAATCTACCGTTTGTCCAGGCAAGGATTGGAGATGAAAGATTAGTCATTTTGATGGACAGCGGAAGTGCTACGAATTTAATTAGTAGTAGTATAATTCAGGAGAATATGAACATGCAAATCGAAGAATGTCACGTTAGAATAAAAACTTTAGATAGACCTAATCTGGTGTTAAACAAAAGGATTGATTTAATGGTCAATATGGGGGATAAAGACTATCTGGTAAACTTTTTAATTATGCCCCAGCCGATATCCAATAGTTTTAAGGCTTTGCTATGAAGTGAATTTTTGGCGCAGAATGAGGCTACTTTGGACTACGTAAATAAACGGGTAAGATTAAATGACAATGAAATTCCTTGGTGGGTCCAAGAAACTCTTGTAGATTATCAAAACAACGGGGCAGGGGTGTACCAAGAACTTGAAGTAGGACAGGTGTACTTAAATAAAAAGATTACTATACCTCCTTTGTCACAGCAGTTGGTATTCGGGAATGTCCGAGGTGTCATAAACACCGAGGTGTTTCTTATAGAGAATGGCAATATGCCGATTACAGAGGATATATGGGTGGGAAGATCAATCCACGAATCAAAAAAATTGACAAACATCCCGGTTATGATTATGAACACATCGGAAAAACCCCTAACCCTAAACAAGCATAAAAAGTTGGGAAGGGTTGAGCCCGTTTTAACAGTGAGGGATAATGATGAAAAGGAAGTGTTATTAATGAAGAAGAGTTAATTGGGGATTGTAGTGAAGCTGATCTTTCTTGGCCCAATCATTTCGAACTTGATCATGTAGACCCTGATGTTAGGGGAGAACTAGAAGCGCTTTTAAAAACAAACATTTATTCGCTAAATCGGTGCTGGATTTGCAGGGTTGTGACACCCTATTACATAGGGTGCATTTGACGGACTCCGTGCCGGTGAGAAAGCGCGGATACCGCACCCCGTATTATTTAAGGGATGAAATGGAGAGCCAGTTGAACACTTTAATTGAGGCGAATATTCTCAAGCCATCTACTTCACCTTACTGTGCCCCTACTCTGTTGGTACGAAAAGCTGGAGGTGAGTACCGATTTGTAACGGATTTCCGTGCTCTAAACGCAAAGGTTATTCCGGATTCGTATCCGTTGCCCTTAATAGAAGAAAAAATTGACAACTTATCCAAGGCTAAGTATTTCAGTAGTCTAGACCTAACGTCTGGATTTTTTCAACAAATGGTCGATCCGAGAGATACGCACAAACTCGCTGTAACAACTTCAAAGGGATTGCTGGAATTTACCAGACTACCGTTTGGTCTTTCTACCTCAGCACCGAGTTTCCAAAGATTAATGGAAGTAGTTTTGAGTGGACTGGCGCCACTTAACATTTCTGTATATATCGATGATATAATTTTAGCTTCAAGGGATGTGGCTTCTCATTTAAAAAAATTACAAATAGTATTCGATCGATTAACACAACACAAACTCAAATTAAAGCCATCAAAATGCGTCTTTCTTAAAGAGAGCATAGAATACCTGGGGTTTGTGATTTCCAGGGGACAGCTATTTCCAAATAATAGAAGCGTTGAGGTTATAAAAATTTTCAAAACACCCTCAAAAAAGAAGGATGTAAGATCTTTTCTGGGTGCCTTGAATTATTACCGAAAATTCATAGAGAATTTTAGTAAGAGAGCCATAACGCTAACTAATTTGACTAAAGACAAATCGCCATTTGTCTGGAACCAAGAGGCACAAGAAGAATTCGATGACCTCCGGTTCTGTCTCACACGATCTCCGTGCCTTACCTTGCCAGATTTAGAAAAAGAATTTTTTCTTTACACTGATGCCTCCTTGCACTCGTTGGGGAGTGTAATAGCTCAATTAGACGATGAGGGTTTCCCGCGCCCGGTGGCATTTGCTAGCAAGAAGTTAAAACCTGCGGAAACTCGTTTCTCAACAACCGAGCGTGAAATTCTAGCTATTGTGTGGGCTGTGAACTATTTTAAGCATTATCTTTTGGGAAGAGAGTTTATTATTTACACTGACCACGCGGCTCTTAGTAATATTTTGAAAATCAGGGATCCCACCTCAAGAATTGCCCTGTGGGCACTATCATTGAGTCATTTTAGGTACAAAGTGAGGTATATTCAGGGCAAACATAACACTATGGCGGATTTTTTATCGAGAGGTGTAGATAATTCAAAAGATGAGCCCCTGCAAATATACATTAGTGAAGTTGACATAACTCCCAATCAATTGACCTTTCGTACTGACTTAAGGGACCGAATTAAAAAAATGCAATCGTTAGATAAAAAATGCCAAGTCATTAAATTACGGTTAGAGGAAAATTTGCCAATTAGTCCAAAAAATTTGAGATTTTTTATGAAGGATGGGGTCGTTTGTTGTAAAAAAAAAGATAACGTCGGGGCTTGCAATGGGGGTGATAAGTTAGTGGTGCCATTGGATTTGATGAGGGAGGTGATTGAAATGCACCATGACGCGCCGGCGGTAGGACATCCCGGATTTAAAAAAACTCTGGCTAGAATAAGGCAGGGTTTTTATTGGGGGGGGGGTATGTATTCATCGATATCCGGATATGTAAGCTCATGTATCAGTTGTAATCAACTCAAAGCACACCAAAAGAGTCGCTTAGCTCCGTTGCAACGTATGCCGAGAATAGAGGGTCCGAATGAAAGAGTTCACGTTGACTTTGTAGGACCGTTAAATATGTCACGGAATGGCCACAAATACATATTGGCTTTTACCGACGCATTTACGAAATATTCTATCGTGTTTCCTACTAAAGATATGACGTCCGACACGGTGGCTACGTTACTGTTAAATTACATCTCACAGTACGGGACCCCTAAAAACCTTGTGAGTGATCGCGGATTATCGTTTCTTGCCAAGTCAATGGAGAAACTTTATACTGCATTAGGAATAAAAAAGATTGCGACCTCTGCCTATCACCCTGCGTCAAACGGAATTTCTGAAAAAAATCACGGTACGTTACTTCAGCATCTGGCACATCTAGTTAGCGATCCGAACATTGATAACTGGGATGAGCTTTTGCCATTTGCAAGTTTAGCATATAACACGGCTATACATGGAACCACAGGCTTCTCACCGGCATTTCTTTTGTACGGCCGAAATTTATCGATAAACGGAATTGAAGAAGAAATTCCGCGTAGTTATTCCGATAGGTACGAATACGTAAATGAGTTATTAAATGGACAGAAGACCACATATGCTACAGTAAAGAAAAATATTGAAGTAGCGTCTGAAAAAATGATAGCTAGGAGAAATAAAATAGCCAAGGAAAAAAATTTAGAAGTAGGTGACATGGTATTTTTATTCAACCCTAGACGCAAATGCGGTGTCCCTAAGCATTTCCAAAAGCGCAATGTGGGTCCCTATTGCATTGTAGAAAAAAAGGGAAATGTTAATTATAAAATCCGGGCAATAGAGGGAAGCGACGAACAAACGGTCCACGTTGATAGATTGACGTATTTTCCGCCAAGAAACGAACAGTTAATCGCCCCAAATAAAGAACTAAATTGTGAAGAGTCAATTTTGGGGACTCTAGTAAGAGAAGACTCTATTGAGAATCAGTTAAGGCTTGCAGAATTTAATGGGGAAAATGAAGCGACTCCCACGGTAGAATGGTTGCTTTCATCCGCCAGACAGGCAAGTACTCAACCACCTAGTGAAAATGGCCGAATTGTGATTGTAAAAGTCAACCAAAATCAAGCACAAGCAAACGGTCAAAACTACAATTCGGACTTGGTTAAACGGAGTCTGCGGCCCAGAAATCCAGCGGGATTTGTAATAAAAAAATCATAGTGGGGTAATAAAAAAAAATAAAAAAATATATAGGTTAACTGGGATCGGTGATTTTGTAACTTTTAGGATTAGTCACTTTTTGGGTATTAGAGGCAAAGCGGTTTGTTTTGAGAAAGAAATAAAGCTCAGAACTCTTAAAATTGTTCTCCTTTCTGAGAGATATCCAAAGATAAGTGAGAATTTTGTGATTTCATCTGTACTGGTGTAGTATCTATAACTTTTTCTTAAATTGTGTGTGTTGTATTATGGTGCTGAATTGTATTAAGATGTATTTTGGGGATTTTAAGTAAAATATATATATATATATATATATATATATATATATATATATATATATATATATATATATATATATATATATATATATATATATATATTTTGGATATCAAGGGAGTATTATGTTCTGAAGATTTCAAAACATATGTGATTGTGTTAAGGAATTGCTCTGCTCCGGTATGTAATGGGGTAGTTTTTTTTCCTTTCGATCGCGCGTTGTTTCTGTTGTTGTGGGGGAGGGGTTAACCGGATGCGGGGGTCAAAAAAAGGGTGGAATGTCTCCCCTGGTGGGGGTGAAAAATGCCAGTTCGAGGGGTTCAATGAGAGAGCGCGTGGGACGGTTGCTGGGTGAAAAGAAATAAATCGGTAGACGAAAAGAAGGATTTGACGAAGGAGGCAGATTCTTCTTGGCGCTGCTGATCCGTCGCCCTTGGAGACGAGAGCCCGTTGAGACCCTGAACTCTGGGATAGCCCTTCCAGCCACCATCGTCTGCTTGATAATTGGAAAAGCGATATTCAGGAGAAATCAGCCACGAGCCCCACTGCCCTTGCGACCATGGACGCCTATTGAGAACCACCATCTTTTCACCGGACTTCGCTTCAACACCAGAGAGCCCTAAATCCACAGACGGAAGCCGGTTATGTCGCCACTCCCCATCCACCGACCCCACAACAGGAATCCGGCCTTTCATTAACTCTTTAGACCAGCTAAGTTTTTATACTTGTTTTTTTATATTTATAATACTCACTAGTTCTACAAAATCGAACTTTTACGTTTAATTAAATTCCGTCCCCAATTATATCCACGTGATGAGCAATTCCCCTCTTGGCCGTTAGTGCCCTGTAATTTCATCAAGATGTTTGCCTATGTTTAAACCAGATTATAAACAGTTAGATAATAAAAATATTGTGTATACAATTTATCGTGTATTATCATTTGAGAACGATTATACCAAATTTTACCTTTTTCCTGTTTTGTGTTTTATTATTATTTTTATGTATTGGCCACTATGCGATTCACTTTTCCTGCCACAACAGCGGGCAGAACTACTGATTCAGAATGTTGAGAGATCATGCCTTGTACATTTTCAACTAACTTCCATTCTCGGTAGAACACTGGGCATGCACAACATATCTGGAATATACGATCAAGTCACATGATCTCTTGTTTCGTTTTTGTATCTTGTGTGCTAATTTTTTGCGCTCTGTTTAAAAAAGGCAGATAAAGCCATTTTCAATTCAAGTTGATTAGAAAAGCCAGAATATAATATTGAAGCTTATGTGTTAGATTCGCACTTTGAACTATGTACTTTGCGTGACAAAAATGTCATGATGGGAGAAAGTGCTTTAAAAAACTAAGCAAAGAGGAAACTATTTCTAATGATAAAAAATACCCGAAAAGCTGATATATTTCGCAACAATCAACGTCGTTAGCGCGATGGAGGAGCATGTAATTGAAAACAAGTTTTAGTTACTGAAATACTATGGACATTGAAAATCATAAAAAAATCATGGCTCTTATGAATTGAATGAAAACATTGATAAATTATGTAATTTCATGACACTTAATAACATGTTAGCCAATAGCGTGATTGCTTCTAAATTCTAAATTTTCATGTGGAGAAAAAAACTACATATTATACAGAATTTGTAATCAAGCCTTCAGTGTAGATTAGAAGACAGTTTAATCAATAAGACTATTGTATTATTATTTGACGAAAGTCTAAATATGATGAAACAAGACAATTAAATGGATGTTCACATACTATATTGGCGTAGTTACCAAGTGAATACTAACTACTTTACTTTGGTTTTTATGGGATAAAGTACCGCTTCTGATATATTGAAAGGTTATTTTTCTATTGTAACCTTAAAATTTTCTTTCACTGAAACCTAAAAAACATTTCTTTTTTGTATTTACTCGATTTAAACATATACCGTTTGTCAATAAAAAAAAATTGATTTTTTAAATGTATTTGTGTTAATAACGCTTCCTTGAAAAGTGCTTAAAAAGTTCTTGGATTATTTTCTTCTTCAAGTGTACGAACCATGTTTTTAAAAAATACACGAGCCAAGATAACATAGGCTTGTTTACTCATTGGTAGCCGATTGCTTCTCTGTCTTGCCCCTTTCTTCCGTATCCATCCTTCTCTCACAAAGTTCATGGTCAAATCTTCGTAGGTGTTAGGGGCCCCCAAGAAGGTCTCTTTGACTAAAATGCCACTCTGCCATTTTGCTTGGGACGGCCAGCATTGAATTTCTCTCTAGTGTTTCTCACCCACTACATGTTCAATTTTATACTTTTGGTTCTTGCTCTCCTTCTTCAGCTACTCAACTAATTATACATAACTTTATGAGACTTAAAATTCTTATTAAAACATATCATAGTTCCAATTATAATAATTGTTATTAAAAAGTGCGTCAACCCCTCATTTGCGATAATACATATGAGGCTGTTATACAGAGTGAGTTTAAAGCTTAGCAATTCAAAGTTTATCTGCCCGTAAAAGTAAAAGTTTAAAAATTTAAATTAAAGTAAATTATCTCAGATATTTGTGGCGAGGGATTGAGACTTAGCGGAGAATGGTTGTATTGATGTTAGGTATAGCTGCTGTGATGTTCGTTTTCAGCTCAGTAGTTGTGTGTGGACTATTCGGTAAACACAGAAATCTTATTTCAACTTGAGGACCTATCGTCTCTTTACTTGGCAGCTTCTAATCCAGTTGTAATGGAACGGTGAACTAATCGTTTCTCTGTTGAATTATTGGGTACTGTTGCGTTAGGATATTTCTTGCAAAACTCATATGACTTACGAGCAAAATAACACTCCAACATGAATGGAATATAATCTCTCATCCTGACAAAACACCATGTCGCTACCATGAACAAGTCTCTGAGCACAAGGTCACTGATACCAATTGAAATACTTTCGAAACAATATGCACTGTTATCTAATGAGAGAAAATTGAAACTCAATGGTTTTCATTAAATTACGTCCCATTAAACTTTGATGTGCGTAACTTTATCTCACCCTGTATAACTCGGAAGATATTTTGATTTTAATATAGAATCAGCATTTCATCTGTTGAACTAGAAAAAAAGCCTTTGCTATTTTAGGGAAGGGTAATTTTTTTTATATAAATCAGAATATCTGAAATATTACTTATTGAAATATAATTATTTAATTAAAATATAAAATGCTTTCTAAGTTTTACTTCTTTATATAACAGACATTGCTTCTGCGCTCACGAATCATTTAATCAACCTTTGTTTTAATAGTATTTGCATTATTTTATTGAATTTTTTGCACTTGTTGTGTATTCTCATATTAAATTTGCTTTCACCTGATTTCAATTCATATAGTATTATGTTCAAAGCCTAGTTTCTTTTCTAATTGGACGGCGCCAGATAATCTGAATACAACCAACCTTTTCTAATTGACAAGCCATCTCAATCATCATTCAAAATCCACTTTACGAATCGACCGTTTTATTTTGATCAATGCGTACAATAACACAGAACTTTACACCAATATCTGCCTTCAAAACTTAAGTCCCTAAATCAAATTCTTCCTTAGAAAATAAATGTTAGCACTTTGTAATGTGTATTGATTAGAAGATTTAACTAAAAATTCATTCTATTGATTTTTTAGCATTGGTTATAGAGTTAAGTGATAAAAATAAATATATATTTGACAAACCTGATAGTATAAATAAATAAAAATTTAAAACAAGTTTTATAGTGACAGTCACTGTCACTGAAATGCCGCTTCTACATACTTTTGTATTCACATGCCTCAAGTTCGGGTATCAGGCATGATTTGGCAAAACTCAAGGACTAAAATTTTTCCTTGTTAATATTGATGACATATTTTTGATAAATAAAAATGTCGTCAAATTGGCAAGTTAGGTGACGAAGTTGCTGGTCTTCGGATATACAAGTTTCTACCGGATGTTCTTATATTTGAAGCCAAAATGTGAAGCTTTTATATTGTTACCATTTAGAAGCATTCTTTTGGTCGAAATTTAAAGCACTTGCGATTAGATTTTATGTAATTCAACTAATTTTATCGTTACATCCAAACTGATGTCTCACACTTGTCTGTGGCATTTCTAATTTAAATTTAACGGATCGAATATAGACTATTAGCACTTCCAGTTTTATTTTCTAATTGAATTTTGGTATGGGAATTTGCTTAGATGACACCTCTCATTTGATATATTACAAATTTTTGTAGTTTAGTCTGAAAAGGTTGATCTCAAGTAGATGTTTTTTTGTTTTTATTAGTTTCACTCTATATTAATGTAGTGTAGAAGATAAATCTTGGATTTTGGTCTTCTAATGAATGAGGACAGAAATAATAACGCCGTATAATTTCTAGAATGATAAATACTTGCCGACTTTAGCCGGCTACTTTAGATGTAACTTACACAATAAAGTGTGCATCCGTCTTAATGTTACGTTTTATTTTTAGGTCCTTTCACCGAGCAAGTATGGACAACGCTGATGACTACCGTTGCCCCTGGCAGTATCGTCTCTTACGGCGACCTGGCAGCGCTGTGCGGTAGAGACGGTGCTGCTCGTGCTGTCGGTACCGCCATGCGGAGGAACCCGGTGCCGATACTGGTCCCGTGCCACCGTGTCGTCAAAAGTGGTGGCGGCGGCATTGGACACTATTCTGGCGGCGGAACGCACGTCAAAGAGTGGCTTCTGAAGCATGAGGGAGCTGACATCATATCGTGAGCTTGCAGATATTGAAGTGTGGCAAAAGTCGGGTGTGTGAGCAATAGCAATAGAGGGAGTTGATGTACCGGAAAAACAGAAAATTTTAAAAATGGATAATTTGTAAACTTTGAGAGAAGGATCGTACGATTTCAAAAAAGTACAAATAAAAATCGTTTTTTTTTTTTTTTTTTTTTTAATTTTTTTATTATTTTTTTATTACTAGCAGTTAAAACGATTCGTTTCTCATTAACAGATGTTGACGGATAGGTACAAAAAATATGTCTTGTGTTCTTTAATTGAACTGCGTGTGCTGATCAAAAGGATTTCTATGTAAAGCGGCTTTTTTTTATAAAGAAACCTTTTTTTCTCATAATTTATGAAACCCGCATCATCCTTCTCTCAATTGAATGCGCAATGTAGGTTTTTAAATTTAGATGTTACTTTTTTTTAAAAAACCCTGTGAATGTTACAGCGTTTTAACTGGCAGATGTCAGTTAATTACTCGTTGTATATGAATGTAAAATTTATTGAATAAAATTTATTTAGATAAGTTACTTTTGAATGAAGTGTACAAAATGGGGAATGTTATTCAAAGATGAATCAAACAAAAAAATGAAAAATTGTGAAAGATGACCTGCTCGTTTTTGTTTCATGGGCTAAACTACTTATTTTGTTTCTCTCTTTCCCTTTTGAGTATACTTCTGGGGTGAACTGCACTCAAAAGACTCGCACAAGCTTATTTGTGCAGATTTCTTTCTTTTTTTATATTAATTTTAAACATGAAAATTTGCTCCGAAAAAGAATATATGTATATATCTTATTGACGTTTCTTTACAGCTACACAACTTTAAAGAGGAATTCGACAAAATAAAACATGAATTTAAAAATTTATTAATGTTTTTCAAAGTTTAACATTCATACAAAGATTGTGAACATACCTAGCAGACTCATGAGTTTGAAGGTCAGGGTATGTTTTTCACAACATATTAAGAACAAGCTCAATGAATAAATAAAGAGGTAGTGAACACGAATAAGTGTTTTGGTGGACACATATAACCGTATTTATAAGTTCATAAAATGTAAAGATGAAAACACTGCTTTAGAAACTATATTCCACGAAGAATTTTTTTATTAGTGTGTCACTGTTCTGGTTGTGGTAACCTCTGGAGAATTCCTTTCTTTCCATCAAGCAGAACGTAATTCCCTACAACAAAGAATATTATTTATTAGTAATTACTAAGAAATATAACATTTCACTATAGGAGCTTATCAATGGATATAGAGTTAAATTTGAAAACAAAACCATGCTAGAAGTATAAAGCTTTTTAAAGTGTTAGGATGGTTCAAACAAACCGGGCAAGCGTCTAATTTTTACTAGATTATGATAAGACGAGTATATTCGTTTGTTAAAACGAGGGGTGTCATTGCATGTCATAATAATATGAATATGCCGTGTTAAATTGATAGGCCTTTCTCTTAACTTTCACATAGTATGCCAGAATGTTAGTTTGAAAATTTTCCATCTAAGTCTGTAATAAATGTGGACTCCGTAATGTGCTAAATTTCGAAAAGGAAACAAGATACTTTTAGTTCCAAAGCGGTCATGATTTCTAACACGTGTCTCTGCAGGTTTCTTCAAATGTATAGTTTCTTCAATATCTAATATTTTTTTTAACGCTGAACGAAAGTTTTGGCTTTAAAGCAAAACCCCGTGCAAGTGTGGGGGGGGGGGGGGTGGAATGAAGGGACATTTCTCGAGGGGATCTATCTATCGCTCTGGCTACGTCGTTATCGAATTTACGAAAACACTTTTCCTATGAAATTAAGTAGGCTCTCTAAGGCTTAATAGTGGCAATAATATCTAGAACTGACGCATTGAACATTGCGCCCCCCCCCCCTTTTTTTTTACTCTTAAACAGATCAGAATAGCAAAATTATTATGAAATGTACTAGATGTATATTTGATCTAATTAAAATAATTGTTTTTCTATTTTACTTTTTCACGTACTAATATTGTAAGTAACAAAAATGTAACTAGTGATTCATCGTAATTTTGTAATTATAATCTGTTTACGAATAAAAAAAAATGTTACGTGCGTGTATCATAGAATTGCAAAATTTAATACTACCATTGATTCAGTAGAAGTGTACTGTTGGATTGCTGTCTTCCCTTTTACAGAAATTGGGTTCTTTTCGAGGGAATGCAGGGGTCACTTTAAGATTTCTTACCTGAACACCTGCGAATTCGCGTGTCTCGTGGGCACTTTTGATGTAGGCCCCAGTCGACCAGGCTTCCCATGCAATAAATTTAAAGGTTTCAAAGGAGTTATACTTTGTAGTTCTATAGAAGCAACTAGTTGGCGCCAAGGCGTGTTGGACTTTTTGTGATTTTTGGCAGTTTAACACAATGTGTCTGCTCCGAAATTTATAAGTCTACGAATATTTCGAGGGGAAGGGATTTTACAAGTGCACCCTTCTTCCAATTAAATGTTTGTAGGAGGATCAAAAGTTATCCAGTGAAATTCAAGTACGTGTATTTTTAGGCGGGATTTCTTTGCGATTCGCTAAGTAAGATTTGAATGGAAACCGAGTTTTTAAAAACCCTTGCACGAGAATTTGAATGAGAATTTCGAGAGCTAGTTTCAATCTATAAAAATGTAGACCTTGGGGCTCTTTGCCCCGGCGATATGCCGGTGGCTGATTTTGCTTGCGGGGCATTGCAACGGCCCGCAGATTGACGCTTGTACCCCGATAAGTTCCTTCAAATCAATTGGTTTCAATTAATGTGTGGGTTTCACCTAATCATCTAATAGGGTGATACCGCTAGCGCCATTCCAACATCGATGAGGTGTAATTTTATGTGCCTTCCTGCGAGTGTAACTCCTGAAGAAGAATTTGTGTTTAATTCAAGTGTGTTGTGAAAGTAATCATGTACGAAATGGATAATTATTTCGATGAGTATGAGCCTTCCATGGAGTTTGGGTGAGTCAATATTCTATTATCAGAGAGGAGCAAAACGAGTATTATTAAATTAATAAGAACTGATTTGTTACTGTTAAAGGTAACAGTTCGTTTTAATTATGCTTGTATTTTAATAGTAAGTCCGATTAAGTTATTTTACTTTAATATTAATTGCTGTAATATGAAATATGGTGTTTAATAAATTTTGTGTTTGTAAGTTAAAGTGTTGTCCTCTATCAGACCTCAGTCATACTTGGGTTATTGCGGTTATTAAAGAAAAGATTTATTGCATGTCATTCTTGATTATTGCAGAATATTGAATAATTGTTGATATAGCATATTTAATAATTAGTACGCATAATAGTTAAGCATTCTCCTCAGCCACCCAACAGTACGATGAAATTCAATTGAATTGGTCTTTGTCGTCTATCGAAATTGTTCACTACTAAAATTCCTGTCATACTGTCTGTCCTATTAATTTTATTTGGTAATGAAGAAAAAAATGTTTATTGTACAAGAAAACATATTTCAGGCTTGAGTCAACTCGTTTTATTTTTTTGTGCTTCGTATGCCAAAATTTCTTTATCAACACTGATATTTTATGGTGATTTTACATCTTAGTGTTATCAAGGAAAGGTTTGAAAACTGAAAATAATAATAATAATTTTATTCTTGTGTCTAATTTCATCTTTTTATACACTTATAAATACGTTAATTAATTCGATTTACTCGGTTGATTGATAAAAGAATAATTTCGATTTAAGACTTTCCTATGTATAAGTATAAAATTTGCAAAACGGCTACATTTTCGTGAGATAACTATTTGAATTAAAACTCATCAAACCTTTGCTTAAAATTTGATCAATTTGTGTAAAATGGACCACTTTTGACCCAGATGCAGTTTCATCTCCGTTCTATAATTTCTTGCGTGAGAGCTATACTAAGGGCTATACTGCAACGAAAAATCGTTGTAGAACTATATTCTACATTGAGGAATCTATGAAATATCAAAGAAGAACGCCTTTCAGGAAGATTTTCAAGGTGAAACAACCCCGCAATTGTGTTTCAAATGGGAGAAAATACCTACGAGGTAGCCTGACAATCAATACGATACCAATTTTCTAATCAATTCTAAAAGTTTGACATAAAGCGACGACCTATATCGGGACTCGATCTTGTGACCTTTCTCATGCTGAGCAACTGGTTTGCACTCCCTCTCATTAGTCGTTTGATTTTATCGGAGTTGAAGTATATTTATTGCTATTTTAAAGATGTAATTCGCGGCTTTAAATAATTTCCTTCATTTTTTGTTGATATATTGTAGTTAAATGTTAAAAAAGTTTATTTGGATACTCTATGATGGATGTACGGGATACGATTTATCACCAGACCGAACAGTTAGATGAGCCGTGCCGTGCTGAGTTCTGCTTTCTAAATCATATTTCATTATATATATATATATATATATATATATATATATATATATATATATATATATATATATATATATATATATATATATATATATATATATATATATATATATATATATATATATATATATATATATATATATATATATATGTATATATATATATGTATATATATATATATATATATATATATATATATGTATATATATATATGTATATATATATATATATATATATATATATATATATATATATATATATATATATATATATATATATATATATATATATGTATGTATATATATATATGTATATATATATATGTATGTATATATATATATGTATATATATATATATATATATATATATATATATATATATATATATATATATATATATATATATATATATATATGTATATATATATATATATATATATATATATATATGTATATATATATATGTATATATATATATGTATATATATATATATATATATATATATATATATATATATATATATATATATATATATATATATATATATATATATATATATATATATATATATATATATATATATATATATATATATATATATATATATATATATATATATATATATATATATTTCAGTATTAGAATACAATATTTAACTCTGATTAACATCCAAAACAAGTAATTCCTTTAAGCAATATTAAATATAGAAGCTGTGCACTGTAATCATATGTATCTAAAGCAGCGTCAGCCACTAGGCGGGCCGGATCCGGCCCGCCGGCAGTACAGAAGAGAAAAAATCAAATTTTGCTGAAATAATTTTAATTTGTCTACAATAGTATGTGTTTACTACCAAAAACCGCGTATTCCATTAAGTGTCACGAGTCAGTAAGTCTGAAAAATCCTTTTTTTTTTCCCCTTCTTTTTTTTCTGAGATTGCCATAAAAAATAAAAAAAGCAATAGTTTGAATTATTACCAACGACGCATTCTTTAGCATTGCTTAGTTTTGTACTTATGATACCCTAACCCCTCGACTCGTGAATGGTACAATTCAATTTCTGCTTTTTTGAATGTGATGTGCAGGATTTGGGGGTTTTAATGCATACTGGCCTCTTTTGTTTTGATGTGAAAAGAAGCATCATGATCTCTATGACTCCAGTGCAATAATGGCGTCGAAGACTAGTTTTAAACGTAAAGTAGATAGTGAAAAGTGGAGCGGCCGTCATCGTCTCACAATTAACAACTATTAAAATGGAAGATTTAAGAGGTATTGTTTAAATATCTTTATTGATTATGAGTTTATGTAATTATGAGCCATTGTAATATTGTCACTAAAGATTAACTTCTTTTATGACTTTGATTTACGACGTAAAGAAAACTATTTTTTTAATTATTCGAAACAAAAATCAAATATCAATTGTTATTTTATTAATATATAAAAAAAGTTAAATTATAGTTTATTTTTTCAAAATTGTTTTATATAGTTAATCTTTAGTAATTATCACATTTCTAACATTCCACATATGTAATAAAGCAATATATTCATTGGCGTATTCGGTATACATCTACGGCCCGCGGAAAGTCCCAACATAAGTCATGCGGCCCTTCTCAATAAGTTAATGGCGAACGCTGATCTAAAGGATCGCAATGTATAAAAACATACCTGTCTGGAACCGCTTCGTTGCACCTTGCAGTCCTACAACACAGGGCAAACTGTATTCACGACTCACTACGGCTCCTGATTAAAAAAATGTATAAACATTTACAAATACATTTGTAGAGGAAAATATTTTTTAAATACTTAAGAAAACAATGAAAAGCTAAATGAATGTAATCCTATTAATTTCGACATAATGCATTTAATAATCAGTGTTAATGCTTTTTTTAATAAAGGACTTAATATTGCAATTTTTAATTAGTAATTGGTTATAGTATATACCTCTTTAAATCAGTTTGCATCCGAGTAAATATTTTCAATACATAAATATTGTTAAAGGCGGGAAAAAAAATCGTTTTAAAATATTATAGACATTATAATATTACATTAATCACAATATAATAATATCACAATATAATATTACATTATATCACATGTAAGATGATTTTTTGGAATTTTATAATATCTAATACCTATTTATTAACGTTGAAGTAAAGGAATTATATTGATGGAATTAAAACAAATAAAACATCGCCAATTTAATGTTTGTTGGCTTTTTTTTTTTTTTTTTTTTTGGAAATAATAAATTCCAAAATGTATCGCCAAATTGGTGAGCATGGTGATATATGTTTTCTGTCAACAACAGTGGTCAATTTCTAGTTGTTCCTAAAATTTTTTCACTTGTACAGATAGATGGACATAGCCTTTGAATAAGCTTATTGTTACATTAGTGTTAAAAAAAAAAAAAAAAAAAAAAAAAAAAAAAAAAAAAAAAAAAAAAAAAAAAAAAAAAAAAAAACTAAATATCTTTATCATAAATAAAAAGTTAAAGGAAGGAAAATCTAAATTTAGGAACTTTCAGTCCTTTAAACATACCTGAATTTTTGTTAGGACTCATTTGACTCACATTCGCATACATTGAACTAGATTAAGTGTTCTTTGTTTTACAGAAAGTACAATTTCTAGAACGACTGTATGCGAACACAGACACCATAGCGATTTTTTATTTTTAGATTCACCCAATGGAATAAGCCAAAATAGTTGAAAAAGTCAAGGTGGATTTTCTGAACGATTACCATACTTTTTTGATCTAATGGACAAGGAAGTAAAAAGTTGATTCGATAGTTATGAAAAGTCTCTTGAAAGCGATATGCGTCTCAGATTTATTTTTTGAAAATCCTTTTGAAAATGATAACCAACGTACTAATATAAGGAAATAATTCGGATACGTAACAATTATTTGATTTAGTTTCGTTTGAACTTACCGTGAGATATGAGGCCGCCCAACTCAGTAACAACACCAGAAATAATAGGAAAATAAGGACTCCAACCAATGTCTGTACAGTAAGTGATTAAAATTTCTCCTCGCTGCAAACCAAATAATCTGTTACAAACCTGTTTTTTAATAGTTATTTTGCAAAATGAAATAAATACATAAACACATAAATAAACAAATAAAAAGTTTACACCTTTAGATGCGATGCCTCTTCAAGTGTCATGGCCACTCTAGCAAAACCTTTGATAACACCTTGGCTTACGGGAATACCTGATAAAAACATAGAAATGCTATATTTTATTTTCGGTAATGTTTAAAATGAGATCATTATTTGTAGATGGAGCTTTCTAGAATTCAATATTAAAAATTACACTATAGAAAAACATATGAAAATTTAGGTATACATAAGCACGTGGGTGAGCGCGCTCTTACCATCGACATTTCCCCCAAAAACCAGGCGCGTAGCCAGGGGGGGGGGGATAAAGGGATATATCAGCTCCCGAAATTATTGAGTAGGAATTGAGTGTATGAACACATCCACATCGATATTTTCTATCATTTTATTAGACCCATGAAGCAGTGACGGCCCGTGGTCAAAAATGTTAGTGCAGCCGGTGCAGTGACCCCCCCCCCTTCCTATAAGCTTTCATGAATGGAAATTCTTTAATCTTAATTGGTCAAACGCTAAGTTTTCTTTCAATAATGTAAGAAAGAGAATAGATAAAAAAAAAAAAAAAAAAAAAAAAAAAAAAAACTTATTTATACTTACTTATAACTAGGCTCCATAATTCAAAATGTTTCAATTATAAGATGCATGAAAACACATGTATAAACTTATCATGGAAAGTATTTCCGTTTCGTGGAAAAAATTTTAATGCTTCTTTCTCTCCCACCAACACATCCTCACCCACTAGCCAATCAGTTCACCGAATTCTCAAGGGCAGCCAAAGCTGAAAAACTGCGAACTGGCTGTCTCGCTACACATGACGTGAAGGGAAAGGCTCTATTGGGTTCCATTGGTTACCATGTCAACGCGTGGCAACGTCGCAGCAGAAACGCGTTTCAGGAGCACACAGCTGCTGTTCGGAGGAAGATCACCTTGATTGGAAGCGTTTCTTTTTTTCTCGTGAACTGAGTATTGAGGCAAGAAGTTTGCAGTTTATCGGATTTTTTACACTTACTGTAGAAATTGAATCTTCATTTTAGAAAATTGTAAAATATGTAATTTTAGTTTTCAACTAATAAATTTAGATGCAGCCCGTCTGTACTGGCTGCACTAGCCACCACTGCCATGAAGTTTAATGCTAAAAGTGAAACTGGTAATTTGATGAAGGAGATTAAAAATCCCAAATTAAGACATTTCTTCTCAACATAAGTGACCTCTTAAAAAATTAAACTAAATTAAAATAAAAAATTGTTTTGCCTACAAAACATAGGTTTAGTTCTAGGCGGCGTTTTTATGCAATGTACCAATTTTTGAATTATTTAATTAATATATTCCATGCAAAGAAGTCTCTTTATGTCTGTATTGATGGACTTCATCCGCATGCCAATGATGTACTTGCAATCATTTTCTAATGTTAGCTAACAGAAAGCAACGTTCTGGCCTATGTTTTGTATTGAAAGGGAAGTGATTTACAGATTCTTACAGCTCCATCTATTGATGAAAATACTAAGGATTTTTTTTCTTTGTTGGAGAAAAATGATTAAAAATTTTGATAAATTATCGATTTTGCAAAAGACCTGTTACTTTTGAATCAAGTTCTTTACAATCTGTTCATTGCAAATCAAGCAGATTAAAATCAAGTAGATGCAAATCAAGCATTATAAAAAATTCTAATCAAAAACAAAAACATTTACCTATTCATTATTCTAATATCGAAATCCCGAAGCTACGAGTGCGCATCTCTGATATTATCTAGATCGATTTTTTTTTTAAACTAAATGTTTTTAATTGTAAATAACGTAATCCAATGACATATTTCTATATTTTTAACCCTATTAAATTCATGTAGGAAAATTATTTCTACTCGCATAAATCGCGCAAATCCATTTAGTTACCTCAGAATCCTGATAAGTGAAAAATATAATAAAAATGACTGAAATAGTGTTTATAACATTTGAAGTAATATTTTCTAGTATATTTATCTGTAAAAAATTATCTGTTGTTTTATTCCATATCATAATGCCTTGTAATTGAAAATTAAGAGTTTATTTGATCTTAAATTAAGACTTACCTTTCATTGTCAAGTCAGCGACAAATTCATAAGTATCGGAGGATTCATCTGATTCGTTGATCTAAAATTGGAACAATAAAGTACTTTTTTTATTGTTAAAATTAACAAAACAGTTTTTCCATTTCATACTTACAATTACATACAGTGTGTTCAATTAAATGAAATAAAATGTTTCAATTTAATATTATCTGCATACTTACCGGTTTAGGGGCGCCTCGCATGATTTCTGGAAATTTGTAACTGTCAAGAGTTGCAAACATCTTTCTTCTATTCATTGCCCTGTACAACAAAATGTAATCATGTTTAACAGTTTTATATTTTCGAAAAAAAAAAAAGAGACTAACTTAGTTTAATTCTATAAGTACAAAAATGGCTAACTACAGATTCAAAACCAATCTATGTTGGTTTAATGCGTCCTTACAATCCGTTAATTACAAATCAAGCAGATTCAAAGTTACCTACGGTGAAAAAGTAATAATAATAATAATTATCTGCTTATTTATCTTAAATGAAATTGTATAAATATTCAGCAAAGGCATAATAAACTAGGGGTATGGAACATCGCACAACTTTCAATTACATTTTATTCATTTACATTTGATTCATTTA
This sequence comes from Linyphia triangularis, assembly GCA_963978545.1. Taxonomy (NCBI): domain Eukaryota; kingdom Metazoa; phylum Arthropoda; class Arachnida; order Araneae; family Linyphiidae; genus Linyphia; species Linyphia triangularis. The sequence goes on along the minus strand of OZ021732.1, from coordinate 27,125,326 downwards.
CATTTGAATCATTTACCTTTTTATATTTTTATCACTCATTTAGAAAAAATGGCCAGTATTTTTTGCAATAATTCTTGTATGGGTCTTTTCGATAATCCTTATATTATACTTTATTATAAGTGAAAGTGAGGGGAGAAGAAAAGACAATTGTTGATGACGCATGCTTAGTGAAAGAGAACTCTGTATTAAAGGTTTTCGTTTTTCAACTTTTTACGCCATTAAAGCATTTTTACGGGAATTTCGGAGGTGGGGATGTTTAGATCTCCTTAAGAGGCATTAACACAGCGATTTTGAACAAAATCGTTAAAGCCATTTTTTAGCAATTACTGAAAGACATGTTTTTTTTTATGGCATCTACCTCATGCTCATGCTCTATTTTGACGAAAACCTTAATGGTAGGTCCCTTGCCCACCACCAAATTTGAACGTCGTAGGTCAATTTGTTCGAGAGTTATGCTGACCACAGACACCCATATATACAGACCGACATTTTTTCTAAATCACTTTTTTGAAATCAGGATGTTCCAAAACGTGAAGATATATAAAGTAAAAAAGTAGCAGCTTATTTAACAATGTAAAACATATATTTTTATATTTATAACACTTTCTATTCGTGGACACGTAAGAACAAATTTACGCCTGTGTGACGATTTTCGTTTTCAGTTAGAAAAATAATATTCGATATAATTTTGAGAAAGATTAAAGTGAACTCGGTTGGTGTAGTCGGTAGATGATAAGCTGTAGGTCGGAAAATAAAATTTTAAACGGTATATAGATATATTTAATATATTTAATTTATTTGTACCATGTGCTTCTTAATCAAAATTGAAACAATGGTTTTCGAAGCTATGATTAGTAACCAATTTACTTAAAAACGAGCATGTTGCACTAATTTCTAAGTAGTACTTTGTATTAATAATGTTCTTCTACGCAATTTACAATGCGTTTTTATCATTCATTTCGGAATTATAAATAGTAATTCTTTGATAAAATGTTTGGTTAACTACAAAATATATATAAACTATGATTATTTTATTGAGATTTTAATTGAAATAATGAACTCGAATCTCTGTCAATATAGTACTTGGAAATAAATATAATAATATTAAATGTCGTATTTGTTGTCAAAACTTATGGAAATAAATAAGCCCGTGCGCATCCTGGACTTTTGAGATAGCTTAGAGAATGACTTTTTTGGGAGTTAG